>JADMNL010000022.1:89620000-92120000 GCA_016271365.2 Neoceratodus forsteri
TCCCTTTGCTTCTCCTGGTACTTCTCCCTATCCCCTTCTGCCTGTGTCTTTTTGTATTGCCTGAATGCAATCTTTTTGGCATTCACTTTCTTTGCTACCTCTTTGGAAAACCACAATGGTCTCCTCTTCCTTTTCCTCTTACTAACCTGCTTAATACATAATTCTGTTGCTCTTGTAATCCCCATTTTAAATACTGTCCACTGTTCCTCAACCCCTGATTCCTGCCCCATTCCCCTTAATGCCTCTTTCAAGTATCTCCCCATTTTCCCAAATTCTGCCCCCCTAAAATCCAGGATACGTGTTTTTGTGTGGTTTGGTTCTGCTCTTTCTATGATTTCAAACCACAGTGAATGGTGGTCACTGTTCCCCAGGTGCTCCCCCACTGTTACCCCCAACACACTGTCTCTGTTTGTGAGCACAAGGTCCAGTATTGCCTTCTGCCGAGTTGGTTCCATGACCAGTTGCTTGAGGAAGGAACCCTGAAGGGAGTCCAGGATAAATCTGCTCCTAGTTGATGCTGCTGCTGGGATGCTTCAGTCCATGTCTAGAATATGAAGTCTCCACCAGTACTACCTCACCTTGTCTGCCATCCTTTGGATGGCTAGCTCATCTCCTATCTGTTTCTTCCTCCTGGGCTGGTGGTCTATAGACCACACCTGTGCGGATGGCTGGCCCCATTTTCCTTTCCAGCTTAACCCACAGTATCTCTCCCCCATTTTGTTCCTCCTAGATCTCTGTGGCCCTTATGTCGTTTTTAACATACAGTGCCACTCCTCCTCTTCCCTTCCTGCCTGCCCTGTCTCTTCTGAATATGTTGTAGCCAGGTATGGCCAACTCCCAGTCGTGGTTATCATTACACCAGCACCACGTTCACTGTGCCATTAAATACGGCAATGAGTGTACTAACAGCCTGCCCAGTACACAATGAGCAGATAGCCTTGTTAACTGTTTGACTGCCTGGGTCTTGCTCTTTAAAATGGTATTACTTTTAAATACTTTTAATGTCAGTTACATTATAGCAATGCTCAATACTATCGCATTACTGCAGTCATTGGGGCTCTGACTGGAGGTTGTCTTTCATATATAGTTATTGCAGACACAGAAAGCACCGTGTATTCTTTTTGTGTTATACACAGTTTTTTCCCATATAACAGGGAGTGTGAGACCTCCGCACTTCTGCTTTATTCAGAGTTAGGATGGGACTGTGTGCCTGATGACGGCCTTCGTATCGGAATGGTTGAGCAAGTAGCCACCCTGATAAGTGTTTTTTTTAAGAGCTAATAGTGCCACAAATAGCAGGCAGATAATTTTACAAATTTTTAAAGTCGTCAATAATTTTGTTTGTTTCTGAAGTAGTTTTCATTTTCTGTTGGCTCATTAGATATTTTTTTTTTTTACTTGATAGTAGTGAGTGTGATGTAAAAACCTCTACATTACCTGGGGTCCAGGGATTCGGTTAACTTCATTTTGGGAGTGCTTGCTTTCCACAAATAAGGCAAAAATTTCCCAAATAAAGAAGGAGGAAATTGTTGACTTTCAAATGTCAAACAAAAAATTATAAGACTTCCAAAACTGCAGGAATGGAAGCCAGAAATGATGGATGTTTCTGAAAAAAATTGTATTTTACCAATAATATTTATATTGACAACCATACAGTGGCCCTTCCTAACATACTGACTTTTGAAATATGACTTCCAGATTTTGACTCATGGAAGTTTTACACTTATGCTAAAAAACAAAAGAACTGAACCCCTGCTGGAGTCTGACATCTCCAGTTTTCTTCCTCTTCCTTTTCCTACCTTACCAGCATTGTGGCCTCAATCATTGTGACATCAAAAGTGACTGATCTGGTAGCCAGTGATTTGCTTCTCTTGGTTAGTTGTGATGTCACAGTCACTGAGGTCACAATACTGATGATGCTTAAACAGGGCAGGAAATGATTTCCAATTGCCAGACCTTTATTTTTTTTAACATTCTCTATTGGTTTTGCATGGAATCATACAGACCAATAAACATGGATGATACAGATATCAGATACAGATACAGTCTCATAACCAGGAATCAGAGAGCCGCTTCCAAATTGTTACATCGGGGTGGCAGTTACCAATAAGAAACAAATCAGAACTTGGTGCTATACAATGGCTACCAGACACCAAGGAACTCCCATTGCCCATGGAGGGCAAGATATACCAGTATGCCCCATTACCATTACAGTCTATAGACCTGTGTAGGCACCATATAACACAAGCATTTGTCAATGCCAAATGTGGGTTTCCTGGCATTGGCATTGGTAGTGCAGGAGTTAGAGAGATGCAAAACAGGAATGGCAGTGAAGTATTTAACTAACTCCACCCCCCCACAGAGACTGAAACGTGTTGGGGTGTGCCTTTGGGTTGTTGGCAATCATGCTGAAGCCATTCCACCTCACCCCACCCTGCAGACAGCAACAGGAGTCGTGGTGTGCCTTGGGGTCTTATGGCTCTCACACTCACCCCATTCCATAAGGAAATAAGCTGAGATGGGTGCAGTATAGGAGAATGTGGTGAACATTAGGGCCAAAGACCCCAAGGCATACCTTGATACCTGTCAGTCGCTGTAGGGTGGGGGTAGAATACCATAAGCATTACAGCCAATGAACCCAAGTCACACCCCCGACGTCTGTCAGTCTCTGCAGGGTTGGGGTTATGGTTGGAAACCTTAATGCCCTGGGCATTTGTAGGTATTTTCACTCCAGATTTTGAAAATTGGCTTTTTGGGATCCCACCTCATGAACAGTGGCACTATCATTTTGTTACTCAATCCTGAAAGGTGATTTCGCATAACAACTACACCATTCGGTGCCACAGGTGCAGAAGCACATTTCGGGCAGGATGTGAAAATTGACAGCTCTACTGTTCATGAGGAGGAGCGAAACGATGGAAATGTTGAAAATCTGGAATGAAAATATGAAAAATCTGTGAAGTTATAAGTGTGCATAGAAACTGCACAACGAACGCCCATAACGTGGTCATTTTTTGGAATTTTTTCACCAAATTTTTAACATGGGCTTTTTGGAACCTCCTCCATGAAGAGGGGCACTGTGATCTTATTAATCCATCCCAAAAGTTGATTTCGCATAGCAACCACGCCATTCTGTGCCACAGGTACGAAAACACATTTTGGGCTGGATGTGAAAAATGACAGTTGTACTGTTCACAAGGTGGTGTTAAAATGGCATTGTTGACAATGTGCAGTGAAAATATTAAAAATTGGTAAAGTTACGAGCGTGCATAGAAAATGTGCAATGTATGCCTGTAACATGGTCATTTTTTGGCATTTTTTCACCAAATTTTCAGCATGGGCTTTTTGGGACCCCACCTCGTGAACAGTGGTACTGTTGTTTTGTTAATCAGTCCCGAAAGGTCATTCTGTTCAGTAACTTCAAAATCACCTTTCAGGACTGAGAAACAAAATGACAATGACATGTTCATGAGGTGGTGTCCCAAGAACCCCATGTTGAAAATTTGGGGCCAACATTCATAAAAATGGCTGAGATATCAACCTAAGTTGAAACCTCCCTTTGAGTCCCATTATACAGTGCTTACCCGATTCCTCAGTTCATGATTCAGCTTTGAGAAGTGCAGAGGCATCCCAGTCCACAGAAGATCACTACTCCTAACCTCCGGAGGGTAAGTATGAGTGGGGGATGCGGGGAGGTGGGTGTGCAGAGCGAGGGTTGGGGTGGGGAAGGACTGTGGAGATGATGCTGGACAGTTTTCTTTTTTACAGTTTAACAAACAAACAAAATAGGCTCTGGGGGAACGTTTTCTTTATTAATAGGTTAGAGAAAAAAAACACTTTGGGCACACTGGGGTGGGCTTCCAGTGTGGCACAAGCTTTTTGGGGGGACATGATGCCAACAGGGATTGGGCACCACTGTCAGCAAGCTTGGTGAAGAGGGGAAACGTGATGCTGACTGGAATTTGGCACCCCCATTGGCAAAGAAATTGAGCTTGGGGGTAGGAGATATCTAACCCTGGAAGTGGGCATCCCGGTGTTGGGAAAATAAAGAAAAATGCCTGGACACACTGGGGTGGGCTCCCAGTGTGCCACAATGTGGCTTGGGGGCACACATGCCAACACGGGGATTGGGCACCCCCGATGTCAGCTTCATGGGAATGTGTGACCATGGCAGGAGCTGCCATCATAGAAAAACATGCCAGTGGCTGTTTTATTTATTGAAATGTTTCACCAGGAATGGTACACCCAGCAACTGCTTGTAACTCCAGCCATGCACATTACTGTGCACTGTAATGTGCATGGCTGGAGTCTTGTCATCTGCCCCTGCAATGGGGAAACTGCACCTCATTGGAGCGGCAGATTTCTTTCAAGGTTTTGGCTCACTTTGAAGTTTGCTGTCATCGCCAGCATGCTCACTGATTGGCGGCTGAGGGCACACCCAGTAAAGCGTCCCCTGCATTGGTCACAGCACTGACGCCCCTCTGAAATGTGCTACTACCATGAAATGTTGCTTGCACACATGCAAGCCAACATAAAGAGGTTCATTTCAGAAAAAAATCTTTCTCCTGAGATAGGCCATCTGCAAAACTGAACTGATACTGCAAGTGCTATCAAACTATAGGTTTGCATATGTGAAAGACCTATGGCAGCATTATATAACATTATTTCTCCACTGAATACAACTAGTAAACATAGGAGTTAATGAAAGTACTGTACCCCAAAAAAAAATTATTTATAATAAAATCGCAAGCTTGGTTAAAGTATTAACTTCATTTTGTGCTCTGCCTCTATAATACAAGTGTTTATAATAAACTAATACATAGAAAACACTTCAAATTACTGTGTCCATGAACAGAACTGTGCAGAGTGTTGTCCGTCCAAAGAAAACAATTAAAAACACAGTTTTTCACATCAGTGTTTATTCAGGTACAGTCAAATATGGCTCATTTGGAGACAAGTCTTTCATTTCTCTTTCTAGTGTAACCAGGTCACTGTGTAACTTTCGGTTACTATCCCTGCTTTGTGGGCTCAACAAGGTTGAGGGGTCTGGGCTCTGTTTTGGTGGAAGGGGGGGGGGTTCTTTCCCAGATATAAAACAAGAATCATGGTGCCTTCACCCAGTGTATTAGATAAATGACAGATTCGTGGCACTCAAGACCAAGTAAGTACACAGCACCAAAACCATGAAACAAAGTAAAGTTGATCTATTGCTCTATGCCAGGGTTTCTCAAATGGGGAGGCCCCAATCTGTTCCAGGGGAGGCTTAAGCAAGCCTTAAAATGTACTGTATTTAAATGTCAGGTTTTGGATGCTTTGTGTGATAGGATGCAGCAAACTAAAGTGAATAATGGCCTGCACATTTACGTACAAAATGGGTGATCAGGAAAGTTACACTCAACAAACACTTGTTTCCTGGTATGACATGGGGGAAAGCTGAATGGAGGAAGTACAGTTCTTGGAAAATGTGCAAAATAAAAATGCAAAATAGTACAAATGAATAGGTACAAGGAAACAACTGACCCATTATACTGGCCGCAGAAAATCACAATTGCAAAGACTAGGTTGAGAGGTACAAGGAGCAAGAGCAGGACAAAGCAAAATGGTCCCTGAGAAGTTGTTTAAGGACAAGGTAAAACTGACAAAGAAAGCAATCTGACTCATGGAGGTATTGCAACAAGGGGTACAGTAAATAGGATCCAAAACCCAGAAATAGTGGAATGAGTAGGCTGACATGGGGGGGGGGGGTTATACAGAGGGAGAATATTAGGTTAATAAAATGAGAATAAACTCAACTACTCAAAGGAGTGTCACTGTATTCCTTGTATGTTGTGCAAAGTACGATAATTGTTCTAACTATGGGGAGGCCCACAATTATTTTTATATTGGAGGGAGGCTCAAGATCTTTTCCAAGGCTTGGGGGAGGCTCACTATGACAGTGTGTGAGAACTACTGCTCTGTGCAGTTGCAAGGTCTGCAGCAATGAGCTCCTTCCTGACCACCCAGCGCTTTGACTCCTCCCGAGTCTGACTCAGGGGTGTCACCTTGCACTTGTATAGAGCAATAAATCCACTTTACTTTATTTCATCATTTTGGTGCTGTGTACTTATTTGGTTTCAAGTGCCACTACATCAGTTTGGAATTTGTTCTTGCTATACTGGGCTGGCCCCCCTGAGTAGTGAGCACCTATCGGAAACTTTTGTTTGTCACAACTTACTTATTTGGGATGTCTAGTAGATAAATGGGCCTGATGATAAATGGGTTTAACTCCCCTGGGATGCTGTACCTTCCCACTTCCCCACAGTCACCCCACTTATGAAACACCAAAACCAGATGCAATACTTTACGGTGCATACAATTAATGGTTATATCTAACAATATGCTCACAGACAGTGTTGAACATCAACAGAAATTATTTATTAAAGGATAAGGGAATGGGAAAGCAAAGTGTTGAATTATCTGATGAAGTTAAAACATGCAAACAGCCACAAAGATGAAGCAGTGCCCTCCCCCAGCAACACACACAGCAGTTTGCCCACCTCCTCACTAGTACCAGTGTCCCCCAGAGTCAGTCTGGATACCCAGGAGGTATCGTTGCAGGCCTGAATGGTGAAACTGGGTGGCCGGCATTGCGACACTTGTAAATAAACACAGAAAATTCGATGACAGACTAGTTATAAAATCCCCAGGTCAGGGCAGACCCCAACTTTTCTCATGGTTCTGGAGCACGACTTACACAGGGTCAGGATCACAGAAGCAGGCCGGGTCAGTCGAGCTGGGCCGCAAACAGTACAAGCACATTTTCAACTCGCTTGTCGCAGAAGTCTTGCAGCTGGTCACCTCTGCAGCATGGCAGACTCTGGCAGCTTGTCAATGTCTTGGCAGCTTTGTCACGGATGCTGGAACAGACCATTACTGTGGACCAGAGCTGCACACCTCACCCCATATGTCCAGGCATCTGACTCCCCGGGGGGGAAGATGATGGGTAATGCCTAGCTGTGACACTACCTAGTCAATTCCCCAGACTGTCCTCTGATGGTAGTGCCACCTATTCTGGAGCTCAGAAATCACACAGTCTTTTCCTCTCTGGAGCAAGCAAACTTGAATACCTCTGGAAATAAGTCTAGCTCAACCTCTAGGCCTAGAACTGGCAAACAGTCTCACAAGCGGATTCTAAACTGTGGGTTTAGACAACAAATCAGCTTTCATACTTCAAACTGGCTTTCCCAGACAATGGAGACTTTCTGAATGCATTTCTGGACTCCTATTGTTCAGCTCAGGAAACACTTCAGACTCTTAATCAAACACAGTCCAACCCCCCTCACAGGCCAGGGGCTTCTGTCAGATAAATGCAGGATTTTGGCAGCTCCTCAAACAGACACTCTGGCCTTCCAAGTTGTGGAAAACCTAGGAACTGTCTTCTAATATTGGCTGTGGAAGCCTTAGGCCAGCTTCCAAGCTTCTTTCCCAGACACGCTCCCCTGCTTGACTCAGAGAGCCTCAGGCAGAACTGCCTTGGGCTGAATTCTCCCCCACAGTCTGAGGAGAAAAATGGCAGCATCTCATTGGCTGACAGTGTTGTCCATCTGTAAAATTAATATACATTCAGTCCACTCGACACCCGATTGAATGCCATTAAAGGCACCAAGAACATTGTCCAGTCCCCCTACCCAGAAGCCATAGCAGCAGTCCTTTGTGTTTGTTGAATAGTGATTGGGTAGAAAAAGAGTCAGGGGTTACAAAGATGGCTTCCATCATAAAAGTTTGCATGAAATCCCAACTTTAAAATCTTTTCAGTGCTTTTGTACCATTGTAAAAGTTAATGTCCACATGCCACAATAGTGTCCCTCTGTTCAGTTATCCAGTTGTGGAATGGGTTCTGAAAGAGTCTTTCTCTGTCCGTTGCCAGCACCATAGCAGTGAGTCCCTAGGTGATGGTCAGAAACACACATTCACAGGGCAGCCTTGACTGTTCTTAAAATAACACTACACATAAGCACTTATACAAAGTTTAATCTCCTCTTTCTCTCAAGTGTGTCCTCAAACCCCCACCAAGGGGTCAGTATTCACCCGGGAAACACTCTTCTTGAGCTGCAAGTGCAGACTAAACATGGGGCACTGTAGTGCTAACAGGATTTGCGAGCAGATCACTAGCTAGCACGTTCGAGCAGGAGCCGGCTCAAATGTGCGAAGACTGAGCTGTGCGGCACTTCATGACTTGCCCAGTGGTAGCTGCGCTGTACCGCTGGGATGGCAGTTTTAACTATTTCATATGACTCCTCCAGACCCCCAGTAAAACAAGCATGCAGGAGCTGGCAGGAGCAATGTTATGGGGCACCAAGGAACCCGGACTGGTGAGACCAAATGGCCTCGAGAGGCAGACCAGGCAAGCCCCACCCCTGGGAGGGGGTGACACTAGGAACATTACTCTCTGCTGCCAATCAGCACAAATTTCCTGTTCTCTGTAAAGGGACTTTGTCAATCCTGTTTTCCTCACATTATTCTTGGATGAAAATCCATATTTTCTGATGACTTACATTCACTAAAATGTATTAATGTTGTTTGTTGTTTTATCTGCTTCCGTTCTTAGTGGAACTGAAATGCATGCTGATCATATAAACAGACCAACCCATCCTTGTTTTGTTTCAAGTCCTCAATCTACTCTCACTGCATACTTTCTGAGTGTTAGGAACACCCCCAGTCAGTTCAGCCACTCACAATGCAATAGTCTCCTCTCCTCTCCTCCCACAGCATCATGAGTGGCTAGACAATGTTGGCGGTGTTCCCAAGTCCAGAAAAGATGCAGTGGGAGTTGATCAAGGAATGTTAAATAAACATGTGTTATGTATGGTTTCACTAGTAGAAATGTTGCAAAGTTTTACTTCACTGGCGAAGTTCTGGCAAAGCTGCGAAATTCGCTGTCACAATAACTTTGCAAATTGCCCATTTTGTAACTTCGCACTGAGTTTTACTGGGGAAATGGCACTTTTTTCAGGTGAAGTTTGGCCAAGTTATGGCATAGTTGCAGCATCGCCTGTAAATTTGCATAACATCTCTTGAAAATGTGCCACTTTGTCTGCCAAAAACTTCACAAGGTTGGAACTTCGCACTTTGCAAATTGTTTTGTGGAGTGAAGTTTGCCAGTTTCGCACATCTCTAATCACTATCATGGAGGGCAGTCTGTTTTTCACATTTAGAAAGCACTCCGATTCAGACTATCAGCTACATCAACAATCTCTGCAGAATGTGGCCAGTTGTAACACATGTTAGACACTTTGTGGCCTGAGGGCATTGAAAGTATCCCTTTAAGGAGGAACAGAACTAGCTGTGTCTGTCTCCAGGTAGTAAATCTTTCAGTCATCAAAAGGGAAAAGAAACAAGCATTTGTCAATGCTGAATGTTTACTTGCTGTTATTAGCATTGGAAGTGCAGGAGCTAGACAGATGCAGAATAGGAACGGCAGTGAAGTATTGAACTCACGCTAATCCCACCTCCACCCTGCAGAGATAGACAGGCATTGGGGTAAGCCTTTGGGTCATTGTACATAATGCTCATGCCATTTCACCTCACCCTATCCTGCAGATACTGACAAGTGTTGAGATGTGTCTTGGAGTGTTCAGCTTTACAGTCACCCCATTCCATAAGGACATACACTGAAATGGATGCAGTATAGGAAAATGGGGTGAACACTGGGGCCGAAGACTCCAAGGCACACCTTGATGCCTGTCACTGGCTGCAGGATGGGGGTGGAATGGCATGAACATTACAGCCAGCAATCCAAAGGCATACCCCTGACACCTGTCAGTCTGTACAGGGTGGGATGTTATGGTTAGAAACCGTAATGCCCCTGGCGTTTGTTGGTATTTGCACTACAGATTTTCAACATGGCCTTTTTGTTACCCCCCACCCCCACCCCATGAAAGCATTTGGTACCTCTGCTCATAAACAGTGGCACACAGTTCGGGCAGAATGTAAAAAATGACAGCTGTCCTGTTCATAAGGAGGTGTGAAAAATGCAAATGTCGAAAATCTGGAGTAAAAATATTAAACATTCTTGCAGTTACGAGCTTGCGTGGAAACTGCACAACAGTCATTTTGTGAAATGTTCTCGCTAAATTTTCAACATAGGCAGTTTGGGACCTCCGCACTTAAACAGTGTCACTGTGGTTTTGTTAATCTGCCCCAAACACTGATTTCCCACAGCAACCGTGCCATTGTGTGCCACATGTGCAAAAGCACATTTTGGGCAGGATGTGAAAAATGACAGCTATATTGTTCATAAGGAGGTATGAAAAAATGGCAATGCTGAAAATCTGGAGTGAAAATGTAAAAAATTCTCAGTTACGAGCGTGCGTAGAAACTGCACAATGCACACTCGTAACACAGTCATTTTTTTGAATTTTTTCACCAAATTTGCAACATAGGCTTTTTGGGAGCCCACCTCATGAACAGTAACACTGCTGTTGCGTTGCTCAGTCCCAAAAGGTGATTCTGCATAGTGACCGAAAAATCACCTTTCAGGACCGAATAACAACATGACAGTGACTGAATTCATGAGGTAGGGTCCTAAGAACCCCATGCTGAAAATTTGGTGCCAAAATTCATAAAAATGGCTGAGATATTCACCTAAGTTGAAAAAAAAACATTGATGCCATTATACAGCTTACCGACATTTCTTCAGTTCGCGGTCGTCTTTTGAAGAGTGCAAACGTGTTCCCACTCCACAGAAGATCGTAGCACTAGGCTCTGGAGGTAAGTATGGGGTGAGGGGTTGAGGGAATGTGGGGTGCGCAGAGGGTGGGTGCGGGTTGAGGGAGAAGGCACCGGACACAATAAGGGACCATTTTCTACTTTTCAGGTAAAAAAAATTAAACCATTGTGGGAAGGTTTTTCATTTTTTGCAGGTAGAATTGGTGTGCTGGGGTGGGCTCCCAGTGTGCCACCAGCGTGTTTTTTTGGGGAGAAAGTCTGGAGCTTATGGAGATTGGGCCCACTGTCGGCAAAGAAAAAGGATCTGTGTTGGGGGGGGAGAGACATGATGCTGAGGGGGATTGGGCACTCCCTCGGCAAACAAAATGTATGAGGGACGTTATGCCGAAAGGGAGTGGGCTCCCCCATTGGCAAATGATCTGGGGATGGGGTATGCCATCAGAGGGACTGGGCCCCCCGTTGGCTTTCATGGGGACTCTGAGGTGGACGGCGACAGCCACCACCATGTTAACTGCAATGTTACTCCAGGCAAGGCACCTCCCTGCAATAACGGGTTGCTCCCTCATTGCAGCACTGAATTTGTTTCAAGTTGGTGGCATGCTTGCTGAACTAGTGTCAGCAGCAGTGTGCCACTGCTTTGCAAAAAGAGGGCCAAGCCTCATAATGCAGTGGGGGCATTGGCCGCTGCTGTGACGCACCTGCAAAATCCCACTGCTCTCCTAAGCTGTCACATAATGTTTCTTGAGCATGCGTGTAAGTAAACATAAAAAAACAATACTTCAGATTTAAGAAGTATACTTCTTTTGAAAGTTAATATTCATTTCAGTTAGTACACTAGCTCTAAATTCAGATACCATTTCTTTTGTTTTCGCTTGTCCTAGAGTCCGCGCCTGATTATACACAAACAGCAAGCTTGGCATTAGCAATTATAAAAAATAAAAACATGATAGATGAAGATAACTTGATTAGTTTACACCCTACACTCCCCACCTCATGTGAGATACCATGATAAGCCACTTGAGCTTCACTCTGTGAGTTATGCATCAATATTCCACACCTCTGGTGTGCAAAGAATATCTTGTTATACACCACCCACTATATATTATTCTATACGCTACTCCTGGGTCATCATATCTGGGTTCACACACCAGCATGCTGACTGTACAGTGCCCACCTGGTTGAGAGGTTGGGTTCTCGTTCTTTCTCCTGCAGTTGGGGGTTTCATCCCAGAACAAGTGAGAAATAGTGTGGTGCCTCCTGACAAGCCCAGAAACTTCTCTCACAAAATCAGTCTCTGATTGGCTATACAGGGCTGTCTGTATGTCCTGTTGCCCTGTACAGCTTTTCGATTAGCCCCTTCAGCCTTCTAGTCTTTTAGGGTGGTCCTCTAACATAATTTTCTTCCACCATCCTCTACGGTTTCTCTTTGGGGTTCCTAGCCCTCTGATTGGCAGACCAGCAGGTTCAGAGATTGCCAATGTGGCCACAACTATGTTCTCATAGAAACTTATGCTCCAATATCTTATTTTATATTTCTTGCTGTCACCTTATGTATGTTGTCCTAAGGGGTATTCACTGTAGCCCATCTAGCCCATTATTTGATCAGTCTGGTTTCAATGATAGGGTAGTGGGGCCAGAGTTCAGCATGCTGAGGTCGGTGGAGCTGGGAGTACTGGGGAGCAGCCTCTTTGCAATATGCATTCCAGGTCGAGTGGCGTCAGTGGCAGTTTGTGACGCGGTACATGCAGCACTGAAGAGGTGGCGGAATTCCTCTTTGCTCTCAGTTCCCATTGTCATAATCGGGGGACAGTACTGAAAACTATGACCACAGTTGTGTGTGTAACCCCTAGATGGCGCTATCCCAGGGGCTACTACCCCTGCCTGATTTGCCACTAACAGGTTGAGGGGGCCTGGATCCAATGGCGGGTGCCTCCACCCAGAGGTCAGGGTTTGCAATAGTTAAACTAACTTGGTCACAGCCCTCTGGGACACTGCAACCCCCCTTTCTTCCCACTAGTGGCCCACACAATATATCGGAAGTACCTTCACAGTATACACTTACCCCCAGGTCTGGTTCTGGCACTGGGACCTCCTGTGAAATGAGATACAGTGCAACAATCACAGTACAGTACTTTAACATAGACAAATACCTCAGGCAGTATAACTTTACTGAAACAAGCAGCTCTGATTTATTTGGGGGATATAACAAGGACAGGGGAAATCAGGTTAATTAGCTTATCACTCTAATAATCTACCTATGGCTCTGTGCACAGGCCTATCCCTATCAGTTACTGTCCCTGGGTACCCAAGCCCTAGTGGCTAGTCCAACAGTGGCAGCTGGTAGGGGCCCTTTCACACAGAGAAAAGGAGAATTAAACAGTCAGCAGTACAGTAATTCCATTTGGATTTAATGTGGCAATTCAACAGGGGCGACCCTGAATTAGTACTCACGACCTCCAAATAAGATAGGGTCCTTCAATGTCAGCAGGGCTCACTTGAGGTACACAAACCTCTTCACACATCCATATAAAAGAAAGCACTATACCAGGCAGGCTGCATCTGTATCCCGATCGCAATTACTGCACAATACCCGGGAGAACACACAGCAGATTCAGTTCCTGACAGACCGAGTGCAATTTTCAGAAATTCCTCCAGTCTTCTACAGGGTGAGCCTGGTTTCTACTCTTCAGAGATCCTTTGATTCTTTTCACAGGACGGATTCAGTCCTAACAAGCTGTTACACAAGCTGCAGACCGGAACTCTGGGCCTTACACACGTTTTTTGACTAAAACTGCACACTGAAAAAGCACAGGGCTCCTTCCTTCTTCACTGCCAAAGCTCAACTCCAACTCCAACCAACAATACCGGGCACTTCCTTTGAGTTCCTCCCAGTTCTTGACTGGATTGGCTGTCACTCACAATAGACTGCTGCTGTTGGTCCAAAAAGGCACTGAAGTCTAAACTACATCTCCCAGAGTCACTGCCCATACAATCCTCTTGTGGCTGGCTCAGATTATGAGTCCAAGTTCTGATTCGTCCAAGGCACCATTTTAGAGCTAGCTTACCCCACACTGATTGGTCCAGTTCAGCAGTTCAAAACTAGAATGGGGAACTAGCAGACACAGTTCTGACTGCAGAAAGCAGGTTAGACAAACTGTAATTTCATTATTACTCTAAATAATTTCTGGCAAACAGTTACATCTTTCAGATAGGTTCCCTTTGCACTCCTAGTGACTGCAAAATGAAGTGAATTGGCAGCAGCTCGAGTGGTACTCAGAGAAGCACACAGTCCCCCCATACAAACTAATTATGTCTGCAAGCAGACAGCTCTTAAAGAGACAGTACCAGAGGCTCTAAAAACACTCACTGATAAATGGCTTAAATGCCAAACACCATTCAGGCTTGGAGCATTCAAGCAAGCTCCTGGAAGTCTTTTGGGAACCCCCATTTGCAGGGGGGTTACATGTGAATTGAGGAATCTGCAGGAAGTGTCAACAATTCCTGTAGCACAGTCTCAGTCCCCGGCACACATATGGTTGAGCAAGAGGAAGATGGCCACGCCAGCATCTGCAGCACCTCAACTCTCGTGTTCGGGATCCTCAGGAGGGCAACAGGCTGCTGTTCAAGAAAGTGTTACGCTCTCCTCTGGGTCATGAATAGTCATCCTGCCAATTCCATGAGTTCCATCCGGTGTGAATCAAGAAGCAAACAGGAAATTGCAGCCATACTAGCAATTCTGCTTAGACAAATGGTTCTTGTCTAGGCTATTCACAGTGCCTATAGACACATGACAAGAGCAGCAGGGTTCAGAATTTGCCACTGTTTCACAGACATTGCTAGACAGAAAATGAGTTCCTATCTGAAAAACATTTTTATTTATTTATTTCTGATCTTGGATTAACCATTTGAGCTCAGAACTCTTTACATAGGCTCCACATTAGTACATTCAGAACAAGTAGGTGATTATACAGAGGATTGAGATGAACAAGGCACTAGAATTAGAAAGAGAACATTTAAGTACACTTGGTCTTTAAACAAAGGAATGCAAAAAATACAACAAAAACTAAAACTGAAATAGGTAAACACAGTCAGATACAGACAGGAACAGATTAAATAACTGTGCCCAACAGGGAACCTGTTAGCTGTCAGCAACACAAGAGGGTTAGCGCATAGAAGTGCTGGAGATGTGGGGTGGAGGGTTGAGCCCTAAGTGCATTCCCAGTACTCTGCATCCCATTACTATCACCCAGTGCTAGGAAAACCAATACAGGGTGTAGAATAGGGCATCATAATTTCACTTTGGGCACATCCTTTTTCAGTACCACTGTTCTGGAGTCCAGACCTTCAAACACACACCAGTGCTCTATTTCTTGAAATGCCATATTTACTGTTTCAGTACTCTTTTGGGGGAGGGGTGGGAATCAAATGGCCAGTCTCAGAAAAGCCCGAGGTGTGCCCAGATGTTCAACAGGTGATCTCAGTGATGCCTCAAATGCCCCCAGCGGTCTGTCATGTCTCGGTTCACACCCCTGCCTTGTGGCTTTACAGGGCCCACCTGGTCGAAGGGAATGGGTTTGTTCTTTTTCCTGCACTGGGGGAGGGGTTTTGTCCCACAACAAGCAAGAAATAGCACAGTGCCTCCACCCAGAGAATTTAAGTCGGTCTGATGCTGCATTAACCCCCCATGGATGTAGTGTCCACCTATCTCCCTGTTCTGGACTGGACCACCCCCTGGGGACCAACAATAGATTTTTTACCTTCACCAATAGACAATTCAATCAGGTGACACAAACTGTATGCACTCACAGAGGTAGAATTCAACAAAGTAGGAGTGCTTTTATTATGTAGCACAGGCCTGGAAGCTGGAAATAAAGAGGGGGTTAAACTGATGCTAGTCACCTTAAGCGCTTTCACCCAGTAATGATACCACCTGGGAGCCACTGTACTATGAGCCACTGCCACCCTCTCAAATCCCACACAATCACTGATGCACCCAAACAAGGGGCACAGTAGGATGACTTGCTCTACACACTGTGCTGTATACCTTTACAATGTTACCAGTACTAAAACTATAATCTCAGGTATGAAACCAGTGAATCTGGGTACCCAGGAATTACAGTAAATCCTGATGCAGACCTGGTAGCCACGTTGCCTGGGTTCTTCCGGTGGTACACTTGTTGAAACACTCAGCAAGCTTGCATTTTAAACCCCCAAGAGGCCATGCTGTGCTAACACAATTAAAAGAGAACTTGAGGTCCCACATTGGAACTGCTTGTAAACTAACTATGTAATCCCAGCGAGGTAACTATAATCCCGATGGGAAAAGTACAAAGAATCCCAGCCACCAGCGCGCCAGCACTCAGGTGATCTACAGATGCACGAGCTTAGACGTGGTGGGAACCAGCACACAGCAGCAGGCTGGGCAGCATTCAGAAGAAGGGCCCCAGCAGCCTGGAAAGGAAGCACTTTGGACTCTCTCAGATGTTTCACAACAGCACAGCCATTCTGGCTCCACTTTTACAGCATACAAAGGAGGACAAAGAAGCTGCTTCCCAGTTCACAAGGAGCCCTGATCCGAGGAGTGACCCCCCCCCCATGTCCTAACACCCCTCTGGTTCAAGAGTACCATACTCAGGGCATGCGGTCTGTTACTCCCTATTCTCCAACTCACCCACATAATAAGTGCTAGCAGGCCCCCTACCTGGCTCTGCAGCAACTTGATAGATGTGCAGGTTCCTGCCAACGATTCCTCAACTCAGCAGTTTTCTCAGGACTTGAACCCCTCAGATCTTCTCACAGCAGCTTCATTCTGCAGGTGCCTCCTGGCACAGTCCCACAGATATGAGCCCAGCATAGGGCTTGCAGTATTTTGATGAGATGAGCCCAGGATAGGGCTCAAAAATACTAGGCCTGGCTAGGCCTTCAACTTGCTCAAGAAGCAGGTCTGCTCACCTCTATGCGTGTCTCTCTCCAACTGCTGGTGCCCTTCTGGCACAGCTTCACCAGCAAGTCATCTCAGTTGGTGCCATTCCCTGACACAGTCTCTTTATAGTTCGCCTAATCAGTGCTCTTTTGGCACAATCTCTTTGAAATTCACTTAGTCAGTGCTCATTTGTCACACTCTCTCAGCAATCCACTTGGCCAAGTGGGTCCAGGAGAAGACTCATAGGATCCATATGGTGAGCCCAGGAGATAACTCACAGAAGTTTGCAGAGTGGGGCCTGAGAAGGACCCACAGGAGCAGGCCTGGTTAGACCTCTCTCCCTTGCCTCAACTGCAGATCTGCCCTGTTGTTTCCCATCTGGGCTGTCACAAGCTCTTAAAAAGCCCAGAAATGTCTCTCCCAGATCAGTCTCTGATTGACTATTCAGGGCTATCTGTCCCGTTGCCCTGTACGGCTTTTTGATTGGTCTCTTCAGCTCACTAGTCCTTTAAAGAGGGCCTCTGACATAATTTTTCCCCCACAATACTCTTCTGTTTCTCTGTGGGCTTACTACCCCTCTCATTGGCTGGCTGTCAGGGTTTGTTCTGACCCAGCTACGCAATGGGACACAAGCATGACAGGACATGCTGGGGTAACAGGATTTAAGCAAAAAAGCAGGGCTTTCTGATAAGCCCTGATTGGCACCGAATAGTTCTGTGATGCTGACACCCTACATCCCTCCTACTATGGCTTCTGGTTACTTCCTGGTTAACTTTATCTCTAGTGGTGGTAATGCAGTTTTATTTTATCTGGTTGGTCCTGCCATCCCTCCTGCCTGGTATTTTGTAAAACATACCTCTAGGAGTGCATCCCAGAACCTTCTGTAGTGGATTATAGAGCTCAGTCTATACAGTTCCAGCAACAGCATGGTCAGAAATACCGTCAAATATCTAGAAATATCTGACCATTTCTTTTGCTTCAGCTGTACTTGGTCTTGGTATGGCACCAGGATCAGTAAAGAACAAACCAGAGCAACTGAAACTCTTTCCCTCCTGGAGTGCATATATGAGCTGAAAGGTTCTCTCCTCAACCTTATTTAAAATAGCCACTTCAAGCTGGGTGAGTTAATAGCTCCTTTTATTCATAGCATCAATACACTCTCCCAGGGATTATCCCAGGGTCTGGCATCAGCCGTGGGAGATTCTGGGATGCACCTCAGGAGGGGCGGTTTGCAAAATGCCAAGCAGGATGGACAACAGAATCAACCAGATAAAATTAAATTTTATCAACACCATCAGAGGTAAATTTTTATTTTATTTGCTAATAGCCTAAATTGAGGGGCTGTCCCACAATAAGGTGTGAAGTAATTCATGATGGACATTTCCTTTTAAGAAATATCTAGCAACAAAACCTAAAAATGCTGGCTCAGTTGTGCTACAGTATCGCTACCACCCC
Organism: Neoceratodus forsteri; assembly: GCA_016271365.2. NCBI lineage: Eukaryota > Metazoa > Chordata > Ceratodontiformes > Ceratodontidae > Neoceratodus > Neoceratodus forsteri. Next base: position 89,638,086 of record JADMNL010000022.1, read on the forward strand.
CCACGCTAAGGACCCGGGATTAGGGGTGATGTCAGGTTGCTGGGCATCAGCCAGGGAAGAGGATATGGTGTCTGATGGACTGTTCACCACTCCCAGGGATGGAGGGTTGCCAGCTCCGCCATATGATTGCCACCAGGTGGAGGCCTGGTGGTGGGATGGGTCCTGGAACAGCAAGAAAGAAGGAAGAAAGCTGTGGGACTTGTGTGGCATGTCCGTTCCTCCACACATACACACTGACATGTATGCCCCAGCAACTTGGAGGGAGAAAACCAGGAAAAACATGGGGATGAGCTAAGTGAAAGCCTTGCCGATGATGTTGTGGCCCACTCTGCTGCCAGACTGAGGACAATCTGGATGTGTTCTTTGAAGGGAAAGCCCTCTCCCTAGCCCCACAGTGGAAGGGGAAGCCAAAGGGGAAATAGGACCCTTGGCTGGTGGAGGTAAGGGATGGCTGCAACTCAGGAGTACAGGGCTAATGTGCCACCCATTCTGCATGGGCCAGATAAAAATCTCTATGGCCAAATAAATGCACAAAAATGTACCTGCCTGTTACCTTCATCCACAAAGCCTACCTAAGTCTTTGCTGGACTATCCTGCTGCATAGTACACCCAATGCACCTCGACTTTGACCTTGTAACAATTATTAATGTGTTGAATTTTAGTACCATGTGCTGTTATTTCTATTTACTTTTGACAACTGTAAGTAATTAATTCCTGGACTCCCCTGAAGCACCTGCAAATTTTATCCAATTTTTAAAGCAAATGCATTTTTATGTTTGCTTGTGCGCAGCACAAGAAACATATTGCGGCAGCTTGGTGCCGAAGCAGGTTCTGGAGGTGCAGCACTGTTGTGGCCAATACCTGCATGGCATTTTGGGGTGTGTGTGATGTCCACCAATAGTGGGGGACAGAGCCGGTGACACTAGTTTTGAACTTTGCCACCAACTTAAAAGAAACTAGCCACCCGAATGCGCTCCCCCCACAGACATGCACGCACGCATATTGCATGTTAATGCAGCCCCCCACACTGTATGGCCAATGGAGGTGCCCAATCCCCTGTTGGCTCCAATGTTCCCCTCAACAGAGAAGCGGGTGCCACTCTGGGAGCCCACCCCAGCATGGCAGCAGTCCGTATGGCCGACAGGGGTGCCCAATCCCCTGTCAGCTCCACTGCCCCCCCATCCCAAATAGCCTTCCTGCTGCCATGCTGGGAGTCCACCGCAGCGTGGCAAAAGTCCAGCGTCGCCCAAGAGAACAAAAGAAACCTGAAAGTGAAAACCTTCCCTCGCTGACTGTCCTGACCTCGCCTCCCCACCCGCACTCCTCCCTCTGTGCAGCCTGCCTCCCCACACACACCCTTACCTAATACTTATCTCCGGAGTCCAGCGCGATGATCTTCAGTGGACCGGGAACACGTCTGCACTCTTCAAAGCCAACCACGAACTGACGAAATGCCGGTAAGCTATATAATGTAATAAATAGGGTTTTTTCAACTTTGCTGCATATCTCAGGCATTTTTGGGAATTTTTTTCACCAAATTTTCAAAATGGGGTTTTTGGGACCCCACCTCATGAATTCTGTCACTGTCATTTTGTTAATCGGCCCCGAAAGGTGATTTCGTGGTCACTGAGCGGAACCACCTTTTGGGACCAATTTACAAAATGACAGTCTCATAGTTCATGAAGTAGGCCCCAAAAATCCTATGTTGAAAATTTGGTGAAAAAAATTCCCCAAAATGACTGTTTTATGAGCATGCATTGTGCTGTTCCTATGCACTCTTGTAAGTTCGAAAATTTTAAATATTTTCACTCCAGATTTTCAACATTGCCATTTTACCACACTTCCTAATGAGCAGTACAGCTGTCATTTTTCACATCTCGCCCAAAATGTGTTTCCATGCATGTAGCACATAATGGCGCAGTCGGTGTGTGAAATCAATGTTCGGGGCAGATTAAGAAAATCACAGTGACACTGTTCATGAGCAAAAGTGTTACAATGGCTATGTTAAAAAATTAGTGAAAAAAGTCCATAAAATGACTGTGTTATGAGCAACTATTGTGCAGTTTCCATGCATCCTCGTAAGTTCATGGATTTCTAATATTTTCAGTCCAGATTTTCACCACTGGCATTTTTCCACACTTCCTTATGAACAGTTCAGCTGTCATTTTTCACACCTTAGCCAAAATGTGTTTTCGCACTTCCAGCACAGAAATGCATGGTCGCTGTGGGAAATCATTGTTTGGGACAGATTAAGAAAATCACAGTGACACTGTTCATGAGCGGACGTTCCAAAATGCCTGTGTTGACAATCTGCTGTAAAACATCCCCAAACTAATTACATTATGGGTGTGTGCTGTGCAGTTTCTACACACGCTCGTGACTTCACCAGTTTTTTTTATATTTTCACTGCAGATTTTCAACATTGCCATTTTTTCCACCTCCCCATGAACAGTACAGCTGTCATTTTTCACATCTTGTTCGAAATGTTTTTTCGCACCTGTGGTGCCAAATGGCATCGTCGCTGTTCAAAATCAACTTTCGGCTAACAAACTGATATTGCCACTGTGCCAACAAATGCCTGAGATGTTAGGGTTTATGACCATAACACCCCACCCTGTAGAGATTGACAGGCATCAGGGGTGTGACTTGGGATTCTCGTCTGTAATGTTCATAGCATTCCACACCCTGCAGCCAGTGAGAGGCATCAAGGTGTGCCTTGGACTCTTTGGCCCCAGAGTTCACCCCATTCTCCTAGACAGCACCATCTCACTGTATTTCCTAATGAAGTGGGGTGAGCATAAGGGCCAAAGACCCCAAGGCACACCGTGACACTTGTCAGTGTCTGCAGGGTATGGTGTGGTGAAATGGCGTGGCCGTTATGCCTGACAACCCAAAGGCACATCCCAATACCTGTCAGCCTCTGCAAGGTGGAGGTGGGGTTGGCTTCAGTTCAATACTTCACTGCCATTCCTATTATGCAGCTCTCTATCACCTACATTACCAATGCCAGCAAGCAAACGTTCGGCATTGACAAATTCTTGTTTTCTTTCTCTTGATATGCCCCCCCAAAGCAGTGTATCGGGGCAAATATAGTGATTTCTTGATTTGCCACCCTGTGCCAAGTTGGATTATGTTCTCTCCCTAACAGATCAGTTTGTATTTAAATTAATGTAATGACTTGCAGCTCAAAACCAGCTTTGTGATTCTATTTTCAAAAAAGACTTCTGGGAATCAGTTTCTATGCTCAATAAGGCACCTCAGGGTACAGGGTGTTGGTATAAAACCACACTTTCAGGGGCAGTAGGCCCTCTACTTGTTACATTTGGCCTGATGCCTCTCTGCATATGGTTATCCACCAGCACCCCACACCCTGTTGTGTGTTATTACTGGCAAAATGCTCTCGCTCTGTTTTTGCCATTTGCTGACACACACAAAAAAAAGGTCACCCTTAATGCCTTAAATGCATCCTTCAGTGCCCTTAGGTATGTGTGTTAACCATGATGGTTTTCCAGGGTGACCGGTTTGCTGGGTGGGGGTGTGTGGTGGTGGGGGCGTGGGCTACATAATGCCCCTTATGGATCTATAATGGGTGGATATTTACTTATCTTTATGGTTTCCCTGCAATGGTAGTCTGGGGCCCAAGGCCAGTTTTCAGCTGGATCCTAGGGTAGGAAAAGGCAAAGAATTGTTAAAATGTAAAACAATAAATAGAAACAGATGCAATGAATGCAGTGGTTACAATGTGAAACAATAAATACATTAAACCAAGTGGTCAAAATACTAAACAAGAAACAATGGTTACAATATGAAACAATAGATGCAATGAATGCAATGGTCACAAAAGGAAACAATAAATGTATTAAATAGAGAGGTAACAAAATGAAACAAAGAATGCAATAAATGAAGTGGTTATACTAGGAAACAACAAACACAATAAATGCAGTAGTTACAGCAGGAAACAATAAACACAGTAAATGCAGTAGTCACAGTAGGAAACAATAAACAGTAACTGCAGTAGTTACAGCAGGAAACAATAAACACAGTAAATGCAGTAGTCACAGTAGGAAACAATAAAGACAGTAAATGCAGTAGTTACAGCAGGAAACAATAAACACAGTAAATGCAGTAGTCACAGTAGGAAACAATAAACAGTAAATGCAGTGGTCACGGTAGTATGCAAATATTAAGGGGACTTTGCCAACATCGACAGAGGATTCCCACAGAAGGAGACCTGTAAGCAGAAACCAAGCAGGCCCAATTAGCTAGTCCATGCAGGACCTGACTGCGATGGGTCCCTTGGCCCTACCACCTTTAGTAGAAGCCAGTGGAAAACCAAAACAACAGATTGTATATATACATACCAAGCCTGTTCAGCAGCAACCACTAAAGACACTGCAGGGTGTGTGTCAGGGTGAGCTGTCGTTTGCTACAGTAGCTGAAAGTGGGAGGGTACCAACCCTCTGTCACTTCCAGACTTGTAGAAAATACCTTGGAATTAATCCAACAGGCAGGTACAATTATAGCAGTGAATTGTTGAAGTAAAGGGAACCAAAAAAGGAAAAAGTAACAGTAGGGGAATAGTTCAGAATTAATGCTTCCAGCTGAGGTCTTTGAGGAGATAACTGTTCTCCCTCCCCCCAGTGTCCAACACAGAAAGTAGTTACCAAGCAGTCTGAGGAGTGAGAGGGTTTGAAGTCCCAGCTTCAGTCTCCATATCGAAGATCCCAAAATTAAATGGGTATAATCCAGGAAATGTGACTTACAGAAATCACTGTTAGGTAAGTGAAATCTGCATTAGTTGGGAAACAATAAACACAGTAAATGTAATGGTTACACTAGGGAAAAAAACAATAAATCCAGTGGTCACAGTTGGATACAATAAACATAGTAAATGCAGTGGTCACACTAGCAAACAAACACAATAAATGCAGTGGTCACAGTAGGAAACAATAAACACAGTAAATGCGCTGGTCACAGAAAGAAACAATAAACACAGTAAATGCCACGGTTACACTAGGAAAGAAACACAATAAGTGTAGTGGTTACTGTAAAAAACAAACACAGTAAATGCAGTGGTCACAGTAGGAAATAATAAAACACAATACATGCCGTGGTTACACTAGGAAACATAACAGTAAATGTAGTGTTTACACTAAGAAACAATAAACACAGTAAATGCAGTGGCTATAGTAGGAAATAAACACAATAAATGCAGTGGCTACAGTAGAAAATAAACACAATAAATGCAGTGGCTACAGTAGAAAATAAACACAATAAATGCAGTGGTCACAGTAGGAAACAATAAACACAGTAAATGCAGTGGTTACACTAGGAAACAAACACAATAAATACAGTGGTCACAGTAAGAAACAAACACAGTAAATGTGCTAGTCACAGTAAGAAACAATAAACACAGTAAATACCATGGTTACACTAGGAAACAAACACAATAAATGTAGTGGTTACTGTAGGAACAATAAACACAGTAAATGCAGTGGTCACAGTAGGAAATAATAAAATGCAATAAATGCTGTGGTTATACTAGGAAACAACACAGTAAATGTAGTGCTTACACTAGGAAACAATAAACACAATACATGCAGTGGCTACAGTAGGAAATAATAAACACAATAAATGCAGTGGCTACAGTAGGAAATAAACACAATAAATGCAGTGACCACAGTAGGAAATAAACGATAAATGCAGTGGTTATAGTAGGAAATAATAAACACAATAAATGCAGTGGTTACGCTAGGAAACAACATAGTAAATTTATTATTATTTTTTTATTTATTTCAGATTGAGATTAATACCTCTGAGTCAGAGATTCGTTTGCAAAGGTTCCAGGTCATACAGATAACAATGGACTAACAGACAACAAATAGGTTACATAATTTTCCAAGAATACGTTGTAAGTTTCCTTTAGCATTTGAATAGGAAGACAGCGGACCAGGCAGGCCAGGATTAGAAATAAGTGCAAGATCAAAGCACTGTATCATGAACATAGGCAGATTATATGTTAGGCAGTAACAGAGGAAATGCAGAGTAAAGAACGAGAACTAAGGATTCCCGTCATTGTCCAGTATTGAGGCAGTCAAAGACAGCTTTGTCAGGGTGAGTCAATGAGAAAGGGGGGTGATGGAGTGGTAGCAAGGTTAAGGTGGGCAGGATGGTAGGTGGGGTAGGAGGAAGGGTAAGCAGGGGAAAATTGTAGGGAGAAGGGAGTGCAAGTGGGGAATGGGATGTGTGGTGGAGTGGGTTGTTTGGAGTAGGAGGGTGGGCATGAGTGGGCAAACAGGGGTGAGGGAGTGGGGGGAGGGAATACAGAAATGGGCAGTAGTGGCAGTGGGGCAAGAAGTTGTTTCTATTGTGTCCAGGGGCAAGACAAGGTAAATGGATTAGTGGAAATATTTGTAGTCATTCACAGGGGCTAAATGTGCTCGGAGACCAGTTTTGAATTGACTGATCTTATTACACTTGATCAGGTCCTTGGATAGTTCATTGAGCCACTTGGGGCCATGGAAGGAGGGGGATCTCTGAACTATAGCTATTCTCTTAAATGGCACCACCAAGCCCCCTTAGACTGCATTCCAAGTCCTGATTGTAGGCTGAGTTGATTTGAAGAGGTAGGAGGCTGAGCTAGGGGTAAGTCCTACCAATGACTTCTTTGCTAGCAGGCATGTTTGGTATAGTACCCTATGGTGGAGGGGGAACCATTCTGTCACATGATAGAGGGCACAAGTAAATGCAGTGCTTACACTAGGAAACAATAAACACAATAAATGCAGTGGGTACAATAGGAAACAATAAACACAATAAATGCAGCAGGTACACTAGGAAACAATAAACACAATAAATGCAGTGCTTACACTAGGAAACAAAAAACACAATAAATGCAGTGCTTACACTAGGAAACAATAAATGCAATGGCCTGCTTACCAAACAACTGCTGAATGTCGGGCTGTCCCAGGACTCCACTGCATGGTTTAACAGCTACCTGGACCAGCGCTCACAAAGAGTAAAAATCCCAGGAGTACTCTTTGACTCCAAACCTGTTCGCTCAGGCGTTCCTCAGGGATCCATACTGGACCCACTACTTTTCAGCCTTTTCTGAACTCCCTCCCACCATCCTATGCAGAACAAATTATCCTCTATGCCAGTGATGCTGTGCTTCTCACCCCACATGAGGACCTACAACCTTTACTTCACAGCCTACAGCTTGCTTTCTCTGTTGTTGAAAACTGTTTTGCAAAACATAAACTGGTTCTAAACCACAAAATGACTAAATCTGTGTTTTTCTGCAGCTTGCAAAACAAACACAGGTAATACCCCCTTGATATCAATACAAGCACTGGTAACACCCTCGAACAAGCGTTATCTTTTAAATACCTTAGAATCTCACTTGACCCTTGCCTATCTTGTGGGACTCACATTGACAGTGTTGCCAGAGTGGTAAACTCACGCATTGGAATTCTCTACCAAAACAGACATCATCTTAACAGGCAGCACTGAAGACTGGTATCCAGAGCTCTGTGGTCTCCGTCATAGACTACGGCCTCATAATCTATGGCTCTGCCTCTACTACCACCCTCAGGTGCATAAAGACCTCCCTAAACAAGGCCTGTTGACTGCTTATTGGATCCCACTAACTCACACATACTAATGAGCTTTACACTCAAACGGGATGGCTTCAACTCGCTAAGCGCATAAAGTACCTTACCTGCTTGATGGTGAAAAAAAATACCTTGGGCCTTACTCCACCTAGTGTCCAAGCCCTCCTGTGCCCAACACTAATCCTCGTAACACCAGAGGGTCTGAATGTCAGCTTCTGCAGGTCCCCCAATGTCGCACCACTCTGGGCCAAAGATCCTTTGCATACTGTGCGCCCAGCTGGATGAATGCATTCAGTACTCACATCACCTCCACCTCCTCACTGTGCATATTCAAATCAAGCCTCCATCATCATCTCACGGCCCCCAGCTCATGTGACTGCCACCCTAACTTCCATCTTCCCCATTGAAATCAACCACCCCCCTCTGATGTTATTTGACAATGCCGTGAGCTGCTCTAGTCTCTTTTTCAGCTGCCACCCCCCATCCTCTCATCCTTCCTCCCTGATTTCTTCCAGGTTTCTGAAATGATTCCTTGTATGTGTTATTCATTTATCCTATTTACCATAATGCCATACCTGAACTGATGAATATGGTTGTATGCTCTCTTTAATGTTGTATGCCCTTGTTTAACATGTATGTACTCTCCTGACGTGGAACCTTTGTAAAAGAGCCTTGACTCAAAGGTAATTGTAATCCTAGATCTAAATAAACAATAAACAGTAGGAAACAATAAAGGCAATAAATGCAGTGGTTACAGTAGGAAACAATAAGCACAGTAAGTGCAGTGGTTACAGTAGAAAAAACAGTAAACACAATAAATGCAGTGGCCAGAGTAGGAAACAATAAACACAATAAATGCAGTGGTCACAATAGGAAACAATAAACACAATAAATGCAGTGGTTACAATAGGAAACAGACAAATGCAGTGGGTACAATAGGAAACAGTAAACACAATAAATGCAGTGGTTACTGTAGGAAATAAATGTAATAACTGCAGTGGTTACAGTGAGAAACAATAAACACTATAAAGGCAATGGTTACAGTAGGAAACAATAAATGGAAAACATGCAGTGCTTAAAAAATCTGTACAGCAGGCACATAGCACAAATAAACCAAGAAAGATGCTGAAGCACTGGTGCAGAAGTGCAAATTTATTGAAGCCAGAAACCACAAAAGGCTCCCCTGTGCTACGTGTGTGGCACACTGCCACTTCCCCTAGGGGATGGCAGAATGTCAAGATGTTCTGGGAAGCCTTTGTTTGGTTTTGGCTTTCAATGAATTTGCACTTCTGCATTTTTAATTTCCAATGTTCTTCCCTCTTTGTCAGCTGTGTTTTAATCAGAATGCCCTGGGGTCTGTCTGGTAGCACTGCTGATTTTAAGCAGCCTCCCTTCCCACTTTGTGTTTCCTCATGCACAAAAGAAGACATGGAACAGAGCATGCCAATAACTGGACAAACAGCAATTGCAAGTTGAGGTAAGATGATTCAGATGAGAAAGTGCAGAGTGAATCAGTAGATGAGCTGGTGGAGCTGTTCTTCTAGCTTACCTGGCATACTGTAGCTCTGACATAATGGGCCCATGTACTGTTGTTCTGAACCCTACACTAGCAACTACTAATTATTAAAAGTTATTTCTTATATGAATCATCCTCAAGGGCAGATCTGGGATGCCCTTGCTTATATAACATTCAGAAGTGCAAGGTCAGGCCATCCCATGCTCGGAAGAGGGATTAGCTACAATACCCTAAAGGGGAGAAACAGAAACAGTTGATCCAAGTGGAATTCTCCTCTCAATGCTAGAGTATTTAAAAGTCTATTAAACTTCATTAAAGATTAACAAGAAAGGTGCAGCCTCGGGTTTGTTTTATCAGTACCAGCTAATTCTGTTCTGGGGTAATGACCAATCAGGTACTGGAGACGGAAGGTTCCACCTCTGTTCAGGCAGACCACACCTCTTTCTTTTATTGAGTTCAAAAGGAGACTCAGTTTCAGTCCAGATATCAAGGAATTTTCTCCAAATGAAATACCAGACTCCGAAGTCTGGACCTTCTCTTCAGTGGGTATATCCTAATGCAACAGTCGCTGGCTAGAATATCACAGGAAAATGAAACAGTGGAGGGCTGAGGGAGTGGGAGAGTGTGACCTGGGATGATGGGGAGGTGAGAAGGACCACATTATCCTTCATTTTTTTCCTTTCCTTTATCGAAAAACCTTAGCCTTCTCACTCTGACCCTTGTGGTCCTTCTAATGCATATATGTCTGTGTGTGTGTGTGTGTGTCTGTGTCTGTGTCTGTATATGTTGTGGCTAGTGCGCATGTAGTGGTTAGTGCACAGCCTTTGATACCAGAAGACAAGGTTTAAATCCCACCACAGCCACTTAATTACTGTATGACTTTCAGCAAGTCACTGACCCGTACCTTTATTTTGGTCCACCCAGCTGTAAATTTGGGGTAGATGGAGGACCCCGCCAAAAATCACCTTCTCGTCAGGTCCATCCTGGGAAAAGAAATTGTAGAATAAAGATAGTACTAACTGTTGATCAGGGAACATTGTCAGAAAGAGTTTGTTCCCCTACCCCTCAGCTTATACCACATTCCCCCATACTGGTGTTAGCAATAAATGAAGTATTTTAACCCTTTCTTATCTCAAATAACTAGAATACTTAACCCCCCCTTGTCTCTTAATTTCAATGGTATCCCACTCTTCTGATATGCATTTATTTTTTGTGAAAATGTTCTTTTCTTGCCGATCCTATAGCACAGCTGTAGGGTTACTGCTGCGTATACCAGGGCTTGGGCTTGGGTCACTCAGGAGCTGGCCGGGGAGTAGGACTGAGCATCTCGGGACGGCTTTCTTCCATCGGGTGAGGGGACACAGCATTCTGCTGTTTGTCTGCCATGTGTGGTGGAGGCCAGGAGAGAACATAGTGGGACCGCAGCAAGGGGAAAGGCAGCTGTTTGATGGAGGCATACATGCACGTCACTGTCCATGTGTGTGAGCATCACTGCATGCCAACACCTGAGGGGAGATAAAATTGGAGCTGGAGGAAAATGCCCTGGCCCAATACTGAACCAGTGGACCCCCGGCCCAACATGGCATGCCACCCACTACTGTCATGATCTGGGGTAAGTGAAGACTAACCAGTAAGTCCTTGGGAAGGTCTGTGATGGGGGGGGGGCTCAGGTGAGTCAGGGAGAAAATTCATAGTAAAAATTGTTTTTCTTTTCTGACTTCCATGGATTCTGTTGACACTGTTTATTGCCGACCATGGCTTACTGGATAACATTCTTTTCTGTGGGCTAGGAAGACTGGTTGGCTCAGGTTCAAGTCTCACAAAAAACTCTTGAGCTAATACTAAACACTGACACTAGCCAGCCCATCAACAAGAGCAGCAGGGTTGCCCGGCAGCCTAGATTTGGAGACAAACCCAGGGTGTCAGAGGGTCAGCTTGTTGGAGAAGTATCTGGCATCCAAGACAATGCTTTCCTTATCCCAGAGATTCTCCAGGGAGGGTTGCTGCCTAGCTCTGTGATTGCACTGCTACCTGGGTGATCATAGAGGAAATGCAGATCGAGCAGCAAGGGACGAGAAGAAGTTTGCCGACTCTGTACAGCGCTGCACAACTGAATGCATCCAGCTGTTCTTGGAGAGGGTCAAATGTGAGGAAAATTCCCTGGAAGCCACCAAATGATTCCCCAGAACATTTGAGCTTTGCACAGTTTGCCGCATTCCTTACTACTCATGTGGGTCTCGTGGGTGGGCAACCCTCTCCTCAGCCCAGGTTAGCGAGCCCCACCTCGGTATAAGTTCATTGGGAAAAACCAAAAGCCACAGGCAAGCACCAGGAGTCAGCTGTCATGACATGCAAAACACTAACCACTACGCAATCCAAGCACCCACAGCAAGGAATGTACTCAAGAACAGTCACCATCAGTAGAAAAATCTTACTGATTATTAATGTAGCATGCAGATCAAGCTCCTGATATGATACCAGCCTGCATACAGAATACACACGCTGGTGGTGAATGTGTGACAGCATGCAAAGGCCAGCATGGAACTGATGTTTTACTCGGGCAACCCCAAGCTTCTTCAGAGTAAAACGGAACACCCACTAGAGCACCTTGTACAGTGTGCCCTGTTACCGTTATCCAATTTAATAGGAATCAGTGAATAAAAACACGTGGTCATTAATCAGACCAGGCACTAACTTCAAGTAAAAGGAGTTCTGTTCACAGCACCCACATACAGTATATCAGACACATTACCACGACAAATATTAAGTTAGTGCCGTAGACAGTTAAACAGTCATATATACACTTCAAGCTGATTAAAAAGGACCCAGAATCAGCAGCTATACTGCATAACCAAACTTCAACCCAAGGGTCTTTAAAATCTACTTCATAATCAAAATTATTGCAAGACCCTTTGTTATTACATTCATGGCCAAAAAAATGCATATGTAGTTTAAGTTCACTAAATATCCAAATGCCTATTTCATTATATGACAGCTGAAAATATAGCACAATAAAAATGGAATGCAGATACCAGACAGAGCTCACTTGCACAAAATTACTTTCTGTCTCCCAAGTTATAAGGTCTAAGAGGGATTGGAGGTGGGCACATATTGTGCCCATCCATCAAGGGGGCTTGAAGGAAGAGCTGGGGAACTATAGACCCGACAGCCTGACGTTGGTAGGAAAGTTGATTGAGGGCATCCTTAAGGAGAGGCTGGGGGTATTCTTGGAGGAACAGGGCTACCTGGATGACTGGTAGCATGGATTCATCCTGGGCAGATCATGTCAGACTAACCTTGTGGAGTTCTACAAGTGGGTGATGATGGCATTCGACCTGGTTAGACTGGTGGATGTCCTATTCCTGGACTTCAGTAAGGCGTTTTATTCGGCCCCTCAAACGGGTCTGCTAGAGAAGCTGGGTAGGATGGGGTGGGGTCACTGATGGTCAGGTGGATTGGGAATTGGCTCTCTGAATGCACCCAGCAGGTACTGGTGGAGAGGAGGAGGTCTCGTCTCCCAAGGAGGTCGTAAGTGGGGTCCCACAAGGATCAGTTCTGGGGCCGCTTCTATTTAACACCTATATCTCTGATAGCAGGGAAGGTATCGGGTGTGAAATGAGTCTCTTTCTGGATGACTCTAAGCTGGGGGCAGTGGTGGAGGGGAAAGAGGGTAGGATGGCCCTGCAGAAGGACCTGGATACACTGGGTAGGTGGTAACATACCTGGAGATTGAAATTTAACTCCTCCAAATGCAAGGTGCTACACATAGAACGTGGGAACCCAGAACATGTGTTCACCCTAGGAAGGGACAAGCTACAGGCTTTGGCTGGGGATAAAGACCTGGGTGTCCTGGTGGATGTCAAAATGAATAATACTGAGCAGTGCAGGAGGGCTGCGGCCAGGGCCAATATAATGCTGGGCTGCATCGCCAGTGGGATTACCTCAAGAGTAGGGAGGTGATTTTGCCACTGTACAACAGCCTGGTTAAACCACACCTCGAGTAATGCGTGCAGTTCTGGTGACCGCACCTGAGGAGGGACATCCTGCTCCTGGAGAGGGTTCAGAGGAGGGCAACTGGGATGATCTGGGGTCTGAGGGATAAGGCATACGAGGAGCGACTTGAGGAGCTCAACCTGTTCTCACTGAAGGAGAGGAGGGACAGGGGTGATATGACTGAGGTCTTCAGGTACCTCAAGGGAGTAAATAAGGTAAGCCTGAATGGGATCCTTCGGATGAAGGAGGGTGGAGTCACCAGGGAGCATAGTTGGAGGCTAAAGGGTGGAAGACTTCGCGGGGAAAGTGAAGGTGGTACTTCACCACGAGAGGTGGTGGTGGAACCATGGAATGCACTGCCTGGGGAGCTGGTAGAGGTATCTATGGTGGAAGGGTTCAGGAGAGGCTGGGACAGGTATAGGTGGGGGGTGAATCAGAGGGATGCTTGCCCGGGGGGGATCTTTGATGGGGGATACGGTGATAGACCAAGAAGCCTACTCTGCTGGCATTTTAGTATGTTAGTAGAAAAGTTTTACACACACTGCGGTACACTGCTCTATGCGGGATGTGAACAGCGCCAACATCACAATAAGTTATACACTACACACAAGATCAATGAAAAAGTAACAGAGTAAAATGGAATGTGATAGGGACCCCCAAGGCACCATCTGATGGCCACGTACTATGAGTACAAATATATTGTAATACCCACACATTTACAATACCGAGGATTGTGAAATATATGCACATATTGTAGCTCTGCGGGAGAGTGGACACAGCTGAAGGGATACAGGACCTAAAGGAAGATCTGGAAAAGCTGGGGGGTCCAGGATCTGGCAGCTTGGATTCAATGCCAAGAAATGCAAAGTTATGCATCTTAGAGCCAAGAATCCCAGGACAGAGGACTACCTGGGTGGAGTCCAAGTATTTGTATCAGAGGAGGAGAAGGACCTGGGAGTGATGATCATTAGTGACCTGAAGCACTCCACGCAATGCAAGAAAGCAGTAGCAAAGGCAAACAAGATGCTGGGATGCATATCTAGGGGGGATCAGTAGTAAGAGAGAGGAGGTTATACTACCCTTGTACAGGTCACTGGTAAGGCCCCATCTAGAGTATGGAGTTCAGTACTGGTGCCCACACCTCAAAAAGGACTTAACCTGCTGGAGAAGTCCAAGAAGGGCTACAAAGATGACACTGGGTCAACAGGGTAAGGCATATGAGGAGAGGTTGAGGGCACTGAACATGTGGTCCCTGGAAGACAGGAGAGAGAAAGGGGACATGACTGGGACCTCCAAGTACTTGAAAAGGATAAACAAAGTTGATAAGGAGAGTCTCTTTAAGCTGAGTGGCAACCATAACATGAGAGGGCATAGTCTTAAACTGGGGGGTGGTAGGTTTAGGAGGGAGATCAGGAAGCACATCTTCACAGAAAGGGTGGTAGAGACTTGGAATGTGCTGCCAGAAGAGGTCATCTCTTTGAAAATAGTGAGCAGCTTTAAGAAAGGCTGGGACAGGAATAGGGGGAAGGTAAGGATCATGGGTAGGGAGGAGTGGAGAGGGAGGGCAGGGACATTAGCTTAAGCTGTGGACCCTGTAACATGAGCAGACTCGATAGACCAAATGGCCTTCTTCTGGCTTCTTCGTATATTCATATTATATAGGCAAATACACCGACGGCATACATATTGTACCACAGTGTCTGTACAATGGCATCCACATAGAATTATATGTTTGTACCCCTATAGGAATTTATTTATTTATTTATTAGCTTTTTGGTGAATGCAGCAAGATCAATACAATAATATTAACCAACTCCTTCTTGGGCCCCCAATTCATATGACAATACGTATGTGCTAGCAGAAACAGACCACCTGGTCTATCTAAGTCTGCTCGAGTGTGCAGCTAGCACCCCTAGTTTGCCAACTGCAATCCAATAACATTCCCTTTGTCTAATAAACATGTTCCCAACCCCCCCAAATGGACCCAATACAACTTTCTCAATGTCCAGAAATTGTACTTCATAGTTAACCCCCGGATTGCCCTTAACGTGTTTAACAACTATGCATAATTCTCATCCCCTCGTTGTAGTGCTCTGACATGTTCTCCCACTCATGTTTTCAAATGGTACACAGTGTGATTCACAGAAAATGACCCACATTTACATTTCAAAATATACACTACCCAACAGGTATTACAATTTACAAAATTCCTGAGGACAACCTCTCTCCCATAGTTGGGGCTACAAAAGCTTTTAGTTTGTCTAATATATGGACAGGATATACATCTCCCACACCTAAATGTCCCGGGGGGGTGGGTAACCAGGATAATTGCGTTATGCACTTTCAACAAACTGGGTACCACACAGTCCCTAATAGCATCTGGTCTCCGAAACACCATGGATGGTTCACTGTTCTGCACTCAGAATATTCCAAATCTGATCAATTATTTACCTAAGCTGGTTAGAGCAGGTCAAATACGTGGTGACAGAGTGGACTGGCTCCTTGCAAGCTCACCTGACAGGATTACCGATGTCTTGGTACTAGCGGATTCACTAAGCAACCACTCCCCTGTCACCTGTCTGTGGTCCAATAAATTAAAGAAAGTGCCATCTGTCTTTGTGAACAGCAAAATTCTCAGAAAAGGGAAGCTCTCAGCTTTCAAGGAGGGCTTTCTCAGATTGATTGGTCTCCCCTTAAGGTACTGCATGACTTTGACATAACACTCCAGTACTTTATTGATAACTATAATAGTGTTTGTGACAGATTTACTCCATTCAAAAAAAGAAACTCACACAGCCATAACAATGGGTGGATTACTAGTGACCTTTTAGATCACATGAGGGCAAGAGATATCCTTTGGTATCAAGTCAGGGCCTCTGGGAAGCCCAGTGACCTTCAAAGATACAGGGCTGCCAGAAGCAAATGCACACATCTCATCAGGAATGCTAAGGCTAATTTCTACAAGGATCAATTGGAAAGAACCTAGGGTGATGAGAGGCAGTTTTGGGACAATATAAAGGCACTCACAGGGAAGGACAACAAAACACAGCCATCACTGCTAAACAATAATGGCACAAATACCATGAACCCCCACACCATTACCAAAGAGTTCAACTCCACCTTCACGGATCTTAGCTCTGTTCTACTGGCTGAATACCTCAAGCCTATCAAAGCTGATAATAGACACCCACCGGACATTAACTTGCACCCTCAATTTTACTTCTGGAGAGTCACTGTCAAAGAAGCACTGAGTTATGTTAAAAAGGTCCTGGGGAAAACCAGAATGGGGTCTGACAACATTGACATGAATTCGCTGGCGCGTGCAATCAACTAAGTCATCGCCTCATCATCAGGCTCAATAACCTCTGGCTTGCAAATTCCCTTCTCCTTGGAAACAAGCGCTGATGACCCTGGTGCATAAGGGAGGCAATAAGTCACTGACCGCAAACTACAGGCCCATCTCTATTCTCTCTCCCTCTCTCTAAAGCACTGGAAAGGATTGTGGCAGACCAATTTACTGACTATATTCACAAATACCAGCTGCAATGTCCCTAGCAGCGTGGCTTTAGGAAACTCCACAGCACAGACACTGCACTGGTGGATTTCACTGAGTATGTCCATAAGGCACTGGGTGAGGGAAAACTGGTTGGGTCCATATTCATTGATCTAACAAAGGAATTCGACACAGTCTGCCACCCACTCCTCTTGTCTCAACTGCATGACCTTGGTGTTTCCCCAAATGCCACTCTATGGTTCCAGGACTACATAACCTCTCGGTCTCAAAGGGTCAAGATAGGTCACTCCGCATCTGCATCCAAGGAAGTCTCGCTAGGGGTGCCTCAAGGGTCCATCCTGGGTCCACTGCTCTTCAGCATGTTCCTGAATGACCTATCTGATGCCTGCACTAGCAAAGTCATTCTGTACACCGATGATGCTGTCCTACTTAGCTGTCACTCTCGCATAGAGCACCTACAGGCTGAGCTACAATCATCCTTCCAGCAACTGGAGACCTGGTTCTACTCCCAAAGGTTGTTACTAAACTACAAAAAAAACAAGACAATGCTCCTCTCTAGCCCCCAACTAAAAAGGAGATGCCCAGAACTAACAATCACAAATCACCTGACTGCCCCACTGGAACAGGTTCACTCCTTCAAGTACCCGGGTGTCATTGTGAATGATACCCTCTCGTATGTTCAGCACATTGACATGGTGGTGAAAGCTGTGAACACTAAATTAGGGATTCTGTTTAGGCACAAGAAAAGCCTAACTGCTGAAGCCCTCTGGCTCTCAGTCTCCAGCTCTATCCTCTCCCTGGTCAACTATGGGCTGGTGGTTTACGGCGCTGCCACTGATACGGCCCTCAAAAGGGTTGCCACTGCCCTTAACAAGGCTTGCAGACTATTGCTAAATGCTGACTGCTTCACGCACACTTGTACCCTGCATGGTCTGGCCCACATACTACCACTTCAATCCAGAATCAGATACCAAACTTGCCTTCTAGGGAGAAAGGCCATGCTCTCCCTAACCCCTACCTGCATTGTAGACCTGGTAAAGGAAGCAAGCTCCAAATACAACACAAAAGAACAGTGACAACACAGCTTGATGTCCCATTTCGTAGAACTTCCCTAGGACAAAGATCCTTCATGTACCGAGCTCCACTATGGCTAAATGAGATCCCTGCTGCAGCTCTCAATACAACAAATGTTCGGTCCTTTAAAAGACAATTGAAGCAATACCTGCTGAACTCAAATGCCTGCAACTGCCTTACCTGAATCCACATCTTCAACCTGGATACCCCCCTCTTAAACACCTCTGACTCCCTTACCCGAGTCCATATCCGCAACCCGGATACCCCCCTCATCTGTCTGAGCTTTCCTCCAGTTTTACCTACCCTGGAACCCCACCTGCCATCCCTTGCCACCCCCAAGCTCTCTCCAACTCCCTCCGCTCCATACTCCTCCAACACCTCCCCTTTCCACCCACTCTTCCCCCCTAAATATTCTCCTTCTCCTTCTCCCTCTCTCTCTCTCTCTCTCTCTCTCTCTCTCTCTAATCTACCCCTCATTCGCACTCTCCCCCCTTCCTTTCTCCTACCCTTTCCAATACTCTACCTTGACAGGCCCCCCTGGGGCAGCTACTGTATGCCATACGTTGCTAATTGGGAATCTCCTCCCGCTGTTTAATTTCAGATGTCTAGGTTACTCAAGTGTATTATTTATCTATTTTCTGTATTACATAGCAATCTTAATGTTTTGTGTTAACTGTCACGTTTTTGTTATGTCTCTGCTGTTTTACATCCTGACGTGGAACCTTTGCAAAAGAGTGTATAGTCAAAGGTTGTATCCAAATTACCAAATAAATAAAGTAAAATAAAACTGAGAAATGGGTGAGGTGTCCCATCTCATGTTAAGGGTACTTTGGGGGTCAACCATGAAACACAATTTCTGGGCATTGCGAAAGTTGTATTGGGTCCTGGGGGGACTGGGAAAAGTTTATCAAACAAAGGTAATGTTGTTGAGTTTATGAATTTGAATTGGGTGCCCAGTAGGGGGCTGGTTTAAATGACAGTACTAATCTGGCTGCATTCCTATAGGGAAGCATATAGTTATATATTAATGCTGTCGTATAGATGCTGTGGTACAATATGTATGCTGTCAGTGAATTTGCCTGTATAATATGTGCATATAATCTCAAATCCTTGCTATTGTAAATATGTGGGTATTACAATGTACTTGTACTCCTAGTAAGTGGCCATCAGATGGTGCCTTGGGGGTCGCTGTCATATTCCATTTAACTCTGTTACTTTTTCATTGGTCTTATGCATGTATTATTGTCAGTACCATTCACATCCCGAATACAGTCATGTGCCAAAGTGTGTGCAAACATGTTCTACTAGCCCTCTTTGACCTTATAACTTGGGAGATAAAAAGCAATTTGGTGCATGTGAGCTCTGTCTGGTATCAGCATTCTGTTTTTATGCTGCTATATTTTCCATTGCCTTATAAAATGAAAGGGGTATTGGGATTTTTAGTATAACACAAACTTTATATTCATTATGTTGTCTTGCGCTTGTTATGTTGTCTTGCACTTGCACAAGCAACATTTTGTGGCAGCAGGAGAAATGCAGAGGTGTGTCAGTGTTGGAGAATGCAGGGCACACTTTAATAGGTGCATCCCTCATTCCCCAATAAGCCAGCATGCTAACGCTAACACACAAATTGTGTAACGTGGATACAACTTGTAAGAATAGTGCCCCTGCAATCAGAAACAAACTCGGCATGCAGCAGCACCAATGACAAGCCACCTGACGTGTCTTGCTTGTTGAAGTATCTCAGTAAACATTCACTATAGCTACTCACTCACTGACAGAATCTTGGGAGAGACAGATGCGATCACAGTCTGAGTCACAAATGCTCCATGCATTCGGTGCTGAACTTAATCTTTGTTTATACCTTCCTCATTTGTTTTGCTCACTCTTCCCTCTAACTGCAGGCCGCCGACTCTGATATCCTGTGAGACACGCAGTGAGATGCTGACTATAGAGCCAGCTTTCTTGGTATGGTAGTGTTAGTGTGTCTGTTTGCATTCTGTGACAGTGGAGACAGCCAGCAAACATAGGCAGATTGGGATGTCAGCCGGTGAGGGTCCGCTCCCACCCCACTCACCTCTGCTCTGCGAACCTGTAACAAGAAAACCATCCATGGAAAAACAAATTTAACCTCTGAGACCAATCAGTGCATCTCACATCTGTTGGGTCCCCTGAGTTTCTGGTTTTGAACCAGAGCATTCAAATAAATAACTGAACAGATCAGGATGTTAGATCATAAGGGGCCAACCCACCCTCATGTGTGCAAATCTGTAACAAGAAAACTCTTAATAAAACAAGCTGTGGTCAGAGCCAACACAGCAGCATAACACCATTCACACCACTCATGGACAGCATGGAGCTCATGTGGGAAAGTTAGAAGCAGAGAAAATTGATGGCAGATGAGGACCACTAGCCCCATCTAGTCTTCCCTTTTTCCTTACCTATAACAGTGGCTGGTGACCCTATTTTGGCATCAGCTGGCCTTTTCCTCCCACTTCTAGGGTTCATTTATGTCCATCCCAAGCATGCTTGAATCCCTGTACTATGCTTGCTCCCACCACCACTTGGGGCAGGCTGTTCCATGTATCCAACACCCTTTCACTAAAGAAGAACAACAACTTCCTTATATTTCCCTTATCTTTTCCCCAACGATCTCATAGCGTGCCCCCTTGTTCTTGTACTCATTCTATACTGACCAATATCACTCACTTGTACCTTATTTACGCCTTTAAGATACCTGAAGGTCTCTATCATATCTCCACTTTGTCTTCACTCCTCCAGCGAATACATATTGAGGTCCCTCAATCTCTCCTCACACGTCTTGTGGTGCAAGTGCTGTACCATCTTGGTTGCCCTTCTCTGAATCACATCCACCCTGTCTATAACTTTATGAAGATGCGTCTCCGGAACTGCACAAGATATTCCAAGTGAGACCTCTTCTGCTTGTGATACCCCTCAGTGCATCCCAGCATGCCACTGATTCTCCCTATAGCTGTTGTGCATTGTTTGGCCACTGTTAGGCCATCCAAGATGATAATCCCCAAGTATCTTTCTTCCCTAGTGACTGCAAACACTCCTCCCCATCCCGTCGCTCTCTGCAGGGGTTCTGTACTCCAGCTGCATGACTTTGCACTTCTTCACATTGAATCTCAGTTGCTACACTTTGGACCATTTTTCCAGATTTTCTAGGTACCTCCTCATGTTCTCCACCCCATCTTGAGTGTCTACACTATTGCAGATCTTCGTATCATCTGCTAAGTGGTGACCATTTCCTTCCTGCCCTTCTGCAATGTCACTAATGAAGACATTGAAAAGGACCAGCCCAAGAACTGATCACGAGGTACCCCCATTGGTCACCTCCCTTTCCTTGGAATGGATATCATTAACCACCACCCTCTGCTTCCTATCCCCTGGCCAGTTCCTAACCCAGTTCCTGTGATGAAGTTGTCCTTGAAGATGGAGCTCATGGCAGAGAAGTGTGCCATTTCCAGGTGTGCCATGTTCAGGATGTCCACTGGAGTTTGTGTTTCTGCACTGACTGGAGAGATCCATGGCAATCAGAACCACAAGGTGGCATTATACACTGGTTTTGAATAAAGCTGTTCACTCTGTGTTTTTATAGTGTATAGTATTATTTTTTTATTAATTTGTTAATGGAGTTGGTGCAGTGGTCCCAAGACATTTTTCAGGCATGGCCTGGGTCAGAGACATGTACAATCAATGGTAAAATACATTATACATTGGCATAAATGAATCTTGGACACTGATTGGTCCGTCTAGGACTGGAGCCGTGATGTTATCCCAGCACAACATCAAGGCTCTAGTTCCAGTACACAGATGACCTCATAAACTGCTACCGGAACCATTGCACTGCAGCCCGGTTCAGTCGTTGTCACTGCCGGCGAGTCTGCTTCTGTCATTCCCGCTCTGAAGCCACTCCCTATGCTTTACACCTAAAAGTTCAAACCTCCCTCTCAACAAGTTACTATTTAGTCCCCAACACAGAACTCTGAGAAAAAAATCTATTTCTGGGCCATTTCTTCCCAAAACCATCGGCTTCAGTGCCCGTGGAGACCGTAACTGTTGATCGTGCTGTTCACTGATGCCGCTCAGTTCCTCACAGAACAGCATCTCTCCCCAAACAACAACCAGACAAAGGGCTAAAAAAATAGCTTTTACCTTAAAAAAAAAAAACAGCAGTGTAAACCTCTCCTTTCCTTGAAGAGACACACAATTTAACTAGAAAACCAGAAGTGCACAGTCCTTCTCCCAGGTCCCTATCATGCACATGCACAAATATATATTAAAAAAATATATATTCAGCCAGTACATGGAAGACTGCAGAACTGGCTCAGTTAAACCTGATGGCAAAAAAAGAAATGTGTGTGTGTGTGTGTGTGTGTGTGTGTGTGTGTGTGTGTGTGTGGTGGGGGGTGTTGAACTCAACAAGCAAATGTAGCACCACCACCTACTGATAAAACAACAGAAGTGCACTATTTTTTCATTATGTATTCCTACTCAATGAAAAAATCAGTAATAAAACACATTTTAAACATATTTGCAATCTATTTTTATTTAATTTTACAAAGGAGCCATTGTATATTTAGCAATATCAGACCTCCAGGGTAGCGTGCTGATAACATCACTTGCAGCTTAGTTGCACCAGCCTGCGGCCGTGCCCAATCACCCCAGGCGTGACATTATCCCAGCATAACACACACCCTGTTGTGCATTACTGCTTAAGTGAACAACAGCAGTGAATCATACATAAGCAAGTACAGAATCCAATGCAGTCAGGCAACATACAGAGGTGGACAAATCATAAGACAAGCACACAGTGCAAGATACAACAAATGAGGTGGGCAATATACAAGTTACATAAATACAGGCAAGGTATCAATGTCCTGTAGCAACAGGTCATGTTACAGTTATGTGAAATGTGCAGTTTTATAGTTATATGAAATGTGCACACAGCAGTTCTTTGGCTTTCAGAAGGAAACTGTTGTATGCAGTCTCTAGAGGTTCTATAATGCTGTAGGTACAATCACATTCCATGACCTTTGAAGTGTGGTACAACAACATTTTGAAAGGGATGGAATTCTATGCAGAACATAGAGAATAATGGATGGGCAACTATGCACAACCAGTGTGTTCTTTTTTATCATATCATAGTTTTCACCCCTGCAGCCACTGACCTGCCTTCATACTCCGGCCACCGCTCCAACTCCACCACCGACCCTGAAGTTGCACGCCCAGCTGGCATATGCAACTATACCTTCGAGAGGGGCATCACCCATTGCCCCCATGCCAGGCAAGGATCCAGTACTGGCATGTGCCTGTCCAGGCATCATCGGCTGATGGAGTAGCAACCATCAAGCTGCCACAGTCTGTGCTGCCATTTTCCATGTTCTTTTATCCCTGGGAGTGCGAGCATGCAGTGACGTCATGGCACATACTGTCGATGTCTGCCGCACTCCATATTACTGCACCAACTCTGGTAGTGCCCATGGTCATCACCAGGGGCCACTGCAGAGTGGTGGCACCCTAGATCCCTCCCTGGGGATAGGAGAGCAGTCCTCCGGATGCTCAATCCTATCCCCTCCATCGACCCTTGATGGCCCGAGTTCGCGTCTGAACCTGGGTTGCTAGCGTGGCATGAGGTTTGGCTCCAGCGCCTCAACCCTCAGTGCCACTGGGCCATGACCGAATAACCAGTGTGTTCTGCCACAGAGGGGTTCTGATTACCTCTTACCTTGAGAGCAAAGCTCGAGAGGTCCATGGGAATCAGAACCCCGAGGTGGCAAAATACACTGATTGTGCATAGAGTTGCTCATCCTGTATTTTTTATAGTGTATAGTACTGCATGAAATATGTGTTTGTGAGTTTTTTTGTTTTAAAAATGAAACTAACTCATGTAGTCTCTAGAGGTTCAAGAATGCTGTTCTACCACAATAGGGTAGAATCACATTCCATGACCTTGGAACTATGGTAGAACAGCATTTTGAAAGGAATGGAATTCTATACAGAACAACACTCCACTATACACTATAATGTAGTACTATACACTGTATATCAGTTCTTGGCAGATAAGGATATATTTCCCCACCTAGACAGACTGTTCCCCCTACCTGCTGTAATGCAACAGACTCTACTTATTTGCCTGCTTTATCACCACTTCCACTGCATCAATGTTCCATTATGCATATCTTATTCATTCATGAATGCTGGTGTCATTTCTGACCCTGCCACCTCTGCTTTGAGGATGTTCAATGTATTCACTACCCTATTAGAGAAAAAGGACATTCATACATTTTGCCTAGGTCTGCCCTCCCCCAGCTTCATATCATGACCCCTTGTTCTGAGTATGCTTCCCTCTTGAACCTTATTTATATCTGTGAGGTATTTGAAAGTCCATATCATATCATATAATATCATATCACATCATATCATACCATATCCTATGTAATCACCCAGTTCCTGGGTTTACATGAATCCCATCAGTGTCAGTGCTAGGCAGGGAAGGCAGCTGGTGAATAACTAGTTAAATGGGTTTTCACCTACTCCCTCTCTTGTTTACTTAGCTTCAGCTGAGATGAGAGAGAGATGAGGTCATTTAGAACTCTCACAGCAGCATAAGCCACTGCAGCTAATTGAGTGGGGAGTTTTAGAATCTTGGTGTCAGTCTGAGTTGGTAATAGCAGTAGCAGTGTAAGGAGTGGAGCTGCAGAGGGCTGTGTGAGGAGAGCTCATTTTTTCTCACCCTAGTCCTGAGAGACTCCAGCCTGCCAGAGAAGTGGTATAAACTGTTGTCTACAACAGGATGTCCTGATATTTCCATCCCCAGAGAGATGGATGAAAGGAACTGTTGGAAGATGGATCCAAGGGGCAATCCTCTCTTTGATCCGGGGCAATTTGAAACTACCTGTACATGTTCTAACTATGAGTAAATCTGACATTTGTGCTTCCTGGAGCAAGTACCTGGTTCTGTGGTGTTTCTCTGATGGAGAGAAAGGTGCACCAGTTTTGGTTCTAAAGGAGATTTTTTTTCTCAGTTTTAAAGTCGTCTCACAATAGCGGAGTCTAGAGACAGATTGTTCCCGTTGTGTAGGACCTTAGTTTTACACTCCCTGAGTAGTGTTCTTTCTTAAATGCTAGATTTGAAAGTTCATCCAAAATATGTATTTATTCTGTTTTGAAGGAAGTTTTAAGGTGTAACTCTGAATGAATGGTGGGTATGAATATGGAAGCGTATGGTGGGCAGCCCCCCTCCCAAATCTGGAGTGACCAGTTCAGCACTACAGGTTCCATAAGGATGCCTGGTTATTTCAAACATGGTGGCCAATGCCTGAAGAGAAAGTTTACCCCCTTGTGTGGGTCCTGCTAGTTATGAGCCCCAGTGTGCTCCGTTGTCAGTTGCCATGTAAAAAAAGTCTAAAATCCTATGACATATGGCAATGTGTGTGCTCAGTTGTGGCCAGTGCCACTATAAGAAATATGTGCTCAGCTGTGGCCAGTTGCCACCGAAGAGAATGTAAAGTCCTATGAAATATGGGATACATAGAGTTTCTGTCAGATATAGTGTTCTGTTGTTTCTACAAATGCATTGTGCCACAATGTGTAAACCTTGGGGGTCCACCCTTGCTTTAGCATGTCATCTTTTGGAATAAAATCACACTGTAGAACCTCAGCTTGGTTTGGACATTTACCTTTCTTGATTTCTGTGTGGAATTACTGTGTACCCTACCAGCAGACAAAAGATTAGATGGCTAGCATAGCCTTAGGCAAAAGGTTCTCTTCTCACAACCTGGGATTTGTAGATACCTTAATAGGTCACCGACGGATAGTAAAGTTTTAATGCTTTTGTACACCCCCACCCCTTTTTTGACCTCTAGAACTAATGAGACTGGCATACATTCCCAAAGCTAGGGATGGTACTTTCACAAACGCACTCGGCAGGTCCTTTTGTATCTAATGTATTACCTCTATAGTGCTTACAGTTATATCAGACAGCTGTCTGTCTAGAGTCCCAAGATGGTATGTCAACAAGATCAGACACCAGTATTAGTTTAAACTGTGTCTCTCAACACCCCTTCTGTGAGTCATCTAGCTCCTCCTTTTAGAATATAAAAAAAAAATACAGACAGGATGTCCTATCAGGAAGTATACTAAATAAGGTGACCTCAGCAAAAATTCCACTTCCTAAATATGACTCCTTAATTAAACATTTTCTCTTTGATCTTGAGCAGTTCCTATTCCCAAGGCATATCAAAGGGTTTTATAACTTTTAGCACCATGGTGGTATAACATGTTCTTCCTCTTAAGACGTCATAAAAGTTTATTAGACTCATCCCCTGGCAGACTCATAAAGTCACTTTTCATTTCCACTTCAAAGAGCCTAGGCATATCATAAAAAGGTAATAAAATGCCATTCTGAAGTAAGTCAGTTAATTAAATGGTTTCTGCTTCACTGAAACCTGGGGGGGGGGGGTCACCCATGGAGCACAGACTCACATACTATATTTTTATATTACAAAAATCATAGAACAATCATAATCAGCTGGCCAAGCGTCACAATCCTCCCCACCTAAACTGAATTTAGGGGCTCTATCCCCTACATGGGATGAGCTTCCCAAGTCAGTTCACTCCTCATACAAACGTGATAAGCCATCCGTGTTCTGATTGGTTGCTCCAGCCCTATGTAAGATCATCATGTCATACCCTTGCAAGGCAAAAGTCCATCGTAATAGTCTACTGTTAGTTTTTCCCATTTGGGTTAGCCAAACTAGAGGGTTGTGGTCCGTTTGTACCTCAAAATGCTGCCCATATAAGTATGTCTCTAACTTTTTTATGGCCCACACTATGGCAAGACACTCTTTTTCCACACTAGAGTATGCCTGCTCCCTGGGAAGTAACTTTTTACTCAGGAACACTACAGGGTGATCTTTCTCTTGGTTGGATGTCTGACTCAGTACTGCCCCAATACCCATGTCTGAGGCATCAGTCTGTACTATAAATGGTCTGCTATAGTCAGGACTTGTCAATACAGGAGCACTGCATAGTGCCTCCTTTAGTCTGGTAAAGGCTTTTTCACAGGCTGGTTCCCAGGCAATTTTCTTAGGCATCTTTTTCTTTACCAGGTCAGCTAGGGGAGCAGCCAGGGCACTGTAATTGGGTACAAATTTCCTATAGTACCCTGTTGTCCCTAAAAAACTTTTGACCTACTTCTGCTTCTCTGGTCTGGGCCATGCCTTGATCACCTCTATTTTCACTTGTTAGGATGGAGCTGTTCTCGGCCTACAACATGCCCGAGGTATGCCACTTCAGCTATGACCACCTGGCACTTCTCAGCTTTGATAGTGAGCCTGGCCCTCTGTATCCTGCCCAGCACTTCCCTAAGGTGGGGCAGCTGTTCCTCCCAGCTGGCACTAAAGATGGCAATGTCATCCAAGTACACCAGGGCATACTACTCAGCACCATTTAACACCTGGTTCACCAACCTTTGGAAAGTGGCCAGGGTGTTCTTCATTCCGAAAGGCATTACTTTAAATTCAAATAAGCCTATTGGAGTGATGAAGGCTGACCTCTCCCTAGCTCTGTCCATTAACGCTACCTGCCAATACCCCTTTGTCACATCAGTAGTCGTGAGGTATGTTGCCCCCTCCCAACTTGTCCAGGACTTCGTCTGTCTGGGGCATCGGGTGGGCGTCTGACTTCGTGACCGCATTCAGTCCACGATAGTCTACACAGAAATGAGTAGAGCCATCTGGCTTGGGCACAAGGACTACTGTGGGATTTCTGGATTACCCCTAAATCCAGCATTTCCTCCAGCTCCCGCCTAATGTCCTTTTGGACAGCCTCTGACACTCGATATGCTGTCCACCGCATGGGTGTCTGTGTCCCTGTCTCTACATCATGCGTCACTAAGAGGGTTAGTCCAGGTCTGGTGCTAAACAGTGGGGCAAAGTCTGCTAAAACCTCCCTTGCTTCCTGGATCTTGCCCGGGGCCAACTGGAGAGACAATTTAACTGCCTCCACAGAGGACTCCTACTTGGTTTCTTCCAGCAAGTCCAGAAGGGAGTCTCCTTCATCTGTCCCCTCCCCAGGACTACATACTGCAAACACCATGTCAGCCCTATTAGCATATGGCTTCATCATGTTGACATAGCACATTCCTTCTGTATGTCTTCTGTCGGGTAACTCTATGATATAATTCACGTCATTTACGTTTCTAACTACTTTGTATGGTCCTGCCCACTCAGCCTGCAGCTTGTCTTTCCGGACAGGAATAAGGACCATGACTTCCTGACCCACTGTGTATGAGCGAGCTCTGGCTCTGCGGTCGTACCACACTTTTTGTTTCTGTTGGGCAGCTGTCAGGTTGCTCTGGGCTGTCTCCATAAGCTCCTTCAGCCTTTCCCTAAACCTAAGGGCGGAATCCTCTATGGGAGTTCCCTGGGTGGCATGCTTGCCTTCCCAGTCCTCCCAGATCAAGTCTAGGGGCCCACATACCTGGCATCCATATAAGAGCTTGAAGGGGGAAAAACTGTCAACAATTGGGGCACCTCTCTGTATGCAAACAACTGGTGGGGAAGGTATTTCTCCCAGTCCCTCCCATGCTGTTCAGCAAACGCTTGGAGCATTGACTTCAGGGTACCATTAAATCTTTCCACAAGCCCATTGGCTTGTAGGTGATAAGGTGTCATGCACCTCTGCACCACCCCACACTTCTCCCACAAACACTTCATCAGGTCCGACATGGAGGAACCCCCTCAATCAGTGATAACCTCCTGCAGAAACACAACACAGGAGAAAATCCCAAGTAAGGCATCTGCCACTTTGTCTGTCCTCAGTGAGGATAAGGTGACTGCCTCTGGATACAGGGTGGCATAATCCACCACAGTCAGGATGAACCTCTTCCCAGAGGAGCTGGGGATATTTAAAGGCCCCACAATATCCATTCCCACTCTCTGAAATGGCTCCTCCACTATGGGCAATGGAATGAGGGCAGCTTGGGTTTTCTTACATGCCTTCCCTATTTCTTGACACCAGTGACAAGATCTGCAGTACTCCTTCACCTGCTGGGTGAAGTTGAGCCAATAGAAATTCTGGGACAACTGCTGCATAGTGTGTGCGACTCCCAGATGACCAGACAAGGGAATATCATGTGCAGTCTGGAGCAACTGCTCACGCTACCCCTGGGGAACGACAAGCTACCTGCCTATCACCCCCTCCCTCTGTCTTCACAGCCTGAGTATATATCAGTCCATTTTCCCAATAAACCTTATGTTTACCATCACCTTCCTGTGCTCCGTCAGAGTCTGCCCAAGCCTTAAGCTTCTCTAGACTAGGGTCACTTTTCTGAGCAGCTGCAAACTCCTTACACATTCCCAAGGCATGGGACATGTCCCCTTCAGTCTCTAAACTAGGGTCCCTAGCACTAATGTCAGGGCACTCAGGATCACTGTCATCCCTAACCCTCTGACAATGGGTCACCCATCCTTCTTCGGAGTAACCCTCTGTTGCTGTGTGGTTAACTGCTACTGGGGAAATTTCTACCCCCTTTTCATAAGTCTCCATATCAAGAGACACAGGCTGGGGAACCAGTCACCCAGTGGTTTCCACAATGGCTTCTGTGGAGTCCAGGGAACTACAATTTCCCCGTCCTGCTTGGCTATGAGTAACTGCACACACCATCCCCTGTTTGAGATTGTTGCCAAGGATGACGTTAACTGCTAAAGTTTTGGCTACAGCCACCTGTTGCACAGTTTCCCCAGTTTCACCCCAGTCTAGGAGAACATTAGTGAGGGGCAATATTTTCTCCTCACCAGTAAAGGCTTGTACAGGTACAAATTCATTGGGTATAAGCTGACCAGGCTCTACTGGATCCCCTTTTACCAATGTCAGGGATGCCCCTATGTCTCTTAACCTTTGTTTCTGTACACCATTCACCATGACTGGGTGCATGTGTTCCCTCATGTTTACAGGCATGTTTCCAGGGACACATAAACAACCCACTTCTTTCCTAGCCGCATGTTGCGTATTGCTCATCCTTTTGGGACACTGTCTTGCAATATGCCAAGTTTCTTTACAAACCCAACATTTATTTATTTTCTCAGAGAACTCTTTTCTTTGAAACCTGGGGCTAACTGGTTTGGTACAGGCACTGAGGGTTTTAGCTGCCCTGAAGGTGCGCTTTTCCCTTTCTGTGCTGCCATGCCCGCCCCATTCACTCTCAGAGCAGGTCTGCTCTTGGCATAGCAGTCCTAGAGTTCAGCAGCCTTTTGCACTGTTTTTGGATCTCGGTCCTCCAGCCAGGTTTTCAGCTCTGCTGGGCATGCCCAAAAAAACTGTTCTAACAAAATAGCATTTTCAATTTTATCTACAGAGTTTGCTTCAATTTCCTGCCACCAATGTTTTAAACATTGACGTTGTTTCATGGCTAGCTCCTCATAGCTCATGTCAGGGTTTCTCCCGAGCTTACGGAATTTAGCTCTGAATGCTTCTGCAGTTAAATCAAACTTTTTTAAAAGTGCAGTTTTAAGTTTGCTGTAATCATTACTGTCTTCATTGTCCATTTGACCCAATGCATCCCAAGCTTTCCCGGTAAGTAGCCGGGATAGCTGGAAGCTCCAAGACACTCTAGGAATTTTTGCCTGAATACAAACTTGTTCAAAGGAATTTAAAAAGGCATCCATATCCTCCCCCTCTTTAAATTCAGCTATCTATTTGTAATTCAATTTGTAACCTAGTCCTGCAGTTCCAGTTAAACCCAAGCCACTTACCTGCTCTGGTACTGGTGGTTGGAGTCGTAGCTTCTCCAGTTCATGTCACCTCTGGCATTCATGCTCCTCACGGTCAGCCTCTCGCTGTTCCCACTCCCTCTTCTCCTCTAAGGCTCGCTGGTGCTCACGCTCTTCACAATCACCTTCTCACTCCCTCTTCTCCTCTGTGGCTCATTTCTCTCACTCAATGTCTCTCTGGAACTCCAGCTCCATTCTGCACAACTCAGTCTGCAGCCTGATTGCTTCTGGCTCCAGAATGCTGGTGACCTTCCCCCGCTGCTGTGGCCCTTCACTTGCACTGGCCCTGCTGCCCTCCTCACCAGATCTGGACACTGCACTGGCCACTAGCCCCTCCATGCCCAAGGTTTGGTCCTTTACAGTCACAGTCTGTGACTCAGTGCTCTGAGCATCTGCTGCCATCAGGGCACTACTGCCTCAAGTACTCTGCAGTGTACCCGCTGTAGTTGGAAGCCATTTTCTTCCCTAACTATGGCTACTCTAACTTGCACTTTAGAAAAAAATAAAACAGGTAGGAACGTGACTGTAAACAAAATGATATAGTTCTGTTTCCTTTTTTAAAAAAGATAAATCACTGCCTTATTTTGCAAGTGAGCTATATAGTATTAATCTGACACACTGAACAGTTAAAACTTGTGTTACCAAATTTATCCACACTGCTGCCAACCAAATCTGTTACAAACACACTCAGCAGGTCAGGCCCTTTACTCCCACAGTGCCAACCTCCAGGTGCAGTAATGTGAACAGGTAACAGACAGGGTAACCCTCCTGTCTGCTTTTGGGTCCAAATCATCGTTAGTCTCAAGTTCTGGGGGGATTCAAACTGTGAACCTTATGCTAGCGTATCCAAATGTACAGGCTCAGATAATATTCTGTTTGGGGGATGCAATATATCTTTCGCCTAAGGGCACCTAACCAGGTATACAAAATGAACCCTTAAAACTCTATAAAAGACCTTAGGTATATTCTTACCTTTTCCCAGTTTAGTAACACCATCAAGCTTTTGAACAGTTGTCGAACGTAACCATCTATACGTCACATGCAAAAAGAACGTGGACGGCACAACCAGGCAGTATCATTCAAATAAAGATTTTACTAAATGATGATAAAAATATGAAAATGTAAACATAGAACAATATATCAAAGAGCATACAATCACTTAAAAGAAAACAAGGAAAAGTATAAAACAGAAATTCTTACCACAGTATGTAACCTCTCACCCCTGCCTTTTTAGCAAAATGACAGGTGGCATGCTGTTGAAGCTGACAGCAGTACCTGGTGGGGACTGGGTTCGGGGAGGATGAGGTTACTCGGCACAGGGTGCCTAGGTTTGGCTACTCTGCACAGGGGCACCCAAGTAAATCCGAACACAGGAAGCAATAACTGTAATGTCCAGAACCAGGAATGGGATTCTACAGTGTGGCTTTTATTCACATCCAAGCTGAACAAACAAAGCATAGATGGACTTCCCACGGGCTACATTCTGGTAATGCAGATTAGAGACAACAGAACACTTTTTCACTATTTCCAGCCCTCAGGCTCTGAACCCACCAGGCACACAGCCCGGACTTGCACGCAGCTTTGGGTACACAGCCCAACTTGTACACTACTTGGGTTTTCCCAGCTCCCCCGCCGGCCACTTGATCCACGGTCCATTTTGAGAAATGAACCAATTATCCTGTTGTGGCTCCCCAAACCACACTAGAGCCTTTGACTCCTAGAGGGAATTTTCCTTCCAATCCCACGTCTGGGTATTTCCCTCATCACTGGCCAAGTACCTGAGGCAAAGTAGAAATCCACAGAGCAAATCCGTAGAGGTGGACCTGGTCACTAAAGATGGAGGGGGGGTTTCCCACCTCCAGCTCACACAGCTCATACCCGGCCATTTCTCTGGAAACTAAACAATTCCTTTACTGAAAACTTGCAAATGTAGATTCCTGGGTAGACGTATGTCACATCTCCTCTACATATCATTTTGATCCCAATAAGCACTGGAGTTGAACCTACTTTTACTTGTTGGCTAAGCCTATTACTCTAGGCCTCCCACTATCTCAGTAGTTCAATCCTCACATTGTCACACAAGTCCCAGGGTGAAAAACCTAGGCCCTTTCAGGAAGAGCAGACACTCACCCTCCGGTTGCAGGTGCCCCACAGGCAACTCACAAGTCTTCTTGTTCCCCCCAAAAAAATCTGGAACAAATAGGCAGCTTCTCCATTACTAGCAGAACTAGGGGGTTGCCCCAGGAATATGCAGGGAACCCTTTTCTGCCCCCATCCCCAAAGGAAGGGGGCACTGAGACTCGAAAATAGCGGTCTCCACCACTTCAATTATCTTCTGTGTCTCTCTTTTGGTGGAGACACACACACCCTTTTTACCTAAAAGTAGCCCTCTGTCAGGGCTGAGGCTCCAGAGCCTACACAGAGCTGCTGTGCTGCTTCCTCAGCAAGCTCCCAACACCAACTGACTACTGAATCTGTTCAAACTTCCCAACATTCCATTCCAACTCCCTTGCTGCAGATTTCATTGTGGCTCATGCAACTGCAATAGTTCTATGGTGATGTCATCTCTCAATCTCAGCTGAGACTGAGAACAGTGTGAGACAGTGTGAAACCCATTTAACTGGAGTTTCACAAGCTGTCTTCCCTGCCTACCACTAGGTCTTACTGGGATTCTAGTAAACCCGGGTAGCAAGCGGGTTACACAGTACATTTAGACCTTTTCTATCTAATGTATTACCTCTATAGCGCTTATAGTTTTATCAGATAGCTGTCTGTTTAGAGTTCCAAGATGGTATGTCAACCAGATCAAACACCAGTATTAGTTTAAACTGTGTCTCTCTACACCTCTTCTGTGAGTCATCTAGCTCCTCCTTTTAGAATATAAAAATACTACAAACAGGATGTCCTATTAGGAGGTATATTAAATAAGTTGACCTCAGCAAAAATTCCACTTCCTAAATATGACTCCTTAATGAAACAATTTCTCTTTGATCTTGAGCAGTTCCTATTCCCAAGGCATATCAAAGGGTTTTATAACTTTTAGCACCATGGTGGTATAACATGGCCTTCCTCTTAAGATGTCATAAAAGTTATTAGACTCATCCCCTGGCAGACTCATAAAGTCACTTTTCGTTTCTACTTCAAAGAGCCTAGGTATATCATAAAAAGGTAATAAAATGCCATTCTGAAGTAAATCAGTTAATTAATGGTTCCTGCTTCACTGAAACCTGGGATGGGGGTCACCCATGGAGCACAGACTCATATATTTTATTTTAATATTACAAATATCATAGAACAAGCATAACCAGCTGGCCAAGTGTCACAGGCACCATTTATGAGGTGGTAAGTGTGCCCAGTCAAGAGTACCAATGGGGGCTAACTGTGTAAAGTAGCGGGGGTGGTTATACCTAGTTACCTCCAGAGTGTATATAATGGGATACTTTTGTCTTTGGTTCTGGTTAGTTTTACTATGTACCTCGAACGACAACAAATGAGATGAGCAGGCTGGCACCTTACCTCCGTTGTAAATCTTCTGATAATCACTGCAAAAGGTGCCAGCCAGCCACATCTTTAAAAAAAAAACAATCCGATGCCAAAATCACGTAACTGTGACCACCATCTTGTTTTCCCGCTAAGTGGAGACCATAGAACACCAGCTTCGTACATCGCAAAAAGACAACAAAATGAAAACACTACTTGAATAGTCTCTCTCTCTCTCTCTTTCTCCCCATCTCACTCACGGAACACTCACTCTTCCTGTTTCCATTTCCAAAACACTGCTTTAGCCCTCACTGTCTCTCACGCTCTCTCTCTCTCTCTCACTGTTCGCTGCTGGAGGCATGAAGGGGAAGGAAGTACATTTTGTGGTGCCACGTACCAATAAACTTAAAAAAAAAATACAAACTACAAAAACACTGTTTTCCCTCCTTTTTTTTTTTTTTTTTCAAAAAAACACTACTTGGTATAATCACAGTACGCCACTCAGGGGATCTGGGTTATCGGGGGATTTTCCATGGCTGGCGATGATTTACCCACTCGGCTGATCCTCATGGGCAAACCACTCCAGCCATGGTAAATCCCCCGATAACCCATACCCCCTCGTGGCTTATTGCTTAAATAATTGGTCAGTGATTTTTTAACATAGGCTGGCCAAGTTATAATTAGCCATTATAGCCCATGGGTTACAATGGTGAGCACATGCTGAGTCACTCAAAACATCAGCAACTCACTGATTGGCTGGTGCTCTACTACTGGGTGGAGTAAACAGTTTCAAAAATATGGTGGCTCCTTATCGCACGTACCGAGGAGCCACCAGACCAAAAGTCATCATCGGGTTCTTGTTCTCAACCAGCTCAACATCTACAAACACAAAAATCTATCTGGTTGATCCTGTCGGAACCCACAGTGGACAACTATCAGCGGGAACTGGGAACGGCTCAGAGACCGAAGTGCCTGAGCTAAGCCCAATCGTAGTTGTGATCCAGATGTTTAGTTCTGCAAGTGAAAAAATAAATGCCAGATTAAATAAAAAAAGCTTTACAAGAAAAAAATAAAAACAAAGGAGAAAGAATATGTGTGTGTGTGTGTGTGTGTGTGTGACTGATATGTGAGTGAGACATAGCAATACCAAATGCACTTTAGCAAAAAAATTGCTGTTCAGCAATTATACAGAATAAAAGGTGGGGGCGTGTCCTACTTGAATGTGTCCTACTCTAGTGCAGTGGTCATTCTCAGTGTAGGATGATTTAATAACCCATTCAGGCTTCACCCTCAGGGTTTATGTAGCATCCCACACCTCGGACAACCATTAAATTCTCATAACATACACTTCCCCAGCCATTATCTATATGCTACAGTCACTGCACCATTTTTTTAATCATAAAGGTTTTATAATGATTTTTCAACAATGCAACACAGATGAAGCAGAGATGACTTGGTATCAGATGCGGTAGGTACAGTCAGGACATACTTAAGCAATAAACCACGACAGAGATGTTGATGACTCACCATGCCATGGTTTGGTCATTGAGGCCGCAGGCCGAAGTGAGTAAACCTCATTGTATGCGGTAAAACCAGCATCACCAACACCCTGGAGTGGGTTATTGCAATTATACAATGTTCCCTTGATTTTTTTAACAAAATGAAAAGAGAAATAGAGTTTTTTCCACTTATAATAATTTTTATAACATTTGTCATTCCACCACAAAAAATAGTTCCCTATTAATCCTAATGCAACCATATATAGAGAAGTGCTGTTTTGTTTGGGTGAGTTTGTTTTTTGGCATTAAAAGAGGACTACAGTTGTGGGCTAATTATTATTTTTTTTTTACAGAGACAGCATGGGAGATTTAAGTAACCGTCAGTGCTGAAAGCAGTAACAGGTGACACCGGAGACTGTGTGCTTCCGGGTTCAACTGTTCAGGAAGGAAAGAGTAACTGTAGAGGTCGAGAGAAATTTGTTTCCACTTCTTTTTACGTTTTTTTTAAATTTAAAGTTAAAGTATTCGGAAAGCGGCAGTAGGAGTTCAGGTAGAGAACAGACCACGAATGAAGCGGGAGAGGAGTGACAGACCGGGAGAATGGCGCGAGTAGGAGTGGAGTGAGAGATCGTGAAAGTAGTGATGAGAGACATACAAAGGAGACGCAGGTACAATGAAAATTACATTTGTGGTGTGGTGAAAAATTGTCCCCTAGCTGTTGTCTGCTGCTCGGATGCAGTAACGAAAGTATGCGGTGTTTTTGAGGGTTCAGAATAACAGCGGCTGCATGTTTGAGTTGAGCTGGTTGGGTCGGGTAAAAAGTTCTCCGGGTTCTGAGCGGCAACGGCTGCATGTTTGAATTGACTGAAATGTATTGGGCTGGGTGGAGCGGCAACGGGTAAGTGTGGAGCAGCCATGAGATAAAAAAAAAAAAACATTATGTGCTGTTTGGCGGGCATTCAATATCGCAGTTTCTCACCCCTGCCATTTGGTGTTGGATTGATTTTAGAAAGACGGCTGGCTGGCACTTGTTCCTGTTGGTGATGCTGAATTTTACAACAGGGTGATAGTGCCAGCTGACCAATGAGAGCAGGGTATTTTAGTTGCCATTGTATAATTAACATTTGCTTATAGGATACACTGTTTGCAAACATAGGCATGCACTGAAGGAATTTAACACTAAGTAGAACTCTACATTGCAATGATTAGTCCCTTTCTATATTAACCATAACAAGTAAGAACGTCAACCATTGCACGGTGAACCATACCTTCTAGCCCTGAGTTGACAAAGGAATATGCAGCCTGAGTATACAACAGCCTTGAAGCAGTGTGGGCTCATCTTGTTGAACCTTTACAGAACAGAACTTAGCAAAATCCTGAATATTACCAGCCATTGCTGACCTGTCCGGGGGGGGGGGAGCTGAACCTGTATTATTAAGAGTGACCCCTTTCTGAGATCTTTCAGCCTATAAGGACTGAAGTGAACCAGTTCGGGTGAAAGCTTAATATGGAGTAAGAGTGTTGTCTGGGTCAGAAGGGTGGGTTGCCAGGTGGTGGGATGCTGGTAGAGCGTAGGTATTATCTGAGA
This sequence comes from Neoceratodus forsteri, assembly GCA_016271365.2. Lineage (NCBI taxonomy): Eukaryota > Metazoa > Chordata > Ceratodontiformes > Ceratodontidae > Neoceratodus > Neoceratodus forsteri. Next base: position 89,675,163 of record JADMNL010000022.1, read on the forward strand.
TAAAGGCCCCATTTCTTGTTGTAAACCTGTGTGTGGTTGGCGGTGCTGTATGTCAACTGTTCGAAAAGTTTTAACTTAGCCACTGTCTTATGCCATGTAAGAAGAGAGGGAGGTAGATTCTGGCACCACCTCATTTGGATACCCCTTTTGCCTTCGAGTGGTACCACGAGGAGCCATTTTTTTAATTGGTTGGAACAGTTTGACACCTTCGAGGTATTGCACAAGAGGCTAAGGATTGGGGTAGCAGGGACTTGTGTTTGCAAGATCTTGGAGCAGTTCTGAATTACTCCTGTCCAGGAGGGCACCAGTATGGGACACTGCCATAGTACATGCAGCAGATTGGCCTGTGGGGCCTGGCATCTCCAGCATGTGGAATGGGGGATTAGTCCCATCTTTTGGAGCACGTCAAGTGTATGGTACCATCTCAGTAGTACCTTAAGGTGTATAAGCTGGCTCCTAGAGTCCCTGTAGACCAAATAGGCATCTTTGAGGTATTGCCACCCGTCAGTGTCTGTTATCTTTATTTGTAGGTCCTGCTCCCATTGCACCTTACACTTAATCATGGTATTGGGTAAGCAGTCCCTAAGCACACCATACATCTTGCCTGCAGTGCTCTTTACTTTGCCTTGTTTATGTATGGTGGTCAGCAATTTCCACCTATCTCCCATAGGTGCAGTGGCTCTGAGGGTCATGGATGCAACCTGGATCTGAAGAAATCTCCTGAAGTCTGTTCTGGGTAGTAGATACTGTGCCTACATTTGCAGAAAGGATATCATGGCTTCAGAGTCCAGTGCATAAAGACCTGCAATCATACAGATGCTGCATGCTGCCAAGAGTGCCAGTTGATGGTTTGTCCCCCCACTAGCACATCTAGGTTGCCCCATAAGGGACTGTACTGTGCAGATGGTGCCCATAAATGAACTGGATATTGAGTGAGATGTTTGTACTTGTGCCAGGTTTCTCTTGTCTCATGAATAAAAGGAAGAAGGTGTCCCTTTGGGTGTCCCCCTTTGCTCAGCAGATTCCCCAGTCATTTGGATTCTGATAGGTCCATTTCCAGATTCACCCATACAGGGGTATTTGGAGTTTTAGGAAAAAAACATCTGATTGCTTGTACAGCCCTGTATCTTAGTAAGTATCCCTGCAGCCAGGGGAGACCCATTCCCCCCAGACCAGTGCACACATAATCTAGTTTTTCCAAATCTTGGGGCTTTGCCTTCCCAGATGAATCCTGCTATCACCTTGTTGATTTTCAGAAGTGTGTTTGGTTGCATTGGGATTGGTAGGTTGCACATGAGGTATGCCATCTTAGGCAGCACGAACACACGTACCACATCTACCCTGCCTTTCAGGGATAGGAGTAGCTTAGTCCAGCTTTTTGTTTCGGCTCTGATGGAGGCTGTGATGGGTTTGTAGTTTTCCTCAACCAGGTTCCTCCATAGTGTGGTGATGTTTATCCCCAAGTATGTGAAACCTTGGAGTGCCCATACCACTGGCGTGCCCTGTAGGCATTCCCTCATGCAGGGCAAGTTTGGTGGCGACAGTGCGCCACTGCACCATTTTAGTTGCCCTCCGGCACCATTTTAGTTGCCCTCCTCTAGACCACCTTTATCCTGTGCATGTCCATTCAAAGATATGGTCTCCAGAACTAGACACAGTACACTTTGTTGAGGGCTCATCAATTATTTAATTTTACAGTGGTGTAAACACCTCATACTTCTTGCTGGTGATACCTGTGCCCAGCAACATCCCACTGGTGCTCCCATCTGCTTTGTCACACTGCTTGGCTTCCTTTAGGTAATCAGGAATGACAGTCCCCAGTTTTCTTTTCTCTTTTGTGCTCACCACTGCAGTACCCCCTTCATGTACTCCACCCTTTGGTTTCTATGCATCAAGTACTTGATTTCTCATTTACTCACAGTGAATATATGATGTATTGTAAAGTGGTGTTCTGTGTAGAATTCCATGCCTTTTGATATGCTGTTGTACCACAGTTCAAAGGTCATGGAATGTGATTGATCCCTTTTGTGTTTCAACATCATTCTGAACGCTGGAGACTGCACACCTTGATTTCATTCTGAACGCTAGGGACTGCACACCTCGATTTCATTCTGAACGCTAGGGACTGCACACCTCAATTTCATTCTGAAAGCTAGGGACTGCACACCTCGATTTCATTCTGAAAGCCAGGGACTGCACACCTCAATTTCATTCTGAACACTAGGGACTGCACACATTGATTTCATTCTGAAAGCCAGGGACTGCACAGCTCAATTTCATTCTGAATGCTAGGGACTGCACACCTCGATTTCATTCTGAATGCTAGGGACTGCACACCTCAATTTCATTCTGAACGCTAGGGACTGCACACCTCAATTTCATTCTGAAAGCTAGGGACTGCACACCTCGATTTCATTCTGAAAGCAATGTAACTGCCACATGCACATTTAACGCAGTACTATGTACATTAAATAAAATACAGGATGAGCAACTGTATGCACAACCAATGTGTTCTGCCAGCTCGGGATTCTGATTCCCACAGACATCTCAAGCTTTACTTTTGAGGTCAAAGGGAATCAGGACCCATCTATGGCAGAACACACTGGTTGTGCATAATTGCCCATCCAGCATTATCTATTTAATGACACACACCGGACCACTCCTCATTCTTAAGTAGTTCTGTCTTCATTGTTCCATTTACTTTTCCACCACCCTTAGTAGTGGCTACCCTTTGGTAGATCTTTGTCTCAACCATAACAAATGCATATCTTACCTTCTAATCCCTCTTTATTATCACCAGTGATGTCAAAAAAGAGTACAGGCCAAAGTACTGATCCCTGTGGTGCACCACTGGTCACTGCTCCAACACCAGGTGAACACCGTTTCCAACTACCCATTGATGCCAATTCCCCAACAAATTCTCTACCCAGTTTAACATTTTAGTACACACTCCCAGGCTGCCCAGCTTCTTTACTATTCTGCTGTGTGGAAAGGTATTGTGGGCGTTATAGAAATCCAGGTTCGCCACATCCACCACTCCACCCTGATTAATATCCCTCATCACCCCGTCAAAGAAAACTAAAAGATTACTTTGAGATCCGTCTCCCCAAAGTTAACCCATGCAGCCACAAATACTGTAAGCCACAGGATTCAAAATATTCCACAAACCTTTCCTTCAACAGTGTCTCCATTACTTTCACCTCCACCAAATGCAGGTTGATGGACCTGTAGCTGCCAGCATCCTCCCTGCTCCCACCTTTGTACAAAAGAGCCCATGATGAGGGTTGATTTATTTATTTATTGAACTGTTTCACCAGGAGGGCACGCTGAGCAACAAGTTGCTCATCTCCCAGTGCGACCTAGGGAGTAGGGAACAATGGGACAGAATACAGAGAAATGTTACAATCCTGGAATACAGTTTGCTTACTTGCACACAATGAGAGCAGGAGGGATTTTTTTTTGTATTTGTATTTGTATACAGTCTAGGAATTACAACCCTTTGAGTCAGGGACTCATTTACAAAGGCACCATGTCATTACGTTAAGTGAGGACATATACAGAGTAAGATACAGTACAAAGACAACAATGGGCTAAACATAGACATGGCATCACTAAAGGTGCAAAAGTTCTATGCCACTATTATTTACAGAGTTTGTTTGCAAAAGAAGCCTAAGCCCTATAGAGTAGTTTAATTAGCAGTCACAGTAGCTGTTTAACAAGATATGGGTACGCAGAACTGGCTTAAATGGCCCTAGCCTTGGGAATTCGATGGCAGCATCAGGGAGGGAGTTCATCCAGTGTGGTGCCCTGTAGGAAAAGGATCTTTGGCTGGCAGTGGTCCTTGTGAAAGGGATGCGGAAGGTAGTAGTACTAGAGCATCTTGTGGCCCTTGTTGGCAAGCATGTTTGGAGGAGCGATAGACAGCCGGAGGGGGCTAATCCTAGTTGTATTTTTTTTGGCCAATAGGCAGGTCTGATAGAGAAGTCGCCCCTGGAAATTTAGCCAAGATGACTGTTGTTAGAGGTCACAGGTATGTGTGAGGCGATCACAGCCTGTGGCCAGCTGGCAGGCTTTGTTGAGAGTGCGTTTTATGCTGGACAGGGCAGTGTCGGAGGTGGCGCCATATATGATTATGCCATTGTCTACTAGGGGAAGGATGGAGCTAGAGATGGCTAAGCGGAGGGCATAAGGAGGGAGATAGGGCCTATATTTGTACAGGAGGCTGATTCTAGTGTTTGTAGCAGAGCAACTCAATGCTATATGCTCATGGAAAGTAAGGGCCAAGTCTTGAGTGACCCCTAGGTATTTAAAATTGGAAACTGTGTCCAACATGGCACCCTGTGAGTTAAGTATGGATAATTTGGTCATGGTGTTTTTATGTTGAGGGTGGGAAAATAGCATGACCTTTTTTTTTTGTAGTTGAGGACAAGTTTGTGGGAGGTGAACCATGATTCTATCGCTGTGAAGGAGCCCTGTAAGGAGTTTTGAAGCTGGGTAGGGTCTGGGTGCTAGCTGAAGATCACAGCATCATCTGCGTAAAGGAGCAGGTGCTCAGTGGAGGCTAGAGGGAGGGAGGGAGGGAGTTTAATTATAGGGAGAAAAGAAGAGGGCCAAGGATGGACCCTTGTGGGACACCCGATCAGACTGGGAGGCTGGCAGAGAGGGTGCTATTTATTTTTACTTGCTGGGTACGGCCATAAAGATAGCTGGAGAACCAGACTGCAGTTTCTGGGGAGACACCGACAGAGAGGATGGTGTTTATTAGCATGCTGTGGTTGACGATATCAAAGGCCTTGGACAGATCAATGTAGACAGATCCAGCCAGGGCTCCCTGGATTACAGGTGGATAACACTGGCTGACAATGCAACAGTTAAGTATAGTAGCTACGAAGACACATATAGCAAACTGGCAACAGTTGGTGACAGTTGATAGCACTGAAACACATATAATAACTTGGCAATAAAGGTGACGCAATAGTAATTGTTAACAATTAGTGTAACATAGATATAATTAAGATTTCTAGTGACTGGAGTAAACAGAAGAAGAATGGAAGGGGTCACCTGCATGGACAGGAGAGTACTAATCAGGAAAAACATCTTACAAATTGCCCCCTCCCCAGGCGACAGCTTTCAAAATATGCGGCATCAACACTGTGGTTGCTATGCCATTTTAGTTGATGTTAACTTTATTCCTTACGGTAAACAGTTCTTATAATCCTCGGTAAAATTAAATCAATTTTGAATCTCCTCCCCCCAATCCACTTTGATTTTCAGATGAAGCACTTTATCTCTTTCGTGGTGTGTATAACTTTACTTTAGTAACCTAGTAATCAACGTTATAAGTCAGGCTATGCAAACCATAGTTCATATTTCAGTGTTTTATTGTTACGGGAATTTAACACATGGCTTAATGTAAATCCCATTGCATTCCATATACTTCCTTCTGAAACAGATAAAACATAATTCACCAGTTACAAGAACTATAAAATAGCAGAAAACAGAGTACAGTCAGTGACATACTCTGCACTGCACCGCATTGCAGGAAACATCAGCAGTCTGAGAACATTAACGCCTAAAGGGTGCCAATATATGACACTGAACATTGTGAAGCAAAAATTGTTTAGCACATTTTATTCACAACTCATCAGCTTTTCTAAACACTAACTGGAAAAAAAACAGCGGTTCTTTCATTACTTAAATTAGTGTTCAGACCGGGGGTTAAACCCCTAAAATGAGTAATAATTTTAATGAGCGCTGGTATTACTTTAGCTTTATTGGATGGTGGACATCCAATTTTTCAGCCCCTTCATTCATCCCACTCTCAGCTGTGAGGGCTTGTTTTTATTTTCACATTTGATCTGTTCCCTTTCTAAATTAAATGCTAACTACAATGTTTTTAAATATATAATTGCATACTTTAATATAGTTGTAAAGATTTACGCAATTGTAAGCTCTTTGGAAGCTTCTCAATCCACACATTTTATTTTCCAGTATTCAAAAAAAGTTGCAAATTATACTGTTAACCCATGGTCTGACAACAGAACTAGAATGTATAGTAAGTAGTTCTGGAGTCTGGCACTTCAAGGGTTAAAACACAGTTCATTCTTCTTCATTTGTCTGCCCCATTCCTTACTGCCACAGACATGTGCATGAAAAACAGGATCTTTGCCCCCACTCTTCATCTCATCTCATCTTTAAACTTTTCCATTATAATCCCATTTGTGAAACCGTAAGTATTTCCACAACAAAACATGATTTTACAAACAAGATTCTGAAGGCAGGAGCTAAAGCTCCAGCTGCCATGTTTATTATGTCCTCAGTAATAAGGAACGAAGGCGATCAGTACAGAAAAATAATAACATGTAAGAAAGATGTCTCAAGATTTTGTTTGAAAAAGCTTCCATGGATGCTGGAAATTACTTGAGCAAGTCCATCGATTTGTACAGGTAGATATATCAGAACTATACATTTGGCATCTTATTGCCAAACATTGCCAAAGAAGAGCACTAACAGCATCCAACACGCATTTGTCAATGCCGAATGTTGTTGCGCTGGCATTGGCAGTGGGAGTGGCGGAGCGAGAGATGCATAGTGCTGTGATTTTGTGAATGTGTCTCAAAAGGTGATTTTGCACAGCGAGCACGCCATTGAGCGCCACAGCTGCGGAAACACGTTTTGGGCAGGCTGTGAAAAATGGTAGCTGGACTGTTGATAAGGAGATGTGCACAAACACCAGTGGTGAAAATGTGGCATGAAAATATTGCAGATTGATGAAGTTACAAGAGTGCATAGAAACTGCGCAATGCACGCATGCAACACAGTCATTGTATGGAGTTTCGGCACCAAATTTTCAACATAGGCATTTTAGGACCTCTGCTCATGAATATTGTAACCATCATTTCCTCAAACTGTCCCTCAAACTGATTTTGCACAGCAGCCATGCAATTCTGTGCCAGACGTGCGAAAACACATTTCAGGCAGCTGGAGTGTTCATAAGGAGGTATGGAAAAATGCCAATGATGAACAGCTGGAGTGAAAGTATTACAAATTCAAAAAGTCATGAGCGTGCATGCAAACTGTGCAATGCACGCTCATAAAACACTCATTTTATTGACTTTCATTCCCAAATTTGCAACACAGGCATTTTAGGGCATCTGCTAATGGACAGTGTCACTGTCATTTTCATCATGTGTTTCGAACATGGACTTTCCACAGCGACTACGCTATTCTGCATCGGAACTGCGAAAACAGATTTTGGTCAGTATGTGAAAAATAACAGCTGTACTATTTATTAGGAGGTGCAGAACAATGGCACTGTTGAAAATCTGAAGTGAAAATATTAAAAGTTTGCCAAGGTACCAGCGTGCTTGCAAACTGCGCAACGCACACTCGTCACACAGTAATTTTATGGAGTATTGTCACCAAACTTTCAACACAGGCATTTTAAGTCCTCTGCTCATGAACAGTGTCACTGTCATTTTCATAATATGTCCCGAACACTGATTTCACACAGCGAACGCACTATTCTGCGCTGAAAGTGCGAAAACACATTTTGGCAAGGATGTAAATGACAGCTGTACAGTTCACAAGAAGGTGTGGTAAAATGTCAATGTTGAGAATCTGGTGTGAAAATATTGCAAATTCGCTAACTTACGAGCGTGTGTTGCGCAGTTGCTACGCATGATCGTAAAACAGTCATGTTTTGGATTTTCCCCCAAATTTGCAACATAAGGTTTTGAGAGCCCCCCTCATGAACAGTGGCACTGTCATTTTGTTACACAGTCTCAAAAGGTGATTCCGTGCAGTGACTGCGAAATCACCTTTCTCGACCGAATAACGCCATGACAGTGCAAGAATTCATGAGAAGGGGTCCCGAAAACCCCATGTTGAAAATTTGGGACCAAAATTCACAAAATATCCTGAGATATGCAGCAAAGTTGAAAAAACCCTATTTATTCCATTATACAGTTTACCGGCATTTTCTCAGTTCGCGGTTGGCTTTGCAGAGTGTAGACATGTTCCCGGTCCAACGAAGAGCATCGCGCTGGACTCGGAGGTAAATATGGGGTGAGGGGGGTTGTGGGGAGGCAGGGTGTACAGTGGGTGGGTGCAGGTGGGGGGAGGGGTCACGGAGACTATGAGGGACCATTTTCCTTTTACAGGTTCAAAAAGAAAGAAATAAAAATCATGGGACAGTTTTGTTTTTTGCAGGGGCCTTGGCACGCTGAGGTGGGCTCACATCTTGCCACCTAACTGTTTTGGGGAGGTGTCTGTAGCCAATGGAGGATTGGGCACCCTCGTCGGCAAACAACATGGGGGGTGGAATTTATGCCGATGGGGATTGGGCACCCCTGTCGGCACACACAAAGAAGGGGGCACAGAGCCAAGGGGGATTGGGCACCTCCTCTTGGCATTAAACAATTGGGGGTTATTTCTGCCGATGGGGAGTGGGCCTCCCCATCAGCACACAAGGAAATGGGGGCAGAGTAACAGCTGAGGGGGATTGGGCACCCCCCTTGGCATATCACAAATGGGGGGGGATGCTTTATGCTGATGGGGAGTGAGCTCCCCCCGATGGCACATTCACAGGGGGCAGGGGCAGCCGAAAGGGGGATTGGGCACCCCCAAAGTCGGCAGTTTGGTGGCCAGTGTGCCGCCATGTACATAATGGCAGTGAGCACGGCAAGAAAAGGACCGCTGCATCTGATGAGCTTTGCTCGGATTGCAGCGGACCTTTTCTTAGATGTGCTCACCACATTATGTATGTATGGTGTGGCGCCGGCATGCAGGCTGATTGGGGAATGAGGGACGCACCTACTGGTGTGTGCCCTGCATTCACCCAACAGTGACCGCGCCTCCAAAGCTGCACTGTCCCAAGATGTTGGCTGCACAAGCGCGCCAATATAAAAAGGTGTGTGTGTGTGTGTGTGTGTGTGTGTGTGTGTGTGTGTGCGCAAGTAACCTATATGTTACAATCCAAACTCCACTTTCCACCCAGTACTGGGTCCTTAAATGCAGCTGAATACATTATTAAATTTGTGTGCACAATCATTTATCAGTACTTGCTCACAAGTTAATTTTAAGTAAAGCTCACTTCATATATAAAGACAGAAATTGCTGAAAATATCATGTTAACTTTTACCCTGTGTATTAGGGAAATTTACCCTCGATCAATGTCAGTGTTACACAAATTTTTTGTGTAGTATTAGTTTCCCGACACAAATTACTTTAAAATGTTGAAGTCAGACTTTTTACTCATTCTGCCTTTTTTGTACTAAAATATTTATTGCGCTTTTCAAATACAAATATATTACATTGTCAGTAGGACAGGCGTACTTGCCAACATACCTATTAAGGTGCAATCACCCTTGAAAATTAAGTGACAGGGAAAGCTTGAATAAATAACTTGTTTATTTTGCAGTTATATTTAAGCTTGAATAAGTCCTCCAAGCAGCACAGAGCCCATCACCATACATAGAATGGCATATCAAAGTTATAGCAGTATTAGCATACCACATGATTTTCCTGCTGCTGAAATTACTCATTTCCCCGGGAGTGCTAACTTTGAGGGGACAAAGGTCTCTGGTTCACACTTCCACATGAATTATATCAGATGCCATCAGGGACCTTTCTACTTACAGAGTTGACTCTGACAGCTAACAGCTTATCAAAGGTTCAGTTGTCGCCATTTGCAGGAGTCTACATTTTCATTGGATTAATAGTACCGCCACACATTCTACCACCACAGACCTTTGGTACTACTACTCACAAATTCCACTCACGATAGCTCATAACAAAGAGAGAGAGCACAGTAAGTCAGCCATGTAAAGGAATCAGGATGCTCGGGACCTAACTAGGCTATCCAGCAGACTGCAAGCCCAGAAAGGTGATGTTAATTGATACAGGAAATCAGATTTAACCATATTTCATGCAGTTAAAATAATTTCATTCACACAGATCTAGTGCCCTGTACATGACTGCATCTATGGAAATGCTGTATTCATTAAAATGCATTTGTTATTATACATTATACATATTTGATATAGGTGTGCAATTATGAAAGTTGGAGCCATGGTAGTGATTTTTGTTGGGTGGGGGGAGCAGTCTGCTGCTATTTAACCCATACTGCTCAAAATTCAAGATGTAGAAAAATAAACTTAATTCACAGAGTACAGTAGTAACATAGAAACATAGAAGTTGACGGCAGATAAGGACCGCAAGGCCCATCCAGTCTGCCCATTTCTTTTTCTACCTTATAAATGTGCCATCGGCCTTTGCTCTGTCAGTGACCTATCTATTCATAGTCATTTGTATTGCTCCCTGATGCCTATCCCATGCCTGTTTGAAGCCCTGCACTGTATTCATAGCCACCACTTCTTGTGGTAAGCCATTCCATGCATCTACCACCCTTTCTGTGAAAAAGAATTTCCTCACATTCCCCCTTAATCGGCCTCCCTCTAATCTCATGCTGTGTCCTCTTGTCCTGCTATTTTCTTATATTTAAACATGTTAGACTCTATCACCTTGTTTATGCCCTTAAGGTGTTTAAATGTCTCGATCATATCACCTCTCTCCCTCCTTTGCTCAAGGGTATACATATTGAGCTCCGTTAATCTGTCCTCATATGTCTTCTGATGCAGTCCCTGCACCATTTTGGTTGCCCTTCTCTGGACTGCCTCAATTTGGTTAATGTCCTTGTGAAGGTGTGGCCTCCAATACTGCACGAGTACTCCAGATGGGGCCTAACCAATGTCTTGTACAGAGGATTATTACCTCCCTCTTACGACTTGTGATACCCCTACTAATACACCCTAACACCCCCTAGCCTTACCTACTGCTTTAGAGGTCTGCTTGGATGATTTTAGGTCATCAGTGATGATGATGCCCAAGTCTCTTTCTTCCTTTGTGACTGCTAGCAACTCCCTCCCAGCCTATAAGTGGCTTCAGGGTTTCTCTTCCCTATGTGCATGATTTTGACTTCTTTGCATTAAATCCCAGTTGCCACTCTTCTGACCATTCTGCTAGTTTATCCAGATCTCTTCTCATTCTGCCCACCCCATCTGGATCATCTACTCTGTTGCAGATCTTGGTGTCATCTGCAAACAGACAAGCCTTACCCTCTAGTCCATCTGCGAGGTCACTAATGAAGATGTTGAATAGGACTGGCCCCAGGACTGATCCCTGAGGTACCCCACTTGTGACTTGCATCTCTTCTGACTGTATACCATTTACCACCACTCTCTGTTTTCTGCCAGTCAACCAGTTTGCCACCCAGTTGACCAACTTCTGACCCACCCCGAGCCTACCTAGCTTATTTATCAATCTTCTATGTGGAACAGTGTCAAAAGCTTTGCTGAAGTCAAGGTAGGCGACATCAACTGCTCCCCCTTGGTCCACCACTCTGGTTACCCAGTCAAAGAAATCTATGAGATTAGTTTGACAGGACCTTCCTTTTGTAAACCCATGCTGTCTTGGATCCTGTGCCCCTATGGATTCCAGGTGTTGCACTATCCTTTCCTTAAGGAGTGCCTCCATAATCTTGCCCACTACTGAGTAGTGTCACAATATAACTGGAACAATAACAAAACTACAACAATAAAAATATGGTTATACATCGGAATGCATGGCAATTTAATACAGACCCTAATATGACTCAAAAACATGCAGAAATACTGGTTGGAAGTCATTATCTACTGCTCTACTGACAGACTGCACTGTGACAGCAGGAATTAAAGACCGTCATTCTGTAGCAGTTTGACATCAGTTCTGAAATTAAATTAAACAGTCATAGTCCACCGAATACTAGTAAAACAACTCTTCAACATACATAGAAAAAACATTTTTTACAAATAAATTAATCGAGGCCAACAGGAATACCCACTAGCAAACATGGATAATCCAGAATTCAAGCAGTCCCATACCAGTTCTACAGCACTTCCTTTCGGGTTTGGCAGGCATGGAGAATGCAGTTCATATCAGTTTCTGTCCTGGAGTTTGTGCAACTAGCAATTTGAATACATCAGTATAAATTTATCAGAGAATTTCTGATATTACATTTGCTACTGAGTTGCACTAATTCAGAACTCCAGTCACAACAACCGATCATAAAAAACGGAGTACACTAGGTATTTAAGCAGGTGCATTTAAGAACATTGTTCACATGAGCTATTTATCCCGTGTTCTGTCATCAGCCTGTGATTTTACCAGAAACAGAATCAGATCCTTATCTGAGGTAAAAAAATAAATGAATAAAAAGTGCTGAAGTAACGTTGTGGTTAGCAAGTGATCACTCAGAAAGCAGTCACTGTATCAGAATCTACCAGGTGCTGCATTAATGCTTGTTTCTTTAGGAATCCAATAAAATATGCAGAAAAATAAGGTAACAGTAGGGTGATTAGTATGAGCAATACTCCTTGGCATGATCGCCGAAACATTTGCTGCAATTGTGTGATACAAAGGAATATTGTTCTCAAACATATCTTGGTATGCTGTGTTATGGTACGATAAAGGTCTGTTGTGAATAGTGTGACTATACAGAAAAAATATGTACTGTATTGTTGGAGGAAACAGTACAAAACTGAATGTGATGACAGAAACTAAGCATAAAAATTGTTAGTGATTACAGAACTATGGAGTCTTGGAGGCAGTATAGCATAGTGGTTTAAGGCTCTGAGCTGCAAACCTGGAGACCTGGGTTTGAATCCCACAATCTCCACTTGCATACTGTGTGACCCTGAGCAAGTCACTTAACTTCCTTGTGCTCCTAGGTCACACCTGGAAATGAGCTTCTGTTTAGTGTGCCTTTCCTGGTTAAACAATTCCCCTTTTCCACCTTTGTTCTTCCATATAGAGAGCATTTACCTGTATTCCTTTAAGAGATATTGGGGGGGGGGGCATCTATGCCTTCCTGTCACTGCCAGAAGTAGTAAAATTAAAGACTTAACTCTGTGTAAAAGCCCTATAAAATGTGACCTTTTCTTCTTGGGCATAAGGCTAGCCTTCAACTAATTGGTTTACTGCATGTAGAAAGCTGACAGGTCTCACTTGAGTGCTCTAATCTTTTCACAAAGAATTTGTTCACTTGCCTAACTGCCTCTGATCTGCAGAGGTTGGTTCTATATGCTTCAGGGTCTACCCTAGTGTGTATGCAGACAAGACTGTGAGAAAAAGTTGAGATCTCAACTTGTAATATATTCGGACATATCTTGAACAAAGCAATTTAGTGCATGTCTGCTGCTCCATATGTCTTTTGCTACAGTTTCTTCAGAGGAGAATGCACGAGAAATGCACTCCATTAGTCACCGCCACTGCTCTTTATTCTTCAGTTTTGATGGGTGGTGATATAATAATTAATTTATGGTTCCCTACATCCCACCCCAGTTTCAGGATTTTTCATCAAGTCTGTCTCTTAGTGTTTAGTTGTTGGTTATGTTTCAGACTGGACATCTGTCCACTCTCGCACCTCAATTTGGGAGGCAGTATAGTGCAGTGGTTTAAGGCTCTGAGCTACAAATCTGGTGATATCCAGCAGACCAAACCTGGGTTTGAATCTCACAGCTTCCACTTGCATACTGTATGACCCTAAACAAGTCACTTAATTTCTCTGTGCTCCCAGGTCACTCCTGTAAAAAAGCTTTCAGCTTAGTGTGCTACTCCTGCTTAAACAACAAAATAAAAAAAAAAATTGTATTTTACAATTGCCATTACTTATTAACGGAGTATTTACATAACAATTAGTAATTACTTATTTATGGAACACAGGAATGTGGAACAGTTATTTAATTAGAAGCTTGTGAATCGTGACTATTTGCCCCTAGTGCTTTTACAGCATGATAATTTTCCTCTGTATTTTTAATTTTTGTTTTGAACGTAGTATACGTAGTACATTTTAAGTGAGATTTAAAAATATATAACAGAATGATGCCTTTCTCCCATAGAGCTTTTTCTGTTTATTTTTTTGTTTTTGTTTTTTTTGTACTTTGTGTTTGGTGTATTGTTTTATGGATTATGTATTGTCACTTTAAGACTGTGAGTTAAAAGCAGGTCTGTTACCCCGGTTTAACACTACCACTGAAGAAGACCTAAAGGTCAAAGTCCTGGGGCTGCCAGTTGGCCTTCTCTGTGTTCCAACTCCTAAATACACCTATGAATTAACAAACTTGTTTCTGTTTATTTGATTACATACTCTTCTTGTTTGCTTTTTATTTTTACTGTCATCAGTCGGCGGTCCGTGATCGCTGAAATACTCAACATGACAGTATGAATAATCAACAGCAGCAAGGCTCTCATTTTAATCTGAACACCCCGCTTGTACCTGAAAGTTAGCAAGCCCAGCCACTTGATGCCTCTGTACATTTCAGGCACTCAGAATGACACAGTAACTGAGCCATTTGTTCGTGCTGGTACTATTTCTATAGGTACAAAATAGTCATCAGTTAAAAGCACGTATATAGACAGAGCCCAACAATAGATACAACAGAATAACAGCATACTTTGACAACCAGGGATACAGTCAAGAATTCTCTACAATACCAAAAAATGTTTGTAGTGCTCTGAAAACATATTTGTGCACTTTTTGTTTTGTTTTATTCTTATTTTGATATGTCTCCATTTGTAACGACGATGGTGTATGTTAAGGAGGAACAGCAAGCTAATTCTGCAGTGAGACATGCTTAATAAATATTAATAAGGGTACGTTTTACTAAGGAATTTTAGATGCCTTATGTATTTACAAATCAGATTATATTTCATATAACCTTGCTGCTAAGGGCACAAGTATAACATTATGCCACTGTACACTATAAAGCTGCATAGGGTCCCAAGAGCAAAGAATGGGCCCCCAAAAGCTTTAGCTGTCCAGTTGATACCAGTTCTTCCTAGCTTTCTGTCTGTGTCCAGCTTTCTAAAAACATTCTTTGTAAGCCAGGACATCTTCTGGACCCACATATATTACATCCAAATTTAGTGAGCATACAAAAAACCATTAAGAAGCTCTTTGTTAAACTGAACAGGGAGATGTATATTTTTTTATTTATTTAACAATTTGTTTTCTGGAAAAGGCACCCTGAGGTGAAGCTCATTTTCAGATGTAAGCCAGGAACACCAGGAGGTTAAATGACTTGCTCAGGGTCACATCTATGCAAGTGGAGGCTGTGGGAATCAAACCTAGATCTGCTGGAAGTTGTAAGTTCATTTACAGCTCCTTGCTCTACCTTCTAGGTTCAGAGACATAAAAAGAAGGGGGTGGCAGTTATGAGAATGTATCTTGGGGGCTCCCCACTGCCATTTTTGGCTCCACACATCTTGAGAAACTTTACACCGGGGGTCCCTGAATACTGCAGTGTAACTGTGTGAAAATAAGGTTCTAATCATTGGAGGACCTCCAAAAAATTAAGATTGTGATATTGATAATGCTGAGTCAGGTGTTACATTAAGCCATTCAAATTATAAGTCTTTATATGGAAGCCTCTCCCACACTCCCCTATGTTCATGTTCCTGCTCAAATCCTGCTAATTTTATTTTCATTTCATATAAATGTAATTTCTTATTATAAATGGTGCCAAGTATGACTACTATCGAACTGTTTTATTGAAATAACATATATATAGGTAGGAGGACTGCAGGTGAAAACCACACTTCAGTTGTAGATTTGTAGCAGCAGTCATTCGAAGATTTGACGGTAAATGGCACCGGGGCTAAGAATAAAATGAAATACATATTGTATAAAAATAAAATTGTCGTGCTCTAGGCAGGAACATTAAAGAGCTGCTGATACCTTAAAGAAAACTTTGAAAACTATACCACTTAGGTACAGTTCATCTTGGATTCCATATATATTCTACAGATTTCGCCTACCCCATTATCTATTACTGAGGAAATGTACATGAAAACCTGATATTTATCCCATAGAGTTCACCTGCCTCTGTAGTTTATTGTCTACTTCAAGTCATACTCCTCTGTTGTGACATCACACTCTCTTGCCATGGTAGTAACTGTGATGTCACAAGCAGCATATTATGACTTCAGGTAGGGAGAAAGTAACAGGAGTAGACGAACTCTTCAGGAGCAAAGATTCTGTTTTAATGCAGATGACATTAGTAATCAATAATGGGAATGAGAGATACAGAACTAAGATGAAACACAAGCAGAACTGTGTCTAAATATTATATTTTGCTAAAGGGCTCCTGGACACGTCAGCTGCTCTCTTAAGGGAGTGCTGCAGCCACTTCCATGTAAAGACCTATAATTTTAAAGGCTTAATGTAATGTTTAAATCAGTATTTTTAATATCACAAACTCAATTTCTGGGAGGTCCTCAAATAATTAGCACCTTAGTCTCACACAGTTACACTGTAGTATTCAGTTAAGGTCCAGTTTTTTTATTTGTTAAATTTGAAGATACCTTACAACAGTGAGTATATCACTAACAAGCATTTGTAATGCCAAATGTTTGCTTGCTGCCATTGGCATTGGTAGTGTAGGAGTAAGGGAGATGCATAATCGGAATGGTAGTGAAGTATTGAACTGAAGCCTATCCCATCACCACCCTGGAGAGACTGACAGGCATTGGGGTGTGCCTTTGGGTCGTTGTCCATAACGCCCATGCCATTTCACCATACCCTACCCTGTAGACACTGACAAGTGTTACGGTGTGCCTTGGGGTCTTTGGGCCTTACACTCACCCCATTCCATAAGAAAATATGGTGAGATGGGTGCAGTATAGGAGAATGGGGTGAACTTTGGGGCCAAAGAGTCCAAGGCACACTTCGATGCCTGTCACTGGCTGCAGGGTGTGGGTCATGGTGGAATGGCATAAGCAATAGAGGCAACAATCCCAAGTCACACCCCTGATGCATGTCAGTCTCTACAGGGTGGGGCGTTACGGTTGGAAACCCTAATGCTCCAGGTGTTTGTTGGTATTTTCACTCCAAATTTTCAACATTTTTTTTGTGACCCCACCTCATGAACAGTGGCAATATCAGTTTGTTAGCCAAAAGTTGATTTTGCACAGTGACTACGCCATTTGGCACCACAAGTGTGAAAACACATTTTGAACAGGATGTGAAAAATGACAGCTGTACTGTTTATGGGGAGGTATAAAAAATGGCAATGTTGAAAATCTGGAGTGAAAATATAAAAAAAAAACTGGTTAAGTCACGAGTGTGCGTAGAAACTGCACAACAGACACCTGTAATGTAATTAGTCTGGGGATTTTTTACAGCAGATTGTCAATACAGGCATTTTGGGACCTCCGCTCATGAACAGTGTCACTGTGATTTTCTTAATCTGTCCCGAACACTGATTTCCCACAGCGACTGCACATTTCTGTGCCAGAAGTGTGAAAACACATTTCGGCCAGGGTGTGAAAAGTGACAGCTGTTCTGTTCATAAGGAGGTGTGGAAAAATGCCAGTGTTGAAAATCTGGACTGAAAATATTACAAATTCGTGAACTTACGAGGGTGTGTGGAAACTTCGCAATGCATGCTCGTAACAGTCATTTTATGGACTTTTGTCACCAAATTTTCAACATAGCCATTTTAAGACTTCTGCTCATGAGCAGTGTCACTGTGATTTTCTTAATCTGTCCCAAATGTTGATTTTGCAAACGACTGCGCCATTGTGCGCTACATGCGCAAAAACACATTTTGGGTAAGATGTGAAAAATGACAGCTGCACTGCTCATAAGGAGGAGTGGTAAAATGGCAATGTTGAAAATCTGGAGTGAAAATAGTAAAAATTCTCGAAGTTACGAGCAAGTGTAGGAACTGCACAATGCACACTCGTAAAACAGTCATTTGGGGGAATATTTTTCAGCAAATTTTCAACATAGGGTTTTGGGGGACCTACCTCATGAACTGTGACACTGTCATTTCATTAATCAGTCCCGAAAGGTGGTTCCACGCAGTGACCATGAAATCACCTTTCGGGACCAAATAACAAAATGACAGTGGCTGAGTTCGTGAGGTTGGGTCACAAGAACCCCATGTTGAAAATTTGCTGAAACAATTCCCAAAAATGGCTGAGATATGCACCAAAGTTGAAAAAAAAAAAAACATTTATGTCATTATATAGCTTACCGGCATTTCTTCAGTTCGAGGTCGGCTTTGAAGAGTGCAGACGTGTTCCCGGTCCACCGAAGATCGTCGCTCCAGCCTCCAGAGATAAGTATGGGGTGAGGAGGTGTGGGAAGTGGGGCACCAGAGGGTGGTGTGGGTTGGGGAGGGGGCAAGAGAGTCAACGAGGACCGTTTTCCTTTGTTCTAGGTGTTTTGTTTTTTTATAAAGACGACGGACTTTTGCCACGCTGGGGTGGGCTACCAGCATGGCACCTGGAAGTTCATTGGGGGGGCAGTGGAGCCAACGGGGCATTGGGCACCCCTGTGGGCCACAGACCTTTGCCACGCTGGGGTGGGCTCTTAGCATGACACCTGGATGTTAGCTTTTGTGGGGCAGAGGAGCCAACGGGGGATTGGGCTCCCCCGGTCATGCAGTCTGCTGGGGTGGAGGGAGCGCATGAGCATGCTGGGTTGGGCTCCCAGCGTGCTACCTCAGTGTTCATGGGGGATCAGGAATGAACTATCTATGACAGTTCAGATGCAGTGCTGACGTGTTGGCAATTTGCATACTGCCGATGGCAGTATGCAAATTGTCTGCCGATGACAGTATGCAAATAGCCTGCATGTTACCACTGCTGATTGTAGCGGAGTTTTTCTCAGAACTGTACGGCACTGAATCTGAACGGCTGTCATAGACAGCTCGGACGTTCAGTGGTGCGGTGCGGCCGAACCTGCAAAAAGAAGCAGGGCATTGGAAGTGGGGTGGCACACCTATGAAAACTCGTATGGTGGCACTATGTTTCTTTCACATGCGTGCAAGCAAACATAAAAAGTGCTAGCCAGCAATTTTTGTCTGCATCTATGCTACTAAACTAAGTCAATAATGTTGCCAGAGTGGGCTTAACAAAATATAGTGGATAAATATTTGCATGTCATGCACTCAAGTTTATAATGATTAGCAATTTACTTACTGTAGTGAAGCACATTCAAATGCAAAAAAAAAAAAATTACCTCAGCTGACTACTGCAGTGTAACTGTATGAGACTCATTGGAGGACCCCTGGAAAATTGATTGCGATTTTATCAATACTGATTTAAATATTATATTAAGCCATTAAAATTATAGGTCTTTATATGGAATTCTCTCCCACCCTCCCTTATGTTGATTGTCCTGCCCAAATCATACTAATTTTATTTGTATACAATGTACATTTAATTTCATATTACAAATGTTGATTCAGATGTTACCAATAATGAGTACTGTTGACTTGGGTTATTTAAATAACATATATATATATATATATATATTCATGGCAAAAAACTCTGTTTAATGCATCAGTTAGGGTTGTTCCACAGTGATAATAGCAAGGAAATTAGGTGTTAGGGTTGCCACCTACCATCCCTACCACCCCACCACCACCAACAGGCATTGGGGTGTGCTTTGGGGTCGTCAGCCCAACTCTCACCTTGTTCTATGTGTTAAGAAGCTGAGGTGGTGCAGTATAGGAGAATGGGGTGAGAGTTAGGCACGATGACCCCAACACACACCCCGACGCCTGTTGGTGGGGGGGGGGTTGGTGGTGGGATGGTAGGGGTGACAACCCTAACACCGAATTTCCTCACTTTTGTCACTGTGGAACAACCCTAACTGATGCATTAAACATAGTTTTTTGTCATGAATTTCCCTTCTTTTTGAGAATGTGCACTATAAATAGTGAATGGTATGTGGTGGTGGGAGTGCGGGGCCCGAAGCCATGCTTCCCATTTTGTGTAATAACCCTTACAGCAATGGTAACGCTAACAGTAACGGTAATGGTAACGGTAATCCTAATGGGAACATTAACACTAACAGTAATGCCAACACTAATGGTAACAGTAACAAGAACAGTAACGGTAACGAAAATGCACATGCAAATACTAATGCAAAAGATAAATATGCAAACGGTAACGCAAACACAAGCGGAAAAGGTAATGTCAATGGTGACACAAAAGGAAACAGTAACACAAATGCAAATGGTAATGAACATGCAAACAGTAATGGTAACACAATTGGAAATGCAAAAGTTTACAATAACACCAACGATGATGCCAAAGGAAACAGTAACGCAAACGGAAATGCAAGCGCATATGGAAATGCAAATGGTAATGCACACAGTGACTCAAAAGTAAATGCAAACAAAAAAGGGTAACAGTAATGCAAATGCAAGGGCAAACGTAAAGGGTAGCGCACACGGTGATGTAAATGGAAATGTTAACTCAAACGGTAATGGAAACGCAAGCGGAAACGCTAACGGTAACAGTAACGCTAATGCACACCCTTTTTTCCCAAAAAGTTGCACTCAGGAGCACAGTGAATACAAAGAATGTATGTATAGTAATGGCCTTCGGAGTAGAAAATGAGTACTTGGAACACTAAATGCCTTATATCTCAGGAACTGTACGACGTAGAAAAAAATTTAAAATATCATATTATTTATGACTTTCCAGGCTAGTTTAACACTCAGCCCCCTAGTGGGGGACTATGTGTTTTTCAATGAAAAGTCCATATCTCAAACAGTTTTCGAGATATGGGCCCCAAAAGGCACGGCGGACGCCATAATGTTATTCTATGGGAAACATTGTCAACTTCAGAGTGCCATAACTTTGCAGCCCTCTAATATTTTGTTACTAAACTACCAAAAGGCATATCTGTAGAATCTTGGCTTTATTCCCTTCAAATTTCAGCCTAAAAGACCAACCCGTTCTTTTGCAGCAGGGTGGCAAAGATTCCCTATTGTTTTGGCCATAGTGTCGTTAGCACAGATATCACGACACTGCGCAAATGAACTCACTAAAGTGTCGTGATATGTGAAAGTACTTTGTGACACTACTATTTTACAAAAATTTAAAAAACATATTTCTGGGGTGTTTTACCCCCCAAAAAAGACATGGCTAGCATCCTCAAGACTCAACTAGGTGAACACAACAAGAATTGTGTCCCTAGAGGGTCCCAAATTTAAATCGCAAGCATTTCTGTGACCATCAACTGACAACAAGATAGACAATTTGTGACACTACAAGGGTCATTTGCGAAAGTGAAAAGTGCATTTGCGACACTTTCGCATATTTTAACTTTTCCCATTGACTATAATGGGAAACTTGTTTTTTGAATAACTTTTGAACTGTTTAATATTTTTTTCATGAAATCTTTGCAAGGCATATTGGGGACCCCAATGCATGTTCCCTAAAGGTTTCAGACCAGTTGCACAAACCGTGTGGGCTGTAGGCATGAGCAAAGAATTAGCAAAAATGCATAATTTATGCATTTTTGGTGCTCTGTAGCTCCACAACTGTACAGCCGACCATAACAAAACTCAGCAGGCACAGATAGCTATGGTACCAGACTACGCATGCCAAATTTCAGGCAAATCCATTGTATGGGGGCAAAGTTATTAAGCTGCCAAATTTCAGATTTAACCTTAAATGGGGTACTCCACCCTAACTATAGTGGCACTACTGTGCCACTATAATATATAGGCTGCTGGTGAAAGGAAGGGGACATTGTTGAACCAGGAAAGGCACACTAAGCCAAGGCTTGTTTCCAGGTGTGATCTGGAAGCATAAATAAGTTAAGTGACTTGTTTAGGGTCACACAGTATGCATGTGTGTGTTATGGTATTTAAACCCTGGTCACCAGGTCTGTAGCTCAGAGCCTTAAACCACTGTGTATACTGCCTCCTACACCACACATCCTGTGAAAACCACAGTATAGTTGCCAATCTGAGGCACTAGTCACTCAAGGACTGAAGAGTAAACGGGACTGTGAGTAAGACTAAATTTAATGTATGTTTTATAAAAACCAAAGTGACATGCCCTGGGCAGGGAAGGTAACATAATGGAAAATTGGAGGGCACTTCCATGTAAAGACCTGTAGTTGTAATGGCTTAATGTAACCTTTGAATCAGCATTTTTAATTTCACTATCTCAATTTCTCAGAGGTCCTGAAAGAATTAGCACCTTAGTCCCATACAGTTACACTGCAGTATTCAGCTAGGGTCCTGTGTATTATTTATTTTTTGCATTTTGACATTCTTTACTGCAATTAATTTATTGTTAAACATTATAAACTCGACCACATGCCCTACAAATATTTTTACAGTACTCCGTATTTTCTTAAGCTCTCTCTGTCAACATCATAGAGTTAGTTTAATAGCACAGAGGCCGGTAATACTTGTTGGCTAGTTTCATTTATTTGTTGTTTTATTTTCCTTGTGCATTTCATTGAACTCTTTTGTTTGAAGTACTGAAGCTAACTCAGTACCATTTTTTTTAATCCTGCACATTGTCTTTTATATCAAGTACTGTAGCCCTCCCCCACCCAATCGCACATAAACATGCACCAGTCCACACTGCTGACCCCTACCATTAAAGCCATGATTACTCTCAGTCTGGGTGGCGCAGCTCAGTCCTTTCCACATCACATGTGCAACCCCCAACTCTGTGACTTCTTTTCCTAGGTGTCTAGTGGCAAGAAGAAAGGACAAGGATTTGACAATGACAAATGTTTATGAACATACGAACATATGAAATTTGCCAGCAGATAAAGGCCTAGAGGTCTATCATGTCTGCTCGAATGTGCAGCTAGCACCCCTTATTCTACAGCTGCCCCTTCCTTCCACCCTTCCCCTCCATTGACCCTCCCCCTTGTCCTGTCCTGTGCTTGCTGGTATTAGCATTGGAAGTGCAGGAGTTAGAGAGATGCAAAATAGGAATGGCAGTGAAGTATTAAACTTCACGCCAACCCCACCTCCACCCTGCAGAGACGGACAGGCATTGGGGTATGTGTTTGGGTCATCGCCCATAACGTTCATGCCATTTCACTTCACCCTATCCATCCTGCAGACACCTACACATGTTGAAGTGTGCCTTGAGGTGTTCGGCTTTACAGTCACCCTATTCCATAAGGACATACGCTAAAATGGGTGCAGTATAGGAGAATGGAGTGAACTCTGGGGCCAAAAAGTCCAAGGCACAGCTCAATGCCTGTCGCTGGCAATAGGGTGGTGGGGTGGGGGTGGAATAGCATCAGCATTACAGTCTGCAATCCAGAGGCACACTCCTAATGCCTTTCAGTCTGTACAGGGTGGGATGTTATGGTTAGAAACCCTAACGCCTGGGCGTTTGTTGGTATTTGCACTACAGATTTTCAACATGGCCTTTTTGTGACCCCCACCTCATGAAAGCATTTGGGACCTCTTCTCATGAACAGTGGCACTGTAATTTTGTTAATGTGTCCCGAACTTTGAGTTCCCACAGTGACTGTGCCATTCTGCGCCAGATGTATGAAAACACAGATCGAGCAGGATGTCAAGAGTGACAGCTGTACCATTCATAGGAAGGTGTGAAGAGATGGCAATGTTGAAAATCTGTAGTGAAAAATATTAAAAATACTCGAACTTCCAGGCTTACATGGAAACTGCGCAGCGCATGCGCGTGACACAGTCATTTAGTGGAATTTTTTCACCCAATTTTCAACATAGGCATTTTGTGGCCTCTGCTCATGAACATTGTCAGTTTGATTTTCCTAATCTGTCCAGAACATTGATTTCCCACAGCGATCGTGCTATTCTGCGCCAGATGTGTAAATGTATATTTTAGGCAGGATATGAAAAATGACAGCTGTACTGTTCATAAGAAGGTGTGAAAAAATGCCAACGTTGAAAATAAGGAGTGAAAATATTACAAACACGTGAAATTACAAGGGTGCATGGAAACTGCACAATGTATGCTCGTGACAGTCATTTCATGGACTTTTGTCACTAAATTTTCAACACAGGCATTTTAGGATCTCTACTCATGATCAGTGTCACTGTGATTTTTTTTAATATGTCCCGAACACTGACTTCCCACAGCGATCGCACTATTCTGCACTGGAAGTGTGAAAACACATTTCGGCCAGGATGTGAAAAATGACAGCTGTACTGTTCATAGGAGGTGTGAAAAAATGGCAATGTTGAAAATCTGGAGTGAAAATATTAAAAATTCACAAAGTTATGAGCGTGTGTGGAAACTGCACAACGCATGCTAGTAACATAGTCATTTTATGGACTTTTGTCACCAAATTTTCAACATAGGCATTTTAGGACCTCTGCTCATGAACAGTGTCACTGTGATTTTCTTAATGTGTCCCAAACACTGATTTCCCACAGCGACCACGTTATTCTGCACCAGAAGTGCAAAAACACATTTCAGTCAGGATGTGAAAAATGACAGCTGTACTATTCATAAGGGGGTGTGGAAAAATGCCAATGTTGAAAATCTGGAGTGAAATATTACAAATCACGAAGTTATGAGCATGTGTAGAAACTGCGCAACGTACCCTCGTAAACCAGTCATTTTTTGGATGTTTTTCACTAAATTTGCAACATAGGTGTTTTGAGAGCCCACCTCATGAACACTGGCACTGTCATTTCGTTAATTGGTCCCGAAACGTGATTCCGTGCGGTGACCGCAAAATCACCTTTTGGGACCTAATAACACCATGACAGTGGTTGAATTCATGAGTAGGGGTCCCAATAATCCCATGTTGAAAATTTGGTGCCACAATTTCTCAAAATGCCTGAGATATGCATCAAAGTTGAAAAAACCCTGTTTATGCCATTATGCAGCTTACCGGCACTTCTTCAGATCATGATCGGCTTTGAAGAGTGCAGACGTGTTCCCGGTCCACCAAAGATCATTGCGCTAGGCTCCAGAGGTAAGTATGAGGTGAGGGGAGGTGTGGGGAGGTAGGGTGCGCGGTGGGTGGGTGTGGGTTGGGGAGGGGATGGCGACCGGTGTGGAACCGTTTCTTTTTCAGGGAAAAAAAGACATCAGGGGAAGTTTTTTTTTTTTTTTCGGGCTTTCTTTCAGCACAGTGGTGTGGGCTCCCAGTGTGCCAGCTGCCTTTTTTGGGGTGTGCGGACTTAGGCTGATGGGGACTGGGCCCCCCATTGGTAAAAAATGACTGTTTGGGGGGCATGATGCTGAGGGGGATTGGGCACCTTCTCAGCACACAACAAATGGGGAAGGGGGCTACATTATGCCAAATGGGAGTGGGCTCCCCTGTTGGCAAATGAACTGGGTCAGGGGCATGTCGATAGAGGGATTGGCAACCCGTTCAGCTTTCACAGGGCTGTGAGGCAGTGGCAAGCCACCGCCATGTTTACAAAAAATGTTACACTAGGCAAGGTACTGCCCTCCAATGACGGGTCGCTCCCTTATTGCAGTGGAATAGCTGATGCTGCAATGACGAGATGGCCCCTTATTGCAGCGACAAAATCATTTCAACTTGGTGGCACTTTTGGAAACCAGTGTCATCAGCACAGTGTGCCTGCATTGGTCCACCAGTGCCAAGCCCCCAAATGCAGTGCCGCCATTGGCTGCCATAGTGCCACACCTCCACAACCCGTTTGTCTCCTAAGCTGTCATATAATGTTTCTTGTGCATGCGAGCAAGAAAACATAATAAAAGGATAGTGAGCTTTGAGGGGGTTGCACATGCTAAACGGAGCAAACTCTTCAAAACTACAACATATCCAGATGTTCATTTAGCCCCATAAAGATATTTTTCACAGAAAAGATAAAGATTTGACTTTATTCATAATTTCTGTAGCATGGGACTCAAAGAAAAGGCTGTCATACAAAAGAGTAAATATCTGTCTGTCATATTTAGAGCAGCATAATTTCCAGTCAGACAGGCTTCAACTAATGTGAGGTCACAGAAGTCAACATAAAGTACTATGCTCGTGAAGCAACTGTATGTTTTTAATATGGAGACAATGAAAATTCCAGCAGGACTGTAGTTGTTAATAACCTTGCTTCCAGAGCATATTACAGTAGCTCCTCTTGATCTCTGTTACCTCTCATTAGGTGAAGGCTGTGCATCTGTAAATTATGCAGCTCTGAACATGACACATATAAATTTAATAGCTTTACTTTATGACACGTTCAAATTATATACTGCATTTTGGCAGGGCTACCCTTCACTGCATTCAGTGACTTTGTTTTGCCATATCACTATCCAATATCAATGTGTGCTTCTTTAAAAAATGTAGACCAAAAACAAAAAGGATTAAAAAATTAAAAAAATAAAGAAAATTTCTCTCCTCCCTCCCTCCTCTCTCTCTCTCTCTCTCTCTATCTCTTTCCCTTCCCTTCTGAGGCATTTGAGTAAAGGCATGAGAAGAAGAAAACACATTTGGGAGGGTCCAGGAAATAATGTGAATCACCCCATATCTTTATAGCTGGAAAGAAACGGTTAGATTCTTATGGAGGCAAGAATCCCTTCATTTTTCTTTGGCACTATAATAACAAATCCTGTTTTTCTCTACCTGCCACCATTGATTGTTTTTCATGTGATGTTATCAGTAACATCAGTGAGGACCAAAACCTAGGCTGTGTCGTCACAGCCTGTTGTCTCATTTGACACTTACTTGTTACCTGAATGGGATGCCTATGCCTTGTGAAGACTAAAGTAATTTGTCTTGGAAACTAAAGGTGCTTTTACACGCAGGTCTATGTAACGGAATAACTGTTACGGAAACAGTATTCCATTACATCCCTTGTGTGTAAAAAGCATTTGTTTCGTTCCCTTGGTGAAGGTTCGTCCAAACCGCAATCTCTGCTTCTTGCGATTTGCACGAACATGCTTCGTTTGATCTGGCTGTGTAAAACAGCCATTCCAATACCACTGCAGAAACTGCCATTAGAGCAGCAAACTCTGGGGGAGCCAAAACAAATGGAGGCGGGATTAGCCGGAATACTCACAGGGGTGTAATCGGAAACCCGAACGCAACAGAGTACAACGGCGCCACACAGGTAACGTTTATTTCGTTTTACAAACCTGTGTGTAAAAGCGCCTAATAAGTCTAACAGCTGTACAGGTAGCTTGCAAATCTTTGAAATGCGTCTCTAGAATTATCTGTAGAAGTTGCCTTAATGCATACTTTTTTAAACCATATTTGATAGCACTATGTTTTAAATTGTGCATAAGGTATATTATTTCATGAAGGTATGCAGAAAGCAGGAAGCTGAAGGTGCAGTGGTTACGTTGGAAATGTTTAAGTGGGGGAACTGTCACATCTAATTCTTCAGGAGGAGAAGTATCATTTCTATGTGGTGGAACTCTACAACAGAATTAATGGAGAAAGATGGCAGAGGTGCAGGTGCTGTGATACAGTTTTGTAAGAGGTGGTGGAACTGAGCTCCTGTGGGTTCCTGCTCAATTTAACCCATGTGAAGGTGCCATGACATTTATGTGGAAAGCAATGTTGTGATAACCCAGCAGTGTTGCTTAGTACTGGTGCCTTGCAAATGTGGATGTTTCATGTGATTTTATTTGAAAACATGCAGGTATCCTAGCCTTTTCACAGATATACTACTTGTAACAGACATTTATGACTCAATTTCTACCAAACAACAGATACTGCTATTTTTCAGTGCATAAGGCTGCACAGAATCCCCAAAAGTGCACATTAAATTTCAAGACTGTAGGCAGTCCAGTCATGCAGTAGTTGCAGGGAATGTGTATAGCGAAGGACTGAGAGAAGTTATACAGTAAGCTCTAGTTAGTGTATACTGTAGAAATGTCCACAGTGCAGACTGTATGTTTCAGTGATATAAAGATTTTTTTTTAATAGATGGCCATTTCTGGTAGTAAGAAAACATGATCAGTCTTCAGGTATCTGGCAAGCCTGGAGATCTTTGTTTTATGGAGCTGGTGGGTCTCAGTGTGTTCTTTATTTCACACTTACTCATTAAGTATAGATGCTTTCTGCTGTACCTATGGGAAAATCATGATAATCATTTCTCTGTCAAGTCTACTCTGTTTAAAGTACTCACGACAAAGTCAATTACAATCTTCTTCCTATGGGATACATTACTTTTTTCCTTTTACACCTATGTCCATAACAGGTATCCAGTGATAAAGGTGCTCACTAAAGAGCACTTACAAAAAGGGTGACTCAATAGTAACACCTTATCGGACAGCTACTGGATGGAGGGAAACTGCAGATATAGTGACATTTTGTAGGTATATATACTCGTGTGCAGAGGGAAGTGAGCACAGCAGAAGGGGAGGAAGGGTTTGTTTGGCATGTTGCGGTGATGGGCTGCCGAGCTGCCCCATGCCATGCTAGATGGCTCGCAGGCTATGGCTGCAAGGATGCCGGGTTTGGATCCAGGCGCGCATACATTTTGGTGCTTCCAACCCCCCCCAAAATTTTCTTTTTTAATTGCCCCCCCCAACATGCACCCCTGGAGTTGAGAACATGTAAACTGTAAGTCCCCAAAACCCTTTTGTCGTGTGCCGGGGTGTACATCGGCAAAACTGATTTTCGACTATGTTAATTTGGCGTAGCAAGGATAGCCTTTGTGCAATTGCCGTTATCACATCTGACCAACATAACAAAACCTTTGTGATTTTTAGCCACAGTAACTGTGTGTACAATAACCATAACTATGTCAATAACAAAACTTTCTGCACTTTCCATTGTGCAGCAAAACATAGTTGCTTTTTATGTTGTCTTGCGCTTGCACAAGCAACATTTTGTGATAGTAGGAGAAATGCAGAGGTGTGTGAGTGTTGGCGAATGCAGGGAAAGCTTTACTAGATGTGTCTCTCATTCCCCAATTAGCCAACATGCTAGCGCTGACAGAATATATTATGCAAAGTGCCATCAACTTGAGAGAAATGTGCCGCTGCAATCAGAGATGAGTTGATCATGCAGCGGCCCAGATGACACACCTCCCATACTAGTGAAGACTTTCAATAAACATGGTGGTTGCTCCTGCCATCCGCCACACAATCCCCAGAAAGATGACTTTGGGGGTGCCCAATCCCACTGTCGGCATGCCCCCACACTTTATTTCATTTGCTGACAGGGGTGCCAAATTCCTGTCAGCTTTAGTCCCCCTCCAAAATACCTTATGTCGCACACTGAGAGCCCAACCCAGTGTGCCCAAATGTATTATATTTTGCAAAACCTGTAAATAAATAAAACATTCCCCCAACATGTTAGTTTTGTTCCCATAAAAAAGAAAACGGTCCCTCATCATCAGGATGCGCCTCCTCTGCCAATCTGCACCCACCCTCTGTGCACCCCACCTCCTCGCACCTCCTCACCTCATACATACCTCCAGAGGTCTGGCTCTGCAATCTTTGGTGGAGTGGGAGATGTCTGAACTCTTCAAAAGCTGACCACGAACTGAAGAAAATGACAGTAAGCTGTGTAATTGCATCAGTGAGGGAGGGTTCAACATAGGTGACTATCTCAGCCACTTTGTTGAATTTTGGCTCCAAATTTTCAGCATGGATTTCTTGGGACCCCACCTCATGAACACATGCATTGTCACTTCGTTATTCAGTCCCGAAAGGTGATTTTGTGGTCACTGTGTGGAATTAGCTTCAGGATTGATTAATGAAATGACAGTCCTACTGTTCAGGAGGTGGGTCCCAAAAAGGCTATGTTGCAAATTTGGTGAAAAAAATTCCAAACAATGACTGTGTTATGAGTGTGCATTGCACAGTTTCTATGCACACTCGTAACTTCAGCAATTTGTAATATTTTTACTGCAGACTTTCAACATTATAATTTTTTCACACCTCCTTAGGAACAGTACAGCTGTCATTTTTTACACCTTGCCCAAAATACGTTTTTGCACATTGGGCGCACAATGGCATGGTCGCTGTGGGAAATCAACTTTTGGGACAGAGTAAAAAAATCACAGTGCCACTGTTAATGAGCAGAGGTCCCAAAATTCCTATGTTGAAACTTTGGTTACAAAATCCCCCAAAATAATTGCGTTATAGGCGTGCATTGTGTAGTTTCTAAGCACGCTCATAACTTCACCAATTTTTCATATTTTCACTCCAGATTTTCAACATTGCCATATTTTTTACACCTGTCATTTTAGTGCCAAATGACATAGTCATTGTGCAGAATCACCGTTCGTTTAACAATCTGATAGTGCAACTGTTAATGAGATAGGGTCACAAAAAGCCCATGATGAAAAACACGAGTGAAAATGCCTGAGGCGTTAGGGTTTCCAACCATAACGCCCCACCCTGTAGACACTGACAGGCATCAGGGGTGTGACTTGGGATTGTCAGCTGCCATGATCACACCATTCCACCCCCACCCTGCAGCCAGTGACAGGCATCAAGGTGTGCCTTCGACTCTTTGGCCCCCTATTTCATCCCATTCTCATATACTGCACTTATCTCAGCATATTTTCTTGTGAAATGGGGTGAGCTTAAGGACCTAACACCCCAAGGCACACCGTGACACTCGTCGGTGTCTGCAGGGTAGGGCGAGGTGATATGCCATGAGTGTTATGGATGACGACCCAAAAGCACACCCCAATGCCTGTCCATCTCTGCAGGGTGGGGGTGGGGTTGGCATCAGTTCAATACTTCACTGCCATTCCTATTATGCATCTTTCTAATCTCTGCACTACCAATGCCAATGCCAGCAAGACAACATTTGGCATTGACAAATGCTTGTTTTCTTTGGGACAGGAATGTAATAACAAAGGGTCTAGCAATAATTTTGATTATGAAGTAGATTTTACAGACCCTTGGGTTGGAGTTTGGTTATGCAGTATAACTGCTGATTCTGGTAATTTTTAATCAGATTGAAGAGTATGCATGGCTGTTTGGCTGTCTACGGCACTGACTTCATATTTGTCGTGATTATGTATCTGATATATGTGAGTGCTGTGAACAGAACTCCTTTTACTTGAAGTTAGTGCCTGGTCTGATTAATGACCATGTGTTTTTATTCACTGATTCATATTAAATTGGATAGCGGTAATAGAGCACACTGTACAAGATGCTCTAGTGGGTGTTCCATTTTACTCTGAAGAAGCTTGACGGTGCCAGAGTGAAACATCATTTCCAGCCTTGCCGTGATGTCACACATTCGCCATCAGTGGGTGTATTCTGTTTACAGGCTGGTACCATATTGGGTGTTATATCTGCATACTACATTAAGAAACAGTAAGACTTTTCCACTGATACTGTCTCTGAGTATTTCTTGCTGTGGGTGCTTAGGTTTAAGTTGGGTGGGTCATGTGTGGGTCGCAGATTGGGCAAGGAGGCTGGATGGTCACTGGACGGTGGCTCACAGCTGCACTGTTTGAGGTGTTGTCCTTTGAATTAAAAACTAAAGCCCTCCAGCCCATCTCTAGCAGGTGCAAGTTAAAGGGAAACATTTATGTACACTTTCTGGCACAGTTTGAAAACCTGTGAAGAGCTCTTTTAAATGAGGTATTGGGCTGACCACAGGATATTAAAGGAACACATTTCTGCCCAGTGGCCATCATGGTTTGAAATCCCATGAAAAGCTCTTTCAGATGAGATATAGAGCTCATCTGTCGCTAGAAGCAGTCCAGAGATATAGATGACTGACTGTTCAATATGAATACTACACTGCAGCATTTATAGAACATTGTGATGTCATCAAGAAACAAGCTGTGCTTGACTCTGTGTAGTTAGGCACTGCTTGTCCTTCGATGACATCACAATGTTCTAAAAATGGCTGCAGTGCAGTCTTAATGTTGAACAGACTCAGTCACCTGGTTCTGTGGAGTACTTCCAGCAAAGCTTTCGACTCAGTGCTTCACAGAAGACTGCTGAAGAAGATGTGGGATCTGGGTGTCGGAACTGACATAGTAAGATGGGTAGGAAGTTAGCTGAAGGAGAGGCAGCAGAGGATTATGACTAATGGAGTCCACTCAGAAGAGAGAAAGGTCACTAGTGGGTTGCCACCGGGGTCCGTCCTAGGTACTGTCCTCTTCAATATGTTCAGCAGCAACATTGGAGAAGGAATCCAGGGCAAGTTGTGTCTCTTCACAGATGACACTGAGCACTATGAGAAAGTAAATGGTGATGAGGGAATTTGGGAGATGCAGAGTGACCTGCAAAGACTAGAGGGGTGGTCTAAGGTTTGGCAATTGAAATTCAGTGCCAAAAAGTGCAAGGTCATGCACCTAGGAAAGAAGCAGCCCAGGGCAGAGTACTGGTTGTAAGGGGTAAAGTTGAGCACTACAGCTGAGGAAAGGGACTTCTGAGTCATCATTAGTGACTCCCCTTAAACAGTCAAGCCAGTGCAACAAGGCCTATAGTAAGGCAAATAGGATTCTGGGATGTATTGGAAGGAGTACTGACATTGGAAGAAAAGAGGTATTACTACCTCTTTATAGATCATTGGTGAGACCACACCTGGAGTTCTGTGCCCAGTTCTAAAGTCCTCACCTCAGGAAAGATAAGGATCTGCTACAGCCAGTGCAATGAAGGGTGACCAAGTTGATTCAGGGCCAACAGGACAGATGATAGGAGGACAGGCTCAAGGTGCTGAGCATGTACTTCAAGGAAACCAGATAAGAGAGGGGTGATATGACAGAGACCTTCAAGTTCCTGAAATGAACAAACAAGATGAAGTATGGGGAACTACTGGGTAACCCCTTATTACCGCTGTCAATTTATTACCAGTGTATTCACAGGTGGACACAGTGCTGTGGAAATAAACTGACAATGGATTAACATTGACAGAAAGGCCGACAACCATGTGGTGTTAAAACACTGTTGGGTGTACAGTACTTGGGTATCTTTATGCTAGTTTATTAGAACATTAGTTGTTTTTTTAACTAAAAATTAAGTTTGAAAGTGAGTTTGAAAAGTTGGCATGGTGTAGATGGCATGGCATGGTGCGGTGTTTCAAATAATAAAAGCTACTTCTGAAAAATGTCCCCTTGCCTTCTCCTATCTTGTGCTGGTTTGGCAAGCAGAAAGGGCATCCAGTACTGCAAAATTCACATGGGGTAATAAGTCAAGGGGAGATTAGCTGGGGAATTATGACGCATGATACATAAAGTCAATGTGTCGCTGTGACATGGAGTAGAGTGGTGCCAACTCCTCTGTACCTGTCCCCAAACCTGCTCCCATCCTGAAGTAAGCATTCTTTAAATTCAATCATTTAAAAATGTCATTGAATTGGGGGAAATACTTTAGAATAAAGAGTACAGGTAGTGACTTACTGACTGTAGCTGGCATAGTGTAGAAGACGTGGCGTGGAGTGGTATTTCATTTAGTTACAAGCTGCGTCCACAAATACTGGATTCTTTTTCTATTATTTCCAGTAATGGTACAAGATTTCACAGTAAGACCAGACAAACAACAACTTTAAGGATGTTCCCTGGCATTTCGGCAGCCCCATGTCAAATTCATAATTTTTTGCCCAGTACACAGTGGTCATCCAAACATTTAAAATCAACAATAAAAAACATGGGTCACCATGTTTGTTTTTGACTTACATGGTGAGACATATTCCTTATTTATAGAAAAAATCCATAAGGGGTCAGATTGTTTCATATAGTTATAGATTCATTGTTTTAGGTGTCAACATGAGTGTAAAAGAAAACGTGAAACAAGGATACATCATTTGTCATGCTGTTTGCTTCATTTTCTTCCACAGATGCAACAATTAATAGTAAATTACCAATAAGATGACACCCTCTTGAACTAAAAGTACCAGAAATGTTGGAAATATTTATATGTTTTTATGCATAAAACCATCAAAATCTATGCCATTTTCATAAAACTTTTTTGATAGAAGTAGAATGTGGTTGTGAAGCCGGCCCGGTGGCGCTGAAGGTTGAGGCGCTGGACACCATATCTCGTGCCACGCCGGTGACCTGTGTTTGGGAACAGGCATGGGCCACTGGGGCTCAGCAGGGGAGGAGAAGGACTGAGCATCCAGAGAACCGCTGTCCTTCTCCGGGGAGGGGGGGTTCACTGGTGCTGGCATCGGTTGCCCCCAGCAGAGGCTGGGGAACAAGGCATTGCACTGCAACATGGGATGGAGCTGGACGGACGCTTTCCCACTAGCATCATTGCATGTTCCCAGCTCCAGGGGAGAAATAGTTCAGAAAATCGCTGGCCCCCATGTATGAGCCAGGCTCGGTGCCTGACCCTCCAGCCACGACAGTTCAGCTCCAGCGGCCCGCCCCCCACTTGAGGGTTCGGGTCACTGAGGACGGGCGAGCCTGTTTGCGGGGCAAGGGGTGCCTGGCGGCAAAAATACAAATGAAAAAAAAAAAGAATGTGGTTGTGAATGTAGCAAAAGAAAAAAAAAAGATAGGGGTCACCCTGCTGCTTTTGGTTGTATCTGCTTTTGAAGTTGTAGTTTCAGAGCTTGTCAGTTCAGGACAAAAAATAATAAAAAATCTCAATAAAAAATAAAACTTGCCAGAAATCTAGTCAAACAATTCAAAAGTATATGCAGAATGACAAGAATGATAATATAAATGAAACAGACTACCCAAAGAGAGAAAGACATTTATGTAAATTGCCTTGAATGATGCCACCAGCTGCAATTGTGGGAGCAAATTTCTTTGCAGCCATCCTGTACATATTTGTAGCTGGACATGACGTAATAGGTTTAATCATTATTCTAATAACACTTTCATATATTTAAGAATGTACTTGTGCCAGTAAATAGCTCTGAAAAGGTTTTCAGCTATGTCCGAAAAGTGGGAATTTGCAACACCAAGGAAGGTCCTTAAGTACAACTTAGAGGACAACTTTGACTTTCAGCGCAAACGTTAAATGAAACTTGGCGCTAACATACTGACTGAAGAGTATAGTAGAATGCTAATACGTTTGTGCAAATAAGTCTGGTGAGGCTGTTCCCATGGAAATAAGGTTATATGGAAATAAGGGGTTATATAATATTTAACATGAGTAATAGTTCAAGGGCACAGAGGCACGAGTGGAAACTTATGAGAAGAAGACTCAAGAGAGATATGAGAAAGCTTTATTTTACAGAAAGCGTGGTGGAACCGTGGAACAGTCAGCCAGCCAAGTTGGCGTATGTCAAAACAATAAATGATTTAAAATATGGCTGGCACAGAGTGAAGTGTACTGTAGTTAGAGTCAGGGTGGTAGTAGTAGGGAGGGGAACAAAGGGTTGGATATTGAGGACTAGTACTCTGTACAGACAAAAGATCCCAGGATTTGTAGAGAACTATGGGCAGACTGGATGGACCATTGGTCTTTCTCTGCCAACACTATGTTTTAAGATTTATTATTTTGGGTTTTTTTTGCGTTCTGTTTTTCTTCCCCTGGCATTGGCCAGCTGTTAGTCCCCTATTTGGACCTGTTGCTGCTCCACCCATCACCCCTCCATCTCCTGAGATTTATCCGACTTCTCAACCAGTTGTTCATGGTACCTCCTCTCTATGATGAAGGCTTTTGGGTTAGGCCAGGACCCTCAGGTTGCTTGTGGCCGAGAAGTGAACCCAGGTTAGCAGGTATGGGGTCTGCAAGAGGCACAGGTGTTGTCATACTGCTGAGGTCAGGGGGTTTCTCTTCTTCCTCCCACCTCCATGGAGATGCCAGGCTGGGAGGGATGTGTGTGTGAAGTGCATTGGTACCCATCTCAGTCAAGCAGTGTCATCCTGCCCTCCGTCAATCACACTCCTTCCCTGAAGCACCACCTGTGGTCACCCAGGTGGCCACAGCAGGATAGAGAGTTACCCCCTTCCTCCACAGAGGAGCAGGAGAGTGTCCCCTGCTGACCCTGACCAGTCCTCCCATGACAAGGCTCGTTCCCAAACCTGGCTCATCAGCATCTCAAGCAGTACTGTTATCACTGAGCCGGCAGGCTGGCTAGATTTTTTTTATTTACATTTTTTCCTCCTTTGCCTCAGATGGCCCTCATCTGCAGCCTCCCCAGCCCAGTCACCCGACGTCCACAAGAACTTTCCACTAGCCAGTACCCCAGGGCTTGCCTCCACTCCAGGTGGGGTTGGTAGGATTCCCCAATCCACTGACATGAACCAGATCTAGTAGTTAGACCAGTGAGCCCAGCTAGTCGGGTTTAGGGCTTGCCATGGTCCTACACCATCCTACTGCCATAGACTGGATCCAATAGTTGGAACAGTGAGCCCAGCTAGTCAGTTGTGGGGCCTGCAAGGGTCCTACACTATCCTGCCACCATAGACCGGATCCAGTAGTTGGAACAGCGAGCCCAGCTAGTGAGGTGCTGGGCCTGTGAGGGTTCTACACCATCCTGCCACTATAGACTGGATCCAGTAGTTGGAACAGTGAGCCGAGCTAGTCAGGTGCAAGGCCTGCCAAGGTCATACACCATCCTCCCACTATAGACCGGATCCAGTGGTTGGACTGGCAAGCCCAGCTAGTCAGGTACAGGGCCTGTGAGGGTCCTACACCATCCCCCTGCTGTAGACCAGATCCAGAAGTTGGAACAGTGAGCCCAGCTAGTCGAGAGCCGGGCCATATGGGTTCCGTGCACAATCTTGCCACAGAGGGTTCCTGTTTCCCTTTTTCTCCACTGAGGATTGCGGCCTGCATTGGCACCATGAGGCACAACCTGCACACCCCTGTGCCATACATCAGCGTCTGCCCACTCCCCTATCACTCTGCGGCAGTCCCTGGGTGCCTTCCCGCTTGCTGTTACTTGGGGCCAGATGTACATCAGGCCCTGTGATCCCTCCCCCCGGAGGAGGACAGCGATTCTCTGGATGCTCAGTCCTTCTCCCCAGGCTGGCCCTCTGATGGCCCAAGCTCACTATTGAACTTGGGTCACCAGCAACATGAGTGGTAGCACTACCACTGCACCTGCGGGCCAGTATAAGTTGTCTAGATTTAAATATTTTTAAAAGCTCTTTATTAGGCGGTTCTAATAGTAGGAGGCAGCACATTGTGCTTGCCATCTTGGAGATGTCTGCTAGCCCCAGAATCAAACACTGTGGTTGACTGGGGATCAAGCATTTTGAGGTGGGGTGGCACAAAATGCTGGATATCTTTCATTTTTCAAACACCGAAAACCAAGGTGCTTTCATGCAAAATGCTGAAAATGATAATGTTGTCATGGAAAATGTCAAAAATCATGGAGTTTTCATAACAATGGGAAAAATCATGGAATCCTTAACTTCTGTGACAAATGAATAGGTCTAGTTATTGCCCTTAGAGTCATTTCAGAGAAAGCCTAGCCAAAATAACCCAGGGCCAGTAAGGCAGATCATATAAGGAATGACTGAGCTCCCAGAATATGCACTCAGTTGAATCAATTACTCACAGAAAGCTCAGCTAACTGTGCAGGAGTCCAAAGGAGCACTCAACAGTATTGTAAGACAAAAATAAATTATTGTCACACATAAAAGGTGCAAGCAGTAATGGCTGTATCTCCACTTCTACCTAGGGTTTGAACAGCACTGATACAGTCAATTCCTGACGAATACACATGCGTGGGACACCCCAGTTTTGTGCATTCATCTGAAATTCCATACAACCAAAACTGTACTGACATCAATGGAGCCACTCAGTGAAATACACTTTCACACCTACTATTCAGTTTTACCTTCACTGAATGTATTAAACTCATTTCAAACATACACATTACTTAAATGCTGCACACTCTCAGTTATTGAAGCTATTTGTTTTCTCTGCAACTGCTGGCTCTGACAAATGGACAGGCTGAAATTGATTTTATAATTCACCTGTGTTTAACCACTGGAAGCACAGTTAGTACCTGTATAATAGGTGTGATTGCCAGTGTTACTGTCTGTGGAGACCCTCTCAGGAGGACAAAGTGTGCATACAACTGAAATTTGGTTTGCATACAAGCAGCAGCAGTGCTAGTTAACAAAGAGTTTAATTCCTTTAGTTGGCAGTTAGGACAAATCAAAAATCAATATATCTGTTTGCTTTATTCCATTCCTAAGGCAACATAGAGGATTCTGAAGTTCTTTAAAGTTCTTGCTGCTTTGCCAGGTCCACCATCCTGTATGCAAGCAGATCAGCGTGCAGCTATGCTGTTGGCCATTAGAAACATTTGCTGAGAACACCCTAACATTATCTGTATTATGAAGACAGTGGGTGCAGTTAAAGCATAACCTCCAGGGGATAGTTTTTAAAAGATGCTGGGGGTTGCCATCTTTATAGTAGATCCAAATAAATTACATTAGTAATTAAACACTATCTCAAAACTAGCTGAATAAATTTGAAGTACTCTAGTGAAGAATCTAAGACCATCAGGAATACATTACTGCTAAAAAAAGGTAGGATGATATTTTTTTGCCAGCTAACTAGTACTGCTGCTTTAAAAGGAAACCGTCAGCATTCCTCCAGCAAAAACATGGGACCTATAGGTCCCAATCAGGTAAATCACACGTGCAGTATTTTTTTTTAAATAACTTACGAAGCCATTATTTGTAATATATCTGGTTGATCCTGTGACCTTCCACCCTCCATTACTATTCCAGAGTCCCTCACAGAAAGGAGGCATTATAGTGCAGTGTTTAAGGGCACTGAACTGCAAACCTGGAGACCTGGGTTTGAATCCTATCAGTCCCCACTTACATACTGTGTGACCCTGAGCAAGTCACTTAACTTCCTTGTGCTCCCAGGTTGCACCTGGAAACAAGCTCTGGCTTAGTGTACCTTTCCAGGATAAACAATTTCCCTTTCCCCTTTCCCTTTCCCTACAGCAAGCCCTTTGATGGTGCAACTCATGGGCTAAGCCATGGGGGACTGCTATGTGATAGTACAGCCGTTAGAAAATATTAAAAGATATACAGCACATGTTTGCATTTCCAGTTCCGGTACCGATGTACCAAGGAAAGCACTTTCCTCAGTCGAGTGGTACAGAGTCGGAAGTGCAAACGTGCTGTATATCTTTTACTATTTTCTAAGAGCTGGATTGTCACATAAGAGTCCCCCACGGCTTAGCCCATTAGTCACGTCATCAAAGGACTTGAGGTGGGGACTCTGGAATAGTAAAGGCAGGCAGAGGGTCGCAGGACCAACCAGATAAATTACAAATAATGGCTTTGTAAGTTATTTAAAAAAATTACTGCGAGTGTGATTTACCTAATCAGGACCCATACATCTCCTGTTTTTGCTGGGGGAATGCTGACAGTTCCCCATTAAATACATAGGACTGGGAAATGCCATTTTTGTGCATTTAAGCAGAATTTACACACATCCGTTGTGCATATAAGTGGAATGCACTGCACTCTAAATGAATTTAAAAATGGCTGGGACAGAGCAAAAAGACTCATAATCCCCAAGAAGGACAAAAGAGGGATGGGGGTAGTCAAGGAAGGGTGACACATAGGGTGATCACCCACTAGGACACTAGATTAGGGGGTGAGGTAGTTCAACATAGGCAGGCTCGATCAACAAATCGGTCCCTTTCTGCCAACGGAGGCTATGTCTCTATGTTATAAAATGCTTTGCTATTTAAAAGTTTAGCTTTGAACATGAAGTACCATGGGACTGTGAATGCATACTGGCACTGCAAATCATGTGGTTCATTCAGTCAGAGAGCAGTGTTTCCGACAGCCGTTTTGACTTGTTTTCTAACAGTAGCTAATTGCTTTGTAATTCACTATCAGAAACTGTTAAAAGGCACAGTATGAAAATCAAATGCTATTCTGTTTTGTTCTGTGCTGTGGTGTCAGTTGCATTATTCCTGCTCTGCCAATAGACTACTGTAGCAGTGAGCAGTGAAGCAAACATGATAGAGTGGAAATGGGGAACTCGAATGAGACAGCATTTGACAGGGAATGGAGGAATACCAGGCAGACACAGTGCTTGTGTAAACAACTGATAAAAATCACATATGTATATATTGTTTTAATTATTACAACCTCTACTTTACTGTTACTTTAACTATATGTTATTGTCTTTTCACTGTGAAGATTGTACACCTGCATATCCTGGAACCTCCTGGATCGTACCTAAAAATAGTTCTTTGTCTATTGTGCTTACCTGGTCAATAAACACAAAATAAATAAATGTAACTTCATTAAGTAAATAAACACCTGAATGACATAAAAGAATGGTACACAACTGCAAGGAAGAAATAAGATGGTATTGAAAACCATATGTTCAGAATTATATGCTGTAGCACTTAAATATCTCAACTTTGCTTCCCTGTGTGGGGAAAACAAGTGCCCTTTACCTCTGACAGTGAGGGTGTGAGGGTTGCTGTGTTTGTCTGACAAGGAATTCACTACATTATTTAAATGAGGATATTATAAGAGACTATATAGCATATTGAAAGTGGTTATCAGCACCCCCCCCACACACACACACACATATACACCATCTTGGAGTTTGTGTTATCTTGCAATTCTGTGATTTGGGAGTCAAGTTGAGTTAGCCAAGCCTTGAGTGGTCTCTTAGATGTCAGACATGCCTCCTCGACTGTCTGTCTGGACCCTCTTCTCTCTCCGAGATCCTGCCTACCTGGAGGAGTTCTGCCGTGGGTGGCAAGCAGTGGGGGCATTTTAGAGCAGTGGCTCTCAAGCCCCAAATACTGGTGGTCTCAAAGAGTCTCAAAGTACGGCCATTTGATCTTACTGGTGGCTTCATGAATTGCTTTTTTGTGCCCCAAACTGCCCGATATACCACAAACCCCCTGCTATAACATAGTCTCATTGTCACACAGTGTATATTAATTCAAGTCTCTGATATATTTATTTGAAATATATCTCCTATATTTGTTGAAAGATAAGAAATTTTCCATTCTCTAATCTTTGTAACTGGGACTCTCAAGAGTTCTGTGACCACACATAATTGTGCTGTGGCCACACGTGGCCATGGTGGCCTCATTTGAGAAACACTGTTTTAGAGTGTGCATGCTTGCAGCCTGGGTCAGACTAAGGCCTGCTGCAGAGGTGAAGAATTGGGGTATAAAGATAAAGAAAGCCATGAGAGAGGCAGATGGGGAGGAGACAAATTGAACAAGCATTTGTCAATGCTCAATGTTGATTGCGTTGGTCTGTTGAGCACGCTCACTGGCCCGCTGTGACTCGCTCAGTCTGTTTCTCCCGGTGCTGCAGGCTGGTCTTTTGTACTGGGCTCCTGCCTGCGTTGCCACCTTTTCCTGCCAACAAAGAAATCCATAGCAGTCACGATAGGGCTCCACTGAGCTCGCTCACTCCCCCTCTCTCACTCACTCATTGTGTTTCTCCCGGCACTGCAGGCTGCCCTTTTGTACTGGGCTCCTGACTCTGTTGGCGCCTTGTTCTACCCACTAAGAAATCCGCAGCTGTCCCGACAGAACTCCATTGAGGTGGCTCACTCCCACTCTCTCACTCGCTCATTCTGTTTCTCCTGGTGCTGCAGGCTGCCCTTTTGTACTGGGCTCCTGCCTCTGTTGGTGGCTTTTCCCACCCACAACGAAATCTGCAGCAGTCCCGACACAGGACTGTTGAGCCTGCTGACTCCCCATCTCTCACTCACTCATTCCATTTCTGCCGGCGCTGCAGGCTGGCATTTTGTACTGGGCTCCTGCCTGCGTTGCTGCCTTTTCCTGCCAACAAAGAAATCCACAGCAGTCACGATAGGGCTCCGTTGAGCTCACTCAGTCCCCCTGTCTCACTTGCTCATACTGTTTCTTCCACCGCTGCAAGCTGGCCTTTTATACTGGGTCCTTAACTACATTGATGCCTTTTTCTGCCCACAAAGAAATCTGCAGCAGTCCTGACAGCGCTCCGGTGAGTTCGCTCATGCCCCCTTCCTCACTCACTCTCTTGTTCTGTTTCTCCCAGTGCTGCAGGCTGCCCTTTTGTACTGGGCACTTGTG
The DNA here is from genome assembly GCA_016271365.2 of Neoceratodus forsteri. Taxonomy (NCBI): domain Eukaryota; kingdom Metazoa; phylum Chordata; order Ceratodontiformes; family Ceratodontidae; genus Neoceratodus; species Neoceratodus forsteri. The sequence continues at coordinate 89,716,855 of JADMNL010000022.1, forward strand.
TTGGGGCCTTTTCCTGAACACAAACAAATCCGCAGCAGTTCTGACACAGCTCAGTTGAGCTCAGTCACTCCCCGCCTCACTCGTTCGATCTTAATCTGTCCCAAACACTGATTTCCCACAGTTACTGTGCTATTCTCTGGCACGAGTGCAAAAACATATTTTAGCCAGGATGTGAAAAATGACAGCTGTACTGTTCATAAGGAGGTGTGAAAAAATGCCACTGTTGGAAATGTGGCGTGAACATATTACAAATTTGCGAAGTTACAAGGGTGCATGGAAACAGCTCAACGCACGCTTGTAACACAGTCATGTTATTGAGTTTTGGCACCACATTTTCAACATAGGGATTTTAGGACCTCTGCTCATGAACAGTGCCACTGTCATTGTCTTAATGTGTCCCGAACACCGATTTCCCACAGTGACCACGTTATTCTGCGCCGCAACTGTGAACTCACATTTAGGTCAGGATGTGAAAAATGACAGCTGTACTGCTCATAAGGAGGTGTGAAAAAATGCCACTGTTGAAAATCTGGCATGACACTATTACAAATCTGAGAAGTTACAAGGGTGCGTGGAAAGCGCGCAATGCACACTTGTAACACAGTCATTTGATGAGCTATCATCACCAAATTTTCAACATAGGCATTTTAGGACCTCTGCTCATAAACAATATCACTGTCATTTTCTTCATCTGTCCCGGACAGTGATTTCCCACAGCAACCGCTCTATTCTGCACCGGAAGTGCGAAAATACATTTCTGCCAGGATGTGAACAATGACAGCTGTATGGTTCACAAGGAGGTGTGGAAAAATGCCAATGTTGAAAATCTGGCATGAAAATATTGCACATTCACAAATGTATGAGCGTGCATAACAACTGCGCAACACACGCTTGTAAAACGGTCATTTTGTGGATTTTTTCCACCAAATTTGCAACATAGGCTTTTTGAGAGCCCACCTCATGAACACTGGCACTGTCATTGCATTAATCAGCCCTGAAAGGGGATTCCTTGCAGTTACCTTGAAATCACCTTTTGGAGCAGATTAACGCCATGACAGTTCAAGAATTCATGAGGAGGGGTCCCAAAAACCCCATGTTGAAAATTTGGTGCCAAAATTCCAAACAATGCCCGAGATATGGATTAAAGTTGAAAAAAACCCATTCATTCCATTATACAGCTTACCGGCATTTCCTCAGTTCGCGGTCGGCTTTGAAGAGTGCAGATGTGTTCCCGGTCCACCGAAGATCGTCGCGCCGGACTCCGGAGGTAAGTATGTGGTGAGGGGGTGTGGGGAGGCAGGGTGCGCAGTGGGTGGGTGTGGGTTGTGGGTGGGGGCCACGGAGACCGCCGAGGGACAGTTTCCTTTTTTACAGGGTAAGAAAAAAAAAAAAGACATCGCAGGACCATTTTGCATTTTACAGGGACATGTGGCATGCTGGGGTGGGCTCTGTGTGCCACCAGACTCTTTTCGTTGTGGGGGCCAGCAGTGGCCGATGAGGATGGGGCACCCCGTCAGCACACAGCCCAACTAAAGGAGGGGTTCATATTATGCCAGCGGGGATTGGGCACCCCGTCGGCAGACAATAACTGGGGGGTTGACAAAATGCTGATGGGGAGTGGCTCCTCCGTCGGCACAATCAACATTGGGCCACTGAAGTCGACTGGGATTGGGGCTCCCATTAGCAACTAAACATGGTGGGGGGGTTTCATTGTTTGTGAACATGGTGGCAAGCCACCGCCCTGTTCATAAACAATATCAGGGTTTTTACATCCCGCCCTGCAATGACGGGTCTCTCCCTTATTACAGCAGATGGCTGACGCTGCAATGTCAAGGCAGCCCCTGATTGCAGCGGCTACTGTTTTAGAAGGCTGTGGCATGCTGGCTGAACTAGTGTCAGCAGCAGTGTGCCACGGCATTGGGGGAAGTGGGACAAGCCTTTGCAGGCTGTGGGGGCACTGGCCACAACACTGCCGTGCCTCCACAACCTGCTTGTGGTGAAAGCTGCCGCAACATGTTTCTTGAGCGTGCGAGCAATCAACTTAAAAATGGCACATCAAGAATGACAAAAATAACCAATCATTGAGTAACTAGGAGCTACGTTTGCTGCTAAGGTGGTACATTCAGTCTTCAGTACATGGAGGTAGTGCTGGAGGAAATTTTATTTCACTGGTGAAATAGAGCAAAATTGCTATTTTTACATTTGCGCACCTTTTTCTTTTAGTGTGGTATGTTCATTGCATCTTATTTCTCAATCACAGGGCTACTTTAAAGATTGATAGAGTCCTGTATTGTATATCTTTTTCTGTTACCTGGAACAGTTTAAACGTAAGGGTTAGTGCTTCACCGCTGGCAGTTTTTATCAGTTAGTTGGATGTGCAGCCCCCAATGTTTCCTGAGTGGCTGTTTTTTTCCTTTTTATTCAAATATTATTCAAGTAGCACCATCCCCCAACTGAACATTTTTAAAACGATGACTTTTTTTGCAAAATATGCAACTTGAGCAAAAATTGTATACTTTAAAGATCAAATGCACATATTTCATAAAACAGTTGAATTCCCGTGAATTTACATTCCTGTGTCATGATTAGTGTTTCCTGAAAATATTGTGCTGTTTGATTTTGTGGTTTTCTTTAAATCGGCATCTGTTAATGTGCTCTGCAGTAATTGAAAACAGTGAAGATTTTTCTGCCCCTGTCAGTGGGCAATGACATCATACTTGTCCAGCCTGCTGCTTCAGCAATTAAATCCCTGGTTGACTGAATAAGCTGTTGCAGTTCCTAGTCAGAGCAGTCTGTACAGCTAATTGTTTTCAATCAATGTTTGATACTAACCCATCTGGATTGTGTTTAGAGAGATTAGCTTAGAATCTATTATGTAATCTCCTGGATCGTACTTAAAAATAGACATTTTTTGCCTAGTGTGTTTACCTGGTCAATGACAACTAAATAAAAAAAAATAAAAATTGCACAGAAATTTAAATCAGAAGCTTGCTATACCTTGTTCTGTACTTGCACTCTGACTTGAATAATTAGGGATGTTACATGATCCTGTAATTTTTGCATGTGTTCTTTGATCTGTACTGTGCCAGTGTAGTCTCTATTATCGTATATGTTCTGTACTTGAACTCTTCTTGGTCATGTCTGAAGATAGGCATTGATGGTCTAGTGCACTTACCAGATTAACAAAAACAAAATCCACACATATAAATATAGAGAGAGAGAGAATACCGGATGGGCAACCTTATGCCCAACCAGCCTGCATTGCCGCAGAGGGGATCTAATTACATCAGACCTCAGGAGCAATGTTGATGTAATCAGAACCCCAAGCTGGCAGTACAGGCTGGTTGGGCATAAGGTTGCCCATCCAGTATTTTATATAATGTACAGTTTGTAAGTTTGTCCATTAGCTTTCTCTACCAGCATCAATTGCCCCCAAGATAGCACAGTGGGTGCGGGCCATCGTGGTGCCAGGACCTGCTGTGCCATCTTTTGCGACCCCTCCCCTTCCTCCAACTCGCTTCCGTGTTGCCCCCTAGCCTTCTCTACCAGTATGGTACCTCACAGCACTCTCTGCACTCCTAACCTGTTCTTACCTCTCTTTGCAATACTACTGATCTACTGATTTGATATTTCTCTAGCAAGTCTGAGCTTCTATGCTCCTAATTATCCTAGATCATTGTCAGCTTGTATAGCTTGTATGCTCTATGTAAGCTTCCATGCACTTACTAATTTATTTATTTATTAGCTTTTGTTGACCAGGTAGTGCATTAGGCAACTGGACCTGCCTATTTTTAAGCACGACCCGGGAGAGTACACAACACCAAGTTACAAAGTAGAGAGCAAAACAGTAATAATAGTACATGAGACAGGCAGGGCCCCATGCAGGAAGGTCAGAGTACTACAGCAATCCATTTGTACAGGAAGACACCTACGCAGGAGTGTGACTAGAAGAACAAGCATTTGTCAATGCCGAATGTTTGCTTGCAGGTATTTGCAGTGGTGTTTGGCATGTATGGTGCTTTACCCTAATGCCCTGTGCGATTGCTGGTATTTGCACAATAAATTTTCAGCATGACCTTTTTGTTACCCCCATTGTGTGCTACATAGGCGGAAACACGTTTTGGGCAGGATGTGAAAAATGACAGCTGTACTGCTCATAAGGAAGTGTGGTAAAATGGCAATGTTGAAAATCTGGAGTGGAAATATTGAATATTCGCAAACCTATGAGCGTGCGTGGGAACTGTGCAATGCACGCTCGTAAAACAGTCATTGTCAGGAATTTTTTCACCAAATTGTCAACATTGGCATTTTAAAACCTCTGCTAATGAACAGTGTCACTGTGATTGTCTTACTGTGTGCCATACATTGATTTTGCACATCGACTGCGCCATTGTGCACTACATGGGCAGAAACATGTTTTGGGCAGAATGTGAAAAATGACGGCTGTACTGCTCATAAGGAGGTGTGGTAAAATGGCAATGTTGAAAATCTGGAGTGAAAATATTGAAAATTCATAAACTCTGGCGTGCATTATGAACTGCACAATACTGCCTTTCATCAAAACAGTTATTTTAAGGAATTTGTTCACCAAATTTTCAACATAGCCATTTAAGATCTCTGCTCATGAACAGTGACACTGTGATTTTCTTAATGTGTCCCATACACTGAGTTCACACACCGACTGTGCCATTGTGCGCTACATGGGCAGAAACAAGTTTTGGGCAAGATGTGAAAAATGACAACTGCACTGCTCATAAGGAGGTGTGGTAAAATGGCAATGTTGAAAATGTGGAGTGAAAATATTCAAAATTCGTGAACTTACGAGCGTGCATAGGAACTGCGCAATGAACACTCGTAAAACAGTCATGTTTAGGAATTTTTTCACCAAATTTTCAACACAGCCATTTTAAGACCTCTGCTCATGATCAGTGTCACTGTGATTTTCTTAATGTGTCCCATACATTGAGTTTGCAAACCGACTGCACCATTGTGCGCTACATGGATGAAAACACGTTTTGGGCAGGATGTGAAAAATGACAGCTGTACTGCTCATAAGGAGGTGTGGTAAAATGGCAATGTTGAAAATCTGGAGTGAAAATATTGAAAATTCGCGAACTTACGAGCCTGCATAGGAATTGAGCAACGCACGCTTGTAAAACAGTCATTATTTTTGAATTTTGCCCAAATTTTCAACATGGGGTGTTTGGGACCCCTTCTCATGAATAATGTCACTGTCATGGTGTTATTCAGGCCCGAAGAGTGATTTTTCACAGTGACTGCGCAGTGACTGCGAAATCACCCTTCGGGCCCGAATAACGCCATGACAGTGACACCATTCATGAGAAGGGGTCCCAAAACCCATGTTGAAAATTTGGTGCAAAAATTCCAAAAAATGCCTGAGATATGCAATAAAGTTGAAAACCCCCTATCTAGCCCATTATACAGCTTACCGGCATTTCCTCAGCTCGCGGTCGGCTTTGAAGACTGCAGACGTGTTCCCGGTCCACCGAAGATCATCATGCCGAGCTCTGGAGGTAAGTATGGGGTGGGGAGGGTGTGGGAGGCTGGATGCGCAGGGTGGGTGCGGGTTGTGGAGGGGGATGGGAGACTACATGGGACCGTTTTTCTTTACAGGTTTAAAAAAAGGACTACATGGGACGTTTGCCATGCTGGGGTGGGCTCCCAGTGAGGCAGAAAATGGCTGAGGGCCAAGGAGCCGGCGGAAGTTGGGCACCCCGTCGGCAAACTTCGCCGGGGGCCAAGGAGCCGACGGGGTTGGGCACCCCATCGGCAAAAAATCGACGCTTGCCACGCTGGGTGGGCTCCCAGCATGGCAGAAGGATGGCTTGGGGGCCGTGGATCCGACGGGGATTGGGCACTTTGTTGGCAACACGCTTGCCACGCTGGGGTGGGCCTTGTGCGGCACCAAAGCTTTGGGGCGGCGTGACGCGTGGGGAGTGCGTGACGCGAGAGGGCAGCGTGATGCAGTGCTCAGTATGACAGTGGTGGTTTTCTTTGAAGCAGAAGACCACCTCTGTCATACAGAGCTCCCGCACCCATTGGTGCAGGACTGCTACGCCTGCTCAACGGAGCACTGGATTGCAAGGGAGAGGCACACCTCCAAAGTGTGCTACTCTCCCAAAACGTTCCTTGTGCATGCGCACAAGCGAACGTAAAAAACATGTGAGCAAATGCCAGCACAGGACACCAACACAGGAAGGACAGGAAAAATAGCATACATATAAACATAGGACACTTGGAGTAAGAGAGAGAACGACAGCAGGAAGAAGATATCAGAGCGCACATCACGAAAGGTAATTGCAGACAAGAAAGGCAACAGATAGACAGGGTTAAGGGCAATTACAGACGCCAAAGAGTCCGTAGGTGAGAGAAGAGTGCTTTCTTCAAAGAACTGTGAGATGTAGAAAGCCTACTGTCAACTGTTACAACAGGTATGCATCTTAGATAGACTTTGAACACTGAAGCTATGCTTGCAGACCTGCTTTGTCTCCATGTGTTAGTTACATTGTCTCCATCACATATTAGTTACCTCGTTTTGAGGTATGTTACCAAGTCTTGTGTTATACCAACAACTGATCGCTATTGTATTTTTTTCTCCAATGTGTCTGTCAGGTATGTACTGGGGCCATAACCACCAACTACTGTCCAGTTACTCAACTACTCTGCACCACTATAAACAATCTAACAAATGCCTAGTCCAGCCTGTAACCTCTCTGAACCTGCTGTTTTTTTGCTGTCTTTATCCCCCTTATGTACTAGGGTGATACCTGTCTTTTGCACCATTGCCTATGCATCTTTTGTATTGCATGTATGTATGTATGTATGTATGTATGTAAATCCCAGGTCACATCTGGAAACAAGCAGTTTTCCGCTCTGTATGCCTATCTGGTTAATCTCGTAAATAAATAAATAAATATGTGTTACTCTGTAGTATTGCTATTTTTGTACATTGTCTCTGTTGATTATGTTACTTTGTACCCACATCTGTGGCCCCGGTCATGGCGGAAAATGGTCCAATGGATCAGTGCACTTACCTGGTTACCAAAGACATAAATAAATAAGTTTTAGTTTTTCCTTACTTCTGTTTTTAAATAAAAGTGGTCTCTTATCACTCTGCAGCAGCAGCAAATGCACCAGCTGTTTCAGTTCACAACTTGAACTGATTGCTGTGCATGCAGCCGCATGCTGTAAAACACCAGATGCTACAAGGATTTCTGATTAACTGGAATGCTGCTATACCACAGAAGGGTACAGTGACATTCTATGACCTTTGAACTTTGGCAAAACAACATTTCAGCTGAAATGGATATCCATATAGAATAAGAGCCAACTATACACTATACATACATACATGCTTACATAAATGAGTAAATATGAATGGGAGTTCACTTCAGGCTCCTGGATAATTTATACTGGCTCACAAATTTAGAAGTATCTTGTCACATGTAGTTATCTCCAAAGGTGACTGATTTGATTTTAACATGTGGGGGAGCCAAACATCATGGTTTATGTTTTAGCCAGGTTAAGAACTAGTTTGTTAATTCTCAGACTTAGTTGGGCTTGTGAAACCCTCACTGCAGGACTGATTGATCCACAGAGGACTGTGACATGCATGCACATGGCATCTGCAGTGGAAGATACGGACATTCTGTAGTATTGCCCCAAGATTTCACAGTTATGCATTTTTCCTGCAGCACACATAAAGTTTTTGTGGCCATTATATGTTAATTGCATTGAGTTCCACTAAAGTAAGAAGGTGAATTGTTTTAGAAATTAACCCATTTGCTTCTTGGTGGCCCATAAAAACACCTGTCGGGGGGTCCACCTGATGCTTTGATGGTCAGTTGTCTGTTTAGAAACTGTCCCCAAATTCAATGGTTTCTGCTGACTCATCAGGGTGAACTGCCGAAAGCTATTCCTACATTAAAAATCACACACCGAAAACAAAGCTGCGGTTTAAAGCAGCAGTGCAGAGAAATTGGGGAAAAAATTGTCCGTACCTTTTTTCACTTTAAAAGATTCCAGACATCTTCCAGTTTTATTTGGTGGCACAATGTTCTAATTCTGCCAAAATCTGAGGATTTTATGAATGTTGTAATATATTTTTTTCTCAAGAAAAAAAAAGATGGCCACCACATTTGCATAGCCATAGCATTGTAGACCTGGCAAGGGTTTGGATTGAAAAAAAATAAGAAAAGACTCACAGTACATGGTATCAGAGGTACCTAAACAAGTACATTTGGCAGGTATGCTAATATTTTTCCTAACTGTAACTGAAACTAGATTTTTTGGGGAAAACATTTTTCATTACACTGCTGCTTTAAATTAAAAAAAAAACCGCAATACGCTTTCAGAATTCCATGAAATTTATCTAAATAAATTTCAAAACACATTTTGATGTATGGCAATCCAGCCACAGAGAGCACTATTACAGCTGTAAGAGTAGTCTCACTTGCATTCTTAGGGTATGAGAACCGTAAACCAAAAGGGAGTGGTTCTGATACCCCAAGAATGTACAGTGAGGCCACCCTTACAACCTTTAGGAGTGGTCTCAGCGGCTGTATTAATATATTATTGATCAAGATCGATCAATAATATATTAGCATTTAATAAAACAGCCCCTAACATGCCCATTTCCAGAGCAGATGCACTTAAGACACTCTAAAGAGAATGAGAGTGTCTCACGCACAGAGCAAAGGAGCACTCTGATTGGTCGGGAGTGCTTTCTCGATCTATAATAGAATTTCTCTGGCAGGATTCTTCATTCTGCACAGCTCTAAGTGACCAGTCTTAATTTTGTGTTTTTAGGTCAGCTGCCACATTGCCATCATCTGCAACCTTCTGCCTAAGGGACTTTCAAGAGAACATTGGGGAAGCCAGGAAAGAAAATTAATCCCGCATCAAACATCGAAGATGACACCAGAATAGCTAAAAGGATTTAAGAAAAAAAAAGACAGAAATCCTATCCAGAATGGGCTTTGAAACACCAGAAAGACAAAACCTAGAATGGGGGCTTGTGGGACTCTAACAACCATGCAGCACAGGACACTTCTGGTGGTGACACGAACTGTGTGACACTGAAATCTGCCCTCCTCTCCCAGAAACTGACACCCTGAGTATTTGCGTTTCATTGAAAAAAAAAAAACAGCCTTTTGTCTCTATCGCTGGCCCAAATGCCAAGCCAACGGAGGACTTACTTTTGCTCGAACAAGACGGCCAGTGAAAACCAGAGTGACCCCCCCTATGAGATGCACTATTGTATGACTCAGCAGTACCCACTCATTCTCCAGCTTCTGTTGATCATCTTGGGAATATGTATTGCTCTGATTGCTGTCTTTTTTGCCTCAGGAAGAGTAAGTAGAAGGCCTTGACTCATCTTGTCTTCTTAGTAGAATTGTACCATACCTGCCAACTGTCCCTAATTGTCCATGACATCCCTGATTTTGTCTCAGAATTTTCCTCTGTCCCTGCTAAAATTTGTGTTTCCATGACAAGCAACAGGATTGTAAACACAAAATAATGCAAAATGTTAGATCTACTGACCTTCTTCAGAAAATGCTTTTTTTACACAAAGCCCCTTATTCTACCAGCTTCCTGAGGGGATGTGACCAGTTTTGTAAATGTGGCCCTAATTTTGGTCCATTATTCTTGATTTGTTTAAGCCTTGTCCCTGATTTATGAGGCAGAAGTTTGAGAGGTACCAGTCATACTCATAAGACAGATGCAGAAAAAGCAAAGTCGGCACTATCCAACTTACTGCAGCCTTTATAAGCCAAAAAAAAAAGAGATTTACGTACAGTAGGTGCTGGAGTGCTTTACAGACAGTGTGCCCATACAAGAGATACTGACAAGTTACTGGCTTATTGGCCCCAACCAGCTTCGTGCTTGAGATAACTCGCATGCATGAAACTGGTCAGAGCCAGTAAGCCAGGAATGTGTTTGTATCGCCCTCAGGAACACTATGAAACATATTTATGTCAGTCTCCTTTATGTTCTCTGCTAATAAAGGATGCATTAAAGGAGACAGGGAATGATTTTTACATAATTAACTGCCCTGCCATCTTCCTTTCCATACCAGTTATGTATTCTGAAACGTGATGACCATTTTTTTGATAAATAAATAATCTAGCTTTTGGGTGCCCTCAAATATACATAGAGTTCCACTCTCCTCACCCGCTACTGCTCTTTCTTGTCACATTTCTAAGACATTCTGTGACATCAATAACACCAGTCCATGCTGTTCATCTGAATGGACTCTAATTGTGTTATTGATGTCACAGAATGTTTACGCAGTGTGAAAAGAGGAGCGAAGCAACTGCTGAAGAGAGAAGGATTCAGGGTAGTTACAAAGGCAACAAAATTAGATTATCAATTTATTAAAACAGGTTAAACAACATATCCAAATATCGGATAGACTCTAAAAGGACAACAGGAGGCAATCCGGAGGTGTAAAAACTGTTCCCTATCACCTTTTAGGTGGGAGTGCTGACTTGGCTTTTGGGTTTGTTATAGTTCTGTATGGCATGTGATTTAGTGGTGCTGCCTCACCTTTGTTTCACACTTATGAGGTAGCCTGGGGGCCACTTTGTCTTTCCTTCTGTCACCCAGTCTACCTGGATCTGAATAAGACAAACTGTCCCCTAGATGCTGCAGGTCCTAAACATTGCCACTTACCCAGGTGTAAACATTCTAGAACTGAGTAAGTTACTCAAATGCGGAACACTAGCACATGTGGAAAAGTAACATCACTTAGTGATACCATATCTGCAGCAGCCTGGGACATCAACTACCCTCGAATATTTACGAGAACCAGTTTTGGTGCTTTAGAGAAGTCACTCACTGGGAGGCTACCTCTTCAGGACTTAAAAAGTCCTACTTGTAGACTATATAAATGTAATTCTTTTAGTAGGGGAATGGATCCATATTCTTGTTTTGAGCAATGGCCACCAATCCCATCCTCTTTCTGGTTCACTATTGCTCTGCGCTTGTGCTGCCCCAGTGCTCAGACATTTTATAACATCTTAGACTGGAGATGCTAGGGGTGAACTCATAGATGTCAATGGGACTGGGTTTTCACTTTGATTTTTTAATGTTTTAGAGGTCCACTGGGGTCTTGTTAGTTTAGCAATGACTTTTATGTGACCACAGTTGACCTCTAAAATATTTTTAAAAATTAAAGTTAAAAGCTGCTCCTAGTGACATTTATGGAGCACCCCTTGCGCGTCTGAGCATGAAGACCATGTTGGGGTATAGCAGTAGTGAACAGTGAACCAGGAATGGAAAGGGATCAGAGTGGTCTTTTACTCACAGCAAGAACTAAGATCCCATCCTTTACTAAAAAAAAGAGAACTTTAAAATCTGGAAATAGTACAGTTTAAGTCCAGAAGAGGTAGGCTAACAGTAGGGACTTTGAGACATTTTTATGAATAAGCACAATTGGTGCTGTTTAAAGAAAAACACAAACTAAAGAAAAAAGAAATACACAGAACGCAAAGGAGAGGAAGGCAGCAAAACAAAGAGTACTGACAAAGAAATGAGGGAGCAAAAATAGAAATGGAAAAAGACAAATAGAGAGCAAGAGAGAGGGGGAAGGAAAAGGGAGAGAAGAAGAGGGGAAGAGAGATAGAACAAAAGACAGTGTTAGGGAAGGAAAGAGAAAGAGGAAGAGAAAGCAGGAGAGAGTGGGAGAAAGCGAGAGTGGTAGAGTGAAGGAAAGAGAGGGAGTAAGATTACAAATTAGTCAGTCGCAACCCAAGATGATAGGTACCATGTAAGATTTTAGTTCTTCTTGCAATATCCATTTCATCATTCTTCAATATATATGGAATGTAAAAATTTAAAGATAAAGTACATCCTTGTTTTTCTTTTGCCTCTGTGTAATTAGTATTTTCTTCTGCACAAAGCCAGAGTGTATATCTAACAGCATTAAAGAGAAAGTCCTCTCAACCTATTTTCTGTATTCCTATGCAGTTTGTAGGCATGAACAATGATTTTCTCTCTTGAATCTCCTTAATTTCATCCTAATTTAAATGCAAATGAGGTTGCTTCACTCTGTTTTGCCCTAGTGTGAAAAACTGTTTGTCTCCATTGCAAAGGTCATGACCCTATTTATGCACAGCATCATGGGAGTTAATGATACGTACCTGCACAAGCCAGCAGAAGTTATACTCTCATTCACTTCTGTTACATGTCTTGTGAAGTCCCTATATTCTCTAAAAGCATTTCTTTTTTCTAACTCAGATACACTTTAAACTACAGAAAACAGTAGGGCATTTACTATGCCTTGAAAAGTTTCATGGCCAGCATCAGACAAGAACATAGGGATATCAGAGGACAGCAACAGCATTGACTAATACAGTATAACTACTTCAGGCTTTAGCACCAAAACATCCTAAAATTCCAGGATGCCTTCCATGAGTCAGGTCATGGCCTTTGCAATGGCGTTAATCAGGTTTTCACACCAGACTTAAGTACCTTCATTTACATTTAGATCCTGATGAAAATAGTAGGGTGCAATAAAGGCAATCATTGTTCATGCCTACAAACTGCACAGGAAAACAGAATGAAAGGCTGAGGGGACCTTCTTTTTAAGGATTTCAGTTAAATGAAACAGGACCCAAAGATGACGTCTCTAATTTTAGACCCATCTCCCTTCTGGACCCTCTATCCAAAAGTTTGGAAAAAATCATGCATAAGCAAACCTCTGAATTTCTCAGCATATGATCTTCAGTCAGAAGCCCAGCATGGATTCAGGTCTGGCCGTAACACTGAGACTGCCCTTATCAAATTCACCAGCTTTATCAATCGAGCAATTGACAAAGGACTTTATACTGGATCGGTTTTTGTGGACCTCGCGAAAGCGTTTGACCTTGTAGACCACAACGTCCTACTATCCTCCCTATCCGACCTTCATTTCTCACCCTAAGTCACCAACTGGTTTTGAAACTACCTTAGCTTCAGGTCACACCAAACCATTGTAAAGGGTGTTCTGTTCAATCCCTGCCCCTGAAAGTTCAGAGTACCCCAAGGGTCCATACTGGTTCCCTCCTTTTATCCAGGGTTGTCAATTCTCTTCCCAAAATCTGCGTGAACACTGAACTCATCCTGTATGCTGATGATGCTGTCCTTTTCTGCAAAGACCCCCTTCCTTACTTAACAAATTACAGAGTGATTTCAGCAGCCTTCACTCCTGGTTCCTGTCCAAAGAGCTAGTGCTGAATGCGAAAAAAACAAAATCAATGTTTTTTTCCAGCCCGTGGAAACCTCCCTCCTTTGATTTCATACTTACGGACAACAACGGTATTACAATTGAAAGAGTCAGCGAATTAAGATACCTAGGATTGTTACTTGACAGTCACCTCAATTTTGATTTTTACATAAATCAGCTAATTAAAAAAACTCACCAATGGCTAGGCATGATATACAGAGTAAAGCCATTTCTGACCTATGAATCCAAGATTCTGCTCGCCACCAGTTTCCTGCCCCTGCTTATTGACTACGGCACTCTAGTCTATTTTCCACCCCTTACTCAGAGTAACCTCCAAAAATTCCATTCCACCTATCACAACATCATCTGTTTTGTCTCTGGTCTTCCCAGACATACCCATCATTACGACCTGTACAGGATCTCCAAATGGACCACTCTAGAGGACAGACTCAACAGCAAAATACTCACCTTCTCCCCCAAACTATCCCTGGACCTCCTCCCTGACTGCAATACTTCCCTCTTCCCTATGTCTGCCCTCTCTCAGAACACCACAGAAGGTCCTCCACCCTCTCCTTCTCCATCCCTTTCTGTCACACTACACGTGGCCAAAACACCCTCTTCTACGAGGGCGCTAAGCTGTTCAACAGTCTTCCCCCCTGCTATCATTCAGTGCCCCTCTACGGATTCCTTTAAGCATAATTTAAAGCCTCACCTTTCTCAGGCTGCCATCTGCAAATGTCCCTTGAAGTGATATTCCCTTCAGGGTGCCCTTTTCTTCTTCAGCTAACAGCTGAATCCTGCCCTTACACCATGGAGGCGGGATCTCCAGGTCTGAGTATGCCAAGCACTTTCTTTCATTGTACTTATTAACTGTTTTCTAAAATTGTTAGTGTCATATCTGTGCTCAGTTGTCTTAGATCTGACCCCCTTATTTCCTCAATTTGTGATCCTCTGGCTGTCCTAAATTTTGTAACGTCCTGTTGCATTTGTCCTAAACTGGACACTTGTGAAAACGGGCAGCTTTTGCTCACAGGCCTTTACAGTATAATTTGTTCCCATAGACGACACATGGCGTCACAACCATCCATTGTTAGAACTGACCCAAAATGGCCACCGGGAGTAAATGAGCTAATAAACTGAAACTGAAACTGAAACTGAAGGACACAGGACACAGAACAGAAAGATACCATTATCTGTAAAATAACTGTAGCAATTTAAAACCTCCTGATACTTTACAGTTTAAGACTTAAAAGGTACTAATATTTGAAATAACAAGTACTGCGTTAAAGAAAAAAAAAACATTTCATGTAACAGTCAAGTGAAAAACTGCTACCTTTTTCTACAGCCACACATGAATTTAAAGTAAGGACATTATTATAAGTGATCTTTGCTAAATTGCAGGTAAAGAGTGAAAAAACATTATTTTAAACAAGGTATATAAAGAATTAAGTCTTAAGTCAGACATTTTGAGAGTACATACTTATTAAGTCTTTTTAACTCCATAACAGTATGATATGAATATGCCATTTCTACATCTCCCTTTGAAACCTTTCTTTCATTGTTATAAAGGTCAGTCCCACCTTATCAATTTAAATGATAAAATATTGAATATCTCAGAAATGAAACTTAGTACAAATGTACTCATGGGTACCGCACACATTATTTTTTTGTATTATATCTACAGACTGCCTGTCTCTGAAGAAGGAGCCTTGTAGGTTCTGAAACATCCAGAAATATATAATTTATAAGAAAATAATAGATTATACAGAGGCAGAAGGAGAGCGTGGATGTACTTTACTCTATAAATTTGTATATATAATATATTGAAGGATAACAAAATGAAATGGACATTGCAAGAAGAAATAAAATCTTATATGGCACTGTACCCACTATTTTGTACTCTTACAGACTTGATCTGGTACCGGTCAGGACTCCCCATATAATTCAAATATTCAAAATTATTTCAGGGACCAGGGACTCAGGATTCACTATAAAAAGAGAGAGAGGGAGACAGAGGGGGAGAAAAACATGGAGAAGAAGAGAGAGAGGGGTGAGAGAAAGAGAAAGAAAGGGGAGAGGGGAAAAGAGAAAGATGGAATAGGAAGAGAAAGAGGGTAAAGGGGAGAGAAAAAGAGGGAGAGAGAGATGGGGATGAGAGAGTAAGAAAGAGAGGGTGAGAGAGGGAGTGAGATGGAGATAGAGGGGGAGAGAGGGAGATAGAGGAGAGAGAGGGGTACAAAATGGGAGAGAGGGAGAGAAATGGAAGAAAGTGTACAGCCAGTGAGAGGGAGACAGGGAGAGAAACAGAGGGGGGAGAGGAAAAGGGAGAAGAAGTGAGGAGAGAGGGAGAGAGAGACAGCGAGTGAGAGAGACATGGGAGAGAGAGAAAGAGAGGGTCAAAGAGGGCAGAGAGAGAGAAAAGAGGGAGGGAGAGAGACAGAAAAAAGAGAGAGAGACAGACAGACAGAGAAGGAGTGAGAGTGAGAGAGGGGTAGAGAGGGGGAGCGAGAGAGAGAACAAAGGAGAGGTCAGAGAGCATGAAGACAACTTAGTATAAAGACACTACTCCCCCTCCGATCCCTTGTTGCTTTATGTGGCATTTGGTGGTCTCACACTTGAACTTGACCTTCCAAGAAAAGTTGTTGCATACCATAGTCTTAGGGCACAAATTATAGGAATAGGAAAAGGCAGATTGGGAAACAAGCTTGTCTATTACAGTATATGAAATAATATAACTGATGTCTGTTCAGTTAGCTGCTAATTGGCCCTCATCTAAAATAACCTCTTAGTTGGGCACTGCCAGTTGACTGTTAAGAATGCTAATTAGCATTCAGATTTAAATATTGAAAGTTGAGCACTTGAGTGTTTTTAATTTAGTCTCACCAAGCTAAACTTTGGTTGAGGCCACACTTCAAATCCGGCAGCCATTTTGGGATCAATATGTTGCATTAAAATGGCTGATTGTGGCACCTTCCATTGGACTTTTGGAAGTATCCCTTCGAAAGTCCAACGGAGCTTGTAACACTCTGCCATGATCGGATGCTATGGAGTAACAGCCGCACTATTTCAGCTGTTACTTCCGTATTCCGGGACAAGAACTGTGCATGCGCACCTCGCACGCATGCGCAGTTCTGCTGGCGCCACCATATTGTGAATGGCAGAATGTCACTCACTGCAATTATACCTGTGCAAATGTCACGCATATGCAGTTGCGTCACCACCACCATCTTGTGGATGGCACTCCTCCCGCACCCTCCCACTGCTCCTGTTCTCCCCACTCCCTCCGTTCCCTTCCAGCGCTGGCAGAAAATAAACCCCCTCCCCTCCCCACCGCTGCTGTCCTCCCAGCTCCCTCCATTCCCCATCCCAGTGCTGGCATCGGGGTGCCTATTCCCCATGTCAGCATCATGTACCCCCCCAACTCATGTGGCAAACTGGGAACCCACCCCAGTGTGCCCCATTTTTTTTTTCAACTCAAAGTTTATTGATTTTTCAACAATTACAAAGCACCGAACCATTTAAATATGAGTCATACATCATTAGTTAGAAGAAACGGGGGAACAGCACCCCTTCCCCCCTTACCCCCTACCCCTCCTCTTTACCCCGCACAGAACCCTGACAAAGAGCTATCACATACTACATCAAGAGTATTGTACATCCACAATTAAAATGAGTATTAAGTATACAGGGGGCCCCATATCTTATTAAACCTTCTGAGTCTTTGGTTAAGACTTGCTATAGTTTTTTCAGTCCTGAGTTGAGCCAGCAACTCATTTAACCATTCCGTGTATGTCAGTTCATCAGTATCCTTCCAATGTTTCAAAACCAGCTTCTTGACTGACATTGACATTAGAATAATGTGATATTTACAAATAAGTACCCGGACCTCAGAAAGGTCTCCCAGTAGACAAATATCAGAGGTGAACAAATCATTCAGACCAAGAAGGGGATCTGCTTTCTGTTTAATCAGGGTCCATAATTTGGCCACTTTTGGACAGGTCCAAAAAATATTGCCTTCCCCTTGTGAGCACCGCACAAAGGTGGAAGAAATAGAGTAGCCAAAATTAGCTAATTTTAGAGGGGAATAATATACATTATGTAATATCTGAAATTGCATCAAACGTAACCTGTACTGAGTAACAAAACGGTGACAATTCTGTCACAGGTGGGACCAATTAATGTTTTTTTTTCAGGAAAAGGGTAGACCAAAAGTTTGTAGGACCAAAGTATCCAGGATACTTCAAATTATATAAGGTCTCATACAATTTTTATTTATTTATTTGATGAGAATCAGAATTACAATCCTTTGAGTCATAGACTCCTTTGCAAAGGCTCCTCGTCTGTACAAGAACACACATTAAACATTTTATACATACATTGGTCACACAGTTATTACAATAGACATTTTATACATTGGTCTCACAATATAGTGAATTAACATTAGATTGATCACTATCGCTAGGATCTTATAGAACCCTGGGTCATTGTAGTGAGACAAGACAGCTTCGAGCTTCATTTACAGAACCCTGAGTCAAGGTTAATGTGCAGCTAGATTGTCTGACTTGGAGTTGATTGCCAGGATATAAGCTAGTCACTTGGTATCTATGGTCGAGAGGAATGTTGGTGACAGCCACAGGCTTCTGAGTCAAGAAGGAGGCTCTTGATACTAGTTTTGAATTTGTCAAGACTAGTGGCGCAGGAGATAGAGGGAGGTAGGTTGTTAAGCCAAAGGGGGGGCATGATAACGGAAGGACCTTTGTCCTAGAGAGGTTCTACAGTGGGGGATTAGTAGGGAGGGAGGTATTTGTAGGGTGTCTAGGGGCCCTTCTGAGTGTGGCTGGCTGGATGAGGGGGTGGAGGCCCTTGGATGTGAGATTCATGAGTATTTTTTTGGCTTGGAGGCATGTGTGGTACTTAAGTCTACCTTCGAAGGTAAGCCAGTTTGCAAGCTTGTAGAGCTCACACGTGTGGGTTAGTCTAGCACAGCCTGTGACCAGAAGGCAAGCTTTGTTGAGAGTTAGGCTAATGCCATGTACTGTGGTTTTGTCCGAGGAGCCATAAATCACAATACCATAGTAAACCAATGAAAGGACCGAGCTGGTTACCCCTAGATGTAAGGCCTGGGGGGGGGTAGGCAGTGCTTATGTCTGTATAGTATCCCTATCCGGGTATTTACAGAGGTGGAAAGGTGTTTGATGTGTGTATGGTAGGTGAGGGATGTGTCCAGGATGACACCCAGATATTTAAAGTTTGAGACCTGTTCAATATGGAGGCCCTGCAAGTTTGAGATGATTAGAGGGGCATTACCATATGATCTTTGACTGTGGGCAAAGATCATTGATTTCATTTTGTTGTAGTTTAGTATTAGGCGATGGTCAGTGAACCAGGATTCTAATTCTCTAAAGAAGCCTTGTAGGGTGCTTTGAAGGGAAAGAGGATTGGGGTGCTTCCAGAAAAGTATGGCGTCGTCTGCATAGAGCAGGAGCTTGCCACTGCAGGACTGAAGGAGGGAGTTTAGGAAGAGGGTGAAAAGTAGAGGCCCTAGAATAGACACTTGAGGGATGGCCATTAGGACAGGTCGCTTGGAGGAGAGGGTGGTGTTGATTTTAACTTGTTGCGACCAGCCAGTGAGATAGTCCTTGAACCAGGAGATGGCCTCAGTGGAGAAATGTAGGAGGCGAGGGAGTGGAATAGAAGTGCGTGACTGACGGTGTCGAACGATTTGGTAAGGTCGAAATATATGGCTCCAGCTATTGACCCCTGTTCCAGTGCCTCGTGTATGTATGATGTGAATTCGAGTAAGTCTGTGGTTGTGCTATGTCCCTTCCTAAAGCCATGCTGTTCACAGCAGAGCAGATTGTGTTTGGCCAGGTAATTGGTAAGCTGGTCAGATATAATTTTCTCGAGAGGTTTGGGTGAGGGGGAGGATAGAGATGGGTCGGTAGTTACCAGGAGAAGTTGGGTCTCCACTCTTGAGGATCGGAGTTATAATACCTCTTTTCCAAAGAGATGGGAATTGACCTAGTCACAGGGAGCAGTTTAGTATTTTGGTAAGGTGGGGCAGGGTTTCATCAAGAGTTAGCCTGAGGATTTTGAGGTCTAGGGAGTGACTGCTGTAGCAGGAGTTGTGCAAGGCTTTGGAAAGGTAGTTTTTGCCTTTCCTACAGGAGATGATTCGCAGCCGGAAGGGAGGGGGGGCTGCTGTGGCAGAGGTGTCCGAAGGGCAGCTAGGGATGGGGTCAAAGAAGTTTTTCAGGAGAATGTGGCTGAGGTCGGAAAAGGTGCTGTTAAGGGCATTGGATATGGTGGTGGGATCCTGGAAGAGGGCTCCCTCGACTTGAAGCTGTGCCGGGGCAGGGGAGTTGGTTTTCCCACATAGCTCCTTGATGTTGTTCCAGAAGTTTTTCCCCGAGCCCCAGGTAGTTGTTAGAGTTTGCCTACAGTATGTTGCCTTAGCTTGCCTGATGGCCCAGGTACATTTGTTTCTCGCCTCTCTGTAGAGTTGTCTGTCCTGGGGTAGCTGGGAATTCAGGGCCCTGTGCCAGAGGTCATCTCTGAGGCGCATCTGGTCAAGGAGGGACTGTGAGATCTAAGGGGTATCCCTGCTTTTTATGACCTGCTTTGAGATGGGGGTGAAGATGTCGCAGGCAGTGTTGAAGGTGGTAATAAACGAGTTGAGGGCTGCATCTACAGTCCAGGCAGTGTGGATGGGTGACCAGTCGCAGGAAGAGAGGTGCCTTTTGAGGCATGAGAGGGCACCTTTTTTGAGGCGCCTTTGGACGGAAGTGTTAGGGTCGCTGGGGGGGATTTTATTGAACCACCTGCAGGAGACAGCAATTTAGCAATTTAGAGATGGCATGTGGAAGTCCTACTAGTGATGTCAGTTCTGACCAGAAAGGCGGGTTAGAAGAATTACATTGAACCTGTCCAAATGTTTTAACCAAAAGGTGACAAAGCTGATAGGTTTTGAAAATGTTGGACATTGGAATATTAGCTTTAGCTAGTATTTCAGAGGAAGTGAGCCATGTCCCATTATCCTTTATGAAATAGCTGATTGAACATTCTCCCAATTGTGGTAGCCAACCAGATAAAAGAGTTTCACCATCTATCTTAATATTGGGGTTGTTCCATATGGGTTGAGACATGTCATATGTATGAGCATATTTCCGGAAGCTACATAACTGGGAGTGGATTCTGATAGAGACAGCAATGGGAGAAGCCTTTAGTGATGCTGGGAGAGATTTCAGATTACAATACATGAGAGAAACTGGGGAAAGTCCTTGCATTTTCAGTGCATCCTTTTCAATCCTGAGCCAAATTGGGGTGAATGGAGAAGAGGATAGCCTGTCTCCGGCATCTAGCCATCTAAGGTATTTGTTGGCCTGACTTGCCCAATAATACAAACAAAGATATGGTAATTGTAGGCCCCCTTTAGCTTTGGGGGAAACACGTTTGTAGAAGGCCAGTCTGGATCTTTTCCCAGCCCAAATAAACTCTGAGAGCAGTCCATGTACCTTTTTAAACCAAGTTAAAGGGAGCCAGATATTTAATAGACTAAGGGGATAAAAAAGGCAAGGGAAGACATTCATTTTTACCATAAGGGAGTCTAAGTTAAGTTTCAGGAGCTGGGTAGGGTTTCTTGTTAATTCTATGCCTAGATAACACAGAGAATTTGTTTTCCAAGAGAGTCCTAGAATGGAAATATCATGTTTTAATACCTTATGGTTAAGGGGAAAAACTAAAGTCTTTTCAATGTTTAACTTGTAATTGGACATGTTGCTAAAGTCTTTAATAATTTCTAACATGTGGAGTATTGAGGTATTTGGATATGCTACTTGCAGGAGTAGGTCATCAGCATATGCCAATACCTTCACTATGTGTCCCTGGATATTGATATCCTGAACCTCTGGTGCTGCAACCAATCTACAAATAAGGGGCTCCAAATATAGATTGAAAAGTAGGGGTGAAAGGGGGCACCCCTGTCTTGTGCCAGAATGAAGTGAGAATGCTTCTGATAGAGCTCCATTGTTATATATGCGAGCTGTGGGAAATGTATAAAGGGTACCTATCCATTTTTGAAAGGTCGGAGGGAAGTGAAAAGCTTTCAATGTTTGTAAAAGATAAGTCCAGTTGACCCGGTTGAATGCTTTTTCAGCATCCAGGGATACCAAAGCAGCAGTGAAATTGGCATCCCTGTACACCGAAAACACAAGCGCCAATGTGCATAAATGATCTGAGGAGGATCTGCCCTTCATGAAGCCTACTTGTTCTGGTCATATCAGGTTTGGAAGAACCATATTAATACAGTTGGCTAAAAGTTTAGATAGGATTTTAAAATCCTGATTGAGGACAGAAATTGGCCTGTAGTTAGTTAATAAATTGGGGTTCTTACTGGGTTTGGGGAAAAAGGACTATAAGGGCTTCGAACAATGACTTATCGACCTCAGTCCCGAACAGCATAAAGTGAAAAAATGGAACTAATAAAGGTGCAAGTTTGTTTGCAAATGTCTTGTAAAAATTAAGGGTAAATCCATCTGGTCCGGGGGTCTTCTCTGTGGGAAGACTTTTAATTACTTCAGTAATCTCTGTAATTGAAATGCGCATTATCAAGGTATGTTGTTGTACCTCAGAGATAGATGGAGTAAGTGAG
This sequence comes from Neoceratodus forsteri, assembly GCA_016271365.2. Taxonomy (NCBI): domain Eukaryota; kingdom Metazoa; phylum Chordata; order Ceratodontiformes; family Ceratodontidae; genus Neoceratodus; species Neoceratodus forsteri. The sequence goes on from JADMNL010000022.1 coordinate 89,738,733, forward strand.
AGTCACACAAGTATTGATCAATTTGTGGGATGGAGGGGGGGTTTATCATGGGACCATATAATTTTTTGAAATACGTACAGAATTCGGCTACTATGTCCGAAGGGGAAGTTAGTAAAGAGCTATTCAGTCATGGAGCAAATTGCTGCAATTAATCTGAAGGATTCTTGTTGTTTAATGCGTAAAGCCAACAACTGTCCCGCCTTTTCCCCCAGATCAGTGTATGAAGCTTTAAGGATTGCATATTCTACCCGTTCCCTCAACAGTTCCAGATAAGAATTCTTCAGTTTAATCAAATTTTGCCTATATTGTTCTGGAGAGTGAGGAGAGACGTTAGATTCCTTTGTCCGGATTTGAGCCAATAGGGATTGTAATTGTTTTTCTCTGTCCTTTTTGAAGCCAAGCCAATTAAAATCCCCCTCATATAGACTTTAAATGCACACCACTCCACATCTGGTTTTCCGGTGGAGTTGAGATTATTGGAGATAAACTGATCAATCGATCAGAGATATATTTAACTGCACCTGGGTCTTTCAATAATTAGTTATTAAGTTTCCACCGGGTTTTTTGTTTAGGGAGGGAAGAAATAAAGATTTGACATGTAACTAAAGAGTGGTCTGATGGAGGACCTGGTAGAATGGATGAATTTACTATACTGGGAAGGAGCGATTGTGTGATTAATAGGTAGTCAATATGGGAAGAGGTTTGATGTACATGAGAAGTGAAAGTATATTGCTTCTTGGAGGGGTGTAAGACATGTCAGATGTCGCATAGGCCTAACTGATCTACTAGAGTCCACACTGCTCTTTGAGCCGGAGAAAGCCCTTTATGAGAAGCTCCGGAGCGATCCAAACAAGGATCACACGTTATATTCAAATCCACCCCAACAATCATCGGGATGGATAAAAAGGGAGTTAGTATATTTATTATACTCATGAAAAATCCAGGGGAATCAATATTAGGACCATATATGCTACCAATTAGGATATCTTGTGTATATAGAGTACCTGTAACAAATAGGAATCTGCCCTGAGGATCTTTAATAATTTTAGATAGGGAAAAGGGTACAGATCTGGCAATTAGAATCATTACTCCACAACTTTGAGTGGAGCTCCCTGCTGAGAATACTTGTCCAATTTGCTGTCTCCTTAACTTAGTGGCTTCTGAGTCCAATAGATGAGACACTTGCATACAAAGTATATCTATTTTCAATAAAGATAGATGCTTTAAGATTTTATATTGTTTAAGTTTCTGTCGTACCCCTTTAATGTACCAGAAGGCCCATGTTAACGATCTAGCCATTTAATCCTTGAAATAAAGAGCCATGGGATATTGGGTAATGCGCTCTTATTCAGGATGATATTAAACCATACTAGAAGTGATTCTGTGCGAACCACCCTTACCACCCTACCCCCCTCAACAACACCACAAATTATTTGTTGTATACTTGTGCCAGTGATGTACCAATGAACTAGAAAACATTCTGTACCCTTCCACTTCCCTTTACTGTTATGAGCTGCGCTTTGCAATACCTCACACAGATGCCCCTTCCACCTCAGCCTTCCCAGCCAGTCCCAGGATTGCAAACTGTTACTATAATATTTCTAGTATGTTACCTAAAACCTATAAATTCACTACATAAACTTGATAATTATAACTACAAACCTTAACAGGCTACCTAGTTGTCAAATATACCCCTAAATATTAAACCAATCCTAGGAAAATATTACCTAGTTAATGTGAACCACTTCGTAAACAGTCATTGCTGTGGTAAAACCAACAGCCCTGTGAATTAGGGCGATTAATGCTAAAGAATAAGTATACCTGACATTATTCTTAGAAATTTATATGGAGAAATATCCCAGAACTGAGCCAATCCTGAAATCTCCTAGACAAAAGAATGAGAATCAAGGTTGTGCAATTACATTTTTAAAAAATTTTGTAGAAGGCAGTCTAAGAAACCAAATTGTCATGTCATTTGGCCCTTAAATCTAGCGTCCTGACCAATGAGCACTTCGTTCAGTACAGACCTTTTGTACCTTTGCTTCTCGGGTTATTAAACAAGCATTTGTCAATGCCGAATGTTTGCTTGCTGGCATTGGCATTGGTAGTGTAGGAGTCAGAGAGCTGCATAATAGGAATGGCAGTGAAGTACTGAACTGAAGCCAACCCTGCCACCACCCTGCAGAGACTGACAGGCATTGGGGTGTGCCTTTGGGTCATCAGGCATAATGGCAACGCCATTTCAGCACACCCTACCCTACAGACACTGACAAGTGTCACAGTGTGCTTTGGGGTCTTTGGCCCTTATGCTCACCCCATTCTATCAGGAAATACGGTGAGATGGGTGCTGTATAGAAGAATGGGGTGAACTTTGGGGCAAAGAGTCCAAGGCACATCTCGATACCTCTCATTGGCTGCAGGGTATGGAATGGTATGAGCATTACAGGCGAGAATGCCAAGTCACACCCCTGATGCCTGTCAATCTCTACAGGGTGGGACGTTATGGTCGGAAACCCTAATGTCTCAGGTGTTCATTGGCATTTTCACTCCAAATTTTCAGCATTGTTTTTTTGTGACCCCCACCTTATGAACAGTGGCATTATCAGTTCATTAGCCGGAAGCTGATTTTGCACAGCGACTAATGCCATTTGGCACCACAGGTGCGAAAACACATTTCGAACAGGATGTGAAAAATGACAGCTGTACTGTTCATGGGGAGGTGGAAAAATGGCAATGTTGAAAATCTGCAGTGAAAATATTTAAAAAACTGAAGTCACAAGCGTGTGTAGAAACTGCACAACGCACACCCATAATGCAATTCGTTTGGGGATTTTTTACAGCAGATTGTCAACACAGGCATTTTGGAACCTCTGCTCATGAACAGTGTCACTGTGATTTTCTTAATCTGTCTCGAACAGTGATTTCCCACAGCGACCACACATTTCTGTGCTGGAAGTGCGAAAACACATTTCAGCCATGGTGTGAAAAATGACAGCTGTACTGTTCATAATGAAGAGTGGAAAATGCCAGTGGTGAAATCTGGACTGAAAATGTTAGAAATCCATGATCTTACAAGGGTGAGTGGAAACTGCGCAATGGTCGCTCGTTAACAGTCATTTTATGGACTTTTTTCACCAAATTTTTAACATAGCCATTGTAACACCTCTGCTCATAAATGGTGTCACTGTGATTTTCTTAATCTGTCCCGAACATTGATTTCGTACACTGACTGCGCCATTGTGCGCTACGTGCGCGGAAACACGTCTTGAGCCAGATGTGAAAAATGACAGCTGCACTGCTCATAAGGAGGTGTGGTAAAATGGCAATGTTGAAAATCTGGGTAGAAAATAGTGAAAATGTCTTGAACTACGAGCATGCGTAAGGTGGCGCGCGTAACAAGTAAAACAGTCATTTTGGAGAATTTTTCACCAAATTTTAACATAGCCATTGTAACACCTCTGCTCATAAATGGTGTCACTGTGATTTTCTTAATCTGTCCTGAACATTGATTTCGCACACCGACTGCGCCATTGTGCACTACATGGGCGGAAACACATTTTGGGTGAAAGGTGAAAAATTACAACTGTACTGCTCATAAGAAGGTGTGGTAAAATGGCAATGTTGAAAATCTGGAGTGAAAATATTGAAAATTCGTGAACTTACGAGCGTGCGTAGGAACAGCACAATGCATGCTCGTTAAACAGTCATTCTGGGGAATTTTTTCACCAAATTTTCAACATAGGGTTTTTGGGGGCCTACCTCATGAACTGTGACACTGTCATTTCATAAATCAGTCCTGAAAGGTGGTTCTGCACAGTCACTGCGAAATCACCATTCGGGGCCGATTAACAAAATGACAGTGACAGAATTCATGAGGTGGGGTCCCAAAAACCCCATGTTGAAAATTTGGTGAACAAATCCCCAAAAATGCCTGAGATATGCACTAAAGTTGAAAATGCCCTATTTATTATATTATTTATTTATTTATTTTTTGTTAACCGGGTAAGTGCGCTAGTCAGCAAGTGACTGTTTTCAGGCACGACCCGGGAGGTACAATTACAATACACAAAGAGTACAGCCAGATTATTAAGACAACGAGTACAAAAAATGCAGAGAGAAATACATATGGCAATGTAACATACATTAGTAAACAAAAATATACTTTAGCACTTGATCATGGAACATACTCAAAAATGTGAATAGTAGAAAGCAGAAAATAAGAGGACAGGCATCAGTAGAAAAGACACAGGAAGGGAAAACTGGCAAAAGGATGGGAGGAGAGATTATGGAAAGGAGGTGCCGCAGATACGGCAACAGCGGGGTGAGTACCAACCTGCGTCGGGCCTACGGAGCCGAAAGACGGCAGGCGAAGAGAGGGTGGTGGGGGAGCGCGGTGAGATGGCAACAGCGATAGGAGGTAGGAAAATACAGCCGGTCTGGTGGAACCGATAGGCGGCAGGGGCGAGAGTGAGGATGCCGTGACAGGGGGATAGAGGCGGAGGAGTTGATGGCAATAGCGGCAAAGTGTCAAAGTCAAGCCGAGCCAGTGGAACTAAGAGGCGGCAGGGCAGGGAGGGGTCGGTGGGCGGTGGGAGTAGGCGGTAGTAGGTGGAGAGGTGACTAAGCACAGCCAGGAGGGTGGGGACTAAGGAGGGCATGGATGAGGTAGGAACAGGTAAAGGTGAGTTTGGTGGGAGTGGCAAAAAGGGGGGAAGAGGATATAACAGAAGAGGAGGGGGAAGACAGCAGCAGTGGGGTTAAGTGAGGAGAGGCTGTGAAGTGAAGATAAGAATGTCATGGAGTAGAATAGCGACTTACAATTGTCAACGGCTAACATTAGGCTTATAAAGAAACAGGTTAAGGCAACATTAATTACAGGGCACAAAATAAAACATTAATTACAAGGCACAGTATAGAATATCCATTTGGACAGGCAAAAGTGCTAGCAATGAGGAAACAGTACAAATGCAGCGGATCAGGTAGGGTCAAAGCAAACACATTTGTCCATAGTAGTGAGGAAAGTCCTGAGTTTGCTCTTAAAAGTCACAAGAGTGGAGACATCTCTTAGATCCTGAGGTAGTAGGTTCCATAGGTGGGGGGCAGCATGATGGAAGGAGCCCATGCCCTTTTTAGTCCGACAAAAGGGGATGGATAGTAAGGTCTGATCAGCCGATCTAAGATTCCTTGTGGGAATGGCCGGCCTGAGGAGATCAGACAGGATAGCAGGCTTGGACGTCCTTAGGATGGAATCAACTAAATTGTACAAGTAGTACTGCCTGGTAGAGGAAGGAGAGAGCCAACCAAGGTCCTGATATAAGAGACAATGATGCTGCAGCCGAGGTGCTTTGGTTGCATACCTGCACACATTACTGAAGGTAGTATCCCATAGTTGCAGTGAAGATTTTGTGGCCAAGGACAGGATGGGACACCCATATGTAAGGGTTGGCAATAGAATGCCTCTGCATCGCCAATTTAGCAGCAGGGTGAGCAGGTATTTGGTTCTATAGGCAGCCCCAATTTGCAGTTAATTGACTTGCAGGTTTCCTGTATATGTGCTTTCAGGTCAAGGTTTGATCCAGGTGGATGCCAAGGTAACGAAAGGAAGTGACAGTTTCTATAGGGTCCCCATCGATATCAGAGACAGAGATGGTCAGAGGACAGGATCTAAGCTTGTGATTGGAGCCAAACATCATAACTTTTGTTTTATTTGTATTTAAAACCAGGCGTTGAGAGTTCAACCAGTGTTGTACAGCACGAAAATCTGCAGTGAGGGCAGCATTTAGATCCAGGACCTTATCAGAGTGATAATAAATTACCAGGTCATCCGCACAAAGAAGTGAGTGACCTGTGGTGACCAGCTCAGGAAGTTTATTGACGAATAATGAGAATAGAAGAGGGCCAAGTATAGACCCCTGAGGGACCCCAATGTTGATAACAGCACTGTCTGATATGGATGAATTAAACTTAACAGCTTGTGTTCTGTTGGAGAGGTAGCTTTTGAACCAGGTAGTGACTGGGGAGAGAAGCCCAAGGTACTGAGGGCGGATAGTAGCAGAGAATGGTCAACCAGATCGAAAGCTTTGGTTAAGTCAATGAAGACTGCCCTGTTAACTTTCCTCTTATCCATATTGGTAACGATATCTGAAGTGAATTTTGCAAGTGCTGTCATGGTGCTGTGATGCTTTCTAAAACCATGTTGTGCTGAGCTTAGTAAATTGAATTTCTCAAGGTATTCAGTGATTTGCATGGATACTACTTTTCCAGGATTTTATTCAGAACAGACAAAATAGCAATAGGCGGTAATTTGATATGTCATTTTACTGCCTTTCTTAAATACGGAGTGACTCTGGCTGCCTTCAGACTTCAGAGACAATGCCATTGGAGAGAGATAGGGTGAAGATGTGTGCCAGGGGCCAGAGATGTAGTAAGAAGCCATTTTAGTAGTCTTGGTTCTAGGCCATCTGAGCCAGTACTGGTGTTTTCAGAGAGTGGCCTGAGCAGCTTTAGGACCTGATGCCTAGACACCTCTCTGAAATAGAAGGGGTTGGTTAAGTTTGGGGGTCCTTCAGATGCTGTGGGGTTAAACTGTGAAGCAGAGGATTGTGATGGGAGGAAGCTGTGTAGGCAGATAAGTCAGAAAATTGTTGGTTAAAAGCATTTGCAATGGTAGTAGAATCATTACAGTGTACACCATGTAGGACCATATCTGAGGGAGTGACATCTTTAGCAGAACCAAGGAGGACTTAATGTGACCCCAAAACTTGCGAGGGTCATTGGAAGAATTAATCAGCAGGTTTTGGCAGTATTTACTTTTGGCCTGCCTGATGCATCTTTTTACAGTCATTTCTGTATTGTTTATACAGAATGAGATCTGACTGCAGTCCAGTTTGTTTGTACTTTTCCATTGATTGTCTCTAACTTTTAACTTTTGAAGCAGCTCTTTTTCAGCCACCTCGAATGCTGGCCCCTTACCCTCCTTTGACTGTAGGAGGTGCTTCTTTTGATGTTGCCAAATTCAGTCAGAAATGAATTGAGGGCAGTATCAACATTGGTTGTGGTATAAATGTTAGACCAGTCAACACAGAGAGGTCAAATAGGAAGGCTTGTTTGTCCAGGGCAGCATGGTTTGAAAACCTAATCAGACGTGGTGGAGGAGGAGGAGGAGGTGGACAGGATCGCCATCGACAAAGTGTGGGGAATGATCAGTGATTGAGTCAGCAAGCACTGTGGCATCTAGTACATGATCAGGTCTGGTAGTGAGGATCCAATCAAGTAGGGACCCTGAGTGCTGAGTAGTAGTTCTGGTAAAGCCTGTGATAGTTTGGTGTAGATTGTGCTTCTGTATTAGAGATTCAAGGATGCTGTGCTGTGGACCCAGCCAGTTAAGGTTCAGGTCCCCAAGGAGTAGAGCCTCATTTGATTTTACATTCTGTGAGACATATTGTAGCAAATTCTGGAGACCACTCATCCCGCTTGTAGGAGGATTGTAGACACAAATGATGTGCAGCAGTTTTGAACCCAGTGCCAGGGTAGGTGCAGAGTTTCACAAGGTGTTAGGAATCAGTGCAGGGTAGGATGTTCAGGGATAGATGATTTTTGTACATAATCGCAACCCCCTTGACCCAATACGGTCTTTCCTTAGAATGCTATAACCAGGCACAAGACAAGTGGCATCAGGCACCCAAGGCTTCAGCCAAGTCTCTGATAGGCATAAAATGTCAGGGTTAATCAGTTTAGCCCAGGCTTCGAGCTCAGCCAGGTGACTCGTGAGACTCCGGATATTCATGTGGGCTATAACCAGACCCTTTTTTGTTGCAGCCGTTGCAGGGGTGAAGCACAAACCATAGGGCCCGATTGGGTTCAATATCTCCGGCAAGCATAAGGAGCCGCCGGGCAAGGTGAGAAAGTAGGTTGGCAGAGAGAGTGCCTAGCTGGCGTTTGGGTCTACGATAGTTCAAGAGAGAGGAGTGGATAGACAGACAGATACAGCCCTTTTTGATGAGGATAGAGTGAGCAGGGGTAGAATTCGAGTAATAGTACAGCAGGATGTTAGAAAACCTGAAGTCACTATCATTGTTAGCGCAGGGATAAGTAGCAAGAGATGTACAAGTTGTTAGCCAGTTTAGACATAACAGGAGAGACAGGAGTATAATGGTGACGTTTTAGAGGTGAGAGGAGGGTTCATTAGGGGGAGACTGGGGTGCAGCACCATATCTGAAGTGGCCAGTTTCACAGAAGAAACTATGTTGCTATCTGAATATCCTGATCACGTAAATGACCTAACCTAAAAGTTAAACTTCAGCATGATTTGTGTAATTTGTTGACTTCCAAAACGTAATATTAAAACTACGATGCTGACGAATATTTAATTCCAACGTTCCTGCCAGCCTTATACAGCTTACCGGCATTTCCTCAGTTCGCGGTCGGCTTTCAAGAGTGCTGACGTGTTCCCAGTCCACCGAAGATCGACGCGCAGGACTCCTGAGGTAGGTATGAGGTGAGGGGGGTGTGGGGAGGCAGGGTGCGCAGAGGGTGGGCGTGGGTGTTGGGAGCGCTGATCAGGACAGTCAGTGAAGGAAAGTTTTCTCTTTCAGGTTTTTTTTTTTTCCTTTGGACGACGTGGGACTTTTGCCACGCTGGGGTGGGCTCCCAGCGTGGCAGCTGGAAGGCTGTTTGGGGCGGGGAGCAGTGGAGCCAATGGGGGATTGGGCACCCCCGTCGGCCACATGGACTGTTGCCATGCTGGGGTGGGCTCCCAGCGTGGCACCCGCTTGTCTGTTGGGGGGACAGTGAAGCCGATGGAGGATTGGGCACCCTCATTGGCCATACAGTGTGTGGGGGGGCACATTAGCACGCAATATGTGTGTATGCGTGCGGGGGGCGCAGCTACTTTCTTTCAAGTTGGTGGCAACGTTCAAAACTAACGTCACCGGCTGTGTCCCCCAGTATTGGTGGACATCACACATGCCCCAAAATGCTGTGCCGCTATTGGCCACAACAGTGCCACACCTCCAGAACTTGCTTTAGCACCAAGCTGCTGCAATATTTTTCTTGCGCTGCGCGCAAGCAAACATAAAAAGGGGAAAAGTAAAAAGAAAAAAGGGAAAAATGAAAGTGTTTACATGAGGATCATATTCTATGCAAATGCCAGGAGTCTTGAGAAAATGACATTGAGGGCATGTTACCAGTTAGACGGTAAAAGTCTGCCTGAAACATTCAGCGATTACTGTGTCTTGTATATCTCACAAACGAAAATGTTTCTTGAGCTCCATGAACGACTGGTACTGATCTGAAAGGGTTCCAGGCATTTGATTTTAAGCTGAAGCAATAGTTCTGTGTCTTCATGTATGAGACGTTGAGATATATAAAGAGTTAGTATCATTACAAACTGGTGGAGTTATCATGAAAAACATTTTACTCCCCTCTAGTGGTAGATTACTGGAACTGTATTGAGTCCTGCTAATGCAGTTGTGATTTTGATCTTGTGCAGTATCGCAGAGGCTAAGAAGTCTTCCAGCCATCCCAGTTGCTTACATAGAAACATAGAAACATAGAAGTGGATGGCAGATAAGGACCACAAGGCCCATCCAGTCTGCCCATTTCTTTTTATACCTTATGAATGTGCCATAGGCCTTTGCTCTGTCAATGGCCTATCTATTCATACTTATCTGTATTGCTCCCTTATGCCTATCCCATGTCTGTTTGAAGCCCTGCACTGTATTCATATCCACCACTTCATGAGGTAGGCTGTTCCATGCATCCACCACCCTTTCTGTGTAAAAGAACTTCCTCACATTACCCCTTAATCGGCCTCCCTCTAATCTCATGCTGTGTCCTCTTGTCCTGCTATTTTTCTTATATTGAAACATGTTAGACTCTTTCACCTTGTTAATGCCCTTAGGGTGTTTGAATGTTTCAATCATATCACCTCTCTGTAGTATATGGTAACTTACCCTAGTAACATTGTAGAATGGTTTAGTCCACATCCCCCTGCAGTTTTGGGCCAATGGTATGTCTGGGGTGGAACTGGATTTTAGAAACTGCACGAGCAGATTGTAGTAGTAGTTCTGCTGAGGCCTGCTGATCTATCTAATGTATGTTTGTTGAATAAACCTCAGAGCTGTTAGAAGTTACTTATGGTGTCCAGTCATTTCTAAAACCAGCAATCCTGTAAGAAGCAACTAAAGTGAAATATTATATGGTGTCAGAGTGAACTTGCAGTGCTGCAGTTGCAAGAAAAGAAGAAAAGTTTGTGCTGCCAAGAAAGAAACAAAAGACAGTATTTGTGAGTACCTAAAGCTTACTAAAAGACTGTATAACAAAGTATTTTGGCAGTATGGAGCAATTTAAGCCACCTCCACCACTATTGTTGACTGGAAACCTTGCAGAAAACTGGAGAAGGTGGGCACAGAGACTAAGTCTGTACTTCACAGCCACGGGATTAGATGATAAATAGAGGAAATGAAAATTGCAGTCCTGCTATACACGATCGGGGATGGGGCCCTCGAGGTGTACAATACCCTCAATATAATGTATGCTGACCCACAAGCTAAAAAAGCAGCTGAGGTTATGGAAGCATTTAAGAATTATTGTTCAAGGCAGGATGGTAAAACAGGCCAAAAACCAGACCGCCACCTACCAACACGTGAGACGCGTGCACAGAAATCAAACACGTGTGGGAGGTGTGGCAAGGGACATGCGCCAAAGGCTTGTCCAGCGTATGGACAAGAATGTCATAAATGTGGTGGCCTCAACCATTATGCAAAAATGTGCAGGTCCAAAAAGTCCAATAAACCTCATGAGAAAATGACCAAAGGGGTAGAAGCACTAGTTGTGAGTGCTGTAAAAAGAAAACAAGAAACGGTGCGGACACAAGTACCAGATGAAGGGTGGTACACTACCTTGAAGATAATGGGACAGCCAGTTAAGTTCAAGTTGGACACTGGGGCTGAAGCCAATATACTTACTAAAGAAGTGATTGCGCAGTTTCCATGCAAGGTACAAATCAAGCCGACCAGTACTATCCTAATGGCATATGGAGGAGCACAAATTAATCCAGAAGGGGAAGTGACGCTACAGTGTAAGAGACAAGACAGAGAGGCCAATCTGCAGTTTAATGTCACTAATACATCGGGAGCTTCCCTACTGGGTCAACAGGCATGTGTCATCCTGGATCTGATTCGCAAAGTAAAGGTGCTTAAAACCAAGCCACCAAGCACAAAAGAGGAACTTCTGCACAATATAAAACAGTGTTTGAAGGTATAGGAGAATTCCCAGGAGTTTACCACATACATACTGACCAAATGTTACTCCTGTGATACATGGGTGCAGGAAAATCCCATATGCAATCACGGACAGACTAAAACAGACACTGGAACAGCTGGAGCAAATTGGGGTGATTAGCAAGGTAAGAAAACCTACAACATGGGTAAATAGCCTTGTAATTACTGAAAAGAAAAATGGTGAGATCAGGGTGTGTTTGGACCCTAGAGACTTAAATAAAGCTATCAGAAGACATCACTTCTCCATCCCCACACTGGAGGATATTCAGAGTAAGCTTGCAGGTAAAAAGTTTTTTACAATTCTAGATGAAAAAGATGGGTACTGGCAGATCAAATTAGATGACGAATCTGCAGACCTGTGTACATTCAACAGTCCATGGGGAAGGTACAAATTTCCCAGACTTCCTTTTGGTATACGGTCTGCAAGTGAAGTATTCCAGCAGAGAAATGCTGAACACTTTGGGAACATACCAGGTGTTTTTGTAATAGCTGATGACATGCTTATAGCTGCAGCTACCAAGGAAGAGCATGACAATACTTTGAAAAAAGTAATGGACAGAGCAGTGGAACTCAATGTAAAGTTCAATAGTGACAAAATACAGTATTTCGTGAATGAGGTGAAATACATGGGGCACATCATAACCGAAAATGGACTACGGCCTGATGAAGCCAAAGTAGAAGCAATAGCCGAGATGCCCCTTCCCGAAGATAAAAAAGCACTACGGAGACTGTTAGGAATGACTCGATACTTGGCGCAGTACATTCCGAATGAAGCAACCCTCACTGCACCACTAAGGTAGCTACTCAAAAAAGATGTCATGTGGCAGTGGCAGCCAGCACAGGAAGAAGCCTTACAAAAGCTGAAAGAGACTATTTCTTGTGCACCAGTATTAAAATTCTTTGATCCAAAAGAGGACATTGAAATCCAAGCAGATGCATCTAAGGACGGACTAGATGCTTGTCTACTACAAAGAAACAGACCAGTAGCTTATGCATCTAGGTCATTGTCCAGTGCTGAAAGAAACTATGCACAGATAGAAAAAGAGTTGCTAGCAATTGTGTTCTCTCTGCAGAAATTTCATCAGTATGTTTATGGAAGATCAGTGAAAGTACAATCAGATCACAAGCCACTACAGTCCATACTGAACAAACCAATTGGAAAGGCTCCAGCAAGATTGCAGCGGATGCTGTTACAGATACAGAAATATGACATAGAGGTAATATATACTCCAGGCAAAGATATTCTGAATGCAGACACTCTATCCAGGGCAGTACCAAGAAAACCAGCAGAGGGAGACATTGATCTAAGTAGTGAAAAGGTCATATACTCAATCCAAGCAACAGAAACACTGCCTGATAGCATGTTAGAGGGGCTAAAACAGGCCACACAGAGGGACAGTGATTTACAGTTGCTTAAAGAAATGCACCTCAAAGGATGGCCTAACAGGAAAAAACAAGTCAGCATCAAACTTCAGCACTATTGGCCCATGAGACACAATATATACATAGAAAATGATCTCATAATGGTGGGTAAAAAAATCATCATACCCAAAGAGCTGAGAACAGATATGCTACGAAGACTTCATGCAGCACATCAAGGAATACAAAGGTTGAAGGCTCAAGCCAGAGCTGTGATGTATTGGCAAGGCATGAATCGAGAAGTAGAAATGATGGTTGAAGCATGTGGACCTTGTCAGGAACTCTTACCCAGCAACCATAAAGAGCCGATGTGTCCACATGAAATACCTGACATGCCATGGTTAAAGCTTGGAGCAGACATTTTTGACTTTAGGGGACACTCCTACTTAATAGTAGTGGACTATTTTCAAAATACCTGAGGTTCTCAGAATGCCTGACAAGACAGCAGCTACAGTTATTGCAAAATTGAAAGCTGTATTTGCAAGACATGGAATTCCAAAAGAACTGGTAGCGGATCATGTACCATTTGCAAGTCATGAAATGAAGCAGTTTGCAAAGTTGTGGGAATTCAAAATAACTCATTCCAGCCCAGGATACCCACAATCTAATGGTTTAGCTGAAAGAATGATCCAGACAGTAAAAAGAATCTTTCTGAAGTCTATGCAAGGTCAGACCGATCCACATCTCGCATTGCTCAGTCTTAGAAATACACCAGTCACAGGACTGAACTGTACACCTTCTCAGTTGTTAATGGGGCAGAATGTTGAGGACAACATTACCAGCAAGTGCAAGGGCGCTGCGACCTGAAATACCAAAGGATGCACATAAATGTCTGAAAAGACTACAGAAAAGACAGAAACAGTATTATGACAGGAATGCAGCTCCACTTACTCCATTCAGAGAAGGGGAAAGGGTATGCATAGAGACTTCTAGTTGGTGGCAACCTGCTACAGTGGAAAGAATCCGTGATGAGCCAAGATCCTGTAGTGTGATTACTCCTGCAGGACAGCGATACCGCAGGAACAGGAGACACCTGAGGAGAGACCGAACAGTTGCTTTGGAGGCTGAAGAGCAACGGGCAGATGAATCAACTGAATCCGTATTGTCACAAACAGTGCAATCCAGGGACAACAGCCAGGAACAGGACACTTGTCAAGAGTATGAGCAACCTGAGATGGAACCTGTTGTTTTCAATGACACTTTGCCAGAAAGTCCTGAGGCTGTACCCAGTGTGCAGTCTACTCGAATGACCAGAAGAGGGCATTTGCTTAAAGTTCCTGAGAGGTTCAGAGATTTTGTTATGACTTAAGTCAGTGGTAAAGACCTATTTCAACAAAGCTTAGTACCAGTGACTTTAGACCCTAACTCATCACAAAGTAAGACTCAACCATTATGTTAATATTGCTTGGTAATTATTTGTCATTGATATGCAAACCGAAAACAAGGTAATTGCTTTCTTTTACTAGAAGGGGAGATGTAGTATATGGTAACTTACCCTAGTAACATTGTAGAATGGTTTAGTCCACATCCCCCTGCAGTTTTGGGCCAATGGTATGTCTGGGGTGGAACTGGGTTTTAGAAACTGCACGAGCAGATTGTAGTAGTAGTTCTGCTGAGGCCTGCTGATCTATCTAATGTATGTTTGTTGAATAAACCTCAGAGCTGTTAGAAGTTACTTATGGTGTCCAGTCATTCCTAAAACCAGCAATCCTGTAAGAAGCAACTAAAGTGAAATATTATACTCTCTCCCTCCTTTGCTCTAGGGTATACATATTGAGCTCTGTTAATCTGTCCTCATATGTCTTCTGATGCAGTCCCTGCACCATTTTGGTTGCCCTTCTCTGGACTGCCTCAATTTGGTTAATGTCCTTGTGAAGGCGTGGCCTCCAATACTGCACGCAGTACTCCAGATGGGGCCTAACCAGTGTCTTGAAAAGAGGATTATTACCTCCTCTTACGACTTGTGATACCCTACTAATACACCCTAACACCCCCTAGCCTTACCTACTGCTTTAGAGGTCTGCTTGATGATTTCAGGTCATCAGTGATGATGATGCCCAAGTCTTTCTTCCTTTGTGACTGCTAGCAACCCTCCCAGCCTATATGTGGCTTCAGGGTTTTCTTCCTATGTGCAGGATTTTGCACTTCTTTGCATTAAATCCCAGTTGCCACTCTTCTGACCATTTTGCTAGTTTATCCAGATCTCTTCTCATTCTGCCCACCCCATCTGGATCATCTACTCTGTTGCAGATCTTGGTGTCATCTGCAAACAGACAAGCCTTACCCTCTAGTCCATCTGCAAGGTCACTAATGAAGATGTTGAAGAGGACTGGTCCCAGGACTGATCCCTGAGGTACCCACTTATGACTTGCATCTCTTCTGACTGTATCCCATTTACCACCACTCTCTGTTTTCTGCCGTCACAACCAGTTTGCCACCCAGTTGACCAACTTATGACCCACCGAGCCTACCCAGCTTATTTATCAATCTTCTATGTGGAACAGTGTCAAAAGCTTTGCTGAAGTCAAGGTAGGCGACATCAACTGCTCACCCTTGGTCCACCACTCTGGTTACCCAGTCAAAGAAATCTATGAGATTAGTTTGACAGGACCTTCCTTTTGTAAACACATGCTGTCTTGGATCCTGTGCCCCTATGGATTCCAGGTGTTGCACTATCCTTTCCTTAAGGAGTGCCTCCATAATCTTGTCCACTACTGAGGTAAGACTGACTGGTCTGTAGTTCCCCGCCTCCTCCCTGCTACCACTCTTGTGGAGCGGAATCACATGAGCCCTTCTCCAATCTTCTGGGACCTCTCCTGTGCTCAGAGACTCACTAAACAGTTCTGCTAATGGCTCTGCTAGTTCCACCTTTAGCTCCTTAAGTACCCTGTGATGTATGCCATCAGGTCCCATTGCCTTATCCACCCTGACCACAGCCCAGATAGGAAGGGGAGGTGGCAGGGTGCTTCCAACCTGCACTGATTGCTGTCAGCCCGTTAGGTAGGAACAGAACCAAGCAGTGACACAGGTTCAGGTCCTGGAGAGGAAAGTATATTTAGGCTGTGGTGTTAACACAGTTCTGGGTTGCACCTGGAAATGAACTGTAGATCAGTGTGCTTTCCCCAGATATCAAGTTTCAAATAAATATATACAGGCAAAAGTTAGGAAGTGCAGAAGGCCCTCTGGTGATTGAAGGCTGAAGTAGCAATGTCATAGTACTGTAATACAGCAATTTAAGATTGTGACTCCAGGTCCATCATGCCCATGGCCCTGCTTTATAAACAAGGATAAAACAAGTGTACTGTGTAAACATGCATCAGGTTATAGATGTGATCTACATACCCTATTACCCAGGGTACCCAGTGATTCCCCTTGACAAGCAGAAATTTGTCCAGGTTTATCTTAAAGCAACAGTGCAATGAAACTGGGCAGAAAATGTGAACTTACTTCTTTTACACCACAGAAGATTTCAGATATCTTCCAGTTTTATTTGGTGGTAAAATGTTCTAATTACACCAATATTTGAGTGCTTTATAAATGTTTTATAAAATGGCAAGAAAAAATCTAGAAATCTTATTGACCAAGAGATGTCAGCTGACTGTACATTAAATCTCTATAAACGCACAGTCATCCTGGTCCTAAACCACATCACACAATGAGTAAATCAGTCCTCCTACATCCAGAACTATTTTCCAGAAGTCCCCCTACAACCAGAACTGATCTTCCATCACAAACATGGCTGCTACCTTTACACTGTAAAAACCTTCACTGGACCCTAAAAACAAGCATTTGTTAATGCCGAATGTTTGCTTGCTGATATTAGCATTGGACGTGCAGGAGTTAGACAGATGCAGAATAGGAATGGCAGTGAAGTACTGAACTCACACTAATCCCACCTCCACCCTGCAGGGAGGGACAGGCATTGGGGTGTGCCTGTGGGTCGTTGCCCATAATGCTCACGGCATTTCACCTCACCCTATCCTGTATACTCCAACAAGTGTTGAGGTGTGCCTTGCGGTGTTCGGCTTCACAGTCACCCCATTTCACAAGGACATACGCTGAAATGGATGTAGTACAGGAGAAGGGGGTTAAGTCTGGGGCTGAAGAGTGCAAGGTTTGCCTCAATGCCTGTCACTGGCTTCAGGGTGGGGGTGGGATGATATAAGTATTACAGCCGGTGATTCAAAGTTACACCTCTGATGCCTGTCAGTCTGTACAGGGTGGGACGCTATGGTTAGAAACCCTAATGCCCCGGGCGTGTTCTGGTATTTGCACTACAAATTTTCAACATGGCCTTTTTGTGACCCCCACCTCATGAACGCATTTGGGACCTCTTCTCATGAACAGTGGCAGTGTGATTTTGTTAATGTGTCTCGAACTTCGAGTCCCACAGCGACTGTGCCATTCTGTGCCAGATGTGCGAAAACACAGATCAGGCAGGATGTGAAGAATGACAGCTGTAACATCCATAGGGAGGTGTGAAGAGATGGCAATGTTGAAAGTCTGTAGTGAAAATATTAAAAATTCTCGAAGTTCCGAGCGTACATGGAAACTGCACAACACATGCTTGTACCGTAGTCATTTAGTGGAATTATTTCAACAAATTTTCAACATAGGCGTTTTGTGACCTCTGTTCATGAACACTGTCACAATGATTTTCTTAATCTGTTCGAAACATTAATTTCCCACAGCGACCGTTCCATTGAGCGCTAGATATGCAAACGCATATTTCGGGCAGGATATGAAAAATGACAGCTGTGCTGTTCATAAGGAGGTGTGGCAAAATGCCAATGTTGAAAATCTGTAGTAAAAATATTATAACTTTGCGCACTTCCGAGCATGCGTGGAAACTGCACAACACATGCTTGTAACACAGTCATTTTGCGGACTTTTGTCACCAAATTTTCAACATAGGCATTTTAGGTCCTCTGCTCATGAACAGTGTCACTATGATTTTCTTAATGTGTCCCGAACACTGATTTCCCACAGCAACCGCAGGATTCTATGCTGGAAATGCACAAACACATTTCGGCCAGGATGTGAAAAATGACAGCAGTACTGTTCATAAGGAGGTGTGGAAAAATGCCAATGTTGAAAATCTGGAGTGAAAATATTACAAATTCGCAAAGTTATGAGAATGCGTGGAAACTGGGCAATGCATGCTCATAACATAACCATTTTTACGGACTTTTGTCACCAAATTTTCAACATAGGCATTTTAGGACCTCTGCTCATGAACAGTGTCACTGTGATTTTCTTGATGTGTCCCAAACACTGATTTCCCACAGCGACCACGCTATTCTGTGCCGGAAGTGTGAAAACACATTTTGGCCAGGGTGTGAAAAATGACAGCTGTACTTTTCATAAGGAGGTGTGGAAAAATGCCAATGGTGAAAATCTGGAGTGAAAAAATTACAAATTCGCAAAGTTATGAGCATGCGTGGAAACTGGGCAATGCATGCTTGTAACACAGCCATTTTATGGACTTTCATCACCAACTTTTCAACATAGGCATTTTAGGACCTCTGCTCATGAACAGTGTCACTGTGATTTTCCTAATGTGTCCCAAACACTGATTTCCCACAGTGACCGTGCTATTCTGCGCCGGAAGTGTGAAAACACATTTCGGTCAGGATGTGAAAAATGACATCTGTACTGTTCATAAGGAGGTGTGGAAAAATGCCAGTGTTGACAATCTGGAGTGAAAATATTACAAATTTGTGAAGGTATGAGCATGCGTGGAAATTGTGCAGCGCCCGCTCATAAAACAGTTATTTTGGGGATTTTTTCCACCAAATTTGCAACATAGGCTATTTGAGAGCCCACCTCATGAACACTGGCACTTTCATTTTGTTAATCAGTCCCGAAAGGTGATTCTGCGCAGTGACCGCGAAATCACCTTTCCAGACTGAATAATGCAATGACAGTGGCTGAATTCATGAGGAGGGGTCCCAGTAACCTCATGTTGAAAATTTGGTGCCACAATTCCCAAAAATGCCTGAGATATGCACCAAAGTTGAAAAAACCCTATTTATGCCATTATAAAGCATACCGGCATTTCTTCAGTTCGCGGTCAGCTTTGAAGAGTGCAGACATGTTCCTGATCCACCAAAGATCATCACGCTGGACTCTGGAGGTAAATATGGGGTGAGGGCATGGGGAGGCAGGGTGCACACAGGGTGGGTGCAGGTTGGGGGAGGGGTCGCCAAACTCAACGAGGGACCGTTTTCTGTTTTACAGGTTTAAAAAAAAAAAAACTAAAAACATCGCAGGACAGTTTTTTTTTTTTTCAGGGACATTTACACACTGGGGTGGGCTCCCAGCATTCCACCTAAGTGTTTTTTTTGGGGGGGGCTGTAGCCAACAGGGGATTGGGCACTTCCATCGGCACATACCAAGGGGGGAGAGCTGAGGGGGACTGGGCACCCCCCTTGGCACACAGCAAATTGGGGGAGACATTATGCCAATGGGGAGTGGGCTCCCCCATCAGCAAACTGAACTGGGAAGTGGTGACTGAAGCCGACAGGGACTGGGGCCCCCGACAGCAAAGAAAGACTGTTGGGAGGTGCATGATGCCGAGGGGGATTGGGCAACCCCTCCGCACATAACAAATGAGGGAGGGGGTTACAGTATGCTGACTGGGAGTAGGCTCCCCATCAACAAATGAACTGGGTAGGAGGCATGCGGACGGTAAGGTACTGCCCTGCAGTGACAGGTCGCTCCCTCACTGCAGTGGTGGATTCGTTTCAATGTGGTGGCATGCTGGCTGAACTAGTGTCAGCAGCAGCATGCCACCGCATTGGATAAAGTGAGCCAAGCCTCAAAAGGCACTGGGGGCACTGGCCTCCACAGTGCCACACCTCCAAAACCTCGCTTCTCTCCTAAGCTGTGACTAAATGTTTCTTGCGCATGCGCGCAAGCAAACATAATAAAACTACCTTAACTAAAAAATAAAACAGATTAATTAAATGTTTCCCTGATCATCACACTCTCCTTACACACATAAACAAATTATAAACATTAAGAATTGTTTATAGTTTTCATTACAACTGTTTCATTCCTGACGATGAAAAATCCCCCTTCTGTCTTTACCTGCTCATCAGGAAAATCTCATCTGCTTGCCCTGACAGTGAGATAATTTAGTCTCTGGCTCTAGAAGAGGCCTTTGTGTGTGTGTGTGTGTGTGTGTGTGTCCTGTATGTTAGGAGAAGAACATTCTGCCATTGGAACTGAGCAGATTTTTGAATCACTGTATTCCATGGTAAGCATTCCATGATAAACATTCCATATCTTGAATGTGGGGAAAAACAGAGAAAAAAAAATAGGATGAAGAAAATAGGCAATAACACTTTGTAAACAAAGAGAAAAGGTGGGAAAACACAGTTACATAGGCAGAGGCAGACTCAAACTGTTCAGATACATTCCTGAAGTTTATAAAAGCACGTACATTTGAATCATATATGGGTGTTTTCAGGTGAAATCTATCACCCCCACGAGAAAAAAGGTAACCTGGCATGTTTAAAGTTTTGAACACATTCCCATTAAGAGACAGGACTTGTATTGATTTGAAATACAAGGTAACATGTTATTTTTCTTACTAACCTTTCACTTCAATCCTATAGCAGTTTTCCTCTTAAGTACTAGAACACGACACATAAGTAAAAAACAAAAATAAAGAGAATGTTGCCTTCAATGAAACTATATTACTGCAGTGTAATGAAAATAAAGTTTTAAACATTGCTTATTTTTACAAATTTACAGATGTGTCAGTACATTTATATGAGAATTTACAATATATTTTAACCAACACTAATAATACATACTTTTACTGCAAAGTACTAGTTAATCTATTGCTGAAATATGCTATTTATGTATAAATACATGCACATACACCGCAGTGTGCCGTCGCGAGGGCAAGTTTGACTTCAGCCCTCCCCACAGCCACCAAAATCACCCCCGAGGACAACGGAGCCCTGTCGGAGCGCCAGTGTGCAGTCACGAGGGCAAGTTTGACTTCAGCCCTCCCCACAGCCACCAAAATCACCCCCGGGGACAATGGAGCTCTGTCGGAGCGCCAGTGTGCGGTCGCGAGGGCAAATTTGACTTCAGCCCTCCCCACAGCCACCGAAATCACCCCGCGGACAACGGAGCCCTGTCGGAGCGCCAGTGTGCGGTCGTGAGGGCAAGTTTGACTTCAGCCCTCCCCACAGCCACCGAAATTACCCCCGCGGACAACGGAGCCCTGTTGGAGCGCCAGAGTGCGGTCGCGAGGGCAAGTTTGACTTCAGCCCTCCCCACAGCCACTGAAATCACCCCCACAGACAACGGAGCCCTGTCAGAGCACCAGTGTGCGGTCGCGAGGGCAAGTTTGACTTCAGCCCTCCTCACAGCCACCGAAATCACCCCCGTGGACAACGGAGCCCTGTCGGAGCACCAGGTAGCCATCCCAGCTTGCAGCTGCTTCAGGGAGCTGCGCCACAGATTTGAATTTGGCGCTTTTTTTTTGTTGAACAAAGATGGACTGTGAATTTGACTTTGTGTTGGTGGAGGAGTGCTGGTAGTTTTTATCATGGCACCCTGACTCCAAATCCGACCTAAAATCCCATCTAGTTGAACAGTATATGAAGGGGGATTTGTGCAGTACTGTCCCGTACTTAAAGGGGAATCAGAGCTGTATTGCCTTACTGTAATGAAGTTTAGCAGCCGTTTGGTTTAGGAAATAGGGGGATTAGAGCTATTACTGTTTAGGTACTGTTTTTACACGGTGAAACAATCAGTCTGCTTTATCCCACAGCCGGTAATTCACTGCTGTAATTGTATAACCAAAAGTTCTTATTGCTGCATGTTAGAAACGCCTTAATGCAATAGCTCCTCCCATCTTACCTGTATTTATTGCTGCCTTTTTATCCCTTCCTGCAGTGTGCGGTCGCGAGGGCAAGTTTGACTTCAGCCCTCCCCACAGCCACCAAAATCACCCCCGAGGACAACGGAGCCCTGTCGGAGCGCCAGGTAGCCATCCCAGCTTGCAGCTGCTTCAGGGAGCTCTAGCCCCACCTGCGCTACACGCAGGCTCCCCACCACCCCCACCCCACCCTTGGTGAGCTCCTCCTTATATAGTGGTGACCTTGCAAGCTGTAACCAATCAGCCCACTTTCCCATTAGCTCCTTATGTTCTTCTGCCACTAGTGGCCACTGCTGAGCAGATTCATTGTATCCAAAAATATAAGGAATTAAGGAAATGCAGTTTCTTACAGCATCCATTACTATGCTTTGCCTATCCTTATCTTATCTTCCCTTCCCTTCCACCCTCTTCCCATCCTACTCTACCCAGCCCGTTGCCACTCCTCTCTCCAGTCACTAAGCCACCCCCCCCACTCCTCCTCCTCCTCCACACCAGTGGACCACAACCGGCATCATTGGCAACATTGGCCCCTGGGGTCCTCTATCCTCCCTCCCTCTTTCCATGCTGAGCAACCTGCCCTACATATCCCCCTCTACTCAGACCCTAAGTCTAACTTGCTAACTCCTAGTCATCCCAATCGACGGGGCTCATCTCAAAAGACCATGCACCTATTAAGGCACTCCCTGGCTCTCCTTCTCCTTGTAGCCGGGGATGTAGAATGTAACCCAGGCCCACCGGCACCCATAGCTGGCCAACCCCCCCGCATCAGCTACGCACCTCCCTAAAGGTTTTAAAATTGTCCACCTAAACATATGCAGCATACTAAACAAAATAACTGCCCTACAAACCACTGTCCTAGCCTATTGCCCTGATATTGTTATCATCACCGAATCCTGGCTGAAGCCCCATAACCGGAACGAAGAATTCTCAATACCTGGGTTCTCCTTAATCCGCCAAGACAGACAGGGTAAAAAGAAGGGTGGCGGCACTGCCATGTATATCTCCTCAAATCTCCAGTTTTCTGTAATCACACAGACAGCACCCGTACAATCTATAGATTCCCTCCTAATCAAAATCCCCCTGCCACACTCCATCCCAGTATATATAGCAGGATCATACTGCTCACCAGATACACCTCTGGGTAGCATTCTTGACCATCTTGGCAACCTGAGGTCCCTTACAGAAGGCGGTGAACTTCACATCCTTGGTGATTTCAACCAGAACTGGCTAGGCAGCGCAGCTTCCAAATCGCGTCACCAAATAAGTGCTCTAAACCTGTCCCAACAAATAGAGGAACCCACTTGTCTAAACCACAAATCCAATAAACACACACTACTGGATTGGGCACTTACTACCCACCCCCATCAGATATTTAAAGCTGGCCTCCTACCAGACTCCCTTAGTGACCACCACATGATATATATGGTGCGTAAAATCTTCCGACCAATGGCCCCTCCACCCCGCACGCTTTACACCAGAGTTTATAAGTCTCTTAATCTGACCACTGTCCTAAACGATCTCATCAGCATTGACTGGTCCTTCATCCCCAGGGCCACCTCCATGGATGAGGCCCTGAAATATTTCTCCACCAATTTCCTTTCCATCTGGGACCTCCATGCTCCGCTCAGGAGATCCCGGGTAAGAGGATCCCACCTACCATGGGTAACAACTAACCTCATGGAACACCTAAAAGCCAGTGACCGTGCCTGGAAATCCTTCAAGGCCATAGGTGCTCAAACAGCTCAGCAACACTACCGGTCACTAAGAAACGCCTGTACAAGACTCATACGTCAGGCCAAATCCAACTACTTTAAAACTGTGTTCAACAATGACTTCGCACACCCTGCTAAATTCTGCAAGTCTATAAAATCCCTGCTCTCCCCACTGGCCCAACCCCCCACTCCCACTCTAAACCTCGAAGGAAGAATCATCGAGGATCCTTGCTTGGTTGCCTCTGAGTTCAATTTATATTTCTCCACCACTGCTTCTTCCCTTCTCTCCTCCCATCCCCATCCCCTGCCTTTTGTTACCCATAACGTATCCTCCCCGGCCTCCTTCTCACTCTGCCCAGTCTCACCGGGCCAGGTGCTAAAAATACTGCAGTCACTCAACCCTTCCAAAGGTAGATGTCCATCGGGCCTGAATTCCAAAATGCTCCTACTCTCAGCACCGGCTATAGCCCACCCTCTAACCCTGCTCTATAACCTGTCTTTTAAACTTGGAGCAGTCCCCAAAACATGGAAACAAGCCACAGTCATTCCCCTAGCTAAAGGAGGGGACCTCTCCTCCCCCTCCAACTACCGCCCCATATCTCTGCTTCCCATCCTAGCCAAAATTCAAGAGCCTTGTACTATCCCAGCTCCACCACTATCTGGATACCATATCATTTTTCACCCCATACCAAGCCGGCTTAAAAACACCCACCACCACCTCCTCCTTCGCCTCACTAACACCATCCTTATGGGCATGGACAATGGAGAAATAACAGCAGCCATATTTATCGACTGTGAAAGCTCTCAACACGTTCTCATCCCTGTTGCTGGCTAAACTCGCCCAAGCAGGTCTGTCTGTGAACGCAAACAACTGGTTCCTTTCATACCTGTCCGGTAGGTCCCAATCAGTCCGTATTGGCTCGGCTAGCTCCACCTCACTTCCTGTCACCAGTGGAGTCCCACAAGGATCTGTACTCGGCCCACTGCTGTTCTCTATCTTTCTAAATGACCTACCTACTGCCTGCCCACAAACGGCTATCCATATGTTCGCAGATGATACGGTGCTGTTTGCCTCCGGGCCATCCACAAGCGCCGTGACAACCCGCCTATAGAAGGACTTCGACTCCATCCAATGTTGGTTCCTCTATAACCAACTATTCTTAAACCCTAAAAAAACAGTCTCCCTCACCTTCGGCTCTTGGGCCAAACTAACCCAGCTTACTGCACCACCTACATTCTACACTCTGAATAGTTCACCATTAGAGGCATGCACATCATATCGTTATCTCGGTGTCTGGCTAGATCAGTACCTTGACTTTTCAGTGCACATAGACACTATACACAAAAAACTGTACCCCATGCTGGGAGCCCTCTACAGGAACAAGACTTGCATCCCTCTACCAACCAGACGAGCAATAGTCCAAAAAATGATCCTCCTTATTATGGATTATGGCGATGTAGTCTACTGTGCCGCTCCCCAAACTTCCTTAGCCAGACTTGATCCCCTTTACAACTCCTTCTGCTGGTTCTCTTTGGACTGCCCTCCTAATACCCATCACTGTGACCTCTACCAATCCTTGGACCTCCCCGCTCTACACAAGAGACGTTTGCTTCACTGTGCTAGAACCTCTGCTAAGTTCTGGTCAAAGAAGCTCCCTTCCTACCTGTCATCCTCCCTAACCGCCCTCTCCCCACCTGCCTACGCTCTCAGAAACATAAACTCCAGGCTCCTGCACATTCCACACAGATCCACCCGGTCTGGCCAGGCTGCTTTCAGCTACAGGTTGCCCAAATTATGGAACTCCCTGGCTGCCGATATTAGACACACCACAAGTACTCCCCAACGAAATGCACTTCTAAAAACGCACTTCTCTACAAATTGCTCTTGCTTTCCCCCCCCTTTGAACCCCTTCTCAATACCTAACTACCGGCTGGTATCACCAGTCTGGTTACGCTATTTTTGTCTGCACCTAATGTTTTTATAATATTACTGACAATGTACATACTCTAATGTATAATGACTGTCTTCCATTGCTTCCCAAACACATTATGTATTGTTTGTTTTTTCTATTACTGTACCATTGTAAACTCCCTACCCCCAGGGCGCATCTAGAATTGAGCGGTTCTCTGCTCAGCATGCCTTCCTGGTAAATCTCTTAAATAAATAAATAAATAAATAAATAATAGGGACTACTTTTTTTAGTTTTTAAAGGTTTTAGAGTTAATGTATTGTACACTTATTTGAAAATAATAAAGAAGTTTTAATCCCTATCAGAGTTACTCAAACAAATTCTTTTATGATGGTGGCCAATTTTATAAGTGTGATAAGCCACTCCAGGGTGTGCATTAAAGGATTTTAATGCACTTCCCTTGGGGCATAAGGACACTCGGCCTTTGGCTTCTTGCCTTAGCACACCCCTGAGGTGTGCATTAAGATCCTTTAATACACACCCTGTTGTGGCTTATTATTTACTTAATTTGGTTTTTTTTTATCCCAAGAATAAAAGATGGCCACCACATACGGCTTAGATGTACCTTTGCAAACCTGGTAAGGGTTAGGATCAAGAAAATAAAAAAACTCATGTGTTTTGAGGGGAAATGTGCTCATTTTATTTAAAGAAATACAAAATCACACATGCCCCCATAATGCAAAGCATCATGAGCTGCATATGCAAATCACCACAGAATATTGTGCTGGTTCAACTTTAAGCAGAAATGCATGGTGCCGAAAGGCCTCACACAGTTTGCAAATGGTGCCAACAGAAGACACAGACACGTGTTTCGGTTACCGGGACTCATCAGTGTGCCTCGTCTGTTTGACACCCTAGTGGAATGAACCAGCTACCCTAAGATGGTCTATCTGGATTATGTTGTGGTGAACCCAATTAAAACAAAAAACAAGTTAAAAGACAAAGAACCTCAGAGTGCAAACACTAGTTGCTTTGTCATTTCTTTTACTGACATGGAACCTTTGTAAAAGAGCCCTTGTGCTCAAAGGTATTTCTCTGAAAGTTTCAAAAAGTAAAATAAATAAAACATTTTTCATTGTACTGCTGCTTTAAAGGGGACAGGAAATGTGTGCTAATTGGCAGCTGTTCATAAAGTTTTTATTCTGAGAAATAATATGCATTCCCCTAAATTATCCATATTTTAAGTGTACCAGAATAAAAGTGATACATAAACAGTATTTTGCATTGTTTTGTTTTTATGGGTAGCATTCTGTAACAGTTCTCTTCAGGACACCAGTAATTTGGAGTTGTTATTATGCCATGGTCCGTGCACAGAATGCTAATTATGAGCTGTTTACTTATCAGAACAATCAGTGCTTTGAGTTCTGTGCAAAAGCCGTGACATGGTTAAAACCCCAAGTAACTGGTTCCATGAAGAGAACTGTAACAGAATGCTCCCCATAACAACAAAGCAATGCAAAATACATTTTTTGTATCACTTTTTATTCAGGTACAGTTAAATATGAATAATTTATGGGAATGCATACCATTTCTGAGAGTAAGAACTTTATAATCAGCTGCCAATTAAAACCCATTTCCCATCCTCTTTAAAGGCTTGTACCATCTTGATGTCCAGCGTCTCCTCTGGTAGGTTGTTCCACAGGTTCTCCATCCTTTGAGCAAATAAGTGCCCCCTGGTGTTACCCCTGAATGTACCACCTGTCCGCTTCAGGGCATGTCCTTGTGTTGAGCTGAAGGACACCAGCTGAAACATCTCCAATATCTTTGAATATGTGAAAGACCAAGATCGTTTCCTATCTCTGCCTCCTTTTCTCCAGGGTGAATGTGTTAAAGGTCCCAGCTCTCCTCAGAGCTTCTGCTCCCCTCCACCCCCCATACCACTGATTATTTTGACCCTGTGTTGCATCCTCTCAACTGCTTCAATGTCCTTTTTGTATTGAGAGAACAAAACTACATACAGTACTAGGTGGGGCCTGATCAGGGACGTGGAAAAAGGCCATAATACTTCCTCTGCTCTACTAACCACTGTTTTGATGGACACTAGCATTCTGCTGGCCCACTTAAAGGGATGAAGTCAATCCCCTTTGGCCTCAGATTTTCCCTGGCTTAAAAAAACACATTTTATGATTGCTCACATTCTGTAAAGATTGTTAATGCAACTGGTTGTTTGGGATTTAGTTTTCTTTTTAAAAGTGGAACACAGACTGCCAACCATACTGGTGTGACCATACGAAAACATGTTTTTTACATTTCTTGATTGACTTTCTCTGCATTTTTCCTAGACTTTGGGACACCCCACATAGCCTAGCCACTCCTGATGCAGTGGGAGGAGAAAAGACTATTGCATCATGAGTGACTGCACTGTTTGCAGTAAAAGTTGATAAAGGATTTGAAACAAACCATACACCATCACCATGCATTTCAGTTCTACTAAGTGTAACCACCCCCACTTGCAAGATGTAAGACTACACCTGTCCTGTAATACCTGGCACAGTGCATAAGGCCTTTGGGTGAATGGCACCTGAGCTTGGTTGGTGTTAGATATAATACAAAAATGGTGTGGCGCCTCCACTTATGGGGATACTTTGATAGACGGCTTCCAGGGTACTGCCCCACAAGAAATGAATGTAACCCCAACCCTCATGTAAGGGAACCTCTGTCATTATACACAACCCCAACTTATGCTCTATGCATGCAAACACAACAATATGCAAAACACAATAAACTGCAGTTTAAACACAAGGGATAATTATTAGGGGGCCAGGAACATGTTCTGGATGGAGGAACGGAATGGACTGAACGCAGTGAAACAGTTTTGAGGTCACTCCCCAAATCCTACCACCCTCTGATGAGTACCCACACAGTTTTTATTGTTTTCCCTGACTACTACTGCACCGGTACTTCACAGTCTCTTGGGTGCTCCCAATGCAGTCCATTAATTGTGTGCACACAGTGGGCAGTTGCAGGCCTGATGTTGGACCATGGAGCAGTACCGATTGACGGCTGGTGGTTGGGGATCCCAAACAACTTATTCAACACAAATGCTAGTTGTTCCTGGTTGTTGCACTTCTGTAAGTGGGCTCTGAATAATGATCATGCAGAAATGCCTAGTAATTACTCTTATCTGTTTTTAACTAGCACAAGAATTGGGGGGTAATGACCCGCTACCCACAGCCTTAGCAGACTGTAGGTTGGCTCTGTCAGGAGGTCTCCATCAGGGTTGCAGATCTAGGCAATGGTACAGATGCAGTGGACCCAATGCTCTTCTGGGTGGTGAGGGGTGCGGGCTGTGCTGGTCCCTGATATTCTCTTCACCCCACAAGGAACTTGCCTTCACCCACCCCAAGGAGTAGCCAATCACTCAGAGCCTCCGGTAACTTAGATTCTCTGTCAGAACTCACAAAGCCCAGGACAGGAGCTTTGGTGTTGTTCCTACAGAAAACAGAAAGTGTTTTGCAAATATTCCTTAAACAGCTTTCTTTCAACCCTATGGCTGCCTGCTTGACTTTACTCACAGGTCTTTCTCCTTCTGTCTCCTAGACAAATCTGCTCTACTGCACATCTCTCCCTTGTGCAGAAATCCAGGGATCAGATATTAGTGGCTAGCATCTCACGCATTATTCATTGTGCAAAACCCCTGGCTCTCAGTGGCTGTCAGTTCCCTGGGGAAAAGCATGCATACAAGTCCTGAGCCAGCTTGTACATTAGCTGTTTTGCAAAGCTAAACCAGTCTCTAAAATGTCAGTTTCACAGGGGTAGGATGTACTAATTTAGCTGTTTTGCAAAGCAAAGCAGAGCTAATTTGCTGCTGGCTGGCTCTGCATCATTAAAGACAGGAACACCTAACATTCCTAGCCAGGTTGTGTGTCTCTGATCCCCTTTTATGTAGTCCTGGGGCTAGTAAAACTACAAACATGGCTACTTTTGAAGTCTTTCTCTTCATCTTCTATTTTAATATGTTTCTATCCCTTGGTGTGGCTTCTGGCCATCAGGATCAATACCTTGCAATTCCTGTTGCCATCTGGTGGGACTGGGGGGTGAAATGATGACAGCGGAGAACTGAGTGTCTCCAAAATTCATGCTCTGAGGGGAGGAGCAGCTTTGCACTTTGTGCAGCTTTGAGAGCTGCTTGAAACTGAGCAGTCTCCTTGCTGTGAGCTCCCTGACCCTGAAGGGAGCCCCAGGGGCTGGTTGAGCAAAGAGAGGTGGCAGTGCCCAGCCATTGTGAGCAGGGGGCTGAACAAGCCTGCAGAACAAAAAAGTGTCCAGTCCAACCCTGGGTCCCAAAGCTGCAGTCTGGGCTCTGGTGAAGCAGTGGTGCTGAGGAAGGCGGCAGCACTGCTCCAGAGAGAGAACCAAAGGTAAGCGCCCATTTAGGAGGGGGTTACATAAGAAAGGATCGAAGCAGATAAAACAGCCAACAACATCAATGAACTTTAGAAAAGGTGAGCAATTATAAAATGTGAGTGTTCAACAAGAAAACATATGATCCAAAAAGGTTTGGCAGTGCCCCCTTAATAGTGGCTGCACACTGCTTGTTCTGCCTCAGCGTCCAGGTCCTTTTCCTCTACTGTAGCGAGAAATGGTTTTGTTGGAACTATTCATGTGCAAGCTAATCTCTTGGGTGAAACCCAGGCAGAGATTCAGGTAAATTGACCCAAACTTATACAGCCAAAACAAAGTTTCTCCAGGTCCAATCTTCATCTTTTCAAAGTGAGGAGTATCTTTCCACTGTGATGCCCTAGTGTCCAGCAAACATTTACAATGCAACTTATCTAACAAAATTGTAATGTCTTAATGAAATTCAAAGTTTTATTTCACAGTTCATTCTGTATAGCAGAGCAAATTTTACTTGGAAGCACAAAGTTCACTAATAAAAATGTAAAAAAAATACTTCTTTTCACCTGTATGTTTTGCAGTGCTATTTTATTTATTAGTTTAGGTCAAAATGTATTTATTTGCAACTTTTGACTAGGAAAGGCACACTACGCTCTGAGAGCTTGTTTCCAGGTGTGTCCTGAGAGGGTGGGTTACATGGGACTGTTTTACTGACGGGGATTGATGGCCATGACAACTGAGGAACTCCCTGCTCTTCATCAATAAGTACCATGGGATCTTTTACGTCCACCTGGACAGTGACAAAGGACGGCAGACGGGACCTCAGTTTATCATCTCTTCCAAAGGATGGCACCTCAACAGTGCAGCACACACACATGCACACACACTCACACACACATAATACAATGTCAGCTATAGGCATTTCCCCAAAAGGTGGCAGATGGTAAAAAAATAGACATTCAAATGTTTACAAAATTTCACAAAATGTCTGCAGAAATTTTACGAGATTTCAAGGAAGCTGAATTGTGATTTTACCTGAATTCTGTAGGCAGGAGTTATATTTTGCTCAGCCCTAATGTTTGGACCTGTTCCATCTACTTCTCCCACCAACAACCTAGCTTTGTATATCAGGCAATGTGATGTATGGATGTGGCAGTGGACAGCATTCCGAGCTGTTGCTCTGCAGGTCACAGGTTCCAATCCAGCTTTGAAAAAGTTGAGGCTAATAATCTTTTCTTTGTTCCCAGGACGCCTCACAAAACCTTCCATTTGTGATCACAGTCTTCACAGCCCTCGGGGTCTTCCTCGTCATCTTTATCTTGGCCTGTCTGGAGTCGGTGTTCCAGAAATGCATGACAGGCTTTTCTCTGGTCATTTGGGCCTGTCTGCTCACCATGGGTTACTCATTCATCTTCACCGGGGGAATCGTCACTGCCTGGGACCAGGTAAGACATGAGAAAACAGACCATCTGTGTGGAGGGGCAGGGGTGAGGCATGCCAGGTGGTCTCCATGACTAGTAAGAACAATCCTAAGCAAGAAGCATTAGAAGCAGGTGCCTACTGTGAAAGACAACGTGGAAGGCATGTTTTTGTTTTGCTGTGGGCTACGCAGATGATGCGGTCAATATTTTTTCCTTTTTTTATTTAACTCTTCATGTTCCTATTGCATGTCCTTGCCTCAGGTGTCAACCCAGTCCTCTCATAACTGTCCTCTCCCTTGTTGGCCTCCATGAATCCCCTCCTCCTCCTTCAGTCAGCAAAGGATTACTCAACTACTCCAGAATCCTCATCTCATGCAGAGTGAGGTCTGTGGCACTGGAGCTGAGTTTACCAGCTGTCATTCCAAAGACAGCCAATTTCGTTTTTTCTAATCCCCTTAGGGTCTCAAAGCTGTGTTGATGTGTACCTTCTTGCATTGCCTCTTGACCTGCTTGCCACCCTGGCTATACTGCACACTTCTTGCAAGCTTCTTACACACACACATACTGATCCAGGAATACTCTACTTGCCTCTTGAGTTGAAGCTAGCTCCCAGCCTACAGCATAGGGCCACAGCAGTGTTGGACTTTGTCCCCCACCCCCACACCGGGATGTGCTTCCCTTGGCAGTGTTTTGTCCCAGCACCTGAATCCACTCCCAAATTCTTGTTATCTGCATGAAACTGCTACCTGTGGGCCACCATACAAACTTGTACTTATCAAGTGACAGTGAGTGGGTTACAGTAGTTAAAAACAGGTGGCAGTTAGTAGATTGACTCACCATACTAGTGGGCTGATGCTCAGACCCTCTCCTACTACATGGGCCCTGAGTTCAAATCTCACCATGATGAGTTACAATACCAGTGCACTGGTGTGGAGGCCCTCTGTTACTACAACAGCCCTGCATTTCAAACTCATCAATGTGACTCACCACATTAGTGCACTGGTGTAGATACCCTCTGTTAGTACAAGGGCCCTGAGTTTGAATCCCAGTACAGTGACTCACCAGTAGTGCACTGATGTGGATACCCTCTGTTAGTAAAAGGGCCCTGAGCTTCAATCCCAGTACACTGACTCACCAGTAGTGCACTGGTGTGGAGATCCTTTGTTACTACAAGGGTTCTAAATTTGAACCTCAGTACAGTGACTCACCACACTAGTGTACTGGTGTGGAGACCTTCTGTTACTACAAGTGCCCTAAGTTTGAATCCCAGCACAGTAACTCACTACTAGTGCACTGGTGTGGAGACCCTCTGTTAGTACAAGGGCTCTGAGTTTGAATCCCAGTACAGTGACTCACCAGTAGTGCACTGATGTGGATACCCTCTGTTAGTAAAAGGGCCCTGAGCTTCAATCCCAGTACACTGACTCACCAGTAGTGCACTGGTGTGGAGATTCTTTGTTACTATAAGAGTCCGAAGTTTGAATCCCAGCACATTGACTCACCATGCTAGTGTACCGGTGTGGAGACCTTCTGTTACTACAAGGGCCCTGAGTCTGAATCGTAGCACAGTAACTCACCACTAGTGCACTGGTGTGGAGAACCTCTGCAACTACAGTCTTGAGTTTGAATCCCCAATATGCTGACTCGCTAAACAGGTATGTTGGTTTGGGGACCATCTGCTCATGACTGTCAACCTTTATTCACCTATATATTGGGGCTCTGCCATCCCTCAATATATGGGACAAGATGGGACCCCCCCCCAACATGAAGACAGAAACCCAGAACATTGTGGTAGCTTGTACTTTGGTGTTGATGATATAGAATCAAACACGTATGTGACTCTCTGCTTGGAATGCTCAGTGTGCAGTGTCGGGCAGAACCTTCTCTATGAGGATTGGAGGGGTTCTGGGAGATAAAATATAGAACACCACTTGTAATATATGACTGTGGAGAGGTATTCCTCTGTTACTACAAGGGCCCTGTAATAATTTTCACTTTGAACAAAGTTATAGTTTGAACAAAACTGCAAAGCATGGTGGGAGATGAGTAGTAACAGCCAAGTCACAAACCCTCTGCAGAGTAATTAAGGTTACAAACTCTCAGCTGGAGATGACATGCTGATGCTTGTGTGTGTGTGTGTGTGTGTGTGTGTGTGTGTGTGTGTGTGTGTGTGTGTGTGTTTTAGAATTGCATGGAATCCACTGAATGAAATTGGATTTGTCTGATTCCAATCCGATTTTCGATTATGGGATTTATAGTCCAGATCCTAAAACCTATTTAGGTAGACATTTAGGATTTAGGATTTCAAATCAGAGTCCTAGATCCAATTTCCAGATCCTTTTTGGGTTTGAAATGGAATCTGATTAGGATTTAGAAGTTCCTAAAATACTAAATCTGAAAACCGGAATACAATCAGATGATCCCAAGCATCATGTGTATACGTGTGTGTGTGTGTGTGTGTGTGTGTGTGTGTGTGTATGTGTATGCTTGTGTGTGCACATGCATGCGTGTGCGTATGTATGCCTGTGTGTGTACGCACATGTGTGTGTAATCAATCTATGTTCAGAGTTTAATGATGCACATTTCTTTCCTACTTGCCAGGTCTCCTTCTTCCTCTTCATCACTTTCATCGTATACACCATGCTGCCAGTCAGCATGAGGAACGCCTTGATTGGCGGCATCCTCTCCTCTGTGTCCCACATCATCGTCTTGAGCATTTACCTGTCCGTCACAGACGGCGTCTCCAACTCTGTCACCCTCGCCTTTCAGGTAAGAGGAAACAACTGCACAGGGGAAAAAGGTGCTACATCTGTTACCCTATTCATTAGCAAACCTTGTAAGAAGTGGATGAGAAGGGTTCTGGAAAACTGACAAAAAAAATCAAAGCAATTTTTAAGTTTGCCACTTATGGGAATACTTTGGAAAACATAATACTTAGAAATAATTCATCTGTTAGTTTATAGTTAAGTTTTTCTGCATTTCTGTTCATTTTATTTTTCTTTCCTTGGTCCATTTATATGAAAAAAGGATCCTAATTTTCCCTACTACTGATCTGCTCTTGCTGTTTTAAAGTAAAACTATCTTATCATTATGGTAGTGTACCACCCCCATATAATCCTTAACCCCCTTCCCTCGACTAGGCTTTTGAAATTCAAAATTACATTTTTTAAGCTTTCCAACTTTAAAAATGTAACTTTTGAAAGACCCTATGATCAGACAGCATGGCGTGTACTGCGCAATGTCACTTCCTAGTACAATGTGCTCTGCTCCCTATTATTGAAAGCATACACTCTATCCCCCCTCTCTCGGCTGCCCCACAAGTGACCTGGCTTACCAGCGAGCAAGTAGTAGGGTTACTGCTGTGACTTGTTTTTTTAACTTTGAGCACCACAATGCCCTGAAAACCCAGTTCTGGCACTACAGGATTTGGTCAGGCAAGTCTTGCATGACCTGGAACTGTGGTTGGCCCAGTCTTCCTCTTGCCAGTACTTGGAAATCTCAGCAGCCCCCATCCCACCAACCCCCACCCCTGTCTGCTTACAGAACAAATTTCTGGCTTCAGTGCTGGTTCATCCCCTACTGTCTGCAGGCCAGCCTCATTTTCAGGGTCAGTGGTTTCAGAAATGAGATGTTCCTATTTATAAAAGTCAATTAAACCCAGCGTTTAACTTATTGGGGGGGGGAGTAATGAAGTCCGTGTTTATAGAAGCTCTGATTTGCTAAAACTGTACTGCTTTAGCTGTACATTGCTGTTCGAACTCACATTATCATACTTTAGAGGGGCTTCTGGATTTCTTTCCCTGTTTTTAGCACGGCAGCTTGTTTCCTCCCAGCAAATCTTTGCTTTGTTTCTCTTTACCTGCTGCCACTCACCTTTCCATGGAAGGCTCCCCCATAACATCAACTCAAGGCCAGCCAGGGTGCCTCTACATCAGATGTCAAAGCACCATGGAATACA
The DNA here is from genome assembly GCA_016271365.2 of Neoceratodus forsteri. Taxonomy (NCBI): domain Eukaryota; kingdom Metazoa; phylum Chordata; order Ceratodontiformes; family Ceratodontidae; genus Neoceratodus; species Neoceratodus forsteri. The sequence goes on from JADMNL010000022.1 coordinate 89,773,735, forward strand.
CAGGATGTGGGAAGTGATGGGACAGACGTGACCCAGTGAGGAGACAGCAAGGCAGCAGAGGGTGCACAAACCCTCTGGCACAGCAAAGGACGTACTGTAAACCCTCTCTGGAGTCATGTCATGTCAACCAAACCGGTATCCAGTGATGATAGCGACCGAAAATCTGATAATCTCATAATCTGAGCTCTCTCCTAGCACTTCTACTCCTACCCCCTCTCTTCCTCTTCCTACAGCCTACCCTTCCTTCCTGTTTTTGGCCCCGACCCCCAAACACTTTTTTGAGGCCTGACAAATGCCCACGGCTGCACCACTTTTTTTGTGTCCATTCCAAGCCTCAGTTACCTCTGGCTACCCTGCCCCCGATACTCACGTTCCCTCAATGTAATGTATTTCAGGTGCTTAAAAATGTCTGTGCACCATTTCTGCATTGTTACTCAGCTCTATGTAATGTTTGTATTGTACCTCAATTGACATGGAACCTTTGTAAAAGAGCCTTGACTCAAAGGTACTTGTAATCCTAGACTCTAAATAAAGAAATAAAAGAAAAAGAGCAACTACGAAAACAGCGACTCATTTTTAGCACTATCATTCTGGGCTACCCTGCAAGGGTAGCAACCCTACATGAAAACAAGTTAGGGAAGGGCGACCTGAAGGGAGGAATGGCGAGGGGAAGGGGAGGAACAGGGAAGGGGTTTTAGGGGACTGGTGTGCTGGCTGACACTGAGCTAGCCATGTGGTGTGGTGGTGTGGGTGGCTAGCTCTGGCTCAGCAGGTACTGGGTTCGGGGCTGGGGACCAGGAGTGTGGAAATGTTGCCTCTACGGGACTTAATATTTTTTTTAATCCGGACTGTGCCCCCTCACTGACATGCACCCCCCTGCTGTTGAGAATGTTAAATCAGGGGGGATGCAGGGAGCAAAGCGCCCCCCCCCCCACAAAAATACTTTTTGTTGTTCTGGATGTCGGGTCGCTGGCAAGTGTATATCGTCGATCTGCTTTTCAGTGATATACACTCACCATAATAGCGATTGCTATTATGACATTGAACCATCTGAACCTGTATTTACCCTCCTGCTGATTAGACTGGGGTTCTGCATTCCAGCATGAACATTGGTCCCACCCTCCCACCATGCATGCTAAGCAAACAAACTAACCAGAAACTGGCTAACCCTTTCCACTTCTGCTGAGAACCTAAAACATTTTGGTGGCTCCTCCCTTCTTCTCTCAAATAACCCTTATGGTTAAAGTCTATCCCCCCTCATCTTTTTCCACCACCTTCCCATACCTGGAGCAATTTACTTTGGGTAATTGTTAATGAATCTGTGCCTTATTATATTTGCTGCTATTTTGTTTTTAAAAAGTTCCCCCAGTGAGTCACTTACATTATGTGCCAGCATTGAATAGAGAGTGGTTCCCTTCCAAATAAGACAGATAGAGAAGGCAGAGGATCATAGTCCATAATAGCATGTTAAAATTAAAAGATTAGCCACTTAACCTATGAGGTGGTCACCTTGTCATTGGTGCCGATACTTATCACAACACGGATGAATATTAAGACCAAGAACCCTTTTAAAAATTATAACATAATGCAAGAAAGTGAGGAAGAAAACAGAATATCTTTAAAAAGATTTACAGGCAGTTTGAACCAGTATTGGGGGTGGCAGTGGGGTGTGTGTGTCCTGGATCCAGTTCCATTTTTATGGAAACTGACCTGACGCTGCCAGGAACGGAGTTCGACATGGTGGAGGTGTCCATGGTCTCCCATCATTAGATGGAGGGAACATGCAGAGTCAGAGTAGGAGGGCAGGATGCAGAGGATAACGGCTGATGCTCAGAGGAGGACGGTCTTAATGTCTGGACCCTACGTTCAGGGGGAAGGGGTATGCAGGTGATAAATGTCACCCCTGGTCTCGACTGACAACTGATTGACAACTGCTTTGTCACCACCTACACCAGCAACTGGCTCTGTGCTCTAGAGGGCCCTCCTCTCTTGATATCTCAGGCCACCCTCTGACCAACACAGTGCTTGCCACTTCTCGACATGACCCCGCCCTGTTAGGAGGGATACATAGAGAGCCAGGGGTGATGCAGACCTCTGAGAGAGCAAGCAAGGAGGTAGCCTGAGACATGGTACCATGAGCCAGCAGTCGGGATACTAACAAGCCTTAAGGAGTGACCTGAAAAGGCAGGCAAGGTGCAAAAAAAAAAAAAAAGACATCCATCAAAGAGGTAAAACCTGTGGCTGTAGCTGAGTTCTGTGACAGAATGTTAGTTTTTCCATTGCAGTACAGCTGAAGGCCAGGAGACCTGGCCACGGTTGCCTTGTTTGCAAGAACGTAGCACTGATGTTCTCCTGTTGTTCTGTCCTCAGTTGCTGGCCAACGGAGTAATCTTCCTGTGCGGTAACCTGGTCGGTGTGTACCACAAGGCACTGATGGAGCACGCTCTGAAGAAAACCTACTATGAGACTTTGAACTTCATCAGGTCACGAATGAAGCTGGAGTCGGAGAAACGCCAACAGGTAGGTGACGCACTAGGGAATTAGTTAGTTTTTGGTCACAAGGTAAGTACACTAGGCAATAAAAGACCTTTTTTCAGGAATAGCCCAGATAATACAGAGTACACTGTACAAGCAGAACATAACAGTAGCACTTAATCAATTAGGTACTCTCCAGGAAATTCAGAGTACATGAAAATAACAATTCACACCTACAGTACAAACCAAAGTGATAGAGTGTGCTCCATACTAAAATACAAAGCTGAGCCCCTATGTACAGTAGGAGGTGGCTGAAAAGGCAAGCAGCTATAACTGGGACTGTGAGGCAGCCAGATGTAACAGCAGGTACTGACTGATGGACTTAGACAATGATGAAGCAAAATTGATTTAACATGCCAGTGGGGATCAGAACACTTGGCCTGATGAACAAGCAGAGTCTAGAATCTGGGGGCTGCATAAGAGTTGACCCATTCTGGTGGAACGTCTAGCCTCGAAGTCAAAGGGAGTCACTAGACTGTAGCTGATAATGTGTTGAAGGGACCTGTAACATAGCAGACAAGGGGCTAGAGTATTGTAGCAGTACTGGACCTGATCTGTTTGTCAAGGAAGCAGCCTGTGATATAGGAACAATTGGATAAAGGGGAGAGCCGGCCAGGGAAAAGCGAAGGGTAGCGGCGCTCAGATACTGTCCTAATAAGATAGACAGTGCCAGATAGTACCCCAAAACTCAGATGTTGGATGTCAGCAAATAGCGTTGACATTCTAGAATGGATCTGTTTTGGTAGGATCCCATCTATGGATCCGTCCAGACCTGCTGGATCTGATGGTCAGACCCATGGATCCAACTGGTGGATCCCACTATCCGACCAGCGGATCTCATGGATCTAACATAGGATGCCTGGATCTGACCTCGGATGCATAAATATCCGACCTTGGTTCCTAGATCTAAGTTAAGGTTGGATATTAACGGACCCAAGGTCGGATACCAGCACTGTCTGATGGTGGCTAGTGGGAGAGTCTAAAGGACTTTCCAAGCACCACTCTTAAAGGGCACAGTGGTGGGTGAGATGAGCAGAACCCATAACAAAGCACAGATAAAGTTACACAACAGATCCCATTTAGCCAAGGTTTAGTGGAACTGACGTAGAATAAGACACAGTTGTTGATGGGGAACAGTCAGCAATACGAGTCCCACACCCTTGTGTGGCTCAGTTCCCAATTTGCACTTTGTGTGCCCCCATTTTTATGTTGATTGCACACAGTGCAAGAAACATATTGGAACAGCTTGCTGAGAAGCAGGCTGTGGAGGCACAGCACTGTTGTGGCCAATGCCCCCACAGCCTGCAAAGGCCTGTCCCGCTTCCCCAATGCCCTGACAGACTGCTGGTGACACAAGTTTGGAACGTTGGCACCAACTTGTGGCAATTTAGCCACTGCAATCAGGAGACGCCTCGTCATTGCAGCATAAGCAGTCCGCTGCAATGAGGGAGCGACCCGTCATTTCAGGGCGGGATGTAGGAACCCTGATATTGTTTGTGAACACGGCGGCGGTTTGCTGCCATGTTCACAAACAATATTACCCCCGCTCCACAATGTTTATCTGCCGACTGGGGAGCCCACTCCCCGTCGGCGTAATGTAACCCCCCTCATTTCATTGTCTGCCGACAGAGTGCCCAATCCCCATCAGCAGAAAGTAATTCCCCCCCTTTTTTCGCTTGCCGACGGAGTGCCCAATCCTGTCGGCAGAAAGGAATCCCCATTTTGTTGTTTGCCCACGGGGTACCCAATCCTGATCAGCTACAGGCTGCCCCCCCCCCAGCGTGCCACATGCCCTCAAATAAAAAAACAGTCCCGTGAAGTCTTTTTTGTTTTTAGCCCTGTAAAAGGAAACAGTCTCGTAGTCTCCCGCCCCCACCTGCAATCCGGACTCCACCCACTCGCGACCCTACCTCCCCACACCCCATACTTACCTCCAGAGCTCGGCGCCGACGATCTTCGTGGACTCGAACACGCAGCAGTCTTCTAAGCCGACCGGAAACTGAGGAAATGCCGGTAAGCTGTATAATGTAATAAATAGGGTTTTTCCAACTTTAGTGCATATCTCGGGCATTTTTGGGAATTTTTTCACCAAATTTTCAACATGGGGTTTTTGGGACTCCTCCTCATGAATTCTTGAACTGTCATGGCGCTAATCGGCCCTGAAAGGTGATTTTGCGGTCACTGCGTGGAATCACCTTTCAGGGCTGATTAACGAAATGACAGTGCCAGTGTTCATGAGGTGGGCTCTCAAAAAGTCTATGTTGCAAATTTGGTCGAAAAAATCCAAAAAATGACTGTTTTACGAGCGTGCGCTGCGCAGTTGCTACACATGCTCGTAACATCGTGAATTTGCAATATTTTCAGGCCAGATTTTCAACATTGCCATTTTGTCACACCTCCTTGTGAACAATATAACTGTCATTGTTCACATCCTGACGGAAATGTGTTTTCGCACTTCTGGCGCAGAATAGCACGGTCACTGTTGGAAATCAGTGTTCGGGACAGATTAAGGAAATGACAGTGACACTGTTCATGAGTAGAAGTCCTGAAATGGCTATGTTGAAAATTTGGTAACGATACTCCATAAAATGACTGTGTTACGAGCGTGCAGTGCGCAGTTTGCACAGGTGCTCATAACTTCGTGAATTTATAATATTTTCACTCCAGATTTTTAACATTGCCATTTTCCACACCTACTTATGTTCTATGTGCTACCCTTTCCTATGATGGACTACAAGTAGGACTTCATGTTACCCAAGGTTGTTTTCTTGCAGGCCACTCCCAATAAACTATGGCGCTTCGCAACAGTGGACTTCTGTCATGAGTGAGTCCAACTGGGACTGGGTGGTAAAGTGCCCCTGTTAAATGGCACTGTGACTAGATTGACACTTATAGAATGATTGGATGAGGGCACTTGGCAGCACGGCATGGCCAGCCCAGCTCTTGGCAGCAGTGGCAGCTTGGGGGAGGGACTCCTCGGGGGGATAGAGGCTACAGCATGCTAATAGAATGGTGCTGTAGAAGGAGTAGTAGCCCCTGATGACTGAGGAGGAAGGACTAGTAGGATTCAGAGGAGGATGACTGGAATGGCGCTGATGCATGGCTTTTTGTGAGGTGGCAGTGGCAGGTTGGGGAGCGAAGGGAGTCAAGAGGCGAAGGACAAGAGAAGAGAGAAAGGATCAGTATTATTGAGTTGCGATGCGTGCCAGCTACCAAGCTGACCAATGACCACTGGAGCAGACCACCAGAGAAAGCAGATGAGTGGGGACACCACCCTGCAGCAGACCTAAAAGGTAGGGACTGGGAGTCAGGAGTCAGGGACAGAAGGGTGGGGGAAGGAGCAGGATGGGAGGCATTTTTATTCTTTTTGGAGTTTGCTGTTGTGTGCACCAGAGTATTAGGATCTGGATATCTATTTGCTATAAATGAATCGGATCAGAATTTCCAGAATTCTGTTGAAATTCAAATGTATAGATTCCAGAGAATCTGAGGATAACACCCTATATGAGCACCTTTTGTTGAGCGACTCAATAATAGCGCTTGGAAGTAGAGTGAGTGATGAAAGAAGTCACTATATCCTGTAGAGCGAGTGTAGCAGGGCGCTACACTCACTAGAGCAGGATATAGCATGATGGCTGGGCTAGCACTGCTGAGCTGGCCGTGTAGCGTGGTGGTATACGCTACTTCCCCTGAAGCGAGTGATCCAGGTTTGAGTCTAGTGGCTGGAAAGGAAATATATATATTTTTTAAAATCTTTGTTTTCCCCAAGTCCAGCTCCACCCCCGGTGGAGTTGATTATCTTTATTTTGGGGGCGCAAGGGGCTTGCCCCCTACAAAGGAGGGTATGTGGGGTATAGCCCCCCGCATAAAAATACATATCTTTTCTATTTTTGAGATGCAGTAGGCGATCATTGCTATTTGCGATGGTCATGTTACTATCCATCGCCCTTTGTCTGTCAGGCGGTTCTTGTGTCACTCTTTGGGGTCAGCACTCATTAGCAGTTGCCATTATCACAAAAAAATGAGTCTGAGCACTCCCTATATCCAATTATTGGATATCATATGAAATTAATTTAATAAAAGATCAGAAGCTCTGTACAGTAGAAATAAACTAAATAAGAAAAACGTGTATAATTTTTGCAGCTGCATACCGAGAGTTATGCTGTCATATTGCTGACTTATTGCTTTATAAGGGGAGTCATAAAATGAGTATCTTGACAATTTGGGGTCAAAACTGAATTTTTCAGTTACAACGCCTAATCACAGGGGGTAGTGCTGCTGCACATTTCACATTTAGACTATCTGACCTCAGGGCACACTGTTTCTCCATATTTCACAGTTACTGTATCTCACCACAGTGGGGCAGTGCTTCTACACATTTCACAATTAGATTGTCTGACCACAGGGCGCACTGCAGCTTCATATTTCAAAGTTACAGTTTCACACCAAGGGGGTATGCTGCTCCATATTTCATAGTTACACTGTCTGACCACAGGGGGCAGTGCTGCTCCACATTCCACAATTAGACTGTCTGACCACATGGCACAGTGCTACTCCATGTTTCAGAGTTACATTGTCTGACCAGAAGAGGGATTTGGTCCTACATGTTTCACGATTAGACTGTCTGACCACAGGAGGGCAGTGCTGCTCAGTGTTTCAGAGTTACATTATCTGAACACAGGGGGCAGTGCTGCTCCACATTTCACAATTAAACTGTCTGACCACATGGCACAGTGCTGCTCCATATTTCATAGTTACATTATCTGACCACAGGGGGCAGTGCTGCTCCATGTTTCACAATTGCACTGCCTGACCACAAGGTGGCAGTGCTGCTCCATGTTTCACAACTGCACTGACTGACCACAGGGTGGCAGTGCTGTTTCATGTTTCACAATTGCACTGACTGACTACAGGGTGGCAGTGCTACTCCATGTTTCACAATTTATTTATTTATTTATTTAGCTTTTGTTGACCGGGTAAGTGCACTAGACAAATCCTGCCTATTTTCAGGCACGACCCGGGGGAAGGGGATACAGATGAATGCCAACTGACCTTGAACCAGACAATTGCACTGCCTGACCACAGAGTGGCAGTGCTGCTCCATGTTTCACAACTGCACTGACCGACCACGGGTGGAGTACTGCTGAATGTTTCACAATAAGCTATCTGACCATGGTGGGGAGGGGGGAGTGCTAACCCAGGTTTTGCAGTTGACTGTTTGACCACAGGTATGTGCGGTGTGAAGCAGAAAGGGATTTTTTTGTTTGGCAGTGCAGAATGTCAAGATGATAACACAGGATAATGAGAAACCAATCAGGATGATATGGATCGAATTTATGCAACTTAAATGAATGCACCTCTATGACTCTGGTCTTGGTTTTCTTTACCCAGGAGCACTTGCTGCTGTCCATTTTGCCTGCCTACATTGCCTTGGAGATGAAGGCCGAGATCATTGCGAGGCTGAAAGAAGTCCAGCCGCAGCACGAGAACACCAACAACTTTCACAGCCTCTATGTCAAGAGGCATAAAAATGTCAGGTAGGCATAGAAACATAGACTTTGACAGCAGATAAGGACCACTAGGCCCATCTAGTCTGCCCATTTCCCCTACCTACAGGATAGGCCGCAGATCCTAGTTAACCAACAGCCTATTTCTTCCTACCCCCCACAAGAATTGCCTTATGTCTGTCCCATGCATTCTTGAATTCTCCCACAGTTTTAGACCCCACAACCTCCTCAGGAAGGCTGTTCCATGCATCCACTACCCTCTCTGTGAAATAATACTTCCTCACATTGCCCCTGAACCGCCCTCTTTCTATCTTTAAATTGTGTCCCCTTGTTCTTGCAAGTCTCTTTTTCTGAAAAATGCTACCCTCTTGGACTTTGTTGATTCCATTCTGCCTTCACATGCACCCATGCCTGATACATTCGATATCACAGGTTTATTATTATTAATGTTTAATGGCTGATTTGTGCAACAGACCAGTTCTCTTCTGGTCACAGTCAGCAAGTGTCTGGCAGATGTCCCACTGAAATACTTTGGGTGGGGGCTAAGGCATGATTTTTTTTATGGCTGTGAGTGAGTGAGGGGCGTGCCTTTCTTTTTTTTTTGTATTTGTTTTATTTGTTTACTCCCCTACATACTCCGGGACCCACCACTCCTTTGAGCTGCCAAGGACCCAGACTTACCTCCTACTACGCCAGTTCAAGCCTCTGTCTTTATATTTGCAGCTGTCCCTGAGGTAACCAAGCATAATCCTTTGCCGGATGGGTCCCTGTCCTCCGAGGGGGAAGGCACTGGTGGAGGCTGGCCAGCACACTCTAATACTTGGCCCCAGGGTGCTGCTGAGGTGGACATGGCTCCTTCGGGGATTCAGTGGCATCAGCGGACCAGCAGCCATCATCCAGCCAGTCCTGGAGTGGTTTCCATTTTTCTGTGTTCTCCTGTTGCGCCACTCATGCAGTGCTCCCGGTCTCCACTGGGGGCCACTGTTCAGCGAGGATTCCCTGCAACCCACCCCAGGAGAGGAGAGCTGTCCCATGGACACTCAATCCTCTCCTTCCCCTTTCAGCCCCCGGCATCCTGAGTTCGTTCCCGAACCTAGGTCGCCGGTGTGGCACGAGGTGTAGCGTCCAGTGCCTCAACCCTCAGCGCCACCGGGCGAGTGGGTGTGCCTTTCTAATGCTCCATGCAGCTATCTTAAAATGCTTGGGTAACTTCATATTTGTTGCAAGGAGAATGGGGCATGAGAATCTGATGAGCAAGTGGGAAATCGCACATGGGCCTTCAGCTGACCTAGGTGATACACTGAAGAAATCCTTGGGTTGTTTAGGCTAGGCCCTTCCCCCTTACTGTGATGGCAAGAATGACAATAAATGAGCTCAGAGAGGAAGTACTAATAAATTACCAGTCTGCACAACTACAGGAATGGAATACTAACCTTTACCTTTTTCTGAAAAAAATGAAATTGTCTATTTAAAGCTGATAGTGTTCATTCTACCAAATTATTGCAGTGTAAAAGGATAACGAATAGCAGAGCTGTGGCACCAGTTGGTTTTATATCATGAATTTTATACACACTGTGTTCCAAAGTGTTTTTTTTTTTGTTTAAATTTATTTTTATTTAAAAGTTTATAATACAACCAGCAGGATACTCCTGGTACAGCTTACAACATATACTAGGTGCAGTGCCAAGCATTTGCCATAATATACATTTACCCGAGAAGGAGTCATACTTGTATTGCCTTGCTTAGGGGATTGTTTCACAGGGTGTCCCCTGGGTGAGTTTGCTAGTAATGTTATTAGGAGAAAGCATGTGGTCTGGGCAGCAGAGTAGGGGAGAGCAGAGGGGCACAGTTAAAAATGGCAGCCTTCCCCCAGAATTAGGGTTAGGCCCAGTTAGTCATATCCTGAACACCAATGCTTTTGTTAGTGTTTAGCCTGTTTTACAAGGCACACGAGTTCCATGCTGGTAGAGCAAGGAATGCAGAATAGAATAGAGCCTTGAGTGCTGCAGCACCCAATCCAACCCATCAGGGAATAAAACAAATCTGCCCCCCCCAACAACCTGACAAATCCAGTACCCAACCTGACCCCTCAGGGATTAAAAAAAGTCTGGCCCCCTCTCCCCCCCTCCCCCTCCCCCAAACTACCTGACTGGTCCAATACTCAAGCTGGCCCATCAGGGAATAAAAAGAGATATGTCCTCTCTCCCAAACTACCTAATAGAAACATAGAAACATAGAAGTTGACAGCAGATAAGGACCACAAGGCCCATCCAGTCTGCCCATTTCTTTTTCTATCTTATGAATGTGCCATCGGCCTTTGCTCTGTCAATGGAATATCTATTCATACTCATCTGTATTGCTCCCTTATGCCTATCCCATGCCTGTTTGAAGCCCTGCACTGTATTCATAGCCACCACTTCCTGAGGTAGGCCGTTCCATGCATCCACCGCCCTTTCTGTGAAAAATAATTTCCTCACATTACCCCTTATTCGGCCTCCCTCTAATCTCATGCTGTGTCCTCTTGTCCTGCTATTTTTCTTATATTGAAACATGTCAGACTCTTTCACCTTGTTAATGCCCTTAAGATGTTTGAATGTTTCAATCATATCACCTCTCTCCCTCCTTTGCTCTAGGGTATGCTTATTGAGCTCCGTTAATCTGTCCTCATATGTCTTCTGATGCAGTCCCTGCACCATTTTGGTTGCCCTTCTCTGGACTGCCTCAATTTGGTTAATATCTTTGTGAAGGTGTGGCCTCCAGTACTACATGCAGTACTCCAGATGGGGCCTAACCAGTGTCTTGCAAAAGAGGATTATTACCTCCTTCTTACGACTTGTGATACCCTAGTAATACACCCCAACATCCCTCTAGCCTTACCTACTGCTTTAGAGGTCTGCTTGGATGATTTCAGGTCATCGGTGATGATGACGCCCAAGTCTCTTTCTTCCCTTGTGACTGCCAGCAACTCCCCTCCCAGTCTATAGGTGGCTTCAGGGTTTCTCTTCTCTATATGCATGATCTTGCACTTCTTTGCGTTAAACCACAGTTGCCACTGTTCCGACCATTTTGCTAGTTTATCCACATCTCTTCTCATTCTGCCCACCCTTCTGGATCATTTACTCTGTTGCAGATTTTGGTGTCATCTGCAAACAGACAAACCTTACCCTCCAGTCCATCTGCAATGTCACTGATGAAGATGTTGAAGAGGACTGGCCCCAGGACTAATCCCTGAGGTACCCCACTTGTGACTTGCATCTCTTCTAACTGTATACCATTTACCACCACTCTCTGTTTTCTGCCCGTCAACCAGTTTGCCACCCAGTTGACCAACTTCTGACCCACCCCGAGCCTACCCAGCTTATTAATCGATCTTCTATGTGGAACAGTATTGAAAGCTTTGCTGAAGTCAAGGTAGGCAACATCAACTGCTCCCCCTTGGTCCACCACTCTGGTTACCCAGTCAAAGAAATCTATGAGATTAGTTTGACAGGACCTTCCTTTTGTAAACCCATGCTGTCTTGGAATCTGTGCTCCTATGGATTCCAGGTGTTGCAGTGTCTCCATAATCTTGCCCACTACTGCAGTAAGACTGACTGGTCTGAAGTTCCCTGCCTCCTCCCTGCTACCACTCTTGTGGAGCAGAATCACATAAGCCCTTCTCCAGTCTTCTGGGACCTCTCCTGTGCTCAGAGACTCACTAAACAATTGTGATAATGGCTGTGCTAGTTCCACCCTTAGCTCCTTTAGTACCCTGGGATGTATGCCATCAGGCCCCATTGCCTTGTCCATCCTGAGCTTATCGAGCTCTTGTAGGACCCTTTCTTTTGTGAAGGGACTGGTGCACACATCACTTCCCCCCTGTGTCCATGGTGCAGAGCTGTGGACCCTGCCTTACCTTCTCTTCAGTAAATACTGAGCAGAAGTATCTATTTAGGATAGATGCTTTTCCTTGGTCCTACTCCACACACTCCTCCGTATCCCCTTTGATTGTAGCAATATCTCCTCTGGACTTTCTCCTTTCACTAATGTATCTATAGAAAGTCTTATCACCTTCTTTTACTGTTCATGCTAGTGTTTCCTCAGTTTGGGACGTTGCCTGCCTTACTGCCTTCCCTGCTTCCCTTAGGGAAGTTTGGTATGCCTCTCTATCTTCATCCTGCTGCGTTCCCTTATATTTCCTGAAGGCCAGCCTTTTGGCTCTGACCGTTTCTGCTACTGTGTTTGAGAACCAAAGTGGTTTCCTTCTTCTTTTGCATTTCCTTTTCTCACTAACACAATGGGATGTTCCTTCAAGTATTGCATCTTTAATGCTTGCCCACTTTGCCTGTACCCCTCACCTGTATACAACCCAGCCCACCAGGGAATAAAAAATATGTTGCAGTCCCCCCAATAACCTAACGGATCCAGTACCCAATGCAGCTCGTCAAGGAACAAAAACAAAATCTGTCCCCTTCAGCCAAACTACCGGACAAGTCCAATGCCCAACCCTGACCATCAGGGAATAAAAGAAAAAACAGGCCCCTCCCCTTACAACTTGACAAGTCTGGTGTTCAACCTGACCCATCAGGGAATTTTAAAAAATCTGACTAACAAGCTAACAGGTCCAGTGCCCAACACCACCTGTCGGGGAATAAAAAAAATGCCCCCCCATGGGTGCCGTTTCTCAGCCTAGCTTATGTACTAAGCTTAACAGAGATAAGAAGGGGCAGCAGCAAAGCAGTGAACTGAAGATGGAATAGGCACAGTAGTAAAACATTAATCTCCCCAAGCACATCCACTCAGGCCACAGTGAGAGGCTCAGACACTACACTGGAGGTTTAGGTCTGCTGCCACGCTGTTGCAGTCACCGGCATGTTCATGCAAATCTGGCCCACGGAGCACTAGTGTGGGAGACTGGACCAATGAGGGTGATGGCATACACTTCCAAAGCAATAATCTGAAGTTCCAGGGATTCTCAGCTTCGTGAGCCGACTCTCCCTCTGTGACTCCTTCCTTCTCTTAGTGCTCCATCTCAGCTCTGCACTCTTCCCAATACACACATAGAGATCACACTGCCATGCACATTCTAACCCAGCCTTCTGCACATCAGTATATCCCGTGCCCAACCTGGCCCATCAGAGAATTAAAAAAATCTGTCACTCTCATAAAAACTAGCTGATGGGTCCACTGCCCAAACCAACTCATTGTAATAAAAAAAAATCTGCCCCTCCCCCTTTCCCAACTACCTAATGGGTCCAGGATCCAACACAATCTGTTAGAGAAAAAAAACACATCAGTCTCTTTTCCCCCCAACTACCTGAGGAGTTTAGGGCCAAAAACCAGCCGTCAATAAAATATTAAACAAAACGTGTCGCCCCTCAGCAACCTGACTAATCCCATGTCCAACCCAGCCTGACAGGGAATAAAAACCATCTAACCCCTTCCCAGCCAATGCGTCAGGGAATAGAAGAAAAAATCTGCTACAGAGTACAGTTTAAGGAAGCAATAGAACATGACAGGGTACGAGGGCAGACTAGACTGATCACACAGTCCCCATCTGCTGTCAACTTCTAATGTTATGAGTTAGGCTAGAATAACCATGAGCCCAGGGATGATGTGAGGCCCAACACTACAGATGGGAGAGGGCCTTGCACTCCCTGGAAGTGCAGTCATCTCAGTCTAACTTACTCTCTGGTAGGGGCATGCAGCTCAGCTGTTCTGGTTCTGCTGGGCGAGGCCAGCTCAGGTAAATCAGAACCAGAACCAAAAATGTAATATATATGCAAAAGAAACTATACACTATGGCCCAGATATTCAAACTGCGCCATTCTGATGGCGCAAGCCCCTGCGCTGCTCAAAATAGTTGCGCAAGGGTGCGGACAGGGCGATATTCAACGGAGTTGCGCTATGGCACAACTTCTTTGAATATCGCCCCCTGGCCACTCCCACTGTGCATGGCACAGTGGAACTGCGCCAGCGCAAGTGGTCACAGTGGAGCATTGAGATGCAGTGGTGCAAGTTCCATTGCGCCATGCACAGCACCTGCGATATTCAAAGGGTGACATGCAAATGGGGCCATAATTTATGCAAGGTGCACGGGGGGCCATTTGCATCTGATTATGGCCCCATTTGCATGCCATTAGCATGCAGGTGCGCCGATCCCTGGCGACTTGCGCCTGGCGCCCTGCCAGGCAGCAGCTGTCGGGGACCGATGCCCCCTGCAGCCTGATCGCGGGCAGAACAGTATTCTGCCCCCCCAGCAGCCTGATCGCGGGCATAACGCTATCCCCCCCCAGCAGACCGATCGCGGCATAACAGTATCCCCCCCGGTGTAGCCCTGAACACGGGCATAATGGTAATCTTCCCTCTCCGAGTAGCCCGATCGTGGGCATAATGCTAATCTTCCTTGATCCTTCAGTAGCCCAATCACGGGCATCAGACCCCCCAAAGTCCAATATCCCTGGTGGTCCAGTGACAAGAGTAGTCGATCGCTGGTGGCATTCCCGCTACGATATCCCTGGTGATCTAGTGGCCCCCACCACCCGCCCACGGAGCCCCACCACCCGCCCCCCATCAGCCGGCGGGCAGCAGCACTCATCCGCTGCGCCCGCCACTCCGCCGCACTGACAGCTCAGTAGGGCTGCACACCCATTGGTTCAGAGTATGAGCCATCGGTCGGTAGCCCATAGTCAAGACAAGGCGTCCAGATATGCAAATGAATTCATGCACATATTTGACTGTTTCACGGTATAGAGCTGCATGCCCATTGGCTCATGCTCTGAACCAATGGGCATATAGCCCTACCGAAGCTGTCAAGTCGGCAGGCGGCGGTGGCAGACGGGGCTGCCGCCCACCGACTGATGGGGGGGGGCGGTGGTGGGGCTCTGTGGGAAGGTGGGTGGAGGGCTACAGATCACCAGGATATCATACTTGGAGGGGGAAGGATGCCACCCACGATCGAGCTACTGGGTTGGGGGAAGATTAGCATTATGCCCACGATCGGGCTACTCGGGAGTTGACCATTCTGCCTGAAATCGGCTACCGGAGGGTGGGGTGTTTCATTTATGCCCGCCATCGGGCCAATGGGGGGGTAGGAGACCGCTATGCTTGGCGACCGGGCTGCTGGGGGGTTGTAGACTACCGTTGTGCCTGCGATCGGCTACCTGGGGGTTGGGGGACACCGTTCTGCCCGCGATCAGGCATAGCGGGGTGCCCAGGTGCAAGGAGCAGGTCGTGGGCCACCCACAGGTGGCAGCTGCTGTGTTGCGCCCTGCAATGCGGCAGCTCAACTGTGGGTGGCCCTCGACTTGTTCCTTTTTTTTCGGCTCAACGTTGTGCAGGCGCAGGTAGGGATTGCGCCTGCATAAATCTGCACCACCTGGCTGAATATCGGGCTGTGTAGTTTATGCATAGTTCCTCCCCCTTCAGTTGCCCATGCCTTCATTATCATTGTGCTGTTGCTCAGCATGATTTCGGGGGTGCAACTGCCTCCTGCTGAATATCGCAGAATGGCACATTTCGGACTTACGCAGGTGCAACCCTATTGCGCATGACTCAACTCTTTTGAATATCTGGGCCTATGTGTAAAAAAATTGAATTAAGTTCACAGCAGTTCTAGGGCTACTTCACCTAAAGAGCCAGTGTGGGTCATTGCCTTTGACAGGGTACCACGTAGAAGGACGATTAGGAAACTGACCAGCACAGGAGTGGGATCCACAGTGGTTAACCAGGTTAGAAACTGGCTAAAAGATAGAAAGCAGAGGGTGGTAGTTAATGGCACTTATTCTAAAGAAGGGAGTGTGATGAGTGGGGTGCCACTAGGCTCAGTACTGGGACCAGTCTTCTTCAATATCTTTATAGGAAACATTGCAGAAGAGCTGGAAACGAAGGTGTGCCTTTTTGCAGATGACACCAAAATCTATAGTAGGGTGGATACTCAGGAAGAGGGACAAAAAAGTGGAAAGCGATCGTGAAAAACTCGAGTAAATGGTCAAAAGCATGGCAGTTGAGGTTCAGGGCCAGAAAGTGCACCTAGGACATAAAAACTCTGGTGCTGATATACAATGGGGGGTGCAGTACTAGCAGACACCAAGCAAGAAAGGGATCTAGGGATGATCCTATCTGAGGACCTCGAGGTGTCAGGGCAGTGTGATAAGGCAGTAGGTAAGGTTAGTGGAATGCTGAGTTGCATAGGAATGAGAATCTGCAGCGGGGGGGGGGGGTCCACCATTATATCACTCATTGGTTTGGCCATACCTGGAATACACTGTTCAGTTTTGGAGACCACACTTAGTGAATACATAGACAGAGTGAATGCGGTCCAGAGGAGGGCAACTAAAATGATACACTGTTTGTGCAAAAAGCCCTACAAGGAGAGACAGTGGGATCTTAACATGTACACCCTAGAAGAAAGGAGAGAGAGAGGATATGAACATGACAGAGACCTACAAATACCAGAAAGGAGTGAACAAGGTACAAGTGCAGTCTCTTTCAAATGGGAGCAAGCACCAGGACCAGGAGGCATGCAATGAAGCTTGAGTGGGGTAAATTCAAGAGTGATGTGAGAAAGTATTTCTTCACTGAAAGGGTAGTCAATGCCTAGAATAGACTGCCAGCAGAAATGGTGAAATTTAAAACAGTGGTGAGCTTCAAACATGCCTGGGATAGACATAGGGGTATATTAGACAGCATGGGGGTTGAAGAAGGTCAGATAGGGTCTGTAAAGACAGAATAGGTTTGGGAATATCTGGGTAGATTAGGCAGGCTGAGTGTTCCGTTTCTGCCATCAGATACTATGTTTTCTATATCAACCTCACAAGTTCCATGTCCAGCCTTCTCTAAACCAACGTCTAGCACCCAGCAGCACCTAGCCCCAGATGCTGCCCCCCCTTCTCTTTTGCTCCAATCTAAAATATATAGCTATGCCAACTAACCTATAGGCTCTCAGGGAACTCGGCCTCCTCTCCTCCATTAGTGGGGCAGAAAAAAAGCCCTCCCCACCCTTGTTTCCCCTCCCACACTCCCTTGCCTGAGTCTGCTTGGTTTTCCGAGAGTGTGGTGCTGCTGATTGCTGTGGACTGGACTGAGGAGACAGTGCAGGTCCACTTTAAGAACATCCTTTCTTCTCGCTTAATGTTGTTGCTACCTTCCTTTCACAAGAAGTCCACCATCCCCAGCAACCTCTCACATACACTGCAAGTCAACCCCATTGTTCATCACCAACGCTCCCCCAATACCCAGTATCTGAAACCAAATACCTAGTTATATTGGCCTTCCCTTCCTCCTTCCCTCATGTGACCCCCAGCCCCAGAGGCATCTGTACTGGCCTGGGGGGTTTACCTGCACTAACCGGGGCATATTTAAATTAAGCACTGTGCAGTGTGGGCATATGGCAGTCCATGGATGACTGTCATGCACTGTCATATCCCATGGTGCCTTGCTCCTTTTGGGGATCCACTAAAGCGCCAACCCAGACATCCAACTGGATGCCCTGCGTCCCTGTCAGCACCACTCCCAATGCCACACCCAGCTTATGTGCAGGACTCTGCACATGCAGGCGGTGGGGGGGGGGTTGACAGAGGTTGATGATGTGGAGCAGGACCATCCCTGCGCAGTTCCAGGGAGCATGGCTGTGCTTCTGGGATACACTAGGTATGAGCCTATCCCAGCCCCTTTGTGGACTGAGCCTTCAGTCTGCACTCATTTACGCTTGCATGTGAGGTAATGTCTTAGTGTGAATGTTTGTGTGATTCAGTGTGTATATGTGAGAGTGTGCCTGTATGGCTGCATGTGAAAGTGAAATACGGAGAGAGGGCAGGAGTGTGTGTGCATATGAGTCTCTGAGTTTCTTAGTGTGTGTGTGTGTGTGTGTGTGTAAGTGAATCAGTGTGTGTGTGTGTGCACGTGTGTGCGTGACCGGGAGCTACTGCCACTCTTGAAGACCAGCCTTTTCTTAAATCTGTTGCAACAGTTCTTCTATTTCTAAGCCTAATCTATCCTTTACTATTTCTAGTCCATAAGGTTGGCCACCTGTGGGCACCCCTTCTCCCTCTCTTGACTATGCTACAGTGTCCTCTTTAATTTTCCTTTTCCCTCTCACGTCCTCGTACAGGAAGGTTATTGTGGTGACCTCCAGATGTATGAAAATAGGTTGTGTTTATTGTTGCTGTATTTAGTATGTAATAGCACTATGTTATAAAATACCTTAATGTATATACCTTATGTTTATGAAACATGTAATGTTGACAATACCATGGCACTAGGTGTTTTTGATAATGGTAAAAAGTACTAGGTGACTATTCTAGAAACTAAGCTAATTGTGCTATTTAAAATGCTTGTAAATTGTTGTAAACTTAACAAGCCAGAAATGTCATGGTGATTTGCATATATTACATGATGCATTGCATTATGGAAGCATGTATGATGTTGTATTTCTTTGAAAGTTGATTTCTTGCCAGTGTCTTTTGGGGTAACTGTTCTTTCAGTGATTCTGCATTGAGGCTCTTTGTTTATAGCTTGTTTTGTTTTTTCTTGTTTTTGGGCCCCTACTATTGAAGCAAATGAGGGCTTGCATAAGGGTTATGGGTACACGTTAGTTAACAGATGGGCTCAGAGATCGGTAGGTGCTGATTAAGTGCAGATAAAGAACATTCATAGTCATGCTATAAACTGATGTTCTGAAGAAGAAATGTGTCATTGCAAAAAGTTATTTCTTGTATTTTGAAAAAACATCACACAGAGACTGTGTGTTGAACCTGTAGTCTGGTGTCTAGTCCATCTGTTATCCCATAACCCCTCCAGTGTGTGTGTACGCGTATGTGTGAGTGACTGTGAGTTGAGTATGACGAGTGTGTGAGTGAGAGTGACTGAGTGTGATGAGCGAGTGTGTGTGTGTGAGTGAGCATGTGAGCGAGTACCACTGTGATCAGTATATGATTGTGTTTGATCACTTGTGTGTGTCAGTATTTATCTGCTTATACAGTATTATGCTGTGACTGTGTGAGTCACTGTATCTGGAGAGGGTAGTAATACACTATACAATTACTGAGCATTCTCACTTTTACTGTAATATAGCCTTGTCCTTTCCTTTTACAGTATTTTGTATGCTGACATTGTGGGCTTCACTCATCTCGCCAGTGAATGCTCCCCCAAAGAACTGGTACTGATGTTGAATGAACTGTTTGGAAAATTCGATCAGATTGCCAAGGTAAAGAACATTCTCTACCTTATACAGGGCATTATACTCACACTGCTCCAGCAAAGCACCCTAACCCATATTAGAGAAACCTCCCATGTGTGTTGCAGCCTACGTCTCCACTAATATACTGCCATATCAACTGGGAGAATTATTTCTAAGATATAGGGTGGGTTTCCACACACTGTTCCACCAATGTACCCCATTATGGCCTGCAGAGTCTCCCCTCAGTTACATTGCAGGCTTCCCCACACTGTTCCACCAATATACCCACTTCCAGACCTTCAGAGACCTCCCTCAGGTACAGTGCAGATTTTCCTCACACTGCTCCATCAGTGTACCCCACAGTGATCTGCAGAACTCTCCCTGAGGTACAGTACAGGGTTCCCCACACATTGCTCGACCTATGCACCCCACCTTGATCTGCAGAGAGCTCCCTCAGGTACAGTACAGGCTTACCTCACACTGCTGCAATAATGTACCCCACACTGACCTGCAGAGACCACCCTCAAGTACAGTACAGGTTTCACGCACACTGCTCCACCAATGTACCCCATCCTGACTGGCAGAGACAACCCTCGGTTATGGTGCAGGCTTCCCACACTCTGCTCCACCAATGTACCCCACCCTGACCTGCAGGGACCACCCTCAGGTACAGTGCAGACTTCCCACACACTGCTCCATCAATGTACCCCACCCTAACCTGCAGAGAACTCCCTCAGGTACAGTGCAGGCTTTCCACACACTGCTCCACCAATGTACCCTTCCCTGACCTGCAGAGACCTTCCTCAGGTACGGTGCAGGCCTCCTTCACATTGTTCAACCAGTGTACCCTATCCTGACTTGCAGAGACCTCCCTCAGGTACAGTGCAGGATTACACACAATGCTCCACCAATGTAGCCATACCTTAATTTAGAGAGACATCCCTCAGGTACAGTGCAGGCTTCCCACACAATGTTCCACCAATGTACCCCACCCTTACCTGCAGAGACCTCCCTCAGGTACAGGGCAGGATTCCACACACTGCTCCACCAATGTAGTCATACCTTAATTTAGAGAGACATCCCTTAAGTACAGTGCAGGCTTACCTCACACCGCTTGACTATTATACACCACCCTGACCTGGAGAGACTCTTCCAGCCCAGTGCCAGTTTCCCACAAACACTGCTTCACCAGTGTATCCCACTCTGACCTGGAGACATCTCCCTATGGTTTAGTTCACATTTCCGCCCCCACTGATATTCTTATAGTCTTCCAGATTTTTTTCTTCCTGCTGGTGATCTTCCTCCTGCTGGGGGTTCTGGTCCCCCGCTCTGCTCGCTGCACCCCCCATTCCTAGACTTTCCCCTCAGTGCAGAGCCACTGGGTGGGCGCCCCATCCCAGGAAACACGGTCCTCTAGGCCCTGGCTTGCTCCCCAGGGTGGGGTCACAGGAGCAGGAACCCCACTGGCAGACCTCTGTCTGCAGCGGAGGCAGGGGTCATCATAAGCAGCCAGCAGTGTTTTTTTGCTATTTTTTCCTGGGGGCAGGGACGTGCAATGATGCCAGCATTTGCCCCGCCTTCCTGACATGTGGCACTGGCCACGGCTGTACCCCCAGCTTCCGCCAGAGGTCCACATTCTTCCCCCCCTTCCCCAGAGAAGGAGAGCAGTCCATAGGATGCTCAATCCTTCTCCCCCCGGCTGGCTCTCTGATTCCCGAGTCTGTCCCCGAACCCAGGATGGTGGCGCCTCAGACGGGTGCGTTGCCACTGCGCTGGTGGGCTGGCTGTGTCTTCCAACTTTACTAAAAGGTACTGCCCAATCAGCTAGAGTGAGAGGAGATGTCCGCTATTTCCAGTCTCTGTTCGAACTAGGGATGAGATGAATAGTACTTGTTGTTATTTGACCGAATATCAAATAGTTGTTGACAATATTTGTCAAATAACGAATACGAATAGTGAATGAAGACACAAGATATGTAGCCTTTATTATTTTAATTTTATTTCATTTATTTTTGTTTAAGACATGTTACACCATAACTTAAAATCTAAGTGAGGTAGTGACACTCACTGTGCAAAATTGCATTTGGCATTCCATATTTCCTAGGTCTAACTTTTGCAAAATCAGAAATGAGCAGCTCAATTGTAAGTAGTAAATTATCTTTCAATAAAAAAAATATAATAAAAAAAAAATAAAATATACTCTGTCACCTTTTTCTTTAGGAAAATGAATGCATGCGGATCAAGATACTGGGTGACTGCTATTACTGTGTCTCGGCGCTCCCTGTCTCTTTGCCGACCCACGCCAAGAACTGCGTAAAAATGGGCCTGGACATGTGCAGCGCTATCAAGTGGGTACAATCCTCTGTCTAAGCTATGAGAGAGTTGGGGGGGGAGGACACTTTCTTTGTTGCAGGACTATGACCAATGAATAGACCACCCAGATTTCAGTGTTTAAGCTGGACTTCTAAAACAGTAAATTTCTTTTGGATAATTTTCACCTGAACATGTGCCTGGCTGCAAACCATCATGATGGCCTCCATCCTGTCATGATAACGTTTCATCACGTCGACATAATAAACCCTGTGTTTGTGCCTCCTGTTGGGCAGTTCTACAACAGAGTTCATGGCAACCACCTGTTTTACCACTACAAAATGGACCCTCCCATGCTGCGTGCAGTTTGTCCTGTTGAACAGGAATGAGCACCGTCACATTCTGTGTGACATCATAGGCCCTCTGCTGGTTGTGGGGACTCCTCCTTCTCAGTCGTGGGTTGTGGTCAGAGGGCCCCTTTTCTTCCTGGTTATTTTTACACAGAGACTCTATGAGCTGCTTTTTACAAAGCAACTCATGGTTACTGTCCTTTTTGGTGCACAACTTTTGCAGTAGACCCCCAGGAAAAGCTACATTTTATTACTCAAATGACCCTCCTTGTAAACCGTTTGATAAACAGCAGGACCACTTGACCACATGTGCCAACTTATAGAATTTGACCTGGCTGACCAGCTGTTATTTGCTGAGACACTTCAACCAGTCTACCAGTTTAGTGTATTAAAGCATTAGAGTGCCATATATAAGAAATAACAAATCATACATCAGGTTACATCACCCATCCTCAGCATTTAAAAAAAAATTAAATATCTAAAAAGAATGACCAAAGGGGAAAATGACATCAGAAGAAAAGGAAAATGGGAACCCTGAAAGAAAAACCTATACTTGAAGTCCACCAAAAACGAAAAAAGAGAAAAAAGAAAACCCCCACAACAAATCTACTGACTACACCACAGGTCTGTCAGTAGCCATTATTCACAGTGTATTATGCCACAATGTGTGCAGCTCCTGTCTTGAACAAATTTCTGGCATCATATGCATACATCTCCATAAGTTCAAAAATAACTTTAGCCAATAACTCATGCAGGTTATAAAACCTTTGATGAAGGAAAAAGAAAGATCTATTTTTCCAAATATGCCATGTAAAGCTGGCAAAGATAAGAGGCAAACTAATATTGGGACATTTTTTCCAATTCCTATCATACATACCATAAATAAGTATTTTATATTTTACTAACACAACCAAACAAGTTTTCTCAGTGCAGTAAGCCACTGCAAGGCAATCTTTAATAAAGGCTTTTGGACTGCCCTTGAGACACACACACAGAAAGAAATGTGTGTGTCTCAAGGGGAATCCAGAAGCTTGCTGATCACTGAGCCTCCCATAGATTAGGGGTTAGAGCACTTGTACGGTATGCCAGGTGACTGGGTTCAAGTCCCAATGTTGGTCACATTTTCCTTTTACATTTTGCAATATGCAACAGCTTGGAAATAGTCCAAGGTTGTGCCCATTTTTAAGCGGGGAAAGAAAACTGAATTTGGAAATTATCGGCCGATTTCATTATTGTCCCAGACATCTAAAATATTTGAAGAATTTATAATGGCATAGATAAAGGAATATTTGGATTCTCAGGATTATCTTAATAACATGCAATTGGGATTTAGGCAACTACATAGCACTACCTCTACACTTGTTAAGGTGGTGGGTGATGTGCAGGTGGCCCTGGACAAGAGGACAACAGTGGGTGCAACTTTTGTGGACCTATCCAAGGCGTTTGATTCTTTGGACTATGGTGTCCTCCTGTCCAGGGCAGCCTCACTAGGTATAGTAGGGAATGATTTAAAATGGTTAACATCATACTTGGTGGGCAGAACACAATTGGTCTCATATGGGAATCTGACTTCTGGACTGGTTCCTGTTGGGTTGGAGGTCCCTCAGAGATCCATTTTGGGCACCTTGTTGTTCAATATTTATGTGAACAATATGTCTTTTTTCTGATTCATCAGTGTTGTACCATCTCTACGCAGCTGATACTATTATTTATATATCAGATTATACCTTGGACATAATACGGGACAAACTTCAAAAAGCATTTAATGAGTTACAAGATTTTTTTGAGAATAGTAAGTTGGTCTTAAATGTAAAGAAGACTCAATCAGTGTTCCACCGCAGGAAAATTTGGCCCTGGGGATGGCGGCCCTTGGGGATCCTTGATCCAGCAGATGCAGTCCTATAGATATTTGGGGCTGTGGCTGGACGATTCCTTGCAATAGGATGTCAACATAGATAGTTTAGTGAAAAACATAGGGAGACGATCGGGGGCTCTACATAGGTCTAAAACCTGTATGAGTATGGATACCGGAAAACAGGTAGTAAACTCTATGATCGACCCTATGTTTGATTAAGGAGATATCATATATGCCTGTGCATCCAAGGGAGACCTGGCAAGATTGGATGTGTGCCAGGGGAGACTTGCCAGGTTTATCTTGGATGCTCCTCGCTTAAAAGATAAGTGCCGTTTATTTGATTATCTGGGTTGGCAAAAGCTGAATGAGAGAAGACAAGAGCACTCATTGGCCTTTATTCATAAAGGCCTATGGGGTAAACTTCCAAAGTACATAACCATGAGTTTGGTATACAGGAAAAAACTTGAGTCCTTAAGATTTGCTACAGCTATGGATATAGAGGTTCCAAAATGAAATATGGAAGTGGGCCGTCATTCTGTTTACTATGTGGGGGCATATGGGTGGAATAATATACCATCAACCTTGAGAGTCGAAGTGGGGTATAAAACCTGGAAAGGAATAAAAACCTGGTTAAGAACTACAGCTATCAAAACAAGACAATTCTGTATTACTACTTAGCTGGGAATTTATAAAGTAATTTTTGAGAAATGTATGATATTCTGTAATAAGATAACATAGTTTTCTGCTACATTGATCTTAGGGTAGGTCTGGGTATTGGTATTTGGTAGATTGTATGTCCTTAAACTTTTACTGTATATTATCATATATTGTTGTTTTTTTTTGTTTGAATATTTATAACTGGAATATTGTAATATTGTTATACAAAGCCATGGACCTCATTGTAAATGAGTTGTAAACTCAATCGAGTTAATCCAGATTCATATGAATTTATATATTATATAATATATATATATTAAAATACATGAAAGGAATAAACAAGACAGGTACAGAGGGGCTGTTCAAAGTAAGGGAGGGGAGGGACACCAAGGGCCATGATATGAGACTGGAGGGAGGAAGGTTCAGGAGGGAGATGAGGAGACACTTTTTTACAGAGAGGGTGGTGGCTGGGTGGAATGCGTTACCTGCTGAAGTGGTATGCAGTAGAACAGTGGACTGCTTCAAACGAGGATGGGACAGGACAAGGGGGAAGGTTAATGAAGGGGAAGGGTGGAAGGGAGGGGCAGCTGCAGAATAAGGGGTGCTAGCTGCACATTCGAGCAGACTTGATAGACCTCTAGGCCTTTATCTGCTGGCAAATTTCGTATGTTCGTATATGAAAAAAATATTTTACTACTACTACTGCTTGTCCCAGAGAGAGAGCACTGGCTGAAACTCAACCTAGGGGCTGGCTGAACAAAAGCACATCAATCTCTCTCTGGTGGGTTGGCTGATATTTGCTGGATGGGCACTCTGCAGATGTTCCACTTCTCCAGGCTACAGTGTTCGTTGACTGATCAAGGGAATAAGGGTCCCTCGAGTTGATCTGTTTTGAAGCCCTTTTCCTAGCCAAACTACAAGTCCCATAATCCTTCTTACTGGCAGCATCCTTTGGCCCAAGATGTTCCTGGTTGGCTGAAGCTGTGAGGGGGTGTGTCCTGCGGCTTTAAGAGCCTCATGACAGGCTCAACATAGACAGGCAAACTGCTATTACCTGGCTCAAAAAAATCTGACAGTCATTTGGGATCAAAAGGAAACAGCATGGCAGTACCCATTCCTGTATGGGAATTGTTATAATTTTGTTAAGTATTCTATCCCTTGGCTTGATGTTGGGCCATAAACATGTACCATGGGGCACAAAAAAACAAATGCAGCTTTGTCTGGGTTTGCCAGACCCCCCCCCCTTCCCCTTTGTTCACTGGGGTTATAAGGCCAGCAAGAGCATATGTGAGCACTCCTTTGCTCTGCTTTGATGCTGCATGTTTTTGTGCTCCCTGGTGTAATGTGTACAGAATCAGCAAAGTGATGCAGAATGCCGGCTAGCAAACACTAAGATTGCAGCATTCAAGAACAAGAACCAGTTTAACACCATGGATAAAACTAAGTGTCCTTTTAGCTGTAGGGTTAGAGCTGCAGCCTCTGAGACTGAGGATGTAAGGATTGATCCCAGGGTCCAGAACTGAAACATGCAAACTTGCATTTAGTTTACTGAAGATGTCCCCCCAGCACAGCTGTCAATCAATGACTACATACTGTATGAAGTACGCACTCCCTGACAGTTCAGTCGGCAGTCACCCATGGTGGTGAGAGGAGGGCTCTGCCAATCACTGGCTCATGTTTAGGATGGGGGAGGGGATGGTGGGCACCAACTGCAGGGGTGGGGGGTGGAGGTCCATTAGACCACCAGGGACTGATGACATTAATAATTTGGGGATCGAAGCTTGGGGGGTCCTCTAGACCACCAGGGCCTGCTTATATTAATAATACAGAGATTGGGGCTGGGGGGGTGCAAGACTACCAGGGACTGCTTATATTATTAATATGGGGATTCGGGCTGGGGGCCACTAGACCACCAGGGACTGCTTATATTAATAATATGGGGATTGGGACTTGGGGGCTGCTAGATCACCAGGGACTGCTTGTATTAAGAATACAGGGATCAGGGCTAGGGGAGGTCTGTGAGACCACCTGGTAAAGGCACTGGGCTTAATACTGGAAGCCCACATTTGCTGCACAGAGTCTGCATCAAACCCTTCCCATGTGCCATGTGCTTGTCGCACGAGAGAGGTGTCCCAAGTGTGGGGACATAGGCGCTAGGATCCCTCCTGTACCTGAATCTGGTGCAGGGTCCCTAGTGCACCGAGCTTCGATGCAAGATGCTATTTGCTGCAGCTTGAGTCGATCTAAGCCCTCTTTGAGAATTGTGCTGAAAGTGCCCATGACGACACCTCTATGTTTCTGCGTTTCTAATTTATATATGAGAAATGAATGACAGTGAATGCAGCACTCCTAACACAAATCATAAAACTTAAGGTGTAAGACAGCTGCTGTACAGGATCCTAAATGCCACAGATTATGAAAAATAAACTGAGTGATAAGGAAAACCTTGAACGGGAGGTTAATTGATGCACAGAGGGAGAAAAGTATGACATTTTCTGTTTGGATATCTCTTTCCTTTTAGGAAACTCCGAGATGCTGACAGGGTGGACATCAACAGTAGTGGGCGCTCACCCGGCGGTATGTCCTCTGTAAGGGTGATTAACAGAAGTGGCAGTATGATGTCTGGTCACATGATGTCACGCATGAATCACATGGAGTCAGGTGGAGTCCCTGGGTAAGCATCACACTTTTGCTGGGGATGCGGGTGTAGGGGTGATTGAAAGGTGTGTGGTACTGGGTAAGGACAGGGTAATGTCAGATTCAGGCAGCCCCAACATCGTTCGAAAGTTCTTTGTTAGTGAATGTGGGTTGCAAGAGCAATTTAACGTAGGGATGGGGGGATCGGCTTGTGATCCAGGTCTGGTTCTGACTCTGATCTTTTTCCAAAAAGTTCTGATTTACTCTGGTTTGCAACAGGTACATTTACTAGACTGGTTTAGAACCGAGTCAGAGATAGATCTGGACCGGATCAAATGACAAAATCAGGTTACCCCTTCATGCTCTTCATAAGCCCTCTTCTGAATTAACTTAATATTTAAACTAGTTATATAATACACTTTGACCCTGTTTTTTCTGGGGTTTTCAAAACTTTGCTCATCATGTTTCGGAATTTAGAACCTGCTGTTCTTAACATTTCAGAATGCAAAGACCAGGGCTCCACTCTAAACCAAATTAGAGCAGCTATGGTAAGATCCATTGTGAAAGCATGAGCTGAGCTGTCACGGACAACAGACAGCATTGAGCGCCAATTCAAAATCAATAGTTTGAACCTCAGTCAACAATATTTCACTACTAAAAAGCAGGCTTAAACTACATTATTGAAAAAAACATAACCACTCCCCTGGTTGAGAATTTGGAGGATTCCTAATGCCTCGTTAGTTCAGTGACGTCAGGAAGGCACTCAAGCTTTGCTCTTGTGCCCTGATGTCACCGAACTAACTCAGCGTTGAGAATCAGTTCATTCTCAACAAAGGGGGTTTAATCATTATGTATTTTTTGGTTTTTTTAACCAATTTCTCATTTTAATAGGAATGAAGGTCCAAAGCTATTGATATTATCAGGACCAGACTACAACCAGGTCACTTGAAAATCTGAACCCGGTCAACAGACTGAATTGGGTCAAATCGACTTGAGTCACAAATTACTCTTATTACCAAAGTTGGGTGGGTGCAGGCCATTCTGGGGAGTGGGTTCCTGTCTGATACAGAGCTGGTCCTCCCACGCCTAATTAATAGAGTTTTAACTTTGATTAAAATTTACAGATTATCAAAATGTTTTCACACATTTGATATAATCACACCCTAGAAGATTTATGAATAAGTCAGACCATTGTGTCCTTTCATGCTGGATCCCTCGCAGAGATGCGCTAACTGGTTATTTTAGCACTGCATTGAAATTTTTACCACAAGCTCTGAACTGGTACATGTACTGATCTCTGCATTTATTGGTGTGCATGTACTGGCCTGGCATTGAGGCCGTCGGCGTGTCCATCTGTAATAGGTGAGTGGCAATAGTTAGGATATGCTGACTTCTGCTCTGTCATATCTTGCAATAGTGGCGCCAGACAGCGACACACGGTTTTCCACATTTTTCCATCATCTACAAAGTTTGAAGTACTGAATCACCAAACATAGAAGTCACAGCACTCCCTCAAGTGTCCTGACTGAGTGACTGCAAGGAATTATAGGAAATTCTAGAATACAGTAATTCTGAATCAACATAGCTCCCACCACTGCTGTGAATGAAAGGGCAATGACATAGTATTAGACTACAATTTGAATTGCTTCAATGAGGGTTGAATGTTTAGAATAATATAGTCATGTTTAAACATTGTGTAGTAATTCTGGTTGCCAGATAGCAACTCATGGATATGATTTAGGATGAGAGTCCTGACTCCTGTACCTGATCTCTGACCACAAGATTTTAATATTTCTGAATGTACCTTCACGTCCCTCTTCTTTCTCAGTCAATAGCTCTCTCTTCCTTTCTTCTCCATTTACATCTCTTTTTCCTCCTTGTCTTTCTAGAGTCACTAAATTTGATTTCTCAATAAGGGATATGATATTTGGGGAGGGGGGTTATAAGAAATTGTTCGCAGGTTATGGATTAGGAATTTTTTGCTATGTAGTACATTTTTTAAATGCTGATATATCTAATTATTTTTTCCTGCACTTACTCACCAAAGTTTTTATTGTGTTGCGTTTAAGTACTGCGTTAAGCTTTATGTAACATGCATGGATGCATTTAATTGCTTTAATTAGATGTTAATATGCGTTGTTATCATAAATTCAGTAACATTTAATTAATAAAAATAAATTGTGTACAGTACTATTCTAAACATTCAAATGCTTGCTGATATAATAAAATACAGAGTAATGCATAGGTAGGTGGTGTTATGAGTTTTTTTTTTTTAAAAAATCCTCGGTGTGTGATGACTCAAACCTCTGTAGCAAAGAAGGAGAGACTAATGAGGTACTCACACCCGAAGGGAATGCAAAAAAAAAATAATCTCACAGACACTCACTTGTCCATGCTTTATTTTTTATAATAACTGGTACAGGGTGTTGCAGTCCACTTAGCTGTCACCCTGATGTTTGAAGACATGAACTATAACATTTTAAACTTTTTAATTTCAGGGGGAAAAATGCCTAACTAAGAAATTGAGCACAGCTGCAGCCGAGAGTGTAGATGCTTTACTGTAGTATGAGAGGAAAGGGAGGGGGAATGGGAGGTAGGGAGCAAAACTTCACACAATCTCTTTTAAGAGCTAAAATGCTTTTTTTAGAGATGCGTTTAAAAAACTCCTGCTGCCTATCTGAAAAAGTGAGTGTGAACAAAACTGGTTCCAAGTTTGTTTTTTTTTTTATTATTTCATTTTTATTTTATACTGGTAGGCATGTGAGCATAGCTGCTCATTTTCAGGTGTGACCAGTTAGCAAAAGATATAAGTACAGAAAAATACATACCTAGATTAAAACAATAAAGTATATAGGGCAAACAATAATATTTGCAATTTGACCAGCTAATCAAAATTTCTTTACATATGTTTTAAAAGAGGATCTACAATTGCATATGGTACAGTAACTGATGATGGAAGATTGCTATAAATGTTCTCTGTTCGCGAACTAAGTGAATTCTGACCTAGCTTAGCATGAAACAGTGGTGTTTTAAATGAAAATTTACTTTGCCACTTTGTGCTCCTGCAAGTTTGCGCTACTGCTGACCTGTTGAAAAATGTTAGATTAAAATGCCATTATAAAGGGACACAGTGTTTTATTAAACAGGTTGTCTGAGCTCAGCTAAGCTAAGATTTAACCCTACAAATTAAGCTCCAAAGAGGAACTGTGTAGGGGAAAGGATTTCCCTCCTATAAGATTATACAGTTCACAAACAGAGCGGCGTGCTTTAGCA
Organism: Neoceratodus forsteri; assembly: GCA_016271365.2. Classification (NCBI taxonomy): domain Eukaryota; kingdom Metazoa; phylum Chordata; order Ceratodontiformes; family Ceratodontidae; genus Neoceratodus; species Neoceratodus forsteri. The sequence continues at coordinate 89,804,017 of JADMNL010000022.1, forward strand.
TGCCAGTTAAGTATCATCCAAAAGTGTAAACAGTGTAAATAACGGGTAAGATATAGAGGGTCAGAAGCAAAGATAATAAAACAGTTCAGAACATTACCACCAACCTTCCTACCTATTCAGATGTGAGAGTGCGAAATTCTACAAACTTATTATCCTGTAATGTTTTCTCCTTATGTAATTAAGGGTAGAGGGCTCAGGTCTGGATTTCCTTAAAATCTTAAGGTATAGACTTGTTTAATGCCTGTACAGATATTGTGGTACATCTATCCAATGCTGGAATATGTCAAAAACAGTGGTGGAATTCAAGCATGCATGGGACAGTCATAAGGCAATTCTAGGGGTTGGGGGTAGGAAGAAGTAGGCTGCGGTTAACTAGGATCTGCAGCTTATCCATTAGGTAGGGAAATGGGCAGACTGAGTGGGCCAAGCGGTCCTTATCTGCCGTCAAAATCTGTGTTTCTATGTATGATGTTTATGTACATGTTCGTCTTTTATGATGAAAATAATAAATAAAGTTTAAAAGGAAAAAAATGCCATTATAACTGGGTGTGACATTACACCCAGTTAATACAGCATTTCACAGCACCCAGAAACAAGCTGGTAACAGGGCTCATCAGTTTCTGTATACTATAGGAGTGTAATATAAAAATCACTGCTCTTTCGTTCACAGCAGTGGAGGGATCTATGTCACAGTTATTCTAGAATTTCCCATGGGGATTTGCAGTCTCTTAATCAGGACCTTTGGAGTGCAGTCATAACATCCATGTGTTGTGATTCAGTATTTCATTAACTAAAAAACCTTTTACATAATGGAAAATCATGCTTTGCAGTCTGGTGCCACTATTATAAAGTATTATTGAGTGGCAGTAGGCTTATCTAAACCATTACCGGTCACCATTGATAGGCTGAGTTCTAGGGGGTCATTACTCCGCCAGTTTTACTATGGCTAGGATGGCATCCTGAGTTATTTCTAGAGACATCAAGGTATCCCTGAGGTCCCTCACCCTCGTCACTGGGATCAACAGTAGGATTTTATTTTTCAATGCCAGAGTTTGCATTTTTATTTAGCAATGTTACAGACCAGGACAGGCTCATAAAGGTGTTGCACCTCATTTACAAGGGGGGTCCTAGGGGAACAGGTACAGCAGGCAGTCTCATTACTGTTAATGAATATGTTACATGCTAAGGTACAAAACAATAACACAAATTATTTATAAAACAGAACATAACAATGACACCATTTACTCAATAGTTATACTGAAGCTAGAATTTGGAATGGGTAAGGGATAGGGTAATGTATAGGGTCAGGCGTAATTAATTCAGCAACACATGACAGAGTGTGGTATATCATGAGTTATTGTCATGTCTTGGGTGTGTTGTGAGGCCAAGTGCCTGCAACTACCTAAGAGGTGACAATATCTCATGTTAGAAAATGCACTTAAGTTTTCCAGAGTATTGATTGGCTGAGGCCCTTGGCGAGGTGTGCATCTATCAGACAAGAGAGCCTGGGTAGAAAAGTACCAGTGCCAACCGACCTAATCACTGAAATCATGATGTCTCTCTGAATTTTCAAATGCTGACTGTCCATCATTTTTCTGTTTCTCGCTTACTGATTGAGCCTTCAGCTGGCATCTGGTCACCCCTTCTCCCCATGCCAACAGTTTTACTTAATGAAATAAGAGTTAAAATACCAACTGCCTAATTAATGCAATACAGTCGACATTCTCCCCCACCTTCCTAAAACCCAGCTGCTCCACTGCTCCTGTCCTCCAGCTACCCGCCTGTTGTCTATAGTGCTACAAGTCGGCAGTGCGGTCTCCATCTGCAGTAGGCTAAAGGAAGAAACTACCGCTTGTCTCATGCACTCTAACTATTACAGTGCTACTACCAGCACCCTGCTGTCAGCAACAGGAGGCACCCTCCCCAACTGTACTTCACTGTGAGCAATCACGCCATCTCTCGGTCCTGATACTAGCGATTTGTAAAAAGGGAAAATAAAATGCAGTCCTTGCCTCATTAAGATGACCATGCTGTTCTCATCTCGTTCTGATGTCACAATCACGCTCAGAATGCAAGTGCCACTAATAAAAAAAACTTCTACGTACAGTGAGGCCCACCAAGATGAAGCACAACTCTGCATAATTCTGCGGTAGAGTTACTGCAGCAAACAATGTAATTTCAATGGGAGTCAATTCCTTTTGTCATACAGGAAACTGTTACACTGCAAAGCATCCTGGTGGGCTTCACTGTAATACTATTTTTTAATGTACATTGTTCTGAATCTGTACAGTGAAGTGCCACATCGTGGGGGGAGGGGAAGAGACAAGTTAAAAACAAACTGCCATAAACATCAGCACCCTCTACTGGTAATTCTATCAGAAGAGGGACTACTTTGCAAGAAACTGTTTAAATGATTTATATATGTATTTTTTTTACTTGTAACAATTTCTGTTTGTTTCTAAAAACATATTCAACATATATCCATTTTCTAAGTGCATTAATACCCACCAGGATGGGTGGTATGGGCTATACCTGCCCTTCCAGGGGCTATAAAGCCCTCTGCCTGCAGCACTGGGCCTTATCACGCTCCTGGGTGGGTGGGTATAGCCCAATACTGCCCACCCTGTCAGGTATTATTGCTTGCATGTACCACACTCTGGAGTGTATTATCTTCTTGTGATTATAAAATGATCCCAAAGTGGTAGGAAATGGTTGACCTGGGTATGCAGTTCTGACCCATGATGATACACTGAGATACTGCCATGGGTCAAGGACTGCTTCAGCCAGTCACCTTTCTATATATTTCTCCTGTCCGGTTTAAAAAGTTTAGTATTTAGGGTGGTTGCAATAACTATGAAGGTGAGAGGCTATTGCTTCTACTAGCTTAAAGTATTGAAGATTACCTAAATTTGGTATTTGGTATTGTTTATTATAAATCACTACCGTGATTTCAGCCAATCAGTGCACTGCATCACTGTACCTCTTACCTTGTGTACAGTGTGCTCATATGCAGGAGCATTAGGAGGGAGCGCGCTACTTCAGCACTAAGGGCAGAGGACGGCAAAATAAAGTTTAAAAAAATGCTCCAAATGTATTATAAATCAAGCAAGTTAAACTCAAGTTTCAAGTTACAGTAAGATAATAGGACCTCCGAGGGATGTTTCTTATGGTATAAGAGACTTCTCTTGTGAGGTTTTGGCAGACAGAATCGCTCAGCTTTGCTTCTCGGTCCTCTCACCAAAACCTCATGCTTGGAGTCTCATATACTGTGAGATGTCCCTCAGAGGCCATATTAACTTATATGATAGGGAGGCCAGCCTTAACAGACTTGGTTGCAAATAAGATACAGAAAGAGGTGGACAGAGTCTGTGCGTGGGCTACTAAATGGGCCAAGTACTTCAGTGATGACAAATGCATGGTTATGCATATGACTAGACAAAACCAAAGACATCACTACTACACAGCCAATTAAAAACTCAAGAATGTAGAAGACAACAAGCTGGCCCGGTGATGTTGAGGGTTGAGGCGCTGAATGCCACACCTTGCATTGCGCTGGCAACCCGTGTTCGGGAGCGAGCCCGGGTCAACGTGGGTCGGCAGGGGAGAGAGAGGATCGAGCACTCGCAGGACTGCTCTCCTCTCTTGTGGAGGGATTCTGGGGAAGACCGGCGCAGCAGCAGCCCCCGATGGAGACTGGCGGCACTGCGATGCTTAGTGGCTCACAAGCGTGGGGTAGACATTGACAGCTGCCTTCCAGACCTGGGTGGAAGCACTCATGTTGCAGGCTGGGTGGCATTGCACGTCCAACATAGAGGGCGTAAATCCAGAAAATACTGTCCGCCTCGGATAGGCGACAGCCCTGTCAGTGCCTCCGCCACATGCCCAATGCTGGTTTCCTGTCACTGCCCCTGCAGTTTCCCTAGGTTGCTACCTCCCGTCCTGGGGAGCCGCGATGAAATTGAAGATGTAGGGGAACACAGCGGGTGGTAGAGCGAGTCGGCGAATGCAGTGGCCCAAGAGAGTTCCAAGACAGAGGGCCAGAAAAATAGTTGGAAAAAAAAAAGAATGTAAAAGAAGAAAAGGGTAGGAGTGTTAATACAGCCCATGCTGACCTTTTCAAATAATGGTAGAAATAGTACTGTAAAGGTTCTATGCATCTTGGGTAATATAAAGAAAACCATTAGTAGTAGGCATAGAGATACCATTATGCCACTTTATAGATCCCAGGCCAGGTCCTACATGGACTACTGGTCCCAGTATTGGTTGTCATCACTTAGGAGTGCACTGCATGTGTGGAAAAAGTCCAGAGGAGAGATATACTAAATGTATATAAATATATGGTCTAGGAACACTCGAGTACAAATCAAGACTGGAGGGGTTAGGGCTACTTAGTCTGGAATGGCGAAGGTTAAGCGGTGACCTGATATTGTTATATAATATTATTAATGATAAGTACCTGTGTGCACAAATGGGATTCTTACAGTGAGAGCACTGCTACAATACAAGACAGTACAGTAAACAGCTACAGTGCAGAATATACATAACCAAGACCAGAGCTTCTTATTATACCCTGAGGGTGGTGAAATATTGGAATAGGCTACCTGAAACTGTTGTATCAGCAACAAATACAGACAATTTCAAAAGGCAATTGGACATAAAAATGTATGGTTGGACATAGTTAACCACTGGACAGTGAGAGGACAGGCTTGAAGGACCATTATAGGCCTACTCCTGTTTCTGTAACTCCTTAGTATCCCTTAGAGTTCCAGGTGGACAGAACCGCTATGGAAAAGGCTCTTTTACCCATTGTTATTCAAGCACTCAGTATAGGTAGAATGTCACTGTGTGACTCATGGTGACAACAGAATTCCTGCAATGTTGCTAATACACTTCAACTTCCAGTCACATTAAAAACCATTGTAGTGGTTACAGCCTCTCATTACTGTCTATGCTCCCCATTATCATTCTCATAATGTTTATCTCAAAGGAACAGCTTTATTGATCAGGCTGGCCATGCTCACCCCCAAGCTGTACTCACACACTTGGCAATAACTTCCAAAATGCTCTGCTCCTAGAAACAGCCTATTTGCCACGGTCCAATAAATCCTCCCCAAAAAACATTTGGTCCAGGTCAATCAGGTTGCTTGACACTAATGCCCTCCTAAATGACCTTGCTGCCTCTGATTGGTCCCCCATCTATTCTACCCTAAATATTGACAAGGCCCTGTTCCTCTTCCATATCATATCCAACCATGCCTGGGACAATCACGCCCCCTTAGAAAGTCCAGGGTTAAAAGCTCCCACAACCCCTGGATCACATCTGACCTTGGGACAATTTGTACAAGTCCTAGAATCAAGCTTGGCTGAGTCTCAAATCCTCCCTGTCTGACCTCTTATCCTAGAAGTCACTCAGGAACTCCTGCATGAAGGCTGTCCACACTGCTAAGGATCACTATTTCCAATCAAACCTCCAGTCTAACCTTAGCTCTCCATGAAAAGTCTGGAAGGTTGTTCACTCCCTGTTTGATTCCCCCAGCCCAGCCCACCTCCCCCGTCCTCCTGGTGGATGACTCAATGGTCTCCAACCCTCCCTTGGTTGCTACTCATTTTAATGAATTCTTTACCACCTGTGCACTCCCCTCTTCTCTACCTCTGGCCACTCTCCCCTTGTGTCCTCTGCTGCCTCTCCCCTGTCCCACTCACCTGATGGCTTCCAATTCCCTCCTGTTTCCCCACAAGAAGTCTTTCTTGTCCTTACTTCACTTAACTCTTCTAAGTCTAGCCTTGATGGGCTGGACCCCAACCTTTTGTGTATCTCAGCTCTGGCCATTGCCTCTCCTCTCTCTCACTTTCTGAACCTCTCCTTCTCCCTTAGTGCTGTCTGTCAGGCCTGTAAGGTTGTGAAGGTTCTGCATCTGAACAAAGGGGGCAACCCCTCCTCCCCCTGGCAACCTCTGGCTGATCTCACTCTTCCCCTCTCCTGCAAAGCAGCAAGAGACTATCACCTACTCCAGGCTTGCTGACTTCCTTCACTCCTCAAATTTCCTCTCCCCCTTCCAGTCTGGTTCTAGGTAGCACCATTCCACCATCTCCTCCTTGCTGTGAGTAACTGACTCTGTCCTCACTGGGATGGATCAGGGATATATCACCACAGCTACATTCATCGATCTGGCCAAAGCCTTTGACTCGGTGTCCTGCCTACTCCTCCTGGACAAGCTGAGCTCTGTTGGCCTCTCAGTCTCTGCTGCTGACTGGGTCCATTCATACCTTACGGGCCATCAACAGTCGATACAGGTGGGGAAGCTTCCTGTCTCCTCCCCATTCTAGCAGAGGTCCCACAGAGCTCCATCCTGGATCTGATCCTGTTCTCAATTTTTCTAAATGATCTGACCTCTGTTTGTGTCTCTTCACATATCTGTATGTATGAAGATGGCATGGTCATTTAGTTCTCCAGCCCATTGGCTTCGGCTATGGTAGGCCCGCTCCAGCATGACTTCCTCAATGTACTGCGTGGGTTGAATGGCAACCAACTCAGGGCCAACACCAAGAAAACAATGTCCATGACTTTTGGCACTAGCCAGAAACTGGCCAGGCTCTTGCCCTCCCCTGTCTTCTCCATGCTGGTAGCACCCCTCTGGAGGTTGTCCCTGCCTTCAAGTACATTGGCATGTGGCTTAATAGTACACTGAACTTCTCTGCCCACAGAGACATTATCCATGCCAAACATCACCCTAAACTTGGTGCCCTGTACCACAACAAGGACTGCCTTTCCCTCCAGGTCTGCTGGGAGCTGGTCACCAAAATGGTTCTCCCCCCTCTCTTCAGCTACCCAGATGTGGTCTGTTTCACCACCTCTTCCTCTTCCCTTGCCAGATTCTGTCATTTTTCTACCAACTCTCCCTTCCATACCCCTCACTGCTCCCTCTATTCCTCCCTTTCCATCCTCTCACTATTTTCATGTCACCAGTCCCACTGTGCCTTCTTTATTGCTAAATACTGGTTTGGGTCCCCTCTCTCTTACATCTCCTCACTCCTTTCCCTCATCACCTCCTCTTCTTACTCTTTCCACTCCAGGGATTCCTGTACCTTCTCCATTTTCCACCCTAACTCCTCTGCTGGGCTGGCTACCTTCTCCTACTGGCTTCCTTCTCTCTAGTACCTGCTCCCTTCTCCCTTCCACCTCTCCCCTTCACTATGAGCTCTTAAATATCAGCTAAGGCACCTTTCTGCTCTCTCCTCTCCCTGAAAACCCACTCTTGTTCCTTCCTCCCCTCTCTTCTGACCCCCCTCCAGCTTAGGAACCTCCTTTAATTTAGGTTAATTATGACTACGCCCTTGGTCTGATGTTGTACTCCATACCACTGTTGCCTTCCCCAACAGGCACTGTGCACTTTATTATACTCTTGCATGATTGTCCACATATCATTGCAATGAGCCATGCTGCTGTTTACCTACTGGTTCACCACACTGCTCTTGCACCTGTAATGTTGTCTATGTAACTGCACTCTGATGTTTTGTAATTTTATTCTTTGTGTACTGTTCTTCTCCTCTCCCATGGATTGTACCTGAAAAACAAGTCTTGGCTCAGTGTGCCATTCCTGGTTACCAATTTTTTAATTAAAAAATGGTCAGCCACGCCCACCACTCAGTTTACTCATGCACAGTGCTAGTCAGCGCCTAGGAACAGCCTTATCAATCATGAGTGTCATGCTCAGCCCCATCTATACTACTACACCTTGCTGTAACTCCCAGAATGCTCAGTTTCCAAGAACATCCTCACCAAGCAGATCAGCAATGCTCAATCCTATTCTGTCCCCCTCACCTTGCTACAACTCCCAGCATGATCACCTCCACAGAAAAGCCTCATAGAGCAGGTTGGCCATGCTCTGCCCTCACAATACTTATACACATCACTAAAACTCCCAGAATGCTCACCTCCCAGGAAGAGCCTCACCATGCAGGCTGACCATGCTCATCCCTCCCGATACTTACACACTCCCCTATAACTCCCAGAATACTCAGCTCTCATGATGAGCCTCACCAAGCAAGGTGACCATGGTCACCCCTCACTATATTTATACACTTCCCTGTAACACCAAGAATTCTCATCTCCTAGGAAGAGCCTCACTGAGCTGGTTGGCCATTTTCACCCTTATATATTTACACACTTTCCTAAACTTCTTGCACCATGGTCTTAGAGTAGCTTCAATGAATATCTGAAGCCTACCAAAAAAAAAACACAGGCCTTCATTGCTGGATGCTGCAACATCAGCCAGATGTCCTAACCCTCACTGAAACCTGGCTCTCCAAAAAAATACCCGACCGAAATGGTCACCTTCCCAGGCTTTACCCTCCACAGAACTGATAGAGTAGGTAAACATGGTGGGGTGTGTGCAGTTTACATCCGTGACTCCATAATACACTTCCAACACCCTTGCTAGACCATGATGCCCAAGCCCTATCATTAAAACTTATACCAGATCCCTCCAGAGCCCCTCTAACTTTGACTGTAGCCTACATACATCTGAGAAACCAAGCCCAGACAATACAATCCATTGCAAACTTCACCTCCAGCTTCCCACCCAAAATGGAGCACGTCATAGTTGGTGATCTGAATGTGAACTGGCTTGCCAGCATGACCTCCCAGATCAAGGACACTTTTGCTGCTCTGGACCTTACCCAGCTGGTCAACCAACCCACCAGGGAGAATTCCTCTAATGGCTGAAGTACCCTGATTGACCTTCTACTCACCACCCGTCCCAACAGAATCTCAAATCTAGTGGTCCTTCCAGACTCCCTAAGTGATCACTCCTCCATATTATTTTCCTGGTCATGTTTTCAGCAGAAACCCAAACCACACAAGATAGCCTGGCATCATCTCCGGCCTGGTGGCCTCGCCAAACTTAGGAGATACCTAACTTGCTGGGACTGGTCCCCTATCTCTCAGGCCCCCACCATAGATGAAGCCCTTGATTATTTTACCTGTTCCTCTAATAAAGCTTGCAATATCTACACCCCTTTCTCTAATGTTCAGGCCAAGAAGCTCAATGTTGCTTGGGTCTCAGCTGAACTGCTCCATCAACTCAAGCACAGAAATGATCTCTGGAGTAAAGCAGTTTCCTCCAGGTCACAGGCGGACAGGCAGGCCTATAAAGCAGCCCGTAACAAATGCACATGGGCAATAAAGCAGGCTAAACTGGAATACTACAAAGCAAATCTAGCCTCCTCCTGGGGGAATTTGTTTTGTTTTGGGACAACATCAAGGAGCTTAACGGCAAATCCAGGCTCCCCCCCATCCCTTCTAACCATTGACAATGTCCGCACCACCAACCCACAGGCCATCGCCAACTGTCTTAATGTGTCTTTCTCTGACCTCAGTGCAGTACTCTCAATCAACTTTTTTGACCCTATTCCAGTAACCCTACCTCCTAACTTGCAGTATCCCCCCTTCCACTTCAGGGTAGTCACCGTGAATGAGGCCAGGCCTTTTCCCACCAATGCCCTCAATGGCTCCTGCTACTGCAAGGACTCGTTTGATATGAGAATCCTTTGGCTAGTACTTGATACTGTTCTCTCCCCATTGACTGACCGCATAAACCGCTCCCTTTGTCTGGGGCAGTTCCCGTCAACCTGGAAGATGGCCACAGTCACCCCTATACTAAACAGTGGTGACAATACATCCCCCAATAATTATCGGCCCATCTCCATCCTCCCCCCACTCTCAAAAGCCCTTGAAAAGATTTTAGCCACCCATCTCACTGACTATCTACTTACTAACAACCTACTGTGCAGGGAACAACATAGCTTCAGATCTGGGCACAGTACTACTATGGCCCTTACTGAGTTCTTTAATTACATTCATTCTGCCCTGGATAGAAAACACCTTGCGGGAGCTATTTTCATCGATCTGTCAAAGGCCTTTGACACAGTCTCCCACCCCTTACTCCTAAGCACACTCCACCACATAGGCCTATCCAAAGAACCCATCTCCTGGTTCAGCAGCTACCTCACAGCACAGTCGCAATGCATCAAAATAAACATCATCCTGTCCACCACCTTGCTAGTTCACTCCGGGGTCCTCCAGGGCTCCATCCTTGGCCCTCTGCTATTCAGCATCTACCTGAATGCCCTACTGAAGTGCTGCTTCAGTAATCTACTGCTGTATGCAGATGACGCAGTTCTCTACACCTCGCACCAAGATCCCAGTTCTCTGCAATCCTCCCTCCAGCACGCGTTTAACCAGATTGAGAGCTGGTTCATAGACCAAAGACTCGTAGTTAATGTGAAATAGACAAAGGCCATGCTCTTTGCCCACCATCAGAGAAAGACCAAGGATACACAGCTTTCAATTCTCTCCCACTCTCTTCTTCCACTAGAGCAGGTACACACTTATAAATACCTGGGCATAACATTTGACTCCTGCCTCTCCTTCCACTCACACATTAACAACCTGTCCTCAGCCATAAACGCCCACATAGAGCTACTGTATAGGTACAAAAATTGCTTACCCCTGGAAGCCCTTAACCTGGCCGTCAGCGCCTCGGTCCTCTCTCTTGTTGATTATGGGCTTACTGTCTACTTGGCCACTGATCACACGGCACTTAATAAAATCCATCTGGCCATTAACAAAGCGTGCAGTCTCTTATCTGGGCAGATAAGTGCATAAATACCTGCACCCTGTATTCCCTGACAAACCTTCTAACCCTGGATGAGAGAATACGTTATCAAACATGTCTCCTAACTAAAAAAATACACCTGGGGCTTTCCCCCCGGGGGTATCTGCCTCACTCCAATCCTCCCACACCTCGGTGAACACCTGCACCACCAGCAAACAGGTGTGGTCGATACCAAGGGTCAGGACCTCGCTAGCCCAAAGGTCCTTCCCTTACAGGGCACCATCCTCGTATAATGAGCTCCCCTCTGATATCTCCTCTATCTCCAACTTAGGTCCCTTCAAAGTAGCACTCAAAGAACATACACTTGCCTCACGGTGCTGTCAATGTACCATCTAGTTAGGCTCTACCTTGCTCACTACCTCTATAGCAACCTCTTGACAATGATTCTGTAGGCTGCTTGCACGTTACCTCGCTAGTTCTCCACTTCACTGTATTTTCAAAGTGGTAACCTTCCAAGCAAGCCAGTGCTAAATGTTATAATGTAACTACTGAATCTTGTTTGAACTATACAAACTGCTGCAGTAATATTGTATTTCTGTAGAAACTGTAATTTGTTATCTGTAACCTAGTAACTCCGCTATGCTGTTACTGTGTATATTGTATGTCTGTTTCTGTACTCTGACACGGAGCCTTTGTAAATGAGTTCCTGAGTCAAAGGTTGTAATTCCTAAAGAATGCAAAATAAATAAACAAATAAAAAAATATAACTCCCAGATTACTCAACTCTCATGAAGAGCCTCACCAAGTCACTTGGCCATGCTCACTCCTCACAGATTTATACACATCTCTATAACTCCCTTGCTCCCAGGACGAGCCTCACTGAGCTGGTTGGCCATTTTACCCCTCACTATATTTACACACTTCCCCATAACCACAAGAATGCTTACCTCCCAGGACGAGCACCTCATCGAGCAGGTTGACTATGCTTACCCCTTACTATATGTATGCACTGCCCTATAACTTCCGGTTTACTCAATTTCCAGGCTCATTTCCTCACTGAGCCACTAGGCCATGCTCACCTCTCACAAATTTACATACTTCTTAATAACTTCCAGAATACTCACCTCCTGGGAAGAGCCTCACTGAGCAGGTTGGTAATGTTCGCTTCACACTATATTTACACATTTCCCTATAACTCCCAAAATGCTCACCTCCAAGGAAGAGCCTCACTGAGCTGGTTGGCCATGTTTACTCCTCACTGTATTTAAACACTTCCCTCAAACTCCCAGAATGCTCACCTCCCAGGAACAGCCTCACTGAGAAGGTTGGCTGTGTTCACCTCCTCATTACATTTACACACTTCCTATAATTCCCAGAATACTCAACTCCCAGGAAGTTTACTGAGCAGGTTGGCCATGTTTACTCCTCACTGTAGTTAAACACTTCCCTCTAACTCCCAGAATGCTCACCTCCCAGGAACAGCCTCACTGAGAAGGTTGGCTGTGTTCACCCCCTCATTATATTTACATACTTCCTATAATTCCCAGAATACTCAGCTCCCAGCAAGAGCTTCACTGAGCAGGTTGGTAATGCTCACCCCTCATTATATTAACACACATCCATATAACTCCCAGAATGCTCAGCTCACAGGAACAGCCTCACTGAGAAGGCTGGCCGTGTTCACCCTTCACTATATTTACACACTTCTCTATAATGCTCAGATTGCTCAGCTCACAGGAAGAGTCTCACAGAGCTGGTTGGCCATGCTCATCCCTGACAAATGTACACACTTCCCTATAACTTCCAGAATGCTTTTCTGCATGAACGAGTCTCACTGAGCTGGTTGGACATGTTCACGTCTCACTATATTTACACATTTCCCTACAGCTCCCAGAATGCTCACCTCTCAGGAAGAGCCGCACTGAGTAGGTTGGCCGTGTTCACCCCTCACTATATTTACACACTTCACTATAACACCCACAGTTCACAGCTCCCAGGAACAGCCTTACTGACTGGCCATGCTTAACCCTCACTATATGTATACACTTCCTTAAAACTCTCGAAATGCTGACCTCCCACGGAGACCCTTACTGAACTGTTTGGCCAAGTTCACCCCACACTGTATTTACACACTTCTCTGCAACTCCCATAATTCTCAGCTCCAAAGAACCACCTAAATGAGCAAGCTGGCCATGCTCAACCCCCCCCCAACAGCACCCAAGCAGCCTGCTATTACTTCAAGAATGCTCAGCTCTAAGGAATATCCTGCTTGATGGGGTCAGCCATGCTCACCGTTCACTATACTTCATGTACCCTAATCCTCAGCTCCTAAAAACAGTCTCATTGATTGTGTTGGTCATGCTGAACACTGCTTATACCCATGCACCTCCCCATTACTCTCAGAGTGCTATGCTCCCAGGAACACTCTTGCCCAGCAGGTTAACTATGCTACATCCTTACTATGCATGCACATCTCAATGTTACTTTCAGAATGCTCAGCTTCCAGGAACACCCTTATTATCAGGTCAGTGAGGCTCAGTCCTCAGTATGTATGCAAATCATGTTCTTACTCCCAGAATGCTTAGCTGCTCAGCTATTAGGAATACCAAGCAGATCAGCAATGGGGCAGCCCAGTGACACTGAGGGTGGAGGCACTGGATGGCACATCTAGTGCCACGCTGGTGACTCGGGTTTGGAAACAAGATCAGGTTGGCAGGGGTCGGCTGGGGCAGGAGAGGAATGAGCGCCCGGAGGACTGCTCTCCTCTCCTGGGGATGGATGGATGGACTGTGTCTCTCACTACCATTGCAGCTCTCAGTGGAGACTGGGAGCATCATATCTTGTGAGAGCACATTGAGGAAGGGTTGAGGCTGCGGCAGATGTCCTGTGGGTGGGTGCGGGAGCATACCTGTCATACGCTGGACGTCATTGCACATCTGAGCCTTAGGGGGCAACAGAAAATGGAAAAATCCCTGGCTCCCAGGAAGGCCACCATAGGTCCAGTGTCAGCCTCCATGCTCTCTGCTGGACCTGCCGAATCAGTGCATGGATTGCCTCTTCACTCCACCGCTCACTGGATTTCAGAAAGGTCACCAAGTAGGTGTTGGCAGTCCCGCTCCAGCCTCATCATTTTTGTTGCTCTCCATTGGGCTACTTTCATCTGTCTATATCCTTCCAGATATGTGGCCTCCAGGGGGTTGGGGTTAGAGGTGGGGCAATGCCGGGCCCTGGTCCATGGGTTCGATTTGGGGGGTCTAAAGCTGAGCGGGATAAAGACTGGCTCATGGTCCACATCTGAGACAGTCCTATGGGGCCAGTGTAGGAGATAAACAGAGTTGACAAAAAAAAAGGCAGATCAGCAATGCTCAGACTTCACTATGCCTGCACAGCTCGCTGTTACTCCCAGAAAGCTCAGCTCCTAGGAACACCATAACCGAGCAGGTCAGCAATGCTTGGCCCTCACTATGCCTGCACAGCACACAGTTACTCCCAGAATGCTCAACTTCCAAGAACACCTTCGCTGAGCAAGACAGCGATGGTCAGACTTCACTCTGCCTGCACACGTTGCTGTTACTCCCAGAATGCTCAGCTCCCAGAAACTGTTGCACTGGGCAGATTAGCTATTCTCACCTGTTACAATACTTACTCACTTCCCTGTAAATCCCAGAATTCTCAGCTTCCAGGAAAAATGCACGTTGCATGTCAAGGTATCCACCCTTTCAATCACCGGGCACAATGTGCAGAAAGCTCAGAAGACTTTCCTTTAAAAACGTTTATTGCATGAATTCAAAGCCATTTCACCAGAAAATGCAGTTATAAGTGCTAAAACTGCAATCATTTTAGAGGTAACTACATATACAGTAGTACAGAGGTAATCACAGAAATACAAACAGCCCAGTGTTTTGCTTACAGAAAAGGCTCCTTCAGAAAAGCATTGAGCAGGTCACCATGTTCAACACTCACTATACTTGCGCACTTTGCTATAACTCCCATAATGCTCTGCTCCTAGGAATAGCCTCACAGAGCAGGTGAGCCATGCTCACCCTTCCATATATTTATGCATTGCATTCCCCTATAACACCCAGAATGCTGAGCTCCTAGTGAAAGTGTGCTTGACAACATCAGCTGTGCCTGTACCCACCCACCTAGCAAATTTAACGAAAGGGATGGTCCAATCTGAGGAGGGATTCTGTGGAGCTCCTCGGGCACTATAGGCACAACCTGCTCTGTAGTATAAATGCTGATTCACAAAACCTGTTTTTCTTAATTCTCACCATATTATAGGAGGGTCCACATCACAGAAACAACACTGTCTCACCTGGATAATGCCTACAAAGTGGAGGAAGGCAATGGCAGCATGAGGGACCCATTCCTGAAAGAGAATGGTATCAAGACGTACCTGGTCATCGACCCCAGTGTGAGTACCTCTTCCAAAACCATGCCTAGAGATTAATCCCCGCTACCCCATAAACTTCTTTTAGAACCCTATTCCCCAGTTAAAGATGAGGATCCAGCCACCAGATGACACCAGAAGTTCTTCATTGCAGTGCATTTACAAAAAGAAACTCAGGGTTTCAAGTAATTGTATTCTTCACTGAAAAGGGACCTATCCACGAAGCTGGGCAGGATATCCTCAATTTGAGCATAGTATCCCAGCAGTGCTGCTCTGCACCCTGATGCCCATCCCCACCAGAGGGCATCCATCGCCCCTGCCTGCTGCACACCACTAGTAAAAGTCAGTGAAGGAGAACACTGCTGACTCCCAAAGATGATGCTGTAGAGATAAAAATGCAATGGAAGGAAAATACAGTGCATACACACACCAAGTACAAAATGAACTATGAGTTTATTGGTGCATATCAGATAGCTGGTCAACAGCCCCTATATATCGCCACTGGATGTGGCTTCTTCAGAGGAACCCAGTTTATTTTGAGCTTGTCATGTGCACTGTTTTTTCCTTGTGTTGCACTCCACTAGTACAGAGCCACATGTGAGTGCAGGGGCCAGTGGGGCAAGCAAACTGTGCCGGCCTACGAGCATCTAAAGGAATGCTGTGTCAGGCACCAGTTGATCCCTGACATTGTATAGAGCAGGGGATGAGCAGATGCATCAGTTCTCCAAGGAGTACTTTATGCCCGTTGGATTTGGTAACTTGTTGAAGTTGGCACCATGTGGGACTGGTATGGCCTTCAGCCCATGATGGAGGCATTAAGGGCTAGGTGGTGAGGGGGGCTGATCAGATCCAGATGACCATATCTTGGGCTTGGCCATATGCAGGGAGCACATAACCACTACTGCAGTCCTTAGGATTGCATAGCCTCTGCTCCCTCTGCCGGCCCTCTGTACCATGGAGATCATTTTCTGGATGTGACACATACTCCTCCCGCTCACTGGCCCACTCCATTCAGCGCGTCCCTGTGACCAAACCTGCAGTTTGGGATTCGGTTTGGGTGGGGTGGCAGCAACCAGGGCTACGGATGAGTGGAGGTCAATGCATGTGCAGTGAAAAACTCTGCACTGCACAAGCCCAAGTATCCTCCCTCTCTACTATTGCAGAAAAAGGTGCATGTTATTTGAGGATAGGGCCTTTAGGGTATTTTATTGTTTATTTTTATTTGATTTGTTTTTAGAAGATGAGTTTAAAAATAATTTTCAGCCATGCCTGACAGTTAATACAATGCAAGAACCATTTACGCAAAGATGATAAAAGAAATTACATCTGACAACATGTGTCTAAAGGAATCATCAGTAAACAATAGTGCACTTATGTAGGGGCACTGGCGCAGCTAGAGAGAGTAGAATGACATTTCAGCTGCTTGAACAAATAAGTTATCATGAATTTCAGACTTAGCTGTGAATGGAGTGTGAGCTTTATGTGGATTTGAAGTTGTAATACCATGAGCCTGGTGTCAGAACAATAGTATTATGGGTTTCTGATGTCAGAACAATAGTAGTATGGGTTTCTGATGTCAGAACAATAGTATTATGGGTTTCTGATGTCAGAACAATAGTAGTATGAGTTTCTGATGTCAGAACAATAGTATTATGGGTTTCTGATGTCAGAACAATACTATTATGGGTTTCTGATGTCAAAACAATAGTAGTATGGGTTTCTGATGTCAGAAAAGTAGTATTATGGGTTTCTGATGTCAGAACAATAGTATTATGGGTTTCTGATGTTAGAACAAAGTAGTATGGGTTTCTGATGTCAGAACGATGGTATTACGACTTTTCACAGCTGCTTCTTATGAACAGGAAAAATGTTTGACCAGCCCATGGCATATCCCCTCTCTATATATCCAGTCTGTGTTTAAATGAGGATAATCTTTGCACCTTTATGATGTCATCAGTCTGGCTGCTCCAAATTCCAATCACTTTTTGCGTATAAAAGTATTCTCACTGATGCCCCTTTTAGATGTCTTGATTGAACTTTATGACTGTGCAGGTTGTGATTTAGTGCCTTGAGCTCAAAGCTCAAATCTTCCTTCAGCTCATTATCTTGGATGATCTTATATAGCAATAACATGTCCCCTCCCCCCAATTCTCCTTCTCTCCAAAGAATGTAGCTCCAACTAGTCTATCATGTGTTTGTATGGCTTGTCCCTGAAAATTAGGTATTAGTTTAGTCATCCTATGTTGAATCCTTTCTGTTTGTCTAATGTCTTTCTTGAGAAAGGGACTACTGCAAAACTGTGATCAGTAATCCAGCTAAGATCCCATGTAAGTTGTATACAGTGGGATGATGACAGCTTCTGATTTATTAACGAAAGACCTTCTAATGCAATTTACGATTCGGTTAGCCTTTGATACAACTGTCTTGCAGTGTGCAGAGCACTTAAGATCATTGCTAATTTCTGTCCCCAAATCTCTTTTGGTTTTAACCACTCTAAGGACATTTCCATTCAGATAATATGCTTGGCAAGTATTTGTTTAGTCCCAGATGCATTACAACATATTTGTCATTGTTAAAGGACATCTGACTCTCAGTAGCCCAGGGTTCAAGTTCAAGGAGATCTGACGCTAGTCTAGTCTGGTTTTCTTGAGAGTCTGCTTTCCCAAAGCTGCTTCATTCAGCCTCCAGAAACAAACACCTCCTCCGAAGCAAACCAGCACCTGCCAAACTGGAGCACAGCAATCAAGAACATAACCATGACCCACAAACTGAACATCCAAACTGTCCACCAGTGAGTTACCCTTACTTCCAGACTGGTACAACAATTGAGCTTTAATGCACAGAGATAAACTAACATTACAGACAAGGCCACAAAAAGCCATTACTCTCTAGTTCTAATGGTGTAGCTGCTTGGGTCAAAGCATATTGCTAACCAGAGAGAACAGTGCACACTGGGATATTATTCCAGAAGTTGTGTTTGAAAACTACATTACAAGCACAGCATAATGAAACACTCATTGGGCAGTGCTGCAAAACCATGGAAAAAAACGAACACACTCAAAGTAATATTATCCTATTTGAAAGCAGTAGCAACTGCAGGGGAGCTTGACATTAAAAATATATAACATGAGGCAGACGAAAACTACTGAAATGCACGCTACCTCTGACACAGACTACAGTTAGGAACACTTAAAGTACTATTTCCATTATGTAAGGTAAAATGGTTCATAGGACTCATTAACTTATGAACCTACATCACTTAAAGATCTTTTAGTACTATCTAAGTAACAAGATCTAATGGGCAAACACTGCAATAAATGTGTACTGCACATTTGTCTCAACTACCCTTACATAAAATAATTCCATCTCAGGGCCTAATGAGGTCACATTGCCACTCACCCTTCTGGCTCATGGCTTGTTAACCTTATTAGGACCCCCTTGATGGAGATATTTTCCTACACATCACACTCAACTATAATTAATTATATTTATATCTAAATATATATATCTATATCTATGCAGTGTCTCTATGTATCTGTCTATCTATCTTTCTACAACCCACTCTGTCTCAGAAAGGATAAGCTACAGAAAACTCAGAAAAAAATGTAGACAGGCCATCCAATGGAGCAAAAGCAGCTTTTGTAAAAGCCTACTTGATTCCTCCATCAACAACCCATATCACTTCTAAGCTGTATTAAGAAAACCCTGGCTCAGGATGGAACTTCCACCCCTACTGACATTGATGTTGGGGGAGTAAACTGCAACAAGCCTTCTCTAATGCTTTCAATACATTTTTCACTGATCTTTCAGCTCATACTGGGGCTTTTCCTCTCTCTCTGCCCAGTCTGACATCCTCCCTTACTCCAGAATGTGTACAACAGCCTTCTTTTTCCTTTAAAGTGTCAAGGTTTCAGAGTGTATAAACTCCTGAGGCAGATCCTGAATTCTAAATCTGCTGGCTTTGATGGGATTGAACCCTGACTCTTTAACATTGCTGTCCGTGAACTGGCTTCCCCTATAGCTAGAATGTTTAACCTGCCCTCTCCTCTTACGTCATTCCAAGCCTCTGGAAGGTGCCTCGTATACCAATAGTGCCCGTGTTTAAAAAAGACAATAAAAATATCTTTAATTACAAACATATTGCCATCCTACCTGTTCTCAGTAACGTCATGGAAAAAACTGTTGCCTCTCAACTCACTGATTACCTCTCTGCCCATAATCCTCTCTCCCCCTGCTCAGCATACCATAGTACCACCAAGGCACTGCTTATCCTTACCGATAGCATTTCTAACGCATTCGATAAAGTGGAGCTTACTGACACCATCTTCACTGATCTCACTAAGGCCTTTGACATGGTTAATAACACCTAACTCTGCAATAATTTAACGGCATTGGGAATATCTGTCACTGCTCTCTCCTGGTTCAAAAGCTACCTGTCCAATAGGCAACAATGAGTCAAGATGGGATCTTCTCTCTCTGATCCTGCATCTGTCACAATTGGTGTCTCTCAAGGCTCAATACTTGGACCCCTTTTCTTCTCCCCAGACATTAACTCTCTCCACCACTGTATCTAAATAGTACACCAGTCTTGGTGTTTTTCTCCTGCGCCCAGAATGTGACCAATATCAAGAAAACATTATCGCCCGACTTACAGTCCGTCCAAAAATTGCTCCATGAAAATGGGCTATTGATGAATGCTATCAAGTCACAGAGTATGTTATTTGGATTTGCCCCTCAATTAAAGAACATTCTAACTCCTCTTTCAGTGGTCTGCAGCAATGGTATACCTTTGGTCGCTGTCCTGTCCTTTATTTACCTGGGTGTTGCGCTAGACCCCCTGTCTTGATTTCGCACTCCACGTGGCATCTACTTGCAAAGCAGTCAATGTCTGACTTGAGCTTACCTACAGAGCTAGCTGTAATCTCTCCCAGAGCTCATATTGCAACTGCCCAAGGTATTTTTCTCTGCAAACTCTCCAGTGGTTTGTCTGTTTCTTCTGAAGCCTTCAACTCAATATTGCATCAATGGGATGTGGCTTATAACAATGTTTGTCATTCTGCCCTTGCTAGTAATCAACTAGCCCATCACTGCATGCTGCACCCAAAGCGTGCCTGGCTCCCTCCAACTGCTCTGAATGATCTCTCCCTGGGAGGTACCATACATCGTGTAATTCAGAATCTGGTGCCACAATTGCTTGCCTTTCTTGTGATGCCCTACAAAAGTGCCTACCCATTCAAATCATCTAACCTTGACCTCTTAGCCACACCTACTGTAGGATCAGGGCCAAATTAAGTGAGATAGCTTTCTCAGTCTCTGCCCATAAACCATGGCACACCATACCGTCCAGCATCGGACAATGTCCCATTACTCGCACATTCCAAAAACATTATTGCTCCCATTTACAACATGTGGCTGTATGTACCTGCTCCTAGCCTAATTCTGACAAACTCTTTTGCCTATGTATACAGACACCTTTGCACTTGTCCCTTTGTATATATGTTACAATGAATGTAAACCTATGTTATACTATTGTGTTGTATCTTATTATAATGCTATTGTCATGTCTCATTCTGTCATCATCACACACTGTATTGCTTCTTGGTTGTATTCTCCCAGGTCATGTCTGAAAATAAGCAAATGTTTGTCTAGCGCAACCCACCTAGTTAACAAAAACTAACTAAATAAATAAAATTTCCTGCACTGCACTGTATTTCTACAGGTCAATGAGACAAGCGTTGAGGAATCACTGTCACCAAAGCCCGGAGAAGGACAGAAGATGAGGGCCTCAGTCCGAATGACCCGCTACCTTGAGTCCTGGGGAGCAGCCAAACCCTTTGCCAACCTCAACCGAGACAGCATTGTAATGGAGCCTTCATCCATGGTGAATAGGGTTAACGTAAGTATGTTAGAAACACGCTGTGATATAATGGGATTACAGTAAATAGTGACAAAAGGAAGCATCTGCAGGACAGAGAGAGAGAGACACACACACGCATGCACATGGATATAGAACCTCTATGATATGCACTCCATTTTAACTCCCCCTCTTTATCACCAGTGCACTGTTGTGGTGAGTCACTGAACTGGAGTTCAAACTCAGGGCACTTGTAATAACAGAGGTTCAGATTCCAGGAATGCCTCACTTATGCAACTACAGTCATTCACCTGGAACGAGCTGCCCCAGAGCTTAGAATTTTATGCTAATTAGCGAATCACAGAATGAAATTCAAAACTCTGCTGTGTGCTCATGCTCACCTTCGCATTCTAACAGCAGACTTATTTCTCTGCCTGAAGAACGCAGTCGCCCTGAAGTCTTCTGTACGTCACAGCCAAATACAGGTTGTTGTTTTATTATTATAAGTTACAGTTTTAGTTTCACTTGTTTTTAGTTTTATCTTAATACTCAGTGTTAGTTAGGGTGTAATTTCTCTAGTTCTCTGGTTGCACTTCGATTTCAAGGAACCAGAGAAGGCCGTTTTGTGGAGTGGTTCCCACTTTAGGGAACTATTTTATTTTGACAAAATAAAAAGTCTGTTTTTACTTACGAATTTTGCAGTACTTTGCTATAGCTATTCTCAGTTCCCTGATTTCAGGAACCAAGACAATATTTGGCCTTATTTGCCAGTTTTAACATCATTAGGTGTTCCTTTACGTTGCAGTTCATCTTTTGAAAGGGAACCAAACTGCATTTTCTTTTTAAACCTCCTCTGCTTCTTATGTTCTTTTGTTTACCACCATAACTTTGAATTTTTGGGAACTGGAATGTGTTTCCTAGTTTGTCAGTGTGTGGCATGACTGACAGGTCTAAGAGGAAAATGGGACTAACAGGCTTTAAAAAGTGTAACGTTTGCTACCAATTCCAGGCTAAGGTCAACTGCCATGAATTGTGTTTAAGGTGCCTGAGCCCAGAACACAATTTTGTCAACTGTGAGCTTTGTATTAAGTTTTGCCCTAAAAACACAAACAAAAAGGGCTAAAAATGTTGAAGCTATTTGGCTGGATTTTCTAATGCTTGCAAATGCTGCAAACCCCGGGTGCGCTGTACATATGGTGCACAGAGCCTGCCGCATTCAGCCAACTGCCAGTCAGGATTTTCTATCCCATGTGCTGATTGGCACAAGTTGAACCAGCTTTTGCTGGTCTGCAACTATGTCAATCGGGTGCTTTTCACAGGGCTTGTGCAAAATTTGCCGCAAGCTGCCATAAATTGGGTAAACGGTCTACCTTACTAAAATCAGACGAAGCTGCGTAACAGCCTTGACGAATGCCAGATTTAGTTGTGGCACGGGCTTGACGCAAGCCCCGTGCCACCATCTAAGAATCCATTCCATTATGTCTTCTGAGTTCACCTCCACATCACCTAAAGATTCAGATGAGGGTGCAACCCCTCAAGGCACACAGCAGTCCCTGTCAACGGGGACAGATAAGAAGGAAAAGGCTGCTAAAAAGGGTTCAAAGATCAGGGTGTCTCAATGGGGGAACCCTGAATCCA
Organism: Neoceratodus forsteri; assembly: GCA_016271365.2. Classification (NCBI taxonomy): domain Eukaryota; kingdom Metazoa; phylum Chordata; order Ceratodontiformes; family Ceratodontidae; genus Neoceratodus; species Neoceratodus forsteri. The sequence goes on from JADMNL010000022.1 coordinate 89,826,518, forward strand.
ATAAATAAAAGAGCCCTGAGCAGGCACCGGTTATGGTGCCTGCAAAGAAAAAAACAAAAAGGCCGTCCTGGTGGCATTGATGGCTGACACTCTGGACGCCACACCTCACACCACACCAGCTGCCTGGGCTTGGGGTGAGCTCGGGTTGCCAGGGGCCGGCAGGGGAGGGAGAGGATTGAGCATGTGATGGACTGCTCTCCTCTCCTGGGAAGGGAGGGATGGCCATCCCGCTGTGTGGCTAACTCCTGGTGGAGGTCAGGTGGCAGTGCTAGGAGTCAGGGAGGCACAAGAACATGGCAACATGCTTCCACATGTGCAACCTCATGGCTGCAAAGAGGAGGAACAGAAAACAGAAAAAAAAAAAAAGATGGTGTTCACAGGCTCCATGATCCCTGCCTGCCAACCGGCATCCCACTCTGTCACCAGACCACTGGAGACCCCAAACTGGATGCGCTGCCCTCGGTGGGGGAGAATGATCCTCCCCTTCCCATCCCTACCACGGGGGCCATTCATGGGGGTACTAGGAGTTTGGTGGTGCCGGGGAGCAGTGGACAAACTTAGTTGTCAAGACAGGGGGAAGACAGCTGCCTACTGACATCAGGAGGGGAGGTAAACAGAATGTGAAAAAAGTAAAAAGAAAAACATGTGGCTGTCCCTTCTCCTGAAGAAGGAAAGGAGCCACCAATGGACATAAATAAAATGCCCACCACAGAGGACATGACTAAGGTATTGTAATTCCTCCAGACTTTCCAGGCTGTGGGGAATTTTATGAATATGCCTGCTCCACCATCATGCTCCAGCTCCTTTCTCAATGCCTATGGAGGGGGAGGTTGAATTGCAGTTTGAGGAGGAGGATGAAGAAGTACCCATAGAACCAGATAGTTCTCCAGAACAAGAGTTTGGCTCCCATCCTACACCCTCAGATGACTCTACCTTACACTATACTTTTGTGAGGCATATGGTAAATGTCCTCAACATTACCTCACAGGAAACTGTGGAGGATGAGGTGGAATTTATGGATATGATGGGTTTAACTCCCACAAAATGGCTGTTTTTGCCCATTAACTAGTCTGTCAAAAGGCCACCTGTAAAATCTTGTCAGCACCCACCTCAGCTGCTGGCATAGATAAGAAAACTGAGAAAAAGTATGAGGTAGATATGCCTGTATTCTCGCCCTTATCATGAGGAAGTGGTCCAAGTTTCCACCTGTGATCAGGCTAAGGTGACCCTTTCCTCTCAGCCTTCTGAAAAAGATTCCAGGAAGCTGGATATTATGGGCAAAAAAGTTTACGCTTCAGCTTCCTTGCTATTAAGGCAGGCAGTATACTTGGCCTCCACAGCTCAATACCAGAAAGCACTCTGGAGCTCAAGATTGGCAATGAATGAGAAGGCTACTGGTGACTTAGCACAAGATCTGGCTGACACAGCAAAATTAGCTATTGATGCCACAAAGTACCAGTTCCATGTGGCTGTTGACACAAATGACACTGCATCCATGGTCATGGCCCATGCAGTGTCTTTAAGAAGATTTGCCTGGCTTCGAACTGCTAATCTATCCCAGGACACTCAGATGGCAATAGATTTCCTCTGTGAAGGAAATTTACTGTTTGGTGACAACACAGAGGCTTGCATGAAAAAAGTGGATGAATCAAAACCACCTACAACACCAGCACTGAGAAGGAAAAGGCCTCCACTTCCTACAGGCCTCCTGGAAGGGGAGGCAGAGGTAGGTAATATGTTCCCAGTGCTTACATTACTTATGACTTCCTCCACAGAGGGGTTTCATCAGAGGTAGGGGTAGAAGGGACACTGGGAATGCAGTCACATGTTCGGCTCCCAAGACTCAGGCTAAGCAAAACCCCTGGCAAATCTGCACAGGTCGCACATCCATTGCCAGCGGGAGGAAGAGTGATTCACTATTTCCAGAAATGGTCAAAAATGACCACAAACAAAAGGGTTCTGGAAATAGTGAGTCAGGGTTTGCCCCTGCAGTTCAGAAAATCCCCAAAACTATAGAACCACAGAGGTTTTCACTGTCACACTCCAGCAGAAAGACTCCTGTTGGAGATGGAGGTAAAAAAATAAAAAAACGACCGCAAGCAAACGCAGTGGAAAATGTACCTTCCTCAAAATGGGGAAAGAGACTTTACTCAAGATACTTTCTGACCCACAAGAAAAATGGAGAGTGATTACCCATTTTAGACCTGAGATATTTAAATAAACATTTAAGAAACTAAAAATTCAAGATGGCAACACTGGGTTCAGTGATTGCATCACTGCAAAAAGAAGACTGTCTGGGATCACTGTATCTAACAAGCATTTGTCAGTGCCGAATGTTGACTGCGCTGGTCTGTTGAGCTCGCTCACTGCCCCTCTGTCACTCAGTCTGTTTCTCCTGGTGCTGCAGGCTGCTATTTTGTACTGGGCTCCTGCCTGCACTGGCACCTTTTTCTGCCCACTAAGAAATCTGCAGCTGTCCCAACAGACCTTCGTTGAGGTCGCTCACTCCCCCTGTCTCACTCACTCACTCATTCTATTTCTCCTGGCGCTGCAGGCTGCCCTTTTGCACTGGGCTCCTGCCTCTGTTGGTGCCTTTTTCTGCCCCCAAAGAATTCTGCTGCAGTCCCAACAAAGCTCCGTTGAGCTCGCTCACTCCTCTTCTTTCACTCGCTCATTCGTTTCTGCAGGCGCTGCAAGCTGCCCTTTTCTACTGGGCTCCTGCCTGCGTTGCCACCTTCTTCTGCCCACAAAGAAATCTGCAGCAGTCCCAACAGAGCTCCATTGAGCTCACTCACTCCCCCTCCCTCACTCGCTCATTCTGTGTCTCCTGCCGCTGCAGGCTGCCCTTTTGTACTGGGCTTCTGTCTGCATTGGTGGCTTTTTCTGGCCACAAAGAAATCTGAAGCAGTCCCGACACAGCTCCATTGAGTTCTCTCACTCCCCCTCTCTCACTCACTCTTCCATTTCTGCCGATGCTACAAGCTGGCCTTTTGTATTGGGCTCCTGCCTGCATCGCTGCCTTTTTCTGCCCACAAAGAAATCCACAGCAGTCATGATAGAACTCCGTTCAGATCGCTCACTACCGCTCTGTCACTTGCTCGTTCTGTTTCTCTTGGCGCTGCAGGCTGCGCTTTTGTATGGGGCTCCTGGCTGCGTTGGCACCTTTGTCTGTCCACAAAGAAATCCGCAGTTGTCCTGACAGAGCTCCGTTGAGGTCACTCAGTCTCCCTCCCTCTCTCACGCGCTCATTCTGTTTGTCCTGGCTCTGCAAGCTGCCCTTTTGTACAGGGATCCTGCCTGCATTGGCGCCTTTTTCTGCCAACAAAGAAATCCACAGCAGTCATGATAGAGCTCCGTTGAGCTCACTCAGTCCCCCCTGTCTCACTCACTTGTACTGTTTTTCTCACCACTGCAGGCTGGCTTTTTGTACTGGGTCCCTGCCTGCACTGACGCCTTTTTCTGCCCACAAAGAAATCCGCAGCAGTTCTGACAGAGCTCCGGTGAGTTCGATCACTCCCCCTCCCTCACTCGCTCTTTTGTTCTGTTTCTCCCAGTGCTGCAGGCTGCCCTTTTTTACTGGGCTCTTACGTTGGGGCCTTTTTCTGCCCACAAACAAATCCACAGCAGTCTTGACAGTGAGCTCTGTCACTCCCCCCTCTCACTCGCTCGATCTTAATCTGTCCCAAACACTGATTTCCCACAGCGACCATGCTATTCTCCGGCAGGAGTGCAAAAACATATTTTAGCCAAGATGTGAAAAATGACAGCTGTACTGTTCATTAGGAGGTGTGAAAAAATGCCACTATTGAAAATGTGGTGTGAAAATATTACAAATTTGCGAAGTTACAAGGGTGCATGGAAACAGTTTAACGCATGCTTGTAACACAGTCATGTTATGGAGTTTCATCACCAAATTTTCAACATAGGGATTTTAGGACCTCTGCTCATGAACAGTGCCACTGTCATTTTCTCAATCTGTCTGAACTACTAATTCCACAGCGACTGTGTTATCTGGAACTGTGGCTACATTTCGCGAAGGATGTGAAAATGATAGCTGTACTGCTCATAAGGAGGTGTGAAAAATGTCACTGTTAAAATCTGGCGTGACAATATTACAAATCTGCGAAGTTACAAGGGTGCGTGCAAAGTGCGCTACGCACACTTGTAACACAGTCATTTGATGGGCTATCATCACCAAATTTTCAACATAGGCATTTTAGGACCTCTTCTCATGAACAGTATCACTGTAATTTTCTTAATCTGTCCCGAACAGTGATTTCCCACAGCGACTGCTCTACTCTGCGCTGGAAGTGCAAAAACACATTTTGTCCAGGATGGGAAAAATAACAGCTATACTGTTCATAAGTAGGTGTGGGAAAATGGCAATGCTGAAAATCTGGAGTGAAAATATTATAAATTTGTGAAGTTACGAGTGTGCTTGTAAACTGCGCAATGCACGCTCGTAACACAGTCACTTTATGGAGTATCATCACCAAATTTTCAACATAGGCATTTTAGGACCTCTACTTGTGAACAGTGTCACTGTCATTTTCTTAGTCTGTCCTGAACACTGATTTCCCACAGCGACCACGGTATTCTGCGCCGGAAGTGCAAAAACGTATTTTGGCCAGGATGTGAACAATGACAGCTGTGCTGTTCACAGGAGGTGGGAAAAATGCCAATGTTGAAAATCTGGCTTGAAAATATTGCAGATTCACGAAATTCTGACGTCTTGTGCTGTGTGCAATGCATACTCATAAAACAGTCATTTTTTTGGATTTTTTCCACTAAATTTGCAACATAGGCTTTTTGAGAGCCCGCCTCATAAACACTGGCACTGTCGTTTCGGTAATCGGCCGCGACAGGTGATTCCATGCAGTGACCACAATATCACCTTTCAGGGCCGATTAACACCACCATGACAGTGCCAGAATTCACGAGGAGGGGTCCCAAAAAACCCCATGTTGAAAATTGGTGCCAAAATTCCAAAAAATGACTGAGATATGCGTTAAAGTTTTAAAAATCCTATTTATTCCATTATACAGCTTACCGGCATTTCCTCAGTTTGCAGTTGGCTTTGAAGAGTGCAGACATGCTCCCAGTCCATCGAAGATCGTCGCGCCGAGCTCCGGAGGTAAGTATGGGGTGAGGGGGGTGTGGGGAGGCAGGGTGCGCAGTGGGTGGGCGCAGGTTGCGGGAAGGGGCAGGGAGACTGCCAAGGGACAGTTTCCTTTTTTACAGGTTAAAAAATAAGAAAATATCGCGGGACCATTTTTTGTTTTACAGGGGCATGTGGCATGCTGGGGTGGGCTCTCAGCATGCCACTGGAGTCTTTCTTTTGGGGGGCAGCTGTAGCTGATGTCTTTCTTTTGGGGGCAGCTGTAGCTGATGGGGATTGGGAACCTCCGTCAGCACACAACAAAGGGGCAGGTATTACATTATGCCGACGGGGACTGGGCACCCCCATCGACACACAACAAAGGGGGTGACATTATGCTGTGAGGGATTGGGTACCCTGTCGAGACAATAAAAGCGGGGGGTGTTACATAATGCCGATGGGGAGTGGCTCCCACGTCGGCAACATAAACATTGGAGCACTGAAGCCAATGGGGCTTGGGGCCCCCGTCAGCAAATAAACACGGTGGGGGGGTTAATATTGTTTGTGAACACGGCGGCAAACCAACACCATGTTCACAAACAATATCAGTGTGTCAAGATCCCGCCCTGCAATGATGGGTCGCTCCCTCATTGCAGCGAATATGTATGCAATGACAAGCGGCCCTGATTGCAGCGGCTAAATTTTTACAAGTTGGTGTACGCTTGGCTGAACTAGTGTCAGTAGCAGCGCAAGCTTGGGGAAGTGGGCCAAGCCTTTAAAGGCTGTGGGGGCATTGGCCACAACAGTGCCATGCCTCCACAACCTGCTTCTGGAGAAAGCTGCTGCAATATGTTTCTTGAGCATGCGCGCAATCAACATAAAAAGTGCCTGTTTTCACATACCAGTCAGGCCCAGTCACAGAAAGTACCTCAGATTCAGGTTAGGGAATTACCATTACCAGTTCATAGCCCTTCCTTTAGGCCTATTATCAGCACCACTCTTCTTGTATCCTTCTTGGATCCTACACACTACTCTTCTTGCATCCATTATGGATCCTTCACACTGCTCTCTCTCCATCCATTATGGATCCTTTACACTGCTCTCTTTGCATTTTTTATGGATCCTACAAACTGCTCTCTTAGCATCCTTTATGGATGCTACACACTACTCTTCTTGCATCTATTATGGATCCTTCACACTGCTCTCTCTCTATCTATTATGGATCCTTCACACTGCTCTCTCTCTATCCATTATGGATCCTACACACTGCTCTCTCTCTCTATCCATTATGGATCCTACACACTGCTCTCTCTCTATCTATTATGGATCCTTCACACTGCTCTCTCTCTATCTATTATGGATCCTTCACACTGCTCTCTCTCTATCCATTATGGATCCTTCACACTGCTCTCTCTCTCTCTCTCATCCATTAAGGATCCTTCACACTGCTCTCTCTCTCTCTCTATCCATTAAGGATCCTTCACACTGCTCTCCTTGCATTTTTTATGGATCCTACAAACTGCTCTCTTAGCATCCATTATAGATCCTTCACACTGCTCTCCCTCCATTCTTTATGGATCCTACACACTGCTCTCTCTGCATCTATTATGGATCCTACACACTGCTCTCACTGGAAAAACATTCACAGTAATAACCAATGGTTGTTTGAGCACAAAATGCAGTGAGCAGCAGTTTTCAGTTAGTTGCTTTTATTCAGGATATTCTGAGCAGGTTTAAAGTGATACAAATAGTGCAGACATCTAAGTACATTCAACAGCTTGAATCAGTGAATGGGCTATCAAGAACAGCCTGCCTGCTCCTTACACCACATCCAAAGGCCAGCTACCAAATCCAGCACTTTGCTCCAATGGGGTTCATCAGGAGGAGGAGGAGGAGGCTGTCAACTCTTCCAGGCCAACACCACCTATTAAGACACCCCCTCACTCACAGTGCAGTAGATGGGGTAAGTCCTGGATACAGTGGGCATGTGGCTGAAGGAAGTCAGAAGGGGGTCAATAAGGGGGAGTAAGATAAAATACTGAAAATAGAAATTCTAAATTACAGAAATGGAAAAAAGTCATAGTGACAGTGCTGTGCTACACCATTGGTGAAAATCCTTTTTTCATTCCATAAGATCATAAACTGATGGCTTTAAGGAAGATCTCTAACTTTATTTGATTTTCCTCATTTGTCTTTCCCAACCACAGGATATCCAAATGGCAAATATGGGACACCACCAGACATTGGAAAGGTCAGTACCAATTTCAAATGAACTGGGCTGTTAAATCCAACCAGACAATCTTTGATATGTGGCACATAAATATGTTTTCTTGGAACACCCAGTGTCCCACATGGAGTTAGTGCTGTCCCTCGCAACAGAACCGGATTTGCACTGCTCACCTATTTCTCATAGGTGGGAAATTCCTCACTAAACCATAGGATTCCTACTGTACCTCTGAACTGTCCCTTATAAGGTGAGTTAGCCCTCACCACACAGTGAGATTCATATCTCTCAACTGTCCCTCATTAGGGGGATGTCCCTCACTGTACAGTGGGATTCATACCTCTCAACTGTCCCTCATTTGGTGGGAGATCCCTAACTGCACAGTGGGATTCATACTTCTCAACTTTCCCTCATTAGGGGGACATCCTTCACTGTACAGTGGGATTTATACCTCTCAACTGTCCCTCATTGGGTTGGAGATCCCTAACTGCACAGTGGGATTCATACCTCTCAACTGTTCCTCACTATATGGTGGGAGTCACACCTCTCAACTGTCCCTCATTAGGGGGATGTCCCTCACTGTACAGAGGGATTCATGCTTTCCAAATGTTCCTCATTAGGTGGGATGTTTCTCGCTGCACAGTGGGATTCATACCTCCCATCTGATCTTAATTAAATGTGATGATGCCCACTACACAGACAGAGAGAGAGAGAGAGAGAAAGCAGCCAAAGCTTCCTTAAATCAAGGAGGTTAGTTACTAGACTACACTGAATTGAATTATTATTTTTTGGACCTGTGTAAGTAACTAGTATTGATTCTCTGTTTTTGGGGTTGACTTTTCTTAGTTTAACTTTAATTTGCCTGGGAGGAACTATAGCTGGGAGATATTTGCAGTAATTTGTGATTAGACCTGTTACTTAACCTATGTCAAATAGGTGTCTGAAAGGAAGGAAGGCACTCTCCATGGTGGAGGGTCAGAGTTGTAGTTGATTGTTTCTGGAGGGCACAGGTTTATTCCCACCCACCCCAAGTGCAGGTAAAACTGAGCACCAAAAAGTATAGTAATTTGCTTTTTAAAATCGGAGCCCAAATGCCATGCATGCGCAAGAGTGGGGTGCTCCCGCGCATGCGTGGGATCTTTGCTCTCCCCGCTGTAGTGCATGTATGGGATTTGTACTCCGATTTTAAAACAGCAGATTATAATACTTTCAGTGCTCGGTTTTACTTCACACTCCCCAGGAACAGCTCAGAAGATTGAGGTGCACTTATTTCTTTACTATTTTTTAATTGCATGTCAAAAACCCGCACTTCAGGAACGCGCTGGAAGCATATGCACGTTCTTATCCAGGATGTGCTTCTGGGGGAAGGGTGAGTTGATCTCGGACCAAGTGGCCGAATAAATATGCATAAAACTAAAAATCTACATATATGGCTTACATTTCAGATCTAGTGGGACATACTAGGGCCAGTCTGCAATAGGTGTGTGCTAAGAGGCACATTGCTTTCATATGACAAAAAAACGAAAGGGCAAAGCTGACGGTGCCCCTTTAAGAAGGGGGAGAAAACCTTTTATAAGTACATTAGGGAGCAAAGAAAGACTAAGGCAGGGACACTGAGGCTGAATAAAGAGGAAGGTGGTTGGGCAGACAGCGACAGTGAAAAAGCACGGATACTGAATGAATACTTCTGCTCAGTATTCACAATGGAACAGCAGGGGAAGATACCTAATCCAGTCAACAGAGGCACTCTGGATAGGGTGGTTAATATAAGCCTTTCACAGAAGAAAGGGTTCTGAAAGAACTCTTAAAACTGAAGGTGGATAAAGCAATTGGGCCTGATGGGATTCACCCCAGAATTCTAGAAGAACTAAGGGAAGAACTAGTAACACCACTGACTACCCTTTTTAATAAATCATGGGAAAATGGTGTGGTACCTGAGGACTGGAGGAGGGTGGCTGTGATTCCCCTTCACAAAAATGGGAGCAAGACAGAGGCAAGAAACTACAGACCTGTCAGTTTGACCTCAGTGGTAGGGAAAATGATAGAATCACTTCTGAAGGAAAGAACTGTTGAGTACTTAGAGACCAGTGGGGCACAGGACCCAAGGCAGCATGGGTTCACAGAAGGAAGGTCATGTCAGACAAATCTAATTGATTTCTTTGACTGGGTGACCAAAGTAGTAGACCAGGGAGGGGCTGTGGACATGGCCTACCTAGACATTAGCAAGGCATTTGACACAATCCCATGCAAAAGATTAATAAACAAATTAGCCAGCCTGGGAGTGGGCCCCAGGGTGGTAGCCTGGATAAAACACTGGATGGACAACAGGACACAGAGGGTAATAGTAAATGGAGTCCACAGTGAAGAAAGGGGGTTACTAGTGGGGTACCGTAGGGTTCAGTACTGGGGCCGGTCCTTTTTAATGTCTTTATAAGTGACATTGCAGAGGGACTGGAAGGAAAAGTATGTCTTTTTGCAGATGACACAAAGATCTGCAACAGGGTTGCTATGCAAGGTGGGGTGGAAAGGATGAAGAGGGACGTGGCAAGGTTGGAGGAATGGTCAAATGTATGGCAGCTTAGATTCAATGCAAAGAAGTGCAAAGTAATGCACCTGGGAAACAAAAACCCAGGAGAAAAGTACACAATGGGGGGTGAGATGCTGACAACAACAGAAATGGAATGGGACCTGGGGATAGTCATATTAGATGATCTAAACGTGGGCCAACAATGTGAGAAGACAGTAAGAAGGGCTGGGGGGATACTGGGATGCATAGGGAGAGGCATCACCAGCATAAAACAAGAAGTTGTTGGTCCTCTGTACAGACAGTTGGTAAGACCACACATGGAGTACTGTGTACAGTTCTGGAGACCCCATCTCTGCAAAGACATAGACAGAGTGGAAGTTGTCCAGAGGAGGGCAACCAAAATGATGCAGGATCTGCACCAGAAGACATATGAAGAAAGACTAAAGGAGCTTAAGATGTATAGCCTCGAGGAAAGGAGGAAGAGGGGGACATGATAGAAACTTTCAAATACCTCAAGGAATCAACAAAATCCAAGAGGGTAGCATCTTTCAGAAAAGAGATGTGCAAGAACAAGAGGGCACAATTTGAAGATAGAGGGGACCGCTCAGAGGTAATGTGAGAAAGTATTTCTTCATGAAGAGGGTTGTAGATGCATGGAACAGCCTTCCTGCGGAGGTCGTAGAGTCAAAACAGTGGGGTAATTCAAGAATGCATGGAACAGACATAAGGCAATTCTAGTGGAGGGGGTAGGAGGAAGTAGGCTGTTGGTTAACTAGGATCTGCAGCTTATCCGTTAGGTAGTGAAATGGGCAGACTGGGTAGGCCAAGCGGTCCTTATCTGACATCAAATTCTATGTTTCTATGTTTCCTGCTTCTCAACTCTTTCTAATCAGGTAGGGTACTCTTCCTTTTACCACCCAGAATCCCCTCTGTCCCAAATAGAGAATGCGGTCCTACACTGCACAGTAGGATTGATATCTCTCTGCTGTCCATCATTAGGTGGAATACACTTTACTGCACAGTGCAAATTGTACTTTTTAAGTGCCCTGCATCTGGTGGGACATTTACTTTTTTTTTTTATTGACACTTTTCCTCCTTCCTCCCTCCCCCACCATCACCCGGCTTCTCCCTAAACTTACTTCTCCTGGGTCCTCTACAACTTGCTTTCCATGGCAGAGTGGTGGGGAGTCCCTCAACCCACCGATCAATGGATCCAGATTTTCTGGGAGGTGCCTGGGTCACCGGGTGCGGAACCTGTGGAGTGTCATTGATCATCCCACCAGCCAAAGTGTTTGTCACCTTTCTTCTCCCTCTTTTGTTGCCATGTAGCCCTCCCATAGGGCCACTGGCATTTGGGACATAGTCCCTCACGTGAGCATGCATCGTCATGCTTTCATGATATGTTGCGTGATACACCCTTCCTTCACTGTGTCCTGTGCGCCTGATCACTCATACATCTGCAGGTGGCAGTGCTGCAGCAGGACATGGAACCCTTCCCCCTTGAAAGAGAATAGCATCCTCTGGGACACTCAATCCCCCCCCCACTGGCCCCCGATGTCTGAGGCTCATTCTTGAACCAAGGTGGCCAGCATCGCAGGGAGATCCCTAACTGCACTGCGCGATTCTTCATGCCTTTGAATGGTCCTTTATTAGGCGGAACAACCCCCTCACTTCACACTGGGGTTCATTCTTCTCAATTGTCTCTCACTAGGTAGGGTGGACTTCTTTTTATCACCTAGAATTCCCACTTTACCAAATGGAGAGGGTGCTGTCCCACATTGTACGGTGGGATTCATACATCTCAAATATCAGTCACCTCATGAGGTAGGAAATCTCTGAGTACACCATTCACATCCTTCCCCATCTCTCATGGAGTGGGTGCTGCTCCAAACTGAACTGCACGATTCATTCCTCTTGACTATCCTTCAATGGAAGGGACATTCTTCTTATTGCCATTGAGGGTCCGGTCTGCCTCAGCAATGTGCTGTTTTAGTTTACAAGCTTATAGGGATGCTAGGAGGGTATCTTATAGATATATGAGTGTCACCTAGCATGTTCTTAGGACAAAGGAACTGCAAACCGAAGGTGATCAGTTCTGGTTCCCTAAGGACACATGATGTGTTATTCTTATATCCGTAAGAGGCCCTCCTAGCATCCCTATAAAATAACCTTTTCAGTCTATGTTCCTAGACTCTACAGCAAGAGTGAGAAGCCCATTAGAATGGTAAAGTGCATGAGATACCCTTGTATATATTAATATGTCCCACAGAGCCTCTCATTGTGGTATAAGAGTGGTTTCATGTGAGTTTTGCCCAAGAGAGAACAGTGAAGTGAAGCTGAGCTGTTCGGACACGAGCAGAACGCAAGGGAAAACACTCTTATACTGCAACGAGTGGTCACATTGGACATAATATATTTATGATCAAGCGATCAATGTTATTTTTTTTAAACTGTCCCAGAATGTGCCCATTTTATGGCATCCACATGTGACACACTCATCACAGAATAAGAGTGTGTCACGCACAGTGGAAGTAGGGACTCCGACTGGTCGGGAGCGCTCCCTCGATCTATGATGGTAATAAAAGTACCTCGTGCACAACTAAAGTAAATGCTGTGATTTGTGGGGAGAATCACATTTATTTTTATTTATGTATTTATTTAACAGTTGATAACTGGGAAAGGCACCCTGAACCGAAGTTCGTTTCCAGGTGTGATCCGGGGAATGGGGGTACAGAGTAGCAGCAGCAAATACAACTGACATACAGAGTGCAATGAAATGTACATAACAATGAAATATACATAACAAGTGATATTTACAGTTTGGCAAATAGAAGTACAACTCAGAAGCTATTTACATAGAGAGGAGAAATTATATACAAAGATATGTATAGAGAGGAATGAGGAGGAGTCAGATGTGACTGGCAAGGCCTAGGTGAGACGAACGGATGCAGGAAATATTGAAGGTGGTCTGAGTAGGTGCCTGAGAGTAGGAAGGAAGGAGAGGTGTAGGTGAGAGGAAGTCTGTTCCAGATGAAGGAAGTCTGTAAGAGAAGGAGAGAAGGACATGATGCTCCTGTGATCAATAAAGTAAATTAGAAACACAAAACTTTGTGTCAGTAGTTCAAGAGCTTAGGTTATTGGGTCAACTGCCTTCTTCTGAAGCATACTGGTGACTCTGCTTGTAAGAATATCTGTCTTGCCGGCCGGTGGCGCTGAGAGTTGAGGCGCTGGATTGCCACCTCACGCTGCACCGTGACCTGGGTTCAGGAGGCGAGCTCGGGCGTGGGGGTCAGCAGGGTGGGTGAGGATGGAGCACCAGACAGGCTGCTCTCCTCCCCAGGGAGGAGGTCGGGGATAGCCTGGTGTGCCAGCGGCTCCTGGTGGAGACTGGGGGTGCTGCAGCACACTCGGCAGCACGTAATCCGTGTGCCCTGACGCAGGCAAGGGTTGCCATGTGCGCCTTGCGTCGAGATTGTGTCCAAGCATGGGAGGAGGAAGGATCTCCAGAACAAGGAAACACCGGGTCTGAGGGGTAGGCGACGGCACCTGCCCCATGCCCAAGGCCGAGTCCATCCTGCCTGGCCTTCCAGGCTCCTCCACCCGGTCCTCTCCATGTCAGAGTCTGTCTGAAAGCCCAAAGAGGAGGGGGACCCCGCCCTGGAGAGGTTAATCTGGGGTGCCGATCGTGGACAAAGGAGGAGGAAGAGGAGGCACAGGTAGGTGGGCTTCAGGCACTGCAGGAACAGGCAGGATGCCTGAGAGAGGCCCCCCAGACCATGATCGGAGAGAAAAAGGGATGTTAAAAAAAAAAAAAAAAAAAAAAAGAACATCTGTCTTTGTTTTTGCAGGAATCGCTCCCATAGACTAGAGGAGGATGTCAATGAGAAGGTCCTGCAGGTGATCGAAGGACAGAATTCACATAGGTACGTACTTCAACGGAAACTTGCAGGGATGCATCAGCTCAAACACACTGGTTGAAGATGGCACAGCCATCATAAACCAGTGCCTCCCTGTCCATGAGCAGAGAGGGTATCTGTGAAATAGCGGGCGTTTCACTACTGAGTTACACCAAGAGGCAGCCGAAAAACCGCTTCACTGGAAGGCCACTTAAAAATAGAGGGACGCAGAGAAAATTTAAAAATAGAGGGACTTTAAGATCATTTTCTCCCAAGATTTACTTACTATTTATATGCTCTGTAGTATAGCCAGAGAGTCTTGGAGATTTCACTGACTCATATCTTGCTACATTACCTAAAGACTTCATAGTGTGTTAGTATAACATGCATAGGTTTTGTTTAGTAACTATATATATGTCTTCTATATTCTTTTTACTACCTCTCTTCATTGTGAGACACAATGGAAACATTCACTCAGGATTTAAGTATTTTCACAAACTAAATATCCTGCACGCATTTGACTGTGCTAGCCCTCTCCCTTCTGAGTCTGTAACATCCTCCAGCCCTTTCAATACAAGTCCCTTACTTCCTATTTGTGTTTTCATACTCATCTCCCCATTGACATGAGTGATCTAATTCTACATTCTTGGAGCGTTAAGGGACTCAACTCACCTTGTAAATGTAAGCAAATACTTTCTTACCTCAAAAGCATAAAACTCATATTACTTTCTTACAAGAAACAAAAGTTTTAATAGAGGATGTCGACAGACTCAGAAGGGATTGGGTCGGTCAAGTATATGCGTCCTCCTCTACTTCTAAAAAACCGGGAGTTGCTATTCTATTACATAAATCCCTTAACTGGACCCTTATCAACTCCATCTCCGATTCAGATGGCAGATAGATTATAGCCCACTTAAATACCCCTGCAGGCCCCCTTATGTTAGTCAACGTTTATGCCTCTAACTCTGATTCACCTGAATTCTTTCATAATATGGCCCAACAAATTATGAACTGTAACTTTAACAATTCTCCTATACTTGTAGGTGGGGATTTCAATTTAGCTTTGGAAGCACATTTAGACAAAGTAACTCTTCGTGTGATTCCCACCCCAGAAGTATTTCTGCACTCTCAATGCTAATGAAAGACTTTGGTCTCACCGACATTTGGAGACTACACCATCCTAGACAGCGCGACTATACTTTTTACTCACCACTTCATAAATCTTATAGCAGAATTGACTACTGGTTTTCTTCCCATTCATCACTGAAAAAATTATCGACACAACTATCCTCCCGATTACTATACAAGACCATTCTCCTATAAAATTACATCTTATTTGGGGCCCGCCCCCATCTAAATCCCCCTCCTGGCATCTAGACCCACTCTTATTGAAAGACCCTGATTTCTTACCTTGGATTAGATCCCAAATCCAAGAATTTCTTTCCTTTAGCAACACTCCTGATGTATCTCAAAGTAACAGCTGGGAAGCACTTAAAGCAGCAGTTAGCTTTGTAGATTAAATAATGAGTGGAGATGATCAGAACCAGTTCTATTTTTGACAAATCCAGCTTGGGAGGTGTGGACAAGTTTTGAAATTATTGATTCTAAATGAGCCCAAACTGTAAAATGGTTTAATAAAACCAGCAATAAGTCACCGTTGTGGGTCAATATGGAAACATCTCTATGTCCGAGCAATGTCACCACTTCCTTCATTTATAACCCCCCCATTTAAAATCTCACCCTACTATAGCATCATCCATATACTACTAGAAAATAATTCATAAATGCCTTAAATCCAACCCAACCCCTCTCATATATGCCCCCCGTTTGGGAGAACACAACATCACTCTTGATAATCACCCAATTTTTTGTTGTAATTGGAAAAACAGGGGCATTTTTTTCTTGGAGGATATACTTATACCTCAGACTCTCAAAATAAATCTTTTTCTGACCGTGCAAACAATGAAATCTTCCCCAGCACAATTTCTGAAATATTTACAGTTACGCATGGCATGGCACCTTTATTTTCCTACTATTCCTTATCAATCTTTATATGATACTTTTATTTCTAAATGGATCAACACAAACTCTAAATTAAATAGTATAATTTACAAACGTATCAGAAATACAATTCCAGATCAATCTATCATTGCAAAAACTAAATGGAGTACCCTTTTAAATTATAACCTAACCAATTCACAATGGCATAACTGCTGGCTATCCTGCCATAAATCTTTCAAGGATAATCGCAGTTCACGCATACAAACCAAAATTCCGCATCAGTGGTACAGAACTCCTGAGATTTTGCAAAAAAATGGGCTTAATAGACAACAAATGCTGGCGCTGTAACTACCCCAATGGCAATTTGCTACATATTTTATGGTATTGTCCTCCCATACACAATCTTTGGCGTCATATTCATTTCTTTGCAATGAAAGTGATTGGTATATCCTTTGCATTAGATTCAAAACATTGCATACTTGGTATTTTCAATGTTCATGCATACAAAATATCCCAATCTCAGAATAGGTGGTTATCCCTACTATTCCTTCAAGTTAAACATCTTATACTAATGCACTGGAGAGCCAACATCATTCCCCCCCTCGGATATTCTCAAACAGCTATCTCAATCGCCATCCTTGATCATATGTCACACTTAGCCTCTGACTGACTTAATTTATATAATAAATGCTGGCAGGACTATTTTAAATATTTAAACACGTCTACACATATTGTCACTTAATCCATATGTTCATTGGAATTTTGCTTCTAGCTCTTCGTTCCTTTTCATCTCCTATCTTTCTTTTATCTCCTTTTCTTCTTCCCTTCTTCTTCAGTCTTATTCACTTTCTTAGATATTTTTCTCTTTTTTATGTTCTTTATACAATCTTACACATACTTGTATTAAATTACAGCATAATAGAAGTACAATCATGACTGCTCATATTTCTTGTTTGTATCTACCCTTTTTATTTATTTATTTATTGAATTTTGATGACCGGGTAGGCCCACTGGGCCCGTAGAGGTCCCTTTTTCAGGGGCGACCCGGGTGCAACAACAACATACAGGTAACAGTTCAGTACAGTCTGGAGAGAGGAACAGTATTTTAAAAATAGGAGTACATATCTTTGCAGGCGCCAAGGAATGGAAAACATGCAGGCTGTATGGACATGAAGGTAACAAATAATGAGCACGTTAAACTTTAAGCATCCTTACTAGTAGGTTAGATACCAGGTCCACAGGAAATAGTGAGCAGCGTCTGTAGACCAAGGGTTAGCTGATAAGCACGCAGGGTTGGAAGGGGGATAAGTTAGGGACCTAAGTGCACCCCTTCAAAGAGAAGAGGACCAAATGTCCTGCCTAGATGGCTGTTGAGGACAAGTGAGCTGCTCAAGAGGCTGAGCTAGGTCAGGTACTGTGGCATAGACATATGATCCTATTGAGCAGGTGTCCTTCAGCAGCGTCGGAAGCTAGAAACAGTCTCCGCCTCCCGGACCTCAAGGGAGGTTGTTCCAGGTGGAAGGCGGTGATGCGTAAGGACCTAGACCCGCTTTGGTCCTCATCTTTGGGACCTGGAGGAGATTGGCCTGATGAGCGAGGCACCGTGGGTTAGGTTTTGCCCTGGACGAGCCCAACCAGGCTAGGGGAGGAGAGGGACCAAGTATCTTGTAAGGTAAGGCAGAGGAAGGGTAGGCTAGACGAGCATCAGCGATGGCCACCTGAGCCTGGATTGGGCCTCACAGTGGTGAGTCATAGGTGAGACAAGGTGGCAAAGCGGACTATCTTATTGTACAGAGTCTGCAGCCTTCCCATTCCATCATGGCCACGCCCTGGAGGATCGGGCCTCAATGTGAGCTTTGGGAGGAGTACGCTTGTGGCAATGGCTGCCCTGGCTTCAGGAATGATTTGGTCCTTTAGTCTATAAAGGATGCCTAATTTCGCATGGATGGCTTTTGTGATTTGATCTACATGATTCTTTAGAGTAAAACCTTGGTCTAGGGTAAGGCCAAGGTATTTGGTAGAGGAGACCACCTCAAGTTTTGCACCCCCTGGACTGGAGTTGTAGGTGGTGTGACCTCTCTGTTCCCAGGGATCTAGGGCCAAAGAGCATTACCTTCATTTTGCTAGTGTTTAGAACCATTTTGTTCAGAGTTAGCCAGTCCTCCATCAGGTGGATGTCTTCTTGGAGGGCTGTCTGCACTCGGGTAAATTATGGGAGGCTCTGTAAATGACTATCATCATACTGCTGACTGAATGGCACTGCTACTACCGCAGTTTTTGTGCAGATCATTAATGAACAGTGTAAAGAGAAGGGGCCAAGGATTGACTCTTGGGGTACCCTTCTTTAAGTGGAGCTAGCTTAGAGACTTATCCTCCCATTTACCCTCTGGGTGCTCGAGAGATAACTCTGGAACCATCCCAGTGAGTGAGAATCAAGGCCAAGAGAACACATTTTTGTAGAAGGAGGTTGTGGTTTACCAGGTCAAGGCTTTGATAGGTCAATGAAGACCGCCCCTGTGCTGACCCTCCATCATTATTACTCAGTACTTCAGCTGAGAATTTAGTTAGCGCAGTGTCCAACCCATGGTTAGCCCTGAACCCGTGCTGAGATGGTGAGATTACCCGGTGAGTTTCTAGGTAGTCCCGGAGTTGAGAGTAAACAAGCTTCTCCTGTACCTTAGCTATGGAACACAGCAGGAGATAGGCCTGAAATTCTCAATGGGCTCTGCTGCTCCTCCCTTATGTAAGGGAATCACAAGTGCTTGTTTCCAGAGCTTGGGTACTGATCGCTCGCTATGGACCGATTGATCAGCCAAGTTAGGGGTTTAGCTAAGGCTGGGGCTCCTCTTTAGGATTCTTGTTTGGATCCCATCAGGGCCCCCAGATCCCTTAGGGAAGGGATTTGAGGGTGGTAGGACCTCTTTTTCCTGACCAACCTCAAGCGAAACAAAGGGCGATCAAGGTCCTAGCTATTGTAAAACCGGGTTACTATTCGTGTCGGGAGGTCCCTACTTATATGCCTCCAGGTTTGTGAAGTAGGTGTTAGGGTCTCAGCAATATGAGATCCTCATAGATTAGTTGCCCATTAGCCAGGATTGGGCTGGGTGGCGTTGAATACCCTTTGAGGAGTTCGTTATCGTGTTGCTCAGAAAAGCCTTTGGATTGCTGGGTTAGTTTTTTTGGAGGTTGGTGATATAGGCTTTCTTCGCTAGCTTAATGGCCTTTTACACTGATTTCTAAGGGCCCATAGGCCTCTAGGTCCCTGATTGCCTTGAGTTCCGGTACTTATTCCAGGCCTTGTCCCGGGTGGACATCAGGGCTTTTAGAGAAGGCAGGATCCATTTGTAGCAGCTTCCCTTTACTCTGTGGGTTTTTAAAGGGGCTAGAAGGTCCATAATTCTCATGAGGGATGTCTGGAAGAAATTGACGGCATCCTCCAGACTGGGAAGGTGCCTTATATTGCTCCAGTCGATGCCATTTAAGTAGCGTAATGAATTGGTCAGGCGTGAAGTTGGAGTAGTCCCTAGAGGTAAAAAATCCGGTGGGACTTTATTCGCACAATTCTTCCAGATGGCTAATACAGGCGAGTGGTCGCCAATGCATCTGCCAAGGTCCCTGCCATTTTACATTGTTAGGGTAGAGGTCAGGACCCAATCAATTATAGTATGCCTTCCAGTGGCGTGATTCATTCTGGTTGGTAAGGTAATGACTTGGGTGAGGTGGGAGTCATTTAGTTTAGCGTTGATGGTGGATTTCTCAAGGCCCAGTTTAGGTTGAAGTCACCCAGTAGGATGATCTCTGAAGCAGATTCTACTGCTGGGTTCTGCAGGAAGGGGCAGCAAGAGGCTAGCGAAACGCATTTGTGGGCGGGGCTGTGGCGCAGCCTGTTATCAGAGATTAACTTAGCCCTCTAGAGTGAGCCGAATGAGTATTGCTTCAGTTTCCGGGGACTGGCCATAAAATGCCGTATTTTGTCTCTGTCATACAGATTGTACTGCTACATATTGTTTTCTCTACATTTGTTTTCCTCTTAATATCACTGTATAATACTTCAGACATCATGTTTTTTCCTTCTTCCATTAAGAATTTATGTAAGTATATATTGGAGAATGTAGTATATTTGTATGCATAATCACAATAATTACAATAAAAAGATGAACTGTTAAAAATAGTGGGGCAACAAGAGATAGCTTAAAATGGGGACTTAAAGAGGCAGCTTAAAATAGAGGGACAATGAGAGGTAACTGAAAATAGAGGGACACTGAGACAGCTTAAAATAGGACACTGCGAGACATAGAAACATACAAGCATAGAATCTGTTAGCAGATAAGGACCACTTGGCCCACCCAGTCTGCCATTTTCCCCTACCTACAGTATCATCGCAAACCCTACATGATCGCTGGCTCTTTCTCCCTCCCTCCATTCCTTTCCACTAAGATTCCCTTATGCCTATCTCATGCTTTCTTGAACCCCACCGCTATTTTTGGCCCCACCACATCGACTGGTAGGCTATTCCAGGAATCCACCACACTTTCTGTGAAGAAGTACTTCCTCACATCTCTACTGAATTTGCCCTCCTCCTGCTTCATAGCATGTCCCCTTGTTCTTCAGCACCTTTTTTTCTGAAAACTACTTTCCCTCCTGTACTTTATTTATCCCCCTGGGGTATTTAAAGGTCACCATCATTCCTCCCTGCCTCTCTTCCAGGGTGTACATATTGAGTTCCTTTAGTCTCTTCTCATAGAGCTTTTTGTGCAGACCCTTCACCATTTTTGTTGCCCTCCATTTGGCCATTTTTATCTGCCTATATGCTTCCAGATATGTGGCCTCCAGAACTGTATACAGTATTCTAGGTGAAGTCTCACTTACAATCTATACAGCGGTTACTTCACCTCCCTCCTTCTTCTGGTCATACCTCTCCCTATGCACCCCAGCATCCCACTGGCTCTCCCAACTGTCTGGCTGCACTACCTGGCCACCTTTAGGTCATCATAGATGATTGACCCAGTCCCTCTCTTGGTGGATGTCAATAACACTCACCCTATTTTGCACTCTGCTCCTGGGTTTTTGTGCCCTAAGTGCATTGTGTTGAATTTTTTCACACCAAAACTCAGCTGCCATAACACTGGCCACTTCTCGAGTTTTCTCAGGTCTCTGCTCATCCTTTCCTTCCCCATGGAGTGTCCACACTGTTGTAGAGTTTGCTGTCATCTGTAAAGAGGCAGACCTTCCCCTCCAGCTCCTCTGCAGAGTCACTTATAAAGACATTAAAAAGGACCACTTCCAGCACTAATCCTTGAGGCACCCTGTTGGTCACCCTCCCTTCCTCTGAGTGAACTCCATTTACCACCACCTTCTGTTGCCTATCCCCTAACCAGTTTCTTACTCAGTTCACTACTTTTGGACCCACTCCTAAGCTACCCAGATTGTTTACTAGACTTCTATGTAGAACAGTGTCAAAAGTCTTACTGAAATCTAGGTAGACCACATCCACTGCTCCACCGTGATCTAATTCCTTGGTCATCCGATCAAAGAAATCTTTTTCATTTGACATGACCTCCCCCCATGAATGCATGCTGCATGCTCTCAGGTCTTGAAACCCCTTAAATTTAAGATATTCCACTATCCTCTCCTTCAGCAGCGACTCTATTAACTTTCTCACCACTGATGTCAGGATGACTGGCCTATTATTGCCAGCCTCCTGTCTGCTACCACTTTCGTAAGTGGGACTTAAACCACTCCTGTTTCCAGTGAGCTGTTAAACAGGACTTTTAGAAGTGCAGCCAGTACCACTCCAAGCTCCCTCAATACCCTAGGATGTACCCCATCTGGCCCCATTGCTTTGTCCACCTTCAGAGTAGCGAGTCCCTTTAGGACTCTCTCCTCTGAAAAAGGAAACTGTCCACCTCCCTCCTAGAGCTTCTGTTACTTTTTTGTGGTCTCTCCCCTTCACCTTCCACTGTGAACACTGAACAAAAGTATTTGCTCAGGATGTCTGCCATTCCCTGGTCCCCCTCTTCACAGTCCCTCCATCCCTTTTTAACCTTATAATCCCTCCCTTGGTCTTCCTATTTTCGCTTACATACCTAAAAAATGTCTTGTCCTTTTTCGTTACAACTTAGGCTAGTTTCCCTCCAATCTGCACCTTCGCTGCCCTTACTACTTTCCCTGCCCCTCTTTTTCTCCTGATACAATTCCCTATTCTCCTACCTCTATATCTCTTTATATCTTCTGAATGCTACCCTTTTCACCTTTACCTTTTCAGCTACCTCTTTTGAGAACAATAGTGGTCCCTTTTTCCTCTTACTTCTGCTCACTTGCTTGACACAGAGGTTTGTTGCCTTCACTATGCTCCCTTTTAGCTTCACTGTTTCTTCACTCCACCCAGGTCATCACTACCTGCCAGATGACCCCTGAGGCATTCACCTACTGTAATAAAATCTTCCCTCCTGATGGCCAGGAACCTTGCCTTTGTGTGGTTCGATTATGCAGCCATCCTTATATTGAACCACACAGTATGATGCTCACCGTGGTCTCTCACCTTGATGCCTGCAACACTGTCCTTCTTAGTGAGTGCTAGGTTCAGTATTGTCCCATCATGAGTAGGTTCACAGACTAGTTGCCTGAGAAACACCCCTTGTAGGGAGTCAAGGATGTCCCTGCTTCTAGATGAAGCCACAGCTGGGAAGCTCCAATCTACATACGAGAGCCTGAAGTCCCCCACCAGCTGCACCTCACCCTTTTCTGCCATCTTGCCAGTGGCTTTTACTAGTACCATATCTAACTCTTCCCCCTGTGATGAAGATCTGTAGATCACACCACCACCGTTACCCTTCTACAAGGTGACCCACAGTACCTCTGCCCCCCCCGTATTCCCTGTATCTCTGTTGCTTTTATGCATTACCTCACATAAAGCCACATACTCTCTCCTTTTCTTCCCACCCTGCCCCTCCTGAACAGACTATCGCCTGGTATGGCCATGTCCTCCTCATCATTTTCAGTGCACTGTGGCTCAGTAATGCCCACAGTATCCAGACCAGCCTCTGCCATGATGGCATCTAAGTCCAGAATAATATTTCCTAGACTTGTGAGATTCACATACGTGGCCTTACAGATTTTGTTACCACTCTGATCAGTACCACGTTTTTGTCTTCCCTTCTCCCCCCCACTTATGTTTTTATAATGCTTCCATTTCCATTCCCATTCATCTATACTATCCTACTTCTTTTATTAATTTGCACCCTGAGGCATTTCTCTCCCCTCAGGTGCTCCCTACTTTCAATTTTAGCCTGCAGGACAGCTTAGCATAGAGGACACTGACAGACAGCTTAAAATAGAGGAACGCTGAGAGGCAGCTTAACATAGGGACATAGAGAGGCAGCGTAAGAACCGATGGATGCTAAAAGGCAACTAAAAATAGAGGGACACTGAGTGACAACTGCTGACACCAGCCAGGTTTCTGGATCTCCTTCCTTGTGTGCTGTCTCTTTGGACTCCGTCCAGTGTCCAAACTGATAAATGCACACTGACTAATGAGATGGGATAAAACAGGAAAACTGGGAATTTATGAGTACTATAAATGTAACCTCCACTATACCTCCAGTCTTCACTGGTCAGTAGCTAGGACAGGCATGGCCCCAGGAAACACTTCATGTCTAGGGGTCAAGATGGCATGTTTGACAAAGGGCACCCCCACAACAATACTCACAGTCACTATATATGATGTCAGCAGCCATGGGGTGAGTACAGCTCAGATCTCCACTCTGTCAGGAACAAACACTCAGACACAGTGAATTAAGCAGTAGTATGCTTTGCTGGGCTTGTCAGCAGTTACAGACTCGAACAACAATTTCCAGCTGCTCCCCTTAAAGGCACTGTATATGCAGGTTCGATCTTGACCCTGGACACAACTTAGGACCTTTGGAGCCCCTTATCAAAAAGGTTGTGCCCCACAAACACATTTAGATCCAATTGATCCCCTCTATACCTTTTTACATTTCAAATCCAAACACCAGTGGGTGAGGTAATACTTCAGGTCAGAGCCCAATCTACTTTGTGAAATTCACTGTTGCTGCAAATGTTCTAAGGCTTTGCTATTCTGATAGTCACATCAATTAACACCATAGCACCTAGTCAGGTAGTGATGCCAGAGGCATCCACTGCTGGAGGGACAATAATTCTTAGACTTTGGTTTGCAAGGGTCCCCTTGTCCTGAGGGCATACATGCACCATGCCAGGCCAGTCTCCCTCTCTGGAGCCAGGACGTCACCCCTTTGGTGGGTATCTCACCTAATGATTCTACATACTGGACAGTGTGCTGGGCAGTGTGCAGCAATGCATATTCCAGCCTGCCTACTGGCAAGGCGCCGCCATGTTCACAAACAATATTACAGTAGCAACGTTCCACCCAGCAATGATGGGTCGCTCCCTTATTGCAGCGGATTGCTGATGCTACAATGACGAGGTGGCCCTGATTGCAGCGGCTGAAACGTTTAGGGTTGTGGCATGCTGGCTGAACTAGTGTCAGCAGCAGCGTGCGTTAACACGGCATTGGGGAAAGTGGGCTAAGCCTTTACAGGCTGTGGGGGCATTGGCCACAACACTGCCGCACCTCCACAACCTGCTTCTGAAGAAAGCTGCCGCAATATGTTTCTTGCGCATGCACGCAATCAACATAAAAAAAGAGCTAGGAAAGGAGATAAGGGTTTAGTGGACAAAACACAGTATGGCTTCAAAATAACAGATCCTGCTTAACAAATATACTTACATTCTATGAAAATTCAGCACTTAAACAATAAAATACCAATTGATGTAACAAACAGGATTTCCATAAAACATTTGATATTGTTTCTCACAACGTACTAATACATCAATTAAAAGCTGCAAATTTAAACAACAAATTTGTTGAATGGGTACTAAACTGACTAGATGGAAGATCGCAAGTGCTGCTCAACCCTTTCCTGTCTGTGTTAGAGGACAGAGAACCGCGTCTACATATGACTATTATGTAATAAATGTCTTATTTGCTACACAAGGCATTCTGACTTCAACTTCCTAGGTCACCCTTTGATTAAATACAGTGCTCCTCTCCCTTCCTGCACACTGCCCCCGTGTGGGGAGTTATATGGCTAGAACCTGTGCCAGGGGATGGTGCGAACATCTTTGCGATTTAGAGGAGGAAGCCCATGATAACAGTATTATGGCACGAGTCGGGATACTGACAGAGCCTGAAGAAGCAACGTGGGGAATGCTTTCAAGGAGAAACAAATAGTGCCAAATGAAGAGTCTCAAACACAGATCCAACACCAGGTAGAACTCCTCCTCCTACTCCTCCTTCTGGTGCAGGTGACCCAGGTTCGGGAATAAGGCTGGGTTGTCAGAGGGCCAGCTGGAGGGAGGATGGCTGAGTGTCTGATGGATGCTCACCTCCTCGGGGATGGGAGGGAGCAGGACTCTAATAACACAGCCACCTGGATGACCACAGGTGGCAGTGTGAGCTGGAGCCATGGACTGAGGGAAAGGGAGGGACATCGACGGCATGATGCGCTGTGTCAGCCAGGGTCTTCCCGATGTCTGAAGGCAGAAAAGTACAAACACCTCCTGACTGTACAGGATGCCGTCTGCCGCCCACAGACCATGCACTGCTGACTGGGTCCTCTACTCCAAGACCAGTACTATAACTCTACCCAGGGGAGTAAGGACCTGGCCCCTGGGCAGCTTTTTCCATGGGGGGGTGTCATTCATTGGGGACCTTGGAGTAGAGGGAAGTCCCAGGGATGGTGGATGACATTGCTGGGTGGAGTGGCAGGACTGATAGGGTCTGGTCGGCCTGGCAGAGGAAAAAGTGCAGTAAATAAAAAAAAAAAAAAAGAAACCCTAATCCATTTAGTGATGCATGTCAGCGGGGCTGTCTGTTTCCTAGTGTGCAAGTCTCTCTGAGGATGAGAGCCTGAATCAGCTGGGTGATTGGCTGGACTTTGGCCAGACTCCATGAGCCTCCATTTCAATGCCGCCAAATGCAAGGTGCCATACTTGAGATGAAATACAGAGGTGAGGTCTCACTTGCTGCAGAGGAGCCTGAAAAGGACCTGGGGCTCATAACAGGACAAGTAGCTCATGTCAGTTGTTTATTTATTTTTTATTTATTTTATTTATGACTTTGGTAACCGGGTAGGTGCGCTGATCCCAGGGACTGTTTTCAGGCACGACCCAGGCTACATACGGTGGCACAGGAACTAATGTAACAAACAACAAAGCATGGAACAGTTGACAAAAAAACAATGAGATAAAGGTTACAATAGTGCATGGGAATAGCAGATAGAAGAGCAACAAACAATACAGGTTTCCATAAACCATGCATTACAATAAGTAAGGGTATGCATAAACATACAGTTCTATCAGCTGCAGCTACAACAGGAGACAAACAAGGGAGTCTAAGTATAAGTATAAGTCGAAAGAGGGATGAGGCATAGCAAAGTATAGGGGAGGTGGGCAGAGGGGTGGAGGAAGGATTAACAAACATGGGTACTAAAGCTCAAGTGTACAAGTTACACAAGTTGTAAGGAGGATCAGGGATTGCAGGGATACATCAAAAGGAGCAAGCAACAGAGCAGGGGAAGTAGTCCTGCCACTACATAAGGCCCTGGTCAGGCCTCACCTCCAGCACTGCATGCAGTTCTGGGTTCCTCAATACAGAAAAGACATCGAAGCAGTCGAGAGGGGGCAATGTGGGCAGCCAAAATGATCAGGGAAACGGGGGAGGTAAAAACTATGAAGAGGGGCTAGAGGCTCTTAACATGCTCACCCTGGAGAAAAGGAGACTACATGGGGAAAACATCTGTCCTTTGCCGATGCAGAGGTATCAACAAGATTGAACATATGAAGATGTGTGATCTAGTGTTCTCCATGCAAGGATATGCCCTAAAGCTAAGAGGTCATAAATTTTGGGGTAATATTAGGACTTTTTTTCACCTTGAGGGTGGTGAACCAGTGAAACATCCTACCTACAGAGACAGTGGATATGGAAACAGTGCATGCTTTCAGTGTAAGCCTAGACAAATGTTTGCCTACTGAAGAAATAAGCAGGTGCCCTGCACAGTAGAGTGGATGGGAATTATTGTTACTGCATGTTCACACAAAATATTCTCTTTTTTATGCCTCTGTATGAAGTGGGGGTAGGCGGGTGGGGCATAAATTACTCTAGTACTGTATTTCCTGCAGTCCACAGTGGACTATGAAGCCAGTGGGTTGCCTGGGTCTAAAGGTGGGCGAGCGGTCCTTTTAATAGGGGTCCTCCACTGGGTTGAGGTGGGATGGGACAGTGAATGCCACAGGTGGGCGAGTTGTTTTTTTTGTTAATTACACCTAGGATTTGGGTGTACTCTGAGAGTTTGGGTACATAGCTGGGTGATTATTTTCTGCATCACACGTGGACATTGTGTTGGAGGGTGGGATCAGAAAGTGAGGAGGTTGCAGGTGTGTAAATACATTTTTGTTACAGGTCTGAGACTTGGGAGTTTTGGGGACAGTACAGTGGGCCACACAGGCCAGAATTCAGATAGAAAAGCAAAAACCCAATTCTGGCTTGCCCAGCTGGACTGAAGAACATCCAGGCAAACCAGTTCTTTTGGACTGACCTGCAGACAGTTTGTTTGGGCTGAACTGCAGAACAAGTTTAACAATGCTCTGGAAGGAGAAGAGATCGGAATGAGCGGGACGGGGACGCTGCAGCATTATTCTAGTTTAATCATGATCTGTTTATTCCTAGGCAGTGGCAGAAATCAGACGATTTTAACCCAGTAACCTTATACTTCTATGACAAATCATTGGAGAAAGAGGTATGTTGGGCAGTAATTCCTATTTACTTTTTTAATTATTCTATAATTTTCTTTACCCAGGATAGCTTAGCTGAGATTAATCTCATTTTCAGTGGGGTCCTGCATCCACCCAATCATACAGCTGAGTGGCACTGAAGAACTGGGAGATTGGCAGACTTGCCCACTGTCAAAAAAGCAAGCCAAGGGCTGTACTAGATTGGGACGTTCATTCATTCATTGAGCAGTAAGGCACTCCAGAATGAGCTCTGTGCTGGGATAACAGCACATCTCAGGTGGGTTGAAGTACATGGCCAAAGGCTGAGCAATTCCATCACCTAAGAAGTGTTCTACTCCCAGCACAAAGCAAACCCTAGAGTGTGATTACAAAATGGGCGCATTAGACCGGTGAAGAAGCAACTAAACAATTTTATTTTAAATAAGTAAAAATAAAAATGTATTAAAAAAAAGATAAAAAGGAGGAAAAAGTAGTTCTATTGCACCACTGTAATTTTGCTATTCGGCCAGTAACTGGTAGATGCTGCACTGTGTTTTTTAAATACAAGTAACTGAACAGAGGTGTATACATCTGTGCCTACTTAATATAAACAGGACAGTGATATCACAGATCTTTTGCCAGAACTGTTGTGTTGAAATATCAGTACTCTTTTCCGAGCTCCTCAGCCAATCAGGTTTCTGGATTTTTTACCCCACCCCACCCCTTCATAATTAAGTTTAATCAGACTGAATGGGAAAGCCCTGGAACATGGATTTTCTGCCTGACAGTCTTTTGCTCCACCCATTACATCACACTGCACTGGCACTGAGAGTCAAGCCGGGATCTCCTAACTTCTAGTCATTTGCTCTGGCCATTACACCACTCGCTGGGGGAGCTGGGACTCAAACTGGTATCTCCTGGTTCTTAGTCCTTTGCATTAACCATTATACCAGTCTCCCTGGGAGCTGGGATTCAAACTGGTATTTCCTGGTTCTTAGACCTTTGCACTTACTATTATACGATATCCTGTGATAATAGTGACCAAATATGGGTGACCATTAAAATGGCGACTCATATTTGGCGCTATTATCATGGGCAACCCGCAAGCGTAGCAAAGCACTGCTACCTCGTGGGTAGGGGAGGATAGCGACGGGAAGGGGAAGGATAAGGAAGAAGGCTATTACCCTGTAGAATGCCTGCTGCTGCTGAGCCAGCCATGTGGTTTGGTCATGAGGGAGGCTAGTCCGGCACAGCAGGTACTGGGTTCGGGGCTGGGAAGGTAGGACTTTTCTGCTGCCCGCGGCCATGGACTTAACTTTTAATGAACTGCACCCCTCCTCGGCACACCCCCTGGAGTTAAGAATCTAAAATCGGGGGTAAAAGACTTATTTTCTGCTGGATGTCAGGTCACCAGCAAGTGTATAGCGCTAATTTGCTTTTTGGTGATATACACTCGCCATAATAGCGATTATCTTTTCGCGTTCGCTATTATGACATAGAATCCCATTATACCAGTTTTCTTGGAGCCAGGATTCAAACTAGGACTTTATCTTTAGTCCCTTGCATTAACCATTACACCACTATCCCTGGGAGCTGGGATTCAAACTGGAATCTACTGGCTCTCAGTCCTTTGCACTACACCACTCTCCCATGGAGCTGGAATTTGAACTGGAAAGTCCTGGCTCATAGTCCTGCCCTCTGGCCCAGGACCACAGCTACTGTGATCTGGGATATGGACCTGGAATTCCATGCTACACACTGCACCTTTTGACTGGTATTGGACAAAGATGACAGCAGTGAATACATTCATCTCTGACAGCAAGAATGAGGAGCATGGCAAATTCTACTAGTGAGCTGCCATGGGGCAGACTGGCACCCTGATCATTGTGGGAGGGTGAAAAGGGTAGACATAGGAGAACTACAAAACATTCTGTGGTTCTGGGAGGTTCTGATAAGCCATCAGATGGTTTGAATGTAATCTGATCCTTATTAGAACTTCCAGATTCTTTTTTTTTTTTTTAAAGATTTAAAGATGAAAATGACTTCAGACCTAATTTCTACCTAACCATTGTCAATGAAAGGAAAGGAGGGTACAGTAAAAGCTTCTTAGAGTTGCGCTAAATATATTCACTTTCATATAGCTAATTCTGTGTGAGCATGACTTCATACAGTTCTGGCTCACTGGGTCCTTCCCCACTCCAGCCTTCATTCTGAGGCTAACTATCACCCACAGCCTTCCTTCAGGATAACACGCCTGCTGTGGAGTGCATTAAGCTCCAAAACCAAAGTTTTTAAATTTATCAGAACCTTTTCAGAAACTAAAAATGGTTCTGATAAGGTTCTTTTACAAAAACTGACAGAGGTCCTGGAAGGTCCTAAACTTATCTGAACCTGCCTCCCATTTCTAGAAAGGGGTGTTTGCATCTGTCTTCGTTATATCTTTGATCACCTTGCAATGCCTTGGATAAACCCCTGCTCCCATTTCTAGAAAGGGGTGTTTGCATCTATCTTCGTTATATCTTTGATCGCCTTGCAATGCCTTGGATAAACCCTAACACAAGACAGATTAGCATCCTGGGGATAGGTAAGGGGCAGGATCTTGTCACAGGCCTCATCATGAAGTAAGCAAAAGGTCACAACAGGGTGTGCATTAAATGATTTTAATGCACATCCCAGGAGAGTGAGGACGAGGGTCAGCCCCTGGAAAGTATACTGAAATTCCTTAATGCACACCCTGGAGGGACTTACTGCACTTATAAAATGGCTCACTGCTCTTATGAATGTTAATGCTACTGCTGAGATCACTCTTACAGCTGTAAAAGTGGTCTCATGTGCATTCTTAGGGTATGAGAACTGAGAACCAAAGGAAAGTACTAAAATTGTATTGATCGAGATTGATCAGTTTTTTTATATTAAAATTTTGAAAAACTTTCCCGAACATGCCAGTTTCTAGGTCCACTGCATGTGAGAAGCTCTTCACAGAATAAGACTGTCTCACATGCAGGTGAAAGGAATGCTCTGATTGGTCAGGAGTACTCTCTCGCTCTATAATGTATCAAATGTAAGGCAAAACATTTTTTTTTTTACCAATTTTTTTTTTTTTTTACCAATTATTTTTACCAGGTGAGAGGAGGTATTTTTAATGATTTTTTTTACATAAGATCATTTGTTTCAATACATTTTAAATAACAAAATATATATATATATATGAAATATTCCCCGAATTTGTAGGAAATTAGGCTTTTTTGCCTTGGTAATGAGATTTGGCACCTGGCTGTACACCAATGGCTTTTCAATGCATGGTCAAGTGAAATCTCTCAGCCAATGAGGTTTTGTGATTTTTCCTTGCCAATTTATAAAGCATGAGTTAGCCTCCCACCTAGCTAGAAGGCACAACAAGGTGTGTGTTACTCTGGGATAATGGCACACCTTGGAAAGTTAGACATGAGACAACACCAAGTGCTTGAAGTACCCAAGTAGTGCCATTATCCCACAAGTACACATACCCTGCAGTGCCTTGTTGTGATAATAAAACAGCTAGACTAATTTTTTTTTTTTAAAAGTGAGCCATTAGATTTAGAACATTAAGTATTTCTGACCTGTGCGGGTACGCAGGAATAACACGTTCATGTGATCCCATCTGACCAATCACGGGTCTTAGCTTCTCTTACCCATTTTATAACTGTACTTACCAGTCTACCTCTTCTCCCTTCTTTCTCCTCAGTATCGATTTTCCTCACTGCCAGCCTTCAAATACTACACTGCCTGTGTCTGCCTTATCTTCATCTGCAACTTCATCATTCAGATGTTCGTCTCCGTCAAGTAGGTGTGATTTGTTGTGTTTGGACATTTCTTATATTTAGGAGGCAGTAAACCCTAGAGAGTTTCAACCACTGAGCTGTGAACCTAGAGACCCAGCAGACCTGAGTTTGAATCCCACAACTTCCACATGCATACCGTGTGACCTTGAGCAAGTCAGTCAACCTCCCTGTGCTCCTGGGTCACATCTGGAACAGAGTTGTCACTTTGTGTGCCTTTCCCAGCCTAATATTCTAAATAAAAATAAATAGATTTCTATTTACGCTGTAAGATTTGATATCATATATAGGTTAAATTGAGACAGTTATGTCTGCAGTGATGTGTTTGTCTATTCATTTTTTCCTTGGTAATGACCAGGGGTTGAAGAGTTCAAAAGAAAAGTGGTAGTATGAGCTGGCCTGTCAGCACAGTAGTAGCACTACCGCTCGAAACTCCAGTGACTTGGGTCCGTGAACAAGCTCAGGTCATCGGGAGTGGGCCGGGGGGCGAAGGATTGACTATCCCAGGTGATGCTCTCCTCCTTCGGGGAAGGAGGGCAGCCAGCTCTGCTGTTATACTGCCATCTTGGTGACCACAGGTGGCAGTGCAGTCGAGAGTGCCTTGTGGGTGGGGCAACGTCTGCTGGTGGTGCACCACATGTGCTTGTGCACACTCATTGCC
Organism: Neoceratodus forsteri; assembly: GCA_016271365.2. NCBI lineage: Eukaryota > Metazoa > Chordata > Ceratodontiformes > Ceratodontidae > Neoceratodus > Neoceratodus forsteri. The sequence continues at coordinate 89,858,554 of JADMNL010000022.1, forward strand.
AACATCCTGGGGGGGGCCATGGGATGAAAAGCAGAAATATCCCGGTCAGCAGGATGATGCCAGCTGCCCGCAGGCCCCGCACCTGGCCACTCAGGCATCACCTTCAAGTGCACTGGATACTTTCTGCGGCAGAGAATGGGGGAGTCTCCGTCATCCCCGCAAGAGGAGGTTAAACTCTCGGGGAATAAACAGGAGGTGAAGGTAAAACCTGGGGACATCTGGGTACAGGCTGAGCAGAAGGGGCCAACTGGAGACTAAGGGGCATAACCAGTAGTAGCTACAAAACAAGAAAAGTGCTGGTACTCTGCATGATATCTGCATAAGAGCATATATTAAATATATGGCTTGATTTTAAAAAGTGGTGGTACAGTGTACCCCTGAGTACCCCCACATACTTCAGTCCCTGGTAATGACTGTGAAAAGCTACTTACAAAGTGCAATGAAACCTCTGGCACTCCATGCTCCATCCCAGTGCACAGGAAGATGGTGGTTGCTATACAATGGTAGTGTCCCATTCTTGTTCCTATATTTGCATTAGCTGCTGGGAAGTAATTGAATTAAAAGGTATGCTGAAAGCTGGGAGACGGTGGGTGGGGGCTGTCATTCTACTCATGTGTTGGCAGTTTACAGCTGGGGTGTGGGACAAGAGAGGGTTTTACTAAAATAATTTTAATTTAGGCAGCCAGTTGGGGCAGAGACTAAAAGATCGGTGTAGCTTGAGCTCCCCTGAAAGGGCCTTGCTCCACCACAGGTCAAGAGCCACTGGGGAGAATTTTAAAAAGGGTTGGACATGGACAAGGACACAAATGCATGCTGTGCTTGTGCTTGTGTCTGTGCCAGTCCACCTGCTTCCAGGCTGCCCAGCTGCTATTTTCAGAACTGTCATCTGTTTACGACACAAAGACACGATATGTGGCAGAAAACAAGATGAAACTGACGGCTGTGTCCAGTGTGGACACACTTGCATCTGTCTTTGGACACTAATAGGCCAGCTAATAGATGGTCTAATAAACAGGTCTGGACACCTTTCTGATTTGACTATAGCAGTGGATGCAACTTAGACAGATCCTTTGGAAAATCAAAGCCACTGACTTTATTGCAACTGATGATGTCACTGCTGGAGTACCTGTCATAATGCTGGGGTGGTAGTACATACAGAGACGGTTTTTAAGATGAGGGAGACAGTAAACAAAAAAGAGAGAGCGATACTGAACGAGAACAGGGCATAATCAAACTGGAGAACCACAAAAGGTTCTGACAGGTTCTGATTGGCTATGAAGAGGTCAGATAGTTATCTGAGCTTTATCAGAATTTTCAGAACTGACAAATAATGAGAATTAGGAATACTACAATACTTCTCTTCCTCCAAAAGAGCCTGTGATGGGAGGGTCAGCTGTGACCCAGTTCTGATTCTGACTCCGATCCTTTCTAAAAAAAATGGTTCTGATTTGCTCTGATTTAGTCTGGCTTGACAAAACAGGTACATTTTCCAGACTATACCAGAACTGGGTCACAGGCAAATCCAGATAGGGCCAAATAACAGAACCAGATTGCCCCCTACTCCCCCTTGAAAGCCTTTTAGTTATTTTCTTTTTAATGTTTAAAATAGTTACATTATGGGTTTTTTTTTTCAGCAATTTTCTCATATTTAACAGGAATAACTGTCCAAGTCATTTATATTGTCAGGCCTAGGTCAGAACTGGGCTTTTGCCAAACATTGTCAATGGACCGGATCAAATCAGAGTCCAGCCATTCTCTCACTCTCAGAATACCTCGCTAAGCTGCCTCATAAGGCTGAGCAGATCCTTCTGGGGGACCACAATACAAACTAGATTACCAGCTTGGTGTCCCAAGCCAAGGACACCTTCACAGCCCTTGACTTAACTCAACTAGTCTCACAGCCAACCAGGTGCAACTCCTCCAATGGCACTCACACTCTACTGGACATTGTCCTCACCAACCGCCCCCATAAAATTATGGATATCACTGTCCTCCCTAACTTTCTCAGTGACCATTCCCCAGTACTCTTCACATGGTCCGCTCTCCTACCCAAGCCTGTGCCCACGACAGTCCTCCATCTGCACCTCTGCCCCAATAACCTCAAGAAACTCAGGCACTATCTTGCCCTCTGCGACTGGTTCCCTATAAATCTCACCCCAAATATAGATGCTGCACTTGACTGCTTCAATCACTCCTTTAACGTGGCCTGTGACATTTTCACTCCCCTTGCCAAGACCCAAACCAAGAAGCACAATGCACCATGGGTCACCCCATCTCTCATTCAACAACTGAGACTCAGAGACAACCTATGGCACAGAGCAGTTTACTCTGGTAAACTGGCGGATAGACAAGCATATAATACTGAGCACAACAGGTGCACCTGGGCCGTTCGCAAGGCCAAGGCAGAATATTACAGATCAGCTCTTGCCTCCTCCTGGGGGACTGCTCAGAAGTTGTGGGACAATATAAAAGAATTGAATGGGAAAGCACGCTCCCCTCCCCCATCCCAACTTACCATCAATGGTTCCATCTCCACGGACCCCCAAAGCATCGCTGACTGTCTCAACACTGCTTTCTCCAACCTCAGCACAGTCCTCCCTAGTAGCTTCTTTGACCCAATCCCTCCCTCACAGCCACCTACCCTCCGCCACCACCCCATTCTACCTCCGCACCATCTCCCCACAAGAAGCCAGGCCATATCTAACTAAGGCCCTTAACGGCCCCAGTCCCTGTAATGACCCCTTAGATACTAGGCTCCTTCATCAAGTTATGGATGTAGTGCTTGCCCCAATCACAGACCTGCTCAATCACTCTCTGTGTCTTAAACAGTGTCCCCTTGCCTGGAAAACGGCGGTCATCACACCGATACTCAAAGGTGGGGACAGCTCCTCCCCTGGTAACTACTGGCCAATCTCCATCTTCCCCCCCTCTCCAAAGCCTTAGAAAAAATAGTGGCGGGGTCACGTGATGCAGGCAACCTGGTAGCAGCAGAGACCCTAAGCTCCCATCCAATTCCTGCCATCATTGCTTTCTAACTACTGATTCTGCCCCTTCTCTCAGACACAAATAACCAGAAAACCAGGGAGAGCCTACCTTCAGCACGCGATATCAACGCTAATTGCATCGCTATTGGGGTTTTCCCTTCCACGATGGATGCTGATATGAGGTAGGCTCAGTTGAAGCACATGCCGCCCCCCTCACCCGAGAAAATGCCCAAGAAGTCCAAGGGCCGGGTGGGGGGCTGTCGGGCAAAAGTGGCGCAACGATAGCACAGCCAATCCACCTCATGGAGGATCGGTCTTTACAGGAATTGCTCCCATTCTGAGAGACCCTCACCGAGATCTCCTCAGAGTTAAAATCTATCAGAGGGTACATGACGACCTCACCAGAAGGATGGGAGATGAAAAGGCCCGATCGTTTTCCCTGGAGAAGTGGAGAGATAAAGTGGATCCAGAATTAGTACAACTTCGTCAACTAGTACAAAAATTTCAGCTGAAAACCGAAGACCTCGAGGGAAGAAACCATCGGAATAACATTCTAATCTTGGGTTTACCAGAATCAGAGGAAGGCCCTAACACCGTGATATTCTTTCAGAAACTGCTCCAAAAGATAGTGGGTCCCTCTCTGCTTAGTACAAATTACCACATTGAGAGAGCCCATCAGTCACTTAGACCCCGCCATAACCTGGTTCACCTCCCCGATCCATTATTCTAAAGTTCTTAAGTTAGGTAGAGCAACAACATGTCATAGAAAAAGTCAGAGAGCTACAATCCATTACATGGGAGGGCACAAAGCTTAGAATAACTCAAGACTTGCCATATGAAATTTAGCAAAAATGCATGGCTTTCCACTCCACCGTCAGCAAGTTAATTGCAGCTGGTATACCCTTTAAGGTGCTCTATCCAGTTAAACCACAGGTTTCCAGCTCCGTGAGCTGGTCTTCATATGAATCGCCTACACAAGCTGCGGCTGACCTGGCAAACAAGCTACCTGCTCTTTTCAAGCATGGCTGACTACATCCTACCAAATGTCGGGTTTAAAGTGTTGGAGGCTAATCCTTCCATCTTCCAGTATTAAGTAGAAGTTTTTTTTCTCATTTTTGATACCTGTTTGGAGTTTCTCCATTTTTTGGTCTGAGATGCCCTCTGAATGGGTTGGATCGGTATTGCCTGGGCATGGTCATTGGGGGTAGTCGCGAGTTACCAGGGCCTCCGATGTGAGGAGGAACTTTACTTTAAGGAGGCACTTCAGGGGTCAGATTTCGGCTTGTAACATCCTTTTGTCTTGGCAGCCTTTTCCTCCCCCTGGCATTTCTGCACTCCAGTAAGTCTGATTTTCCAGACTACCACGGACTGACTTCTCACCTGAGTACTGTATGCAAATAGTTTGTTTCTCATTTGTTTTTCCTGTTTACACGCAGTGTGGTTTATTTAATGTTACTGCCTGTTGATATTGGGCTGACGTTCATCTCGGCAATTCGGCTGATGGGGGGGGGGTTGGACAACTTTAACCAGTAATTGGGGTTTACTGTTATCTGTTTGGATTAAGTAGAGTGATTCAACAGGGGCTATTCCTCTTTTAGGAGAAGGGGCTCGTTAAACACTGAATAACGCTCTTCTGGATAGTACTCCTGTGGCAATGATTAATAGAGGGATCGCTCCAATTCAACCTCTAACTCCCAGATAGACCAGTCGAGATTGCATCAAAGGAATCACTTATAACTTGTATTTTCACCGGTTAACTGGTAGTGGCTGCCTGAATATAGGCAGTGATGGGGGAGGGGGGATCTCGGGTCCGTGCAGGCTTGTGGAAGCTGCATAGCATTCCAGTCAAGGGGGGGGATCAGCTCCTTAACACTTCCTCTGGGTCTTCTTTATTGGTCTTTGGTTTATCAAGCGAGCCTTAAGGAGGGTAAGAAGGGCTCACAAATCTATACGCTACCTCAAGGTCTTGCCCTGGAAGAGGAGTGGTCCGGAGCTGTATGGGGTTGGACCTACATCTTTATTTTGGGATCTTGGTTCGTAGCAGGGTTCTCTGTACATAGTTGCTGGGGAGGGGGAGAGCAGGGAGGGTGGCATGGGCTCTATCATTAGATCATTCACCTTTCTAGAGGGGGGTTCTGGGGCTCGGGAGCCCAGCCCAGGTAGGGGGTGGAATTTCATCAGAAGGAAGGTCTCTGGTACATGCAATGGTTTTTGGGGAAGGAACTTTAGTCAGCAGGGAGGAGGGCAGGATGGAGTGTGCCCTAGAGATTTTAGAATCTCACCGGTTAGTAAAGGCTGTTTACTCACAATGAATGTACCAAATGGTGAACATCACAGTTAAAGTTGTAACATGGAATATTAGGGGAGTTAGAAAAGACTTCAGGTCTTAAAACACTGTGCCCTGCTGAATGCTGGTATTATTCTGTTACAGGAAACACATTTATTGGGAAATGAAGCCACATGGTTATGCCGACAGGGAGTATTACAAGCTTTCTCATCTGGGGACTCATCTTCAAGTCGGGGGGTAGCAATTTTAATTATGCACAATGTTCCCTTCCAAGCCGAATCATCTATGGTAGACCCAAGTGGCAGATTTATACTGGTTAAGGGCACTCTCATGGGTAAAGATGTCATCCTGGGTTCCCTATATGGACCGGTGGGAGGTGATCCCGACTTTCTAATGGACCTAGCTAACAGGCTCGCCTTATTCTTGCCCACCCCTCTAATTCTGGGAGGTGACTGGGACATTCTACCAACACAAGATTTAGACAGATCTCACCTAACATTAAACCCCCCTTCACCACCTCAAAGAGCTCTCAGTGATCTTATGGAACTGCTCGGACTCTGTGATCCATGGTGTACCCTTAACCCTTCCCACAAGTTTTGCTCCTTTTACTCGACAATCCACCAATCATGGTCCAGGCTGGACTACATTTTAATTAGTCTCTCCCCCTCCTAAATGGCCTATGCCAGGCAGGAATAGAACCAATAGTTCTGTCCGATCATTCAGTGGCTTGGGTGATTCTAGCCCTGGATCCTATTAGCCAGAGAGACACAACATGGAAATTGAACACCCAGTTACTAAAAGATAGATCCATCGTCTCTAAGGTACAATCCCTTATTCAATCCTTCCTTGACTTTAATAAAGGCTCTGTACAGAGAGAGGATCTGCTATGGTGTGTTCTCAAGTGTTATCTCCGAGGGGAATTTATTAAAATAGCTTCCAATAGGAGAAGACAGAGGGAGGTGGAGGCTTTATCTCTTACAGCTCAAATTAGGCAGCAGAGCTCTCCCTCTCCTCGTCTACTTCCCCTGACTCTCTGGAAGCTCTGCTAACCCTTAGGAATAAGTATGCAGACTTGCTATAGGCAGGGACAATGGTTTTCCGTTTTTAACGGTAACACCGGTAAAAATCATGGAATCCTGCTTGGTTTGCGGATTTTGAATTCTTGTACCGGTGCCTCACGGAAATTTCATTTCTTTGCACAGAATCCCTAAGATTTCAGCATATTTTTAAATGTTTTTATTTTCTCTTTCTATGCCCCCTTCTCACAGCGTCAGTCTCCACTTTTCAGAGATCCCTAGGCTGGGTATCCCCTAGCTCCACCCCAGGTAATGCTCAGGAGCTCCTGTGAGCCTGCCCCCATCCTGCCTAGGTTGTACCCCCCCAGGTGGGAAGGGAGAGGGCCCCAGGTCACCCCTCCAGAGTCCTTTAATGTGTCGGGCAGCCCAGTGGGTCCCTCATGGAAACTGGTTATGAAGTCTGGGGCAGCTGGGTCCCTTCTAGCAGCAGCCGATGTGGGGTGATTGTTACTGGTTTTCTGGTCTTTGTTTCTGAGGGCACCAACACTTGAGGGGATCCAATGAAGTAGGGCAAATAGAGACATGCCACTACTCCAGATCCTGGCTAGCTTCTTCTCTTCCTGATTGCTCTGCAGTCTCATTGCACCACCACCACCACCTGTGGTCACCCAGGTGGCAGTAAAGCAGCAGGACCTGCAGGCCACTGTTTCCAGAGGAGGAGAGCAGCCCCCCAGGTGCTCGATCCTACTCCCCTGGCCAGACCTCTAGCAATGGGAATTCACTTCTGATCCAGAGTCCTTGGCATTGCAAGCAGTAGTGCAACCTCAGGCTATTTACAGTGTTCTGTCAACTATACACCCACTTTGATGTAAGAAAACATAAGCAGATGGAGAGGGAAATAATTCAGTTTTAGTAAAATGTTGCAAAGTGTTCAATGTTCATAATTTGCACTGTAGGTGCTGTGCACTATTATTGAAATCATATATTAAAACATTATATATGGGTGTTATGGCTGGCAGTATAGCCTAGTGGTTAGAGTAACAAACAGTGATCGAACTGAGTACATTTAGAAGACTTGGGTTTGATTCCCACAACCTCCACTTGCATACTGTGTGACTCTGAGCAAGGCACTTAACCTCCACAGTGCTCCTGGGTCACCTCTGAAAACAGGCAGTTTTGCCTAGTGGGTTTACCCAGTTTACAAAACAACAAAAAAATAACAATATATGTTTACTACATCATACAGTAGTCAGGGTACCATGTAATTTATCCGAGTTATACTCGGGCTGCAATGATGTTGTATAGGTAAATATAAATGTTCAGATACATTTTGTGTTTTATAAGCTTGTTTTTAGACTTTAGTCAGGCTTTTATTGTATTTTTTGCATATGAACATCTAGGATATAGATTGCTAAGCACAGGATCACTGTTACCAACTAGTTTATTCAAGTTTATAATCAGCAGGGCCATCCAAAATCCTCAGTTGTTTGACTGAAAATTAGTCTGAATGAAAATATGTTCACAAGGAACAAGCTGCCTTACTACTTATTTAGGTGAATGGGATAGAAACATAGACTTTGACGGCCCACCTAGTCTGCCCATTTCATCATTTGCACCTTCTCTCCCACCTGTTGTGTCAGTCTCTGTGACAACAAAAAGTTTTCTGACAGACTGCTTTAATAAAAAGCAAATGTTAAGTGTTTAAGTGTACTTATGCTTGGCCAGTGGAATGGAAAGCACATTCAGTGACACATGGAAGGTAAGACCCCAGGGGCTGTACGATGCTGGTAGGTAGAGTGGTGCTCAATTCACATCTGAACTCAGACATGAAAAGTAAGAGACACCCTATTCATGGAGACCAAGGGAAAAAAGGAATCCACATGTTTGTGAGATGCATTAGAAGGTCCTCCACTAATCACTTGTGAATTTTATTTTTTAGGTGAAGACATTATTTCAAAGAAGCAAATTCAGGCAGTTTTTTTGTTCCTCCTACCCCTGGCCATCCACTCCTTCAGGCCTGCTAAGTCCCCTCACCTCTGCTGCTGAGTCCCCACCACCATCATCCACTGCCCCTTATGGCCATGCTACCAGGTAACCCGGCAACCCTTCATCGGTGGGCCCCTACCCTGTGGGAGGTTACCAGGGAAGACAATCACCCTAAAGAGCTTCCTGAATATCCCAGGCATGGCAGGGTCAGAACAGATACATTTGTCTGGGGTTTCATGCTTATGGAGGACCAGAAACCATCCTCTGTGTGGCCAGCAGGTGTTTTCTATTTTGTGAGGCGTGACAGGCCACATGATGTCAAGGCACAAGCTGGCGTCCATCACGCTTTCTTCTGCAATGAGGCCAATGTGTTGCCATGCCTCCAGCCTCCACCTGGGGCAGCAAATGCTGAACTGTGAATATCCTCCCTCACAGAAGAAGGTAATTAGATTTGGACACTCAAGCCTTCCACCCCGGCCTGTCCTCCAACACCCAAACCTGTTCCCAAACCCTGGTCAGTGGTATCACAGGCAGAAATCCAATTCAAGCAGTTAAATGATAGGAAAAAACAAATGTGGTCCACCTTAGTAGTGGTGGTGGTTCAGATTAACTCACATCTGAGTTCTAACAAGCAAAGAGACTAAGTAATTTGTTACTTGTGCATGTGGGGTGTGGGTGTTGAAGAAAGGGGATCATTGTTCTGTCACTACTGCCATCACCCCTGAGGGATGTGGACTGCATTGTTGCTACTGCCATCACACCTGAGAGGCGGGGGGCTGTAGTGCTTCTGCCATAACCACTAGTGGATGGGAAATGTTGTACTGCTGCTGTCCACCAGAGGGATGGGGGCCATAGTGCTGATACTGCCATTACACCTGAGGAATGTGGTACTGCTACCATCACACCTAATGGATAGGAACTGCAGTGCTGCTGCTGCCATCACACCAGAGGGATGGGTCTGTAGTGTTGCTGGTGCTGCCATCGCACCAGAGGGATGGGGGCCTTGCTGCTGTTTCCATCACACCTCAGGGATGGGGCTGTAGTGCTGTTGCTGCCATCATATTTTGTACCTAAAATAACTTTAAATTGGTGCAAGGATGGAAGGATGTGTAATAGTGGAGGTCAAAACTGCTAAAATGCATGTTAGCAGAGTTAAAAATTGTTAAATAAAGTACACAAAACCAAACACCGGTAAAACTGGATTTTGGCTTAGCAGACACCGGTGACAGTACCGTATTTTTACAGTGTGCAAAATGGAATTTGCCCTTTCTCAATCCCGGTAAACCAGTGTCCCTGGCTATAGGAAAAGGCAGAATACACCATTTTAAAAACTAAATCTAACTGTGGATCAAGGTGAGAAGGCGGGTAGACTCCTAGCTCTATGGTTGCACAAGCTGGAAAGTTCCAGGCTAATCCCTTCCATCATGGCCCCAGATGACACTACCAAAATTGCTCCCCGTGACATAACCAAGGTTTTTGAAAACTTTTACCATTTCCTATATGGCAAATGCCTCCTCCCGCTGTCCTCTCATGAAACTGAGGCCTATTTAGACTCTCTAGAGTTACCTTCACTTGTAGATTATTAGTGGTCTTCCTTATCATCTCCATTATCTCTGTCAGAGTTGGAGGAAGCAATTAAAGACCTAGTTTTGGATAAGGCACCTGGACCGGATGGCTTCCCCTCCAATTTCTATAAAACCTTCTCTAAAGACTTAGCCCCCCTCTTGCTTAGGCTATACAGGTACATGCTATCTGCAGATTCCCTCGATCCATCCTTATTAGAAGCCACAATAGTTCTCCTTCTTAAACCAGATAAACCCCAGTCACAACCATCTAGTTACCGCCCGATTTCTCTCCTGAATTATTATATGAAGATACTTACTAAAATACTTTCCTTGCGTATCAGGGCAGTGTGGACTCACCTATTGAGTCCTGAGCAGGTAGGTTTTGTTCCCGGTCATTCCTCCTTAGACCATCTTAAGAAACTGAGTCACATTTTCCAGGCTGCCCAGTTTTCTCATTCCTCTGTGACACTAATCTCGTTAGATGCTGAAAAAGTATTTAACAGGGTAGATTGGGAGTTTCTCTGGGCGACCTTATGGAAAATGGGTTTCCCCTCTCTTTTTCTCCAATGGCTCCAAACCATTTATTCTTCCTCTTCAGCCAAATTTTATTGTAATGGGGTCTTTTCTACCCGTTTCTCTCTCTTCACAGGCACCAGACAGGGGTGTCCTCTCTCGCCTTTCCTTTTCAACCTTTACGTGGAACCCCTCCTCCACAGTATTAAATCATCCCCCCAGATACAGGGTATCTCCGTACTTAACCACACTTCAACTCTATCTGTTTATGCTGACGACATTCTCCTTCATCTAGAATCTCCTGCAACCTCCCTAGAGAAGTCTCTCCAAGTAGTAGCTCAGTTCGATCATCTCTCCAATTATAAACTTAATCTGGCTAAAACAGAAATATTCCCTTTAAATCACTTCACTCACAGAGCTGACTTCGTTCAATTTGGTATGAAATGGTCCCCACACTCCATTAGATATCTGGGTATCCTTTTTTCCACGGACTCCTCGAGGGTCAAAAAATTAAACTTAGAGGACTTGGTGGTCACAATTCAGCAGGATCTCTGTAGATAAGAATCTCTTCCACTATCTTTTTGGGGTTGAATCAACATTGTGAAAAAATGAACATCCTCCCCAGACTTTTCTATCCCTTAAATATGTTGAACATATGACTTCCTCTTTCTTTTTTCCAACATATACACTCTATCATTTCTAGCTTTATTTGGTTAAATAGACATCCTAGATGTTCCTTTCTTAAGCTAAGTCTTCCTAAAGAGTTGGGTGGCCTTCGTCTTCCCAACTTTCTCTTATACTATAGGGCCAGTCACTTGTTGAGATCTGGTAGGTGGCTATCTAATCCCGAAGGTGATTATATGCCAATTTGGCTCCAAATAGAAAACCAACTCCTACGTTTGCATAACTTAGATGCATCAACCACCTTCTATTCTGCATGGAAAGTCCTACCAATTTTGTTACGTCATTCGATGATTAGCACTTCATTGAAGGTTTTCTCCCAATGCTGCTCCTTTTTCAAGATTTCCCCACAGCAAGACTTTGCTCAACCCATTGTCCTTAATCCCAATATCAAAATAGGTGGTGTATACCTCGCTCCAAGTTGGCTACCTCAGCTACAGGATGCCATAGTGGCCAACCTATATTCCCAGGACTCCCTCCTCTCTTCTCCTGATAGCCTTCTGAAATATAATTTGATTCAAACACACATCTTCAAGATGTTCCAGCTGAGACATCTGGTGGGTCATCTAATTGGTACCACCCCTCAGTCACCCAAATTAGGGACCATCATAACCCAGCTGTGGGACCTGTCCTCAAAACCTCATTGCATCTCCCTATTATATGCCTGTCTCTTAGCTGTTGACCACCCAGATCCCCTCCCAGGTTCTAAGGTATGGACATCCTTGCTGACGGACATACCCATTAACTGGACACAAATCTGGAAAGATCTATACCTTTATATTACTCAAGACAGACCTAGACTTACCCAATACCATATATTAAATGACATGTATTATACACCAGTTAAACTAACCAAAATAGGCCATCTTCCTGACCCTACCTGCTCCAGGTGTGGTAAATTAGAAGGGAATCTGCTGCATATATTCTGGCAATGTGAAAAAGTCGCACCCTTATGGCAACTCATTCAATCCAGAATGGATCTTCTGTTGGGTCTGGAAGGGCTCTTCACTGTAGAAATCTGTCTTTTGGGTATTTACAATAGTATAAGGGTTAGAGAACATAGATTCCATGTGGCTTTAATTTCAATGGTCGTCAAAAAGCTTGTGCTTAAACACTGGCTGGACCAGCTGCTTATATCATACAATGAATGGTTAAATGAACTTTCAGCATGTCTCAGAACCGAACGCTTGATCGCAGGATCCCATAACAAGCCCCATCTTTTTGACAAGAAATGGAACAAGTTATATGCATTGCATCTGCATTAGTAATGTGTATTTCTTGCTAACTCTCCAGGTGGCTCCTTTTAATGCTTTGTTGTTCTTCTTGTTCCTTGCAATGGGCACACTCCTAGGGTGGGAGGAAGGGGGGGTTGGGTAGTTAGTTCTATTTTATGTTAGCCGGGTCATTGCCTGTATATTGTAGTGGTATTAGTTTTGTTATGATAAAATCAATAAAGACTTTTGAACTTAAAAAAAGGAAAAATAGTGGCAGATCAGCTCACAGACTACCTGACCACACACAATCTCTTGTGCATAGAGCAGCATGGCTTCTGCTTGGGCCACAGCACCAACACGGCTCTCCTTTTTGTTCTCCAACTTCCTGCACACTGCCCTGGACTCAGGCCACCTTGCTAGAGCTGTCTTTATCAACTTCTCCAAGGCCTTTGACATGGTCTGTCACTGTCTCCCTCTTGACTCTCTTCTTCAACTCGATTTCTTCCAAGGACCCCTCTCCTGGTTCACTAGCTACCTGCCCTCCACGTCCCAGTGCATCAAAATTCACAGTACCCTCTCCAGCACCAGTCCTGTCCACTCTGGTGTTCCCCAGGGCTCCATCCTGGGCACACTTATTTTTAGCCTATACCTTAACTTGCTCCCCAGCTCCTGCGCTGGCAGGGTCCCTCTCTATGTGGACGACACAGTCCTTTTCACCCCTCATCTGAACCCTGCATCCCTCCAGGTCTCCCTCCAGCACTCCTTCAACCAGACTGAATGCTGGTTTATGAACCACAGATTGATCATTAATCTAAAAAAACAAACAAAACAAAACAATGCTATTCGCCCACTACTAAAGCAAGGCCAGAAACTCCCCCCTTCAAATACTCTCCCGCTCTCAACTCCCCCTTGAACAAGTGTCCTCATACAAATACCTGGGCATCACCTTTGATCCTGCCCTCATCTTTCACTCCCACTTCAACACCCTCTCATCTGCCACCAATGCACGGATTGGCCTTCTTTACCGACATAAGGACTGCCTTCCTCCCGAAGCGCTCCAGCTGGCTGTCACCTCCTTAGTCCAGTCCCTTGTGGACTACAGCCTTCCAATCTATGCAACCACAGATAATACCGTGCACAGTAAGATCCAAATGTCTATTAATAAGGCCTGCAGGCTCCTGACCGGTGCTGTCAGACGCACATATACCCGCTCACTCTTCTTCTTTACCAATGTGCTCAGTTTTGAGGAGGTGCTTCTCTACCAATCCTGCCTACTGACAAAAAAAACACTCCTCGGTCAATCCCCTCCTGAGATGATCTCATCCCGCCACCCTGCCACACCCGCTGTTTCCACACACAGTGCCTTCAAGTCCACCCTCCTTGTCCCTAGGGTCAGGACCTCACTCGCCCAGAGGTCCTTCTGCTATAGGGCCTCTTCCTGGTTCAGCTCCCTCCCTGCCGCTATCACCAGCCTCCCTAGAATTGGTCCTTTCAAAACTGCACTCAGGAACCACCCGCAGCTGTAGGTGTGCTTAGCGGTTGGGCTCCCATACCTGTCGGGCTCACCCACTTTGTTGGGTCCAAAGTTCGTCTTTCTCCTACTGTGACAAGGTCCCCCTGGGATAGCTACCACCTCACCACACCTGTGCACTGCTTGCATTCTGTTCTAATTTCCTAGCTACCACTTTGTATAGGCTAACATATTATCGTGTGTATAGCTGCTGTTGCCACTACAACCCTGTCTGCACACTTCTAGTGTTGCACCTAATGTATTACTATATATGCTCTACAACCATGTAATTCTGCAATTGTCTCCATTTACTTGATGTGGAGCCTTTGGAAATGAGTCCATGACTCAAAGGATTGCAATTTCGATATGTATAAATAAATGACTGATTGCAAGAACCGAGTTGGTCTGAGGGTCCAGATCTAACACAGAGTTTTTGCTCACATCCCTATTAAAGAAAATTGCTAAGATTATTTATGCAATGATTCACAGCAGAATATGAGTTGTATGTGGATAACCTGATGCCAGGAGTTAAACACAAAATGAGAGGCAAAGTGTATCTTACACCTTAGAAATGAGGTTATCCTAGCACAACCTACACTTTAGAGTGCATTATTGCTATTATACAATGGCTCTTATTTATTAATATTGTGGGGACCAATATGAGCACATGTAGATGGCTATTAGGCAGATAAGTGTTGGAACATCACTTTTCTGTGTAGGGACATCTATTTTATAGTATCAGTTGTACAGTTTTATTTTATTTTATTTTGAGAAAACACTACCCGTGTGAAAGCACTGCATCATGGGTATGCAAATAATCAATTGTCTGGTATCACTGTAGTGTGTTATGCAATACCAGGCAATTAGATAATCTGCATATCCATGATGCAGCGCATACATATGTGGTGTGTTTCTTAGTAAAAAATAAAACTGTAAAACTGTTACTATAAAAGAGATGTTCCCACACTATAAAGGAGATGTTCTGACACTTATTCACTGCCTAACTATGAAATGTTTTAGTCATGACAAAAATGTTGCCACACACACACACACACACACACACACACACACATAAATAAATAAATAAGGTTTTTATATGAAACTAAGCTTTTGCTTCTATATTTTGATTGCAAGGCATTAAACTCTCTTGGTAAGAGAGGTTGTGGTTAGTTATTCAGTCTGCTATGCAATCATTCATATGTTTTGATTTTATGCTGTGAGGTGGTATTACTAAAGGCACTGGGCCCATCGGACTACTTTCCCACACAGGTGGGGGTAATTAATAATTATGCTCCAGAAGCAGTTTGTCTAGTTTGTTTTTAAATTTTTCAAATGCTGTTTGTTCTACTGTATATTGTGGTAGAGAGTTCCATACCAGTTTTACTACTCTGATGGTGAAATAATATTTCCTTTTATTGGTGCATGCCCTAGGGGTATAAATTTGCATACTGTTACATCTTAAATTAACAGGTTTATCAGTGAATTACAGTAGTCCATTAATTTTTTGTCCTTTATAATATTAAACAGCAATAGCAGGTCCCCACGATTCCTTCTTAGTTGCAGATCATACAGACCCAATGCTGACAATCTATTCTCATAGGGCATGTTCTTAACTCTGGGAATAATCTTAGTGATCCTCTACTGTATACATGTGCTCAGACAACTTTACTGCAACAAACACACACTGACCAATCAGAATCCAGAACATTTTCTTCCATTGTATGTGTGAGTTACAGTAGGTTATTTTCAAAATTTTCAGTAATGTCCATGTCAGGATGGAAGGGATCACAAACTAGGCTGAAGAGATGGCCAGCCAATCCCTTACCTTCCACTTCCCAGTGTGCCAATCATGCCAACACACTCAGATGTTTTGTGACATCTAACAACTGGTGAGAGTGTGGGGGCATGCTACATGGAAGTCTGTGGAGCTATTGTGCAGGTTTATATATGTTACCATTACCACAGCTCTTAATATATCTTAAAGCCACCACTTGACTAACAAGGGTTTATACAGTTTATCCATTGTGCCTGGCTCCCTTTCTCTTCTTGTTTATCCTTACCAGTCATGTTCAATGTCTTCATTAGTGACATTGCAGAGGAGCTGGAAGGAAAGGTCTGCCTATTTGCAGATGACACCAAGATCTGCAACAGGGTGGATACTCCAGGAGGGGTGCAGAAAATGAAGAGAAACCTGGAAAAGCTTGAAAGATGGTCGGAGGTGTGGCAACTGAGGTTCAGTTCAAAAAGGTGCAAGATAATGCACCTGGGTAAGGTGAACCCTGGGGAGAGCTACAGAATGGGGGGAGAGGTGCAGACTGTCAACAAAGAGGAAAGAGACCTAGGGATTATCATATCTGATTACCTTAAGGTATCAAAGCAGTGCGCAAAGGCTGCAGGGAGGATCAGTGGCATGCTGGGGTGCATAGGCAGAGGCATTACTAGCAGAAGACAGGAGGTGTTGATGCCATTGTATAACACATTGGTAAGGCCTCACCTGGAGTACTGCATGCAGTACTGAAGACCACACATGCGTAGGGACATAGACAAGGTGGAGGCTATCCAGAGAAGGGTGACAAAGATGGTGCATGGCTTGTATCACAAAATATATGAGGAGAGACTAAAAGTCCTCAATATGTACTCACTGGAGGAGAGGTGAGAAAGAGGGAACATGATAGAAACTTTCAAGTACCTCAAGGGCATAAACAATGTGCAGGTGGGGTACCTTTTCCAATGTAGAAAATATATCAGAACAAGGGGACGCAATATGAAACTGGAGGGGGTAGATTAAGAGGTAATGTGAGGATGTTTTTCTATACAGAGGGGGTGGTGGATGCTTGGAACAGTCTGCCACAAGAGGTGGTGGGGGCAAGCACAGTAGAGGGTTTAACACGTCTGGAACAGGCACAAGTGAACACTGGGTGGGAGAGGTGATGAGCCATTGATCACTTAGGGTTAGTGACTGCATACCGTTTAGGGCTTATGGGCAGACTAGATTGGCCTAGCGGTACTTATCTGCTGACAATTTCTATGTATCTATGTAAGCCCCATATCTATGCTCATTACGTGATGTCATCGATGACATCCTTTCATATTTAGCCAAAACAAGGGATTGCATTCTGTCACAGAAACAAATAATCCATGCTGCAAGAATGAACAAATGTTGCCACAGAAGCCCAGGAGCCCTGCAGCAGAAGTCAGGACTGAAGTGCCGCAGATAACTAGGCACACTGCCACAGAAATCAGGACTGAAGAGCAGAAAATAACTAGGGGCTCTGTTGCAGAAATCAGGACTGAAGTGCTGCAGATAACTAGGGGTGCTGCCATAGAAATCAGGACTGATGTGCAGGAAATAACTAGGGGATCTGTCGCAGAACTTAGGAATGAAGTGCATCAGAGAACTAGGGGCTGCCACAGAAAGCAGGATTGAAGTGCTGCAGATAACCAGGGGCCCTGTTGCAGAAATCAGGACTAAAGTGCTGTAGATAACTAGGCGCGCTGCTGCAGAAATCAGGACTGAAGTGCCAAATATAACTAGGGGCCCTGCTGCAGAAATCAGGACTGAAGTGCTGCAGATAACTAAGGGCCCTGCTTCAGAAATCAGGACTAAAGTGCTGTAGATAACTAGGCGCGCTGCTGCAGGAATCAGGACTGAAGTGCCACATATAACTAGGGGCCCTGCCACAGACATCAGGACTGAAGTACCACAGATAACTAGGGGTGCTGTCACACAAATCAAGACTGAAGCGCTGCAGAGAACTAGGAGTCCTGCCACCGAAATCAGGATTGAAGTGCCACAGAGAACTAGGGGCTCTGCCACAGAAATCAAGACTGAAGTGTCACAGATAACTAGGGGCACTGCTGCAGAAATCAGGACTGAAGTGCCACAGATAGCTAGGAGCCCTGCAGCAGAAATCAGGACTGAAGTGCTGCAGATAACTACGGGCCCTGCTGCAGACATCAGGACTGACGTGCCACAGATAACTAAGGGCCTGCTGAAGAAAACATCAGGACTAAAGTGCTGCAGATAACTAGGAGTGCCACCACAGAAATCAGAACTGAAGTGCCGCAAATAACTGGGGGTGCTGCCACAGAAATCAGGACTGAAGTGCAGAAAATAACTAGGGCTGTGTTGCAGAAATTAGGATTGAAGTGCAGCAGAGAACTAGGGCCCTGCCACAGAAAGCAGGATTGAAATGCTGCACATAACTGGGGTGATGCCACAGAAAACAGGACTGAAGTGCCACAGATAACTAGAGGTGCTGCGAGAAATGAGGACTGGAGTGATGCAGATAACTAGGGGGCTCTGCCATGGAAATCAGGACTGAAGTGCTACAGATAACTAGGGGTACTGCCTCAGAAATTAGGACTGAAGTGCCGCTGATAAATAGGGGTTCTGCTGCAAAAATAAGGACTGAAGTGTTGCAGATAACTAGGAGCTCTGCCGCAGAAATCAGGACTGAAGTGCCGCAGATAAATAGGGGCCCTGCTGCAGAAATCAGGACTGAAATGCTGCAGATAACTAGGGGCCTGCTGCAGACATCAGGACTAAAGTGCTGCAGATAACTGTTGCAGAAATCAGAACTGAAGTGCCGCAGATAACTAGGGGTGCTGCCACAGAAATCAGGACTGAAGTGCAGAAAATAACTAGGGGCTCTGTTGCAGAAATCAGGACTGAGGTGCAGTAGAGAACTAGGGGCCCTGCCACAGAAAGCAGGATTGAAGTCCTGCAGCTTACTAGGGTGATGCCACAGAAATCGGGACTGAAGTGCCATAGATAACTGGGGTGCTGCCACGAAGTCAGGGCTAAAGTGCCACAGATAACTAGGGGCATTCCACAGAAAGCAGGACTGAAGTGTCACAGATAACTAGAGTGCTGCTGAGAAATCAGGACTGGAGTGATGCAGATAACCATGGGGGCTCTGCCACAGAAATCTGGACTGAAGAGCTGCAGATAACTAGGAGAGCTGCCACAGAAATCAAGACTGATGTGCTGCAGATAACTAGGGGCGCTGCCTCAGAAATTGGGACCGAAGTGCTGCTGATAAATAGGGGTTCTGCTGCAAAAATAAGGACTGAAGTGCCACAGATAACAAGGGGCTCTGCCACAGAAATCATGACGGAAGTGCCACAGATAACTAAGGACTCTGCCGCAGAAATCAGGACTGAAGTGCTGCAGATAACTAGGGACGCTTACACAGAAAGCAAAACTGGAGTGCAGCAGAGAACTAGGGTCCCTGCCACAGAAAGCAGGGCTGAAGTGTTGCAGATAACTTGGGGCTCTGCAAAAGAAATCAGGCTTGAAGTGCCACAGATAACTAGAGGCCCTGCCACAGAAAGCAGGGCTGAAGTGTTGCAGATAACTAGGGGCTCTGCAAAAGAAATCAAGCTTGAAGTGCTACAGAGAACTAGGGGCACTGCCACAGAAATCAGTGCTGAAGTGCAGCAGAGAACTAGGGACTCTGCTGCAGAAATCAGGACTGAAGTGCCACAGAGAACTAAGGGCTCTGCCGCAGAAATCAGGACTGAAGTGCTGCAGATAACTAGGGACGCTTACACAGAAAGCAGAACTAGAGTGCAGCAGAGAACTAGGGGCACTGCTACAGAAATCAGGGCTGAAGTGCCACAGATAACTAGGGATGTTGTTACAGAAAGCAGGACTGAAGTGCAGCAGAGAACTAGGGGCTCTGTCTCAGAAATCAGGACTGAAGTGCTGCAGATAACTAGGGTGCTGCCAACAAATCAGGACTGAGTTTGCAGATAACTAGTGGCTCTGCCACAGAAATGAGGACTGAAGTGCTGCAGATAACTAGTGTGCTGCCATGAGAAGCAAGACTGAAGTGCAGCAGAGAACTAGGGTCCCTGCCATAGAAAGCAGGGCTGAAGTGTTGCAGATAACTAGGGGCTCTGCAAAGAAATCAGGCTTGAAGTGCCACAGATAACTAGAGGCCCTGCCACAGAAAGCAGGGCTGAAGTGTTGCAGATAACTTGGGGCTCTAAAAGAAATCAGGCTTGAAGTGCTACAGAGAACTAGGGGCTGCTACAGAAATCAGTGCTGAAGTGCAGCAGAGAACTAGGGGCTCTGCTGCAGAAATCAGGACTGAAGTGCCGATAACTAGGGGCCCTGCTGCATAAATCAGGGCTGAAGTGCAGCAGAGAACTAGGAGCTCTACTGCAGAAATCAGGACTGAAGTGCCACAGAGAACTGGGGCCCTGCCACAGAAATCATAACTGAAGTGCTGCAGGTACGAGGGCTCTGCTGCAGAAATCAGGACTTAAGTGCAGTAGAGAACTAGAGGCCCTGCCACAGACATCAGGGCTGAAATGCATCAGAGAACTAATGGCCCTGCCACAGAAATCAGAGCTGAAGTGCAGCAGAGAACTAGGGTCCCTGCCACAGAAAGCAGGGCTGAAGTGCTGCAGATAACTAAGGGCTGTGCTGCAGAAGTCAGGACTGAAGTGCAGCAGAGAACTAGGGGCCCTGCCACAGAAATCAGGGCTGAAGAGCAACAGATAACTAGGGGCTCTGCTGCAGAAATCAGGACTGAAGTGAAGCAGAGAACTAGGGGCTCTGCTGCAGAAATTAGGGCTGAAGTGCTACAGATAACTAAGGGCTCTGCTGCAGAAATCAGGACTGGAGTGCAACGGAGAACTAGGGGCGCTGCCACAGAAATCAGGACTGAATTGCTGCAGATAACTATGGGCTCGTCCATAGAAATTAGGACTGCAGTGCTATGGAGCACCAAGGGCCCTAGATGTGGATGACCACTTACACAGTACTGTTTGTCATGCCTTTCTGTATACCACATCATATGGCATAGAAATGGGGGGAGTTTCATGGCGCCCGGGCCCCCTCTTCAAATTTTGTAAAACATTTAAAAAATATATATTGAGGGGAATGAATTCTAGGGTTGTGTGGCAATAAGAGGGTCTTTTTAATTTTACATCTCCCCCCCAAAATTTCACAAACAAACTATGTAACCAAGGCACACAGGACTTTCACATTCAGCTTCCATGGCAAAATTACAAACTGCAACAACATACAAGAAATGTGGTGCGCAAAAAAACAAAAGTCCCAAAACACGGCAAAGTTTTGGATGCTGAGTGCTTTAATGTGCAGAATGAGAAATGCACGAGCACTACAACCCGTAGTATTTTGTGCACAACATTTCTTGCTGTCCCCCCACATTTCATCCTGCACGTGCCAGTTGTTTGCATGTCCAGGCCGTGCTTGTGTCTGTACAGCCCAGCCGTCTTCTGGTACATGCTTTTTGCTACATGCTGTATCATGTGTGCTGACCAAAAGGCAAGACGGGGATCTAGCCATAACCCCAGATGCTTCAAGCTTTGGAATTTTTCTATACATTCCCTTTCAGTTGTATGGATATTCAAATCTGGATAGTTTCTACATTTATTTAAAAAGAAATCATTGCTTTTTATTTTTCACATTTAGTAGCAGCCTGTTTGCCGACATGTATTTTTTAGTTTAACAGGATGAGAGTGATATCAGTGCTAAAGTTGTTTAAAACTTGTAAAGAGCAAGCACAGTAGCCAAGTACTAACAATGTCTGCCTTCTTTTATGTTCCTAAAGGACTGTGGCTCTCGGGATTTCCTATGGCATCTCCTTTTTCCTTTTTCTTCTGCTGCTGTTCTCCTGCTTTGCCGGACTCTTAATGGTAAGTCAGCTCCCCCTCACCAAGCTATATAGCGTACTATATGAAATACTGAAGTTGCAAACCGTTCCATCAACATTTTAATTTAGGAAGTATCCCATGAGGTAGCTCAAAAACCACCGTTGTTATGTAGTGTGGAATGTTGTACCTTGCATGGCGGCAGAGCAAAGCAAGCCACAAGTGCAAGGAAGAACTCTCACAATATTTTCGCTAAATAATCATGTTTTGAGCTACGTCATAGATATCCTATGTATATCATGGGATTATAAGGTTTCTGTGATAGAAACGGCAAAAGGTTACAAATGAAAAAAGTACAAAATGTGAGCCAGCCCATCACCACTGTTGTAGCACTACCAACCGGGACACCAGCGACTCGAGTATCTGGTGTGAGCTCAGGTTGCCAGGGGCTGGCCAGAAGAGGAGGACTCAGTGTCCTCCAGCGGAGGAGGAAGGGTAGTCATCCCCACTGCTATATTGCCATCTGGGGGACCACAGGTAGCAGTGCAGCTGGGATATCAGGGGGGAGGTCGTCAGCTGGGATCTGAGTGCAACAGCATGCCTATGCATGCACGTGCATCCATAGATCCTCTCTGTATGCTGACGTCCTCGGGGCGGAGCAGAAACAAGGAAAATGGACCCCTGTACCTGAGAATGAAGGAGCACCTGGCACTGCAGGATCCCCCTGCCTGACTTGCCGCTCATGCCTCCGATGAAATTAGAAGCTGGAGGGTAGGCCCCTCCACCTTGTCCCCACCTGGGGGGATAGACAAGGCTCCATGAGGAAGGACCCATGCACCAGTTCACAGATAAGAGGAACAAAGCTGGTGTCCTTTGACAAGTCTGGAAGGCATTCGGGTGCAGGATGGGACAGAGAGCAAAAGAAAAAGGTACAAAATGTAAACTGTTTACCTCTGTTCAATGGTTCAGCATGAGGGATGCTAATCTATAATGATCAGATACCATATAGCTTTTATCATGCTAATCATTATAGACTTATTAATGCCCTAAGTTTTTCTCCATTTTTCTCATGCCTGTGATTTCTTTCAGCAGCCATAGTTGAATTGTGTAAACTTGCTGTAAATAACTTCTCTCTACTGTGAAAACTGTATACTGTCTTTGTAATCCTGTAGGATATGTCCTGCACTGTACAACTTGTATGTATTTGCCTGCTTTATGTAACTAACTCCAGGTCGCTCCTGAAAAAGGAACCTTCAGGGCTCAGTGGGCTTATCCGGTTAACAAAATGTAATAAAATTTAATGATCAAAAGGTGTATAATATGGCATCTCACATGTGAGAATAAATTTCTGCGCGTGCTCAGTGTTGCCAAAATGAATTAAATAAATTTTTGAGCATGCTCAGTGGGGGCAAAATGAGTGAAATATATTTCTGAGCATGCTCAGTGTGGCCAAAATGAGGGAGATAGATTTCTGAGCATGCTCAGTGTGACTAAAATGAGTCTGAAGATTTCTAAAACATGCTCAGTGTGGCCAAAATGAGTACGAGAGATTTCTGAGCATGCTCAGTGTGGCCAAAATGAGTGCGAGAGATTACTGAGCATGCTCAGTGTGGCCAAAATGAGGGAGATAGATTTCTGAGCATGCTCAGTGTGGCCAAAATGAGTGCGAGAAATTTCTGAGCATGCTCAGTGTGGCCAAAATGAGGGAGATAGATTTCTGAGCATGCTCAGTGTGGCCAAAATGAGTGCGAGAGATTACTGAGCATGCTCAGTCATCAACTTCCTTTATTTTGCTCATGCTGGATTAAGAGAACACTATCTGCAAAATGTATTTGCACTCCCATGGTATACTTTTGTATACATGGTATGTGTGTGTGTGTGAGCATGTGTTTGTGAATATGCATATGTGTGAGTAAGGCTTCAGTTAACTCGATTTTGGAACTATCTGACTTCCAATAAATAAGGTAAAAACTTCCAAAATACAGAAGGAAGAAGTATTTGACTTCCAAAAGTGGCAAAGAAGAAAATTCAATGACCTCCATCTTTAAAAACATGGATGTCAAAAAATACTTTTTAGTGAATAAAGGGTACTTTACCAGTAATACTTTGCATTGTTGCCAAAAACTTTTAGAATCCTGACTTCCAAAGTTGGTATCTGGAAAGTACTTTTACTTCCAAAGAACTAGAATGATTCCCAAATTTGGATACATGGAGGTTGTTGACTTCCACTCCCCCCAAAAATAAGTAACTGAGCGGTGAGTGTAAATGTGTATGTGTAACCCCCAGGGGGCGCTATCCTAAGGGCTACTACCCCTGCCTGCCCCACCTGTAGCGGGGTGAGGGGCCCAGATCTGTTGGCGGGTGCCTCCACCCAGAGGTCGGGTTAGAACAGTCGAGATTGATTCGGTCACAGCCCTCTGGGTTGCTGCAACCCCTCTTTCTTCCCACTAGTGGGCCACGCAATTCAATTTTAGTATCCTTACCATATATACTTACTCCCCGGCTCGAACCAGTCAGCTCACTCCGGGGACCCCCTGAAAAGTAAGGTACAGTTACACCACATTCACGGTGTAGTATTTCCCCATGAATATACAAACTAGCCGGGGTACTTTTGCAAAAACAAGCAATCTGATTTATTTAAGGGGAGATAACAAGGATCAGGGGGAATCAGGCTGATTAGCTTACCACATAAAATATATGATAATCTACCTATGGCTCTGTGCACAGGCCTAACCTATTAATTACTGTCTATGGGTACCCAAGCCCTAATGGCTAGTTCCACGATGCAGCTGGTAGGGGCCCTGACACAAGCGAGCATTTAATTCCTGAGCAGATCAGATGGATCCAGAAAGCTTAATTAGTGCAGTCAGCCATACAACAAAACGATTTTGCCTTTGTTTGTAACCTTTAACAGGAAGCTATCCTGATTCAGTACTCACAACTCCAGCAGAGAACCACTCTTCCACCACTTGCAGGGCTGAGCCTGTGCTTCAAAGGCCTCCTCACACATTTATATGGAAAACAACAGAGGGGTACCATACCAGGCAGCTGCTCCTTGGACCCAAACGAACTCACAGCTATCGGGAATCTCACTGCAGCTTCAACTTTCCTGACAGACCGGTAGCGATTCAGCAGATTCTCAGTCCTCTTCAGAGTTGAGCCTGGTAGGTAGCTGTGCTTAGCACACCCACAGCCTCCTCTGACCGCTGCCCTTCTGTGATTTAGTCCATTGGGAACGCTGATGATGCAAATGGCTGCCTGAGGCCCTTCATGCGCTTCCCGCGCGAACACTCAACGGCGCAGGAGCTCAGAGCTCCTTCCTCACTCACAGTCACAACGCATCTGCCCCTTGACAGCATGGGGCAATCCTCTCAGCTCGGGCGCCACCCAATTCCATTGGCTGGCTACAAATGCCAGTCACTTAATCTTGCCCTCAGTGGTGCGAAAAGGCACCATGGCCCAGAAGGCCACTTCCAAGAATTACAAGCTGTGTCCCCATTGGTCAGCTGACTTCAGCTAGAGTCCTGATTCCTGGTTGGTCACCTCCACGCCAATTTCGATGCCCCTTTAGCTACTATTGGACCCCTTCAGCACAGTCCGGGTCCAATATGGAAGGGCACAATACAAAGTCCCAGCTGCAATAAAAGGAGTTAGACAAACTGCAATTTTACTAATACTATACAGGTTCTTAAGGGAACCACTATATCTTTCAGATGGACTCCCTAGCGCTCCTAGCGACCACAGAAATGGAGCGATCAGACGGTAGTCCAGGGCGGGACTCGAGCATGGAAACCCCAGTCCCCCCATTTGTACCACCAAAACCTGCGAGTAGGCAGCTCTGGAAGAGGCAGTAAGAGGCTTGAAAAGCTCTCCCAACGCCCACATTTAGCGGCCTTATGCCGAACACCAGTCAGGCATGGAGCATTCAGACGAGCTCCTGAAGAGCCCTCAGGAACCCCCATTTGTAGGGGGGTTACATATGTATGACTGTGAGTACGTTTGAGTATGTGAGTTAACATTAGTGTGTGTGTTTGTGACCATGTTTACAAGTGTTCATGAGTACGATTAAATGCGAAAGTTTACATTAATGTGTGAGTGTGCACTGCGTATGACTACATTTGAGCGAGTGTAAGTCCATGCATATGTGTGCATGTTTGTGTTAGTAAGTGTTCCTATGCACTATATGTGTTTGAGTGGGTGTGTTTGTGAGTGTGGGTGTGTATGTATATGTGTTTGAGAGCTTGTGTGAGTCCACACACGTGTACAGACCCATCATGCATTTGTGTGTCTGAGTATATATTTGTGAGTGAGTGGGTGCGCATGTATGAGAATGTGTGCAAGTCCAGTGCATGTAGTGACATGCCTGCAAGGAACCTGGGGGGAGAGGGGTGCCAGCTTAGCAACATAAGGGCATATTATTCCCTGATTTCCCATGGCCAGACTAGGGAGTCCACCCTTTTCTTGTTAATGAAGACAGGAGTTCCCGGGATGCAGTTATCAGAGATCAGTGACTGGGGTTAGGGTTTGGGTTCGCCCAGGATCATGCCATGTGAGACAAGCACAGCTTTCCACTTTCTGGTCCCCACCCCCCTGGGATGTCAGCACGCAACAGGCTCCATGCCTGCACACCCAGAGCCTGCTACAAGCAGAGCCTGGATGACATCCCCCCTCTCCCTACTGTACTGCCAATACACTGCCACTTGTAGTCACTCAAATGGCAGTCTGGATGCGGCAGGAACTACCCTCCCCTCCTGGAGGAAGAGAGTATCCATCCCTCACCACACACACACACACACACACACACTCTGGCTGGCCCTTGACTGTCTGAGCTCATTTCCGAACATCATGAGTTGCAGCCGTGCTGCTGTGCAGATGGACCAGTCAGTACTTGCCCTTGCACCGCTAAGAGAGTTCAGAATAACATAAAGGAACATAACTGAGGGAAATGTCCTGCATTTTAGGGCTTGGCCACAGGGTGTCACTGTTCCCACATGAATATAACATCAACAAATTCAAGCAGTGGAAAATTGTTATACAAACAGAAGAGAGAAAGAAAGAAGTGCCTTAGCTGGGACTTGACCCACACCACCAGGAATTCCATTCCAGTTGCACTACCAAGTGCGTCACCAAGACAGCTGGAACCTGGGACGTCCCAAGGCACCTTACACTTTCTCTAATGCGCAACCTGGTGGTGCACAGATAATTACATTTTCAAAAATGTTTATAGCATTAAATGCCTTGCTGTTTTTATTTTAGTGCCTAGCTTACATTATACATTGTTTTAAAGATCTTTTTTAATTAATGATCTTTTTGTTTTATTGCATCTGTTACTATCCTGAGTTTTTTTCTCTCCTCAGTAGCTACTGCTGTCTCTCTTTTCATACTACCTGCACGATTCATGGCACCAGTTACACCATGCCAAAGCATTCAGATGACGAACAGTGTGACTGATGCCATGGAATGTCTTGGAAATATGAAAAAAAAATAGTAGTTGCTGAGGAGAGGGGAACGAACACCTTAGGAAGTGACATGACATGGATTCAAGGCCACTCCAAAACTAAATCACTGATCTATCAGACATTTACCCAGAGCATGTCAGAGTGTATTGCTGACATACAGAAGGAAATAGGAGGGCATTAAACAGTACAAAAATGGCTTATTATTGACAAGATGATTCTTCATTACAGACAACTATCCGAAATCAGTTAGATAGGCATTTTTTGTACCATCCTCTCTCTTTACTTTAATTTCAGAATTGCCTGTTTTCTAGCTCAGTGCTGTAGCCCCTTCACTGCCAAGGAAAGTGTGCTGGAAATATTTCTTTAAATATAGGTGAATAAAGTTTCAGCAGTTCTCGATTTCTTCCTATAGTGTATAAGGTACCAGTTTCATTCCTTATCCTGCACTTCCATCTCGTGACCATTGTTTCCCTCCCATTTAGCAGAAAATCACATTGAATATAACTATATAATGTTTTACTTAATTAATGTGTTTCTCTTCTACAGAGTTTCAATTTGTTACTATAGTCATGTTATATGGTGTCCTGTGGATCGCAGTAACTATTATTGCATTATAAAATGCCAGAACAGACCAGAAACATCACAATAAAGCTGAGAAGGCACAATGTACATCAGGGGTACCAAAGGGGTTAACCACTCAACCACCTCTAAGGCTGCTTTACGGTTAAGCCCCTGGTACCCCATCCTGTACTCTTTGACCAATATACTCAGCTTTTCGGAAGACTTTACAAGGCTGTGAGAGTTTCAGTGCTGTCTCCTCTTTCTCTAACAGAAATGTACTTTGAAAGGTCCGAAGGTCCTTCACTGGATCCCTTCCATTGCAGCTGCAGTCTCCAGCCGGCCCTTCCTACGAGTTGCTCTCGCTGTGCTCTCCATCCTCGTGGTTCTCTTCATGGCTCTCTTCAGTTTTGTAAGTAGAACAAGTGTTGCTATTCCTCATTCATTCCCTGGTGGGTTTTTTTGTTTCGTTATTGCCATTCCTTGATCCACGCCAAGTTAAAAGTCATGTGGGGACCCCCCACCCCCGCTGCTAGAAAGGCTCACAATTTCAGATTTCAGCAGCTTTTCAAAACTAAGTGTGTGTGCAACTTTTTAAATTACTTGACATCCCAGATAACTGGCTGTTCACAATTCATTATTTGTATTAGGCAGCCTTTAAAAAAATACTCTCTTTGTCTCCCTTGATGGACAGAGCTAGTGCCGTGTCCACCCACTCTACCTCAAACATTCGCAGCCTCCACCCAGATTGACTTTCAACAGCGATAAAAAATTGAGAGCTGCTGGCAGTGTGCCACAATTTGACACCATCCTTATAAAGATTCCACCTCTGTAGCGTGAAGACCCTACACCCCAAATAGGCATTCATCAAACATTGGGGCTGCTCTGATCCCGGATCCATGATCTTCAGGTGGGGTGCATTTGTAGAAATCATGCTAGAGCAGTTGCCCCCCTCCCTAATGCAGAGCCATGCTGCTAAATCTATTAATCATATGATAACCGGAGCATGATGTGTGCATGACCGAGCGGGAGGACAGCTGAGCAGTTTGCATCCTTAATGATGTAACCCCTAGGTGGCGCTATACAAAGGGCTACTGCCTAGGATGTAGGCTGAGGGGCCTGGGTTCCTGACAATAACTTTAAACTGATTTGTTCCCAAGATGGTACATTGCGCAGTGCCTCCAGCCAGAGTTTACCTTTTAATGGGCTAGAGCTTAGTCTGTTGCAGCCCTCTGGGATGCTGTACCCACTTACCTTACACTGATGCCACCCCAAGCATGACCCAATAACATTCCCCCACAATGAAGACAGTTTGTAAATATTGACTTACTACTACTAATAATATGCTCATGAGACAGGTATCTGCAGAACAAACAACAAGTTTATTTACATGGGGGGCTAGGAAGGTGAATTGGAGTAGAGGTTATGCTGTTTACAACTGAGGTAGACTGGTTTTGATTCGGTTTGGTCTGAATCAACATTTTGCATTAAATCACTGCAAATCACAGTGGCCACCACCAACCTCTGGAGTAGTCAGCTCCTGACTAGCTAGCTGCGTAATATATTAAACATATTTACAAGGTTTTACCCACACTGATATCAGTTCCCCTTCAGTGTAAGACCCCACAATGCCACACACAACCTGGGTACCCAGTAATTACAGTTCCTAAAATGGTGCAGGCCTAATGGATGGTGCAGCTGTACGTTGGCCGGCTAGATGGGTCTCTTAATGAAGAAGGATGATTAACCATATGTAATATACTTATAACTTACAAATTATTGTGTCCGTGGCCGGATGTCCCAGTCTATTTAAACCTTTAACTGTAACACTCTGGCCTGATAAGTAGACAGCGTGCTTGAACTATTTACAAGTCAGTTTTTCCTTGATACAGGGCTGGACCCTGCATTACTTACAATTAGATGTCTTCATTAGTCTGTACAAAGCAGGTTTGAATGGTTTTTAGCTGGCAGATTCTGACTCCGAAGGTCAAGATGCAGGCAAGCTTACAGCCAGGAACCAAAACTGCAGAGATCTTACAGCTTTGAAGGATGGAAAAACAACATTTTGACATTCTGATGGCAGTGCCTCTCTTCTGGGCTGATAAGACTTCTTCTGGTGAACCAGGATGGGACTAGGGCCGGCACGTCTCAACCCCCACATCTGGCTATACCCCCCCCCGGGGGAGACACATATGGCAGTGCCAAGGTGGCACACTACTGGGCTGTGTCCCATACTTGATCAGGCTGGATCTGTCGCATTCAGCACATTTATATTTTAGTGTCAGTTTTTGTTTCATGTGTCCCAGTTGGTCAGCCAGAACTTTAGAATCAGGCACACTCCCAAGCAGTTTAGGGATGAGCACCCACACTCCGCACAGCAGAGTAAACAACCAGAGCCCAAGTTACGGTTCCCACAAGAACATTAGGACACAGTCTCTGGGACAACTTTTATCTTTCTTGTCGATTAAAGCCGGAGCACAAAGCACAACTTTTGTTACCACACTAGACCGAGCTTGAGGCTGGGCTCGCTACCAAAAAAGATACTTTGACTTGACTGGGCTTGTGGCAAGACCCACTACCACTTTCCAGACTTTGCTGGCTGGCAACAGACGCAGTAGTCTCTTTAGACAAACATTTGCTCTTGGCAATAAACTGTTTACTGTAGCTCTCTAGGTTCTTTTAACACCAAACTTACACCTGACAGCAAACGGTTTATATAGCTTTCTAAGCTCAAATACAACATGCAGTCCCCTTGTGTACACACTGGTGCATGCAGCTCCCATGAACCTCCCAGGCAAAGTAAGGAAGAGCCCAGGCTCTGAGTACTCCCCTTCCAGTCCTGTAGGCACTTGACACATCAGGCACGTTTACATACTTTACTGGACCCCCTTCTCTGGTCACTAGGCATTGTCCACCCTTTTGGCATTGAGTTAAAGCTTAGGGTATAGACAGACAGTCACTATAGATAGGCATTGGGCTTCTCTGCCCTTTAAAGACTTTCTCAGAGTTGCACTTGGCAAAAGCAATTTATTCACTCAGGTGTCTTGCAGAAACTGATTTCCTCCCTTTGAGGTTTCTGGATTTATCAGCACTCTCCCAGCTGAGGTGGATTTAGCTCTCTCACAGCTGACTTCATCAGGTTACTAGCTCACATTTTCTCCAACATGGAAAGGCTTGCACTAACCCTGGAGGACATTCTCTGGCAACCCCCAGCCAACGACTTCTGCTTCAGGCAGCCACTTATCTCTTTTTGGCAGAGGAAACCCCCCTCCCTTGTGGAGGACTTGTACTGGATCACTAGGCCCATTTCACTCTGCTGAGGGCCTGAGCCCCACCCCTGTGGGGAGGCTCCTGCTCAAACTGCTTGCACAGCCAGAAAACACTGTCTTTTATGGAGTTCTTTTTAGGCTCCCAATTGGCTGAAGCTGTTTGCTGCTGTCACAACGATTGGCTGATTCTGCCTGTCAGTCTATAAAATGAATATTTATCATCTCCACTCGATGCACTATAGGCTCCCTGTTGTGGCGCCTGAAATTAGTCCCTGCAGATTTCCCATAAGCACTTTGCAGTGTCCCATGAACTCTGGCAAAAGTCCCATGAATCCTGGCTGGAAATCCTTGCTTTCTGATTGCCGTAGTCTTTGATGTCAGTATTACTGTAATACATGAGTGCGGACACATAGGAGTGTATTGTGTTTTTGTCTGTTCTCAGCTTTAAATGATTTAGTGCTTGGAAATGGTAGGAATACTTTTCAGTTTTCTGTAGCTGGGACCAGAATTTAACTATTCATTTCTCTATATTTAGCAACAGAGAAAACTGTCCCAATTCAGCCCTGCAGCCATTACTGGGAGCATTTCTCTGAGTCTTTGGTATGCACTTGCAAAATAGCAAAGCTGTGTTTCCACGGCAGTAGCACTTCACATTCCAACTGCAGCAGTGCAGTCCAGACCACCTGTTGACTCGTGGTCTGCCTGTCTACACAGTCCCTCTCTGCACCACTCCAATGTGCGCTGGTGAGGGACCGTGCATCAGGGGGCCTAACGGCAGCTAAGTGACACAGGCGGTCACATAATTTTGCATGCGAATGCGCATGCCCGAAATCACAGAATCATTAGTTCTGCTCAACATCTGGCAGTGTAACAGCCCTTGTTTTGTAGCAGCTACTTTGCTGCATTCGGCGGACTGTCTTCTTTTGAGACACCCGTTCTGCTCACAGCACTTTGGAAAAATGTAGACCCATTCATGTGCAAGTCTGTATCACTAGCAGTGCAGGTACTGGAACCGTCCCCACTAGCATGAGAGGCACAGCAACAGAATGGGATGCTGTGGTGCACACTGTCCACACAGCAGTAGAAGCCACTGTAAGCCACTCGCTACACTCGGGATTCCCAGCTTGCTAGGGAATCTGGGAGTGTATTAGTGAGTGGCTTAGGATGATCGAGTATGTGTCTACATGGTCACATTTGAACTGGAGCAACCCAAGTGCTCAGGTTACTCCAGTGCAAATGTGATCATATAAACAGGGCTAAAGTGTATTACTTCTGTTGGAGTTCCGTCCCATCTTGTACAGTCTGGGTTTATTGCTGGTCCCAAAACTTCACTCCCATATAAAGTGATTGGCTGAATTATGCTGTCACTAATTTTAGCCATAGCTTTATAGGAGAGATGACTGGGTCAAGCTGTTTCTTTATAGCTGAGAATGCATGGAGTGCTTTTTCCTGTAATGTTTGTACAGCCAGATTAACTCCCTGATGCACTTACTTGCAAGCCAAGGTAACTGTACAGCAGGGTGTGATCTATTTCATTACCTTTAATATGCAATTTAAGTTTGTTTTGGCTACTTTTTTTTTTTTCTGGAAGACCATAATTTTAGCCTTATTAAGGTTTACCTGGAGAGCCCATTTGCTACAGTATCCCTCTAAAAGATTTAGGTATTCTTGAAGGCCAGGATGAGTGGGTGATGCGATAATTATGACTAGGTCATCTGCGTAAAGCAGACATTTTATCTCAATGTCACTATCCCCTGCAGCCCTTCTAGTGCTCAGACCTTCCTTAAAAATAGGTAATCCTCCATCCATCTTATGGTGGATCTTACTGGCTGATGCACTGTCGTAAATATTTGGACTGCCAGAGACCAATCCCCCCAGCCAAGATAACAGAGTCCAGTTTACTTCGTGCATCTCTAGAGGCTAGTCACAATCACTGCTCGTTCCCTAACTTGCAGGTAATTTTACCATCTAATTTTTTACTAAGTCTCACTTTCCTCTGTCACAATTAGCACATGTCAAACTCACAGCACATGATAACCTTAGGACTGCTCTTAACTAATTTCTGCATACCTCTACTATTACCAGCATAAAAAAAGAGAAAGGCTCTCCCAGTACATTGCTCATGGACACAAGCTAAGCTGGACCTTCCTGCAGCATCCTAGCTTACAGTACATCCCCTTGTTCTGGTCGTGACCCTCATGCAGCATCCCCACCTTATAACCTTATAACTCCCTGAGGAACTGGACCCTCATGTAGCATTCACTCCTCATTCAGGCAGCAACCACGCTTGAGCCACATGCACTGTATAACCACAGAAAATGATCATTCTACTGACAGTGTGGGCCAGGGGAGAGAGAGCATTGGGAGAGATTGCAAGGAGAGCTGTAAATGGTACTGGTAAATCAACAGACCTGGGTTTGATTCCCACACCTGAGGAACTGGACATTCCTGTAGCATCCACATCACATGCAGGTAGAGACCAAAACTTGCCACAAGCTCTGAGCCACCCTCCCCAGCACTGGGGATGCTAATCCAGCAGAGTTCACACTGCCCTGACAACAGGAGACATGCACAAATGTTATGGGCTATATAAGGATGTTTATACCTAGGCTCACTGCTAGGGCACGATTTCAGGATGGGGAAGGAATTCACAATATGGCCCATAGCTCCTTGAGGCAGATCCAAATCCTCAGCAGTTTAACCCCCTTGCCACAGGAGATGGGAGCGGGGAGTGAAGTTCTTGGTTTCCGTGCATATTCTGGCTTTGTTTCATGCCCATGGACATCTTGGAGACAGTTCCCCTGGTACAATGCCCCCCTCCTCACAGACAACTATGGCAGCCATTCACACCCTTCGCGAGTGCTGTAGATCTGTAACCGCCATACTGGGGTGATGTTCTTGTGGAGTGCTAGCCCCTCTTCCTTCCAAACATGCTATGTGGAGCTCTCAGAGTGCACTCCTTATCACCATAACAGTAGCGCACCACCCCGGTGGCATCGGTGCTCTACATTTAACCACACTCATTCAAGGCAACGACCGCAGGCCAGACATCAGCATCTCGTGATGCGATCTCATGAGAATAGCAGGCATGTTGCCAATAGTGTCCCCACTTCAGGCACTCTGACGGGACCGGTGGCAATTTTACTACAGGGCCCAAGTGACCAATGAACTTTCGCGGGATGATGGCACTCTCGCGAGTGCAGTGGCCATCTTATGTGTGGCTCCCCACCATGGAATTGCATG
Source organism: Neoceratodus forsteri (assembly GCA_016271365.2). Classification (NCBI taxonomy): domain Eukaryota; kingdom Metazoa; phylum Chordata; order Ceratodontiformes; family Ceratodontidae; genus Neoceratodus; species Neoceratodus forsteri. The sequence goes on from JADMNL010000022.1 coordinate 89,892,468, forward strand.
GGAAAGCAAGCCCATAGGTGTTAAAGCCTTCTGGAGGTACATGTCGGCCATCTTGAAAAGGACCATTTGGGCTTAAACACAGTGCCACCTGGCAACAAAGCTCACTGTCCCGTCGCGGCTCTTACTTATCAGTCACTGACCTCATTCAGAGAACAGATCACCATTTACACTACACTACTGAAAAATGCTAAGGAGCACTGTTGCATAAGTACCTTTGGGACTGTGGCCATCTGCAGCTCAGTGGCACACTGAATATGCATTTACTTAAGCAGGCAAAGAGTACAGTGCATGCCCTTTAATCTTGGCTATGGGAGCACATGGGTGTGACTGGGGTCTGGGGTAGCATAACCCATAAATATGTGCACATCAGAGCATGCAGAATATTTTGTCACACCCTGATTCCCTATGTTGGATGACCTTCAGAGCAGTGTTGCTCCCCCCCTCCATATACTGTTAGCGTTTTTTCACCATTTTTCTCCCCGTAACCCATCCCCATACCTCAGCTGCACATGCGCATGTGGAGGCATGTGCATGCCGCATCTCAAAGTGCCCTCCCACTTCGTGCCACCCCCTCCACCTACGCTGACCACCGGACCTCCACCTGGTGGTAGCGGGACTACAGGGTGGCAACAACAGGAGTGAAGAGCTGCCTTCTGGCCCTCAATCCTGCTCCCACCCCCACCCCACTGCTGGCTCCTGATGACTCAAGTCTGTTCCTGAACCCAGATCACCAGCGTGGCATGAGGTAAGGTGTCCAGTGCCTCAGCCCTCTGTGCCACCAGGCCCAGAGTGGTCTTTCTGATGGCTAGGTGCTCTGCCAGAAAGGTGAACGAGTTGCAGGTGCTGTCATGCCAAGAACTATTCTGAGTTTTCCATAATGACTGAGTGTCTCTCAGGACAGTCTGCCCTCCACTCCAAAGATGTTATTTTTTCACCATTACACATGGAACAGGAGATTCATCTACCTGTCATGCTCATGGTCCGAGGTGGCAGTGATGCAGCTACTCCTCTGCTTGACATGGCCTCGTTGTTAAGGAAATGTCCGAAGGTTCCCGTACATCAAATAGGCTGTCTCTTTTCTTTTCAGGAACACAAACATGTCTGGCTGCCTTTAAAGGAACAATAGCTTGGTGGATACAGGTGGCTTCTGTGGTTGCCTACCAAGGGGCATGCCTGGATCCTCCATCAGGTGTCAGGGCACATTCCTCCAGAACAATGTCAAGATCTTGTGCAGAGAGAAGGGGGCATCTGTGCAGGACATCTGTGCACCTGCCACCTGGTCCTCTGTCCATACATTTGTCTGGCATTATAGACTACATGTAGCCTGAGCAGACAGAACTACATTCGGTAGGGCAATGCTTCAGGCAGTTTTGGGATCCCCATAACATAATGTTCATCTTCCCACCCAGGCTTTGTCTGGTACTGCTACAAAAGTCCCATTTGTGAGGAATGTTTGAGCACTAGAAAGGTTGCAGGGGACACAGAGGATAATGTATATTTTTTTAATCAGTAACCATGCTATAATAACGAGAGGTTACCATGACAACTTTAAACCTTGGGAGCAAAGCTCAAGAGATTTTCAGTTGTCATGGTAACTCGATACGATTTCAGCAAGGTTGCAGATAAAAACCCATACACTCGCTTTTATAGTGCATGGGATACCAAGCATTCACACTAAAACTCAAAGATAGTCTTTACCTTTTTCCTTTTTTGTCCATAGCGCTGCTCGCCATAAGGGCCAGCTCTCACCACCAAGGCCATTTATTGTGAGCCTCTAATTCAGATGCATGCATATGCAGATCAGCTCCAGTTGTAATTCTATCACTATGATGTACTCAAGAAGGGTTAACAACACCCTGATGTCATAGCGATGGGATTACAAGTGTAACCCCCGACCCCTGCCTTTTAGCAAAATGACAGGTGGCATGTTGTTGAAGCGGACAGCAGTACCTGGTGGGAACTGGGTTCGGGGAGGATAAGGTTACTCGGCACAGGGGGCCTAGGTTTGGCTACTCTGCACAGGGGCACCCAAGTAAATCCGAACACAGGAAGCAATAACTATAATGTCCAGAACCAGGAATGGGATTCTACAGTGTGGCTTTTATTCACATCCAAGCTGAACAAACAAAGCATAGACGGACCCCCACGGGGCTACATTCCTGGTAATGCAGATTAGAGACGACAGAACACTTCTTCACATTTCCAGCCCTCAGGCTCTGAACCCACCAGGCACACAGCCCGGACTTGCACGCAGCTTTGGGTACACAGCCCGACTTGTACACTACTTGGGTTTTCCCCACTGGCCCGGCTCCCCCGCCGGCGCACTATCCATGAGGTCCATTTTGGGAAATGAACCAGTTTTCCAATTGTGGGGCTCCCCAAACCACCTTAGAGCCTTCGACTCCTAGAGGGAATTTTCCTTCCAATCCCACATCTGGGTACTTCCTTCATCACTGGCTAAGTGCATGAGGCAAAGTAGAAATCCACAGAGCAAATCTGTAGAGGTGGACCTGGTCACTAAAGATGGGGGGTCTCCCACCTCCAGCTCCCACAATCCATACCTGGGCATTTCTCTGGAAACTAAACAATTCTTTTCTGAAAGCTTGGCAATGTAGATTACTGGGTAGACGTATGTCACATCTCCTCTACATGTCTTGACTTCCCATAAGTGCTGGACTTGAACATACTTTTACTTTTGGCTAAGCCTATTACTCTAGGCCTCCCACTACTTCAGTAGTCCAATCCCCACTATCACACAAGTCCCAGGTTGAAAACATGGGCCCTTCAGAAAGAGCAGAAACTCACCCTCCAGTTGCAGGTGCCCCACAAGCAAATCACAAAATCTTCTTGTTTCCCAAAAACTCTTGGACCAAATAAGGCAGCTTCTCCACTAGCAGAAGACCAGGGGGTTGCCCCTGGAATATGCAGGACAACCTTTCCTGCCCCATCCCCTGAGGGATGGGGCACTGAGACCCGAATCAGCGGTCTCCACCGCTTTAAAACTATCTTCTGTGTCTCTCTTTAGGTGGAAACACACACCTTTTCCCCTGAATGTAGCCCTATGTCAGGGCTGAGGCTCCAAGAGCCTAACACAGAGCTGCTGTGCTCCTCTCTCAGCAAGCTCCAAATTCCAACTGACCTACAGACTACTGTTCAAACCTCCCAACATTCTACTCAAACTCCCTGCTGCAGATTCCATTGTGGCTCATGCAGCTGCGACAGTTCTATGGTGATGTCATCCCTCAGTCTCAGCTGAGACTGAGAACAGAGTGAGACAGTGTGAAATCCATTTAACTGGAGTTTCATAAGCTGCCTTCCCTGCCTACCACTAGGTCTTACTGGGATGCTAGTAACCCCGGGTAACAAGGGGGTTACACAAAGAAATAATCTTGCTGATTTTTACCGGTAATAAGGCTCTCCCATACATTATAATGGTATTTACTCACCTGATAAAGGTGATTAGACCTGCAACCTTTATAGTGCTCAGAGTCCATCTCGTATGCAGATGATTAAGGAACCTGTGCGACAGGAACCATCTGGGGATTTTTCTCCAGTCCTATTAACTAGGTGTTCCCTGGGGCAGGGGTATGTGCTTTATCCTGCTGTATTATTATACACTTTATGTGGCTCACCACTGTGGTATGAAATGTTCCTCAAGGAGGATTCTTCTGAGTTTCATAGCTGTTGTAAGACATATTTCTGCCATCTTCAAGTACATGATCTGCTGCAATGCAATGTTTGTTAGGTTATTTCTTTTCGTGTTCCTGTGTGTTTGTCTTTTATATGATTTTTCTGCTAGGAAGTATCTCACTGGACTATATTATCTTGGCGGGGGGGATTGCCTCTGGCAGTCCCAAAATTCTGATTGTGCATCAGCAAATAGCAGGCATGGAGGATTACCCATTTGTGAGGAATGTCTGAGCACTAGAAAGGTTGCAGGTATACTCACCTTTACCAGGTAAATAAATATCATTCAGTGGTAATTCTAGCACTTGAGATTGAACAGAAAAGGCAGCTCATTGAGCTCTGTCTTGCTCTGTCTCACTCCCTTGCTCTCTCCCTTTAGTTTCATTCTTAAAACAGATGCAGACAGCCTTGTTCCATGCCTTTGGCTTCTCTGTAAACGGTACTAAGTTTGTTCAGATTTTATTGCTATCAACTTCATATAATCTGCAATCGGGATCTCAGGGTTCTCCCTTAGTATCTTAGTTCTGTAAACCTTCTTGCCCTGATCACTTTTTATATCATCTGGATACTGGATTGCAAAACTCTGTCCTGCTGTGGTTGAGGCAGCTTATTTTTACTGTAAGATTATAGGGGTGCTAGGAGGGCATCTTATGGATATAAAAGTGTCACCTTGCATGTTTCTTAGGTTAAGAGAACTGCAGACCAAAGGTGAGTCATTCTGGTGCCCTAAGGATGCAAGAGGCAACACTTTTATAACCATAAGAGGCCTTCCTAATGCCCCTATAAATCTATTATGGACCGTGCCAAGATTTTTTTTTTTAAATGCCTTTTTTGTGGTCCCTATCTGAGGCACGAGCAGCAATCATTGAGAAGCCTGTTACGTGCTCAGCACGTGAGGTATTCTTATGGCATAACAGGGATTTATTTAACTCCAAAAATTGATTAGCATTTTGCTCATAAAAGTTCTAAAACATTGTGAAAAAGCATAGCACCTGCCTCACTGTGTTTAACAAACATAACACTTCTAGAAAACCTATATAAATACTTTCTGTACAGTTAGCATTGTCTCAAGAAAAAAACTGCTAATCAATTATTTAAAACCCTGCATAAGAGTACCTCGCGCGTAACTGAAGGAAGCATTGTGATTAGTCGGGGATGCTCCTACAATCTATAATTTAATTTATTAGCATGTCTTTTCATTCTATTTCAAAGTGAAATGGTAATGCAGGTTAAAGTTTGTTTCTGTCCTACACTAGGATTCCTTAGAAGGGCTATATTGCATTTTCTTGATGCTTTCAGTTTGTTCTGTCTGACTGCATTTCACAGCTTCAGTCCGTATTAGTTTTAGATTTAAGCAGAGAGCATGTTTAGTGCCCTCCCTCCCTCCTGTTCTTATAATGTTGAACCAGTAGGACTGAATTGCCCACCTCCGAGTTTTTGTCAGTGTTCAGAATGGCGAAGCTCAAAACTGATTTTGGCAGACTCGATGAACCATTAGGCCTACTCTGCTGGTATCTTAGTATGTAAAACCTGACTAGAACAACAGTGAGGAAGTAGAGATTGAGAATCTGTCCCATTAATTCCATGTGTGCTTCTCTCTCACTCACTCTTTTTCTGTCTCACTCCCGCTGTCTCCGTCTCTCTCTCTCATTCTCTCACTTGCTTTCTCTCTTCACTCTCTCTCTCTCCACTCTTGCCGTCTCTGCCTCCCTTTCACCCACTATCTTTCTTCCTCCTCTCTTTCTCTTGCTCTGTCTCTCTCTTGCTCTCTCCCTCCCTCTCTGTGTCTCCCCCTGTCTCTCTCCCTCGCTCTCTCACTCTCCATCCCTCCCTCTCACCCTCTCTTTCTTGCTCCCCCTCCTCTCTCTTGCTCTCTCTCTCTCTCACTGTCTCTCTCCCCTATTCCTCTAATCCTCTCTTTTGCTCTTTCCCTTCTCTATCTTGCTCTCTTTCTCCTCTCTCTCTCTCTCTCTTGCTTTCTTTCTCTTACTCTCTCTCTATTTCCCTCCTGTTGCTTTCTCCCTCCTCCCTCTATCTTGTTCTCTCTATATATCTGCCCCCCCACACAAGCGTGATGAGAATTATTGAACAGGGATTAAAAGTTATCTTGTGCTGTTTGTCTGTTAACAGTTCTTCCCACCAACCCTTCCTGTCCAGCACTGAATTCCACACAGTATGCCATAGATGGGAGTTCCAACTTGTTCTACAGAATTCCGGTGAGTATACTGAGGTTGAGCTCATGTTCTGAAATGGCAAGGGACAAGCTGATTGGCTGAGAGCAGTGCCACCTGTGATGTAGTAGTAGTAGTAGTAGTAGTAGTAGTAGTAGTAGTAGTAGTACTTCTACTAGTAGTGACAGTAGTAGTCATTTTTTTTTAAACACAAGGAAACACTTCATTGGACTTACACCCATTTTCAGCTTATTCCCAAACAAGGCAATTCAATAAGTTACAAACACAATACAATAAATGCAATATTAAACAACTGCAAAAAAATGTTCATATAGCTAATAATGCTATTATTTACGATGCCTACAGCATATTTATTTTCTGAAACCTAGAAGACAAATACCAGGTAGTAAATAATTTTAGACAAAGGGTAGGAGAATTTTTAGATCGTTAGCTAATGTAAACTTTTACACACAGTAGGTCCTTTACAAAGACAGCATTGCTCCATATATGTTTTGTGTGGGTGGAAGATAGAGGACATTGTACCGTATGGGCAGTCATGTGTACAGAGTTTGTTCAATACACATCAGGGGTGTGATACAACATAAACCATGAGACCGAAGGTCAGTGGTTTATTCAGATATTACACCTAAAGTGTGTAATAAAAATGTTTTCTCTGATACACCAAATTTATTTTCTATAATTACTGGTCAAAGAGCAGCTGACACTTTCTGGAGAACTTTAACAAAACATAATATCTAGACACAGTTCATCTTGTATTTCACATTAGGTTCTATTTGTCCTCTCCATTATTTATTACTGAGTCATTTGCATGAAATCTGGATCTTTGCTCCTGAAGACATCATCTAGCCCTGCTACCTTCTCCCTATCTGAGGTCATAATGCAGTGCTTGTGACATCACTGCTACTCTCACAGTAACAGATTGTGATGTCATAACTCAGGATTATGACTTGAAGTAGGGAGTAAGTTGTAGAGGTAGAGGAACTCTAAGGACAAAGATCATGTATTCATGCAAATTGCCTCAATAATAAATAATGGGGAGGACAAATCTATAGAATATACATGGAATAAAAGCTGAATTGTACCTAGATCTCATGTTTTTCAAAGTTTTCTTAGGGATGTCAGCAACTCTTTAACAGACCCACAGTCAGCAAGTAAGTCAAGGGCGGACCGATATTAGAGTACATTTGCCTACAGCTGTTGCATCTCGTACTTGGTGCTGTGTGCAAAAGTGAGGCAGTTCTCCATTACACACACTCATGTGTAACTCAGTGTGTGCAGTGTAATGGAGAATGTCAGATACTGATTTTGAGTTGTAATCGTTCCTAACCAGTAATGAAAATGTATTCCATGCCCTTGGATTAGCGAAGCAAATATTTGATCGTCCCTAAAAGCAAACCATCTTCTAAATATTAGGATGCTGATGAAAAAGTACAACACTGTATTAAGAGTAACAGATGGAAACACGGAGTGCTCCAGATAACTTTTTAAGCCAGGAAGTAAAAACTTCTTAGTTTTCCAAGCTGGTAGTATTTTGGTATGCCAGGTAGTATTTTGCAACATGGTCACACTGATCTGGTAAACTGAAGTGCGAATGCGCGAAGTCCGTGGAAACACCTGGTAGTGATGATACTACTCAGGACTCTACACAGGGTATAAAAAGAGCAAAACTGGGTGTAAAATACTGATACACCCCTTAACTGGACCACTGGAAACACCTCTTCTCAGTTAAAGGAGTCCGACCTAATTAATCATGGTACCAATTGCAGTGGCAGGTAAACTGGGCAGCATTAAGAGCAAATCTTGCAAGGTGATTACAGAATGCATACAAGTCTGCTAATCTCTCAAAACAAGCATTTCATAAAGCAGGTCCCCATAATTGAAAGGCTGTATTGGCAATTTAAAGATGATTTCCCACAGACAAGCAGTCCCTACAGCAAAACAATGAACCCAGTTTTGAGCCAGTCTTGTTGGAAAGGTCCTGAACATGCATTATCCATCTACAGTGAGAATCCAGCCATAAGCGACAGTATTTATATTCAGTCACATTCTTCGGAACAGAATCCATTTTACTTTGACGATCAAGTGTCAACCAAAAAATGGCTATCACTTTGATCTCATCAGTATTCAGTACTAAAGTGCTGACACCAAAGAATATCTCTTGTATTATCACTGCTCAGAACTACTTACTCTCACCAGCCTCCCCACAATAAATATCCATACTTTGCCTTCAAGTTTATCTCCAGCATACCTGTTTACTGATTTTGTACCCAACAATCCACTTTGCTGCTTGTTCCCCACTCCAGTCATATGGGGTTTGTTACAGCTGAGCTGAAGGATGCATCCCCTGTTGCATCGTGTTTTGGCTCCATAAGAATTCCTCTCACCTAACTGCCAACTCACTCCTTGGAGCCTTTTGGAATAGCTGGGTAAGTGATTCTGGCAGCAGATATCTTACTGCCTGCCCATGCGCTCCAATCAGCCAACTGAAACTGCAAATCCAGTAGCAGTGAACTACCACCAACTCCATCTGCTCCTTGTGAACCAAAAGAAGCTGTCAATCTGCAGCAACTCCTCTTCCCCATCTATGTTTCGTGGGAACTGAAACAGATACTCAGAACCAGCAGTTCTCCTGTGCGGCTCCTTGCTGGCCAATGGGAACAGTAATTTCATCACAGCAGACCCACCCACTCTTTACAGAGCAATTGTATTCATTACTTTGGCAAAACAAAAGTTTGTTGCACTATTGTTCCTTGATACCTTTTATTGGACCAACAGAGATTACAGAAAAACCTCAATCTTAAGCTTTTAAACTCAAACATATTCTTCAGAAGAAATGTCAGATGTTTTAGAAAACTCACTTAAAAACTCACAGAAAAAACATTTTACACAACAGTGTGCCAGATTAGCAATTAATTCCACCCCCCATCTTAAGAGGTCAAAGGAAACTGATGTGCAAACAGGTTTAGGGCATTTCCACACAGCCACTCCATGAAGGCAAATGGAATCAGCTAGTCCCACAGATTTGGGACTCTTTATTCCCCACCCACTTCATTGAGGCCAACAGAAGAGCTGCTCTGAGAGCTTTGAGACTCTTTCCCCTTCATGGCCAATGGAAAAGTGCTTCATCAGATTTGGGATCCTCCGTCTCTCACTTACTCCTTCAAGGCTAATGCAAACAGCTGCTCCAACAGCATTGGGACTGTTTTCTGCCCACTCCTTCAAGGTCAATGGAAACAGGCTCTCCCAACAGCTTACAGAATCTCTCCCTCTTTCCTTACCCATGCCTTCACTATTGGCCCTATTTCACTCACTCTTTCAAGGTCAATAGCAACAGCTGCTTTTTCAGCAGTGGTCCCTCCCCATTCAAGATAAAAAAAAATGCTTCCACAGTTTGAGACTCGTTCCCATAAACCCCACCTATTCCATGTCCAGTGGAAAAAGCTGCTCCCACAGCTTTTGAACTACTCACACACACACATACACCATGTCCAAAACCATTTGAATAATAACTTTGGGACTCTCCCTCACCTCACTTCTTCAGGTCCAATAGAAACAGCTGCTTTTTGAGACTTTCCCTCCAACAGTCCAAGTCAAAGGCCAATAGAAACAGCTACTCCCACTGCTTTGGGACTCCCCCACACACTTCTTAAACTGACGTCCAATGAGAACAGCCGCTTCCACAGTTTTGGGACTCTCCTTCCCCCACCCCTTCAAAGCCAATGGAAACAGCCATTCCCACAGCTCTGGGATTCTTCTTCCTTCCCACTGCTTTATGTTCATCAGAAACAGCCACTCACACAGTTTTGGGACTCTCCAGCACCCGCCACTCACACAGTTTTGGGGCTCTCCAGTGCCCACCCCTCACACAGTTTTGGGACTCTCCAGCACCACCTCACACAGTTTTGGGACTCTCCAGTGCCGCCACTCCACAGTTTTGGGACTCTCCAGTGCCCACCACTCACACAGTTTTGGGACTCTCCAGTGCCCCCCACATATTTCAAGTTTTAGACCAAAGAAAACGGTCATTCCTCACAGATTTGGGACCTCCCCAATATTTCACATTCAATGGAAGCAGCTGCACCAACAGTTTCGAGACTACACACACACCCACACACCCACACACCCACACATACACACACACTCCCCCCCACTAACACACACACACACACTTCTTCAAAGCCAATGGAAACAGCTGTCCTGACAGCTTTGGGACAACCTTGCTGTACTCACTTGCTGATTTATTAACAGCGTAACACTGACTGAATGGGGCTATCTCATCCTCATTCCCATTTTTCCCACCCTAAATCAGGGGCACATTGCATAACAGCAGTAATACTAAACAAAGGCATGTGTTATCATGTGATAGCCTCACTTCTCAGGTGGTGAAAGGCATTTCGCATAGCTATACCCAGGGCCCCTGGTGTTCTGCGGCAGAATTTTCTGATTTCTGCAGCAGGGCTCCTTGACTTCTGTGGCAGCATTTTCTGATTTCTGCGGCATGATTTATTCATTTCTCTGGCAGAATGCAGTCCTGTCATTGGCTAAATATGATGTGATGTCATCGATGACATCATATGCTGAGCATAGAGGAGGGGCTTCAGGATAAACGAGGTGGGAAAGAAAGCCTGACACAATGGAAAAACAGTATATTTATATGAAAATTCACCAAAAACAATGAATTCTGCGGCACTGTATATATTCTGCAGCATGATGCAAATTCTGCGGCAAATTCCGCAACTGCAGAACTGCAGAATTCCAGGGGCCTTGGCTATACCTCATGCCTCACATGCCACCGGAGGCAAGCTGACACTAGGATATCACATGACACAAGACAGATCAGCTCCTTAAAAAGGTACATTATTGCAGCCATGGAAGGATTTGTCGTTCATGAGATACTGCAAAAGTTTTGTTTTCATTTATTTAATTAGTTTACTAACAAGGAGTCTAGATTGATGACAGGTTATAAGAGATTTCCATTTCGGTAACTCTGGGGCTCACTTTTTCCTTCCTCCGCATCAGTTTGAGATAAACTGCACAGTACCCACTTGTACTCTACCTGGCTCTGTTTATAGCAGAAAGCTTCAGATTCTGTCAGTCCCTCACCTTTTGCCAATACTAAAGCCATCACAGTAGGGGGAACCTACACAGTGCCTGCCCACAACCTACACTGTACCTGCCCACACTGTATCTGGATATGTGGATAAACAGAAGACTGCAGACTCTGTCAGTCTCTTACTTTCACCAGCACTAAATGTATCACAGTCATGTGCAGAAACCTACATAGTACCTGCCCGCACCGTACCTAGCAATATGGATTTACTGAGGGCTTCAGAGTGCAGGCAGTACCTCAGCTTTCACCAGCTCTAAGTCCCTCACAGTGAGGGATAACCTACCTGCCCTGACTACCTGGCTTTGTGGATAAATGGAAGGCTTCAGACTGTCAGTCTCTTACCTTTCCCTAGCATTTAACCTGCCTTAGTGTGGAAACCTGCTCAGTGGCTACCCACACTGTACCTGGCCCTGTAGAGAAACAGAGGGCTTCAAAGAGTAGTCAGTCCCTCACCTTTCACCAGCACTGAATCCATTAAATTGTGAGTAAGCCTACGCATTACCAACCCACAATCTATTTAGCCATATAGATTTACATAGGGCTTCAGAATGCAGTCAGGCCCTCACCTTGCAAGAGCACTAAATCATTCACAGTGTGAGTAGGTCTGCATGTACCTAGCCCTGTACATAAACAGAAAGGTTCAGTCTAAAATAAACTTACTCGCTTCTCATTTATTTGAAATTATATCTGGTTGATCCTGCGCCCTCGTTGCCCCAGCATTTTAGGATGCAGAACCCTCCCCGTCGCACCCACAAGCACCGTGATGACGATTCAGGTGGGCGATCTATATTTAATACGAGACCCATTTTTAAAATAGCTCCAGTTTGAGCCTGGACACTCTTGGGCTTGTTTACCGGAGCTATTTTAAAATGAGTCACATATTAGTATATAGATGCCCCCGACTGCTCCCCACCTGAAACGTCATCACGGGGACAGCCACGGGTGCTTGTGGGCTCAACGGGGAGGGTTCTGCATCCTAAAATGCCGGGGCAACAAGGGCGCAGGATCAACCAGATATAATTTCAAATAAATGAGAAGCGAGTAAGTTTATTTTAGCTTTTTTCTATTGCATCTGCTAATGGGGCCCCACTTCACATGGAGGGGGGGGCCCGACTGTACGTGGACATTTCCCTTTAACAGAGTGTCCTGACCTACAGTGCTGTCCATCCCTCGCCTTTTCACCAGCATTAAATTTGCTGTAGTGTGGTGAAGTTTGCATTCTCCCTGCTTGTTCTGTACCTAGCCCTGCACATAAACAAGGAGGTGGTTTGTACTGTTCTCAGTCCCTTTCCTTTCAACGGATCTAAATCCAAACACAGTTTGCAGAAATCTGCATTGAACCTGCCCACACATGCCCTGTGGATGAGCAGAGGACTTCAGTTATCAGTGCTGTTAGTTCCTCACCTGTCTCCAGGAATAAATCCAAAGCAGTGCGGAGAAGTTCACACTGTGAAGCAAAAGGAAGCAAGAAAGGACTGACTCCTATGTAATTCAGTATTAGCATTATTTATTACTGTTCACCATCTAGTAGATGTTTTGTGGCCTACTGATCACTTCATCAGAAACTGGGCAGTCACTGCTGCACTATTATTAGTGTCCAAGCTGCAAACCACAGCTGTGTCTTATCCTGATTCCTCAGACTTGCTAGAGCTTATTAAGGCAGCTGTCAAACCTTTCTCTTGCTTTATATTCAGTCATTAAGTTCAGTATAGGGAGGGTGGCCAAGCAGACATCCTCTGCGCTCATCTGGACTTCCACTCCTTGCTTCATCCACTTCTTGGACTTGTTGCTTCATTTGGGTTCACAATGTTCCCACCAAGGATCCTCCGACTGACAATTCCTATATATACATGGGCATCATGTGAGTTGTTTAGAGTTTGAAGTTCAGACTCAACCTAGCCCTGAAACAAGGGTTTTGGACACCAGTACTGTCAGCATCTCAGCTTTCACTAGCACCAAACAATTCTGATCCAGTTGGGCTGTCAAGGAATTTTGGATTCCAAATCTGATTTCTATCTGATTCCGAAAAAGGATCCCAACATCGGAATCAGATTTAGAATCCTAATCCCCAAACCTTAAATTCATAGGTAAAAACATGTTTTAGCCTGAAATTTCAGAGTGAGGATTTTCTAAATACAGTTCCGAAAATCCTAATTCCTTAAAATTGAGTTGAAATCCATCAAATCCGATTCTGTGACTTGTAATCGGAGCTACCCTAGAATAAACAAATTTAGAGTACAGAAAGATAAAATCGTATCCAATTCATTAATTCTTTTTCTTTCTCTCCCCCCACCCCAAACTTTTTCTTCATCCACTCTGACAACAGTATTACATGTACTGCTGTGTCCTGGGACTGCTCTCCTGCTCTGTCTACCTGCGAGTGAACTTTGAACTCAAACTGACCCTGCTGACCCTGGCCCTGGTTGTTTACAATGTGATATTCCTGTACACCCACGAGAATCTTTCCGACTGTTACACGACACTGATGTACCCCAACCAGACTATCTTAAGGTAAGAAGGTAATGAGTGACTGAGAAGCATGTCAGCCACAGGAAAAGGACTGCATGACGTAATAACAAAATAAATTATTTTAAAGCTGTGAAACTATCCAAGTACAGCCTGGCCCATGAAAGTGTGGCCCTCAAGAGTATTGAGTTTGAATCCAGTGACTCACCATACTAGCGTGCTGGTATGTAGACCCTCTGTTACTACAGTACAAACTGCACTGAAGTATGTTTGCAATGTGTTACCAACTCATAACAGCCCAAAGAGACAAACTGTTTCAAACTAGCTTCTTTGAATGTTCAGTTTCATTGTGAATGAATTACTAATGCAGTGCCTATAGCAAAACACTTGCAAAAATGTAATGTTCAAATGCAGTCTGTACTTTACAAAAGTCTGGAGTTTGAATCACAGTGCGGTGACTCACCACACTAGTGCACTGACGTGAAGACCCTCAGCTACTACAAGGTCCCAGAGTCTGAATCCCAGCACAGTGACTTCACCACATCAATATGCTGATATGGAGACCCTCTATTCCTACAAAGGCCCTTAGTTTGAATCCCAGCAGAGTGACTTACCACACTAGTGAAATTGAAGACCCTCTTTTACTATGAGGGCCCAGAGTTTGAATCCCATGACAGTGACTAACCACACCAGTGTGTTTGTGCAGAGACCCTCTGTTACCACAAGGGCCCTGAGTTTGAATCCCTACACAGTGACACAATACATGACTGCACAGGTGTGGAGACCTTCTGTTACTACAAGGGCCCTGAGTTTGGATCCCTACACAGCGACACAATACACGACTGCACAGGTGTGAAGACCCTCTGTTACCACAAGTGCCCTGAGTCTGAATCCTTGCTCAGTGACTCACCACACTAGTGTGCTGACTTGGAGACCCTCTTTTGCTACAAGGGTCCTTCCTGAGTTTCAGTCCCAGAACAGTCCCACTCATCTTGACATGACCTGTCCTTGATTGATTGGACATATTTTTCCTTAATACCAGCCATCAATCTAGCGCTGGATTATTTTGTTAGTGTGATGTTAAGTGTTAAGAACATGCACCTTCCTATAATTAAAATGAGGGTTAGTGGTACAGATTCAAAATGGATAACTCGTGATTTATTTGACATAATTAACAAATGAGATAAGACATGGGCTAAATTTAAAGAAAATCACGTCCAGCAAAATTGGTAGTGCTATAAAAATGTGCAAAATCTGCACAAAACTGCTGTAAAATCTAAGGCAGACTTTTCTACTTACACCCAGAAAGATAACTTTGAAACCCTAAAACATTTTGTCATTGCATTGAAAAGTTGCTGAACCTCAATTCTGTTGAAACTGTTACTAGAACTTATGAAGGATAAGTCTCATGTCTCTGCTGTATATACTGTACCGAATGTTTTAGAGATAAGTGTTCTAATTTGGAAACGTATGGGGGAAGTTCTGGTTACCAATGACTGTGTATAAACAACACGCTCAATTTGATTAAAGTTCTTGAGACTGTGCCATCAGTCTTCAGCTTTTTTCAGAGTTGTAACAGCAAAGGAAATTTTAAAAGAGCAGCTGACACCTTCAGGACTTTATCAAAACATGTGGTGATTTGCATATGCAGCCCATGATGCTTTGCATTGTGGCTGGCATGTGTGATTTTGTACTTTCTTAAAACTTGGCTTCCCAGCCAAATGCCCTTTGGGGTAACCCTTGCCACAGTGTTTGTGCACAGAGGTTCTTTGTCTTTTAAATAGTTTTTTATTTTAATGGGTTCACCACAATATATCCAAGGCACACTGCCTTAAGGGTAGCTGGTCCATTCCACTGGGGTGTCAAGCAGACGAGGCATACTGATGAGTCCTGGTAAGATGAAACATGTCTATTTTTTTTGTTAGCACCCTTTGCAAACTGTGTGAGAGGCCTTTTGGCATCATGCAATTCTGCTTAATGTTCTATGGTGATTTGCATATGTAGCCCATGATGCTTTGCATTGTGGGGGCATGTGTGATTTTATATTTAGACATAGTTCAGTCTGTCTTGCACACTAGTTTTGCATTTTTCCTCCACATTATTTATTACTGAGGCCACTTGCATGAAAACAAGAGTTTTGCTTCTGAAGAGTTAATCGATTCCTGTTGCTTTCTTCCTACTCGAGGTCATAATGCACTGCTTTGTGACATCACAGTTACTCCCATGAGAACAGCTTGTGATGTCACTACAGAGCACTATGACTTGAAGTAGGGAGAAAGCTATGGAGGCAGGTGAACTCCCTAGTATAAAGGTCATGTATTCATAATAATTTTCTCCCTAATACACAGTGGGGAAGATAAGTCTATAGAATACATATGGAATGCAAGATGAATTGTACTTAACTGTTGTATTTTTCAAAGTTTTCTTTGAGGCGTCAGCGGCTCTTTAAAGAGCAAGTACACGGCCATAAACTACTGTATTTTTAATTTATTAAGGTTTTGGATAACACCTTTGAGCCCAGGGCTCGTTTACAAAGGTTCCACATCAGTAATATTAACTTTGCAAAGTAGTCAACAATTTCTTATATCAGAATTGCTTAGCAGTGACTAATATGGCACCAGAAAACATCTGATCATTATTCCTAGTTGTACGACATGCAATACCAGAGAAAGGAAGTATGGCTGGGAACCCCTCTTTAAAACATATGAGCCTGTAGCTCAGTGGTTAGAGCACTGGGATGGTATTCTGTTGGCCTGGGTTCAATTCCCAGTAGATCACATCACTTTGTTCTCACTACAATTTGTGATTCTTGTATTTATTTTTTATTTTATTTTAAAACTTTGTTTACCGGGTAAGTACAATGAGCCAAGGCCCATTTTCATGTACGACCCGGGACCATATACAATATACAGTCAAGATGTTTACATAAACATTTAACAAAACTCACAATACAATACATCACAACAATTATTAAACATACATCACAAAATTACATACAACAATCATTAACACAGTATTAAAATAAAACATTCAGTGAAAACAATAACAATGAATTTTGCAGAGAAAATAATTTCTTAGCTTAATTTTAAAAGTTTGGTGGGTAACATTCCCATATATAACAGTAGGAAGCTCATTTCACTTTTTAGCAGCAGAAGAAGAAAAAGAACCATCCCTCGTTTTGGTATTGGTCTTAGGAACATTTAATTTAATCCGATGATTTGAACAAAGTTCCCTTGAATTCTTTTTTTATCCGTAATAATGAAAACAATGGAGAATTTATACCTTGACGAAGAATATTGTCAAAGAACATAAGCTATAAAGACAATTTAGCCTGGGTGGAAGCCAGGCAGATAGTCTATATAGTTCACAATGGTGTGTGGAATAAGGCAACTTAAGAGTAAATCTACAAATGCCATGAAACACATTAGTAAGAAGGGATAGCTCTCTAGTAGACAAATTTGAGAAAAGAAATGAATTATAATTTAACTGAGGGAGTATTACACCCTTGGCTATTGCATGCCTAGCTGGTAAGGTCAGCAACGATTGAAATTTAAATAGGACACCCAATCTCTGATTTATTTGATGAGAAATGAAATTTACATGGTTAGAAAAAGTTAAATATTGGTCCAACAGGACTCCAAGATATTTAAATTGTTTTACCTGCTCCATCTTATTACCCAGTGAGTCAATGATAGACAAATTCTGAGCTCTGTTAAGTCTAATTTTGGATCCAAAAGCATACATTTTGTTTTTGAGTTGTTTAGAGCCAAATAATTCCCTTTTAACCAACTACAGAGTACAGCGAAGTCCTTATTTAAAGACTCATTTATAAGTTCCACCGAAATAGAACTTTTATACAGAATAATATCATCTGCATAAATCAGACAATTGGTATCTTTCAGTAAAGATAGAACAATGTCAACAAACACAGTGAACAGAAGTGGGCCCAAAACGGACCCCTAGGGCACCCCCTGTAATAAAAATCTACTAGAAGAGAAAGCTTCATTTAATCCTACTTTAAGTGGTCACTTGGATAAATAGCTATGAAACCAATCAACAGCAATCTCTGCCAAACCATAACTCCGGAGCGTCCTGATCAGCAGGGGATGACTTACTAAATCAAAGGCCTTGGACAGGTCCACGAACACAGCACCCGTGAGCAAATCATCGTCCATAGCTACACTGGTGTGGTTCGTGAACCTGGCCAAGGCCATCCCCGTCCCATGAAATTTTCAGAACCCATTCTGATCAGGTCTCCTAAATCCATTATCTTATAAATAAGCAGAAAACTGCTCATTCACAAGTCTCTCCAAAATCTTACCCAGAGGTGGCAATAAGGAAATGGGACAATAATTGTCCATATCCATTCTGTCACCAGATTTATAAACAGGTTTGATTACTGTTTGCTTCCATTCATTTGGGAAGCAACCAGTAAGCAAAGACAAATTGAAGATAGACGTGAGTGGATAAGTAATATAGTCAGAAATCAAATTTAAGAACCTGGTCTCAAGTTCACAGGCACTTGAACCATTTAACATTTGTTTCAAGAGACTGTAAACTCGATGTAGTTCAATAGCTGAAAAACAAGAAGAATCAGGCTCAGAAATATCACAAGACTGTCCATCTACACACAGACCCTGATTAGAAGCCTGTGTGTGTATTTGGACAAATCAAAACATTTATCCAAAAAGGATTCACAGATTACCTGAACATCAGAGCTCACATGTCCATCTTTAATAAAAGCCTCTGTAGTTAGTTTCCTGGAAGGATTGATTAAACTGTTTACCGAAGACCAAAACTTTTTGGGTTATTTAAACTAGAAGTCTGTAAATTCTGAAAATAACTAGATTTACTTTGTCTAACTTTTATTTTACATTCATTTCTAAGCTTCCTATAGCTATTAAAATCTCTCACTGATTTAGTTACTTTATAAAACTTCCAAGCAGCATCCCTCAATTTCATTAAGTGCAACAAGGGGGTAGTAATCCATTTATTTAACGAACCTCTAACTCTCCTAACCACTTTAGGGACATGCTTGTTTTGTAACTCCAAGAGAGTGGAAGTAAAATAATCAACGGCAATATTCACACCAGGAACTGCATGCAAAAAAGTCCAATCAAGCTTCTGTAGGTCAACAAGAAGATCTCCGCTCACCTCATTAACAAATCTACAGTATGAAATGAGCCTAGGAAGCAATTTGGGCCTTTTGGATGTCCATATGCAATAAGTGGCCAAATGGTCACTCATTACATCGGGAAGTACACCAACACAAGAGATATTTACCTGTTTATTAACAAGGACCCAATCTAGAATTGTATGGTTCTGACTATTCATATTCATACGAGTAAATGAGTTAATGAGCTGGGACAAACCAGCATTGGCCAGTAACGTCTCTATAGTAGGGTCGTTGATAGGGTCCCAATGAATATTAAAATCTCCAGTAATCAAAAAATCACTGCCTGATTGAATAATTGTTACAAACTTTAAAATATCATCTAACCTTCTTTAACAGTTTTTGGGGGATTATAAATTGTGCAATATCTTAATTTTTGACAACCACCAAGTTTTAATTCTAAAAGGAGCCATTCAAATTTAGAGGTATGTTTGTATCTAGGAGAAATCTCAATTACTTCCAATTCTGATTTATAGTATACCATTATACCCCCTCCTTTCTTTTTTCCATTCCTGTCTTTCCGTATTAATTTATAGCCTTCAAGGGCAATAAGGTTATCTAATACTGAAGGTTTCAGCCAAGTTTCAGTTACACTGAATATATCTGGGTCATAATTAGTGACCCAGGCCTCAATTTCAGCTTGTTTGGACATGAAACTTCTAACATTAAGATGAACTATTCTTAAACCTTAAGTTTGCCAGTAATTATCATATAATACAGTATCAGGAATTAAAGGCCCCGGGTTTGTTTCCACATCACCAGATAGAAGTAAAGTACACTACATAATACCAACTAGCAAGGAAACAAGAGGAAACTTTAACCTGGATTTTACAAAAGAAAATGCCCCAATCTCATATATGTTCCTTTTGTTAATACAGCCTAAATCCCTAACATTTAAGGAAAAACAGTAGGTAGAGGCCTTTAAAGAATTTGAAACTATAAAATCAGTAAATGTTTGAGTGTGAGCATTTGATGCTTTGAAGTAATTTTTTATTTTCCCTTTTGCAGATTAGATTTTCACATGACGATACTTGGTGTGATGTGAAGAGTGGTACTTTACCTGGGGGCTGACACATCATACCTCATTAGCCTTGTCATCTCATTGACAGTGACAACTGACCCAGCGAAGACAGTCTTCTGCTGCCACACCGGTCACTTGCGATGTCACAAAAAGTGATGTCACAACACTGATGCGGAATGAAGGGGGCTCAAACTAGATATGTCGACCTGCAGATAAAGCGCAGTTCTTCACAGCACACCTAATATTATATGTAAGCTGCCCCCTACCTGCTATGTCTAGAGGCTTGGTGCTAAAAGTCAGGGAGGAGGCACCAACTTGATGAAGAACCATCCTGAATCTCCCATTAAAGATGGCACATACCGGCCCAGTGGCATAGAGGGTTGAGACACTGGTGCCTTACCTCTTCCCACGCCAGTGACCCGGGTTCGGGAACGGACCTGGGTCGTCGGGGTCAGCAGGGGGAGGATAGGATTGAGCGTCCAACGGACTGCTCTCCTATCCTGGGGAGGGTTAGGGATTGCCTCACTCACGTTGCAGCCCCCAGTGGAGACCCAGGGGCACTACAGGAAGCAGTGCACTAGGGGGAACTAGAAAATTGGAAAAATCTGCACCGGAAGTCTAGCCGGATGACGGCTGCCAGCCCCAGGCATCCCCAAAGACTCCCCGTGAAGCCACAGAATGCCTCAGCAGCTCCCGGGACCACAAGAAAGAAATAGTGTGCTGGTGCCTCCTCCCCGGCGGTGCCTTCCCCCTCAGAGGAGTGGGGATCCACCCGGTGAAGGGTTATACCGGAGCTACTCCATGGATGGCTGCAAATATGAGGTAGGTGGCTGAAGAGTGGGGAATAGTAGGAAGAATGCCTGTGGACCTAGGAAACCTGGAGGAGAGGCAGCTTGGGCACACATAGGGGCAATAAAAAGATTACTCAACAAAAAAAAAAGATGGCACATACTTGTTTGTAGGTCAACGGTTCACTGACGGTTGCGAGGTGTAGTCAAAAACCAGAATGCATACAGGATGGAATCTAATGCTGTCAGGGCAAGATTGAGTTAACAGACAACTTCTGAATTCATGCACGCACTAGTAAAAGTATAAAAAACAACACATAATTTATTACTTGTCCATGAAACAAACAGTTACCATGAGCTGGGGCACAGCATAGAGGGAGAAACACAACTTTACAGTGGCACAGAGCCACGGCTCATAACTTAGGGCTGAAAAGGCCTTGGAGCTGAATCCCAACTGAGCCAAGGAGCTCAACATTTAGGCAGCAGCACACCCCGTCCGGTCACCAGTTCTCACCTTGGCCTCAACATATCCACAGCAGCTCAAACACATGCCAACCACTCAGACCCAAAAACTATGCGGTGGCTCCAAAAACGCTTCAGCTCTCTCCCAATACTCCACTCATCCTGCAACACAGGGCCGCAGAGCCAGGGCCCACAGCATCTCCAGACCTAGGGAAAACACGGGCAATCCCTGGGGCTCCTTTTATCTCTCCCCACAGGCTGTCACAACCGAATGGAGTGCCACACGGGTACAGGGCAGGCGGGCTGCCACCACCGCCAAACCCTGCGATGTAGGCTGCCACCACTGCACCGCCCCCACCATTCCTACACCACTACCAGGCCTCTGACCAGGAGCTAGGCCCCATCCCACCCCGCTGCCGTGGTGCACAAAGGTGGGCCACTTTTTCCTCCCCAGACTGTGGCTCCCCTAGCTGGCCCAGTCCCAGTTATGCTGCAGATCCCTAGGCCACCCCACCAACTACCGAGTGGACTACAGATGCAGAGTCGCCAAGGCTCAAATCCTCAAGCCCCGACCCACTTGTTGCTTTTGTGTCTTTTTCCTGTCAGCCTCCTCTCCCAGCCCAACACAGCCCATTAAATACCCACTGGGGAGGACTAACCAGTGGGTGGCCAGCCCACCATCCCAAACATGACAAACAGTGGGAGGAGAGGGTCAGTTTAGTAAGCATTCCCTGAAGGGGGTGCTTACAAATAGGTGGAAAGCCTTCTAATGAGCAAATGAAAAACAAAACGTACTTCAGAAATAAAAAGTAATAATGAAAACTGGGCCAGAAGTGAGGCACACTATTGCCTTACCTCCTGCCACATAGACAGCCCACGTTCAGAAACAGACCAGAGTCACTTCAAGTTGCCAGGAGAAGGAGGACTGAGTGTTCCACAGACTGCTTTCCTCCTTGGGGATTGTGTGACTCACTGCACCACTAACACTCAACGGAGGCTGGGTGGTATGACATGTGAGTTTCAGGACACTGACGTGGACACCCATAATGTGTCCAAGCTATAACCCACAACAGACTATGGGTATACCAGGCATTAATGCATGCCCCAGTTGCATTGTGAGGCACGAGGGCACTAGCCCAAGTGTCCTCCAACCAACTGGGAAGTGCATCAGTGCCTGGTATACCCTCCCACGGTCTGGAGTGGGTTATTGCACTTATAAATTTACATTGTTTTGTACCTGGAAAAAAAAAAACCTCAGAAATCCATTAAATCTGATATAATTTTATTTATTGTCATGGTGTAAGTCTGCAATAAAATTTAGTCCTGTTTAAAACAGCATGTTTAAACTTCAGCGCACAATACACTTACTTCACAGTATAACAGAGGTCCACTTCACTTCTTAAATATTATTTTATAGTGTCTCAGCTCTTAATTAGAAGCTAATGCTTGGCAGCGTGGTTTTTTCGGATGTGTAACTGGAAGTACAATGCATTTTTTTCCGATTCTTCCTTAAATAGCATATGGAAGCGAGTCAGTCTGTATCTGTGAAACCCTGCCTTGATTATTTATGAAACTCGAGGTCTAAGTGATTCCAACCATTTGACATAAAATCATAAATGGCCGCCCACTTTAAACTTGTTGAATTCTACAGTGATGTTACAAGTTGATGTCCATGACTTTATTTTGTTGGAAGAATAACCTACTATGGTGCAAAAGTAAGCAGCCCAACACATTCTGTAATAAACTTACGGTGTTGGCTATGCTGTTGAAAAGGCAACAAGCAGTTTGTCAGTGCTGTTAAGTTTTGCAGTATTTTATTATAACTGTTATTTGGGTTGAGAAGGCACTGTTACGTTAAATCTTGTTTTTTGCCCTGTAGTGAAACAGATTATAACGTGTAAAAAGAACCATTATAAATATGAAGAAGCCAGGAGAAGAAGGCCATTTGGGCTATCAAGTCTGTTCATATTGCAAGGTCCACAGCTTGAGCTAATGTCCCTGCCCTCCCTCCCCACTCCTCCAATCCTCTCTACCCATGATCCTTACCTTCCCCTATGCCTGTCCCATCCTTTCTTAAAGCTACCCACTGTCTTCAACGAGATGACCTCTTCCAGCAGCGCATTCCAAGAGTCAACGACACTCTCTGTGAAGAAGTGCTTCCTGACCTCCCTCCTAAACCTCCCACCCTCCAGCTTAAGACTGTGCTCCACGATGTTATGGTTGCCACTCAGCTTAAAGAGACTCTTCTTATCAACCTCTTTTATTCCTTTCAAGTACTTGAAGGTCCCAATCATGTCCCCTCTCTCTCTCTCTTATATTCCAGGGAGTACATGTTCAGTGCCCTCAATCTCTCCTCATATGCCTTACCCTGCTGACCTGCTACCATCTTTGTAGCCCTCCTCTGGACCTTCTCCAGCAGGTTAATGTCCTTTTGGAGGTGTGGGCACCAGTACTGAGCTCCATACTCTAGATGCGCCCTTACCAGTGACCTGTACAAGGATAGTGTAACCTCCTCTCTCCTACTACTAATCCCCCTAGATATGCATACAGCATCTTGTTTGCCTTTGTTGCTGCTTTCTTGCACTGCATGGAGTGCTTCAAGTCACTAGTGATCATCACTCCCAGGGCCTTCTCCTCCTCTAATGCAGATACTCGGACCCCACCCAGGTAGTACTCTGTCCTGGGATTCTTGGCTCCAATATGCATAACTTTGCATTTCTTGGCATTGAAGCCAAGCTGCCAGATCCTGGACCACTTCCCCAGCTTTCCCAGATCATCCTGTATGTCCTGTATCCCTTCAGCTCTGTCCACTCTCCCACAGAGCTTGGAGACATCTGCAAATAGGCACATTGTGCCCTTAATGCCATCTCCAATGTCACTGATGAAGACATTGAACAACACTGGCCCCAGCACTGAGCCCAACGGGACCCCACTGGTTACCTTTCTAGTGCCAGATACCTTTCCCCCCAAAACCACCCTCTGGGTTCTGTCCCTAAGCCAGTTTTCCACCCATCTGGCCATCTGTTCCCCAACCCGATATCCACCAACTTCCTGATCAACCTTTTGTGGGGCACAAAGTCAAAGGCCTTGCTGAAGTCAAGATAGAGGATGTCTACCGCTTGACCCCTGCCTACTGTCTTAGTGACACAGTCAAAGAAGTCAATCAGATTTGTTTGACACGATCTCCCCCACATGAACCCATGCTGCCTCACATCCTGAAGACCATGCTATTCTAGATATTCCACCAACCTTTCCTTTAGTATGTCTCCATGAGCTTTCCCACAATGGAGGTCAGACTGACTGGTCTGTAATTCTCTGGGTCATCCTTGGGACTACTTTTGTGGAGGGGCACTACATGTGCTGTTCTGCAGTCCTGCGGTATCACTCCTGACTCTAGTGAACTATTAAATAGGTCTGCCAGTGGCCCTGCCAGATCCTGAGCCAGTTCCTTTAGTACCCTTGGATGTACTCTGTCCAGGCCTGGTGATTTGTCCACCTTCAATGCCAGCAGCCCCTCCCTCACTCTATCCTACTCTATCACTACATCTGTGTTCGCCTCCCCCCCCCCCCCTCTTCTTTTCCCTCCTGAAGGCACTGGTCCGTCCTTCTCCCTGGTGAAGACAGAACAGAAGTATTCATATATTATCTCTGCTTTTCCCCATTATCCTCCACCCTCTCCACCCCTTTCTTAAACCTTAACAATCCCTTCCTCCTTGTCCCTTTTCTCACTTATATATTGAAAGAAAGCATTCTCCCCCTTCTTAATTCCTTCAGCTATCTGCTGATCCGTCTGCACCTTTGCTCTCCAGACTTCCTTACTTGACTCACTAGCCAACCTTGGGTAATTTTCCCTATCCACCTCATTCTTGGTATTGCTGAATTTTCTATAGGCCAACTTCTTTTCCCATACTAACTGGGCAACCCCAGAACTGAACCAGCTGGACGCTTTGGCCCTTGTGTTCTTCCCCCGATCATCTGTGGCAACCAGTATTTCTTCCTTAATGATGGACCACCTGTGGTCCACCCTCATATCTGCCCTGATGCCTGCCAGATGGCTCTTTAGCCTTTGCCCATTTTCCTGAAGTCAGCCCTCCTGAAATCCAAGATTTTGGTCTCAGTTTGGATGCTTTCCCTGCCCATATCCAACTGGAACCACACTGTGCAATGGTCACTTCCACCCAGTGGCTCCCTGACCATTATTTCCTGTACATGCTCCCCATTTGTGAGCACCAGATCGAGAATTGCCTCAGCTCTTGTTGGTTCAGTGACACCCTGAGTCAAGAACCCACTCTGCAGTCCTTCCAGGATCACCCGACTCCTCGCACATGTGGATGGTATGCTGCAGTCCACCTTGGGCAGGCTGAAGTCCCCTACAATTACCATCTCTCCTTTCCCTGCAGCTTCCAATATTTGTGAGTTCAGTTCCCTGTCCCTCTCCTCATCCTGACTGGGTGGCCTGTAAACTACCCCCAACCTCACCTTTCTCCCTCTATTGGACCTTAACCAAACCCATAATGCCACCACCTACCCTTCCTTCGACTCCTCCCTCATGCAAGTTATTCCCTTCCTGATATAAACTACCACCCCCCCTTCCCAACTACCCTGTCCCTCCTGTATAGTTTATATCCAGGGATCGCAAGGTCCCGGTCATGATGTGATGTTGCACAAGTCTCAGTTACTGCAGCTATGTCTGCCGTCCTGTCTGCTAATAGTGCCTGCAGGTCATCCATCTTATTTCCAAGACTCCGCGTATTCAGAGACACCACCCTCCACCTAGAATCTGACCTTCCTTCTCTTCTCTCTGTTCTTCTATTCACATTTATCCCCTCTGTGCGCACCCCTCCATGTACCCTTGTTATGTGTTCCTCACCCCCTCCACCCTTTGCTAACTGTGTTCTTGCCCCTTCCACCTCCTCCTCCTCCTCCTCCAGACCTGTTCCATCACTGTGGTGGGAGGTTCACTGACCTCCTCCTCTTGGAGTCTGTGGGCCTGCACATCATGTGCAATGTCTGAACCAATCGCAGTGCCACTGAGTTTCCAGACACTGACGTGGGCACCCATAATGTGTGCGCACATTAGCATGCACATAAGCATTGTTGCACGCAGTTCAGCCAGAGGGGAATGGGACAAAAAGTAAGAAAACTCATTTGTGCAGTTAGGACGATGGTAGAAGGGACTGGGGACACCAAGTAGTGAAGCCCGATGCAGGCGTGTGGGTCAGCTAGGGGCCAAACAGCTACATGAAACAAAACTTTAAAAAAAAGTAACAACTGACTACTTTTACATTTTCTGCCTGTTATTTTTTGTGCTGCTAGTTCTTTAAATTGTTAAAAAAAGGTTGATGATACAGACAAATCAGTGGGACTGGATGGCATGGTTCTAAAACTCATCTCTATGTCCTTTTTAAAATCATAGAATCACTCTTTCTATATGGGCCAGGTCCCAGAAGTATGGAAAGAATCTTACGTATACCAGTTTCACAAAGGTGGTTCAACATCTCTTACAGAAAAATACAGGCATGTTTCCATTCTTTTGGTCCTGACAAATGGTCAAGAGAAGTTGTTTTCTCAATTAGCAGAACATCTGGAGAAACTCTAAGTCTAGAGTGAGAACCAACATGGTTTCCAAAAGGGGCACGAGAGAACAGACATTGCTTTCATGAAGTTCATGGATATAACTTGAAATTGGTCATGGATACTGGAAAATTAACTGGTGCAATCTTCACGAACCTAACAATGGCATTTAATCTTTCCGACCATGCCTTGCTTATAAATAAACTGAGGGCCTTGGGAATGGGGCAAATGGGGTTGGTATAGTTCTCTGACTACCCTTCTAATTGGGCAGAATCTGTGAAATTCAGTGGTAGTTTTTTCAGTGAAAAATCAGTACTACCCAGCAGAAAAGATGATTATTTTTTAATGATGTATTATAAATAACCATTCTAACCCCAGGAATCCCTCACTTAGTGTTTACACTTTAGCATCTCTTCTCAGCATACAGAGATGCCCCGGAAATTGAGTTGTATGCAAATTATAGAATTTGGAGCATAGGTTCAAGCTCTGCATTGGTGTCACTCTCCACTCTCAGCAGTTACCTCCGATTTGTTTCTCCACCTGAAGAGAGCAGTCGCCCCAAAGTCAGGTCGGTAATTCTGCACTCCGTACTATTTATTGTTTTTGAAAAGTTTAAGTTCTATCATTATTTAGTTAAATCTCAAAAACTCTGTGTTAGTTAGGTAGAGTGATTTTTGTGTTTTTTAGTATTTTCTGTGGTTCCCAGTCAGTTCCCAGGATCAAGCTTCAAAAACTATAGAAACAGAACATTAAAAATGACGGTAGATAAAGGTGCACTAGCCCATCTAGCCTGCCCAATATTATCTATTACTCATGCGAATACCCTAATGCCCATCTTCCTCCCTTTTCCCCTTCCCTTTGCACCCCCTCCTACCCCTATCAGGCCTCTATGCCTGTTCTACCTGTGTTTGAATCCACTCACTGTTTTGGAGCAGAACACATCCTCCAGCAGTTAATGCCACCTGCCCTCCACTTTATTTCTTTGAAAAAACAGTTGTGAACATCCGTCATGAACTTCTGCCAACCAGCTTTAGTGGGTTCTTCCTTGTGTTCTTATTTAGATCAAGGGTAAACAGTTCAGTGTATTCCCCATTAATCCTATGGAGATATTTGTAAGTTTCATTCATGTCCCCACTCTCTTGCTCTCTCTCTCTCTCTCTCTTTCTGTGCCTCCAAGGTGTACATGTTAATCTTTCTTAACCTTTCTTCGTATGTTTTCTCCCCAAACCCCTAGACCATTTTGCTCATTCTTGTCTATACTGTCTCTATCTTATTACAGTCCTTCCACAGGTGTGGGTTCCAGACCCTTGCACAGTACTGGCTGCCCACTGGTACAGCGATAATGCTACCGCTTGCGATGCCAATGACCCAGGTTCGGAAGTGAGTCTGGGTATTGGAGGGTTGGCCGGCGAGAGGAGGAATGTGCATCCTATGGATTGCTCTGCTCCTCCGATGGGGAGTGGTGGGAAGCTCTGGTGCTCGCCCGACCCCTGGTGGAGGCCAGGGGTCCGACAGCCAGCTCAAGCAGTTGCTGGAGGCAGGGCAGAAGTCAGCATACATGCCCCTGATGTCACTGCACATCCTGCCTCCCAGGGAGCAAACGGAAAAACTTGGACCATGCAGGATGCCATCTGCTTTGCGCTGCAGGTCCCACACCACTAACCCATGGTACCCCCAGAGCCATATCCCATCGCCCAATGGGAGGAAGGGGCCCCTCCCAAAGGCCCCATCCTGGGGGGAAATCCAGGGCATAACTCTGGGTTGGGTAAGTCCCGGTGTGGTAGATGATGGGGATGGGTGCAGGATAGGGCTGATGGGGGGTCCTTGGGCAATAAAGTTTAGTAAATTTAAAAAAAAGAATCTTACACAGCATTGCACGTGGGGGCAAACCAAGGACCTATACAGGGGAAGGGTCACCTTCTACTGAGCCACATTCCTATGCCACCAGCATCCTATTTGCTTTCCCCAGTGTCCTGTTGAACTGCAGTGTAGGGTTCAGACTTTCTGATATTATTACCTCCAGCTCCTTTTCCTCCATTGTGCCTTCTATAGCCACTCCCCCCATCAGATATTACATTTTTGAGATTTTTCCAGAACCAGTTTTCTCCACTGAACAGTGACAACAGCATGGGCCCCACCAGAGAAAGGCATTGAGGTGTCCACCAGCATAACCTAAGTGTAAAGCTGTGGCCTTCTCACGAAGGATGTCTGCTGCTTGAGGCAGTCAGACTGTTAAGGGTTCATCTGGCTGCCCAGAAGTTGTTGGCTCCCACTAGGGGTGAGGTGATCTCTGTACTTCCTTGGAACCAGAGGTCCCAGGAAAAGGCAGGGGGGAAAGGGCCTAGGGACCTTACTTTGGACTCTTGTGCAGAACATCTGCCTCTGAAGGTAAGGGTCAGCTGACCTCTCTTCAAAGCAGTTCTCCAGGGTGCTGTAGTCCACAGAGAGGCAGGTGACATATGCGTCCATACTGTTCTCCAGTCTAAGGTAGGCCATGCAGGTCTGATGCAGATCCTCTGAAGCCATTTTGTCCCAGGAGGAGCACTGAAGCATAATGGGAGGCTTTGGGACTTTCTTTTTCAAAACGGCCACTTCAGACTTAGCATTTGGAATTGTTGCAGAAAATAATTAAATAAGTATGGCTCCTTAAAAATGGAAAAAGGTATAGTGATGCAAAGAAAATAACTTCAGCGGCAACAAGACAAACTGAGGTGCTCACCTATGGTGTGCTATCAATGACAGGAAGAACAGAACTGAGGTTGGTGAGGGAGTCACAACTGTTACTGGCTAGTGTGTGGCACCACATGAGGGTGCACAGGTGCTGTGCCCACAGAAACATAGAATTTGATGGCAGATAAGGGTCGCCTGGCCCCACTCAGTCTGCCGATTTTCCCTACCTATACACACCATAGACCCTACTTAATTTACAGGGTCTCCCCTTCCTTTCTACTACAATTCCCTTATGCCTGTCCAGTGTATTCTTGCACCCCCACAACTGTTTTCACCCCCTACCTCCTCCACTGGAAGACTGTTCCAGGCATCCACCACTCTTTCTGTGAAGAAGTATTTCCGCACATCTCTCCTGAATCTATTCCCTTCCAACTTCATAGCGTGTCCCCTTGCTCTTAAGCACCTTTTTTTCTGAAATATACTTAGAAACATAGAAACATAGACTTTGACGGCAGATAAGGACCGCTTGGCCCATCTAGTCTGCCCATTTCCCTACCTACAGGATAGGCCGCAGATCCTAGTTAACCAACAGCCTATTTCTTCCTACCCCCCACAAGAATTGTCTTATGTCTGTCCCATGCATTCTTGAATTCTCCCACAGTTTTAGACCCCACAACCTCCTCAGAAAGGCTGTTCCATGCATCCACTACCCTCTCTGTGAAAAAATACTTTCTCACATTGCCTTGAACTGCCCCCCATCTTTAAATTGTGTCCCTTGTTCTTGCACGCCTCTTTTCTGAAAGATGCTACCTCTTGGACTTTGTTGATTCACTGAGGTACTTAAAAGTTTCTATCATGTCCCCCCTTCTTTCCTCAAGGGTATACATATTAAGCTCCTTTAGTCTCTCCCATACGGCTTTCTCTTGCAGACCCTGCACCATTTTAGTTGCCCTCCTCTGAACTGCCTCTATCCTGTCTATATCCTTGGGAGATGGGGTCTCCAGAACTGGACACAGTACTCCAGATGGGGTCTCACCAACTGTCTGTACAGAGGATAACAACTTCCTGTTTTCTGCTGCTGATGCCTCTCCTATGCATCCCAGTATACCCCAGCCCCCAGCCCTCCCTACTGCCTTCTCACATTGCTTGCTAACCTTAAGGTTATCTGATATGATTACCCCAGGTCCCTTTCCCTTTTTGTTGTTGTTACTACCCCATTGTGCATTCTTCCCCTGGTTTTTGTTTCCGGTGCATTATTTTGCACTTCTTGCATTGAATCTAGCTGCCATACTTGACCATTCCTCCAACTCTGCCAAGTCCTTCTCATCCTTTCCACGCCTTCTGTGTATCAACCCTGTTGCAGATCTTTGTGTCATCTGCAAAGAGGCATACTTTTCCTTCCAGTCCCTCTGCAATGTCACTTATGAAGACATTAAAAAGGAC
Organism: Neoceratodus forsteri; assembly: GCA_016271365.2. Lineage (NCBI taxonomy): Eukaryota > Metazoa > Chordata > Ceratodontiformes > Ceratodontidae > Neoceratodus > Neoceratodus forsteri. The sequence goes on from JADMNL010000022.1 coordinate 89,923,054, forward strand.
TGGACCCAATACTGAACCTTGTGGTACCCCACTAGTAACCCATCTTTCTACTTTCCTCCTGTACTTTATTTACCTCAGTGAGGGATTTAAAGGTCTATATCTTCTGTACTCTCTCCCTCCCTTCTTCCAGGGTGCGCATATTGAGGCCCTTTAGTCTCTACTTGTAGGGCTTTTGATGCCGACCTTGTACCATTTCAGTTACCTTCCTCTGGACCACCTCCACTCTGTCTCTGTCCTTCCAGAGATGTGATCTCCAGAACTGGACACAGCGCTCAAGGTGGGGTCTTACCAGTGATCTATACATGGGCAACACCACCTCCCTTTTTCCATTGGTAATACCCCTTCCTATGCACCCTAGCATCCCACTAGCTCTCCCCACTGTCTTGTTGTACTGCCTGGCCACCTTTAAGTCATCCAATATGATTATCCCTTGGTCTCTTTCCTGCTTGGTTGTCGTCAATACCACTCCACCCATTTTGTACTCTGCCCCCAGATGTCTGTGCCCCAAGGGCATTATTTTGCACTTTTTGTAACTGAAACCCAGCTTCCATACCCTTGACCATTCCTTGAGTTTTCCCAGATCTCTGCTCATCCTTTCCACCACCACACCCACCGAATGTCCACCCTGTTGCAGATCTTGGTGTCATTTGCAAAGAGGCAGACCTTTTTTTCCGGCTCCTCTGCAATGTCGCTTATAAAAACATTAGAGGACCAGTCCCATCACTGACCCCTGTGGTACCCCACTGGTCACCCTCCCTTCGTAGGAGCGAACTCTGTTTACCACCACCCTCTGTCACCTATCTCTTAACCAATTTCTTACCCAGTTAACCATCTTTTCACCCACCCCAAGTTATCCAGCTTGCTTATTAGTCTCCTATGTGAAACAGTGTCAAAAGCCTTACTAAAATCTAGGTAGGCCAGTTCTACTGCTCCTCCTTGATCTAATTCCTTTGTCACCCAGTCAAAGAAATCTATCTGATTTGTTTGACATGACCTCCCCCCAAGAATCCATGCTCCCTGTTGTCCTGTAACCCGTTGGGTTAAAGATATTCCACAATCCTTTCCTTCAGCAGTATTTGCATCAGCTTTTTCACCACCAGTTTCAATTTGCCATCTACTAACTTCAGCACAGAGAGACAGCACTCACCCCCATGACCAGTAGCAATAGCATACTTTAGCTTAGCTGTTCGATTTAAAGTGCCTCTTTAATCAGAAGTCTGTCAAAAAGTGCTCCAGCATAAATTGTTGAAAAACAGAGCTCAAGTCAGGACACAGCATCACAGACACTGATTGACCTAACGTTTTGCACCAATCACACGGTGCTTCTAAAGTCTACCAACTTTTCCCTTAGTAAAGCCCCTAGTAATTTCCCCACTACAGATGCCAGACTGACAGGTTTACAGTTACCTAGCTCATCCTTTCTGCCATTTATGTGCAAGACACAGTGTTGGCTGTCCTCCAATCATTGGGGACTATACTAGTGTTTAATAGCGATGCTGCAAACACATGCACCATTTCCTTTACAATTTTTAGGTGCATTCCATCTTGTCCATTGATTTGTCCACCTTTAGTGCCCTTAGCCCTTTCATCACCTTTTCTTCTGTGAGTGACAATGGTCCTCCCCCCTGCTCTGGCCTTACTGCACAGTCCAGCACTGGACCATCCTCCTCTTGAACAAAAATACTTATTCAGTAAATTGGCCTTACTTTTGTCCCCTTCCTCCCATGTCTCTCCCTTCCTAAACCTCACTATTCTCTCCTATATTCTGCACTTCTCTCGTATATATCGGAAGAACAATATCACTGTGAGTCTGACTAAGTATAATTGAACGTGAGTGTGTGTGTGTATATATATATATATATATATATATACACATGTATATGTATATATAGTAGCTCCTTGTATGATTGTGGTGAGTTCCTACAAGTTCTTGGTAAACTAATATTGTCAAGTCAACGTTATTTTAAAAATGGAAATTACTGTTGCTTTGATCCATAAAGTGTGGTTTTTAAAAATGCTAATTAGTTATGTGTGTCCTATACCTTATTTGTAATGTACTCTTCCTAAAGGGATTGAAACTGACTTCACATGATTTATATTATAATTTTCTTTTCAAAATATTTAATACAGTCATCTTTTCATATTAGTAAAAACTAAAACTTTGTTTAATATTATGTGACTTGCAAACTCACATCAGCAAACATGAACATGACTTGATCCTTTATAGATAATCAAACACCATCATACTGGCTGGACATCCTGTGATGTCACCGACCGGGATGTAAGGGTAAAACCTAGCTCTGCTGATCCTGGGCTAAAAACAGACTCTCTCACAAATAAAATGCAAAAATAATCAAAAAAGAATATCGGGGAGAGCCACAGCATTGAATGGGAGGCAAGAAAAGGACTGCACGCACCCCCAGAGGAAAGGATTCGGCAGGATTCTCTCACCCATCATCAAGCTCTGCATAGATTCAGCCAGACATGGCGGCTCCAAATGGGGCCTCCTCTCAACAACCCAGCAATGCTACCATTCTAGCAGAGTTGCAGGAATTCAGGTCTGAGGTTCGTACTTTCCGGTCAGAATTAACTACAGAAATCAGTAAACTTTCATCTCGTGTTACTGAGGTTGAAGCACAACATACTGAATTAGATGATCGGACTGACAGGCTGGAACACATGGTAGTGCACTAGCTAGATGAACAGCATGCTTTAAAAGAGAAATGTGAGAATCTGGAAAACGGATCGCGCAGGAATAATTTGAGAATACATGGGATTCCGGAGAACGAAGAAGGGAGAGATAATTTAAAATTTGTGGAGGAGCTCCTCCGCAACTTTCTGCAATTAGACCCAGCTTTTAAATTCGAAACAGAGCGAGTCCATCGGGCTCTATTGCCGAAACCAACTCAGCCAGACGGACGACCTCGCTCCATCATAATGAAGTTTTTAAACTACACTACTAAACAAACGATCCTTACCAGAGCCTGGAGAATGAGGGATACCAAGTATAAAGGAAAGCGCATTTTTTTTGACAATGATTACTTCCCATCCATTTCAGCCAAGCACAGGGCCTACGCTCCAATACTCCATCTTTTAAAGCAACAACAACTAAAATTTGCTACTCCATACCCTGCTCGACTAGTCATCATGTTTCCAGATGGCCCCCAAACCTTTGAGACACCAGATGAAGCAACGAAAGCTTTTCAACTCAGGGGCCTGGTTCAATCCACCCAGGAAGACTCCTCACTCAGTAAAACTCAGCAAGGCCTTCGTAATGCTGTTTGGGACACTGCTAGGGTTCCGGGTTCCAGAAAGAGACAGAGTCAAGCAACCCTAGAGGATGTGAAAAAACCTTTACAAAGATTTCAGCAACCTGCACCAGAGTGAGTGGTGAGAGAGGTTCTGCAGAGACTTAAAAACTTGATGCAGAGGTGACTCTGCATACAGAGACTACACAATGCAACTCGGGGAAGCCTGTTTGGGGTGGGGACATTGGGAAATGGAAATCCTGTTTATATTCCCAAGCTTATTGACGTAAAAAGGTTAGTGAATCAGAAGGATGTTTCTGAATTTCCTTTGGATTACCCCCCCCCAAAGCTTGCTGATAGTCCTCCCATAGTTATTGTTTAATTATACTATATATAGCCCAGGAAAGGCGACATGATTTAATGCATTTTTTGCAGTGCTACATGCCCACCTGACCATTATAGGGTCAGAAATCCACCCCTTAACAGTCGACATATCCATAAGGCCTTACTGGTGATGAGGCACACAGGGACCATTTCCTGGTGGTCTCTGTTCCTCATTTTTATTTCCAGTGTGGCCTGCTGCACCACTAGGTACCATGGAAATAGTGGTGCTGGGAGCCCTTGGTGTTGCCTTGACACTCCCCCTCAGGGCGCATACATCTGCCCCTTCAAAGGAGAGGTATCGGTCCTCTCCCTACCTTGGGAGCCGCTTAAATTTTCTGCCAGGGTCAGAGACCTGTTACAGCAGGTGCAATTTGCTGGTACAAAAAAGTTGGTGCCCTGTTGGCATTTGGTTATTTTGGCAGGCTTAAAAGTACTGAGCGTCATGTATAATGTTAAAACGCAACAAGTCTGCACATGTTTAGTTGTTATAGGCCTAGTGCAGATTTTTTTAGATCCTTTTGTAGTTTTAAACACTTGGACAGTGTTCTGGTGTTTAAATAGAACAGGCAGACATTATAATTCACTTATATCAGTGACAGTACATAAAGCAATTAATACAATATTATTGAGCATAGGGATGAAAAGGCATAAGTACGGTAGTAAGGGGATATATTGTACTTTAAACAAGCAGCAAATATGCATACAAGGACTGATCAGAAGTAGATATGGCTAAGTCAACTTTGATTTTATCTTTAAATGTGAATGGGATTGGTAATCCGATAAAGCGTTCTCGATTATTTCAATTATTCAGAAAAGAGAGACCGGGGCTTATTATGCTGCAGGAAACCTGGCAAATGAGGACAACCAAATAGAGGTACCCAGGGAAGTGGAAGGAAAGGATGTGGAGGTTGGGCAAGGAGGTGACCTCAGTGGGGAAAGCAGTGGACCCCAGAGGAGGAGGAAGCGAATCCTGGTGGGGGACTCCATCGTAAGAGGGATCCAGCTAGGAACACAGGAGGGGGAGGACAGGGAGGTGAGGTGCCTACCAGGTGCCACGGCATGGAGGGATGGAAGGAAGATACTGGGGATCACTGGGAAGGCAAGACGGGAGGGTGAGCTGGATGTCATTATCCACCAAGGTACTAATGACTTGGCAAATGGGGAGCCAAAGGAAGTTCAGGAAGAGTTTAGGAAACTGGGGAGGGGTCTCAAGCAAGTAGCTACTTCTGTCACTTTCTCAGAAGTACTACCTGTGAGAGGCAAGGAGAGCATAGGGTGCATGCACCAGGAACTTTAACTCATGGTTGAAGAACTGGTGCTGTGAGGAAGGGTTTGATTCATTGGTGACTGGGGACCCACCTGGAGGATGGAGGTTTGTTCAAGCCTGACGCCTGCATCCATCCTGGAGGGAATCCAAGCACTCAATGATAAGTTTAAATGCTACATTGACAAGCATTTAAACTAGCAAAGGGGTGGCAGGCCAGCAAGGACGGTACCTACTTGCTCACCCCCACAGCTAGTAGTGGAACCAGTGAACCTGAGGAGTGGCTATCTTGCAAAGCATGTGCAAAAGATCGGAGATTAGTGTCCAAAAGGTGGATAAGCAGAAAGGGCAAAATTCAGAAGAAGGGCAGACAGCAAGGAGAACCAGGTATAATTGACAACCAAGGAAGGGGCTGGAGTAGAACAGTGAAGCAGTCTAGGAGGTCAAATCATGGAAAGCCATGTGTGCAAATGCCAGGAGCCTTAGCAACAAGATGGAAGATCTGGAGGCTGTCATGGTACAGTCAGACCTTGAACATTGTGGCCATCACTGAAACCTGGTGTAATGATAACCATGACTGGGAGATGGCCATACCTGGCTACAACATATTCAGAAGAGACAGAGCAGGCAGGAAGGGAGGAGGAGTGGCACTGTATGTGAAAAGTGACATAAGGGCCACAGAGATCCAGGAGGAACAAAATGGGGAGAGATACTGTGGGTTAAGCTGGAAGGAAAATGGGGCCAGCCATCTCGTGGTCTGGATATCAATATTCAGATGTGGACTGAGCATCCCAGCAGCAGCATCAACTAGGAGCAGATTTATCCTGGACTCTTCAGGTGCCTTCCTCAAGCAACTGGTCATGGAACCAACTCGGCAGAAGGCAATACTGGACCTTGTGCTCACAAACAGGGACAGTGTGATGGGGTAACAGTGGGGAGCACCTGGGTAGTGACCACCAGTCATTGTGGTTTGAAATCACAGAAAGAGCAGAACCAACCACACAAAACACGATCCTGGATTTTAGGGGGCAGACTTTGGGAAATGGGGAGATACTTGAAAGAGGCATTAAGGGAATGGGACAGGAATCAGGGGTTGAGGAACAGTGGCAGTATTTAAAATGGGGATTACAAGAACAACAGAATTATGCATTAAGCAGGTTAGCAAGAGGAAAAGGAAGAGGAGACCATTATGGTTTTCCAAAGAGGTAGCAAAGAAAGTGAAAGCCAAAAGATTGCATTCAGGCAATACAAAAGACACAGGCAGAAGGGATAGGGAGAAGTACCAGGAGAAACAAAGGAGGCAGGAGGTCAGTAAGGGAAGCCAAAGCTCAGACAGAAGAACACATTGCAAAATCAGTGGGTAGAGGACAAACCTTTTACAGGTACATAAGTGAAAAAGAAAGACAAAGGGAGGATAGTGAGACTGAAGGGGAGGATGGGGGCTATGGAGGATGACAACAGTAAAGCTGACATATTGAACAGGTATTTCTGCTCAGTCTTTACTGAGGAAGAGGAGGGTAATGGGTCTGAAGGAGTACAAGGGGTGAGAATGGTGCAGAAATGGACACAAGTCCCTTTACACGAGAAAGGGTCCTGAAGGAACTGGAAGTAATAAGAGTTGATAAAGCAATGGGGCCAGATGGGGTGCACCCAGGGTCCTTAAAGAACTAAAGAGGTGGTGGCTGAACCTCTGGCTATCCTGTTCAGCCAATCACTGGAAACAGGGAGGTACCCAAAGACTGGAGGACAGCAGATGTAGTCCCCTATACAAAAGTGGGAACAAAGAGGAAGCAGGGAACTACAGACCAGTCAGCCTCACCTCGGTAGTGGGAAGATCATGGAAGCACTACTGAAGGAGAGATTGGTGGAACATCTGGTTGTCAATGGACTACAGGACCCAAGGCAGCATGGTTTCACCAGGGGAGGTCATGTCAGACCAACCTCATTGAATTTTTTGACTGGGTGACTAGGGAGGTGGATCAGGGAGGCAGTGGACATGGCCTATCTGGACTTCAGCAAGGCCTTTGACACTGTGCCACATAGAAGACTATTGCACAAACTGGGGAATATGGGTGGGCAGGACAGTAGTGTGGTGGGTAGGTAACTGGCTGGGTGGCAGGACACAGAGGGTGGTGGTAAATGGCTGTCACTCCACAGAGGGAAGAGTGACCAGTGGGTACCACAGGGATCAGTGCTGGGACCAGTCCTATTCAACATCTTCATCAGTGACATTGCACAGGATCTAGAAGGCAGAATTTCACTGTTCGCTGATGACACAAAGCTCTGTAACAGAGTAGACACACCAGAGGGTGTAGACAGAATGAGAAGGACCTGCAGAAACTTGAAGAATGGTCAAGGGTTTGGCAGTTGAAATTCAATGCAAAGAAGTGCAAGATAATGCATATGGGGCACAAAACCCTGGCACAATATATCAGTTGGGGGTGAGGATATAGCATGCACCAAGCAGGAAAGGGATCTTGGGGTTGTCATCTCTGATGACCTCAAGGTATGGAAACAGTGTGAAGGCATCAGGTAAAGCAAATAGGATGCTGGGATGTATAGGCAGGGGCATCACAGCAGGAAAGGAGGTCATAATTCCGCTATACAAGACACTAGTGAGGCCCCACCTGGAGTACAGTGTACAGTTCTGGAGACCATACCTACATAAGGACATAGACAGGGTAGAGAAGGTTCAGAGGAGGCAACAAAGATGGTGCATGGGTTGCATCACAGTCCTATGAAGACAGGTTGAAGGAACTGAACATGTACTCCCTGGAGGAGAGGAGGAGAGAGGGATATGATAGAGACATACAAGTATCTTACAGGAGGAACAGGGGAGGAACAGGGTGCAGGAAAACACTAGTTTTAGCGAAAAAGATGTTTCAGGACTAGAGGGCATGGGATGAAGTTGGAGGAGGACTGATCAGAGGAAACATGAGAAAGAATTTCTTCACAGAACGGGTGGTGGACAAGTGGAACACCCTGCCAGAGGAAGTGGTGGGGGCTGAAACAATCACGGGATTTAAGAATGCATGGGATAGACATAAAGGAAATCTAGAGGTCAGGGGTAAGGGGAAATAGACTTCTAGGAAAACAAACTGAACTTACAAGCTCAAATGGGCAGACTAGGTGGGCCATAGGCCCTTATCTGCCGACACTGTCTATGTATCTATGTAAACCCACATGTCCTCGGATGAACATAAAAAATTTCAGAGGTGCGGGTATTCTGTGGTAACTGAATCATCCTATAGGGGTGGGAAAAGGAGAGGGGTGGTGATTCTACTCTCCCAGGAGGTGCCCTTTGAAAAACCAAGTGAGGTTAGTGACCCAGAGGGCCACTATGCCATAGTGACGGGCAAGCTGTACTCAAGACCCATTACCCTGGCATCTGTCTATTTCCCTCCTGGCACAGGGAAGCCCTTAGCAATAAAATTGTTCACAGATTTAATGTCCCTCATGGAGGGACAATTGCTGCTGGGGGGAGACTTGAATATCACTTTAAACCCCTCTTTGGATGCTGATACCCCTCTGGCCCATAGATCTAACGCTCTCCAAAAATACACAAAACAAACCATCACCTCTCTGGGCTTGGTGGACACCTGGAGACATTTTTTTCCTAAGACAAAAGAAGACACCCACTGGGCCCCGCATGTGGGAAGTGGGGCTCGACTAGACTACTTTATAACCATGGTCAAGCATTTAGATTTCATTTGTGATGTATGACATGGGATCACCTTCTTATCGGATCATGCACCCTTATATCTCAGGGTGGACTTTGGGGCGCAATATAAGCAAACCAATTTTTGCCCATCTTAGGGACCCAGAGTTCCCTGAATTGGTCCAGGAGGCTGTACCTAGAATTAAACAAGAAAACATGCAACCTGCAGTTGCCCCCACAATTCTGTGGGATACTTTAAAAGTAGTATTAAGAGGAGATATTATACGATTTTCTGCCATTAAAAAACGGCAGAGGGAAAAAACACAAAGACCTGCAGGAGGAGCTATTACATTTACAGCATTGGCCAGATCAAAAGGACCCCACAATACGACAACGATTAAGAATTGTAAAACAAAAGCTACAAAAAATAGTGGACCAATCGGTACAACAAAAACTATTTTATCTAAAGTTAAGACATCATGAGGGGGGACCTAAGGCCTCCAGAAATTTAGCAAGAAAATTGAGAGAACAGAGAACCAGAGCGAACATAATCAGCATGGTAGATCCTAAAACAGGGAGATTAGCAAAAAGACCCCAGGCAATTAGACTTATTCTACAGCGGTTTTACAATGAGTTGTACACTAAAAAAGAGAAAATTCCCCTAGACAACATCAAATCATATTTACTGAGTTTACCAATATCACAAATCAGCCCACTACAGGCTGAAGCCTTGCTGGTGCCAATCAAAGAGGGAGAACTACTCCAAGTTCTAAAAAAAGCTCAGACCCTGAAGGCGCCAGGTCCAGATGGGTATCCCTCTGAATTTTATAACAAATTCAAAAAGCTGCTACTACCCACAATACTTCCCGCCTTACATGTGGTCCAGGAGGAAGAACCCTCCCCACCCACACGGCAATATGCCACCATATCAGCCAAACTTAAACCCCATAAAGATGTTAAACACCTCTCCTCATTTTGCCCTATTTCAATGCTAAATTATGATTACAAAATGTTCATGTCAACCATGGCCTCTAGAATAGACCATTTACTACCAACTGTTATTGACCCTGATCAAGTGGACTTTATTAAGGGCAGACAAGCCCACAATGCCATAAGGCGTGCACATTTCTTAGTAGATTATGCCATAGAAAGACAAATCCCTTTAGTGCTACTGGTGTTAGATGCTGAAAAGGCATTTGACCGGGTCAGCTGGTCTTTTTTATGGCAGACTCTGGAGCACTTTGGATTCCCGGAACAACTTATAAAACAATTACAAAATATTTATGCCTCCCCTAAAGCAAATGTTAAAGTGGATGGGGTACTTTCTGATACATTCTAACTCTCTAGGGGCACCCGCCAGGGATGCCTAATGTCCCCAATGTTGTTTGCTCTGTATCTCGAACCCCTGGCCATTGCCATCAGATCTTCTCGGGACATAGAGGGCCTTCCATTGGGAGGTTGCCCACACAAGATATCACTATTTGCGGACGATATTGTGCTGGCTCTTACCAAGCCTGAATCCATCCCAGAGGTATGGAAAGGGCTACAAACATTTGGTAAGCTAGCAGGATATAAAATTAACAAATCAAAAACTGAGGTATTGACGTACAATTATCTCCCTCCCTCCCACTTCAAAAAAGACTACCCCTTTAAGTGGCACAGACAAGAGGTGAGATACTTGGGAAAAAAGCTCACAAGAAACCCCATTCATGCAGAGCTCTCAAATCTCGAACCTTTAACCCTAAAATTGACAGAAGACATATCTCGTTGGTCACGTCTCCCCCTAAGCTTTTTGAGTAGGATAGATACAATTAAGCAGAATGTATTTCCCCACATATTGTTCTTTCTTCAGACACTGCCCTTCACCCCGGCTAAAACATATTTCCAGGCATGGGACAGAATGATATCCCACTTTATTTGGAGCGGAAAGCATCCCAGAATTAGATATTCTATTTTGCAACTGGCCAGAGAGAGAGATGGCCGTAGCCTCCCTGACCTCAAAAAGTATGCGATGGCAGCACAGTTAAGGGTAGTCCTATACTGGCTAAATAAACAGTATGATGCACACTGGAAACAATTAGAAGTAACCTGGGGAGACCTATACAACACTCAGGAGCTCCTTTTTGGGACACCCCCCATGTGCCAAGGGATAATGAATTATCCGAAGTTCACCAGGGAACCCTTAAAAATATGGTTTAAGGTCAGTAATGATTATTTTAAATTTCCTGAAAAATTGTTCTTGGGAACACTGAAGTATAATGCAAATTTGACAGCAGGTCCCTCATCCCCCTATGTAGTTCAATGGCAGAGATATGGCATTTTATTCATTTTTCAGTTAGTGGGCAGAACAGGTCTCCTTCCCTTTGTCTCCCTTCAGAAGGAATATCACTTGCCCCATAAATATTTTATTTCTTATTTACATCTTAAATCAGACCTTCAGCTATACGAACGGTCACTTGTGGCCCTAAGTGAAAACCCTACCTAAATTATTTATTTATTTACTAGATTTACCAGGAAGGCATACTGAGCAACATGCTCGATTCCAGTTGCGACCTATACAACACTTAGGAGCTCCTTTTTGGGACACCCCCCAAGTGCCAAGGGATAATGAATTATCCGAAGTTCACCTGGGAACCCTTAAAAATATGGCTTACGGTCAGTAATGATTATTTTAAATTTCTTGAAAAATTGTTCTTGGGAACACTGAAGTATAATGCAAATTTGACAGCAGGTAATCATAATTTAGCATTGAAATAGGGCAAAATGAGGAGGGGTGTTTAACATCTTTATGGGGCAAGTGATATTCCTTCTGAAGGGAGACAAAGGGAAGGAGACCTGTTCTGCCCACTAACTGGAAAATGAATAAAATGCCATATCTCTGCCATTGAACAACTGTTACAAGCTCATATCAGAGGAACGACCTCGGATCACCTGATTAGTAAGATATATAAGGCCTTAAATTAAAGACAGGGAGACTCGACCGACTCAGTCAGGTTTAGATGGGAACAAGAACTACAGGTATCAATCAGTGAGCAGGACTGGAATGACTCTGCTTTACCAAGTATAAAAATCTTTTTCTCACCATACTGGTGTGAATACATGTGGAAACTCCGTTCTCGTTTCTTCTGAACACCAGCCTTGCTGGCTAGTGTGGGAGAATTAAGTGAGGGACAGTGTTGGAGAGAATGTGGGGATAATAGAGCAAATCAGAGCCATGTCCTTTGGTCATGTCCTAAGCTATCCAGGTTTTGGAAGGAGATTCTTGAGGAGCTGAGTGCAATTTATGACACCACTGATTTATTCACTCTTACATTTATATTGACTTTTATTAAACCAAAAGGTCTGTGAATTGACAAAAACTTGCTGAAACAAATTTTAAAATTTATAACAGCAGCACACAAAATTATCACTAGACTGTGGTTTACAAATAAAATACCCACTGAAAAAGCCTGGATTGTTTTGTCCAGGGAGATATATGCCCTTGAACAACTCTCGGCCAAGATGATGGACAAAGTTCAAAAATTTGATGTACAATGGCAAAAGTGGATATCATGCCAACTCATTATGATGATTTTGTACCTTAAAGCTATGTACTGAACATGTAATTTTGCTCTTCTTTTGCACTGAAAAGATACTCGGGATATGATCTGTGCCGCTCCTTGAATTTTAATGGGAATAAAATCTGGAAGGGATAGGGGAGGGCTCACCATGCTGTGTCTGATTTGATTTGAATGGCTCGCATACCGAACTTAAAATGTGTAATTATGATTCTCTGGACACTGAAGTAATAAGATGTTAATTTATTTTCCCCTAATATGACTGCTACAAGTATACATGTAATGAATTGTGATGTTATCAGCTGGTATTAATAAGTGATGTATTGCTGCCTGTAAAATTGTTGCATTTATAAATTAAATAAAAAGACTAAATTAAAAAAAACCAAAAAATCATGCTAATTTAAGCTTACAAAAATAATAAAAAATCCTCATTTGGTGATTTGAAAGTTATATGTTTGGCCATACCTCCTTTGTCCTGTCTACCCATCCTCCACTGGCAGTTAAGACCTCAACCGGTGAGGCACTCGAAGGGGTAAACTCCTTCAAATATCTTGGCGTAATCCTCGATGAACACCTACCTTTCGAAACACACACAGATAAAGTTATAAAATCCACTCATCAGAAGCTCGGCCTATTATACCGTACAGCCCCCTACCTTAAACCACATTCCAGAAGGACCATAGCCTCTGCAACTCTACTCCTGAGCCTCCTTTACAAAGCACTGTGACTGGGTATGTAGTTAGGGTAACAGAGACACACCACAAATCAGGTTTCTTTAGAATACACAAAACTGTGTGATATTTATTTTCTAAATATGCAAATAAAAATAATAAAAATGAAAAAATACTTAAATAAATAGTCAGAATCACTCTATGACTTAGCTTTAACCGAGCTCCAGAACTACCGCTCCTTGGTAGTTCTGCCACAGTGTAGAATACTTAAAAGTCAGTACATTTTACCATCATCTGTGATTTCTACTACAACCTCTCTGGACAGTTTCCTAGGCTGATCTGCTCTAACTGAGCACTAGGACTGCTTTTATATTAAGAACTACTGCATCATCAAGTCAGCTGATCTGCCCCTTTTCTAATACGTATCAATTTCTATTCTAATACATACATGAGTGGGATCAGCATGACACCATTTCCAGTATAAACATGCACCATAAGATTGCCATACAAAAACTGTATCTTTTTTTTTTTTGTATTAATAAACACAGTTATACTTCATGCACGTGTAAGTGCCTGTTAATGAGGGGTAACCCCTCCTACTATCCTGTGAGTGACAGCTGGCACTCCCTTAAAATAACCTGAATTTGGGGCTGCTGGCCCTTAAGAGCCCATTTTGCTGCAACCAGGATACAAGCAACAGGTAGGCATTAAACCTCCTCTGAAAATAAAATCACAGAATTAGAGTTTACAGCAGGAACTCTTATTTTCTTCTGTGTTTATCATATATATGTAAGCAAATACCCCTGAGACTTTTAATTAGTCTCCTTGGCTGTTCCGACAGCTGCAGTGTCAAGCCGTCGGAAGAAAACTTTCATTTGGGCCCCTTTTCTCTTTAACCATAACTACATGACCATTTCTATGGGTTTCCCTTTTTGTTTAAACATAAGTCAACCTTTGTTACGACAGGCAGAGAAAGGTGTACAGCACCTGGTCGGGATTTAGATCAGAATAATAACAAGTATGCGGATTTGCTGTCACAGCCGCTCTCTGCGCATACCCGACTTACTGTACCATACTGAAGTTTCTTGCGAGAGCTTTCACTCACTCTGGGCACTTAGTGGCTATGGGGAAAACATTCTATTTTATTTAAACTCTCCCATAACGGCAATTCCACCCTGCAATATCGCAATTAGAAAAAATAAACTGATGTGCCACAGGACACCTCAGAGTCTCATTTTGGGTCTGGAAAAATAGTGCATGCAGATGCACTTCACTACATATGATCCACAATTTAACTAAGGAGCAGGCTTTAAATACAAAAGCTCCTCTTTAAAGGGCAAACAAGACTATTTTGTACAAGCATCATACGTAATGCTTTTCTTTTACAATGGCACAGGTAAAAGGCAAAGGGGGAAGAAACTGAAAGAGGGTTCAGAACAGGGTTAGAGATACTATAGTGGGTGGCCTCTCCCCTACAGTAGAAATGTAAAAATAGACAAAGGATGCATAAAGTAAGCTACTGCAGTAGCCTTTTTAATAGAGGGATAAGAAGATGTTGTGCCTTCCTGGCTAGGTAAGGTGGGGGGCTATTCTACCACACACCTCCATGGTTAAGCGAAAACTAGAGTTTTTAAATCTTGTTTCCACGACAACGTACCCAAAACAAATGGGTAGGATGGAGGTACCGCCCACCCTCGATTAGTAGCTCCACCCCAGGGTCTCTTTCACATCAAAACCAGGTAATAATACCTAACTATATACATTCTTTCAGTTATTCATACCACTACCCTGGGGCGGCTAAACAGTTTCACAATAATACAAAATACTTCACATTAGGCTCACCTGTGAGGGGCCCCATAATGTGATAGGAAATCAGCATTAACGTGCTGGGCACCTGCCCTGTGTTTCACACTGAATTTGTATGGTTGTATCACCAGGTACCACCACATAATCCAATTATTTCTATCTTTCATTTGGTGGATAAAACATAGTGGATTATGGTCGGTGAGCACTGTAAAGGAGCTCCCCACAGATAAAACCTCCGTTCCTCAATGGTCCATTTGGTGGCCAAACATTCTTACTCCATAGTTGCATATTTCTATTCCCTACTGTGCAATTTCCTGGAAATATATAAAACAGGATGTTTAACTCCATCAATGGTCTGACTTAGCACAGCCTCGATTCCAGTACCTGAAGCATTTGTGTGTACTTCGAATGGGTGGTTAAAATCAGGACTCTAACACTGGAGAAGAACATAGGGTGGCTTTTATTTCTTGCAAAGCCCCTTCACATTCGGCTGTTCATTTAACCTTATTACCATACTTCCTTTTTATTAGTTCCGTAAGAAATGTGGCAATAGTAGCAAAATTAGGTATGAACCTGCGGTAGTACCCTGCTAATCCTAAAAAGGATCACACATGCTTTTTTGTTTAAGGTTGGGGGCAGTTAGCTACCGCTTTTACTGTATCAGTTTCAGGTTTTATAGTTCCATTACCTAATAAGAATCCCAGATACTGGGTCTCTAACATGGCCTGGGCACATTTGGCAGGATTGATGGTTAGACGAGCTTTTCTAATAGAGTCAATTACTGCTCTCAAGTGCGTCAAATGGGAACTCAATCAGGACTAAAAATGATGACATCCAAGTAGGCTGCACAAAAATTATGGTGGGGTGCCAGCACTTGGTTCATGTACCTTTGAAATGTAGCTGATGCTCCATGGAGTCCAAAAGGCATTGTCCTGAATTGGAATAACCCCATTGTGTACTGAAGGCATTTTTTCCCTTGATGAAGCCTCTGAGGGAATCTGCCAGTAACCCTTTGTGAGATCCAATGTGGAACTATAACAGGCATTACCAACTTTATCTAAGATGTCATCTACTCTGGCTATTGGATAGGCATCAAATGGGGACACCTGATTCAGTCTTCTGAAGTCAAGACAGAGGCATATTCCCCCTCTCTTTCTTAAGAACTACTACAATGGGGGAACTCAACACACTCATAGAGGGTTCTATGAACTTCAGAGTTTGCAACTTTTCTAGCTTTTTTTTTACTTCCATTTTTTTTAACTTCCATTCTTACTCGTTCAGGGGGCCTATATGGTTTCTTCCAAATCAGAGGTGAATCAGTCCTAATTACATGTTCTACCCCACTAGTGAGACTGAGAGTACTGGTAAAGGTATGGGGGTATTCATGTAACAGAGCCTGTAAGTCTTGTTTCTTATCTGGTTCTAAAGCAGGGTTTACATATACTTCTTGTTGGTTTTGTGCTTCATCCAAGTGACTATATGCTACATTCATCTTTGTTTCTGCCACTTCAAGGATTATCAACAAACCTGTCCCTGGAATGTTTTTTTCATACCATCTTTCAAATAAATTGGTATGATAGATTTTCTTGTGCTGTCTCTTATCTGGGGGTCTCGATTTTATATGTCACTAGCCCTGTTTGTCTTACTGCTGTGTGTGGCCCTTGCCATTTCATTAGTAATTTGTTAGCAGTGGTAGGGAGAAGTAAGAGAACTCGCCCTCCAGCGGAAAACAGCTTTCCATGGGTCCCCTGATTATATGACCTTTTCAGTGTCACTTGGGCCTGAACTCTCATGTCATGTGCTTTTTGGGCATACCCTTACCAACCTCTGTCTTAGTTGTTTCATATAAGTAGTAATCCCTGAGTGTTTCATATCCTTGCCCTCCTCCCAACATTCTTTCACCACTTCTAAGGGCCCTCGGGGATTCCTACCATACAG
Source organism: Neoceratodus forsteri (assembly GCA_016271365.2). NCBI lineage: Eukaryota > Metazoa > Chordata > Ceratodontiformes > Ceratodontidae > Neoceratodus > Neoceratodus forsteri. Next base: position 89,939,580 of record JADMNL010000022.1, read on the forward strand.
GAGTTCAGACGGGGAATAACCTGTAGAGGCCTGGGGAACTTCATGGTATGCAAAAAGGGCTAAGGGAAGGAACTTGTCCCAGTTTTTTCCTTCTTCGTGAACAAACTTCCTTAACATTCTCTTAAGGGTTTGATTAAAATGTTCAGTGAGCCCATCTGTTTGGGGGTGGTAAGGAGAAGTTCGGACAGCCACTATCCCTAGCAGCCGATAAAGTTCTTTCAGCAAGGCAGCGTTACAATTACTAGGCCTGTCGTCAAAATTTCTTTTGGTGTCTCCACCGTGCCGAATAATTTGATGAACTCTTTAGCTATTGTAGGAGTGGTAACTGACCGCATGGGGGTGGCCTCAGGATACTTCATCGCATAATCACATACGACGAATATGAATCGATTGCCTTCAGAGTTTTCATTCAGTAGGCCTACCATGTCCATCCCAATCCTTTCAAATTGTGTTTTTTCCAGGGGCAAGGGCATTAAGGGCACTTCATCTTTCTTCCCTACCTGGGCTATCAACTGACATGCCTCACATTCTCTGCAATATCTGGCCACATCTTCATATAACCTGGGCCAAAACAAATGTGTCAAGCTCCCTAAAGTTCTGTCCCTTCCTGCAAGGCCTGCCCATGGTAGGTCATGACTAAGGTATTGTAGGTCATCTCGAAAACATGTGGGCACCAGTAATTGTTCAACCCTTTCTTTTGTCACCGGGTTTGTAGATACTCTATATAACAATTTATTTTTTTCAGCTATTTCAGGGGCCCCTTGTTTCTATGACTGTCCCACCTGTTGGTGTTAAACTACTGTCTGTATGTTGTTCATTTATTACATTTGCTTTAACAAATATACTTGATACATTCTCTGATGTCAGTCCTTTTTGTTCACAATGCCATTGTCTTAGCTGTCTGTTTTCGGCATTATGGGACATTTTCGTTTTCCCAGGCTCCTTGACCACATCACCCTGAAATGGAAAAAATTCTCCAAGTTGTTGATTCTTTCTGTCTTGTGCCTGGGTTGTTACAGCAGCTACAGTTCCTTTATCTGGCATTGATGATGAAAAATTATAGGGAAGTCATTTCCGATCGCCATGGGTAAAGGTAGATGAGGTACCGAGCCAGTTGTGACTGTGGTAGGTTGTTCCTGGACAAATAACTCTACTATGGTAGTAGAATAATGATGAGTATCACTATGTACACATACCACACTCATCACAGGCCCCCTTTCCTTATTAGTCACCAACTCAGGTCGAATCAGGGCCTGTTTGCTCCCTGAGCCTATCAATGCTGCCACAGTTTGTTTTTCTACCTGGACATCAGTAAAAAAAATATCCAGGGTTAAGTAGTGCCAAGCATGTTGAGTTTTGTGGGACAAAATCTTGCTGTATGTCCCATCCCTTTACAATTTCGACACACAATGTCTGAAGGGCAGACTCTCCTTCCTGTTCCACCCCTGTTCTATTGCTTTCCCTCATAGCTTCCACATCTGGGCTCATATACTTGTCTGACTTGTTGAGAGATTTGGGGGCCAGATGTCACAAGTGGGTGAGTTCCCCCTCTTTTGAAATTTTGGTGGACACATAAAAAGTCATTTGCTAATGTAATGGCAATTTCAGCTGTTTCTGGATTATGCTCACAGACCCAAATCTGGACATCATGTGGCAAAATCTGTAAGAATTGTTCCACGACAACAAAGTCAACAATATTATCAGCTGTCTTTCCTTCAGGCTGTAGCCATTTATGACACAGTTCTCTTAATCTTATAAACATTTCTCTAGGAGTATCATTAGTGTGAAATTTCAATGTCTGAAGCCGTTGTCTGTATGTTTCCATATTAATATCATAATGTTTAAGAATTTCCTTTTTAACTAGGTCATATGAACTAGCTGCTCAGGAGTCCATATTACTATAGGCCAGCTGTGCCTTTCCTGTCAGATAGGGAGCCAAGTGTACCATCCATTGTGTTTATAGCCACCCGCAAGCATTTGCAACCCTCTCAATCGTGGTTAAATACCCCTCAATGTCATCAAATGCTGTCATTTTAGTTAATTTAATGTCTTTTGGGTTAGGGTCTGGCCTTCCCCCAGCTTGACCACATCCTGCCCCCAAATCATGCAAAGCCTTTAACGTCTCTGCCCACCTGATGTCTTGTCTTCTCCTCTCATGTTCTCTCTCCCGTTCCATTTCCGTTTGTTGTATTGCCAGCCATCGCAGTAATTCCAGTAATCCTTCTGGGGGATCGCCCTCATACACCTTCTGTTCTTCCTCCTTCAGATCATCCTCATCCTCTTTCTCTTCCAGAGTCTGGCCCTTCAGCCTCTGTAAACACACCACAGGATTCAACCCGGGCATCAGGATCTCTCCAGATCTCTTGGTTCTGGTCTGCACTCCAGAAGCAATATCGCTCTTCCTCTTCTCCTCCTCGTCCTCCATGTCTCCTTGTCACCCTTGTACCAGGACTGGTACTGGACACTGGTTTCCCTCTCTAAGTTTGGACAACCAGCGATCCCACCACCGACACCAATTTCTGTGACTGGGTACATGGGTAGTGTAACAGAGATACACCACAAATCAGGTTTCTTTAGAACACACAAAATTGTGTGATATTTATTTTCTAAATATACAAATAAAAATAATAACAATAAAAAAAGTACTTAAAACAGATAAATAGAATCATTCTATGACTTGGCTCTAACCAAGCTCCAGAACTACCCTTCCTTGGTAGTTCTGCCACAGCGTAGAATACTTAAGTCAGTACATTCTACCACCATGGCAGGAGTGTTCCCTGACACCATTAGCCATCACTATCCAGTTTACTGTGTCTGGGACACCGCCACCCCATCTTTCCCATCTAAAATTGTTACCTTCCCTAACCTCTCCCACCTAGGCGTGAATGCTTTCACAACTGATCTAAGCCTGGTTGACTGGTCTCCTCTCTACCTAACTGAGGATATTAACTACGCAACTGATTATTTCAACTCCGTCCTTCTTTCTCTACAAAACCAACATATCCCCGTTACCACACGCAGGGTGGCAGGGAAGGTGACCAAGTGGCTCACGTGCCCCCTGCTTCAACTACTGAAACACAGGGAAAAACTTTGGTCTGCGTGGAAGGTCTCTCATCTTCACACTGACTTCGAAGCCCATAGAGCCTCGCGGAACAAATGCAAAAAAGAAATACGCCTTAATAAAAGCACCTACTACAGGAACCTCCTAAAATCCTCTTCTGACAACCCTCAAAAGTACTGGGCCCAAATCAAGGAAATTCTTGGCAATGACAAGCAGTAGACTCCAACGGACATGAATATTCAAGGCGTTCACTGTAACAACCCGTGCACCATTGCCAATGCCTTTAATTCTCTCTTTTCCACGCTACCTGCTGAAGCTCCGGCTAGGACCCAAGCTTATTTTCCTCCTGCTCCCTCCTTGACCCTCACTCCACCCACCCTGGCGCTGACTCCAACCACGTACCGAGAAGTACGTAAGCTACTCAACACCCTACCTGCCCGCGGGGGCCCGGGACTGGATGGCATCCATCCTGGTATACTCAAGCAGTTTGCACCCTGGCTGGCCAAGCCAGTCACTAGGCTGTTCAACCTTTCGATCAGCACTTCCACTGTCCCATCTACCTGGAAAATGGCCATAACTATCCCAATTCACAAAAAAGGGTGATGTCAAACTAATGTCCAACTACCGACCCATTTCTCTCCTTCCCACTCTCAGTAAGCTTCTTGATAAAATAGTCCACCGCCGCTCTCCAAACACCTCGCCAAGTTCAATCTTCAAACCCCCTGCCAATACGGCTTTAGGCCTGGACACAGCACCACCACGGCTCTGACCCAACTCACCAGCGACATCAAAAGCAATATGGATTACGGCCTACTCACCGGAGCTGTTTTCATTGACCTGTCCAAAGATTTTTACATGGTTCATCACCCACTCATGCTGGAGAAGCTCCAATCCGTTGGAGCCTCTGACCCCCTCTATCATGGTTCTGCAGCTACCTGGACAATCGCACTCAGGTGGTAGCTTTTCGCAAGGCCCTATCCTCCCCCAAAAAGATCACCCGTGGCGTCCCACAGGGATCAGCTCTCGGGCCTCTCTTTTTCTCCCTTTTCTAAATGATATTCCCTCCCTTTCCCGACATAGCAGCACTCATGTACGCCGACGACCTGATTCTCTACTCGGGATCTAAATCTATAGAAGACATCAACTCCACTCTTTCAAATGATTTTCAAGTCCTTCAACTATGGCTCTCGAACAGCCATCAATATCTTAACCAGGACAAAACATGAGCCATGCTAGTTGGTTCTTCAAAAAAACTTCCCTCCACTGCCCCCAAGCTCTTGGTTCACTGCCAGGACGGTTCCCCTATCACCAACACGGCATCCTTCAAATACCTGGGGGTCATACTTGATCCCTCCCTCGACTTGACATTACATGTCAACGCGGAATGTCGTGCTGTTAATCCAAAAATTGGAGGCACCTACCAAGTGCGCCACTCCCTCACACCTTCAGCCAGATTATCTGTAGCAAGGGGAGTCCTCTTACCCCAGCTCCAATATGCTCTACCTCTCATTTACTCTGCCAACTTTAGCGTGCTCAGTAAATGGGACACCTCCTATAACAATATCCGCAGATTCGTCTTAACTGCCCCTCGCCTTACTCATCACTGCCTCCTCTACTCCAGTTTAAACTGGCTGTCACCTAAGGATCTATGGGCCTACTCCCTGGGATGCTTTATTGACTCACTAACTAGACCCCCTAGCCTACTTACCTAGTATCTGGCTAACTTGCTGACTCCTGCCTCCCAAACCCGTACCCTCAGGTCCTCCTCTGTCCCTATGCTCTCAACCAGACCTTGTGCTACAAAAATGGGAGAACAGGCATTCTCATACTTTGCACATAAGTTCTGGAACTCACTCCCCCTACAGGTTAAAAATTCTGCCTCCCACCGAGTATTTAAAAGCTCGCTATTTTCTCACCTTCACACCCTTGGTCACTGCAAATGCTCATAACATAACTACACCTGACCTGACCTGTGAGTGCGACCTACTCCCATTTCTTGCTACAATATGGCTTTTAATGTGCACTGTATCCTTTGTAACAGATTTGTTGCTCTAACCACTGTGTATGATGTTAAATTGTTATTGTTGCCTTATGTTTTCTTTGATTTTAAGATGTACTACTGTAATTTGTGTACCAATGTCCTGTGCTCTCCTAGGTCATGCCTGAAAATAGGCAGGATTGTTGCCTAGAGCACTTACCCAGTTTCCAAAACCTAATTAATAAATAAATAAATCATCTGTGCTTTCTACTGCAACCTCTCTGGACAGTTTCCTAGGCTGATCTGCTCTAACTGAGCACTAGGGCTGCTTTTATACTAAGAACTACTGTATCATCAAGTCAGCTGATCCACCCCTTTTCTAATACGTATCAACTTCTATTCCAATACATACATGAGTGGGATCAGCATGACACCATTTCCAGTATAAACATGCACCATAAGATTGCCATACAAAAACTGTATCTTTTTTTTATTTATAAAGAAAGTTATAATTCTTTAACGATGCGTATAACTCACCTGTATGTATGTATCTCACATGTATGTAACCTCTGTCTAAACTTCACTTAATTGTTGTCCCCCCCTCCCAGACGATGTACCTTTGTAAATGAGTCTCTGACTCAAAGGTTGTAAAACTGATTATTTTAATAAATAAATAAATTCATGCATGTGTAAGTGCCTGTTAATGAGAGGGGTAACCCCTCCTACTATCCTGTGAGTGACAGCTGGCACTCCCTTAAAATATACCTCAGTTTGGGGACGCTGGCCCCTTAGAGCCCATTTTGCTGCAACAAGGATACAGGCAACAGGTAGGCATTAAACCTACTCTGAAAATAAAACCACAGAATTAGAGTTTACAGCAGAAACTCTTATTTTCTTCTGGGTTTATCATATATCTGTAAGCAAATACCCCCGAAACTTTTAATTAGTTTCCTTGGCTGTTCTGATGGCTGCAATGTCAAGCCGTCGGAAGAAAACTTTCATTTCGGCCCTTTTCTCTTTAACCAAAACTGTTTCTTATGTGATCATTTCTACAGGTTTCCTTTTTTGTTTAAACTTAAGTCAACCTTTGTTATGGCAGGCAGAGAAAGGTGTACAGCCCCTGGTCGGGATGTAGATCAGAAAAATAACAAGTATGCGGATTTGCTGTCACAGCCATTCTCTGCAGCATACCCAACTTACTGTACCATACTGAAGTTTCTGGCGAGCGCTTTCACTTTTCACTCACTCTGGGCACTTAGCGGCTATGGGGGAAAACATTCTATTTTATTTAAACTCTCCCATAACGGCAATTCCACCCTGCAATATCGCAATTAGAAAAAATAAACTAACGCGCCACAGGGCACATCAGGGTCTCGTTTGGGGTCTGGAAAAATAGTTCATGCAAATGCACTTTACTACATATGACCCACAATTCAACAAAGGAGCAGGCTTTACATACAAAAGCTCCTTTTTAAAGGACAAACAAGACTATTTTGTACAAGCATCATATGTAATGCTTTTCTTTTACAATGGTACAAGTATAAAGCAAGGGGGGAAAAGAAACTGAAAGAGGGTTCAGAACAGGGTTAGAGATAATGTAGTGGGTGGCCTCTCCCCTACAGTAGAAATGTGAAAAATAGACAAAGGATGCATAAATTAAGCTACTGCAGTAGTCTTTTTAATAGAGGGACAAGAAGATGTTGTGCCTTCCTGGCCAGGTTGGTGGGGGCGGGGCTATTCTACCACAAGCACCACTAATCAACACCGCAAAGCCCTCAATCATAAACAGACCTAAACAAACATATCGTAGGATAGCCCAATTTGCTGGCACCGCCCTAGCTCAATCCCACCACTGTGATGTGCTTAACACCCTAGGCTGGCCTTCCTTCGAAGCTAAACTGGATTCCCTCTTACTATGCACCACATATAAACTCATCCATCCCTCCTTCCCCCCAGCCTCTCCAATCTGCTTGCGTTGAAGCCCTTCATCAGGTCCCTTTGGTCCTTCTACTATCCAATGCAGGGATTTATTTAACTCTAAAAATTGATTAGCATTTTGCTCATAAAAGTGCTAAATCTTTGTGAAAATGCACAGCTTTTGCCTCACTGTGTTTAACAAACACTGCACTTCTAGAAAATCTATACAAATACTTTCTGTACAGTTAGTATATTCCCAAATAAAAAACTGCTAATCAATTACTTAAAACCCTGCAATGCTATGTCTACCTAATACTCGCTTAGCCATTGGTAAGAGATCCTTCTCATTTGCAGTCCCCCAAAAATGGAATAGCCTCCCACGTGGCTTACTTTCCTGTATGTTTCTTCCTCAGTTTAAAAAAAATTTCAAAGAAATATGCTTTCCCCCTCTCATCTGTAACTGTAAATAACCTCTGCTATCATCTCTGGTCTTCCCTCCCCACCCACCTTCCTCTCCCATCTTCTTGACCTAATAGCTATAACTCCTCGACCATTTCTTATGCTTTACCTCTTATGTCTTCATGTTATATGACATTCTTCGAAAATATGTATATAAATTATACCCAATCTAGGTACTTTAACAATCCTTTGTATGTTCTTTACATGATGCTGTATGAACTTGTGAAACTACAATTACCACTGTACCAACTAACTCCTAAAGGATAGTCTTTGTATGTACCATTATCCTATCGATGCATTATTACCGCCCAAGAACAAACGTGCAGAAATGTTTGAATATTCCTCTGTTTTGTAACCTATGTTCTTATCTGTATTGATATTTATATAGTTATACTATATTTCTGTACACAGGAATTTTAACTGTCAATACCACTGTAATGCAATGTATTATTTCTATGTATGGAATGTTGCGATTGTGACAGATACCTCCATATACCAGACAAATCTAATTTTTTTTTTAAGTCTGTTGCATAGATACATAGACAGTGTCGGCAGATAAGGGCCTATGGCCCACCCAGTCTGCCTATTTAAGTTTGTAAGTTCAGTTTATGTTTTCCAGGAAGTCTGTTGCCCCTTACCCCTGACCTCCAGAATTCCTTTATGTCTATCCCATGCATTCTTAAATCCCGTGATTGTTTCAGCCCCCACCACTTCCTCTGGCAGGGTGTTCCACTTGTCCACCACCCGTTCTATGAAGAAATTCTTCCTCACGCTTCCTCTGAATCGTCCCTCCCTCCAACTTCATCCCATGACCTCTAGTCCTGGAACATCTTTTCGCTTAAAAATAGTGCATTCCTGCACCCTGTTCCTCCCTGTAAGATACTTGTATGTCTCTATCATGTCCCTCTCCCTCCTCTCCTCCAGCGAGTACATGTTCAGTGCCTTCAGCCTGTCCTCATAGGACTTGTGATGCAATCCATGCACCATCTTTGTTGCCCTCCTCTGAACCTTCTCTACCCTGTCTATGTCCTTACGTAGGTAAGGTCTCCAGAACTGCACAGTGTAATCCAGGTGCGGCCTCACTAGTGTCTTGTATAGTGGAATTGCAACAGCCCTTTTTACTCTTCTCCTTTCTTGCTGTAACTCCTTATCTTTCTTTCCACATTATATAGGCAGGCCACCTGTATAACGTTCTTTCTATCCGTTATGTATTCTTGCCCTAGTATATGAAGTTCTGCACAGCTCTTTCTTTGGTTGCCCTCTCCCCTGTTTCAGAACCTTTCTAATGTGAGGTATGCAGAAACACAATAGTAGTTTAAAATGAGTATTTCATTTCATTTGGATATGGGAATTGTAAGCACTTAGTTATATCCATGGTGTGGGTCTTGTAATGACCCCTTTATGTATGCAAACCCTCATATGGTCTTGGTTTGCATCCCATTTAGCGTACGCACTTCCTTTGTCCCCTCCTTGTAAATATATGCAGTAAGCTAGAGCTGCTTTACAGGCTAGTTGTTCTGTGGAAATAATGTAAATGCAGCCCCAAAATGTTTGCATATAAAACCCCTTTAAAGTGCCTTTCAGCCTGTTTGCTGTAGAAAATGGGTCTTTCTGGTTTGAAACTCATTCTAAATGGCAGTAGTAACACACAAAGCGCTTCCTATTGAGTAAATAAATAAACAGCCTGCATTTTACACAATTTGCAGCATACAAAAAGGAATTCATTCAGTAGAAACTACAAAACAACTAATTCATGACCTAAACAAGCTACTAAAACAAAAGAAGGCCTGTAAAAACAAGTTGTACAACACTGTGGTTTGTTTGGCCTTAACCCCCTTCCCCTTCTCTGTTAAACAAATGTTAAATAAAAGTGTTTCTTTTTGTGTTTTTACTTTAGTTAAAATGCTTCTAAAAAGTGGATTGAATGCCTTTAATTCATTCTATTGGAATAATTTATAAAACAAACAAATGTTTCCCTCATAAAAGGTTACCTGCTTCTCTGTGTGGAGTCTCACTTCCTATTCAGTACTATAGAGCTGGCTGGCTGGTCAACTCCCATATTTAAAGGCACAGTACTAGGAGGTGGAGTTACTCCTGCAGTGTTTGAAACTAAAATTTTATTAACCAGTTGTTGTTTCTATAAAGTGATGTTGACAACATTACAACTTAAAAGGAAATGTTATCCTGAACTCAGAAATGAAAATAGATTTATTTTGCTGTTTAAAGATAATTTTGAAAAGCATAGAGAGGAGTTAAACAAGTCGCATGTTCTCCTTTTGGTATATAAGCCTTGGTTTTACTCAGTTCTGTAGATAGCCTGGTGGGGTACAGACATACTCTGACCACAGTATGATGTTCACTAGCTCCTTCTAGTGTCTGAGATGCTGCTTGGTAACTTATGTTTATTTTGAAGAAGTTATTATGTTTTTTTTTTTTTGTCTGAAGTTTGCAGTAATTGTCCAACTTCAATAACATTTTTGCTTCTAAGTATCTACAACTGTGGAACAGTGTCCTCCTTACAAACCCACACCTCACAGCGATCCCCAGGTCACCCCTGAAAAAGGGACAACTTTGTCTCAGTGGGCCTACCCTGTCTTCAAAATTCAAATAAATAAATCATAATATAGATTACAGTATTAGATCATGACTGGTGACATTTAATGCTTAGCAATGATCAGTCATAGCTGATCCTAAACAAATGAATGATGATTTACTGATTCGCCTTGGTATACAATGCCCCCAAGGAACAATATTAGTTACTTTTTTTATTTTTGTTGTTTATTGACCCCATCTCTAAACTTTTACTGGATTCCAAGTTGAATTTATATGAAACAACATTGTCCTGTAACATCATTCAGATTCAGTAGCTCAAATGAATGTTCATTTGGGTTCTGACTTTTCTAAAGCCTGCTGTTGAATAAACCCAAGACCAAGGTAATACTGATTGGTAACCGCAAGAAGCTGGGTAGTCAGAAAATAAGCCTGAGTGTGCCTAGTCTCAATGAACAAGTTTTAGAATGAGTCATCTCTATGAAATACTTGGGTATTCATTTAGACCGTTTTGAGTTTTTCATCACAGTTATTTCTAAGATTCATGTTAAATTGGTGTTCTTATATAGAATTAAAGTCTACTTAACACCAGATACTAGGTTGTCACTGGTATAATCAAACCTAGTCCCCATCTTAAATTATAGTAGAGTCACTACTGGCAGAGGACTTCCACAATAATTGCTAAACAAGTACACTACTAAAACTGGCAAATTTGCCCTATCTTTACTGTTTCGGTCTCACCACTGAACTATTCTGACTAAACTTGGTTGGTTATCTTATATAACAAATTCCAGATTTGCTCAGCTGTGGTTACTACATACATTTTTTGTTAACTCAGACTCCCCGTTCTGTGTCCAATATGTTTGAATTTGAAACTAATGATTGGAATATTATGTACTGTACTTCTAATCTGCTCAAACTATCATTCATGCGAACATGATAAATCATCTTTTGCTACTCCATAGCAATGCATGCTAGCTGCTGCAATGTGAAGACTTCTAAGACAGCCAAGAGGTCTTCGTGCAGTGCAGCCTGTGAATGCTTGAGCATTCTACATTCCTTTTTACAGCTGCATAGGCGGAGCCAGCAGCCGTTTTGTGATAGCTCAGAAAAATGAGCTACCGGATCAGGCCCTGGAACACTTCTGTTTTGGACTTTTGGAATGATCCTTCCAAAAGTGCAAAATTATCAATACCAGTCCACCATGGCTGTACTACTTTGTGGCTGCTTCACCACTTCTGTATTCAGTGAAGTCCTGCGCATGTGCACGTGTTGTGCATGCACTGTTCTGTCAGCGAAACCATCTTGGGAATGGCATAATATGCCATTCAAAAGAACTATGCACTCGCAAGTATGGCACACGCGTACCTCTGTCAGCGCCACCGTCTTGCATGTGGCATTCACACACATTCAGCGGCACTTGTTCACCGGCAGCAGTGGCACTCATACAAGCTTGCCACAGCCATATCAGCTCTGGCTAGAGTTTGTTTTCAAATAGTTGTAGCCTGGTAATCTACACTCAGCTTCCAAACAGATGAATTCAATTGAAAGGTTCACAGTTACTCCAACAATATTTAGCAAGCTTATAGTAACAAAAAAGACAACTGACCAAGTTCACAGTACACTCACCCCTCCGCATGGACAATCCTAGAAACCGGATGCTCAGTGAATAACAGCACAGCCTGCAATATACAATCCTGTTAAAGATTTATGTCCATTCCCAGCCCTCCACTCACTTTTTTGTCACAGATAAAAGATAATAATATAAATGTAGATGTTGAATAAATAATACAGCCCCTAAGTATAGAAATGTGTTGGAACCAGTTGATAAAACAAAACTGCATTGCACTGATTTTGAAATTTTTTTTGTTACTATCTGTTATTCCTCCTTTTAGACAAAATGGCTTTTTTATTAAATACAGTGAGTCGACTCCAGTTCCCGACCGAAGTACTCTTGTGCCCTTTTTTACATTCGGAATCTGACTGCTGTATCTGTATGTTTCTTTTTTCTGTCATTCAAGTTTCTGGCAATATGCGGCAAGTGGGTCAGTGCCTGGGGAGGGCTACAAAGGGGGGCAACATGCACACAATTTCTGTTATGCTCAAAAAGATAAAATAACATTAAAAGAAAAGAGATGATTCATAAAAAAACAAATGGGGTGTCCGAAACGTCTCTTGGTTAGTCAAGCATACCATCTTGACACATCTTTGTGTTCCAGAACTGCTCAGCTTTGCTTCTCCGTTCTCGGACACAAAGACGTCCCAAGATGACACTGTTGATTAACCTAGAGTTATCTAGGACATCCCATTTACCTATAACATATAGCAAGTGTTTTATTATTTATAATTCTTCTAAAGCATGGAACACATCATCATCAAACTTGTAACTGGTTAATGATCTTACAGGTTTTACTACTGCTTTTAAAATCTATCTGAATTATCAGTTGAGTTGTGTCTGTCAACTTTGAAACTTTTATTGATAACTTAGCATTGTCTGTGTACTGGAATGTATGTGATTTTGGCATATCTGTATTTATGTGTTTTTGTGCATTTGTATTTTAATATGATCTTTTGCTCCCGAGCCACAACTGAGAAAGGAATTTGTTGTTCTAGTGTACTTTATTTATATATTTGTTAACCGGGTAAGTGTGCTGATCCAGAGAGCCATTTACAGTCACAACCCAGGCCACTCAGTGGCGCATATATCAGGCAAAATTTACAGTGCAATAAAATAAAATCAGGCAAGTACATAACATGATTAATTACATGGAGGCAATCCAGGCCACACAGAGGCCAAAAATAGGTACGTATACAGAGAAGTTGAGAAATTTCAGGGAAAAAAAAAAAAATACTGAGCAATATGGAGCTGGTCACGCTATAATATACAGTTCAAGTTTCAAGTTTATTGCAGGAAAGACTCCGTTGAGCAAGCTCATTCACAAGGAGGTCCTGAGGGGCATACACATACAGTTCGCAATTACATAGGAGATATAAAATGTAGAACAACAAAGAAAAAATATATAATACAAGAAGTATACACAATAGAAGTCCTTATGCTATATATGCAGTACATTCCAGCTTTAACCTTGCCCTAAATTATGCAACACATTTCAGCTTAATAAGTAGAGGGCCAGTTGGTACCTATGAAGTTGACTTGGCATTGGGAGCCTAGTAGCACCTACATATGTCTTTTAATTTAGAGATAGCTAGTGTTTTGTAGGAGTTAATTGATATGATGCTGGTTAGCTTCAGCATGGCTTGTAGTTGATTCCAAATGTTTGGGAGGGCGTATGAGACAGCTTTTTGGCCAGCTGTGGTTTGTGTCCTGGGAACATCTAGTAGGATACAGTCAGATTTCCTTAGGGAGTAGGCACTATGCGAGATATGTATGAGAGACGTTAAATAGACAGGAAGCTTGTGGAGTAGTAATTTGAGGGTCCAAATGCCAGCATGCAGGAGGCGTCTGGTGGCAAGAGAGGTCCACCCAACTGCTGCATAAAGATCACAGTGGTTGGTCCTGTACGTAGAGTTCGTAATGAAGCGAAGAGCACAGTGATAGAGTACGTCCAGTTTAGATAGGCTTAAGGTTGGGGAGGAGATAAAGATAATGTCTCCGTAGTCAAGCAAGGGAAGGAATGTTGCTTGGACAAGTCTTTTGCAGGTCGCAAGAGAAAAGAGGGTCCTATTTCTAAAGAAGAAACCCAAGCGTGCTTTAAGCCTTTTTGATAGATCCATGATGTGGTCATTGAAGGAAAGCTTGTTATCTATCCACATACCTAGATACTGTATTTAAATTTAGGTACGACTTCCAAGGGTTCACCTAGGGAGGTAACTATGAAGTTTTTAGGTGGGGTAGGTAGGGCACCAGACAAGGCAAGTATCGAGAAAATCATTGTCTTGGTTTTTTTGGCATTTAAGAGAAGCTTGGCATTTATAAGGTTGCTTTCTAACAGTAGTAAATACTAATGATACAAATGCTAGTAAACCCAAAAATAACCACCAGAAACTGGCAGGGTAGAGTGCATACATGGGGCACAAGTTACAGGTATTCACATACAAGAGATCATGAGACAGGAGAATGAAAAACGGGAGTAGGAAGAAACTGCAACTATGGAGTGAAAGGTAGAGGCAGAAATAAGGAGCATTATGAAGAGGTTAGGAAGAGATACATACTGGCATTAGCCAGGGTTGCATTGACAGGTGGCTTCGGACAGGAACCAGTCTTTCAGATTTTTCTTGAAGGACATGTGGGAGGAGGATGAGTGGATAGCTGATGGTAGTCTGTTCCATAGGGAAGGGGCCAAGATGGAGAAGGCTTTACAGCTCATGGATGTGGAGATTCGTGGAACAACCAGAGGCGGGGTGGAAGATGCTTGGAAGCTCCTGGCAGCTAATCTGTCTGTGAGGAGGGAGGAGTAGGGAGACTGACCATTGCGCCTGAGAGTATTGTCAACTATACAGCCCAGCACATAATCGAAGCAGCCATGAAGGGGGAATCAGCCCAGGGACTGGTACAGTGTGCAATGATGAGTGGAGAAGGGAGCTAGTAGGACAAACCAACAGCTGCTGTTGTAGGTCATAGTCAGCCATGATCACAGTGTAGAGGATATGCGGTAGTAAATGGGGGAGCAGTAGTCAAGGAGGGGTAGTAGGTTACCTTGTGCAATAGTGAGGCGTGCTTCACCAGCCAGAAACTGCTTGAGCCTGTATGCAGCACCATGTTTCTGCTTAATTCTTCGCACAGTATTGTTTATGTGCAAGGAGAAATTAAGGGAGGGATCAAGGGTACCCCTAGGTATTTGAATGAGGGTACATTCTCAAGTGTGGGACCAGCTGGAGACAGCACAAGTAGTGATGAGTGGGCTTCGGTGATCTTTGCAAGGAATGGTTTGGATCCAAAAAGCATGGACTTTGTCTTCATATCATTGACCAGAAGTTTCCTGGAGAGGAACAATTGATGAGCAGCACCATAGTTCAGTATAAGCAGGTAGGAGATTGTATCGAATGATTTGTTGCTGTGGAATATCACCAGGTCGTCTGCATAGAGGGGAGCTTCCCAGGTGAGGCTTTCAGCAGGGAGTGCATTTATAAATATAGAGAAGAGGAGGGGGCCCAGTATTGACCCTTGCGGGTCTCCAGTGGATACGGGGAGGGCAATGGAGGAGGATTTGCCTATTGTGGCAGATTGAGTCCTGCCAGATAGGTAGCTTCTAAACCAGACAGCGGTTTCAGGGGAGCAGCCAAAATGAGGCAGGATCTCGAGAAAGAGGGGGTGGTTGATCAGGTCAAATGCCTTTGATAGATCGACAAACACCACACCTGTGGCTTTTCTGGCATCCATATTCTTTAGGACATGGTCAGAAAAGAGGGCCAAGGCAGAGGCGGTACTATGCTACTTGTGAAAACCATGTCGAAGGGGGCATAGAAGATTGTACTTTTCCAGGTATTCAGAGAACTGGCAGTGGATGATTTTTTCCAATAGTTTACTTAGGTGGGGGAGGAGAGAAATGGGTTTGTAATTGTCTGGAGATATGGGATCACCTGCTTTGTAAATGGGAACTACATTGGCATGTTTCCAGGAGGCAGGGACAGTAGTTGTAGTGAGGGTGAGATTGAAGATGAAAGTGAGTGGCTTGACTATTTCAGTGGAAACAATTTATAGGAACATTGGAGAGAGCTCGTCACTACCAGGACTACCTTTGGTGGGAAGGGATTTTAGGAGTTTGGTATTGACACCATGACCTATAGTTTTGAAGTAGAAAGGGGGGTGATGGGTGATTGATGTGGTGTGCCTGAGTTGCAGTGTCCAGTGAAGACTGAGGGGGTAGTTTGTTGAGGTAGGAGGAGAGATCAGTGAACTTTTTATTAAAAATGTGCGCTTTTTCTGCAGGATCCAAGAGGGGGCCAGTGGGTGATGCCAGTTGAGTGATATGACTGAGTCTTTGGGTTGATCAGGGACCCAATGGATTTCCAGAAGCTGTGGAGATTTCCCAGGCTGTTTCTTTGTTGGCTGAGGAAGCAATTACACTTGCAGGATCTGGCAGTTTGTTTGCAGGTGTTGCGCAAGCTACTGTAGGCATCCCAGAGTTGAGGGGTTGGGGATGCCTTGTAAGCCTGCCACTTCTTATCTCTGTCTTTCATCAGGGTCAGCAATTCCCTGGAAACCCAACGGATACAGTCACCCTTTATCCTTCTGGTAGTGAGTGGGAAATGTAGGTCTTGCAGTTGGAAGAGGGCAGTTGTTAAGAAGCTGACCACAGATGTAATATCTTTTAGGCGATAGGGGGGAGACAAATTTGTGGCTCTGACATCACGGAATACCTTTCCCAGTTAACAAATAAAAGCAAACAAACAATGACTCACCACAGTGGTGTGCTGGTGTGAAACTCCTCTGCTACTACAAGGTCCTGAGTTTGAATCCCAGCACAGCGACTCACCACACTAGTATAGTGATGTGAAAACCCTCTGTTACTATAAAGGCCCCGAGTTTGAATCCCAGCACAATGACTCACCACACTGGTATACTGATGTGAAAACCCTGTTACTACAAAGGCCCTGAGTTTGAATCCCAGCATGGTGACTCACCATGCTCGTGCACTGGTGGGGAGACTCTCTGTTTCTACAAGAGTTCTGAGTTTGAATCCCAGCACAGTGACTTACCACAGTAGTACACTGCTGTGAAGACCCTGGGCCTGATTCACAAAGGACAATGCAGGGCTTGCATGAAGCCTTGCATCGACCCTGGTGGCCAGCACAGCTGCGCCAACCTCTTTATCGCAGCCTCCACCGGATTCAAGCAGATCGGGTGCATTTGCAATACTTTTTCCACTGTATGGCAGCTTGCGCTAAATATTTGGTGCGCACCCCATAAAACAGGTACCTAAGATTGTCACAAGTCAGACCAGAAAAAGCTGGTCTAACTTGTGGCAATCAGCACACAGGATCAAGATTGCCGAATGCTGGCCGAGGAATGTTGCAAGCCCCATGCATCAGATGTTTGGCGCACCCAGGGCTTGCACTATTTCTGGAACTTTTGTGACTCGACACCCCCCCCCCCCAATATTACTACAAGGGTTCTGAGTTTGAATCCCAGCAGAGTGACTAACTATACCAGTATACTAGTGTGGGGACCCCTGTTACTACAAGTACCCGGAGTTTGAAACCCAGCACAGTGACTCACCACAGTAGTACCCTGAAGTGCAGACCTCTGCTAGTGTCTTGCCATCCCACTTTCAGTTGAGGGGAAGGGTGCGACCTGGTTTTGCAGTTGAAAATACTGAAGCACAAGAAGGGCAGATAACTTGTTCACAGTCTCACTCTGAGCTTTGTGTAGTTGGGATTAGAAGAATTATCTCTATGCTCCCAATCATGCTCTGTAATCACGCTATCCAAGAGACTGGGTTGGAGCCCTAACACCTATATCTGTCTCAGCTCTGTAACTCACAAGATCACCCTGTGTGCTTCCTCCTGCAGGTACAGTGTGCTGAAAGAACCAAAACTGATGGGTTCTATCTCCTTCTTTATATTTTTCTTCACTCTGCTGGTGCTGGCCAGACAGGTATGTACTTGGGGTTTCCCCAAACCTTTTTTTCATTTCATTTTTGGAACTTTTTGCATGTGAGCATCATTGAGGTGCAGAGTTAAATGAATAAGACAACCTGAGAAATGTTCATAAATTCAAGAAAATTTGGGTAGATGGTCACAAGTATGGCAGTTAAGACTTAATACAAAGAAGTGCATGGCAATGCACATTTGGGTAAGAAATCTGAAAATTGAGTACACAGTGGGGGAGGTAGTATGGGAAAGTACAACAGGGGAGAGGTACTCGGGGGTAATAATTAACCAAAAAGGCATGACAGGGAGTGTGTTATTGTCACATAACAGTCCACCTGGGTGGGTTTAAGTATGAGGTGAAGCTGAGTGCTTCTACCACCCGAGAAGGGCCAGTAGCCCACCATAGCACACCCCCTGGAGTGGCTTATTGTGATTATGAAATGGGTCCATTTTAGTAAATTGGATGCATTTTTTAAACATATTTTGATGGGCTGTTGTACTGGGATAACGGATCCAGCTGAAAGTACCTCTTGGCCAATCAAGGGCCAGCATTCTTTCTTTTTTTTTGTTGTTTGTCAATTCTATTTATGCTCGCTCATGGATGGTAAGGAACTTAGCCTTTTTTTTTTTTTCCAGCCTTGTACGCAGTCGCTCAACAAGCCCCATACTGATCCAGCCTCACTGTGACTGCAGGTGAGGGAGAACCATAGCTTGCCCCTCGAGCCCCGGTGGAAGGCAGATCTGGAGGAGAGACCACATCGCTCACAACCCTCGCCCAACTTATGTCAGGCTTTGTTTGGCCTAGGAGCCGATCGACTGTCGGTGACATCATAGGTCCGCTGTGAGGGAGTTTTGCCATGTAGTTTCCCCTTGGAATACTGTGTGCAATGGCTCCCATGTGGTTGTTCCACTGCACCTCTCTAGCCACTGGAGCCTGCCGTCATCCTGCCCCCTTCTACATCCCATGTGCTTGTGTTGCTCCTGGTCTCCACCAGAGGCCACTACAGTGCCGGGAACCACCAACAACCCACCCTGGAGAGGACAGCAGTCCTCCAGATGCTCAATCCTCTCCCTCCCCGGCCAATCCCCGACAGCCCAGGTCCATTCCCGAACCCAGGTCACCGGCGTGGCGTCCAGCGCCTCAACCCTCAGCACCACCAGACTGGCTTGCCAGCATTCTGTCTACCCATTTCATAATTTCAGATCACCTAGAGACAACAACACAGTGCAGTAGAACAGTGGGAAAGGCAAATGTGATGGGGTACCTACAGAGGGGGATCAGCAGCAAGGGAAGAGAGGTGCTTCTACCACTTTATAGGGAATTGGTTCATCCTCAGTTGGAATCTATGTGCTGTTTTGGGGGCCCCATTTGAGAAAGGACAGGGACAGCGTGGAGGCAGTGCAAAGGAGGGTAACCAAAATAATCCAGGGAGAGCAGTGAAGAATGTAGAAGGAGGAGAGACTGAAAGATCTAAACATGTACATGCTGCCGGCAGGAAGGGAGCGAGGGGACATGATAGGTATAAAGATGCCTCCAAGGGGTAAACAAGGTAGATAGTGGGGGAACTGTTCGAACTGAGTAGGAACTCAAATATCAAAGGTAACTCTATGAAGCTGGCAGGGGGAAACATTTAAGAGGGACACCAGAAAGTACTTTTTCACAGAAAGGGTGGTGGAATGGTAGGGTGGAGAGGATGTATGAAGAGCCACAAAGTCGCTTACATTCCACATTGGACAGGAAGAACAAGACAGACATGGTGGGCCAAGAGGCCTTTTTCTTCCAACAAATTCTGCTTCTATGTTTCAGTTGGACAGCTATGGGAGTAATTAGAAAGAAGCAGATGGTCAAGAGGAGCTCCTGGAGTTCTGATATGATCAAGAAAACCTAGGTAGGAGTAACTGGGCAGACAGGATGGATATTTGTCTTCATCTATCCTCAGTCCTCTATGCATCGATGTAACTGGCCAAATGAAATGTAATTACGTGATCTGTGCGTTAGTTTAGCCCAACATCTCAAGCCAGAAATAGGGCACAGTACACAATGCTCAGTTTTAAAATTAAAAATCAAGGGAGCCATGTTATACTCAAAGTAAAGCACGCTAACCCTTTAAGACTACGGTTCAGCAGACTCGTATGTCGAGACCTAGCAACAGTCAACATTCTTGAGCACCTATTTTTCCGTAAGGTCAAGGAGCTGTGTCTGCCACATGTTAGTTCATTTTGGTCACAATGTCATGAGTTAAACAACTGATGTTCAGAAACAACAGAGCAATGCCTGAAACCCTGCCTATGTAATGGGCCAGTGCCAATGGCCTTCTGTAGCCTGCATGTATATTCTTGCTCCCTGCCACTATATGTCTAGTGCTAAACTGTTCTTTACTGTAGATCAGTTGAAACTGTTGTTCTCGCATTACTAATTTGCACCGTTTTTGCACAGCATGTTTTAATGTAGTTTTGCTGTTGTAATACTTTGCACTAATTGTTTTTACAAAAAAAAAACCTTAATAAATTTTTACCCAGTTATGTACCCACCAATGTAACTAAGTTTTGTACAATGTTTCTTGATGTTTAAATTCAGTATGTGCAGTTATCTGTAACTAATCCCAGGTTGCCCTTAAAATGGAACTTTTGTTTCAATGGGCATACCCGGTCACCCAGAAACAATAAATAAATAGATACATATACCAATGACAACCTGGACCAAGCCTTATTAAGAGGAACACTCCTTCTATTATAGCAAATGTTTAAAAAAATTGCTGAAGCATACTCAGAATGGGGAGGAAAACTTGTCATATGAGACAGGAGATAGGGGGACAATCTAAAATGGAATAAAAATGTATAGGTCAGAATTTTCACCGCTAACATGCAGCTGCTTTTAGGGTCTGAAGTTGTATTAATTCCTCACATGGGATCTGATGAACTTGATACTGGGAGACTTTAACTTAGATTAGCTAAGTGAATATCAATTTATATAAAAAGATACGTGATAATGTCAAGTATCCTGCTTTTTGTAGGCTGCACACTCTCCTAGCTCTCATCCTTGGTACCCCTGTAATCAATGTATTTTGCACACTTCTTGCTTAGTGTTTTTTATTTTTTCCTGGAATTTTGTTTTACCTGTGTGTTTTTTATTGTTCCTATACACGCATCTGTTGTTGGCACTATATTTGTTATTGCTGTATCATTTCCTTTTGCAACCCTTTCCTCTATATTCATAGAGAGAGAGAGAGAGAGGGAAAGAAATTTCACACATACTGTATTTCCATATGTGTATGCCATGCACACACACACACACACACACGCAATACCCGCTTCCATTTCTCTCTGTTTTACTCATTCTCATTCTTTATTTCAGTTACGTCCTCATTTTTGGCCTTCTTTCCCCTCCAGAATGAGTATTACTGCCGCCTTGATTTCCTGTGCAAGCGGAAGTTTAAGAAGGAGCGGGAGGAGATTGAGACGATGGAGAACCTGAACCGAGTCTTGCTTGAGAACGTGCTGCCTGCCTATGTCGCTCTCCAGTTCATCGGACAGAACCGCCGCAACGAGGACCTCTACCACTGAGAGCACAGGCTTGTCCCATCCCCAACTGTCAAGTAATGATACAACAGAGCCCGGAGGACAAGGCTGAAACTACTTCTGTCTGGCCCACTCTCACAGCCTATCGGCTGGTTAAATCATGCCACTTTGGCTTTATTCCCTTCTTCTGTGCAGGCACTTGTTTTTAATTCAATTAAAATACATCTGTATTCACATACATATTTTACAATATTTTTAACCATCTGAATGGTACTAACCAAATCATCCAGTATGCATTTCATAAATATTTTCACATACATGGAAGAGTAGTTTTCAACTAGCCAGTTGCATTGTGCCCACTGTATTATGTCATATGCCTGACCAGTAGAATTCTGGTGACACCCCTAGTAGGGTAACACTTTGGACATGCACCTCAGTCTATTTGTGGGATTTCTGATGAGACCAAGGACACAATTTTGGATATTTGATGCCTGCAGAATTGTTGGGAGAAGTTACTCGATGGGCTACTCATGCCTGTGGGCTCACGGGTTTGCTTCTCAAGTCTATGATCCCAGTCAGATTGAAATGGAGGTGCCACCCACTCTAGCCAGACACGCATGATTTTGTAGAGGAAGTGGTGACATCCCTCACTTTGACAGTCCCTGGTGACCTGGGGTGTGGGGTGGAAGCAATGCTGCTGCTACAGAACCCTCCTATGGCTCTCTGATAGATGGACAGGTAGGGCCCCTGAAACTGGTATCCCATTAAAATCCTCACATCTGCTCCAGAGTAGTGGTTAGGGGGGAATGCCTTTTCTTGTAAAAGAACAGTAACAAGCAAAGGATCACAGGAGCTGTTTTTTCTTTTCCGTTCACTTTTACTCTCCTGTGCCAGCCAGGAGATATGCCCCATAAGACCCAGTGGATGCAGCCCTTCACCATCACCCCACCTTCCACAGGGACTTACTGCCATTTCAAGGACTCCATGGCTTGCCTCCCTTGGTTGGAGTCTCTTGAGACCACAACCCAAAAGATCCCAAGGAGGAAACCCTGATGAAGTCAGAGGGGCTGCCCTGAATCGGTTGGTGCAGGGCCTTCCTGTGGCTTGGGTCATCATGCTGTACAATGGAGGGGAATTTACCCCCTTAAATTGCTTCCATCCCTGAAGCTTGTCCCATCACAAACATCCTTGCAACAACACACACAGAGCATAGCCATGAGCTGGGATGGCCAGCACCAACCCCCTCCTTGACCCAGGTGGTGGTAGTTTTCTGGAGTGCTGCCATCCTTCCCCCATAGGAGGAGACCACCCTCTGGAATTTTCAGTCCTCCTCCTCCTCCTCCTGGCCTGTCCCTAAGGACTAAGGCTCATTTCCAATCACCAGCGTTGCAAATGGTAGCTCTGCCTCTGCACCAATGGGTCAGCCCAGGAGCTGGGTCTTAGACTAGTACTTTGTAATTTTTATATAAAGAATTTGGAGGAGGAGTTAGCATCCTAACAGAATTGTTCACTGACAACACAAAGCCACAGGGTAGTCAGTACAGAAGGAGGATGTAAGTATCTGCAAAGGGACCTGGATGCATTTCCTAGCTGGGTGGATAAGTGGCAACTGTTAATTTGTTTTTTAATGTACAGAAATATATGGTTATTCACCTTGGAAAAAATGAACAAGAAATGGGTGTACAGTTTAAGGACTCCCATTATGACAAAACATGAGCATGAAAGGGAACTGGGAGTCATCGCCAGCTTCTCTGTCAGACTGTCGGAACAATGATCAGTTGCAGTCTGAAGGGCAAACAGAGTTCTGGGTTGTAGCAAACATGTAATGAGCAGTAAGAAAAATAGTATGAAAAGTGATAAATGTCACTTAGATGTCCAGTATCTGGAGTATTGTGTGCAGTGTTAGGCACTACACAGGCAAAATGGTATACTATACAATGAAGCACACTTAAATGCATGCAGGATAAGTGCACATCTCCCTTAAGTGCACATCTCATTTATTTTATTTATTTAGTTTTTGTTGACCGGGTAAGTGCACTAGACAAATCCTGCCTATTTTCAGGCACGACCCGGGGGAAGGGGATACAGATGAATACCAACTGACCTTGAACCAGATTAAGCTGTTGGTGGTATTTTTAGTGAATGAGGGAAATTTGGCCAGGACACCAGGGAAATTCCCCTACTCTTTTCAATAAGTGCCATGGGATCTTTAACATCCACCTGAACTACCACCAGAACAGGCAGATGGGACCTCAGTTTAACGTCTAATCCAAAAGACAGCACCTCAGAAGTGCAGCACCCCTCTCATGCTGCACTACAGTGTCAGTATTGGGATATTAACCCAAGTGCCAGGTGTGGGAACTGAACCCACAGCCCTCTGATCTCCTGGCCTCAGAGGCGAATATGCTACCTACTGAGCCACTGACACTAATACTGAGCCACTGACACTAATTTAAGTGCACAAAGGATAAGTGCACATCTGACTTAAGTGCACCATGGATAAGTGCACATCCCGCTTAAGTTCACAGTGGATGAGTGCACATCCCACTTAAGTGCACATGGGATATTCACATTCCACTTAAGTGTATACAAGATAAGTGCACATTGTAATTCCGATACTGTTCAATAAGTAAATAAAATATCCCACCTCAATGCACACTGGATAAGTGCACATACCACTTCAGTGCACATGGGGTAAGTGTACATCCTACTTAAGTGCACATAGGATAAGTGCACATCCCACTTCACTGCACACTGGATAAGTGCGTATCCCATGTCAGTGCACACTGGATAAGTGCACATCCCACTTCACTGCACATCCCACTTCACTGCACACTGGATAAGTGCACCTCCCACTTCAATGCACACTGGATAAGTGCACATTCTGATTCAGTGCACACTTTCTTGGTTTCCCATTTTTTTCCTGTAGTCTTCTGTTTGAAAAGCCCTAGTAACATATGATTGAAAGGAACTCAGGTCTCTAGGGGCCTTAGTTGGACCCTGATAAGTGCACATGGTTTAAGTGCACAACAGAAACTGTGAGAAGGCAAGTGCAAGGCAATTTATTTGTTTTACATATGGCCATATGAACATGCCAGCAGATAAAGGCCTTATGGTCTATCTAGTCTGCTCAATTGTGCAGCTCCCTATGAATTTACAAAGGGAACTGCCTTCCCCATTTGCCTTTTGACTTACTCTGCTTCCCCCTCTCTCCCTCCAGTCACTCACCTTCCACCCGCAATTTTTCCCCTTACCCTCTCCAAACCCGTTGAAGCAATCCACTGTTTTTAGGGCTACTGCCTCCTCTGGCAGCTCATTCCACTTGGCCATCACCTTCATGGTGAAATTGTGCCTCTTTATCTCCCTCTTGAACCTTCCCCCACCAGCTTTAGGCTGTTGCTCTTAGTGGTCTTGCTGCCGCTATGGCTAAAGAGGCTCTCACCCATACCTCTCAACCTCCTGCCTCGTAAATCAGGGACAAGGCTTAAAAAAATCAGGGACAAAGGACAAAAATCAGGGACACATCTTCAAAATTAGAGCTATCCACCCAGAAAGCTGGTAGAATATGGGGTTTAGTGTTAAATGCATTTTCTAAAGAAGAAGTCTGTAACTTTAATGCTTGACATCATTTTGTGCTTACAGTCCTCACTGTTTAGCCACAAAAACACAAATTTTAGGAGGGACAGAGTAAAATTTTGTGGCAAAATCAGGGACATCCCTGAAAATCAGGGACACTTGAGAGGTATGCTCTCACCCTGTTAATACCCTTAAGATACTTGAAGGTCTCAATCATTTCTCCATAGCTTTCTTACTTTTGATTTTGGCACACTCTCTAGGGGCAACCATCAATTCCATCTTTATTATGGCCCATTTCTGTTCTACATCCATCCCCACTCTGATCCAAGCAAGGTGTCCCTACAGAACTTCTCCATCCTACCAAAGTTAGCCCTCCAAATGTCCAAGACCCTCGTCTTGGTCCTGACCATCCCTCTGCCCATGTCCAGGTCAAACCACACCATGTGGTGGTCACTTCCTGCTACCGTGCATCCACTGTCACATACTGAACACACTCACAGTTAGACAGGACCAGATCCAGGACAGCCCTCTCCCTAGTGGGATCCACGACACCTTGAGTCAGGAAGGCACTCTGGAAAGTATCCAGCAGTACCTGTTTCCTAGTGCAGGAGGTAGCAGGGATTTTCCAGTTCAGCCCAGGTAGACTGAAGTCCCCCACTGTGCTGCCATTCAGAGCTCTAGGTGCGATACAGAGTAGCTGTTTACAAGTTTTCCAAGTTAGTATCAACAATAACATCTTACAAAATGCAGGTAGCTTGAAGCATGTCAGGATACAGTATATATGACAACTAGGCAATACAACTCTCAAAGTTTAGTTTTAAGTGGTCCCAAATTCTAAGTTAAATAAATGGGTCATGAGCACAACCCATTAACATGTTCCAGTGATGGGTCTCCTCGGATATAAGCAGGCAACAAGTTCCACAAGATAGGCACAGCAATGCTAAGGCTCTGTTCCCCTGATGATTTCAGGCAGGAACGTGGAACCACAAGGAGCACTGTCTCAGAGGAACAGAGGGGGCACATGGGGGTGTATTCAGCCAGAGGGTCTCTCAGGTAGCCAGGGCCCAAATCCTGCAGGGTGTTGTAGATTAACAAATTTATCTTGAAGCTGATGTGCCACCTCACTAGCACCAATGCAGCTCCTGTAGAACCCGCGTGATGTACTCGGACCATGAGGTCCCTGCAATCTGCTATCAGGTAGGCTGCCGAGTTCTGCACAAGCTGCAAGCAACGCACCAGCCCTGCAAATATCACTAGGCAAAGAGCATTGCAGTAATCCAGACTAAAGGTGATGAATGCATGAACCAATGTTTCCAGGTTGGAGGTCACCAGATAGGTTCAAATTTGGGTGATGTTATGCAGGAGGTAAAAGCTACTGCAGACAACAGACGACACCTCATGTTCCCTCACCCCTCCCTCACTCCAGACCCACCTCCTTTTTTTTATCCTCTTGTCTTTCCTTCCCCCCTTACGTACTTGCTCTGTCACCCCTCCCCATCCCTACCCCTGCTACTTTATATCAACTTAGCCTCCACCTCCCCTTCCCCAGCTCTTTTCCCTAAATGTCCTGCCTTGTCTTCCTACTATCTTTCCCTCCACCTCTCCTTATTACCTAGTTACTTAGCAACCTGGTGTGCGAATATGACTCCACTGGCACTTAATTTTACTACTTTCCCTCCCTGCCCTACTATTGACCCCTCCTAGGAATCTCACCCTGTCACTCTCCTCAGTACCTAGTGCACTCGGTGGATAACGTTAAACTGACTCTGTTGTTCCCTACCTGCACTCATCTCTCCTGCTTCTCCTCATTTCACCTCCACCTAGCTATTGTTCTGCTTGTGAACTGTTTACCCTTCTAAGTTTTGTTTGCCATGTCTCAATTTGGTATTTACTGCTGGTACCAAATTGTTTGGCTACTCTGTTTTGAAACTTGTAACTGTACATCATGCATTATCTCCCTGTACCATTGCTTACTCTGTCATGTACTGTTTCCTTGTGATTTATCTGTATTGCCTGTAACCTGCTACTACTATTTGGCTTATATAATGCCATTGTTTGCAGCCCAGGTCATGCCTGAAAATGGTCCTTGGATCAGTGCACTTACCTGGTAAACAAAGACTTAAATAAATAAAATTCTGGAGTCAATCCACTGTCCACAATGATGCCCAGATGTATTTTCCTATTAGCTGCTTGTAGTGTAGTACCCTTTAAAGACGGTAGCAGAATACTGTTACTATTCACTGTTGCCCCAACAAAGCCTGGTTTCACCAGTAACACCTCTCTTTCAATAAGTTCAGTATGAGCCAATTTTGGGGCCATTCAGTCTTAGATTTCATCAGGACAATAGTCTAACACAGATGCAGCACTAAACCTGTCAGGTGCACATGACAGGTAGATCTAGGTGTTATCTGCATAACAGTGAAAACCTGCACCATACCACCTAATGATCTCCCCCAGTGGTAATGTGAACATGGCAAACATGGGAGCTAAAATCAACTCCTGAGGCACTCCATGTCAGAGGGCAGCAGCCTTCAAGATGTTACCGCCTGATGTCCTCTGCCAGACAAATCGGACGTAAACCACTGCATTACCATCCCAGTGAGTCCTACACAGTGCCTCAAATGGCTCAACAGCACCCCCTCATCCACCAAGTCAAATGCTGAGGAAGGATCCAGCAGTACCAAGATAGAACACTAATGGCTGTCTCTCACCAGGTGAACACTGAACACCATGACTAGTGCGGTCTTCATGCTATACTGAGATTTAAATCCTGACTAAAATGGCTGTCAGATCTCATAACATAATAAAGTGGTCCTGAAGCTGTGCCACTACTACACTCTTAATTACATTTCCCTAGGAAAAGGAAGTTTGAAACAGGCCTGCAGTTTTCCAGATTCTCAGGGACCAACGATGGCTTTTGCAGCCGGAGTTTCACCATTGCCTTTTCAGTTCAATGGGGAAAACATCCTCCTGAAGGGAACACCTGATTACTGTATCTCAGCAATTACTGCAACTGGAACCAGAGCCAGACAGCAACTTGAGAGAAAGCTGTTAGGCCCTGAGTCCAATACACAGTATGTAGGGTACAGCCCAAAGACCACTCTGGAAACCTCCTTAATCAAAACTGGCCCAAATTATGCCCACAGTGGCACAGTGCTTAAGCACCTCACCTCCTGAATACTACTGGTCCACAACAGGCCACCTGAGTAGATACAAACTCTGATGGAGGACACCATGCAAAGGAAAAAATTGAACTCATCGCATTTTTCTGTTGTAAAAACTCTTTCCAACTGAAGGCAGAAAGGATTAAGCAGTCTTTCCACAGTGTTGAAGAGTTAAGCTGGTTTATTTGTTTCCATTAGCGATCACGGGTGATTATGTCCAGAATGAAGGTGTGGAAACATTTTTCACTTTGGGCCACTAGGGTTAGGAACTGGTTACCAGAGAATACACTGTGTGCAGATAACGTGCACTGCCTTAAGTGTAGGCTTTATTAACAATTAAGGGATTACAATATTTCAGGTTGCCACCATTAGTATAAAATGAAAACAGGCAGCCCTATCACTATGGAATAAACTTCCTGGTGAACTGCGCACCATCAACAGCCACCACCTGTTCAAAACTCACCTCAAAGACTGGTTCCTGTTGGCGTCCACCCACCACTGCTTTCTGGACTAGTTCACCCCCTCCCACCCTGTTGTAACTGGGTAATAAAATTACCTTTCTCGGTTTCTTGTTGGAACTGCACAAAAGTGAAGAAACAACAGACAAGTGGTCTCCAGTGCATAAAGTGATTTATTTCTGGTATATAAAGCAGGCTTACAACTAAATCACAGTGATAAACACTGGGGAGAACACCTCCAATCTTTCTTACCTATAGGCAGCAACAAGTCTCTTCTTCTCAGAAAAAGGTGCAATGCAAAGGGTCTTATACCCCTGATAATAACCATAGCAACTACTAAATGATATATATGTCTCATCATTGGATAATGGCAAATAACCTGACTTCTTACTAGCCTGGGAAAGCATGCTGAGCTAGCAGAAAGACAAGATAACTAAACAAAGGACCTGTACTCATGAAGGCCACTTGTGGTTACATACATATTGCATAGGTAATTGCTGTTCTGCACTAGAACTGAAGATGGCAGTATTGTCTAACTACTGCTTATACAATGGTATAAACAGAGGCATCTCCCAAGTGGTACAATTAGAATGATGGCAAATGCATTATGATTCTCAGTAGAAATACAGTAGAACTCCGATCCTGACACTTATGCTCATACAATAAATGCCTGTGACCTCGGTATTACTGTCTGCAAGGTAGGGGGCCAATCAGGGGTGCTGGTCCATGGATAACATTCCCCCCCTTGTTGCCTCAGAAGGGGCAATAATCCCAAGTAAGCTTGTAGGGATGGAGCTAAAAAAAAGTAATTTACAGGCCCACCACACGAGCCTTGTAAATCAATTCAAATTGTTCTCTATGTTGTTTTAGGGTGCGTCGCAGGCAGCATAGAGTGAAGATGAGGAAGACAATTAAGAATGCTTGAATAATAACAAAAACTTTGAAGCTAAGTTCTACCCAATAGTTGCCAATGGCAAGACTTAAATCACCATCATGAATCAAATCATTAAGTATATTATTAGCTTTAGATATATTATTGCTAGTGTAAATCAAATGAGCATCTTTTCTAGCTAAAAGAGATCATAAGGAGAGTCAAGGGATCAATGTGGACATTAAAAATAGGCAAATATTGAGACAGGGCAAGCAAGTACTGGGGGTCAGTATCGATAACGTCTGGTTCAGGGAGAGGAACAGGCATGATCACAGTGTGACCAGTGGCAGTTTTCTGCTGTGGAGTAAAACAAAAGTTAGGTTTATCAATAGTACAAGTTCTGTAGGCAAAAGATGGATAGTTAGTGACTATACAGAATTGTCCCTCAGAGGTATAGGTGACTCTGAGTGTTGGTACGTGCCAGCGATGTAAGTGTACAGGGCAGGTGAAGGTCTGATTTGTCAGCCGAGTGGTGAAGCGATGTGTCTCTTCAAGATAGTTTCTGGATGGTGCTGTTTTGGCATCGAATGCTGAAGATGCAGCAGGAGGGACGTCATCCAGATCAACATCAGTAAAGTTGGTCGGCAAGTCTTCACCCAATGTCAAAGCCCAGTCAAGATGTTCTGGTGAGTAGCCGCAAACTGGTTTCACAATGTCAAACAAGTCACAGCAGCTTAGTGTGAGGAGCCACCGAAGCTTGGAGAGCTGGGTGGTAAACCAGCATAGAAGGAAGTTCAGTTCGTTCATGGAAAATGTCATTTTCAAGATGTTCAATGGAGTGTATATTTGCCAGCTTGTCAAAGACAGATGTAGCCGGATCAAAGCATGGTGAGGAGACCGTGAAGGTGATGAACATGTTTTCCTAATGGAGCAAGATTTGGTTAGGTAACATTGTGCTTTGTTAGGAATCCTGGAAACATAACCAATATTACGCACTGTAGACATGGAAATGATAAGAGCTCTTTAAACACATAGAAATGCAACCAGTGGCTGTGCAGTGTGGGAAATACCATTTACCCAATCTGAGACCATGAATAACATCTGGAATTTTGCCTGATTCCAAGTCCCTGAAGAGACTGTTAATAGTAGAAATAACATAAGAGCCATAAGCAGAACACAGAATTTCACGCCCAATATATCGCTTGTCCGCCTCGCGGTTATTCTGAAAAATAAGATCATTAAGTCTCTGTCTCGTGTCATTGAACCCTTGAGCAATTTACTTCATATTATAAACTGTATAATGCTCTTCCTCACTGAGAGAATTAACACCTTGAAAGATAGGGGGCATAACATCATTGCCAAGTGGGTGCAGGAATTGAAGTGCCTGTGCTTTAATAAAGGCAATATCTGCTCTATTCCAAATAGACATTCCTGAGCTGAAAAGGCCAGTAACAGTGCTGGCTACTCCAGTTATACCAGAGACAGAACTGGCTGCAACAGCGACGTCTGAGGCTGCGGCCCCCTTGGTGTGTTTTGGTCTGGGTTTA
This sequence comes from Neoceratodus forsteri, assembly GCA_016271365.2. NCBI lineage: Eukaryota > Metazoa > Chordata > Ceratodontiformes > Ceratodontidae > Neoceratodus > Neoceratodus forsteri. Next base: position 89,970,234 of record JADMNL010000022.1, read on the forward strand.
GCATATTTATGGGTTGGTCTAAAAACACCAGTATGGTCGGTGGTGTGAGGTCCACCAATAGGATAATTTGTGTGTGTTTGGTAAGCAGCTACAATATCAGTAAGCATTATACTGTAAAATTTTGAAGTATTAATATGGTGACATAAACCAAATTCAGCCATATTCCAATGTGATAAATTGAAAATAACTGGGACATGCATAAATTGTACATTGTTTATCAGAGCTCCTGGGAGTGATGTGGCAGTCAAACCACTAGGAGGGCCATCCTCCTGGCAAGGACAGGCAAGCAGTTCTTCCTGACTGGGTGGGACTACTAGGAGGTAGAGAGAAGAAGATGCAGCATAGTTTTGAAGACAGAAGTCAGTGACCTCCTGGGATGGGAGTCTGTCACAAAAGGCAGGATCTATGAGTGCAGTAAGATTATACTGACCAGTGCGTCATGGAGAATCCTGTCTAATAGAGTACCATTTTGAGATATCAGTGTTAAGCCAGCCATGGAAGGTACCTTTGGCCAGGCAAGCTCCAGGAATTCTGTAGCCCATTGCATCAGTTTGCCATTGGATGGCAAGTGAAGATTTATCCAGGGCAACAACTACAGCATCCAGAAAGGTGTCTTTGCCTTGAGTAACCTTAATGTTTTTGTTTGGACTGTAAATCTGAACACCCATGGGAGTTGAATGTTCCATTTAACCAAGCAAGAGATTCAGTTGGTCCTTGTGAGTCTGTGGGGTTTTGAGTAGGGGTGCTATAATGGTTAGAGGCAGTAGTCCCACCAGTAGGAGAGGAGGGTGCAAGATAGCCATCTTGCTGATAGCTGAAAGAAATAGAAAAGGATTAGTTAGCTGGAAGTACTATTCCGCCCTGTGGGGTTAGGAAAAATAAGTTTTTAGTCACCTTTGTATAGTTTGAGTTGGTTAGCATGGAACCACTTGGCATCTGTTTGCTCTGTCTGTTAGTGCTTTCTACCTGACCCAATGATTAAGGATGGTAAGGAATGTGGAATTTCTGATCAACTCCAAGAAGTTGAAGTGTCTGTTGCATGAGTTCCACTGTAAATCTGGTTCCCTGGTCTGAGTCTACCTTGAAAGGTAGGCCACACCTGGAGTACAAGTTGCCAGAGGAGGTGGTGGCAGCTGAAACAGTGGAGGGGTTCAAGAGAGCTTGGGATAGATTTAAGGGATTGGGAAAAGAGGGTGGAAGCATAACAGGGGGGGTAGGGTGTTGGGCAGACTAGATGGGCCGAGGGGCCCTTCTTTGCCGTCACATTTCTGTGTATCTGTGTAACAACTGATCCACCAGGATCTTGGCAGTTGTCTTTGCTGTGTTGCTCTTAGTGGGAAATGCCTCTACCCTCTTGGAGAACAAATCTGTGACAACAAGTGCATACTTGTTCTTACTGGAGTTAGTAAGAGGGTCAACGAAATCGATCTGTATCACATTCCATGGTCCAGATTGCCTTTGGGGCAGCAACTTGGCATTTTTCTTCACTGAAATTGGGTTGTTCTGAGCACACACTATGCAGTTGTCCACATACTGTTCCACATCTTTGGCCATACCTGGCCACCAGATGACTGTCTTGAGTTTCTGGAGAATGTCTTCTGTCCCCTGGTGTCCACCAGTGGGGGTGTCATGAACCATATGAATAAATTTGGTTTGCAGTGATTGTGATGCCACCCACAATTTGTCACCTGTATCATGTTTGTGATACCAGATGATTTTCTGATCACTGGACAGATGTAAATTGTCCGAGTGTCTTTTGTAGGGACTGCCAACAGGCAGGGGTTGTTCAGTTCCTTTGTCTAGGAATTTGAACACATCTCTGATCTCTGGGTCTGCTTTCTGTGCAGTGGAAAGATCCAATGGGGGTTCTGGTATTGGTTTCTTGGCAGCAGCAATTATAGATGTCACAATTGCTGCTATGCACTGTGGGTGAGTCAATTCCCATGACTGCCCCCTCGAGTGCCTGCTTTTGCAAGCGAGTCTGCTCATTCATTGAATTCATGGTAAGGGTCGGATTTGCAGTGAGCCTTTATCTTTTGTATGTACAGCTTATGTATGAACATTTGTGTCAGGGTGTATATATACACAAATAGTTCCCTATGTTTGACAGAGGTACCATCAGATGAGGTAAAATTGTTCTTTTGCCAGAATGGAAAGAACTCAGTTAGGGATGAGCATACCCAACTGGAGTCCGCAAAGATGATAAGTGTCTCTGTCACCATGGGACGTGCTCTCTAATGCACAGGCCACAGCAGCCAGTTCAGCATATTGTGAATAGATAACAGTGCATTTTCTAGCAATGCACCTGAAATCACCCTCATGATCCAATATGAGCACTCCAAGGCCTGCTTCCTGTTCTCCAGCCACAAAGGATGCAGAGCCATCTGTGAAGATGCAGAACTTTGTATTGTCTTCCAGGACCTCAGGTGTGGCTGGCAGAAAGGGTCCTGGGTCAGGTAGGTCAGGTGGTTGGAGGGCACAGTCGTGGGGCTTACCTGTGTAGAGTAGGCCATGGGTCAGGATTGATGGCATTTTGGCTGGCAATTCTTTGATGTATGTATCCTGCAAAAGCAAAGACCAATGGGTGAGTCTGGTGTTAGAGACTGATCCATCTTTTACTTTGTCTGAAAGCAAAAAGTTAGTTGAAGTGTGACAGGTATGCAGAATAATAGGAGCATATCCAATAATGTAGAGGAAGTGTTTGACAGTCCAGAAGGTTGCCAAGAGTGTTCTTTTGCAGAGACTGCATTTTCTCTTTACTGGGGATGGCATCTGTGATGCATAGGCAATGGGCCTGTAGTGCCCATTGTACTTTTGTGCAAGCACTGCAGACAGGGCCACAGGTGCCAGTTTCCAAGTGGAAAGGTAATCTTGGGTTTGGATTGATCAGTGCTGGAGCTGAGGCTAAGGCTTTTTTGATCTGAGCCACAGCTTCAGTGTGTGTGGGGCCCCATGTCCATGGGACATCCTTTTTCAGAAGTTCATACAGGGGAGCGGCCTTCAAGGCAAAATCAGGAATAAAATCCCTGGAGTAGTTTACCATTCCCAAAAAGTGTCTAAGTGTTGCCATACTAATGGGAAGTGGCAGGTCTTGCAAGCCCTAGGTCTTTTTGACAGCTGGGCTCCTCCCTTGGTGAGTGATTCATAGGTCAAGGAAGATAACCTCCTTCTTGCACAACTGTGCTTTAGAGGGGTTGCACTTGAGGCCTGCTCTCCTGAGGAAAGTCAGTAGTTCATCCAGCTGGATCAGATGTTCCTCTTTGGTGGAAGTTGCTAGAAGCAAGTCATCCACATACTTCAGAAGACACTGGGGCATGGAGAACCCTTGCAGAGCAGCCATCATATGGAGATGGAAGAGGGAAGGGCTGTAGTGAATGCCCTGGGGCAGACAGGTCCAGGTGTACTGGCACCCATCAAATGTGAAGGTAAATTTGTATTGACTTTCTTGTGCTAATAGGAGTGACCAAAACTCATTACAGATGTCAAGAGCTGAGAACCACTTTTTGTCAGGTGTCAGCAACTTGAGCACATCAGGAGCTGATGCCACAGCTGGGTGTAACTTGGTTGAGCTTTCTGTAATCTGTTGTAAGTCTCCAAGCTCCATTTGGCTTTGTCACAGGTCAAATGGGTGAATTCATAGTGGAAACACAAGTCTTAATCACTCCTTATTGTAGCAGTAATTGGATGGTCCCCCTTAATGAGGCTAAGGCATCAGCAAGAAATGGGTACTGCTTCTGCCTTACAGGATTAGGTCTTGGGATTTCAGTGGTGGTGTGCATCCTACCACAGTCATGCCTGTTGGTAGCAAACACATTAATATGTTCCTGTAGCAACAGTTGTAGTTCAGGAAACAAGTCATGACATTTAAACAGAGCCATGACGTCATACTCCTTGTTGTTATGAGAGATGGCTGCCACTGCTTGGGAGTCTGGTATGGTGACAGCATGACATTGTTCTTTGATCTGTAGCAATAACCTGTTAGCTAGGTCTGCCACACAGCCATGCTGTACAAGAAAATCAATTCCCAGTATGCTGGGGTGATGACGTAATACCATAAGGTCAACGACAAAATTAGTCTTAAGGTGGCCTACCTGCACAGGGAGAGACACAGATCGATAAGTTTGTAGTTGGGTACCTCCTACCCCTTGTGCACTGGTCTTCCAGCCAGTAGACCAGGCAGACATGGCTGGGTTCTCATCATGGAGAACAGACATAGCTACTCCTGTATCCAGAAGCATGTCCAGTTGGTGGCCCCAGACCATGGCCCTTACACAGGGCTGTCCATTTATGTCGACAAGCAGGTCACTCAAAATCTGGACTGGGACCTGTAATTGTCAATCCGTACTGCCCCCGGCTTCTTCTTCATCCTCTTGTTTCTGTGACCTGAGGCCTAGGGTGGCTGGTTGGGCCTCCCTATTGCGGTTTACAGGACACGAGTAGTACCTCTGACATCTGGACCAAGATCTCGAACTGTTCAATTGATGGTTCCCAAATCCCCACATCGGCCTGGCCAGTGTCCGATGTTGTGAAAGGATTTTTCCCTTGGCTGCTCGATTGTTCGGTAGCCGAAGACCAAAAAGAGTTGGTGCTATTACTAGCCAGGGCCACCGTGGAACACTGGATGTGGCCTCTTTTGCAGCACGAGCCTCCTTCAGTTGTTTGTGGAAGGTTTCGTATTCATCCTTTAGGTCCTGATAGCTACGGCCGTTATGGTACTTCCTGTCAAAAATTTAGTATTTCTCATTTCTATTGCAGTTATTATTGTTTCGGTTATTCTTGTAGTTCCGGCCTTTGTACGACTATCGGTCGTCAGAAGGGGCTTCCTGTTTATCGTTGTTGCTTTCCACTATATAGTGGGTTGGGGCAGGGCCTACTGCGGCAACTTGGGCTGGGGCCGTTGAAGTTTGGATGGCAGTGGCCTTGTTGCGTTTTTACTGGAAGTTAGGTTACGGAGGTAGACCTGAAAGGCACGCTCCGTCTTGGAGAGAATGGCAGCGAAGGTATCGGTCTGTGGGTAGATGTTGAGTTCAGTTTTCTCCCAGAGAGCTGGAGTCATGTTTCGGGTGTACAAATCCTTGTACTCAATTTGATTTTTGTCAGCGTTCTCACCCGCTAGGCCTTTGCCAGCCTCGTAGGCAAGCCACAACCATTGCTGGTAAGCCTCTGGACTTTCCTTCACATTTTGTTTGACCTTATAGGCCAAACAGGCTCCAGTAATACCTGGGGAGTTGGCAGCAAGAAGTGCCTGTGCGATGTCGTTGTAGTCGAGCGTCTCGCAATTGCAGATGGCCTCTGGGAGTTTGGCCCAGAGGGTAGGCTCGACGGTTTGTCTCAGGACTTGAACTTGGTACTCGAGTTGGAGAGAAAGCTTCTCACAGAGGGAGTGCACCTTCTCCAAATGACAGCTGAGGTTGTCAGTTGGGCCCATCTCTCCGATGCCTTGGGTAATTTGTTGAACAGAATGAGTGACTTGTGCGGGGATTGGAAGTGTGCACGCGGGGATCGGTGTTTAGTTCCCCATGACCCAAAGCATCATGAAGGGCAGCTTCCACTGCCGCATCAGCAACTGCCTTGAATGCATTGTCTTGGGTTACAGCATTTTTGAACATGCGTCCGATCTGCTCCTGCATGGAGGTGCTTCCCTCAGGGGTTGATAGTCTAGTCAAGACATCCTGTACAATGCCTCGTACTTCCACATTGTCTTCCCAGGAAAGGGGAGCCAGTGGAAGCGGGCTCCTACTTGGAGGTGGTCGGTCTCCTGTATCATGGGGGTTGCCACGTTTTTTTTGTTTTGTTTTTTTTTTTACTTTCTTTCACTCCAGTCACGGTCCTAGGAGCCTCTCTCAGGCATCCAACTTGAGTCCTGTCCTGCCTGAAGTCCCCCCCATTCGTACCTTCCTCACCCCCACACCGCCTCACAGCTGGCACCCCCAGCTTAACCCCTCCAGGGTGGGGCTGCCCCTCCTACCTTGGGCACTCTTCAAACCATAGACTCCAGTTGCATATGTGGGCCCCGGGTGGAGGATACATGAAGGTCGGACCCGGCAGTGGGCACAGTGGTTAGTGCCATCGCCTACCCCTAGGACTGGGTTTTTCTATGTTCTATCCCTTCCCCCATGTGTGGGCACACCCTGACACTTCTGGTGCTTGGCAACCCTGCCTGTGTCAGCCATGCTAGTACGTGCTTGCCCAGCTTGCTACAGTACCACTGGTCTCCACCGGGGGTCTCTGCCTTGCTGGGCTGTCCTATCCCCTTGATTCAGGGAGGACAGCACCACATGGACACTCAGTCCTCAACTCTTCCCGATCCCCAGTGCCTGAGTCTGTTCTTGAACCCGGGTCACCGGTGCGGCGCGAAGTATGGCGTCTAGCGCATCAACCCTCAGCACCACCGGGCCGGCTCGCCATGTTTGTTTTGACATGGCAGCGTAGAAGGCGTGCCAATGTGACATGGGGGTGGGCTATAATGAGATGCCATCTTGGGAATGGCTGGTAAAGGCCATCACCTTGTGGAGCAGGGTCTTAGATGTGACGAGGCATCATATGTCCTCATAATCAGAGTCATCATCATCTGATGAGGTAATGTCAATGGGTGTGTACTGAAAACCATTCATGGCTTTTACATGGCCAGTGAGAATATCTCACTGATAGCGCATTCTCACCATCTTATCTCTACATTTCTTGTGACAAACTTTAGCAGTGCCCTGCTCAATACCCTTCTTAACCTCACACTGCAATACTCTGTATGCGGCACCCAATTTGACGTTTTTCCTAAGCTCTTTGTCTAGCTCATGCATCAACCTCACATTCTCTTCCTTCAATTCAACATTATCCTCTCTCAAACTTTCATTCGTATCACTCAAAATGTCATTCAAATAAGATAGCTGTTTCTTATCACATTTTAACCTTTCATTGTCATCCCATAGCATACACAATTCACACTCAGAATCTTGAGCAGTGCAGTGCAGTGCAACAGTCTGTTGTTATGATCACGGAGTGACTGTGTCTCCTCAGCGAGTTTCTGTTCCTTTTTCAGTAACTCAGATGACTGCAAGCCCAACTCTTTTTTTAGAGAAGCGTTTTGCAGCTCAAGGGAGGCACACCGAGCTAGTAAACTTTCAACAGCTGTATGTAAAGCCGCTACCAAGAGACCTTTGGTGTGGTATTTCTTGGCCTTTTGTTCTGACTCTAGATATTGATCAGAGATCAGAAGCAGAGAGTCTTCTGACGACTTCGTGTCCAGCGCGAAATCAGTCCAATCTCCATGGGAGGTAAGACAGTTTGAGACATCTAGTCTCAGTTCTGTGCACAGTTCAGGCATAACAAACAAAGGGGTAAACAGACAAACAAAGAAAGCAGTCGAAAAACTGGAAAAAAATCCTTGGCGCCGTGACCCAACGGCTTTCCCGTCCTCTGTGGGCAAACGGTGTTGCCAAGGCGGTACGCTGCTACTCACAAAGGGAGTGTACCAGTGGTTTGGTGTGGGTCTGCCACACCTGAAACTGAGACGGAACAGGTCTGTAAAGGAACAACCACAGTAGGTTTGAGTAGGTCCAAGTGGTCAAAAATGCACCACACTACTCGACATTCAGTTCAAAGAACTTGAATGGAATCCTCACTTTGTACATTCTAACGTGCACACGGTCGCCAAATGTAACTGGGTAATAAAATGACCTTTCTCAGGTTCTTGTTAGAACTGCACAAAAGTGAAGAAATGACAGACAAGTGGTGTCCAGCGCATAAAGTGATTTATTTCTGGTATATAAAGCAGGCTTACAACTAAATCACAGTGATAAACACCAGGGAGAACACCTCCAATCTTTCTTACCTATAGGCAGCAACATGTCTCCTCCTCTTCTCAGAGAAAAAGCTGCTATGCAAAGGGTCTTATACCCCTGATAATAACCACAGCAACTACTAAAAAGATATATATAGGTCTCATCATTGGATAATGGCAAATAACCCGACTTCTTACTAGCCTGGGAAAGCATGCTGAGCTAGCAGAAAGACAAGATAACTAAACAAAGGACCTGTATTCGTGAACGCCACTTGTGGTTACATACATAATTGCATAGGTAATTGCTGTTCTGCACTAGAACTGAAGATGGCAGTATTGTCTAACTACTGATTATACAATGGTATAAACAGAGGCATCTCCCACGTGGTACAATTAGAATGATGGCAAATGCATGATGATTCTCAGTAGAAATACAGTAGAACTCAAATCCTGACGCTTATGCTTCTACAATAAGTTCTGTGCCCTAGGTATTACTGTCTGCGAGGTAGGGGGCAAATCATGGGTGCTGGTCCATGGATAACGCTGTCCTATCTAGATGTGGTCCCTTTCACCTCCCCCTTACTTCATTTTCCTCCTTCCTCTCTCCTTCCCCCCTCCCCACTCTCTCCTTCTTTTACCACTTCCTATCTCTGGAGTATCTACCTTGGTTCTTGTGGTATCCTGACTGGTCCCTTTCCACCCACACTTGCTCTTTAGACTAGCAGTATCTCGTATTAATTACTTCCTGTCAAATTTGCAGACTGATTGTGAACTCATCCTGTTATTTATCTCTTATGTATGCCATTTGTTGTAATTCCATCGTACTACTGTACCCTCTTTTTTTACCTTGTTATAGTATTTTTTTTACTGCTGCTCTGCTACATGATGTGTTTTAGCTTTGTACTCTGTGCCACTGCTGTGGCCTGGGTTGTGCCTGAAAACAGTCCCTGGGATCAGTGTACCCACCCGGTTACCAAAGTCATAAATAAATAAATTGATGGATACATAGTCTGACTATGACTCCATGTCACTCCAATTCTGGACTGGCACTATTGTCTGTTACAGCTCCAGTCACTCAGTATTTAAAGCCATACTATCTGTTAGTTGTCAAAACATTTCATATTATAGTTTTTTTAGTAATATTGTATTTCTAGCAAAACATCAGTATAAACATTTTTCTTTTCAGTGTATTTCCCACGTGAGAGGAACTATGGGGTTTTGAAGTTATTTAAAGTGCCTGCTCCTGGCCATGTCCACTATGAATAAATTTACCATTTTGGAAGAATGTTGTGCTGTTTACCATCAGAGATAAGTGCTAGCATCCTCCCAATGAATCCGCAGTATGAATCCTGTATGTAAGTCAACAAGTAACCTCAAGGGAAGGGACCATTAAAAATTGCTAGTGGCAGCCATCTTTAATGACTTGAGTCAGTACTTATAAACTTAGGATTAAAAGCAGTTTTAAACACATCTGACAGAAATGAAAATGTACTGGTGGTGAATCCAATTACATAAAAAAAATGTGTTATTCGCTAAAGAAACTATAGAATGAAATCTTTTGCCAGCGAACAAATATTGGTGCTCTAAAGCAGTAGTATTTGTTAGCAAAAATGTCATATGTTTTTTAACAATAAAAAAATTTTGTATTTAATAACTGAAGTCAATAAATATGGCAGCCACAGTCGATTTTTAGAAAGCTCTTCCCTTGAGGTTATGTTTTGACTGTACATATTAGATTCATACTGTGAATGCATTAGGAGGGTGCTAGCAGGTGCTTTTGATGGTAAACAGCCCAACCCCACATCAATATATTTAATTTTCTTTCTTATGGTGGGTGTGGCAACAGAGAGGGAACATTGACAAATAGGGTTGCTTGGATACCCCAAAATCCAATCAGAGCTACGATACTTGGTTATCAGGATAATCTGTATCCGACATCCAATCATAGCATTGGATGGCATCAGATTAGGATAAGCACATCCTAAAATCCGACAATCCTACAAGACACCCCCACCCTGCCACATTGCTGTTTAGCAACCCCCCAGTTGGCAAACCCCAATCCCAGTTACAATATAACCCACATCCTCACTCTCCCCATAGCACTCAATACATTTTTAAACTCCTGTTAGTGGGTGACAGGCACAAGTGACAGGCCTGTGCTCAGTACAGGTTCCATGGAGGAACAGCTGCCTTGAGTTCATCTTCCGTGTGTGAATGAAAAGATATCCTCTGATAATAGTAACACCCGACTGGCCCATGGTTAGCCAATCAGGTATTACTTTTATCGGAGGACATCTTTTTATTCCTATAAACAGAATACAGATAAGCGGAAAGCAGCTGCTCCTCTGTGAGACCCATAGTGAGCACTGGCACTGTGGCTAACAGGAGTTTAAAAATGTATTGAGTGCTATGGGGCAGGAGTAAGGCGGGGGTTAGTGGGTGTGCTAGGTGGAGATTGCCTTCTAGATAGTATTGTACAGCATTTTGACTTGTGCAAGGGCTGGAAGTTATGTTTTGGGGGTATATGTTTGTTATACTGCTAAACTGAGCTGCTGTGACTGTCTCCCAACAGGATTTAAAAAAAAACATATTTCGGTGTGATGGGGGAGGAGGAAGGGGGGAGCTAGTGGGTGTATTGGGTGGGGGGGTCTTGCTTGATCTGGGGATGGGGCATCTTTTATATTTTTCCAGGGTAGGGTCAGTACTGTAATTTAGCAATAACAGTGTGTAGCTTATTAGAAGGAATATTCCGATTTTAAGATATCGGATGTCCGATAATTTGAAATTTGTGGTGTTTTTTAAGATATTGGATTTTGAGGACCACTATCCTAAAATTCTAATATCCTTAAAAAACATCTATTATCCTAAGTATCCATTGTTAAAGTGGATTACCTGAGCAACTCTATTTAAAAACTTCTAAACCATGTATCTCAGGTCAGGAATGAATTACAACGAAAAGACAAATGGGTACAGTATATTGATGCTTTTGCCAGAAATATAGTATTACTTAAAAAAAACACTACAAGGTTGATTTTTCACCAATTAACAAATACTACTGCTTTAAGGAAGTATCCCTTACAAATGAAAGGTAGTGGGGAGAAGATGAAAATGGGTAGCCAGACTCTTTACCTTGCAATGACAGAAGGTGCTGGATCAGCCGACATCGCGTCGGCACCGTGATAGGGCTACTGCTTGTGACTCTGGCAATGGCTCAGGAACAAGCCTGGGTCATTAGTAGGGTTGTTTGAGATGGCAAATTTGGCCTGACAGGCCAATTTCATGCCAGGTCAGGCCAAACCAGAATAGGCTCAAATCAGCTCGAAATTAAATGAAGGATTAAATGGGTTATTTTTCACAGTGTTCTTCCACCATGATGCCCCTCTGGCACCATCAGCAACCTCCCTGCATTACTGGCTAGGCTAGAGATAGGATGCTGTTAATCATCAAAACCCTCTACCAGCCTCTTTAAAATGTAAAACAAGGGCTCTTAAGCCCTTACCAATATAAAAATAATTATGGGCTGCTTTTCCAGTTTTTCAAGTGAAACCCAATTCGACCCATTTCACTGAACCTCTCCTGAACCCAAACCTATGGTCCAAAGTGATTTCCACTCCCAGTCATTGAGAGCTGGCCGGTGAAGGATGATCAAGCATCCCAGAGGATGCTGTGCTCCTGCTGGAGGACAAAAGGTCACCATCCTCACTGCAATACTGCCACCTGCGTGACCAAAGGTGATAATGAAGTAGGGTGCCGAGAGAGAGCAGGAAGATGCTGACCAGGGACCCACGCTGTGTAGGCATTGTATGCTCACTGATCCTCCTCACATGCCAGCAATTTCCACTAAATCAAGGGGAGAAAAGGAAAATGGTCCTGGTACTGGCTTCCCAGGGACATTGGTATGTCTGGGCCTGCCCCTGCCTCCTCACTGCTCCTCCTGACCTCGTACACATTTGGGGTATACCCCCTCCACCCCACCGGGGGAGGTAAGATGAGATTCCTTGGAGAATGGTAAGTGAAGGTACATGGTGGCCGGGGGAAGGGAGATGCCAGGGGGTTACAGGGGAGCCAGCACAGGAGACAGGGGGCATAAAAATGTGAACTGCAAATGAGTGAGCCATGCCTATAGCAGCCATGGAGTACAGAGGTATATTAGAATGGAACAGGGTGTCATTAACAGCATTTACATCTTTTTGCCAGGACCTCTACCACCAGTCGTATGATTGTGTCTGTGTGATGTTTGCCTCCATCCCTGATTTCAAGGAGTTCTACTCTGAGTCAGATGTCAACCGGGAGGGGCTGGAGTGCCTGAGACTCCTGAACGAAATCATTGCTGACTTTGATGAGGTAACTACATATCTACTGGTATCTGTGACATATTTCCTAAAAAGCTTGAGGTGTCATGCATCTTTAGAATAGTTTGCTTATATGGGGGACAGTGGGAGTCACACCTCTAAGCTGCTCCTTATCTGGCCGTACATCCCACACTGCACACTGAGATTAATATCTCTCTTCTCTCCCTCATCAGGTGGGACATCCCACACTACACGTCGGGATTCATTCAGTCTCTCGCAGCTGTCCCTCATCAGGTGGGATGTCCCACCATACATACTGGGGTTCATTCAGTATCTCTCAGCTGTCCCTCATCAGGTGGGATGTCCCACACTACACATTAGGTTTCATTCAATATCTCTCAGCTGTCTCTCATCAGGTGGGATGTCCTACACTACACATTGGGTTTCATTCAGTATCTCTCAGCTGTCCCTCATCAGGTGGGACGTCCCACAATACACATTGGGGTTCATTTAGTATCTCTCAACTGTCCCCCATCAGGTGGGATGTCCCACAATACACACTGGGTTTCATTCAGCATCTCTCAGCTGTCCCACACTACACATTGGGTTTCATTCAGTACCTCTCAGCTGTCCCTCATCAGGTGGGATGTCCCACACTAGACACTGGGTTTCATTCGGTATCTCTCAGCTGTCCCTCATCAGGTGGGATGTCCCACAATATGCACTGGGGTTCATTCAATATCTCTCAGCTGTCCCTCATCAGGTGGGACGTCCCACACTACAGATTGGGTTTCATTCGGTATCTCTCAGCTGTCCCTCATCAGGTGGGATGTCCTACACTACACATTGGGTTTCATTCAGTATCTCTCAGCTGTCCCTCATCAGGTGGGACATCTCACAATACACATTGGGTATCATTCAGCATCTCTCAGCTGTCCCACACTACACATTGGGTTTCATTCAGTACCTCTCAGCTGTCCCTCATCAGGTGGGATGTCCCACACTACACACTGGGTTTCATTCGGTACCTCTCAGCTGTCCCTCATCAGGTGGGACGTCCCACAATATGCACTGGGGTTCATTCAGTATCTCTCAGCTGTCCCTCATCAGGTGGGACATCCCACACTACAGATTGGGTTTCATTCGGTATCTCTCAGCTGTCCCTCATCAGGTGGGATGTCCCACAATATGCATTGGGGTTCATTCAATATCTCTCAGTTGTCCCACAGTATGCATTGAGGTTCATTCAGTATCTCTCACCTGTCCCTCATCAGATGAGATGTCCCACAATACGCATTGAGGTTCATTCAGTATCTCTCACCTGTCCCTCATCAGGTGAGACATCCCACAATACACATTGGGGTTCATTTAGTATCTCTCAGTTGTCCCTTATCAGGTGGGATGTCCCACAATATGCACTGGGGTTCATTCAGTATCTCTCAGTTGTCCCTCATCAGGTGGGACGTCCCACAATACACACTGGGGTTCATTCAGTATCTCTCAGCTGTCCATCAGATGGGACATCCCACAATACACACTGGGGTTCATTCAGTATCTCTCAGCTGTCCTTCATCAGGTGGGATGGCCTACAATACACACTGGGGTTCATTCAGTATCTCTCAGCTGTCCCTCATCAGGTGGGACAACCCTCACTGAATCATTAACTCATGACCGGTGGTGGGTTTACCAGTAGTTCATCCAACCCTCAGGTACGTAATGAGGCTCCAAGGTGTAGCAGAGGGCCTCATGCACCTGCAGGTTGGATTAACAACTGGTAAGCCAGCTCTCAGGAGTTCTTTAATGCTATTATAAACAAACAGGTATACAGACATTTTTCTATACCGTTTTGCTACACTCATAATTTTTTATTTTTTTTTATTCGCCAACTATAGTTTGCTGGTTTATGAGGAAAATAAATAGTGTCCTTTGTTAACTTTTCTCTTAGTTTCTGGGAGTCAAACCCCTTCATTGGTTTATATTCATTCTAAAACACAAACTGTCAAATGAGCACAGTAGTACCAAAAAAAAGAAACACTTTTAGATGACTTGCTGATACCCAAATCAACTGTCATGTCACCCCCTACCACCTCCCTCAGAACTGTGCAGGTCTCCTGTGATAGTAAAGTGGCTAGATCAGTGGTACACAACTTGGTGGTGGTGGGGGTGCAGTCTGAAAACCACTGGGCCACTGTGAAATTTTGCACAATGACCTCATCAATGCAGTAAGTCTCTGAGCTGACATTCAAGATAGGAGTCTGTGTATGATTTGCATGCTCCAAGGCTGCTATTATGCATCCCAGCTACACCACTAGTAGACTTCAGTTACACAGGGGCAATCATGTTTACATGCAAAGTTTTGGATCTGAAGAATAGTCCTATAGACAGAGGCCAACATACAATACAAGCTGTTCTGTTAATAAAGCCAAAGAAAGAATGCAGAGAGATTGACTTCCTGCCCCGTAATAATACTCACATATGCTGCAGTGCATTTTTAGACTGCATTAGTTGGTACCTTTGGTTGTAGTGCATGCACAGTACTAGTTTATTAGCACATCAGTTTTTTTATTTTACTGAAATCTATGTTTGAAAGTACAGTTGAAATGATTTTTGTGGAAGCTCACGAAGGGAGCAGATGAGTGAGTTAGCAGACCAGACTGACCAAATACAGTGATCAGAAAACAAATAGACTGCTATGCAAGGTATTACTGCTTACAATGTGGAGCAGTGTTTCTTGGCAGGAGGTGAAGCTACGGTCAATTCTCGCACAACTGACCCAGCCACTTGTATTGGAACTGCTGCACTTTAGCTCAGGTTTACAAGATCAAGTGGCTCAGCAACACTGCTTAAGCTGTGCTGAAGCAATCTGTCTGGCAGTCCTTCTACACCCCTCGTACCACAGCGGGCCATCTCCACTCATGCTTTATTGAAGCAATCCACCCGTCTATACCCCTCGTGCCACAGTTGGCCATCCGCTCAGACACGCACACTCGTCTTTCTTAAAGGTTCAGGTAGATCGGAGACACCATGACTCCACACTCCCACAGCACTGTGTTAGCTCCATTCCATATTTATTAGCCCCCCACAATGTCACCGTGAGCCACTTCACAAGGCACAGAAAGCCTTGGTGTCAGAGGTGGGTCTATATAACATATATGCTGTGCACCACTGGCTAGATCCACCCTACTACTTGCACAGCACTGAAAATGAAAAGGTAATAAGATATAACCATGGGTTATGCTAATAAAACATTAGCATAAGGCTGACAAAATGCTTTCAGCCAATCAGAAAGCTTTACTTCTCAGACTCTTTCTATAATATATATTAAGACTGGCAGAACTCAATAAAGTTCTGACCCTTAATAATTAAGAACCGGAATACACATAGGCATAGTTTTGGGTGGGCAGGGGGGCATTTCCCCCCTCCCCAAAATTTGTCCTGACACTTTTTTCAGTAATTTTAAATTAATTACACAAAATAGTTCCCTGTAAATGTTACAAGTCAAACTACACCAATCGGGAATACGGGGTTCTGGTTAGTTGTTATTTATAAATATTTAAATAAATCTGTTATAATGCAAAATAGGGGCAATATCTGTAGTATTCAACACCGTGGGGCAAAGGGAATACTTTAAATCACAATTTATATGGAGGAAGAAAAAAAAAAAAAAGAACAGTTAATGAAGAAGACAGGCAAACAAGCAAAGATCCACTAGGAGATGACAAGGATGACACAAGTAGCACGCAGCAACATACAACAGTTCACAGTCGGCTCGCAGTCCTCTCATCCTAAGAACTCATGAGGTAACACTCAGCAATAAGAGGCCCTCTGACCAGACACTAAATATACCACCAACAGCTTAATCTGGTTCATGGTCAGTTGGTATTCATCTGTATCCCCCTCCTCTGGGTCGTGCCTGAAGATAGGCAGGATTTGTCTAGTGCACTTACCTGGTCAACAAAAACTAAATAAAATAAATAAAGCTATACAAAAGTGTCTCCTTGAGCATACTTAGGGTGAGACAAGTGTGAAGCGAAGGGGAGTGCTGCTGGAACCCTAAGGATGAAAGAGGGGACATTCTTAAAACCATGAGCCCAACTTAGCATATCTATAAACATATTGTAAATCCTCTGCTGTATAATATGTATATTTATACAATGTATGTGAGAGAGAAACCTTACAAATAAATGATTTTGGCCACTGAAGCATTCTAAATGAGGATAACTCATTTATCCTCACTTGGCCATTTATCCTTGCTCGAGGCTGGTCACACAAGAACCTTGAACCAATGGGAGAGCAGCTTGAGCAATGCCTGATTACATCACAGTGATCTCTGCAGCACACAGAGCAGTGAAATCCAATAGAAACAGTTAAATCTTCGTAAAACATTCTAATTAAAAAGAAATTTCAGTTTAACATAAATACAGTAGAATAAATCAAACAATGGGCTGACTCAGAATAAGGCATTCATCATTATTCAAGTTATTGTCCTACCCCCTCACATGTTGTTTATTTATTAACTAATTTATTTATTTTATTAATTATTTATTTAAAAAGTTTCACCAGGAAAGACATACTAAGCTTATGACAGCTTGTTTCCGGATGTGTCCTGCGGGAATGGGGAAGCAAAATATGATGTGCAAGTGAAAATACATAACGTCAGCTGCAGTGATAAAAAATAAAGCACAATAAAAATACATCCAGCAAAATAAAAGAAACAAATAAATAACCATGTGCAGTCACAATTTACAGGCAGAGTATTCAGTGCTACACAAAATAGGGATGAAATATAATGCAAATGAGGACACAAGTGCTGCAAAGTATGGGGAGCAATGCCAGATAGTAGCAGATTACCACCAGCCAGACTGCTGTGGTGTGCGCTAAGCCAGTGCAGGAAGTAGGCTCAGGAGTAGAAAGTTACCAGATAAGATTAACTGATTTAGGCACAGTTAGCTGGGGGGAGGTGATAAACAACACAGGAGGAGAGAATACAAGGGTCACAGATCAGGAACAGATGCAAGAGGGGGGTGGTAAAGTCATGAAGAAGGGATTTGAGGAAACAGAAGGACAAAGCTGTGCGGATAGATGGGGAGGGAGGACCAGAGCTTAAGAAAATAATATGAAAAGGCAGCTTGGCCCATGGAAGGAAAGTGTTGCCATTGGATAGATCGCTGGGGAGACCCCACCTGGGGTACTGTGACCAGTTCTGGAGACCACATCTCAGGAAAGACACAAACAGAGTGGAGGCTGTTCAGAGGAGGGCAACTAAAACAGTGCAGGGTCTGCATCAGAAGCCCTATGAGGAGAGACTGAAGAACCTCAATATGTACACCCTGGAAGACAGAAGAGTGAGGTGGGATATGATAGAAACTTATAAATATCACATGGGGGAAAGTAAGGTACAGGAGGAGAGTATTTTTCAGAGGAAAAGATGCATGAGAACAGGGGGACATGCAATGAAGCTGGAAGGGGGTAAATTCAAGAGAGATGTGAGGAAGTACTTCTTCCCTGACAGTATAGCCAGGGAAATAAATGGGCAGACTGAGTCAGCCAAGTGGTCCTTATCTGCCGTCAAATTCTTTTTCTGTGTTTCTATGGAAGACAAAGGAAATGGGAAGCAGTGTTCCAGAGAATTTGGAGGTGAAGGTGGCACAGTGGGTGAGGCGTCTGCCACTGAGGGAAGGGATGGAGAGGGAGGAGTAGAAAGAGCGGTGGTGTATATGAGAGGGAGTCTAAGGCAAAGCTGCAGAAGAAGTGAAAGAGGGGGTGAAGTATGGCAAAGGTGAACTTGGGAACAGCACTATAGACATTGTCACCATAGACAAAGACAGGATGGATCATCTTTGTGACTAGCTTCCTGTGATGAGCGAGAGGAATACTGTTTTTTTCTATATAGTGCACCCAGTTTGGGGTGAAGCTTGTGGTGGATAGCATTAATAGATGATGAGAAGTCGAGGTGCCGATCCAGTCACACCCTAATGTACTTAATGAAGAGGACATCAACAAGTGTATTACCATCAAGGGTGTGGAAGGATTGAAGGAAGAAAGCCAAAAGTTGTGAAGATATTTTTGTTGGTATTGAGGGACCGAAGGGTTGAAAGGAACTAATGCTGAACACTGTCAAAATCCTGCTGGAGATGGACAGTAAGGTCCACATGCAGAGGAGCCAGTGGCAAACAACACAGTGTCATCTGTGTACATGTGGATGGATGAAGAGGAACAGGCTGGGGGGAGGTCATTAAGAATATGGAGAAGAGTATGGGCCCAGGACAGATCCCCGGGGATGCCTGAGCAGATAGGGAGTGGAGGGGAAATTATGTCTATAATATAGACAGCTTGTGACTTGCCCTCTAGGTAGGAGCAGAACCAGCTGATTGAGGAGGCAGAGAGCCCCACTGCTTTAAGCTTGTCCACGTTAAGGGGGTATGACACAGTGTCAAAGGTTTTGACCAAGTCAACAAAGATGGTGGAAGTAAACTGGCCCTCGTCTATACTGGACAAGATGGAGTCAGTGAGTCAGAAAAGGGAGGTAGATATGGAGTGGGACTTCCTGAAACCAGGCTGAAAGGGAGTGAAAAAGGAGGAGAGGGTCAAGGAACAGGGTGAGTTGTGAAAGTACAAGATGTTCCTGGAGTGTTGGGAGGAGAGAAACGGGATGAAAGTTTCCAGGAGACAAAGGATTGCCTGCTTTTGGGAGGGGGATTACAGTAGCCCACTTCTGGGCATCAGAGACTGAGGCAGAGAAGAAGGAGTTAAGGAGGAGGGTAGCAGGAGATGGTATGGCTGGTGTAGAGAGGTAGAGAAGCTTGGGGTTGAGGCCATCTGAGCTCTTACCTTTGTGGGAGTTAAGAGCTAAAAGGGCCCTAACAGAGGCCAAAGAAGTAGTAAAAGAGAAGATGTAAGGGAAATGGGGAAGGATGAGAGGGGAAGGGGAGGAGATAGGGAGCAGGTGGTGAAGAAGGACTAGAAAGAAGCAGCAGCAGGGTCAGTGACGTGGGAGTTGCCAACCTTGAAAACAAGCATGAGAACTGGGTGGGGGGGCAGAAGAGGGAGTGGATAACTCCAGAACTTGGAGGAGTGATTAAGGATGTTCCGGGGACTGGATGCAAAGTAATAGGATTTCACAAACCTGGTGGCATTGGTATAAACACTGTGAAGGGTATGATGATTTAACAGGGCAGTAGGGGAAATGGTGGTGCTATAGGACTTCCAGGCCAGAATACAAGCTCGAAGGCATGCCAGCAGTTCAGAACTGATCCATTCTTGAATTCTAATATTGTTTTCATCCCCACCACCTCTTCTGGAAGGGTGTTCCAAGCATCCGCCACACTTTCCATGAAGTACTTCCTCACATCTCTCCTGAATTTACCCCCCCCTCCAAGCTTCATTGCATGCCCCCTTATTCTTGTGCATCTTTTTGTCTCAAAAATACTCCCCCTCCTGTACCTTATTTACCTCAGTGAGGGATTTATAGGTCTCTATCATATCCCCCCTCCCTCCTTTCTTCCACGGTATACATAGTGAGGTCTTTTTGTCTCTACTCATAAGGCTTCTGATGCGGACCCTGCATCACTTAGTTGCCCCCCTCTGGGCATCCTCCACTCTGCCTATGTCCTTCAAGAGATATAGTGTCCAGTGCTGGTCACAGTTCTCCAGGTGGGGTCTCACCAGCAAGGTATACAGTGGCAACACCACCTTCCTTCTTCTGCTGGTGATACCCCTCCCTATGCACCCCAACTTCCCACTGGTCCTTACAACTGCCTTGTCCCACTGCCTGGACAGCTTTACTACATACAATTAGTACATACAATTACCCCCAGGTCCCTTTCCTGTTTGGTGACCATCAATACCTCTTCTCCCATTTTGTACTCTGCCTCTCAGTTCTGTGCACGATTTTGCACTTTTTCACACTGAAACCCAGCTACCATACCTTTGACCACTCCTTGGGTTTTCTCAGATACTGTACATTCTTTCCACCCCTCCCCAACAATGTCCACCCTATTGCAGATTTTGGTGTCATCTGTAAAGCAACAGACCTTCACTTCCCAGCTCATCTGCAATGTCACTTACAAAGACATTACAGAGGACCAGTCCTGGTCACCCTCCCTTTCCTGGAGTGAACTTTTTGCCACCACCCTCTGCCTTAACCAGTTTCTTTCCAGTTTACCACCTTAAGACCCACCCTAAGCTGTCCAGTTTCCTTATGAGTGCTACATGGCACAGTGTCAAAAGCCTTACTGAAATCTAGGTAGGCCACATCCATCGCCCCAGCCTAATCTATTGCCCTCATCATCCAGTCAAAGAAATCTATCAGATTTGTTTGACAAGATCTCCCCAACTTGAATCCATGCTGCCTTAGATCTTGTGACCCGCTGGATTCAAGATACTCCACAATCCTTTTCTTTAGTAGTGTCTTACCTCTTGTTTCTATCTCGGGGTCAATTGAAACACAGCCTTGTTGTGTATTGTTTCCCATGCATCATTTTCTATGTGGTAGCTGTATAATTATTTATAAGGAAACACCTTTAAGCTAAAAGTGCATTTTCAAAAGTTCCACATCATTATACAAACAACATATACTGTATATGTGTATATATATATATATATATATAAAATAATTACACAGCATACAGTAAAAATACTATGTGCAATTACATTTTTTAATCTCATGAAGTAGTCTCACAAATTTAGCTAACCAGCATGAAAAGGAGATATTCTGGGCTCTGTAGAGTTCTATCCTGATGTACAAACCCACGTTTATTCTTTTACTCTATTGTTGTCCTATGCAGCCCCCCTCCTCACTATCCTGGCCAAGCTATAGTTATTGCCTAGCCCCTTCACCTGATCAGGAGGCATATACCAAGGTGTGTGGGCCACCCCCTTCAGCAGTGGCTTTGGATAAATTGGATCATTTTTTTGTGTTTTTCTCCTAACCCGTCATGAGCATGTGATAATTTGACTACTCTTTATATCCTGTTGTCACCCTCCTGCAAATTCTGAGCCACACCACTGCATCATACCTTTCACCCCCGCATGGTCTTCAATCCTGTGTCTTCAAGAGAGGCTCCTGGGATAACCAAAAGGGGGCATAGTAACAGGGAGTGTTCTCACCTACCCTTTCAATGTTTGAGAAGTTCATTGCCATTATGCTGCTCACTCTCCACTAGTCCGAGAAAGGATATGGACAAACATTTTCAATCAGTCAACCTCTTCAGACCACAGCCCCAATTCCATGTCCTTACCTCTTGGAGCACCAGTCAACAGAAAACTCACAGGGTTGCTGCTGAAATGTTTTGTTTTCCTTCTTTTATCTCCCCAGCTGCTGTCGAAACCCAAATTTAGCGGGGTTGAAAAAATTAAAACCATTGGCAGTACATACATGGCAGCAACAGGGTTAAATGTACCAACATCAGTGCAAGAAACTATGCAGGTAAGTGTGAGGTGAGCAGGAAACTGATCTAAGTGCATACTTTTGAGAGCTCTGGCACAAGGGATAGGATACTAGAGTGTAGAAGAAGAGGTTATCACTAACATGCTGACTGAAGAAATAATCCACAACAAGGTGTGAGGTAAGCAGATCTTACTGCACACCCCAGGTACGTTGTAATAGGTGCAGCTGAGAGTTTTCTAACACCTGGTGAGTACAGTAAGATCTGTCTTACCACACACACACCCTGCAGTGAATTACTGCATTGTTAAAATGTCTCGTTTAGGCAAGAAAAATGTGTGAAAGACATTTTAAATATAAGTAGAATTACACGTGCAGTGACAAATATTACTGCCTGTTCACATGGCGTGGTTCAGCTTGTCATGTTCTTCCTTTTCACTCTGCCATTTTTATATGGTAATATTGGCTGCTGGGTCTGGAACAAGTGAGTAACCTTGAGTGGATTCATCTAAACTTTAACCACACCAATATACGATGGTTAAATATGGGAGCCCTTTCTGAAACATATTTAGCTTTTAAATACAGTATGCTCTGTCTTATATTCATTCTTTCTTCTTTACTCTGTTGTTGTGCGGTTGTCTGTTACTGTTTTACCTTGCTGATATTCATTCCCTTGAAATAGGAGAAAAACAAAAAAACTGTTAAGAGTAAATTGGATAATTTATAACTTCAGCATGTTCCCATGTGTAAATGTCCCCCTGTGATTATCAGAGAGAAGGGATATCCAGAGTGAATCAGGACATTTATAACTTCATTGTGCTCCCATGTGAAAATGTTCCCGGGGATTACCAGGGGGAATGGATTACCAGAGTGAATTAGGACATTTATACCATGAGTGTGTTCCCCTGTGAAAATGTTCCCATGGGACTGTCAGAGGGAAAGGATTCCCAGAATGAATCATGACATTTATACCATGAGTGTGTTCCCCTGGGATTATCAAAGGGAAGGGAGTTCCACAGTTAATCAGGATATTTATACCATCAGTGTCTTCCCCATGAAAATGTTCCTTTGGGATTATCAGAAGGAAGGGATTCCCAGAGTGAATCAGGACTTTTATACCATCAGTGTGTTCCCCTGTGAAAATATTCCTCAGGGATTATCAGGGGGAAGGGATTCCCAGAGTGAATCAGGACAGTTATACCATCAGTGTGTTCCCCTGGGATTATCAGAGGGAAGGGACTCCCAGAGTGAACCAGGGCATTTATATCATCAGTGTGTTCCCCGGTGAAAATGTTTCCCTGGGATTGTCAGAGGGAAGGGATTCCTAGCGTGAACAAGGACATTTTTATCTTCAGTGTGTTCCACTGTGAAAATGTCCCCTGGGATAATCAAAGGGAAGGGATTCCCAGAGTGAATAAGGACATTTATACCATCAGCATGTTCCTTTGAGAACATGTCCCCCTGGGGTTATCAGGGGAAGAGATTCCAGAGTCATTCAGGGCATTTATACAATTAATATGTTCCCTTGTGAAAAAGTTTCCCTTGGAATTATCAGAGAAAATTATTTTATTGCCCCTCAGTATCTTTGCTAACTTCTCTCTTTGTGTAATTCCCCCAGCAGGACTCCGAGAAGAACATCGCTTTCATTGGGATCATGGTGGAGTTTGCCACAGCATTGATGGTGAAACTGGATTTAATTAACAAACATTCTTTTAACAGTTTCAAGCTAAGAGTTGGTGAGTATTGCAGCTGCTCTTTCTCACAGTCAGGTCTTCAACAACACTCTAACTAGGACTCCTAGTTGGGGCTGGGGATGAAAGCTCTGTCAATACCATGCAGCCATTTTTCCACACCATTACCAATAGTGACCCTTGTTGGTAATGTCTTGTACTAGATTAGCTATAAACATCCCTACAGCAAGTACTCATGCACCATAGTCTACTAGGGTGTGTGCGAGAATCTTCAGGTCATTACTGTGCATGTACTCCTACTTAAAACCCAAAACTATTAATTTTTCACTCATAAATGGAGCAACAAAAATCTTAAAAAAACTGTCTTCCTTGCACAGGTGTCTAGGCGACTTCCATGGGCACTGCCACCACCACGCCAAGTCATCTCCAACCCCCTCCCTGGTCTTCCCATTTATTATTGACAAAGCTCTTTCTGAGTGAGGTGCTGGGGCACTGGAGTATCGTCAACATGGTAACAGTACTCTGACCGGGAGCGCGTCAATTCGCTCCTGACAATTAGTGCCCTGAAAATCCACTCCCGACAGTACGCACCTGTCATTTTCACTCCCTACCACCTTTCGCTCCGCCTCTTTTTGCTCCCACTCGTTGCATAGTAGACAGAAGCAGCATTTACATTAGATACCCACTAACGACCGGGCTGCCAATAAACTACTCTCCTGATCCTGAAAACGAAGTGAAAGAAAATGACAAAGCAAGTCAGCTCAAATGCAATTGATGTGCTCCCACTGAATTGCACCCTGAGATGTCAGATGTCTTTGACCGACCGGGCTGCCCGCAGAATCTTCTCCTGATCCTGAAAACGAAGTAAAAGAAAATAACAAACTCTCTGGTGGCATTATTGAATTGCAATGAATTTGACAGAGGTTTCATGTGGGGGGTGTATTGTTTGTGTTTGATGACTGATTTATTTAGAGAGGACAGCAGCATCAGAGGGCTAATTCTGTGGACTGTGGCGAAGTACATAGAGGTGTCTGGAAGGCAAAGAAATGGTGCATTTTGGGGAAGAAGGGTCTGTGGGCAGTTTGGGTAACACATCTGCTTGCCTGGTAGCCATCCCATCAATGAATTAAGCAGTAGCTTTGGTCTATAAGTCCCTTAGACACGACAGCTGTGGGGAGCTAGAAAGTAATGCAAAATATTGCATGTGTGGAGCAGCGGTGGCTTGTGTGTGACAGGAGGAAGGGAGAAAATTTTATTGTGCCACAACTTCAAGAGTGTGGGTGAAAAAGCACTGTAATGTGCAGAGAGGGGTCCGGAGCGGGTTGTCGGACTGGTCTTTTATAAGCAGGACTTGTAATCTGTAAACTACATACTTTCTGGCAATGAGCAAGTGGGAGTGAATTGCAGCGGAGTGGGATTAGTGGGAGTGAATTGACTGGGGAGTGGATCATCGGGAAAGAGTTGTCGTGGAATGAATTGTCAGGAGCGAATTGACGTAGACCCAGTCTAACCTTATCTCTGGCATTTACGGATGTTCATTGTGTGGCACGTTAGCAGATGTTTATTCTTCACATCCTGGAATGGTACTTAACACAGCATGAACTTTCACAATCTGCAAACAGGACGGGCAAACTAGTTTTGGAAAAAATTCAGCCTTTGCTGCACCTCTGCCAGTTCCAATATTTCAAATTAAACCTCATCTTATCAACTGGTGTGCCATGTAAATGTAGCTGTTTGAACATATTTGCATATTTAAATGCATCAAAATGAAATGTTCATTTCCTGGTCGAAAAAGGTTGAAAAATCGGAACCATTCAAAACATGTCTGAAAACTTAAAAAATGTGAACTCAAAGTGGGAAAGGTCCGTCTGTTTCCTACTACAAGCCCGGGCAAGCTCCTCACAAGTGAGCTACTAAAGTCAAGACCTTTACCCTTCTGCAAACCAGGACAAGCTCCTCGCAGATGGACTATCAGGGTTAAGTCCTGTCCAATACTGCAAACCTGGACAAACACCTCACAGATGGGTTTCTGGAGTCAAGACCCATCTGCAACTGAAAACGTGGACTGTTCCTTGGAGATGGGCTAGCAGGGTTAAGACCTCATCCCCGACAGAAAACCTGGACAAGCTCCTTGCAGATGGATTAACAATGCCAAAACAATTCCTGTACTGCAGACCTGGGCAAACTCCTTGCAGATGGGCTCTCAGGGTTAAGACTAGCCCCCTACTGCAAGCCTGAGTTTACCTCAGCATAGATGGGCTACCTGAGTCATGGCATGTGGTATACTGCAAGCCTGGGCAAATCCATTACAGATGGGCTACCAGTTCAAAAGTCATCTCTTTTTGTAAAGGTTGGCAGATTGTTCTCAGATGAGTTACCAGGGCAAAGACCCATCCCTTATTGCAAATCAGTCACAGATGGGCTACTTGAGTCAAGAGTCATCCTCTACTGTAAACCTAGGTAAACCCCTCACAGTTGGAGTACCACAGTCACGACCTGAACCCTACTGCAAATGTGGCAAGCCCCTTGATGGGTTACAAGGGTCAGAGCCTGTCCCCTACTGCAAGTCTGGACAAATCCATTGCAGATGGGCTACCAGGAACACAAGCCATCCCCTACTGCAAACCTGGTCAAACACCTTGCAGATAGACTATGAGTATAAAGACTTGCCCCTTTTTTAAACCTGGACAAACACCTCGATGGGTTACAAGGGTCAAGAATCATACCCCACTTTGAGGCCTACACATGGGCCACCAGGATCAAAAGTCCTCCCTACTGCAAACTTGGGAAAACCCATCATAGATGGGCACCCAGGTCAGGACCATAACCTACTGCAAACCTGGGAAATACCTTGCAGACAGACTACCAGGGTCAAGACCTGTACCCTACTGCAAACCTTGGCAATCTCTCTGCAAACTGACTAACGAGGTCAAAACACATCCAGTTCTACAAACCTGGGCAAACTCCTCACGGATGGGTCACAAAGATGAAGACCTGTCCCCCAGTGCAAATCTGGGCAAACCTGACGCTGATGAACTGTTAGGGTCAAGAGTCATCCCTTACAGAAAACCTTGGCAATCTCCTTGCAAACTGACTAATGAGGTCAAGACTCATCCTGTTCTACAAACCCAGGCAAACCCCTCATGGATGGGCCACCATGGTGAAGACCTGTCCCCCAGTGCAAATCTGGACAACCTGTCATAGGTGAACTTCCAGGGGTCAAGAGCCATACCACACTGCACACCTGGCAAAACCCTCTCTGATGAGCCCCCAGACTCAAGATCCATCCCATACTGCATGTCTGTGCACATACATCACAAGACCAGTCCCCTAGTGCAAATCTGGGCAAACTAGTCACAGATGAACTATTGGCGTCAAGACTCTTTGCCTACTGCAAACCTGGGCAATCTCCTCACAGATTGGACTGTCGGGGTCAAGACCTATCCCCTTCTGCAAGCCTGATAAAACCCCTCGTAGCTGTACTACGGGGGGGGGCAAGAGCTGTCTCCTACTGCAAGCCTGGATAAACTCCTCACAGATGAGTCCTCTGAGTCAAGACCAATCCACTTCTGCAAGGCTGGATCAACCCCTCATAGTTGAACTACTTGGGCAAAGAACAGGGTTGTGCACCGGGTAGATTTTGGTATTTGTATTTGTTCACACTTTAGTGTGTACTAAAACAAGTTTTCACATTTCAGAAATGCTTTATTTCTTTAACTAACACTGTAGTTACAGTGAAACTACACTGTAACTGCAATACAGTTACATGCAACAAACATGTAACCACAGTGTGATTACCCCTGTTGTGTGTAATTATTGATCATCTACCCTGCAGTTTCACTGAAACTTGCTCTTAAAGTGTGATCTACATTTCAAACTTATTTCAGTTGTTATGATGGTAAAAGATCAGGGGTTTGAGAGTTTTCAAGAATAACAAATAATAAAATATGCATTCCTGCTCTGGTCAACGGTAGTCATGTATGCATCACATAAGCCTTAGATACGGTCTAGTATTACTTTTTATGGTATTACACAAATACAAATATTTAAGGGTAATAATTGCTTTTGTATTTATAAAATTGTTGTATTCATGTGCATTTGTCACAATAAGTATTTGTAGTGCATGGCCCTAGTCAGGATGCGTTCCCTACTACAAAACTGGGCAAACTGATTGCAGATGGGATTCCACGGGAGACTCATCCCCTTTTTTTATCTATTTTATTTAAACAATTGATAACTGGGAAAGGCACGCTGAGCCGAGGCTCAATTCCAGGTGCAATCCGGGGGGAAGGGAGATGGAGTCAATACATAGTGTGCAACAATAAACAAACAGAAACAGCAGTATTGCATACAACAACGGATCGA
The DNA here is from genome assembly GCA_016271365.2 of Neoceratodus forsteri. Classification (NCBI taxonomy): domain Eukaryota; kingdom Metazoa; phylum Chordata; order Ceratodontiformes; family Ceratodontidae; genus Neoceratodus; species Neoceratodus forsteri. The sequence continues at coordinate 89,997,744 of JADMNL010000022.1, forward strand.
ATAGTAACAAGATGAGGCTGCTTGCAGGATGCCAGATACAACAATATTTTAACATAGACAGTGGGTGGACCAGAATGGGTATCCTTCAGGTCTTACATACAGTTCAGCAAGTGGCTACAAACCCTGCAGTAGAGTTCTTCAGTTTTTTACAGTGGTAGAACCAGGAGGCAAAGAGTTGACGAGTGAAAGTGCTCACATTTTGGGTAGTAGTACAGTAAGTGCAGTAGACTGGCTTAGGGCACCAGGGACAGGTGCTTGAAAAAAGGGGGTCATCTGGGGCAGAGGCAAGGTGGAGTAGAAAAGAAGCAGAGTCGGTACTTGCAGGCAAGGTACGAGGTGCTGTTTCTAATGGAAGGGGCAAGTATGTTCCACAAACTGGGGAGTTCGAAGGAGAAAGCGGCCTGTCCAAAGGTGGAGGAAGGATAGGTTATGCAGAAGGGGCATTCTTTTCTGTGTCTCAGTTCATAAGGGGAGTCGGAGGCAGGAGAGAGACTATCCGACAGGTAGGAAGGTAACATGTTGAACCAGTATTTAGCTATAAGGGTGAGGGAGTGGATATATCATCTGTGGGGTAGTGGGGTTAGTCCAAGAGGGGGGTAAAGATCACAGTGGTGAGTTCTAGAGGGTGCCTTAGTAGAAAGGCAGCAGAAGGAGTTTAGGAGGGTGTCAGGTTTGGATAGGGAGGTTGCGGGGCAGTGCAGTATACCACATCCGCATAGATAACATTGGGGAGGATCATTTTAGTTACAATTTGCCTTCTAGTGGGAGGAGGAAGGGAGTCTCTATTGCAGAATAGCATCCCAAGTTTTGGATGAAGTTTGGCTACAGTTGTATCGATGTGAGATGAGAAGGAAAGGTGGGGGTCTAGCCACATGCCCAAGTATTTATATTTAGAGACCTGGTCGAGATGGGTGCCATCGAGGGAGATGGGGGGGATCTACTGTGAATATGCTGCCCCTGGGAGAGACCATTAGGAAGTACAGCTTTGGTTTCATTGTTATGCAGATGACACCCAGCAGTACTTTTCCTTTGCCCCTGGAACATCCAATGTGGTAGAAGTATTAAACAACTGTCTGGTAGAGATCAATGACTGGATGGCCTCCAACTGGTTGCGACAGAACCCCGATAAGATGGAGGTACTGGCGGCGGAGTCAAACAGGAGGCGTGTGGGGTTGCCCTCTGGAGCAGACTGATGGCTTCCTTTATAGTACGTAATCTTGGTGTGATGTTTGACAGAGGTTTGATGATGGAATATCAGGTGTCCGCCATTGTCAAGGTGAGCTTTTTTCATCTGAGAAACATCGCCAGGATTCGGCACCTGATTCTGCCCCTGGACCTCCCCAACTTGGTACACGCATTTGTAACACTTAGGCTTGACAACTGTAATGTGCTCTACCTCGGGGTCTCTGGAGGTGCCCCCCATCAACTGCAGCTAGTGCAGAATGCAGCTGCCAGGTTGTTGACTGGTCATTCGAAATACTGCCATGTCACCCCAGTGCTGCGGGAACTGCACTGGCTGCCAGTTCGATGGAGGGTGCTTTTTAAGGTGGGCTTGCTCACCTACAAGGTCCTACATGGACTGGGCCCTTGCTACCTGGCTGATCTTCTTACACCCGCTGTCTCAGTTCGTCCCCTCTGGTCCACCTCAAGGGGCCTTCGGATAATTCCTAGGACAAGACTGAAAACAGCCAGCGATTGAGCTTTCAGTGCCGCCGGTCCTGTCATGTGGAATTCGCTTCTGTCATTGGTGAGGTAGGCCCCGTTGGTGGAAGCTTTTAAGGCCCACCTGCAGTTTTATCAGTTTAGTCAGGCCTTCTCCGATTCTGTTTGATACTATTATCAGTCCTTTTTAAAACTAAAGAGGGGTTTATATAGTGATTGGGTTTGTATGGTGGAATATTTTGTATTTATGTATTTGTAAATTAAATCTTTGTGTCTTGTACGGCACCCAGAGCCTCTGGGATTGAGCACCAGAAAAATAAAATTTGCCTTGCCTTACTAAGTTTTTGAGTAGTGCCAAATAACATAGAAACTGTTTTGGAGAGGTTTAGTGTTAACTAGTTTTGGTTGAACTAGTGTTGAATATTGTCAAAATCACTTTGGAGGGTGGCCTGGATTTCACAAGATGAGGGGCCTGAGGTGAAAATGCCCCTAATGCATGCCTGGGCAAACCTCTTACAGATGGGATTCCATAGTCAAGACCTAGCCCTAATGCATGCTTGGACTAACCCCTCACAGATGGGATTCTACAGTCAAGACCTACCCCAATGCATGCTTGGACTAACCCATCACAGATGGGATTCCAGAATTAGACCCATCCTCCTATTCATGCGTGGGCAAACTCTGGCATATAGACAACCAGGGTCAAGGCACATCCACTACGACCAACCAGGGCAAACCCCTCACAGATCAGATTCCAAGGTCATGACTCTTGCCATAATGCAAACCTGGGCAAACTTGCTCACAGCTGGGTCTCCAGGGCCTGTCTAAAAGCCTCACAGAAGGGCTACCAGGGTTAAGATGCAATGCACCTGCTACCCTTATAAGGTAAGTGGAGCTACAGTGATACTCTGGCACTGACACACTACAAAAGTGTAGTTACTGAAGATTTCTTTATCCTTTGCCAGAGATCCTTCCTGTATCAAAATCTTAACTCATATTTAAAAAAATAGATATTCTTCATTCTGCACTCCTTTGAAACCCCAAATGCTGATCTCTGTTTTTTTCAAAATCAATTTATATGGAACCCATGGATAGCATGGGAAGCTAGCTGGGAGGCACCTGACACTGAGTAGACCAGGCACTCCCTGGATCTCATGTAGTGGTGTACCTGTGGGGGGTTGGGTCTGGCCATATCCTTTGTCCAGGCTGGTTTGCCACATTTGGTGGTGAGGCGAGTGACCTGGATGATGGATCATGTTTTAGCCTCCATTTAACGTCCCTCTCGCCCCAACCCTGCCCTTATCCCAGCACATATTAGACCTTATTTGTACTTCCCCTTTCCTGTCCTAAACGTTAATCTTTGCCGATTTCTTGGTTTTCACAAATTTGCCACTATGCCACCAATCAAACTCCCACTGGGAACTCTGAGCAGTGCATTTATTTATGATTGTTGGATTGACAACTGCACAATCTTTTTTTTTTCCCCTTCTTTTATTGTATTATTATAACCTGAGCCAGGGTTGGGTGGCCAGGTCTGAATACATGAATCTTGTAATGTTTGCTGAACCCTTGGTACTTAATGTGGCATTCAGCAGTGGGACAGAATTCACTGCACAGAATATTGCTGTATTCAGACTGTTCCATATTGGTCGTTCTTTTGCCTTGAAAAGCTTTCTGTCTTTCTGGAACCTTCCTACCAGAACTGGATATACTGATACAGTTGTGTGTTTTTTTCAACTCTACTTGGGTTCTTTATATTTTGAATAAACTCAAGTTTAAAAAAAATAATTTATATGGTGCTATATTTTATGTTGTGTTCACACTGTAAGAGCTTTAGTTTTGTCGCTTGCCATTTGCCCTGCTGTCTCCACTTCCCTCATCAGGTCAGCAAGCTGAGAGTGTTGCACGCTAGTCACAAAAGAGTGATGTTAAGCAATGGGGTTCAAATCTGTTCTAAAAAAATGCTAAAGCAGACTTGAAATGGTGGCAAGGGGCGTCTTACAGGCCCAGAGGAAAAAGATGATCTGAAATGAAATAAAAGGGTTTAGGCACACCATTTGCTATATAACAAACTATTGCTTTTAAAGCAAGTTCAGTTCTTCACTCATTTATGTTTAGTCCTGGTGTAATGGTAAGATACTGGATAAGATGAAACCTAGTAACATACAAGCACTAAATTTAAAGGAACCCTTCAAGTACTTTTTATCAGAAGACTGCAGTAATGCAGGTACAGTGTAGAACTTATGCACTATTATATTGTATTATAGCATAATACAATATAATAGAACATAAAGTAAAAATATATTATATAATATTGATATTTTACATTTATACTTAAATATCAATATTACAGAATTGTATTTATATTTAAATATGTCATATGTTTCATATACAGTAGTATATAAAAATAGTATATTAATAGTACATTGAATACAATAATATGCATAATAAATGTATTGAGATATTGTCATATTCCATTTACATGTAATAAAAATATAAATATAATACATTTTATGTAATATATTAAATGTGTATGTCATAAATACATAATTATATTATTTTATATAATATATAAAAATAGCCTCATAGTATAGAACATATGAATACTAGTTCAGAAAGATAGAATAGTGTAACACACCTGTTGCTGTGACACTAAGTCAGCAATTTACTAACTGCTCAAAGGTGATCAAAACATAGCATGTCTGAGGAGAAACGGTACTGGGCACAAAACTGCCGATACTTACACCCCAAAGTAAACAAAAAATGTATCATAGTATTCTAAATGACTGCAGGGGACCTAGAAAGAAGCTGCACTAGTAGATCTGAGGGTCTGTTGAGTGTGACTTACCAAGCAATTATGCAAGTCATACGTGTGTGTGTGCGTGCGCGCGCGCAAGTGCATGCATTCATTCATGCAACCATCCATTCTGTATGTCTGTCTACTAACATGCCAAACAACAAGGGTTTTAGCTGTTCATTGCATCTGGTTGTGACTCCACACAGCCAATGGCTGTATACTATTTGAGCATGGGGAGATTTCACTTACCACCTTTCTGGTTTCTGCAGGTATAAATCATGGCCTTGTGGTAGCCGGTGTGATTGGTGCTCAGAAACCCCAGTTCGATATCTGGGGGAACACGGTGAATGTGGCGAGTCGAATGGACAGCACTGGAGTGCTGGGCAAAATACAGGTAATGACAGGATGGGAGATGCCTTGGAAAGTTAGGTGGTATACAGTAAACAGAAAAAAAAGTCTATGAGAAGCACCCATCTAGTGTGAGAAGGTTGCAGTAGAACAGACCTCTAGTGATTGTAGGCAAGAACACATGGGAAGGGTAAATGCTGTGGTCTTGGTACCAGCAAAGGGAGAGTATTCTTTTTACTGCTTTTGGTTATTGGTTTGATTTCCACCCAAGGCTTAAATGCATTACATCCCAGAACACAGAATACAGATAAAAAATGTCCACTGACTGAACCAGACGTAGCCGAGGGGGGTGATGGATAAACTAAGGCTGTGTATTTTCCAGTTGAATACATCACTGTATTCTGCCATAGGTTCAGCACTACAGGCCACAGTTGTGGGAGTGATCTTACCACGTTCTGCTTGAGGCCCCGTCCACACTACACCGCTCAGGCCCAGTAACGGATGCAAACCATTATGGCCAGGGAGCGGTGCAGTGCGTTCACCATGCGGCGGTGTCTGTTACAGGACCGGTACTGCCGGACCACACTGCGAGAGCCAGGCAACCGTTATGGCGGCACCCAATCCCACAGTGCAGCTTGTGCTGCACTAGGGGACCATTGCCATGCGTCCACACTACGGCCGGTAATGATACCGAGGCGGAACCGGTTTCATAACCGTTGCTGAAACCACCTCATATGTGGTTTCAACAATGGTTATGAAAACGCCTTCTGTAACGTTACAGGTGTAAATGCAAACTGTTGCAGTAAAGGTTTGGTCCCTCTGTAACGTTACAGAGGTGCAGTGTGGACAGGGCCTTAGATTTGGTCCTAAGGACTGAATTGCAACCATGCTCTGCTGTAGACACAGTTGCACAGACCATTGTGGGAGCAGTACTGCCACATTTTGCTGTAGTCAGTTCTACAGACCATGACTGTGGGAGCAGTCCTGCCACGTTTGCTATAGACCATGACTGTGGGAGGCAGTCCTGCCATGTTTTACTGTAGATTTATTACCACAGACCATGATTTTGGGAGCAGTCCTGCTGAATTTTGCAGTAGATTTATTTCCACAAACCACAATTTTGGGAGCAGTCCTGCCACGTTGTGATGTAGATTTATTCCAGTCTACCACAACTGTGGGGGCAGTCCTGCTATTTTCTGCTGTAGATTTACTCCCACAGACCACAATTACTTGGAGCATTCCTGACACATTCAGCCCCACAGAATACAATTGTGAAAGCAACCATGTCACATTCTACTACAGACTCAGTCCCACAGAATATGATTGTGAGAGCAGTCCTGCTGTGTTGTGCTCTAGATTAAGTCCCACAGACATGACTGTGACAGTACCTTTGCTGCATTTTATTTTATTCTTTTATAACCAGGTAAGACACACTAGGAACAAAGCCAGTTTTCAGGGGCAACCCAGGAGCACTGCGGAGGTTAAATGACTTGTTCAGAGTCACACAGTATGCAAGTGGAGGTTGTGGGATTCAAACCCAGATCTGCTGGATGTGCTAAGCTCATACACAGCTAGTTACTCTAACTTCTTGGTTATACCGCCAGGCCCTGAAACATAGCATTCTGAGAGATTCAGTCCCACAGACCATGACTGTGGGAGCAGTCTTGCTGTGTTCTGCTATAGATTCAGACTCACAGAACATGATTGCTGGAGCAGCCCTGTTATGCTCTGCTGTAGAATTAGTCCCACAGACCATGACTGTGGCATCAGTCCTGCCACATTCCATTGAAAAAAATCAGTCCCACTGATTTTACCACGTTCTTACCAGTCCCATAGAGTACGCTTATGGAAGCAGTCCTTCCACATTCAGCTGTAGATTAAGTCCCGAAGGACAGGTCTGTTGCTCTCTTGATATCTAGTATCCAGCAGAGATGAAGAAGGTATCCAACAAATATATATATTTTTTTATATTTAGACTTTACTCCCCCCTTCCAGGCACCTCTTGCTGTTCCTTTTAACCTGTTTGTTGGCAGTTATAGCTTTGGTTCCATACTCCCTCATTGCACAAGTAAAGTGCTGGCACCGCCTGATGCCCCTCTTAACCCGTTTGTTGGCAGCCACAGATGTGGTTCCATACTCCCTCATGCCGTGAGTAAAGTGCTGGCACCCCCTTCTGCCCCCGTTACCCTGTATGTTGGCAGCCACAGATGTGGTTCCACGCTCCCTCATGCCATGAGTAAAGTACTGGCACCCCCTGCTGTCAGTCTGATTCCCTGTTACAGAATCTGTGGAGACAAACCATAACGTCGATTGGTCCAACTAGGGCCAGGATTGTACCAGTGTACTCAGTGGCACATAAGAAAGTTGTTCACTGCAGTGGTCCTGGTCCTTCTCATTGCTGTCCAGTGGGAACTGGGAGAAGATTTTTTTTTTTGCAGTTAATTTTTATTGCAGATACAGTATCATACAAAAAAATACAGTACACCAGCAAAAAAACACATATGATTACGTTGACAGTAATAGTAATTGAACCAGGAGAAAAGCTGGTGGTGCAGGCTGTGAAGTCATGGTGCGGCACTGTGGAGGGAGCCAAGATAAGCCTCCACACTTGGGGTTTAAATACCATGCCACCAGATCAAGTGTGGCCTCAGTCATGGCTCTAAGGCTACAGCTGCACTAATGCCCACCAAGTGTGGCCCACTCTGAGGCTACATATACTCAGATACCAGATCAAGTGTCGCTCTGAATCCTAGGCTGTAAGGGTACAGATACTCCAAAACCAACTGCAGTTTGGCTCCAAGTTCTGGCTATGAGTTTGACTGGGCAAGCCCTGCCCCAGTACTGGTCCTCTGACTCCCCTGCTATTGGTCAGGGTTGGTTGCTTTCTAGCCTACTGTAGTAATGGAGGAGGTTGTCAGGTTTCCTCAAAATATCAGATTCGGTAGCCACTGTACATCCACTTACTGGTGATACTGGCACTGGAGAGATTGGACCAGATTTTCCATTAGCCCTGAGCTGGCCGCAACAGACAAAAAAAGCGTTCCAGTATGTGGTTCTTTCTGGGCTGAGGTCAATGAAGAAAAGTTGCAGCATTTTAGTGGCACCTGTGCTGGTTTGGGCCATCTGGGGTCATTTCCGCCACAAGGGGTGAAACCACCACGATTGGAGAGAGGCATTTGTATTAACCATTTTTTACATTTAAATAACATGTGTAAAAAGATATCTTTCTTGACAATAATATAAATCAATGGCTTAAATTCTGTTACATATCTGCACTGATCTCTTCTCACACTTTAGCACTGAGGACATCTGCATGAAAACAGGATCTTTGTATTTCAGATTTTATTGGCTCTTCTTGCAGTTCCCCTCTCTGCTGATGTCAAAATTTTCGGTGACTTCATTAGTCTGCTGCTGTGGAAGTTTCTGTGATCTCACAAACAGAGTATTATGACTTAAAGAGCTAGTGTATTGCCTGCAATTAATTGTAACTTTCAGATGTAGTCAGCTATCATCACTTCTTATATCTCATGTTTTTATTATTTTCTATTTGCTAATTAGAAGATTTTCCACCTGGCAGTACTGAGGTGATGTGTGGAGCAGCACTCTCTCTGGAGGAAACAAAAAGTCAATTCTGTTCCTCCAACTACATCTGACTATAGGCGTGTTCACACTGGCCCGCTCAGAGTGCTGTGGTCTGAGTCATTCTGGCCGATGGCAGTGAGATGCGTTTTTTTGCCCAGTTCAGACGGCATCTGCTGTAATGCAAGTCAGGTTCCGGCGTTCCTCCTGTTGTTCCAGTTTTGTAGGGGCGTGTTTGGTTTGCGGGAAGTTGTGCCTACGTCCTGCATTTAGCATGATGCCTAAGTCACATCCTCTGGCCACTGACAACAGGAAGTGGGCGATTTAAATACTTGATTGCTTTTGTTCGAGTGCCCATACCCCACACTACTTTAAAGACAAAATCAAAATATTTTATAATCCAGAAAGCCGCGATGTGCCACTTTACCCCTCACAAAAGTTCAAGTTTATTGCAGGAAAACTCCATTGAGCAAGCTCATTCACAAGGAGGTCCTGTGACATAAACACTTAAAGTACAAACACAGATAGGTAATAACAGTATATACATGAAATACACGTTACATGATACAGGCTGGATATACATACAAGGGTACCACATAGGGTGACCGCGGGTGGTAAACATTGTTAGTGAGACAGGGAAGCGACTTATAGGTCGATACTGATAAATGAAACATGATGACTGGTGTGATTTGATTTAATCAAATCAAATCAAATATACAGTATTTTGGCAGTAAGAACAAACAACAGTCTACAACTGATATGGGAGGGAGGAGGATTTGATAGAGTAGCAGTGGAGCGTAAGCAAAGATAAAGCCAGGAGTAGAAGGGGAAGAAAGCAGTTAATATGACAAATCAATTATACCTTACCAGTGGATAAATATGGCACACATGGGAAGGAAGAGACTTAATGACAGTTAGTGTCTTTTATTTTGGCTGAACTTAGCGATTTGTAGAAGTTTATTGAAACTGTGCTAGTTAGTTTCAATACGGTTGTATTGGTTCCAAATGGAGGGAAGGGCATATGCATAGCACGTTTACCAAAGGAAGTCCGTCCTTGGTATGTCAAGCATAATAAAGTCAGATTTTCTTAACGAGTGCACTAGTGAGATACTAATAAGGGAAGAGATATGCTTGGCAATTTCTGCAGGAGCAGTTTAAAGTCCATAGCCCAGCATGGAAACAGGCGTCTAGTAATTAAGGATGTCAGCCAACAGCTGCATATAAGTCACAGTGAGTGAACGGTAAGGAGTTGGTAATGAACCGTAACGACGGTGATAAGGATGTCCAGTTTACTTAGATTTGCAAGAGTGGTGGAGGAATAGATTACATCGCCATAGTCAAGTAGGGGAGAAAAGGGCCTGCACAAGCTTGTTTCGAGTTTCAAGGGGAAAACGGCTATTTCTGTGGAAGAAACCTAACTTGCTTTTAACCTTCTAGAGACATCTTGATGTGGTCATTGAAAGATAATTTATTGTCGATCTAGATACCTAGATATTTAAATTTGGTTACAACTTCCAGAGGCTCGATTTAGCGTGGTGACAATGAAGTCTTGGGCAAGAGTATTGGGGCCTGAGACAGCACTGCTGGAGAATATCATCGCTTTAGTCTTCTTCGCATTGAGCAGAAGCTTTGCCTTTTATTAAATTATGCTCAGGTTGTTGAAGTCCGCTTGAAGCACTCCCTTGACTTCAGATAACGATGAGCCAGAAGTATACAACACAGTATCATCTGCAAAAAAGTGCAGATTGGACGTAGATATGTTAGCATCTAAGTCATTGATGTACAGAGAAAACAAGATAGGGCCTAAGATGGATCCTTGAGGGACTCCTCTTGCAACTGGCAAGGCAGCAGAAAAAAAGCCTTCCGCCTTTACTTTTTGGAATCTTCCAGTTAGGTAGCTAGAGAACCACTGGGTGGTATGGTATGTGGCACCCAACTTTGCAAGGCAATTGACTAATAGTTTGTGATCAACAGTATCAAAGCTTTGCTGAGGTCCAAAAGACTGCACCAGTTACCTTCTTAGCATCTATAGCAGAGATCCAATCATTGGTTACTTTTGCTAGTGCAGTGATTGTGCTATGATTAGCCCGAAGCCAGATTGAGCTGGGTTAATGAGAGAAGGTTTCAAGTGAGATTTAACTGAATATGGATCAGTTTTTCGAGAACTTTAGAAAGGATAGGCAATATGGAGATAGGCCTATAGTTGTTTACATCATGGGTCACCAGATTTAAATAGAGCGAGGATATGTGCTGATTTCCGCAGGACGGCACAGCAGCAGATGTAATGGATAGATTGAAGATGTGAGAATTGGGGCAGTGAGATGGGCATAGCCTGACCTTGGGAAAAGGGTTCAAGCCATCGTCCCCTGCGCTTTGGTGTCTAAGTTAAGAAAGAATCTTCTACTTCTTCATAAGTTATCTCGTGCAGTTGGAAGGGACTGGGTGCAGGACTAGATGTGACGGGAAGGGTATGCTGGCTCACCGCAGCACCAGCATAAGGTGACGAGTCAAAAGCTAAACCAGCTGTGGCAAAGTGGGAGTTAAGTTCCTCCAGGATTAGGGACTTGTTTTCCACAATCTTACCACTTGCGACTATCTTTGTTGGGACAGAGGGGGCCATGGGCCGTCCTTCTATAGCTTTGATAGTCTTCCATATTTTATGAGGGTTACCTTTAGCTTGTTCGAGAGTAGAAATATAATAGTTAGCTTTAGCAGAGCGAAGTTTTTTCACACAGTTATTCCTGGCTGTTCTGAAGGCCTGCCAATCCGAAGATTCTTTGGAATGTCTAGCTTTAGCCCAGAGCTTATCTCGAGCTATAAGGGCTGCCTTGAGATCCGAGGTGAACCAGGGATTGGAATTGTTCCTGCACTTACTTTGATGAAAGGGCATGCTTATTTATTATTGTAGTGAGTTTGTCATTAAGGATGCAAGCTGCCTTGTTGACATCTTTGGCTAGGTAAAGATCTTGCCATCTGATCATGCTCAGGTCAGATAGGAAATTTACTGCACTGAATTTGCGAAAGGATCTTTTTGTTATAAAGATGGGTTGTGGCCGGGCCTTAATTTGAGATCTTATGCAAGCAACAATTCCATGATCGCTCATGTCGTTGTGAAACACTGCCAAATGAGATATTTTGTGTGGATGGGTGGTTAGTACCACATCTAGAATGGAACTGTTGGCAGTATTTAGAGTGTTGTTCCTAGTAGGTTCTCTGACTAATTGCCCAAGACCTAGCTCGTCACAAAGGGATTTGAGGCCATGTGATTTAGGTGACAGCCAGTCCATATTTAGATCTCCTAGAAATATTGTTTCAGTTTTGCATCTATGAACATGGATTTCAAAAGATTAAGGACTTCATCACCACCAGACGGAGGTCTATAGCCACCTAGGATAGTGATACATTCGAGGAGGGAGATGAAGGCTCATGCAAACTAACTCAAATTCTTGGCTAGGAGATTTGCAACTAATATTGGTGACCAAGTACTTAGATTTGGCATAGATAACCACACCCCGCCTCTAGACTCTATCTGCTCTAAATAAATTGTAGCCCTGCAGTGATATTTGTTGATCAGTGTCTGCCTTTTTAACCAAGACCAGTAATTATGATAAGGTCTGGGTTAGTGTAGCCAGGCTTGCAGCTGTACAAGTTTTTGGGCGAACTTAAATGTTGACCATCATCATTTTGAGACCTGTGGCCTCAGCAAAATCGATAGGTGAGGTGTTGTGGGGGGGGCCAGGGTTGAGCTCCACATTTCCTGAGCAGAGAAGAAGCAGAAGTATAACTTTCTTTAAGGAGCTTATAAGAATGGAGACTGCTTTTTTATTTCTTTGCGGCAACCCATATCGTGCTGCGCAACAGGCGGCGCCACTGTAATGACAGTTGATTGTGATCACTGTAAGTGCTTGGGTAGACATAGGTGAGGACAGTAGCAAAGGGGTGTAGGCTAACCGGGGGGGAATAGGCTAAAAGGGGAGAGGAGAATGACAGAGTGTCTGCAAGGTAGACTGTTATAACATTAGGTATTGATAAGATACATTGGAGAACTGAATTGCATTGAGGTACTTCGAATTGCACTGTATTGCTGAAAACTCTGCACCTTAGGAGCAATAAAAACACAATAAGGTCCCAGACTGAGTGGTCTCGTGATTTGTATTAGTGCAATATTTTCTAGGCAAGAAATTTGCCCACCTAGGTACCCATTTAAAACCTAGATGACAAAATACAGCAGAAAGGGGAACAAGGAGATCAGGAGCAGCTTAGTTAGTGGCCATCCACCCTTCAGACTCAAGTCCCCTTGTAGCAGAACTGGGAAAGAAGTAGAAAAGCACTTCCACATCGTGCATTACTTCCTGTTTATAGTGTGGTGGTGCATAAGAAACTGCAGCAAGGCAGGATGGGAAAAGGCAGCAAAACTGCATCAGGGATTGCCACACGTTCACATGGCACATGAAAACACCAAGAACAGAACACAATCCCGGGAAAACAGGGATCGTATCCACACAACGCAATGAAAAAATGCCGCAATTGCAGCGTTCAGACGGCATGCCTGGGATCGAAGCAGGTGAGGCACAACTCCAAAACTGTTTTACATTTGCCAATGTGAACAAGCCTTATGACATCACTAGTAACCAATGAGAACCATGTCTCACTTTCACGTGAAGTAGTCTACTAGTGATGTCAGCATTTCCTGCATTTTGATTGGTAGCTTATGAAAGTCACTGCTCAGACTGCAAGGACTGTGGTGCCTCAAGCTGTTCAGTCTCATTTCTGAAGATGTAGTGGGAGGAACAGAACTGACATTTTTTCCCCTCCAGACAAAGTACTGCATAACACACACCACCCTAGTACTGTCAGGTGGAAAATCTTCTAATTAGCAAACCGAAAATAAAAAAATACTTCAGATACTGGAAGTGACAGCTGACTGCATCTGAAAATGAATATTAATTCCAAGCAGTACACTAGCTCTTTAAGTGGAGGAAAAAGAAGAAGCATCCTCCCAACTCTCCCTGATTTTACCTCAAACATGTCTGCAGCCCATCCTATATGCCAGGCTAACAGTGTAGCCTAGAGGTTAGAGCAATGAGTTGTGAATGAGCTCGATACATCCAGCAGACCTGGGTTTGGTTCCCACAACCCTCAGGTGCATACTGTGTAGCCCTGAGCAAGTCACTTAACCTCCATGTGCTTTTGTGTCTGCTCAGTAAAAGGGTGTTGTGACCAGGGGTTCAGTTAATTTATTTTTTGTGGAAGTCAAATACTTCCATGAGTCAAAATCTGGAAGTCATTCCAATTTTTTGGAAGTCAAAATACTTCCCAGATCCCACAGTTTGAAAGCCAGTATTCTAAGAAGGGTCACTTTATGGATGTTAATACAAATATTAGTGGTAAAATGCAATTTCTTTTACAAAAAAAAAAAAAAAATTTCATAGCTTCTGTGCCTTCAGTCTTGGAAGTCATCCAGTTTTTTTGTTTACATTTGGAACTCAATGACTTCCTCCCCCTTTATTTTGGAAGTTTTTGCCTTATTTGTGAGAGTCAAATACTCCCAAAATGGAGTTAACTGAAGCTCTAGTTGTGACCAGTAGGCCTTACCTGGTTACTAGTGATTTGAAGCCTACAATTTTGCCAGACATTAATGCTACAGTGTAGTTCTCTTTCAGAAATTGCTTTTCACACCAATATGACAGGCTTCTTGAGCTGATATTTCTATTTTGTAAGTTGTCACTGTCATTTTGTCCCTAATTTTTGTTTTATGCACTCTCCCCGATTTGCAAGATAGAAGGTTGAGAGGCCGGGCTAGTGGTGCAGACGGTTGAGGCGCCTTCAGTGCCTTAACTCTCCCATACTGGCAACCCGGGTTTGGAACTGAGCTCCGGTAGTTGGGGGAAGGGCCAGGAAAGGATTGAGTGGTCACTAGACAGCTCTCCTTTCCCGGATTGAGAAGGCAAGCCTTCCTGGCTCTTGGCTGCCAACAAGTGGAGGCTCAGTGGTAGCATTGGGCAAATGGGGGGCTGGCAGTAGGCCAAGTCAGTAGACCGGGGTCGTCGGTTCAGGTGCACATGCGCGCCTGCACCCACATGTGTGACCGTGTCGCTGAGGCCCCAGGGAATTAAGGGGAGAAAACCAGGGGGAAAAAAACATTCCCCATTGCTGTATGTGACGGCTCTTGGGTCCTGCACCATGTGTATCCCGGCCAGCCCGATGGCCGGGGGAGCAGCAGATGGGACTGGGGGTCCTGATTCAGGGCCTGAAGGTAAGAGTAGGTGATGACAGGCAGGCAAACAGCTGGATGAAAAAAAAAAGATTGAGAGGTAAGAGCAGGAGGATAAGATGAAGTCCAAGACACAGAGATCCTGTTTTCATGCAAATGTCCCTAGTAATAGCCAGCCCAGTGGTGAAGAGGGCATTGTTCACCCTACTGCCTGCCACACCAGTGACCCATGTTTGGAAACAAGCACAGGTAACCGGGGATCACTGGGGTGGGAGAGGATCGGGCATCCCAGGGATTGCTCTCCCAATTTAAAGATATGAAACGCATGGGCCCTCCTAGCTCCCAAAGTTCATAAAGATTAATTTCAACACTTTGTAGGAATCTTGCCTTGTCGACTGCAGTATCATAGCAATAAGCTGAAAAGCACAGATGAACTCAACGGGACTCTTATAAAGGACTAGAAATGTTGTCGGAAGCATACATAATGCTTGGTAGTTGGGGGGGGGAGTATCAGTAATGGTTTAGAGAGACTCTGCAACTGTGTGTCACAAGGTCTAGTAACAGTTTTACCTGTAGTTTAATGGTTCTGTAGAATTTATATGTGTGCATCAAGTGTTTTTCTTTAGTTGCATCAAGAATCCCTCTAGGGTTTCTTGAACTTGTTTACAGTAACTGTATTAACCATGAGGGGTACCGAGTGGTGCATAGCTTTGATGGTAAAAGGGAATGTGGGGACAACTATTGTTAAATATACCCCTATAGGGCTCTTGGGTGTATGGCTTTGTTAACCATATTTAGATATCAGTTACATCTTACTATTTCCCTAAATGTTGTATCGAAGGTGACGAGACATCTCTGCCTATGACTGCCACCAGGTGGAGGCCTAGTGGCAGTGCAGGCTTAAGTGACTTAAAAGGCAGGGCCATGGCTGAGTGGAATGTATGTGCCTCCCTAAACACATACTGGTGCCATGCCAGGGGACAATGGGGACCCGGAAAAGTGGGGAGGAACAGCTATATGAAGCCCTGCCCGTCTCCACACGGCTCGCACCACAAGGGGCAGTTTGGATATGTAGAATGGGGGGAGGAAGAGTGGGATGGGCCTCTCTCCACTGGCCCCACCATGGGGGGAAATTTGTGGGGGACTGGTCCCCCAAGGTCGAGGAAGGTGTGTGCCGGTCAAGGGGATCATGGATAGGCTGAAGAGTCATGCATCTAGCAGACAAAAGCTTGATGGCAAAAAAAAAATGCCTCTAGTAATAAAGAGAAGGGGAAGATACTGACAGAAAATTGATGAAATATAAATTGAATTGTGTCCAAAGATCATATATTTTTTTTTTTTTATTATTTAATAAACTTTATTAAGTTTCAGTACACCAGACAGAAACAGCATTACAAGTTAGTTATGAAACCTGGTGTCTAATATCCCCCCCACCCCTCCCTTCCTCCCAGGCCACACACCTTGATTACTTAAACACAGAGCTCAGGGTTCAACCAGTATATCAGGGTTTCCAGGCCGCCAGAAGAGCCTCTAGGTTTCCCAATATCGCCACATAGGTTCTTAATCTATCTTGCATAGAGGCAATATGTCTTTCCAGCTGCAAAGCAAGCATCATCTCCCTGTACCATTCCAGTGTGGTGGGGGGGTTGTCGTCCACCCAGTGACGCGCAATGACCAACTTAGCCACTGCCGAAATAAGTAAGATATGTGCTTTCCTTACCCTAGGAGTATCACTGGGAAGATAACTTAAGAGGCACACCTCCGGGATAAACAAAGATTCCAATCCCAGAATGGGATCGAGTGTTTCTCTAATAGATTGCCAGAATGTTTGCACTTTGTGGCAAGTCCAAAACATGTGATAAAGAGAGCCCTTCTCCTCTTTACACTTACTACAAAGTGGCGTGGTCAACCTCCCCATTCTGAACAATTTCGCTGGGGTTCAAAGATCATGTTTTCAAAAGTTTTCCTGAATAACGAAAAAATCATTTGAAACACTGCCATCAAGGATCTGTTACTTTTTTTTTTTTAAACTTGCAGTTTTTTGTTTGATTGCAGAATGCAACTCAAACACAATGGTACAGTTTTAGTGGAGAAAACAGCTTCTGGAGGTGTGTCAGCATGTGAGCCAGTGAGGGGACTGGAAATCAGAGTGCAGCCAATGGTGGTTGATCTCGACAATGATGCAGGCTTGCCACCAGAAAGCATACTTTTCAAAGGAGTTTTGCAGTGCTAATCAGTGTGCAGGGCTTTGATATTTTGAGGACGTTGTACTGCCAGTGCCCATCTCTGACTTTCTCTCCCACCCACTCCTGCCATGCCACTTCCTGTCTGTTAATGTTTCTATGACTTTGGCAGTTAGGTGACCAAGCCCACCACCAGTAAACAGTACTGTGCCCCACTAAAAGACTTTGGTGGCTGAGTGACCAACTGAATTGCTGGTAAGTTGTTTTGCCCTCTCCCCTCAAAGTCCAGTGTTTGGGTGCCTAGCCCCACTGCTGTGAAACAGTACTGCTCCCCTCCCCCCAAAGTCCAGTGGTTGGGTGCCAAACCTCAATGCTGGTAATCAGTACTGACCCCCAAAGTCCAGTAGTTGCAGCTGTTGTTCTCCCTCAAAACTGAATCCTCAATATGCTGCTCTTTATTTTTGTATTCATTTTTATTTAGTTTTTGTTGACCGGGTAAGTGCACTAGATAAATCCTGCCTATTTTCAGGCACGACCTGGGGGAAGGGGATACAGGTGAATGCCATCTGTCCTTGAATCAGATTAAGCTGTTGGTGCTATTTTTAGTGAATGAGGGAAATTTGGCCAGGACACCGGGGAAATTCTCCTACTCTTTTCGATAAGTGCCATGGGATCTTTAACATCCACCTGAACTACCAACAATCCAGGCAGATGGGACCTCGGTTTAATGTCTCATCCGAAATACGGTCTGCTCTTCTGCTAACTGACTGAAATTTAATAAATCTGGCCCATTCACAGTTTTTTCCTTTATTTTATAACTTTTGTTTTATTAACATTTGTACCTATTTATTTCTCCTGAGGTTCTTTTTAGCCCCACCCTCATGAACCCTACTGATGGCAACTTTTGAAATCCCCCTGAAATGGTTGTTTTGAGCATACCCCATTTGGGGGACCACCATTTGAATGTTGAGATCCATAGGGTTCATCTGGGTGAGTCAAGAAAAAGATTTTGAAAGAAAAAAGTAGGTAAAACTAATAAAAAACCAAAATGTTATGGACTAAAGAAAAAACTAATTGAAATGAGTTGGCCCATTCATTTCAATGGTAAATTCATTTGAATGCTATTTTTTCCCTTTAATTCATAACTTTTTAAATATATTTCCCAATTTTTCCTGTCAAGAGCTTGTTTGCCCACATCTTTATTAATCCTATAGGTGTCAACTTTCAAATCCTCCCCCCCCCCGAAATGGGTAGGCGTTTACATGGACATTACCGCAGCATCCTCCATTCTCCATTCTCCATGCAGGCAGCACAGGCCGTTGAGATGTCATCAACTATTATTCAAGATGCTCTCCTACTGCTTTAGGGTTCTTTTGTGCCCCATCTTAAAATTAGATTATAAGTCCAATTTTAATTTTATTTACAAGTTCAGAGAGACAGTATAAATTCTATGAGATAAAAAGTCTCATTTGCAGAATGTCCTAGGTCAAACAGTACAATACAATACTAGACAAAACACAAGATAACAAAATGCAGACTCATACATTCAAGCTGCAAAACAATGTACAGAACACTCTAGTGTATAATATGCTTAGTTTTACAGAATTTTTAAAAGAAGTAAAACTAAAACAGCTTTGAAAAATGTGGTGCTAAGTCGTTCCAGGCATGGGAGGCACCAAAAGAAACTTTCTCCTCCATAAACAAATACTTTGGCCCCCGTGGTAGCAATGACGCTGTACTTCTCATACTGAGTATTTATGGGAAGGAACTACCAACCAATCAGGTAAATATGGAGGGGACTGATTGTTAAAGGAATTTTCCCGTTTAAGGCATTGAGCTTCATAGCTCAGTACCTTATGCCAGTGTTATCTGACTGCAAATAAAAGTACAATTTTTAAGTGTCTGTGTTTAGTTCAGGAAGGGATTGTACCTGCCTCCAAAGCCACAGCCAGCCAATCCCTTCCAACTTCCCAGTTTGCCTGCTCTGCCCCCGCACTCAGAGATTTTGAGACGTTTCAGCAGGGACAGCGCAGGGCCACACCCAATACAAGTCTATTGGGGTAGTTTTTCGATGCTGTTTTTAGTAACTTTAAGCAATATAATGTATTTAATCTGTTGTATATTAACTTTCTTTAATGCTACACATTTATACACATAATAAAAACTAGACAGTAGACTCCCATCAAAATCCAAAAAGTAGACTAGCGATCACTGGTACAATGCTGGAATTTCACATTTTGGAAATGGAATCGGATTATTTCATTCACCATAAATCAATGGCCCCGCAAATTATCTGAACTAGGTAGACTGGAAGCAGCAGCCCTTGTTCCCTCACCTGGACAGTCAAATGTCAAGGCTGTTGGTTAACTAGGATCTACAGCTTATCCAATATGTAGGGAAATAGGTAGACTGGGTAGGTCAAGTGGTCCTTATCCGCCATCAAAGTCTATGTTTCTCCCCTTCCCCGACATATTTCAAGGAGCTCCAAGAACTAAAGCGAGTTACTGTATAACTTGGTTTGTCTTGTTGCAGTTTTAGATTGGCTGCCATTAATTCTGTTGGTTTAATCTGCTGTGCATAAGGTTCCCCTGTCTGATACTGTGAGACACCTGCCTAACTGTCAATTCTGAGGAACTTAGGACTTTTCCGGCTGCAACAGTAAACATGTTAAAGCTGCAATGCAACAGAAAATGTTTCTCCAAAAGCTAGTCTTCACTATAGTTTATAAAAATATTAGCATACCTGTCAAATCTATTTGTCTAGATACTAGTGGAGTGCAAATACCTTATCCTGAATATTTGTGCCAAATATTCTATTTGGGGCCCCAAATATTTGGGTATTCAATATTCATATTCATTATCTGGGTACACAATAACAAAAACAAAGAAACAGAACTTGCATGACATACAACCCCTCCCTTAACCCCCCACCTTCTGTAAGAATCCATGCCATACTACCTTTAGCAACCACTATAAAAAAAAATAGCTATATTAAAAAATTAAAAAAAACCACATTGGGAGGTTAGCACAACCCGTCCACCTCCACGGCCAGACACTGTCTTTCAAGGCTTATTTGTACTAAATCCATTAATGCAATACGTTTCCCATTCCCCCACCTAGTGGCAGTACCTCCCACGCCCAGCACCCAAAAGTGAGCAACTCCTGAGTGGCAATGAGCCTCAGGAGGAAGAAGGCGACCAGTCACATAACCCACCCTCCTCCATGGCTGGCCGGTTTCTTCTACATGATGAAAGCGCTCGCACACTTGCTCATGTTAAAACCAGCTGATCATGTGATCAACTTGTTTTACTATGAGCAAGTGCACTAGCACTTTCATTCAAAAGAAGATGGTCAGCTGCAGCGGAAGGTGGGTTGCATCACCGATTGTCCTCTTCCTCCTTTGACTTATTGTCGCCACTTAGGAGTTGACAGATTTTGGGTGCAGCGAAGGGGAGGAGGTGCAGCCACTGAGTGGAGGGTGGGAAACATATTAAATTGATGTATTTAGTGCAAATAAGCACTCAAAGACACCAGCCAGCCATGGAGTAAGGTGAGTTGTGCCAGTCGCCCATCATGGGAGTTTTTTTTAAATATAGATTTTTTTTTATTGTGTGTGCTGAGGAGGAGGAAGGTGGGATGGTTTTGACAGAGGGTGGGAGGATGGGGAGCTGCATGTCTTATAGGGGGGCTTCTTTTTTGTTATCTATATTTCCCAAATATGAACAGGCATGAACAGTGCCATTATTCGTTATTCAGATCTGAATAACAAATACTGCATTATGGGAAATACTATTCATTACTCGCACACCCCTACTAGGTACCTCCTAAGATCTGCAGCATGAGCTTTTTTTACATTTCTAGGTTCTAACCCCTGCCTGGTCCAAAATGCAGTTTTTAAGCCAAATGTGGCTGCCATCTTTTTTCTTGAGAAAAAATATTAATTAAAACATTTATAAAATACTCAGCTCTCTGTGTAACTAGAAAAATTTAACCACCAAATAAAACTGGATGATTTCTAGAATCTTTCTTAGTGGGAAAAAAGGTAGGGTCAAGTTATTTGTCCAGTTTTGCTGCATGGCTGCTTTAAATCGATATATACATTTGTCTATCTTCCATCAGTGGGTACAATCCTTAGACTAAGGTTTGAGGACCGGATTGCATTTGATCAGAGTTATGTTTGGCATTGCCCTCCTGCTCCTGCATGTCTCTATAAAAAGAGACAAAGGTCTCAGATCATTTGTACTGGTAATACTGCCATTATGACTGCAATAGTATAGGGGTTCGAGCGCTGAACTGTGAACCTGGAAACCTAACAGACCAGGCTTTGAAGCCCATAACCATCATCTGCATACTGTGTGACCCTGTCACTTATCGTCCCTGGGCTCCTGGCTCATACCTTATTGTGTTTCCAATCTACATTCCTCCCAGACAGATGGCCTCCTGGTTTGAATCACTCCTGGAGTGTTCTAGGTGAGTCTTAATTCAGAAATTGTCATGGTAGGAGATTTCAGTATCAGTTGGTTCTCTCTTGACATAAGCCCTTTCAAAGATGCAGTTTCAGCAGTTCACCTCTCCCAGCTAGTCGAATCCCCCACTATAATCAACTATAAAACTGGGACAGGTACCTTACTGGACTGGGTGCTCTCATCCCACCCTGATCATATATCAGACACAGCCATACTCCCAGATGCCTTTAGTGACCACTCCCCAGTCTGGTTTCATTGGTCGAACAAATTCTCTAAACCACCCACTAGAACAATTACCACCAGGGTACTCATCCGTGGGCATCTTGAATTACTAAAAGCTGACCTGCACAATCAGGACTGGTCAATGGTTTACACTACTAACAACATTGACATTGCCCTTGACCAATTCATTCATCAGTTTAACACTATATGTGATAGGAACCCCCCCCCCATAAAAAGCGTAAAATCAAAGGCCGCTGTAATCCCTGGTTTTCTCTGGACCTCCTTGAGCTTCTGAATGCCAGGGACCATCTATGGCACAGGTCTAGGTCCTTGTGTAATCAGGCCAACATCCAGAGGTGCAAAGCGTCTAGAAACAACTGCATGAGGGCTATTCGTGCAGCTAAAAATCAATATTATAAGGAAGTGCTCTCTCGGACCTGGAATGATGGCAGAAAATGTGGACTAACCTTAAAGCGGTCACTGGGAGAGACCTTAGATCTGCCCCACCATGCTTAAAATTGATGGTGTACCCTTACTTGACCCCAAACTTATTGTTAACACTTTTAATAATGCCTTCACAGACTGGAGTGGTGTCTTGCCACCTGGCTTCTTCTCTCACCCCCTCACAAGTGACTATTCTGGGAAAGAGACTCAGCACCCTTCTCATCCTCCTTTCCACTTCAAAACCCTCTCAGCCCATGAAGCCAGGAATTACCTACTCAGGGTATTATGGAAATCAAGATATAGTGATGACACCCTGGATCTTAAATTTGTAGCCCCTACACTGGGTGAAATTCTGTCGCCTCTAACACATATTATTAACATGTCACTTAGTTACTCTCAATTCCCTCAGAAATGGAAATCTGCCACTGTGAC
This sequence comes from Neoceratodus forsteri, assembly GCA_016271365.2. Lineage (NCBI taxonomy): Eukaryota > Metazoa > Chordata > Ceratodontiformes > Ceratodontidae > Neoceratodus > Neoceratodus forsteri. The sequence goes on from JADMNL010000022.1 coordinate 90,020,090, forward strand.
ACCAGTTCATAAGTCTGGGGATTCCACAATTACTGGGAACTACAGGCCTATCTCTATCCTGCCGCCACTCTTGAGTGTATAGTGACTGACCAACTGGTTGAATACTTAGAAAGATATCAGCTACAATGCCCGCAACAACGCTGGTTCAGAAATGGTCATAGTACTACTACCACCCTTCTGGAGTTCACAGGCTTTATTCACCACTCCTTAGATCAAGGACACCTGGTCAGTGCTGCTTTCATTGATTTAACCAAAGCTTTCAACACAGTGAATCATGCCCTCCTGGTCAAACAGCTTGCCACCACTAGCCTAGCTCGTGACAGCATAGCCTGGTTTGAAAGCTACCTGTACAACCGTACACAGCAGGTGAAGACTGGTAACACCCTCTCGGATAGCAGACCTGTCCTGTCTGGAGTTCCTCAAGAGTCCATCTTGGGCCCTCTTTTATTTAGCATCTTCTTCAACAACCTTCCTTACTCCTGTTAGGGTCACATCCTTTTATATATTGACGATGCTGTCCTGTTTACTGGTAATCCAGACCCTAAGGTTCTTGAAGCCAGGCAACAGAGTAAGTTCGTAGTCATAGAAAGATGGTTCCATAAACAAACGTTAGTTATGAATTATGACAAGACTAAAACTATGCTGTTCTTCAGCTCCCAAAATAGGCACAGAACTTACCCTCTTTCTATCACCAACAAAGAGGGCTCTCCCCTAGAGCTAGTTCAGCTCTTTAAATATCTGGGGATTACAACTGATAGTACGATGACCTATGTCTATCACACTGACAACATTGCTAAGGCTGTTAACACCTACATTGGGCTACTTTATAGGCATAAGCAATGTTTGACCCCAGAGGCTCTTAACATGGCCATTCATGGCTCTCTTGTCTCGCTTATTGATTATGGCTTACCAATCTATGAATCAGCTACTGAAACAGCTCTTCACCGCATCATAGTTGCACTCAACAAAGCATGCCGGCTCCTTACTGGTTCAGCCCGTCTGTCCCATACCTGCAACATGTACACTCACGCTAACTGGCTACAATTCAAAGGTAGACTCATACCAAACAGGTTTACTGTCCAAAAAAGTAAGCTTAGGCAAAATGCCCCTTGGTGTGCAGAAGCTTATTACCCCCACTATCAACCATCATTGCACCAAAAGCTCTACTAGCCAGACTTTTAATATACCCCGCTGTCGCACTTCTCTGGGACAAAGGTCCTTTGCCTACCGTGCCCTGCTATGGATGAACTCACTGCACCATGACATCACTTCGGCATCCACCTTGGGCTTCTTCAAGGTTAAACTTAAGTAACAGCAAGTTGGTGATGCCAGTTGTGACTGCTTCTTGTGACCAGCACTTATTCTAACCTTTTTGCTATCCTGACCTTATGCGTAACTGTTCTCAGCATGTAAATAACTGTTCTAACTTGCTAATCATTCTCTTTTCACATTTCCTCTTGATCCCTTCCACTCTTTCCCCTCACCCCTCTATGGCTTTCCCCATCCCCCCTCCTCCTCCCCCGTTATATCTCTTGAGTGCCCTCGCTCACTTTAAAATACTTTGTCCCATACCTCTGCACCTCTGATGAGGACCCTGGGCTGATGCCATCTCTCACCTTGTTGATTATAAGATAATAGGCTGAGTCTGTTCTCATTTTCCTGTAAAGGGTCATTTCATAAGACCCCACCCCCTCTAACATGACCCTTTGAATTCCAGGTTTTAATCAAATATGCACCATGGCATGCATTGTACAATGCCACATCTATTGAAACTTCTCTAGTTATACACTCTTGTAATGTATTGTATAATTCCTTGTTTTGTTTGTTCTCAGTCTCATGCTTTTCCAATATGTATTGTTATCTGACGTGGAACCTATGAAATGAGTTTGTTCTCAAAGGTGTTATCCGAAATTTCAATAAATGAATAAATAGAAGCCTTAGCTCGTTGTGCCTTTTTCCAGCCAACAATTCTAAATAAACAAATACATACGTTTCTAACCAGTTGATGAGTCCTAGCAAACTCTGCTCACTCTGTTTTCTTTTCCTCCTAGGTGACTGAGGAGACGGCAATGATCCTGCAGAAACTGGGGTACACCTGCACAAATCGGGGTGTCATCAAAGTGAAAGGAAAAGGCGAGCTGAGTACATACTTTGTTTCTAATGACATGGCACGGTCGACTTCCCAGGGCAACATGCTCAACTGATGTGAACTGTGAAACAGACACTCTCACAAAAGCACATATCATAGTGCTTTGACTCTGCAGTCAAGCAGATGGAGCTCTTACGATGTATATATATTTAAAAGCAGAGACGACAAACAGGAACGGAGCCCGGACTGCTCTGGCACTTCAGCTCTGGGAATCTGGAACTTCAGCTGCAGGACTTATTCAGTTTTGGATCAAGCCAGACTTCAAGTTAATCAAAACTAGGGCAAAATAAACCCCTGGAATTATCCATAAATGTTCTCTTGATGACAGACTTTATCATAGGCCACTGCACTGGCCAGGGGAATGGCCATGAGAAAAGTTCAGGACATTAGCCTGGGGTAGGCAACCCCCCCCCCCCATGGTTTCAGATCCGGACTGTGCCTCCCACAGCCTGCTGTTGTGGCAGGCTGGGGAACTAGAATGTGTCTGAAGAAGATTGAGGGGTAGATGTGTGGGGGGATTCAACAGGTTGAAGGGCATGGGGGTGTGTATAACCCCCTGCAGTCTAATAGTACTCAGTATCTCTTCTCTTTGTAGCAGAGTATAAGGAGATGAGATCTGTGTTATGTGAAATGGCTGACGGTGCTTTGCTCTCTGTATAGTAGCTGTGCCTGCTGGGGACAGTAGAAGTTCCTATCCAAGGATAGGAAGCCAGTCAAAGGAGCTGACCCGGTAGTATGACTGGCATTGGGGAGTCCAGGTTTTGTGTGAGCACCAGAATCCCAGATTGGGGCCAGCTGGTAGGCTGCATGCATAGTGGAGGTGAGGAATTTAACCCTTGTGGAAAGACTGCATGTGGACGAACCATTATTCATGCACCCTGCCCCCTGCTGGCTAGTCAAGGAGCAACACTGACACCAGCTGTGAAAGTCTGCCACTTTTCCACCCAGAAAGGGCGTAACTGTGGTGACCCCAATTGTCTGGTGGGGAGCAAATGGAACAAACAGAGGAAACCCAGAGGGAGGAGAGAATAAGCAAAATAAAGAAAAACAATCAAACCCTTCCTATTTAATCCCCCTTTTATCTATCCCTAGCCTTCCCCTTTGAGATGAAAGAGACGTTCAGAGGAGTGTCCCTTCCAGACTTCCAAGGAACGAGGAGTCTACTGGGTATGCTTTCCACTGCCATGTCGGCTGACCACTGAGCATCGCAGGTGCTGCGTGTTTCAGAGAGCAAAGGGCATTACATTTACAGCAGTGAAATGCTGAAGAGTATAAAATGCATTTTTACACAGAGCCAGTCACACTCATGGTAGCTCAAAGCAATTCAGATAGGGCTGCATGCAGACAAACACAGCAACCACTATGGATACCACAACATTCCCCATACAGCTGTAGACAATTGCACTCAGTTGTTTAATTGAGAGAGAGGTACAGAGTGCTGTGGCACTGGGTTAATTCCATAGTGTTTGTAAAATATCCCAAGGGACCCTTTACTTAGAAACATGAAACAAAGAGAAGTGATGGACAGAAAAATAAGTGAGCAGTTCATCTAGTCTGTGCCAAGAGTACCTATTTGGAGATGTTCTAGTCTCCATCATCCCTCCCCCATCTCCTCCCCCCTGCATTTCCCATCTGATAAATCATCTATATGCATTCCACTTCCTCTTGAATCTCACACTATTGTCTTTGCCTCCACAACCTTGTCAGGAGGTTTGCTTTACCCATATGCCATCCTTCTGTGAATGAAGTAATACTTCCTAATGTCTTTTCTGAACCTTCCCCCTACAGCTTGAGCACAAGCCCCACCGCCGGGAACTGGACATACATTTGTTTTGTTTGAACAGACTTCCTGAGTCCCCTCTGTTGAACCCTTTCATAAATTTGAAAGTCTCTATCATATCCCCCCCCCATCCTCCAGTAAATACATGTTGCGACTTGTCAGTCTCTCATCATATGCCCTGCTGACCATAGATCACCTTCGTAGCCCATCACTGCACTGCCTCTACTCTGTCTCTGTCTTTCCTTAGTTGCTGTCCCCAGAACTGGATACAGTATTTCAGATGCAGTCTCACTAATGATCTATACAGTGGCAATCTCACCTCTCTCCCTCCTCCTACTAGCAACATCTCTCCATATGCACCCCCCAGCATTCTAGCCCTCCCATGTACTCTGTTGCACTGACCAGCCTACTTTAGATTCCTGCTGACCACCACTCTCAAATTCCACTCTTCCTCCATGCTCTGTACCACAGTTCCATCAACACAGTTCACAGGCTTTCCCCTCCTGTGTTCATCACCTTGTACGTTTTGGCATTAAAGGGACACAGTCATGCCCAGAGGTCACCATACAGTAGTTGAAAGCCCATGAAAAGCTCTTTTGAATGAGATACTGGGACCACCTGTAGCTGGCCGCACTTTAGAGATATAGACAAATGAGTCCATTCATTCATACAAGTGATCACCATACAGGGAGAAGCAGGGGAGGGTGGATATAGGTCCATTTTCAGAAAAGAATGTTGAAAGAACTTGCAACCCTGAAGGTATACAAGCTTATTGGGCCAGGTGGGATTCACTTCAGGGTACTAAAAGAGCTTATGAATATTCTGGTTGTGCCACTGACAGCTTTGTTCAACAATTCACTGGAAACAAAAGTGGTTCCACAGGGCTGATGTTGTCCCTGTACACAAGAATGGCAGGAGGCTGGCTACTATAGGCCAGTCAGTCTCATTTCAGTGGTAGGGAAACTGGTGGAAATACTACTGAAAGAAGGGATGATTGGGTATCCTGAATCCAATTGCTGGAAAACCACAGATAACATGAATTCACCATGGGTGGGGGGTGTGTGCCAAAAATGAATCTGATAGATTTTTTTGACTGGGTGACCAGGGAAATCAATCAGTGAAGAGCAGTGGATGTGGTCTCTTTAGATTTTAGCAAGGCTTTTGACACAGTGCCACATACGAGGCTGACCAATCTAGAAGTGGGCTCTAGTAGTGGTAAACTGGGTTAGAAACTAGTTAAAGGAAAAGAGACAGAGGGTGGTGGTCACTGGTTTTCATTCTACAGAGGGGAGTGTGACAAGTGGGGTACCACAGGGTTTGGTAATGGGACCAGTCCTCTTCAATATATTTATAGGGGAAATTGTAGAAGAGCTGAAAAGGAAGGCATGCCTTTTTTGCAGATGATACCAAAATCTGCAACAGAATGGACACTCAGGAAGGGGTGGAAAAATGCACAGGGATTTTGGGAAACTCAAGGACTAGTCAAAAACATGGCAGTTGAGGTTCAATGCCAAAAAGTGTAAAAAATAATGCACCTGGGATGTAGAAACCCTGCCACTGACTATGTGATGGGGGGAGTTCTAGCAGTCACTAAGGAAAGGGACTTCAGGAATATCACATCTGAGGACCTTAAGGTGGCAGGACAGTGTGACAAGGCAGTGAGTAAGGCTACTGGAACACTGGGTTGCATAGGGTGGGGAATCTCCAGCAGGAGAGGGGAGATGGTTCTGCCACTATATCGCCTGTTGGTAAGGCCACACCTGGAATACTGTATTCAGTTTTGGAGACTGCATCTCAGAAAGGACATAAGAGTACAGGCAGTCCAGAGGGCAATGAAATGGTGCATGGTTTGCATGAGAAGCCCTATGAAGAGAGGTTGCAGGATCTTAACGTACACCCAGGAAGAAAGGAATGAGGGGTGGGGGGGGGATGATATGATAGAGATTTACAAGTACCTCAAAGGGGTGAATAAGGTACAGGAGGGGAGTCTCCTTCAAATGAGAACAAGCACCAGAACCAGAGGGCATGCAGTGAAGCTAGAGTAGTGGAAATTCAGGAGTAATGCAAGGAAATATTTCTTCACTGAAAGGGTAGTGGATGCCTGGAATAGATTGCCAGTGGAAGTGGCGGAGGCTAGAATAGTGGGGCGCTTCAAGCCTAGTGGTTAGAGGAATGAGGTGTGAACGAGCTTGATACATCCAGCAGACCAGACCTGAGTTTGATTCTCACAACCTCCACTTGCATACTGTGCGACTCTGAGCAAGTCACTTAGCTGCCCAGTGCTCCCAGGTCACCCCTGAAACAGGCACTTGTGCCTAGTGAGCCTTACCTGGTTCACAAAGACTAAAATAAATTAAAAAAAAAATATGTAAGGGATAGATACAGGGTATAACAGATAGGATGCCGGGAGGTGGGAGGGATGACGACGACCAGATAAAATCTGCAGAGACAGAAAAAGTATGGAACATCTGGGCGGACTAGGAGGGCTAAGCAGTCTTTTTTTGCTGTCAAATTCTGTTTCAATATTATTACTACACTGCAGTCATTTTTAGAACATTGTGATGTCATTGAGAAACAAGCGGTCACAGTTAAATCCCAAATAACAAGGGTCTTGTTGCTTGCACGCTGGCCTTGATTTATACCGTACATTAAGCAACTGTAAATCTTTAAAAAATGAAGTAAAAATATGTCTCCATAGACTTGTATGGTGCACGCTCCTGCGCTGTCCATGTACACGTTGCAAAATGTTGGAGTGCAGGGGTGTGGGCAGCAATGCAGGAAGTGGAAGGGAACATTTGGGTGTCCTCTCAGGGGCAATTTACAATCCTTTCCCTTCCAAGGGGCAACAACAGAAAATTATTAAAGTCTACTAAATCATCTCCCATGCAGGTAAGGGAACTTGTACTTTCTTAGCAGGGCATGTCTAAACGTGTCGGGAAAGGTACTCTTTAAGATGTATTTTCAGGTGCAAGTTTGGACACAGGCAGCACATGCAGTTGTGACTGCATCTTTCACTTTTGAAAAAATGACCTCGTGTCCAAAGGAAGCTCAGGAGGAAATGGAAGTTCTTGGCACTCTGCAGCCTTTCTTTTTAAACTGGTCTTCGAGGAAATAAGCACGGATAGTAAGGTGCCAAAAATGCATGCAACCTCTTCGGAAGCTGAACCAGGCTGACGAGCAGTGGGCATGCCCGTTGTCTGATGCAGCCCTTGGGAGACATTTACGGAAGTTAGGAATAAGGCAGAAACGTTCAGATTGGTGGGAGGAATCGACTACTTACCTCGGAGTTCAGTCATGTTTTTCTTTCATTTTGTAGAAGCCACAACACTTTAGTGAGCCCGAGTTAGCCCAGGTTTTCTTGGCATGGGTGGGGGGTCAAAATATTTTCTGGGCCCAAAATTTTGAAGGTCAATATTCTAAGAAAGTCTGCATTTTGGGGATGTAAATATATAAACCTTAAAAAAACACCTTTCCTCTTTTACTTCCAAGTCTGCTAAACTGAATGTCACTTTTTTTTTTTTTTTTACTTATGAGATCATAGCCTGTCTCCTCCTTTTATTTTAGACATGGGCATGTTTTTAACCTTAGATTTGGAAGACTTCTAAAATGAAGTTAACAGATACCCTGTCCTGACGTGTGCTTATCATTTTGAGTGGTTCATGCCAAGAAGTGCACCCCTTGGCAAAATATGGGCAAGATTCTCAGACCCGCCCAACATCTGCCCAGATAGTTAAGACCATGCACAAGGTGGTCTAACTTCTGTGCACAATTGCCATGACTTGAGCCCAGAAAATTATGCAAGTGTCTAAATTAGATGCGGGCTTCATTTTGTTTTGCTGTAAAAAGCAGCAAGTGTCTCAAACACGTTGCAATGTTTGAAAATTGGCCATGGGCATCCTGACACCTCTGCAGGGATGCAGATGTCCACAACAGGGACACGAGTGCAGCATCCCCACCTTCGACAATCCCGGTCTAAGTCTCGGAGGAACACAGAACCGAGAAAAAATGGCGGCAGAAAAACACCAAAGGTCCATCTACTCTGCCCAGGAAGACCTTACCTATTCCTTATTAGCCTATAGTCAAATAAGGAAGTTACCCTGTGTTTCGATCTGCCGTCTCCTTCTGCCTCATTATCACTTCCCCCCCCACTCCACCCTTTTGGTACTACCAGCCCAATGAATCTATCCCAACTTTCCTTGAACCCATTTATGTACCCCTCCTCACCACCTCCTTCAGCAACCTATTCCACTTTAACACCACCCTCTCCATAAAGAATAACTTCCTACTATCCCTTTTAAATCTCCCCAAACCAGCCTCAATGCGTGACCTCTCGGCACTGTTATCATTCCTGTGGAATATGTCCCCACTGTCTACCTTGTTTATCCCCTCAACAATTTGTAGGGTTGGATCATATCCCCCTCCTATCTCCTGACCTCCAAACTGTACATGTTCAGGTCTGCCAGCGTCTCCTCGTAGGATCTGTCCTGCTACCTCGGATCACTGTTGTGACCCTGCGCTGCACTGCTTCAAGCCTGTCCGTTTTCCTCAAATGTGGACTATAGAACTAAGCACAATAACCCAGGTGGGGCCTAACCAGGAAACTGTACAGAAGTAATATCACGTCCCTCTTCTGGCTGTTGAGCCCCTTCCTGATACATCCCAGCATCCTTGTTACTTTACCTGGGCTTAGGTTCTCAAGTTTTCCTGCCACTGGTCAAAATCCATACAGCGTCCCTAGCTTTTTCTTCAACTGTGTTTTCTCTCCTCCATCCAGCAGAGTTAATGTACCGCCTTCGTTGGTTTGACCACCCCAAGGAAAAACCATAGCGGGGTAATAACCTCTGCACTGCTGTAATCTAATACAATGCTATAGTTTTCGTAGGAACCTACAGCATCACATTACAGGAACTACTTGACAGCTCCTAAACTTGCCGACATGCAGCATTTTTCTCCACATACACACAGCACTGGCACAGCCAGATTGTAAGCTTGTCTTTCTTCTTTACACACAGCAAGCCACCAGTTTTGAAACCCCAATATGTTTCATTTTTGGCTGGGGCCAACCCCCCCACTCAAATTCCCACCCTGTTCCTCCCCTCCATCTTCCTGACTGTGCTTAATCACTGTTGACATCCGCAGACTCCAGTTATCCAACATTCTGAAAACAGAAATGAATTTCAAGCTTTTTATCTTCTTTATTATTATTATTATTATGGATGAATGACTGAAAACATACCTTTTGTCCTTTACTGGAATCTCCGTTCTAATACTGTTCAGGAACTGGGGAGGTCATAATCCTCAGATGGTGACATCACAGTCTGTTGCCATGGAGATGACTGTAATGTTACAAAATGTGGATTATGACCTCAGCTACTGAACAGCATCCGGTAAAAATTAACCCATAAAGAATAGGATCAAGTTATATGTTTCTACAAACGTCTCTTATGGGTATAGGCAGGGATAAAGGTATTCCGGTTTTCTGATTCAGATACACCCAAACCCTATCAAAAAGATAGGGTTTAGGATTTTTGGATTCAGTTGCCAAAAATTTTAAATTCTAATCAGTTGAATTCTGATTGAATTCAGTCAAATTTGGATTGGATTCAGATACCAAAATTTGCAAAGTAATTCTAAAATCCAACATTTGAAACTATCAGTGCAGGCAGAAAGTGAAAATTCAAAGTATTCTATACTTGGATTAGATTTGGCTCCTCCAAAAATCAGAAAAGGGCATACTGATCCAATTTTGAGGTATCTGATCACCCCTAGTTATAAGAGTATATTCTTGAGTTCTTTGGGTAACAGAACTCCAAAGCTGAGAGGTTCTGGTGCACAAAGGACTTGAATGAGAAGACACTCTATTAACCATAAAAGACGCTGGAAATGTGCATATAAACATATTATACATAAACAGAGTTATAAACTTCTTCGTAAAAAAAAAAAAAATGGAACTGAAAACAAAATGCTTTTGTTTGTAGAAAAGAGACCCCTGTGAAGGAAACGGACTATGCCAACTGAGCTTAGAATTTTAGAACTGTGTGCATTCAGACAACATATTATAATTTGAGTGTCTGGCGTGTTTAAGCAAAAAGGCATGACGGGGTGTGGGTTACTGGGGGCTTTAAACACATGATGTGTGGAGCATCATAAGGCCAACTGAGTGACTTAACCACTCACAAAGTGGGTAATCCCCCAATTATTTGCAGTATCTTTTTGCGATTCTACAATGGACCCATCAAAATGTGTTAATTTGTTTTTTTTTTAAATAAATGCTCTTCCTCAGCCGTGGTTTGATACAGGATTTACCCATGGGTAAAGACCTCTGCTGACCAATCTGGTAGTGTTTTTATATTTATTGTAGAACTAGGAATAAAAAATCATGACTGGCTAAAAATAGTGCTACAATTTATAATTTGATAAACATACAGTATGGTTAAAGAACAGAATGGGTTTAAATTCAGATTGTGTGTGTGGGTGGGGGGGGTTACTAATGTGGATCTATTGACACCAGCTTTTTTACAGATGATTGTCTTCTAGACTGGTGGGCCTCACCATGGAAAGTGAAGGGTGAAAATGGTGATCTCAACTGAAACCCCCAAAAAGTTCAGCTAACTCAGATACAGGGGTTACTGCTGAGTGACACACCTTCACGTGCCCTACCCAAGACAGCACATGCAGGAGCTCTACAATGTGGCTGCTTGGACGGAACCAGTCCAGGAAACAAGAGACCCTGTGCCAGTCCAAAACTCATGTGTCCCCGAGCCTGCTGAGGTGTCAATTTTTTTTTTCAAGTAACAGGCAGACCTGAACTTATGCTCTTATTCCCAAGTCAGAACTCCTGTTAAACTCTCTATAAGCACTTCAGCAATCTTGAGTTGAAGTGAGACTTGACTCTGACTGATTTTGAAGGAATGTGTTATTTATCACTGCAGCGAGTTTTTGCCGTACTGTGAAAATGTAACAATATACCATTAGTGCAAGTAAACTGGTGCCTGTGTGTGTTTTTTGAAGAAATCTATGCAGATCTGTTTTAGCCCTAACCCATCTCTCCAGTATTCTGTGCTCAACATGGAGATTTTGACCCCAATATTTCTTTATTTTATTTAGTTTGTGTTTGGTCTGGTCCTGCTTAGCTTCTGAGATCTGATGAGATAATTTTATGTGATAAGGGTGAGTCTGAAAACCACTGATCACATAAAACGACTAAAAAAAACAAACAGCCAGTCGTCATAAGGGTGACTGAAACTGCAATGACCATCACAAAAAGCGACAGTCGCTACATTCAATCAATACAACAAGCAAAATAAGTACTTTTATGTGGGGGGCTATGCCCCTCCACACACACCCCAAACTTAAAACAATCTACTCCACGGGAGGTGTGGACCCTGGGTAAAGTTTTTTTTTTTTAAACACAAAAATTATTTTCCCTGAAGCCAGACCCAAACCTGGGCCTGCTGGCATCGGAAACGGTGGCTTACGCCACGACACTAATCGGCCAGCTCGGCAGGGGTTGGCCACACAATATCCTATATCCTGTAGTAGCGAGGGTAGCGCCCTGCTATACCAGCTCTACAGGCTACAGCGATGTTTTTTACCACTCGCTTCCAGTGTGAGCAGTATTATTGAGTCGCTCATATTGATGCGCTCAGTAATACTCGCTCATATAGGGTGCCACCAACGAGATCATGCTCCAAAGTGGTAATGTTGCAGGCCTTTATATGAAAAAATAAAATAATAATGCTAAACTGTGCCACTCAACTGTGTTTTCAACTATCTCAATTCCTTCTATGTAGGCGCACTTGTGCAGAGCCATTTGAGCATGCACAGTCTCCAGAAAGCCCAACTGGCTACAGCTTCAGTTCTTCCTCTCTACCTGGCATACTTGCCCCTTCATGCTATAGATCTCTTTTAATGGAACACAAGGTTGCCCCTTAGTAGCTCTGCTAAGTTATTTAAAGACTTTGAGTACTTTCATCATTTTTGTTATAGTGATGGTTCATAGAGAATGGCCCATGAAAACCATCAAGAAGATGCAGGTCACGATATACAAGTTGCAAAAAACTTTGTTAATGCCCCAGTTAGGGTCAAAGTGACAAAAGTTGGGAAATGCATTTAGGGTTTCCCGAACACCCCACCCTCCCAAACCAGGCAGGAGAGCAGATGTAGGATGTGCCTTGGGATTCTCAAGCCTAACACTCACCCCATTCCATCTGTAAATAAGGTCAGATGTGTAAACTTTATGAAAATGGGGTGAGCGTTAGGCTTGAGAAGCCCAAGGCACACCCCGCACCTGCCTGGTTTGGGAGGGTGGGGTGTTAAGGGAACCCTAATGCCTCATTTCCCAACTTTTGTCACTTTGACCCTAACTGGAGCATTGATGAAGTTTTTTGCAACTTATTTCCTTACTTTTTGAGATAGTATAATAGTATCCTTATTTTACTGTGGGAGTGTATCCCTCCGTAGATGCATGTGTGTATATATTATATATAGATAGATGTAGCTGTGGAAGCACAGGGTTCTTTGGGCCCTGTGCTTCCATTTATAGTACAACAGTGACCATTAATTGTCAGCATAGCCTTTGTATTACCCCACCTCATGTATCCATTACAGAAAATTTTCAAATCCCAGCCAAAATGTAATTCAACACCACTAGTGTGAAAACACATTTTGGCCAGAATTTGAAAAATGACAGCTGTCACATACATGATGTGGGGGTAATAAGAAGTCTATTTTGAAAATCTGGGGTCAAAATGTGTTATATTTCAAAAGTTATGAGTGGGTGTAGTGAAATTGCAATGAATGGTCATAACTTTGGCATTTTTTTCATATTTTGACCCCAAATTTCCATGCCACAGGTGCAAAAACACGTTTTGGACAGGATGTGACAAATGACAGCTGTACTGTTCATGAGGTGGTGTGAAAAAGTGGCTATGTTGAAAATGTGGACACAAAATATTGAAAATTACTAAAGTTACGTGTGTGCGAAGGAAAATTTCACAGAACGCGCATATCTCTGCCATTTTTGGGGAATTTTTTCCCTAAATTGTCAACATGGCCTTTTTGGAACCCTACCTCATCAACACTGGCACTGTCATTTCATTAATCAGCCCTGAAAGGTGATTTCACACAGCGACCAAGAAATCACCTTCCAGGCCAGATTAACAAGATGACAATGACAGCGTACATGAGGTGGGGTCCCAAAAAGGCCATGTTGAAAATTTGGTCAAAAAATTTCAAAGTTACGAACATAAGTTCAAAATGCCATTGAAATACATTATATGGCACATACCTTTATTCCTCAGTTCACAATTTGGCTTTGAAGAGTGCAGATGTGTCCTGGTCCACAGAAAATGACAGTTCTCGACCTCCAGTGGTAAGTATAGGGTAAAGGGGGTGTGGGTCAGTGGGAGGGTATGGATGGGGGATGGCAGGGGCTACAAAGGACCATTTTCTTTTTTTTAGGTTAAAAAGAAAAGATATCGGGGGACTGTGTTCTTTTTACAGGACGAAAGGACAGAAAGGTGGGGGGTGCCACTAGACACCAGTTCTGTTCAGCCATTTTTCTAACATCCATGGTCTGCAACAGTATGATGACTTGTTCCAGGGCCTTAACAGCCACAGTGAGTGGCAGTGTGCTGAGCAGTGATAGGAAATGGTTTTTTTGCCACTACAGATTAAAAAATGTCCAAACAGCTGCACTTGGTGGCAGTGTGGTGAGCTCCAGTATCGGCTGTCACAAGAATGGAAAATGAAGCAGCAGCAGGAGTGACCGTCAAATAAATGAGGTGGGGCATAAACGATACCAATCGATTTCAGAGTGGGAATGAGCGGGCAGTGGGTGGCATGTGGGAATGTTTTCTTCTTTTTTTTGTTTTGTTTCTTAAAAGATGCCAATCGGTTTCAGAGTGTGAAAGGGCAGGCAGTCGATAAAGCTCAGCAAGAATAGCCCCTTCTTAATCTATATTACTAGTGTTTACATTACATCAATGAAGTGGAACCAACTGCCCTTCTTTACACTTTTACTGTGGCAGCACATGAAATGCTCAGCATTAATACAAATGAAGAAGAGGCTATTCTTGCTGGATGGTAGAGTTCTAGACAGATGCCCAATTTATGAAAGGTACAAAATTACACAATCGGCTGCAGTTTAATCAGTGGAAGTTCAAATTTTAGACCTGATGGATAGTATTTGCAAAGAAAATTCATTGAACATTCTATAAGAGGTGACACCTGCAAAGCTGCCCTTCCTGAACTAAATTAGTCTGACCTGACACCTCATTTCTGCTTACAGCCCTCGACTATAGCCAGTCCATCAGTGTTACTCTTTGGATAGTAGGGAGGGATGGAAAGATAGTCACAGGAGGAATTGTAATGACTCTGTCTTCACTTATAGCTTAATACCTGGCTATCTTGATGCATCCCATGTGTGGACATTTTGGGGGTCACTGGATGTCAAAAGAAGATCTACGTATGATACCAGAAACAGCACAGTCGTGCATCTTTTAAGAATGGAGAAAGCACATGAAACACAGGGTACTTACTAGTGGTGCATTGAGTGCCTTAAAAAAAATAAAGAGGAATACTGACTGTTCAAAGTCAGCCACATGGAGAATGACTTTGTTCTGTAGATTCCTGACTTGCTGGCAGCTACCGAATTTGCAGTTAACTAGTCTGACGTCGGTGGGGGGGGTAATGTTCCTTACATTCGTCTTTGTACTGGGTTATATTATTTAAAATAAAAGCTGCAGGCAGGGGAGGGCATCTGACACTGGGGGTGGGCATCCTGGTGTCAGATTATATAATTAAACTGAAAAGTGATCAAGGCACAGTGATCAGTGTGGGAGGTGCCACTAGACACCAGTGAGACTGTATGGGGCAGTAATTGGGGTCAGGGAGTGAGTAGTGCCACTAGACACCAGGGGAAAAAAGGGGCTCATAATTCCCACTGCAGCTGGCAGCAGGAGTTCAGCTGCGGCTACAGAACTATGGGGAAAAGCTCCTCTCGCTAAGCTGGGCACCTGGGATTTTGGGTGCCCAGAAAAAGTATTTCTGGCTGTAATTTTGCAAAACAAACAGCACAATCCAGCTAAATGGGGCCCATTTACCTAGGGGGTTCTGGTGTTTGATTTTTAAAATTAAAAAGATTTTATGCATTTTCCAGACTTTTTAGTTGCTGGGAAAAAAAAAAAGATGGCAGCTTGCGAAAAAGGATTTTTTCATCACGAAAAAGGATTTTGATCTCATGAAAAAGAAAATGATCTGGTGAGACAATCTTTTTTCGTGAGATCAAATCCTTTGTTGAACTTTATACATCTATCCTGAAAAATTAACTTCCCATAGGATATAATGGGAACTTAAAAACTTCATAACTTTGCAACAGTTTAATATTTTTGCACCAAACAGTGGTAGTTCTGTTGCCAAGTTCTTTCTACCATAAAAAATGTAAAAAAAAAATTCCACACTGACTGGGCACAAGGCAAGGAGGAAAAAAAATGCAAAAAATGGTGACTTTCTACTTTTTTAACTGTCTAGATCTCAGAAGTCACACATCTGACTAGAACGAAACTTACCACATCAAGAGATCTACCCCCCGCAGGACTGCACATACCAAATTTTTTGTAAATCCATTTATTGGTTGCAAAGTTATTAAAGTGCAAACTTTGAGGTTTAACATGAAACAAGCTACTCAACCCTAACTATAGGGGCATGACCATGCCCCTATAATTATTTGACAAAAACGTTAATGCGTCAGATAGGGTTCCAGTGACAAAAGGTGGGAAATGTGCTGTTAAGGTTTCCAACTCTAACACCCCACACCCACCCTGCATGCAGCACTAGGCGTAGGGGTGTGCCTTGGAGTTATAAGCCCCAATGCTCACCCCATTCCATGAGCAAATAAGCTGAGATGGGTACAGTATAGGAGACCGGAGTAAGCATTAGGGCTGACAACCCCAAGGCCACCGTGCATGTTACTGTGTGCCGGGTTGGGGTGCTGTGTTAGGGTTGGAAACTCCAGCCCTGGTGTCCCACTCCCAGTAAGTTAAACAAATCTGTAAATTAACACCAGCAGTGGTCATAGTGGTGGTAGTGGCTATCAGGCTTCTTAAGTTCACTGCTCAATACATCTGACCTGTAAATATTTACTCTAACAAACTATAAATTATGCATGAAGATTAAGCTGGCTGCTGAAGCTACTGTGCATATGCTGTATGTTTGTGTGAGGAGAGGTATGTCGGTCTCTGTGGTGTTCCTGCTTATTTTTTTTTATTTATATTTTATTGCTTTTACAATAAGACAACATCATATAATTATCTCATGCAAAAGATCACAATTCTCAATAATTGAATGTATCGATGTAATAAAACATAGTCTATGCAATCTTGATTATGGATGTGGGGGGGGGGAGGTAGTCCATTAAAATCCAGTTCACAAAAAATGCCCCAAATATGCTGCACCCTACAAAACATTTGGTGGTTGTTTTAAACTTAAAATATTATTTCTCAATCATGTAAACTCAACAGCCTGTGTTGATGTGACCCCCTCTTGAACATGGTTTTATAACCATATGTTGTGCTTTGGGACAGAAATATAAAACTTTAGCACACAGAAATAATCCACTCTTAAAGACTAGGAGCCAGGGCTGTAAGAGCTGTTCTGAGGATTGAAGGAAAACCGTGCAGCATCACAGTATTTATCCGCACCTCAGTAACAATTATATTTTATACATTAAAGACAGCCCTGTAGCCCCAATCAACTTTTAACTCTGGTTTTTGCTTGACAAAATTTTGCCATACATACACCGTAAGCTGACCAAAAGTTTTCAGATAAGAACCCATTAGAACACTTAAATTGAGGTAACATGAATTTGTAAACTGTTGGGCCTTAGAAACACGGCCCCGATTAAGCCCTCGTCAGATGGCTATTTTACTAAAATTATTTTAAAAAATTCAACATGTTACTTGAGTAAACAGTCCCATTCTTTGACCTTTTCAAGTATCCGCCTCGGAGTCCAAGTTGGCCAGTTCAGTTCGAGCAAACTCCTTGCCAACTGACTCTGCTTTTTTGCCTGCTTCCTTCGGGTCTGTGAACTGGTAGGTGTGCCTACCACATTGAATTCTCAGATGGGCAGGCATTAACAAAGAATGGGTGATTCCCAGGCTCCGGAGCTTCATCTGTACACCGTTAAACTGCTTCCTCCGGGCTTGAGAGGCAAAGGACAGGTCTGTAAAGAGATGAACAGTCTTGCCTCGACAGGTCAAAGACCTCGATTCCCTGGCCGCCTGCAAGATAAGGTCCCTCGTGGCTGCTCCAGTTGTGACTAACAAGATTGTCTCGGGAACCTTCCCTTGATGCATGGTGGCCCTGGGAGAAATACAATAAGCCTTCAGGAAACTAGTTGGCAGGAGTCTGTTGCAAGATGTAAAGCGTTCGGTAGCCAGGACTGCAGAAATTCTATCAGACTCTCTATCTCTCGCAATTCTCCGGCATCTCCACTATGCGAACATTCTGGGCCTGCTGTCTGTTCTCTAAAGCCTCCAGACAATAATGCAACTGAGAATTTTCTTGAGCCATTTTAGAGGTAGTTGCCAGGACTTTAGTTGCCATCAACTCGGCAACAGCAGCTGTTCTGTTAGCATTTTCAATTTTAACATCCTGCTCTGCCATTCGAGTTAGTGCAAGTTCTATTTTACTGTCAATTGCCTGCATATCTAAATCAAAGAACAGAAGCACTCTGGATAGGGAGGTCGATACCAGTCCATTCACAGAAGAAAGGATCCTGAAAGAATTCTTAAAACTGAAGGTGGACAAAGCAATAGGGCCTGATGAGATTCACCCAAGAATTCTAAAAGAACTAAGGGTAGAATTAGTGACACCACTGACTACCCTTTTTAACAAATCATGGGAGGATGGCATAGTACCAGAGGACTGGAGGAGGGCAGACGTGATTCCCCTTCACAAAAGCGGGAGCAAGGCAGAGGCATGAAACTACAGACCTGTTAGTTTGACCTCAGTGGTAGGGAAAATGATGGAATCACTTCTAAAGGAAAGAACTGTTGAGTTCCTAGAGGCCAGTGGGGCACAGGACCCAAGGCAGCATGGATTCACAGCAGGAAGGTCATGTCAGAGGAATCTAATAGACTTCTTTGACTGGGTGACCAATGTGGTAGACCAGGGAGGGGCAGTAGACATGGCCTACCTAGACTTTAGCAAGGCATTTGACACAGTCCCACACAAAAGATTAATATACAAGTTAGCCAGCCTTGGAGTAGGTCCCAAGGTGGTAGCCTGGGTTAAAAATTGGCTGGACAACAGGATACAGAGGGTAATAGTAAACGGAATTTACTCTGAAGAAAGAGGGGTTACTAGTGGGGTACCACAGGGTTCAGTACTGGGACCGGTCCTCTTTAATGTCTTTATAAGTGACACTGCAGAGGTACTGGAAGGAAAAGTATGTCTCTTTGCAGATGACACAAAGATCTGCAACAGGGTTGATACAGAAGGTGGAGTGGAGAAGATGCAAAGGGACTTGGCAAAGTTAGAGGAATGGTCAAATATATGGCAGCTTAGATTCAATGCAAAGACGTGCAAAGTAATGCACCTGGGAAACAAAAATCCAGGGGAAGAGTACACAATGGGGGGTGAGATAACAACAGAAATGGAACCTGGGGGTAGTCATATCAGATGACCTTAAGGTGGGCAAACAATGTGAGAAGGCAGTAAGGAGGGCTGGTGGGATACTGGGATGCATAGAGAGGCATCACCAGTAGAAAACAGGAAGTTGTTACCCATCTGTACACACAGTTGGTGAGACCCCATCTGGAGTTCTGCGTCCAGTTCTGGAGACCCCATCTCCACAAGGGCATAGACAGGATGGAGGCTGTTCAGAGGAGGGCAACTAAAATGGTGCAGGGTCTGCACCAGAAGACATACGAAGAGAGATTAAAGAAGCTTAATATGTATACATTTGAGTAGAGAAGGGAGAGGGGGGACATCATAGAAACTTTCAAGTACATCAAGGGAATCAACAGAGTCCAAGAGGGTAGCATCTTTCAGAAAAAGAGAAGTGCAAGAACAAGGGGCACAATTTGAAGATAGAGGGGGGATGGCTCAAAGGTAATGTGAGGAAGTATTTTTTCATGGAGAGGGTTGCGGATACATGGAACAGCCTTCCTGAGGAGGTAGTGGACTCAAAAACAGTGGTGGAATTCAAGAATGTATGGGACAGACATAAGGCAATTCTAGTGGGGGGTAGGAGGAAGTAGGCTGTTGGTTAACTAGGATCTGCAGCCTATGCATTAGCTAGGGAAATGGGCAGACTAGGTAGGCCAAGCGGTTATCTGCCGTCAAATTCTATGTTTCTATAGATTTTTGCAGGGCCTTCCATGGAGGGTCAGACCCCAGTTGGAGTTGTGGTTCTACCAAAGATGTTGTTTCTGCAGGCGTCAGGTTCTTAAGACCGCTTCCCATTGCTTTGTTGGCACAACCAATCCTACAAATTTTATGTTTCGATTCAGCTCTTCGAGTTGACTATGTTTCTGGGTACCTAGCCCCATTTTTTACCAAAAAGAAGAAGAGGATTATTTAGCTTTAAAGTCCTGTTTGTGAGGAGCTCTCCCTAGGCATGCCTTGCTGGTAGGTGTACTCCACAGCACCTCCAGTGTTCCTGTTTTTGTTGGAAAATGACCACCCTCTATTATCCACCACCCTCTTTTATCTGCCAAATTTTCGGATGCACCAAGTTTGACAGATAAAACAGGAAGCACTGTACAACCGTTTCCAGATTACACAAATGTAGTAGCACTGATGTGCTACCTTCATGGATTTGTATCTGCAGCTGTAGAAGTATGTGTGTATCTTACAACACGCATGAATATATGTGGGTGTGGCCTGCACTTCTGCAAAAAGTAGTGTTGCAATTTAGGTATTATGGATTCTGTATGCAATAGCAGAGGTTTGGGCCCCACAGGGGCCTGTGATTGTGCAGGCAGAAGTCAGTGTGTGCGTCTTACACCTGAGGCTGCAGAAGTTCAGGCCCCTCAGAGGCCTGTACTTATGAACACAGAAGCAGTCTTGCAATCTGGGTATCATGAAGTTCTATCTGCAGCTGCAGAAGTGGGGCCTACACATCTACAGCCAGAAGTATGTGTATGTCTTACAGTTTGCATGAGTATATGTGGCTACAGAAGTGCTGGTCCTATGGGGCCTGTGTTTTAGCAAATAGAAGTAGAGTTGCAGTTTAGGTATAATGGATTTTGTGGGGCCTGTGCGTCTGCAGTCAGAGGTGAGTGTGTATGTCTTACACCTGCGGCAGCAAAGTGCAGGCCCCTTAGGGGCCTGTGTTTCTGCAGCCCGGAGTGTGTGCTTACATGTCTTTCAAGGTGCATGTGTACCTGTGGATACAGCTTCTGCAGACAAAAGAACTTTTGTAATTTGGGTATTGTGGATACATATCTGTGGCTGCAGGGGCCTGTGTTTCTGCAGTCCGAAGTAATGTTGGTATTTGTGTGTCATGGAGTTCTGTCTCTAGCCAAATAGGAGTGTATATCTTGCAGAGTGCATGCCACAGACACAAATCCACGAAGGCAGTACCTCAGTGCTACTGCATTTGTGTCACCTGGAAACAGATGTACATTGTTTGTCTTACCTGATGATGGCTGTTTGTGGTTGCTTGTGTGATCTTGTCCTTTTGCTACTTGGGGGGTTAGGGTTGGAGAGCGTAATGGCACATTTTCCTAGTTTTGTGGTGCTAAGCTGAACCATAACTAGTGCTTTAACACATTTTTTTGCAATGAACTTCTGTTCTTTATGAGATAATGAAATCGTATACCCATTCACACTTGTTAGCAGATGCGCGGGCCCTCTGGACACTGTGCCAACGGAAGAGTCCATCTGTCTGTCTACAGAAATACAGGGCCCTACTTCCATTTGTGGGGCTGTCGGGAGGGCTGCGTAAGTGCTTCAAAAGTGGCTACAGATGCAGATACACATGGCAAAGATCTCATCTGACTGTGGAAGCAGAGGGTACTGTGCTTCCCTGCACAGCTGCAGGACCATCTAAGTCCTATGCCAAGAGAGGACTTCTCTTCAGTATATGGTTATCTGTTGCCCATGTGGCCAGCACTGCACCATCCTTCCCCAGGCTGGGGGTGGTGTTGCATGGTAGCACTGTTCCCCAAACATTGGCCCTCTAGCTTGCTCATTGAGCTCGCCCCCCAGACTCGGGTCATTGGCTGGAATAGGATTACAGTGTACTACCCACTGAGCCAAATGACGGCCTTGCACACAGCATTTCTTCATAGCTTTTTGTTTGACATTCTGACCCTACATCACGAACTTGGTGGCTAGAATGTGTTAAGTCCTACCCAACAGATGGCTTTGCAGAACAACTGAGAAATCATCTTTAAACCTGTGTTTGAAAATTCCCACCATCCTTATTCATAAGGTACAATCATGTAAACATTATATTCAAAATATGGGACTGAATACTATAAAATGGCCAAATAATGAGTAAAACTTTGCAAGACACAAAAAATTACATTGTACTGAATGTGTGACCTAAAAAGTGTTAGCTCGCATTTGAAAATCTTCAACCATTCATAAAACAAGAATTTTCTAAGTTTGCACAAAAACATTTTTTTTTTCCATATATATTTTATTATTTTCCATTCCCCCCCCCCGAGCCATGGGGTACTCATGCGTGTATGCGCATGGAGGTGCCTACGCCAGATCTGGTGGCCCTTCTGCCCCCTGACTTTTGTCACCACCTGCACTGCCTACGTGCTCACTGGACCTCCACCGGTGATAAGCGGGATTATGGATGGCAGGCATCCACCCTTTGAGGGAGAGCCATGGCTTAATCCACTCCAACCCTCCTCCCCGAGCCGGCCCCTGGCAACCCGGGGTCATTCTGAAACCAAGGTCACTGGCGTAGCGCAAGGTAAGGCACCAGCGCCACCAGGCTGGCGCACAAGAAACATTCTTGAATCATGACCAAAGAATTATTTTTTTGTGTGATTTAAACTTTATTACATTTTTGGAATCATACAGTCACAAACCAGTAACATGAAATAATGAGAAAAAGGTGAGGGAGAACCAAAGAAATATAAGAGAAAAACACTAAAAAATATTTAAATCCTCCCTACCAAATCCCCTAACCACACCCCCACCCCAAAAACTACCAACCCTCCCCCTGCCCCTCAAACCCCAGAGCACACCAACCTACAGGTGAACAAAACAGGGAAAAAAGAAAAACGGGGAGGGGGGGAGAAGAGGAGGAATCAAAAACCAGGTGGGTTCAGGATTCCACGAGGAGGCGGGACCATTTTGGACCCGCCTACTGAGTCATGTAGGCTTATGATGGATAGGAGAGTGTGGAACTGCTCCCATATTTTACGGTAGAGGTGAGGGCGATGGTGAAGTCTGGCTATCTGCTTCTCAATTGCCAGAGCTTGCATTATCTCCCCCTACCACTCCCGAAATGATGGCATAGTCTCGGCACGCCAATGACGAAGGATGATGACTTTTGCCGCCATGGATATCAGGGCCATATGAGCTTTGCAGTTCCCAAACAATGAGGGTAGGATGTCCCCAACAAAGCAAATTGCAGGGGTAAAGACATTATCTAAACGGGTCCAGCGAAGTCTTGATTCTAGGGACGTGGATAGGTTGTTCATCCACACTTCTTGGCATGTCCTTTTCCCCTTTAATTCTTGCTGGAAGAGCTTAAAGCTGGCTACTTCCACCCACCCAGGTGGTATAACCCTCTGCTCCGCCCCATGATGCCAGATCTTCTTTTCTGCTGGAAGATACAGGTTGCCTCCTCACTGCTCTTGTGTTCTGTAGGCCCTGGCCTCATTTCCTTCGGATTCTTTGAAGATTTTGTGATCGTTGTTTCTCAATCATGGTAAATAAGTCTTCCCCCGATTTCTGCCGATGCCAGTGCGGCCAGAAAATGTCACACACAGACCCGCATACCTCGTGCATCTACTGTTTGGGTGTCGGCCATGACACTCAGGCCTGCGAGATTTGTCTCGCTTTTTCCCCCAAACGTTCTCGACAACCATCTCGCATGTCTCAAGTTGGGCAGGCCTGAAAAACAGAATCCACCAGTGAAATCGAAGGAGGCCCAGTGGGCAGTTTCTGTGGCTGCAGGGTCCACTGAGTAGTTAAAGCAAATGCAGGCCTTCAATGAAGGACAGCGCGGGCTGTGGAGCTCTCCTCTCAGCCGATTTTAGTTCCACTCAATCCGGGCTCCACCTTCTTAGGTTCCTTTCGGGAGATGTGCCAGTCTCTACCCACTAAGGGCAAGGGACCTTCGGGCATGCATGTCTCCCGATCCCGTAAAAAGGACAAGGAACTGAGAGATTTTTAGTCTCAGCAAAGACGTTCTTGGGATCAAGAGCGATCTCGGTCCCAGGGATCTCCATTCTTGACTTCAGTCGAGACTGCTACTTTGGCAGCCAGCTTCTTGGCTTTTCCAATTGATCAGCCGGTCGACAACACGGTGGAGATCACTCTCGACCCTGTCGATCTGTTGTCACCTGACGGAGCCGACAACTCCCTTACCAGGACTCCGGTCCTGCCTCTTCCCAATGAGGAGACCCAGCCTGCTGATAATCCCATCAAGGAAACGGTCCCTGATCTGGGAAAATCACCGGTTCCTCTGGTGTCTCCCGAGTAGCCCGGTTGGCCAGCCTGATTGAGGTCTAGGTCTCGGACCCCCTTGACCGATAGGTCGAGGAAGATGCATAAGCACTCAAAGAAAAGGCGACACCCACATTCATCTTCATCCTCCTCTGATAAGAACAGGCTTCAACAGAAACTCCGTCGCCGCTATGAAGATCTTATGTGGCAACAGCTGATCTTGTCTGGCCAGAAACTGGCTTTGGTTTCCACACTGGCCATTACTTGGCTTTCGACTTCTAGGCTGAAGCCGGCTCCACTGAAACAGATCATCTCGGTTCCTCTGCCCGCAGAGACGGTAGAACCTGCCCCGGTTCAGCCAAAATTGACTTCTCCACCGACAGTGGTGGAGTCGCCACCTAAACAGCCCACGGGAGGGGCTACTTCGAAAGAAGCTCAGACTGTTCTGAGTCTTCCCCACAGGATTTCGGTCACCCTTACGCCTGATCACCCTAGGCACGTGGAAGGGGACCTTGGTGTTCGGCCAATTTATACGGATACTTTGGATTCTGACGACTCTGACCTACACTCTCGTCTGCTTGACGATGAGTCGGTGGGTAGTCCGTCGATGGAGGAAGGTCCTTTGTCCTTCTTGGGGATTCTCCAACTCATCTCCGAATCCACAGGGATGCCCCTGGAGCCTGTCTAGAAATGGGCAAATTACCCTCTTACAGACATTCTTAAGAGAGGGAATACCCCTATGGAAGCCTTCTCAGTGGCTGAGGCCATTGTTGGTCCAGCTTTGGAGCTTTGGCAGCACTCTGCCTCATGCCCAGCGCCATCTGCTTGGATGGCCCGCAAGTACATGGTGCCCATTGGGTCCCTCTTGGGGTTCACAGAAAAACCCTCGGCAGAGGGGTTGGTGACTGCTTCTGTGTTCAGACACACAAGCAGTTCTGCCGATAATGACAGACCTCCAGAGAAGGAGTCCAAAAAAATTGGACCACTCTGCAGGAAGGTTTATGCCGCCTCCTCACTAGGCCTCTGTCAGGCAAGCTTGGCTGTCATCATGGCACATTTCTCTCATGGGCACCTTGGATGAGGTTCTCCCACACCTCCCCATGGATCTTCAGAGTATGGTTAAGCAGGCCAAGCAGCAGCTTCAGATGGCCCTGGACCTCGGGGACACATGCACCCATTCGGTGGCAGCCATGGTTGCCATGTGTCACAGGGGTTGGCTGAGACTTTCCACCTTCATGGCGGATACCTGGCATAAACTCACTGATGTTCCTTTCCTGGGCACTGATCTCTTTGGCCCAGGTGTGGATGGTCACCTTCAGCGAATCGAGCAGTCCAATGCCACCTTGGACTCAGCTACTTCTACTCAGAAAAACACCCCTGGCACAAAGAAACAGCACAAGAAAAAGTCATTTTGGCACCCTGCTCCTGTGGCCAAGCAACCCTCCTTCCAGGGTGGGCAGCAACAGCAGACATAGGTGTGGGTGTGGCACCCTCAGCCCGCAGAGGAGGTCAAGGTTAAGGCGGCTTCTAATCTGGATCCTCATCCTCCAAGTCTGCCCAGTGATGGGACGGGGCTGTCACCCCTATTCCCATCACACCAGCTCTGGGTCCTTCTGTGGTGGCCGGCTCTGACACTTTCTTTCTACCTGCTTTGCTGTTACCACGGACAGGTGGGCCTTAGAAGTGGTCGGCCAGGGTCTGCCCATACAGTTCGAGCAGTACCCTCCCTGCCAAGCCATGTGCCCCATGGAAGGAAAGGATATCAGTCCACACTCGGTCGGCTCTGAGAGATGACATAGCCCAACTCCTCCTCAACGAGGTAGTGGCCCGAGTGACAGATCCTCCAGTCAACCCAGGGTTCATTTCCAGGTAATTCCTGGTCCTGAAGTAGATGGGAGGCTGGCGCGCCCCATTCTAGACCTGCACAACCTGAACCAGTTTCTCAGGCCTCACACCTTCAGGATGGTAACTCTGTCCCAGATCATACCATCCCTGAAGCAGAACATGTGGTTCTGCTCACTGGATCTCCAGGATGCGTTTTTTCATGTCCCAATCCATCCGTCTCACCAGTGGTTCCTCTGCTTCAGAACAGAAGGAACCGTATACGAGTTCTGAGCCATGCCATTCAGCCTGTCATCGTCATCGGCCCCACAGGTCTTCACCAAATGCACTGCAGTGGTGGCAGCCCACCTCAGGCATCGAGGGGTCAGAGTCTACCCCGCCTCGATGACTGACGCTTAGCAGGCTCCACCCAGTAAGAGGTGGGGAGGTCCAAGGATCTAGCCCTCCAGACCTGCACTCAGCCTGGCCTCCTGATCAACGAGGCCAAGTCAGAGATCGTGCTTTCGCAGGTGATATACTTCATTAGGGCAGAGCTCGACTCCTGCAGAGCCAGAACCCCGCTCCCAGTGGACAGGGCAGAGGTTCTCTCCTCCTTTGCTCAATCATTTCTGATTGGGCACTTGCATCCTGCCCAGGACTTTCTGTGCCTTCTAGGGTATATGACAGCCTGCAACACCATGGTCTGCTGGACCCGGTGGCATATCCGCCCCCTTCAATGGGAGCTGGATGCCCAGCGGACTCAGCACCAAGGTCATTTTGACTAGCTGATCACTGTGACCCAGACGATGTGGGATGCTCTCCAGTGGTGGACCGTCCTAGATCATCTGCAGGAAGAGATCCCATTTGTCCGCCCCGAGCCGACAGTTGTCCTCACGACCGATGCCTCTCTCACGGGCTGGGGAGCCCATATGGGGAACAACAGGGCCCACGGGTTCTGGACATCTGAGGAATCCCGATACCATATCAACCTGCTGGAGCTCAGAGCAGTCAGACTGGTGCTGTCAGCATTCGCTCAGCAGCTTCCGGGTCAACTGGTTCAAGTCCAGACGGACAATACCACGACCATGTACTACTTTAACAGACAGGGTGGCATGCACTCCTGGCTACTGTGCAGGGAAGCGTTCTGCATCTGGACACTCGTGAGCTGACTAGAGGCAGATCTCCTAGCCATCCATGTGGCAGGAGCCTCAAATCAACTGGCGGATATCCTTAGCCATATAGACGAGACATCCCACGAGTGGTCTCTCCATCCAGAGGTAGCTCACAGCCTGTTCTCCCACTGGGGCAAACCGATGGTGGACCTGTCTGCCTCCAAGGAAAACACCAAGCTGAGGTGGCTTCATGCCTGCTCCCCTCAGCAGAACTCGCTGCAGGGGGATGCCTTCTCGAGGTCATGGACCCCAGGCCTCTTCTACGTCTTCCCTCCATTTCTCTTGATCCACAGGGTGCTTCTCAAGGTGAAGAGGGACAAGGCGCAGGTGATCCTGGTAGCCCCAGACTGGCCCCACCAGTTCTGATATCCAGATCTCCTCAGCCTCACCAACAGGCTCCTGAGGAGTCTTCCAGCATGCCCAGAACTGATATCAGTCAATCAGGGGAAGGTAATTCCATTCTGAACCTTCAATCCCTGCACCTGACAGCCTGGAACCTGAGCGGTTAGAGTTCCAGGCTTTAGGTCTCTCTGAGGATGTACTCACAGTAGTGGAAGCATCCAGAAAGGAGTTGACCAGAAGGTGCTATACCTTCAAATGGAAAAGGTTTTCCATTTGGTGTCAGGGCAAAGGCCTGGACCTCTGTTCTGTCCAGTGGCTAGCATCTTAGACTACCTTTCGTCTCTGTCTAAAGGGGATCTTCGGTCTACGACCCTTAAGGTGCACCTGGCAGCCATCTCTACTTACCAGGTGTGGGCTGGTCAGCAGACAGTGGCACAGGAGAAGGTGGTCTGGTGCTTTTTCAAAGGCCTAGATCACATATCCCCTCTGGTGTGTGAACCTCCACCTCTGTGGGATTTACTGCTGGTTTTGGCAAAACTCATGGGCAAGCCATTCGAACCGATGTACAAGTGTGCGATGTCACACTTGTCATGGAAGACTGCCTTCCTGGTGGCTACCACGTCAGCCAGAAGGACTGGGGAGCTCCAAGCGCTTTTGGTGGAGTCTCCTTACCTGGTCTTCCACAGGGATAAGACTGTCCTGTGCCCCCACTTGAAATTCCTCCCGAAGGTGGTGTCAGAGTTGCATCTTAACCAGGTGATGATGAATCTGCCTGTGTTCTACCTGAACTACACCTCAGATGCCAAATACAGGCTCTATACTCTGGACCTGAGATGAGCTTTCTCCTATTACAAGGAGAGAACGGTGGAAATTTGGGGAGAGGTTCACCAGCTGTTTGTCACCTATGCTGAAGCCGCACCTGGCAGACAACAAAGCGGATGACTGGCAGGTGGATCACTTCCTGCATTGATCTCTGCTATAGGTTGGTGGGTAGGGAGCCTCCCATATGGCTAACGGCTCATTCCACCCACCATACTGCTGCATCGGTGGTTGCATACAGGGACATCCCTATCCAGGGAATCTGTCAGGATGCTACCTGGAAGACAGCAAACACCTTCATCACCCACCATATCGACCTTGAGTCACACTGGGATGTTGGTTTTGGGGTCTCAGTTCTCCAGTCTCTGTTCTCTAAGTAGGGGGTGGTGTGCGCCTTGCCTCCCTCCTCCCAGGGAACTGCTAAGAGTTTGCCAAGAAGTGTGGTTGAACAACATATCCACATCCCTAGAAAAACAGGTTACTCACCTGTAACAGTAGTTCTAGGAGTGGTATATGTTGTTCATCCACACTGACCCACCCGACCACCCTGGCTGCGATGCACAACCTGGCTTTCAGTGGGCTAAGATCTGGCATCATGGGGCAGAGCCGAGGGTTATACCACCCGGGTGGGAGGGAGAAGCCAGGTTTAATACCTTCCGGCAAGAATTAAAGGAGAAAGGGATATGCCAAGAAGGGTGGATGAACTACATATACCATTCCTAGAACTACTGTTACAGGTGAGTAACCTGGTTTTTTTAGACCACAAAGAAGCCACTTTAGGGCATTCACATAACATGTGGTAAAGGTGACCTTCCGCTGTTCCACATCAGGTGCATAGAGGGGTGGCCGAATGACCCATCTTATATAATTTATCAGGGGTATAGTAAAGGTTAAGTAATATCCTGAACTGGGTCCAACAGTAATGATCTCTTTTAATAAACTTATATAAGTTACCCCAGATACGTCCCCAGCGTCCGTGTCAAGATTCCATTGAAAAGCCTGCTGCCAGTAAAAGACCAAAGAAGTCTTTGTCCTCATATCAAAATCTCCATCCTACCCAAAATATATATATATATTTTTTTGGTTCTCCCAAACCATTCCTGGGTCTCACTTAAAGGGAAACATCCATGACAAATTAGGCCATGCCTGGGTGTAAGGCATGGCCCGATAATTTTTCTCGCAAAATCAATATATTTTTAGCACTTACTGGCACGGAAGTATTTCCTTCATATCTAGTTGATCCTGCATTGGTGCCACTCGTATTTCCAACCCACACGGCACACCCACAACCACCTGCAGCTGTCTCCGTATGAAGTTTCATACAGGGAGCAGCCTGGGGTGCACCCATTGAGATTCTATGTGAATAGAGCTATTAACAGCTCTGGTTTCTGAAGTACACGTCCCGGTGAAATACCAAGACTTGGTATACACTGGCAGCCGAGTAAGTGCTAAAAATATATTGATTTTGCTAAAAAGATTATTGGGCTGTGCCTTACAATTTGTCACAGACGTTTCCCTTTAATGTGCAACAAAGAATTATTTGTCCACATATAAAAATCATATAACCCAGCCCAAAAACTGTTACTTTTTTTATTTTTGCTTTTTTAGTTTGCATGAAAAAGTCTTGTGTTGCACTTAAAATGTGTGACCAAAAAAGTAACCCAGCAGAAAAACAATTTTCAGTGATGTTGTAAATGTGATAAGAATTAGCAGTTTGCGACATAACAATCGGTCATTTAATAAGCTAATGGCCAAAGAGCTTTTTTATTTACACACTGACTCCACGTCATGAACTTAGTTGCTAGAATGTTTTAAATCCTACCTGAAAGGTGATTTCGTGCAGTGACTGTGAAATCATCTTTCAACCTGTACTTGAAAATTCCCCCTGCTCACGAGGTAGGGTTATGGAAACAGTATATTTTAAATCTGGGACTAAAATATGATAAAAATGGCCAAGTCATGAGTAGAAAATGGAATTCTTGTGAAATTTCAGTGCGTCACAAGAGTTTTTCATGTTCACTAAAAATGGAATTCTTGGTTGACACATTTAAGTGCAACCCAAGAATTCCATTTTCTGTGTGCACAGAAAAAAATTGAGTCACAAATTCTTTCTACATAGATTTTGTATGCATCTGAGCCCTGGCAGGCAGCTTCACCCTCAAGCGGAGGACTCTCTCTCCGGCTCTGCCGATCCCATACTATGTGGCTGGAAATCCCCCATGGGTTGCAGCTTCCCCGAAGACCCAATCAGACTCTGGGACTGCTCCTGGGGCAGCAGGCCATCATCGGAACCTGCCAGGCTCGATTTCTTTTTCCTCCCTCACCGACTCACACGTCGGCTCAAGCTTCCCGACCCGTATCCCCCTCCAGCTGTTGCTAGAGGGCAATAAGCAGGTGAGACAGCTATCCCTCCCTCCCTCCCTGAGAGAGGAGAGCAGTCTTCCGGACGCTCAATCCTCTCTCACCCCTGCCGACCTGGGCTCATTCCTGGTGTGGCATCCAGCATCTCAACCATCAGCACCACCGGGCTGGCCTTGTGCCATAAATTTTAATGTCACACTTTAATGTTGCAATTAAATGTGCAACACAAAAATTTGCAGCTCAAAACACGTACATTGGCCATTTCAGTAAACTGAAAGCCAAAGTCCCAAAAATGCATTTTTGGCTCATTTGTGGATAAACAAACAACAGAATCTTGCTTAACAGGTCTAGCTGAGCAAGATTCATGTGTTTGTTTTTTCAAATAACTAATTTCTATGCGTTGTTTTTGTCCAGAAAAAAAAATGAAACAATATGGAGGTCGTTGCAACACAAAACGTTTTCCTTGTAACATGAAAAACACTACTTTTGTGAAAGGAAAACAGCTAATAAAAGATAAATTATGTGTCAAATCAGATGGTTATCCTGAAACCTTAGTAAGCATGCTCAGAAGCCAAATTTCAAAGTCTTATAGCTCTGGAACCAGTTAATTTGTTTTGTGAAACCTTCAAAGGCACACCCTTGGCATAAGCCCCTTTATTGCTGAACATTTCGGAACAAAATTCCAACTCATCTAGTATGTAGGTGAGAGCACAAAAAGGGCCAAAAGTGATGCTTTTGTGTATTTATGGCATATCTGGATCACAGAACCTCAATAAGCAGTCATCATGAAATTTCCCACGTCTCACGAGCTTGCCACTTAGACCACGCATGACAAATCTGGGGCAATTCTGTCAAATGCTGCCAAAGTTATTCATGTGCAAAAATTGGGGTTTAACATTGAGACTTATATACAAGAAGAGTGTGGTAAAAATGACAAGCTTATAGGATATACAATAGGCAGACTCAAAATATGCAAATTTATCTTCAAATGTGAGGGGGCAGGACCATAACTCACAAGTGGCAGAGCCACGAGTGAGTTATGAAAGTCCTGCCCACTCACAAGTGATGATAAATTACTTATTTTGAGTCAGGCTATTATACATTTGATATATACAACAGTAATTTACAAGGTATACCTTTTTTTTTTTTTGAAATTCAATATTTCATTGAATTTACAATCCACATATCCAGAAAGGAAGCTACAGGATTAACTGTACACAATATTGGCCAGGATAGATACAGAGTAGCATACATCAGACTGTTTCCGGATCCAATAAAACCAACACAATACCCATGCCCCTATAAACCCTCCCCCTTCCCCCACCCTCCCCCTGGAGTGTGCCTAATAAACATAACAACACAAAAGAAATACGTGAATTAGAGAATAACAGTTCGCATTTACCAGAGATGAATAAGACCAAACCAATTAAGATAAACAGAGACACGTACTTTCCATATTTCAATTTAAGTATAGGGCATATAATTTACCCCATTTGCGATTAAATACATCCATACAATTCCGGGAGCTAGCTATCAATCTCTCGGTATTGAAGCAAAGTGACATCTCCTTCAACTATTCTTCATGTGTTATAACTGATTGATCCACCCAATGCTTGAGAACTAATCTTTTAACTACAATAGAAATTAAGGCCATGTGAAATCTACGTTCTTTAATATTAATGGTCGAGAGCATCCCAAGGATACATATCTCTATAGTAAATAGGTCTCCTAATCCCATTAAAGGGTCTAGGTTAGATTGAATACCATTCCAGAGTGGAGCCACTTTGCTACAATGCCAGAAAATGTGAATCAGGTTTCCTTCAGATAAATCACATCTGGTACAGGTTGCCACAGGAAGCCTACCCAGCTTGGCTAGCTTAACCGGAGTGTAATACATATTATTTAAAATATGGTACTGAATAAGTCTGTGTCTATCTTGGGTAAGATACCTATATAGGTCCTTCCAAACCTGACTCAAGTTGGGACTAACATCAGTCAGAAGGGAAGCCCAAACTTTAGAACCCGGAAGAACATTCGGAAAATTTATTCCCAAAAGAAAAGAATAAATAGCGATATACCAGTGGGTTTACTAGCATATCTCTGTACCTGTTCCAAAAAGGGCTTAATTCAAGATTGTGATGGTGCGATTCCGAAATTGGACACCATAAGGTGTCTCACCTGAAGCACTTTGAAAATATATTTCTGAGGGATGTTGAATTTAGCTATTATGTCTGGGGATGACAGGAGAGCGGTTTGACCATATAGGTCCTCTACTGAAACTTCCTGTAACTGAGGAAGCCAATCCAGAAAAAGTAATGAGCCCCCAATTTTAATATTTGGATTCTGAAAAAGGGGTTGAGCCATATCTTTTTTATGTGAAATATTAAAAAAATTCCAGCATTGCGCTAAAACCTTAATGGAAACTCCCACTACTGAATCTTGTATGGAGTTTGGTAACGCGGAACTAGGAGAGAAAAATATTCCTGTGGAATTAAAGCCGTGAAGAGTAAGAAGTTTCCTTTCTAATTGTAGCCAGATAGGTAAGTAACCATCACTTGTGTCTGAAAATCATCTTCCCATTTTTGACAGATGGCTTGCCCAATAATAAAAGTTGAAATTAGGGAGACGAAGCCCCCCTAATTCCTTAGAGAGGCTAAGTTTGGTGAAAGAGCGCCTGGGAAATTTACCCCGCCAGATAAATTTGGAAAGGACAGAGTGGAATTGATGAAAATAGGACAATGGGAGCCAGAGATTTAATAAATTTAGGGGATAAAAGAGACGAGGGAGGACATTCATTTTAACAATACTGATACGACCCCATATTGAGAGGGGGAGGCTCTCCCATCTTTGAAGGTCCTGTTGAATATTCGTTATTAGGTCATCTAAATTAAGCTTCCTAAAAGTCTCTGGGTCTTTGGTGAGATGAATGCCTAGATATTTAATAGAGTGAGGGGACCACTTCATGCCTAGATGGGCAAAGTTAGCCTGGTGGGTAAGAGCATTTAGAGGAAAAATTATGGTTTTCGACAAATTTAACTTATAATTGGACACGAGTCCGAACTGTCTAATAATTTGTAATGCATGTGATAACGATTTACCGGGATAGGTCAAATGGAGTAGGATGTCCTCTGCATATACCGAGAGGGTTAAGGACTGTTGAAATATTGTGCAGCCCTTGACCTGAGAAGCGCACTTGAGACTACGTAGAAGGGGTTCCAAATATAAATTGAAAAGAAAGGGAGATAAGGGGCAGCCTTGCCTGGTGCCTGTAAATAAAGAGAACCGTGATGAAAATACACCATTACAATAAATTTTAGCAGCAGGAGCTTGATAAACCATCTGTATCCATCGAATGAAAACTGTTGGAAAGCCCATTTTTTTGAGAGTGGCCCAGATAAACTCCCAGTTTACTCTGTCAAAGGCTTTTTCTGCATCCAACAAGATTAAAGCCATGGGAATCTGGGAGTCCTAGGCAGCCTGAAAAATATGTGAAAGGGTTCATAGGTTATCAGCTGAAGATCGATCTTGAGCAAATCCCACCTGCTCAGGGCTCAGCAGATGAGACCATACCCTCTTAATTCTGAGAGACAAGATTTTTGGTAGGATTTTGACATCATAGTTTGAAAGCGAGATTGGACGATAACTGGCAGGATCATCATGCGGTTTGTCGGGCTTCAGGATGAGAACTATTGTGGCTTCCAGCAAGGAAGGGTCCACAGTATCTAAAGTGAACATATATTCAAATAAATTTAAGAGGAGGGGGCTAATTCAGTGGAAAAGGTTTTATAGAAATTGGAGGGAAAGCCATCTGGTCCTGGCGATTCATCCAATGCGAGCTCCCTAATCGCGTCCTCTATCTCCCTCAAAGTGATAGGGGAAGACAGTCGAGCAATGTTGTGCCTGAAGGGATGGGAGGTCCAGGAGATCCAGATATTGCTCTATGCTTCGGGTTGTGGCCTGTGCAGGAATTTTACTATACAAATTTTTATAAAACTTTTAAAAAACCTGAGAGATATCACATGGGGAAGTCTTAATAGAGCCATCTGAGGCCAGAATAGAGGGGATGAGCCGTGAACTCTCCAATGCCCATAACCGAAGGGCCAGCATTCTTCCTGGCTTCTCGCCTTGATCAAAGTAGCGAGCTTTAGTTTTCAGGATTGCATATTCCGACTTTTCTTTTAACAAATCTGCATATTCGTTCCTAAGTTTCAACAGGGTTTCCAAGAGACCCGAAGGGGAAGAGGTAGATAAGATGTTTTCGGCCACCTTGATTTGGTTTGACAAAAAAATAATTCTTGCCTCCCTTTGCTTTTTCCGTTTGGAAGCTAACTTAATGAATTCCCCTCCAATATAACATTTAAAGGAACACCATAGTTGATCAGCCCATTCTAATAGAACCTTTATTAGTTTCCATAAAAAGTGAAATCACATCCTTTATGTGAGAGATTGTGTGTTCCTCTTTTAGAAGTTGTGTGTTCAATTTCCAGGTAGTATCCCGTTGACTACATGGGTCAGG
Organism: Neoceratodus forsteri; assembly: GCA_016271365.2. NCBI lineage: Eukaryota > Metazoa > Chordata > Ceratodontiformes > Ceratodontidae > Neoceratodus > Neoceratodus forsteri. The sequence goes on from JADMNL010000022.1 coordinate 90,054,694, forward strand.
AGAAATCACTATCCATGCCATCGAGTGATCTGATATGACAAACGGTTCCATACCAGTCTGGTGAAGGCTAGCTAAAAGAGAAGAGCTAGTTAGGATATAATCCAGCCTAGACCACGACTGATGAACCTGGGAATGAAACGAAAAGACCTGACCAGAAGGATTGAACAGGCGCCATGGATCGCACAGACCCAGTAGTCCCATAAAATCCCTTAGGGCTTGCTGCGGAGGGGATAGGGGTTTTAGTGGCCTATATGTTCTAGCTAAGTCTTGCGTTGGGGGTATATTCCAATTTCCCCCTATGATTAACTTGGAAGGCAAAAATCTACTCAGCTTATCTGCCAGACACATAAGGAACTCTGGACTACCTCCCACTGGGCCATAGACTGCACCTAGAATGACTGTATTGTTATACAGCGTGCCCTTGAATAAATCTGCCTTCTGGATCCGAGAGAGTTTCCTCCGCTACAAATGAAACATGCTTCTTGACCAGAATTGCTACCCCTCTGCTCGCAGACAAACCACAGGCAGTAAAGACTTGGGAGAACCCCTGTCTATGTAGCCCATTTGTTTCAGCAGCAAGAAGGTGGGTTTCCTGTATCAAGAGGATGTCTACGTTTAGGAGAACGCAATTCTTGAGAACTTGATATCTTTTAGTCATGTCTCTTACTCCTCTAACATTACATGTGGCAATTTTAATTGTTACTGCAGTCATCACCAACTCTTTGAAAGAAATAATAATCCCGAGTCAGTAAATAAGAACACAACCCCAAGAGGCACACTCCAGTCCCCTTCCCGACCCTCCCCCCTTGAACAAAGATGGAGCCCCAACCAGAGAACCCTTCCCAATATTCATTCATGTATGTTAGCAAAGCTGAAGAAATGAGATAATATAATTGTGTCCTTTTAACTCCCAACATTATTGCATCCAGAAAAGTAATCAGCCTTGAGAATTCTCCCTTCCCCCACAACCCACTCAAACTATGTACAAAAGGCCCCTCTTTGAAAATAATTCCAATATGTAAATCTCCAGTATAGAAGAACCAGCCCAATAGGCGACCTTCCCCTGGGAAGCTATAGCTCCATATAAATACCAGGCCTGAGCATTGGAGACAAAGACTACCTCAGTAAAATATATCAGAAGTGGCCAACAGCTGGCTTGCCCTTTAAACCTCCCGGGGAGATCGCCCTTCCCTCCCTTGTCTGGCACGATATGCAGTTCTCCCAAAGATTGCTCCGTCCCAAAGCCACCCGCCCACCACCCCTCAAAAAGGGGAAAAAAAAAATGTAGATTAATCTGGATCAGGAAAGTGATTGGAGAAAGTGCAGAAATAATTCAGGGAAAGTGAAAATGAGACCTTCTGGATGTAGACTAATCATCCTACATGAGATCGAGAAAATTAATGAAATGACAGTGCATGTGTTCATGAAGTGAGGTCCCAAGAACCCCATGTTGAACATTTGGAGCCAAAATAAAAAAAGAAAAAATGGCTGACATACCCACCTATGTTGAAACCCCCCACTGATGCCATTATACAGCTTACCGTGCTTTTCTTCAGTTCGTGGTCGCTTTTGAAGAGTTCAGATGTCTCCCGCTCCACTGAAGATCGCCATACTGGACCTCCAGAGGTAAGTATGGGGTGAGGGGGGGTTGCTGGGAGATGGGGCATAGAGGGTGGGTGTGGGTTGGGGAGAAGGGTGTCCTGATGACAAGGAACAGTTTTCTTTTTTACAGGGACACAAAAAAAAATGTCGGGGGAATGTTTTCTTTATTCACAGGTTTTAGAAAAAAATACAGTTGAGCACACTGGGGTGGGCCTCCCAGTGTGCCACGTGAGGTTTTTGTTTTGGGGGGGACTGAAGCCGATGGGGATTGGACACCCCATTGGCAAAGAAAGCGTGTGCATGCATGATGCAGACGGGGATTGGGCACTCCATCGGCAAACAAATTAAACTGGGGGGCATTATGCTGATGGGGATCACCAAACAAATTAAACTGGGGGGCATTATGCCAATGGGGACTGGGCACCCCCGTCAGCAAACAAATTAAACTGGGGGGGTATTATGCTGATGGTGATTAGGCACCCCTGTCGGCAAACAAATTTAACTGGGGGGGGGTATGCCGACAGGGGAACTGGGCACCCCAGGAAGTCGGCTTTCTGGGGATTGTGCGGCAGACGGCAGGAGCCGCCGCCATGTTTACCGAAATGCTTCACCGGGAAAGGCATGTATGGGAGGTGTGTTATCTATGCCACTGCATGACGAGTTTGTCTCCAATTGCAGTGGCACGTTGTTTCAAGTTGGTGGTACTTTGCATGTTCTTGTGTCAGTGCTAGCATTCTGGCTAACTGGAGAATGAGGGACGCACCTACTAAAGCATGCCCTGCATTCGCCAACACTGACACACCTCTGCATTTCTCCTACCATCAAAAGATGTTGCTTGCACAGGCACAAGACAACATAAAAATGACAAATGCAGAAAACAATGTGTACGCTCATGGACTGCTATCTTATACATGTTCACCATGCAGCAGCAGATTGCAAGTGTGAGTGAGAGTCACCACATGTAGAGACATATGCACTCTGAGGGCAGAGTTTTAAGCAGAGTGCTGGGGATGACATCATACCCTAGAAGCACTGGGGCAGAGATGGCGTGGTGACTCCAAAAAAACGAGATAGGAGAAAGCCCAAAAGAAACAAACAAGAGATAAAAGACGGAGAGCAGAAACACAAAAGCAATGAGGTAGGGGATGGAGAACCACAGAACAAAGGTAGGAGCGGGGAGGGGAACAGACATGGGAAGGGAAAGAAAAACACAATCACCAGAGAAAACGGGAATGACGGAGGGAGGGAGACACATGAAAGAATGAAGGCGGGAGAGTAGAACAGCAGTGAGAGGAGCTGAGGGGGGATGCAAACGAGAGACAAATGAGATTGAGGGAAAAAGGCAAAGGCAAAACAGAGCACTGGAGAGGCGGAGACAAAACACCAGAGGAAGCAGGCAGAAACCCAAGGAGGCTCAACCACACAGGGAGCTCAGAGCTCTGCAAAACGACAATGTTTCACAACACGCTAAGTGAGAGCTGCTGGGTGAGGCTGGCTTTTATTTGAAATAGGGGAGGAGCTATTCCCCAATATTGAACCTCGGGCATCAGCCCTCTCAAACTATAAGCTAAATTGTGCCTAAATATTACATTTTCAAAAGTTTTCCCAACAGCATCAGGGGCCCTTTAAAAAGTATTTATCTATGCAGGCAGTCCAATGGCTGTGCACTGCTCTATCAGCTGGGAGACAGGGTTCCACATATGAACCACAGAATCCCATGCCGAGGTCAGTGTGGGCCCAACAGCATCATGGGGGGGAAGAGACACTTGGCTCTTAGCGAGGGAGGGGGGGGAATCAGGCTTTCAGTCCTTTGTACACCCCCACACCCACCGGCTGATTAACGAGTGCCATTTGTGTCAGTTATGAGGTATACAGAAACCAAACAGTAATATACAAGATGCTGAAGCTGCCAGTATAGCTGATTGGCTATTTCTGTTTAGAGCAATATGCAGCCACCACTTGCAAAGTTCATATAAAGTGCAAGAAAAAAGAAAGGACTCACAAGTGGCAGCATAAAAGGAGCAGGAGACACCATGCAGCAATTGAACAGACCACCACTATACTGTATCTTGCCTCGCTAAGTGGCTTTGACTGGGGCAGTGGTAAAGACAGTCTGTATGTCCTCCCCCCCAGCCTTAGGAAGTATGCAGCCATGGTAACATTGATCATGGTGGGAGGGGTGGGCAGAGTACCGGGGCAAACTTAAAAAATAAAGCAGCAGTGTAAAAATGTTGACCCTACTTTTTTTTGTATATTCAGCTGCTTGACCCTCATGCTGCCACCTTTTTACCTGCAATCTGGCTGTTCAACCAGTGACCTCCCAGCCTCATCTGCTACTCCACCTAATGTCAAAGTCAGTGGGGATCCACAAAGTGTGGGGCTCAAGAGTGTCTGCAGCTGTCATAACAGTGGCATGGGAGTCAAGTTTTTTTTTTTTCATATTTTCTTCCATTCCCAAGCCCCTCCTACCTCCCCTACACTGGGGAGCGTCACATCTGGCCTCACATGCACACAGTGACATTCCTGAGGAAGAGGAGGCAAGTTCCCCGCCCCACCACAGGGGTTGCTGTGGTAGAGGAACTACAGTGCCTTCCCTCCCCAGGTGGGAGTGCTACCATGTGGCAGTGCAACCCCAGCAGTCTTGGCTGCCTGACCCAGTTCCTGAGTTTGTTCCCACACCGACATGGAAGCGTGACATGCTACCCACTGGGCCAGTTGATGACCCGACTCTTTACTTTCAAAGCTTCCTGATGTAGTCTGCACAGTGCTTGGAATTACTATAACAGACCAACTGGAACCAACTGAGGTATCTTACCCGAGTCTCTACTGCAGTTACTGTAAGGACTACCTTTTGAATCTACACAATAACTGCAGTAGCAATATGTCTAACCCTCATTGTAATAGGACTGTGGGTAAGGATAACACTGGACACAGTATATCAGTTACAACACAACTCAGTGTGGCTTTATTTCATACAAACGTATAAAAATAATAAACATTAATATTTACAAAATGAAAAAAAAAATAATAGCACAATGCTATTTCCTTTAAGCAGATTCACCTTCCTTCAGTTTTCAAAGACAGTTCAATCAGTCAATTCAGCTTTTCCTGCTGTGTTGCTACCAGTACCTACCAGTGGCGTCACCACGTTGATTTTGGGGAGGCTACAGCCCCCCCAATCTAAGTTAAAGCCCCCCCAATTATTTGCAGTAAAAAAAAAAAAAAAAAATTACATTCCGTTTCTTAATTGTTTGAATTCTGCAGCCGCATCTGATCTGATGCAGCTGCAGAATGTAAACAGTTAAGAAGCGGCAATTGGGCTCGGTTAAACGAAGCATTAATTGATCGATTCCTCCTGTGCCTTGCCTGTCGCCTCACAACAGAATGTCAACAAGTGAGCCACCAGCTGGCGTTCACGCTGAGACCCCACCCCTCACTGCCCATTGGAGGAGTAGTACACCTTTGTAAAGAAGTAACCAGCGAGCTATGGGTCGGTGCCACAGTTTATACTACAAGGCAAAGTAATCGATTTACAATAGCAGACATCACTCCAGCCCGTCATACCCAGCTGTTCTTCCCACTCTGATCTCTACCCCCCCGCACTGTACACAGTCCCTGCATTCAGTCCCTCGCCTTACTACCGTCACCACTGCGATGCCTCCCTACATGTACCCTGACTCTCCCATCAGAGCAGGCTAGGACGCGCAGGGGGCGCAAGGGGATGTGCGTGCTGTTTTGGCGAGTCCTGGCAGTACAGTGCGGGCAGAGAGTCCCACTCCCCTCATGGCACACATGGGACCAAATCCTGCGGCATAGCATGTGCTCACTCAGGGGGTGTAAAGGTTTCAGCAAAGCAAGCAACGCTGAAGAAAACACTCCTAATAGATAACCTAAGGTCTGATTGCTCGATTCATTTCTTCCTTCATTAAATATTATTTGAAATACTAAAGTTGTTTATTTCTCTCATTCCGTCCCAAAAGCAAAGATCAACTTAGGTTTTCCAGGAACAACATGGGAACCGATAAAGAAAAGTTTACAACCGAAGTACAGTTCCAACTATCTAGATACTTACCTGCCTCATTATGCCATCCACATGAATAAAGTGTACTTTCCCCCACCAAATAATTTTAAACAAGCGATTACACCGAGCAGAGGGCAGGTTCCCGATACATTATCGCCTCTCCGTGGAGAATCGGCACACTGCACTATAGATATTGATCGACCCGGGTCACTTCTGCTATTAGAAATGTTTTTCTGTTCCTATTAACTGTTGCAAACTGTTTTTATAGATACCATTTGGGATGCAAGACCACTACAGTTTATAAACGACTGTTAACCATGGATCAACCGCATTAAGAGACGAGTCAGGTCATTATGGCAAGGCTGCTCCATATGCTGTTTTCAAAACTTTTGGTTTCATTAAATGTGAGCCTTCATATGATTGAACACTTCACGGCATCATTCACTATCCTGGGCAAGTATGCTGTGAATCCCTCAACTGTTAATGTGTCAGTTGTGACTAAATGTACACACACAGTCTCTTTTGTCTGAAGCTATTGGCTGATTGAAGAGCCAGTTGCCTGGCCTCTGCAAAATTTCAAATGACAGGTTGTCATTTGAAATTTTGCAGAGGCCAGGCAACTGGCTCTTCAATCAGCCACATTCATTTTGAATCAGCTACTGACTGAGTCAGCACGCAACACTGCTTCGCCAGGCCGAGCCAATCGCCTTCAGAAAGGTAAAAGGAGTGCATCCGTCGTAATGTGTGACACAGGTCAGAGCCGGTATGGAGGCTTGTTTAATTACCGAGCGGGGGATTAATTGCCGAACCACTGGTGTGATGATGAGTCAGATACTACATAGTATACGCGGGTAAGGGAAGGGGTCAGGGATAGCGACAACAGCCACAGCGGCGCGGCAGTGTGTGTGAGTGACACCAGGAGCGAGCAGGAGCAGGACCGACCCACACTGAACAGGGCGCGGCGCGCCTCCACTGCCACCACGGACAGAATGGATTTGGATTGGATACAGCAGGGTTTGGAAGTTTATGTGTGATTATATGTCCCTGATTTCAAGCTCAGGGACATGTAATCATTTATAAACTTCCACTCACTAGACTCAGTCACTGGGGTTGGTGCCGCGGTGCGAATTCAGGGAAGGCATGGGACGGGTGGGTTTTACAAATTTACAAGAATGGACACGGGGGGGGGAGAGTGAGACACTGGAGGGATGGATCAGGACATGCAGGGACTTTATTTGACTAAAGCAGCCTGCCCTGCCCTCACCCTGCACTCAGCAGCAGCACTTTGTGGTGGAGGAGGAGGCTCCTGGCTTGCATGTCACGCATGCTGCCCTCTCCACACACACACCATTCTGATCATGATTGGCCTTGGGAGATAATGAATGAAATGGCGTCAGTTGTTGGAGGATGGGGCGGGGGATGATAGACACTAGGAGGCAAGCAGGGAGGGTTCATTCTGCCTACCAACAGCACAGCAGCTTGCTTGCACAGTGAGCCAATCTGTGTACAAACACGTGGTGTGCTTCTCCAACACACACGTGGTACACACTAGTCCCATTGTGTGCAGTAAGAAAAACTAGTGACACAGTTGTAGTTGATAGCAAGCAACAGAGCAGAGGCAGGCAGTATTTGGGAGATTCAAATCGGAATTCAATCTATATTTCTGAAAGTTATCAAACATTGAAGACTCAGTCAGTTCACTTGTTGGGCTAAGAGCAAGAGGCTTGAGAGCTAATTAAAAGTGTAGTGTGTTTTTTTTTTCCTTTTTTTCTCTGAGTGAAATACAAGGGGGGGGGGTTGTGTTTGTGTGTGTCCTGGGGTAAATTGAAAAGCTCAGACACAGACAACCTGCTGTGAGTGCTGCCATACAGCAGCATTACTAACTACTGCATATATGTTTATTTTTTTTTTCTAGTTGCAACTTATTTCAACATTTACTATTTTACTGAGTAAACTGAGTGATTGCTTGTGAAGAGCTGACAGCTCAGAAAAGACTGAAGAACATCACTTTGGTGGTTTATGTTTTTAGGCTCACAAATTTAGAACAAAAATAGCAGAACAGTTCTTTTCCTAAATTGCCTTATACCCTGACCCATGCCTCGGGTTTGTATTGTGGCAAGCTTAACATCACAAGGTTAGCCAGTTCAATTTCAGACACTTTTTATGAACAAGGGAACCTTCTGCTTTATAAAAAACAGTTCAATGCAAACATACTCATTTTGCTTCACATACTGTGAGCCCTGTGTGTTAGGCTCCATCTACTGGATTAAATAGCAGTTTTCCATTTCCAGTAGGTGTTTAATACTCATTACTTCGCGTACTGTGAGCCCTGTGTGTGTTAGGCTCCGTCTACTGTATTAAATAGCAGTTTTCCATTTCCAGTAGGTGTTTAATACTCATTACTTCGCGTACTGTGAGCCCTGTGTGTGTTAGGCTCCGTCTACTGGATTAAATAGCAGTTTTCCATTTCCAGTAGGTGTTTAATACTCATTACTTCGCGTACTGTGAGCCCTGTGTGTGTTAGGCTCCGTCTACTGTATTAAATAGCAGTTTTCCATTTCCAGTAGGTGTTTAATACTCATTACTTCGCATACTGTGAGCCCTGTATGTTAGACTAAGTCTGCCACATAAACATTTCATCCCTGTGTACCAGACCCAATAAGAGGGCAAGTTTTCTTATAGTTTACTTTTTAGTTAGTTCTTGTCACACACTCATCAGCCTTGTTAAAAATGAGTATCCGTGACTTCTTCCGTCCAAAATCAAAAAATCAGAATAAAGAAAGTAACTTCCTAGACTCCAGTGATGCTCAACAGCTGCAACCAGAGCAGCCATTAAGAAATGAAGTGGAAGTTCCACCAGTACAAGAAGATGTAGCAAACACATCATCATCTCCCGGAACATCTCATGATGCACTTGAATCAGTAGCAAGATTTACGTCTGCTGCTACTGTTGTACCTAATGATCTGGGAACCAAAGAGGCTGGTCCTGTGCAGCCAAAGCTGTCTAGTTTTCCACAAAGGGATTTTGGAAAGCAGAAGCGTTCATTTTCAAGCAGCTGGTATGCATCATTTAAATGGCTTGAATATAGTGTAAGCAATGATGTCATATTTTGCTTTGCCTGCAGAATGTTTTCAAGTTGCTCTGGTCGAAGCGACACTGCTTTCACGTCCAGAGGGTTTAACAACTGGAAGAAGGCAATAGACAAGATGAGAGAACACCAACAAACAACAACACATACAGGAGCAATGGAGGCCTGGTCTACTTATGTGAAATCTAAAGAAAGAGGCAATATTATACAGCTAATGGATTCAGCAATGATTGCAGATATTAAAAGCGTAGGAGTACCTGAGAAGAATAGTTGAGATTGTTTTGTTGTTTGGCAGACAGTGAACTGCCTTTCGAGGCCATAGGGAGTGTGAAGGGAGCTCAAACAGGGGTAACTTTTTAGAGACTTTTGAGCTTCTAAAAAAGTTTGATCCTGAATTGCAAAATTTGCAGATTCACATGCCAGGAAATGCTACCTATCTCTCACCTCTCAGTCAAAATCAGATGATAGAATGTTGTGCAAAATTAATAAGAGAGAAAATGTTAAATGAGGTAAAAGAAGCAAGTATTTTGCAATACTTGCTGATGAATCTAGAGATGTTGCTTGCAGAGAACAAATGAGTATTTGCCTTCGTTATGTTCACCATGGTTCCCCTGTAGAGAAATTTTTGTGCTTCCATCAAGTAACAGCATTAGATGCCAGGAGTCTGACAAATGAACTGTGTTCAAAGCTGACTAACTGGGACCTCCATGAGAATTCGGTGACTTGCATAGCTCAGACTTATGACGGTGCATCTGTTATGAGCGGCAACTAAATGGAGTCAGGAACTATTTCGTCATAAGCATCCATATGCTATATATATGTTCATTGCTATCGCATATTCTGAATTTGGTCCTTGTAGATGCCTGTTCACCACTTCTTCCTGTCTGGAAATTCTTTGACATGCTTCAAGAGATACACGTTCTTTTCCAAATCTGTCCTGACTCACCAGGGGTTCTTAAATGTTCAAAAGGAGCTTGGGTTGACTAGAATTCTTGAGATACGAGTTAAGTTCTACCAGGTGGGCTTGTCAAAGCGAGCAACAAAGGCAGTAATAGAAACTTATCCAGCTCTTCTAAAATATCTTTCAGAATGTGAAGAAGGAGAAACTGCAAAGGCAGAGGACTCCACAGCAAGCTTCTAGAATTCAACAATTTATTTCTCCTTAAAATGTTTGACAAACTATTGTCAGTGGCTGATGGAACAAATAACTTACTTCAGACTCAGGCTTTGGACTTGGATGTGCAGTGACTGCTGTATCTGCGCTGAGAGACACAATTGCACAATTTCGTACTGAAAGAGATTTCTAGTTCTCTACAGGAAGCTGAAAATATGCAGAAAAATATGAGACACAGACACGAAAATACTCTGGGTCCACAGAGGCAAAGAAGCTACCGTGCTTAGGAGCACTTTGTTCCAACTTCACGAACTGGAACTGAACAAAGTGCATCAGCATCGCATGAAACAAGAACTGCTGTGCATTTGAGAATCACTGTTTTTACCCTGTGATTCACAAAATGATTGGAGAGATTGACAGAAGGTTTTCAAGCATAACCAAACACTGATGGTTGCGATCAATGCTCTCAGACCACAGTCTAACACATTCTTGGACCAGGACAAACTGAGGCCACTTGGAGAAATGTATGACTGTCCAGTTCTGGAAGAGGAACTGGTAGTAGCAAGAAACTTCATTTGTCGGCTGCCAGAAAATGAACGTCCACATGATATGACCAATCTTTATAATGTACTTCCAGAAATCATGTATCCGACACTGCATAAATCACTACAGATTGCTCTAACAATCCCAGTTACCACATGTGTGTGGCTCTCCTTTAGTTCCATGAGTCGCATTAAGACATATCTGAGAAACAAGACAGAAAATGACAGATTGAGTTCACTTGGAATTCTCAACATTCAGACCGAAGAAAGCAGACAACTTGACACTGATGATGTGATTGACGAATTTGCATCCATGACAAACAGAAAGGTTGAGCTACTTCTCCCAAAATCAGCACAATAATAGTAAAACCTGTATGACACTGATATCGAGCAGATCTGCTGGGATAATGGTGTGTCTGGCTGTTCTGGTCTCTCATTTGCTCTGGGGTCCTCCTGCATCCTTCCCAGATCTGCTGGGATAATGATGTGACTGGCTGTTCTGGTCTCTCATTTGCTCTGGGGTCCTCCTGCAACCTTCCCAGCAGATCTGCTGGGATAATGATGTGTCTGGCTGTTCTGGTCTCTCATTTGCTCTGAGGTCCTCCTGCATCCTTCCCAGCAGATCTGCTGGGATAATGATGTGACTGGCTGTTCTGGTCTCTCATTTGCTCTGGGGTCCTTCTGCAACCTTCCCAGCAGATCTGCTGGGATAATGGTTGGTGTGTCTGGCTGTTCTGACCTCTCATTTGCTCTGGGGTTCTCCTGCAACCTTCCCAGCAGATCTGCTGGGATAATGATGTGTCTGACTGTTCTGGTCTCTCATTTGCTCTGGGGTCCTCCTGCAGATCTGCTGGGATAATGATGTGACTGGCTGTTCTGGTCTCTCATTTGCTCTGGGGTCCTTCTGCAACCTTCCCAGCAGATCTGCTGGGATAATGGTTGGTGTGTCTGGCTGTTCTGGTCTCTCACTTGCTCTGGGGTCCTCCTGCAACCTTCCCAGCAGATCTGCTGGGATAATGGTTGGTGTGTCTGGCTGTTCTGGTCTCTCATTTGCTCTGGGATCCTCCTGCAACCTTCCCAGCAGATCTGCTGGGATAATGATGTGTCTGACTGTTCTGGTCTCTCATTTGCTCTGGGGTCCTCCTGCAACCTTCCCAGCAGATCTGCTGGGATAATGATGTGTCTGGCTGTTCTGGTCTCTCATTTGCTCTGAGGTCCTCCTGCATCCTTCCCAGCAGATCTGCTGGGATAATGATGCGACTGGCTGTTCTGGTCTCTCATTTGCTCTGGGATCCTTCTGCAACCTTCCCAGCAGATCTGCTGGGATAATGGTTGGTGTGTCTGGCTGTTCTGGTCTCTCATTTGCTCTGGGGTCCTCCTGCAACCTTCCCAGCAAATCTGCTGGGATAATGATGTGTCTGACTGTTCTGGTCTCTCATTTGCTCTGGGGTCCTCCTGCAACCTTCCCAGCAGATCTGCTGGGATAATGATGTGTCTGGCTGTTCTGGTCTCTCATTTGCTCTGAGGTCCTCCTGCAACCTGTCCTTGGTGGACCAGTAACAAAATTTTTCCACATGTACCATATTAAATACATGGCTGATAATTAGGCTTCTCAAACATATTTTTCACCACTAATATGCAGGAAAAGCCACCATTTGAAGGTAAAATTTCAAAATTTTCCGGGGGGGCATGCCCCTGGACCCCCCAACTTTGTTAGGATTTTGACTAAAGGGCATCAGCCCCCCCCAACTTGTATCCCTGGTGGCGCCCCTGGATGCATGAGGCAGATGAGCTGAGGAGCTGGTCTCACTTGTCTGAAGTAAGACAAGAGGAAAGGACCTGTACCTGGATAGGTACTACCTGTCAGGTACAGGTCCTTCCTCTATCTGCCTAGACAAATAATTCAACCTCTCAGCTCATCTACTACATGGAGTTTCAGGGGTTATATAGCCCTCCCATTTAATTTTAGGCCCGTCCACAAAAGGCAATTAAACAGTTTGTCTCTCTAGAGGCTCACAACTAGGCCAATACAAAAAGAAACGGGTGTTTCTAAGCCTGGATTATAGAGAGCTTTCCAACAATATAAACTAACACAATAACCATTTCTCTGGCCAGCGTTATTACCATTTTAAACATGAGGGTCCACTGTGTAAGTAAACTCCTCCCACTGGTCAGCATGGTTATGCAACAATTCATTACAGACATAGGCCGCTATCTTCCTGTCTACATGTCTTGACATGCCGTTTCATGCCTGAACATGTTATTTCAGGGGACTTCCTGGTACAGTCATTATTTTATCAGTTTTAGCCTTTACATTTTATCCTGGGGGCTAACCGAAGAACATTTTAAATGCACATATGCACTTTATATTGTTCCAAATACACTTTTATTCATTCATGTGCATTTTATGCCCTGCAAGCACCTTAACAATGTTGTTGCCAGCTGGCATGCTGGACTTGTATCTGGCACTACGTGGGAATGGTGGTGAGGGACGGATAAACTGAATAGGAAAAATAAGGCAGTAGGAAAAAGGTATAGAGAGAGAAAGAAAAAGACTGACATAGATGGCCAACCTACGTCAGGGCCAGAAAGAGGCACAGGATAGGGTAAAGGAGTACTGTTCTGCAACAGATTTATAGTAGGAAGAAAAAGATGATAGGATAGACATCCCTCCACCGGGGTACAAGGCCTGGCAGAATGCAGCTCTGCCACACTCATCCTGCCCTCCCTGTTAATGAAGGGCTTTTTCTAGTCCTCCTTCTGGCCCCCATACAACTGTCTCACCTTCTGAACTCATTACTGTGCGATTTTCTTACCAGTTCCTATGCAGTGGCTTCATCAGTCAAGTGGCATTAAACCACAATGTTCTGGTAAGAATGAGATACATTGTTACAGCTCTGTGCTTCAGATGTAGTCCACTTACTGAAGTCAGTTTCACACACATCACAATGTCGCGATGCAGTTCATAGCGCATCCAGGTTGGTGGCACAAGCTCCTCCATTTCCCCTCAGAAGATGGGGGCTCACAGAACAGACCAGATCAACAGCGCCAGCTCCTTCAGTTCCCTCAGTGTCCCGGACACACAAGATGGCCAACATGAGTGGTGCCAGTTCTCCCAGTCCCTCTTGCAGTCAAATACCACGTGAGACTTGTCAAGGGTCGGGGTGATTGCTAATACCCCTTGTGACTGAGGGGGAGTGCATGCAACACAGCATATGTGCTTAGAAAATGTGAGCTTTTTGTTTCCCGGCCTCTGACTAGCTGGTACCCTTGCCAGGGGGTACATTAACTTACAATAGATGTCCAGGAAATAAAAAGTACCAGCCCTGGTGCCCCTTTACCCACTCAAGTAACCTTGTACCAACCCTGCTTGATCATGACTGGCACAGTCTTTTGCCTCCTCACAGTCTGCCCCCCCTTAAATATTTCCCTGCCATCCCCCCACCCCACTATCTGTTCAGATTATCACACACCTTCCTCTCCCACGCCCCTCCTCTCCTCCTCACCGCTCCTATTTACCACCCCTTTCCACTTTTTTCTGTTGTCCTACATCTACAGTATCCTCTCCCCTCCACATCTTTGCTGTCAATTCCATTAACTTAGGTTGTCCTCACCCCTCTCTATACACTGCATTCCTGAGCAGCTCTCAACTCTACTCTAGATGTGTCCTAACTCTTTGCCCCTTTATCCCACCTCCTGAATCCTCAACCTCTGAGGCCCATGACAATGTCATCCTGCTAACTGTTCTCACTTCGTGTTTTACTTACCTGTAAACTTGTAACTCATATGCATTTACTATGTATTTTATGTAAAACGTATTATATGTAAATTTGCATTTTTGTAATAGCCCATTGTACCATGTAAAGTGTCCCCTTGCAACTTCTTTTTGACGTGGTGCCTTTGTAAAAGAGCCCCTGGCTCAAAGGTGTTTGTAAATCCGAGACTTCAATAAATAAATCATTGGCTGAAAGCACCCCACTGAATTTGAAATTGCCACCATTTTGTTTCTCTTGCTTAGTGAGAGATACTGGACCCCCAGCGTTGCCTAGTTCAGTGCCAGTTGCCTTACAAAACAGCAGATTAATCTCCGCTGTCTCATTTTTCATTACATTTTTTTTTTTTTTTTACATTTATAGTACTTTCTTGTCCCATTCCTTATGACTGTCCATGGCATGACTCTCGGAGAGCCAACCGTGCTCTCTCTCCTACTTCCTCCAGCTGGCCTCTTAGCAAGAGTTACACCCGCCTGGTATCCCGGCTCGCTAGTGAAGACTGAACAAAAGGACACTCTCCATCCGGAAATGGCACACACTCTGCCACTTTTGTCACATATCTCACAGCAATAAAAAGCAAATGTTTTCTTTTTAAATCAGCAGCGCTAGCAAGTCGCACGCTCAGTGCTGTGTACAACACTTCCTTAAACTGTGGTATACTGTGTACTTCACTCACCCTGGCTTCACTCCTGCTCCACACTACATTTACAGATCTGTTTTTTTTTTTAAGCAAAAAATCAAGGTCTTTAAATTTCAGTAATGACACTATCTTTAAGTTCTTCAGATGGTTTCCCCAACTGCCCGATCGTGCAGTCATTGTCCCAAAGTAAAAAAATTAAATGCAAGTAAGTGTGACGACAGGCATAGACTGCTGTCTCACAAAGAACCCCACCCCCCCAAAAAAAAAACAGAATGCAAGTGAGCTGGAGAGGGTGATGGTTCAAGACCGAAAGAGCGACATGCTAAGAACAGCACCAAAAGAAAGCAGTAAAACAACTGTGAAAGGCTGCACTGCCCTCTACTGGTAAGTATTGGTAAGGATACCAGTAGAGGAACCGTTTTACAAACTAAGCAACTTTTTGTGTCTTTTTTTTTGAATTGTTAGATATTACAAACAAAACTTTATGTATAGCCCATTTTCTAAGTGCAATAATACCCTCCAGGGTGGGAGGTATGGGCAATATGAGACCTTCCAGGGGCTATAAGGCCCTCTGCCTGCAATGTCAGGCCTCATTACGCCCCTGCACGGTCTGGTTATACCCAATACTGCCCACAATGTTGAGTATTATTGTTTGCACAGATGAGAGAAATGTAGGAATGGAAAAAAAGAGATGGAATGAGGCATCTGGTAGGGAGGGTTATAATATTTCCCAGCTACTGACAAACCACTTGTCTACATAAAATCAGGTCCATGAGTGGCTGAGATGGGCTATACCTTGCTGCAGTGTAGCTGATGCAAAATTTGTATTGTGATAAAAACAGCATTTAACTCTTAGTTCTTAGCCCTTTAGTCAACCTTGCTGATTGCTGCAAGGGGGGACTGAATGTTTGTGTACTGTGTTTTAGTTTATATGTACGTTTGTTAAAAGGTAACTGCAAAATCTTTGTATATCTCATTTTACCTCTCATGAAGTGTACGGATGAGATGGTTTAATGACCGGCTTACACCCCATCCTCTGTCCTGTACAGACTAGTGGTGCTCGAATACTGCAGGATCCGAGCACCTTCCAATGAATAGCTGTGCTATCTGTCCAACGGATCCAACCACCATCCAACCTAGGTGGTATGCTGGATCCCCGGTCAGATGGTATCGGCTGTCTTGATCCAAGGGCTGGATCTCTGGATCCAACTCTCAGATCCCTTCAGTCATTGTTTCCACTGCATGCTCTGTCCTGTGCTCAGCATGAATGGGCTCCAAGGAGACCGGATCCATGGTCACTGGCATCAACATCTGACACAGTGGTATTCGCTGCTCTCCTATCCTGGCAATGACTGACCAAGCGCCACTAGCACAGACCCACTATGGGAAAACTGAATGGAGTCAGAATGACTGTTGTGCAGCTGCAACAGGCTCACTGCGTGACACTAAGCAAGTCACTTTGTATTTAAAATTTAGTGATTGTGAGGGAACACTGAGCCACAGCTCATTTCCAGGTGCAATCGAGGACTGTGTTGCCAGCAATATTTCACTGCTGAGGCACAGTTTCGGCATAGCAAATTTTTTTATTGGGGCCTGTGCCTGTCTGACCCTGTTCTGAAGCCAAACATGACTGTATCCCAAAACACTCTACAGTCAAGATGGAGGGGCAAATTCTGTTAGTGTGTGTGTGCGTGTATGTGTAGCAGCACTGCATCCCAACACCCTTAACAGACCAGGAGAGAAGCTGTAGCCATTAGGTTGGGGCATGGGGAACAAGACTGTTATTTAAAACACTCCATGACACAGGGTGGGGCGGGGAATGAAAGAACTCTGATGAGACTGGAAAAAGCATGAAACCAAGGTAAGAAATATAAAATATGTATAGAAGATTAGAAATGTAACATGAAAAGCGCGGAAGAAACAAGCAAACAAATCACACTGACAAAGACAGCTTTTGAAAAATGTAATCATTTATATATACTGTAGTTCCAGTAGGAGTTTGTTTTTGTTGCTGTTTGAGAGTCTGTGCAATGATGTGTGTGTGTTGGGGGGGGATGAGAGTCTGCTGGAGCACAAGAGGGTGTGCTGTTGTGGCAATTGGGCCTGAGGAGTTTTGCTGCTATTCCTGACTCTGTGTGTGTGTGCGTGTGCATGCGTGTGTACGCATGCACAAACATGTATGTATGTGTGTGGCCAAGGCCAGGAATTTGCATGTGTCTATGATGGTAAGAGACTGTGCACTGGGTAGTGGTGGTGGTGGGGAGCAAGGAGTATGTGGTGGAGTGCTTGAATGTACTTTCTGATGATTACTGAGCTGGAGCATCTTTGCAGATGCATCTGTGTGTGTGGGACAAGCAGCAGCCAAAGTGTGGGTGTGGGGGTGTGTGTGTGATGGAGATATCAGAATGTATGTGACTGAATCAGCCTAGAAAAGTGAAGGCTGACAGCTGGGAAGTGGAGATGAGGCTGTAAAGTCTTCTTACGGGAGGAAAGAGGGATATGTGTGTGGCACTGTATATGAGAAGACAATTTTAAATTCATCTGGTAGGGTGTGGGTGCATTTTATTGGAATGTGGGTGACAAATACATTCTGCTTTACTGTTAAAAAATGGATGCACACACAAATAGTCTACTTTCTACATGATTACATAACAGCTATACAACAAAGAACTTACGACAGTCAGTGTTCTGGAAGCTAAAACCCTGGCTGGCAGTATAGCCTAGAGGTTAGAGTAATGAGCTGTGAATGAGCTTGATTCATCCAGCAGACCGGGGTTTGATTCCCACAACCTCTTCTTGCACACTGTGCGACTCTGAGCAAGTCACTTAACTTAACTTCCCCAGTGCTCCCAGGTCACCCCTGAAAACAGGCACTTGTGCCCAGTGGGCTTTACGCAGTTACCTCCAATGCATCAATCGCATTAGATGCCACCGATGGAGTGGCTTGATGCGCTTGTAACATGGGCCGTGGGTCAGTGGAGGCATCTGGAGGGTGCCCACTCTGCGAGATGGTAAATGAAACACGGACGCGCTGCGAGATTTGTAAAGGTGTACTGCACTGTCACACAACGGTGTACAGCATTATATACATACAGATGCGGTGAGTAGCTGTTCTATCTGGAACCGCACAGCTGGCTGCAGCCAACATCAATGTCCCTGTTCTGTCGAGTTCGGTGCGGGGATTCTCTTCATACCCGCCATGGGAGGCCTCCGGTGCAGGCTTCAGGCGCTGTGAGGAGGATTCGCCTTGCGCTTTGCATTCTGGGGGCACTCACTTCCTGCTGCCTGCCGCACACTGCTCCAGCGCTGCCGTGCTCCACCTGGGCTGTCCGTGCTGCTCCTGGGTCTGCCCTGCGCTCTGTTCCTGCGCCTGGCTGGTTCTGGACTCCATCTCTGGTGGCCCGCTCCATGGTAGAAATTCACCGTGCCACGGATGGTGAAGCTGTGGCAGTGGACGCCTGCCGGCTCGGTGGCCCGCCTGTCCGCCGCGGGTTCTGGTCCCCCTTCCCACACTCGGATGCCTAGTCAGGCTGGTGCTCCGCCACTCTTCTCGTTGCTGCGCTCGCTCGGCCACAGGATCCAGTGCTGCTAACCTGGGGCTCTGGCTGCTGTCGGTACTACCTCAGTGGGCACGGCATATACCCTGGCTTAATGCCCGCTCCGACTCGGGTCCCGTGGTGCCGTTCTGCCTATCGGTGCTGCCAACTGCCACTGTATCATTAATGCCATGTTACAAAACTCATTGCTGTCTGATTTGATCTGCTGCCTGTGGAACAGCAGTAGCAATTGTGCTAGTTGAACAATACCTTTTACAAACTAGAACACCTTCATCTGCTGGCATGTTTGTATGTAACTAAATGCAGAAAGGCTAATCAAAACAGTTTGTAACATGGCATTAATGCTACAGTGGCAATCGGCAGCGCCGATGAGCAAGCTGACATCACGGGACCTGAGTCGGGCGGCATTAACCCAGGGTTATGCCTGCCTGCTTGAGGTAGTACCGACAGCAGCCAGAGCCCCAGGTTAGCAGCACTGGGTCCTGTGGCCGAGTGGAGCGAGCAGCAAGAAAAGCGTGAAGCGCCAGCCTGACTAGGCATCCGAAAGCGGAAACAGGGAAGGGGACCAGAACCTGTGGTGGACAGGTGCACCACTGAGCCGGCGGGTTCCAGTGCCACAGGCCCCACCGCCCATGGCACGTGAATTTCTACCATGGAGCGGGCGCCGGAGAAGGAGTCCAGAACCAGCCGGGCGCAGGGACAGAGCGCAGGGCAGACCCAGGAGCAGCACGGACAGCCCAGGTGGAGCATGGCAGTGCCAGAGCAGTGTGCGAGGCAGCAGGAAGTGAGTACCCTGAATGCAAAGCGCGAGGCAAATCCTCCTTGCAGTGCCTGAAGCCTGCACCGGAGACCTCCCGCCGTGGGTATGAAGAGAATACCGCACCGAACTTGACAGAACGGGACACTGATGTTGGCTGCAGCCAGCCGCGAGTTCCAGGTAGAAACAGCTACTCACCGCATCTGTATGTATATAATGTTGTACACCGCCAGTGGACAGTGCAGTAAATCTTTTAAATTCAGCAGCCGTCCGTGTTTCATTTACCATCTCGCAGAGTGGCACCCTCCAGACGCCTCCACTGACCCACGGCCCAAGCAGCGATTAAGCTTTATTTGATCGGTGGCATCTAACGCGATTGATGCATGGGAGGGTGTGTGGCCTCGCCCGCACTCTATGCATCAATCCAGGCATTAGATGCCACCTTCATCGTGGCTTAATGCTTACTTGACAAACGGCAACTGAACCTTTCACACCAAGCTATTGCACAGGCAGCCGTTGTTGGCTCTAGCCAACTCTTTTTTAAATTTGAGCACAACATATCAGGAACCACACCAGAGGACAAGGGTAAAATTGCGTCACATCTGCCGTTCAGGATGGACCACACATATTCCTGAATCCTTTCTTTCACAGGGTGTATGGTCCGGCCAATATGGAGTTTTGCACATGAGCACCAGAGGGAACAGATGACATAAGAACTTTTGCAAGTAAAGCAACATCTAATGTCAGGTATGTTGGACTGGTTAATTTGTCACTTTTTTGGGCATACTTGGACAGGTAGATTTGTTACTTTCCTGAGCATGCTGGTATATGTTACATATGCCAAATATGTCCAGGAAAGTGACAAATTTACTAGTCCAACAAATAACTGCATATCTGATGTTAGATGTCACCTTTGGGAAGTTCTAACATCATCTATGCCCCTGGTGCCCATGTGCAAACTCTATATTGGCCGCAGAATATGTCCCGTGAAAGAAAGGATTCAGGAACATGTGTGGTCCATCCTGAATGGCAGATGCACACATTGACCTCCATCCATAATTTCTGATCTGAGTATGTTTAGATTTATAGGGTTAGATTGTGTATGTCCCAGCCCTAGGGGAGGGAAGAGGTTACAAGCCCTCCTGCAAAAGAAGAGCAGACTTATCTACAGCTGTGGTGCTCTCCATCCTTTGGGACTCAATGACAGATGGGATACTGTCCCCTTCTTGTAACTATTCTTTTACTGATCTGAGGTTGTTCTAACCACATATTTTTTATCCTTACCACCCTAGGTTTCATTTGCTGTTTGTTCCAGGACCCTCTAGGAATCCAGTCTCCAGCTGATTCACCTCCTAGGATTCAAACAAACCAAGCGGATAGAAACTTACTCAAGCCATTGAGTTTCTATAACAGTTTACCTATGGTGCTTTAATATTTTGAAGTAAGGGAAAGGGAACAAGATCCCGCGTGCCGCTCTTGCGCATGGGCGGGATTTCAACTTCCGATTAAAACTATACATTCCGGTCTCCTCAGTGCTTGGTTTTAGTTATCAGGCACCACGAATGACTTAGAAATGCTACAGTTTCTGGAGCAACATGTTTTTACAGTCAGCATGTGAAAAAACTGCACCTTGGGACTGCACTCGTGCTCGAGGCACATTCTCAAGGTGGAGACGTTTCCGGTGACGGGTTATTTAAGTTTGGACCGAGTGAGTAAGGGATTTTGTGAAAAATCGGCAAAACAGGTAGAAATATTTATTTTTTATATCTACAGTATGGGGGAAATCTACAGTACAGATGTGATCAGTGTGTGCCAAAAGGCACACTGTTCAGATTTGTTAAAAAACGAAGGGGCAGAGCTGACAGTGCCCCTTTTACCAGGAGTAGCACACTAAGCTGAAGCTTGTTTCCATATGCGACCCAAGAGTACAAGGAAGTTAAGTGACTTTCTCAGGATCACACAGTGTGCACCTAGGAAACTGTGGGATTCAAACCTATGTCTCCAAATCTGCAGCTCAGAGCCTTAACCCACTGTGCTATACTGCCTCTTAAGTAGAAGTAGTTATTCTTTCAGAGCTCAGAAGAATATATATTTTCCTTGCACCTTTATAAACTTGGCTTCTTATGGTATATGAAGTCAATGTATATGTAATTTGTTTTTGCATGTTTCTATACATTTGTTGCCCATTTGTACACTCTGAATAAATTTGTCTCTGTAATAGAAGGTAACCAGGCAGCATACTGTTCCTGAATTTATTGAGTATCTCTGCCTTTAAAGAACAACTGTGGCCAATTTTAAAAAAGTCCCTAGGCCCCTGGCCCCCACTGGTGCCTTATGCCGCCTGATAAAAAAGCACCATTTTTGGTACTTCCATCAAGCACCCGGAGCCTTACCCGCCTGGACTTACATAGTCCATATCCTGAATTTTCTGATGTGTAGAAGATGAAGGCAAGGGATCATAATTGTTGGCTCGGAGGAGCTGGCTGCCAGATATGTTCCTTTCTGGTACCACTAGGCGAGCTTGCCTCTGCCCCAATGCCACTCTCTCACCCTGACAGTTTGTGACTAGTTGTTTGTAGAGCACAGAGATGTACTACACTGAAATGAATGGGGAAATTTTCAATGCTTTTGCCACATTTCAGAAGTCCACTGGGGTCAATTCACAGTCACAACTCAACCACCAAAGGCTCTTGTTAGTTGAGCGGTGGTTTGAATCGACTCCAAGGACTGCTAAAACATGGCAAAAGGCATTTTGAAAATTGTCCCCATTCATTTCAGTGTAGCATGCCCTGTGCTTTACAAACAACTATGTCCAAGCATTGGGTGTGGGGTGGAATGGGGTGGAGCTTTCAGCTAGTGCTATCAGAAAGGGAAGGGATCTAGCGGCCGGCTGCTCTGAGTCAAGAATTACAATCCCTTCCTTCATCTTCTACACATCAGAAAATTTTAGGATATAGACTATTAAGTCCAGGCAGGGTAAGGCCCCTGGTGGTTTGGTGAAGCACCAGAAATGGTGCTCTTTAAGCCACTGTATTTAAGTAGGCAAGTTCGTTGCCCTTACCCCCAAGTGAAGAATCCAGGGATTTGAAGCACTGGGGTGTTGGTCCAGCTGTCAGTGAAATAAATGTTACTCTGCAGAACACTTACTTGGTGCCTCAGTTTTCAGTAAGTAGTGCGGTTTTCCTGTTGTTTAGTTTGCCCGTTTACCGCATCTCACCATATCAAATTGTGCCAGGATCTTTTGTTTTCCTCCATAACTGGTGGCAACAGGAAGTGTATTAGTCAGGACTAAAATGTCAGATACTCACCCCATCCAGGTAGGGTGAGCAGCAGGAACCTTGGAGTGCTGGTATATAGTAAACCAGTAGTGAGTGGTTGAGGTCAGAAAACAGTCACCAGTAGCCACAAAATCTTTATTATAACCACTTACATGGAATAAAGGGGCTCCTGCACTAATATTTTGTCAGACCCACAGAGGGACTTATGAAAATTTTGTTGGTACTGTACTCAGTGGCGAATACCATGATTGTAAGCAAGAATATCAGCCTAGATTAACAAAAGGGCTGCAAGCAGGATAACAGGAAAAAATATGTTTGAATGCCTGAGCAACAGACACATGTTAAGACACTGGATAGGAGATGCAGTACAATCTGCAAAGTTATCAGGATTGCAAACTGAGTAACGAGCACAAATTTTAAACCGGGATTGCAAACCAGCCGCCAAGCAAAACAATAAATGCTCGAGATACTAACAAAATATTAGACCTCTGACATGTGATACAATAGTAACAGTTGCAGGCATGAAAACTACACCAGGATTCTAGCTGGATGAAGCACAAAAATTACATACACCAGGGTCCCATCTTCAATCAATCAATCAGTCAAGTCTTTATTTAACCAGGCGTTCATCGTTGAGCAGAAGCTCATTTGCAAGATGGATCTGGATGGAGCATGAACAATTGTATATACAGGTCAACATAGGTATTTACAAGGCAATACAGATAATACCGTTTACAGAGAGGAAGAAAAAGAAGTTCATATGTACATAAAATTATACAGATATTGTACAGATTACACAGTATTTACATACATAGAAGTGTCTATAGGAAGATAAGCAGGTTATCTAAGGTTGCAGGAGGAAGTAACGGAAGACAAAAAAAAACAAACAGGTGGGGCGAAGGTTGGGGAAGGGAGGGAGGTAGGGGGGGAAAGGCTAGGAGAGCATGGTGCACAGGGAGGAGTTGGTAAAACGGGATGTAGAGAAGGTGGATGGAGAAAAGGAGTATGTGTGAGCCCTGGGATTGAATGCTATAAAGTACTGGGCATGGTAAGATGTCACAACCCAGGGGTAGTGAGCTCCTATTCGAGATTGGGAAAGGAAGGATAAGGGGGGAGGATGGATGGGCCTAGTGTTGATAAGACAGGGGGATAAGAGAAAGAACAATTAGGCTTGTGAGGAGCAAGCTGAGGGGTCAGTACTTAAAATTAGGTCTAGGCATGGCTATATACCAGTGCAGACACCGGTACTGGGTCTGAGTGGGTGAAGCAGTTACATACTGCTCTGATTGTACGGAAATAAAGCGTCTTGAAGGCATTTATACTGATTAGAGTGCTTAATTTGAGTTTTTTTTGTAGATCGTTCCATAAGGTAAGTAGTATGAAACTTATGGCTGCCCTGCCGAAGTGGGATTCTGCTTTGGGTACTTTAAGTGTAATAGCTGAGTAACTTCTTAACGAGTATTTCCCAATTATACTCAGGGGAAGACAGCAGGAGATATAGTAAGGCAGCTTATTAGGGATGGTTCTATAGGTCCAGAGAGCGGCGTTTCTGTGGCACCTGAACTTTAGTGATGTCCACCCCACTGCCGCATATAGGCTGCAGTGATGCGTGTCAATGGGAAGTCAGTTATCAACTTCAGTGCTCAATGGCAGAGTGTGTCCAGTTTAGCCATGCAAGAGTTGAGGCATTGGCTGTATAGGAAATCAGCGTAATCAACCAATGACAGGAAAATGGATTGGATCAGTTGTTTCTTGGCATCTCTGGTGAGAAACTGGTTGATTCTAAAAACAGGCCAAGCCTTTGCCGAAGTCGTTTTAGCAAGTCCTCGATATGTTCAATGAAGGATTCTTTGGTCTATCCAACTCCCAGATACTTGAATTTTGTAACAAATTCTAGTTGTTCACCTAGAACTGTGGTAATTTGGGGAACTGTCCCACTGGACACAGGGTTAGCTGTACAGATGAAAGGGGAGAGGATCATCACTTTAGTTTTTCTGGCGTTAAGGAGTAGCTTTTTTTGGAGGAGTTGGCTTTGCAAAAGGTTGAATTCTGACTGTAGGTCATTGCAGGCAGCTTCAGGTGTTGGGTGACTCACGTAGAGAACTGTAACATCTGCAAACAGATGGATGTTGGTTTCTTTTATACAGTAGTCTATGTTATTAATGTAGATTGCAAAAAGTAAGGACCCTAATTTAGAACCTTGAGGTACCCCTCTTTGCAGAGTTTTTAAGGGGGACAGGTTTCCTTTGGCTTTAACTTGTTGAAGGCGCCCTGTAAGATAGTCAGTAAACCAGCTCAGAGAGGAGGGATCCACATCTATGGTCGACGATGTCGAAAGCCTTGCTTAGATCAAGGAAAACAGCACAAATAAAGCTTTTGCTCTCACGATTACGCTGCCAGTCGTTAGTAACTTTGGCGAGGGCCGAGACAGTGCTATGTTTAGCTCTGAATCCAGACTGCATAGGATTTAGCAGTCCCCTAGACTCAAGGTGAGTCCTCAGCTGTGCATTTACAATTTTTTCTAGGAGCTTGGACAGGACCGGAAGGAGAGAAATTGGCCTGTAGTTACTGAGATTGCCAGGGTCACCTGATTTGAACAGTGGTATGACATGTGCTGTCTTCCATATAGGTGGTAAGGTGCCCTGAGACAGGATAAGTTAAAAGGTGGGCGACGGGTATAGTTAATTTTTACGGTAGGCAATTTTTAGGAAGTAAGGGTCAAAGGGTGCCATTGGCGCTTTTTCTAGTATCCAACTGAAGCAAGGGTCCTCTACCTCTTTCAGTGAGGCCGTTGAAGCGAGAAAGGTGGCGAGGCTATCGGAGTTTCAGGCAGTTGGCTGGCAGTCTGGGGAGCAAAGTATGTTTGCAGGGGTTATCAAATGCATGCCTGCAGCAGTAAAGTGGTTATTGAGATGCATCAAGTATATCTATCTTTTGGTTATAGTCGAGTTGCCAGAGGTAATCTTGGTTGGGAGTGAATTTCTTTGATGTGGCATATACCAACCCCTTGTTCCCAGGGATTACAAGAATCCCATTAAATTAGTGGCAGGCAGGGAAGGCAGCTAGTGATTTTCCATTTCCAGTAAATGGATTTCTCTCTCTCTCTCTCTCTCTCTCTGTTGTCAGTCTCAGCTGAGAGCTGGAGGAGTGATGTCATTTAGAACTCTCGCAGCAGCATAAACCACGGCCAGCTGTTGTGAGAGAGGGAGATATAATTCTGTAGTCAGTGGGTGGCTGGAGTCTGCAGAGTGTAGTTGCAGAACCAGCAGTAGCTCTGAGATAGAGTTGCAGTGTTTTCTTTCTCACCCTAGTGGAGTTCAGCTATCTTCCAGCTTGTGTGAAGTGGTGGAAACAGACTCGAAGAGATTTTTTATGTTTCATCCCAGGAAGGATGGAGCAGGCTGCCAGGATGTTAGAGGCAATCCCCTGATCTTACCAGGATATTTGGCAAAGCTGCCTTGTGTACATCTTCTGTGAGTACTTTTGTTTTATGTGAGACTGCCCAGTGGTACCCGCATTTTCTTGGGAAAATTCTCCGACAAAGGAACCCTGTCACCGAAAACAGTTTCAAAAGTTGGGTGTCCCCTGTGGAGTCCAGTATGTGACCATCCAAGTGAACAGAACTTTTACCTTTGACACCCCTGTGGTGTCCTATGAAGATGTTAAGTGTGAAATACATTTCTGGAGAGCATCTTCAATTTTGGCACAGTGTGAGGTGTATTTACCAGAGGAATGGCAGAGTATGAATTTGGAAACAAAAGTTGGGAGAGTCCCCGACTGGGGCAGTTTAGCACTCTGGATTCTAAAAGGCACCTGTCTCTTCCGTCAGCGCATGTGGCCAATGTCTGAAGAAAGTTCTACCCCAGTGAGTGGATTTTTCTCGTTTTACCCTGGTGAGCGGGTCTTCTCCAGTTTACCCCTTGTATGTGGGTTCTGCGAGTCTTGAGCCTCTTGTGCTCCATTGTGGCCTGTGTGCCACAACTTATTCTATGTATATGGGAAGTGTGCAAGTACTGGCCGTGTGTGCTTAGTTGAGGGAAATGCTTGTGTGTGTTCTACAGGTGGCTAGTCCACAATTTCTACAGTTATCCTATGCTAAATGGAATTCTTGGAGTGCTGTACCTCAGATGTCTGCATTTACTGTGTGTGTAACCCTTGGGGTCCATCTTAAGCTTTGTGTGTTCCTACTTGTTACGGAACAAAGTCACACTCTAGAATCCCAACCTGGTATGGACATTTATGTTATTGCTTCCTGTGTGTGGAGTTACATGGGTACCCGTCCAGAAATGCAAACCTAGCATAGCCCTGAGCAAACGTTTTCTCCCAAGACCGGGACATGGCCATGGTATTGGTCCTACCAGTGTGTGCCAGGTAGTAGCTGCCCTTCGTTTGTGTTGTTTTTATAATGTTTACTCTATCTGGCATATCCCACCTTGTCTAATGGTGGCAAATCAATGCAACCCCCCTCTCTTTTCCCTTACACTATGTCAGGTGTGCCTATTGGTTAAATAAGGAGCCAGTGAGGGGTTCCACATACATATTACATGCGTCACGATTCTAGCAGGATGAGTCATAAGACTAATATGTGCTGGGTTGGACAGCTGCTAACCTAAACAAGGGAAACATGGCAGCACTAAATTAATCGGCAGCTATTTGGACCAGAGTGGAGGGGGGAAACAATCTGTAGCAGGCACGGGTGCAAACAAGCTTCTTCTGTCTTCTGTGTGGCAGTAGGTGGATACAGGCAGGCTAGCAAGAGAGGCAGCACTCAGGCAGCAGGTTAGTAAGTGCTAAGTGGTACCATGACCGTCTGACCATGGCGTGTAGCAAGCAAGCAGGATGGCAATTATGGACCAAAAACATTACAAAAGGAAAACGAAGCACGCTCATGCACATCACCGCGGAAGTCACGGTACAGGATAACCACTGCGGGGGGGGGGTCAAAACCACAGTAAATAAGCACTCAGATAAGCCATAAAATAACCACGCAAAGATTCAAGGCATCTGAGCAATCTGAGCATTTGATGAGGTGCCCCAGAGTGGACCTGACGCTGGGGTGTGCTGCGATCTCTTATTGCTCAAATGCCTTGAATCTTTGCATGGTTATTTTTGCTCATCTGAGTGCTTATTTACTTTTGTCTCTTCAGCATTTACTATAGCACCCACTCATTCTATGCAGCACAAAGGCACTTGTGTTTCTTCTGTCACTGGGGAGGGTGCCAGCACATTTACCCACAGGGAGAAATGGGCAGCATACACACACAGGAGCAGCTTCCAGATGCCCAGAGACAGAAAATGGCCTTGCTCCATATATCTGTCTCAGAGGGCTCACTTGGGACAGTAGGCGACATTTTTTTTTCCAGCAGGCAAGGCACGCCCTGCAATGACAGGTTGCTCCCTTACTGCAGCAGCGAAATTGTTTTAAGTTGGTGGCACGCTTTTGCACTGCTATCATAGACAGCATGCTGTTTCATTCGTGCCACAGAGCCCAGCCTGAAAAAGCAGTGGCATCATTGGCCTCAACATCACCGCGCCTCCAAAACCTGCTATTCCAAGCTACCACAATATGTTGCTTGCATGCTGCAAGACAACATAAAAGGCACAAGCACAAAAATCCCCAAAACCCAGAAATCCCTCATACGCCTACCTGCACTCACTACACCAGTTCCTCTCTTGCTGACGATACCTTTAGGTGCGTCAGAATAATGGAGTGCACATGATCGCCATAATAATAACCATCCTAATGTACTATATTCAACAAACAACGGGCAAGGGTGGAACACTGAAATATACCCATCTTGGGGTTAGTTGGGGCAATAAAGTCATTTGCCCTTTGGGCATGCAGCCTTATAGCCCTAATTAGCCCCCGAATAAAT
Organism: Neoceratodus forsteri; assembly: GCA_016271365.2. Classification (NCBI taxonomy): domain Eukaryota; kingdom Metazoa; phylum Chordata; order Ceratodontiformes; family Ceratodontidae; genus Neoceratodus; species Neoceratodus forsteri. Next base: position 90,082,943 of record JADMNL010000022.1, read on the forward strand.
AATGAGTAAGGGTGGTATACAAGGATGTATACCGATTGAGGGGCATAATTAGGGCTATAAGGCCATGAGCCTGAAGGGTGAGTGGCTTTACTGCCCTAATTAGCCCCCAAGATGGGTATACTTCCTTGTATACTGCCCTTATCCATTGTTTGTTGAAACTCATTGAGTTTACAAAATACAGAGAGTAGTCAATACTCAAGAACCTGCATCAACAAAATACAGGAAAAGGGTACAACCTCAAGTAGAAGGGCTGTCCTCAGTGATTCCAAGTGCAGTGACTACACCCAAGTAGATAGGTCTTATGACTTTTCTGAAAGCCAGTTGAGGAGGAACAATTTAGGACCTCTTTAGGAAGCTTATTCCAAAAGGATGGGGCTGTGGCGGCAAAGGACCTCTTACCTGAACCATTCCTAACCCTTGGCCCTTCAAGCAGAATATAACCTTTATTCCAAAGCTGTCCAGATTTTAGCCTATGTGTAACTCCTTAGGTTATAACAAGCCCTTGTCATCTTAGACCTGAAAAATGTGACTCTTCCTACCTACCAATGGTATGTCTGGGTTGCAGAGAATACGCATGCATGGAGATATTTTATGACTGGAGTGCCGAAAAAAAAAAAGTATTCCTGACACCTTCAATTGTCAATTTAATAAATGATGGGCAGGATTTGAAGTGTGTAGAGTTGTGCAGAATGTAGAAGTTGCGCAGAATGGCAATTGCATTTTTTAAATGCTTTGGGGAATTTCATTTGTTATGTTTGCTTGTACGCATGTGCAAGAAACATAGTGCCATCATCAAAGTTTTCGGAGGTGTGTCACCCCCTCTTCTAATTCAGTCAGTGTGTTGGCAGGCACGGCCCCAGTCAGCCAATGCATGACGCAGTGGCGTACAGTTGAAAGGGAGAGCTACGCTTCAGTGAGCAGTGATCAGATATCGCCTGCTCATGCGCAGCTACACACACACACACACACGCATACTGCGTGCTGCCTCCCACACACACACACATAACCCTTGGCCAGCAGGGTGCCCAATCCCCCGTTGGCGCATGCCTTCGCCCCAAACGCTTCCATGCCCGCCTGGGTGCTCACCCCAGCGTGGCAACTCCATGGTATAACCGACGGGCACTGTCCCCCCTCGAGTACTAGGGTGCCACGCTGGGAGCCCACCCCAGCATGGCAATAGATGCTGTGGGCGATGGGGTGCCTAATCCTCCGTTGGCTCCATGCCCCCAACCAGCCATCCTTGTGCCATGCTGGAGCCCACTAGCGTGGCAAATGTACGCATCGTCATTAAAAAAAAAAAATGGTCCCACCAGTCTCCCTGCCCCCACAACCCGCACCCACCCACTGCGCACCCTGCCTCCCCACACCCCCACCCCATACTTACCCGGAGTCCGGCGATGATCTTTTGGTGAACTGGGAACATGTCTGCACTCTTCAAAGCAGACCGCAAACTGAGGAAATGCTGGTAAGCTGTATAATGGATAGATAGGGGTTTTCAACTTGTTGCATATCTCAGGCATTTTTGAATTTCTGCACCAAATTTTCAACATGGGGTTTCTGGGACCCCTTCTCATGAATGCTGTCACTGTCATGGCATTATTCGGGCCGAGGGTGATTTGCATGATCACTCGGCGAAATCACCTTCGGGACAGATCAACAACGCTGCCAGTATTCATAAGGTGGGCTCTCAAGCCTATTTTGGAAAATTGTGGAAAAATTCCAAAACATTACTGTTTTATTTAGCGCGGCGCTATGCGCAGTTCCTACGCACGCCATAAGTTCACGTAATTTTCAATATTTTCACTCCAGGATTTTCAACATTGCCATTTAACCATACCTTCTTATGAGTAGTACAGCTGTCATTTTCACATCTCACCCAAAGCGTGTTTCCATATATGGCGCTATTAAGCGCGGTGGTGTGTGAAATCAATGTACTGGGACAAATTAAAAAATCACAGTAACACCGCTCATGAGCAGAGGTCTTAAATGACTATGTTGAAAATGTGGTGAAAATTTCCTAAAATTACTGTTTACCAGCGCATGCATGTTCCAATGCATGTCAGAATTTGCGAATTTAATATTTTACTCCAGATTTTCAACATTGCCATTTTATTACACTTCCTTATGAATAGTACAGCTGCCATTTTTTATATGTCGCCTAAATGTGTCAAGACATGTAGCTTACAATGGTGCTGTTGGTGTGCTAAAGCAATGTTTGGGACAGATTGAGAAAATCACAGTTACACTGTTCATGAGCAGAGGTCTTAAAATGGCTATGTTGAAAATTTAGTGACAAAAGTCCATAAAATGACTGTTACGAGTGAACATTGCGCAGTTTCCACACACCTTCGTAAGTTCATGGCTTTGTAATATTTTCAGTCCAGATTTTCACCAGTGGCATTTTTCCACACTTCCTTGTGAACAGTACAGCTGTCATTTTTCACAACATGGCCGAAGTGTGTTTTCACACTTTTAGCGCAGAGATGCGTGGTCGCTGTGGGAAATCATTGTTCGGGACAGATAAAGAAAATCACAGTGACACTGTTCATGATCGGAGGCACCAAAATGCCCGAGTTGACAATCTGCTGTAAAATCCCCAACCTAATTATATTACAGATTTAATGCGTTGCACAATTTCTATGTCTTACTTCGTGACTTCCTCCATTTTTTAAATATTTTTGCAGATTTGTAACACTGGCATTTTTACACCTCTCCATGAACGGTACGCTGTCATTTTTACATCCTGTTCAGAATGTTTTGCACCTGTGGTGCTAAATGCCGAGTCGCTGTGCATAAGCAGCTTTTGGCTGACAAACTGATATTCCCCTGTTCATGAGGTGGGGTCACAAAAAACACATGTTGAAAATTTGGAGGAAAATACCAATAAATGCCTGAGGTATTAGGGTTTCCAAACATAATGCCCAACCCTGTAGAGAATGACAGGCATCAGGGGTGTGACTTGGGATTCTTGCCTGTAATGCTCATACCATTCCACACCTTGCAGCCAGTGAGAGGCATCGAGGTATGCCTTGGACTCTTCGGCCTCAAAGTTCACCCCATTCTCCTATATCGTACCCATTTCACCGTATTTCCTAATGGAATGGGATGCGCATAAGGGCCAAAGACCCCAAGGAAACCGTGACACTTGTCTGTGTCTGCAGGGTGGTGTGTGGTGAAATGGCGTGGCCGTTATGCCTGATGACCCAAAGGCACACCCCAATGCCTGTCACTCTCTGCAGGGTGGTGGTGGGGTTGGCTTCAGTTCAATACTTCACTGCCATTCCTATTACGCAGCTCTGTAACTTCTACACTACCACTGCCAATGCCAGCAAGCAAACATTCGGCATTGACAAATGCTTGTTAATTTTGTAGCATTCCAAAAAGCATTTCTATCTCAACTGTGCAATAATAATTCTGTGCATTATATCATCTGGGTTACAGAAAATAAAACTGCACATTATTGAAGGTGTATGTACAGTGCAGGTTGGTAATCTGGGGTTTAAAAAAATAAATCAGTTTTTGCAAATTTTGGAATTCTGCCAAATTTGATGGAATATCCTGAATTCCACAAAATTCCAGTGGAAGTGGAATTTAAATTTTGCACAGCTCTAGAAGTGAGCGTTTGAGTGAAGATTAACAAAAAGGTTTTCATTACTAATCGCAGGAGCTGCGCTCACCTCAGTACTTTTCACTGATAAATCTGCTCAATTTGTGCCACTTAATACTATAAGAGATTTGGGAGACCCATACCAGCTTGTTACGGGAGTTTATAATTTACTCTTAGAGACCCTGGGCCAGATTTTCATAGTCTCAGAAGTGACAAGCCCCAGGTGAATTAAAAAGGACAGGAAATTATTTCTAACTGGCAGCTGTTTATAAAAGTTCTTATTCTCAGAAAAGATATGCATTCACCCAAATTATCCATATTTAACTATGTCTGAATAAAAGTGATATAAAAGCTGAATTTTACATCGTCTTGTTTTTATGGGCAGCATTCTGTTACAGTTCTCTTCATGGAACCAATAATTTGGAGCTTAAACTATGCCATTGTTTGTGCACAGAACTCAATACAGGGTTCTGACAGGTCAGCAGCTTATAATTACCACTCTGTACACAAATCATGACATAGTAAAACTCCATATAGTGATTCCATGACATGAACTGTAATAGAATGCTACCAATAAAACTCAATTCGTAAACTACAGTTGTGCTTATCGCTTTATTCAGGTACAGTACAATATGGATACTTTAGGACAATGCATATAGTTTCTGAGAATAAGAACTTATAAACAGCTGCTAATTAGCACAAATTTCCTGTCCCTTTAAATATATGACGTAACCAGCTTATGCAATCTAGCAGAATTTTCAATCCTTGCATCCAGTGAACACTCACTAGACAAACTTTTCAGATGTAGCATGTGTCATAGTGCTGGGTAACCCTTACATGCAATTTGTGGCCAGACTTTGCCGCAAGCTGCCGTAAACCGTATTAACTGTGGCAACTACCTCCGAGATTATAAAATGGGTGCATCTGTGGCAATTGGCTGTAGCGCAGCTATGGCGGTCTTAAGGTTTGGTGCAGGGCTTGGTGCAAGTCCTGCACCACCCTTTGAACCTGCAGCCCCCTTGATCTTTTATTCTGCCAAAGAAAACTCAAGGGCTGGATTTCAAACACTCGTGGCACGATTTTGCCATGCTTGCAGTAATTCCAACTTCCTCGCACATGTGCCACAAGATGCAAATCAAAAATGATGCATGCATCAAAATTATGATGCACAAGTCTTTTTTTTTGTTCTAAAATTTGTAAAGTGCCACAAATGCAAAAGAATGTTTGAAAATTACCCACAGACATTTTTGTGCATTTACAGGGGATGCAGCTCTGGTGGTCACCGCAAGGCTGTATTCAAGCCTCTGAAAATATGGGTCATACTCTTCTTCTCAATTTGTTTAAAGCTATTTTTAGTCATCCAAACTGGAATGGTTTTAAAAAGAAAAAAATATTAATTTTTATAACATTATTTCTTCCTAAGATTGTCAGTGGAAAACTACTGTATAGAATGGCAAGAATAATTTGCATGTCCTGATTGGTCAGACTGCTCTAGAGGCAGTGATATTATCTGACAATAACATCACTGTATCTAGTACAGGCAGAAAATTACTCATCACATGACATATGTATCACTACCCACTATCCACAATGACCTGTGATGAATCCTGTCAGCAATTTCTCTCTTTCTACACTGAAGAACTCACTGACATCATGTTACCATGCCAGTCTCCCCACACTGAAGCCAGCACCCATAACTCTTCTGCCATGAAGAGCGCCACAGTTAGTACTGGTGAAAAAATAAATAAATAGACATTTAAACGTTGCACCCTCACACATGAAATAGCTGAAAGTCAACTGAAGTGAAGTGAGCACAAGATGTCAAACAGAGTGGACCGTTAGCGTCTTAAAAGATTGGTTAACTGAGGAAAAACATCTCTAGCAAGATGAACATCGTAAGTAGTGAGAATTTAAACAAAAGTACTAAGAGAATTCTGCAGTATAGTCTGAAATATAAAAGGAGAGCCCTACAGCATTTCCAGTTATACTGGACTCTGTGCTGGCATAAATAGATGTTTAAACGAATCGCCTGTCAGACACAACTTCAACATCATGACAGACAGCGATTTCCAAAGTACTAGCACTGTATTTATTGGGCACTTGAAAAACCTACTAAGGCAAGGCAAAGACACTACCTCTTACCACCAGTCAATAACCCATTCTCAATTACACAAGCTCCAGGCAGTCAGAAGCCCCAAATCCAGGCACCGTCATGGGTCTCGTATGCTGCTTATGGCTAAAGCTCCAACTTCAGTTTGCCCACTACAGCTATGAAGGCCAATGGTCACTCAAGCCAGACCCCTTCACAATTAAAACAACTGAGCACAGTCTCAAATGTGTGACCTTCAGTTTTAATGACAAGCATAAAAACCATGGGAATATCAGTGAGTGCAACCAAGAGAACCTCTGTGGTACCATGTTTGAAATACTAGGCAATCATCTGTGTCCCGGCTGGTGCCTACAAACATATCTATCACAAATACCACCAAATACCCCCTGCCTCTTGCTTCACCCACAAAGGAAACCACAAAGTGAACTGCAAAACTATCCCATTTGGGTCACACTAGAGCTAATGGGAGTGAACTACCAGGCAGGAATGCTTCCAAGACGAAGACTTTTCAAAGCTCACAGGCCTCGTCACAATTTACACAAATCACAGCCTGCGAGCTAAGGCTGTCCAGATCTTACCGGATGCAGTACTACAAGAGAGACAAAGAATGGCAGTCACAGGCCCCAAATCAGAGATGTCCCTCCAGAGCTACTAGTCAGCAAAACTTTTCAAATGCCAGTCATGGAGCCACGTCCTCTCAGACAGCATGCAACCTCCCAACAGTGAATGAAATCCTGCACACAGAACACAGCAGGAAACTGAACCTCACCTTCAACCTGGAACCAGTCAACAACGTCCCGACATCCACTGCAGTACTTCTACAACTAGAGCAGCTGTACCATAAATACAAAAGAATCAGTTCAAAACTCGATCATAATCCAGGGCAATGCCATGCGTGACATCAATAGGTACAACTTAAATTTACAGAACAGCAAACATTTTAAATGACTAGCATTTATAACAGTCTTAAAGATCATGTGCAACGGTTTTTACATATTTTTTATTAAAGCTTGAAAAGCTGACATTCAAGTCTCTGTGTCATGATTAGTGTTTCTTGAAAATGTCATGCTGTTTGATTTTGTGGTTTTCTTTAAATCAGCATTTGTTAATTTGCTCTACAGCGGCTGAAAACAGTGGAGTTGTTTCTGTCCTCTCAGTCAAACTTAGAGTGCGATGACATCATGTTGGAGTCGCTATTGTTTCAGATTCTCAATCAGAGTAGTACTTTGTAGAGTTAATGGTTTGCTGAGCGCTCTAAGTTTCTTACAAACCCAGTCTCTGATTTGTGTTTAGATAGATCAACTTAAAACATATTATTATCTACTGATAAAAAGCTGAGCATTTCAGTTTCAATGCTGAATTGAAGTAGTGGAAATCTTTCTCTGTGAGAAATGAGCTTGTCTGTATCACAGCTTTCAGTTCTTTCCAATCAAACATCAGATTTTTTTTCCAACTATATAGCACAGGGCTGTTTAATAAATATAAAATAAATCAAAATGTTGTTCATTCACAGAAACAGTTTGTCTTTGATGTAGCCTTCATAAATATGTTCATGTAAGAACATTTGTTTTATGTCCCATTGACAAACAGTGCATGTGCTTGAAATACTGTAGCAGAGTATGACAGGCACCTGTCAGAACTCACAAATTTCAGTACTTTTGGTGGTTTCTGTGTGAAAATATATCATGTACATGTACAACTAGAAACACTATGTGACATCCTGATGCACCGTGTCTCTGCCCCACAGTTGAGGCAGTTGCAGTCTACTGCCACCTGTCCCTGCCCCACAAGCCCCCTGCCTTCTGCTCCACATGGGAGACTATTGCATCCTTCTGCCCACTGTCTTCTCCCACACAGTCAGGGAGTGTGCACCCTGCTGCCTCCATCCCCTGCCTAAAGAATCAGGGTTGCTGCACCCTTCCACCCCCTGCCCAGACAGTTGGGGATGACACACCCTGCTGCCCTCTCTTCCTCACCCTAACAGTTAGGGAAGCTGTATCTGTTGACCTCTGTTCCTGTCTCCACAGTCAGGGCTGCTGTGCCGTGTTAAGCCCTAGTGTACCAGGTCCCCTGCCTCCACAGCTGGGGCTGCTGGACCATGCTGCCCTGGCCACCAGAGGTGGGGCTTTTGCTACACCCTGCTACCCACATCCATTGCCTCAAATGGGCAGGGCTGCTGCATCATCTGTACCCCATCTCATAGTCAGGGCTGCTATACTGATACCCCCTGTGTTCTGCATCATAGTCAAGACTTCTGCATCATGCTGTCCTCTATCTTTTGTCACCAGAGATAGGGCTGCTGCACCATGCTCCTTCCAACACAGTTGGGGTTGCCATGGCCTGATGTGCTCTAGTTCCCCATAATGCTGCAGTTTGGGCTGCTGCACCTTGCTGCCACTTGCAAGACACAGTGCATTTGCTGTGCCCTGTTGCATGCCTCCACAGTTGAGGCAGTTGCAGCCTGTTGTCCCCTGCCACCAGAGTCAGACCCTTTGCTATACCTCTGCCCACATCCCTTGTCCCAGACAGGTATGACTGCTGCACTCTGTCCCACACTATAGGCTGCTGTATCCTGATGCCACCCATCTCCTGCCCGAACATTCAGGGCTGCTACTTTGCTGCCCTCTGTCCCCACACTCACAGTCAGGGCCATGGCACCCTGTTGCCCTCTGTCCCTCTCTCCACAGTCAGGGCTGTTGTGCTGTGCTACACCCTAGAGTCTTATGCCACCTGCATCCACATTTGGGGCTGCTGAGCCCTGCTACACATTTTCATTGCCCCAAATGGGCTGAGCTGCTGTACAATGTATTCCCTGTACCACTGTCGGGGCTGCTGTATCCTGATGCCCACCTATGTCCTGCTCCACTGTCAAGCCTTCTGCACCATGCTGTCCTTTGTCCCCTGCCACCGTTGTGTTCTGCTGCACCACACAGCCCCTTGCCTCCACAGCAGGGGACAGGGTGCAGCAAATGCCCTTACTCTTGTGCTGCACCCTTCCCAAACAGTTGGGGTTGCAGCACCCTGCTACCCTCTCTTTCTCTGTCTCTCTCTCTCAACTCTCACAGGCAGGGACACTGCACATGTTGCCCCCTCTTCCTGTCTCAGCAGAGTGTAGCAAAGGATCTGACTCTGGTGGTAGGGGGACAGCAGGGTGCAACTGTCTCAACTGTGGAGGCATGCAACAGAGTGCAGCAAATGCCCTGAATCTTGTGGCAAGTAGCAGCATGGTGCAGCAGCGCTAACTGTAGAGGAATGGGGCTCTGGGGCACAGCAAGCCACAGCAACCCCAACTGTATAGAAAGGAACAAGGTGCAGCAGCCCTGTCTATGGTGATAGGTGATAGAAAACAGCATGGTGCAGAAGCCTCAACTGTGGGACAGGACACATGGGGCATCAGGGTACAGCAGCCCTGACTGAGAGATGGGCTACACGTGGTGCAGTAGCCCTGACCCATGAAGGCAGGGAACATGGCACTTTAGGGCTTAGCACAGCACAGCAACCTTGACTGTGGAGACAGGAACAGGGGGCAACAGGTGCAGCTTCCCTAACTGTGAGGGTGGGGGAGATAGGGCAGCTTGGTGCAGCAACCCCAATTGTTTGGGCAGGGAGCAGCAGGGTGCAGTAGTCCTGAATCTTTAGGCAAGTGATGGAGGCAGCAGGGTACACAATCCATGACTGTGAGAGAGAAGACAGTGGGCAGCAGGGTGCAGCAGCCTCGAATGTGGAGCAGAAGGCAGGGGGCTTGTGGGGCAGGGGACTGGTGGCAGTAGACTGCAGCTGCCTCAACTGTGGGGCAGAGACACAGTGCAAAAGGATGCCATGTAGTGTTTCTAGTTGTACATGTACATGATGTATTTTCACTCAGAAACCACCAAAGAGCTTATGTTTGTGAGTTCTGACAGTACATGTGCTTGAAATACTGTAGCAGAGTGTGACAAGCACCCGTTTGTCAATCTGACATGAAAAAAAAAATGTTCTTACATGATTGTATTTATGATGGCTACATCAAAGAAGAACTGTTTCTGTGAATGAACAAAATTTTGATTTATTTTATGTTCATTAAACAGCCCTGTGTTATATAGTTAGAAAAAAATAGAGGTTTGATTAGAAAGAACAGGGCTGTGATACAGACAGGCTGATTTCTCATAGAAAAAGATTTCCACTACTTAAATTCAGCATTGGAACTGAAATTATCAGCTTTGTAAAGGAAGAGAATTATACATTTCAAGTTGATCTATCTAAACACAAACCAGAGACTGGGTTTGTAAGGAAACTGGAGAGCTCAGTAAACCATAAACTCTACAGAGTGCTGCTCTGATTGGGAATCTGAAACAGCAAGCTACTCCAAAATGATGTCATCACACTCTAAGTTTGACTGAGAGGACAGAAATAACTCCACAGTTTTCAGCCACTGTAGAGCAAATTAAGAAATGCTGATCTAAAGAAAACTACAAAACCAAACAGCATGACATTTTCAGGAAACACTAATCATGACACAAGGACTTGAATTTCAGCTTTTAAAGCTTTTATTAAATATATGCAAAACATTGCACATGATCTTTAAATGCTTTCAACAGGAGCTTAAAGTTAGCCAGGCACAGTTTCATACTTTTAACATATGTTAATGTTTTTTTGTTTGTTTTTTTTAATTTCTGCAACATATTTAGCAATTTACTGTTGCTATCCTGGTTAAATTCAGTTAAAGTAAATATGCTATTGGGGCTATTCTACCTGTTTTATGGTATTTTAAGGAGTTTTATATAGCAAATGTTTACCAGACTTACAAAAATGTCTCTGCATTTAATTACACACTCTGTCCATTAATTTACCGACAATGAGCCATCATATAATAGCAGTGAGGCACTCCAGAGTGTGTGCTGTTGTGCAATATCACTTCTTGGGTGGTGAAAGAACTCAGCTTTCAGCCTCCTTCTTCAACCCTCCTGGAGCATGAAGCTATTACACAACACACACCCTGTCATACCTTGGTGCTGAGTATCCCACCTATCTAAATGTGCATATATTTTATCTAGTAATGAGACAAAGTTAAATTTGTAGAGCTCAAATAAGTGTTAAGTAGGCTGAACTCCTAGATAGCTTATAACTAAAAAGGGGGCCAAATTGAGGATGGATTACTAGAGACGGACTTAAGGCAAACTCAAAAGTTAAGACATCAGATTTTTCCATTTGACTTTATAGTTTGATAAGTAAGTGGTCTGTTGCAAAGTCTACAATAACATAAGTGACTTTAGTTAAATCATTTAGAAAAAAATAAGACATCATCAGAATAGAGAGCTACTACTTGTTCAACCCCTTTGAGTTTCGCCCCTTCGATGTTAAGTATTACTATGGATAGCTTGACCCATAGACTTCATAAAGATTGCAAAGAGCGGGGGGCAGTGAAGAGCCTTACTGATTTCCCCCACAATAATTTAACTTGCTCTGAGTTTTGATACTTTGCCCCGATTCTGGATTGAGGTGACCTATACATTAGTCTTATCCAAGAAATAAACTTTGGCTCAACATCGAATTTCTCTAAAATGACATTTAGATATTTCCAGCTAACTCGGTCAAAAGCCTCTCCCACGTCAAGTGTGAGGAGTATCAGGTTATGAGTAGGGATCCGTTCCAAAATATTAAGTGCCGGTCTTATATTTTGTTCTAGCCTTCTTCCTCCAATAAAGCTTGTCTGATTTTGGTGGATTTCATGTACGGTTTTATCCAACACCCTAGCCAGTATCATAGTAAATATCTGGTAATCATTATTCAGTAACGAAATTGGCCTAAAAGAACCACATAACTCTGGGGAGTTATCTTTTCTGAGAATAAGAGCGATACAGGGTTCACTGAAGGAATAGAATGCAAGGTCTCCAGCTTCCCCAATCTGATTCAAATATCAATCAAAATAAGAACTAGTACTTCAGAAAATTCTTTATAAAATCCCATGGTAAAACCATCTGGACTTGGAGATTTTCCAAGAGGAAGACATGTAACTGCATCGAACACTTCAAGGTGGGTGAATTCTAGATCTAGGCAGTCTTTATGGTTCTGATTGAATTGATTCAATGTCAGGGATGCGAGAAAGTTTTGAATAGATTCCTAATTTGCATCTGACTACGAAGTGTGTTAATTCTGGCTGAAATTTAAAAAATGCTATTAATTGCCCTAGAGTCTGATGTTAACTGCCCGGTCTCATCTCAGATCCCAGTGATTGTGTCACTAGCCATTTCACACTGAATCTGGTACATCAGAAGTTTATCTGGTTTATTACAAAAAATAATAGTGAGCTATGGCCCTTGATAAGGCAGTGTGGTGGCATGGCTAGTGATGGCTGAGGGCGCCTCGCTACTATATGCTGATGACCTAGTTATCTATGCTCGTTCAGGCTGTATTAAACACCTCAATGCCACTCTGACATCTGCCCTCCACTCGGCTCAACACTGGCTAAACAAACACTCATCGCCTCATACTTAATGCGAGCAAAACAAAAGCCATGCTCCTTGAACAGCCCAAAAACTTAGCACCTGCTCATCTCCACTGAATATACTTGACCTAAATGGAACCCCTCTCGAGACTGTAAGCACATTCCGCTATCTGGGCATACTGCTTGACCAAACCCTCGACCTGAACCAGCACATCCAAGAAACCTGCAAAACGGTCAATTGCAAACTGGGGGCTGCCTACAGGACTAACTACATGCTCACACCCACTGCCAAGCTTGCCATTGCCAGGAGAATCCTCCTGCCAACTCTGTCCTACTGTGCTCCCATCCTAACCATGGCAAATAAAACTGCACTACAAAAATGGGATACCACCTATAATAATGTTTGTCGATATGCATCAAAGGCACCTCACCTAAAACATCACTGCCAACTCTATAAAGACCTAGGCTGGCTTTCCCCCTCCTCCACTAGACAGTACTCTCTGCCTCTCAGACTCCATAATCAGAACTGCTCCAGCCTACTATCCCTTGGTGAGCTGAGATCGTCTGACAAATCTTTACTGTTCCCTCTGCCGTGCTTCCAAGGGCTCTGGTGCATTTAGGCATGCTGCCCCCCATTTATAGAACTCACTACCTATGGACCTTAGACGTGCTCCCTCACACCTTGCTTTCAAGCGGAATCACCTTACTTCTATGGATCAATGTACCTGTTTTGATCCTACCTAAACCCTTCCACTTTGACCTCCCCCTCCCCATCTAAGTCCACCCCCCTTTACCCTTGTATGTGTCCATTCGTCCACTTTTCCACTATTTTGATGCCTTGCAAACCGATTATTTGTTTGACTGCTTGCACTTTATATTATGTTTACAAAGAAACTTATATGGCTATACTGTCTTATAAATGCCTAATCACTTTACCTTCTCTAAACTTGTGATATGACATTTGATGTTTCTACTTACTGCCTCATGTGTGTTACGAATGTCTCCAATTACCTTATTTTTACTGATGTTGTGTATAAAATTGCCAAAACCTTACTATTGGTTGAACCTGCTTTCCCATCCTACTGTTTTGCACTAAATCTTATGATGTACTTATTGTAATCTGGTACTGGTCTCTCCTCTTCCTCTCCCCCCTCCCTCCGCACACCGTTCAACCCTATTGTGCCTTATGACTTCCAGTTCCACAGCTCTGGAGTGCGTTACTGCACCTTTTCTCGCTAAAGCCGTGAGTTGCCATAACTTCCCCTGTTGACCGAGTCCCCTTCTTGCCCTGCCAGCCTCTGGTCCCACAAGCCCGGACGCCGACCATAGCTTCACCCCACAAAAGCCGTACTTGCCGTAACTCTCCCTCCTGTAGACCGTGTCCCCCTTCCTTGCCCTGCCAGCCTACAGTTCCACAAGCCCAGATACTGACTACAGCTTCTCTCCCTAAAGCCGTACTTTCCCTGCTACCCTTTCCTTGTTCGACAGTTTCTACCTTCCCTCCCTCCCCATGGGTCACCATGCCCATTTAAACCTGTCTACTTCTTGAACCCCTTGCTCGTCCAGTTTCCAACTTCTAACCAGTTTTGGCACCCACCAACAGGGCGACTGTCCCCTGCCGCTCACCCTCTACAAGGTCCCATGAGCCGATCGCTGTCCCATGTTTTCCCCTAAACAGCCATACTCACGCCTACTGCTGCCGTTCTCAGCATGGCCATCTGTGTTAACACTGCCCTGCCCCTCCCTTGTTCTCCTTTACCTATGGGATATATGCTTCCCTCTCCCACCAATCGTTTTATTTTTCTACCCCTGCCCCCCCCCGGCTGCACCTCTTACCAGGAATCAGTTCCATAGGCCCAGTTACACACTCCTGCCTATCGCCGCAAAAGTCGTAATCCTTTCGCTGTCCACTCTACCTTCCTCTCCTGCCTGCCCCGTAGACTCCCCTTAGATGTGTGGCTAACACATTTGAAGGAGCTCTCTTACCTTGTCCTCCAGCCCCATTCACCTCCTAGTCTACTTGAGCCATGCACCTACCCTTCCCAGCTCACATTCCCCACCGTCTTCCCCCTACCCAATCCAAATCTGTCCTTCCTCCAGTACCCTCTGCTTTTTTATCAAATCGTATGCTTGTATCAATGTACCTGTACATGTACTGTATAACCTGCACTGTTCTATTTGTATTGTAATTGTACCTCCCAGGTCGTGCCTGAAAATAGTCACTTGCTGGCTAGTGCACTTACCCGGTTAACAAAAACTAAATAAATAAATAAATAAATGTGTGAACAGACCTCTGTGGGACTGGCTAACTTGATGTGGCAGAGTTTTGTAACTAAAAGCCAGTCTGTTAGTCTGACAAGTGGCGAGGTGGCATGGCTAGTGGTGTGTGAATGGACCTGTGTGTGACTGGCTGCCTTGATGTGGTACAGAGGCTTGTCATAATGCTATAACTAAAAATCAGTCTGTTAGTCTGACAACTGTTGGTGATAGTATGGCTAGTGGTGTGCTGGCATAAAACATAGAAAATGACGCTTGCATCCAGTGAGAGGGCACAAACAGGGCATGGACAGTTGGGGGAAGGGGTAGCTGGGCCAAACAAAGGGGGGGGGGGTGTAGCAGTGAGTTTACTTGGTGTGCAGATTTGAAATTCTTGGCTACACCCCTGGAGAGGAGAAGTGGAAACAGAAGAGCTTCTTAAACATGGTGAGCAGGGGAAGCAGCATCAAACAAAAATCTGTAAAAAAAAATAAATAAATGTAAAATAATTAAATACAGATATATAGTAGGTGTGTGTGTGTATATATATATATATATATATATACACACACACACACCATATATATATATATATATATATATATATATATACACACACACACACACACATATACATACACACACATACGTGAAAGACAACCTGCTGCTTTTAACAATGTACAGTTATGTGTTTTCCTTAGAATACTGGTCATAAATCGAAGCACACTATTACATGTCACTTTTAGTTTAGCAAGAATTCTATCACTAGTAGCAGAGTATGTGATCAACCCGTAATCCAGTACACTATAATATACACTACACTAATCTATAGTACAGTACACTATAGTATAGAGTACACTATATCACAGTATTCAGTACACTAGTCTATACTATACAGTACACCACAGTACACTAGTCTATAGTATACAGTACACTATAGTATACAGTACTCATATACAGTACGCTATCATATACAGTACGCTATAGTTGGATAGCCAACTGTCTCAACTCTGGTCTCATGACCTACTGTACATCAATATATAATTGTGCACTACTTCTGTGCTGTAATAAGACTGCTAACATTTAGTTTGCATTTGTTTCTAGAGTGTAACACGTCACTTTGTTACTATTATTATGATCTATTTGTACATCAACGTAAAATGCACACTACTATGTGCTGTAATCTGACTGCTAGCATGTAATTGTATTTCATCAATGAGATCTTGTACGTAAAACCTTGTTTTGTACCACTCCCCCTTCTTCCCCCCAGATGCATCTGGAAACGAGCTTCCGGCTCAGTGTGCCTTTCCTGGTGAAACTTTTCAATCAATAGATAAAACACTAAACAATAGGTTACGTGTCAGTAATCGGGTCAGGTTCTCATGGCGTTGGAGGCTTCATGGAAATCCAATCCATCCAATGGACTTACACTTTCAATGAAAGAGGATGTTGGTATGCTGCCAGGTGCGTGGCCTGGCATCCATGAAGTGCCCATCAGAACTGTACTTAACTACCTTCTTGATTCTGCCTCCATAAGCCACAAGGCAGCTTTGCTGAAGGTGCATTTGGTGGACATTACAGAGTACCAAGCTAAAGTGGGTCACCTTTCTCAACATCAGAGCAGGTGGTCAGCTGCTTTTTCAAGGGCTTTGACCATATGTTTACCAATCCAAGATGTAACCTACTCAGCTCTAGCTAACTTAATCAATTTAAACATACTTGTGCTCCTGGTGAGGGTATAATGAGAATCGACAGATAAAGTCCAGTGTCCCACACTGCCCCAACTGGCTTGTACCTGAGCTTATTTATTATTCTAACTTATTACTTCTTCTTGTTATATTTTAAACAAGGGTGTTCTTACCTAATAAACATCAGCAGACATTTGCAATTTAGGGAGACAGTATATAGTGCAGTGGTTTAAGGCTCTGAGCTGCAAATCTGGAGACCTGGGTTTGAATCCCACAGCCCTCCACCTGCATATACTGTGTGACCCTGAGCAAGTCACTTAACTTCCCTATGCTCCCAGGATGCACCTGTAAAAAGCTTTCAGCTTAGTGTGTCTCACCTGCTTAAACAATTGGAGAAAAAATAATAAATAACCACCACTTCACTGTTCGGTCAGGTCCTAAAATCCAGAAAGTGGTCCTATTTCTGTGGCTTTGTCCAGCTGGTTCTGATTGTTCTATGATTTTGTAATATAAAATGTAGTGTGTGATTGTCTGTCATGAGACATCCTGAGGTCATGGGATGACCCCCCAGGTTTCAGTTCAAATGACAGAATATGTTAAACAGCAGGTCTCTGTTATGTGATTAATTTCAAGTTGCATTTGAAGCTGGGAACTTAAATATCCATTTTATGATGTCTTCAGAGGAAGGACAGTTAATTTCAACTGGTGCTAAAAAGCTTTTATGGCATCTAGGTGAGAACACTGCAGAGTTGTAAAAGTCTTGTGATGTCCTCGGAATGCAGGAAACTGCTCAAAGATCAAAAGAAGGAACTGGGAAATCACAGACTTCTAATTTGAGAATGAGTTTTGCTGATGTCACCTTATTTAATATACTCTAATAAGACATCCTGTCTGCGTTATTTTTTAACTATATTTAACAGGGAGGAGCTAGGTGTCATCATGGAAGGCGGGGTATAGAGACAGTTTAAGCTATTCTGTGTCTGATCTTTAGTGACACTTTTTTTGGTGGGCTCTTAGAAACATCTACTATAAGCACTGTAAGAAGGATATACATTAGATATGAAAGTCTAATTGTATTGTGGTAGGAGTTTATGTTTGTACTTTTTACTTGTTTTCTTTTAAGTGATTGTATGCTTTGTGATATATTGTTCTGTGTTTACATTTTACATATTTCTATCCATTTTCCAAGTAAACCTCTTATTTTAAAGAGACTGCCTGGTGTGCCTTTGAAGTCTTTCTTTTGCATGTGAAGTATAGATGGTTAAAGTTGACAACTGTTCATAAGCTTAATGGTGTTACTGAACTGAAAAAAGGTAAGAATACCTAAGGTCTTTTCATAGAGTTTTAAGGGTTCATTTTGGATACCTGGTTAGGTGCCTTTAGGCGAAAGATATTTGGCATTCCCCGAAGAGCAGAATTATCTGAGCCTGTACATTTGGGTACGCTAGCATAAGGTTCACAGTTTGAATCCCCCCAGAACTTGAGGCCAAAGGTGATTCAGACTCACAAACAGACAGGAGGATTACCCTGTTCTGTTACCTGTTCTCAATACTGCGCTGGAGGTTGGCATTATGGAAGCAGAGGCTTGACCGCTGAGTGGGGTTGTGACACTCTGTTCCATATTCAGTTATATTTATTGATAAAAGGATCAGCTCTGTGTCAGATCAGAACCATCCCCAAAATGGCCCACCTCTGCTTGACTCTGGAAATTAAAGCCATTTTGTGACTCAACTCTAATTTGACCAAGTCCAGAATACGGACCAGGTTCGGATCTGCCAGTGACCTGTTTCTGTCGGTCTGGATAATTTAAGTGATTCTGAAGCTTTATATTTCATATTGAAAAACTTGTGGAGACAAACATCAAATAACTATTTAAAAAAAATAAATGACAAAGAATAATGAGGGAATAAGAGCAGTCTAATTCTGTCATTTGATTTATACTTAATTTAAACTACTGAGGTGGGGGCAGTGGGCGTGCAGACCCACAGACTCGGAGAGGAGGTGGTCAGTGAACCTCCACACAGTGATGGAAGAGGTCTTGGGGAGGAGGTGGAAGGGGCGAGAATAGAGTTAGCAAAAGGGTGGAAGGGTGAGGAACACATAACAAGGGTACATGGAGGGGTGCACACAGAGAGAATAAGTGTGAATAGAAGAATAGAGGGGGAAAAAAGGAATGTCAGATTATTGGTAGAGAGTGGTGTCTCTGAATGCGCAAAGTCTTGGAAACAAGATGGATGACCTGCAGGCACTATTAGCAGACAGGAGGGTGGACACAGCTGCAGTAACCAAGACTTGGGCAACATCACACCATGACTGGGACCTTGCAATCCCTGGATATAAACTATACAGGAGGAGGACAGGGTAGTTGGGAAGGGGAGGGGTGGCAGTTTATATCAGGGAGAATAATTTAACGAGGGAACGAGGAGAAGTCAGAGAAGGGAGGTGAGGCATTATGGGTTCAGTGAAAGGTCCAACAGAGGAAGAAAGGTGAGGTTGGGAGTGGTTTGCAGATCACCCAATCAGAATGAGGAGAGGACAGGAACTGAGCTCACAAATATTGGAAGCTGCGGCGAAAGGAGAGGTGGTAATTGTGGTGGACTTCAACCTGCCCAAGGTGGACTACAGCATACCTTCCACAACATGTGTTAGGAGTCGGGAGATCCTGGATGGACTGCAGAGTGGGTTCCTGACTCATGGTGTCACTGAACCAACAAGAGCTGAGGCAATTCTTGATCTGGTGCTCACAGACGAGGAGTATGTACAGGAAATAATGGTTAGGGAGCCATTGGGGGGAAGTGACCATTGCACAGTGTGGTTCCTGTTGGATATGGGCAAGGAAAGCATCCTAAGAACAAAATCTTGGATTTCAGGAGGGTGAACTTCAGAAAAATAGGCGAAGTGCTAAGGAGCCATTTGGCAGGCATCAGAGCAGATATGGGGGTGGACCAAAAGTAGTCCATCGTTAAGGAAGGAATACTGATTGCCACAGATGAGTGTGTTAGGCTCAGTGGGAAGAACACAAGGGCCAAAGCGCCCAGCTGGTTCAGTTCTGGGGTTGCCCAGGCAGTAAGGGAAAAGAGGTTGGCCTTTAGAAAATTCAGAGAGAGGTGGATAGGGAAAATTACTTAAGGTTGGCTAGTGAGGCAAGTAGGGAAGTCCAGCGAGCAAAGGCACAGAAGGAGCTGTAGATAGCTGAAGGAATTAAGGAAGGAGAGAAGGTTTTCTTTCACTATATAAGTGAGAAAAGGGACAAGAAGGAAGGGATTGTTAGGCTTAAGAAAGGAGTGGAGTGGGTGGAGGATAATAGGGGAAAAGCAGAGGTACTAAATGAATACTTCTGTTCCATCTTCACTAGGGAGAAGGACAGATCAGTGCCTTCAGGAGGGAAAAGAGGAGCAGGGGAAGGGGAACACAGATGTAGTGATATAGAAGGATAGAGTGAGGGAAGGTCTGCTGGCACTGAAGGTGGACAAATCACCAGGCCCGGACAAAGTACATCCAGGGTACTAAAGAAACTGGCTGAGTAGCTGGCAGAGCCACTGGTAGACCTATTTAATAGTTCACTAGAGTCAGGTATGGTACCACAGGACTGAAGAACAAACACATGTAGTGCCTCTCCACAAAAGTGATACAAGGACGGCTAAGGGAATTACAGACCAGTCAGTCTGATCTCTACTGTGGGCAAGCTCATGGAGACCATACTAAAGGAAAGGTTGGTGGAATATCTAGAGGAGCATGGTCTCCAGGATGTGAGGCAGCATGGGTTCATTGGGGGAGAGGTTGTGTCAAGCGAATCTGACTTCTTGACTGTGTCACCAAGACAGTTGACAAGGGTCAGCGGTAGACATCCTCTATCTTGATTTCAACAAGGTCTTTTGATTCTGTGCCCCAAAAAGGATGATCAGGAAGTTGGTGGATCTCAGGGTTGGGGAAAGGATGGCCAGATGGTGGAAAACTGGCTGGTGACAGAATCAGAGTGTGATTGGTGGGAGAGTTATCTGGCACCAAAAGAGGTAACCAGTGGGCTGAAGTCTCGGTGCTAAGGGCGATGCTGTTCCATGTCTTCATCAATGACATTGGGGATGGCATTAAGGCAACATGTGCCTACTCATGAATGACACCAAGCTCTGTGGGAGAGTGGACACAACTGTGAGGATACAGGACCAAAAGGAAGATCTGGAAAAGCTGGGGAGGTGGTCCAGGATATGGCAGCTTGGCTTCAATGACAAGAAATGCAAAGTTATGCATACTGGAGCCAAGGATCCCAGGACAGAGTACTACCTGGGTGGAGTCCGAGTATCTGCATTGGAGGAGGAGGAGGAGAAGGACCTGGAAGTGATGATCACTGGTGATCTGAAGCACTCCACACAGTGCAAGAAAGCAGCAGCAAAGGCAAAAAAGATGCTGGGATGCATATCTAGGGATTTCAGTAGTAGGAGAGAGGAGGTTATACTGCCCTTGTACAGGTCACTGGTAAGGCTGCATCTAGGAGTATGGAGTTCAGTACTGGTGCCCACACCTCAAAAAAAGACATTACCCTGGTGGAGAAGGTCCAGAGAAGGACTACAAAGATGATAGTGAGTCAGCAGGGTAAGGCATACAAGGAGATGTTGAAGGCACTGAACATGTACTCCCTGGAAGAAAGGAGAGAGTGGACATGATTGGGACCTTAAAGTACTTGAAAGGGATAAATAAGGTTGATAAGGCGCCACCGTATCATTAATGCCATGTTACAAAACTCATTGCTGTCTGATTTGATCTGCTGCCTGTGGAACAGCAGTAGCAATTGTGCTAGTTGAACAATACCTTTTACAAACTAGAACACCTTCATCTGCTGGCATGTTTGTATGTAACTAAATGCAGAAAGGCTAATCAAAACAGTTTGTAACATGGCATTAATGCTACAGTGGCAATCGGCAGCGCCGATAGGCAGAACGGCATCACGGGACCTGAGTCGGAGCGGGCATTAACCCAGGGTATATGCCGTGCCCGCTGAGGTAGTACCGACAGCAGCCAGAGCCCCAGGTTAGCAGCACTGGGTCCTGTGGCCGAGTGAGCGCAGCAGCAAGAAAAGCGGTGAAGCGTCAGCCTGACTAGGCATCCGAGTGCGGAAACAGGGAAGGGGGACCAGAACCTGTGGTGGACAGGTGCACCACTGAGCCGGCGGGCTTCCAGTGCCACAGCTTCACCGTCCATGGCACGGTGAATTTCTACCATGGAGCGGGGCCGCCGGAGAAGGAGTCCAGAACCAGCCGGGCGCAGGGACAGAGCGCAGGGCAGACCCAGGAGCAGCACGGACAGCCCAGGTGGAGCATGGCAGTGCCAGAGCAGTGTGCGGGAGGCAGCAGGAAGTGAGTACCCCTGGAATGCAAAGCGCGAGGCAAATCCTCCTTGCAGTGCCTGAAGCCTGCACCGGAGACCTCCCGCGGTGGGTATGAAGAGAATACCCGCACCGAACTTGACAGAACGGGGACACTGATGTTGGCTGCAGCCAGCTGCGCAGTTCCAGGTAGAACAGCTACTCACTGCATCTGTATGTATATAATGTTGTACACCGTTGTGGACAGTGCAGTAAATCTTTTACAAATTCGAGCAGCGTCCGTGTTTCATTTACCTATCTCGCAGAGTGGCACCCTCCAGACGCCTCCACTGACCCACGGCCCATAAAGAGCAGCGAAGATTGTTATTTCATCGGTGGCATCTAACGCGATTGATGCATGGGAGGTGTGTGGCCTCGCCCGCACTCTATGCATCAATCCAGGCATTAGATGCCACCTTCATCGTGGCTTAATGCTTACTTGACAAACGGCAACTGAACCTTTCACACCAAGCTATTGCACAGGTAGCCGCTGTTGGCTCTAGCCAACTCTTTTTTAAATTTGAGCACAACATATCAGGAACCACACCAGAGGACAAGGGTAAAATTGCGTCACATCTGCCGTTCAGGATGGACCACACATATTCCTGAATCCTTTCTTTCACAGGGTGTATGGTGCGGCGGCCAATATAGAGTTTTGCACATGAGCACCAGAGGGAACAGATGACATAAGAACTTTTGCAAGTAAAGCAACATCTAATGTCAGGTATGTTGGACTGGTTAATTTGTCACTTTTTTGGGCATACTTGGACAGGTAGATTTGTTACTTTCCTGAGCATGCTGGTATATGTTACATATGCCAAATATGTCCAGGAAAGTGACAAATTTACTAGTCCAACAAATAACTGCATATCTGATGTTAGATGTCACCTTACTTGCGGAAGTTCTAACATCATCTATGCCCCCTGGTGCCCATGTGCAAAACTCTATATTGGCCGCAGAATATGTCCCGTGAAAGAAAGGATTCAGGAACATGTGTGGTCCATCCTGAATGGCAGATGCACACATTGGACCTCCATCCATAATTCTGATCTGAGTATGTTTAGATTTATAGGGTTAGATTGTGTATGTCCCAGCCCTAGGGGAGGGAAGAGGTTACAAGCCCTCCTGCAAAAGAAGAGCAGACTTATCTACAGCTGTGGTGCTCTCCATCCTTTGGGACTCAATGACAGATGGGATACTGTCCCCTTCTTGTAACTATTCTTTTACTGATCTGAGGTTGTTCTAACCACATATTTTTTATCCTTACCACCCTAGGTTTCATTTGCTGTTTGTTCCAGGACCCTCTAGGAATCCAGTCTCCAGCTGATTCACCTCCTAGGATTCAAACAAACCAAGCGGATAGAAACTTACTCAAGCCATTGAGTTTCTATAACAGTTTACCTATGGTGCTTTAATATTTTAAGTAAGGAAAGGAACAAGATCCCATGATGCGCTCTTGCGCGTAGGCGGGTTCAACTTCGATTAAAACTATACATTCGGTCTCCTCAGTGCTTGGTTTTAGTTATCAGGCACCACGAATGACTTAGAAATGCTACAGTTTCTGGAGCAACATGTTTTACAGTCAGCATGTGAAAACTGCACCTTGGGACTGCACTGCGTTCTCGAGGCACATTCTCAAGGTGGAGACGCTTCCGTGACGGGTTATTTAAGTTTGGACCGAGTGAGTAAGGGATTTTGTGAAAAATCGGCAAAACAGGTAGAAATATTTATTTTTTATATCTACAGTATGGGGGAAATCTACAGTACAGATGTGATCAGTGTGTGCCAAAAGGCACACTGTTCAGATTTGTTAAAAAACGAAGGGGCAGAGCTGACAGTGCCCCTTTTACCAGGAGTAGCACACTAAGCTGAAGCTTGTTTCCATATGCGACCCAAGAGTACAAGGAAGTTAAGTGACTTTCTCAGGATCACACAGTGTGCACCTAGGAAACTGTGGGATTCAAACCTATGTCTCCAAATCTGCAGCTCAGAGCCTTAACCCACTGTGCTATACTGCCTCTTAAGTAGAAGTAGTTATTCTTTCAGAGCTCAGAAGAATATATATTTCCTTGCACCTTTATAAACTTGGCTTCTTATGGTATATGAAGTCAATGTATATATAATTTGTTTTGCATGTTTCTATACATTTGTTGCCCATTTGTACACTCTGAATAAATTTGTCTCTGTAATAGAAGGTAACCAGGCAGCATACTGTTCCTGAATTTATTGAGTATCTCTGCCTTTAAAGAACAACTGTGGCCAATTTTAAAAAAGTCCCTAGGCCCCTGGCCCCCACTGGTGCCTTATGCCGCCTGATAAAAAAGCACCATTTTTGGTACTTCCATCAAGCACCCCGGAGCCTTACCCCGCCTGGACTTACATAGTCCATATCCTGAATTTTCTGATGTGTAGAAGATGAAGGGCAAGGGATCATAATTGTTGGCTCGGAGGAGCTGGCTGCCAGATATGTTCCCTTTCTGGTACCACTAGCCGAAAGCTTGCCTCTGCCCCAATGCCACTCTCTCACCCTGACAGTTTGTGACCTAGTTGTTTGTAGAGCACAGAGATGTACTACACTGAAATGAATGGGGGAAATTTTCAAAATGCTTTTTGCCACATTTCAGAAGTCCACTGGGGTCAATTCACAGTCACAACTCAACCACCAAAGGCTCTTGTTAGTTGAGCGGTGGTTTTGAATCGACTCCCAAGGACTGCTAAAACATGGCAAAAGGCATTTTGAAAATTGTCCCCATTCATTTCAGTGTAGCATGCCCCTGTGCTTTACAAACAACTATGTCACAAAGCATTGGAGTGTGGGGTGGAATGGGGGTGGAGCTTTCAGCTAGTGCTATCAGAAAGGGGAAGGGATCTAGCGGCCGGCTGCTCTGAGTCAAGAATTACAATCCCTTCCCCTTCATCTTCTACACATCAGAAAATTTTAGGATATAGACTATGTAAGTCCAGGCAGGGTAAGGCTCCCTGGTGGCTTGGTGGAAGCACCAGAAATGGTGCTCTTTATTTAGCCACTGTATTTAAGTAGGCAAGTCTGCTGCCTTAACTCCCCCCCAAGTGAAGAATCCGTAGGGATTTGAAGCACTGGGGTGTTGGTCCAGCTGTCAGTGAAATAAATGTTACTCTGCAGAACACTTACTTGGTGCCTCAGTTTTCAGTAAGTAGTGCGGTTTTCCTGTTGTTTAGTTTGCCCGTTTTACCGCATCTCACCATATATCCAAATTGTGCCAGGATCTTTTGTTTTCCTCCATAACTGGTGGCAACAGGAAGTGTATTAGTCAGGACTAAAAATGTACAGATACTCACCCCATCCAGGTAGGGTGAACGGCAGGAACCTTGGAGTGCTGGTATATAGTAAACCAGTAGTGAGTGGTTGAGGTCAGAAAACAGTCACCAGTAGCCACAAAATCTTTAGATTTATAACCACTTACATGGAATAAAGGGGGCTCCTGCACTAATATTTTGTCAGACCCACAGAGGGACTTATGAAAATTTTGTTGGTACTGTACTCAGTGGCGAATACCATGATTGTAAGCAAGAATATCAGCCTAGATTAACAAAAGGGCTGCAAGCAGGATAACAGGAAAAAATATGTTTGAATGCCTGAGCAACAGACACATGTTAAGACACTGGATAGGAGATGCAGTACAATCTGCAAAGTTATCAGGATTGCAAACTGAGTAACGAGCACAAATTTTAAACCGGATTGCAAACCAGCCGCCAAGCAAAACAATAAATGCTCGATACTAACAAAATATTAGACCTCTGACATGTGATACAATAGTAACAGTTGCAGGCATGAAAACTACACCAGGATTCTAGCTGGATGGCACAAAATTACATACACCAGGGTCCCATCTTCAATCAATCAATCAGTCAAGTCTTTATTTAACCAGGCGTTCATCGTTGAGCAGAAGCTCATTTGCAAGATGGATCTGGATGGAGCATGAACAATTGTATATACAGGTCAACATAGGTATTTACAAGGCAATACAGATAATACCGTTTACAGAGAGGAAGAAAAAGAAGTTCATATGTACATAAAATTATACAGATATTGTACAGATTACACAGTATTTACATACATAGAAGTGTCTATAGGAAGATAAGCAGGTTATCTAAGGTTGCAGGAGGAAGTAACGGAAGACAAAAAAAAAACAAAACAGGTAGAGGCGAAGGTTGGGGGAAGGGAGGGAGGTAGGGGGAGAAAGGCTAGGAGAGCATGGTGCACAGGGAGGAGTTGGTAAAACGGGATGTAGAGAAGGTGGATGGAGAAAAGGAGTATGTGTGAGCCCTGGGATTGAATGCTATAAAGTACTGGGCATGGTAAGATGTCACAACCCAGGGGTAGTGAGCTCCTATTCGAGATTGGGAAAGGAAGGATAAGGGGGGAGGATGGATGGGCCTAGTGTTGATAAGACAGGGGGATAAGAGAAAGAACAATTAGGCTTGTGAGGAGCAAGCTGGGGTCAGTACTAAAATTAGGTCTAGGCATGGCTATATACCAGTGCAGACACGGTACTGGGTCTGAGTGGGTGAAACAGTTACATACTGCTCTGTTATGCAAATAAAAGCGTCTTGAAGGCATTTATACTGATTAGAGTGCTTAATTTGAGTTTTTGTGGATCGTTCCATAAGGTAAGTAGTATGAAACTTATGGCTGCCCTGCCAGTGGGATTCTGCTTTGGGTACTTTAAGTGTAATAGCTGAGTAACTTCTTAGCAGCGATTTCCAATTATACTCAGGGGAAGACAGCAGGAGATATAGTAAGGCAGCTTATTAGGGATGGTTCTATAGGTCCAGAGAGCGGCGTTTCTGTGGCACCTGAACTTTAGTGATGTCCACCCCACTGCCGCATATAGGCTGCAGTGATGCGTGTCAATGGGAAGTCCAGTTATCAACTTCAGTGCTCAATGGCAGAGTGTGTCCAGTTTAGCCATGCAAGAGTTGAGGCATTGGCTGTATAGGAAATCAGCGTAATCAACCAATGACAGGAAAATGGATTGGATCAGTTGTTTCTTGGCATCTCTGGTGAGAAACTGGTTGATTCTAAAAAACAGGCCAAGCCTTTGCCGAAGTCGTTTTAGCAAGTCCTCGATATGTTCAATGAAGGATTCTTTGGTCTATCCAAACTCCCAGATACTTGAATTTTGTAACAAATTCTAGTTGTTCACCTAGAACTGTGGTAATTTGGGGAACTGTCCCACTGGACACAGGGTTAGCTGTACAGATGAAAGGGGAGAGGATCATCACTTTAGTTTTTCTGGCGTTAAGGAGTAGCTTTTTTTGGAGGAGTTGGCTTTGCAAAGGTTGAATTCTGACTGTAGGTCATTGCAGGCAGCTTCAGGTGTTGGGTGACTCACGTGAGAACTGTAACATCTGCAAACAGATGGATGTTGGTTTCTTTATACAGTAGTCTATGTTATTAATGTAGATTGCAAAAGTAAGGACCCTAATTTAGAACCTTGAGTACCCTCTTTGCAGAGTTTTTAAGGGGACAGGTTTTCTTGGCTTTAACTTGTTGAAGGCGCCCTGTAAGATAGTCAGTAAACCAGCTCAGAGAGAGGGATCCACATCTATGGTCGATGATCGTCGAAAGCCTTGCTTAGATCAAGGAAAACAGCACAAATAAAGCTTTGCTCTCACGATTACGCTGCCAGTCGTTAGTAACTTTGGCGAGGGCCGAGACAGTGCTATGTTTAGCTCTGAATCCAGACTGCATAGGATTTAGCAGTCCCCTAGACTCAAGGTGAGTCCTCAGCTGTGCATTTACAATTTTTTCTAGGAGCTTGGACAGGACCGGAAGGAGAGAAATTGGCCTGTAGTTACTGAGATTGCCAGGGTCACCTGATTTGAACAGTGGTATGACATGTGCTGTCTTCCATATAGGTGGTAAGGTGCCCTGAGACAGGATAAGTTAAAAGGTGGGCGACGGGTATAGTTAATTTTTACGGTAGGCAATTTTTAGGAAGTAAGGGTCAAAGGGTGCCATTGGCGTTTTCTAGTATCCAACTGAAGCAAGGGTCCTCTCACCTCTTTCAGTGAGGCCGTTGAAACGAGAAAGGTGGCGAAGCTATCGGAGTTTCAGGCAGTTGGCTGGCAGTCTGGGAGCAAAGTATGTTTGCAGGGGAGTTATCAAATGCCATGCCTGCAGCAGTAAAGTGGTTATTGAATGCATCAAGTATATCTATCTTTTTGGTTATAGTCGAGTTGCCAGAGGTAATCTTGGTTGGGAGTGAATTTCTTTGATGTGGCATATGTAACCCCCTTGTTCCCAGGGATTACAAGAATCCCATTAGAATTAGTGGCAGGCAGGGAAGGCAGCTAGTGATTTTCCATTTTCCAGTAAATGGATTTCACTCTCTCTCTCTCTCTCTCTCTCTCTGTTGTCAGTCTCAGCTGAGAGCTGGAGGAGTGATGTCATTTAGAACTCTCGCAGCAGCATAAACCACGGCCAGCTGTTGTGAGAGAGGGAGATATAATTCTGTAGTCAGTGGGTGGCTGGAGTCTGCAGAGTGTAGTTGCAGAACCAGCAGTAGCTCTGAGATAGAGTTGCAGTGTTTTCTTTCTCACCTAGTGGAGTTCAGCTATCTTCCAGCTTGTGTGAAGTGGTGAAACAGACTCAAGAGATTTTTATGTTTCATCCCAGGAAGGATGGAGCAGGCTGCCAGGATGTTAGAGGCAATCCCCTGATCTTACCAGGATATTTGGCAAAGCTGCCTTGTGTACATCTTCTGTGAGTACTTTTGTTTTATGTGAGACTGCCCAGTGGTACCCGCATTTTCTTGGGAAAATTCTCCGACAAAGGAACCCTGTCACCGAAAACAGTTTCAAAAGTTGGGTGTCCCCTGTGGAGTCCAGTATGTGACCATCCAAGTGAACAGAACTTTTACCTTTGACACCCCTGTGGTGTCCTATGAAGATGTTAAGTGTGAAATACATTTCTGGAGAGCATCTTCAATTTTGGCACAGTGTGAGGTGTATTTACCAGAGGAATGGCAGAGTATGAATTTGGAAACAAAAGTTGGGAGAGTCCCCGACTGGAGTGGCCAGTTTAGCACTCTGGATTCTAAAAGGCACCTGTCTCTTCCGTCAGCGCATGTGGCCAATGTCTGAAGAAAGTTCTACCCCAGTGAGTGGATTTTTCTCGTTTTACCCTGGTGAGCGGGTCTTCTCCAGTTTACCCCTTGTATGTGGGTTCTGCGAGTCTTGAGCCTCTTGTGCTCCATTGTGGCCTGTGTGCCACAACTTATTCTATGTATATGGGAAGTGTGCAAGTACTGGCCGTGTGTGCTTAGTTGAGGGAAATGCTTGTGTGTGTTCTACAGGTGGCTAGTCCACAATTTCTACAGTTATCCTATGCTAAATGGAATTCTTGGAGTGCTGTACCTCAGATGTCTGCATTTACTGTGTGTGTAACCCTTGGGGGTCCATCTTCGCTTTGTGTGTTCCTACTTTGTTACGGAATAAAGTCACACTCTAGAATCCCAACCTGGTATGGACATTTATGTTATTGCTTCCTGTGTGTGGAGTTACATGGGTACCCCGTCCAGAAATGCAAACCTAGCATAGCCCTGAGCAAACGTTTTCTCCCCAAGACCCGGGACATGGCCATGGTATTGGTCCTACCAGGTGTGTGCCAGGTAGTAGCTGCCCTTCGTTTGTGTTGTTTTTATAATGTTTACTCTATCTGGCATATCCCACCTTGTCTAATGGTGGCAAATCAATGCAACCCCCCTCTCTTTTCCCTTACACTATGTCAGGTGTGCCTATTGGTTAAATAAGGAGCCAGTGAGGGGTCTCCAATACATATTAACATCACGATTCTAGCAGGATGAGTCATAAGACTAATATGTGCTGGGTTGGACAGCTGCTAACCTAAACAAGGGAAACATGGCAGCACTAAATTAATCGGCAGCTATTTGGACCAGAGTGGAGGGGGGAAACAATCTGTAGCAGGCACGGGTGCAAACAAGCTTCTTCTGTCTTCTGTGTGGCAGTAGGTGGATACAGGCAGGCTAGCAAGAGAGGCAGCACTCAGGCAGCAGGTTAGTAAGTGCTAAGTGGTACCATGACCGTCTGACCATGGCGTGTAGCAAGCAAGCAGGATGGCAATTATGGACCAAAAACATTACAAAAGGAAAACGAAGCACGCTCATGCACATCACCGCGGAAGTCACGGTACAGGATAACCACTGCGGGGGGGGGGTCAAAACCACAGTAAATAAGCACTCAGATAAGCCATAAAATAACCACGCAAAGATTCAAGGCATCTGAGCAATCTGAGCATTTGATGAGGTGCCCCAGAGTGGACACGAAGCGCTGGGGTAGTGTGCTGCGATCTCTTATTGCTCAAATGCCTTGAATCTTTGCATGGTTATTTTTTGGCTCATCTGAGTGCTTATTTACTTTGGTTTTGTCTTCAGCATTTACTATAGCACCCACTCATTCTATGCAGCACAAAGGCACTTGTGTTTCTTCTTGTCACTGGGGGGGAGGGGTGCCAGCACATTTACCCACAGGGAGAAATGGGCAGCATACACACACAGGAGCAGCTTCCAGATGCCCAGAGACAGAAAATGGCCTTGCTCCATATATCTGTCTCAGAGGGCTCACTTGGGACAGTAGGCGACATTTTTTTTTCCAGCAGGCAAGGCACGCCCTGCAATGACAGGTTGCTCCCTTACTGCAGCAGCGAAATTGTTTTAAGTTGGTGGGACGCTTTTGCACTGCTATCATAGACAGCATGCTGTTTCATTCGTGCCACAGAGCCCAGCCTGAAAAAGCAGTGGCATCATTGGCCTCAACATCACCGCGCCTCCAAAACCTGCTATTCCAAGCTACCACAATATGTTGCTTGCACGTGCGCAAGACAACATAAAAAGGCACAGCACAAAAAATCCCCCAAAACCCAGAAATCCCCCATACGCCTACCTGCACTCACTACACCAGTTCCCTCCTTGCTGCACGACACCTTTAGGTGCCGTAAATAATGTGAGTGCACATGCGATCGCCATAACAATAACCATCCTAATGTACTATATTCAACAAACAACGGGCAAGGGTGGAACACTGAAATATACCCATCTTGGGGTTAATTGGGGCAATAAAGTCATTTGCCCTTTGGGCATGCAGCCTTATAGCCCTAATTAGCCCCCGAATAAATAATGAGTAAGGGTGGTATACAAGGATGTATACCGATTGAGGGGCATAATTAGGGCTATAAGGCCATGAGCCTGAAGGGTGAGTGGCTTTACTGCCCATTAGCCCCAAGATGGGTATACTCCCTTGTATACTGCCCTTATCCATTGTTTGTTGAAACCTCATTGAGTTTACAAAACACAGAGTAGTCAATACTCAAGAACCTGCATCAACAAAATACAGGAAAGGTACAACCTCAAGTAGAAGGGCTGTCCTCAGTGATTCCAAGTGCAGTGACTACACCCAAGTAGATAGGTCTTATGACTTTTCTGAAAGCCAGTTGAGGAGGAACAATTTAGGACCTCTTTAGGAAGCTTATTCCAAAAGGATGGGGCTGTGATGCAAAGGACCTCTTACCTGAACCATTCCTAACCCTTGGCCCTTCAAGCAGAATATAACCTTTATTCCAAAGCTGTCCAGATTTTAGCCTATGTGTAACTCCTTAGGTTATAACAAGCCCTTGTCATCTTAGACCTGAAAATGTGACTCTTCCTACCTACCAATGGTATGTCTGGGTTGCAGAGAATACGCATGCATGGAGATATTTTATGACTGGAGTGCATAAAAAAAAAAAAAAGTATTCCTGACACCTTCAATTGTCAATTTAATAAATGATGGGCAGGATTTGAAGTGTGTAGAGTTGTGCAGATATGGAAGTTGCAGAAATGGCAATTGCATTTTTAAATGCTTTGGGGAATTTCATTTGTTTTGTTTGCTACGCATGTGCAAGAAACATAGTGCCATCATCAAAGTTTTGAGGTGTGTCACCCCTCTTCTAATTCAGTCAGTGTGTTGGCAGGCGGCCCCAGTCAGCCAATGCATGGCGCGAGTGGCGTACAGTTGAAAGGAGAGCTACGCTTCAGTGAGCAGTGATCAGATATCGCCTGCTCATGCGCAGCTCACACACACACACACACACACACGCATACTGCGCGCTGCCCTCCCACACACACACACTGTATGGCCGGCGGGTGCCCAATCCCGTTGGCTGCGCTGCTCGCCCCAAACCTTCCACATGCCACGCTGGGTGCTCACCCCAGCGTGGCAACTCATCAGTATAACCGACGGGCACTGTCCCCGAGTACAGGGTGCCACGCTGGGAGCCCACCCCAGCATGGCAATAGATGCTGTGGCCGATGGGGGTGCCTAATCCTCCGTTGGCTCCATGCCCCCAACCAGCCATCCTTGTGCCATGCTGGGAGCCCACCCCAACGTGGCAAATGTACCGCATCGTCATTAAAAAAAAATGGTCCCACGCGAGTCTCCCTGCCCCCACAACCCGCACCCACCCACTGCGCACCCTGCCTCCCCACACCCCCACCCCATACTTACTCCGGAGTCCGGCGGCGATCTTTGGTGAACTGGGAACATGTCTGCACTCTTCAAAGCAGACCGCAACTGAGGAAATGCTGGTAAGCTGTATAATGGGATAGATAGGGTTTTCAACTTTGTTGCATATCTCAGGCATTTTTTGAATTTCTGCACCAAATTTTCAACATGGGGTTTCTGGGACCCCTTCTCATGAATGCTGTCACTGTCATGGCATTATTCGGGCCGAAGGGGTGATTTAGCAATCACTGCGGCGAAATCACCTTCGAGACATGTCAACAACGCTGCCAGTATTCATAAGGTGGGCTCTCAGAAGCCTATTTTGAAAATTTGGTGGGCATCCAAAACATTACTGTTTTACGAGCGTGCGTTGCGCAGTTCCTACGCACGCTCATAAGTTCACGAATTTTCAATATTTTCACTCCAGATTTTCAACATTGCCATTTAACCATACCTTCTTATGAGTAGTACAGCTGTCATTTTTCACATCTCACCCAAAACGTGTTTCCGCCCATGTAGCGCACAATGACGCAGTCGGTGTGTGAAATCAATGTACGGGACAAATTAAGAAAATCACAGTAACACCGTTCATGAGCAGAGGTCTTAAAATGACTATGTTGAAAATGTGGTAAAAATTTCCTTGTAATTACTGTTTACCAGCTGCATGCATGTTCCAATGCATGTCAGAATCTGCGAATTTAATATTTTCACTCCAGATTTTCAACATTGCCATTTTATTACACTTCCTTATGAATAGTACAGCTGCCATTTTTTATATGTCGCCTAAATGTTTCAAGACATGTAGCTTACAATGGTGCTGTTGGTGTGCTAAAGCAATGTTTGGGACAGATTGAGAAAATCACAGTTACACTGTTCATGAGCAGAGGTCTTAAAATGGCTATGTTGAAAATTTAGTGACAAAAGTCCATAAAATGACTGTTACGAGTGAACATTGCGCAGTTTCCACACACCTTCGTAAGTTCATGGCTTTGTAATATTTTCAGTCCAGATTTTCACCAGTGGCATTTTTCCACACTTCCTTGTGAACAGTACAGCTGTCATTTTTCACAACATGGCCGAAGTGTGTTTTCACACTTTTAGCGCAGAGATGCGTGGTCGCTGTGGGAAATCATTGTTCGGGACAGATAAAGAAAATCACAGTGACACTGTTCATGATCGGAGGCACCAAAATGCCCGAGTTGACAATCTGCTGTAAAAAATCCCCAACCTAATTATATTACGGATGTGCGTTGCACAATTTCTATGTACGCTCGTGACTTCCTCCATTTTTTTAAATATTTTTACTGCAGATTTGCAACACTGGCATTTTTTACACCTCTCCATGAACGGTACAGCTGTCATTTTTTACATCCTGTTCAGAATGTTTTTGCACCTGTGGTGCTAAATGCCGTAGTCGCTGTGCATAAGCAGCTTTTGGCTGACAAACTGATATTCCCCCTGTTCATGAGGTGGGGTCACAAAAAACACATGTTGAAAATTTGGAGTGAAAATACCAATAAATGCCTGAGGTATTAGGGTTTCCAAACATAATGCCCAACCCTGTAGAGAATGACAGGCATCAGGGGTGTGACTTGGGATTCTTGCCTGTAATGCTCATACCATTCCACACCTTGCAGCCAGTGAGGAGGCATCGAGGTATGCCTTGGACTCTTGACCCCTCAAAAGTTCACCCCATTCTCCTATATAGTTCCCATTTCACCGTATTTCCTAATGGAATGGGATCTTATAGGGCCAAAGACCCCCAAAGGAAACCGTGACACTTGTCTGTCTGCAGGGTGGTGTGTGAGTGAAATGGCGTGGCCGTTATGCCTGATGACCCAAAGGCACACCCAATGCCTGTCACTCTGCAGGGTGGTGGTGGGTTGGCTTCAGTTCAATACTTCACTGCCATTCCTATTACGTAGCTCTGTAACTTTACACTACCACTGCCAATGCCAGCAAGCAAACATTCGGCATTGACAAATGCTTGTTAATTTTGTAGCATTCCAAAAGCATTTCTATCTCAACTGTGCAATAATAATTCTGTGCATTATATCATCTGGGTTACAGAAAATAAAACTGCACATTATTGAAGGTGTATGTACAGTGCAGGTTGGTAATCTGGGGTTTAAAAAAATAAATCAGTTTTTGCAAATTTTGGAATTCTGCCAAATTTGATGGAATATCCTGAATTCCACAAAATTCCAGTGGAAGTGGAATTTTAAATTTTTTGCACAGCTCTAGAAGTGAGCGTTTGAGTGAAGATTAACAAAAAAGGTTTTCATTACTAATCAAAAAGGAGCTGCGCTCACCTCAGTACTTTTTCACTGATAAATCTGCTCAATTTGTGCCACTTAATACTATAAGAGATTTGGGAGACCCATACCAGCTTGTTACGGGGGAGTTTATAATTTACTCTTAGAGACCCTGGGCCAGATTTTCATAGTCTCAGAAGTGACAAGCCCCAGGTGAATTAAAAAGGACAGGAAATTATTTCTAACTGGCAGCTGTTTATAAAGTTCTTATTCTCAGAAAAGATATGCATTCACCCAAATTATCCATATTTAACTATGTCTGAATAAAAAGTGATATAAAAAGCTGAATTTTACATCGTCTTGTTTTTATGGGCAGCATTCTGTTACAGTTCTCTTCATGGAACCAATAATTTGGAGCTTAAACTATGCCATTGTTTGTGCACAGAACTCAATACAGGGTTCTGACAGGTCAGCAGCTTATAATTACCACTCTGTACACAAATCATGACATAGTAAAAACTCCATATAAGTGATTCCATGACATGAACTGTAATAGAATGCTACCAATAAAAACGCAACTAGGTAAACTACAGTTGTGCCTATCGCTTTTTATTCAGGTACAGTACAATATGGATACTTTAGGACAATGCATATAGTTTCTGAGAATAAGAACTTTATAAACAGCTGCTAATTAGCACAAATTTCCTGTCCCCTTTAAATATATGACGCAACCAGCTTGCGGCAATCTAGCAGAATTTTCAATCCCTTGCATCCAGTGAACACTCACTAGACAAACTTTTTCAGATGTAGCATGTGTCATAGTGCTGGGTAACCCTTACATGCAATTTGTGGCCAGACTTTGCATAGCTGCACGTAAACCGTATTAACTGTGGCAACTACCTCCGAGATTATAAATGGGTGCATCTGTGGCAATTGGCTGCTTAGCGCAGCTATGGCGGTCTTAGGTTTGGTGCAGGCGGTGCAAGTCCTACCACTTTGAACCTGCAGCCCCTTGGTCTTTTATTCTGCCAAAGAAAACTCAAGGGCTGGATTTCAACACTAGTGGCACGATTTTGCCATGCTTGCAGTAATTCCAACTTCCTGACATGTGCCACAAGATGCAAATCAAAATGATGCATGCATCAAAATTATGATGCAAGTCTTTTTTTGTTCTAAAATTTGTAAAGTGCCACAAATGCAAAAGAATGTTTGAAAATTACCCACAGACATTTTTGTGCATTTACAGGGATGCAGCTCTGGTGGTCACGCAAGGCTGTATTCAAGCCTCTGAAAATATGGGTCATACTCTTCTTCTCAATTTGTTTAAAGCTATTTTTAGTCATCCAAACTGGAATGGTTTTAAAAAGAAAAAAATATTAATTTTTATAACATTATTTCTTCCTAAGATTGTCAGTGGAAAACTACTGTATAGAATGGCAAGAATAATTTGCATGTCCTGATTGGTCAGACTGCTCTAGAGGCAGTGATATTATCTGACAATAACATCACTGTATCTAGTACAGGCAGAAAATTACCTCATCACATGACATATGTATCACTACCCACTATCCACAATGACCTGTGATGAATCCTGTCAGCAATTTCTCTCTTTCTACACTGAAGAACTCACTGACATCATGTTACCCATGCCAGTCTCACCCACTGAAGCCAGCACCCATAACTCTTCTGCCATGAAGAGCGCCACAGTTAGTACTGGTGAAAAAATAAATAAATAGACATTTAAACGTTGCACCTTCACACATGAAATAGCTGAAAGTCAACTGAAGTGAAGTGAGCACAAGATGTCAAACAGAGTGGACCGTTAGCGTCTTAAAAGATTGGTTAACTGAGGAAAAACATCTCTAGCAAGATGAACATCGAAGTAGTGAGAATTTAAACAAAAGTACTAAGAGAATTCTGCAGTATAGTCTGAAATATAAAAGGAGAGCCCTACAGCATTTCCAGTTATACTGGACTCTGTGCTGGCATAAATAGATGTTTAAACGAATCGCCTGTCAGACACAACTTCAACATCATGACAGACAGCGATTTCCAAAGTACTAGCACTGTATTTATTGGGCACTTGAAAAACCTACTAAGGCAAGGCAAAGACACTACCTCTTACCACCAGTCAATAACCCATTCTCAATTACACAAGCTCCAGGCAGTCAGAAGCCCCAAATCCAGGCACCGTCATGGGTCTCGTATGCTGCTTATGGCTAAAGCTCCAACTTCAGTTTGCCCACTACAGCTATGAAGGCCAATGGTCACTCAAGCCAGACCCTTCACAATTAAAACAACTGAGCACAGTCTCAAATGTGTGACCTTCAGTTTTAATGACAAGCATAAAAACCATGGGAATATCAGTGAGTGCAACCAAGAGAACCTCTGTGGTACCATGTTTGAAATACTAGGCAATCATCTGTGTCCCGGCTGGTGCCTACAAACATATCTATCACAAATACCACCAAATACCCCCTGCCTCTTGCTTCACCCACAAAGGAAACCACAAAGTGAACTGCAAAACTATCCCATTTGGGTCACACTAGAGCTAATGGGAGTGAACTACCAGGCAGGAATGCTTCCAAGACGAAGACTTTTCAAAGCTCACAGGCCTCGTCACAATTTACACAAATCACAGCCTGCGAGCTAAGGCTGTCCAGATCTTACCGGATGCAGTACTACAAGAGAGACAAAGAATGGCAGTCACAGGCCCCAAATCAGAGATGTCCCTCCAGAGCTACTAGTCAGCAAAACTTTTCAAATGCCAGTCATGGAGCCACGTCCTCTCAGACAGCATGCAACCTCCCAACAGTGAATGAAATCCTGCACAGAACACAGCAGAGGAAACTGAACCTCACCTTCAACCTGGAACCAGTCAACAACGTCCCGACATCCACTGCAGTACTTCTACAACTAGAGCAGCTGTACCATAAATACAAAAGAATCAGTTCAAAACTCGATCATAATCCAGGGCAATGCCATGCGTGCCATCAATAGGTACAACTTAAATTTACAGAACAGCAAACATTTTAAATGACTAGCATTTATAACAGTCTTAAAGATCATGTGCAACGGTTTTTACATATTTTTTATTAAAGCTTGAAAAGCTGACATTCAAGTCTCTGTGTCATGATTAGTGTTTCTTGAAAATGTCATGCTGTTTGATTTTGTGGTTTTCTTTAAATCAGCATTTGTTAATTTGCTCTACAGCGGCTGAAAACAGTGGAGTTGTTTCTGTCCTCTCAGTCAAACTTAGAGTGCGATGACATCATGTTGGAGTCGCTTATTGTTTCAGATTCTCAATCAGAGTAGTACTTTGTAGAGTTAATGGTTTGCTGAGCGCTCTAAGTTTCTTACAAACCCAGTCTCTGATTTGTGTTTAGATAGATCAACTTAAAACATATTATTATCTACTGATAAAAGCTGAGCATTTCAGTTGAATTGAAGTAGTGGAAATCTTTCTCTGTGAGAAATGAGCTTGTCTGTATCACAGCTTTCAGTTCTTTCCAATCAAACATCAGATTTTTTTTCTAACTATATAGCACAGGGCTGTTTAATAAATATAAAATAAATCAAAATGTTGTTCATTCACAGAAACAGTTTGTCTTTGATGTAGCCTTCATAAATATGTTCATGTAAGAACATTTGTTTTATGTCCGATTGACAAACAGTGCATGTGCTTGAAATACTGTAGCAGAGTATGACAGGCACCTGTCAGAACTCACAAATTTCAGTACTTTGGTGGTTTCTGTGTGAAAATATATCATGTACATGTACAATTAGAAACACTATGTGACATCCTGATGCACCGTGTCTCTGCCCCACAGTTGAGGCAGTTGCAGTCTACTGCCACCTGTCCCTGCCCCACAAGCCCCCTGCCTTCTGCTCCACATGGGAGACTATTGCATCCTTCTGCCCACTGTCTTCTCCCACACAGTCAGGGAGTGTGCACCCTGCTGCCTCCATCCCCTGCCTAAAGAATCAGGGTTGCTGCACCTTCCACCCCTGCCCAGACAGTTGGGGATGACACACCCTGCTGCCTCTCTTCCTCACCCTAACAGTTAGGAAGCTGTATCTGTTGACCTCTGTTCCTGTCTCCACAGTCAGGGCTGCTGTGCCGTGTTAAGCCCTAGTGTCAGGTCCCTGCCTCCACAGCTGGGGCTGCTGGACCATGTTGCCCTGGCCACCAGAGGTGGGGCTTTTGCTACACCCTGCTACCCACATCCATTGCCTCAAATGGGCAGGGCTGCTGCATCATCTGTACCCCATCTCATAGTCAGGGCTGCTATACTGATACCCCCTGTGTTCTGCATCATAGTCAAGACTTCTGCATCATGCTGTCCTCTATCTTTTGTCACCAGAGATAGGGCTGCTGCACCATGCTCCTTCCAACACAGTTGGGGTTGCCATGGCCTGATGTGCTCTAGTTCCCCATAATGCTGCAGTTTGGGCTGCTGCACCTTGCTGCCACTTGCTACAAGACACAGTGCATTTGCTGTGCCCTGTTGCATGCCTCCACAGTTGAGGCAGTTGCAGCCTGTTGTCCCCTGCCACCAGAGTCAGACCCTTTGCTATACCCTGCTGCCCACATCCCTTGTCCCAGACAGGTATGACTGCTGCACTCTGTCCCACACTATAGGCTGCTGTATCCTGATGCCACCCCCATCTCCTGCCCGAACATTCAGGGCTGCTACACTTTGCTGCCCTCTGTCCCCACACTCACAGTCAGGGCCATGGCACCCTGTTGCCCTCTGTCCCTCTCTCCACAGTCAGGGCTGTTGTGCTGTGCTACACCCTAGAGTCTTATGCCACCTGCATCCACATTTGGGGCTGCTGAGCCCTGCTACACATTTTCATTGCCCCAAATGGGCTGAGCTGCTGTACAATGTATTCCCTGTACCACTGTCGGGGCTGCTGTATCCTGATGCCCACCTATGTCCTGCTCCACTGTCAAGCCTTCTGCACCATGCTGTCCTTTGTCCCCTGCCACCGTTGTGTTCTGCTGCACCACACAGCCCCTTGCCTCCACAGCAGGGGACAGGGTGCAGCAAATGCCCTTACTCTTGTGCTGCACCCTTCCCAAACAGTTGGGGTTGCAGCACCCTGCTACCCTCTCTTTCTCTGTCTCTCTCTCTCAACTCTCACAGGCAGGGACACTGCACATGTTGCCCCCTCTTCCTGTCTCAGCAGAGTGTAGCAAAGGATCTGACTCTGGTGGTAGGGGACAGCAGGGTGCAACTGTCTCAACTGTGGAGGCATGCAACAGAGTGCAGCAAATGCCCTGAATCTTGTGGCAAGTAGCAGTGCAGCAGCGCTTAACTGTAGAGGAATGGGGCTCTGGGGCAAGAAGCCACAGCAACCCAACTGTATAGAAAGGAACATGTGCAGCAGCCCTGTCTATGGTGATAGGTGATAGAAAACAGCATGGTGCAGAAGCCTCAACTGTGGGACAGGACACATGGGGCATCAGGGTACAGCAGCCCTGACTGAGAGATGGGCTACACGTGGTGCAGTAGCCCTGACCCACAAAGGCAGGAACATGGCACTTTAGGGCTTAGCACAGCACAGCAACCTTGACTGTGGAGACAGGAACAGGGGCAACAGGCAGCTTCCCTAACTGTGAGGGTGGGGGAGATAGGGCAGCTTGGTGCAGCAACCCCAATTGTTTGGGCAGGGAGCAGCAGGGTGCAGTAGTCCTGAATCTTTAGGCAAGTGATGGAGGCAGCAGGGTACACAATCCATGACTGTGAGAGAGAAGACAGTGGGCAGCAGGGTGCAGCAGCCTCGAATGTGGAGCAGAAGGCAGGGGGCTTGTGGGGCAGGGGACTGGTGGCAGTAGACTGCAGCTGCCTCAACTGTGGGGCAGAGACACAGTGCAAAAGGATGCCATGTAGTGTTTCTAGTTGTACATGTACATGATGTATTTTCACTCAGAAACCACCAAAGAGCTTATGTTTGTGAGTTCTGACAGTACATGTGCTTGAAATACTGTAGCAGAGTGTGACAAGCACCCGTTTGTCAATCTGACATGAAAAAAAAAATGTTCTTACATGATTGTATTTATGATGGCTACATCAAAGAAGAACTGTTTCTGTGAATGAACAAAATTTTGATTTATTTTATGTTCATTAAACAGCCCTGTGTTATATAGTTAGAAAAAAATAGAGGTTTGATTAGAAAGAACAGGGCTGTGATACAGACAGGCTGATTTCTCATAGAAAAAGATTTCACTACTTAAATTAGCATTGGAACTGAAATTATCAGCTTTGTAAAGGAAGAGAATTATACATTTCAAGTTGATCTATCTAAACACAAACCAGAGACTGGGTTTGTAAGGAAACTGGAGAGCTCAGTAAACCATAAACTCTACAGAGTGCTGCTCTGATTGGGAATCTGAAACAGCAAGCTACTCCAAAATGATGTCATCACACTCTAAGTTTGACTGAGAGGACAGAAATAACTCCACAGTTTTCAGCCACTGTAGAGCAAATTAAGAAATGCTGATCTAAAGAAAACCACAAAACCAAACAGCATGACATTTTCAGGAAACACTAATCATGACACAAGGACTTGAATTTCAGCTTTTAAAGCTTTTATTAAATATATGCAAAAACCGTTGCACATGATCTTTAA
Organism: Neoceratodus forsteri; assembly: GCA_016271365.2. Taxonomy (NCBI): domain Eukaryota; kingdom Metazoa; phylum Chordata; order Ceratodontiformes; family Ceratodontidae; genus Neoceratodus; species Neoceratodus forsteri. The sequence goes on from JADMNL010000022.1 coordinate 90,123,820, forward strand.
ATGCTTTCAACAGGAGCTTAAAGTTAGCCAGGCACAGTTTCATACTTTAACATATGTTAATGTTTTTTTTGTTTGTTTTTTTTTAATTTCTGCAACATATTTAGCAATTTACTGTTGCTATCCTGGTTAAATTCAGTTAAAGTAAATATGCTATTGGGGCTATTCTACCTGTTTTATGGTATTTTAAGGAGTTTTATACAGCAAATGTTTACCAGACTTACAAAAATGTCTCTGCATTTAATTACACACTCTGTCCATTAATTTACCGACAATGAGCCATCATATAATAGCAGTGAGGCACTCTAGAGTGTGCTGTTGTGCAATATCACTTGGTGGTGAAAGAACTCAGCTTTCAGCCTCCTTCTTCAACCCTCCTGGAGCATGAAGCTATTACACAACACACACCCTGTCATACCTTGGTGCTGAGTATCCCACCTATCTAAATGTGCATATATTTTATCTAGTAATGAGACAAAGTTAAATTTGTAGAGCTCAAATAAGTGTTAAGTAGGCTGAACTCCTAGATAGCTTATAACTAAAAAGGGGCCAAATTGAGGATGGATTACTAGAGACGGACTTAAGGCAAACTCAAAAGTTAAGACATCAGGATTTTTCCATTTGACTTTATAGTTTGATAAGTAAGTGGTCTGTTGCAAAGTCTACAATAACATAAGTGACTTTAGTTAAATCATTTAGAAAAAATAAGACATCATCAGAATAGAGAGCTACTACTTGTTCAACCCTTTGAGTTTGCCTTCGATGTTAAGTATTACTATGGATAGCTTGACCCATAGACTTCATAAAGATTGCAAAGAGCGGGGCAAGAGCCTTACTGATTTCCCACAATAATTTAACTTGCTCTGAGTTTTGATACTTTGCCCGATTCTGGATTGAGGTGACCTATACATTAGTCTTATCCAAGAAATAAACTTTGGCTCAACATCGAATTTCTCTAAAATGACATTTAGATATTTCCAGCTAACTCGGTCAAAAGCCTCTCCCACGTCAAGTGTGAGGAGTATCAGGTTATGAGTAGGGATCCGTTCCAAAATATTAAGTGCCGGTCTTATATTTTGTTCTAGCCTTCTTCCTCCAATAAAGCTTGTCTGATTTTGGTGGATTTCATGTACGGTTTTATCCAACACCCTAGCCAGTATCATAGTAAATATCTGGTAATCATTATTCAGTAAACGAAATTGGCCTGAAGAACCACAATAACTCTGGGGAGTTATCTTTTCTGAGAATAAGAGCGATACAGGGTTCACTGAAGGAATAGAATGCAAGGTCTCCAGCTTCCCCAATCTGATTCAAATATCAATCAAAATAAGAACTAGTACTTCAGAAAATTCTTTATAAAATCCCATGGTAAAACCATCTGGACTTGGAGATTTTCCAAGAGGAAGACATGTAACTGCATCGAACACTTCAAGGTGGGTGAATTCTAGATCTAGGCAGTCTTTATGGTTCTGATTGAATTGATTCAATGTCAGGGATGCGAGAAAGTTTTGAATAGATTCCTAATTTGCATCTGACTCCGAAGTGTGTTAATTCTGGCTGAAATTTAAAAAATGCTATTAATTGCCCTAGAGTCTGATGTTAACTGCCCGGTCTCATCTCAGATCCCAGTGATTGTGTCACTAGCCATTTCACACTGAATCTGGTACATCAGAAGTTTATCTGGTTTATTACAAAAAATAATAGTGAGCTATGGCCCTTGATAAGGCAGTGTGGTGGCATGGCTAGTGATGGCTGAGGGCGCCTCGCTACTATATGCTGATGACCTAGTTATCTATGCTCGTTCAGGCTGTATTAAACACCTCAATGCCACTCTGACATCTGCCCTCCACTCGGCTCAACACTGGCTAAACAAACACTCATCGCCTCATACTTAATGCGAGCAAAACAAAAGCCATGCTCCTTGAACAGCCCAAAACTTAGCACCTGCTCATCTCCACTGAATATACTTGACCTAAATGGAACCCCTCTCGAGACTGTAAGCACATTCCGCTATCTGGGCATACTGCTTGACCAAACCCTCGACCTGAACCAGCACATCCAAGAAACCTGCAAAGCGGTCAATTGCAAACTGGGGCTGCCTACAGGACTAACTACATGCTCACACCCACTGCCAAGCTTGCCATTGCCAGGAGAATCCTCCTGCCAACTCTGTCCTACTGTGCTCCCATCCTAACCATGGCAAATAAAACTGCACTACAAAAATGGGATACCACCTATAATAATGTTTGTCGATATGCATCAAAGGCACCTCACCTAAAACATCACTGCCAACTCTATAAAGACCTAGGCTGGCTTTCCCCCTCCTCCACTAGACAGTACTACCTCTGCTGCCTCTCAGACTCCATAATCAGAACTGCTCCAGCCTACTATCCCTTCGCGTGAGCTGAGATCGTCTGACAAATCTTTACTGTTCCCCTCTGCCGTACTTCCAAGGGCTCTGGTGCATTTAGGCATGCTGCCCCCCATTTATAGAACTCACTACCTATGGACCTTAGACGTGCTCCCTCACACCTTGCTTTCAAGCGGAATCACCTTACTTCTATGGATCAATGTACCTGTTTTGATCCTACCTAAACCCTTCCACTTTGACCTCCCCTCCCCATCTAAGTCCACCCCCTTTACCCTTTGTATGTGTCCATTCGTCCACTTTTCCACTATTTTGATGCCTTGCAAACCGATTATTTGTTTGACTGTTTGCACTTTATATTATGTTTACAAAGAAACTTATATGGCTATACTGTCTTATAAATGCCTAATCACTTTACCTTCTCTAAACTTGTGATATGACATTTGATGTTTCTACTTACTGCCTCATGTGTTATTACGAATGTCTCCAATTACCTTATTTTTACTGATGTTGTGTATAAAATTGCCAAACCTTACTATTGGTTGAACCTGCTTTCCCATCCTACTGTTTTGCACTAAATCTTATGATGTACTTATTGTAATCTGGTACTGGTCTCTCCTCTTCCTCCCCCTCCCTCCGCACCGTTCAACCCTATTATTCCTTATGACTTCCAGTTCCACAGCTCTGGAGTGCGTTACTGCACCTTTTCTCGCTAAAGCCGTGAGTTGCCATAACTTCGCCCCTGTTGACCGAGTCCCCCTTCTTGCCCTGCCAGCCTTCGGTCCCACAAGCCCGGACGCCGACCTTAGCTTCGCCCAAAAGTCGTGCCCATAAACTCTCCCCTCCTGTTGACCGTGTCCCCCTTCCTTGCCCTGCCGGCCTCACGGTTCCCTGCTACCGACTACAGGCGTCTCTCCCTAAAGCCGTACTTTCCGCACTACCCTTTCCTTGTTCGACGGTTTCTACCTTCCCCCCTCCCCGTGGGTCACCATGCCCATTTAAACCTGTCTACTTCTTGAACCCCTTGCTCGTCCAGTTTCCAACTTCTAACCAGTTTTTGGCACCCACCAACAGGGCGACTGTCCCCTGCCGCTCACCCTCTACAAGGTCCCATGAGCCGATCGCTGTCCCATGTTTTCCCCCCTAAAACAGCCATACTCACGCCTACTGCTGCCGTTCTCAGCATGGCCATCTGTGTTAACACTGCCCTGCCCCTCCCTTGTTCTCCTTTACCTATGGGATATATGCTTCCCTCTCCCACCAATCGTTTTATTTTTCTACCCCTGCCCCCCCCGGCTGCACCTCTTACCAGGAATCAGTTCCATAGGCCCAGTTACACACTCCTGCCTGTCGCCTTAAAAGTCAGTAATCCTTTCGCTGTCCACTCTACCTTCCTCTCTGCCTGCCCCGTGACACCCCTTAGATGTGTACACATTTGAAGGAGCTCTCTTACCTTGTCCTCCAGCCCCATTCACCTCCTAGTCTACTTGAGCCATGCACCTACCCTTCCCAGCTCACATTCCCCACCGTCTTCCCCTACCCAATCCAAATCTGTCCTTCCTCCAGTACCCTCTGCTTTTTATCAAATCGTATGCTTGTATCAATGTACCTGTACATGTGACTGTATAACCTGCACTGTTCTATTTGTATTGTAATTGTACCCAGGTGCGTGCCTGAAAATAGTCACTTGCTGGCTAGTGCACTTACCGGTTAACAAAAACTAAATAAATAAATAAATAAATGTGTGAACAGACCTCTGTGGGACTGGCTAACTTGATGTGGCAGAGTTTTGTAACTAAAGCCAGTCTGTTAGTCTGACAAGTGGCGGGTGGCATGGCTAGTGGTGTGTGAATGGACCTGTGTGTGACTGGCTGCCTTGATGTGGTACAGAGGCTTGTCATAATGCTATAACTAAAAATCAGTCTGTTAGTCTGACAACTGTTGGTGATAGTATGGCTAGTGGTGTGCTGGCATAAAACACAGAAAATGACGCTCATCCAGTGAGAGGGCACAAACAGGCATGGACAGTTGGGGGAAGGGGTAGCTGGGCCAAACAAAGGGGGTGTAGCAGTGAGTTTACTTGGTGTAGATTTGAAATTCTTGGCTACACCCCTGGAGAGGAGAAGTGGAAACAGAAGAGCTTTAAAACATGGTGAGCAGGGGAAGCAGCATCAAACAAAATCTGTAAAAAAAAATAAATAAATGTAAAATAATTAAATACAGACATATAGTAGTGTGTGTGTGTATATATATATATATATATATATATACACACACACACACTATATAGTATATATATATATACATATATATATACACACACACACACACACACATTACATACACACACATACGTGAAAGACAACCTGCTGCTTTTAACAATGTACAGTTATGTGTTTTCCTTAGAATACTGGTCATAAATCAAGCACACTATTACATGTCACTTTAGTTTAGCAAGAATTCTATCACTAGTAGCAGAGTATGTGATCAACCCGTAATCCAGTACACTATAATATACACTACACTAATCTATAGTACAGTACACTATAGTATAGAGTACACTATATCACAGTATTCAGTACACTAGTCTATACTATACAGTACACCACAGTACACTAGTCTATAGTATACAGTACACTATAGTATACAGTACTCATATATAGTACGCATCATATACAGTACGCTATAGTTGGATAGCCAACTGTCTCAACTCTGGTCTCATGACCTACTGTACATCAATATATAATTGTGCACTACTTCTGTGCTGTAATAAGACTGCTAACATTTAGTTTGCATTTGTTTCTAGAGTGTAACACGTCACTTTGTTACTATTATTATGATCTATTTGTACATCAACGTAAAATGCACACTACTATGTGCTGTAATCTGACTGCTAGCATGTAATTGTATTTCATCAATGAGATCTTGTACGTAAAACCTTGTTTTGTACCACTCCCCCTTCTTCCCCCCAGATGCATCTGGAAACGAGCTTCCGGCTCAGTGTGCCTTTCCTGATGAAACTTTTCAATCAATAGATAAAACACTAAACAATAGGTTACGTGTCAGTAATCGGGTCAGGTTCTCATGGCGTTGGAGGCTTCATGGAAATCCAATCCATCCAATGGACTTACACTTTCAATGAAAGAGGATGTTGGTATGCTGCCAGGTGCATGGCCTGGCATCCATGAAGTGCCCTATCAGAACTGTACTTAACTACCTTTGGATTCTGCCCTCCATAAGCCACAAGGCAGCTTTGCTGAAGGTGCATTTGGTGGACATTACAGAGTACCAAGCTAAAGTGGGTCACCTTTCTCAACATCAGAGCAGGTGGTCAGCTGCTTTTTCAAGGGCTTTGACCATATGTTTACCAATCCAAGATGTAACCTACTCAGCTCTAGCTAACTTAATCAATTTAAACATACTTGTGCTCCTGGTGAGGGTATAATGAGAATCGACAGATAAAGTCCAGTGTCCCACACTGCCCCAACTGGCTTGTACCTGAGCTTATTTATTATTCTAACTTATTACTTCTTCTTGTTATATTTTAAACAAGGGTGTTCTTACCTAATAAACATCAGCAGACATTTGCAATTTAGGGAGACAGTATAGTGCAGTGGTTTAAGGCTCTGAGCTGCAAATCTGGAGACCTGGGTTTGAATCCCACAGCCCTCCACCTGCATATACTGTGTGACCCTGAGCAAGTCACTTAACTTCCCTATGCTCCCAGGATGCACCTGTAAAAAAGCTTTCAGCTTAGTGTGTCTCACCTGCTTAAACAATTGGAGAAAAAATTAAATAAATAACCACCACTTCACTGTTCGGTCAGGTCCTAAAATCCAGAAAGTGGTCCTACTCTGTGTGGCGCTTGTCCAGCTGGTTCTGATTGTTCTATGATTTTGTAATATAAAAATGTAGTGTGTGATTGTCTGTCATGAGACATCCTGAGGTCATGGGATGACCCCCCCCCCCAGGTTTCAGTTCAAATGACAGAATATGTTAAACAGCAGGTCTCTGTTATGTGATTAATTTCCAAGTTGCATTTGAAGCTGGGAACTTAAATATCCATTTTATGATGTCTTCAGAGGAAGGACAGTTAATTTCAACTGGTGCTAAAAAAGCTTTATGGCATCTAGGTGAGAACACTGCAGAGTTGTAAAAGTCTTGTGATGTCCTCGGAATGCAGGAAACTGCTCAAAGATCAAAAAGAAGGAACTGGGAAATCACAGACTTCTAATTTGAGAAATGAGTTTTTGCTGATGTCACCTTATTTAATATACCTCCTAATAAGACATCCTGTCTGCGTTATTTTTTAACTATATTTAACAGGGAGGAGCTAGGTGTCATCATGGAAGGCGGGGTATAGAGACAGTTTAAGCTATTCTGTGTCTGATCTTTAGTGACACTTTTTTTGGTGGGCTCTTAGAAACATCTACTATAAGCACTGTAAGAAGGATATACATTAGATATGAAAGTCTAATTGTATTGTGGTAGGAGTTTATGTTTGTACTTTTTACTTGTTTTCTTTTAAGTGATTGTATGCTTTGTGATATATTGTTCTGTGTTTACATTTTACATATTTCTATCCATTTTCCAAGTAAACCTCTTATTTTAAAGAGACTGCCTGGTGTGCCTTTGAAGTTCTTTCTTTTGCATGTGAAGTATAGATGGTTAAAGTTGACAACTGTTCATAAGCTTAATGGTGTTACTGAACTGAAAAAAGGTAAGAATACCTAAGGTCTTTTCATAGAGTTTTAAGGGTTCATTTTGGATACCTGGTTAGGTGCCTTTAGGCGAAAGATATTTGGCATTCCCCGAAGAGCAGAATTATCTGAGCCTGTACATTTGGGTACGCTAGCATAAGGTTCACAGTTTGAATCCCCCCAGAACTTGAGGCCAAAGGTGATTCAGACTCACAAACAGACAGGAGGATTACCCTGTTCTGTTACCTGTTCACAATACTGCGCTCGGAGGTTGGCATTATGGAAGCAGAGGGCTTGACCTGCTGAGTGGGGTTGTGACACTCTGTTCCATATTCAGTTATATTTATTGATAAAAGGATCAGCTCTGTGTCAGATCAGAACCATCCCCAAAATGGCCCACCTCTGCTTGACTCTGGAAATTAAAGCCATTTTGTGACTCAACTCTAATTTGACCAAGTCCAGAATACGGACCAGGTTCGGATCTGCCAGTGACCTGTTTCTGTCGGTCTGGATAATTTAGTGATTCTGAAGCTTTATATTTCATATTGAAAACTTGTGGAGACAAACATCAAATAACTATTTAAAAATAAATGACAAAGAATAATGAGGGAATAAGAGCAGTCTAATTCTGTCATTTGATTTATACTTAATTTAAACTACTGAGGTGGGGGCAGTGGGCGTGCAGACCCACAGACTCGGAGAGGAGGTGGTCAGTGAACCTCCACACAGTGATGGAAGAGGTCTTGGGGAGGAGGTGGAAGGGGCGAGAATAGAGTTAGCAAAAGGGTGGAAGGGTGAGGAACACATAACAAGGGTACATGGAGGGGTGCACACAGAGAGAATAAGTGTGAATAGAAGAATAGAGGGGGAAAAAAGGAATGTCAGATTATTGGTAGAGAGTGGTGTCTCTGAATGCGTAAAGTCTTGAAACAAGATGGATGACCTGCAGGCACTATTAGCAGACAGGAGGGTGGACACAGCTGCAGTAACCAAGACTTGGGCAACATCACACCATGACTGGGACCTTGCAATCCCTGGATATAAACTATACAGGAGGGACAGGGTAGTTGGGAAGGGGGGGGTGGCAGTTTATATCAGGGAGGGAATAATTTACACGAGGGAACGAGGGAGAAGTCAGAGAAAGGGGAGGTGGAGGCATTATGGGTTCAGTGAAAGGTCCAACAGAGGAAGAAAGGTGAGGTTGGGAGTGGTTTGCAGATCACCCAATCAGAATGAGGAGAGGGACAGGGAACTGAGCTCACAAATATTGGAAGCTGCGGCGAAAGGAGAGGTGGTAATTGTGGTGGACTTCAACCTGCCCAAGGTGGACTACAGCATACCTTCCACAACATGTGTTAGGAGTCGGGAGATCCTGGATGGACTGCAGAGTGGGTTCCTGACTCATGGTGTCACTGAACCAACAAGAGCTGAGGCAATTCTTGATCTGGTGCTCACAGACGAGGGAGTATGTACAGGAATGGTTAGGGAGCCATTGGGGAAGTGACCATTGCACAGTGTGGTTCCTGTTGGATATGGGCAAGGAAGCATCCTAAGAACAAAATCTTGGATTTCAGGAGGGTGAACTTCAGAAAAATAGCGAAGTGCTAAGGAGCCATTTGGCGAGCATCAGAGCAGATATGGGTTGGACCAAAAGTAGTCCATCGTTAGGAAGGAATACTGATTGCCACAGATGAGTGTGTTAGGCTCAGTGGGAAGAACACAAGGGCCAAAGCGCCCCAGCTGGTTTCAGTTCTGGTGTTGACAGGTAAGGGAAAAGAGGTTGGCCTTTAGAAAATTCAGAGAGAGGTGGATGGGAAATTACTTAAGGTTGGCTAGTGAGGCAAGTAGGGAAGTCCAGCGAGCAAAGGCACAGAAGGAGCTGTAGATAGCTTGAAGAATTAAGGAAGGAGAGAAGGTTTTTCACTATATAGGAGAAAAGGGACAAGAAGGAAGGGATTGTTAGGCTTAAGAAAGGAGTGGAGTGGGTGGAGGATAATAGGGGAAAAGCAGAGGTACTAAATGAATACTTCTGTTCCATCTTCACTAGGGAGAAGGACAGATCAGTGCCTTCAGGAGGGAAAAGAGGAGCAGGGGAAGGGGAACACAGATGTAGTGATATAGAAGGATAGAGTGAGGGAAGGTCTGCTGGCACTGAAGGTGGACAAATCACCAGGCCCGGACAAAGTACATCCAGGGGTACTAAAGAAACTGGCTGAGTAGCTGGCAGAGCCACTGGTAGACCTATTTAATAGTTCACTAGAGTCAGGTATGGTACCACAGGACTGAAGAACAAACACATGTAGTGCCTCTCCACAAAAGTGATACAAGGACGGTCAAGGGAATTACAGACCAGTCAGTCTGATCTCTACTGTGGGCAAGCTCATGGAGACCATACTAAAGGAAAGGTTGGTGGAATATCTAGAGGAGCATGGTCTCCAGGATGTGAGGCAGCATGGGTTCATTGGGGGGGGAGAGGTTGTGTCAAACGAATCTGACTTCTTTGACTGTGTCACCAAGACAGTTGACAAGGGTCAAGCGGTAGACATCCTCTATCTTGATTTCAACAAGGTCTTTGATTCTGTGCCCCAAAAAAGGATGATCAGGAAGTTGGTGGATCTCAGGGTTGGGGAAAGGATGGCCAGATGGGTGGAAAACTGGCTGAGTGACAGAATCCAGAGTGTGATTGGTGGGGAGAGTTATCTGGCACCAAAGAGGTAACCAGTGGGCCCGGCAGGGCTCGGTGCTGGGGCCGATGCTGTTCCATGTCTTCATCAATGACATTGGGGATGGCATTAAGGGCAACATGTGCCTACTCATGAATGACACCAAGCTCTGTGGGAGAGTGGACACAACTGAAGGGATACAGGACCAAAAGGAAGATCTGGAAAAGCTGGGGAGGTGGTCCAGGATATGGCAGCTTGGCTTCAATGACAAGAAATGCAAAGTTATGCATACTGGAGCCAAGGATCCCAGGACAGAGTACTACCTGGGTGGAGTCCGAGTATCTGCATTGGAGGAGGAGGAGGAGAAGGACCTGGAAGTGATGATCACTGTTGATCTGAAGCACTCCACACAGTGCAAGAAAGCAGCAGCAAAGGCAAAAGATGCTGGGATGCATATCTAGGGATTTCAGTAGTAGAGAGAGGAGGTTATACTGCTTTGTACAGGTCACTGGTAAGGCTGCATCTAGGAGTATGGAGTTCAGTACTGGTGCCCACACCTCAAAAAAAGACATTACCCTGGTGGAGAAGGTCCAGAGAAGGACTACAAAGATGATAGTGAGTCAGCAGGGTAAGGCATACAAGGAGATGTTGAAGGCACTGAACATGTACTCCCTGGAAGAAAGGAGAGAGTGGACATGATTGGGACCTTAAAGTACTTGAAAGGGATAAATAAGGTTGATAAGGAAAATCTATTTAAGCTGAGTGGCAACCATGACACGAGGGGGCACAATCTTAAGCTGGAGGGTGGGAGGTTTAGGAGGGAGGTCAGGAAGCACTTCTTCACAGAGAAGGTGTGGACACTTGGAATGTGCTACCAGAAGAGATCATCTCATTGAAGACAGTGGGCAGCTTTAAGAGAGGTTGGGATAGGCATGGGGAAGGTAAGGATCATGGGTAGGGAGGATGGGAGGAGTGGGGAAGGAGGGCAGGGACATTAGCTCAAGCTGTGGACCCTGCAATACGAGCAGACTTGATAGACCAAATGGCTTTCTTCTGCTGGTTTCTTCATATGTTCATATGTTCTTCTTAAGTGCTATTTATCTCACTGATATGAGTTTAGGTTCTGCGGTTTCATTTTCCTTTCATGCTCAGTGGGCACATCAGCTCCCTTGTCTCTAAATGGCTGGTGGGGTGCAAGTTAAAAAGGAGTAGCCATACCTTCTTCTAATCATTTACAAATACTAGATGTAACCTGCTCAGCACTGGCTAGTTAAATCAGAAGGTGAAATGAAGGGTGGAAGTCTGACTCGGGTTTTCAAACAGGGGAAGTGTCTGAAAATCATTCTTCTGGAATTTGTTCAGTCATATTCTTTTTACATAAAATTTGAAAAATTCTTAAAAAAGTGACACATTTATGAGGAATTTGTACAGTTAGGCAGCATTCACAGGAGGCTCCATGGTAAAAGTATAGCGGTGCCAACTGTCTGGTCCCAATCTTGAATGACAAACCATGAAGAATAGTCACAGAAATCAATCCCTGTGCACTAGCCAAAAATCTTGCAATATGCCAGCTAACCACTAGAGCTCACTGACTTAATGACTTGTGGAAGCATGTGCTCATGTAGCACTGTTTCTGTGCTGTACTATCTGCTGACTCTGTAACAGCGCTGTAGATAATTGCATACCTCCATTATATGGGCCCGCATGGGAGAGGTACTAACTGTAACATCCACAACTACCCAGTTACATAAATATGTCATGGAGTCTTAGTAAGCTGGATAAATGCAATACTCCTCCAACACGGATGCCCAGCATCTTGCTCCATCGTAAGTAAAGGTATCCAGATACTTCTGTCATGGTGGCCTAAGACACATCTAGTTGACAGACTTGGCATAATTGAGTTGGCTTCTGGGTTTTCTCCAACATCTTTTCCTCCCATCCCACCCCATGGGGCAGTGCCTAGTCAGATTTGTACAGCCACAGCTTCCCTGCAGCAGGAGCAGCTCTCTAGCCCAGAGGCAGGGGTCGCTGTGTTGGTGGAACCCACCCCCAACCCCCCCCCGACCGAGATGCAAAGCTGTCTCCGCCATGGCATGCCTCCTAACGCGACTTCCCAGGCACACTTCCCAACCAGGTTGTCATCATGCCAGTGTGATGCTCTGCTGCTGGGCCATGGGGTAGCCTCAAAGCCTAATATTTAGAGGTAATACATCTAACAACATTGGTGATATTCCATTACCTAGTTCTCCCCACCCATTTCTTTTCACCCCTGTCCAGACCGCCCCCCTTCCACTGACATCCCAAGCCCCCATCACCCCGGCGTCTATTGGACTCACCTCTCTGATTCTTTCACAAGACACCCACTGGCCGGGTGCTGCACCTGGAGGTCAGCATCATCTCGCGATCCGAGGATCCTTTCTCTCTTTTTCCTGCTTCCCTGGCCGGTAGAGAGGAGGTGTGCAATGCCAATTGCCAAGCTGCGCACTCTGGGCGTCTGCCCCGCATCCGCCCCATGTTGTCAGTCCATTGTGCCAGCCCCCAGGGGCCAGTCAAGCAGCGGACTCCATCCCCACCCCTCCCCAGGAGAGGAGAGCAGTCCTCTGGACACTCAATCCTCTCCCTCCCTGGCCAAACCCCAGTAGCCCGCTCGCACCACAAACACAGGTCGGCAGCATGGCAGAAGGTAAGGCACAGATGCCACAGCCCTCCACGCCACAGGGCTGGCCACCCATTATCTAGTTCTAAGGTTATAAGGGCTTAAAATTCTGCAATTTACATACAGTAATTGCAAAATATAATTTTCAAATGTCCTACATTTTGGAGGCTCATAACTCAGTTACCTTTAAAAACAAATATATGATACTTGGGATATTTCTGTATGGAGCTTGGCACAGTCCTCACACCACATTTGGTGCAATGTGGATAAATACTTTATAAAAACAGACAGAAATAACTGAAACCACAATTTTGGCAACATTTTGGGAAATTTTCATGTAAATGTCACGAAATTCTGTGGAAGTGAAATCAGAATTTCACTGGTGGAAGACATATTTCTCCCAGCCCAAGCTGAATTTCAACTGCCAAACCTTAGACCACCTCTCTATCTATTGTAAGTCCCTATGCATTTCCCCAATTCTCTCATCACTATCCACCCTACCACAGAGCTTAGTGTCAACCATGAAGAGACACAACCAGTCCGGGATCTCTCACCAATGTCGCTGAGGAGGAAGCACCAAGTTTTCTTGTTGGTGAGAATGCCGACCTCACAGGGGCCAGCACAATACCATGAGTATTGTATGCGTCTTCTGGTATTTTCTGTGAGAGGCTGTGCTCCCAACACCCCCATGCATGGGCTCTGCCCCCTGGACTCTAGGATTCCAACTCCAGGTCGGAGTTGGTCCGGGGAGGGGGTGGAACACTGGGGAAGGCAAAACACAGAAAAAGGACCATTACTGCGAATGCTGCCATAATGGTCTTTTTCCGTGTTTTGCCATCGGGGTGTTGACAAAAAGGGGTGATATGCACTGAGGAACATACTGAAGAGGACCAGACATAGAACAGATCCCTGAGGTACCCACTTGTGACCTCCCACTCTTCTGATTTGACCCCACTGACCACAACCCTCAGTTGCTTTTTCTTTAGCAAGTTACATACCCAGTTTACTAAGACATTTATAAAATTACTATGGTGGGGTGTCATGTTTAGGTCCCACTACTGCTATGATCTGTATTTGAAAAATAAAAATAAAGTGTTGTTTTCTGGATTTATAATTCATTTATTTCTAAACCCGTAACTGGTTTTGCCACCAGATTGTGGTTTTCAAGCGAACACTGTTTTTCTACATATTAAATTTTGTATTTACATGAACAGTTATGTGTGTTAATACCACCATGGAGACCATTCTTATGGTTGTACGAGTGGTCTTGTGCATTCTTTGGGTATGAGAACCACGAATCAAAGGTGAGCAGTTCCGAAAACTTAAGACTGTAGTTGAGACCTTCTTACAACCATAAGTGGTCTCCGAGATAGTATTAATATATTATTGATCTTCCTCAATCAATAATATTTAAATTTTTTTAAACTGTCCTGGAATGTGCCAGTTTACAGGGCATCTGCGTATGACACACTCTTCACAGAATGAGTGTCTCGTGCAGAGGAAAGGAGCTCCCTGATTGGTCGGGAGTGCTCCCTCGCTCTATAATGACATTCGTATGTACTCTGCACGTTATATTTCGAGCCCCATTTTGCACATTATATACCAGTGTTTTATCTGATGAATGCACAATGAAATTAACTGCATGTTTTGCACTGACTGATGGAGAATGCATTCTGGGGTATTCAAAGATTGTCCGCAAGTACTAGCTCTGCCAAGCTTCCACTTGACTTTATACATAGGGAGATGCTGGTCCTTAGCTTCGATACTGTGTGGCAATAAAAATGACTTTCTGAGCTCACACTGGGTGTGTGCACTGCTTTTCTGTTTTTTTACAGTTGGTCTCTTGGCCAGCTGCACCTTTGGGGTTGGATGGTGTGCACTCCTTCTGTCAAACTGTTCAGTGTTTAAGCTGCCCTCATCTGGTAGGCACCCTTGTGGGCTATCCGGGGGGGGGCAGACTGGGACATTGTCGGCAGGGGGGCCAGTCTGGGCCCCACAGACATGGCCAGAACAAAGGCTGGTAGTGCCAGGGTACTCTTGGGTGCCATCCAGAATATCTAGGAGGGCGGACACTGGTTAGTGCTCACCAAACTTCTCTCACCTCACAAAAGCAGGGAGAGTTGATGCCCAAGATTCAGCCTGGAAGATGGCAGGCTGCATGATACAGGGCAAGGGCACAGGAGGCACTGGGAAGGAGGGCTCACACTGCACAGTGTGGCAGGAGCCGGGTACCAGTGCTCTTGTGACGCAGATAATGGCAGACGTCTAGGGCACCTCAAGGCTTTGAGGGTGTTGTGTGCACAGTGAGCAAGACCCAGGTGGCTACCAGAAATGGACCTCAGATACTGGAGGCAGATCCCAAGCTGCTGGGGGAATCTGTGGGTAACATCGTTGGTGCTGTCCATAAAAGGAAGTAGTGGGAGACCACTGAGAGGGAGCGGGAACCCTGGAGTTTCTCCTCAAGGGAGACAAACGGATGACCCTTGGGGCTGTGGAGGGTTCCCCAAAGAAATTGAGTGAGATCCTGGTGGGGGGCGTGGGGACGGCACGTCCAGAGTCTGGAAGAACCACTGCACTCAAAAACAGCAGATGAAGTACGCTGAGATTTAAACCAGCTAGATAAGTTAGGAGATCTGTTTTCGGGGCAGAAGGATCTGAATCCCTTGCAGAGTGGTGCCCACAGTTTGCTCCTCTTGGGAAGGGATCTGAGCAGACAGAGTGGGGTTCGCCAGGTAGCACACATGGCTTTATGCAGTGGATATGATCCAGTGGGTCCTCACTGAGAACACGGCATTGGGGAGGCTGGTGGGTTGCTGGCAAGAGAAATATAAACATCCAATGGTACTTCAGCAGACAGAGAAGAGCATATTCAGAGGAAAAATTGTCCTTTTGGCATGCTGTTTGAAATCTAAATGATCCTAAACTCTAATCATAGTCCCTGCTTTATTAGAGTCTACTTTAAATACCATCAGGCAGTGAGGAGAAACAGGGATCTCCTGGCAGGGCCACACTCTGACGGGCACAGAAAGGCCATCCATGAAGTGCAAAATGCAACACAGAAAGGGATACAGTGTGCACTATACTGGCAGAAACTTGAGTAACTGGAAGACACCAGGTACGAGACAGGGTTAACATTCTCCATGGGTATTTTATATATGGATTTTGAAAAGGCCTTTGACAGTGTCTCCCATTTTGAAATGATAAAATCTTTGGAAGAAATACATTTGAATAAATGTATCATAAGATGGATCACTGCCTGGCTAGCAAATAGGAAGCAAAGAGTGGTAATAAAGGGACACCTGTCGGATTGGGCTCCAGTGACCAGTGGGAACCCTCAGAGATCTGTACTGGAGCCTACGCTGTTCAACATTTTGGTATCCACTATAACATGTAACAATAAGGCCTGGATGGAGACGTTTGCAGTTAATATAAAAATGGCGGCATTGGTCACAAATTCATATGATGCCAAGCTATTCCAGGACAACACTGATGCAATGGCAGACACTCCAGGGAGGAAAAAAACTGAGATTCAATCTGAATAAGTGTGGAATTACGCATCTGGTGAAAAAAAAAAACTAAATTTAATTACCACATAAATAGGACCGAGTTATAAACTACTGACTCACAGAGAGATCTGGGAGTGCAGATCTCTGGTGCTTTTGATTTCTCTAACAACTGCATTAGGGTGGCTAAAAGGGGGTATGGAATACTTGCATGAGTTAAAAGGAATATTAGAAGTAGGGCTCGAGAGATGGTGATGCCATTGTACATGTCCCTGGTGTGGCCACATCTCGAGTATTGTGCGCAGTTCTGGGCATCGCACCTGAAGAGGGATGTGAGGAAACTCAAGGGGGTTCAGAGGCGGCTATGAGAATGGTAGAGGGGATGCAGGGGGGAACATACGATGAAAGGCTCACAGCCCTGGGAGAGTACTCACTCCAATATAGGAAATATGTGCCTGGTGTACAGGGCATTTCAAGATGAAGACTTGTGAGAATGTTTGGGACTTAAAAGGAGATCAGCACTGGCAAATAATAGAGGACATCAGTGCCAGTTAAAAGGGGACCATTACAATAAGAAACAAGAGAGGGAATTGGTTCTTTCGAAGAGTTGTTACGAAATGGAATGCATTACCATCAATGGTAGTGTCTAGTGATAGAAGGAACCAGTTTAATAATGCACTGGACAGACACCATGAAAACTATTGCTTTCAATTAGAAATACAGATCGGTACAGGTCATAAATGGCTAATGCTACTTGACCAGGCATACATCCTATGAAATCCCATGAAAAACATTATTTCCAGGCAAAGGCTGTGAAGTGAGGCGGTTCATCCACGACCACCTGTGAGTGGCATCAGGAGGTTACCCGTTGCCCCAGGAGATGAATATGAGACTGTGCTGATTATCAGTTGACAGCAAATGAGCTGGGATCCATGGATCCATGATTACATGCACAAATTAACTTTGTAAGAACTGTACAGTAGACTTCGCGTGCTGGACATTTGAGAGTGTGGGTGTGCTTAGCTACTACTTCATGGCAGGGTTGCCTCCAAAGTCCTTCAATCCCAAGAGAGAAGCTACTGAAACATTTGAGTGCAACAGAGTTCCCAGAGAGCAAAGATATACCCTTAGACAAAGGAGTTTTCCTTGGCTATACCCACCCCCATTCTAGGGCATTAAGGCAGGGCGGTGTGCACTCTGCCTGAAGGGGGGCTGCATTAGAATAAAACGGGGGAGGGAATGGGTGCAAAAAAAGGGCATACAAATTCAAACAGTGTACTTTTTCTGTTTTACTGCAGACAAGGCTTGCTCAAGCTTCTGATGGCACCCCTGACAGTAAAGGAGATTCCACTCTCTGCAACATACAAGCCCTCATGCCACCAACTATATCCATTCAACAGGGAGTTCTACTGCCACCTCTTTCCTCTCCAACCTAAACTGAGGCATGCCACCTCCCAGTTTCTCCATACTGCCTGCTGACAAACTTTAAAAACAATAAATTAAAACCAACTTTAAATTCGTTTTCTAATATACTTTTTGCCTTCAGACCTCTGTCATTCTAGGAACCTTTCTGCCTGTCCCCCACCAGTACCCTTACCTTTCTACAGCAACCCCCATTGCTTTCCATATGGCTGGCCTTTGGGGTGGGGGATCCTTTCCAAAGACATAAAAAGCCAGTGCTGCTGGAGTCAGGCACAGGGCAGAAAAATGCACTGCCATCATCAACAGCCCTTGGCCTTTTTTTTCCCCCCGTTTGTTCATTTAAGCAATAATGACTGAGAACCTGGTCATTTCTGAGGGGTTAAGGACCAGTTAGGGGGCAAATGCCACCTCCCTCCAGACAGTTGTTAATCCAAGGAAATGACCAGCTTCAAAGTTATTATGATTATGTCTAATCATAATAACTTTCTTTTTTTTAATAACATTTAGGTTTTAGTGATATGGCACGAACCGTGTGTGCCACACAGCATCAGTTGACAGCTGAATTGGTCATTTCTAAGACATTAATGACCGATCCAGCATTCCATCAGAAGCCTTGCTAGGCTCATGAATATTTAGACTCATAATTATTTGCACCTCACAGGGCCCCGCTGGTACCCAACTCCTTCATGCCACATAGTGACCAGATGCTTGCTGGATTCACCTCACGCCATCCAGGTTCCACTTTTAGGATCCTCAGTTGTACCATCATCCCTCAGGCTTCAGTCTTTTTTTTTTTCTTCTTCCACAAGGTCTGCCCATCCCCGTCCTTCTCAGAAGGCAGAATAGCACAGTGGGTTAAGGGTCTGAGCTGCAGATCTTGAGACCTGGGATTGAATCAAACAGCTGCCTAGGTGCAAACTGTGTGATCCTGAGCAAGTCACTTATTTCCTTGTGCTCCTAGGTCATATCTGGAAACAATCTTTGGCTTAGTATGCTACTCCTGGATAAATAATGTTCCCTTTCCCTTACTGGGTATCTACCACTTACCCAAGCCCACAACATGGTGGGTGGACAGCCATGTGGGTCATACTACAGCCTGTGGGGAGTGCCAGCATGTAGCAGAGTGGTCTTTTCTGTTTTTCTCCCCAGGGGCGTCACATGCAGTGGTGCAAGCACGCATGAGTGCTGTGGCGTGCATACATGCCAGACATCCAGCAGTAGTCCCTCCCCTTGCATGTGCTCCCCCGGCCTTCACCAGGTGGCAGTCTTGCAGCGGGAGGCTTGTTTCCCCCCTCCTGCAGGAAGAAGAGCAGTCCCTTTCCGGCTCAATCCTTTCTCCCTGGCCTGCCCATGATAATGGGAAGGTATGTAAAGCTGGCATGTGTCAGTTGCAAGATATGTGAAACTGGCAAACTAGCTGGTCTGGTGGTGTGGGAAGACATGAAGACAGGCAGTATTTTTACATTTGCTCCCTATCTCCACTCACCTGTATCACAGGTGGGCACATTGTGGCATCCAGGTTGGGGCACCTCCACCTGTCCCCTACCAAGAGCAGCTCTAGGTGTGGTATTTGCCAGACCCCAAGCAGAAATTCTGTGCATGTGATCCTTCATTCCCATGGCCTGCCTCCACTCCAGTCAACTTGGTTTTGGGGTACAAAGCCTAATGTGGCCAACATGACAGGTGGGACCTTCACCATTCATTGCCGTGGAGCAGACTGGTCTTTAACAGGAATGACATGGCACTACAACATTTCTGGCCAATCAGTGAGAACTGTACCTATTACTTCACATATAGCTGTTCCCTTGCACTCTGTGTCTGATATCCTCATTTCTAGCCAAATTATTTTTACACAGCGGGGAGCACAAAAAGTAATACATGGAAAATCTTGATGAAAAACAAATGTTGAGCCATCTCAGTGGTGTGGAGCGCTGAGGCATTACACCTTACTTCCTGCTACACTAGCGACCCATGTTCAGTGATGAGCATGGGTCACTGGGGGAGGGGGTTGGGTGAGGATCGAGCAGCCAACAGGCAGCTCTCCTTGCCCGGACTGGCAAGGCTGACTCTCCCAGCCTTTGACCACCACCATGTGGGAGCGTGGTGGTGGTGTGAGCATCGGAAGGTGGCCAGGCACTAGGCAAGGGGTGGGAGGAGCAGAGTTGTCTTGGACCAAGGCGTACGTGCATGTCTCTACATGCACATCCAACGCTGCCTGGGGCCCTGGCAATGAGGGGCTGAAATCAATGGAAAATCTGGGGTTTGGGGCTTAATGAAGCCCCTCCAGCTGGCGCAGACGGCTCACCCGAGGGCTTGAAGGAAAAAGTTGAAAGACTTGGGACAACTGCAGTGGCCGAAGAGATATACTGATACAGGAGTCTAACAGAAAATATGGAAAAAATTTTTTTTGACAAAACCCATAATCATATTATAGATTCTTTATTTTTGAAGCGCCCAGTTCCTTAGATCCTGGGTGCTGAACAGTAACTCACACTAAAATACAAACACACTATAGTTGGGAGCAATTATTATATTTGAAAGAATACATTATTGATCAATCGATAAATTCAATTGATCTATTGCCATATATAGTACTACGATTACGTGGACCAGATCAGAACCGGGTTACTGCCCCAGACTTGGTCAAGAGACCAAGCTGGATCAAATCAGGGTTAAGCAACAAATTACTCCGATTTACAGAGGCCAGTCAAGGTGAAACCATGGCTGAGATAGTCCACTGGGAGGGGGCCAGTCCTAGTCTGCCACACTGTCTACCCGTCACTGAATGATGTCATCGAGATGTCTGCCCTACATGGTAAGTACCCCCAGAGAGCAAGGAGAATGCAGGTTACAGCAACTGGCTGTGAACAAGCTTGGGGGTGTGGGTGAAAACTGGATGACTGTATCCATACAGGTAACAGCTGGACTGGCTGCTCCAGCCACAGAACAAGTTGAGCAAATGTTGGCGGTCTGGCCAATGTGGCCAGATGGGCTGGTCTGGATTATACCAATGTAGTCGGGTCCCAGCAGTCCGATCTTCACCCAGTCCTGGACATGGGTGAAAACCGGACCTTCAGGACTGGACTTGATATATAAAAGCTGAACCAGCTTGTCCAGCCAAACTGACTGGACCAGCAGCATTTTGAACTGGGTGAAAACTGGATTGCTGGGGCTGGAACACATTAAGCCAGATCAGCCCTTCCTGTCACACTAGCCAGACCAGCATAATCTGCTCAACTTTTGCCCAGTCAGGCTACTACTGCCAGACCAGCTTTTACTGATCTAGTCCAGTTTTCACCAAGTCCCTGAGCTGGGTACATCTAGCAGACCTGGGTTTAATGCCCACAACCTCCACCTGCATACTGTGTGACCCTAAGCAACTTGCTTAACCTCCCTGTGCACCCGGGTGCTCTTGTAAACAGGCTTTGTGACCACCTAGTGGGCCTTACCTGGTTGGTTACCAAAGGATAAATAAAAAAGACGCAATATAAAATTAGATTTTTTTTCCTATACATCTCCAGGAATGCTGCTCCACATAATACATGAGATTGTAAATCCATCGTTGCTAGTAATTGGACACGGGCCTGTTGCGCAATGAACAGCACCCTTTCGGAACTGGAACGCACGAAGTTCCAATTTCCCGGCGTTCTGAGCTCCTCTGTTGTGTCCCACCTTTTGGCTCCTTCTGCATCTTGATGGACAGGGTCCTCACCTTTGCGCAATGAAAGAATAAAACTAAGATTTGGGCATAGCCGGTTTTAGGCACCAGCGAACCCTGCGGTTGCTGGGAGCCCCTCCTCCTGGGGGCCCCCAACCAGAGAAGTTTACCTTATTCATTTTTAAACTTTTCTTTGTCTTACTATATTTTTAAAACATCAGTAAAGGACTGTGCAGATCCTTCTGGTTCTGTCATGAAATACGTCAACAAGCTATGATCCAGTCAATAGGAGGTGGACAGGCAGCAATGGATGGGATGG
This sequence comes from Neoceratodus forsteri, assembly GCA_016271365.2. Classification (NCBI taxonomy): domain Eukaryota; kingdom Metazoa; phylum Chordata; order Ceratodontiformes; family Ceratodontidae; genus Neoceratodus; species Neoceratodus forsteri. The sequence continues at coordinate 90,145,106 of JADMNL010000022.1, forward strand.
GAAGAACAGCCCCAAAAACTGACACTGCTGTGTCCTCCTATAAATGTTTTAAAATACTATTGGTTATACTAAAGCTATACATAGAAACAAAGAAATATAAAATTTGCTGGCAGATAACTACTGCTTGGCCCACCTAGACTGCCCATTTTTCTCTGCCTATAGTATCACCACAAATAAAATCTTGAACTTATGGACTACAGTAAAACACATGGACTAAATGTGGGCCAAGTAGAGGGCCCCCATGACTTCACTAATTCTGCTGGGGGCCCCCCAAACTCTAAAGCCGGACCTGGATTTGGGGACACACATTAAAACTAATCTCTCTAAACAGGGGGCAGAATCCTCACTGACTCCCACTTCTGCACCGGTAGCTATTGTCTGTATTTCTCCTCTAGCTGGTTGTTCGAGTCTCACTGCTGGTGGGTGGGTAGGAGGGGCAGAGCCCGCTCTGCACTCAGACCACTTCCCCTGTGGCTGACAGTTCGAATCTCGCTGCAGGAGGGTGGCACGGAGCCTGCTCTACACCCACACCACTTCCCCTCTGACTGGCTGTTCGAGTCTTGCTGCTGTGGGTGGGTGGATGGGTGGGGCGGAGTGCTGAGGGCTCCGCCCCTTCGCGTCAAGCAGGACGTGTTAGCGGTAGTAGTACAGCTGCTTCTCCGGACAAACAGACGCTCGACTAGGCTGCTAACCAGCCAGGTTACGAACGGTCGGGACTGTTCGGTTAGTAGCTGGGTAAGAGTTTAACAGTTTTTCTGTCGGAAAAGTTGATCCTAGGTTTGAAAGCGTTCCTATTTATTTGCACCCCGTGGGAGGAGGAGAACAATCGTTGGAAAGTGACATGTTGTTCTCATGTAGGGGAACTTCCCAGGCGTGCTGATCAGCAGCTGATGCTGCCCTTCCTCGTAGAAGCTAGCTTGCTGAAGGTCTCCGATCATCGGCTCCTATTTATAAATATATATTGGAACCATCAAAATGTGTATTTTTGAGCACACGAAATATGGGTTATACTATGCACGGTACTGTTCTTCTTTTAGAGGGCTGCAGTCTTTTAGAGTTGTGAACTATATACTTTTCTGTTGCTTTAACTCTTGGTTCAGCGTGCATGGGTGGGGTCATTCCTCTCCACAAATTAGGAGGTACCTCACTAATTTTACCGCTCAGAAATTCTTTATCCCACATGGGAAAGGTGATATTCCACATTTCTCACTAAAACGTTGAAACATAAATTCATTATCTGTTATGCTCCGCTATTGTCAGCAAACATTATGAACATTAGTGCACTGAAAGTAATGGTGCTCTGAGCTGGCAGTGCCATGTTTGATATGATGAGTCGCACATCTTGCCGCATTGTCACACATCTTGTGACACACATTGAAGAAAGGTTGAGATGTATGATAGGCACTTACAGAGCCAGCAATTTCACCAGTCTCTCATTGCTTGTAAAGAGCTTTGGGATACAAAGTGTGTAAAAAAAGCACTATGTAAATGCTGATTCTTTTTTTTCTTCTGGGCATCTTGCCTGGGGCCATTCAATGTAGTATTTGTTTCCATTGGCAAGGTGGCGCTCCCCAAGGTAACTGTTTTCAAAGGCAGGCCTAGAGGTGCAGTCTCTTGAGTAAACGTACAGCACTGTACCGTTGCACCTGGCGTTCACTTTCTGCTGGGGGTTGGGGGTCTTGGATGTTTTTAAACTGGCACCTGTTTGCATACAGACTGGGCACATTCACACCTATGATCACTGGCTCAAAGATCCATTAAATAAAAGTTCCCCATTTTTGCTTTCGATCACTGATGCTGAGTGGTACCTTGACTTCTCTGTTCATAGTAGGCAGACACAAATAGGGAACACTAGACTTCAAGTGTCAGAGCAACAGGAACCACCATACTAGACCAGATAAAAGCTGTGCAAAGTTTGCTGGTCCAAATAGTCTGCCCAGACTGGTTGGTTCAGCTTTTACCGATCTGGTCTGCTCCGTTTCCAGTGGTTTGGTTTTCATCCATATCCAGGACTTGGTAAAATCTGGACTGCTGGAACAGAAACAGACAGGCTGACAAAATGTACACAATTTGCACTCAGTCTGACTGGGCCAGCATTTACTTGTCTGGTCCCATTGGTATGGTTTTCATCCATACCTGGCACCTGTTTATTTACAGTTCAGTGCCGCGGGCCTTTTGATACAGTCACACATCTGATGGAAACTGTAGCCAGCTAGTTATTGTTTGAAGTACTCTGCATTCTCCATATTGAATAATGCTCGCTGGTAACTGCCTGGCTGGTAGCATTTTTCTCAGTTGGCAAACTGGGAATTGTCACTCCATATTTGGTCTACATACTGCAGCTCCAGATGTGAAACTAAGTCGATGGTGGGCCTCTAGCATTCACTCCTAAATAATGACTACATCCATCTCCAAATTGGAGACAGGGAAACTAACCCCCTCCCCCATCTTTCTGCACTCGGGGGAACATTTAACCCCTGGATCCCTATACAATCAATATCAGTGCACCTTTTCTTACCTCAAGAGTTCCTGTTGTTGGGGCACGGATGGCACCCTGTACCTTCCCTCCTTCCCAGTTCACCCAGTCTTTCACCGCCTGGGTGTCTTGCACCTGATCAATGGTCTCTTCCCCCATAGTTCACCAAGTAGGCACACATTTAATGGGAGTAAAACAGCTCTGAGGGACACCAGCTTGCAGTCCTAAAACAGAGGTCTTGGCATGGCTCTTTTATGAGAGAACAGACTACTTGGCTGTGGGAGACCATGTACCTCAATTTCTGCCAAGCCCTGAGAACTGACTGAAGCTTCCAGTCTTCTGCGTTTCAGTACCCAGATCAGGATAAACAGTGTAGCTACCCAGGTGACTCCCTTGTGTGAGTAACCTCCCACCACAGGCCAAGCATCATACCTGTGGGATTCTGTATCCAGAGGGCCAGCCATTCGAGAACCGGACTCTACAGGAGACCTGTTCTCTGTCTCAGACTTCGAGCCAGTAGTGCAATGCCCTGAGCCTGGCAGGTTTCCTTGGCCAGTCACAGCCTGTGCCACCTATGGGAACGAACCCCTCTGGGCTCTAAACAAAGACTAAAGACCCCTGTGCTGTTCTCGCCAAGGGCAATGAGAGTCCCTGGAACAAACCAGTGCAGGGACAGGTCCTGGCGCACAGGGAGAAAAATAGGCACCACTACTACCACAGCAAATATAATTTGCACTAAATGTTGATGCTGATTTACACTTGTGGGGGGAGGCAGAAGAAAATGTTTTTTTCAAGATTTGGCAAAATAGAATGGGACCTTTCTGAATATGGACGGTCAGTGGCCCAACTGGGATGTGGGATCGGGATTCAATCCCGAGTCCCCATACATGGACAGTAGGAACACTTACCAGACAGAATTGGTATTTTTAAACAAAAGGTTAAGTGGTGACGCGCTTTTTAGTCTCCTGCTATCTGTCCCTCTTCTTGAAAATGTTCCTACCAAAAAAATGTGAGGTTCCATTTTCTGTGATTTAAAACAATTCTAATTTTTTTGTTAATTCACTGCTTGTCCTAGTTTATACCGATGACTTTCCCCTTCAAGCCTGTCTTTACCATAACGTGTTGGACAACACAACCACCCAAAGTGGTTCAGAAGCTCATGGGGGCCCTCAAGACCCGAGGGGACACCATTTTAAAGAGTGGGGGGTTCCTTCCCCCCTTTCCATACCACCAGCGAGCTCAACCTTGCTGTGCTATCAAAGGGGGGGATGTATTGATTAAAGGATGGAACAAATCATATAGCCTAGTGGCCATTGGTCACTAAAATTGGTTTTGGCAACTAGAATTTGAAAATCATAAGCCAACTGGCTACCTACCCACAAAGTGATATGAGCCCTTAAAAAGGATGGAGACTAAAAATATTGATTTGACTGTCAGATTTTGAAAGCTAGTAGGCAAACTGACCACCAGCTCACAAACTGATTTGTCCCACCCTGATTACAGGTGCCCTTGACAGCAGACCTCTTCCACTGCCTGACGACTGGTACTGTCGTAGTGGGATGCGGTAGTACCCTCTCCAGAGACTGAAAAGTCTGCTGTACCATAATGTTCTCTAGACTTCTCTGGCCTGGGACTGGGAGTTGGATGCAGAGTGCGAACCCGGTCTCTCCAGTGGTATAAAAAAACTAATATAAAAAAATATATGAAATATAAAAAAAAAATATGGAAAGAGGGAGGTAATAATGCCCCTTTACAAAGCCATGGTGAGGCCGCACCTGGAGTATGGGGTTCAGTTCTGGAGACCACATCTCCGCAAGGATATAGATGCATTGGAGATGGTTCAGAGAAGGGCAGCTAAGACCAAGATGGTGCAGGGTATGCAGGGAAAGTATACGAGCAGAGGTCTAAGAAGCTGGATCTGTACACGCTGGAGACGAGGGAAAGGGGAGACATGATTGAAACTTTTAAATATGTAACAGGGCTCAATAAAGTGGGAGAAGAGGGTTTACTTAGGAGAAAGGAGGGGGTCAAAACTAGAGGGCAAAGCCTCAGACTGCAAGGAAAAAGATACAGGGGTAGTGTGAGAGGATATTTCTTCATGGAGAGGGTGGTGGAGCCCTGGAACAGACTACCAGACAGAGTGGTGGGGGCTAAATCAGTGGAAGAATTCAAGAGGGCATGGGACAAACATATGGGGCTGAGTATCAGGGGAGGGCGGGGTCTGGTAGGGAGGGGGAGCTGTAAAGGGAAAAATAAGGGCAGACTAGATGGGCCAGTATGGTCCTTTTCTGCCTTCAAGCTTCTATGATTCTGTAATGACCCCCCCCCAGCTACACTCAGCCAAGTGGTAATGTGATTTTTTTTGACTGATTGTATTTCTCTGCTTCCTGTGCCCACTGACACCCCACTCATTCTGTCCCTCTGGCCTCCGCCATGTCCTGCACTCCTCTATACCCACCCTTCACTGACATGAGGGGTCTTACTAGCCATTCAGCTGCTGCATTCTGAGGCTGGTTTGTCCTTGCTGGGGGCCTCCTCCAGCTGTGGAGGTGCACTTCCTGCTTGTTGACATCCTCCTTAGTTGCCGGCTTGTCCCTGTTGTGAGCCTTCCCACGACCTGAAGGAGGAAAAACATTATTGAGAGGTTGGCTGGAGGAAACATATAGAAACATAGAAGTTGGTGGCAGATAAGGACTGCAAGGCCCATCCAGTCAGCCCATTATTTCTACCTTATGAATGTGCCATAGGCCTTTACTCTGTCAATAGCCTATCTATTTATACTCATCTGTTTTGCTCCCTTATGCCTATCCCATGCCTGTTTGAAGCCCTGCACTATATTCATATCCACCACTTCCTGAGGTAGGCTGTTCCATGCATCCACCACCCTTTCTGTGAAAAATAACTTCCTCACATTACCCCTTAATTGGCCTCCCTCTAATCTCATGCTGTGTCCTCTTGTCCTGCTATTTTTCTTATATTGAAACATGTTAGACTGTTTCACATTGTTAATACCCTTAAATTGTTTGAATGTTTCGATCATATCACCTCTCTTCCTCCTTTGCCCTAGGGTATACATATTGAGCTCTGTTAATCTGTCCTCATATGTTTTCTGATGCACTCCGTGCACCATTTTGGTTGCCCTTCTCTGGTCCGCCTCCATTTTGTTAATGTTCTTGTGAAGGTGTGGCCTCCAGTACTGCACGCAGTACTCCAGATGGGGCCTAACCAGTGTCTTGTAAAGAGGAATTATTACCTCAGTCTTATGACTTGTGATACCCCTACTCAAACACCCCAGCATCCCCCTAGCCTTACCTATTGCTTTAGTGATCTGCTTGGATGATTTCAGGTAATCTGTAATGATGATGCCCAAGTCTCTTTCTTCTCTTGTGATTGCCAGCAACTCCCCTCCCAACCTCTAGGTGGCTTCAGGGTTTCTCTTCCCTGTGTGCATGATCTTGCACTTCTTTGTGTTAAACCCCAGTTGCTACTCTTCCGACCATTTTGCTAGTTTATCCAGATCTCTTGTCATTCTGCCCACCCCATCTAGATCATCTACTTTGTTGCAGATCTTGGTGTCATCTGCAAACAGGCAAACCTTACCCTTCAGTCCATCTGTAATGTCACTGATGAAGATATTGAAGAGTACTTGCCCCAGGACTGATACCTGAGGTACCCCACTTGTGACTTGCATCTCTTCTAACTGTATACCATTTACCACCACTCTCTGTTTTCTGCCTGCCAACCAGTTTGCCACCCAGTTGACCACATTCTGACCCACCCCAAGCCTACCCGTCTTATTAATCAATCTTCTATGTGGAACATTATCAAAAAATTTGCTGAAGTCAAGGTAGGTGATATCAACTGCACCCCCTTGGTCCACCACTCTGGTTGTCCAGTCAAAGAAATCTATGAGATTAGTTTGACAGGACCTTCCTGTTGTAAACCCATGCTGTCTTGGATCCTGTGCTCCTATGGATTCCAGGTATTACACTATCCTTTCCTTAAGGAGTGTCTCCATATTCTTGCCCACTACTGAGGTAAGACTGACTGGTCTGTAGTTCCCTGCCTTCTCCCTGCTACCACTCTTGTGGAGCGGGATCACATGAGCCCTTCTCCAGTCTTCTTGGACCGCTCCTGTGCTCAGAGACTTGCTAAACAGTTCTGCTAATGGCTCTGCTAGTTCCACCCTTAGCTCCTTTAGTACCCTGGGATGTATGCCATCTGGTCACATTGCCTTGTCCACCCTGAACTTAGTGAGCTCTTGTAGGATCCTTTCTTTTGTGAAGGGACTTGTGCACACCTCCCTTCCCCCGTGTCCATGGTGCTGAGCTGTGGGCCTTGCCTTACCTCCTCCTCAGTAAATACTAAGCAGAAGTATCTATCTAGGATAGATGTTTTTCCTTGGTCCTACTCCACACACTCCCTCTTATCCCCTTTGATTGTAGCAAAATCTTCTCTGGACTTTCTTCATTCACTAATGTATCTATAGAAAGTCTTGTTACCTTCTTTTACTGTTTGTGCTAGTGTTTCCTTGGTTTGGGCCTTGGCCTGCCTTACTGCCTTCCCTGCTTCCCTTAGGAAAATTTGTTATGCTTCCCTATCTTCGTCCCACTGGAGGGGCCCATTTTCCCCCTTTTCTGACCTGCCCTCCCACTGATTTGCGCATGCTGTGACTTGCCCGGGGGTGCCTGATGGCAGTGGTCAGTAACGCTGTCAGAGTCACCTTAGTCATGTCATTACCAGGAGCTGCTGCAGAACAATGTGGTGAGCGTCCCGCCTGTGAGGAGAACATCCAAGGCATGCTCTGAATCCTTCCCAACGGCAGCCTCTTTATATATCCTGGGCTCGGAGCGTGGGCTCAGGTCACCAATGTACCAGACGGAGCTTCCTAATTTTATAAGACACAGCTGCCATCTCGGTGGCCGCATATGTATGAGACCTTAAGTTTGGTGACAACATTTACGCTCTCCACCCCCAACTCTCACCTGTGATTACAGCAGATTGTCTCTCTGATCCCTGTTTCTCCATGAGGCACACATTTAAGGTACCGGTTGCTCTGCTTGCAGGAAGAGCTCTGGTACCTTAAATGTGTGCTTTTGCTTGGTCACACACCAGGTGCACCCCTATAAATCATATAAAGATATGTTGTAGATGTGATGGGTTGAGCTTGCCAAACCCTTAATATTGACACCATGAGACACTCCCTTGATCTCCAGGGGGCAGTCTGGGAGGGATCCAGAGTCCCTTCCCCCCATCTCACTGCTGGAGAGCTTCTGATGGAGTACTTGATCTGTCTAATGTGGGCATGATGCCATGACCCAGAATTGAGACGCAAATAAGTGTCACCAGCATTGTAGGGACTCCCCCGCCATGGTGCTATTGGACCATCCCTGTTCCAGCCAGTTCTTAAGTTACGTTTTTAAACCAGAGCTGTTATAATGACTCAGTTGGTGTTAGTGAGGGACACATAGCTTCTGTGTTTATGAGTAGAAACGATAGAAATTGATGGGCTACAAGCTGGCCTGTCGATGTAGTGCCAGGAGTGCTGCCCATGATGCCAGTGACCAGATTTTGGGAAAGAACTTTGGATGCTGGAGAACCGGCAGGGGAAGGAAAGAAGAGCATCCATGGGACTCTTTGCTGCTCAGGGTGGGTAGAGGCATGACACAGTTCAACAAGTGCCACCAGGGGGTGCTCAAGGCATGCAACTCTGCTGGGAATGGCAGTGGGAGGGGAGCCACCCTGGCTTTGTAACACATGCATGCTCGTTGCATAGCGCACATGCTGCGTGATCATAGCCAAGTATCCCAGGTGAGTGAAACAGTGGAAAATACCCCAGCAAATAACAATGATAGCACACATGCTGTATGCCACCAGCTTGATCAGTATGGTGTAGCTCCCTCGGCAAGGGTGGAAGCTGTCCCCACTGCAACAGCGCCACCTGGGGGTGCCCAGGATGTGCAAACCAGTTGTGGACAGTAATGGGAGGGGAGATGCACTGACTTCATAGTGCATGCATGCATGCCTATTGTGTAGCCCACACGTTGCTTGTTCATAGCCAAGAGTATGAGGAGGGAGAAACAGTAGAAATACCCCCCACCCTGGCAGTATTCGGGCTCCACATCACCAGCCCATCTAGCATGAAGGAGCTCCCATGCTACCAGATTTGGAGAAGTTGGGAGTGGGTAGCTTCCCCCCAAAAAAACCCTACCATAAGTAGGTTCCCAACAGTGCAGGTAAGGGGAGTTTCCTGGCGTCCGGGTAGATGCAGGATCTGAGTGTCTGTCAGGCTGATAGGGGCCGAGGCTGAGCAGTTCGGGAGAGTAAACAAATAATGATCTATGTAGTATTCTGGCAAAAATGTTGTGATTTTGAGTCGGTGTAAAGTTTACTTTCACATTTCTTGTGCTGGAGAATGGCATACATTTTAAATGTAATATCACTGAGAACATTTTTAAATATATAAACTTCAAGAGTAAATAAAAGAAAACACATTTCCCACAGTAACCAGAAACACATGTTTAGTGTGGGCAATACACTGCAGAGTATTTTAAGCTGGTGAAAGGTGAGGTACTGACAGGACTGGAGACTGAAACCCTCTGTTTAACCACAGGGTCATGTATAGCACAGTATAGTATGAGTAGGTACAGTGTAGACTATTCCACCCTGTGATGTATTTAGAGCTGGTGAAAGGTGAGGTACTGACAGCACTGGAGACTGAAGCCCTCTGTTTATCCACAGGGTCAGGTGTAGTACAGTATAGTACGAGCAGGTACAATGCAGGCTACCCCACCCTGTGATGTATTCAGTGCTGGTGAAAGGTGAGGTACTGACAACACTGGAGACTGAAGCTCTCTGTTTAACCACAGGGTCAGGTGTAGTACAGTATAGTACAAGCAGGTACAGTGTAGACTAGCCCACCCTGTGATGTATTTAGTGCTGATGAAAGATGAAATACTGACAGCACAAGAGATTGAAGCGCTCTGTTCAACCACAGGGACTGGTACAATGTGATACATTTAGTGATGGTGAAAGGTGAGGGACTGACAGCACTGGAGACAGAAGCCCTCTGTTTATCCACAGTGCCAGGTACACTGCAGGCTTCCCCACACAGCTGTGTATTTCAGATTGGTGAAAAGTGAGGGACTGACAGCACAAGAGAGTGAAGCCTTCTGTTTATTCGCAGGGCCATGAACACTGCATGCTTCCTCACACAATTTTGTATCTTATGCTGGAGGAAGGTGGGGGACTGATAGTACTGGAGACTGAAGCTCTTTGAGTATCCGTAGGCAAGGTACAGTGTGTGAGTAGGCATAGTTCAGGCTTCCACACTCTGTTATTTATTCATTTACTTTGTTGGTTGGGTGAGCTAACTGGAACAGAGTCCATTTTATGGTAGTAATCTATTAATTTAATACTGGTGAAAGAAGAGGGACTGACAGCACTGGAATCTGAAGCCCTTTTTTTCCCCACAGGTTCAGGTGCAATGCAGGCAGGTTCAATGCAGGCTTCCCCAAATCAGAAAGTATTTATTAATGGAGAAAGGTTGGTGGCTGACATCACTGGAGGCTGAGGCCGTCTGTTCATTCACAGGATGGGCACAGTGTGGACAGGTACAGCATTGGCACAGCACTGCCAACATATATATGTCAGAAGGTATAATACAGGTCTCCCCAAACCATGATGTTTTTATTGTTGGTGAAATGTGAGGGACTGGCATCACTTGAGACTCAAGCCCTTTGTTTATCCACAGGTTGGGTACTTGCTGAACTGAAGTAAAGCCGGGTTTCCATCCCCACACCAAATCTGGAGCTGTGCTTTAGGAATATTAACTTTGCCTCACTATGGCCAGCCCCCAAAAAAACAGAGGGGGCCGGACGACCTACATCCTGACCCAAGATTATGTGGGGAATGACAAGATCGAGGGAGCTGTGAAACTCGGCAAGGGGACCCTGCTGTGCCCGTGGAGCGATCAAGATGATTCCTCCGGTTGGCATCCACTCTGGTTCAAAGTCCTGGACACTGAGGATGTGCTGAAGGTGGAAGCCAAGGCAACACCGATGAGACTGGTGGATGAGAGGCTGGTTGGGCTGCTGGAGGCTGTCACCAACTGCGAGGAGCGACTGGAGCTTTTCCTGGATGAGGAGAAACTGAAGAAACTGAGCTCCCTTGAAGAGGGAAAGAGGGTGAAGGTCCAGATTAGCTCATCCTCTGTTGAAAAAGTATTGGGGATACTGAAGTACAAGGGACCCATTGGCAAATCTAAGCCTGACTCCGGCATTCTCTTTGGAGTGGAGTTGCTTGTAAGTATTGAAACAGTTATGGCTGGATTTTTAAGTGTCGTTGTAGGTATGGTTCGGCGGCAGGAATGCTGCAAATTGGTGGGGATTGTCTGGGGTGTAGCCATGTAGTACTGATTGACTGAGGTGTGGTCGGAGCCAGGTAGCACTGATCGACTAGGGTGTAGCCATGTAGTACTGATTGACTGTGGTATGGGTGGAACCAGGTTGTACTAAAACTTCTCTGCTGGGACTAAGAACTAGAAATCTTGTACTGGGACCTTCAATTTAGGATAAAAAAAAAAAGTTGGTGAGTTTGTCGGAGGTAGTTTAAGTAAATTGTTATATTTTGTCTGTGTTATCTGTGTACTTATCTAGGTGCTTCTCACAGGTGTCAGAAGGGAATTGTTATCAGTGAAATTAACTAAGTGTAGAAAGATTTGCAAAGTAGGGGGAGTGGTTTAGCTAGAAGGAGCCAGGTTAAAACCAGATTTAAGCACTGCTATAGATAGCTTCTGCCAGAGAACAGAAAGAACACCAGGAGGAAGGAGCTACTGGTATAACTAAAACTTCTCTACTGGGACTGCCCTCCTTCCCTTCCCTCCACCCTAAACCAGTTCTACTTTTATAGGCACAGGATTTAACTGACAACAGGAACTTCCTGTTTGGGAGCAGGAAGTGAGTGATCACAGAGCCACCAAAGACTCACCATCCTAGAAGGGTAAGACTAGCTCTCTGTCCCCCCTAGCTGCTGGAGGTCTGACTCTGAGCAAGTATGGAGACTACTGAGAAATATAGGAACTTCTTGTCTTAGAACAGGAAGATCAGGAGCTAAAAGGGCACAGAGGCAGTAAGTAAGTAGGGGAAGAAAAAAAGGGGAAAAAAAAAAAAAAAGAAAGAAACAGAAGAAAGAGTAAGTATTCCAAACAGCAGGGTGCCAGAAAAAAGACATGATGGGAGTGGTGCAGTGCAGTGACTTTGGAGCAGCAGTCTTCCGGAGGACGTTCTGGGGGATGCAGTGTTGTCCCATCTGCAGGCACCTCTCTGGGCTGAGGGAGGAGGTTGCTCATCTCCAGGCTGAGTTGGGCAGGATTTGTGGGACCTCCTCTCCCACCCAGGGACCACCAGAGTCACTGCCGTTGCCTCAGAGGTTGCCAAGAAAGAGGAGCTGTTGGACCACAGTGGGCTCAGGGAGGGTGAGGGTGGTAAAACAGAGGCACATCCCTCCAGTTGTACCTCTCCACAATTTCTGTGCCATTCTGGGAAAATGTGGTTCCTCTATGGAGGCACCCACAGTGGAGACAAGGAGGATGCTGGGAACCTCCACAAAGGAAACCCACAGGATGGTGGCGTGGGACCCCACAGGGGAAGGAAACAACTCCTGGTGGGGGACTCCATTGTTAGGAAGGTAGAACTGGGGAGGAAGGGGAGATGGAGGTAAGGTGCCTGCCTGGCGCCATGGCTTGGAGGGGTAGGGAGTGAATCCTTAGGATCACAGGAGCAGCTGCACAGGGGAGGGAGCTGGATGTCATCGGCCACCTAAGGACAAATGACCTGGCTAAGAAAGGGATCAGAGCAATGCAAGAAGCATTTGTGGAGGTGGGGAGGGGCCTTAGAAAGATAGCGCACATGGTAATCTTCTCAGAGGTGCTGCCTGTCTGTGGCATGGATGAGGCTAGGGTGCTGCACACCATGGGATTCAATCAGTGGTTGAAAAACTGGTGCAGAGCTCAGGGATTTGGCTTCATTGGGGACTGGAGGTCCACCTGGATGGATGCAGGCCTATACTTGTGTGATGGTCTGCATCTGTCCAGGAGGGGAACCAGGATCCTAGGTGATAGGTTTAAATACTTCATTGGCAAGCATTTAAACTAGCCAAGGGGGGAGGCACTGAAAAGAAGCAGGGAAATCCTAGCCCCCCTCCAAAAAAAAAATCAGGGTACTAAGTGAGGTAGACACCAACATAGATATGTCAATAGGGAGAAGCACAGGGGTAAATGGAGAAAGTGACAAAACTTAATAAGGACAGAGTGGGTCAAAAAGCGGTGAGGACATCAAGAAATGGAGGGTAATGAGTACCAACGCCCATAGTCTGGGCAAAAAGCTCCCTGAACTGGTGGCCTTGATGGAAGAGAGATGTCTGGATATCGTAGCAGTCACAGAAACATGGTACATAGAGAACCATGACTGGGATGTTAACATACCAGGGTACACAACCTACAGGAAAGACATGGGGGGGATGGAGTAGCTTTCTATGTAAGGGAACGGATAAAAGCAACTGAACAAAAGAGTAAACAGGGAGGAGAGGAGGCACTGTGGGTCACCTTAGAAACTGGAAATGGCACCACAATCTGCACAGGGGTTGTATACAGACCCCCATGTCAGGGGGAGGGAATGGACAAGGATATGATAGAAGGCATACTTAGGACTGCAGCGAAAGGGGAGATACTGTTGATGGGGGACCGTAATATGCCAGATGTGAACTGGAGCACCTTTGCTGCAGTCACATCCAAAAGCAGGGCCATTCTTGATGCCCTTCAGGTGGCATGCCTCAGACAGCTAGTTTTGGAACCTACTAGTGAGGGAGCAATCTTAGACCTTGTACTCTCAAATGGGAACAGTGAGAGGATCTTGGATCTAGAAGTGGGTAGCCATTTGGGAACAAGGAATCACCAAACAGTGTGGTTCATGATAAACTCGGCTACAGAGTCAAGCCATACAAAAGTGAGGGTTCTGGATTTCAGGAGGGCTGACTTTGGCAAGATGGGAGAGTGCCTTAGAAAAGCACTAGCAAACAGGCTAAAAGGAGGGGTGGAGCAACAATGGGGAAATATCAAAACTGCCATCACAGAGGCAATAAGCCTTTGTGTGAAGCAAATAAAAATGAAAGAAAAAGCCACTATGGTTCTCAAAAGAAGTGGCAGTGAAGGTAAGGGAGAAAAAGATAGCATTTAGGAAGTATAAGGAAACACAGAAGGAGCAGGACAGAGAACTGGACCAGTTAAGGTAGAAGGAAGCAGGGAGGGTAGTCAGAATAGCAAAGGCACAAATTGAGAAAAAGATAGCCAACTGGGTTAAGAAGAGGGGTGAAACCTTTTATAGGTATATCAGGGAGCGTAGAAAGACAAAGGGAGGGATAGTGAGGCTGAATAGAATGGATGGTGGGTGGGCAGAGTGTGACTGTGAAAAAGTAAGGATACTGAATGAATACTTCTGTTCAGTATTCACAAAAGAGGCAGTGAGGGAGGTGCCTAATCCAATTAACAGAAGCACTCTGGAGAGGTAGTCCTTTCACAGAAGAAAGGGTTCTGAAAGAACTCCTAAAACTGAAGGTGGACAAAGCAATGGGGCCAGATGGAATTCACTCCAGAATTCTGAAAGAATTGAGGAGAGAACTAGTGACACCACTGACTACCCTTTATAACAAATCATGGGAGGATGGTGTGGTACTTGAGGACTGGAAGAAGACTGATGTGATTCCCCTTCACAAAAATGGGAGCAAGACAGAGGCAGAAAACTACAGACCTGTCAGTTTGACCTCTATGGTAGGGAAAGTGATGGAATCACTTCTGAAGGAAAGAATTGTTGAATACCTAGAGGCCAGTGGGGCACAGGACCCAAGGCAGCATGGGTTCACAGCGGGAAGGTCATGTCAGACAAATCTAATTGATTTCTTTGACTGAGTGACTAAAGTAGTAGACCAGGGAGGAGCTGTGGACATGACCTACCTAGACTTTAGCAAGGCATTTGACACAGTCTCACACAAAAGATTAGTAGTCAAATTAACCAGCCTTGGAGTGGGTCCCAGGGTGGTAGCTTGGGTAAAACACTGGCTGAACAACAGGAAACAGAAGGTAATTGTAAACGGAGTCCACTCTGAAGAAAGAGGAGTTCTAGTGGGGTACCGCAGGGTTCAGTACTGGGTCCAGTCATTTTTAATGTCTTTATAAGTGACATTGCAGAAGAACTGGAAGGAAAAGTATGCCTCTTTGCAGATGACACAAAGATCTGCAACAGGGTTGATACACAAGGAGGCATGGAAAGGATGAGAATAGACTTGGCAAGGTTGGAGGAATGATCAGAAGTATGGCAGCTTGGATTCAGTGGAAAGAAGTGCAACGTAATGCACCTGGGAAAGAAAAACCCAGAGGAAGATTACACAGTGGTGGGGGAGGTAGTAACAGCAACAAAAATGGAAGGGGACCTGGGGGTAATCATATCAGATTGTTTTAAGGTTGGCAAGCAATGTGAGAAGGCGGTAGGGAGGGCTGGGGGGATACTGGGATGTATAGGGAGAGGCATCACCAGCAGAAAACAGGAAGTTGTTATTCTCCTGTACAGACAGTTGGTGAGACCCCATCAGGAGTACTGCGTCCAGTTCTGGAGACCCCATCTCTTCAAGGACATAGACAGGATGGAGGCAATTCAGAGGCGGGCAACTAAAATAGTGCAGGGTCTGCAAGAGAAGCCATATGATGAGAGGCTAAAGGAGCTTAATACGTATACCCTTGAGGAAAGGAGGGAGAGTGGGGACATGAAATAAACGTTTCACACGTAGGACATCCCAGTCACCACACGTAGGATGGCAGAGAAAGTAACCAAGTGGCTAACACTCCCCCTGCTTCAACTTCTCAAATCTAGGGACAAACTTTGGTCCAGGTGGAAGATCTCCCACCTCCGTGCAGACTTTGAAGACTATCGTGCATTACGTAACAACTGCAAAAAACAAATTCGTATTGCCAAAAGCACCTACTATAGGAACCTACTAATAACATCCTCTACAAATCCGCGCAGGTACTGGTCCAAAATTAAGGACATTCTCGGCAACAACAAGCAACAGAATCCAGCTGACATGAACATTCAAGGAGTTCACTGCACTAACCATGATACCATTGCCAATCCTTCAATGCCCTTTTTTCTTCTCCACCAGTCGCTACTCTAACTAGCCCACAACCTGACTGTCCCTCTTCTCCTCCCTCGCCCCTCCCACCCCTCCCTTTTGTTCTGGCTCCAACCACACACCTTGAAGTTCGCAGGCTACTTAACTCCCTTCCGGCACGCGGGGGTCCAGGACCTGAGGGCATCCATCCTTGCATACTTAAGCAGTATGCACCTTGGCTGACCAGACCTATCACCTGGCTTTTAACCTCTTGATTCGTACATCTACTGTCCCGTCCACCTGGAAAACTGCCAGAACCATCCCTATACACAAAAAGGGTGATGTCAAACTCATGTCCAACTACCGCCCTATATCTCTTCTGCCCACTCTCAGTAAGCTGCTTGAAAAATAGTCCACCGCCAACTTGCTGCTCACCTTGACATGTTTAATCTTCAAACCCCATGCCAACATGGTTTCGGCCTGGTCACAGTACCATTTCTGCACTTACACAACTTACAAATGACATCAGAAATAATATGGACCATGGCCTACTCACTAGAACCGTCTTTATCGACCTGTCTAAAGCCTTCAACATGGTACACCATCCTCTCATGCTAAAGAAGCTCCAATCCATTGGAGCATCTGATAAACCCTCTCCTGGTTCCATAGCTATCTTGACAATCGGACTCAGGTGGTAGCATTTCTGAGGCCCTTTCCTCCCCCTAAACATCTCCCATGGAGTTCCCCAGGGATCCACTCTTGGACCTCTACTCTTCTCCCTCTTCCTAAATGATATTCCCACCATGTCCCGGCATAGCTGCACTCTTATGTACGCAGATGACTTTGTTCTCTACTCTGGGTCAAAATCGGTTGCTGCCATCAACTCCACTCTCATTAATGACTTCCAATTCCTGCAGACCTGGCTCTCTAGCAACCACCAAGTCCTGAACCTAGAAAAAACCTGTGCTATGCTATTGGATCCTCTTAAAAACTGTCTGCCCCTGAACAGGCTCGGGTTCAATGCCTTGACGGCTCCCTCATCTCAAACACTGAGTCCTTCAAGTACCTTGGGGTCACTTTGGATCCCACACTTGACCTGTCTCAACATGTCAATATGGTGTGCCGTGCCGTCAGTGCTAAAATTGGCGGAGCTTATCGCGTGCGCCACTCCCTCACTCCTTCCGCTAGACTATCTGTTGCGAGAGGTATTGTCTTACCCCAGCTCCAATATGCTCTGCCCCTCCTCTTTGCTGCAAACTCTGCTACACTCCACAAATGGGACACTGTCTACAACAACATCTGTGATTAGCATAACTGCCCCACGTCTTACTATCATTGTCTCCTTCGCTGGCTTAAATTGGCTGTCACCTAGATATTCGAGGGCCTACTCCCTGAGCTGCTTTATCGACTCCTGTCTAGACCTCCCTGCCCTGTCTATCTTGCCAACCTCCTGACTCTCTGCCTCACACAATTGCACTTCCTAGGTCTTCCTCTGTCCCCATGCTCTCCACTAGACCTTGCATGACAAAATGGGTGAACAGGCATTTGCCCATTTGCTCCCAAATTCTGGAACTCACTCCCCTTATGGTGAAAACTTCAGCCTCCCATCGAGAATTAAAAACTCGTTCACCCACCTCCCTAGCCTCTGGCCAATGCAAATGCTCTTAATTTGCTTTGTCCCACTGCAGGCTGTCGGGTCTGACCCTGAGTACTACACTAATGTTCTCCCATGCAATACGCTTGTCTAGGTGGCTATGAACCTTGATGTCTTTACTGTCCTCAGCTGTCTTATGGTTACCCTAATTGTTTTATTTTACATCCTTATTATGATCTATGCCTAAAATGTACCCTTATGTAACTGTTGCTGTGCTACCCAATGTATATCTTGCTTTGCTCCTGTACACCTATATTATGTCTGTGCATTTCTGCATATTGTAACCAGTGTCCTGTGCTCTCCCGGGTCGTGCCTGAAAATAGGCAGGTCTGTTGCCTAGCGCACTTACCCGGTTACCAAAAGCTAATAAATAAATAAGTACCTCAGTGGAATCAACAAAGTCCAAGAGGGTAGCATCTTTCAGAAAAAGAGATGTGCAAGAACAAGGGAACACAATTTGAAGATAGAGGGGGGATGGCTCAGGGGCAATGTGAGAAAGTGTTTTTTCACAGAGATGGTGGTGGACGCATGGAACAGCCTTCCTGAGGAGGTTGTGGGGTCTAAAACTGTGGGAGAATTCAAGAATGTATGGGACAGACATAAGGCAATTTTTGTGGGGGATAGGAAGGAATAGGCTGTTGGTTAAGTAGGATCTGCAGCTTATCCTCTAGGTAGGGAAATGAGCAGACTAGGTGGGCCGAGCAGTCCTTATCTGCCGTCAGAGTCTATGTTTCACTGATCAACTGGGGTGTAGCCATGTAGTATTGATTGACTGAGGTGCGGTCGGAGCCAGGTAGCACTGATCGACTGGGGTGTAGTCTGGTAGCACTTGTCAGCTGGTGGAGTAGCCAGGTAGCACTGATCGACTGGGGTGAACCCAAGTAGGACTAATCGACTGGGGTGTAGCCGGGTATCGCTGATCAACTGTAGTGTAGCCAGGTAACACTGACCATCAGGGATGTAATCAGGTATCTCTCATTAACTGGGGTGTATCCTGGCAGTGCTAACTGATTGGAGTGTATTCACATATCTTTGATCAGCTGGGGTGTAGCCAAATATCTGTGATCGACCGTGGTGTAGCAAGGTATCTCTGATCAATGGGGGTGTAGCGAGGTATCTCTGATCGATGAGGGTTGTTGTAATGTAGCAATGATCGGCTAGAGTGCAGCAAAGTAAGCACTGATTGATTGGGGTGTAGCCAAGTATCCCTGATCGTCTGGGGTGTAGCCAGGTATCCCTGATCGTCTGGGGTGTAGTCGGGTATCTCTGTTCGACTATGGTGTATCCTGGTATCTTTGTTCAACTGTGGTGTATCTGGGTATCTCTGATTGATTTAGGTGTAGCCAAGTATCTCTGATCGACTGGAGTGTAGCAAGGTATCTCTGATCGACTGGGGTGTAGCCAGGTATCTTTGATTGACTGGGGTGTAGCCAGGTATCTCTGATCCACTGGGTTGTAGCCAGGTATCTCTGATGGGGGGGGTGTAGCCAGCTGGCACTGATCAACCTGGGTGTAGCTACTTGGCACTGATCGACTGGGGTGTAGCCAGCTGGCACTAATTGACTGGGGTGTAGCCAGCTGGCACTGATCAGGTGTATAGCCAGCTGGCACTATTCGACTGGGGTGTAGCCAGCTGGCACTATTCGACTGGGGTGTAGCTAGCTGGCACTGATCGACTGGGGTGTAGCCAGCTGGCACTGATTGACTGGGGTTTGGCAGGGTAGCACTGATCAGGGGTGTGACCAGGTATCACCGATCGACTGGAGTGTGGCCTGGTAACTCTTAACTATCTGGGGTGTAGCCGGGTATCTCTGATTGATTGTGGTTGTTGAACTGTAGCGCTGATCGACTAGGGTGTAGCCAGGTACCGCTGATCGACTGGGATGTAGCCAGCTGGCACTGATCGAGTGGGGTATAGCCAGGTAGCACTGAGTGACTGGTATGTCGGTAGGTAGCACTGATCGACTTGGGTGCAACCAAGTAGTACTGATTGATTGGATCATGGCCAGGTATCTCTGATCGTCTGGGGAGTAGCTAGGTATCTCTAGACTGGGGTGTAGCCAGGCATGTTTGGACTAGAGTGTAGCTATGTATCTGTGGTTAGAAAATACATAAATAGATGTCTTGAAGTACAAAAATGATTTAAAAACAGTCATTGAATTACAAAACTTGAACTACACTGGGGCACAAATATGGAATTGGCAGAACTAAAAAAGGTGAAGAAATTGAGGTTTTGATAAAAAAATCTCCAAGTTTCTTCTGCAGCGTATATTTAGATTTATTTTCTGCATATCCATGAGGTTTCCAGATGTAGATGAGGACACCTAAAACAGCTGAGAATAAAGGACAGAGAAAAATAATCCATTAGTTTATATATAACTGGTAGAAAGAGAACTCAGTTTGACTGGTGTGTAATTGGGTGGCAGTGATCGACTGGGTTGTAGCTGAGTAGCACTGATTGACTGGGGTGTAGCCAGATATCTCTGATCTAGTAGGGTGTAGCCAGGTAGCACTGATAAACTGAGGTGTTCACTTCTACAGAAATTTTGCTGCAGCATAATTAACAGTATATGTGGAGTTTAAATGTACAATCTTTAGTAACTCATGAACTTCTGTTGTAGTTACAATATAGAACAGTCTTGAAAAAGTCAAAACTCCTGTGCCAAGAAAATTCTTAGTAAATACAACTTGGGACAACTACACACTGCAAGCTATTTGCATATTGCTTTCACTTGCACAGTGCTTCTTACCTGTAGTAGATTGCCAAGGTACTACAATACAAACCATGATCTACTATGGTATTAGACCATGGTTTGTACTGTACCACATGGTGTGTTTGCACCTATCTGAGTGCTTCATTTCGTTTTTCTTTTTTATGCCATGTTACAATGAGGCATAGCCAGGTATCTCTGATCAATTGGGGTTAAAAATCAACTGAACCTCAAAGTTTATGCCATTAATTTCCATTTTTGTAAATAAGTATGTGATCAGTCAGGTTTCCACTTCAGCTTGTAACATGGCATAAAAAAGAAAAACGAAATGAAGCACTCAGATAGGTGCAAACACACCATGTGGTACAGTACAAACCATGGTCTAATACCATAGTAGATCATGGTTTGTATTGTAGTACCTTGGCAATCTACTACAGGTAAGAAGCACTGTGCAAGTGAAAGCAATATGCAAATAGCTTGCAGTGTGTAGTTGACCCAAGTTGTATTTACTAAGAATTTTCTTGGCACAGGAGTTTTGACTTTTTCAAGACTGTTCTATATTGTAACTACAACAGAAGTTCATGAGTTACTAAAGATTGTACATTTAAACTCCACATATACTGTTAATTATGCTGCAGCAATATTTCTGTAGAAGTGAACAGTTACATACTGTTGCCATCCCTTCTGATCTACTGCTTTGTAAGCAACTGTGGGTGCAATGCATTGTGGATGACTGAATAACATTATCTGGCCTAGCCTTTTCTTGGTGAATACACAGTGGTAAAGATGAGCATGCGGCTTCTATAACCGAAAGCAAAAATAACAGACACTGAGATAAACAAAGCAAAATTAAAGAGAGAGGATACTTCTGTGGGTGAAAAGAAAAATAAATTGGGAGACGTAGAAAGAAATCAAAGAAACAGACTAACAGTAGTAGTCAAAACAAGTATTTGAAAGGTGAAAGCAGTAAACGTTATGTTGTTCTATATCCTGCTGAGTTAGGTAGTTTAGAGCGAAAAAAAGTGAAAATAATATTCCGCAAAATAGTAGTGGTTGAATAAAGTGTTTTTCAGATTGGCTTAGTTCAGTACATTTGGAGAAACGGTGCTTGTGCTACTAGGATTGTGTGACAGCCACCTATTGGTCTGCAAAGGAACTGGAGAAAGAAAACTAAAATGTACCATAGCACACTCCCATTATGCAGCGCAGCCCATATCTTCTAATACATAGAGCGGAAAATCAAAGCACCTAGAATAGAAAGTGAATTGCAAGTTTTTGAAAAGTTGTAAAATATGTTTTGATGTTAGAAAGCTTAAAGCTTGTAATGAAAGTTATTTTAACAAAAGTGAAGTAGTAGCCATGATATTTCCAAAAGGTGTGTTCCAATTGTTTTCAAGTATATGTACATCATGTTTAATAGCTCAATTTATAGTAGTCTGAAAGTAAATTGGTGTGATTATACTCATTTATTCAAAGACTTTTAGTTATACAGTCATTTCCATGTTACAAGCGGATTAAGCCACTCAAAAGGATGGGTCTACAGTGGAATTAATCCGTGGTTGGTTGGTTGGACCCACTTGGCCTTGTGATCCAACCCCCCCCAACCATGGATTAATACCACAGTAGATTCATGCTTTCTCATGGCTTAATCCTTACATGTACATTCATAGATATGTTTCAGCTATTACAGTTTACTAGAGAATATGTGTTTTTGTTTTTTGCTTTTTCATTTTCAGAGTTTGTTCCAGACTCGGACTGTCCCACTAGGATACCTAGAAAGTTCCAGTTGGGCCCCTCTCAGATGTGGGGCCTGGTGGGTAGATGTAAGGTGCAAACTCGGAGCTAGTATATCATATTTAAGTAGAATACTGATATGAGTGTGTCATCGTGGGCCCTTTTCAGGGTCTGCACCAGAAGACATATGAGGAAAGAATAAAGCAGCTTAATAGGTATACCCTTGAGGAAAGGAGGGATGGGGGACATGATAGAAACTTTCAAGTATCTCAAAGGAATTAACAAAATACAAGAGGGTAGCATCTTTCAGAAGAAGAGATGTACAAGAACAAGGGGGCACAATTTGAAGATAGAGAGGGGACGACTCAGAGGTAATGTTAGAAAGTATTTTTTCACGGAGAGGGTTGTGGATGCATGGAACAGCCTTCCTGAGGAGTTTGTGAAGTCAGGAACAGTGGGAGAATTCAAGAATGCATGGGACAGACATAAAACAATTCTAGTGGGGGTAGGAGGAAGTAAGCTGTTGGTTAACTAGAATCTGCAGCTTATCCATCAGGTAGGGAAATGGGCAGACTAGGTGGGCCAAGCGGTCCTTATCTGCTGTCAAAGTTTATGTTTCTAGACTTTGGCGGCAGATGAACTTACCTAGTCTGCCATTTCATAATGGATGTATGTTTCTATGATTTTCCAGGTGGGCCCCTGTATAAACTTTCCAGGTGGGCTCCTTGAACAACAGTCAGACCCTTCCTTCCCAAGGTGTACAGTACATCTTGGTAGTCTATCTGAAAAATCTATGTAAAAAGCATTTGCCTCTCCCCAGTGAACCCACAGAGACTTTATGACATCATAGTGCTCACCATGACAGTAGACTGTGATGTCAGAAACAGCTATTGTGAGGTCAGCAGGGAAAATGCATTTACTAGACCCACCACATGAAAATGTTAAAAAAAAAAAAAAATTAAACTAGAAAACACTACAGTTGAAACATGTGTAACCCGTCCCCCCTTCCCCCGCTCTGTCTAGGGGCATACGTTTTCACTCGCAGGTCTTCCAGGCAGGAGGAAGGGAGCACCAATGAAACAGGGAAAACAGATGTCTCCTACCTGCATGCCATCTTCAAGCTGTGCACTTTACCTCCTCCATCTCAGCATCTGATCTCCTCCCTAGCCGTCTACCAGACCAAGACCTCCCTCTTCACCTACGGAGGTCTCAGGAAACCCTTGCAGCCCAACCAGGCTGGATTCTGCCCCTGGAATGTAAGTCGTGAAAAATTAATCAGACTACAAATGTTGGGGGGCGGGATTTCATTTCATTAGCCTCCCCCTACAATCAAATAAGGCACAAACCACTGTATCTCCCCAACTGGTTTTTATTTTCACCTGCATGGCAAATGATTCCAGCAATACAGGGATCACCGCTCTTCTCTAATAAACAAATAAGCAGCTCCATGGGGCTATAACTTTGTACACTTCGGGCTAGACATAATAGACAGCAAAGCCAGAGATTTAGCAAACAGCAGAAAGAATCTCCTTTTCCTCCACTTGTACTCTCAGATGATCTACCCAAGACCCTGGAACCCAGATCCCTGCAATCTCCTGGCATATAAAGCATCCGGTAAGCCAACCTTCCTTTTCTTTCCTCTACAATCCCTTTTACTTTGGCACTGGTTGTCCTCCCTTTCACTGGCATGGGAAAGCGAGCTGCCCTCCCCACCTGGACCCAAGGGCATCCAAGAATTTTCTTGACGACCCAGGCCTTGACCCACTTTCCAAACGGCTGGCACTGATGTACAGGGCTGAGGCCACTTTTACCCTGATCACTTGCCTCTGCCTCAGCACTTCATGGCTCCCAATGCACTCTGGGGGGTTCTGCTGGTATCTGCTTCCTACGGGGAATCCCTGCCAGGCCCACACCCCTGCTACAGTTTCTGGGCTTGAATTAAGCTCCAGCACGGGGACCACCCTCCAAGGTTTACCATTTCTTTGGTCTACGAACCGCCCAGACTTTAACTGGGACGGCGCCCCAGGACCTGTCCCTCCAAACAGGCCCCCTGATTTAGGTGAAAGGCTTCCTCGACCCCTGCTCAGGCCACTCTGCCACACCAGGAATGAGGGGAACTTCTGCCACCGGTTCCGCTCCTGAGAGGGACCCTGCCACAGCCTTACCAGCCCTAGCGACCTGGCTATACTCCAGCGGGTTTCCTGAGGACTCCTACATCTCTCTGCTAGGCTTACTAAAGCCTCCTAGTGCCCTAGCCCCCACGACGCAGGACCTGGCTACCTCTGTCCCCAGCAGACCTCCATACCCCCACTCCTCATAGGCCACGGCACGTAGAACAGTCTTGACTGCACTCTTTTGGGGGGTTTCCCCACTGGCCCTCCTGGACCGCTGAACACCCCCACTTGCCCACCTACTCTGGTCCTGATGCTACTCTTCCAGCCCCCGGCCTGATGCCTGGGCTGGAAAAGGCCCTGCTGCTTCCTGTCAGTCCCCTTTTATACCCTTTTCCTACTCTCTGCTGCCACCCTGAGGCATCCAGAGCAATATCCCCCAGAGCACTAAACCCATTTCCGAGCTTTTGTTTTTTTTTTTTTTTTTTGTAGGAGGGGGAAAAGGATGTCTACAAATTTGCAGGGGGATTACACATAATTGGTGTAGATCTAATGGTTTTCAGCATTTTACTGTAGTTGAGAGTTGATCTTTAAGAATATTTTTCACTATTGTGACACTCATCCTGTTAGTTTGGTTTGTTTATGAGCCGGGGGAGGGGAGTTGGAGATACTGTTTGTTAATGTCTACACCAATAATTGCTTAAAGCTAGACTGCAGGATTACAGTGGTGATGGGCATGTGGGATTGTGGCAAAATTTAAAGAGGCTGATGTGACATGATTTACAAAGTTGTGTTTAGGGTTCGGGAAATTGTGGATGAAAAGAAAAGCTTCCTAACCTATAAAAGAAACCAATGATTGCATGATTGTATAACTAATTAAATATTCATGAGCCTAGTGAGGCTTTTGATTGGCTGCTGGATCAGTCATTAACATCTTAGAAATGACCGATCCAGCTCCCAACTGACGCTGTGCAACATGCATGGCTCGCGTCACGCTTCTCAAAATCTAAAGTAAGTAACAACAATAAAAAGTAAAAATGAAAGTTGTTATTGCGATTAGAAATGTAACCACAATAACAACCTCGAAGCCGATCATTTCTAAGTATTGACATCTGGCCGGAGGGACACCCATCCCCCCCCAACCAATCTTTAATCCCTCGGAAATGACGGCTTCATGGTCGTTATTCCTTAATTTATCAGCAGTAACGATCGCCTGTTACACAACAAGCTGTGGCCACACACCATCACAATCTGATTGGTGTGTTGATGTATTTTTAAAGATGGGGACAGTGTAATCAGTTTCCATGGTTACAGTTAGATGGCCAGTGAGTGACAAGCAATGCAGCCGTGCTGAAATGCGTATTGATTGCTGATGCCTATTCTGATTTGTATTATCCGCTGAAACAAAAAAAGTACATGTCTGAAGTGCAAATGGGATGCTTGATGTGTCCCCTGAGTATTTAGGAGTGTCATCTTAAGATATGTTTGTGTTCTGGAACCTCTCAGCTTCACTTCACAGTTCTTGAACACAAAAATGTCTCAAGATGACACTCTTTATTAGCCAAGAGACATCTCGGGCATCCTGTTTACCTATCCTTGTGGTATAAATTATAAAACTAAGTAAGGTAGCCAGCGTGGTAGACTAGAGGGCTGAGGCGCTGGCGCCACTACCTCGCTACAGGGGGCGACTCGGGTTTAGGAGCGACCGCGGGAATTGCGGGATGCTGGCTTGGGGGCCACAGCTCTCCCTTCCAAAGGGGTGGCCGTCCTTTTGTCCATAGTCCCGCTCCCACTGGGTGGAGGTCCGGTGGGTGCGTAGGCAGTACGTAGCGGTGACGAAAGTTAGGAGGGGTGGAAGGGCAGGGTTTTAAATAATTGATTAGCAGTTTTTTTTCTTGGGACAATACTAACTGTACAGAAAGTATTTATATAGGTTTTCTAGAAGTGCTGTGTTTGTTAAACACAGTGAGACGAGTGCTATGCATTTTCACAGAGTTTTAGCACTTTTATGAGCAAAACGCTAATCAATTTTTAGAGTTAAATAAAACCCTGAAGGGTCCACCAGATCCTGGCATGTATGCTGTGGCCTCGGGGGAAAACCTGAAAAAGTGTATATGGGGGAAAAAAAACAAAAAACTGAAACTGAGTAAAGTACAGTGGTAGTTGTGCAAAAGGTGACCGGTAGTGCAGAATAGTGCATGGTGTGGCACAGCCGTAACAGTTGAATAACATGTACCACTGCAGATACTGCGCTGCAACATGCTACTGGTCAACCTGTGCGCAACTACCACTGTATTTCTAGTTACCAGTTTAGTCTTGTTTTAAGATGGGTCTTTGAACCCATTACAAGGGTCTAGATGATTTGAAGGAGTATTTAAAAGTATGAAACCTAAGTATGAAGAGCAGATTGAAAGATACGATTCTCTTGATTTACTGTCTTTCTGTTTAGCATTTTTTAGCTTATGCAATCTTATGTTCAGAGCCTTACTGTAGATGGCTGCTATCAGCATATATGTTTTTGTTTTTCTAAGGGAAAAAAAAAGTTCCTCAAATTATGTACACCGTAATTGTAGCTGTGTTCTTAAAAACTGTGGTTTAGCAATAGACCAGTGGCCAGATATTCAAAATTGCACAAAGTGAAGTGCAAAACATTGCACTGCACCTTGCGATAGCAAGGGTGGGAAGGGATAGTGCATGACGCTATTCCTGTGAGTATTGGTACATTGTGCCCAGGCACTAAGCCACTTAGTGCCCCCAAAATAGGGCCCCATGGTAGCTTGCACCTGGGCAGAATCTGCAGTATTTCAAAAGTCCCCATGCAAATGAGACCATTGGGCATGCAAAGCGCTATGGGGCCATGTACATGCTCATTATGGGCTCATTAGCATGCAGAACAAGGCCAGTTTGCATGGTGCAGCCCCCCCACCCCCAATTGCCTCAACCCTGTGAGCTGTCCCTGGTACTAGTGGCTTCCACCATCCCTCCGATCCTAGTCCCTGTAATAATATAGATGTTTCCTGGCATCCATTGGTGCCCCCCCCCACCGATTCCAGTCCTGTAGTAATATGGATGATCCCTGGCATCCAGTGGCAGCCCCTCCCTCCGATCACAGTTCCATTAGTAATATAGACGTCCCCTGATATCCGGTAGTGCTCCCTTCCCTCCAGTCCTGGTAGTAATATAGATGACCCCTGGCATCCAGTGGTGCCCCCAATCCCAGTCCTAGTAGTAGTAGTATAGATGATTTCTGGCATCCAGTGGTGCCCCTTCCTCTGATTCTTGTCCTGGTAGAAATATAGATGTTCCCTGGCATTCAGTGGTCCCTCTCCCCACCTGTTTCCTGCCCTGGTTTTATTAACAGGTATCCCTGGTGTCCAGTGGTCCCTCCCACCACCCTATCCCCTTCCTGGGAACTTCCCCCCCAGTTGCCAGTGCCCCCCCGACAGCCGCACCGTCCTTGGCATGGCCATTAGTAAATAAGTCCAGCCCCCAACAACAAAGCCCGTCCCCATGCCACAGCATGTGCAGGTCCCCGCCCATAGCCTGTGGGTGGATAGCAGTCCCCCTCCACCTCGGCACCCACCCCAGTCCTTCTGCCTGTCCCTCGGTGCTGCAGTTCAATGACGGCGAGTGGTGCAGCCCACCTCACACCACCTCAGCTGCCTGGCATCTGTCTGTAGCAGGGAGCATGGCTTATTAGGTAGTGGGGCCGAAGAGTGGGTGACAGTTCAACGACAGCAAGTGGCACAGCCCACCTCACACCACCTTGGCCACCCGATGTCTGTCTGTAGCAGGGAGTGCACCTTATTAGGTAGGGGGCTGAGGGGCGGGTGTTGGTGCCGCAGGTGGGAGGAGGGCCACTGTCCACTAGCAGGGTATGGGCGGGGGTTGCACACGCTGTGGCATGGGGATGGGGCTTTGATGTGGGGGGCTGAACTTATTTGCTGATGGCAATGTCAAGGGTGGTGCAGCTGTCATATGGGGGGCATTGGCAAACTGGGGTGGCCCAGGAAGGGGATTGGGTGGGGGGGACCACTGGACACCAGGGAATATCTGTATTTCTGCTGGGGCTGGGATTGGAGGAAGGGGGCATCACTGGACACCAGGGATCATCTGCATTACTACTGGGACCAGGATCCGAGGGAGGGGGGGCACCATTGGACACCAAGTATCATCTATATTACTCCCGGGATTGGGGGGGGCACCATGGGAAACCAAGGATTATCTATATTACAGGGTAAAAGTGCTAATCAGTTATGACAATGCATAACACTTGGCAAAGTATGATTAACAAAATAAAAAAATATATATATATGTATGTTTATTAATGTTGTCTACTGTGCCGTGCACTTACTTAAATGATTAGCAGTGTACTGCTACACCTTTCTGGAAATGATTAGTGTTCTCCCCTGTTTTGCATAGTGTTTTGCTGTGCTACACCAGCTATTTAATATTCTAATATTACTACCGGGACTGGGATCAGAGGAAGGGAGGCACCACTGGATGCCAGGTAACTTCTATATTACTACTAGGAGTGGAATTGGAGGTGGGGGCATCAGTTGACACCAGGTAGTACTGTGTAGGGGTGGGGGTGGGGTGCCGATGCACTACCTCCGGCAACAGCTAGAGTTACGCTGGATTAAGGTGGGAGTTTGGTTGGCGGTATTTTCTCTGTGCAAGGGGACCACGTGAAGCACCCTTGCACAGAGCAAATACTCTGAATATCGGACTGCGCCTATTATCAAGTCTTCGCACCCCAATTTGCATAACTTTGCCTTGCATATGCTTCCACTGTTTGCCCAGGTGCATACCCAATTCACCTGCACAAGCAGGGCTTATAAATATGGGACCTCCGGGCAAAACCTGGTGTGCATGGGCAATCTGGGTTTTGCGACCAGGCAAACTTTTGAGTATCGGGCCCCAGATTTGTTCTATAGTTTTAATTCTATTTTGCTACTTCTCTTGGTCAAAGTTGCTGTACTGTTTTACAAGAATTTGCCTATATTATGTGGCCTTTCCAGATTTCTGAATCTTTAGGGCACACCACGTTTCATTCATGGTTGAACATAGTTTGAACATGGTCATAAAAGCCCATGGTGTAGCAATCTAATTTCATAATTTATGTGCACATTAGAATGCAGACTTTGACATTAAATAATCAGAACAATAATAGTTTTTACAATTTAAAAAAAAAGTAAGGTTTACACAACCAGAGTAATTCTTGTAGCATATAAAACTAAAATTAACATTTGAACTTACCACGTCTTAAGAGTTTCATTTTTATGGTGGTGTAAATACAATTAAGGCTGTTTAATTAGTTATGAATGATGAATGACGCCATTAGAAAAAGAGGAAATTGTTTAACCAGGAAAGGCACACTCTGCCAAAGTTTGTTTCCAGGTGCGACCTGGGAGCAGAAGGAAGTTAAGTGACTTGCTCAGGGTCGCACAGTATGCAAGTGGGGGCTGCTGGGATTCAAACCCAGGTCTCCAGGTTTGCAGCTCAGTGCCCTAAACCACTACACTACACTGCCTCTGCAAAAAAGGAACAACTGTAATGCTGAATAGATAAAGAAATATTTGAATTATGCATAAAGTTACAAAAAGGAAATATTTGAGTTACGGCTAATTTTTCTCCTCAAGCTAGCAGCTCCTTGGCATTAGTTGCCCGTCCCAAGGGTTCAGCTGCTCCTTAAAATTCCCTGATGTCTCAAGGGCAGGGTGGGAAGAATCAGGAATCCAGGTGGCCAATGTCCACTAAAAAGAAATTCTGGCTACCATATTTTGAAAGTTAGTTGCCAACTGTCCAGCTGCCCACAAAGTGATATTTACCCACAGTGGGAGTAATGTTGAATAGAAGCTTTAACATATGGCCACTAAAAAACTGGGTTTGGCTACCAGATTTTGAAAGCTAGTAGCCAACTGACCAGCAGCCCAAACTAATGTAATCCTACCCTGCTCCAGGGAAACAAAGAAAAAATGAATTTTTAGACACAGTTCAACTTGCAGTTCATAACTTCATTGTACTTCAATAATGTGGCTTCCCCATTTCCTTTGAAACTGTGCACACTAGTGTGAAACCACACTTATTGACCTTTAGGCTTAACAACTCATTTTCATGTAGGTGGCTATTTTGTATTAAGATTAAGCAGTGAGGGGTTCAGACTTTTTTTTCTAGTTAGGTGTTTGGCCCTGGTCATTGCCTGCTCCTTTCTTTGCTTATCATGGTGTCCGTGACCCCAGCTGTCACTCCCCTTGCCTTTTCATTAGCGAGGATCCTCATTGGGAGAGGTCCGAGGGCTCAGGTTCACCATCATGTAAGCCGACTGGGGCAAATACCTATTTCCCATCTCTTTCCACGTCCCTCAGGTTGGCACACATGCAATGGTGCAGACGTGCACCGTAAAGATGCTGCATGTACTCAGCGTCAGTGCTTGACCAGTTCGAAAGCTGTTGCTGTGCATCACCCAGCTTCCATTAGGAGGCAACCAAGAAGTGACCCATGCTGTCTTCCTCCTTGGAGGAAGGCCAGCAATGGACACTCTGTCCTTTTTCCCTAGATTGATCCCTGCACAACTGAGGTCCATTCCTGAACCTGGGTTGCAGGGATGGTGGCAGGTGAGGCACCCAGCGTCTCAGCCCTCCATGCCACCGGGCAGACTAATAGTTGCAGCTTCTAACAGCATAGACGGAAGGCCAGAAGAGGAAGAATCCAAATTCATTTCAGTTTAGTGCAGTAACTGCTCATTGCTGTTTTTGTGTTAAACCTAGATTTGTGTGCTTCTAGTGGTGCTGTTATTCCTTTGCTGCCTTTACTTGGAATTGTTTTGGGGCTGTTGAAAATTTGAAACCTAGTTTGGTGTGCTTTTAGTGGTGCTGTTTTCCTTTACTGTCTTTACTCGCTGCAAATTTTATCGTCTCCTCTGTCTTGCCCTGTAGTTTAGGGGAGGGGTGCTAATTGGCTGACCTCTGGCCTCAGCTACATGATAACTGGAGGCAGGGCTAAGCCAGATTTGAGGAAGCAGGTTGATTTTTTTGTTTCTCTGAAGAGGCCAGAAGGGGAAGGATCCAGATTGATTTCAGTGCCATAACTGCTCATTGTTGTTTTTATTTTAAACCTAGATTTGTGGGCTTTTAGTGCTGTTGTTATTTCTTTGCTGTCTTCACTTGGAATTGTTTTGGGGCTATTGAAAATGTGAAACCTAGTTTTGTGTGCTTTTATTGGTGCATGTTAATTTTTTGCTGTCTTTACCTGACATTATTTTGGGGCTGTTGAAATTTTGAAACCTAGTTTGATGTGCTTTTAGTGGTGCAGTTTTCCTTTGCTGTCTTTACTTGTGGTGCTGTTATTCCTTTGCTGTCTTTACTTGGAATTATTTTAGGGCTGTTTAAAATTTGAAACCTAGTTTGTTGTGCGTTTAGTGGTGCTGTTTTCCTTTGCTGTCTTTACTTGCTGCAAACTTTTGCGCCCCCCAACTCTTCCTTAAATGCCCTGTTTGACAGGAGCCAAGCATTGGAAATAGCAAAGGTTGTGCAGTAGGAGGGGCATAAGGTGGAGGAAGCCCACCCTCAGCCCAATAAGTGTTTTGACTCCTTCTTTTGTTGTTTCCTTCTTTAAAAAAAAAAAAAGGGTATCTGAGGATCAGTGGCAGGATTTTCAGGATGGTAAATTAAGAAAGAGGGAACTAGAAGGAGAGCTTCAGTAACAGACAACTACTGGAATGGCAGTATAAGTGCAGTATAATGTGGGTAATGGTGCAGTGCAGTGGTTGCTCGGCAGCCGCATTCAGGCAGACCTTCTGGATGCTGAGGTGCTGCCCTGTCTGCAGGCATCTCTCTGGACTGCGGGACGAAGTAGCCAGACTCGGGGCAGAAGTAAACTGAGTTAGGAGTACCTTTACCCGTATCTAGAGACCAACCAGTCCAACGCCCCTGCCTCAAAGGATGCCAAGAACGAGGAGCACTTGGATGATGGTGGGCTCGGGGAGGGTTAGGGATGTCAGGCAGAAGGACATCCCAAAGCCTATTCCTCTCCAGATCTCATATGCCGCACTGGCAAATGGGAACAACCAAACAGAGGTACCCAGAGAAGTGGAAGTGAAGGATGTGGAGGTCAACCGAGGAGGTGACATCAGTGGGAAGAACAGTGGACCCCAGAGGAGGAGGAAGAAAATCCTGGTGGGGGACTCTTATCATAAGAGGGATCCAGCTAGGAACACACGAGGGGGGAGGCCAGGGAGGTGAGGTGCCTACCAGGTGCCACGGCATGGAGTGATGGGAGGAAGATCATGGGGATTGCCGGGAAGACAAGATGGGAGGGTGAGCAGGATGTCATTTTCCACCTAGGTACTAATGACCTGGCAAACAGGGAGCCTAAGGAAATTCAGGAAGGGTTTAGGAAATTGGGGAGCAGTCTCAAGCAAATAGCTACATCTGTCACCTTCTTGGAAATACTACCTGTGAGAGGCATGGGAGAGTGTAGGGGTGCACGCACCAGGAACTTTAACACATGGTTGAAGAACTGGTGCTGCGAGGAATGGTTTGGATTCACTGGTGACTGTGGACTCACCTGGGGGGATGGGGGCTTGTTCAAGCCTGATGGCCTGCATCTGTCCTGGAGGGGAATCCAAACACTCAGTGATAAGTTTAAATGCTACATGGACAAGCATTTAAACTAGCCAAGGTGGGGTGGCAGGAGAGCAAGGTGGGCACCTAATTGCCCCCCCCCCATAGCTAGCAGTGGAACCAGTGAACAGGAGGAGTGGGTATCTCTACAAAGCAGTGTGCAAAAGATGGAGATAGGCTCCCAAGAGGTGTATGGGCAGAAAGGGGGCAAAATTCAATAGAAGGGCAGACAGCAGGGAGAACCAGGGATAAAGGACAACCAGGGAGGGGGGCTTGAGTAGAACAGCTAAACAGTCCAGGGAGTTCACATCATGGAAAACCATGTGTGCCAATGCCAGGAGCCTTAGCAACAAGATGGAGGATCTGGAGGCTGTCATGGTGCAGTTGGACCTGGACATTGTGGCCATCAGAGAAACCTGGTGTAATGATAACCACAACTGGAAGATGGCCATACCTGGCTACAACATATTCAGAAGAGACAGGGCAGGCAAGAAGGAGGAAGAGTGTCACTTTATGTCTGTACTCCCATCTGTGCCGCCCCAGGATGCATCTGGACTCGACTTCTGCTCAGTATGTTCTTCCTGTTAAAACTTTAAATAAATAAAATAAAACATTTATGTGAAAGATGGTATAAAGGCCACAGAGATCCAGGAGGAACAAAATGGGGGAGAGATACTGTGGGTTAAGCTGGAAAGGAAAATGGGGTCAGCCATCTGCACGGGGGGGGGGGGGTCCACAGACCACCAGCCCAGGAGAAAGAAACAGATAGGAAGCTGCTGCCAGCCATCCAAAGGATGCAGACAAGGGGGAGGTGGTGCTGGTTGGAGACTTCAGTATTCCAGACATGGACTGGAGTTTCCCAGCAGCATCAACTAAGAGCAGATGTATCCTGGACTCCCTTCAAGGTGCCTTCCTTAAGCAACTGGTCATGGAACCAACTCGGCAGAAGGCAATACTGGCCCTCATGCTCCCAAACGAGGACAGTGTGATGGGATAACAGTGGGGGAGCACTTGGGGAACAGAAATCACAGAAGGAGCAGAACTGAACTGCACAAAAACATGTATCCTGGATTTTAGGAGGGCAGACTTTGGGAAAATGGGGACATGCTTGAAAGAGGCACTAATGGGAATGGGGAGAGAATCAGGAGTGGAGGAACTGTGGGCAGTATTTAAAATGGGGATTCCAAGAGCAACAGAATTGTGCATTAAGCAGGTTAGCAGGGGGGAAAGGAAGATGAAACCATTATGGTTTTCCAAGGAGGTAGCGGAGAAAGTGAAAGCCAAAAAGATCACACTCAGGCAATACAAAAAGATGCAGGCAGAAGGGGATAGGTAGAAGTACCAGGAGAAGCAAAGGGAGGCAGGGAGGTCAGTAAGGGAAGCCAAAGGTCAAACAGAAGAGCACAAAGCAAAATCAGTGCGGTACCACAGGGATCAGTGCTGGAACTGGTCCTTTTGCTGAGACTGGTCCTTTTCAACATCTTCATCAGTGACATTGCACAGGACCTAGAAGACAGAATTTCCCTGTTCGCTGACGACACAAAGCTCTGTAACAGAGTGGACACGCCAGAGGGCATAGACAGAATGAGGAGAGACCTGCAGAATCTTGGAATGGTCAAGGGTTTGGCAGTCGAAATTCAATGCAAAGAAGTGCAAGATAATGCATATATAATGCAAAAACCCTGGAACAAAATATCATTTGGGGGGTGAGGATATAGCATGCATCAAGCAGGAAACAGACCTTGGGGTTATCATCTCTGATGGCCTCAAGGTAGGGAAACAGTGCGACAAGGCAGCAGGTAAAGCAAATAGGATGCTGGGATGCATAGGCAGGGCATCACCAGCAGGAAAAGGGAGGTTATAATTCCACTATACAAGTCACTAGAGGTCCCACCTAGAGTACAGTGTACAGTTCTGGAGACCTTACCTACGTAAGGACATAGGGTAGAGAAGGTTCAGAGGAGGGCGACACAGATGGTACATGGATTGCATCACAAGTCCTATGAGGACAGGCTGAAGGAATTGAATATGTACCCCCTGGAGGAGAGGAGAGGAGGGAGAGAGAGGATATAATAGAGACATACAAGTACCTTACAGGGAGGAACAGGGTGCAGGAATACACTATATTCCAGTGAAAAAGATGTTCCAGTACTAGATGGCATGGAATGAAGCTGGAGGAAGGGCGATTCAGAGGAAACATGAGGAAGAATTTATTCACAGAAATGGTGGTGGACAAGTGGAACACCCTGCCAGAGGGAGTGGGGGAGGCCGAAACAATCATGGGCTTTAAGAAAGCATGGGATAGACATAAGAAGATTCTGGAGGTCAGGGGAAAGGGGCAACAGACTTCTAGAAAAACATAAAGGGAACTTACAAGCTCAAATGGGTAGACTGGGTGGGCCATAGGCCCTTATCTGCCGACAGTGGCTATGTATCTAATATTCAAGGAGAACTTCATTTAACCTGCTGACCTGCATTTTCTGTAGAAACATTTGTTTTAGATATTGGTCCACATTCTGTTAGTGTCCCATTTTTGGTGGCCATGTAGAAAATGAAGTTTCTAGGGACGTGGATATGTTGTTCTATCCACCCTATCTGGCATGTCCTTTCCCCGTTAATAACTGCCAGAAAGTATTCAAGCTGGCTCTTCCCACCCACTCAGGCGGTATACCCCTTGGCTCCGCCCCATGATGCCAGATCTTCTTTTCTGCTGGAAGAAGCAGGTTCCTTCCTTACCGCTCCCATGTTGAATAGGTCCTGGCACTTAAATCTCAAAAATGTATTCCAAAACTTAAACTCATCAGAGTACCGTTTGTTGAGTGATCTTCGATCGCGACCACAATGGAGGAAAAGTCCTCACCCAGATTTCACCGGTGCCTGTGTGGGTATAAGATGTCACATGCCAACCCCCACGCTATGTGTGTTTACTGCCTGGATCACAAACACAATACCCAGGCTTGCGATTTTTGCTGGTCGTTTCACGCGTCAGTCCTCGAAGACCACCTTACCCGCCTAAAGTTGGGCCACCCGGAAAAATGTAATCCGCTAGTCAAATCCAAGGAAGTCTGTTGGATGGTCTCCGTATCCACAGGATCCACCAAGGAGCTGAAGCGACTCAAGACCTTCGAGGTGGAGGTGTCTCGGGACGCCATGCAGTCCTCTTTGGCATTGGCTTTTGTGCCGCTCAGGTTGGGCTCCACCTAGTCAGGCTCCTTCAAGGGGCTGTGCCAGTCTCTCCCGACCAGGAGGGGAGGGTCCTTTGGGTTCTCACAGCTCCCGCTCACAGAAGAAGGAGTTGAAGAAAGAAAAGGAGGACTCATCGTCAACGTTCTTGGGACCGTGAACATTCTTGGTCTCAGGATTCCCAGGTTTTGATGATGGTTGAAACCGTGGCCAAGGCCGCTGATTTCATGGAGACCCCTTCAGGCCAGTTGATTGAGACTCCAGCCAACCACACGACGAGGTTTTTCTTGACCCATTTGACCGGTTGTCATCTGAAGAGGCCGACAACTTCTTATTCCACACTTTGGTCCTGCCGGTGGCCATCGACAAGTCGACTCAGCCTGCTGAACCAGAACCACGGGTCATCGACCTAGATCAGGAGGAGCTGTGGCACTCCCTGGCTCCCTCTGAGATCACCCATCGGCACCACGGCGGCCGAGGTCAAGGTCATACTCATCCTCTGGGTCAAGCAGGTCCCACTGACATTGGCAGTCACCCTCTCGGCACCATGGGAAATGGAGCCGCCGCTCATCTTTGTTCTCCTTGGGTGAGGAGAGGCTTCGGCACAAATTGCATCGATGCTACGAAAACCTCATGTGGCAACTATTAGTGTTGGGGCCAAAGCCAACCTCAGCTTCCACACTGGCCATCACGTGGCTGTCACCTGATAGGCCAATGCCAATGCTCCCGTCGGGGCCGGTTGACACTTTCCTCTTTTTCGGTGCTGGTTGGGACCTTTGACTTGGCAGCGCAAGCTGATCTCTTTGCCTGTCATGGTGGAACCACCAACCAAACAGCCGATGACTGACTAGGGCTCCAACTAAGGAGTCTCGGCCAGAAAAGGGGCTTGCTCATCAGCTGTCAGTCAATCTGACACCTGATCGCTCTCGGCAGGCCCAGAGCAACCTGGGTGGTAGGCCTCTCTATGCCAACTCCTCAGAGACCGAGGATTCCTCCCTCCACTCCTGTCCACACAATGTGGAAGCAGTGGGGGATCTTTTGATGGAGAAAGGTCCCACGTCCTTCGTGGGCATCCTCCACCTCATCTCCAAGTCCACGGGGATGAAACTGGAGCCCATTCAGAAGCAGGATCACTATCCCCTTACAGAGATTCTGGACAAAGGGAACTCTTTGATGGAGGCCTTCCCAGTGGCCAAGACCATTATCAGCCTAGCCCTAGAGCTTTGGCAGCACCCCGCTTCTTACCTGGCGCCCTCAGCCTGGATGGCCCACAAATACGTGGTGCCCATTGGATCCCTCTTGGGGTTCACAGAGAACCCTTCTGCCAGAGGGTTGGTGAACGACTCTGTGTTTCGATGCTTGAGCAGTACCGGGGATATCAACAAGCGGCCGGACAAGGAGTCCCAAGAAATTGGACCAGTCGACTAAAAAGGTCTATGCTGCCTCCTCGCCTGGTCTCCAACAGGCGAGCTCGGCCATCATTATGGCACACCTCTCCCATGCCTTGTTGGGCTCTCTGGATGAGGTGCTTCCTTATCTTCCCACGGACCTTCAGACTACAGTCAAACAGGACTGGGACTAGGATCAGGCTGTGGCCAGACAGCAACTCCAAACAGCTCTGAACCCTGAAGATTCCTGTGCCCGCTTTTTGGTGGCTGTAGTAGCCATGCACCACAGGGCTGGGCTGAGGAATTCGACCTTCACGGCGGACACTTAACACCAGCTAGCTGATGCTCCATTCCTGGGCACTGACCTGTTCGGACCCAGTGTGAGCAGTCTCCTCCAATGAACTGAGAAATCCAATGCTACCTTGGACTCTGTGACATCTGTACAAAAGGACCCAAGGGCTCCCAGCAGCAGGAAAGCAAGCCCTTTCAGCCTTCCACTCCTGCGGCAAAACCAGCCCAGCAACAGCAGGGCCAGCAGGCTCAACACTAGTGGCCTCAGCTCAAACCTGCTGCTGCCTCAATCGATAAGCCCGGATGGGAAGGGACAAGGTGGCTCCTCAGTTGGATCCTCCTCCTCCTCCTCCAAGCCTGCACAGTGACGGGGGCTGCCACCCTAATGCGCATCACACCTCCCCTGGGTCCTTCTGTGGGGGGCTGGCTCCAACACTTCCGCCACTTCCTTTCTGCTTGGTCTGCTGTCACCAGGGACAGGCGGGTTCTGACATTGGTCTGTCAGGGTCTGCCTCTGTAGTTCGAGCAGTACCCTCCCATCAGAACCCATGCTCCACGGAAGGACTTGGTTTCTGCAGACACTCAGTCTGCTCTTCGAGACAACATAGCCCAGCTCCTCCTCAAGGAGGTCGTGGTCAGAGTTGCGGATCCTCCAGAACACCCAGGGTTTGTCTCCAGGTACTTCCTGGTGCCAAAGCAGATGGGGGGCTGGCACCCCATTCTAGATCTGCATGACCTGAACAAATTCCTCA
Source organism: Neoceratodus forsteri (assembly GCA_016271365.2). Taxonomy (NCBI): domain Eukaryota; kingdom Metazoa; phylum Chordata; order Ceratodontiformes; family Ceratodontidae; genus Neoceratodus; species Neoceratodus forsteri. The sequence goes on from JADMNL010000022.1 coordinate 90,183,188, forward strand.
GGTCTTGCACCTTCAGGATGATCATACCATCTGTCAAGCAGAACTTGCGGTTTTGCTCCCTGGATCTTCAGAATGCATTCTTTCACTTCCCAATCTGTCCATCCCACCGACAGTTCCTTCTCTTCCGAGCTGAGGGCAGCCTGTAAGAGTTCCAAGCCATGCCTTTCGGCCTTTCCTTGGCACCCAGGGTCTTCAGCAAATGCATAGCAGTGGTTGCAGCTTACCTGAGGTACCAAGAAATCCAGGTGTACCCCTACCTGGATGACTGGCTGATATCAGGTCCCTCCAGACAGGAGGAGGAAAGGTCCAGGGATCTGGCCCTCCAAACCTACATTGATCTTGGTCTCCTAGTCAGTGAGGCCAGGTCAGAACGCGTGCCTTTGCAGGTGATTCACTTCATCGAGGTAGAGCTCGACTCTTGCTGAACCAGAGCCCAGTTCCTGGCAGATGGGGTGAAGGATCTTTCCTCCTTTGCCTGATAATTTCTGGTTGGGCACTTGCGCCCTGCCCAGGACTTTCTGCACCTTCTGGGTTACATGGCAGCCTGTACCAGCGTGGTCCAATGGGCCCATTGGGATATGTGCTCTCTGCAGTGGTCTCAGGGCAAAGGTCACTTTGACCAGCTGGTCACTGTGACCCAGTGGATGTGGGACGCCCTCCAGTGGTGGCTAGTCCCAGAACATCTGCAGGAAGGAATCCTGTTTGTCCGCCCCAAGCCGACAGTCATCCTGATGACCGATGCCTCTCTCTCTCTCAGGATGGGGTGCCTATCTGGGGGAACACAAGAGTCCATGGGCTCTGGACCCCTGAGGAATACTGATGCCACATCAACCTGCTGGAGCTCTGAGCAGTTCGGCTAGCACTGACTGCATTCACTCTGTTCGGGGTCAAGTTTTTCAAGTCCAGATGGACAATACCACAACCATGTACTACCTCAACAAACAAGGTGGTACACACTCCCTGCCCCTCTGCAGGGAAGCTCTCCATGTCTGGACTCTCGCACGCAGCCCAGAGGCAGATCTCCTAGCCATCCATGTGGCAGGAGCCTCCAGTCAGCTGGCGGACGTTTTCAGCCGGGGGGGCAAGGTGTCCCACAGGTGGTCTCTCCATCCGGAGGTAGTTCACAGTCTGTTCTCCCAGTGGGGTACCCCTCAGGTGGACCTGTTCGCCTCCAGGAAGAATACAAAGCTGAGGCTGTATTGCGCCCATCCCCCTCAGCAGGGCTCACTACATGGGGATGCCTTCTTGAGGCTGTGGACCCCAGGCCTCTTCTATGCCTTCTCTTGATCCACAAAGTGCTGCTCAAGGTCAGGAAAGACAAGGCACAGGTGATCCTCGTGGCTCCGGACTGGCCCCGCCAGTTCTGGTACCCTGATCTCCTCAGCCTCAGAAAGAGGCTACCGAGGTGTCTTCCAGCACACTCGGGCCTGCTCTCCATCAATCAGGGGAAGATACTCCACCCGGACCTTCAGTCCCCGCACCTGACAGCCTGGTTCCTGAGCAGCTAGAGTTCCAGGCTTTGGGTCTCTCTGAAGACGTCTTCACTGTTGTGGAGGCATCTAGAAAGGATTTGACTAGAAAATGCTATGCCTTCAAATAGAAGAGAGTCTCCATTTGATGTCAGGCCAAGGGGCTGGACCCTTTGTCTTGTCCGGTGGCTAGCATTTTGGACTAGTTATGGTCTGTTTCCAAAGGGGGACTTTGATTGTCGACCCCTAAGTTGCACCTGGCAGCTAACTGCTTACCGGGTGTGGGCCGGTCAGCAGTCGGTGGCGCAGGAGAAGGTGATCTGGTGCTTTTTCAAGGACCTGGAACACCTTTCCACTCCGGTGCGTGAATCACCACCACCTTGGGATTTACTGCTGATTTTGAAAAAGTTCATGGGCAAGCCATTCAAACTGATGCACAGGTGTGACATGTCTCACATATCATGGAAGACCGCCTTCCTGGTTGCCATTACATCAGCCAGCAGGATCATTGAGCTCCAGGTCCTCTCGGTGGGGTCTCCTTACTTGATCTTCCACAGGGACAAAGTTGTCTGCCCCAACCTGAAGTTTTGTCCAAAGGTTGTGTCAGAGTTTCACCTGAACCAGTTGATGACTCTACTAGTGTTCTTTCCAAATCACACCTCAAAGGCCGAACACAGGCTCCATACCTTGGACCTGAGGCGAGCGCTTGCTTACTACAAAGAGCGCATGGCTGGAGTTCAGGGAGAGGTTCACCAGCTGTTTGTCACCTACACTGAAGCTGCACCTGACAGACCTGCAGCCAAGTGGACGGTTGGCATGTGGATCACTTCCTGCATTGGTCTCTGCTGTAGGTTGGCGAGTAGGGAGCCTCCCGGAGGACTAAAGGCTCATTCCACCCACCACACTGCTGTGACAGTGGCTGCTTCTAAGGACAGCCCTATCCAGGAAATCTGCAGGGCTGCTACCCTGAAGTCAGCACACACCTCCATTTCCCATTACCACATTAACCATGAGTCACACTGGGATGCTGGTTTTGGGCCTCAGTTCTCCAGTCCTTATTTCTTAAGTAGGGGGTGTGCACCTTGCCTCCCTCCTCCCGGAGAACTGCTAGGAGTCTGCCAGATAGTGTGGGTAGAACAACATATCCACGTCCCTAGAAACACAAGTTACTCACCTGTAACGTTAGTTCTAGGAGTGGTATATGTTGTTCATCCACTCGGACCCACCCGATCTCCCCAGCTTGGACACACACAGTCTCTCTGGTTCCGGCAGGCAAGATCTGGCGTCATGGGACAAAGCCGAGGGATATATCACTCAGTTGGGTGGTAGGAGCCAGCTTGAAGACTTTCCAGCAATTCTTAAAGGGGAAAGGACATGCCAGATAGTGTGGATGAACAGCATGTATACCACTCCTAGAACTGCTGTTACAGGTGAGTAACCTGTGTATTTCTGACTTTTACTCTCTTGCTAAAGGCCGTTTTTGCACTGTGTGATATAGATTGTGTCCAATTGTTAGTCAAAGGTATTTGCATCCTGCTGTAGAATTCTGTGGTGGAAAGGGGCATAAACTACATCAGAGCATTCTAAAATGGCAATTACCAACAAAAAATACTACCAATGGCTTAATCTGGTTCTATTTTCAGCTCTTTAAGCAGAGTGACAGCCATAACATGAGGATGCACAGTCTTAAGTTGGGGGGGGGGTTTAGGAGGGAGGTCAGGAAGTACTTCTTCACATAGAGGGTTGTGGACACTTGGAATGCGCTACCAGAAGAGGTGGTCTCATTGAAGACAGTGTGCGGCTTCAAAAAAGGCTGGGATAGGCATTGAGGAAGGTAAGGATCGTGGGTAGGGAGGGTGGGAAAAGTGGGGAGGGAGGGCAGGGACAGTAGCTCAAGCTGTGGACCCTGCAGTACAAGCAGACTGGATAGACCAAATGGCCTTCCTCTGCTGGCTTCTTAGTATGTTCATATGTATTTCATTCAGTGGGCATCTTTATCCCTTCCCCATCCATTTTGGTACAGGGCTTAAAATTTATAGTACTGACTAGCCCTCCTTTCCTGTGGGGATGAGGGGAAATTCCTACCAGATGAAATTCATTCATTCATTGTGATTTGCATACACTCCCCATAACACTTTGCATTATTCCTTTACAATAATGGAAAACTTTGTTTCCTAATTTTCTTTCCTTTCTTCTATTCACTCAGTCAAATCAGCACACAGAGCCAACGTACCTGTTCTTTTGCATACGGTTGTCTCTTGTGCAGGAATGTTAGGAGTGGCCCATTCCACTTCAGAGCTGGGGGGGATGGGCTTTATTTAACTTTTGCGATTTAAAAAAAAAAAAAAAGGACTTGAAACAAACAAATCACTATAGCTAACTCAAGTGATTTTATATGTTAATATGTTTCCCGGAGCCACTCGTTGCTGTGTAAGAGTGGTTTCACACGCATTTGGCTGGAGCGAGAACAGCAAAGCGAACCTGAGCTGTTATGGCTTAAGCTGAATGCAAATGACACCACTCTTGTACAGCAACGAGTGGCAACGGGGGACATATTAATATATTATTGATTGTGCTCGATCAATAATATATCTTTTTTTTTTTTTTTACAAACTGTCCCAGAACATGTCTATTTCCAGGGCATCTCAGCATGAGACACCCTTCTCAGAATAAGTGTGTCTCACATGCAGGGGAAAGGAGTGCTTCGATTGGCGAGGAGTGCTCCCTTGATCTATAATAAGTTATAGGGCCTTTGCAGAAAGTCTCTTATGATACAAAAGATTCCTCTCATGAGGTTTGGGTAGCCAGAATTGTTCAGCTTCCCCTTACAGTCCTCTCACCCTTACGTCATGCTCGGAGTCCCTTATACTATAGGAGATGCATAGAAGAGGCCCTATTAACTTACATAATGCAGCACAACATTTAAAGAGTCTTTCAGAAAGCATCACGGCATCCCCAGCTGACATCACATTTACTTGTGACATCATTGTCTGTTGTCATGGCGAGCATTGTGATATCATAAACAAAGGCACTGTGGGGTCAGTTGGTGATAAATTGGTTGTTTTCTATATAGTGCTTTTGAATATAGAGTACTAGGAAGAGCTGAAAACCCAGGACCGGAAAACAGAAAAGTAATAAAATATTTTTCCAGTAAATTGCAATAGCTGAAACGTTATGTTTTTTAAGACATAAGGCATGACTAGGGATTATGTTACTGACTGTTAATTACCCTCTAAGGTTGTAATGTGGCACAAGGCGTAGCCAAGTGCTGCATTCTCCTTGAGAGTGACTAAATGACCATTAACAGAACCCCAGGGAGTGTCTTATTGTTATTATATTAAAATATTTTTTTAATGGTGTTAAATCTTGTTCAACATGTGATTAGGCCCTACATGTATGTTAAACAAGGTGTAACATAAGGCTGGTAGAATGCATACAGCCAAACAGAAAGCTCTAGTTGACCGACCCTTTTTGTAGTGAAAGTGCCTGCTGAAGTGTGAGTTACACTGTAAAGTGCACTTGTAGCATGATACACAGTTCGTACACTGATTTAGGTCTGCTTGTACCGCTCAGGGTGCCTCTGCAGGAAAAGGCTTCACTGACGGCTCCTTCAAAGGACAGAAATTCTTCTGCTGCAAAGAAAACTGTGGTGTCTTTGTTCCGGTGACCCGGATCGAGTCTGCTGAGGAGACCAAAGCCCCAGAGTGGGACAGCAAGCCACAAGACTATGGCAACGAATACTTACAGTCCCGGACACCCAGCAGCAGCATCCCGGGGGCACTGGAACTTGGGAGCAGGGTCTACATTGACATTGGTGGAGACCACGTGTTTGGCACCGTAGCCTTTTGTGGGTACCTGCCAAGGAAAGTGGAACATGGTGTGTACATTGGCATTCAACTGGTGAGTGTTTTGCATTGCGCCATGCTGCGCTATATATTCAAAGTTACAGCAACAAAATGTTGGGGCAGCTGATGATTATGTATTGCCAGGGTGGGCTTCATTATGTCGAAGGGCAATTGGAAAAATGTTTTGTATAAACTAACGTTTGAACACCACTGATTAGTTGAATGTCATTTTTCTGACAGCAAACATTATGTTGGCATTATGAAATGGCAAGAAAAAATCTAGAAATATCATTGGCTGAGAGATGTCACTTGACTATGCATTAAGAATGGATTAACCCACAACAGAGCACAGGTTTACAGAGCATTAAAGGAGTAGTATATCCAGAATTTGTAAAAACATATGTTCTGCAAAGTGTTTTGATTTGTGTGTGACGTCCTACTGTGTCCTTCCCTCTGCTATTAGGAGTTTTTCCTAAATTAATCCGCTTGCTTTATGGTAGTTTTACGACCCCTGGGTATCCCCATCTCAGCAAGGTTTATTGCTTTTTATGTTGGCTTGCGCGTGCACAAGCAACATATTGTGGCAGTAGCGCATTTCAGAGGTGTGTCAGTGTTGTTGCCAATGCAGGAAATGCTTTAGTGGGCGTATCCCTCAGCCACCAATCAGTGAGCATCCTGCTGATGGCAGCAGTTTCAGAGAGAGCTGCGGAGTTGAAGGAAATCTACCGCTTCAGTGCGGTGCAGTTTCCTCACTGGAGCATCAGATGACTGGACTCCTTTACCTGCCTTTCCTGGTGAAACATTTCAATAAATATGGCGGCTTCTGCCATCCACCACACAATCCCCAGAAAGCGGACTTCGGGGGTGCCCAATCCCCATGTTAGCATGTCCGTGCCCAATTCAATTTGTTTGTCAACGGGGGTGCCCAATCCCTGTCAGCATAATGCCTTCCCACCAGTTTAATTTGTTTGCTGATGGGGATGCCCAGTCCCCATAGGCATCGCGTCCCTCTCCCCCATTTTGTTTGTCGATGGGGATGCCCAGTCTCCATTGACAACATTCCCTTCCAACCCCAAACTCATGTGGCACACTGGGAGTCCACCCCAGTGTGCCCAAAATTATGTATTTTTTTAAACTGTAAATAAAGAAAATCTTCCCCTGACGTCCATTTTTTTTTTGTTCCTGTAAAAAAGAAAATGGTCTCGTCCTGCCGCCCACCCTCCCCCAACCTGCACCAACCCTCTGCGCACCCCACCTCCCCATACCCCATATTTACCTCTGGACATCCGGCATTGCAGTTTTTGGTGGAGTGGGACACATCTGAACTCTTCAAAAGCCGACTGCAAACTGAAGAAAATCATGGTAAGCTTTAGAATGGCATCAGTGGGTGGTTTCAACTTAGGTAGATATTGCAGCTGTTGTTTTTTAATTTTGGCTACAAATTTTCAACATAGGGTTCTTGGGTCCCCACCTCATGAACATTTGACTGTCGTTTTGTTACTCGGTACCGAAAGTTGATTTTACATGTTCAGCTCGGTGGTGCTGGACGCCAGAGCTCGTGCCACGCCGGCGGCCCGGGTTCAGGAGCGGACTTGGGCCATTGGGGTCGGCCAGGGGTGGGCACAGACCTGAGATCGAGCTGCTGATAGGCAGCTCCCCTTTCCTAGGGGAGGGAGGTTTGCACTGCCAGCTTTGCCAGCCCCTAGTGGTTTGGGGCTCGGCTGAAATAGTGCACATTCCAAGAGAGGAAGGTGGCGCGGCAGACGAACTACAGGTGGGTGCGGGAGCACGCCCGTGCTGCCTTGGAAGTCCTCGCACGTCTGCGCTGCCGAGAACAGAAAAAACAACTCCCATTGATAGGCGAAGGCAGGCCCAGTGGTTGTAACCCCACGTCCCATGCCAGGCACCAGGATGTCTGTTCTGGTCCCTCCTCCAGTAGCAGCTGCCCTCCAGCACTATTGATAGAGTGCTGGTAAGAAGTATGTTCCTCAGGGGACTCAGATCTGAGGGTTAGGGCAAGGCTGCACATGGAGTGAGGGTCCTCTCAACTGGAGTCAGACATCTGGGCTTCAGGTTGGACGGGCAGAGCTAGCAGACCAAGAGACCACGCTGGAGAGAGGCTAATGGATAAGGGAGAATAAATAGAGTTTGGAAAAAAAAAAAAAGGTGATTTCGTGGTCACTGCACGGAATCACCTTTCGCCACTGATTAATGAAATGTCAATACCACAGTTCATGAGATGGGGTCCCAAAAAACCCATGTTGCAAATTTGGTGGAAAAAAAAAATAAAGATTGCATTATGAGCGTGTTTTGCTAATTTTTAATATTTTTCATTCCATATTTTCTACATTGGCATTTTTTTTTTTACACCTTCTTATGAACAGTACAGCTGTCATTTTTTACATCCTACCCAGAATATGTTTTCGCACCTGTGGCACACAATGGCACGGCCAGTGTAGGAAATCAACTTTTGGAACAGATTAACAAAATCACAGTGCCACTGTTCGTGAGGGGAGTTCCCAAAATGCCTATGTTGAAAATGTGGTAAAAAAAAATCCAAGCAGTTGTTGCGTTACGGGTGTGCATTGCACAGTTTCTTCGCACACTTATGACTTCACCAATTTTTCATATTTTCACTCAAGATTTTCAACATTGCCATTTTTTTACACCTCCTCATGAACAGTACAGCTGTCATTTTTCACATCCTGCACTGAAATGTGTTTTCCCACTGTAGTGCAAATAAACGAAATTAAGCTGTGCAAAATCACCTTTCGGCTAACAAACTGATTTATTTATTTATTTGGTTTTTGTTTACCGGGTAAGTACACTAGACAACAATGTTGCCTATATTCAGGCATGACCCGGGAGAGTACAGACAGGGGAGACCAGAGTCAACATTAAATAGTGTTTCATGACACAGCATGAGGTGACAACAAGCATTTGAACAGTATACAGCCAGGTACAGTCATTATCAGTAATGACAAAGAGAAACAGATAACATTACATTAATTATTTTCATCTGATGATACATCAATGACTAAACTGAAATGACAAACAGCAAACAAAACTTAAATGAAGTAGCATTATAACAATAGGATCTCTGCTGGATGTGGGAAACTTTCAGATTTTGGAGACCAGTAGGAAATCAGTAAGTGCCATAGGGAGGAGAAAATGCTGGAGAGAAGCTCAAGTTACAGCACAAGAGCAGCAGTGGATTCTAATAGGTGTGCCCGAAGACTCAGTTTAAAGGCCTTGTGGTATTTGGAGAGTTTGATGTGGAGGAATGGAGTTCCAGAAGCGGGGGCAGATGTGGCAAGGATCGTTCTCCTTTTGTGTGAGATATCTAGAATTTCAAGTTGAGTTTGAGCAGATGCCTGAGAGGTATGCTTGGGAGGGCTGAGTTAATAGTTCGGCAAGGTATTTAGGGGACCCCGTTCTGATCATATTATCAATTGTACAACCTGCAGAATAGTATCTGAGCAAGTCTGGGGAGAGCCAATTTAGTTTTGAGTAGAGCAGGCAATGATGGGTAAGTCTGTGAGCAGAGAGAGCAAATCTGTATATACTGTTATAGCAGGTGCTCCATTTCTGCAGTGCTTCTTTGCTAGCTTTAAGGTAAACCTGAGAGCAATATGTTAGAGCAGGGAGGAGAAATCCTTGTGCAATAGCAAGCCGGGCAGCATCATTGAGGGAGGACCTCATTTTAAAGGCAAGACCAAGTTTTGAGTAAACTGTCTTACATGTAGCCGCAATGTGAGGTTAAAGTCAAGAGATGGGTCGAGTGACTCCTAGATATCTGAAGGAGGTAACAAATTCAAGAGGAGTCATCTAGAGAATGTATCAATAAGTCTGGAGTAAGAGATCTGATTCTTGGCGGGGCCAAAAGCATAGTTACAGTTTTCTTAGCATTCATTAGAGCCTGTTCTGTAGTAACCACTCCTGCAAGCAGTTGAAGTCTGCTTGAAGATGTGCTCTTACTGATAAGGGATCTTTACCACTGGAGAGAAGCACCATGTCATCGGCATAAAGGATTAACAAGGAGGAGCAGGGAAGGGAGGGCAAGTTGTTAATGAAAAGGGAGAAAAGTAGTGGGCCAAGAATAGATCCTTGGGGGACTCCAACAGTGGTAGGGGAAAGATTTGAGATGGCAGATTCAATTTGGACAAATTGCAACCTCCCTGAGAGGTAGCTATCGAACCAGGAGATGGACGACAGGTCAAAGCCAAGGCGGGACAGTTTGGAAAGTAGCAGAGAGTGATTCACAAGGTCAAATGCCTGTGTGAGATTGATAAATATGGCCCCAGTGAGCAGGCTCTTATCCATCGCTGTGAGGACTGCATTTGTCAGCTGAAGTGGAGCAGTTGTGGTGCTGTGTCCTGTTCGGAATCCGTGCTGGGTAGGGGATATAAGGTTGTTAAGGTGCAGATAATTTGTGACCCAAGTAGCGATGGCCTTCTTGAGAAGTTTATTTAGGGTAGAGAGAATGGCAATTGGTCTATAGTTTGACATATTTTTGGTATCCCCTTTTTTGTGAACAGGGACAGTGCGAGCGGTTTTCCACAATGTTGGTACCGTTTGGGTTATTATAGAAAGATTAAAGATTCTTGCAATAGGAACAGCAAGGGCAGGGGCTGCCTGCTTCAAGAAGCTTGGCAGTAGCCCATCCGGACCAGCAGATCCTTAGGTGGATACTGATTTGAGGAGATGCAGCACTTCAGTGGAGGACACTAATGTGAGACGAAAAGGGGTTTCATGGGAAAGTTGCACCTCAGGAGGAGGGGAAAGAGATTGGTTGAATTTCTCAGTGTATTCGGTAGATCCGAGAATTGTGCATTAAGAGCATTAGCAATAGTAGGTAACTTGTTACAGTTTGCGTCATTCAGTGTCATGTCGGTAATGGCCGTCTTGGGCCTTTGCCCAATGAAATTTTTGATGTGGTGCCAAAAACCCCTGGTATCACCCGCTGAAGACTGGAGAAGCTTAAGGCAGTAGCTCCTTTTAGCCTTCTGAATATCTTTTTTGCAGGCATTTCTCAGTTGTTTATAGTTAACCCAGTCTTCTGATTGTTCGGACTTCTTTGCCAAGGTCCAGGCCTTATCTCTTTTTATCATGGCTCGAAGGAGGTCTTTTTTAAGCCTTTATTAGGGGAGCCTCTAAGACGCCTTTTTTCAGAGGGATGTGCAGATCCTGAAGGGCCAGAAGCTGAGACATCAGGTATTCAAGTGCTGTGTTTACATCATCAGTGTGATAGATGGGAGACCAGTCTATATTATTAATATCCTTGAGAAGTGCAGTTCGGTTTAGTTGGCAAAATCCGAAATTGAATGATTCTTTGGGAGCGGGGTTTAAGGCAGTGGCCATTCCAGATACAGAACATAGGCAGGTGATCACTAATAGAATCCGAAAAGGTCCTTGCAGCAATTATTTTATTTGCTCTGTTGTAGCCATCCAGTCTAGGAGAGATTGGCGCTCGAGTTGGAAGAGATGCAAGTAGGGCTAGAGATAAGTTGGCGAGGTTAAGTCGAGTGAGAGCTTCAGTATATGTACTGATGACTCTTGATAGGTCTAGGTTGAAGTCTCCCATTAGTATGACTTCAGATCTACCGCTAGAGCGGCAGATAATCCAAGAGCCCATTTAAGCCAGGAGAGCCCCTTGGAGGATTGTAGGCACAGATCAGATTTAGCCTTTTATCACCACCTAGTTGTAGAACTGTATGCAGAGCTTCACAGTGATTTGTTATCCAAGACTGGAGTACAGAGACATTGAGATGCTCTTTATAATAAAGGCAACTCCTCCACCCTTTTGTTTGGTGGGGGTGATCGAATCTGGACAAGCTGCAGCCAGGTATTTTGTACATGGAATCGGGCATCTCTGGCCTGAGCCATGTTTCAGTTAGTTCAAGTATGCCTGGACAGTACAGGGCTATCCAGGCTTCAAGTTCAGGAAAGTTTGCTGGTAAACGTCTGATATTCATGTGGGCAATTTTCATGCGATTAGTGGAAAACCAAGTGGAGTCATTCGTGGACCTGGCATTCCAGTGGGGGCCAGGGTTAGATTCTATGTCTCCTGATAAGCATAAGCGCAGAAGCATCACCAAACTTCTTTGTAGAATCTGTAATTGCGCTTGAGGCATTTGGGCATGCTGGGGGTGATAGAAAATGCCCCAATTTGGAAGGATGAGTTATATGGAGGTACAGGTTAGGAGAAGGGAGCAAGGTTCTAGTTGGTATAAGGTTGGAGAATACAAAGGAGAATTCTTCATGGCAGCGGGACCCAGGGTATCCAGCTGGTATGTTACATGAGAGATAGGAGAGGATGATTATGGTGGGTAGTAATCCTGATACCACTAGAAGTGACCTTGGGCATGCAAGACAGAACATTATGTATGCCTTGTATGAAACCTCTGTAAATCAGAAGTCGATTATTCCTTATAAGAGAAGAATATAAGTGACAGAAATGGTGACTTAAGGGCAGGGTGACACCTATATTGAAGGCAGTTTGAGTGAGACCCTTAGTGGCCAGAGGTTGGCAGTCAATTATACAAGTTATTCACAAGAGGCAGGTATTCCAATAGAGTGCAGTTTATGAGGAGTGGACAGGAGCAGGGGGAATTTGAAAAGGTGAGGGGGAAAAGATAAAACTGGGATACCCTCAGTCTGAGTTACTTTTCCATACAAAATAAGTGTAGAACAGATAGTGCCACTGTTTATGAGGTGGGGTCACAAAAAGGCCATGTTGAAAATTTGGAGTGAAAATACCAACAAACGCCTGGGGTGTTAGGGTTTAACCACCCTATCACCCTGTAAAACTGACAGACGTCGGGGGGGTGACTTGGGATCATAGGTTCATAAGTTCATAGGTATTTTTCCAAGTCTATGTAGCTGAGTCAGCCATAAAGCGACCTGCCACTAAAGTGGATGTATTATAATTTCCTTTACCCCATATAGAAGTCCAATTGATATTTAAAGGATGCCATAGTAGGGGCTCCTACCACCGACTCAGGGAATGAATTCCATAAATCCACAACCCTCTGGCTCAACCGGTTTCCTCTCCTTGAGGTCTTGTATAACTCTCCCTTCAGTTGACAGTGATGCCTATGTGAACCCCTATTAGGCATTTCTTTTCTAGAGAGACCAGATGATTCCCAAATGATTTCGTCATTAAATGCCTTGTAAACATAGCATAAGTCTCCTCTCACCTTACAGTATGACATTAAATACATACCTAATTCCTCTACCTTATCCTTATAGGACAGCCCCTTCATTCTTCTGGCAAGTCTGGTTAATCTCCTTTGTACTCTGTCTACTGCAGCTGAACTTTCTATGCCTTGTGGGATGCTTAAAGGAGAGCCACACTCAAGTACCGGTCTAAACAAGGAACAGTAGAGAGGGACCAAAACCTCCTCTCCTCTACTCCCTATGTTCCTGAGTATATCACCCGTTATTCTATTAGCCCTCTTAACACATTCTTTATTGTGTTTCTCAAAGCTTAGGGTATCTGTCATCTGTAACGCCAGACCTTTTTCACGATCTGTAATCTCTAATATCTTGGCATTTAATTTATATGTAGCCCTTTGATTATTATTTCCTAAATACATTGCATCATACTTTGTGTTGTTAAAGGCAAGTTTATATTCAGCTGCCCAATTTTCTAAGCTTTTAAGTTGTATCTGAAATTCTTTTATTGATTCATCATTATTTACTATAGATCCCACTTTTGCATCATCCGCATATTTACACAACCATGCCCCCTCCTGCACCTGCATTGTTGACACAAATATTCTAAACAAGACTGGCCTCAAAATTGATCCCTGAGGAACTCCAGTTTCCAGTCAGACCAATGTCCCTGGATGCCTACCCTTTACTCTCTTCTTGTTAACCAGGCTTCTATCCAGTTTACCAGACTTTTATTTAGACCAGTCTCCTGTAAAGTGTTCACCAGTTTTTTATGTGAAACTGAATCAAACACTTTGGAATAGTCCAGGTGTACAACATCAATCAGCATTCCATTGTCAAGTGCTTGATTCACTGATTCAAAAAAGTTTAGAATATTCGTCACACATGACCTTCCCACGGCAAACCCATGCTGTGTTATATCCACGGCCCCTAGCTGATACCGATTGTTTTCTATACATTCTTTAATGAATCCTTCCATAGGTTTTCCCATTATAGATGTTATGCTTATAGGGCGATAATTATCCACTTTAATTTTATCAACATTTTTTAAAATTGGGGTTATATGTGTTTGTTTCCATCCATTCAATACTTCCCCTGAGGTCAATAATAGATTAAGTAATGCAGATAGGGGGTCGCCAGTTCTTTTGCCATTTCATTCAGAAAATACAGATGAATACCATCCGGTCCACAGGTCTTGTGTTTCTTTAATTTCTCATAAACTTCCCTTTCAAGAATACTTTTTGGTAGGGGTATGAGGTCGGGGCCTAGATCATTTTCTTTGACAGTAATGTTCCTGTTATCATATTAGAAAGCATTGAAAATATAATAAATGTATTTGCCATCTCCGCGTTATCTTCTGTCATTTTATTCCCATCCGCTAACTTAACCACACACCTCTGTCCATACCTTAGGCTACCTACATAGCTATAAAACTGCTTACAGTTCTCTTTCGTCACAGTAGCTAGTCCTAATTCAGCTTGAGCCTTTGCTTTCCTAATAGCTATTTTCTCTGTCTCAGCCTTTTTGATAAGATTCCTTATTATTTTGTATTGGATTTCTTCTAAATTTCTTGTAAGCCTAATTTTTTTCTTCAAATTTTTCCTTGCACTGTTTTAGTTAACCATCTTGGTATCCCACCCATTCTGTTGTACTTTTTCACCTTTGGCACATATTTCTTAACACAGTCATTCAACCTATCTTTAATAAGAGTCCATGTTTCTAGTAGAGTTTTGCCCTCAAATTCCTTTTCCCAGTTCTAGTCCTTTAGGACTTGTTTTATCTTTGTTACATTTGCCTTTCTATAGTTCCTAATATACCTGTTATCTATTTGCTTACTTACTTTCTGGAATATCTCAAAAGTGACCATATAATGGTCGCTTGGCCCAGAGGTTGAATCGCCTTAACGTTTTCTAGCTTATCATCCATGTTACTAAGAACCAGGTCTAAAATACTACTGCTACCCGTAGTGCCTTCCTTTACATGCTGTTCCATGTTGTTGCCTATACAAAATTCAAGAAACCTATTTCCCCATATCCAGACCCCTTTTCTGTATTCCATTCAATATTTGGTAAGTTAAAATCCTCTATTAATATCTCCTTTAATCTCCTCATTCTCAAGTGCTTCAAAAAAAAAAGACTGTTTTCTATATTATCTAAATTGGGGGAGCGGTAACGTAGGCCTATAGTAATGTCTCTACCTGTACCCTGGATCTTTATCCAAATTTGTTCTGCTTCAGATTTTATGTTCACATTTTTTGTTTCCTGGGCTTTAAGGTGTGCAGCAACATATAAAGACACACCCTCACCTTTTTTTCCAATCCTTGTTTTCTGAAAGTAGTCGTACCCTTGTATATGATCTACCCTGTCATCTGAGGTTAACCATGTTTCCGTTATTCCGCATATATCTGTCTTCTCTTGTTTTAACAGAAATTTCAGCGCATCCATTTTATATTTCAAACTTCTAGCATTCACCAATAATACACTGATATTTCCCTTTCTCATGTTAATCTTTTGCTTCCTTAATTTGTTCTGTGCCAGCTGTTTATCCCCTCCACCCTTAATATTTAGTTTAAATACTCCATTATATGTTTCTTAAACACCATACCCAGTTCCCTTCTTTCATTTTCTGCTGAGTGCAAGCCATCTTTACTATAAAAACTATGATCATAACTAAACGTCTCCCAGGTTTTGACACATTCATAAGACACCTTGTCTCATTCAGTTATTAATTATCTTAATTTTTTGGCTGCTTTCCATACTGGCCCTAGGGATAGGTAGTTTTTCTGAGAAAATTGCTTTTCCATTACGATTCCTAATTTCTCTCGTCTTTTTTTTTTTTATACACATTATTTCTTCACCCCTTGCCTGAGGAACTCTCTCTCCAGCATCTGCCTAATCCACTCTCTACCTCCGGTTGTGGCGACTGCAGCTACTTCCTCACTCCGATCAGGCTGCACCCCCAGATCTAAGCCCCCACGGGGAAGGGCTGCCCTATCCTCCCAGGGCAATCTATCTTATAGTGTAGTGAGCCTGTCTGAGTGGAGGGCCTGGGAGAGTGAGGAGTCCAGCATTGGGAGTGTGGAGCTGGCGGCAGTGCCTTCGCCTCTCCTCTGGAGGGTTTTTCCTCCATTTCCCACGATGCTCGGTCATGCAGTGGCATCAGTGGCACTAGTGCTGACGCCTGCTGCAGCCCGCCCCTTGCAGTCGCGTGGTGGCGCAAATTCGGCATTCTCACGGTCTCCACCAGCGGTGCGCCCCTGTCGATTACAACTAGAGTTCTCCCGGGGACAGAGGCAGTCCTCCGGATGCTCACTCTTCCCTCCCGTGCCAACCCCTGGCGGCCGAGCTTGCTCCGGAACCCGGGTCGCCGGTGTAGCGCGAGGTGTGGCATTCAGCGCCTCAACCATCAGCACCACCGGGCCAGCCAGTAATTTCTCTTTCTATTAGCATATATTCCAGTATCATTTGTTCAACTCTACCTTGAACTATACCTTTAGTTCCTACGTGAATCAGAACTAATGGTCTGTCACTTTCTTTCTTTCTTTCTTTACTATTTCTGTTACCAATCTCTTTATATTGGTTAACCTTGCCCCAGAGAAATAAGAATTTGTTACCATTTCTTTATCAATTCTTGTGGTGAAAATGTCTGTGTACTTGATGATCGAGTCACCCAGCATAAATATTCTATCTCTTGGTTCATTGTTATCATTTTGCTCCCCATCGATATCAGTGTCCTCAATATCTCCTTGTTGCATTTCAGGCCCCTACAAAATTTGGTCCACTGTCTCGGTACTGGGGACTGTTCTAATAATTTCGTCTTGGGCCACATTACTCATTCCTGCCCCATGTAATTCTTGTGTTATTTCATGATTTTCCTCCTGTACAATGATTACTTAAATCTCCTTTCCTGTTTATTTCATTTATTGATTCGGTATTAATCTGTTCCCTTATTGGGTCTCATTAGTCTGCTCCTTGTTTTCGGTTGGTTCCATTAATAATGTTTAAGGGTAGCTGGCGCGGTGGCACTGAGGGCAGAGGCTGGTAGCAGCACCTCGCTACGCTAGCGACCAGGTTCAAACTGAGCATGGGTCGCCGGGGCTGGGTAGGGGAGGAGAGGATTGAGCATCCACAGGACTGCTCTCCCTCTCCGGGAGTGGGGTCCAAGATGGTCGGTGCCTGACTGCCCCGTGGCGGAGGCTGGGGGGCGGAGATGCATGCCGTACTCAGGGGAGGAGTTGGGGCAGACGTCTGGATGGGGGCGCATGCGGACACGTACGTGCTCACAACCACTGGTGCCATTGCACGCCCACCGACTCTGGGGAATCTTGGAACAGGGAAAAAGTGGTGCCTCCTGTGGCTTGATGGCCGTCCGCGAGTGTTCGTCGGGATGCTGGCACCCAAGCTGGATCTGTTCTGGGTGGGGAGTTAGGGGGGCTCCCTGCTACCCTGCTGCAGGGGGTAAGCCACAGGGGTTATGGGGTGCCAGTGGTCCCGGGTGAGATGGACGGCAGCCGGATCCTAGCTGACAGGGATGCAAGAGAACAGCTGGGGTGCAGCGAGGTGGCCACAGGAGGATAAATAATTAACCAAAAAAAAAAATAATTATGTTAAGGGTTCATATTGGTTTGACAATTGGATTTGAAAATCCATCGCCGGTCTCCCCTTCTTCTTTTTATTTGTCCCTTCCTGTATTTCTAGAAGTCTATCATTCTCTGCACTTCCTCTGTCCCTTTTTTGACTTAACTCCATGTTAGTAGCAACATTCCCTTTCCCTTCTTTGTTTGATTGTTTTATACATTTTAATTCCATCACTAGACCTGCAATTTTGGTCTTCAATATCGTTAATTCTCTGCATTGCTCACAAATGAATTCCTTAACCTCAGTATCGGCTCCTATACTAAACTTGTGACAGTCCCTGCATTTCACACCAAGTTCCCCATTCTTCAGCGTGACGAACTATGTTTCCATAATGGTTAGCTTGTAGACTGCTAGCCTGCCTTCTGTGTATGCTACTAAATGATTTATCTCACCAGTACACCACAGTTGATTATGGACTAGAATCCAGTTCCCCACTTCCCCACTTAACACGCGCTATGATGCGCGTGTCTCTGCACGCATCTCCGCATGCTGGCACCACGCTCTCGAGTACGCGGTGCTCGCTGCCCATTCTAATATATGTGCCGTGATCCAGAAGTGGACAGTGAGTCACGTTCTCCAGCCCACTTTTCAGCACTCCCTTAAGTCAGCCTTTTTACAGGCTGTTGCTAAAAATTTCAAGTTAGGGATCCCAAAATACGCTCTAAAGAAGTCCCCAATAAAAATGATTTTGTGATTCCTGTTCTGTAGTTCCTTTCAGAAACTGAGAACTACAGAGCCAAGAGTGCTTCCTGTTTCCTCTCTGCCCTACTAAGAACAGCCCAGTAGAAATGTGAGGTGAGATGCAACAAACACTGGAAATGCTATACCCCAACCCCCTGTCACTCAGCTTTTGGCCAATACACCGGGATGAGGGAGTGCAAAATCTGTAGGCTTTAAGGCTCACGCCATTCCACCCACACTCTGCAGGCAGTGACGGGCATTGAGGTGTGCCTTGGAGTCTTCAGACCCAAAGTTAACCCCATTCTCCTATACTGCACCTATCTCAGTGTATTTCATTATGGAATGGGGTGAGCGTAAGGTCCGAAGACCCCAAAGCACACCGCGACACCTGTCGGTGTCTGCAGGGTAGGGTGAGGTGAAATAGCGTGAGTATTATGCCCGACGACCCAAAGGCACACCGCCAAAGCCTGTCAGTCTCTGCAGGGTGGGGGTGGGTGGTGTCACTTAAATACCTCACTGCCATTCCTATTATGCATCTCTCTAACTCCTGCTCTTCCAATGCCAATGCCAGTAAGCCATCATTCGGCACTGACAAATGCTTGTCTTGTACCTACAATGCATTCTGTCATGTGACAATGGTGTAGCTGAGACCATAGTTTCAGTAGCAAGCACTGCCTTAAAATTACTTCACAACAGCAGAGATGGTTATATTTTAAAAACTATACAGAGTTCAGCTTGGTGACTACCCTAATTGTAAAGGTATTTTTGTTGAGAACAATTGTGACACTGGTTGTGTATGTGTAGCTTGTATGGTTTTCAAGATATTTAGATTTGTTTGGCATCTCTAGTGTTCACTGAGACAAAAATAAGCACTTGCTGTTTGTAAGTGCATCTGCACACATGCCAAACAAATCTAAATATCTTGTGTAACCAACCCCTGCTCACTACTTTACCTTTGATCTTTAATTGTTTGATCTCCTTGAATTTTACACTCCTGCCCTGGGGCATTTCACAGATCTCAGTTACTGGCACGCTGGCTAACTGCTCTGGCTCCCAACCTCTGGTGGCAGTATCAAGCAGCAGACGCCTCCCTTCCCGTGTCTAGGGGTTAGGTGTTAACAGTCTCAGAAGAGGGGAGGTTCCAGACAACTGGTTGAGCAGTATATCAATTTTAAGCAAGGTATACTTGTTTACAGTACCTTTAAGTCCTTTTGATTCAGCAATAAATTGGGATTCCTGTTGGTAGCTTGGTGCCACCTAGGCATGCCCTGATGACTCTTTGCACATACTAAGCACAGTGAGAGGGCCCTTTTTCTTTATGTTTGTTGTGCGCGCAAGCGCAGACGAACATGTTGCTATGAGAGTTGCTGGAGAGAGGTGTGAGGGGATCCAGCCCAATGGCCAGTGGTGCTGCAGGGGCTGGTCTGTGGCCGGCAAATCAACAGGCAGTGTCTTGATGACACTGGTTTGCTGAGGGAGTTCATCTCTGCAAACATTTCAAAGAACAAAGCTGACACTGTGGGCAGCTCTGTCCTTTGAAATGCAAGTCATTCAGCTGCGACTTAGTGTCTTTCCTTGTTAAACAATGTCCCCTTTACCTGCTGCCGCTTAGTGTGTCTTTCCTGGTTAAATAATTTCCCCTTTCTGACTCTGGGATGCCCAGTCCCAGTGTCGGATGTGCCCCCATCCCATCTATATCCCTAGCCGACATCAGGGTTCCCAGTCCCCATGTCGGCATCCCGCTCCCCACAACTATTGTGGCACACTGGGAGCCCACCCCAGTGTGCCTAAATTTATATTTATTTTGTTTACCTGTAAATGAAGAAAACCTTCCCTTGCGGTCCTGTGTTTTTTTTTTTTTTTTTTTAACCTGTAAAACCAAAAAACATCCCTCGTTGTCTCCCCCATCCTGACCCTCCCTCTGTGCACCTACGTCCCCTTACCCCCCTACCCCATACTTACCCTCCGAGGTCAACGGACATGATCTTCTGCAGAGCAGGACACGTCTGCACTCTACAAAGCCGACCGGCAAACTGAAAGAATGAAAGGTAAGCCGTATAATGGAAATCAATGGGGGTTCAACTTATGTTGATATCATAGCCATTTTAAGGAATTTTGGCCCCAAATTTTCAACATGGGGTTCTTGGGACCTCACCTCATGAACATGTCAGTATCATTTTGTGCCTCTGTCCGGAAAGGTGATTTCGTGGCCGCTGCGCAGAATCACCTTTTGGGACCGAGTAACGAAACAGTGTCACTGTTCATGAGTTGGGGTCCCAAAAGCCAGGTTGCAATGGTGCAAAAATTCCACAAATTGATCATGCTATAAGCTGCATTGCGCAGTTTCTATGACATAATTTAACTTCTCGCCAGTTTTTAATATTTTCACTCTAGATTTTCAACATTGTCATTTTTTCACACCTCCTTATGCATAGTACAGCTGTCATTTTTCACATCCTGCCTGAAATGTGTTTTCGCACTAGTTGCGTACAATGGTGCGGTTGGTGTGCGAAATCAACTTTCAGGATGGAGTAACAAAATCACAGTGCCACTGTTCATGAGGGGAGGTCCCAAAGATCCCATGTTGAAAATTTGGTAGACAAATTCCAAAAAATTACTGCGTTAAGGATGTGCATTGCACAATTTCTGTGCACACGCATAACTTTGCCAGTTTCTCATATTTTCACTCCGGATTTTCAACACTGACATGTTTTCATACCTCCTCAAGAACAGTACAACTGTCATTTTTCACATCCTGCCCAAAATGTGTTTTAGTACCTGTGGCACCGAATGGTACATTCGCTGCGCGAAATCACCTTTTGGGATTGAATAACGAAATGGTAGTGCCACTGTTCATGAGGTGGTGTCCCAAAAAGCCCATGTTGAAAATTTAGAGCGAAAATACCAATAAACATCTGGGGTGTTAAGGTTTCCAACTCTAACCCCCCCCTCCACCATGTAGAGATTGACAGGTGTTGGGCATGTGCCTTGGGGTCGTCAGCTGTAATACTCGCACCATTCCATCCCCACCCTGCAGCCAGTGACAGGCATCGGAGTGTGCCTTGGAGTCTTTGGCCCAAACGTTCACCCCATTCTCCTATACTGCACCCATCTCAGCTTATTTTATTATGGAATGGGGTGTGCATAAGGGCCGAAGACCTCAAGGCACACTGCAGTGCCTGTCAGTGTCTGCAGGGTGGGGGTGGAATGGCGGGAGTGTTGCGGCTGATGACCCAAAGGGACACCCCCAATGCCTGTCAGTCTCTACAGGGTGGAGCGTTATGTTTGGAAACCCTAATGCCTCATTAAGGCAGTAAGTCAGGGAGGGACGTTTGATGTGACCTACCTTGATTTCGGCAAAGCCTTCGACAACGTCCAACGTAGCAGGCTGATTAACAAGATGAGTAGTCTGGCAATGGTACATGAGCTGATAAACTGGGTTAGAAACTGGCTGACTGGACAGGAAGCAGAGGGTGGTGGTAATGGGATCCAATCCGGGGAGAAGGGGTGACCAACGGGGTACCTCAGAGATAAGTCCTGGGACCAGTCCTGTTCAATGTCTTCATTACAGACATTGCGGAAGGGCTAGAAGGAAAGGTGTGTCTGCCCATTTGCAGATGACACCAACCTCTGTAACAGAGCGAGTACTCTGGAAGGGGTGGAGAAAATCAGCAGGGACATGGAGAAGCTTGAAAAATGGTCTGAGGAGTGCAACTGAGGTTCAATGCAAAGAAATCCAAATAATACACCTGAGAAGAGGGAATCCTGTGGAGAGTTGCAGGATGAGGTGGAGGTGCTGATTATCACCAAGGAAGAAAGGGACCTAGGAGTTAACATTTCTGATGACTATAAGGTGTCCAAGCAGAGTACACGTGCTGCACGGATAGCCAGTGGCATGCTGGGATGCATAGGCAGAGATATCACTAGCAGAAGGCATGCGGCAGTGATGCCATTGTATAACATACTAGTCAGGCCTCATCTACAGTACTGTGTGCAAATCTGAAGGCTACAAATATGCAAGGACATTGAGAAAGGGTAATTGAGACCAGAAACATGACAGGCATGTTTATAAAAAAAAAAAGTTGTACTTATTCTGCAGCATCAGTTTCGTTAGTGGTGGTGAGTGCCTGGTTATGAAGTTGTGAAAACGTTTTGATTTACCAAGCGCACCGCATCCGAGTGCGAGTCATTTGATGTTTTATTCTAACACACAACATATCAGGAGAGATTAAAAGGACCTCAATATGTACTTATTGGAGGAAAGGAGGGAGTGGGGGAACATGATAGATATGTTCAAGTACCTCAAGGGCATAAACAAGGTACAGAGGTGGACATCTTTCAGTACATCAAATGTTCGGTATTGTCAAATACTTGTTTTTTATCCTAAAAAAAGAAAAACACCCATCACTGTTCGCTGTGTAACCCAACCCCCTCCCCAATGGTATATAGACACTGGGGTGCCCAATCCCCAGTGTCCTCATCTGTCTGTCCATTGTTGTCCGTCGCCGTAATCTACCTTGGACTGCAGGCACGTCTTCGCTCTTCAAAGCCCAACTGCAAACTGAGATAAGCGCTTCAATGTATTTCAGTGTCAATGTATTTCAGTGGGGTTTCCAACTTAGTGGCATTACTTGGCCATTTTTAAATATTTTTGCCCCAGATTTTTAACATATGTTTTTTGGGACCCCATCTCACAAACAACATCACTGAAGCAATTTTCATAACCCCTCCCCCCATGACATCAGTGCACGCAATGAACATTCGGCACTGACAAATGCTTATTTATTCATTACTAGGATTATATCTTTGAACCAGAGATTCTTTTTCAAAGGTTCTGCGTCAGATACAATTCTGAAGTAGTACATACAAAATTGAAACTTTACGTTACAAGGTAGGAGGGAAACATTTAATAAACGAAGGTTGCATAAACTCACAGTTACTTAGTAAATGGAACAGCACACTGGATGTTGTACAAAGTAAGTTGCAGAGAAATACAGAGCATAATACAGTTGCATGATTGGCAGGATAAGGAGGTGCAGGGGGGTGCAGTCGGCCAGAATAACTTTGTCAGCCAGGGCTCAGGGAGAAAGGATAAGCAGAGAAGGGAAGGTATGAAAACATGGAAGATCGGGGGGAGAGCCCAGAAGAGGGAGGGGTGTAAAGCAGACAGCAGGTGTCATTGTCCAGTCAGATTGAGGTAGTTGGGAGTAAATTAGTCGAGAAGGATGGGAGGAGATGTGGAAGGGGGAGGGGGTAGACAGGTAAAGAAGGGGGTAGTTAGCAAGTAGGAGTGAGGAGCGGGCTAAGTCTTAGGCCCTGTCCACACTATGCCTCTGTAATGTTACAGAGTGCTCAAACCCTTACCGCAATGGCTTGCGTTTACACCTGTAACATTACAGAAGGCGTGTTCGTAAACGTTGTTGAAACCACATATGAGGTGGTTTCAGCAGTTGGCAGTTACGCCCGGTAATGTTACCGGCTATGTAGATAAGGTAACGGTCCTTTCGTAGGGCCTGTAGTGCAGAGCGAGTAGCTGCATCCTGGGAAGGTGCCGCCGTAATGGTCACCCTGCACCCCTAGTGTGGACTGGTGGTACCGTCCCCATAACAGACACTGCCGCAATGTGGACACACTGCACCACTCCCCGGCCATAATGGATTGCATCCGTTACCGGGCCGGAGTGATGTAGTGTGGACAGGGCCTTAGAGTTGAGCATGGTCAAAGTCCTAGGAGGCAGTCACAACTTAGTAGGGTACAGTGCTCGCGCAGATTAAGCTTAAAGGGGCCAAGGGAGGGGATGTTAAGGATCTCTGAGGGTAGGTTCTGAGGCCCCTTGATGGCTTATCAGTCCTGTAACGTACTTTAAAGAAATTGCAGTGAATGGCAGACAGTTGTAACTTTAATGATTCAGTCCCAAACCATACTGGATGTATGGCAATATTTATTTTTAAAACTTTCAAAGGCTCAGGCCACAGTATCTTCCTCCAGAGGCACAGTATTTACAGGTCATTCAGTTGTAATCCACATGAACAATGACCACTGGCCATGGCGCCAACTTGCAAATGGGGGACCCAGGAAATCGAACCCCAGACCAACGGAATGCCTTTGCCTCTCAGAGCCGTTCTGGGCTTTTCTGTTTTTCCCTCGTTCTGGTCAGGATCATTTATCTGGCATGTCCCACAGCTTTGTGTGCTTCAGACCATTTTCCCCTTACTGCTGTTCCCTTCTCATGCATTTCTGGGCAGTTCTTTCATTACAGTCCCTGCCTGTGGGAGCAAGTTTAAACTTTTTTTTTTCCATCACAGTCTCTTTAATGGGGCTCTGTTGTTAACCAGCTTTTAACACTTGTCAGTGGCTCAGCAGGTAGCACACTCGCCTCTGAGGTCGGCAGACCGGAAGGCTGTGGGTTCTTTCCCCACACCAGGCACTTGGGTTAATATCCCAGTACTGATACTGTAGTGCAGCACGAGGTGCTGTCTTTAGGATGAGACATTAAACTGAGGTCCCATCCGCCTGTTCTGGTGGTAGTTCAGGTGGATGTTAAAGATCCCATGGCACTTCTCGAAAAGAGTAGGGGAATTTTTATTGAAATCAAAACAAAACGAAACAAAAAAAACAGAACAACACTTTGTACAGATCAGCAATATAGCATTCAAGACCAGAAAAAACATAAATAAGTAACAATGCATACAATAATCCAACATACAAGTAGAAATTACCGACTCCCCCCTCCCCACTCAAAGAGTAGGGGAATTTCCCCGGTGCCCTGGCCAAATTTCCCCCATTCACTAAAATACCACCAGCAGCTTAATCTGGTTCAAAATCAGTTGGCATTCATCTGTATGCCTCCCTGGATCATGCCTGAAAATAGGCCGAATTTGTCTAGTGCACTTACCCGGTCAACAAAAAACTAAATAAATAAAAATAAAACCTGGGCTCAGTCCTTTCCCCTTGGCCACCCACATCTGCGATCTACAGGCAGGGTTCGCCCAGGCCGGGGGCCAAACTCTCTCTCTCTCTCTCGGTACCGGCAGTCCATCTTAAATTAGCAGCCACACCTGAACAGTGGACACAGAGCAGTGCTAGGTGTTGAAATCTGCCACCTTCCCCCCCTTCAGAGAGACATACTGCCACCTCGGTCACCAGGCCCTCTGTGGCAGCCATCTTTGTTACCTTAGCAGTGGAACCAGACAGTCTCCTTTAAACTTTCAAACCTTGCTGCTGCATCTTTTCCTGTCTGCTGCCCCACTAGTGGAATATAGTGTACCCCTGCCCATGTTTTGGGGCCGGGGGGGCAATCTCCCCACTCAAGCCCCAGGCCCCGACTGCTCAGCTTGGCCCACCCCGCGGCTGTAAACACCGCACGTCCACACTTTTCAAAACCCCACTGGAACCCCCTTGGATTCTCACCACACACCATTTGGCGCGTGTTTCTCCTGGCCCTCACGCACAAATCCAACCTCCTCGATGCAGCAGGGCATCAAATCCGTGCCCCCTTCCCCGGATTTACACAGGGGTTACACTTTCCCCACACAGAGATGCTTCATCTTCTGGGGAAGCTCCCTAAAGTGACTATCCATGACTGTTGTATCCGGTGGGGTAATGTGCACTGTCCCACAGGCCACCACATCCAGGTTCCACCGGTGTGGTTGCATGACAGCAACCTAATGTGAACTAGGTGTGGTATACACATCTACCTGAAGTTCCCTGACTCCACTAAGGGGCATGGCAATCCAGACTGACTTCCCAGGACAGGCTGCAGGTACATCAGGCCGGCGTCCCACCCAAACTCACCCCAAAGGGATATCCTCTACACTTTTTCCCATTCTGGACCCAAAACTACCCACCAGGGCCAATTGTGGTCATCCCCTAAACATTTCCAAAACTTTTTCTTTTACTTTTTTTTTCCAACACCACATTCCTGACTATGTGCTACTAAACACTACTAGGCTTTTTGGCACCACCAGGGGGCAGTGAACTAACCTCTAATTGTTTCTATGCTTCTACTATTCAATTTCTTCTACTGGCTTGGCTAGGCACTGGCACTGTTCCTGCCCCCCCCCCACACAGAAATATGTGGAAACTACCTGAAAACATTTTTACAAAAATTAAGTACAGCAACTTCTATCTAAAATTATCCTACCTCTAAAATTCTAGCAGTCTAATCTACTTAACAATGGGAAAGAGGGCACACTTCAACCCTGTAAAAAGTTATTTTGAATTGCACTGGTGCACATTAAAGTCTATAGAAAACTGTCTCTGTTAAATCGAGTCCAAGAGAACCTTTCAGCACAATGGGAAAGTGTGCTCAATTACTAGGAGGTCTCTACTTAACATTCCTACTAATTACTGTAAGCTAAGTTATAATATAGTACTATTCTACTAACACTAGTGGCTATCTAACTAAAACTTCATTCACTAGTAGTAACATTTATTTTAATGTCAATTATAGGCATATAAAAAAAAAATATTATAGTGTACTTTAAACTTTTTTCCCCCAACCTTTAGCAAACGCTCTAACAGGGCTACAGTCCATGCTAAAAGGCAGTTGATTGTCTTTTTTTTTTCAAACAAAATGAAACAGTCTCACCAGATAGTTGTTCTGAGTCTCTCAAGGCACAGTCCCTTTGCGCCAGGGGGCACTGGTCTTTTAAGGTGTTTTTTCTTTTGTGAGGCCTTGTGTCTGGAGGATGGGTCATCGGGTACAAAATAGAAGTCGGGATCTGGTCTGGTGCACTCCACTCCTCGACAGTCATGACTGATCACAAAATATTTAATTCTGTGTCCAACCCTGTCCTGAACCATGCTGAAAGTCTTGAATGAAGTGGTCCCTTCCCAGGCCGATGACATGCAGATAGATCTTGCCTGGGATGTAACCTTGTGTCTGTCATAGGCTGAATCCTGGGGGTCCACCCGATGCCTTGGAAGACAGAGTCTGATCTCCTGCACTCTATCAAGTCCCAAGTACGCTCACTCACATACATGTAGTTCACGCCCAGGCACTCCCAACTTTAGGTACCTCCTTACCCATCTTTCAGCTTAACTTCAATTTGGAAAGGCTCTAAAGCTGGGCTGTGGGGCCACTCCTCTAGATAACCAAATGCCATCTCTGTACTTAATTACTGTAAGGTCCAAGTGATGCCTGGCATCCATGTCCACCAAATGTCTCTTACATATTTCTGGGAGCGTGGGGGTGGTTTCAAGCACTCCTAGGATAGGCATTGCATAGGGCTTCGGAATGTCTTTTTCAATTACCAAGTCCTCAAACATTCTAGTAATACCCTCCTTTGGCTGTTCATAGATGGAAACCACATCAGTGGGGTCAATCACATTCGCTTCCTCGGAGCAAGAGTCCTTTTCACTTGACTCTATTACTATGTCTGGGTCCACAGCACTCGGAGCTTTCTCCTGTGCCTGTAGGAGCAGGGGTTGCCTTTTCAGTGGATTTGCTTCTTCTAGTTTCTTGGGCAGCATTTTAGGTCTCACAGTAGGTTCCAGGGTGCGATTTGGCTGATCTGATGTTGTACTTTTGTCCTGTGGGCCAAGTACCACAGCCTTGGGGGGGGGGGGCCCTGACTGCTCGCTTCTGTCCCTGCCACGGGGAAGTTCTTGGGCACTTGGCAACGGTACAGGGCTGGGCAGACAGCTGGGCCCTGGTACCACCTCTGGCTTTACTTCAGGTAGGCTAGCCACTACGTCCTCCCACTGTTCTAATGGCTCCACTGTGGTGGCCTCATTGGCAGCAGGAGACGCCTTCTCTCTGAATGCGGCCATTGGCAGGGCACATTAGTCGGTGGCACAGAGCCTACATAGGTTCCTTCCTGCATCAGCATATTAAAAGGTGCAGTCACCCTAGGAACATTCCCACATGAACAAGAAAAACACACTGGCTGCCTTAACTCATTCAGGCCTAGATACACCTGTAGGTGGCGTCTGAAAGCATAGCCATTCAGGCTAATATCGACTATAGACATACTCCGCTGACATTCACTCAGGCCGGGGAACTTCTGAGGAAGTCAGCAATTTTTACCTAAATATTAAACAAACTGAATTGCTTAGAATTGA
This sequence comes from Neoceratodus forsteri, assembly GCA_016271365.2. Lineage (NCBI taxonomy): Eukaryota > Metazoa > Chordata > Ceratodontiformes > Ceratodontidae > Neoceratodus > Neoceratodus forsteri. The sequence goes on from JADMNL010000022.1 coordinate 90,211,061, forward strand.
TTGCATAGCACTGTTAGGTAATTTTTTGCTGAACAATTTTGCTGCTGATACTTTGTATCTATCTTGTATACTTTAGGAATTATTTGCATTTGTTTATGGTATGGTGTGCATGGCTGACATTTGTCTCTCAAGCCTCACCTAAGCACTTTGAAAAAATCTGAAAAAAAGTTGTTTGGTATTTCAGCTTGTATAAAATAAAAAACAAATTGATTGGATAGCACAATTTAAAAGGTAATTTTGTGCTGAACAACTTTGCCACTTATACTTTGTGTGTAGCACTTACAGTTAAAGAGGTATTCACAGTTGTCTGTGGCATGTTGATTATGGCTTGATTTTGCTTAAAAAAGCCCAGGATGCAGTGCTAAGAGTATACAGGGCACAAGTGGGGGAAGTCTCAACGAGCTCTTGTGTGAATGGTACTCCATTCCCACAGTGTCCTCAGAAAATCCATGACTCACCTGAGCCACTCCTCTCCACCATGTTCCATAGCCAGTTCACCAGTCCTTCCGTTAATGTTCGACCCCCAAATCCTGGAGCAAACTCCATTCTCACATTATCAGTGGTCCAGTGCACTTTGATTACTTCTCTTGGTATTTTTCGGTAAGCAGCCTCAGCACAAAGTTCTGACCAGGGACCACCTGACTTCCTTTTCAAGTACTAGCATCTCATTAACAACATCCACCCATCCGCTCACTCGGATTCCTCATTAATTATACATTCGTCACATTTTCACACATGGGCTGCAGTCACCATCTTGTCTCCTCACGAGGCACTGCATTGGATACTGTCTCTAAACTGCTACAGGATGCTGCTTGGGCCTAGCTAGCACTTACATCACCTCAGAATTCACTCCACATCATACCAGGTATGTAATGTGTGCCTCTTTCAAATCCCAGACGATGACCCCACGTTTGTAATCCACTGCTCACTACTTTACCTTTGATCTTTAATTGTTAGATCTCCCTGAAATTGACAGCCTTCTTTGGGGTATTTCACAGAGCTCAGTTACTGGCAGGCTGGCTAACTGCTCTGGCTCCCAACCTCTGGTGGCAATATCAAACAGCAACCCCTTCCCTCCCTTCCCATGTCTAGGGGTTAGGTGTTAACATCTCAGAGAAGGGGGGCGCTTCCGGAGGACTGATTGAGCAGCATATCAACTTTAAGCAAGGTGTACTTATTTACAGTACCTTAAGTCCTTTTGATTCAGCAATAAATTGAGAATCCTGTTGGTAGCTGGGTGCCACCTAGGCACGCTCTGATGACTCTCTGCACACACTCAGCACAGCAGGAGGGGCCCTCGATGGCATACCTCTCAACCTCCTGCCTCTCAAATCAGGGACAAGGCTTAAAAAAATCAGGGACAAAGGACCAAAATCAGGGACACTTCTTCAAAATTGAAGATATCCAGTCAGGAAGCTGTTAGAATAAAGGCTTAGTGTAAAATGTATTTTCTTAATAAGAACAAGTCTGTAACTTTAATGTTTGATATAAGTTTGTGCTTATAACCCCTGCTGTTTGGTCACGGAAACACAATTTTTAGGAGGGACAGAGTAACATTTTGAGGCAAAATCAGGGACGTCCCTGAAAATCAGGGACAGTTGAGAGGTATGCTCGATGGCTATCCATCCTGTAATAAACTTTAAAGAAATTGCAGTGCATGGCAAACAGTTGTAACTTTAATGATTCGGCTCCAAACCAAACTGGATGCAACAGCAACATTTAATTTTTAAAACTTCAAAAGGCTCAGGCCACAGTGTCTTCCTCCAGAGGCACAGTATTTACGGATCATTCAGTTGTAATCCACATGAACAACGGCCGCTGGCTGTGGCACCAGCTTGCACATGGGGGACCCCTGCTCCGAGTTCTGTACTTTCTGTTATTTTTATTTTACTGTACCGTCATAGTTTGGAGATTGAGGTGCAGTCGGTAAATGTACCGCAAGCAGGACCTGGGGGGGTGCAAAGTCAGGAGCTGCAGATTGGGCGAGCTGTCACTGAGGGAGAAAAAAGTAAACCTGGGAAAATAAAAAAGCTTTCTATCTGTAGCAAGGAAGAGGAGAGGCAGTATCAGTGTGTCACAGTCTGTGACATTTGTGTATAGAGTGCTGGATTTGGTCACTCGCACCACGGTCTACAGGCAGATGTCTCTGCTGTGGAGATGAGTGGAAACCAATGGCAGCAGAGGTCGCAATAAAGGAAGGGTTTCTTTTTTTTTTTTTAAACTACAGAATATTCTGTGTGAGGCTTTGCTAGAGTAGGGCTACCAAGGTGAATCGAGTTTCAGAATCTTTTTTTTTTTTTTTTTTTTTTTTTTTAGCAGGGGCGAATGGGATGGGGGAGGGGAACAGGAAGCTGTCAATTGTTCAGCTCGGAGACTCTTTTGTGCTTGGTCAGGAGCAGCGGCAGAGCTTGGCTACGGATCTCCACATTCACGGTAGATACCCAGCACAAGCTGGCAGATGTCCCCTTCTTGGGAACTGACTTGTTCGGGCCCAGGGTGGAGGGCCATCTCCAGAGGATCAAGAAGTCCAATGCCACCTTGGACTCTGAGTCATCTTATCAGTGATTAGGTAGATAATATATGGAATATCTATAAAAGACAAACTAATCTAGATAAATGTATTATAGTGAGATATAATATATCATGCACGACAATATTAGCATATCTTAGCAGCAAAGCACATTCCTAGCACCCATGCTTATATGATTGGTGCTCATTACTATAGGTTAGTACAAAATAGCAGTATCACAGTACAATAGACCAGAAATACAGTGTGAGGTGTATGTGGAACGATAAGGGCATAACCCAAGCGTAACAATCCCCTCTTTCTTGCCCTAATTGCAAAAGTGGCAACACAACAAAAAGATGGAGGTTAGGCACCATTCGTCTACAGGCCCAAGGCACAAGCCTGATAGAGGAAGTTTAACTTGTCACGGTGGTGTTTCAGGGTTCTCCTTAAACAACAAAATGTAATTATAAGGGAAAATGTTAGTAAATGTTGTATTACTATAAACATTTGGAATAAAACTTCACAATGGGGTTTTTCATCATCAAAACAATCAGTAAATACTGATATGTATCAGGTGTGTATCTGTCCAATTAGGAAGAAATTGAAGAGACAAACTTAAGTTGATATTAAAAATAAGTAAAAGTCGAGATTAGAGCATCAAGATAGTTAGGACTAGACTTAATGATATCTGGTTCCGGGATGGGAACAGGTGTGATTACCGTATAACTTGTTACCTGTTTAGGGAATAAAAACAGAAGTTAGAAATGTTCACTTTACGTAACTTTTAGTCCATATCAGAAGAATGTATAGTTGGTCGCCACACAATGTTCCACATCAGCAGAATATACCACCTTGAAGGATGGCATCTTTCAGTTGGTAAGTTGAACAGGACATGAAATGTCAATGTCCACAAGGCATAAACTATGAACAGTTACAGGGATGAATCCAGGGTTTCTTCAAATGTCAAATGAAGATTCATAGTTCAAATTCGATGAATTCAGATTTTCCAAATGTTCAGGAGGCAGCAGTATTTTCATAGGCCTCATCAGGGGGTGCATTAGGTTGCACATTGAGTTTCACAATGGAATAGCAACAGTGTTCTGTTGAAGATGATCACACGGCTGCACAAAGTGTAAAAGTTTATAAAGGTACTCAATTTGTATGAGGTGCCAGCCAGGCTTGGAAAACAAGCAGTGAAGAAAATGGATTTCTTGATTGTAGGTCAAATGAAGAAGAATCTTCTTGCTGAGCTAGGGGATTGCCCTCACCCCAGACTAGCTTCCTGGTATGCATAACAATGAGCTTGATTGTAGAATCTTAATTGGCTGGACTGAATACAATTTATTTTAAAGTTCACAAATGGAAGCCTAATTTCAGTTATTAGGCCAGTATTCACAAGTTGGTAAGACAAGTTGGAAGATGTCACATCTGTATAACAGGTGGTGATCCTTTCAGGCACGACATTTAAAGTTCAGAGTCAGTCACGATTCCAAGACCTCATGGTAAACAAGGAAAGGAGGTAGTTTCTGCCTTTCCACGATAAAAGTTCCCATCAAGATGATCAATAGAATGGACAGTTGCCAGACGATCAGAGGTGGATGTTGCCGGATAAAAATGTGGCAATGACACTGAGAGTCACAAACAAGGCTTCCTGGATTGTGCAGCAATAAGTTTCAAAACATGTAGCAATACTGGTGTGTGTGTGGTGACATATCCAAGGTTCCTTGCCATTGACAAGGGAATAGTGCTAGATTCAAATAAACATTTGTTAACACATACAATAGAAGTGCAAAATGTGGCAATGCCACTGACCCATATGTCGGTCGTGTATGAGATCCCGGAAGAGATAACCAACGGGTTGTAACAACATAATAGCTGTAGGCAGTACAAAGGACTTTCCTAGCTATGTGATGCTCATCTGCTTCCTTAATATGAGCGGAAATGAATTAAAACGAATATTTGTCAGGTCAAACCCCTTCACAAAATCCTTAATACTGTAAATGTCAATCTCTCTTAATGAGCAAAACCATGTATACCATGCAATGGGGGGTATGATATTAAATGTCATACTATCATGAACCTTTAACATATGTGCTTGAATATTGGCTATATCAGCCCTATTTCAAATAGATGTGTCAGAGCCAAATAGTTCTGAGTCTAAACCTGTGTTGTTTTTTTTTTATAAATAAGAAAAAACAAAACCAACATGCCTAGTGTGTTTGGGTAGTTTTACAGTCATAAGATGTACGACTAGCAGTCAGGGCATGAAAATCCTGTGTGTGTGTGTGTGTATGTGTGGTGCTATCAGTCCCTGTATAGGGAATCATTAATGAGTACCTGGTATGCTGCCAGGGTATTCAATCACATCATTATGGAAAGAAAAAAAAAATGTGGGAAATGTTTGTTGTGAAACATATAACAAATCATTCCAAGTTGAAAGGGTGAGATTTAAAAATCACTGAGTTGTGCATAGACTGCACATTATTAACTAGGGTACCTGGTTAAGAAGTGGCTGTTAGACCACCAGGTGGGCCAGGGTTCTGTTTTGGGCACTCAGTATTAAGTGTCACAAATTATGAAGCATCATAGGGTTAAAAACCTTAAGGTCTAATGGCCTTTATTGCCATATAAATTTTAATGGAAAATTCCTGATATCAGTAAAATGTAAACAGGAGTCCAGATCAAGTCTAGCTGCTAGAATTGATCCAAAGCAATGATCATAACATTCAGTAGGGCCTCACTACCCTTCTGGACAATGAACATGTCTTTTAGGACTTTAGTGTGAATGCCACAGGATGCAGTTAAATCATGTGGGTTTGTGAGGTGTTCTGCCTCAAAAATCTGTTTAGGATTAGGTTACTGGTCCTTATCTGCAATAAAATGTGCTGTTTGGGCTTGTAAGAAGACCCATACTTTTAAAGCATAAAAACAAGCATCTCTCTCTTTCTGGAACCTAAAAGAAAAGAGAAAGGAAAAACACAGTTTAGTACTATTCCTCCCATTGGGGTATGGAAACGTAATCTAATCTCCTTTAAACAGGTTCATTTGATTGGCATGTAGCCATTTATATAGTGAGGCAATCTAACTTGGTAGACTGCTGCAATGAGTGTGTTTACAAAGGGATAGGCCTGTTGTTGGGCCTTGCCCATAGATTGTGGAGCAAACAAGTGTACCTTTTTGGATGCCTTGTTTGAGATATTTAACATATTTATCTACTGGCAGTACACAGGTCCAGAAGTAAATGTTCTGGGAGTCTCATGGACCGACCGGTCATGATTTTAAAAATGGGGTGTGCTGTGTACCTGCAGAGGGTGTCCCTCTTATTGCCATAAGGAGTAAAGGTAATAATGAATTCCAGTCATTTTGGGTTTTCTGAACAAGTCTGGATAACATAACTTTGTTCTGCCTGTTAGCACATACACCGGTCCTGATGACTGCGGATGGTAAGGGATATAAAACTTTTGTTTTACCCATAACAAATCCAGAATTTCCTGCATTACTTTGGCTATAAAGCCAGATCCCTGTAATAAGAATTTACCTTTAGGGGCAAAGCCCTACCTGGTAAATAGCTGGTTTACCAAGACATTTGCAGTCACTTTGACTGTGTTGTTCTGTTTTGGGATAGCTTTAAACTGTTTGGAAAATAGGTCGGTGATCACTACTGCAAACTAGTTGGTCTTAGTGGTTGGCGTAAGGCCAATGTAGTTTAACTGGATTTTGTTCCAGGGGCCTTTGCCTGTGGGGTAACGATGCATTTGTCCTAGCTGGTATAGGACTATTCTTTCACAGATCAAACAGCTACTAATGCAGTGTTCTACACCATATCTCATGTGTAGCCATAAGACAGAGGATTTTAGTCTGTCTAGGGTTTTTACTGATTCATTGGTGTACACCAGTTGGAGTACTATGTATTTGGTATAGTTGATAAAATCTACTCTCATGTGTTCAGGAATTACCCATAACTTTTCATGAGTGTTACAGCAGCGATATTCCAAATGAGTAGGCCATCACTGGATAGGTGAATGTCATTTTCACTTTCTATAAGAGCTATTTCTGGAAGTTATTCCTCAGTTCCTTTATTAAGGAACCTATACACTGCCCTCAAATGAGGGTCCTTCTTACGGAGCATAAGGAATATGCATACAACATGCTCAAACCTTATGAATGTACAGTATTTGCAAACTGTTTAGGTTTGTGTTGTACACGAACAAGTCACTGTATTTCACAGCGATACTACAGAGTACTGGAACAGAAGTTTGTCTTCTGCCAAAGAAATTCAGTTTAGAGAGAGAAACAGTCCCAATTAGAAACTGTAATAAAACATTGTATCTGCAGTGCTTTCTGTAATTATCTCAAGGACATTTCTTGAAGCGGGCAGAACTTAACCCTTTCATGGAGTGCTAGTGTCATTTTACGTAAGGAAGAATCTTTTTATTCCTTTCTTAAACACAGATCCAGAAGCAAATGATTTGATACCTTTTAATGGACCAACATAGATGTAACAACAAGAACAAAGTGCTCTAGCTTTCGGACCAACCAGTCCTTCTTCAGAAGCTCATGGCAGTTGTTTAGAAAATACAATACTTATAACAGCTAGATAATGCAGAGAAAAACAGAAAAAAATCCCCATTGGTTTAAAATACTCATTTAAAAAAAAACAGAAGATGATGTCAGAGAAGTTTAACAGTACAATACTGCCCTCAGTCGAATGAACCTTGGGTTCAGATGTGCTAGTGCAACACACATGCAAGAATCCTATGCACATAACTTTAATTGACATAAGATAACACTGCTGAAGCAGATAACTCCCAAATCAAGCCATGAGTGTCACAGTCAGTATAAGGATGTGATTACTGAAAGCCACCCACCAACAAAGACAAACTAAGATAGTTATAGGCTCATGAAATTACAATGTATGTATTAAAGACAAGAATTGCCAGTAAAGTTGTCTAAAAAACATCAGTGCACACTGTGTGATGTGTAAAACCTAGCTGGACATGCCACCCAGCTGTATTCTCAAGCTAAATAAAAGGCCCAAGAAATTACAAAAACCTCAGGACTATATAAATGATAATTTAAATATAAATTGATAATATTAGTGTTAAAAAACTCACAAGCTGTCTTTCTCAAGGACGTTCCAGCTCTCTAAACCATTCACAAATGTTTGTGGTAATTAGGAGACTCCTCGCCTCCCTGCTTTTCATTTTATTTGCTGGGCCTGTTTTAACATTGCCTGTGAATCGTACATATACAATGATGCAATTGCTAGCCATGCACACACTGTCATCACTAGGATGCACAATAAGAATTCCAAACCCTGCTATCTGACCCTCATTGGTATGTGTGGCTGAGTCATCAGTCAAAACATGACACACAGTAGTGTCTTTTAACCCTTTTTTGGGTTCTGTCAGAAAGGGCACTGGGACGGGTAGGTCAGTGGGTTGGAGTGAATAATTATGGGTCTGTCCTGCAAATTGTAGGCCATGGGCCAACAAGGATGAAGTTTTGATAGGAAAGACAGGGATGTCATAATCCTGTAAAATGAGAGACCAGTGTGTAAGTCTGGCATTGCATACAGAGTCATCTTTTACTCTGTCTGACAACAGCATGTTAGACGGCAAATGATTGGAATGCAGCACAATGGGCGCATATCCAAAGATGTACATAAAGTATCTCACTGCCCAGTATGTAGCCAAAAGATTCCTTTCACAAAGGTTGTATTTCAGCTCCACTGGGGCAAGCATCTGGGATGCATAAGCAATGGGTCTGATGTGTCCATTGTATGTTTGGGCTAAAACTGCTGAGATGGCTTTATCTGATGTGGCAATTTCAAAATAATGCCCTAAAGCTGTGTTAGAAATAACCAATGCTGGGACCAAAGACATAGACAGGATGGAAGCTGTCCAGAGGAGCGCAACTAAAATGGTGCAGGGTCTGCACCGGAAGACATATGAAGAGACTTTTGGAGCTTAATATGTATAGCCTCGAGGAAAGGAGGGAGAGGGGGGACATAATAGAAACTTTCAAGTACCTCAAGGGAATCAACAAAGTCCAAGAGGGTAGCATCTTTCAAAAAGAGATGTGCAACAACAAGAGGCACAATTTGGGGGGCTCAGAGGTAATTTAAGAAGTATTTTTTCACAGAGAGGGTTGTGGATGCATGGAGCAGCCTTCGGAGGAGGTTGTGGAGTCAAAATCTGGTGGAATTCAAGCATGCATGGGACAGTCATAAGGCAATTCTAGGGGAGGGGGGTAGGAAGAAGTAGGCTGCTGGTTAACTAGGATCTGCAGCTTATCCAGTAGGTAGGGAAATGGGCAGACTGGGTGGGCCCAAGCGGTCCTTATCTGCCGTCAAATTCTATGTTTCTATGTTTCTATGGTCAGTAATCTCAAAAGAAAAGACAATATCAGTATTGGGATACCTTCTATCTTCTTACCTGTAGTGCCTGCCATTGCATCCATAATATGGGATGATCCAGGTGTCACTGATGGAGGGGGTTCTGCATCATGTGCTTACTGTTCCCCCGTTTGAACCTGCAGCAGACTTTGAGCTGCATTATCTTTCCTGGAAGGTTTGCTTTTTAGTTGCCATTACATTAGCTCAAAGAGTTTCCGAGCTTCAGGCTCTGAAGTGTAAAGAGCCGTATTTAGTTTTTCATAGGGAAACGGTTTCCCTCAGAACAAATCCTAAGTTTCTTCCTAAAGTGGCCTCGAAGTTGACCCCCAACCAGTCGGTTGACCTTCCAGTTTATTTCCCTTCTACCTCTAACAGAGGAGAAGCTGTCATTCACACTTTGGACGTGCACAGGACGCTGAGGTGTTACCTTACACGAATGGCTCATCACCGTAATTTGGAGCAACTGTTTGTGGCATTTACGCCACAACACTTGGGTAAACCGGTGGCCAAGCAGACCATTTCCAAGTGGATTGTCCACTGCGTTACGTTCTGTGATGAGAAGCACAATAAACCCTTTCCAGGCCCAGTTAGGGGTCAGTCCACCAGAGGAGTGTCTGCTTCTTTCGCCGCTCTGCGGAATGTCTCTGTTAGGGACTTATGCATGGCTGCTACCTGGAATTCATTGCATACTTTCATAAAGCACTACAGCTTGGACATTGCATCCCAGACGCTGTGCTGGCTTCGGCCTGACAGTCCTTCAGGGACTCTTGTCTTGACTTGCTGTTTCCAGCTTCTTCTCTTCCACCTCCTGAGATCGGATACCTCCAGGGCGAGGGGACTGCTTCAGATTCAGTCCTTATTGTAAAAGCCTGCTACAAGAGCTATCACTTGAAGTAAGATAGTACAGTTACATAAGAACTTACCAAAACAGTAGATCTTCGAGAGGAGCTCTTGCAGCAGGTGTTGCTTTCCCGCCCTCCATCCCCCAAATGAGGTGTGCAGATTGTCATCTTCAGGCTTCGCCTCCTTCTCTTGTCAGGACTCGTTCGTGGGTCTTGGCGGGGGAACTGAGGTGGTGCTGGGTCTGCCCCCTTTTATACTAGGGCTGAAGTCGGGGGGACAGTCCCTTCTGGGTACTGCTGCCTGAGAAGTTTTCCAGTGCCTGCGGCATAGTCCTATTGTAATAGCCTGCTGCAAGAGTGCTTCTCGAAGATCTACTGTTACAGTAAGTTCTTACTTAACTGTGCTTTACAGATAAGTAACAGCAGTACTAAACTTGAGCACATTAATACAAGTTACATTTGAACTGCACTGGAGAAGAGCAAATGAAATAACAGAATACCAATACTGTCTCTAAACTGCTACAGGACACTGCTTGGGCCTAGCTAGCACTTCCATCACCTCAGAACTCACTCTACATCATGCCAGGTACGTAATTTGTGCCTCTTTCAAATCCCAGATGACGACCCCACATTTGTAATCCCCTGCTCACTACTTTACCTTTGATCTTTGTTAGATCTCCCTGAAATGTACAGCCTTCCTTGGGGTGTTTCACAGATATCAGTTATTGGCAGACTGGCTAACTGCTTTGGCTCCCAACCTCTGGTGGCAACATCAAGCAGCAACCCCCTCACTCCCTTTCCGTGTCTAGGGGTTAGGTGTTAACAGTCTCAGAAAAGGGGGGGAGATTCCGGAGAAGCGTACCTTAAGTCCTTCTGAATTAGCAATAAATTGAAATTCCTGTTGGTAGCTGGGTGCCACCTAGGCACACTCTGACTCTTTGCACACACTCAGCACAGCGGGAGAGCCCCTCGATTTCTATCAGTCCTGTAATCAACTTTAAAGAAATTGCAGTGCATGGCAAACAGTTGTAACTTTAATGATTCAGCCCCAAACCAAACTGGATGCAACAGCAACATTTTATTTTTAAAACTTTAAAAGGCTCAGGCCACAGTATCTTCCTCCAGAGGCACAGTATTTACAGGTCGTTCATTTATAATTGACATGAACAACGGCCACTGGATGTGGCACCAACTTGCAAATGGAGGACCCAGGGAATGGAACCACAGACCAACGGAATGTCTTTGCCTCTCAGAGCCGTTCTGGGCTCTTCTGTTTTTCCATTGATCCTGTCAGGATCATTTGTCTAGTATGTCCCACAGCTTTGTGTGCTTTGGACCATTTTCCACTTACTGCTGTTCCCTTCTCATACATATCTGAGCAGTTCCTACGTTACATTCCCTGCCTTTGGGAGCGGGTTTAAACTTTTTTTGTCCATCACAGTCACTTTAATGGGACTCTGTTGTTAACCACCTCTTAACTTGAGCACAGTCCTTTCCCCTTGGCCAACTGCACCTGCCGATCCACGGGCAGGGTTCACCTAGGCTGGGGGCCAAACACTCTCTCTCTCTCTCTCGGTACAAGCAGTCCCTCAAACATTAGCAGCCATACCTGTACAGTGGACACAGAACAGCACTTGGGGGTTGAAAATCTACCACCTTTCTCTCCTCTGAAGATGTACTGCCACCTCAGTCACCAGGCCCCCCATGGCAGCCCCTTTTGTTACCTCAACAGTGGAGCCGGATAGGCTCCTTTAAACTTTCAACCCTTGCTGTTGCATCATTTCTTGTCTGCTGCCCCACCGGTGGAATATGGGGTACCCCTGCATATGTTAGAGGCTAGGGAGCAATCTCCCTACCCCAGCCTGGGCCTCCCAGGCCCTGACTGCTCGGCCCACCCCATGGCTCCAACTGCCACCCATCCACACTCTTCAAAACCCTGCTCGAACCCCCTTTGACTCTCACTACGCACCTTCTGGCATGCATTTCTCCAAACCCTCGTGCGCCGCAAGTGATGTATATATGCAACCTCTCCGATGCTGCAGGACTTAGAATTCGTATCCCCCGCCCCTCCCAGATTGGCATGCAGGTTACACTTGAAAACTATACAAGCTAAACAAAAAACAAAAAGCAGCAAAGTTATTCAGGACAAAATGATTGTTACAATGAGGGTAGTCACTAAGCTCAACTCCTTACAGTTTTTAAAATATTTGCCATCCAAAGTGGGAAATCAGGTAAAAAAAACAAAAACAAAAAAAAAACATGGAAATTTGGTTAATTAGCTGGTTATATTTAAAAACTATACAGAGTTCAGCTTAGTGACTACCCACATTGTAACGGTCTTTTTGTCATGAACAACTTTGCTGCTGGGTGTTTTTGTGTAGTTGGTAAAGTTTTCAGGATATTTAGATTTGTTTGGGAATGTGTACAGATGTGCATAGAATTCTGCACAGTGTCTTAGGAATGTTATAGCAAAACTGCCAGAGGTTTCATCACCAACATGCTGAATACAGATTAGAGTAGAATTAAGTAGTGAGGTATGGCAGGGTGTATGTTATTTAAGCAATAAGGCATGACAAGGTGTGTGTTGTCGCTGAATATCGTCACACCCAGGATGGGTCGAAGCACGAGGCCCCAGGAGTGCTTCTGCCACCCTAGATGTGACAATATTTAAGCAATAAGGCATGACCATGGGTTATGTTAATGGTATGTTAATCGCCTTCTAGGGGTGTAATGTTGCACAAGGCATTGCCAAGTGCCACATGCCCCAGGGGGTGATTAACTGACCATTAACATAACCCCTGGGAGTGCCTTATTGCTATTATAATAAAAACATTTTTTAAACAGTGTTAAACCTTGCTTAACATATGATTAGGGTCTGCATGTATGTTAATAAAAGATTAACATAGGCTGATAGAATGCTTACATGTCAAACTCTGTTCTCAGGCCTTTTATAATCAGAGACGGTGCACACCCAAGAGTACTTTATTGCGATTATACCATGGCTATAAAAAAATCTGTTAAGTCTTTAATGATTAAGCAATAAACATTAGAAACACATCAGAAGTTATAACTTTATTATAATTAATTTAGACATAAACTGGAGATAAAACAGTCCCTTCAAGAGCTTTACTGCATCCCTCCATATTGCTAACACTGTGTTTTTCGTAGCCGATTTTATTACTTTGAGCTTAGCCTCTCTCTTGATCCATCAGTCCTTCTGTCCTGTCCTGCCACGTGATTGGCCCTCATAGCCTGCAGGTCCACGTGGGAGGGTCTGATTGCATCATCCTCTCCAGAGTTCTCTGCTTCTGTCTCTGGGCTTTCTAGCTGTCCGATTAGTTGGCTAGTGGATCAAGGTTTGTCAACATGGCTGCAGCCATGTGCTGAGGGACCCTTGTATACCAAAGTTCTTCATTTAATTTATTTTTCTTGCCCCCTTTAGTGTGCTAGCCCCAGAGTGTTTGCAGCAGCCCACCTAGACTGTCATCTGATTGGTCTGCGGTGGCTGTGGGTTTGGCAGGGTCTTGGTCGGCATACTGGCAGGGAGAGTGGAACTGGGAGCACAGGGAAGGAGACCATGTAGCATGCGCTTCAGCTCAAGATGGTGACTAGGCTTTGTTGTGCTGAGGTGCCGAAGCTGTGGTGGTGGGGAAGTCTTCAGTTCCTGCTGCCAAAATTGTGGGACTGGAGCAGAGAAAGACTGAGGCCGCAGTTGCACAGGGTGTGGGAGGTGTTGAAGATGCTGGTCCTGGCAGCCCACCTTCGGACAAGCGGGTGGGAAATGCCAGGATCAGCGGCAGCAGTCTGGGACCTCAGGAGGGTGGCAGGAAGGCAGTCTGGTAATCCCCTCTCCCAAGGAGGGGGTGACATGTTTATGCACACTTGCTATTAAAGGCTAAAAGAAATGAAAAGTAAAGCCCCAAAAGCTGACTCAAAATGCCTTACTTCTGTCTACTCACTCACACTTCCAGTATTAAATAAATTAAAATACCTTATCTGGTGTAGGCTAGCTGCTCTTTTCTCTCCTCCACTCAACACTCCCAGTCAAAGGTTAGTAACTGACCACACTGGAGACTGAAGCCCTCTGTTTATCCACAGGGTCCGTTACACTGTGGGCAGGTGCTGCAGGTCCTGGGCAGCCTTCCAGAGACTGTGATAAATATAATGCTGGTGAAATCAGAGGGACTGTTCGCACAGGGGAACCATTGCCCTCAGAATATCCACAGGGCCAGGTATAATCAGTATAAAAGGTATAAACGGGCAGTTTGCTCACCAGGCTCGCAAGGATAAAAATTTAAAAAATGAGATGAAATAATGTGGTGTAGTACAATGCGGGATATGGCTCACTGTGGTGTATTGAGTAAGCAATATTACCTGACAGGGTGGGCCGTATTGTGCTATATAGGACCGCCCAGGGCATAATGAAGCCTGACACTGCAGGTAGAGGGCCTTATAGCCCAGTATAGCACAATACCACCCGCCCTGGAGGGTATTATTGTGCTTAGAAATTGGGCATGTATGTCAATTTTAATAAAATAATAAAATTATAAAGGATATCACTTTGAAAATGAATTGAAGTATCAGGAAAAAATCTTTATAAAATAGTCCTTCAGTTCCTCTGCTGTTCCAACTCCTGTTGCCCCCACAACACAGAGATGACAGAGTCATTCTGTCCTCCTACCCCCTCCACCTTCAAAACAAGTGATCGAGTTCCTTAACTGTCTCTAAGCAGGAGAGGCAGAAAATGTACCACTGCAGCTTCTAGGTGCCAGTAATAGATGTCTATAATTAAACGTCTGATACATTGTTTAATGCAGTTGTCAGGTGACCGCGTGACCCATAAGTGTGTGTGGAGGGTGGGTTGAGGAGCATTGTACTTATTTGGTAAAAGTCTGTTGACCCCTGCCCCGAGTTGTGTACTTACTGTTGTTTTTATTTTACTGTACCATGATGGTTTGGAGATTGAGGTGTGGTCGGTAAATGTACCACAAGCAGGACCTGGGGGGTATGCAAACTCAGGAGCTGCAGATTGGGCGAGTCGACACTGAGTGGAAAAAAAGTAAGCCTGGGAAAAAATAAAAAGCTTTCTTTCTATCTGTAGCAAGGAAGAGGAGCAGCAGTCGGCGTGTCACAGTCTGTAACATTTATGCATAGAGTGCTGGGGTTGGTCACTCACACCACAGTCTATAGGCAGTTGTCTCGTCTGTGGAGCTGAGTGGAAACTGACAGCAGCAGAAGTCGCAGTAAGGGAAGGGTTTCTTTTTTTTTTTTTTTTCCATTTTTACTACAGAATATTCCGATTTGCGGCTTTGCTACCGAAGTGAATACAAGTTTCAGAATCTTTTTTTTTTTTTTTTTTGTTAGCAAGGGTCAGCAAATGGGATGGGGATGGGGAGAGTGGAAACAATGGTGGCAAATCGTATTTGAAAATTCTAACTGGCCCCTGATTTCAGTGATGGGTTCAGTTGGGACTGGCACTTATCGTAACCTGGGCTCTGTAGTCTGATAGATGGCCCAGCTTTGCAGAGCTACTAGCCAATCAGAGCACAAAGATTTTGTAGCCCATTTTCTAAGAAAGCAATAAAACCCGACAGGGTGGGCGGTATTGGGCAATACCGGACTGCCCAGAGGCGTAATGAGGCCCGACGCCGCAGGCGGAGGGCCTTATAGCCCCTGGCAGGTCCGCTATTGCCCATACCGCCCACCCTGGAAGGTATTATTGCGCTTAGAAAATGGGCATGTTAGGATAAAATAAGTTTAGTAAAACTGTTTGTAAAAAATTAGTCTAATATATGTTTTGAAATAAAATAGTTCCCTCTGTTAATACTATCCTTTTAAAGATCTTGGTCCTGGTTGTCATGGTTACTCAACCCCCATCACCAGTAAACCTGCTAAGGCTAAAGGAACAAGCGTCTTTTAAATCGGATGGATGGGAAAAATGAATTCTGTGGTTTACTTCTATCTTTTTTTTGCCTGCCCCTGCTAGAGCTATGGTAGAAACAAGAGACCGCGAGTGCACTGAGAGGGACAAGGGAGCAGAGCATCGGGAGCCCGCCAGCAATCAGGTGCGGGTTGCTAGTATCTAAAAAAAAAATTAACAAAATGGCAAGGAGTAGGGTGGAAGAAGGCTGTGAGGGCCGACGGCCATATGATTTTTTTTCTTACTTTATCTTTCTGAGTTACGTTAACGGTGTTAGCGGTTGCCGAGTAACTCTTGCGTGGCAGGCGGCCGGGGAAGAAGGTCATGTAGATTGACAGTTACTTTCTAAAGGAGCGTTTTGTTAGTGCCAGCACTTTTTTACTTACGAAAAAGTGTTCCAGCAGCTAGTCCTGCTTAAATTCCTCCTTCTGCAATACTTAACATTTTTTTAAGAGCCGTTTACAACGTCAACTCTCACTGCCCCCCCCACCCGTGCTGGTGAAAGACCCAGATGTTCGTGTGAATGCTGGCAGGAGTACAAGCTGTGGAGCTGAGGGAACAGTAAAACGGAAAAAAAATTAAGAAAACATTGAGTGGTTTCCAGCCTACCTGCTCGTCCAGTCGCTGTAATTAGAGCTGACACAGTGAATGAATGAAAGATGAATTTGGGAGAATGGGACAGCGCGTGGCCATGTATGTATTATAGATCGCTGTTTTAATGCGTAGTTTCTGTTTGAAGGGGGGAGGTCACGGTTAGAGAAAGACAGAAAAAAAGTAATAAATGAGCCCAGTGAATTAGAGGATTACGTATGATTTCAGAGTTGGCACTGAGTGTTGGGGAGCAGTATTTCTCACTAAGCGAGGGGGAAAAAAATGGCGTTTTTTTGAAATTCAGCTCTGTGGTTTTGGCCGATCATCAAGCAGGATGTGCACAAAGATACTTGTATGGGTGAAGGGGCATTTGTGCTGGCACCTTTTATTCCCTGGGCATCTATTGAAAGTTAATGTACCCCCCTGGTTAGGGTACTAGCCAATCAGATGCCAGGAAATAAAAAGCCCATTTTCTAAGCCCTGTTAAAGGTACACTGTGAGCCCTTTTTGCACCATTGTATTTCTAGTTGAAAACCCACATTTCCCGATTGTTTACCTTCTCTAAAATTGATTGATGTTGCTGGCTGCTTTATCTGCTTCCTTTCTTAGAACTGAAATGCATGCTAATGGTGTAATTATACCTCATCTTGTTTTGTTTCAAATCCTTGACTGACTCTTCTTGCATACATCCAGAGCATTAGGAATACCTCAAACAGTTCAGCCACTCATGCTGCAGTAGTCTTGTCTCCTCTCACTGCATCATGGAGGACTAGACTGTGCTGGGCTGTGCCCAAGTCCAGGAACGAGACAGTTGGAGTTGATCAAGGAATGTAAACAAACATGCTTTTTTGTGTGGTAACACCAGCATGGTTGGCAGTTTGCTTTTCGCTTTTAAAAACAAAAATAAAAATGATTAGAATCAAACAGCCAGCTACCTCAGCAGTCTCTGCAGAGTGTTATCAGTCATAAAGTGTTTTTTTTTTTTTTTTTTTTGTTCTGTGGCATAACGGCAATCGTGGAAGAGTGATCGCCGTTTGGGCAAGTGTACATCGCCAGAAAATAATTATGGCAATGTAGACTCGCAGCCACTAGAAAACCAGCGACTGCTTTTCTATTTTATAGCCACCCCCACTTAAGGATTCTCCGCTTCAGGGGGGTGCATGTTGAGGGTGTGTGTGTGTGTGTGTGTGTGTGTAAAACTTAAAAACTGAAAACCATGCTGGGTAGGGAGAGGGAACAAGGTGGCCAGCAGCAGTAACACTCGGTTGTGAGCATTTTGAACGGCTTTAGAAGAGGCGGTGTCTTGACGGTGTTTTCCACGACGGGTGACAATTTTTAATTTATTCTCTGACTCACCTTGCTTTATTCTTCGGTTGTGCTGTAATTAAATTTGTTTCGATGGATTTGTGGAGGAGCAAGAGTGGAACGAAGTTGGAGTTTGTCTCCCCGAGGTCAGGCCCGCTCAAGCAGCGGATACTTCCTGCTAAGTCCAGCACGGAGAGAAGTGGTAGAACAGTGATAGGCTTGCCATCTGCCCTGCAGGCTATGGAGGTGGAACCCAATATCCTGCTGAAAATGTCCGGTGAGGCAGCTGAGGTTCAGCAAACACAAATGCAGAATTTTCAGACAGATTATTCTCAGAGACAAAGCAAGATTCTCTTACAGTTGTCTCCTGTTGACGGGGGCGGTTACACATTGGAGAGGTTGGGATCTACCTTGGAAAAATGTTTAGCTTGGACTGAGAGAAGTGATCGACGGTACGAATCAATGGTTAAGAAAACTGAATTTCTACAGACCGAATAAAATGCAGTGAAAAATGTGGCTGAGGGGACAAAGGAGATTGTGCTGCAGAACTCAGCTGAGATTGAGAAGCATGCAGCGAAGTTGGTGACGTGGAAGCAAATTGTGCAAGTTTGATTAAAGAAAACTATAACGTTAATAGGAATGCAAAAGTTAAAATAGTTAAAGATGGTAAAAGATGCATATTTTTTGAAGTGGACCAACTTACATCATACCTCCGTATGCAATATTCCTCTCAGGAGACAGTAGAGTCCCCTATTTCATCAGAACATGAGATGATGGAAAATTTGGAAAACAGAGATTTGTAACTAACCTCTAACTGATTTGTTGAAAACTGATCTGATAGAATCCCGGCTCTGACTGGTGCGATCTTTTGTACATTTTCAAGTTTACTGTTTGTATAATGATCTTATTTCATCACATTTATTTATTTGCACATCTAAGTAAATTTCTTATTTGAATATTAGTTATTATCTGTGGAAGCCAATATGCGAGACATTGTGGGTGGGATATTCAGAAATGCGTCAAAGGTGTGCGCAACCCTGGCACAATGCAAGTCAGCTGTGCAATGGTGCAGTGACTGCGATATTCAGTGGTTGTGCACTGCAACATGCACCAGCACAACACGGCTGAATATTGCAGGCACTGCGCCATGGCGCAGTGAGAGGTGCACCAGGGAGCAACCAGAAATGTGCCATAGCGCAACCAGGGATGCGCAAGAGGCAGAGGAAGATGCGCCAAGGCACAGCAGGGAGCCATGCAAGGGTGAAGGGGGGGACAGTGCGGGAAGACAGGGCACCAGGCCAGGAACACTGACAGGGACACAGCCAGCACACAGGTTACCACTGCACATGGAGTGCAGGCATGCAGCCGGCATCCCCCCAGTGGAGGACGCAGGGCACAGGCGGCACTGACGTACAGGAGTGGGCACCCTAGTCCACCACACACCGGAGGGCATGCAGCTGCCCGGTCAACAACAAGCCACACCCTGACACATGGCACCCATCACACACACATGCCACACAGCACGAACTGCCAGCCCAGGGCCGCGTCAAGGCACAGCCACTGACCGAGGGGCATGCCAACACTATGCACGCACCACCCAATGACAGATGCACCACATGGCAACCCACCACATGACTGCAGCATGGACCCACTCACCAGCTGCAAAGCAGACATGGACACAGAAGGGTAAACAGGTAACAAATGTAATAGCAGAAAAGCAACACAGCTGTACAAAATACAATAAACAAAGGGAGGGTAGGTGTAGGTGGGAAGGGGTCAGGAGACAGGGCCTGTACAGGTGGATGGGGGAAGGGAGGACAGAGGTGGGAAGGAGGCTGGGGTACATCATGGCCGGCAACGTCCTGCTCAGTGCTTGGTGCCTCCCCCTGTGCCGGTCCCGGAGCAGGATCTGCCTAGTTTGGTCAGTGATCTCCATCATATGCAACATTATCAAGATGATCTGTAGCAGCAAACGGCAGTATAACGGGAGCCTGAAACCCCTCCAGGCACCTATGGCAGAGGCAGGGACAGGTGATCAATGCATGTCCAGAGCACCCTAGTCCCCATGTGCACAGCAGACAGTGGGAACACATGCTCCTGGAGTGGCACTTCGGCCACCTGCAGTGGGCGGGCCTACGCCTGCCGCCAGCCCGGCAAGCCACGTCAGTACACAGCGCTGGAATCTACTGCCCAAGGGCCACCCGGCAGCACAGCGGCAGGCAGGTGGCATGGTGCTGCAGTGGAACTGCAGCAACACAAGTGGTGGCCGGATGCATTCCTGGCCCGCCAACAGCTGCCACACACGTGCAATGGCCGCCCCGTGGCACCACGCACACTGCACCATGTGCCAACCACAGATGCCACAGCACAAGGCACAGGGGACCAAGGCCATAGCCCCAGCCCTGCCACCCACCTTGCACAACAGTGTCGGAATGCATAGTGCCTACCTGCTCCCCGTGGCATTTCGTGCGCTGGTCCCGGCTCTGCACACCTGCCTGGGCCTTCACCAGCAGCCGATGATCGTGCAGCGGCCTGCTGCGGACTGTCAGGTGCCCCTGCCACCCTGGCTCTCCTCTGGTCTTCAGGTCCTACGATG
Organism: Neoceratodus forsteri; assembly: GCA_016271365.2. Taxonomy (NCBI): domain Eukaryota; kingdom Metazoa; phylum Chordata; order Ceratodontiformes; family Ceratodontidae; genus Neoceratodus; species Neoceratodus forsteri. Next base: position 90,231,221 of record JADMNL010000022.1, read on the forward strand.
GGAACACAGACAAGCACATACCAGAACACAGCCACAGCATGGGCCCACTGCCCCCACCACCCAAGCACAGAGGCACCCTGGCCTGGCAAGGCCACAGGGCAGTGACGTAGTGCACCAAGTGACTGGCAATGCCATGCCACAGGGCATGCAACTACAGCCCTCCCACATGGCATGCAGCTCTGCCAGCCCCATGGAACAGTGGACGTGCACAGACACAGAAGGAGCCCACTCACCTGGCCATGGCATGGCCCCCCTCTAGATATGCGCCTGCAGCGCCCTCAGCCGCTCCGGGTTTCTCCGTACCAGGTCCCCATACCAGTGGCAACACTGCTCCTTGGTGTGCAGCACACCGGTGGCCTGGACAAGCCCGTCAGCAATGTCCTACCACACCTCAGTCCTGGGTCTGTTGAGAGGCTGGCCAGACAGGCCAGTAGCATGGGGCTCCACCTGGGCCACCAGGTTCGCCAGCTTGATCTGGCTCTAATTATGGGCATGGGGCACTGCACAACACGGCATGGTTCTACAGCAATGTAGCAAGCCAAAATGGCACCCAGTAGCTCAAGTACACAACGTGCATGGGATGCACGCCTCGCACAGAGATGCGCTGTTCGTGGCAATCTCACATCTCTGGGGATGTGCGGCATGGGCGTGGCCACACTGGCACATGGGGCAGAGGCCCCAGGGGGCTTAGGGCAGGGCGGTGCATGCTGTGCAATAGGCGGTAACATATGCCGTGGCACATGTGTGTTGGCGAGTGCGCACTGCACATGTCATGGCATTGCGCAACGACATGCGCTGGAGCAAATCCACTGCACAATGCGCAAAAGCGAGATATTCAGTCATCATATGCAGATTAGCTCATCAGCCTATCCGCGGTGCAATGAGGACATTTGCATGTCATTACAGTTGCGCATCAGCTCATTTGCATGCAATGCGCTATAAAGGCACCACACAACATCACAGGCCATGGACCGGTATTGCAGCCATCAGAGGTAGGTTGCACCTGCCGAGGGGATGGCCAGCACAGGGTGCTGGATGGCTGGGGTGGGCCACTGCTGCCACTAACCACATGTCCATGTCATCAAGTAGCATAATGTCCGAGCGTGAGGAGGGTGAGGAGCGTGGGCCTGCCCAGAAACGCAGGCCCAACTTTACGAGAGCGGAGGCAGATGCCCTGTTCGAGGTGTACCTCGACAGGGAGCCTTTGCTGAGTGGCGCCACTGGCACACCCCAGGCCAGGGCCGCGGCATGGGAGGAGGTGGCGGAGGCCATGAACCAGCAGGGCAGCCACCAGCAGTCTGCACAGGAGTGCAAGAAAAAGGTGGGCATTGACAAGCGTCGGATAAAGGAGAAGGTGGCGGCCATTTGGGCTGCCATGTCGGCCACAGGTGGGGGCTAGACCACCGTGACACAGCTCATAACGCAAGAGGAGATGGTGGCGGCCAACATGCAGCATAGTGCAGTGGAGGGTGTGCCGGGCAGTGGCTTCCAGACTGGAGGGAGCCCATCACTGCATGGTAGGTATGGCAGGTGGGAGGGGGGCCTGGGGCCCTGTCGAGTCAGCAGCTCTAACGCACCTCTGTTCCCTTACAGCACTGGCTCACCAGCATGCGGTGGCAGGGATGCCTCTGGCTGTCATAGGAGCCTGCCCAGCCCTGGAGGACCAGCCATCCACCTCCACAGGCATCCGGGGGCCCGATAGGCTGCAGAACACCACCGTTGTCCAGCTGGATGTCCCGGTCGTGGTGGTGAATGAGGCCCTGGCTGTATTCCAGCGAGACGCCAGCCATGGCGTGCTCTGCATGGAGACACATATCGGGGCGGGGTCGGACACTGATGACGATCTGACCATAGTCCTGGATGGTGGGGGGCTTGTCGGAGGGAGACATCCATACCAAACACCAGCACTGGCTGCGCAGCCGGTGGCCTGTTGGTGGTGGAACAGCTGCCCGCCACTACCCCTGGTACCACTGTGTGCGCAGGCACAGTGGCGCTCGGCTGCGGGGCACCCGCACAGGTGCTGGCCAGCGCACAGGGGCCGGAGGGTCGGCAGCAAAAGATGGCTGGAGACATTGGGAGGCCGGGTGCCACGTCTGTCGCCGGGGCGCCTGTCATTGCCCATCCCCATGAGGGCCACACTGCAGCACCCACCTGAGTGGGGGGCCATGAGGCACTTTGCAGATGCGACACGGTGCAGGGCGCCGAGCCCATGCACCCCAGGGTGCCGAACCCTTGGCCAAGAACACCCGATTGCTGTGGGCCTCCGTGGAGCAACAGATGCTGCTCGTGGCTAGGATGCAGGCACTCCGCGCAGAGGTGCGCCAGGCAGCTGAGCAGCATGAAAGGGGCACCACACAGGTCCTGGAGGCCATTCAGTGCCTGCAGGAGGACACGACCACAGCCCTGGACCGCACTGCCCATGTGATCTCAGTCGGCTGTGCCCAACTGGCTGCCACAGGGCATGGCCGACCGCCACAGACACCATGTAGTGCAATGTCCACCCCACGGCCCTGGTGTCGGTTGACCTCCGGGCTCTGGTTTGGGCATCCCAGGCACACCTGGTGTGGGCCTGTTTGGGAGCCTGCAGACCCCTGCGAGAACCTGGGCATGGTCCCGCAGTCCCCCCATGGCCATCGCACAGCCTGCCTGTTCGATGGCTGCAGCGCAGCTGTCCCCGTGTCTGTGGTGGCTGTGTGACTGTGCGGCAGACCTCATGTGCATGCCTCCCTGTCTGCAGCCACTGCCCTGTGTGCACATGGGCATTGTGGCATTGTGTGTGTGTGTGTGTGTGTGTGTGTGTGTGCCACAGAGTGTGTGTGTGCATGGCACGGTCAGGGTGCCATATGGTGTGCCACACGCTGCCTGTGTGCACACCTGCCCAGCCGCTGGCCCATGTGGTGTGTGTGTGATGATGCCTTCTCAACACTGGTTGTGCATGTGCAACGGTGCCCTGCATCTGATCCACCCCACTCGCTAGCACCTGGTCGTATGCCTGCGGGTGCAACTGTGTTGGGGTGTGTGCGATGCTGTGTGGTGTAGTATTGTATGTGGCTGTGTGGCACTGCCCCGCGTCTATGTGTGCATGGCCTTGGCCATGCCCACACATGGCTGTGTGCCCTGCCACTGTGTCGGTTCTGTGTATGGGAGTTTGTCCACCTACCTGCGTGCACCATGTCACAAACTTGCTCAGCCGGTCAGTCCTCTACTCCCAAAGTGCCAACCTCTGAGCACATGATTTGTGTACAGTGAACAGAACAAGGTAACCCTCTTGTCTGTTTTGTGGGTTCGAGTCACCTTAGTCTCAAGCTGTGGAGGGATTCAAACTGATAACCTCTTGTTAGCACACCCAATTATTAGGCTTAGATAATTCTGTCCTCGGGGCCAGATATCTTTGCCTACGGGCACCCAACCAGGTCTTTCAAATGAACCCTTAGAACTATGTGCAATACTTTAGAGAACTCTATCCATTTCCCAGTTTGGTATACAATAAGCTCATACACAGTGTTACTTATAACCTTTAAAAGCTCCACTTAAAATAAAAAGAAATGTCAAGGCACTCCAGACAGTTTCCGTTGTAAAATCTGTTTTTACTTTAAAATATCAAAACAGAACAATAATTACAGAACAAAATATATCCCAACACATACAGCCTTAAAACAAACATGTTAAAGTGCAGTTCCTACAATACATACATTTAGACTGGTCTAATCTAATGCTTACTTTCTTTCAGTGCTCTGAGGGTCTCTCTTCTCTCAGTCAGAAATATTGTCTTGTGTGCTCTGTCAAGGTTCTTTCAGCAATTAAACACAGTTCTGAGCCTGCCCTTTCAGAGGTCACTAAAACTCCGCCTTGGTGTATCAAAATCTATATTTTACAATACAGGATGTCCAAATAAAATACTAAAAAAAAACCAAAAAAAAAACCATAATAGATGACCTCACTGCCTTTCCTCCCTGAGGTTAACCAGATCATACCGGTTTGTACTCTGCTACACATACATCTCAAAATTTTCTTTGATCCAAGTCACTGTATTCAAGCAAAAGTGTATTTGCCTCATTAATCCCATCTGGACCTTGGAATCTACACCTCAAAGGTCTCTCTGGTGTAATTCAAGGGTTCCCCGGGAGAGTATATTGGACCTTCCAAATTTGTCTGGGTCCTCCCTGGCCCAGACATCAACCTCTCTTCAATGTCCATTCTGGCTTCTCTCTGACACCCCTCCCTCTTAAGTTCTTCCAGACAACTATTGTAAGTCAAAGGATTTTCCCCTGAGGGAATTATGAATGGCTAATCTTATTTCCTGGGATGAAAGTAAATTGACAAGGTAATTGCATCCCAGATATCTGCAGTTTAAAATACCTCCTGTCCTTTGAACTTATCCCTGGGGGGTTTTGATGTGTCAGTTCAGCAAGACTGTAGTTTCCTCATACTGACCTTCCCATCACATATTTTATATGTAATAAAAAAAAATTAATACAGAACTCAGAGCTGGCTGTCTATGTCACACATCGTAGTGCTCCTGTGCTATTGTGTCTCACCAGTGGCGTGCCATCTGCATGAGCTGGGGATACCTCCACCCAGGGGGTCTGCCCACCACCTCCCAGCCCAACGCCTGCATCGTTCCCACTGCTGTTCCCCTCATCGGCCTCAACAGCCATCTAATGGCCAGTGGCCATGTTGTGCAGCATGCAGCAGGCCAGGAATAGGCCGCAGGCCTTCGAGGGGCTGTATTGTAGGGCACCACCAGACCTGTCCAGGCAACAGAACCATGCCTTCAGCATCCCGAACACACATTCAGTAAAGTTCCGCATGCTGGCGTGTACCTCATTGTACTGCTGTTCCACTGCGGATGACTAGCGCCGGTAGGGAGTGAGCAGCCTGGGCCTGAGTGGGTAGCCACTGTCATCTGTGTGTGGGGGGGAGAGAGAGAGGGAGTTAGCCTGGTGACCTCTGTCACTGTACCCCATGCACCTCCAAGATGCACACGGCAGTCCCCCTGCCCTGGCCGCCCTCTTCCATGCCCTGCTGTACCCAGCTGCCTGTGGTCTCGCTGTACTTACCCATTAGGTGTCCTGTGGGGGTGTCCCCACTTTCAAACCTGCACAGTGCTGAGCTGTGCAAGATGTAGGCGTCATGTGCTCCCCAAGGGTGTGTGGCACAGACATTGGTTATGCACCCCTTGGCATCGCATGCCACCTGGCAGTCGATGCTGGGGTAGCCCTTTCTGTTGATATAGGCTACCCCCTCTGCACAAGGTGGCATGCGGATGCCCACATGGGTGCAGTCGATGGCCCCTAGCATACCAGGCATACGTGCTGCCCTGTGGAACTCCTGCATGGTTGCTGTACGCTCTGCCTGTGTGCTGGGGAAGTGGATGTGTTCCACAGCATGTGGCAGCAGGCCATTGAGGAATTGTGTGAGGAGCCGTGACGTGGCCGACTGGGTTATGCCTGTGGTATCCCCTGATGGTCTCTGGAAGGTGCCTGTGACGAGCAGGCACATGACAGCTGTTACCTTTGCCTCCACTGTCAGGGTGTGGCTCCATCTAGTGGGTGCCTGCATGATCATCTCCTCACTGCACAGCTCACAGAGTTGCCTCAGAATCACCCGGTTCAGGCGATACCGGCCCACGATCTCTGTGTCAGCATGGCTCTCAAAGCTGATGCGGGGCCGGTACTGCCTGTTCCAGGCGTACCACCGACAGGCCCTTCCACGGCCACGTTGCTCTGCCTCCTGCCTCCTCACAGCCATCATTACGGCCTCCATCTGGATTGCCACACTGGCCATGGCCTCTGTTGTCCTGTCACCCCCTGGGCATCCGACTCCACTGGCCCCCCCCTCCGGCTCTGTGGGGCAGTGCCTGTCGCTCGGCAGGCCCCCCCCTTGTACCCTTTCCTGGCTGGGTTCTGCCTGCTGGCTCTGTCACCCACCCCTGTGGGTGCCTGTGTCGCTCCCCTTGGGTCTGGTGGCTCTGTTGGACACCCACTCTCCCCCCCCCTTCCTCAGTGGGCCTTCTTGTGTGGCACTCTCTCTCTCTCTCTCTCTCTCTCTCACACACTCTCTTTCTCTTTGTCCTTCTTCTTCTCTCCCTGTCTCCCTCTTCCTCTCTCAGACGGCCTGTCTGTCTCACACTGTCCTGCTCCCCTCTGGCGCAAGTGCTCTCCTCCTACTTGCTCCCTGTTTTTATAGGCTCAAGTCTGCTCCACGTAACTGGCAGTTGCTCCTCGCTTGTGCCATTGCTCAGCGGTTGAATATCGTACTGTGCCGCATATTCATGAGTCCGCCCTGCCCTTGTGCATGCATACATTTCTGTTATGCACTGGCGCACTGTTACTTGGCGGCCGCGTATTAAGTTTGCCACCGCCTCTATGGCACATCTCCACAGTTGCACATGTTTTTTGTTTTTGTAGCTGATATAATAGTAGCAAACAATAGATGGGAATGCATCCGAGATTTGGGGAAAATGTTATAGGAATGTTAATATGTATTATAGCTATGCCGCTTTGGTTATTTCGTTATGAATTTAGTTTTTAAAACACAAACTTTTTTTTCTTGCTTTTTCCCTCCCTTTTGAATTGGCCTAGTTCTGTCCTTATGTTTAAAAGTATGCACTACTCATTAGATATAAATGTTAGCAATAACGGTTGTGAGTATAAGTATTGTGTGATGGGTTTATGATATGCATATTGTGTAAATTCTTCGTAAGTTGTGCATATTTATTGTAACATAATTATGAAAAATTATAATAAAATTATGATAAAAAAAAAACATGACCTGATGCAAAAAACGATTGTGCCCAGAACTGAACCCGGCAACCTCCGAACCCCAGCCTGCCACCTACCCACCATGCCACATGGCCAGTTCAGTAGCCGACTGCCGCACTACACCCCACATACCCTCCTTCCCTTCCACTCATCGCAATGTGGTCTCCCCTCCCCCTGGGTATGTGATGTATATAGCGACAACCTGTCACTGCACTCACCCACCCTTGTGTCTCAGTCACACCCTGCCAGGTAGCCCAGAACACAGGCACCATGACTGAGTCACATTTTTTGGAAGAACTCAATCATAGTCACCTTGTTTACTGGATGCCATTTTTTTAAAACTAGGGACAATTCGAGGCCTAACGAGGTTGACTGTGACCCTTTAAAGACGAGAGACTGACAGCCATGTTGATTGAAGCCCACTGTTTAACCACAGGGTCTGATACAGTCTGGACAGGTACAGAGCAGGCTTCCCTCCACATAGTGATACATTTTGTACTGGTGAAAGGTGAGGGACTGAGAGGACCAAAGAGCGGAGTGACCACATTTTTCCTTAGTAATTTTGTCTCATTGCTTTCTTAATGTTGGAGATTATGTAAGCAGATACAGAGAATAATGTATGAGAAACCATATATAATTAGACTGTTTATCGATAAGGTGAGATGTTTCATTGACTCCTTTAGAGCTTAAGCTTGCTAGGTCTTATGATGTCATCTCACCCTGCAATGGAAACATCAGCCTTTTTGTGGATGGCTATCCATACATTATTTTGTATAGTATATATTTTTTAATTAATGTATCTGCTTTCTAACTCTGTGTGGCAGAAATGTATACTAGTGTTTTAAAACAATGAATTTTTAACTGGTAGACTGGTTGAAGTGTCCCAGAAAATACTGGGAGGTCAGCCTTAGGCTTGCATATAAGGCCAAATGGTCCTGCTGTTTATCTAAGGGTTTTGAAGGAGGGTCATTTGGGTAATAAACTTCATCTGTTCCTGGGGGGGTCTACTGGCAGGTTGCCACCCTGGGATAGTGAAACTGTTGACAAACATTTGATACCAAAAGCATAGCAAACTAAATGGCTATCTTTTTTCCCCCCATAGAGCTTGCATTGGAATTGGGGGGTGGGGAGGTCTTGCTAAATGCACTAAGATTATCTTTGCTGGCATGGTTACATGTATGGGGCTAGTACTTCACACACACACACACACACACATCCGGAGGGGGCTTGCTAAATGCCTGCTCTGAGTCATAGTTATGCTGCTTTCAGGGGAGGGGCTGCAGCGCTTGGCGATCGCCCGGCTCGTACATGGAAGTGGCGAGCCTTGTTTTATAAGAGGCATATTTTTAAATTACTAGATAGAGACATAACAGCAGTTTACTTCCCGTATCCCTGTATCACCTGACTGTATGTATTGTGTTGCTTCTGTTCCCTGGGTCGCCCCTGAAAAAGGGATCTTCGTGGGCCCAGTGGGCCAACCCGGTCATCAAAATTCAATAAATAAATTATATATATATATATATATAAATATATATGCACACCCCATACATGTAACCATGCCAGCAAAGATAATCTTGGTGCATTTAGCAAGCCCCCCATTCCAATACACACTCCACAGACAGCGCTGCAGCCCGTTCCTGACTCTGCGTCATAATTATGCTGCTTTCAGGGGAGGGGCTGCAGAGCTTGGTGATCACCCGGCTCATACATAGAAATGGCGGGCCTTGTTTTACAAGGGGCATATTTTTAAATTACTAGATAGAGACATAACAGCAGTCTACTTCTCGTAACGCTGTATCACCTGACTGTATGTATTGTATTGCTTCTGGATCTCGTGATTTGTATGTATTGTATTGCTTCTGTTCCCCCGGGTCGCCCCTGAAAAAGGGACCTTCGTGGGCGCAGTGGGCCAACCCGGTCATCAAAATTCAATAAATAAAATATATACACCCCATACATGTAACCATGCCAGCAAAGATTATCTTGGTGCATTTAGCAACCCCCCTCCCATTCCAATACATACTCCATAGACAGCGCTACAGCCCGTTCCTGACTCTGCGTCATAATTATGCTGCTTTCAGGGGAGGGGCTGCAGCGCATGGCGATCGCCCGTCTCATACATGGAAGTGGAGAGCTGGGTTTTACGAGAGGCATATTTTTAAATTACTAGATAGAAAATAGTAAAATACAGCTAAAAAGGCTCCTAGGGCAGACAGCTACACATATGAGTTGTCTGCCTGGAGCACACCGACCATTACAGTTGCTCTTTACGTTTTAAAGAGAAACAACAATCACAGATAAGTAACAGCAGTACTAAACTTAAGCACAATAATACAAGTTACATTTGAACTGCACTGGAGAAGAGCAAATGAAATAACACAATACCAATATTATATCGCTACCAAATAAACAAGAATCAACCGATGTAAGAGACAAACACGTGATGGCACTGATCTCAAAATTAGAAACTGTTAATGTCACATTTAGTTAAACACAAATTGGAGGAAGTTGACCCAAATGTAATTGAAACTATTGGGTTTGTTCAAAATCCAATAACTAATCGTCTCGTTATTCGCTGTATAGCTCACAATATTGAGCCATTCTGACAGGCTGGAGGTCAGTGAGCTTTTCCAGAGCTATTAAGGTTGGTCTTTTAACTGCAAGTGCTGCTGCCATTATCCACAGTTTCTGGGGGTAAGTGAAAAAAATGTGTGGGAAAATACCCAAAACATATAGTTCTGGGGGAAAGGGTAAATCCCTGTAAGTACAAGCCTTGCATATATTATGTACATCTTTCCCGTAAGCGAGCCAGTTTTGGGCAGTTCCTTAACATATGCAATAAGGTTCCATCTGGCTGTCCACACTTCCCACAGTTATTGTTCTTAGCATATCCTATTTCAAATAGTCTAGATGGAGTCGTAGAAAAGTAATGTGAGATTTCATATTGTATCTGCTTACCTTGGGTCTCCCTACTGCTTTGGTAGGTGCTTCTCCAGGTAGCTTGCCAGTCACTGTCCAAAATGTTGTTGAGGATCTCTGCTTCCCATTTGAGTTTAATAATAATAATTTTATTTATATAGCGCCTTTCACTATATCAAGGCGCTGAACAGATCAATAAAAACTTCAACACACAATACAAACAAAACTATAAAGATTATAAAATATGTTCTAAAAGCATAATAAATTACAATAAAATTTCACACACTAGACACTGCATTTAACTTTCCGAGAAGGCCATTCTCCAAAGATAGGTTTTCAGCTCCAGTTTAGCTGATAATGTTAGCAGTTGAGAGTAGGAGAAGTTAGTAATGAGCTTGTAGATAGCACAACCCCCTTTTTTGGGGGCTTCACACTTACTAAGCTAATCCCAGTGATCATTATGGGGGAGTGAAAATTCTGGTAACAAAACATATTTTTAAAGCAAGGCTCTAGGCTGCAAGTAATAATGGAATTGGAATTTCTGAAGTTGGAATTTTTCTCTGCGTTCCGAGGATGACATTAAAATGTTAGACTGTTCGGATAAGAGATCCTTGAGCCTTAATATGCCTGCCTTGGCCCATTCTGGGTTGGTTAAAACTGATTTTCCCTTCAGTCAGCCAGGGGTTGTTCCAAATGGTGGTGCAATGTAGAGGGAAATGATCTGGGTTGAGTTTCTGATTCATTTTTTTAAGGAGTCTAGAGGCTTCAGACAGACAAGGGTTATCCCGAAGGCTGGCCAGGATGGGGGTACACAAAAAAAATCCGATATTATATGTGGGTTTGTAATACCTCTTCAGGATGTTCTTGGCCTGATGGGATATGCTTGCTATTGCAATGCTATCTGAGTATGTTTGTTTATTGATAAAACATTGAAACTGACATTTTTCTAATGATGGGAACATAGCGAGGGTCTGTTTTCCAGCAAACACATCTATAATCCTGTTTACAAACAAAATGTTTTATATTTATGAGAAGCTTGTCCTAACGAGAAAGGTAAGAAACAGATGTGTACTGAGACACATTGGCGATTTCTCTATAAAGGGAGGACTTCACTGTGAGCCAGGAGGAAGGGGGTCAGCGTGTAGTGCAACAGGCTGACCAATGATTTGGAACTGGATTGGGGGTGCTGATGTTCTCTGAAAGGAAAGCTACACCCAAAACTTGAAAAAATATATGTTGTGCAGAGTGTTTCAATTTGTATGTGAAGTTCTTGTGTTTCCTTCCCTCTGACTGGTATTAGGAGTTTTCCCAAATTAGCCTGCTAGCTTTATGCTAGTTTTACAACCCCTGGGGATCTTCATACCTGATAGCTTAATTGTATTTCTGGTTCCCACAGTGCATTTTGTCTCATGTGACTGTGATGTAAGAGACCCCCAACATTCAGCACACACATGCCAAACAAACTAAATATCTTGGAAGCTTTACAAGCTGCACAAAAATTACCAGCAGCAAAGTTTTTCAGGTCAGTAAAACCTTTAGGATGAGGGTGGTCACCAAGCTGAATTCTACAGATTTTAAAATATAGCCATCTCTATTGTTGTGAACTGATTGTAATGCAGTGCTTTCTGCTGGATTTATGGGCTCTGCTACATCACCATTACATGAAACAAGGTGCATTATAGGACAAAGAAATACAGTAAAGCTGTTTGGTTTGGAGATCTCCAGGGGTCATAAAACCACCCTAAAGCTAGCAGGCTAATTTAGGGAAAAACTCCTAATACCAGTCAGAGGGAAGGAAACACTAGAACTTCACATACAAATTAAAACACTCTGCACAACATATATTTTTTCAAGTTTTGGGTGTAATTTTCCTTTTGAAGGCAAGAGACTGTACTATTTCAATATATTCACCTGTAAGTCTGACCTAACTATAGGAAAGCTAAGTCTGTATTTCTATTATTTAAAGGAGTAGTACACTCCCATATCTTGTAAATGTTATTTGTTTGCTTGTCAACAGATAACTCTTTTTGTGTAGCTGTTGGGGATATCTTTGTTTGCTTTAGTTTGTTTTCACTGTTCACACCAGCCCCTGTAACTAGTCTGGGGGGCTCCATAATCATATGAGAAAATTATGTGTCAACACCCTTTAGACTCTACAGTATTTATTTAGCTAATTAAAGGTTTCAGCAGGAAAGGAACACAGCTGTTAGCTGACTTCCAGATGTTTTCGGGAGGGGGGGATGATACAGAGAGGGTATGATAGCACAAGAACACAAGTACAGTTACAGGTTGATAATCCAATTACAGAGCAAAATAGCTTAATAATACATAGAGAAACAGGTACAGTTACAAGTTGGCAATCCATTTACAGTGTAGAAGCAGCGTTCAAGTGCAATATAACAATGAGGTTAAATACAGTAACAAGGCATGAATAGCTAGATTTAGCATAAAAGTGCAGTATTACAAGGGGTTTGGTACAGAACTAGGCAAGATAGATTTATACATGCCTGTCTGCTTAGTTTGAATGCAACAAAAGTTGCAGCAAGGTCTGAAATACCATATTTACCTTCAGTTAGCTTTACAAACTGTCTTAGCTGTAATGCAAGGTTTTTTTCCTTGAAACTATATTCAATCTGTGCATTTCTAGAGAGTTTTTTTTCATGTTATGTATACTTTCAGCATACAAATACATGGTGTAAATGTGTGCTGTGGCATCATGTTCTCATATGCTAATGCAGCTGTCGGACAATGAGATTTCAACAACCAGAAAATGGAGCCCCCCTCCACCAGGCTAGTCACAGGGGCTGGTGTAAAATCAAGCTAAAGCAAATGCATGTATCCCCAGGGCCCTTAAGAGGGAAGGGGACCAGGGGATAATTCCAAGGGCCCAGCACCAAGAGCAGTGTTGGGTAAGTTACTTTTTCTATTACTTTCTATTACTTTTGGAAACTTGTTCCAGAAAACTCTGTGCAGTCACTAGCAAGGATGGAGTACTACTGGAAAAAGTAACACGCCCTACAGTTACAATTACTGGTGTCTTTTTATACAAAAGAATTGTGTAACTGTAACTGATTACATTTATTTGAAAGTAACTAATAACTAGCCTATTACTTTCAAAAAATGTCATCTGTTGTCATTTATATTATTTTGTATTGATTTTGTATAAAAAGAAATAAGTAACTATAACTGTAAGGTGTATTATTTTTTCTAGTACTTCTCCATCCTTGCTAGTGACTGCATAGAGCTTCCTGGAACAAATTTCCAAACATAATAGAAAAAGTAACTTACCCAGCACTGACCAAGAGGGACCCAGGCCACCCAGCATACTGTATGCAGGAAAGGGGCTGTGAACTGGTAGGGCCTCAGTGTCTGAACTTTCCCCGGGGCCTGGAATTCCTCTCAAGGGGCCTGTGCATCCCCTAACAGCTACACAAAAAGAGTTGTCTGTTGACAAGGAAACAAATAATATTTACAAGATAGGGAAGTGTACTACTCCTTTAATTCCTATTATGTTAAAGGTTTTCTCCTGCAAGCCCTTTTTTTTCTATTTTGGCCATTGTGTCAATAAAGAAGCTCTTAGCACAATATTCAGACTTAAAGTGCATTTTAATAAAAGGGGTATAATTTTGAATTTGTGGAGTAACCGTCATTCCGAAGGGGCACGCTAAATCTAGTTTAAGCAATTTGAAAAAACACATTCCTTCCTGATACAGGGAAAGGAATGGAGTGAAGTTTGATAAGACAGAACCGACACTTTAGCTGGGGTTCAAGGATTTAGCCTTGTCTTGGTCTAGGTGCCCAGGGTGCACCACCTTTGCAGAGGGATGAGTATGGGCACAAGGACATGGAGAGAGGTGAACATGGGTGAAGGTTTGTGGCAGCCAGCTGTGAGAGCAACACTGTCGTGTGCTCTGACAGGTGGGTTTGTTATACTCTGTATTGAACTGTGGTCAAATAAACAGAAAACGACAAATAGGATAAGATAAAAAGCATTTAATGTCATTTAAGTAATAGCTAAATCAGCTAGCAGTGGTTCTTGTTCATCTTTTAACAAACAGTTCACGTAAGGTGTTTTCAGTCATGCTATCTTCATTATGAGGAATCTGTGATATAGGTAAACATGAGGAATCTTAACTGATTGTACTCAGTAGCTCTGTGTGAAGTCTGAACCATCCATTGATTCTCCTGATACAAAATGGCCGCCCAGGGTAGAATTAAGAGACATGGGATTCTATGCTGTTGTAATAATTTCGCTACTGTGGTACAACAGGATTCTGACTTCAGTATTGTGGCACCACAGCATCTCTCAATGTATGGGTTTCTGTACGCAACACTCAACTATATACTGTATTTTCAGTCATCTTGATTCTGGTATTGGGGTTTTGCGACAAAGATTCATATCCACGCTGAGGTGAGACCCACCAAAATCATTTCAATTGTGACCTTGGCTAGAACTGGAATCCATGTCCTCGCTTGAGCAAAACTGCCACTTTAAGCATGCTCACACCTTTAACTCTGTTCCTGTCTCTCTCTGTCTCTTCTCACTGCATGACCATAGGATGAACCCTTTGGCCACTGGGACGGTTGGTTTAAAGACCATTACATCTGTGAGATTTCTTCCTCAAAGTATGGCATGCTTCTGCCCTTGCAAAAGGTCCATCCAGGTAAGTGCCAGAAAGGGAATATATGAAAGAACTTGCTTGTTCAGATTGCATGTTGATATACAACAATGTGCATATGAACATAAGCTACAATTACATTTGCTGAAATTTTCTGGAAATACTACAAATTGCTGGTAGGTGACAGGAAATATTGTGAAGCACATTAAATGATCTTGCACCAGTATCTGATAATGTGAATAAATTCACTTAGGACCTGAATGAAATTGTATAATGCAGCAGTATTGTTAGACACCGTGACAGTTTTTTCAGCAACAATGTATGTCTGACAAAAAACATTAATATAATCATTCTTATTTAAAATTCTTTTATTGATGAACTGATATATGGGATTTTAAAGATTTTTTAATTTCCTACTCTTGTGCCGCACCCCATGAAAAAATTAAATAGCTTGGTGTCATGCCAAAACTGTTTACCATAAGAAATTTGTTAGCGCCATCCTAATACATACATTGTATGAAACATGAATCTAGTACGTACACTCAATAGGTAACCTCAGCGGAAGAGATTTTTTTTTTAATTGCAAATGGCCATCTCCAATGACTTGAGTCATTAATTATGAAAATAATTATAAAAGCTGTTTTAAAACTGGCCGAGGAGATTAAAGATATACTGAGCATGACTCTAAGGATGTCAAACATGCTCCTTTGCTACAAAACTATAAGATGAAAATTTTTGCTAACAAGTGCTGTGCTTTAAGAGACTGTCTTGTTATTGTATACATTTTACTGTGTGCACTGGCCTTGTCAAGTTCAAGGGATGTTGGAGACCAATTGAATTGCTGTAATTATTTATTTTAAATGCAATACTTGCGTGCATCGCCATAATTTAGGAAAATTACATAAATTGTACCGTTATTCCCAACTATGGTGTCATTACTGTGAATTGTGACCCATAACTGTGACATCTTGGTGGTTTTTTAGAAGCGACAGCTAAACTAAAAGCTATCAAAACCTATTATTTCCCCTGCCGTGGCTGCACCCGTGTGCACAGACCCACTACTTATTGACAAATGTCTTTTTTTAGTTTTGCAGTTAAAAAAAGAGGCTTTTATTTTAGTTGTGTGTGGTCCTGTCTGTAAAAGCGCTGTTGCGCTGTCACCTGAGTTGCACTTTTAGTACAATCACGCCTTTACAAACAGACTGTGTGACATGTAAAAAAAACTAAAAAGTAAGCCTTTTTTTTTTTGCCTCTTTTTTAATTGTAAAACAAAAAAACATACATTTGTCAGAGAATTATGTAGCTTTGGATGGATCTGTCCAAATGAGTAGAATTTTATTTGGAGGGGGGATGACTATTAGGTTTCAGTGGTCTCACTCTGTTTTCTTTCAGTTTCAGATGTAGCACCCTACAGATTAACCATAACTATAAAAATGTATAAAATGGATAGAGAAATTACTGTGTCCTGATTGGTCAGCAGGTGTGCAATGTTGACTACTGTTGCATTACCATTGGTTTAAAAAAAAAAAAAGTGCTGCCAATCAGGATACATCACTCTCACATATCAGTGCCTTTAGTAAAAGTATCCTGACTGCCAATACTGACATGGCCACCACCTTTACTCTCACTAAAAAAAGTTAGCTATTCCTTAACAATGAAACTTACTCAAAATATATAAAGAATAGTAATTAAATGCACTTTTTTTTATAATCCCCCTTTTTAAATACACCAATTAAAACATGATGTATAGCACTACTCATAGCTTTACTTTTTGGGAGCTTCTTTCCTGGCCATCAAACCTTCCCTTCCTATCCCTGCCTGACTACCAGTGAAGTCTTTGCTGCTTAATCCTGCCCAGATAAAATTGAATCCCTTGCTTTACTGAAGCCGTGTGTGTGTGTGTGTGTGTAGAGGTGAACATTCTGCCAGTAGACTTCTGCAGAAGTTTAAATTCTCGCATTCCATGATAAACACATTCCATCTTCTAAATGTGTGGAAAGACAGATGATAGACAGGTGGGTGGACTACTTTTTACTAGTCATTGTTAACAAAAGAAAATGAATGTTTTTAAATTTAAAAAGTTTGCTTTTTATTTTCGTTTTGCAGTTTCCCCATTTTATAAGTGCAGTAAGACATGGCAGGATGTGGGTAGTTAAGTGATAGCACACTGAACAAGTGGACATGCTGTGAAGCTAGAGGGGGGAAGAGTCAGGAGAAATATGAGGAAGTACTTCTTCACAGAAGGAGTGGTGGATTCCTGGAACAGCCTTCCAGCAGAGGTGGTGGGGGCAGAAACGGTGGTCTTCAAGAATGCATGGAATAGGCACAAGGGAATCCTAGTGGAAAGTGGGGGAGGGAGACAAAAAGCTGGAGATCAGGCATGGTCTGTGGTAATAGTGTAGGTAGAGAGAAATGGGCAGATTGGATGGGCCAAGCGATCTTTATCTGCCATCAAATTCTATGTTTCTGTGCTTCTGTGAAGTCACTCAGCATAAATGCCTTGTGCCTCACAATACACCCAGGTGTACGTTTATCTCAGAACCACCTACACAATGTTGGGTCTTACTGCTTACCTAAAAAGTACCAGACTATGAACTACATAACACAGGGTGGGACAAATCAGTTTGTGAGCTGGTATTCAGTTTGGCCAGTAGCTTTCAAAATCTGGTAGTCAAATCAGTTTTTTAATGGCAGTCATTCTTAAGGGCTCAAAAATTCATCTCTTGAGCAGGTAACCAGTTAGCTGATATCTTTCAAAATCTGATAGCCAAACAGTTTTTTTTAGTAGCCATTGGCCAGCTGGCTTTCTGATTTGTCCAACCCTATCACAATGGCATAATTCCATCTCAGGGCTTTGCAGACAATTAACCACTCAGTCTTGGCTGTCATGGTTTATTGTGTCCCTAAGACCCCTTCATGGAATTATACCCTTGTAACTGACTGTCGGGTGTGGTTTATTCTGTGTGTAATGCATGCTGCATAACGTACAATAGTGTGTTTTAATATAAAGCTATAGTATGTTGTAAAAGTTTCAGTTAATATTTAATCTTCCATTTGAAGAGCTAGTGGTCAGTACTGCCTAAAATCAATATTCGTTTTTAGAAGCAGTCAACAATTACCCGTAATATCAGAGGTAATTTTTCTTTTCCCCTTGGTTAATTAGAAGATTTTTTTACCTGATGTTAGTACGTGTGATGTGTGAATGTCTAGTTCTGTTTCTCACTACATAAGAACTTATGAAAGGTGCCAACAGAGGAAGGCCTATCAAGACTGCTCATATTGGGGAGTCCCAAGCAGCAATTAAGGACTCCATCCCCCCTCCCCAACTACTACCCCTTCCTTTCCGTCAACTCCCTTTTTGGTCCTGACGTTAGCCTTTGCCGTGCCCCACCCCCTCTGAAGCCTTCTACTCTCTCCAGTGAAGCTGCCTCCACAGGGAGCTCGTTTTACCTTTCAACCACCCACTCCATGATGAAATGCCTCCTGAATATTTCACCTCCGCTTAAGTCAATGTACCCTCGTATTCTTACTGCCAAGTAGACTGTGGCTATCTTTGCTCACCTTGTTAATACACTCATGTACTTAAAGGTCTCAGTCATGTCCACCCTCTCCCTCTCCTTCCTATCCTCCACGGAGGACATGCACAGGTCCTCCAGCCTCTCCTCTATGTTCTACCCTACTGACCTTTAACCATTCTTAGTCGCTGTTCTGTGGACCGCCTCTAGCAGGTTAATGTTCTTTTTACAGGTAGCGACGCCAGTACTGCACACTGTGCTCCAGGTGCAGATGCACCAGAGATTTATATGATAGCAATATTTTATTTATTTATTTATGGCATTTTGGGAACCGGGTAAGCCCACCAGGACCCAGGGTCTCTATTTCAGGGATGACCCTGTCACAATGGTGTAATTCCATTTCAGGGTTTTGGGGTCAACAAACCACTCAAGCTTGGTTGTCATGGTTTATCGTGTCCCCAAGACCCTTCCATAGAATGATACCCTTGTAATTGACTGTCGTCCTCACACTTGCTGGACTGTGACATCCTCCCACCTGCTGATCCCCCTGGCAATGCAGCCCTGCATTCTGTTAGCTTTTGCTGCCACCTTGCTGCAGTGTAAGAAGTGCTTTCGGTCACTGGTAATCAGCATCTCCAGGTCTTTCTCCTTTTCGGATCTGGTAACCAGGACCCCTCCCAGCCTGTACTCTGTCCTTGGATTGATGGCTCCAGTGTGCATAACTGTGCAGTTCTTCGCACTGAACCTGAGTTGCCATATTCTGCTCCACCTCTCTAGCCTGACCAGCACTTCCTTTAGGTCCTGTATCCCTTTCGTTATAACCACAGGCATCCCACAGAGCTTTGTGTCATCCACAAACCGGCAAATTTTGCCCTTTATACCTTCTCCAGTGTCGTTAATGAAGATACTAAACAACACTGGCCCAAACACTGAGTCCTGTGAGACACCACTGGTGACTTCCATAGAGCCTGAGATCCACCCTCCCACCACTTTTCTTTGGTCCTGTCTTTCAGCCAGTTGGCTACCCATGCAGAAAGACTCTCAACTACCCTCAGACTATCCAGTTTTCTGATAAATCTCCTATGGGGTACAGAGTCAAAGGCTGTTGCTGAAGTCCAGGTGTAGGATAGCAACCACTTGGCCTTTGCCAACTGTTTTTGTGACCTAGTTGTAGAAATTGGTCGGGTTTGTTTGGCAGGATCTCCCAGCAATGAATCCATGCTGTTGCCCGTCCCGGAGACTGTTTTCCTCCAGACAGCCTGCCAGTCTTTCCTTAAGGATGGCATCAATGAGCTTACCCATGATTGAGGTCAGGCTGCCCAATCTGTAGTTGTCCAGGTCATCCCTGGGTCCACTTTTTGTGGAGCGACACCAGATGCACCGTTCTCCGGTCCAGTGATATATAACCCCTGATTCAAGTGAACTATTGAACAGCTCCTCCAGCGGATCTACAAGTTCCTCCACTAGTTCCCGCAGCACTCTGGGATGGATGCTGCCCATGCCTGGACATTTATCGATCTTGAGGGACAACAAACCTTTCTTCACCCTGTCCTCACTGATCTTTTCTTCTGTGTTCCCCCCATGCACCCCTCTTCCTCTTCCCACCCTGCAGTACTGGGCCATCCGTTTCTTTTGTAAAGACTGAAAAGAAGTGCTTATTTAATACCACTGCCTTATACCCACTATTTCTTTACCCACCCACCCTCCCCTCTTTTTAACTGTATGCCATCTTTCTTATCCCTTTTTTCATTAATATACGTAAAAAAGGGCTTTTTCCCCCTTTCTTAATCCCTTCTGCAAGCTGCAGTTCCTTCTTGGCTTGGGTCAGCCGAGTTGCTTTTCCTGCATGTTTAGCTTCACTCTGGAACTGCTGTCTGTCCTCATCTCTCTGGGTCCTCCAAAGCTTCCCATTGGCATTTCTGGTGCCCCTGACTGCCTCTGCTACCTCTTCTCCAGAAAAAAAATGGCCACCACATTTGGCATAGAAATACCATTGTAGACCTGGCAAGGGTGGAGCTTGAAAAAGTAAAAAAACAAAAAAGACTCATGGGCCCAGATATTCAAACTGCGCCATTTTGTGGCACAAGCCCTTGCGCTGCTCAAAAAAGTTGCACAGGGTGTAGCAGGCGATATTCAATGGAGTCGTGCTATTGCGAACTTATTTGAATATCGCCCTGGCCACACCCACTGTGCATGGCGCAGTGAACTGCGCGAGCGCAAGCGGTCAGCGGAGCATTGAGATGTGGTGGCGCTAGTTCCATTGCGCACATGCACAGCACCTGCGAGATTCAACGGTGACATGCAAATGGGGCTATAATTGTAGCAAGAGCATGAGGGGCTATTTGCATCTAATTATGCCCCATTTGCATGCCATTAGCATGCAGGTGGCCGATCCTCGATGACATGCGCTTGGTGCCTCGTCAGTGGCAGCTGCCGGGGACCGACGTCCTGCAGCCCGATCGCAGGCATATAGTAATTCTCTCATTAGCCCGATCAGGGCATAATAGTAATCTCCCATTAGCCCGATCGCGGGCATAATAGTAATCTCTTATTAGCCCGATCGCGGCATAATAGTATATCTCCCTACCCCCTATTTGTACGATCGCGAGTATCATAGTATTCCTCTATTAACCTGATCGAGGGTACATAGTATTCCCTCACCCACCATTAGCCCTGATTAGGTGGCGTAACTGTATTCTCTGATTCTATTAGTCCGATCGCTGGAATCATAGTATCCCCCGATTTCCATTAGCCCAATCGCGGGTATCATAGTATCTCTCATTAGCCCGATCATGGTCATACAGTGTTTCCTGACCCCCATTAGTCCGATCGCAGGCATACCAGTATTCCCCGACCCTCCATTAGCCCAATCACAGCATATTAGCATTCTCCCCCACAGCCTGATCGTAAGAGCAACTGAACTCCCCTTCTCCCGAGTAGCCCACCTGCAGGCATCAGACCCCTCAAGTCCAGTATCCCTGGTGGTCCAGTGGACTGCGAGAAGCCCGATTGTGGCAGCATCCTCACCCTCACGCCAGAAATCCCCAGATCTAGTGGCCTTCACCCCACCCACTCCACAGAGCCCCACTCACCCCGCCTCCAACTGCCGGGTGGGCGGCAGCACCCCAGCCACCTGCCGCCTCGCTCGACTGATTGTCGGGAGCTGCATGCCATTGGTTCAGAGCATGGCCAATGAGGCAGAAAGTTTATAACAGACAGTCAGTTCAGGATATGTGAAATGAATGAATTCATTCATATCTGACCGACTTTAGGTGGCTGCACGCCCATTGACTCATGCTCTGAATCAATGGGCGGCAGCCCAGAGAGCTGTCAGTGGGCGGACACGCCCGCCGGGCTGAACGGGGCTCCGTGGGTGGGGGCCACCAGATCACCAGGGATTTCCGGCTGAGGTGAAGATGTCAGCCGCGATCGGGCTTCGTGGTCCACTGGACCACCGGGATATTGGACTTGGGGGAGGGGAGGTCTGATGCCTGGCACCGGCTACTTGGGGAGAAAAGTTTCAGTTATGTACACGATTGGGCTAATGGGGGTGGGGAGACTACTATTATGCTCGCGATCAGGCTAATGGGGGACTCTATTATGCCCGCGATCGGGCTAATGGAGGGGGACTACTATTATGCCCGCGATCAGGCTAATGGGGGAGACTACTATTATGCCCGTGATCGGGCTAATGGAGGGACTACTATTATGCCTTGATCGGGCTAATGGGGGAGACTACTATTATGCCTGCGATCGGGCTAATGGAAGTTACACTTCAGCCAGCGATCGCATGGCATGGGGGGGGGGGACAAGTCAGGGCCACCCACAGGTAGCAGCTGCTGTATTGCGCCCTGCAATGCGGCAACTCACCTAATGGGTAGCCCTCGACTTGTTCCTTTTTTTTTTTTTCAAGCGTAACTTTGTGCATGCACAGGTAGAGGTTGCACCTGCCTAACTCTGCGGCCGGGGCTGAATATCGGGCTGTGCAGTTTATGGCATGGACGCCCCCCACCTGTGCCTGCATACATTACTGATGCGCCCCAGTGCGTCGGGATTTGTGCAGGTGGACTTTTCCCTTTTAAATATTGCACCGGGGCACATTAGTGGGTTGTGCATGGCGCAACACTGTTGAGCCATGCGCAACCCTTTTGAATATCTGGGCCATGGTGCGCAGCATAGGTGGTACCTAGAAAAGTAGATTTGACAGGTACTGTAGCTTATATTTTTATTAATTGCAGCTGAAGCTAGCTTTTTTGGAAAAAAAAAAATTTAATTGCGCTGCTGCTTTATTTTTTTTGTATATTTTCTTTTTGCACCCCTACAGTCCGGGCATCCTTCCAGGGTGCTCACTTGGCTAGGCCTCTACTCTCTGCCTGAACCCATCACCTCCAGATTCATCTCTCGAACACCCAGGCAGGTCTAGCCCCCCCAGATCACCCCCCTGGGGCAGATCCGCCCTCCCGTGGCAGCCTGTCTGAAATTAGAGAGTCCTACCTGAGCGTCGAGCAAAGCATGGAATCCTGTGGAGTGATGGGCCAGCGCTGGGATGTGGGCCTGCCCCTGGAGCCCCCATCATCTTCACCGAACTGTAGTGAGGAGTTTCTGGCTTTTTGTACCCAGGAGTGCAATAGAGCGCTGATGTCAGCGCGGCAAGGTGCTGCAGACGTCCGCCGCACTCCTTTCCTTTACTTCTGCCCAAGCATGTGTAGTGTCTCTGGCTTCCACCAGGGGCTGCTATTTTGCTGGACAAGCCCTGGATCCCTCCCCAGGGAGAGGAGAGGAAAGCAGTCCACCGGATGCTCAATTCTCTCCCTCCGTCCCCTGCCGACCCCCGAGCCCGTTCCTGAACTCGGGTCGTTGGCGTGGTGCGAGGTTATACATCCAGTGCCTCAACCCTCAGTGCCACCAGGTTGGCATGCTGCTGCTTTAAATAGCTTTATGTTCACACAAAGAAAAACAGCTGTCCAGGAAAAACAACAGGCCACCAGTTAGGAGTGGCTAGCCCAAAACACAGTTAGAAGAACACTGCCATGCACTAGAGCCCAGCCCATGCAAAAGAATGCATCACTGAAAAGCTGAAATATACACATAATTGACTTTATTCACACACAGAGTGTTGGAAGACACCGACACAAGCCCCAGCGGCTTCAACCTGCTCAAGGTCTTCTTGACCTTGAGCGGGTCAGAGCATTGGGGCACTTGTCGGTGTCCTCCAACAGTACTACATTGACTCTGTTGAGCAACACTTTGTTCTAATAGTTTTAGGTGGCATTCTCCTTTTACAGGTACCTGTGAAGAATGTTGTTAGATGTTACTTCTTCCAAGGAAATGATCATCTTCAAGGTTGTTATTGCAAGTATAAATCTAATCACAGTAACAACTGTTATTTTTACTGTTAGGTTTTTAGCAAAGTGGTGCGAGCCATGTGTGCTACACAGCATCATTTGGCAGCTGGATCAGTCATTTCTAAGATGTTGATGACCAGTCCAGTAGCCAGTCAGGAGTCTTGCTAGGCTCATAAATATTTAATTAGACTTATAATTTCATTTATAACAGAGCCGTTGCTAGACATTTTGTAGTAGTGCTTGTCATTATATTGCAGTTGCAGTTCGTTAGTTTTTGGAAATGTGAACTAAGTGGTCTTGAGACAACTGGAAACACATGGCTGTTTTTAGATGAGTTTTTATTTTTTTTTTTTTCCCTAGTAATTTTGCAGATTGTACAGTGGCAAGAAACAATCTAGTGCTCTCATTGGTCAGTCTGGGACTGGAGCCATGATGTTATCCTGGCATAACATCACGGCTCTAGTCCCAGCCCACTTACTGCCGCATTAAATGTTTAAAAACAAATCATTCCCCAGACCCTAGCCATCCCTCTGATAAGCTTTAGCACTCCCGCTGACAATGTGCGCACCCCATCAACACACTGACGGCACCACTCACAAAGGAAATTCTCACTTTTCCCTCACAGTCCTTTGATTTTTCTCTCCAGTACAAAACAACTGTACTGGGAGAACCAAAAGAACAATGCAGCTCAAAAGAACCGCGCAAGATGATGCGGGCTGCTGACCGCGTGACAAAGTATATATAAAAAAAAAAGTTACATTTAGAAGTGGGACAGAGACCTGATGGCTTCGTGTTATGAATAAAAGTACAAATGTAACACTTACTCTACTTTTTTCAGCAAGCTGCTGCACATATCCAAATTTGCCCAGTGTTTCCTCCTTGTTTCAGCCAAAAAAAAAAAAACTGAGCGACCTGACTGTCCAAGAAATCAGAAACAGGCTGCCACCTCATCCCAACCACCTGAGGCATGACAATATCCCATGATATACCACACCATTTCATGTCTTATTGCTTAATTATGAACTGGAGACCATACATCTAAGAAGATGATTGGCCAGCAGCTCTTTGAAGCCGTGATGATATCTAGCTACATCATCACGGTTTCAAAAAGCCTCCAACTAACAGCCTTGTCACTGCCACAACTTCCTCCCCTTGCCAACTGCAGCAGCCCCCTATATCTTGCATAATGTTCCTATCGAGGGCTCGTCAAACTGAAAAAAAAAAAAAATGGAAAAGACCCCCGACTGGCCACACCGTGACAGTCTGTGTCTTTTTTTTTTTTTTCCGGCTGGCAGCTTCCTATTGAAACAGCCGCTCCCGCCAGTGACAAAACTCCTACTGCAGCGTCTCCACATCCCTTACTGCATGGCACAGAACACCACAAGAAAGCCTGCTACAGATCAACGAGATGACCGCTATGAAAATAAAACAATTAAACTACCAAATAAACACAGTCCCGACAATATGCTGAACAGATAATGTGCCACCGACCACAGCATATAGTACAGCACCCGTTCTCCACAGAAAACAAACCAAAACGGCTGTCAGCTACTCGGGGTACTTACCAACTATCCAAGATGAAACGCAAGTTTCCACCTACATTCCTCATATTCAAATCGTGCTTCTCAGCACAGGGGCATAACTGCAGCTAAACGGACCAGGTTAAACTCACAAAAAGCTTACTTTAAAACCAGGAGTAGTATTGCCACGGTGCAACAGAGTTCCACAAACTTCAACAGCGCCACCTGCTGTCCACAGCCCTCCAGGAACTTTTTTCTGAAAAGGTACTCCTCCAACAACCCCATAAATTGCATTTTTATAAGGTTTTAAAACCTTTTTTTCTTCTAAAACATTTAAACCAGTTCATAACAGCAGTAATGCACTCCAGGGTGTGGTATATCATGGGATATCATCACTTCTCAGGTCGTTGTACGTACTCGGCCTGTGGCCTCGTGCCCAACCACCCAAGACATGACGATATCTCATGATATACCACACTCTGTCATGCATTATTGCTTAATTATACAATGGGGTCCTAGAGTCATCCATTCTGATTGGCTGACTGGCATCTTTTACCCATGTTAAATCCTGGCATAAGCCATGGGAAAAGGTTTTAGTCAGCCACATCTAAAACAGAAATCAGTCTGACCCCCAAAAAAACTCCAGTTTGCCATCTTCTTTTCCCACTAAACCACCAGTAAAACTGCAGTAGCAGCTAAACAAATTTTTAAGACACAGTAATGTTGAATGGGGGAAAGTAACACACAGTGTCAGTGGCTCAGTAGGTAGCACACTTGCCTCTGAGGCTGGGAGATCAGAGAGCTGTGGGTTCAGTTCCCACATCTGGCACTTGGGTTAATATCCCAGTACTGACACTGTAGTGCAGCATGAGAGGGGTGCTGCACTTCTGAGGTGCTGTCTTTCAGATGAGACGTTAAACCAAGATCCCATCTTCCTGGATTGGTGGTAATTCAGGTGGATGTTAAAGATCCCATGGCACTTATTGAAAAGAGTAGGGGAATTTCCCCGGTGTTCTGGCCAAATTTCCCTCATTCACTAAAAAATACCACCAACAGCTTAATCTGGTTCAAGATCAGTTGGCATTCATCTGTATCCTCCTCCTCCCCTGGGTTGTGCCTGAAAATAGGCAGGATTTGTCTAGTGCGCTTACCCGGTCAACAATAACTAAATAAAAAAAATAAAAAAGGACAGCTATGGCTATTAGTTTTACAAATTACGACACGAAAGCATAGCCATTACACTGCCCACGTGGTTATGCATAAGCGCGTGCCCAATATGACGGCTTCGCTTTTCTACCACGACTTATAAATGCAGTAACCCTTCAAACAGTGGGATATACCCACATGGGAGGCACAACAGTGTTCCAGTGAAGTGCCGCCCCCCCCCACCGTAATCCCTTCCCCTCTGCTCAAGTGATGATGATAATAAAAATTTTATTTTTATCCAGGTACATATATTTAGGGATAAATCCCTATTTTCAAATAATGCCCTTTGCAGGGTACAAACAAGACTATATAAACAATCAGAACAATAAAAAGGAAGGAATGTAACATATTGGTTACAACATGCACTTAGAACTCAATTAAGTTACATCATGTGTAGCATTTATAGTGTGTTTGTAAGGACTTCCTTAGTGCATTTTGAAACTCATTTATAGAATTCTTAGCTTTTCATTCAGTTTCTAGCCCAGAGGAGTAAAGCAGGGATCCTCCTTCCCCCACTGGAAGGTAAGGTTGGGGTCTTGAGGCAAGGTGGGATAAGGTCGGGCCGATTGTTCACATCGGAGAGAGTCGGGGGGTCAAAGAAGAGGAGGATAAAGAGAGTTAAAAAAAAAAAACAACATTAAACTTATGCCAGCATTGGACTTTGGGGCAGATAAGGGAGTTATCCTGGAGTGATTAGCACTAGGAAAGGTGATCTTTAATGTCTAGTCAGGGTTATTGTCCTCGCGTCCTCTTGCCCCTGCCTAACTGCTTTACCCCTGTGCAACTCGTAGGCCTTTTACATGGTCCTAGCTGAGTTTGAAGTCATTAATGTTTTTTTTCACCCATCACCTCTGCTGGAATGCAGTTCTGTGGCTCAACCACTTTCTCTGTAAGATAAAACTTTTTTATGTCCCTCCTGAATCCCCCCCCCAGCTTCCAAAACAGTTTTACACTGTATGCATTTTATAAGTGCAGAAACCCTGTCCAGGGCATCGGTGTATCAGACATGAATGCACTTCACGAGTAGTTGCAGGGACATGTGGCCTTCGACCTCATTCTTCACACTCACCTGTATTGAGACTTGATGCCTGATAGACCCTCCCTCCATGGGTTATAGCTTATGTACGGTCTTGCACTTGTTGAGAATGAATATCGTGTGTTTCAATAAAAATAAATAACCACAGCGACATATTTCAGGCGATGCAGTTATTTTGTTACTGGATCAATACTTAAGCTACTATCACTGTGCAAAAGCTGAACGACATGAATGCAAAATCTCACATTACTTAACTCCGTAGCGTATATAAAATACAGCAAAGGCAGGCTTAAAGGACCTTTGTCTCCTTCTGCCATCAGATTCAGTGTTTCCATGTGTAACAGGAAATTCCTCAGAAATACGTAGGAAGGAAGCTGTGAGTCTAGAATGGTATTGTCTGGTACCAGCAGCGACGAAAAGGAGGAGCTGTAATACAGTGTTTATTTGGAAGGGAAGCAGTGCTCTCTACGGTCTTGCCCAGTTTGAAACTATACAGAGCCAAAAAAGATATCACAATTTCTTGTTTTCACTATGGGTATGTAAAATAGTATTAATATTTACTACATTCCAAGCTGCTGGTATGCAGCTTTAAACAGTCAATCGGTTACTGCCAGAGGTCGTGCCTGCCAATACTATATCTCTTTCTCTCTCTCTTGTTCTAAGTCTCGCTCTATCTCTCTTTGTGCATTTCTCAGTCTCTCTCCTGTGTAATTTTTTTTTAAACTTTATTTTATTGTTCAGCAAGTTTACATACATATCAAGTCAGCATACATTGGTACATCTATTCAACATAGAGAGAATAATATTCTTAAAACATTGTGCTATTATTACGGTGCAGACAGTACAATATTGGGATCCTCCCGTACAGTATGCGTACCAGGGTTAAACACGTCCTCGCTCTTGCAACTTGTTGCATGCCATAAGATAATTTGAAGGGGACAAGACTCTTAAAGGGAAACACTGGAAAAGGCACAGCTTTACCCGGGCACTACAGAAATGCCTGATCAATGCTTTCAGACAGTAATTTTGTTTTAATTCCCCTCCAACTGCATTTTTACTGATTTTAAACAGTTTCCTTCAACTTTCACTTTCTATTGCTGGCAGCCACTGTTTCATGAGTAACAGCGAGCTTACTGAGCTCACTTTATGCTAATATGTCCTGCCAACCAATGACAGAGGTCAAACAGACATATTAGCATAAAGTGAGCTCAGGAACCTCACTTCTGCTCATGAGATGGTGGCTGCCAGCAACAGAAAGTGGAAGTTGTGGGTAGTTGTTTTAAATCATTAAAAAAAAAAAAGTTGTTACTGTCTGATAGCACTAATTGAGAGTTTCTGTAGTGTCTGAGGAAAGCTGTGTCTTTTCCAGTGTTTTCAATTTATGGTGAATTTAGGAATGGTTATGGTCTATGGTGAATGGAAATCCACACATTAAAAACCCCATGTGTACCAAAATTGTGACATCACTGCTATGGTCCAACTGGTTTCTATCACTAGAAAGTGCAAGTAGGAGGTAGAATTTATTTTCTATTATTAAAAATCCTCGTGCCAGTAGTCTTTGATCGTGCTTAACTTTCAGTTTTCTCACAAACTGCAGACGCAGCTGCAGGTGTTTGTCTGCATTGTGCGGTCTTTACTCCTCTGCCATTTTGCAGTCTGCAGACACGGCCGCAGGTGTTTGCTTACATTGCGCAGTCCTTACTTCTCTGCCGTCTTGCTGTCTGCAAACACAGCCACAGATGTTTGTTTGACTACATTGTGCAGTCCTTACTTCTCTGCCATTTTGCTGTCTGCAGACACGGCCGCAGGCATTTGTTTACTTTGTGCGGTCTTTATTTCTCTGCCATTTTGCAGTCTTCTATTGTTTTTGTGCCCTAAGAGGCTGATTTTTTATGTTTGCTTGTACACGCAGCTGAAAAGCGAACTTTTTGTTACAATGAGGCTATTTCAGAGGTGTGTCACTGTCAGGACCAATGCAACTTGAGCTGCACTGAGTGTGGCAGTGACAGGCCAACGATTAGCCAAGTTGATTGTGATAGTATTCTCTGCCTGCTGGGCAGAAACTTTGTGTAGTTCAAAAGAGCGAGCCGCTCCTATCGCTGCCCGGCAAGCAGATGACATCCCCCGCCAAGCCGGCTCAATGAGCCCCATCTTTGCACTCCTCCATCAGAAGCACCTTCGCTTCCAAACCCCTTTCCTGCAAAATTTACGTTTTGTTTTTTTCCCTGCTGGTGTGGTCCTGTATAACAACCCAAAGGAAGTACTTATTGGCTGACCTGAAGAAAAGAGGTCTCAAACTAGCCAAACAGCAGTGGCAGAGGACCCATGCAGACCCGAAAAGAGACTGCCCCATGCTTCAAATTTCTCTGCTGCAGTATCAGAAAGCACAATCTGCCGCAACTCTGAAGGATGTCCAAGGGTTATTACAGTCTTTTACCAAGAAGACTTGAACTCTTGTGTACCCTCCTGCCCAGGTGAAATGTTGGACTACTGTAGACATGGGATAGCTCCCTGCGGCAACTTGTACTTCCTATTTTCCCGTCCAGTGGCTATGAACTGTCCTGCACACTTGGCTCTACTTCTTCCACTACTATAAGGACCTGTTGCACTAACAAGGTATGCGTACTGGCTGGGCTCTGCACTTCATAGGGATATGTTCGCTGCTGCTGCTAGCGGGGGGGATTCTCCTCTCAGACTCACGCTGATGCTGTAACTGATCACATCACAACCCAGAGTATTGCACAGAGCAGCGGGTGGGTGGGGTGCTGGCGTATCCCTTTGTGCGCTTCCTCATGCACACACTGTCCTGGAAAATTGACCCCGAGGATGAGGTTGGAGCCTGCTTTTTGTGTCTACTCCCTGTACCTATGGTTGTCAATGCTGTGGGACTCTTGATAAAATCTTGGGATATCCAAGGGCAGCAAATATCGCTTGATGTGCTCGGCATTCAGACCTCCCTTTTTAGTCTGTACAGCGGGATGTCTCCTCCCAGCTTCTCCTGCAGTGGGGCCCAGGATCATTGCATTGTTTCACAGTCCTGACTGTGACTGGTGCAGTCTACTATTGACAGCTTGTCAGCTGGCTGAGTAACATGGGATACGGCCACTTTTAATCAAGGAACATAGAATTTGACAGCAGATAAGGCATGTTTAGCCCACCTAGAAGTATCGAATTATAGAATTGTTCTGGCAGAAAAGGACCAGTCGACCCATCGAGTCTGCCTGAGATAGCCCCACCACCTAGTCTGCCTATTTTCCCTGCCTGCAGTATCACCACAGATCCTTCTTGATCTCTGGCCCATTCACCCACCCCTTCCCTTTCCCTAAGATTCCCTTATGCCTCTCTCATGCATTCTTGAACCCCCACCACAGTTTTTGCCTACACCACCTCAGCTGAAAGACTGTTCCAAGATTCCACCACTCTTTCTGTGAAGTACTTCTTCACATCTCTCCTGAATTTAATCCCCTTCAGCTTCTTAACTGTCCTTGAGCAGCTTTTTGTTCTGAAAAATACTTCCCCTTTGTACATTGTTTAGCCCCATGAGGTATTTAAAAGTCTCGATCATATCCCCCCTCCCCCCTCTCTTCCAGGGTGTACATATTTATGTCCTTTAAGCTCTTCTCGTAGGGCTCCTGATATAGACCCTGCACAATTTTAGTTGCCATCCTCTGGATCACTTCCACTCTGTCTACGTCCTTTCTGAGATGTGGTCTCCAGAATTGGACTCAGCATTCTAGGTGGGGTCTTTCTAGTAATCAATACAGGGGCAACACCACCTTCCTCTTTCTGCTGGTGATACCTCTCCTTATGCAGCCCAGCATCCCACTCGCTCTCCCAGCTTCCTTGTCACACTCCCTGGCCACCTTTAGGTTATCTGATATGATCACCCCAGGTCATCCGATATGATCACCCCCAGGTCTGTTTCCTGCTTGGTGGTCACCTGTACCACCCTCCTTATTCTGTTCTCTGTCCCTGGGTTTCTGCGCCCCAAATATATTATTTTGTGCTTTTTCGCATTGAAACCTAGCTGCCATACCCTTGACCACTGTTCAAGTTTTTTCAAGTCTCTGTTCATCCTTTCCTTCCCCCAGAGTGTCTACCCTATTGCAGAGTTTGGTATCATCCATAAAGAAGCAGACCTTCCCTTCCAGCTCTTCTGCAATCTCGCTTAAAGGCATTAAAGAGAACTGGTCCCAGCACTGATCTCTGAGGCACCGCACTGGTCAACCTTCCTTCCTGTGAGTGAACTCAGTTTATTACCACCCTCTGCTGCTTATCCCATAACCAGTTCTTTACAGTTTACCACCTTTGGAGACCTGCCCCTAAGCTACCCAGCTTGCTTACTTGCCTGCTATGTGGAACAGTGTTGAACAGTGAAGCGCTGTGGAGGCATGTGTGATTTTGTATTTCTTTGAAACTTGGCTTTCCCAGCCAAATGCCCTTTGGGGTAACCATTGCCTCAGTGCTTGCGCACAGAGGTTCTTTGTCTTTTGAATAGTTTTTTTGTTTTAATTGGTTTCACCACAACATAACCAAGATGGACTATCTTAGGGTAGCTGGTTCATTCCACTGGGGTGTCAAACAGATGAGGCATACTGATGAGTCCTGGTAGGACGAAACACGTGTCTATGTCTTCTGTTAGCACCCTGTGCAAACTGTGTGAGAGGCCTTTCGGCACCATACATTTCTGCTTAAAGCTGAACCAGCATAACATTCTGTGGTGATTTGCATATGCAGCCCATGATGCTTTGTGTTGTAGGGGCATGTGTGATTTTTGTATTTCTTTGAAACTTAGCTTCCCAGCCAATGCCCTTTGGGGTAATCATTGCCTCAGTGCTTGCGCACAGAGGTTCCTTGTCTTTTAAATAGTGTCGAATGCCTTACTAAAATCTAGGTAGACCATGTCCACTGCTCCACCCTGATCTAGTTCCTTGGTCACCCAGTCAAAGAACTGTATCATATTCATTTTACATGACCTCCCTGTCGTGAATCCACACTGCCTCAGATCTTATAATCAGTTGGATTCAGAATATTCTACAGTCCTTTCTTTTGGCAGTGATTCTTTTAACTTTCCCACCACTAAAATCAGATGGACTCAAGCCTGTGTCCCATGTTCCTATTTCATACTGAGTTTAATTGTTCTACCTCTCAGTAGAGCTTTAGGCATTCCTTTCTGGATGAAGCTTTTAGTACTGAATAGTGCCATTCCAATGCCCATACAGACTCCCTGTGTAGTGAGACTTGCTACACAGCTTCGCATGCGATGATCTGCGATCCCATATACGGTATTGTCTCTCAGATGCTGAGTCTATTAATGGAATTGTAACTTTCATTGTATTACAACTCTCTGAACATCTCCAGACCCTCTCGGGAAGGATTTTATCTTGCTGTTCTGTATGTCCCTTCCTCTCTTGTTCACTCCCCCAGCACACTAGGACTGCTGTTAATGGGTTGAATTTTCAAAGCCCTCATAAGCCGCTCAACTGTGGTAAAAAACTAGCACAAGAGGGTCTCCACGTGTGGAGCCACAGTTTTTCCCCTCAGCTACAGTATTTTCAAAAGTGGAGTCAGTTTGTGACCAGCTCTTTGATTTATAGCAGCTTGTGGATGTTCATTCAGTGCAACTTCAGGGAAAAGTTACACCTGGTGGGACCAGGCAAGCTGGAAATACCAGACTCCGCAGTTGTAGAAATTTCGTCCTGCGGCTGGGGCAGTGGCATGTAACTTAGTCCCTGTGGCATTTGAAAATCTAGCCCCATGTCTGCATGCTTCAGCCTCTGACCTGGACAGCTTGTCTGTCCCTTGGTCACCATCTACTGGGATTAGTACCCTAATCGTATTTACATTAAGATATTTGGACTTCCTCACATTAGTTTCTAGTAGACTCTTTGTGCACTACAGGACCCTTCCCCCATTACTGCTCCATTATATGCAGAGATGTGTGGGAGAGGCGCTAAGTCATGCCTGTTTCTATCATTATACACTACAGTATGCAGCGATTGTGCTACATACTCTTGGATTTGTTGGTGATCCCTTGCACACATTAGTGCCCACATCCCCCTACCTGTTGGATGGGCTTTGCTCAGCAACAGGAGACCTGACCCGCCCCCCGTGGAGTCACCCATTTTCCTAGTCAATGCAAGGCACTACCCCACCTCAGTGTCTTCCCAACTCCCTAGAAGGCCTAGGCATAGATCTTCCTGCCTTGGAATACACTCCCGCCCTGCATGTGGTAGGGTGGGACAACTCACTGTTTCTGCTTTTTATTCTTATTGTTGAATGGTGCTCATATGTTCCCTGTCTGTCTGATCATGTTTGCTATGCTACCTTGATACTGCATAGGTTAACAATAGCTCCGCTATCAAACATTCAGCATTGGCAAATGCTTGTGCTTTTGTAGCAAGGAAACACATTGATGGCATACTGCACACTGTAGCTGTCTACTAGTCTTTTCAGCCAGCGAGTAATGGAGAAAACAAGTCCTCCCACTCTTCAGCCAGTGGCATAGTGTGCACATGTCTTGATAACGTGTGAACCTTTTTGCAAGGTGCAGCCTTTCGAAAGTTTTCCTTGTTTGTGCTTAGAGGATGAGATTCGTCAGTGCAGCCGTCAGATCTCTCTATATTGGAGATATTGATGGATTTACATAATGGGACTTGGCTTAAAAGAAAATATGATTGAAATAGTAATTTGACAAAAGATATACAAGTAATTTGGGAGTCTGTCAAGGCTGTTTATTAACACCTTTGGTATTTAATCTACATATAAACCCAATTTTGACAGAAATGAATGGGCCAGACTTCTACTCCCCAGTCGTTATGTCACAAAAGATTCCATGTTTAGCCTATGCAGATGACACTGTGCTCATTTCTACTACTTCTCTGGGTTTACAGAGGAAGTTAAACTATTTTGGGGAACTTTGTAATAATAATAATATATTTGTATTTATATTGTGCCTTTCGAGTGGCAAGGCACATTCCATTACAATAAGATAAAATACAGAATACAGAAACAGAGATACAAATGTAATATTATAAAAAAACACAAAACAAATTAATGGACAGTAAAACCATATGCCTTTTCCCACAAAAAGGATTTAAGAGCCTGTTTAAAACTCCCCACGGTCGTACACTCCCTAGTCTGACGGGGCAGAGAATTCCGAAGGGAAGGGGCCACAGACATAAAAGCCCGGGCCCCAGCAGATTTTAACATCACCCTAGAAACCTCAAGCAACCCCTTGTTGGCTGAGTGTAGCGGTCTTGTAGAAGAGATTGTCTTAAAATAATTATAAAAAAAGCAAACCAAGTTATCTTTGGTAAGAAAAGGAAAAACTCCATCAGACTGTTTCTGGACAAGGAAAAGACTGAAAATCCAATGTATTCCGACTACCTAGGATTGAGGTTTTCTGAGGGAACCAAATGGAGCTATCATATAAAAATGATGCACAAAAAATTCCTTGGAGCATTTAATGCATTCAAAAGATTCCATAGAAGGAAGGGACAAGCTACAATAACAGGATTGATAGAGGTAGTAAATGCCAAAATAAAATCTAGTATTTTATATGGGGCAGAAATATGGTCCCTTATCAATATAAAGAGTCTACAAACAGAAATTAACAAGACATACCAATATATACTATGGGCCAGATATTCAAAACTTTGAGCTAGGCAAAAACTGTTTGCGCAGGTTTAGTGCGGGATTAGCGCAGGTTTGCTATATTCAAATAGCGCCGGGCAAAATCACAATGTATGCAATGGGCAAACTGAGGGTGTGTGTACATGAATACAGGCACAGTGCTATATTCAGTGATTTACGCCGTGCTAAGTGGTTTTGCGCAACTTATTGCGGTGCACATTACCACCCAGGAAACGGTAGTCATAACCCTGGGCAATCAGCTTTGCATGACATTATGGCTTTGCATGGTGTTTGTGCAGCTTTGCGCGACCCTAACAAATAAATATGACACATAGACAAAGCCAGACATAGAGGAAACTGCTGCTCACTGATGGCATCACAATGATGCCATCATCTGCCACCAGTCCCAGCCATGCCAGCCAGTAAGTGGTGACCCTGCTGCCAGTGGACAGCATGACATCTTGGCAGTGTGGCCATACAGCACACACCTGTGGACCACTCTTCTGTGGACACCAACAGATGCCAGCTTACACATGCAGCACTGTGGGCATGGAGGATGTTGAGGGGAGAGTGTACGGGTGGCCAGGCTGTGCCACAGACCAGGTGTGGCCACAAGGCTAGGACACATCATGCAGTGCACATGGGCCAGTATTGGGAATACCCCAACACCAGTGTGCTTTTCTGATAATATATGCCCCCCCGGCTGCATACCGCACAGCTGTACAGCTGCCACAGCACACAAAGCCAGACGTGTATATGTCACTGTGAGCATCCCATGCCAGAGGTGCAGCATCTGTGGGTCACACAACAGCGTAACAGTAATGTCCACTGTCAGTAAATGTCTGCATGTTGGGCCTGTTTCTGTATATAGTGCAGTCATCAGCACTGCCCTACACACCACCCATGCCCTCTCTACCATGTGCCAGCATGTGTCAGTTGTTGGCACAGCCAGATCTAGGCCAGAAAGTCTTGGGTTCTAGTCCTGCACCTGGGCTTGGACTCGTATGACAGAAACACTGGCACTGCAGTACAGTTCTGGGGGTGGAGGTTCAAGGGATCCTGTACTTTAAGGGTGTATCATCCTTTTCCAGCTTCGTGACTGTAGGGGTGGTGACCCAGAACAGCACTGAATTTGACCGCTCTGCTTCTCTGGAGGCCAGGTGATGTAACTGCCCTCTCCATCACCCCCACACAACACTGCTGATAACTAGATTTCGTTTTTGACCAAGTGGTGTGGGGTTGGCTCATTTAGGACTACATAATGAGTGCGGACAAGAATTGGCTGGTACTGCCTGTGTGTGCTGGCAGCTTGAGGAGCTTTGGAGGACTGGGTGCAGTGGATGTGCAGATGGAAGGAGGCCCAATGGATGAAAGGTAAAAAGAGGTTAAAGGGTAAATAAAAACGTTCTCTGTTTGGGGGGGGCATCGTTGAGCACTCTCTCTCTAAGTAGACGCACTTCATCTCAGTTCAGAAGGGCACGCAGTGTTTGTACAAAAATGTTCAGGGATGCTAAGGCAGCATTTTATCTCACCGAATTGGATTCTGCAGCAAAGTGCTCCTCCAAATTGTGTAGGACAGTCAAGGACATATCCGGATATACGTCTGGTAATTCCTTGCCACCTGAGATTACAACTGGGAGTACTACTATCAATGATAAACCGGGAATCCTAGATGCATTTAACAGTCATTTTACCACAGCTGGTCTTGCTTTTGACAATTCCCCTGCATCCCTGGTCTGCGCCCAATTAAGTGTCCCATGCTCAGACTCTCCTGCCCTGGTACCAGGCTTCTTGTTCCACCTGGTCTCTTTGAAAGAAAATGAAGACCTCATGCTCCAATTTGATATTAAAAAAGGTGCTGGTGCTAATTCTTTGGATCCTTATTTCCTTAAAATCACCCATCATGTTCTAGCTGTTCCTATCACCCACTTATTTAACTTCTCATTGTCCCTAGGGCTTATTCCCCAGATCTGGAAAATTGCTCCTGTCATCCTCTTGTTTAAATCAGGGGTCCCTGCGACCCTAACAACTATAGACCAATTTCCCTCCTCCCAACCTTGTCGAAACTTCTGGAAAATATAGTCAGCAACCAACTAAGGGACTACCTCGAATCCAATAACCTACTAAGCCCTGTGCAATCTGGGTTTAGAACTAACCACATCACTATTTCGACCCTTGCCAAAGTAACAAATAATTGGTACCGAGAACTGGACAACAGAAACTTTGTGCTGTTTTTGCTACACCTTAGCAGGCTTTTTACGCAGTGGATTATAGCCTGCTTCTCTCTTCTCTGAAGAGTATAGGCCTGGACTCATTTTCTTTGCATTGGTTTACTGAGTACCTTGTAGGACAGCATCAACAAATTAAGGCTGAGGGTGAGCTATCCACACTCAGACCTCTACTGAGGGGAGTACCACGAGGATTCATACTTGGTCCATTACTATTCACTGTCTATGTTAATAACATTGATGAGAGTATTAACAAGGCCAACATACACCTGTTTGCTGATGACACGGTTGTATGTATAAGTCGTCCGACACCTGAAGCCATTTGTGCTGACTTCCAGGAGGAATTTAACCAGCTCCAGAACCAACTACTCCATAAAAAACTTCTTCTAAATGCTAAAAAAACTAAAACAATGTTGTTCTCGCCCTATAGCCATGTGATGAATCTGGCCAGCTCTGGAGCACTACCTCAGATTACCACAATTCTTGGCAAGAAACTGGAGTTTGTCTCAAAGTTTTAAATACCTAGGTGTGTGGTTAGACCATAATCTATCATTCACTGAGCACATCGAGGACCTTGTAAAGAAGTTGAGGTAGAGGCTGGGGCTATTTTTTAGAATTAACCAGTTTCTTACTAGAGATGCAAAAGTGCGCTTTGTCCAAACTACTTTTCTTTCACTGATCGATTATGCAGATTTCCTTTATAGTTAATGGCCAGAAGCCTCACTTGCAAAGTTGGATACGCTTTACCACAGGGCCATCCAGTTTATTACTGGTCTCCCTGTCTCTACCCATCATTGTTCCTTGTACAAACCGTAGGGTGATCCTCTCTTATGTTTAGGCATAATAGAAACGCAGTCCTTTGGACTTACAGAGTCTTCTCGAAGTGGCTTCCACAATATATAATAGACTGTCTCCCACTAAGTGAGCTAGGAACGTATGCCCCAAGAAGCACATTCTGCATCACATTATGTATCCCTAAGGCTTCCTCTCACTATGGCAGAGTGGCCATTAGTTTCCTGCTGCCAACATTGTGGAACAAAGTACAAAAATCATTGAAATTAAGCTGCCTCTGCAGTATAAATGCCTTTAAATCTCTATGTGCTCAGTATATGTGTGAGTCTTGCAATTGGTACCCCTGGCCCTAATTTTAGTCTGAAGGATCAGGCTACTGCCCTCTGAGCATAGCTGAATTTATGATTGCTTGTATCTTTTGATGACCTTAACTCTGTGAGCGTCTTAGGCCTTAAATGTTTTTCCCTTCTAAAAATCCCTGTAGGGTTATTATCTCTTCTTGGCTTTCACGGCTACTACACCTTACTTGCCCTGCTGTCTTTTACATATTGCTTATTCTGTGGCTCTTGTTCCCCTACCCTGTACCATTTAATTGCCCTATTTTATCTTGGTATTCCTTTCCACTGCATTTCACTCTTACTGTCTCTTTCCTCTGTCCCCTAACACTCTTCCCTGCCGTAGACTAGCCCTTTAGGGGTTCCCTGCCCCTCAGGTGGGAGAAATGTGGATACCAGGCTGTTGTCATTTCCATAGCCACTGCCCGAGAACCTAGACTGGTCTCCGTACTAGCGAGGTGCTGCATTGCCGATATCCAATCGGAACACGAGTACTTTTCTGCTCTGGCGTCTGATTGGCTCCTGCAGTCTGCTCTTGTGTCTCCCTCAGTACTAAGCTAAAGTCTGATTTTCTGTCTAAAACTTGCACAAAAAAGAGCTGTAGTTGCTTATTGCCTAACAGTTATGACCTCTATTTTTTCCTGTTTAGAGTATCAAGAGTTGGGACTCTGTTTGATTACACTCCTTTTTGAATTTCTGTGGTTGGGCCAATCTTTAGGCGTCAAGGAATACCCAATTCCATTGTCCTGCTGTTTTGGTCCTCCTGCTGGTTCAGATGTTCCATTGTCCATGGCCTAGTACTTAATACTGACCCCTTCCTCCCTCCCCTGCCAAGGATATGCTCTACTCGGGCTCCCTGCCCATAGGCGTGGAAAACCCCGGCACCCGGGCGGTTGGCGCTGCCTCTACCACCGCCTGAGAACCTAAGCTCAAACTCTGCATTAGCAAAGCATGGCATTAGCAGCCGTCCAATAGGAATGTGAGCGCCCCACAGCGTTGGCTTCCAGTTGGAAACTGCAGTCTGCTTCTGTGCTGGTTCTAAACCAAAATTAAATCTGATTTCCTTGCCGAAATTTGCCAAAAGAACTGTAATTACTTTTCTCTTGGACTGTTAAGACCCTTATCCTCCTGTTTAGAGTATTACATTTAGGGATACTGTGTGATTACACTACTTTTGAAATTCTGCACTTGCGTCCGCTTTCTACACGAGCAGCTGATCACTTCTCCCTACTGAAGTTCCTACTAAGCCTCATTGTATGTCCTCCTTAAATATAACAGAAGCACTCTGAACTGATATGACTGATGTAACATTGAGTATTTACTTGCATTAATTGATCTTTACTTGTGTTATTTGGCTCTATTGTAAATATCTCTGTATGCATTGTACCATTTGACCCGCAGCTAACCAGGTCCATCTTGTAAATGAGCTTGCTCAGTGATGTTCGCCTGGATAAATAAAAATTTTGATTGATTGATTGATCTCATCTCTGCAGACTTTGGACTAAATTTATTAAAATACTTACAATCTTTGTGAGAATTGGACTTTTAAGGTGCAGCATCATATAGTTTATCTCGAGAGGTTTTGAAAAATGCAGCTAAATGGGTCATTCAACTAAGGGCGGACCTGGTGGTCCTAAAACCCAAATGCCTGTGGAGCTGCTGGCACAGTTGTGGCCTGCTGAGGCCTTGGGATCTAGTGACCCACCCAGGACCTCTCTCACCCTCTCTATGCAGACAGTAGATGGTGAGGTGAAGGAGATTTCTGTGCTGTATGGGAGAGCAGGATGTCAAGACTGAAGCGGTAATCAAGACCACCTCCTCCACAGAAGCCCATGCCGTGAAAGCTCCCACTGCCACAACCAAATTTGTTCAGGAAAATTGCCAACTCCACTACCAACGAGGTCCTTGAGAATTCTCAGTGGGCTGTGAATCTATGTTTGGTTGGGCTCCCAGAGGGCAGTGAAGGCACCAATCTCCTAGCCTTCCTGCACAATTGCTTACCTGGTACTTTGGGGTTCGGCAGAGGTACTAAGCTAGCTTCCTGGTTTGTCCAACCATACTGGATCTCCCCCCTAGCTGCTTCTACCCAAAGTGATCTGCCCAGAACAATCCTTATTGTTACCTTAGGTGTGACTATAAGAGATTTCTTTCTTCAGGCTGCTAGAAATTTGCAGCGCTTTAATTTGAATTGTAAAACTTTGCATCTGTTTCCTGACCTGTCATCTGCCACTCGGTCCAGGAGAGAAAAAAAATCAATGCTGTCGGACCCATCAATGCAGTTTAGGGATTGTGCACTACCTTTTGATGTCCGCTCATCTCCAGATTCATCATGGCAGCCACACTTCTCAATTTATAAATCTTTTGGACGCTGAAATAAAAGTAGAAGCCCTTGAAAAGGAATTTACGGCAGCTAGACCACCGAATGATGACGACCTGGAGGGAGCAGCGTGATCAAGGGAAGCACTACTTTTCCCTGTAATTTTACTATCTAGCTGCATGTTTCCAGGGCCAGGATGGCAGCATTGATTCCCGGGGCAGCTAAGAAGGCAGCCTGATAGTAGCCCACGTACTTTCACAGGCCAGCGTGGCTTATACATCTCCAGAAACCTTGAAACTATAGTGCGATTTCTGTTTTTTTTTTTTTTTATTCCTGCTATTTCTGCCTATCATGTTTTTGTATTAGCTAGGTCTTTAGTACCCAATGATATATGTCTGTTCCACTAGTTAGTTCACTTCGTTGTATGTGATATTTCTGCCTCTTTTTGTGGCAGCAGTGTGACTTAAGGTTGAATATTGTAGTTTGCATATTTCCACACTACGGGAGCCTAACAGTTATGCGGGGAGTGCTGAAGTGCTACCCATACTGTTGCTTAATAAATGTTTGGGTTGGGATCACATTATCTGTCGTGTAGATTCTAACCTATTTTTGGACTGCCTTTGTATTGCAAGATTGCCTCACTTACTGTGAGGTGCTGCTATCTTTGGAACAATAGCATTGTCTATGTTTGTATTACCCCTAACTCCTTGTATAAGACTATTAAGGCTACCTTTATCCTACCTTCCATTAGTTGGCTCCGTGCGCTTCTTTTTATGCCTGGTAGGAGTACCAACTGTATGTTGTTGTTTTTATGTGAAAACAATAAAATATGAAAAAACTTGGATGCAGTCAGGTGCTCTCCACCTCATTTCAAGAAGAAAGCAACACCAGCGTGCTATGTTAAAACATATTTAAAAACATTTATTTAATGCCACAAGGCCAAACAGGTTATACCCGACGTGTTTTGGACGTGAGGCCCTTTATCAAAGTTAAAAATCAGAAGAATAAAAACTTTGCACTTAAAAAGACAGTATGACATTACACAATTATATCACAATAGGACAAGATCAGTATACCATTCTCACAGCAACGGGAACACAGCGAATACAATCACAGTAACAAAATCAGCAGTTCACTGTGGTGGTCTGCTGGTTTCTCAACACTGCTGTCTCTGGGGAGTTTGCCCCCTCCCCCGAACCAACTCAGAGTTGGTTATCTAAAGTGCGGGGGTCTTTCCCCCTGTGAAAAACACACTTTTGTACACTGATGGCAGAGTGCCTATTGGAGGCATTGTGCCGTCACTGTAGTGATGGTCGTCGAATTTCCTGTTGCTGTGGCAACATGGAACTGACAAGACCACATATAACCAGATTTCATTACTAACTTGAAGGAATGCCATTGTAGTTTGAGTTTCTTCACATTTAAAGACACATGCTAGAAAAGACCCCCCAAATAAAACAAGTATCCTATAACAATACAGCATCATGCCCTAAAGCCACAATAAATAAACATAAACCATCATTTCATGGTTATTCAGTGTCTTATTAAAAAAGGTTTCAGATCGAAAGGCATATTAAGTCCAGGGTAGTTTGTAGCTTTAAAGCTATAAATCCCAAAGTCTTCCCTGCACAGTACTAGAGAGTTGTAAGCTCTGCCTCTTGGTTTGATAAAGTATTGTTTAATCCAAAACATGTTAGGCATGCACAGATTATTCTGTGGGTCTGAAATGGATTTTTTTAATAAATATTTGAATTGGACTGCAAAGCTGTGGAGTCCTACTTTAAATGGCAGGTGAGTGCCCGATTTTTGTAATTTTTAAGTAGCCACCATTGTCCTGGTCACTGGATTATTTTTACAGTCTGGATGGAACATTCTGGGTAAGAGTCTGGAGATGCATTGTTTTTACTATGGCTTGCTGGTTTAGGGGTATGATTCTCGCTTAGGGAGCAAGAGATCCCGGGTTCAAATCCCGGATGGGCCCTTAATTTATGCAATTAGAACCAGCTCAGTTTGATACTCATTTATAGAGACAGTATAGTACTGTGGTTTAGGGCACTGAGCTGCAAACCTGGAGCCCTGGGTTTGCATCTCACAGTCCTAGCTTGCATACTGTGTGATCCTGAGAAAGTCTCTTAACTTCCTTGTGCTCCCAGGTCACATCTGGAAACAAGTTTCAGCTTAGCTTGCCTTTCCTGGTTAAACAGTTTCCCTTCCCCCTTATTAATGCTCCTGGAGACCGACTCACCATTGCAGCAGTTGCACTACTGTTCATAATGCTGGCGACCCAAGTGCAGGCACGAGCTTGAGTTTCAAGGGGCCGGCCATGGAAAGGAGGATAGAACACCCAACAAACTGCTCAGGGGTTGGGGGGAGAAGGGCTCACATGACCTGCCACCTAGCAAACCTCGGGTGGAAGCGTAGCTGATTTGGCAGATTAAGGGAGGGTTGGGCCATGGCTGGCACTGGCATGAACTACACATGTGCGGGAAGCGGGCCTGTACGTTGATCTGTGGCCACGACCAAGGGGATGAAAAACAGGGTTAAATAGTTGCCACTCAAATGGAATAAAAGCACTACACTACAGAACTAGGGTGCGGGTGAGGGCTTTGTGCCCTAAATAATCAACAAAAACAAAACACCACCACGCACTCCAGAGCCAGGAGGACTAGTAACCCTCCAGTGAAGGTGGTCAAAAATACCTGATAGTCCAGATTGCTGATGCAAATTACAGTTTTTTTATTTCCAAAGACAGCAAAGGTTAGTAGCGACATAACGGTTACGTGCAAGGTCCCTGTCTGGGCCTGTATGTTGATCTATGGCCACGACCCAAGGGATGAAAAACAGGGTTAAACGGTTGCCACTGACTGGACTGATGACACCCTTGCCCCCCCCCCCAATCCATTGTCTGACATCCTCTCCTGGTTCCTGGTCTGCTCTTGGGCTTCACCTTTGCTGTGGGTGGCTGGATACAGGGGGGAAGTTGCCAAAGGAGCTCACAGACAGGCCCCACCTTGGGGGCTCAATCCAAGGAGCCAGGGGAGGAGCCTTGATGGACAGGTAGTGGTGCTGGCAGTGGCTAGAGCAGGGTCTAGTCTGAAATGGTAGGGGGTAGAATAAGAATTGACAGAAAAAAAATGGATGCTCTTGGAACCAAGTCAGATTTTCACTCCCAGAACTGAATTATTGCCCCCCATTTCCACCTCTATAGATTGTATTTCAGCTGCTGCCTTCCTTAACCACCACCACTAGGACCCTATTGGAAATTAGAGGCTGTGTCTTATGGTGCTGTCTGCTGAGCACATTTTTAACTCCATAAATAAATTGCCCAGATTGAGAGGTATGTGTCCCTTTAGGGAGAGTCCCTGTCATAGCAGGGTGGGGGAGTTAGAACCCATATTCAAGTTGGGAGACATATGGACATTTGGAGAGATCTGGGGGACTTGCCTTATCCTGAATGAGTGATTTGGGTCCCTACACGTTGCTTCCTCATTGTTTCAGGATGAAAGAAACCATTTCAAATTGCAGGCAACTTCAGTCCCTCTTGTACTGTATTCTTTTGCTAGCCATGAATTCACCCACAGCTGACCATCGGTTCGAGAATCGGAGCACACTGACAGTGATTGTTGGAAGGAATGACAAGAACAAGGAAAATCAGATGATCAAAAACAGACAACAAGGTAAGGGTTAGCCTGGTGCCCCAAGTTTTAAAAGTATTCATCTTTTCTGATTTTAATAAAAGTGGGATCTAAAAAATATGGACCTTGTGCTACGAAACATAATTTGGTGTAACATTATGCCTTGTTCCTTTTTTTTTTTTTGCTCCTTCCCAGGCTCAACCCAGCCAGCCTTTCCATAGGGCCGCCTAGGCCCACCACCACTCCGCCCATCGCCATCCACCGCCCCTTAGTGCCACAGCCCCGGGTAACCTAACGTAACCCTTTATCAGGTGGGTCTTCCCCTTCCAAGGGAGAAGCACCTCAAAAGTGCAGATACATATCCCGGGCGCAGCAGGGTCGGCTCAGACCCTTCCGGGCTTTGTGGCAACGGGGACCAGCAGCCATTATCCGGTCAATCTGGGGGCAGTTTTCCA
This sequence comes from Neoceratodus forsteri, assembly GCA_016271365.2. NCBI lineage: Eukaryota > Metazoa > Chordata > Ceratodontiformes > Ceratodontidae > Neoceratodus > Neoceratodus forsteri. The sequence goes on from JADMNL010000022.1 coordinate 90,275,542, forward strand.
CTTTTCTACCCCCCCAACTCCCCTCCTCCCATGATGAGCCTGGTTACATTGGCTACTTGGGGCAGGGACGTACAGCGGCGTGTCGAGGCATCACGCCGCCTAGTATGTCACCCACCCCACCCCACTCTTCCGGTAGGGAAGTGCCCGAAAGATGCTTTGAACTCCCTCCCTGCCAGTCTCCACTTCTGGTACCTGAGCTCCTTCACTCTGCGCCACAGAGCAAGCCTGTGTTGTTCTTTAATGGAAAAATGAGGTGAAACAAACAGGCCTTGTTCCTATAAAGGGCGATCATGACTGACTGACTTGTTCAAAGCCAGATAGTACAACATTGGCTGTGGTGGGATTCGAGCCTGGATCCCCTGGTTCACCATTCTGTGCTTTAATTATTAGGCTACACTGTATTTCCAGGTATACCCAAGGATTCCTCTTTGTTTTATGGGGGTGTCAGTCGTCACATCAAACAGTTCGATGAACATCGTTCATATCTTCAGTAATGGACATGTGCTGTGTCACTATAAGGGGGGAGTTATGGCTTGTAATTAGTATATTTAAAACCAGAACCACCCCTCCCCCAACAGTTACTCAAGAGTTGAGGCCATCCTGTACACATTGTGCCAGTCCAGTGTTAAGGTCCCCTCACTCCCATAGGTACGATAACAGTTTTGGGGGCCCTTGTATCTATGGTGGTAATCCACTATTGAGGCCCTTCAAACACATAGTAGAGCTCTTGAATTGAGACCCCTAGCCTCCATGGGGGTGAACCTGTATTGAGGCCTTGTACATTCTTGGTGGTGATCCAGTATTGGTGCCCTTTACACCCATGGAGTGCTCCAGTATTGGGACTCATCACACTCCTGGTTTTCCATTATTGGGGCCCCTCGCTTCTGATGTAATTCTCCACTATTGGGGCCATTTGCCCCCATGGGGTGCTCTAGAATTGGTCGCCTAGTACCCATGGTAGTCCAGTACTGGGGCCCCTAGCACTCATGATAGTGATCTAGTATTGGGGTCCCTTGTAACCATGGTGGTGATCCAGTATTGGGGCTCCTCACACCGTGGTGAAGATCCTGTGGTGAGGACTTAGTACCTGTGTAGACCCAGGTCTTCATCAGAGGACCCTACTTTTCAGTCTGTAATGCAACAAATACAGACTGCATTGGGGTTGCTATGGAGGAGGAGGACTCCACAAAGAAAAATGTAATAGATCTTTTGGAGGTCCCTTGTACGCCATCCATCCATCATAATTCCTCCAGTTTATCCTGCCATGGTGGATGCTATGTTTGCTACCTGGTACAGGCCTTTTTCCATTCCAGCTGTGCCCTGCAAGGCTGATAAGTAGTATCCTGCACCTATATCTAAGCCTTAATACACCACTTAACCATAGACAGATTCTGTGATGATCATGGCTGCACATGATAGATCTAATGCACCCAAACCTTTGAGTGTTTTTCCCCTGACAAAGAAGCCAGGTCTCTGGATGTCATGGGCAAAAGAGCATATACTTCTACATCTCTTGGCTTCAGAATTGCCAGCTATCAGGCCCATAAAATTAAATACCAGAATAGCCTCTGGAAAAAAGCCAAGGCTTCAGCCCATGCTTTGCTAGATTGCTCTGACAAAACTGAATTGCTTAAAACCTGAAATTCTGGTGTTGAGGCTGGTAAACATTTACTTCTCTCCACATATGTTGTCTGATGCCTCTGCCAGGGTAGCCACTTCTGACATCAGTCTGAGGCATTATTCCTAGCTAAGAGTTGCTGACTTTGCAACTGATGACCAGCAAGCAGTTTTAAATGCCCCATTTAAAGACAAGAAATAGTTTGGCTGTGGTGTTGAGGAGATCTTGCGGGGTCATCAGTCTTCAAGAGTGACACTAAGGTCTGTAAAATCCCTACATCCTATGTCTGGTAGGGGTCATGGTAGAGGGTCTTTTTGTATGCCAGCTGCTAGAGGTAAATGTTCCAACTACTGTACTGTGAGCAAGCCCAGGGAAAGGGCAGTAGTGCTTGTCACAAACCCACTCAGCAGGTCGTCCCTGTACTCCCAAAGTGCCAACTTCTGAGCGCAGAATTGTGAACAGTTAACAGAACAAGTTAACCGTCTTGGCTGTTTTTGTGGGTTTGAGTCACCTTTGTCCCAAGTTCTGGAGGGATTCAAACTGCTAACCTCTTGTTGGCGTACCGAATTGTCAGGCTCAGATAATTCTGTCTTCGAGGGACAGATATCTTTGCCTACAGGCACCTAACCAGGTATTTCAAAATGAACCCATAGAACTCTATGCAAGACCTAGAGAACTCTTCTGTTTCCCAATTTGGTATCACAGTAAGCTCATGCACAGTGTCAACTATAACCATCTAAGCTTCACTTATATAAAAATAAGTTTTAAGGCACACCAGGCAGTTTCTGTTTTTAAAATGTATATCTTTACTTTAAAATAGGAAAAAAATAGGAAAACAGTAAATATAGAACAAGATATCCCAACACATATAGTCTTAAAAACAAAACAGGTTTAAAAGTGCAAATTCCTACAATCCATACACTCAGACTGATCTTAGCTAACTGTATTCTTACTTTCTTAATCTTTCAGCGCTTCGATGTTCTCTCTCTCTCTGAGTCAGAAATTAATGTGTCGGTATAAGGTCTGCTCAGTATACTTAAAAGCAGTCTTGAGCTGGCCTTCTCTCTGAGGTCACCTAACTCCACCTTGGTGTACTAAACTTTATGTTTTATAACACAGGATGTCCTAATAAGATATTTAAAAACAGTAGGTGATGTCAGTGAATCTTCTCTCGTCATGTGACTTCCCCAAAACCAGTCTGTGATCTGCTTCACACAGACATCAAAGTCTCTTTGATGTAATTCACTGGATACCCCAAGCAAATGCATATTGGACTTCCTAATTTAGTCTTTGATCTGCTTCACACAGACATCAAAGTCTCTGATGTAATTAGCTGGCTTCCTGGGAAGACATCCAAAGCACATGCATATGCCCCTTTTCCTCATGACACCTAGTGCAAATCAAGGGGTTTCCCTGAGGGCATTATAAAATGGATATATTGGTTTCTGGCTTCAAAGCAAATTGGCAAGGTACTGTTATTGCACCTCAGATATCTGTAGTTTAACCTATGTCCTGTCCTCTGAACTTATCCCTGGGGAGGTTTGATGTGTCAATTTCAGCAAGACAGTATTTTCTCCCGACAGACACTCCCTTACATATTTTATATTGCAGAAAAAATATCATGTTGAAATCAGAACCAGCTGTCCACATGCCACACACCTCCCCACCTAGACTGAATTTGGGGGAGCCTATCCCCTGCATGGGATGAGCTTCCCAAATCAGTTCACTCCTCATACACACGAGACAGCCCATCTGAGTTCTGATTGGTTGCTCCAGCCCTGTGTAGGATGGTCATGTCATATCCTTGCAAAGCAAGACTCCATCTTAGCAATCGACTATTGTTTTTCCCCATCTGCGTCAGCCAAACCAGGGGGTTGTGGTCAGTCTGCACCACAAAATGCTGCCCATACAAGTATGGCTTCAATTTCGTTAGGGCCCACACTATGGCAAGACACTCCTTTTCCACCGTGGAGTATGCCTGCTGCCTGAGAAGTAACTTTTTACTCGGGTACGTTATTGGGTGATCCCTCTCTGGCTGGATGTCTGACTCAGTACTGCCCCAATACCCATGTCTGAGGTGTCAGTCTGAAATATAAAAGGTTTGCTATAGTCAGGACTTGTCAAAACAGGAGCACTGCACAGTGCCTCCTTTAGTTTGGAAAAGGCTTCCTCACAGGCTGGGCCCCAGGTAATTTGCTTGGGCATCCTTTTCTTTGTCGGGTCAAATAGAGGAGCAGCCAGGGCACTGTAATTGGGTACAAATTCTCTGTAGTACCCTGCTGTCCTGAGAAAACTCCTGACCTGCTTCTGAGTTTCTGATCTGGGTCATGCCTGGATTACCTCTATTTTTATTTGGTTAGGACGGAGCTGTCCCTGGCCTACCACATGCCCGAGGTATGCCACTTCTTCCATGGCCACCTGGCTTTTCTCGGCTTTGACAGTGAGCCCAGCCCTTTGTATCTTGCCCAGCACTTCCCTAAGGTGGGATAAGTGTTCCTCCCAGCTGGTACTAAAGATGGCAGTGTCATCCAGGTATGCCATGGTGTGCTCCTCAGCACCATTTAACACCTGGTTCACCAGCCTTTGGAAAGAGGCTGGGGCGTTCTTCATTCCGAAAGGCATTACTTTAAACTCAAATAAGCCTATCGGAGTGATGAAAGCCGACCTCTGCCTAGCTCTGTCTGTCAGCTCTACCTGCCAATACCCCTTTGTCAGATCATTGATCGTAAGGTAGGTCGCTCCTCTCACCTTGTCGAGGAGTTCATCCGTCCGGGGCATCGGATGGGCGTCTGACTTCGTGACTGCATTCAGTCCATGATAGTCCATGTAGAAACGAGTTGAGCCACGTGACTTGGGTATAAGGACTACGGGTGAGGCCCAGGGACTGTGGGATCTCTGGATTACCCCTAAATCCAGTATCTCCTCCACTTCCCTCCTAATGTCCTTTTGGACAGCCTCTGACACTCGATATGCTGTCTGTCGTATGGGCGTGTGTGTCCCTGTCTCCACATCGTGTGTCGCTAAGGAGGTTAGTCCAGGCTTGGCGCTAAACAAGGGGGCAAAGTCTACTAACACCTCCCTTACTTTCTGGATCTGGCCCGGGGTCAGCTGGGAAAACAATTTTACTGCCTTCACAGAGGACTCCCGTTAACTCTTTTCCAGCAAGTCCAGAAGGGGGTCTCCTTTGTCCGTCCCTTCCCCATGACTACTCACTGCAAGCACCATATCAGCCCTATCTGTATATGGCTTCATCATGTTGACATGGTACATCCTGTCTGTCTGCCTTCAGTCAGGTAACTCCACAATGTAGTTCACATCATTTGCCTTCCTAACCACTTTGTACGGTCCTGCCGACTCAGCATGCAGCTTGTCTTTCCAGACCGGAATAAGGACCGTGACTTCCTGACCCACCATGTACGAGCGAGCTCTGGCTCTGCAGTTGTACCACACTTTTTGTTTCTGTTGGGCAGTTGCCAGGTTGCTCTGGGCTGTCTCCATAAGTTCCTTCAACCTTTCCCTAAACCTAAGGACGTAATCCACAATAGGAATTCTCTGGGTGGCATGCTTGCCTTCCCAGTCCTCTCGGATCAAGTCTAGGGGCCCACGTACCCAGCGTCCATATAAGAGTTCGAAGGGAGAAAATCCTGTCTACTCTTGGGGCACCTCCCTGTATGCAGCCAACAGGTGGGGAAGGTATTTCTCCCAGTCCCTCCCATGCTATTCAGCAAACGCCCAGAGCATTGACTTTAAGGTACCATTGAATCGTTCCACAAGTCCATTGGCTTGTGGGTGATATGATGTTGTGCATCTCTGCACCACCCCACACTTCTCCCATAAACATTTCATCAGGTCCGACATGAAGGAACTCCCTTGATCAGTAATTACCTCCTGCGGAAACCCAACACAGGAGAAAATCCCAAGTAAGGCATCTGCCACTTTGTCTGTCCTCAGTGAGGATAGGGCGACTGCCTCTGGGTACTGGGTGGCATAATCCACCACAGTCAGCATGAATCTCTTCCCTGAGCAGCTGGGGTATTTAAAGGCCCCACAATATCCATTCCCACCCTCTGGAATGGCTCCTCCACTATAGGCAATGGAATAAGGTTGTCTTGTGTTTTCTTGCCCGCTTTCCCTATTTCTTGGCACTGGTGACAAGACCTGCAGTACTCCTTCACCTGCTGGGTAAAGTTAGGCCAGTAGAAATTCTGGGCTAACCGCTGCATAGTACGCGTGATTCCCAGATGACCAGACAAGGGAATATCATGTGCAATTTTGAGCAACTCCTCATGATACCTTTGGGGAACGACAAGCTGCCTGTCCAGCATCCATCCCTCTGTCTGTACTGCCTGAGTATACCTAAGCCAATTTTCCCAATAAACTTTATGTCTGTCATCACCTCGCTGTGCACCATCTGAGTCTGCCCAAGCCTTCAGCTTCTCTAAACTAGGGTCACTTCTCTAAGCAGCTGCAAAACCCTCACACAGTCCCAGGGCATGGGACAGGTCCCCTTCAGTTGCTAAACTAGGGTCCCTAGCACTAGCACCAGGGCCCTCGGTATCACTGTCAATCCCAACCCTCTGACAATGGGTCACCCCTCCCTCTTAGGAGTAACCCTCTGTAGCTGTGTGGTTACTTGCTACTGGGGAAATTTCTACCCCCTTTTTATCAGTCTCCCAATCTGGAGACACATCTGGAGAACCAGCCTCTCAGTGGTTTCCGCACTGGTTTCTTTGGGGTTCAGGGAGCTACAGTGTTCCCTTGCCGCTTGGCTACAGGTAACTGCACATACCATCCCCTGCTGGAGATTGTTACCCAGGATCACATCCACTGCTAATGTTTTGGCTATAGCCACCTGTTGCACAGTTCCCCCGTTTCACCCCAGTCTAGGAGAACACTAGCAAGGGGCAATGTTTTCTCCCCGCCCGCAAAGTCCTGTACAGTGACATATTTATTGGATATTAGCTGACCAGGCTGTACCAGATTCCCTTTTACCAATGTCAGGGATGCCCATGTCCTTTAACCCCTGCATCTGTACACCATTCACCATGACTTCGAGCATGTGTTCCCTCATGTTCACTGGCATACTTTCAGGGACACCCAAACAACCTACTTCTTTTCTAGCACCTGGTTGTGTATTATGGCTTGCCTTTTTGGAACACTGTTTGGCAATATGCCCAGTTTCTTTACACAACCAGCAATCATTTTTCTCTCAGAGAAATCTTTTCTCTGAAACCTGGGGCTAACTGGTTTGGTGGAGCAGTGAGGCAGGGCCCAGGTTTTCAGCGATTCCTTGGTCTGACAAAATCATGGAAATATCCACAATTTGCCACCGCTGAATTAGCAACATAAGCCCAAACGATCTGTAAATTACGCCCCCATACACGCACACTCACACAAGTCTTACAAACATAATTATACCAGCCATTTTATAGTTCTTTGTTTTCTAAAGTAATCTCTAGTACAGTTAAAGCTGACAGCAGTGAACAGAGCAAAGCGCAAACCACAGGTTTAAAATCCTGGTAGCCATTACAGATACAGCATCGCTCCTCTATTTGTGATCCAGTGAAAGGGACAGCAGCTAAATAAGCTCTTCATATTATTCTTTGATCTACTCATGGCTGCTTGTTTCCTTACAGGAGCAGCTGTAGCTCCCGTTGTTTATCGTTTTCACCATCTCTGGAGTCCATATGCTCCACCCTCCACCCTTGTACTACTACTCTCCCACTGCTCCCAGCAAAATAATTATTTCACATTGGCAGAACCAGAGAAACTCTTGGCAACAGAGCATTATTGTAAATGAGCAACAGCCGATGAAAATAAAACGTTTCATAAAAATGAAGGGAAACGCAAGCTGATCGCGTGGCTCCTGAGGGACATGCTCGCTCACTAAAAAGCTGGCAGCATACACACAATTACATACTGTAGAAGGCTGTCAGTCTTTCTAAAACCACAAAATATGATGTCACTAAAAAAAATAAACTAATACTGAATAAAATAGTCTGTCTCAGCCATTGGTGATGGTGGGGGAGGAGGTCTGAAACATTTACGAAAAGGGACTATTTATCATAACCGCTGCATCTATCATTTGTTGATAGTGGTTGAGTTTAACTAATTGTACACTTGCAATTTTGTTTTGCTCACATTCCTTTCACATCCATGTTTATTTTACTAAGTAAACACATAATCTGAACCTGCTACTCAATGTTTCTGCATGTTAATTCTTTAAGACAATCATTTACTGGGAAAGGATAGCAGCATTCAGTAAATAAACAGAATGAGTAGCTGAAACCACAGACTGCCACTATGGTTGTGCTTACATTTGTGTGATCCTAACACATGGAAAAATACTTAGAACCTGCTTAAAAAGTAAAAGGTAAAACAACTCGAATCTAGAAGAACGCATGGATATAACTACACTGTTTTGGTGATACAGCACTGTGAAGACTCAAAGCATCTGCATGACTTGGGGCATAAGCTGCCGACTAGCCAGGTGTGCTATGTGTCTCTATAGTGCAGGTGCAAAGGAAGTCAGTCAGATACACATCCACAGTGCACAATACACGCACACAGAAATAGACTGGGCACAAGTTTTGAACAGGCAACCAGCAGAGCACTGTTCGGGGGCATACCTGAACATATGCATGATTTGATATGCAAATACCTAACCAAAGCATACTGTAGGCATTTGCACATGCAGAATCCAAGCACAGAAACTACACCTGTCCATTGGCAGCATCAGAAAAAGTACATTCAGTGAGCATGGGAAAAAAACCAAAAAAAGGAAAAAAATTAAGGGTAAAAATGTGCCACAGAATTGCCGCAGAAATAGGTGTTGAGTGCCGTAGAAGTTCTGCGGCAAATGAGAACCCTGCTGCAGAACTTTGCTCCGATGTGCCGCAGAAAAATCGGGGCCCTGAGTGAAGGTTTTAGCTGCCCTGAAGGTGCGCTTTTCCCTTTCTGTGCTGCCACACCGGCCCCCCATTTGCTCTCAGAGCAGGTCTGCTCTTGGCATAGCGGTCCGAGAGTTCTACAGCCTCTTGCACTGTTTTGAGATCTCGGTCCTCTAGCCAGGTCTTTAGCTCTGCTGGGCATGCCCAATAAAACTGTTCTAATAAAATCACATTTTCAATTTTATCAACAGAGTTTGCCTCAATTTCTTCCCACAAACGTTTTAAAAACTGATGTCGTTTCGTGGCTAGCTCCTCATAGCTCATATCAGGGCTTCTCCTGAGCTTACAGAATTTAGCTCTGTATGATTCAGCATTTAATTCAAACTTTTTTAATAGTGCAGCTTTTAGTTTGCTGTAATTATTACTGTCCTCATTGTCCATTTGACCCAGTGCATCCCGAGCCTTCCCGGTAAGTAGTGGGGATAGCTGGAAGCTCCAGGTCTCTCTAGGAATTTTAGCCTGAATACAAACTTTTTCAAAAGAATTTAAAAAGGCATCCATGTCCTCCCCCTCTTTAAATTCAGCTATTAATTTGGAATTCAGTTTGTAACCCAGCCCTGCAGTCCCAGTTAAACGCAAGCCACTTACCTGCTCTGGTGCCGCTGGTTGGAGTCGTATATTCTCCAGTTCATGTTATCTCTGGCGCGCCTCTCTCCTCTGCAGCTCGCTGGTGCTCACACTCCATACGGTCTGCCTTCCACTGTTCCCTCTCTGTCACACAGTCCGTCTCCTGTTTTCTCTCACTCCCTCTTCTCCTGGACCTCCAGCTACACCCTGCACAACTCAGTTTGCAGCCTGAGTACTTCTGGATTCAGGATACTGGTGACCATCCCCTGTTGCTGTGGCCCTTCACTGACAGTGGCCCTGCTGTCCTCCTCACTGGACCTGGACACAACACTGGCCTCTAGCCCTGCTACACTCAAGGTTTGGTCCTTTTCAGTCAAGGTCGGTGATTCGCTGCTGTGGGTATCTGCTACCATCAAGGCATCTGTAAGGATCTGCTTTTTGACTGTCACCTCGAACAGGACTCTTCTGTCCCTGCACAACTGCTTCAAGTATTCTACAGTGTGCCTGCTGTATTTGGAAGCCATCTATCCTGACTACTGCCACTCTGACTGGCACTTTAGAAAAAAAAAATAAAACAGGTAGGAACTTGACTGTAAACCCAGGGATATAGTTCTGTTTCCTTTTGAAATAAAATACTGCCTTTCATTTTTTCCTAGTGAGCTGAACAGTCTGAAGTTGACAAACTGAACAGTAAAGCTTATACCACCAAACTTTATATGCCACCTCTGCCAACCAATCTGTCACAAACCCACTCAGCAGGTCAGCCCTCTACTCCCAAAGTGCCAACCTCTGAGCGTAGAATTGTGAACAGTTAACAGAACAAGGTAACCCTCTTGTCTGTTTTTGTGGGTTCAAGTCACCTTTGTCCCAAGTTCTGGAGGGATTCACACTGATAATCTCTTGTAAGCATACCCAATTGTCAGGCTCAGATAATGCTGTCTTTGGGGAGCCAAATATCTTTGCCTACGGGCACCTAACCAGGTATTTCAAAATGAACCCTTAGAACTCTGCAAGACCTAGAGAACTCTTATCTGTTTCCCAGTTTGGTATCCCAATAAGCTCATGCACAGTGTCAACTATAACCGTGTAAGCTTCACTTATATAAAAAGAAGTTTCAAGGCACACCAAACAGTTTCTGTTTTTAAAATATATATCATTACTTTAAAACAGATAAAAAAAAAATAGGAAAACAGTAAATATAGAACAAGATATCCCAACACATGCAGTCTTAAAAATAAAACGGGTTTAAAAGTGAAAATTCCTACAATCCATACACTCATACTGGTCTTAGCTAATTGTATTCTGACTTTCTTAATCTTTCAGTGCTTCAGTGTTCATTTCTCCCTCAGTCAGAAAATGAATGTGTCAGTGTAAGGTCTGCTTAGTATACTTAAAAGCAGTCTTGAGCCGGTCTTCTCTCTGAGGTCACCTAACTCCGCCTTGGTGTATTAAAATTTATATTTTATAACACAGGATTTCCTAATAAGATATTTAAAAACAATAGGTGACGTCTGTGAATCTCCTCTCGTCATGTGACTTCCCCAATTAGTCTGTGATCTGCTTCACACAGACATCAAAGTCTCTTTGATGTAACTCACTGGATTCACCAAGCAAATGCATATGGGACTTCCCAATTCAGTCTGGGACCTGCTTCACACAGACATCAAAGTCTCTTTGATGTTATTAGCTGGCTTCCTAGGAAGACACCCAAAACACATGCATATGCCCCTTTTCCTCATGACACCTAGTGCAAATCAAAGGGTTTCCCTGAGGGCGTTATAACATGGATATATTGGTTTCTGGCTTCAAAGCAAATTGGCAAGGTACTGTAATTGCACCTCAGATATCTGTAGTTTAACCTACGTCCTGTCCTTTGAACTTATCCCTGGGGAGGTTTGATGTGTCAATTTCAGCAAGACAGTATTTTCCCACACTCTCTTACATATTTTACATTGCAGAAAAAATATCATATTGAAATCAGAACCAGCTGTTCACGTGCCACAGTGCTTTGTCTGGACTGCTTCTTCCAGGTGCTCATTTGGAAGCACCAGAGACCATTGGGACCAGTAGTTTTGCCTCGACTGGTTCTGCCTCACTCTATTCCTCTTGCCTCATTGCCACTCTTGCCTTCAGAAGTGGCTGTATGGGGTCATATCTCTCTTCATCTTTCAAAATTGAGACAGATCACCACAGATGAATGGGTCCTAGAAACAGTTGCAAGAGGGCATGTACTGGAGCTTTTACAAACTCCTCCAGTGCATCCTTCATCTCCTTCCAGCTATCCTGCAGGTCATTTATCCCTGATGAAAGAGGAAATACAATATGTGATACAAAAATGTGCCACAGAACCCATTCCCTCTAATCAAATGAACAAAGGGCTCTAATCCAGATGCTTCCTGATTCCCACATGGACAGGAGATCGGAAGCCTGTGTTAGGTCCGAGAGGCCTTATCTTCTACATTGAGTAAAATAAGTTTTGCATAGTCTCCCTGCAGGCTGTAATCCCCCTCCTACAACAAGGGGATTAGTTGTCCTCCCTACATATGAAGAATGTTAACCGTAATATCAAAATCTGGAAAGCTCACAGACAAAATTTCCGCTTCATGCTGGAGGGTGAGCGGTATCAGCTCAAAGTATTGCCCTTTGGCTTATCTTCCGCACCATGGGTCTTCACCAAGAGCTTGGCAGTGGTGGCAGCAGCCCTTTGCGGGGAGGCCTGTATGACTTCCTGTACTTTGACAACTAGCTCTTAAAAGCCAGTTCCAAGGACAGTCTCTTACACACTTTGTTTCAAGTGAGACAACTATTCGTCGATTTGGAAGTCATGTTGAATGTGCCAAACTCAGTCTTAACATCATGTCAGTGCCTGCATCATATAGGTGAAGTCTTAGACACTGCCCAAGGGAAGACTTTCCTCACCCTCAACAAGACAGAATACCTCATAACACTCACCAGGTCCCAGCCAGGTCTTCTCTATGTTTTCTGAGACTCATGGCAGCGGCTATTGTAACTATACCTCCGGCTCGCTTACATATGGAGATCCCACAGTGGACCTTAAGGGTAGAATGGACACAACTGATGGATGATCTGGACCACAGAGTACTTGCCACGTCCCCATTATGCAGAGCTCTGCAGTGGTGGATGAACCATGCCAATCTCTTGAAAGGTGTTCTATTCCTGACTTTTACTCCAGCACAGATCTTCATGACAGATGCGTCCAGCTCCAGTTGGGAAGGGGCATGCACCTCAGTCCTTGTCAAACACAGGGCTCCTGTAGCCAAGTGGAGCATTCTAGAAATGAGTGCTGTCCTGCACAGCATACGTACATTTCAGCAACATCTGTTTCCAGGACCTGTGTCGATCCAGATAGACAACCTCAGTGTGGTTCATTACGTAAACAAGGGGGCACTCATTCCTATCCCCTTTGTTGAGAAGCATTGAGAGTGTGGTACTGGGAACTGGACACGGTCTAGAACTGTCAGACGTGAATCTCCCAGGTGTCCAAAATATCTTGCCAGACAGGCTTAGCAGGTCACAGTCCAAGATGCACAATGGGAACTGCTGACCTCGGTGGTCCATGACCTGCAAGATGGGGTCATCCAGAGTTGGACCTTTTAGCATCCCCGCACAGTGCAAAACTGCCATGTTTCTACTCGTTCACTCCAGGGTCTGGGGCTTTCTGGTGAGACACATTGTATCTCTCTCTTGGAAAGGGAAACTGCTGCACGCATTCCCTCCAGTTCTGCTAATACAGAAGGTACTGCTTAAGTCTAAGGTAGAGGGTACCACACTCATCCTCACTGTTCCACTGTGGTTCCCACTCCTACAACAACTTGCAGTGGAACCACAGTACTCTTGGCCACTGTGTCGAGATCTGTTGTCCTGGAACAAGGGCTCATTACTACATCTGGACCTGAAATCCCTGCATCTTCATGCATGGCTCCTGAAGGCATAGCCATGGCACATTTTGGTGTTTCACCTAAAGTTGATGATGTGCTAATAGCTATAGGCAAACCTTCTGCTAGGCATACATGTTCGCTTAAATAGAAGCAGATTACTCTTTGTGTAACCTCCAAGCATCTGTACCCCTTCATCTGTCCACTAAAATACTTGTCAGTTTCAGAGTCTGGTCTGCAGTATTTCTCCCTCAGGTTGCATTTGGCCACAGTATCAGCTTTCCATGCCCCCACTGACGTTGCATGGTTGCACAACTGAGGTCTCTTATATGTTTCTGAAGAGCTATTTTACATTTAAAACCTCTTATCCAACATGCAGTGCCACCCCAGGACCTAAATTTCATTTTAGAGAAACTTACTTTTGCTTCTTATGACCCAGCCATGAGTTGTAGCTTATGCTTTCAGTCGTGGGAAACGTTGTTTCTAGGGACATGGATATGTTGTTCATCCACACTGTCTGGCAGGTTTCTTGCTGCTTTAAATCTTGCCAGAAGGTCTTCAAGCTGGCTCCTCCCACCCACCTAGGTGGTAAAACTCTCGGCTCCACCCCATGACTCCAGATCTTCCTTACCGCTTGGAAGCCCAGGTTCCCTCCTTAACGCTCTATGTGTAGACTGGATCCTAATTCTTCAGTTCATCCGAAACTTACTTTAAAATTTTCTAGACTTTGGTCAAGTTTCTCCCTCACGGCTGTGATGGACAAATCGACTCCTGGATTTCGGTGGTGCCCTTGTGGGCAGAAAATGTCCAGGACAGACCCGCACTCCACGTGCATCTACTGCCTCAGCCTAGACCATGACCTGCAGGCCTGCAAGTTATACCGTTCGTTTTCGGCCAATGTCCTGGAAGACTGCGCTTCCCGGTTACAGCTTGGGTGCCCCAAGAAGTGCTACTAAATGGTGAAGTCAAAGGAGGCCCATTGGGCGGTTACCGTGGTGGCTGGTTCGGCTGAGCAACCCAAGCAGATGATCGCTATCGAGGAGGAGGCAACACAGGCTGCATCATCCTCTTCCTCGGTCACGGCATTTATCTTACTGTCTCTGGGTACCTCATATTCAGCTTCTTTCAAGGAGCTTTGCCAATCCCTTTTCATGAAGGGAGAGGGGCCATCGGGACATTCCACTTAGTACAAAAATAAGGACTCAAAAGGTAAGTCCCATCGTCTGCGTTCGTGGGAGCAGGAGAGGTCCCCTTCCCCGGACAGTTGACACTTGACTTCGGTCGAGGTTGCGGCTAAAGCCACTGGCTTCACGGTGTCCCCGTCAGGTCAGCCAGCCGAGACACGCCACGTCGATCACGGTCGATTTTCTCAACCCTTCGGACGGGCTGTCGACTGGTGAAGCCGACAACCCTTCTTCACCGGTTCCCCCAGTGGAGACCAAGGACCTGCCTGTGCCTCCGCTGCCGCAATCCCGGTTAAGGCTTCTGAGCCGAGGGAAGAGCAGGTGTACCCCAACCCCTTCCCAGACCTGTCCTCAGAAACACTGAGGTTCTCGGTCTCGGTCATCCTCTCGGTCCAACCGATCCCGCCGACAACGGCGGTCTCGGTCTCGGCACCGAAGTAAGCGGCGCCACTGCTCGTCCTCATCTTCCTCCTTGGAAGAGGAGAGGAGAGGCTTCGGCGCAAATTGCGTCGACGCTATGAGGACCTGATGTGGCAGCAGTTACTTCTGTCGGGGAACAAGCCGACACTGTTGCCTTCCCCAGCCATCAGGTGGCTGTCACCCGAGTGGCAGAAACAACCACTCGCTGTAGCAGAGGTGCCCAAGCCTGGGCCAGTTGTTTGGCCGAAATCAGCTGCCCCACCGATCGTGGTGGAACCTCCGCCTCCACAACCAAAATAGGGGGCACTGACCAAGGACTCTCGGTTGGGTCAGGGCCTGCCCCACAGGTTGTCGGTCACCCTCACTACTGACCGTCCTCGGTAGGTGGATGGTGGCTCAGGCCCCAGGCAGCTTTTTGCGGACTCCTCAGAGTTCGACAACGACTCCTCCCTGTTCTCCAGGCCCATTGACCTGGAGTCCTCCGGGGGCCAGTCAATGGATGAAAGCCCATTGTCCTTCATGGGTCTGCTTCGGCTCATCTCAGAGTCCACTGGGATGCAGCTTGAGCCCATATCCAAGCGGGCCAAGTTTCCTCTGACGGAGATACTGGACCAAGGGGATTCACCTATGGATGCCTTTCCGGTGGCTGAAGCCATTGTTGGCCCAGCCTTGGAGCTCTGACAGCACCCTGCTTCCTGTACTGCACCGTCGGCCTGGACGGCCAGGAAGTATGCGATCCCTACTGGCTCTTTGCCCAGTTTTTCGGAACACCCCTCTGCCGAGGGTTGGTCACTGACAGCGTTTTCCGACATTCCGGGAACACTAGGGATGTGGACAAGCCCCCCGACAAGGAGTCCAAAAAGCTGTACTATGCCAAACGCAAGGTGTACGCTGCGTCCTCCCTTGGCCTCCGCCAGGCCAGCTCGGCCGTGCTGATGGCACACTTCTCCCACTCTCCCACGCCCTCATGGGCTCTCTGGATGAGGTGATCCCTCATCTCCCAGCCGACCTGCAGACCACGGTCTGCCAGGTATGGGACCAGGGAAGGGTGGTGGCTAAATAGCAGCTCCAAATGGCTCTGGACATTGGAGACTCCTGTGCCAGATCAGTTGTGGCCACGCGCCACAGAGCATGGCTGAGAATATCCTCCTTCACAGCGGTTACCCAGCACAAACTGGCGGATGTCCCCTTCCTGGGGACGACCTCTTTGGCTCTGGGGAGTGAAAGGTCACCTCCTGCGGATCAAAAAGTCCAATGCCACTCTGGACTCGGTCACCTCTGCCCAGAAGGACAAGGGCCGCTGACAACAGCAGCATAAGTCCTTTCATCCTTCTGCACCTGTGGCACGTCCAGCCCAACAGCACCAGCACCAGGCTCACACTTGGCATTCCAAACCCAAGCCCACGGCTTCCTCCAATAGGAAGCAAGGAGGTAAAAGCCCAGGAGGTTCCTCGGCCAGTCCCTCCTCTAAGCCTGCCCAGTGGTGGGTTGTCGGGTGTCACCCCCAGCCTCGTCACTCCCCCCAGGTTCCCCCAGTGGGGGGACGGCTCCGCCACTTCCTTTCTGCCTGGTCCATTATCACTACGGACTGTTGGATGTTGTAGGTGGTATCAAAGGTCCTGCCACTGGAGTTCGTACAGGCCCCGCCCTTCTGAGCCGTCGCCCCTCAGGGGGCTACGGGGTCCACAGCCTCTTTGTTGGCTCGCCGAGCCAACATTGCCCTGCTTCTCAAAAAAGAGGTGATCAGGAAGGTGGCAGACCCTCCTTCAGACTGGGGGTTTGTGTCCAGATACTTCCTGGTCCCAAAACGGACGGGGGCCTGGTGCCCCATTCTTGACCTGCATGACCTGAACAGGTTCCTAAGGTCTCGGACCTTCAGGATGGTCACTCTGGCTCGGATAATCCCATCCTTGGAATGAGGCATGTGGTTCTGTTCTCTGGACCTTCAGGACGCGTTCTTTCACGTCCCAATTCATCCGTCCCACCAGAGATTTCTCTGCTTCAGGGCGAGCATCCCGCTACGAGTTCCGGGCCATGCCCTTCGGCCTTTCCCTAGCTCCCAGGGTCTTCACCAAATGCATGGCAGTGGTGACAGCATTCCTGCAGCGCTGAAGGGTCCGGGTGTACCCCTACCTGGACGACTGGCTGATTGCAGCCCCTCCAGAGTGGAGATGGAGTGGTCCAGAGATCTGGGCCTCCAGGTTTGCTCTCAGGTTGGCCTCCTTATCATCGAGGCCAAGTCGGAACTCGTGCCAAGAGCCAGAGCACGGCTTCCGGTGGACAGGGCCAAGGTTCTTTCCTCCTTTGCCCAATCATTTCACATTGGGCAATTGTGCCCTGCCTGGGATTTCCTGCGCCTCCTGGGCCTCATGGCAGCCTACACCAGCGTGGTCCGTTGGGCCCGCTGGTACATGCGTCCCCTTCATTGGGGGCTGGCCAGCCAATGGTCACAGCACTTAGATCCTCTGGATCAGCTAGTGACAGTGACCCAGGGGATGTGGAACGCTCTCCAGTGGTGGACCGTTCCAGCACAGCTGCAGGAGGGCATCCCATTTGTCCACCCTGAGCCGACGGTCTCTCTGTCGACCGATGCCTCTCTGATGGGTTGGGGTGCCCTTCTCGGGGAGCACAGAGTGCACGGCCTCTGGTCCCCTCGGGAGTCCCAATGCCACATCAACCTGCTGGAGCTTCGAGCAGTTCATCTAGCCCTCACCGCCTTTGCTCCGTTTCTACGGGGTCAAGTGGTTCAGGTCCAGACGGACAATACCATGACCATGTACTATCTGAACCGCCAGGGTGGGATACGCTCCATGCCTCTGTGCAGGAAGCTCTCCGCATTTGATCACTCGATGCGCAGCCTGGAGGTGGATCTCCTTGCCATTCATGTGGCAGGAGCCTCCAACACCCTGGCCGATGCTCTAAGCCGAATAGGGGCTATGTCCCACGAGTGGTCTCTCCTGCCAGAGGTAGTACAAGATCTGTTCTCCCACTGGGGCACGCCTCAGGCGGACCTGTTTGCCTCCAGAGAGAATGTGAAGCTGAGACTGTTTCATGCCGGCCCCCCTCAGCAGGGCTTGCTGCAGGGGGATGCCTTCTCGAGGCCGTAGACCCAGGGCCTCTTCTACGCCTTCCCCCATTTCTTTTGATCCACAGGGTGCTTCTCAAGGCGATGAGGGACAAGGCGCAGGTGATTCTAGTAGCCCCAGACTGGCCCCGCCAGTTCTGGTATCCAGATCTCCTCAATCTCAGCTCCAGGCTCCCGAGGTGACTTCCAGCCCACCCAGACCTGATCTCAGTCAATCAGGGGAAGGTATTCCATCCGGACCTTCAATCCCTGCACCTGATGGCCTGGTTCCTGAGCGGCTAGAGTTCCAGGCCTTGGGTCTTTCCGACTAGGTCCTCAACGTCGTTGAGGTGTCCTGTAAGGAGTCGACCAGAAAATGCTATGCCTTCAAATGGAAGAGGTTCTCCATTCGGTGTCAGAGCAAGGGCTTGGACTCTTCCTCCTTTTCCTTGACAAGCATTCTGGACTACCTGTGGTTCCATTCTCAGCTTGGGCTTCGGTTGAAGACCCTTAGAGTGCACTTGGCAGCCATCTCTGCTTACCGGGCGTGGGCCGGGAAGCAGTCAGTGGGCAGGAGAAGGTGGTCGGGCGCTTTTTCAAAGGTCTTGATCACATATCCCCTCCGGTGCGAGAACCTCCACCTCCGTGGGATCTACTGCTGATATTGGCTAAGCTCAAGGGCAAGCCATTCGAACCAATGCACAGGTGTGACATCTCTCACCTGTCGTGGAAGACCGCCTTCTTGGTGGCTATCACGTCAGCCAGAAGGATGGGAGAGCTCCAGGCACTTTCCATCGAGTCTTCTTATCTGGGCTTCCACAGAGACAAGGTTGTCCTGCGCCCCAACCCGAAATTCCTTCCGAAGGTGGTGTCAGAGTTTCACCTTAACCAGGTGTTGACTCTGCCGGTGTTCTACCCCAGTCACACCTCGGAGGCCGAATATATGCTCCATACTTTGGACCCTAGAAGAGCGCTCGCGTACTACAAGGAGTGGACGGCTGAAGTTCGGGGAGAGGTTCGCCAGCTGTTTGTCACCTACGCTGAAGTCGCACCTGGCAGACCTGCAGCCAAGTGGACGATAGGTAGTTGGGTCACCTCCTGCTATAGGTTGGCGGGCATGGAGCCTCCCAGAAGGATAAGAGCTCATTCTACCTGCCATACTGCTGCATCGGTGGCTACTTCCAGGGATGTCCCTATCCAAGAAATCTGCAGGGCTGCTACCTGGAAATCAGCACACACCTTCATCACCCACTACCACATCCACCTTGAGTCACGCTGGGATGCTGGTTTTGGGGCCTCGGTTCTCCAGTCTTTATTTCCCAAGTAGGGGGTGTGCGCCTTGCCTCCCTCCTCCCAGAGAACTGCTAGGAGTCTGCCAGACAGTATGGATGAACAACATATCCATGTCCCTAGAAATACAGGTTACTCACCTGTAGCAGGAGTTCTAGGAATGGTATATGTTCATCCACACGACCTACCCGACCTCCCTGGCTTCGACGCACGACGTGGGTGGGAGAAGCCAGCTTGAAGACCTTCTGGCAAGATTTAATGTGGCAAGGAAACTGCCAGACAGTGTGGATGAACAACATATACCATTCCTAGAACTCCAGTTACAGGTGAGTAACCTGTATTTTTGGTTGCAATCACTCCTGCTCAAAGGATTTCAGAGCTCCAGGCTCCAATGTGTGAGCCTGTTTGTTTTTTCACAAGGATGGAGTTTCTTTGTGTACGAATTCTAAGTTTTTAACCAAAAATGCTGTCTGGATTTACTTTAATCCAAACCATCCACCTTCCTGTTTACCATCCTGAGCAAACCAATCAAGGTGAAGCATTGCCAATATGTTAGATGTACACTGAATTCTGAGATATGTACATTGTACTAAAGACTGCAGAAGGTCTTTTCAGCTTTTTGTTTTGTTTGCCCCGGGAAAGAGGGCAATCTTGTGTCTAAACAGTGCCTGTCCAAATGTTTGGCACATTCTATTACGTTCTGTTGTAGGAAGTACGGTAAGGAACTTCCTGGTGGTGTTCATGGTCTCTCCAATAGGGGTGTGTGGTCACTCCAACAGGAGTGTGCCTACTTCTGTTGTCTTTTTCAAAAATGTCTCTGCTGCCTACAGTTGTGCTGTAGCCACATGGAGCTCTGTTGATACCTTCACTAACATTACAGTCTGGACATAGCCTCTTGCAGATGTGCTGGCTTCAGTCTTGCCATACTGCTAGGACTCATCTCTTGATTCAGACTCTGCCAGTTTCCCAGCTTACTTTTGGTACTGCTTGGGACTTGTTCCAAAGATGTGACCTAAAGGAAGAGATGTCCTTGAAGAAGTTCGAACAGTTATATACTTACTGTAGTGGTAGATCTCCAAGAGAACCTCTTCCCTTAGGCCATGCTGACCCTCCTACCATCCCCTTAGGGTGACATACAAGATTTCTGACTCTGTCTTCCACATAATTATTTTCTCCAGCACTTTCTGTTGCCTAGTGTGATTGGTGCTGGTATACATTCCTGGTTCTACAGATCTGATGGCCCTCCAAATCTAGTCTGTGGCAGTAAACTGAGGAGGGATAAGGCCGCCTACATTTACAGTATATACACACACTGATGTCATGGGCTGCCCCAGCTAGCAAAGGTTTTGTTGTGGTGCTAGTGCCCGGTGGCTGTAGTTCCAAAGGTGTGTGGCCTAAGGGAATACATTCTCTTGATGACCTACTATTACAGTAAGTACACAACTGTTGTTTTTGAAATTGCAAAGTAAAAGCCCAAATTCTGATATTAAAGGTCAAATAATGTTCTTATGTTGGAAATTGTGATTTAGGATTCCAGTCTGATTCCAGTTTGAGTCCTTGTAATAGGATTCAGAATTGGAAATTCTAAATTCCTGTAATATTCTATTGGATCAGAATTGGCGTATTTTGAGTATCCTTAGTATGGATTTCAGTCTTTCAGAAATTTTTCTATAATGAAAATGAGGCTTTCCATCGTAAGGGTACTGTCATTAATGATTCCGTTATATATGCTGACATTAGTTCAATAGCAATCTCATATCATGAAGTATGTCAGTCTCTTCTTATTTGCAGATCTGGTAAGGCACCAGGACCTGACAGAATAGTAACAGTTGCACTGAATATAAATCTGTTCCCTTTTGGTGGATGGACATATTCTGTAAGGTTTTGAATAATTTCATATATTTTAGATTTGTTTCCCATTTATGGAAGAGACATAATTATTCCCATATATAAAAAAGGTTCAGTCCAACACCCTACAATGTACAGGCTGATTAGCCTGATAGATAATTCCCTAAAAATATTTTTTAAAAATCATTCCGACTAGAATGAAAGAATAAGTAACAAATCATAATATTATAGGGGTAGCAAGCAGGGTTCTGAAAGAACAGGAGTGCAACAGACCACTGCTTTACCCTGTTTCATTTGATTTATAAATACTTTGTTATTAAGAAACAGTAATTATACATATTTTATGAAGACTTTAGCTCGGCATGTGATTCTGTCAGTAGACAGATACTGTGGAAGAAACTTGCTAAAGCAGGAGTAAGTAAATCTTTTCTAGAAATGTTTAGACTATGAAAAAAACTGGACTGCAATGTGGTATTTAAATGATTGTAAATTAACAGAAGCATTTCAATTAAAATATTGGGGTCCATCAAGGAAACATTCTCACACTTACCGTTTTTAACTTGTACATACATATAAGTATATAAATATTCTGATACTTAAGCTGCAAAATCCTCTTTTCATCAACTAAAAATCTGTGATACATCGTATTGACATTTGGCTTACACAGACAATTTGGTCTGTATCTATCAGTCTGCTACATACGCAAAGGAAATGTAGCTTTTATATGGTCACATAACAATACAAAGTACATACGAACAAAATTAAAATCATGGTTATTGGCAGTGACAGAAAAGTTTTTTGTATTTTCTTGAACAACCAAAGGCTTGATTGTATCTTGATGTAAGATTAGTCTTTGCCTTAGAATTGCAAATAACACAAAGTGGCAGTCTCATATAACATATTTAGAAAGCAAGGTTTGTCCAGTCATTAAAAGTACAGGAACAATTTAAATCAAACTATGGTGAGAATATTGGCCAACCTGGTGGCGCTGAGGGTTGAGGCACTGGACTTCACACCTTGCACCACACCGGTGACCCATGTTCGGGAGTGAGTGCGGGCCACCGGAAGTCGGCAGGGGAGGAGAAGGATCGAGCGTCCTAGGGATGGCTCTCACTCTCGGGGGGGGTGATCACTTGTCAGTGCATACCTGGCCCTAGTGGAGGCTGGGTTTGGCACAGGCAGATGCCTGACGGGACGCACACGGAAGCATGTGCACTGCTGTCACCGGCGTCATTGCACGCTCTGCCCCTGAGGGGGTGAAAAACTGGAGGAAAAGAGCTCCTAGCTGGATGACGGAAGGGGCTCGCAGGTTCCGCTTCCGAATAGTCATGACACTGACCACACTGGATCTGGTCTTCGGCGGGGTTTGAGGTGCCCTAGCGGCCCCACCTAGGGGTAATGGTCGCCGTCAGCTGGTGGACAGGGGATGGGACTGGGGCTCCCTCAGAATCGTGGGCTGTGGAGCAGAAGCATAAAATAACGGGAAAAAAATTAAACTATGGCGAGAATATACAAACCCAAATAGTAGGTGGCCCAACAAAAAATTCAGAGATTGAAAACTCGTTTTTAAGTTTTTTTACTTAAAGTGCTGTGTTATAATACAGTGTGTGCAAATTAGAAATGCAGTACAAATAGGCAAAGATTAAAATGCACCCCAGCACTTCAGCAACCTACATAGTCTTCCTCAGGGAAAGGATGTGGCGCAAATACGGTAAGGAGTATTTTGCAGGTTTATCAATATGAATTTGAATTATTCTTATATGCCCCTGAGGTCTAGGGCATTGGCGAGTATTAAGATTGGAAAGAGTGTATAAAAGAGTATTAAAATTCCATCATCCACCCCTGCCTGTGCTGTTAGATTAGAAGGGAGTCAAATCCCACTGGAAAGAAAAATCAAAGAATCAATATTAAAATACTGGATTAAACTGAATATTTATTTACAGAGATTTCAGATTACCCAAATTATGTTTTATAGAACAGTCCACATTCACGGAAAGGTGTTTTCTTTTATGTTACAGATTTGTTAATTCTTTTAAACATATTGGGTAAGGCTGCTTACTTTATTTTCTTGAGGCACATTCTTACTGTCAATCTTTGGTTTTACGTAACTAGAGATTTATGATACTCAAAATAAAAAAAAAAAAAAAGGATTTAGCGAATTATCAGCTATATAAAATTTTGAAATGGTATGCTCAAAATCAGAAAAAAATATATAACCTGGAAAATATCTTCAGCTGCTTGCCTCTCCAATGGATTATGTGATTGTGATTTACCAATTTTTAAAATGTTCCTGGTCATCAGTAAAAAAGCTCAGTATAATTGTTCCGTGGAATGTATTCATAATTTGGAACATATTGTGCTTTTTTGCCTATTACATACTAATTTTAGAAGAATTGTTCTAACATATCTCATCTTGTGGCAATATACAGCTACTTGTGATTTACCTGCCTGGTTGATAACCGTTAAAAAAAAATTGTAAACCTTCTTCTGTATTTGAAGCAAATAATGCCATTGCTTGCAGATTAGTAACAGTATGGTTTACATTATTTTTTTAAACTGGCTTTAAGCTATTCCAGTGTTTCGCATTTGTCTTATTGTCTGTTTATACATCCTGAGGAATTACCACTCTAAATTATATCTCTGAAAGATCCTTTTCAGTATGTTTGTTCTTTTGTAATGGTTGGTTTTAATCAGTCAGATAAAGAAGTTAAACTGGAAAAGGGACTATGGTGTCGTAAAGGCAAGAGACACTTTTGGATTTTTTTTGTAAAACTGATTAAGAGAAATGGTAAAATAGTGGTGAAAATAATACAGAGAGGTCCTGACAAAATACACTTGTGAAAACTGCATTGTGGTAGTAACATGAAAATGATGGTAAAAATACATGGCGGTAGTAAAACTACCAATACTGGTAAATGTAGGGTGGGGCAAAATTGAGTGGGGTAAAAATGCAGAGTGGTGGTAAAAAAAAAAAAAAATACAGAGTGTTGGTACGGAAATGTAGAGGGGTGACACAAATGCAGAACGGAGGTAGAGAAATACAGAATGGTAGTACAGAAATGCAGAGTGGTGGTATAGCAGTACAGATTGTGGTAAAGAAATGCTGGGTGTGGTGAAATACTGAGTGGTAAAAATAAAAAGTAAAAAAGTGGTGGCAAACTTTCTAGGGTGGTGATAAATCAATAGAGAGGCGGTAATAAATAGGGCTGTGGTAAAAAGAAACAGAGTGATAGCTGGTACGATGATACAGATTGGTGGTACAAAAATACAGAATGGTGGTTACAAATATGGAATATATATACAGACATGCAGAGTGGTAATACAGAAACATAGACTGGTGCTACAAAAATTCAAAATGGTGGTTAACAATACTGAATGGCTTTACAAAAATACAAAGTGGTGGTACATAAATACAAAATGGTAGTTTAGAAACACAGAGTTATGGTACAAAATACAGAAACATAGAATGGTGGTTAGAAAATACAGACTAGATGGCAGTAAAATGAAGCAGAGTGATGGTAAAGAAATACAATGTGTACAATGTGACTGTTAGAGGAAAACTCTCTAAATCCATGGCCCCACCTCCCCGGAAAGGCTTACCCCCAGTCCAGCTTCTTATTTAGAAAAGCGTGTTTTTTCTCATGTAGCTACTTACTTTATTTTTATTTTGAAAAGTCCACGAATTGGGAATATGGCAAACGCTGGTGGGGAAGGGGGCTCCATTTACTGTAAAGGTACGGTGGCTCACCATGCTTGTGAATACTTTCATATTGAAGTGCATGGTGCATCGCTGCACCTTTACAGTAAATGGAGCCCCCCAGCATCTGCCATATTCCCAGTTCGCGGACTTTTCAAAATAAAAATAAAGTAAGTAGCTGCACGAGAAAAAAACACTCTTTTCTTAATAAAAAGTTGGCTCGGGGGTAAGCCTTTCGGGGTCAGGGGCTGTGGATTTAGAGAGTTTTCCTTTAAGAAACATAGAATGGTTGTAAAGAAATACATTGTCACAGTAAAGAAATACAGAATGGTGGTAAACAGAGTGGTGGTAAAGAAATACAGAGTACTTCTTAAAAAAAAAAACTGCAGATTGGTGACAAAGACTATATAATGCATGGTAGAACACTGTTAATTGTAGGAAATCATCATTTCCTAAGGTTGTTATACCATAATTGTGACGTAGAAATGTTGTTAACCCATCGATGCTACGTCACATCGATAGGTTAACAGCGGGGGTCGGTCTGCGCATTTGCGCACCTTTTTTTCACTCTGAAATCGACGGATGCACACAGTGGTAAGGGAATGACTGAACGGCCACGGCGGTGACTATATTTTAAAAGTAAGGAGTCGTTTTCATTTTTTCTTGAGACCATGCACTATAAAAAATAATGTATGGTCCTTCTATCGGCATCCGGTTACTGTTAACCGTCTCAAGGTTGCCATGGTGACGTAAGCCTCTCAAGCTTCACTCTCAAGGTTTACACAGTTGCTCGTAGTGGTGACCTCTCGATGGTTAACAGACCAGTTACCGATAGAGGACCATACATTATCCTCTATATAGTGTATGGTGAAATGCTGTTATGCATGGAATTCCATGCCTGTTCTGCTACAGTAGTAACATCATTATGGTGTTCTGCTGCAGTAGTGATGTCACTACTGCAGCAGAACAACATGGAATACTGCCATGTACTTGATTTCCCCTATCCAATTAAGCTGGAAGTTGTTGTTTTTTAAACTTGAACTTGCAGAAGCATCTGCATTATACTGTGTCAGTAATTTGAGCCTACCACCAACCCTCAAGTGCCTCCCCAGCTACCAGTTCACTGAAACAAAATGCATTGTCTGAAATAGGAATTGATGCCTATATACTATATAAAATAGCAAATGGGTAACTCGGTGCACAACCAGTGTGTTGTGCCACCTCAGGGATCTGATCCCCACAGACCTCTTGAGCTTTGCTCGCGAGGTTACAGGGAATCGGTACCCTTCGGTGGCACAACACACTGATTGTGCGTAGTTGCCCATCCACTATCCTATATAATATATATAGTGGTGGTGGTGGTACAGAACTACAGGGTGGTGTTATAAAAATAGAGCAGCAGTAAAAAAAAATACAGGGTTACAGTAAAATAAATGCTGGGTGTTACTAAAACATGAGTGGTAGTAAAAAAATACAAAGTGGTGCCAAAGAAATTGACAGTAAAGAGATACAGTGAGGTGGTAAGGAAGAACAGAGTAGCGGTACAACAAATCTAGGACAGTGGTATAAGAAATACAGGGCGGAGGTTAAGAACTACCATGCGGGGATAAAGGGCCGCAGATTGGTGGTGAAAATAAAGGGTGGTGGTTAAAAAAAAAAATAATAAAGTGGTGCTACAGAAGTACAGCATTGCCGTAAAAATAAAGGGTGGCAGTAACAAAACAAATACCAAGTAGTTTTACAAAAATACCGAGTGGAGGTTACAAAAAGCGAGGGTAGTGGTTAAAAAAATACATTATGTTGGTAAAACAAATAACAGGGTAATAGTAAAAACTAAAGGTGTGGTAAAAATTAAAGGGTGTCGATAAAACAAATGTGCGTAGCCGTTGAAAAGATAGTGGTGACCCAACACACTAAAATAATAATTGTGGGACACTGTACGCTATGTAATAAGTCTCCACACAAGCATTCACAGACTAGTTACCTTCTTAATGAGCCCCTGACATTGAGGAAATTTTGGAAAAAAAAGCATTCCTTATACACAGTTCAGTTTACATTTCATATATTTGCTGTAGTTACCTCAGCCCTCCCTTATGCTGGCAGTGCTTGCCTGGCTGTTCACAGAAGGGGGAGCCTGACCTAGTGCAGTTCAGCAGCTCACCGCAGTGCAGTTGAGGGCACTGATTGCAGTAGTCTGCCGGAGGTCATAAGGCAGGGTGGGAGGGGGAATTGGCAATGGTGGGGATATAATTACAGAATTTTCTAGATGGAACTGGGGGTTGGTACTAGTAGTGGGCATGGAAGGGCGATAGTATTACTCAAAACTAGGAGATGGCACTTAAGATGGTGCTAGGGTTTGGCAGTGTGTGTGGGAGGTAAAAGTCTTAAACATTAGATGATACTGAGGCCAGTATTAGTTGGAAAATAGTATTCTTGCATCTTTGTAAATATAAATAATTATTCAGAATACCGATATTACGGTATTCAGACATCCCTGTTGCACAGACATTGTTGATTCTAAGGTTCCCAAGGAAGGGTCACTGTTTGCTGAACTAATTGGCCATGGCATGCCCCCCCCATCCTGCACTCCATCTTAGCCAGTACTGACCGATTTTGTTAGTGCCCTCTCCTCCCAGTTCTGCAACTGCATCTTATAGTGACTGATACCCATGCGATACTGATAATTTTATCCAAAATCTGTTTCTTAGGGATGATGCAGGAGCTGGAGAGTAGCGTCCCTCGATGGTGTGTCCCAGAAAGGGAATCAAGTAACGGTGCAAAAGGTATTCATTTTCTTATGCTCAGTTTATTTTAAATGACTTTTGCAGGGGAAAAGATTAAAATCCGTTTGGAGGAACTGGCTTGATAATGCAGAAGTAACACTACTGCTCACTATGCTGGAGAGTTGGGTTTGACTGCAGACTTGAGTTGCTTAGGGGCTTGGTGAGGAAGGAAGGATTGAGCATTCCAGGGACAGCTGTCCTCCCTCGGGGGGACACAGTGTGTCATTGTTTGTCCACTGTCTGGCAGAGACCAGGAGACAGCACATTGGGACTGCAGCAAGGAGAAGGAGAAGTGCCAGACACTGGTATGTGTGTGCCCCACCACACACGTCATGCCTGTCATTGCCTGCCTGCACCCTTGAGGAGAAAAACAGATCTGGATGAAAAAAGGCCCTGATCTGCTACTGTATTAGCACCCCCACATGCCCACGCATGACTCACATGGCAGTCCATTTACCACTATCATTGT
This sequence comes from Neoceratodus forsteri, assembly GCA_016271365.2. Classification (NCBI taxonomy): domain Eukaryota; kingdom Metazoa; phylum Chordata; order Ceratodontiformes; family Ceratodontidae; genus Neoceratodus; species Neoceratodus forsteri. The sequence goes on from JADMNL010000022.1 coordinate 90,303,328, forward strand.
CCTGGGTAAGGGAGGAATTACCAGTAAGCCCATGAGATGGTAAGTGATGGGGTTAGGGGGTGGTGCTGTCAAGCATGACTGGGCACAAGAAAAAGCTTAGTGTAAAAGAAGAAAAAATCTGTTTGGGGTGGGGTGTGGCAGACATGGGCAGTGACGCAATCGCTTTATCTTTCTCAAGACTATAGGGATGAAGTTCAGCCATTATCAGATGATCCCCGAAGACCAGCCACCTCGCTGTCTCCAGTCCTGAGCTCACTGTCTGACGAGGGCCAGCCAGAGTCCCTCAGCTATCACCCCATCGTAAAGGAAGCCCTGGACTTGAGCCCCACATCTCCCACATCACTTACACCAGGCAGAGAGAGTCACAGGGATATGACTCCAGGGCTTGGGGGATGCCGGAACCAGCCTTTGAGATCAACTCCATGGTGGAAGTGAACAACCCCCCAAGTTATGGGGTCATACGATGGATTGGAGAGGTCCCTGGGTACCAAGGAAGAATCGCTGGCCTGGAACTGGTATGACTAACCTTTTGTGCAATTGCTTCTACCTAGAGATCATCTTCAACATAAAATGTATTTTTTGTTTTCCCTTTGTAAGATAGATTTTCCAGTGCTGTCACAGGCATAGCCTGTAAACGAATAGGAAAAGGTAATCCAGTGACTCAGCATTAGGGCTACTGCCCGACACACTAGCAACCCCAGATTGGGAGCAAGCTCGGGTCCAGCAGACTGCTGTCCTCTCCTGGGGAGGGAGGTCTTGTCGTCTTTGCTGATGACTGCCACTGACGGGATGCCATGTGGTAGTGCTGGTCAGAGTGGCATGAAAGGAGGAGCTTCCAGACTCCTGCAGCCCGTGAATGCCTCCACACGCATGCACTGACATGCGTTCCCCAGCTCCAGTTTACAGGCAGAAAATTTGGAGGAAAAATATGGCAGGGCAGGCAGGAGTGAAGCCATGTACACCAACCCTCCACCTGTGCCATCACCAGGAAGCTAAGCCTGGCAACCCTCTGGATGTGAGCCTCAGAGGGGATGATCCCCACCCCCGACCTACTATGAGGGGGTGGAGCAATCTGTGGAGGAATAGGCAGGACAGGTAACTTCTGAGGATGCTTGGTCACGGTGGAGGTGGCGGGGACAGGGCTGAAGAAGCCAAGCCTGTCTCGGCCGGGAGTATAAAAATGTTAATCTTCCACTTTTTTTTTTTTTAAGAAATACTCAGGTTGGTTGTTTTGTTTTTATTTGGTAACCTGGTAAGTTCTTGCACTATCAAGCCTGTTTTCAAGGATGAACAGGGACATACGTGAACATATATTAATATAATACGAGTTGTTACAATACAGGTTAAAGGGGACCAGTCAGCACAAAGGGTCCCCCACACTCAAGTGTGGGGCTGGGCCCAATGTGAACTTTATACGCAAATATTTTGGTTTACTTACTGTCTACTATAGTATAGTAGACTGCATCAGATTAAATTTGTTTACTTTTAGGCTGACATTTTCTGTAACTACAAATCCCAGAACTCTCTGCAGCTGACATCAGAGCAGGACTGCAACAGTGGGAAATTCAATAGCCAGAACTTTTATAAACTCTGATCAGATGTTTTCCGGGTCTGCTTTTCTCCAGAAGCTACGTATAGTCCCCTGTGACTAGCTGAGGAAGGAGTGGGACCAGCAAACAAAAGACCACAGTTTATATAAACTTAACGTGCACTGCCAGCTATTGAATCTCCCACTGCTCTGATGTCCGCTGTAGGAGATTCTGGGATTTGTAGTTAGAGAAGATGTCAGCCTAGAACTAAGCAAAATTGCCTCCTACAATCTACTGTACTCTTTCTTTCAGGATGGTCCTGAGCGGGCTCTTCTGCTATGACTGTGGCTCCGGCTTTCCTTGCAGTTGGTCACAGCCCTCTTCCAAACCTGCCTGCCCTAAAGCTGATTTCCAGGATGGCCCTGAGCAGGTGCTTCTGCTGTAACTGTGGCTTCGGCTTTCCTTGCAGCCGGCCACAGTCCTCTTCCAAACCCGCCTGCCCAGAAGCTGATTTCCAGGACGGCCCTGAGCTGGCGCTTCTGCTGTGACTGTGACTCCACCTTTCCTTGCAACCGTCCGCAGTCCTCTTTCAAACCTGCCTGCCCCAAAAGCTAATTTCCGTAACTGACTTCAAAGTGGTGCTTCTGCTGTGACTGTGGCTCTGGCTTTCCTTGCATAGTCGGGTGCAGTTCTCTTCCAAAACTTCCTGCCCCAAAGCTGATTTCCAGGACTGCCTTGAGCTGGCACTTCTGGTGCGACTGCAGCTTCGGCTTTCCTTCCAGCCATCCGCAGTCCTCTTCCAAACCCGCCTGCCAGGAAGCTGATTTCCAGGATGGCCCTGAGCTGGCGCTTCTGCTGTGACTGTGACTCCACCTTTCATTGCAACTGGCCGCAGTCCTCTTTCAAACCTGCCTGCCCCAAAGCTAATTTCCAGCACGGCCCTGAGCGGGCGCTTCTGCTGTGACTGTGGCTCCAGCTTTCCTTACAGTCGGCTGCAGTCTTCTTCCAAAACTTACTGCCCTGAAGCTGATTTCCAGGACTGACTTGAGCTGGCGCGTCTGGTGTGACTTCAGCTCCGCCTTTCCTTCCAGTTGGCCGCAGCCCTCTTCCAAACCCGCCTGCCCCAAAGCTGATTTCCAGAACGGCCCTGAGTGGATGCTTCTGCTGTGACTGCGGCTCCAACTTTTCTTACAGCCGGCCGCAGTCCTCTTCCAAACCCACCTGCCCCGAAGCTGATTTCCAGAGCGGCCCTGAGCGGGCGCTTCTGCTGTGATTGTGGCTCTGGTTTTCCTTCCAGCTGGCCGCAGTCCTCTTCTGAACCCCTGGCCATTAAAATAAGCAAGTAAAACACAACTATTCCCATAGTATAACACTGGAACGTCAACAGGCCATAACTCCATCAATATTTGGAGTTAATTAACAGTCTCTGTGTGGTCACAAAGCACTGAAGTTGTACTACAGGAATAACATACATGTGAACATACAAAGAAGCCAGCAGAAGTCATCCATTTGGTCTATCAAGTCTGCTTGTATTGCAGGGTCCACAGCTTGAGCTAATGTCCCTGCCTTCCCTCCCCACATATCCCATCCTCCCTGCCCATGATCCTTACCTTCTTCCTATGCCTATCCCAGCCTGTCTTAAAGCTGGCCACTGTCTTCAACAGAATGACCTCATAGCAGCGCATTCCAAGTGTCCACAGCCCTCTCTGTGAAGAAGTGCTTCCTGACACCCCTCCTAAACCTCCCACTCTCAGCTTAAGACTGTGCCTCTCATGTTATGGTTGCCACTCAGCTTAAAGAGACTCTCCTTATCAACCTTACTTATCCCTTTCATGTACTTGAAGGTCCCAGTCATGTCCTCGCTCTCTCTCTCTCTCTCTCTCTCTCTCTCCTGTCTTCCAGGGAGTACATCTTCAGTGCCGTCAACATCTCCTTGTATGCCTTACCCTGCTGACTGGCTATCATCTTTGTAGCCCTCCTCTGGACTTTCTCCAGCAGGTTAATGTCCTTTTTGAGATGTGGGCACTGTCACAAACCCACTCAGCAGGTCAGGCCCTCTGCTCCAACAGTGCCAACCTCCGAGCTCAAGTATTGTGAACAGGTAACAGAACAGGGTAACCCTCCTGACTGCTTGTGGGTCTGAATCACCTTTGGTCTCAAGTTCTGGGGGGATTCAAACTGTGAACCTTCTGCTGACGTACCCAAATGTACAGGCTCAGATAATCTGCTCTTCGGGGTATGCCAGATATCTTTTGCCTAAGGGCACCTAACCAAGTGTCCAAAATGAACTCTTAAAACTTTATAAAAGACCTTAGGTATATTCTTACCTTTTCCCAGTTTGGTAACACCATTAAGCTTATGAACAGTTTTGTCAATCTTAATCCTCCATACGTCGCATGCAAAAGAAAGAACTTCGAACACACATCCAGGCAGTCTTTTTAAATATAGATTTACTTAAAATGGATAAAAATATGTCAAATGTAAACATAGAACCATATATCACAAAGCATACAATCACTAAAAAGAACAAGGTTAAAGTACAAACATAAACTCCTACCATAATACAATTATACTTTTCTTAGTTCTTGTTTCTAAGAGCCCACAAAGAAAATGTGTGTCAGTGGAAATACAAATAAAGTTTAAAGTGTGTCTCTCTACCCCTTCTATGATGCCATCTAGCTCCTCCTTTTAGAATATGAAAATGATACAAAACAGGATGTCCTATCAGGAGGTATATTAAATAAGATGATATCAGCAAAACTAATTTCCCAAATTATAAGTCTGTCTTTTCATCAGGCCTTTCTTCTGATCGTGTGTGGTTTCATGATTCCAAAAATCTAAGGATTTTATAACTTTTTAGCACCATAGTGATATAACATGTTTTTTTCCTCTAAGACATCATAAAAGTTTATGATCCCTATATCCTCGCAGCTGGTCAGTTCCAATTAAGTCAGATAAACAGGAGACCCTTAATTATGTCTCTAGTCTGTTTAATTAACTCCTGGTTTGAGGTTAATACATCCTGTATTCTCACTAAAACCTGATCCATGGCACAGCTGCCTTATGGAGACAAATCATACACTACATTTTTATATTACAAATATCAAAGAACAATCCTAACCAGCTGGCCAAGTGTCACAAATCCTCCCCACCTAGATTGAATTTGGGGGCACTATCCCCTGCATGGGAGGAGCTTCCCAAATCAGTTCACTCCTCATAAAGACGCAAAAAGCCATTGCTGTTCTGATTGGTCACTCCAGCCCTATGTAAGATTGTCATGTCATACCCTTGTAAGGCAAGACTCCATCTTAGCCAGCCGGTGGCACTGAGGTTGGGCTGGGAGGCACTTCCTAGCCACACTGGCGACCAGGTTCAAGAGCGAGCTACAGGCCATTGGAGTCGGCAGGGAAGGAGACGCCATTGAGCCGGAGGACTGCTCTCTTTCCTGGGGGTTCCAGGGTGTCCCGGCTCAGTAGCGGCTTCTAGCGGTGGCTGGGTGCATTTCTTCCGTAGCCAGGCTGTAGAGGGGATTGGCACTGGCAGGACGTCTGTGGGCAGTCCCGCACTGGCATCCATTGCATGTCATGCCAATGGGGGAAAAAGCAAGTAAAAATACCAGCCTCCTGATAGGCGAAGGATGGTCCGGGGGGCTGGCCACCACGCCCAGTGTCGGGTCTCTCCACTCTCTCCTCTGTTTCTCCTCCTTGCCTGGCTGCTCATCTAGATTGTAAGATAAAGCACCAGACAGGAATAATGGCGGTCCCGCCTCGGGACTCAGAGCCAGGGGGTTGGGCAGCCGGACTAGCGGCTGGAGAAAAGACCTCTGGAGGAGTCGAATAGGAGGACTTCAGACAGGTGGGATCTGGCTTCAAGCTGTGTGTCCATCTGGAGAGAGTTCAAGGTAAGGCAGAGCCATAAACGGAGTTAAAAAAAAAATCCATCTTAACAGTCTACCATTAGTTTTTCCCATTTGCGTCAGCCAAACTAGGGTGTTGTGGTCACTTTGTACCACAAAATGCTGCCCATACAAGTATGGCTCTAACCTCTTTAGGGCCCACACTATGGCAAGACATTCTTTTTCCACAGTAGAGTATGCCTGCTCCCTAGGAAGTAACCTTTTACTCGGGTACACTACCGGGTGATCTTTCCTTGGTTGGATGTCTGACTCAGTACTGCCCCAGTACCCACATCTGAGGTGTCAGTCTGAACTATAAAGGGTCTGCTGTAGTCCAGACTTGGTGCTACAGGACCACTGCACAGTGCCTCCTTCAGTCTGGTAAAGGCTTTTTCACAGGCTGGTTCCCAGGTAATTTTCTTAGGCATCCATTTCTTTACCAGGTCAGATAGGGGAGCAGCCAGGGCACTGTAATTGGGTACAAATGTCCTATAGTACCCTGCTGTCCCTAGAAAACTCCTGACCTGCATCTGCATTTTTGATCTGGGCCACGCCTTGATCACCTCTATTTTTGCTTGGTTAGGATGGAGCGGTCCCTGGCCTACAACATGCCCGAGGTATGTCACTTCAGCCATGTGGCCACCTGGCACTTCTCAGCTTTGACAGTGAGCCTGGCCCTCTGTATCCTGCCTAGCACTTCCCTAAGGTGGGACAGGTGTTCCTTCCAGCTGGCACTAAAGATGGCAGTGTCATCCAGGCACACCACGGCGTACTCCTCCGCACCATTTAACTCCTGGTTCACCAACCTTTGGAAAGTGACTGGGGTGTTCTTCATTCCGAAAGGCATTACTGTAAATTCAGATAAGCCTATTGGAGTGATAAAGGCCGACCTCTCTGTAGCTCTGTCCATTTGGTAACTCTACCTGCCAATACCCCTTGCTCAGGTCAGTAGTCATAAGGTAGATCGCCCCTCCCAACTTGTCCAGGAGTTTGTTCATACTGGACATCAGATGGGCATCTGACATCGTGAATGCATTCAGTCCACGATAGTCCACACAGAAATGAGTAGAGCCATCTGGCTTGGGCACAAAGACTACGGGTGAGGCCCAGGGGCTGTGGGATCTCTGGATTACCCCTAAATCCATCATCTCCTCCACTTCCCTTCTAATGTCCTTTTGGCCAGCCTCTGACACCCAATATGCTGTCCGCCATATGGGTGTCTGTGTCCCTGTCTTCACATTGTGCGTCGCTAAGGGGGTTAGTCCAGGCTTGGCGCTAAACAGGGGGGCAAAGTCTGCTAAAACCTCCCTTACTTTCTGGATCTTGTCTGGGGCCAGCTGGGGAGACAATTTGACTGCCTCCACAGAGGACTCCCACTTGCTTTCTTTCAGCAAGTCCAGAAGGGGGTCTTCTTCATCCGTCCCTTCCCCAGGACTACATACTGCAAACACCATGTCAGCCCTGTTAGCATATGGCTTCATCATGTTGACATGGTACATTCTTTCTGTCAGGTAACCCTATGATGTAGTTCACATCATTTACCTTCCTAACTACTTTGTATGGTCCTGCCCACTCAGCCTGCAGCTTGTCTTTCTGGACTGGAATAAGGACCATGACTTCCTGACCCACCATATACGAGTGAACTCTGGCTCTGCAGTCATACCACGCTTTTTGTTTCTGTTGGGTAGCTGCCAGGTTGCTCTGGGCTGTCCCCATAAGCTCCTTCAGCCTTTCCCTAAATCTAAGTATGTAATCCACAATGGGAGTTCCATGGGTGGCATGCTTGCCTTTCCAGTCCTCCCAGATCAAGTCTAGGGGCCCACATATCTGACGTCCATATTAGAGCTCGAAAGGGAAAAATCCTGTTGACTCTTGGGGCATCTCCCTGTATGCAGACAACAGGTGGGAAGGTATTTCTCCCAGTCCCTCCCATGCTGTTGAGCAAACACTCAGAGCATTGACTTCAGGGTACCATTAAATCTTTCCACAAGCCCATTGGCTTGCGGGTGATGCAGTGTTGTGCATCTCTGCACCACCCCACACTTGTCCCACAAACATTTCATCAGGTCTGACATAAAGGAACCCCCTCGATTGATGATAACCTCCTGCAGAAACCCAACATGGGAGAAAATCCCAAGTAAGACATCTGCCACTTTGTCCTCAGTGAGGATCAAGTGACTGCCTCTGGATACCGGGTGGCATAATTCACCACAGTCAGGATGAACCTCTTCCTGGAGGAGCTGGTGGTATTTAAAGGCCCCACAATATCCATTCCCACCCTCTGGAATGGATCCTCCACTATGGGCAATGGAATCAGGGCAGCTTGGGTTTTCTTTCCTACCTTCCCTATTTCTTGGCACTGGTGACAAGACCTGCAGTACTCCTTCACCTGCTGGGTGAAGTTGGGCCAATAGAAATTCTGGGCCAACCGCTGCGTAGTGTGTGCAATTCCCATATGACCAGACATGGGAATATCATATGCAATCTTGAGCAGCTGCTCACGATACCCCTGGGAAACGACAAGCTGCCTGCCTATTATTCCTCCCTCTATCTGCACAGCCTGAGTATACATCAGTCCATTTACCCAATAAACCTTATGTTTACTGTCGCCTCCCGGTGCACCATCAGAGTCTGTTCAAGCCCTCAGCTTCTCTAGACTATGGTCACTTTTCTGAGCAGCTGCAAACTCCTTACACATTCCCAAGGCATGAGACAGGTCCCCTTCAGTCTCTAAGCTAGGGTCCCTAGCACTAACGTCTGGGCACTCAGGATCACTGTCGTCCGTAACCCTCGGACAATGGGTCACCCCTCCCTCTTTGGAGTATCCCTCTGTAGCTGTGTGGTTAACTGCTACTGGGGAAATTTCTTCCCCCTTTTCATTAGTCTCCATATCAGGAGACACAGGCTGGGGAACCAGCCTCCCAGTGGTTTTTACAGTGGCTTCTGTGGGGTCCAGGGAACTACAGTTTTCTCTTACCGCTTGGCTACACGTAACTGCACACACCATCCCCTGTTTGAGACTGTTGCCAAGAATGACATCCACTGCTAAGGTTTTGGCTACAACCACCTGTTGCACAGTTCCCCCTGTTTCGCCCCAGTCTAGGAGAACACTAGCAAGGGGCAATGTTTTCTCCTCACCAGTAAAGTCTTGTACAGTGACATATTTATTGGATATAAGCTGACCAGGCTTTACCAGATCCCCTTTTAAAAATGTTAGGGATGCCCCTGTATCCTTTAAATCTTGTATCTGTACACCATTCACCATGACTGGGTGCATGTGTTCCCTCATGTTCACAGGCATGCTTCCAGGGACACACAAAAAACCCACTTCTTTCCTAGCTTCCTTTTGCGTATTGCTTGCCCTTCTGGGATGCTGTCTGGCAATATGCCCAGTCTCTTTATAGACCAAACATTCATTTCTTTTCTCAGAAAATTATTTTCTCTGAAACCTAGGGCTAACTGGTTTCGGTGGAGGCAGTGAGGGTTTTAGCTGCCCTGAAAGTGGCCTTTTCCCTTTCTGTGCTGCCACGCCCACCCATTCACTCTCAGAGCAGGTCTGCTCTTGGCATAGCACTCCGAGAGTTCAGCAGCCTCTTGCACTGTTTTGGGATCTCGGTCCTCTAGCCAGGTCTTCAGTTCTGCTGGGAATGCCCAAATAAACTGTTATACTGTAGCAAAATAGCATTTTCAATTTTATCTACAGAGTTTGCTTCAATTTCTTTCCGCCAACATTTAAAAAACGGATGTTGTTTTGTGGCTAGGTTCCCATAGCTCATATCAGGGCTTCTCCTGAGCTTACAGAATTTAGCTGTGTATGTTTCAGCAGTTAAATCAAACTTTTTAAAAAGCACAGCTTTAAGTTTGCTGTAATCATTACTGTCCTCATTGTCCTTTTGAACCAATGCATCCCGAGCATTCCTGGTAAGAAGCGAGGATAGCTGGAAGCTCCAGGACCCTCTAGGAATTTTAGCCTGAATACAAACTTTTTCAAAGGAATTTAAAAAGGCATCCATATCCTCTCCCTCTTTAAATTCAGCTATCAATTTGTAACCCAGTCCTGTAGTTCCAGTTAAACCCTAGCCACTTACCTGCTCTGGTGCTGGTGGTTGGAGTCATAGCATCTCCAGTTCATGTCGCCTCTGGTGCTCACGGTCCTCACAGTCCACCTCTCGCTGTTCATGGTCCGGCTTTTGCCGTTCTTGCTCCCTTTTCTCCTCTACAACTCGCTGGCACTCACGCTCTTAACAGTCTGCCTCCTGCTGTTCCTGCTCTGCCTCTCGCTGTTCTCGTTCAGCCTCTAGCTGTTCTCACTCCCTCTTCTCCTAGAACTCCAGCTCCATTCTGCACAACTCAATCTGCAGCCTGAGTGCTTCTGGCTCCAGAATGCTAGTGACCTTCCCCTGCTGCTGTGGCCATTCACTGGCACTGGCCCTGCTGTCACCCTCATTGGATCTGGACACTGCACTGGCCGCTTTCCCTTCCATGCTCAAGGTTTGGTCTTTTACAGTCACAGTCTGTGACTCGATGCTCTGGGTATCTGCTGCCATCAGGGCATCCATGATGTTCTTCTTGGTGGCTCTCACCTCATACAGGACTCTTCTGTCCTTGCACAACTGCTTCAAATAGCCTACGGTGTTCCCGCTGTAGTTAGAAGCTATCTTCTTCCCTAACTACAGATACACTAACTTGCACTTTAGAAAAAAGAAATGAAACAGGTAGGAACTTGACTGTAAGCCAAATTATATAGTTCTGTTTCCTCTTTAAAAATAAATCACTGCCTTGTTTTGCAAGTGAGCTGTACAGTATCAAGCTGACACACTGAACAATTTAAAGCTTGTGTTGCCAAATTTTATCCACACTGCTGCCAACCAATGTGTAACAATCCCACTCAGCAGGTCAGGCCTTCTGCTCCCACAGTGCCAACCTCCGAGCACAGTATTGTGAACAGGTAACAGAACAGGTTAACCCTCCTGTCTGCTTGTGGGTCCGAATCACCTTTCGTCTCAAGTTCTGGGGGGATTCAAACTATGAAACCTATGCTAGCGTACCCAAATGTACAGGCTCAGATATTCTGCCCTTCGGGGATGCCAGATATCTTTCGCCTAAGGGCACCTAACCAGGTATCCAAAATGAACCCTTAAAACTCTATAAAAGACCTTAGGTATATTCTTATCTTTTCCCAGTTTGGTAGCACCATTAAGATTGTGAAGAGTTTTGTCTGTCTTAACCCTCCATACATCACACGCAAAAGAAAGAACTTTGAGCACACCCAGGCAGTCTTTTAAATATAGATTTACTTAAAAATGGATAAAAATACGTAAAATGTAAACATAGAACCATATATCACAAAGCATACAATCACTAAAAAGAACAAGGTTAAAGTACAAACATAAACTCCTACCACAATACAATTGTACTTTTCTTAGTTCTTGTTTCTAAGAGCCCACAAAGAAAATGTGTGTCAGTGGAAATACAGAACACAGTTTAAACTCTGTGTCTCTACCCCTTCTATGATGCCATCTAGCTCCTCCTTTTAGAATATGAAAATGATATAAAACAGGATGTCCTCTCAGGAGGTATATTAAATAAGGTGACATCAGCAAAACTCATTTCCCAAATTATAAGTCTGTATTTTCATCAAGCCTTTCCTTTGATCTTGTGTGGTTTCCTGCTTCCAAAGATCAAAGGATTTTATAACTTTTTAGCACCACAGTGTTGTTTTTTTCCTCTAAAACGTCATGAAAGTTTACCATCCCTATATCCTGGCAGCTGGTCAGCTCCAATTAAGTCAGATGAACAGGAGACCCTTAATTAAGGTTCTCTAGTCTTTTTAATTACCTCCTGGTTTCAGGTTAATACATCCTGTATTCTCACTAAAACCTGACCCGTGGCACAGCTGCCTTATGGAGACAAATCACACACTACATTTTTATATTACAACTGTCAAAGAACAATCATAACCAGCTGGCCAAGTGTCACAGGCACCAGTACTGAACTCCATTCTCTAGATGAGGCCTTACCAGTGACCTGAACAAGGGCAATATAACCTCCTTTCTCCTACTACTGATCCACGTAGATATACATCCCAGCATCTTGTTTGCCTTTGCTGCTGCTTTCTTGCACTGCGTGGAGTGCTTCAGGTCACTAGTAATCACCACTCCCAGATTCTTCTCCTCCTCTGATGCAGATACTTGTACTCCAGCCAGGTAGTACTCTGTTCTGGGATTCTTGGCTGCAGTATGCATAACTTTGCATTTCTTGGCATTGAAGCCAAGCTGCCAGATCCTGGACCACCTCCTTAGCTTTTTCAGATCTTCCTGTAGGTCCTGTATCCCTTCAGCTGTGTCCACTCTTCCACAGAGTTTGGTGTCATCTGTGAATAGGCACATTCTGCCCTTAATGCCATCCCCAATGTCCTTGATGAAGACATTGAACAACACCAACATATGCCACACCCTTAAATAATTGAGGCCATTAAAACAAACTCTGGTCAGAGCCGATATGGCTGTGGAGAGCTTTTGGGAAGATTTTACCCATTATTTCTAATTAAATTGCACAATGCAGATCTGTTGAGAGGCAGTTTCAATGTGGTCTTCCTTTTACACATTTTTACAATGTGTTTTCCTAGAATATGCCTGTTGATTGCTATATATTTAGCCTGGATAGTTCACAGATGAAATAGAATCTTATTTTTAGTGAGGCTCTACATCTGCACAATATTGTGCTGCATTGCGTAAAATCAGAATGCACTGAAAACAATATTTTACATCTGGGGGGACTTAAGTGCTGGACCAATGCACAAGCAGAAAGATGCATTGTGCAATGAGGGTATGCAGGTCGGCACCGATACAGTATTCAAAGAGAATGTGCCACTGGTACAGGGCATGCATACAGTGAAGCCCACCAGGATGAAGTGCAGCTGTGCAGAATTCTGCAGTAGAGTTACTGTAGCAAACAGTGCAGTTTTAGTGGGAGTTAATGCCTTCTGTCATGTAGTAAACCTGTGACACTGCACTTCATCCTGGCAGGTATCATTGTACCTGTTGAAAATCTGACCCTGGATGGGAGTCGTAGTGCAGGCAGCCACCAAGACAGGTGCATCCAGGGCACCCCCAACTGAATACCTTCTAGGGGGAATGTGTGGCACATACCAGTATGGGCTGCTGCCCCTATGGGTGATATTCATCCCAGGAATGCAAATGAGCTAATTGAACATGCAGGATGCAACGGAGCCTTATAAATACTTGTTCTAGGGACATGGATATGTTGTTCATCCACACTTTCTGGCAGGTATCCTTGCTGCTTTAAATCTTGCCGGAAGGTCTTCAAGCTGGCTCCTCCCACCCACCTGGGTGGTAAAACTCACGGCTCCGCCCCATGACACCAGATGTTCCTTACCACTTGGAAGCTCAGGTTCCCTCCTTAACGCTCTGCGTTTAAGACTGGTTCCTAACTCTTTGGTTTCCGAAATCAAACTTTAGGTTTTTTCTTGACTTGTCAACTATTTCCCTACGCAGCTGTCGATGGACCATCGACTCCGGTTTTCGGAAATGCCCATGCAGACTGAAGATGTCTGCCGAATGGATCCGCACTCCACGTCACGTCACCACTGCCATAGACGCCGAAGACGCGACCACGAGACTGCGACCTGTGCTCTTCTTTCTCGTGCTCAATGGGGCGCGTCGGTGCAGGTTACCGATCGGTTAAGTCGAGGCCGGTTTTGCGGTTTCGCGGCGGCGGGCTCGGCGGATCAGCCGAACAGATGATCGCCCTCAAAAGGCGGCGTGGTCGCTCCTTACTCACCATAGCATTTATCACTCTCCTGGGAATCCTCATATTCTGCTTCCTTCAGGAGCTTTGTCTCTGTCTCCACAAGGGAGAGGACCTTCATCTTCTGGACCTTCTCTCGGTCAAAAGAAGAAGGACAAAGAATGCAAGATCCGACTATCGGCGCTCTTGGGAGGCGGGAGGTCCGCTCCCAGTGATCGACCATCGACTTCGGTCGATCCTTGACTTGACCTCTGGCCGGGGTCCCCATCAAGTCAGTTGACGAGACTCCATAAGCGCGATGAGATATCGACCACGTTAGACGGAACGCCAACCAGTGAAGCAAAATCCTCTCCCGTTCCGGTGGCGTTGAGGATCCGTGGAAAAATGCATCCGGTTCGAGCCTTGCTGATCATTCCGAACAAGGGAGGCGGTCTCCCCACTCTTCCTGCACCCTCTGGGCCGAGGTTCCAGTCTCGTCACCGACTTCGCCAGTCCACTCCCGCCGCCGCCGGTCTCAATCCAGCGCGACAGCAGCATCACGCTCATCCTCAACCTCCTCCGCGGACAAGGGAGGCTTCAGCACAAGTACATCGGCGATCGAGGACCTCATGTGGCAACCTTTACTGGCCAGGAACAAGCTGGCGTTGTTGCCTTCCCGGCCATAGTGCTGTCACGGAGCGGCCAGCAACCCCTCACTCTGCCGGCCGACGCTTGTTTCTGAGGCCTGTTGCTCAGCCGCAAACCAGCTGCTCCACCGATTAAGGTGGAGACCTCCACCTCCACAGCCGCTGTTTGGGGCTTCGACCAAGAAGTGTCAGTCGGCTCAGGGGTTTGCCCGCAGGCTGTCGGTCACCCTCACTCCGGATCGCCTCGGCAGGTAAGAGGGTGGCTCAGGCCCGAGGCAGCTCTTGCAGGCTCTTCTGAGTCTGACAACGATTCCTCCCTTTTCTCCAGGCAAGTAGACTTGGAGTCCTCTGAGGGCAGTCGTGAAGATAGCCCTTCGTCCTTCCTGGGTTTGTGTAGGCTCATCTCGAGTCCACGGGATGCAGCTCCAGCTCTGTATCCAGCGGGCCAAGTATCCCTCACGGGAGATATGGACCAGGGGACTCCTATGGAACCTCTTCCTGTGGCCAAGGCCATCGCTGGCCCGGCCTTGGAACTCTGGCCGCATCCTACTTCCTGCCCTGCACCTTCGGCCAGGATGGCAAGGAAGTACGCCGTCCCTATCGGTTCCCTGTCCGGGTTCTCGGAACACCCCTCAGCCGAGGGTCTGGTTACCGACAGTGTCTTCCGACGTGCCGGAAATGCCAGGGACGTGAACAAACCTCCCAACAAGGAGTCCAAGAAGTTGGACTACGCCGGGCAAAAAAGTCTATGCCACGCCCTCCCTTGGCCTTCGCAGGCCAGCCTCGGCTGTACTGATGGCACAATTTTCTCACGCCCTGTTGGGCTTCCTGGACCAGGTAGTCCTCATCTCCCGGCTGACCTGCAGAGACCACGGCCGAGCAGTGCGGGACCAGGGCAGGGCAGTGGCCAGCAACGCTTCATGACTGCTCTGGACGAGCCGGTGACTCATCGCCCAGGTCAATAGCAGCTACAGTAGCTATGCGCCGTCGAGAGCATGGCTGAGGATATTCACCCTTACAGGATACACCAGCACAAATTGGCAGATGCCCCTTCTTGGGACCGACCTCTCAGCCCTGGAGTGGAAGGCCACCTCCAGAGGATCGAAAAGTCCAATACTACGCTGGACTTCGGGTCTCATCAGCCCAGAGGGACAAGGGCCGAAGACCGCCAACCAAAGCCCTTTTTGTCCGCTCCGCCAAGGCACGCCTGGCCCAGCAGCATCAGGCCAGCAGGCTCGCGCTAGTGTCCCAACTTCCAAGCCCGGGCGGCTTCCTCCTCCAGGAAGTAAGTGGAAAAAGGCTCAGAGGTCCTGCGCGGTCCCTCCTCCAAGCCTGCTCAGTAGCGGGTTGAGGTGTCACTCCTTCGTCACCCACCCAAGTTCTCCCCCATGGGGCGGCCCACTCTTCCTCTCCAGCCTGGTCTGCTATAACCACAGACCGTTGGGTGTTGAAGGTAGGTAGGAAAGGGCCTGCCTCTGGAGTTCGAGCAGGCCCCTGCCATGTCGCGTCGCCCCAGGGGCTCTCGGGTCCGCAGCCTCGATGGTTTCCGCCGGCCGACATCGCTTCTGCTCCTCGAGAAAGAGGTGGGATCAGAGAGGTGGCAGACCTCCCTCAGACCCAGGGTTTGTGTCCAGTACTTTCTGGTCCCAAAACAGGCCGGGGCTGCGCCCATTCTCGACCTGCAGACCCAAACAAGTTCCCAAGGTCTTGGACCTTCAGGATGGGTCACTCTGGCTCAGATAATACCATCCTGTACGCGGCATGTGGTTCCTGTTCTCTGGACCTGCAGGATCGCTTTTCACGTCCCCCTATCCGTCCGTCTCATCAGAGATTCCCTTTGCTCAGGCGGAGGATCACTGAGAGTTCAAGCCTGCCCTTTGACCAATGTCTTGCACCCAGGGTCTTCACTAAATGCATGGCAGTGAGACAGTAGCCTCTGCGTGTGTGGGTCCGGTGTGGCCTCTACCTGGATGATTGGCTAATAGCAGGCCCCTCCAGGCAGGAGGGTGAGCGGTCCAGAGATCTGGCTCCCAGGTTTGCTCTCAAGTTAGCCTCCTCATCAATCCAGGCCAAGTCGAAACTCGAAATAAGCAGGTGATTCTTCTTCATCTGGGCAGCTCGACTCTTGGGAGCCAGACCACGGCTCCCGCGGACAGGGCGAGGTTCTTTCTCCTTGCCCAATCATTTCTGGTTGGGCAATGCATCATCCCGGGACTTCCTGCGCCCTGGGTCTCATGGCTGCACCAGCGCGTGTCCGCTAGATCCACTGGAACATGCGCCCCTTCAATGGGGCTGGCCAGCCAGTGGTCTCAACCAAGATCCACTGGACTCAGCTAGTGACGGTGACCCAGGGGATGTGGAACGCCTCAGTGGTGGATCGCTCCAGCTCATCTGCAGGAGGGCATCCCATTTGTCCACCCTGAGCCACGGTCTCTATCGACCGCCTCTGATGGATTGGGTGCCATCTGGGGAGCACAGAGTGCACAGCCTCTGGTCCCCATGGGAGTCCGATGATATATCAACCTGCTGGAGCTCCAGCGATCTCCTAGCTCTCACCGCCCCACTCCGTTTCTCACGGGATCAAGTGGTTCAGGTCCAGACAGACAATACCACCATGACCATGTACTATCTAAACCGCCAGGGTGGGACGCTCCATGCTTCTGTGCAGGAAGCTCTCCGCATTTGTGCCATATTGCAGCCTGGAGGCGGATCTCCTAGCCATTCACGTGGCAGGAGCCTCCAACACCCTGGCCGATGCCCTAAGCCAGATAGGGGCTGTATCCTACGAGTGGTCTCTCCTGCCAGAGGTAGTATAAGATCTGTTCTCCCATAGGGGCACACCTCAGGTGGATCTGTTCTCCTCCAGGGAGAATGCGAAGCTGAAGCTGTTCCATGCCTGCCCCCCTCAGCAGGGCTCGCTGCAAGAGGATGCCTTCTCGAGGCCGTGGACCCCGGGCCTCTTCTACGCCTTTCCCCCATTTCCCTTGATCCACAAGGTGCTTCTCAAGGCGAGGAGACAAAGGCAGGTGATTCTGGTAGCCCCATACTGGCCCTGCCAATGCTGGTATCCAGATCTCCTCAGTCTCAGCTCCAGGCTCCCGAGGCAGCTTCCAGCTCACCCAGACCTGCTTTCAGTCAATCAGGGGAAGGTGTTCCATCCGGACCTTCAATCCCTGCACCTGACATCCTGGTTCCTGAGCTGCCAGGAGTTCCAGGCCTGGGTCTTTCCCGACGAGGTCCTCAATGTAGTTGAGGTGTCCCATATGAGTCGACCGGAAATGCTTTGCCTTCAAATGGAAGAGGTTTTCCATTTGGTGTCAGGGCAAGGGCCTGGACCTTCCTCCTGTTCCTTGGCAAGCATCTTGGACTTTTATGGTCCTTTTCTCAGCAAGGGCTTAGGTCGACAACCTAAGGGTGCACCTGGCAGCCATCTCTGCCCCGGGCGCGGGCGGGAAGCAATCGGTCACAGGAGAAGGTGGTCTGGCACTTTTTCAAAGGCCTTGATCACATTTCCTCTCCGGTGTGAGAACCTCCACCTCCGTGGGATCTACTGCTGGTACTAGCAAAGCTTATGGGCAAGCCATTCGAACCAATGCACAGGTGTGAGCTCTCTCACCTGCATGGAAGACCGCCTTCTTGGTGACTGTTACGTCAGCCAGAAGGATGGGAGAGCTCCAGGTGCTTTCCATTTAGTCTCCTTACCTGGTCTTCCACAGGGACAAGGTAGTCCTGCATCCCCACCAGAAATTCCTTCCGAAGGTGGTGTCAGAGTTTCACCCTAACCAGGTGTTGACTCTGCCAGTGTTCTACCCCAGTCACACCTCGGAGGCCGAATATAGGCTCCATACTCTGGACCCTAGAAGGGTGCTCGCTTACTATAAGGAGTGCACGGCTGAAATTCGGGGAGAGGTTCATCAGCTGTTTGTCACCTACGCTGAAGCCGCACGTGGCAGACCTGCAGCCAAGCGGACTATAAGCAGATGGGTCACCTCCTGCATAGATCTCTGCTATAAGTTGGCGGGCATGGAGCCTCCCAGAGTGATAAGAGCTCATTCTGCCTGCCATACTGCTGCATCGGTGGCTGCTTCCAGGGACGTCCCTATCCAGGAAATCTGCAGGGCTGCTACCTGGAAGTCAGCACACACCTTTATCACCCACTACCACATTGACCTTGAGTCACGCTGGGATGCTGGCTTTGGGGCCTCGGTTCTCCAGTCTCTCTTTCCCGTAAGTATCGAGAAAGGCCTTGCCTCCTCCTCTCTGAGCACTCAAGAGTCTGCCAGAAAGTGTGGATGAACAACATGTCCATGTCCAGAGAAATACAGGTTACTCACCTGTAACAGGAGTTCTAGGAATGGATATGTTGTTCATCCACACGACCCACCCGACCTCCCCGGCTTCGACGCACAACCTGAGCTTCCAGCGGGCCAGATCTGGCGTCATGGGGCGGAGCCGAGAGTTTTACCACCCGGGTGGGTGGGAGGAGCCAGCTTGAAGACCTTCCGGCAAGATTTAAAGCGGCAAGAATACCTGCCAGAAAGTGTGGATGAACAACATATACCATTCCTAGAACTCCTGTTACAGGTGAGTAACCTGTATTTACCCACCCATTTGCATGTTGGCATGGGGATGAATGTGTCAGAGCAGCTCTCGCCCCAAGCCCCGACCCCGATTGCTCCCGTGTGGGACATGTCCTGAAGTCGCTGGTGGTAAAGTGGCATCTCCATCCATTCCACCAGCCCCGATCAATACTGGAATCCAGGCTCTATCAGTTCCATACTGTAGGGACCCCATTCCCATCCCTAATCACACCAAAATACACCTGTAGTCCATGTCCATAGTGTAGTGGCCCCCACTCCCCCAAGGGTGCACAGGCATCGCCTCCCTGACCCCCAACCCATCACATTGCGATGACTGGCACTATGATGGTATCGTACCACTATATTGGTGGGTAGTGGAGCACTAGCAGTAGGATGCTGGAATGTGTCCTGTGTAGGCACGAGCTGTGTGTGGCTAACAATGCCCAGTGGCCATACACCTCAGGCGCTCGCATGTGGATCCATCGTCCCAGTGCCATTGCACTTCTCAGTGCGGGTGACGGCCGATGCTGTATTCACTCACGCAGGTCCCAGAACTGACATGTCACAGCCAACCTCCCATTTGTTTGTACAGTTCGGGAACCACAGATGAACTATCCACAGCTTGGACCGTACACTGCAAATGGCATTGCAGTATACTGCACCCCATGGCACCCGGGATACCTCATCAGTCCGGAGGGTGGCATGTTACACAGGGGAACAGGGGACAATGTGGACTTGCAGTGGTGTATGACAGCAGGAAGATGCACATCGACAGGGCATGCGCTGGAGGTATGTCAGTTCCCTCGTACTGATTGCCAGAGTCGTACACATGGCTGCATACACTGGTGGGTCCACAGCTTGCGTAGTATCCCAATACATGATACAGCTACTTAGGTCATTCTGGGGTGCAGGTCCCCAGCCCAGGCCCAGTGCAGCTGGCAGCTGGCTGTGGCAGGGTGTGGAGGGTAGTCTCAGTCTCTGCACCAGGTTGGGTATGGGGGAGCAGGGGTGTCTGCATACCGAGGTGGTGGGTGGGGGTCCTCTATGCTATGATATGGACCATGGTTTCCTGTGGTGTGATGAGGTCTGGGGAGGGTCCCTGCACTATGGAGCTCTTCGGGGAATGGAGTAGGATCCATTGGGGATGGGAAAGTGGGTACCTCTAATCCACCATGGCTGCCAGGCTGCTGTGCACCTGGGTGCACTTCCGCAGCCCACTTGTGGGTGGCTGGCTGGGTTAGGCCAACTGTGTGCCACGGTGCTCTGGACTGTGAGGGGTGCACTCCCACTAAATATGCTGCAGTGCAGCATGTGCATGGGAATGTCCCTTCGACTTGCACGGCATACCATTTATGTGTAGCCTGGCCCATTCCCTTGCAGCTGGCGCATCCTGCATGTTTGAATATCATGATGCGGCGCATTGTTGGAGTTGCTCTGCACATCTCCCTTTTCCGCTGGGATGTGCTACGCATCTCCTTTGAATAAGGGGGGCCCTGGACTAGGTACCCTGAATAAATACATTATAAAAATGGAAACATTCTGACCCCCACTGAAAACAAGATATTGTTTCTAATCTGGGACAGCCTGAGTAAGTACAGTGCAAAAATGTGTAAATGAAGATCCCTGTGACAATGAGATGTAGTATCTCCCCTGTGCTATCCAGGATACAAAATATAGGATAAGAAATATTCAGTGCTCCCAGATCCAAATAACCATTTCCCTGTAACAAGCCCTCATTTTTCCTGTTTTTTTCCCAAAGAGGCAGAATCAAATCACTGTAGATTTTTCCATAAGCCAATGGTTCCTTATTTATGACTTTGTTCCTTGTTTATTATATCAGCAGCTCTTTATCAGGAAAAGAGCTCTAATTTGCTGGTCCATATTAATATTATATGTCAAGATGTCCTTGGAGTGATTTGGATTTACGTGCTATGCATAAGGCATAATGGGGGACTATATGAAATAACAAATATCACGCTCATTATTACATGAACTGTACTCAAAATTAGTAATCACAACTAGTCAGCCAATACAGACCGATCTTTATCTCCCCCCCCACCCCCCAAAAGAACAGGAATGGATAGTTGCACATCAACTCACTGAATACCTGGAAAAATATAATCTATGTTCCCAATAACACAGTTTTCGAATGGGGCACAGCACCACCCTCGACCTCACCTCCTACATCCACCAAGCCCTGGACCAAAATCAATTAGTTGGAGCCACCATCATAGTCTTGACAAAGGCGTTTGATACAGTTAACCACTCTCTTCTGACTGAACAACTTCTTCACCTAGTACTCTCTCTGGATGCTACCCTCTGGTTTCAGAGCTATCTCTGTGACCGTTCCCAGCAGGTTAAAATAGGGACATCCCTCTCAACCTCCCTTCCTGTCCACTCCAGAGTTCCCCTAGGTTCTATTTTAAGTCTGCTGCTTTTCAATATCTTCCTGCCACAGTAGAATGCTTCTATACGCAGCTGGTGCCGTCATCTTCGTAAACCAGTTGGATCCCACCCTTCTTCAGCATCAGCTCCAGAGAAGTTTATCCGAAGTTGAAACCTGGTTCCAGTCGCACAAACTCATCCTAAACTACTCTAAAGTCAAAACAGTGCTGTTTCATGGTTCCTACAACAGGTAAAAAGAACAGCCACTTATTAACAACTGCAGAGGATCTGTACTGGAACAGGTACAGTGCCTTCAGAAAGTATTCGCCCCCCACCGGATTTTGTCACATTTTGTGATGTAGCAAACTCAAATTAAAATACATTTATACGGGATTTTTTTGTCTTGTATCTACACAAATTACTCTGTAATGTCAAAGTGGAATGAAACTTCTGGAATTTTTTATACATGTAATTTAAAATAAAAACCTGAAATGTCTTGATTTGATAAGTATTCACCCCCTTTGCTATGATACTCCAAATTGAGCTCAGGTGCATCTAATTTCCTTGTGAGATCACTCTAAAACGTTTTGAATGGAGTCCACCTGTGGTCAGTTCAAATGGTTGACATGATTTCAGAGGAAATACACCTGTCTATATAAGGTCCCACTGTTGACAGTGCATATCGGAGCAGAAACTCTACCATGAAGACCAAGGAGCTGTCCGTAGAGCTCCATGATAGAATTGTGAGGAGGCACAGATCTGGGGAGGGGTATAAAAACATTTCTAGGGTGTTGAAAGTTCCCAGGAGCAGTCAAGTCCATCATTAGGAAATGGAAAGATTACGGAACCACCCAGACTCTTCCTAGAGCAGGCTGTCCTCCCAAACTGAGCAACCAGGCAAGAAGGACTTTGGTCAGGGACGTGACCAAGAACTTAATGACCACCCTGACAGAACTACAGAGTTCCATGGCTGAGATGGGAGAACCTGTCCAGAGGACAACAATCTCTGCAGCACTTCACAGATGTAGCCTCTATAGGAGAATGGCTAGATGGAAGCCACTCCTGAGAAAAGGCCACATAATAGCATGCTTGGAGTTTGCAAGAAGGCACGTGGTAGACTCTGAGACCATGTGGCAAAAGATTCTCTGGTCTGATGAAACAAAAATTGAACTCTTTAGCCTGAATGCAAAGCGCTATGCCTGGCACATACCGAACACAGCTCATCACCCATGTAACACCATCCCTACCATGAAGTATGGTGGTGGTAGCATCATGTTATGGGGATGCTTTTCAGTGGCAGGGACTGGGGCATTTGTCAGGATAGAGAGAACAATGAATGGAGCCAAATACAGGCACGTCCTTGAGGAGAACCTGCATCAGTTTGCAATAGACCTTGAACTGGGGCGAAGATTTACGTTCCAACAGGACAATGACCCCAAGCATACAGCCAAAGCAACACTGGAATGGCTTCAGAACAAGGAGGTGAATGTCCTTGAGTGGCCCAGCCAAAGCCCAGACTTGAATCCCATTGAGAATCTGTGGAAAGACTTAAAGATTGCGGTTCACCGATGCTCCCCATCCAACTTGACAGAGCTTGAGCAAATCTGCAAGGAAGAATGGGCGAAAATTCCTAAATCCAGATGTGCAAAGCTGATACAGACATACCCAAGAAGACTCAAAGCTGTAATTGCTGCCAAAGGCGCTTCTACAAAGTATTGACTCAGGGGGGTGAATACTTATGTAAACAAGATATTTCAGTTTTTAATGTTTCATAAATTTTGTTACACAATATAAATATTTTTGCCCCTTTAAATTGTTGAATATGCTGTGTGAATCAAGGGGGAAAAAATAATTTCAATGTATTACAAATTGTGGTAGTAACACAACAAAATGTGACAAAATCCAAAGGGGGTGAATACTTTCTGAAGGCACTGTAAACCAATTCAGATACCTGGGTGTGATCCTAGACTGCACCCTCTTGTATAACAATCATATCTATAACACTGCTAACTTTGTGAATGCCCGCATTGGTCTACTCTACAGGCATAGGCACTGTCTGACAGCCGACACCTTAAAGCTGGCTATTCAAAGCTTAGTCACCTCACTAATTGACTATGGCCTTGTGGTATACAGAGCTGCCACCGACACTGCTCTCTAGCGCATAGCGCTAGCCCTCAACAAGGCCTGTTGGCTACTCACCTCAGCAACTCGACTTTCATATACTTGCCAATGTCTACGCACAGGCAATCTGGCTCCAGCTCTCGGGCAGGCTAAATTACCAGACCTGCATCCTAGTTAAGAAAACCACCATGAGCCTGCTGCCCCCTGAGGTCCAGTCCTTACTGAACCCACACTGTATCACCCGCCTAACCAGAAGTGCTGAAAGACTATCATTTACCATTCCCAACTACCGGACCTCACAAGGACAACTCTCCTATAAAGTTATAGCCCCTTCCTGGTTCAACTTGCTCCCGGAAGAACTCTCTAACTCTCCCAATCTCAGTAGTTTTAAATGCAAACTTCACCAGCATCTGGTGACCAGGGCCCACTGTGACTGCTACACTTAAATGGCCCTGCATTGCCCTCCCTGTTCTGCATAATCCCCCACAGTGTACACACCTCCCTCTCCCTCCACTGCCTGTCTTTACAAAACCACCCACCCCTCTCTCCCTACATCACCTCTTCCCTGATGCCCGCTTGCTACTCCCTCCTCTCACTGCCTCGATCCAAATTTGGGACAGTGGCCCCTTTCACTCACCTCACCCTCTCCACCCTGTTTCCACCCCTCTCTCATCCCTTTTTCCCTTGGACTAGCCCCCTGCCCCCATCTACCCTCCCACCTCTCTCTTTATCTGTAATGACAATGTGCTGACTACCCCCTTACTACTTGCTTTCTCTTTGTTTATTTACTCACCCTGGGCCCTTTACCACCCTCTCATTGCATAAGGTCTGCTCTAGGGCTTACCCCACACTTGTGTGTTGCTCTAGGTAGTGTAACGTGATGTGAATAACAAAGCCTCTGGCGGCTCCTGGTAATTTGTAGCCAATTGTTTGTCTGGACCCTTTTTTCCCAAAAAAATGTATCTGCATGTTCTTGACTGACATGGAACCTTTGTAAACAAGCCCTGGGCTCAAAGGTGTTATCCGAAATCGTAATAAATAAATTCTTTCAAAAGATACTAGTAATGCCTGTAAACAAATTTATTTCAAATAAATTAGAGATATTTCCCCATATACATGTACACAATGATATTTTTGCATCTTATATTTGTTAGTTTTCAGACAAATTCTCATAGCCTTTTTTTCTGACCACCTGATAGAATCTAGAATGAGTTAAGTCAATGTTATTATTTTCTTCAAGACCCTGATCCAACAACTCAGTAAATACACACTCATTACATCATATTATAAAATGACAAAAAAAAAACAGTCTTCTGTTTCCAGTTGTTTGATCAGGACCTTTTACAAATGGAATAATTATATACCAGTATCTTGCAAGTTCCCCTGGAAGATCTCTGATATTTCAGGTTCCTGAAAATAGGCAGTTGTCATGCCTAGTATACTTACCTGGTCAACAAAAGCTAAATAAATACTATCAAGCCTACGCACAACCAGCAAACATATAAAAAATAATATAGAAAAACATAAAGGGAACTTACAAGCTTGTCTGGGTGGGCCATAGCCCTAATCTGCCAACAGTGTCTGTGTATTTATGTATCTAAACAATACTTTTCCTCCTAATAAATGGCATTATCTCTTTCATTCTCAAAAATAGCACATTATATATCAAGTCAATATCATCTCCATCTTGGTATCAAATAAGATCTTGGTTTGTAAACAGTGCTGAAATGCCTAAAGTTTGTTGTGATTAATTGAAAAACATCTACATGTCTGTCATGTGTTGTGTCTTTTGATACAGATTGTATATTGTATTTGCTATGCTTGTATTTATGTACCTATTCTGTGTAACTGTTTGTTTTATACATTGGGACCCCACTGAAAATGAGCCTCGACTCAATTGGGCTATACTTTTCTGAATTTTTAGAATAAAATTTTTACTACTAGTAGTACATGTTGTAAGGGAACAAAGCAAGTTAACACATACCCTGGCTACATTATTATCAGACCTTAAATTTATTTATAGAAATTATTCACGGTTACATTACTAATGCTGTAAATTAAAATATTACTGTTTAGACACTCTTACTGTTTAGATTTCTCATTCCAACCACAAACAATACATTTATGTTCCACAGCCTAGAGTTGGAGGTCCAAAACGCAAGAAAAACCCAATTGTTGCCCCCTGTAAATTTCTTTCTCAGTTGTTTTGACTAACTTTTTTTATGACTCTATATGGAAACATGAGGAATCAGATAATTATACGGATGAATTTCTCACTCTTCTGGTTTGTCAGCAGTTAATTCATTAGATGAGGTCTCCCTTGCCAAAAGTTTGACTGTCTTCCCCCCACCAACACCTACCTCAGCACTTGGCAGGCTCTTATCTGTTATATTTGGAAGGCAGGGGCAGCCAGCCCTTGCTGTCAAGAAACCTATATATTTAGTCTGAGTGATTCACTGAAGACCTGGTATATGTCTGAGAAAGTACTGTCTTAAAAGGTTAAAAAAACAGTGTAAATCATTATACATTTGCTGGGAAAGGTTTGACATTTATGAGGTCTGAATCTTTCTTGAAAGACAGTACATACCAACTAAAGTTAGTTGCAAAAAATGTTTAAATGCTGAGTATTTAAATGTGCAAGTTGTTGCATTTCGAAGGGGGTAAACAGAATTCCAGTTTAATAGGCAACCGATATTTAAACACATTGTTTCAGTTTCCTAATGGCCATCTGATAAGCAGCTTAGAGTTATGTCTGCAATGTTCTAAACAGAAAGGGGGTATTTTTTTAGTTGGCATACTGATTTATAGATGTAGAAGGATACATTGAAAAGTCCAAAACATGTGTTCCGCGATACTCCTTTTTCAAGCTACAGACAGCAAGATGGCTGTAGGCTCCGCCCACAGTCATAAAAAGGAAGTAATAAAACATAACTTCCCATAGGATAATACTGGAACTTCAATAGGCCATTACTCCATCAATATCTGGAGTAATGTGACAATCTTTATATGGTCACAAAGGTCTCAAGGGGTACTACAAGAAATGATGGTGCTGCACGTGCAGTAGCTAGATAGCAGCACGCTGTCCTGACAGCAGTTGAGTAACGGACTGCTTTTACAAGTGAAGGAGAAACAAGCATACCTTGTTTTTGTCTCCACAATGTGCGTTCGCTTCATCATTTCTCTGCTGTCAGTGGTGCTTCTTACCCAACTGGATCAGCAGATTGCTGTCAGAACAGTGTGCTGGTGCTGCTTTCTACGTTTCAAGAAGGGTTCCTGCTATTCTGCTGGCAATTCAATCCTCCTCTAATATGGCAGACGCGCGGCTTCAACTGAGCCATTGGAGTCTGACTCTAATCTCTCTATATATCGAACTCTGTGCTACACACTTGGAGTGAGGCGATCACATGGTGTTCCCGGCTGTGAGCTCAAAACAGCCTCTCATTGGCCAACGAAACTCTGAGAGATTTTGAAATCTCACCCACCAAATAGTACATCCTGAATAGTGGACTATTCAGAACGTCCATCCGAATATTCGGCAAGCCTACTATTGGTGGTGTTTGGGAAATACTGTTCAGTTCATGCAAAAAAATGTTGTGGGTGTCGTATTGGTCCTTTTAAGAGCAGATCCAGAAACAAATGATTTGATACCTTTTATTGGACCAACATGGATGTTACAGAAAAGAACAAAGTGCTATAGCTTTCGAACCAACTAGGTCCTTCTTCAGAAGCTTTGTAGCAGTTATTTTAAATATCCAATACTATTAACACCAGCTTATATAGAAAAAACAGAAATAATTCTCATTGGTTTAACATATACATTTAAAACATAACAGAAGATTACGTCAGAGAAGCTAATTAACACCAGTATGCTTTTAACTGAGGAGCCTCAGAAGGGCAAAGGTTATCAAGAATTCTCTACAGCCAGAGAGTTCTTGTCACATAAATTTTAAAATGTCTCAGTATGCCAAGACAGCATTCTAGCGATAAAAAAAAAAACCTTGGGGTGGCATTCTCTCTAATACATGTAAGATGAGCTTACAATTTACATTCCAGTTGTCTTGGTGTATTAAAGAACAGATAATGAGAAATACAATCCTGAAATTAGGTATAACTGCAAGTTAACGGAGGGCTATACAAACACTAAAATCGAACCATAACATTGTCATAAAAAAGCTGATAAAGTCTCTGCAGTGGTGATATTGAATCAGAAAGATTATATTACGGAAGCCAACAGGCAGCTAAGTGACCTTACTTACTACAAAGTACTGGGAAGTGACCCAACTACAGAATATAAAAGAGAGCTAAAGGAGTTAATTGAAACATTTCCAAAGCATGTTCAAGACAAACTAAAGGCCCTCATCCCCAGTGAACCTAAGCCAGGGACATTCTACATGCTTCCTAAAATATATAAGCCTGGTAATCCTGGTAGACCCATAGTCTCTGGCAATGGCACCCTGACAGAGGGGATATCAGGATTTGTAGAAGCTCTTTTCAAACCGCTGGTTATACAAAGGGATAGTTACATCAAGGACACTACTCACTTCCTGCATAAACTTTCTGGTTTTAAGGACTTAAGACCTGATACCCTTTCAGCCACGATTAACTACTCATCCCTGATCTGTTTCCCCTGGTCTTCCAGTGAAAGAGTTTTATCAAATTCGTCCAGCATGACTCCCCAAGTCTGTGAATCCATGCCGCCTTTGATCTTGCAGCCCATTCAATTCAAGGTACTGTACTAGGCTTTCCCTTTAACAATGTTTTCCTTAATTTCCACACCATCAAAGTGAAACTTGCTGGTCTTTTGTTATAGCCTCTTCCCCCATATGTAGAGGGACCACATGTGCTCTCCTCCAGTCCACTGGAACCATGCCTGATTCCACTGAGCTGTCAAATGAAGTCATCAGCAGGGCAGGGTACACCTCATGAGTTCTTCCAGTACCCAGCAGTGTATCCCACCCAGTCTCATAGCCTTGTCCTCTGCAAATGAGCTTGAGTCTATCTCCTGTCCCCTTCCCCTTTTTCCTGCTGATCACTGGTGGCCCGTCCCCCCATCCTTCTCTGTGAAGACTGAGTGGGAGTACCTGTTCAGACTGTCTCCTTTTTCTTGGTCCTCTTCTGTGCAATCTCACTCTGCTACTCACTGTATCCTCACTATCCCTCCCTTTGCTTCCCTCTTCTCACGTTCCTGAAGGAAGTTTTATCCCCATTTTCTACCCCTTTGACTATGCTTTCCTCAGTGCCTTTGCTCCTCATACTACTTTACCTGCTTCCCTCTGTTTTGCATGGTACACCTCTCTGCCTTACTTCCTCTTCATTTCCTTATATCTACTGGATGCTACCCTTTTTTCTATCACCACCGTGACCACTTCCACTTCCCTAGAGTACCTTAACAGATTTCTTTTCCTTTTGCTTTTACTCACTTTCTTCACACAGAGGCTGGTTGCCTTAATTATGCCCTCCCTTATTTCCCCCTGTTCTCTACCCTCCTGACCCCCCCCCCAATTAGGCAGTTTCTGAGGCAGTCTCCATTTCATTAAAATCTGCCCTCCTAAAGTCCAGGAAACTCTTCCTCATGTGGTTTGCCTCTATTCCCAACTTAATGTGAAGCCACACTGTATGGTGATCACTGGTACCTAGGGGACTGCCCACTGTGATGTCTGCAGTGCTGCCCATTTATAAGCACCAGGACCTGCACTGCCCCGTCCCTAGTGGGTTCATCGATGGTCCCTAGTAGGGAGTCAAGAATGGCCCTGCTCCTTGCTGAACCTACAGCTGGAAGGTTTCAGTCCACATCTGGCAGACTGAAGTCACAGACTAGCAGCACCTCCCCCTTATTTGTCAACCTGATGATGTCATTCCCAAGTGCCTTATCCAACTCCTCTCCCTGTGCTAGAGGTCTGTATACCACCCCTTTACGCACAGCAGCTCCAGTGCCTGTCTCCAGGATGACCCACAGCACCTGCAGTCCTTCTTGTTCTTTCAGGTACCCCTGCACTTCCGTAGCCTTGATTCCCTCCCTCATATATAGTGCAGCCTGCTTCACCCTTCCCTGTCTAACCTGAACAGAGAGTAGCCTGGTGTGGCCACATCCCATTTATGGCTGCCAGGGTACAATGACTCCATTATGGCCACCAAATCCAGGCTAGCCTCCTCCATGATGGCCTCCAGTTAAGAATTTTAATCTGCAGATTCCTTGCATTGGTGCACACATAGCTCTCCATACCTTATCCCCCCCAACCCGCCTGCCTCCCTGTTTTTTCCCCACCTCCTGCCTGTGCTGTTTCCTAAAGCTCCCCACACCTTCTCTTCCCTTACTACCCTCTCCATCACCTGTCCTTTGCTCCTTTCTTCTTGCTGCCCTGATTTATACCCGTCCCCATCCCTGTCTTTCTGC
The DNA here is from genome assembly GCA_016271365.2 of Neoceratodus forsteri. NCBI lineage: Eukaryota > Metazoa > Chordata > Ceratodontiformes > Ceratodontidae > Neoceratodus > Neoceratodus forsteri. Next base: position 90,332,628 of record JADMNL010000022.1, read on the forward strand.
ACCCCTGTCTGGGGGAAGGGGGACTTCCTCCCAAACCCCCTCCCTCTTTGTTGCTTTATCATCTGGGGGAGGCAGTCTTGGCCCCCTGTGGTATTGCAGCTCCTCCCTGCTGTTTACTGTGGGATAGGGAAAGAAACGCACTTTTTTTTTTTTAAATACTTTTTTCCTCTTCTGCTGGGTATCCTCCAGAGGGCGCCCCCAGCCCTGTCCCCTGGCATCCACCATCCGATGCTGAGCCGAGCTCTCAGGGCTTGCCCCCCCCCCAGCGGGGTCAGCGGGGTTCCCCGACCCAACCGAAGTCCGGATCCATTGGGCCAGTGTCATGGCTGGCCAGGAGCGGAGCCTGCGAGGTGTCCTCCACCATTGTGCTGCTGCATTGCTTTTTCTTGGTGTTCTCCCAGGAGCTGGGGGCATGTAGTGACGCTAGCGGAGGGGAGTGTGCATGCGTCCACATGTGCTTCCTCCAAGCGTCTGCCCCAACTCCTCCCCATACTGCAGTGCAGTGCCCTGTCCCCCAGCCTCCACTGGGAAGCGAACAAGTGCTGACCACTGAGAGGCCCCCCAACCCCCAGAGAAGGAGAGCAGTCCATCGGACTCTCAATCCTTCTCCTCCCCTGCTGAGCCCCAGTGGCCCATGTTCATTCCCGAACATGGGTCACCAGTGTAGCACGAGGTAAGGCATCCAGCACCTCAGCGCTCTGCACCACCAGGCCAGCAGGAGGGAAACACACTTAAAAGATTAACCAGCTGCTGAGACTTAAAGGGACAAAGTAGTGTGGAATCAGTCTTGATGTTCTGATGCACGATGACTGCCTCCTCACTCGTGATAAGCCACAAGACACAACTACAGTAGTGGTTCACTTTGGCAGCCCCAGTATTGAAAGACTGGTATGAATGGTGTACAGGTAGTGTAAAATGCCTTTGACACTGGGGTGCAGTTGAATGCTATTTTGGATACCCAGCACCTTTTCAATGTACCTCGTTTGTTAGGTTTGTTTCTTTTGTTGTTTTTAATTGCAGAAAATAATACAGTCATTTAGATCTTGATAGAACCACACTCACTGGCAGTGAGCTAGTGTGACATTTGTTGTTGTTTTTTTTTGGGGGTACTAGTCTGGGCTAATAAAGTGTTCTTAGCCCAAATGCAAAACCATAACCACAGCCACCTTGTTGATTTAATTGCTACAGGAGGATCCCATGCCCAGTGGCTGCACAGACGGGATGTTTTGTGGTGTGCGCTATTTTCGCTGTGCATCCAACAAGGCCCTCTTTGTGAAACTGAAGAACTGCCGTCCCGATTCCCGCTTCATCTCACTACAGAGTCCAACCAATCAGATTGAACGATGTAACTCCTTAGGTAAGGAAAGGAAGTGGAGGAAAGGGTGGAATGGATACGGGTTAGTGTAAAGAGAGCTTGTGGTGGGGAATCTGGTGTGGATACAGGCTGGGACAAGGTGAAAAAGGTGGGAAAATAAATATGTTTGAAGTAAGTAGAGTGAGGGAGAAAAGTATGGAGTGGTTATGTGTTGGTGTAAGAAGAGGGTGCAGGAAGTGTAGACTGGATATGGGTGGGGAAATAAAGGGTGTGGGGAAAAATGTGGAGTGGATATGGATTGTGGAAGTAGAGGGAGTGGAGGAAGTGTGAAGTAGGTAGGATAAGTAGACAGAGTGGATATGGGTTGGGGTAAGTAGATTGACTGGGGAAGTATGGTATGAATATGGGTTGGAATAAGGGGAGAGAGTGGAGGAAGTATGGCATGCATATAGTTTAGTGTAAGTAGAGGGCGTGTGGGAAGTGTGAAATGGATATGGGTTGGGGTAAGGAGAGGGAGTGGGAGAAGTGTAGAATGGATATGGGTTGGGTTAAGGAGAGGGAGTGGGGTAAGTGTAGAATGGATATGGGTTGGGGTAAGGAGAGAGAGTGGGGGAAGTATACAATGGATATGGGTTGGGGTAAGGAGCAGGAGTGAGGGAGTGTGGAATGGATAAGGGTTGGGGTAAAAAGAGGGAATGGGGAAGTGTGGAATGGATATGGGTTGGGGTAAAGAGAGTGAGTGAGGGAAGTGTGGAATGGATATGTTTTGGTATAAGGAGAGGGAGTGGGGGAGTGTGGAGTGGATATGGGTTGGGGTAAGGAGAGGGAGTGGGGAGTGTAAAATGGACATGGGTTGGGGTAAGGAGAAGGAGAGGAAATTGGGAAAGTGTAGAATGGACATGGGTTGGGGTAAGGAGAGGGAGTGGGGGAAGTGTAGTATGGACATGGGTTGTAGTAAGGAGAGGGAGTGGAGAAGTGTGGAATGGACATGGGTTGAGGTAAGGTGAGGGAGTGAGGGAAGTGTGGAGTGGATATGGTTTGAGGTAAGGAGAGGAGGGGAAGTGTGGAATGGATATGGGTTAGGGAAAGGAGAGGGAGTGGGAGGAGTTTAAAATGGACATGGGTTTGGGTAAGGAGAGTGAGTGGGGGAAGTGTAGAATGGACATGGGTTGGTGTAAGGAGAGGGAATGGGGAAGTGTGGAATGGATATGGGTTTGGGTAAGGAGAGGGAGTAGGGGAGTGTGGAATGGATATGGGTTGGGGTAAGGAGTGGGGGAAGTATAGAATGGACATGGGGTGGGGTAAGGAGAGGGAGTGTGGGAAGTGTGGAATGGATATGGGTGGGGGTAAGGAGAGGGAGTGGGAAAGTGTAGAATCGACTTGGGTTGGGGTAAGGAGAGGGAATGGGGAAGTGTGGAATGGATATGGGTTGGGGTAAGGAGAGGGAGTGGAATGGATATGGGATGGGGTAAGAAAAGGAGTGGGGGAGTGTAGAATGGACATGGGTTGGGGTAAGGAGAGGGTGGGAAGTGTGGAATGGATATGGGTTGGGAAGAAGGAGGAGTGGGAAGTGTGGAATGGATATGGGTTGGGTAAGAGAGGAGTGGAGAAGTGTGGAATGGATATGGGTTGGGTAAGGAGAGGGAGTGGGGAAGTGTAGAATGGACATGGGTTGGGGTAAGGAGAGGAGTGGGGTAAGTGTAGAATGGATATGGGTTGGGGTAAGGAGAGAGAGTGGGGAAGTGTGGAATGGATATGGGTTGGGGTAAGAAAAGGGAGTGGGAGAAGTGTGGAATGGATATGGGTGGGATAAGGAGAGGGAATGGGGAAATGTGTAATGGATATGGGTTGGGATAAGGAGAGGGAGTGAGAGAAGTGTAGCATGGACATGGGTTGGGGTAAGGAGAGGGAATGGGTGAACAGTAGACTGGACATGGGTTGGGGTAAGGAGAGGGAGAGGGAGTGGGGAAGTGTGAGATGGATAAGGTTGGGGTAAGAAAGGGTGGGAGAAGTGTGGAATGGTAGTGTGGAATGGATGTGGGTTGGGATAAGGAGAGGGAGTGGGGGAAGTGTAGAATGGACATAGGTTGGGGTAAGGGAGAGAGGGGAGGAAGGTGAAATGGATAAGGGTTGGGGTGAGAAGAGGGAGTGAGGAAAGTGTGGAATGGATGTGGGTTGGGATAAGGAGAGGGAGTGGGGGAAGTGTAGAATGGACATAGGTTGGGGTAAGGAGAAGGAGTAGGGGAAGTGTAGAATGGACATGGGTTGGGGTAAGGAGAGGGAATGGGGGAAGTGTAGAATGGATAAGGGTTGGGGTAAGAAGAGGGAGTGGGGGAAGTGTGGAACAGATACGGGTTGGGATAAGGAGAGGGAGTGAGGGAAGTGTAGAATGGACCTGGGTTGGGGTAAGGAGAGGGAATGGGGGAAGTGTAGAATGGATAAGGGTTGGGGTAAGAAGAGGGAGTGGGGGAAGTGTGGAATGGATACGGGTTGGGATAAGGAGAGGAATGAGGGAAGTGTAGAATGGACATGGGTTGGGGTAAGGAGAGGGAGTAGGGGAAGTGTAGAATGGACATGGGTTGGGGTAAGGAGAGGGAATGGGGGAAGTGTAGAATGGATAAGGGTTGGGGTAAGAAGAGGGAGTGGGGGAAGTGTGGAATGGATACGGGTTGGGATAAGGAGAGGGAGTGAGGGAAGTGTAGAATGGACCTGAGTTGGGGTAAGGAGAGAGAATGGGGGAAGTGTAGAATGGATAAGGGTTGGGGTAAGAAGAGGGAGTGGGGGAAGTGTAGAATGGATACGGGTTGGGATAAGGAGAGGGAGTGAGGGGAGTGTAGAATGGACATGGGTTGGGGTAAGGAGAGGGAGTGGGGAAGTGTGGAATGGATAAGGGCTGGGGTGAGAAGAGGGAGTGGGGGAAGTATAGAATGGATATGGGTTGGGATAAGGAGAGAGAGTGGGGTAAGTGTAGAATGGACATGGGTTGGGGTAAGGAGAGGGAGTGGGGAAGTATGAAATGGTTAAGGGTTGGGGTAAGAAGAGTAAGTGTGGAATGGACATGGGTTGGAGTAAGGAGAGGGATTGGAGAAGTGTGGAATGGATATGGTTTGGGGTAATTAGAGGGAGTGGGGGAAGTGTGCAATGGGTTTGGGTAAGGAGAGGGAGTGGGGAAGTGTGGAATGGATAAGGGTTGGGGTAAGCAGAAGGAGTGAGGGAAGTGTGCAGTGTGTTTGGGTAAGGAGAGGGAGTGGGAGAGGTGTTGAATTGATATGGGTTTGGGTAAGGAGACAGGGTGGGGAAAGTGTGGCATGCATATGAGTTGATATGAGGAGAGGAAGTGTAGAATTGGGGGTGTTGGGTGTTGTGCTACTGCTGTTGTGAAATTGCCATTCTTATCTCCTTCGTTGGTTCCAGCATTCAAGGATTATACTAGTGAGAGAGTCCAAGAAGACACCCCTCCAGAGTCAGGCAGAGATGGGGGGGAGAAGATGACTGGATGGAAGAGAGGGATCCAGGGGCATTGCAATTCCTGCTACCTCGATGCTACACTTTTCTGAGTGAGTAAGCATGAAGGAGAGAGAGAGAATAGAGATGTGTGTGTGTGTGTGCATGATATGTCAGTAAGTGAGTAGCCATAAACTCATGAGGCAGATGGACATGCTTGACTTTTTCTGTAGGATGTTGAAACAGGAGTAGCTTTGGGCTTTGCAGCACTTTGTGCTTCTACACCCTTTGCAGCTGGATCCCTAAAGAGTTTTGTGGTCACAGAAAAGTGTGCTGGTGGCCTTATTTGAGAAATACTGCTCTGCATAAATGCCTAGTTACTCCTGCTGTGAGAGGCTAGAACTAGAGTAGCTTTGAGCTCCCCACAAGTGTTTGTATACCACTGTCTGCTGCTACTTCTGCTGGGAGAGAAGTACTAGAGTAAGGAAGTAAGTAATATTTTATTTGTTGGGTGCCCAATCCCAGGGGCTGTGGGTGCCGTACAGTAGAACAGTAACAGTGTTATAAAACAATCAAATTTTTGAACAGTCAACTACAGATAAAATTATTTAAAAGATTTTATATAGGCCAGCCCAGTGGCACTGGAGGTTAAGGCGCTGGTCGCTACACCTCGCGCCACGCTGGCAACTCTAGTTCGGGAACAAGCCCAGGCCGCCAGGGGTCGGCAAGGTGGAGAGAGGATCGAGCGTCCAGAGGACTGCTCTTGAGAGAGGGAAGGAGACTGGTCGTCCCACTCATTGACTGCCCTCTGCCGGTGGCTGGAGGGCAGTACAGGTTGGGAGGCTTAATCCGACGTCCTCACATTGGAAAGGAAGGGGTGACAGGCAAAAATGAAGGAAAATGAGCCAGATAGGCTCAATGGTAGCCCACCACTCCCAGGGACCTACTTCTTCAGATTCTGGATTGGGTCTCCGGGAGGGCCACGGGAGGCAATCCGTGGGAGAGCTACTGGGGACCGTAAGTACGGGAGCGGTGGGTCTGGAGAGAGAGTCCCTAAATCAGGAGGGTTGAAGCTGCCTACCAGGGCTCCAGAGGATAAAGAGATGATAGAAAAAAATAAAAGATTTTATATAAATTGAAGAGCATTTTCTGGAAAAGCTAGGCTAAACAGGTGAGTCTTTAAGCCCCCCCCCCGAATGCCTCCACCGTAGGAGCCTCCCTCAGAGGTCTTAGCAGCGAGTTCCAGAGGACCAGGCCGGCCACCCCGAATGAGCGATCACCCAAGGTTTTCAACCCGGTTCTCGGAACCGCTAGGAGGCCCTGGGTGGAGGAACAAAGGGAGCAAGCTGGGATGGCAGGAGTGAGGAGGTCTGACAAGTAGCTAACGCCCAATCCATATAGGGCTTTATAGGTGAGCAAGCCCACCTTGAAGAGAACCCGCCATCTGACCGGCAGCCAGTGCAGACCTCGCAGGACTGAGGTCACATGACAGGACCTAGACAGCCCTGTCAGCAGCCTGGCCTCTGCATTCTGCACTAGCTGCAGCCAGTGGAGGTTCCATCCACTGACCGTGAGGTAAAGAGCATTACAGTAGTCAAGTCTGTATGTTACAAAGGCATGTTCCAGTGACAGCAGGTCTTTGGGCGGAATTAGGGGTTTAATCCAGGTGATGTTCCTCAGATGGTAAAAAACACTTTTAACAACAGCCAACACCTGAGCTTTAAATGTCAGCTTGTTGTCAAGGACAACATTCAGATCTCTTACCCTAGAGGATGCCAACAGGGTCGACCCCAGGACCAAACCTGTTGTCGACCCAGAGGCATCCCCATCATGCCCGTGACCCGGCTCAGTCACCAGTACCTCCGACTTATCTGGGTCAAGACTCAACCAGTTAGAGTTCCTCCAATCCTGGATCTTGGCAAGGCATTTATTCAGTACTTCGACAGCACCATTTGTCCCCGGTGCAAAAGACATGTACAGCTGAATATCATCTGCATAACAGTTGAAACCCAGACTGTACTATCTGATGACCTTCTCCAGGGGCAGCAAGTATACCGCAAACAACATCAGTGATAGGATCGATCCTTGAGGAACACCACAGGTCAGGGGCATCGGGGAGGAGGAGAAATTCCTCATCACCACCCTCTGCTTCCTGCCCAAGAGAAAGGACTTGAACCAAATGATGACAGTACCTGTGAATCCACAATATTCTCTAAGGTGGTCCAATAACACGATGTGGTCCACGGTATCAAATGCTGATGACAGATCGAGGAGAATGAGAATTGACCATTCCCCTTGATCTCTTGCCATGAGGAGGTCATTATGCACCTGGACTAGTGCCGTCTCTATGCTGTGCCTTGTTCTAAACCCAGACTGGAGTGGCTCATAGATGTCAGAGGTCTCCAGGTGTTCCTCGAGCTGCAGATCCACTATTTTCTCAACGACCTTCCCTAAAAATGGGAGGTTGGAGATTGGTCTGCAATTTGCCAGGCCATCAGGGTCGAGAGATGTTTTTTCAGAAGGGGCTTCACAAGTGCCTCCTTCAAGGCGTCGGGGAAGAACCCTTCCAAAAGTGAACACCTGGCTATCCTGGTGAACACTGGCCCAATAGTCTTGACGCAGCCCACTAGGAGATGTGTCAGGCCAGGGTCCAGTTCACAACAAGTGGGCCGCAGCTTTGAAATCACCTTGGAGACCACAGCCACCTCCACTAGCCAAAACTCCACCCAGACAGTAGGAGAACCCCTGCTCCACCCAAACCCCACCCTGTGGGACCGATCTAGACCCACTGGTGAGGTCCCAGCCCAATTAGTGGATACCCTGTCAGAGAAAAACAGGGCAAACTCTTCGCAACGTGCTACTGAAAAAGCTCTTTTCGGCTGTAGACAAACAGGGTGAAGAAGCCTGTCCACAGTCTGAAAGAGCTGAGCTGGTCTGTTCTTCCCTGCAGCAATCTCCCTGGACAGAAACTCTGTCTTCTTACAGTTGACTGCCCTTTGATAATCAGCATAGTGATTCCTCAAAGCCAATCTATCCTCTAACCAAGTCCTACACCAGCAATGTTCTAACCTCTGACCCATGGTCTTCATCGCCTTGAGACCCCATCAAACCATGGGAGTCTCTGAGCGAGAGGACCTGGGCCATATACGGACCTATGTGATGACATTGAGTGCCCCAGTGACAGCCCTATTATAGGCTGCCACCGGCTCACCCAAGCCAGCCGCACAAATAGCATTAACACCGGAAAAATCATCTGCCGCCATCAGTTCCTCTGGAGACAGTACCCTTAAAGGGCGATAGCTGATCATCTCAACAGGGGAGGGGTCATCGATGGAACCCCAAATGGGAATTTCACCGTACAGTGATTGGACCAAGCAACCTGATCAATCCCAAGGTCGGTGACCTCGAGACCCAGTGAGAATACTAAGTCCAAGGTGTGGCCATGGTGGTGGCTCGCAGAGGCAACTGCCTATGCAGGTCCCAGCAATGTCATCAGCTGGAGGAGGTCAAAACCAAGTTGCGATGATTCATTGTCGACCCAGGCGTTAAAGTCCCCCAGAATAAGCCATCTGGATGACTCCAACACCCTGTTGGCGATGAAGTCTGCTATAGCTTTGAACTCCCTCACAACAAGCGCTCCTGCATCACTGTCTACTGTTAATTTTTCTGGGATGGGCTCGGACTGGAGCAGCTTTGAATCACCCCTGTTCCTAAACCACTGTCTACCATTACTACTGCTGGGGGAGCCTGGAACTGGAGAGGTTTTGAGCTCTTTCACACCAAGTATTTTACTAGTTCAGTTGAATGTGATTGTTCTTAATTCATATTTTTGTTGAGCGATGTGGAATTGTTGTTCTTAGATTTTTCTATTCTGTTTTACCATATTGTCTTTATGTTTTACTGTGAGTTGCACCTGTGTATGGAACTTTTGTTCCAGTGTGCTAACTCGTTAAGCAAATAAATAACAAACAAACACAAGAGTTACTACACCATTTTCTATTGTCACTCTTGCTGGAGGAGCCTGGAACTGGAATTGCTGTGAGCTCCCCTGCAGCCAGTGCCTCCACATCACTCTGTACATTGACTCCGCTGGGAGTGGGTGGGACTGGAGTAAAACATTATCTACGCCATACCAAGTGGTTCCACACCCTTGACTTCATGACTCCTGCTGGGAGACCTTGGGACTGTAGGCACTGTGAGCTCTTCCAGTTCAAACTTCTATGCTGTCAACCATTTCTATGTGTAAATCCTTTCCTTCTTGTCAACAGCATGTTTGCCTTCAGCTCTGTGCTTGATACAGTTCTCCTGCGTCCACCAAACAAGAATGACAGTGACTCATACTGCGAGACTCGGGACCTGCTGCGCACAGAGATCGTTCAACCCACTCAGGAAGTAAGTGGGACTGAAAATGGCATACGGGGAATTTATTTAGGACTCTCATGGGGTCTTCTTTTGAGATGTGCAGCGAAATCTGTCATACTGTTTTCTGATTTTGAGCTTGTTATGGAAATGAGAGAACCCCTTAGTGGTTAAAGGGATGTATCGGAAGCCAAAGGATGAATGCCACATGCACTGAATATTGGTACATTTGGCATGCCATTTCACCCCAAGTGGTGGAACATTCCAGGTAAAAAATATTTGAGGTCTATTCAGGGGGACTTGTGTGAGAACTTCCCATGGAGTGATCAGATCATTACAGCTCCCTCTTTGCAGAGTTGAGTCCCAGCTTGGCCTCTGTAGTGAATTCCAAGCCATTCCTTCCCCCACTCAGCTATCAATAGCCTTGTAAAGACATTCACACCCCCACACCCTCAGAATACCAGTTGGTAGGCCCCCTGAGTCTGTGTGAGTATGGTTTCATCCTGCAGTGAAAACCAGTTCACTGTTCCATGTGAGCTGTTGTCTTATAGACTGGACCTTAGTGTGCAGGGGCATTAGTATGAAGGTATTGGATCTGTTGTTCTCAGTTTTCCCAACTGCCAGGCCTGGGGTATGAGGCAGCCTTTTTATAAGCACTAATGGCTTTTGACCTGGTTTGTTGTTGTGGGAATCGTAAAGTAAAACTTGTTCAGCTGCACTCTTAATAGTCAGAGGCCCCCAAATTCAAAGCCAGGCTTGTGTGCCGGGCAAGCATTTACGGTGTGTGCGATAGTGCATGTCCAAGCTGGGTGCCATATTCAGACTGGGTGGGCCAAATGGACCTCTCTTGCTGACAAGGTCTGTTTCTTGGTGGCTAACCCTGTCCAGTGCATGCCGCCTGTCAGAAGATGGGGCCATGTTAGCGCCTTGCAAAGTGACTGTTGCGGTGGTGATGCAGATTCTTGCAGGAAACAAACTTCCCGAAGTGAAGGTAGAGTGAGTGTCCCAACAGGAAAGCACCTTTGTTCCTGGGAGCCCTGTTCAGTGGCCGGCATGCTAATGAGTGTACATGGCACGCAGTCTGCTAAATAGCAGTTTGCATATCATTATGTAGCCATTCACAGCTCTGCTCAATGCTGACACGAACAAACGAATGCACAGAGGCACTGGTCAGAGCCTTATCCTGCCCAGTCCCAGAGTGTCTGACAGACAGAAAGAACTTTCAGTCCCTGGCAGTCTAGTGCTCCTCTGCCCTTCTCGATGCGCAGCCATACATTACTACAGTTGTTGCTGTCCCTGGCAATCTGTTGATCCCCCGCCCACTCAGTGCCTGTCTGTACATTGTCATACTAATTGCCGCAGTTCCCCTTGTCCCCTCGATGCCCATCTGTACATTATTCTAATTACTGCTGTCCCTGGCAATCTAGCGGTCTCACCACCCCCTGATGCCCATCTGTGCGTTGTTTTAATAATTGCTGCTGCACCTGGCAGTCTAGTGACCCCATTCTCTCAGTGCCTAACTTTACATAGTTATTATCACCACTCTCCCTGGCAGTCTTTAGACCCACCCCTGATCTTCCCACCTGGCCACTGATACATCTTCTGCACCTTCTTGCCCTTCCAACCCACTTAGTACCTACCACTTAGACCCTGTCCACCCCCAAAACGTCAGTCCCCCTCCACCCTCGCTTCAGCAGTAGCAACCGGCACACACTTTCCACTCATGGTCTCATCCTACTGCCATCTGCTTGACCAGGAGCAAGCTCACGCATACAGTAGAAATATTTCAGTAAAATATGAGGAGCGAGTCAGGTATGGACGGGAGAGTGGGTGGTGGGTATGGAGTGGGTGGAAAGGATACCGAGATGTATTGGTGCTGGGCTTGAGGCGGGGTTACTAGACTACCAGGGACTATAGAAACAAGTTAAACAGCCGATTGATAGGCATTCATTAGGGAGTCGGGGGAGCATCTAGACTATCAGGGACTATAAAAATAAGTTAAACAGTGTATGGAAAGGCATAAGTGGGGGATGGGGGACCACAAGACTACCAGGGCCTGTGGAAACAAGTTAAACAATGTATGGAAGGGCATTACTAGAGAGGGTGGAGGGACCACAAGACTACCAGGGACAGTGGAAACCAGTTACACAGTGTACAGATGGACATGGTGGAGGTCAGGGGACAACTAGACCACCAGAGACAGTGGAAAAAAGGTATACAGTGTACAGAAGGGCATCAAGGGTAATGGGGGGGGACCACTACACTACAAGGGCAGTGGAAACCAGTTATACTGAGTATGGATGGGTATTGGTGAGCTAGAGGGACCACTAGACTACCAGTGGAAAAAAGTTGTCATTCTTGGTGAATTGGGTTGTAAAGAGGAAACAAGCTCTTTCTTGTGGACACAAATGGCACCTCAAGCAGGTCTTGTGATGAGGGGACACTGAAGGTTCCCAGATGGAGTAGATGTAGTCACCCAATAAGGAGAGGCAGAAGTCAGTGCTCAAAGGTCAAAATGAAGCAAGGAATGTTATTTAGCAGGAAAGTTGGCAAAAGTCACAGAGGCAGGTTTTCATCAACAGTAACAACAGTACGAGTGACAGTAATTATGCAAATAAATAGACAAGTAACTATATAAATAAAATGGAGGTGTACCTCTAAGCATCTATTGTACCCTGCTGCAGCTGCACTTATTTTATGGTACCGTTGTATCTGGTCAACCAGTTCTAGCCTATACTTTATGCATGTAAATATACATCAGTTTAAATACATTAATTCAAGACAGGTAATCGAATCACTCTGGAGTCCGGATCAGGGCATTTGAAAGAAATTAGCCGAAGATCGAGACCTCAGTGGGGCACCTGGACCACAGGGGGCACTGGTTGCAACAATGGGACTGATACTTAAGTGAGGAGCCTTACATAGGTACATAGAATTTGTCGGCAGATAAGGACCACCTGGCCCATCTAGTCTGCCATTTTTTCTACATTTAACTTATGCTGCAGACTGTAGTTGATTTGCGGCTTTCCTACTCTTCCCTTTTCCTAGTGTTCCCTTGTGTGTGTCCCCCATACATTTTTTAATTCATCCACCATTTTTGCCCCTACCACCCCTGCAGGGAGGCTGTTCCAAGCATCCACCACCTCTGTAAAGAAATACTTCCTCACATTACCCCTGATTCTTCCTCCTCCAACTTCATTTCATGTCCCTAATTCTTGGTTCATCTCTTTCTAAAGATGCTACCTCCTGTACTTATTGATCCCTTCAAGGTACTGTATATCCTTAATTAGACCACCAGGAACTCGAAAGGACTTTGCAACCTTAACACGGATTCACTGGTGTCAAAATCCCTTCTGGGTCACTGGGACAAGGAGAAGCTGGGCTGCAACTCAGAAGAAGGATTGTTGGCACAAAAACCCTCCTGGGCAACCAGGACAAAGAAACATAGAATTTGATGGCAGATAAGGACCGCTTGGCCCACCTAGTCTGCCCTTTTCCCTACCTAATGGATAAGCTGCAGATCCTAGTTAACTAACAGCCTACTTCCTCCTACCCCCCCCCCACTAGAATTGCCTTATGTCTGTTCCATGCATTCTTGAATTCCCCCACTGTTTTTAACTCTACAACCTCCTCAGGAAGGCCGTTCTATGCATCTACAACACTCTCTGTGAAGAAATACTTCCTCACATTACCTCTGAGCCGTCCCCCCTCTATTTTCAGATTGTGCCCCCTTGTTCTTGCACATCTCTTTTTCTGAAAGATGCTACCCTCTTGGACTTTGTGGATTCTCTTAAGGTATTTGAAAGTTTCTATCATGTCCCCCTTCTCCCTCCTTTCCTCGAGGCTATATACATCTTAAGCTCCTTTAGTCTTTCTTCATATGTCTTCTGGTGCAGACCCTGCACCATTTTGGTTGCCCTCCTCTGGACAGCCTCTACCCTGTCTATGTCTTTGTGGAGATGGAGTCTCCAGAACTGTACACAGTACTCCAGATGTGGTCTTACCCAACTGTCTGTACAGAGGGCCAACAACTTCCTGTTTTCTACTGGTGATGCCTCTCCCTATGCATCCCAGTATCCTCTCAGCCCTCCTTATTGCCTTCTCACATTGCTGGCCCACCTTTAGGTCGTCTGATAATGACTACCCCTAGGTCCCTTTCCATTTTTGTTGTTGTCAGTATCTCACCCCCATTGTGTACTCTTCCCCTGGGTTTTTGTTTCCCAGGTGCATTACTTTGCACTTCTTTGCGTTGAATCTAAGCTGCCATACATCCATTCCTCCAACCTTGCCAAGTACCTATTCATCTTTCCACCCCACCTTGCGTATCAACCCTGTTGCAGCTCTTTGTTTCATCTGCAAAGAGACATACTTTGCCTTCCAGTCCCTCTGCAATGTCACTTATAAAGACATTAAAAAGGACCGGCCCCAGTACTGAATCCTGCGGTACCCCACTAGTAAGCCCCCTTTTTTCACTGTGGACTCCATTTACTATTACCCGCTGTGTCCTGTTGTCCAGCCAGTGTTTTACCCAGGCTACCACCCTGGGACCCACTCCCAGGCTGGCTAATTTGTTTATTAATCTTTTGTGTGGGACTGTGTCAAATGCCTTGCTAAAGTCTAGGTAGGCCATGTCCACAGCCCCTCCCTGGTCTACTACTTTGGTCACCCAGTCAAAGAAATCAGTTAGATTTGTCTGACATGACCTTCCTGCTGTGAATCCATGCTGCCTTGGGTCCTGTGCCCCACTGTCCTCTAGGTACTCAACAATTCTTTCCTTCAGAAGTGATTCCATAATTTTCCCTACCACTGAGGTCAAACGGACAGGTCTGTAGTTTCCTGCCTCTGTCTTGCTCCCACTTTTGTGAAGGGGAATCACCTCCGCCCTCCTCCAGTCCTCAGGTACCACATCATCCTCCCATGATTTATTAAAAAGGGTAGTCAGTGGTGTTACTAGTTCTTACCTTAGTTCTTTTAGAATTCTGGGGTGAATCCCATCAGGCCCCATTGCTTTATCCACCTTCAGTTTTAAGAGTTCTTTCAGAACGCTTTCTTCTGTGAAAGGACTAACATCAACCCCCCTATCCAGAGTGCTTCTATTGACTGGATTAGGTATCTTCCCCTGCTTTTCCATTGTGAATACTGAGCATAAGAATTCATTCAGTATCCCTGCTTTTTCACTTTCGCTCTCCGCACAACCACCTTCCTCTTTATTCAGCCTCAGTATCCCTGCCTTAGTCTTTCTTTGCTCCCTAATGTACCTATAAAAGGTTTTTTTCCCCTTCAGAGAAACTGGGCTGCAGCTATGATGACGATTTGTCAGTGCAAAGACTCCCCTGGGGCACCAGGACAACAAGAAATTGGGTGCAACTTTGAAGAAGATTTGTTGGTGCAAAGACCCCCCCCCCGGCCACCAGGAAAAGAACAAACTGGGTGTTTGAAGAGAATGAGAAGCTTGTCCTTGTATGCTGGTCCAGGGTGATGATCTTCGGATTATGGCTCAGGATAAATAACTGTACAGCTGAGACTGGCTTACCAATCAGTAAGGTGGCTCAATGCCGGGTACCATTGGCAACATACTGGTACGTACTGGGCAATGTTCTGGTTGCTGTGAAAAATTACATTTTTTGCTAATCTGCTTACCAGTTTAAATTAAAAATGAAATGAATAAAAAAAGTTTAACATTCAATTCATAGTATGATCAAAGTTAGCAGTCTATTCCCTGGGCAAGTGGGTAGTTACTGGATCTTTACACAGTTCAGACAGGAGCAGCAGAAAAAGGTAGGCAGTCTCTTTAAAGGGTACCACCACTTTAAGGCAGCCACTATGGGGTGCTACAATTTAAGGCAGTCACTGTGGGGTACCACAGATTTAAGGCAGTTCTTTTATACCAAATGGGGCACCACACAAGTTCAGGCACTTAAAGGCAAATGGGGCAGCACGCAAGTTCAGGTAGTTTGTTTAAGGCAAAAAGGGCACCACACAAGTTTGGGCAGTTGGTCTGAGGCAAACGGGACACCACACCAGTTCAGGCATTTCATAGAGTAAAAGGGACAGTGACACTTTAACTGTAGCTCAGAAGGCAGTCTCAGTAAGTATGTGCTGTACCTTTAAATGTTGTTCAGTAGGCAGGCTCATAGATCAGGTACTTTGTCACTTTAAAAGCAGTTCACCAGGTAGACTGTAAACATTTATCAAGCAACTGATTGCCCCTCAACATTAACTCCTTTGGAGTTTACTTTGCCCCACTGTATCTTCACCTATGGAGCTTTCCCCATTGGGTGCTCTATGTTTTTGGAGCCCACTGTGCTGGCTTTTATGAAGCTTTATTTTGATTCTCCCATTGGCGGTTCTGGTGTCTAGTCGAGCCCGCCCCCTTGTACTTGTTCCCCTGTGGAGCTCTTGTTTACCCCGCCCTATGGGCGGTCTGTTTCCCTAGGGCCTTGCTTGTCTCAAATTAGCTCCAATGGAGATTACACTTTCACTGCCCTGTGGGCAATCCAGGTGTCTGGATGGCCTCCTGTCCACTCACGCAGCATCGGACGCTTTGCTGAGCGCAGACTGGCACTGTAACTTGTTTCAGACAGCCAACACTACTTGACTGTGCTGTCACCACACTCACCACAGCTACTTGGGACTAGAGCTGGAGGGGTCTTGAGGGGACACACCACTCCCATGAGACTTTTGGAGGAAGGACTTGAGGAGCAAGGCCAGGTTGGCTGGGAGACTCTGTGACTCTGCTGCTGAAACTGGCGGTTTGAAAACTGAGGTGTAGGACAGAACCACAAACACTGCTGCTGCTGAGGAGGGACTGGGGAAGTGCCATACTGAAGCAGATGCTGACCGGAGGGAAGGATCACAGGCAGACCTAACAGATACACTTCATTGTTTCCCCTGATAAGCCCAAGGGTTACCGTTACTTTCTGCATCTGTCTGTCTCACGGGTCTGTCTTCCACTACCTCAACGGTCAATCGGGGCACTCTCCACTGCTTGGGGTACTAATGCTCAAACTCCAAGCTTGAGCCATGACCACACTGTGGTTTGAAAATGCCCATGCACTGGGCAGTGTCACTAGTTCCAGCATGTGGCTTGTTTTCCCTCATGTTGCCTGCTTTTTTTGGGGTCTGAGAGCAAGCACTGGAAATTAGAAGAAAAATTAATGTTTTAAATCATAATCCTTACTTGGATTTCTTGTGTGCATAGGGAGTGATTGCTAATACTGTATCACAGGAATTGTTGGCTGCAGGGAAACTGATGGGGTTACCACTGGCTTCAGCAGGAAGGGTGCCTGATTGCAAGGGCTGCTGCTGGCTAAACTGGGGCTACTGGAGAGACTGCTGGGAGGTGCTGGGGTTTCACTGCAGCAGGCAGACTGTCTTCTAGTGAAAGATTTCTTTCCCCACATTCCCATACTCTACACCATGTAGGCCCCCTTGCACCCATATTAATACTTCCAAGCTATCTCTAAGGGCCTGCAGGAGTCCTGAACACCTAACGTGCACCCATCTGTGTTCCCCAGTGGTCACAGCTTTGTTTCCATAAGGCCTCCAGTGCTGGGGCACTGCAAAGTTAAACAGTGTATGGATGGGCAGACTGCCAGAGACAGCGTAAATTATTATAAACAATGTGCAGATGGGTATCAAGGGGGCAGGGGAACCACTAGACTACCAGGGCTGGGTGAAACAATTTAGACTGTGAATGAATGAGCACCAATGGGGAGGGGGACCACTAGACCATCAGGGACTGACCGCCCTTGCTGTCAGTTGGCTACCTTGCACTCAGCCAGGTATTTGGGGGTGGAGGGTTGGTGATTGTGCACCAGCGTGAACGCTGTTACCGGCAGACATTTGAAATTGGTGAGTAGCGCTGCCACAATGGCCTGTTTCCATGTCTCAAACCTGCCAAATATACCACTGCATCCTATATGCATGCATCTTTCTGTAAGGGCTTACCTAATGGATTTCTAAGCTGTTACTATGTGTATGGCATTATTTATTGAACATTTTTATTGTGCTGCTATTACTTTGTGTATTTTGATATTGTGAGGTGCCCAGAGCCTGTGGGATTGGGCACCTAAGGAAAAAAATACACAACTACTACTGCAAGAGGGTCCCCTGGTTTGCATGAGCGCAGAGGTATATTCTGCACATTTGCACTGTCCACACAGTGCCGTGCACCAGGGCAGTTTGTATTTGACCTCTGCCATGTCTAATTGCTCACAGCCTGGTTTACGTGGCACTATTCATGTTAGCATGTTAGAATATTGGGGCCAGAGCTTCCAGAACTGGAGCCCTAGCCAACACATGTACTGCAGTTCGATTTTTGCCAACAACATTGGAGTCTTAAATTGTGGACTGGATTCAGTGCCTGGTAAGGGAGTGATGCAGTTTGCACTGGGAGAGGAAAGGAACCGAGGGACCCTGGAATGCCCAAGCCACTGTCAGTATCGGCAGGCTCCACTGTAAGGAGATTTACACTG
Source organism: Neoceratodus forsteri (assembly GCA_016271365.2). Lineage (NCBI taxonomy): Eukaryota > Metazoa > Chordata > Ceratodontiformes > Ceratodontidae > Neoceratodus > Neoceratodus forsteri. Next base: position 90,350,223 of record JADMNL010000022.1, read on the forward strand.
GCGTGTCAGTCAGCCACAGTGAGTGGGTTTCACTGTGAGCTCTGGTGAGAAGACACTAATAACTTCAAGAGGTGGTGAGGAGGTAGAAGAGGGAAATTGAGACCAAGAAGGCAGTTAGACTGAAGAATATTTGTTTTTCCTTATTTTAGGAATGGCTATGTCTGTGCCACCAAAGTAATGGCTTTGAGGAAAATCTTGGAAGAAACTGGTTTCCCTGGGTCTGCTGGCTTCACGAGTGAGGAGAAAGGTAAGAGCTATGGTTAGAATCTATGCCTGTCCCACAATGCCAGCAATTTACGAATGTGCCAGCAGAAACAGACCACCCGGTGTATCTGTCTGCTCGAGTGTGCATCTAGCACCCCTAGTTTGCAGCTGCCCCACTGTGAAAGCCCTCACTATACAAAAAAAAAAAAAGGTGAAAGTGAAAAGCTTGACCTGGAAGAGGAGTGGCAGTGTGGCAGCGGTGGGTTGTGCTTTTGTTCTTGGCCAATGGGATTTGGCTTGGATGCAGGGCTCTCCTTTTCAAAGCTGGGAGAGAATGGGTGTATTTAAGAGGTGAACAGTTGCATCCAGAAAAGTAACTCAACCTTTTTTCATGTTCACCAGCTTATGCTGTGAGATTGTTTTGTTTTTATCCAATTATTTGTCTCTGGCCTCTTCAACCGGCCCCATCACCTGACTTCTCTGGGGCTTACCTTCTCCTTGGTGTCCTCTGCCACAAGGACTTCCTAGAGGAGCTCAATCATCAGTGAGGGGCCACCAGGAAACCAGGTCATCTTTGTGCTGCTGACGGGTTTTTTTTCCCCACCATTTTCAATCTTGGGGCCCAGGCATGTGCTGTGATGTGATATGCTTGCGCCACCTCCATGGAGAAGCCCCTGGTGTCCGGGCATGGTGTCCCCTTCCCCTTCTTGCAGTTCTGCAGTGCTACCACCTGGATTTCTCCAGGTTGCAGTCGACACATGGGACATGTGTTCTCCCCACCCCTGAGGGAGGAAAGCTGTCCTTGGGATGCTCAATCCTCCTCCCCCACCAACAAGCTAGCTCCCGAGCAATCCGGGGGCCATTTTGAACCTTGGGTCCAATAGTGCGGTAGGCGATAAGGCAACCAGTGCCTTAACCTGCCACACCTCTGGGGACGGCTTGGCAGGGTTATTGTTTACTCAAGGGGAAGGTTAGGGAATGCTAGTTACCTGTATTCCCAGTCATAGGATCAGAGCATGAGGGGACAGCTGCTCCGGGGGTAACATGATTCTGTGAAGAGTCCTCTCTGGTGTCACCGAGGCCAGTAACCACAAAGAGTTTCTAGCACACACTAACCTATGAGAGGGACGACACACCAAAATAAGTTATAACGGCATTTATTCAAACCAGACAAGGCATCAGCCAGACATGTTTCAGACCGTTTGTCCTTCTTCAAAGGCCACTTAAGGCAAACAGCCAGGCCCCTTGGAAGCTAATGGGCTACTGTGCAGTGCATCCATCCTGATCACTGATAACTCTGCCACCCCCACACTGAGAATTAACTTTGGAAAGAAAGGAACACCCAGTGGTCTGGTGGGGTTTGCAAAAGGTGTGAGAGTTTATTAACTTTTCAAAGAGCAGCACAGTACAAACCTCTGCTTGTGATATCCCAGTCTTTTCTTCTGACATCATGGTCATTTCCCTAGCTGCAGACTGACACCTCTAAACTGTCCCTGATCTTACCTCAGAAGCTCATTTCATCCCTGGAAAGGCTGTGCCACCACTGACAACTGCTTATATTTCCAGCACAGCAGCCTCACATTGTTAAACCTTGGGACTCTGGATTTAGACTTGCCACCCTCTGGCTCCCAAATATGGAGTCCACCACCACATTAAAGGAGCAACTCCAAAGCCAGCTCCGTGATGCTAAGCAGTGGGGCACCCACTCAGCATGCTGGCAGCCAGGGTTTGCAACCCATACCCAGGGCGACTGGTGCAGAGACTGGCAGGGAAGGTGAAGAGCACCTGCGCCATCACTGTCCACCTCAGGAGAGAAGGCTTGGCTTGCATGTCCCTCGAGCAGCTTCTGGAGGTGGACCAGAAGAATCCCACGTGGCACTGTGGGTAACCATGCGCTGCCATGCGTCCTTCTCAGGATGCCACAGATGTACAGCCCTGTTAGGGAGGGGAGAAAAAGGGAAACTGACCACCCTGCAGTGCTAGATGACAGCCTCTGGTAAGCCTCCCCCACGCCACCAGTCTGCCCAAGCACACCCTGCCTGCCTGACAGACACACCCCGATGTTATCCACCCCCCAACAGATGACACTAACGTGTGTTTTGTCTTTCTCAGAACTGATCAGTGTGTCTCATCTGTATTTCAGCCCAAATGAAGGAGGAACTAGCCTTGTGATGGTCTTGGTGGATTGGGGCATGAGGAGCCAAAAATAGGAAACCCATCTGAAAGACAAAAAAACCTCAGCACAAAAAAAGCACTGAGAACAGGGTTACCAGGGAAGGGCATTGACAATAAAGCCAGCTTTCAAAGAAATACAGAAGTACAGATACCTCAGGAAGCATATATAAATCCCCTTGAGACTGCGAGAGAGAGGCCAACTGGCAACGTACACTCCTGCTTAAAGCAGAACTAGTCTAAATTATTTTGTAATTTTGAATTTCTTTGAAATATGGCTTTATTGCCAGTGTCCTTCCTGGGTAAATCTTACCTCAGTGACTTTGTGCTGAGGTTCTTTGTCTTATAAATGGTACTGCAGTCTAGTTCTTCATCAGGTGACTACTTTTGTTCGTTTGAAAATGGGTAACTGGGAGAAGCACACTGAGCCAAAGCTTGTTTCCAGGTGCAGGGGAAGGGAACACAAGTAAACAGCAGCATAACACGGAAATGTAAAAACTGCGAGCAACATAAAATAATAATTTCTACAAAGTTTGCATAAATACAGAACTTATATAAGCAGGGACTAAAGTGTGGTACAGCTCACAAAAACACTGCAGTAGCAAGTGCACATTTAGAAGAGAAGTGACGCAATATTCAGTGAATACCACACTGCTGACAGCAGGCGATCGACCTGAAGGGTGGGATGATGTCTGACATTGTACTGGAGGGAGGAGACTGAAGTGGTATGGTAGTGAAACAAGGCAGGTGCAGGGACCCAGCTGGCTGTTTACCAGGATGATTAATGCTTGGCCCGGGGGGGGGAGTGACAGGAGGCAGGTTAGCAGGAACAGGTAGGGGATGGAGTTTAATTTTTTTACACATGGCTTCTTATTGTAACAGCTTCTTGAGCTCATAGTTTGGTTTCCCTGTCTGCAAACTATGTACATGTTCTAAAGACTCAAACCCAACACAAAGCATCGTAAGTGTTCAAATCCATGTGTGTGTGGTCTGGGTGACCATGCTTACCCAAAACAAAAGTCCTCCTGTTCAGGGGCTTTGACATCGATTTCAGCTAGGGCCGAGAACAGCAAACTGCAGACACACGTTCCGTCCTCTTGGAACTCCCTCATGCAGGGTTGCTGCTATCGCAGCCAAATAACAAGTCAGCCAAGTGCATTTCAGCCAGGAAGTACACTAAGGGGTAGCATTCCAGAGGTGGATTGGAAAAACAGATGAATGTGGGGTCCATATTGGAAATGAGGAGAGAAAGCATTTCCAAATTATTTATTTGGTTCCTGTTTATGTCTTCAAACATACACTCAGAAGACTCTGTCTCGGTGCATCGCAGGGCAGCATCGTGGGTATATGAATCCTTGCGTAGGTGGTAGGCTGACTAGATGTCACCAAAACAAAAGTCACCTTCTGTATTGGCTTGTACATCTATTTCCACTATGGCCGATAAATTGCAGGCATGTGATCCGTCCTGCTGGGACTCTGCAGTGGACTGCAGCTGCAATCGCAACCACATACCATGTCAACATGAGTGCATTTTAGGCAGTTAGTGTACAAGAGATGATGCTTCAGAGAGGTAGCTGGGAAAAGGAACAGGATGTAGGATCCATGATGGATACAGATGTGCTGAAGACACTGTTTAAGAGGTGTTTCTGGTTTTATTCGCTTATCCCTGATTTGTGAGGCAGGAAGGGAAAGGAAGGATTGAGAGGTATATAGACCCACAGAGAATTATGACTTTGGGTAGGTGGTAAGCTTCTGGGACTTTCAAACTCTAAGGCATGGAAGTTCTGTTTACATGGAAAGATATGTAAGCAGTAAGACCAAGGCGGTGTGCATTAGACATTTCTAATGCATGGCTAGGGGCATAGTGAGGGACAAGGCTGCAGGCGGAGTGCATTCAGTCGTAGGCCGTGCGTTCGAAATGTCTAATATAAACCCCTGGCGTGTGTTATTGCACTTATAAAATGGGCCCTGTATTTTATATGAATGGAAAAATAAAAATCAACTGGTTCAAATATTTAAAATCTTGAATGTTTGACTAACTTTTTCTTAAGATAATTCCTCCGCCTGCTTGTACTGCTTTTTTTTTATTGCTTTTGAACTTCTGTTCTGATTAGACTTCCATAGCTGTAGTTTTTTGAGTACTGTCCCTTGGAGGGATTTTAAGTTTTATTAGATCTATTAGTCTATTATTACTGCATGTTTTACTAGATTGTGTTTGTATGTCCCGTGCCCTCTGTTAGGCAGTTTCCGATTCCTCTTCCACCTGATTGATTTCAGACTCCCCCCACCCCCCATCTCCCGAATCAGCGGACTGACAGACTGAAATAATTTAAACAAAATTGCAGAACTTCAAATCTCCGTTTGCTCCTGATTCTCCTGCCTCCCCGATCAATATTACAGCCTTTTTCTTTTCTCCACAGAAGTTTAAAAAAAAAATAATTTTTTACAGTTGGTCAAGATTGTAAGCATACAGGTATGAAAGATCCAATTTGGCACAATGCCAGCAGTGTTAAGACTGACGGGGAGCGCATGCACGCACATGGAGAAAGGGATGCTTTCAATTTTTATTTTTTTTTTGGTCAGGTATTTTTTTGTATTGAAGCAAGAGCATATCATGCTTTCCAACTCAGACTAGAAAAGTGGCCTGCATTTCAGCGGGAACACAAGAAACTGTTCAAAGGGAAGAATGCCAGTGAACAGACTACAGTGTCCCGCACTTACCATAATGACTGGCACAGTTTCAGTGACTGTCTGCGGTTTAGTGGCTTCAGGAGTGGGTGATGCACCTAGCTTTGATAGCTTTAAGGCCAAGTTGGATCACTACATCACAGCTGGTAACCACTGTTCTCTCTACTGAGAAGTGAGGACAACATATATGGGCTTACGCCTTCTGTTGTCTGAAACATCCGAGTATAAGTCCGAGTATCAAGGTTACTATAATATAAAGAGGTCTGCTGCAGTAAAATTAATTTTGACATGAGGTATGTAGTGCCATCAAAAATGATTATAACATTTACAGATTTTGGGTAAGTTGGTGGCTAGCATCTAAAACAAGCATTTGTCAATGCCGAATGTTTGCTTGCTGGCATTAGCAGTGGAAGTGCAGGAGTTAGATGCAGTATAGGAATGGCATTGAAGTATTGAACTGACGTCAACTCCACCCTCACTCTGCAGAGATGGACAGGCATTGGGGTGTGCCTTTGGGTTCGTCACCCATGACGGTCACAACATTTCACCTCACCCTACCCTTCAGACACTGACAAGTGTCGAGGTGTGCCTTGGGGTGTTTCACCTTTACATTCACCTCATTCCATAAGGTAATACACTGAAATGGGTGCAGTATAGGAGAATGGGGTGAACTCGGGGGGCAAAGGGTCCAAGGCGCACCTTGATGCCTGTCACTGGCTTCAGGGTGGGGGTGAAATGGCATGACCATTACTGTCAACAATCCCAAGTCATACTCCTGATGCTTGTCAGTCCCTACAAAGTAGGGCGTTATGATCGAAAACCCTAACGCCCTGGAAGTTTCTTGGTATTATTACTCCAAGTTTTCCATATGGGTTTTTTGTGACCCCACCGCATGAACAGTGACACTATCAGTTTGTTACGTGAAAGGTGATTTTGCAGAGCGACTGCGCCATTTGCACCACAGGTGCAAAAACATATTTCGAACAGGATGTGAAAAGTGACAGGTGTACTGTTCATGAGGAGGTATGAAAAATGGCACTGTTGAAAATCTGTAGTGAAAATATACAAAAACTGGTGAAGTCACGAGCATGCGCAGGAGCTGCGCAACATACACCCGTAATGTAAGTAGTTTGGGGATTTTTTACAGCGGATTTTCAATATAGGCATTTTTGCACCTCCGCTCATGAACAGTGTCGCTGTGATTTTCGTCATCTATCCCGAACACTAAATTCCCACAGTGACCGTGCTATTCTGCGCCAGAAGAGCGAAAACACATTTTGGCCAGGGTGTGAAAAATGACAGCGGTACCTGTTCATAAGGAGGTGTGGAAAAATGTCAGTGTTGAAAATCTGGACTGAAAATATTACAAATTCATGAACTTACGAGGGTGTGTGGAAATTGCGCAGTGCACGCTTGACAGAGTCATTTTATGGACTTTTGTCACCAGATTTTCAGCATAGCTATTTTGCCACCTCTACTCATGACCAGTGTCACTGTGATTTTCTTAATGTGTCCCGAACATTGATTTTGCACACCAACCGCGCTAATGCTCGCTACATGTGCGAAAACACATTTTGGGCATGATTTGAAAAATGACAGCTATACTGTTCATAAGGAGGTGTGGTTAAATGGCAGTGTTGAAAATCTGAACTGAAAATATTAAAGATCCTCAAAGTTATGAGCGTGCGTAGGAACTGTGCAATGCACCCTCGTAAAGCAGTCATTTTGGGGAATTTTTTTCACCAGTTTTTCAACATAGGATTTTTGGGAGCCTACCTCATGAACTGTGACACTGTTGTTTCGTTACTCGGTCCTGAAAGGTGGTTCCACACAGAGGCTGCGAAATCACCTTTCAGGACCGAATAACAAAATGACAGTGACTGAATTCATGAGGTGGGTCACCAAGAACCCCATGTTGAAAATTTGGTGAACAAATTCCCCAAAATGGCCAAGATATGCACCAAAGTTGAAAAAAACCTGTTTATTGCATTATACAGCTTACAGCATTTCTTCAGTTAGTGGTCGGCTCTGAAGAATGCAGAGCGTGTTCAGTCCACGAAGATCATCGTGCCAGCCTCCAGAAAGTAAGTATGAGTGTGTGGGGAAGTGGGTGCGGGTTGTGGGAGTTGGGCGAGACAGGTCAATGAGGGACCTTTTTTTTTTCTTTTTTTTTTTACAGGTGTGAATGAGCCTAAGGATTAGTGAAACAAAATGAAATAGCTATTCCAAGTCAGAGACAAGGAGGGAGATAGGCAGGACAGTGAGAGAGGGACAGAGCTGCTGCTGCCACGGTGCATCCACAGCTTAGACTTGTGGCCTTCACGGTTCACGGATGTTTTGTCTGTTCGTTTTGTCCATTTTCTTGTGTCTTGCAAGGGGAGAAAGCGTGCGCGTCTTGTTTGTGTGTGGAGGGGGGTAAAGACACTTAAAAAATATCAGTACTCCTGGAAAAAGGAAAGGGAAAGGTTCCAGCAGTCACTTCTGTGTTTTTTCTTCCTGAACATCGGAATCACATGGAACGATGTTGAGTAGGGCACACAACAGACGGATGCAGTGGTCAGTTCTCAAGAGAAATCCTTCAGGTGCTGACAATTCAGGGCTGGGCGAGATCTCCTTCACCCCGAGCAGTCTGAGCCAGCAAGTCGAACAGCAGATGAAACTGGTTTGGTTTTGTCACTCTCTAAGTGTAACTGGACAGGTGAGAGGGGAATGTTGGTGCTACCATAGTTTGGTGCCCTTTTCTGTGTTGAATGAACCGAAGTCTGTTGGGGGCAGTGAAGCCAACAGGGAATGGGCACCCCTCAGCCATACGGTGTGCAGAGGCGCATGAGCACACTGGGGTGGACTCCCAGTGTGCTAATGGGGTGGAGAGAGCAACAACGGAGCTGTCTATGACAGCTACAGATGCAGTACAGAGTGTAGGCACTTTGCATACTGCTGACGGCAGTATGTAAATTACCTGCCAACAGCAGTATGCAAATTGTCCGTGACGCTATCATCACTGATTGCAGCGTTAGAGCTTCAACTGTACGCTTACTGCATTCTGAAGGGCTGTCATAGACAGCCTTGACATTCATTACGTAAAAGAAGCCGCGCCTGCAAAAGGGAGCAGGTATTGAAGTTGGGGGAGGCACACCCACGAAAACTCGTGATGGTGGCACTGTGTTTCTTGCACACGCGCATACAAACATAAAAATGGCGGTGATTAAAAAAATGAACATTCTATTTAGCATCTTAATACCTTTTTTTTTTTTTTCAGTAGAAGTGTTAGTTGCCGAACTTGTTGCTAGCCATGCATTAGACACTTTTAATGCACGGCTAAAAACCAATCCAAATACAGAATTTTCCCTACCCATTTTGCAATTGCTAATAAAGAATAGGAGAAGAAAGGATACAGAGAATATGTGTAATTGGCACGTAGTAATTTAAAAGGTCAGAAGGGACTGTAGGGCCTTCATGTCTGCCCACCTGCTTTAAAAGCAGAGGTGAGTAAGTATGCCGTCAAATGTGCTAATTTGCCAGCCAGAAAGCACATGTGAGGCTGGCAACCCAGGTTCAGGAACAAACCCAGAATGTTGGTGGGTCAGCTGGGGATGGTAGGTTAAAGCACCTCAGAGGACTGTCTCTGGAGAGGGAGGTTGTCAGTCTCCCACTGTATCACCACAATCTGGGGGGCTCACTGGTGAAGGCACAGTCAGACACCACTTATACAGGAGGGTGTCAGCCCGACTGTGGTAGCGTCCTCTGCGTTTGCACACCCTGGAGTCCCCAGTACCAGGGTCCATGTGCAGCAGTAAAAAATAAAACCACAGCAGCCCCCTATTGCTGACCGACTGGAAAGGTGTGCTCCGGTAAGGTGCTTCTCCTCCAACTTCCAGCCCCATGAGCCGTCAAAGATGTCTGTCGTGGACAGTGATGATGGGGTTGGGAGGTCCCTGGAGGAAATCTGGATGGGGCAGCGGAGCTGTGAAAGGTGGAAAAAAGTCAAGGCCAGGCAAGTTTATTTATAGCACGCCCTATCACGTAGGCTCAGGCTGTTGCACAGTTCACAGAAAAAAGAAAATTGTGCAAGAACAATTACCATTAGCAAAAGGATTGATACCAATTTTGCATGAGTACATTTAGTATAAAAATCAGGCACTCAGATGGTAAAATAAAACCTTGTAATCAAGAAGAAGAAAACCTAAAAATGTGACTCCTGGGGGAGTCTTTTGATCCCAAGGTACCATTAATAGGGAAAGAGCATAGCATAGTAGTTAAGAGTACTTTGCTGCAAAACTTAAGACCTGGGTTTGAATCCCACGGCCACCACTTGCATACTGTTGACTGTGGGCTAGTCAGTTAACTTCCCTGTGCTCTCAAGACACACCTGGAAACAAGCCTTGGCTTACTGTATCTTTCCTGGTCAAAAATTATGCATTAATAAATAAAAAAGCCTGCTTAAAGGGAAGCAGTGGAAAAGACAAAGCTTTCCTCAGAAACTGCAGAAACTCTCAATTAGTGCTTTCAGACAGTAACAACTTTATTTACTGATTTAGAACAGCTACCCACAACTTCCTCTTCCTGTTGCTGGCAGCAGTCATTTCATGAGCAGCAGTGAGCTTCCTGAGCTCACTGTGTGCTAATATGCCTGTCTGACCTCAACTATTGGTTGGCAGGACATTTTTTTTTTTTACCAATTATTTTACCAGGTGAGACACACTAAGCTGAAAGTTTGTTTGCAGGTGCAACCTGGGAGCACAAGGAAGTTAAGTGACTTGCTCAGGGTCACACAGTATGCACCTAGGGGGCTGTGGGATTCAAACCCAGGTCTCCAGATTTGCAGCTCAGAGCCTTAACCCACTGCGCCATACTGCCTTAGCATAAAGTGAGCTCAGGAAGCTCTCTGCTACTCATGAAATGGTGGCTGCCAGCAATAGAAAGTGAAAGTTGAAGACCACTGTTTAAATCACTAAAAAATCAATTAGAGTAATTTGTTAAAAAAATGGTACTGTCTGAAAGCACTAATCAGGCATTTTTGTAGTGCCTGGGTAAAGCTGTGTCTTTTCCACTGTTCTCTTTAAAGAGGTAAAACTTCAGCCCCTTCTTTTTTATGTTTGCTTGTGCACACAGCACACAAGAAACATATTGCGATAGTAGATCATTGCAGAGGTGTGGCAGTTTTGTGGTCAATGCAGCAGACGCTTTAATGGGCGCATCCCTCGGCCACCAATTAATGCTGAAACTGCCGAGGATGGCAGTTGCAGAGCGAGCACTGCACTTGAAAGAAATCTGCCACTGCAGTCAGGGGCAGTTTTGTTATTGCAGCGGCAGTCCACCCTCCCTCCCAACCACACACACAGCAGAACAACAAATTTAAATGTTAGCTCCCTCCCACTGCTGCTGTCCACCCCGCACCCTCCGATCTTCATGTCCATCCCCTGCTGACATCAGGGTGCTCAATCTCTGTGTCAACATGTATCCTCCCTCCCCCCATTAATGTGACACACTGAGAGTCCACCCCAATGTGTCCAAAAATACGTCTTTGATGTTTCCGACACTGGGATGCCCACTCCTGGTGTCAGATGTGCAGCCTCCACGCCCCTATGTTCTCAGCTGACCTCAGGGTGCCCAATCCCTGGGTTGTCATTGATCCCCCCCCCCCAGTACTCTGGCACACTGGCAGCCCACCCCAGTGTGCGAAATCATTTGTTAATATTTCACCTGTAAAAAAGCAAACAGTCCCACAACATCTTTTTTTTTTTAAATCTGGAAAAAAAAAAACGGTCCAGCGTCATTCCCGCTGGCCCCCTCCCTGTGCACACCTCCCCTCACCCATACTTACCTCCGGCGATCTTCTGTGGCCTGGGAACACATCTGCACTCTTAAAAGACCAACCAGGAACTGAAGAAATTACGGTAAGCCCTTTAGTGGCAGTCAATGGGGAGTTTTCAACTTAGGCTGATATCTCAGCCAATTTTTGGAATTTTGGTCCCAAATTTTCAACATGGGGTTCTTGGGACCCCACCTCATGAACACTGGCACTGTCATTTCATTTCTCGGCCCCAAAAGGTGATTTTGTAGTTGCTGCACGGAATCACCTTTTGGGACAATAACGAAATGACAGTGCCACTGTTCAGAGGGAGTCCTAAAGCTTGGTTGTAAATTTGAAAAATTCAAAAATTGACTGCATTACGAGTGTCCTTTGCGCAGTTTCTATGCACGCTCGTAACTTCATCAGTTTTTAATATTTTCACGCCAAATTTCCAACACTCCCATTTTCCACACCCCTTATGAACAGTACAGCTGTAATTTTTTGCATCCTTTCCGAAATTTGTTTTTGTACCTGTGTCGCAGAATGGCACGGTCGCTGTGCGAAATCAACTTTCAGGACAGACTAATGAAATCACAGTGCCAAAAAGGCCATGTTGAAAATTTGGTGAAAACATTCCAAAAATGACTGCGTTACAAGTGTGTGTTGCACAGTTTCTACGCACACTTATAACTTCACCACTTTTTCATATTTTCACTCCAGATTTTCAACATTGCCATTTTTTCATACCTCCTCATGTACAGTACAGCTGTCATTTTTCACATCCTGCCAGAAATGTATTTTCGCACCTGTGGTGCTAAATGGCACACTCACTGTATGGCATCACCTTTTGGGATTGAGTAACAAAATTATACAGCCACTGTTCATGAGGTGGGGTCCCAAAAAGCCCATGTTGAAAATTTGGAGCAAAAATACCAACAAACGCCCAGAGTGTTGGGGTTTCCAACCGTAACATCACCCTGTAAACTGACAGGTATCGGGGTGTGACTTGGGGTCGTCAGACATACTGCTCACGTCATTCCACCCCCACCCCACCCTGCAGCCAGTGACAGGCAACGAGGTGTGCCTTAGGGTCTTCAGCCCTAACATTCAACCCAGTCTCCTATACTGCACCCATCTCAGCTAACTTCCTTGTGAATGGGGGTGAACGTAAGGACCGAAGACCTCAAGGCACACTGCGACACCTGTTGATGTCTGCAGGGTGGGGTGAGGTGGAATGGCATGAGTGTTATGGCCAGTGACTCAAAGGCACACCCCCAACACCTGTCTGTCTCTTCAGGGTGGAGGTGGGGGTTGACGTTATTTCAGTACTTCACTGCCATTCCTATTATACATCTCTCTAACGTCTGCACTACCAATGCCAATACCAGCAAGCAAAAATTCAGCATTGACAAAAGATTGTTTTTAATTATCTTTATCTCCTTTCTCCTGCCTGTCCCTGTCTGGATGGTCCTCTTCAGACCAGTCACCCACCATCCCTAAGTAGTCCGGGGGGGTGCAAATGACCCCTCACACTACAGACCCATAGCTCTACTATCCATCATCTCAAAACTATTTGAAAAACTAGTGTGTAAAGAGTTATCCACACAGCTAGAAACACTCAGGCCCCCATTTTCAAAAGGTAGGCGCTGCACAAAGTGGCGGAGAGCGGAGAATGTGTTGATCGCCGGCCCTCTGGGTTGGGACGGAGAGGGAGCATGGTGGGGGGACCATGCCTGCTGGGTTGGGGGTCCACGAGACCACCAGGGATGATGGTTCGTGACTGATACGGGCAGGTTGGGGTTAGGGAAGGGGGGACCACTAGACAACCAGGGATGCTATTTTTCTTCTGAGAGATGGGACCAGAGCTGGGGGGGGGACGACTAAACCACTAGGGATGTTTTTGTGTTTTATAACAGAGGGGGATCGGTGCTAGGGAGGGACCGCTGGACCCACCAGGGTTACAGTATTTGGTACATGGAATGGTATCAGAGTAGGGAGGGACCACTGGACCACCGGGGAGTTCATTTGTTTTATTCAGATGGATATCGGGGCTGGGAAGTGACCGCTGGACCACCAATGATTTCTTTTTTATCAACAGACAAGGATCAGGGCTGGGGAGGGAACCGTTGGACCACCGACGATTTCATTTTTGTAACATGGATGGGATTGGGGCTGGGGAGGGACTGCTAGACCACCAGGGATTTCCGTTTTCTTTACATGGTCGGGGATCAGGGGAGGGGGGACCTGGCCTGGCGCACATGGCCACTGCGGTAGCATGCAGATGAGCCCATGATGGGCATGCAGCTGGACCGTGAGTGCCGTGCATGCCTGAGGGGTACAACTGCATGTTTGGGCTGAATATCACCCATAAGGGTTGCGGCGCTAACCACTGTGCACTGTACTTTACCCCTATGGGCGGTCTTCGGCACAGCACCCTGGTAGCACAGCACAAAGCATGGTGATCACTGGCTGTGTGTCATGCTACCGTGGCCTGATATTCAAACAGACAGCACGATCAGTTTGGATTACACTAGCCGTTTGAATATGGTGCCAGAGCCGACCGGCGCTATTTTTTCTCTGCAGCATCTCTGTGTGCGCATGGTACCGGCGAGCTCTCAATATGGGGCCCACAACCTTCTAATGATCCACTAGTTAGGCTTTGGGGAGGATAGGTCCACATACACTGCCCTCTCAGACTTCATTGGAAAGGTGACTGGAGCCCTGGACAAAGGCAGAGCTGTTAGAGTGGTGCACATGGACCTCTTGAAGGTGTTCAGTGTGGTGGGTCATAGAATCCTAGTAGAAAAACTGAAGAAAATGGGAATGGCTCCAGAAGTAACTACCTGGTTCACTTTTACCTAATAAACCACAGGCAGTCAGTAGCTATGAATAGCATCCTATCAGACATAGGGTTCCTACTGGTGGGGGGGTCCCACAGGGATTGATACTGTGCCCTGTACTGTTCCTGGTCTACATTAGTGACCTTTTTGGATACATACAACACTTCACAATAAACTTATACAGACAACGCAATCATAGCAAGAGTCAAGGACTCCTCACATAGGGAGAGAAAGGCCAATTGGAGTTTGAAATTCCTCAAAACTGGTTTGTCTCCACAAAGATGGGTCATAGTGGGGGAAAAACACACTCTGAGGTCTTCTATAAAAAAGGTACAATAACTAAAGACACTTGCAAGCTAAAAATACAACTCCTAGATGCATGCACTCTCATAGGAACAAAAGAGTACAAATGCCTGGGAGTAGACATAAACAGCACCTTATGTTTCGAGAAACATTAAATCCACTATCAAAAAAGTGAATGCCTGGACTGGCCCAGTGGCACTGAGGGTTGAGGTGCTGGGCACCACACCAGCGACCTGGGCTCAGGAACAGACTTGGGCTGCCGGGGGTTGGCAGGGGAGAGTGAGGATTGAGCGTCCCATGACTGCTCTCCTCCCTCTGGGGTGGGTGGGGTGACCTACATCACTCTGCAGCGGCATCTGGCAGAGGTCAGATAAACTACAGGCAGCATGCATAACTAAGGGTGGAGCGCGGCGGGCATCTGCACGGCTGCATGCTGACGCCACTGCACATCCGGCTCCAAGGGAAAAAATTGGTGGAAATTATGGGGCAATTGTGGCGGCTGATGGCCATGCCCTTCGCCCCCAGACACGAGATGCACACCCTCCGGTATCTGGCTCCAGGTCCTTATGGGGGGGATCCTGCAAATACTGGCTGGCCTATAGAGGGGAGGGCATAATTCGAGCGCCAGACCTGGTCTGGGGGTGTGGGTGCCAGTGGCTGGATGATCGCCAGGACCGCTCTGCAGGGAGGAGAAACAGAGGAGATATAAAAAAAAGTGAATGCCAGACTGAGAGCCCTCCACCAAAATACCTGTGCCATATCAAAAAAGGCAAGATTGACCCTCGCTGTTGCTGCCCATTCTGGAATATGAGCGCATAGCCTACCAGCACACATGTAACCAGCTGCTGGAGAAATAGGACACAACATATCACAAAATGACAAGATTCATCCATGGATGCCCATACGGCACCCACCATTGTGCAGCACTCAAATCACTTAACTGGGATTCCCTCAGACTAAGAGAGAAGTCCAGGGCACTCACAATCCTCAAATCATGGAAGGCATGATTACTAGATATCAGGGACTAGCAAACAATTTCCCAAATAACACATGCAGCATGCGAGATGCCAAAAACAGAGGCCACCATGTAACTAGGGTTCAAACCGACTACAGCAAAATGAGCCATTCCCAAGACTTAGAATTCCCTGTCCCCAAAGTCCACAGAGAGTAAATCACTGGCTAAATTTAGAACTACTCTACAGTCATAACTCACAGAACCCTGCGACTATTACTGAACTGGCAGTGTGGTCTCCTTGCGGGGGAAAATCCCCTCTAAACTAACAGTATCAGTACCTGCCTGATCGACTAAATGTAAAAACTGTTTATACGGCCATTGTAAACTGCTTTAACAAATTGCATCATATATTTGTAGTGTTGATGTAACTGCTGTAACCAAGTTAACACACCTTGCCTGTTTATACTGAAGCTGACTAGGTGGGCCAAGCAGTCCTTATCTGCCATCAAAGTCTGTGTTTCTGTGTCACCTGCTGTAACTAATGCACTATACCTCAGCACAGCACAGCTTTGAAAATAGGACCATGGTGGCCCTAACAGCTTTCTCCAGTCAAAAAATAAATATTGTTCACTACCACTGTTACTTGCGCTGACACGACTTATCCCTCACGGTGGGGTCGGTGGGACTTACTGTTGCACCTCCTGAAGCAGGAGCCAGTGAGATGCCCAGTTGGTGGGGCAAGGCCTGCAGATTGGCTGTCCTTCATCCCACTCTGGCAGGATCTTTCCCCGTTTCTTTCTTACCCCTTTGGATGTTGACATACAGTGACGCACAGCGCCTTGGTAGTATCCCACGCCATGCTGAGCCTCCCAACTGCCATGACACCCAGTCACAATCCTCCCTCCCTGGGACAGGAGAGCAATCGTCCGGGCACACGAGACTCTCCCCCCCCCCTCCCCACACCAGCCTCCTGGAAACTCAGGTTTGCCCCTGCACCTGGGTCGCAGGCTGTTGTACTGCCACCATGCCACCAAGCTGGCTTACTCCAGCCCCTTTGTAGACCCCTCCAATGAGAAAGAATTCCATAGGCTGATAAGTAAAGCACTTCAGATAGTTGGTGCTACTAGGGAAACACTCCCTGTCCCCTGACTGCTTCAGAGGATAAAGTAAAAAAAAAACCTGTACTACTTTATACAGATGCAGTACCATTTACTACCCATGGTACCCGGTGGCTCCCTCGGTAAACAGAAATTCATCCAGGCGTACCTTGAAGTGCTGTGCTCATAAGCATTGAACATCTTGTTCTCAGATCAAGGGGAGAGGCCATTGAGACAAACCTGGCCAGGAGGGAGGCTCACTGATTTACCATTTGGGGGGGGAACTCTTCTGGCCCGGTCTGAATGATCAAGTGGAATTAGCAAACTTGTTGTGAATCATGGCTAATCATTTGATTCTTTTCATCTCTTGCCAGTGTGAGCAGTGACAATTTTACCAAAAAAGACGGGTTTTGACTGAAAGATGAAACTTCAGCAAAAATAACTAAAAAGAATAAAAGATACATAATTTCTTATATAGTTATACAAGTAATGTAGCTCGATGGATCTCTACAATAATAATACAGAGTATCATCTAGTCTTCTAATTATAATATGTGCAGCTTGTTTTTAACACTTTTGTGTTCTGCAGTTGGATAATTCTGATGCCACTTAAAGGGACACTGTCAACCCCTGAAGGCCTCAAAGTGTCCCTAGTTTAAAAAAACGCTTATGACTGATCACATTCTGTAGAGACTGCTGATGTAGCTTGTTTAATTCTGATTTTTTTTTCTTTTAAAAAGTGAAAAACACACTGCTTACCATACTGGTGTTACCAGGCAAAACTATGTTTTTCTTCCGTTCCTTGATCAATTCCCACTGCATCTTTCCTGGGCTTGGGAACACCCCCAACAGTCTAGCCATGCATTATGCAGTGGGAGTTTAGGAGGCTATTGCGTCATGTGTGGCTGCACTGTTTGGGGTGTTTCTAATGTTCAGGAAGTATGCAGTAAGGATAGATTCAGGATTTGAAACAAAACAAGGTTGTTTATAACTATACATTAGCATGCATTTCAGTTCTACAAAGCGAGGAAACAGATAAAACAACTAGCAACATCAATGAATTTTAGAGAAGGCAAGCAATCATAAAATGTGGGTTTTCAACTAGAAATAATATGATCAAAACAGTTTGGCAGTGTCCCTTTAAATGTAATATTGTCCATTATACAATGGCAAGAAAAAATCCTGGACTCTGATTGGTCAGTCTTGGGCTGGACCCGTGATGTTATTCCAGTACAACATCATGGCTCTAGTCTCAGCCTCACTGTGAACCTGCAGATGAGCATTTTATGGAGCTTTTGATTGATTGTTTCATCTTCTCTTAAAAACCAAAAATATTTTTCCACACAAAAACATCTTTAAAATTATTTTTTTATTCTGCATAACAACGAGCCATTGTATAATAGCAATAATGCCCTCCAGCGTGTGTGTAGTTTGGGATAACATCACCAGTCATTGGACGACCGCCTGTGGCCTCGTGCCCAACCACCCGAGGCGCGACGTTATCCCAGCACGTCACACACACCCTGTCAGGCATTATTGCTTAATTTTATAAAGGGTGTCCATAAGGGGGAGTCGCCCACCTTGACAAAGCGCCTTGGAGGGTGGGTGTGAAATTTTGGGCTCCTGTGTGTGCTCCAAGTTAATTCTGTCTGCAGTTTGCTATTTATGACCAAGATTTAAAATGGAATGAAACCTGGCAAAGATACTAAACTGTAGTGTCCTTTGTTGAGCGAGCCGAGCGCTGGATCCCTGACTCAGTACCGGTAGTCATTTCTAAGACGTTACTGACCGATCCAGTAGCCAATCAGGAGCCTTGCTCAGTTCATGAATATTTAATTAGACTTATAAATAATATTAACTTTCAGAAGTCGCCAGCTATTACTTTTCATTCTGTAAAGGCATCACCAACAGCTTAGTCTGATTTCACTTGGTTTCTCTCTGTATCTCCCAACTCCCCATAGGACAAGACTGAAAATAGGCAGAACTGTTTAACCCTCCTTTCTCTGTCAAAAAAAAAAAAAACATAACTGAAGTATTTTTTTTTCCTTTCTGCTTTGCTGATTTTTCTACCTGACAGTACCAGGTATGATGTGAGGAGCAGCGCTATACCTGGAGGCTAAAATAGTTCTGTTCTGCCCCATACACATTAACACTGTGACCGCAGTAGTAACCCAGAAGATCTGATCTCCTGCTGCATGACTGGTAACTTGTGACACGATACCAGTCAGGCAGCTGGGCTTGTGATGTGAAGTCACAAACTGATGATGCAGTGGGAGGAACAGAACTAGACTTGTCTGCTTCCAGGTTAAAGCACTGCTTTTCACATCACACCCAGTACTATTAGGTAGAAAATCATCTAATGAACACATAGATAAAAAAAAAAAAAAACTTCAGAAATAAAAAGTAATAATAAGGAGCTACTTTAAAACATGGCTAACCTTTTCTGGCTGCTATCTTCTGGTGATGCTAGCCCTTGAAAGGCCTTGCGGAAGTCCAGGTAGGCATTGAGACATGTATGACCCTGCCCTGTCCACTTCCCTAGTTACCTCCTCAAAGAAGGTGATCTGGTTGATTTAATGTGACCTGCCTCTCTCAAAAGCCAAGGTGTCTGCAAATATGATGTTTTTTTCCATTATCCCAGAGGGGGCTCTGGAGGGGGCCATACTTTGTTGAATAATTCACCAGCAATCCCATTAAAATGGTTTGACTAGTAGAAATTGTGTTTCTGATGTCGGCAGTCTTTATTTAGGGTGTTTACTGATGTTCTCTACTTACAGATCCAGAAGAATTTCTCAACAAGCTTTTTCAAGTTCTAAAAGTTGAACCCCTATTTCAGATTAGGTATGATTCTTTGAATAACATCTACACTGTTCTTCCACTTTCCCTTCCCATTCATCTGTCCATTCTGCTTCGCCCATCCAACTCTCATTTTTGTTGCCATCCATCCATCTTTCCTTCTGTCTGCCTTGCACATCCATTTGTTCTCCTGTTTGCCTCACCCATTCATCTCTCCTCCTGTTTCTCACCCAGCCGTCTCTCCTCCAGTGTGTCTTATCCATCCAGTTTTCCTTCTGTCCATCTCTGCCTCATCCATTCATCTCTCCTGTCCCTCATCCACCTCATCTTTGGTCTTTCACTTCCTCCTTTTGTCTCATATCCATTTACCTCATCTTTTATCCCTTCTGTCCATTCATTCTGCTTCTGTCTGTCTCATACATTTACCTCATTTTTTTGTCTGTTCCACCCTCCTCTTATTTGTCTATCCCAGTCTCTCCTCTCTGCCTCCTTCATCTCCTGCCTCTTTCCTTCTGTCTTATTTATCTGGCCATCTTTCCTTCTTTTTGTCTCATCCAGCCAGCTAGCCATTTCTCTTTGGTCTGGCTCTATCCATTCAACTCTCCTCCTGTCTCTCACATTCATCCATTTTTTTGTGTTTTTCCTTTTCAGGATTCAAATTCCTCAAGATGTGTGTCTGCCTTTTGCAGCTGTCATTCTAATGTGCTTGTCTCTATGTTAGGAGTGTGCATAGATGGTCAGGCCAGTGACATGGTGTTGGCACAATCTTCCACCATGCCGGCAATCCAAGATCGGAAGCAATCTTGGGTTGTTGGGGGCTGGCCAGGAAGAAGAGGACTGAGCATCCAACAGACTGCTCTCTACTGGGGTGGGGGAGAATGTCTGCTGAATGACTGCCACCATGTGGGGGTCTGGGTGTAGTGCAGGTCTGACAGGCAGCATGAAGGGAGGAGCTGCGGAACCCACAGCATGTACATGCATCCACATGCGCATTCCAGTATGCCACCCCACTGTGGGACATGGGAGAAAATGGCTGGAAAAATGGTAGATGAGCCAGGCATACATGACGATCTGCATGCCGACCCCCACCTGCTCCATCACCAGGATTATGCTGGTCGGGGTGCTGTGGCCTTCCCTTTCCTGATCCAGCCCCAGGGATCAGTCCATGGGGGTTCACCGAGCTAGACAGGTAAGCCTGTGGGGGGGGTGAGATGGTGGGTGTTGGCAGGGACAGGACTGAGGGGAGCCCCACCTGCCTCAGTCAGGAAGGCAAAATGTATGTGTTGGGGGGAGAGTTTGCATAGGTACATACAAAAGGTGAACAGAGATGGAGTAATTACATTGATCTGTTGAGCCCACCTCCATGTCATCTTAACTGTAGTAACCTGAAATATTGTCCCAGTCTGGTCAGTAGATCTTCAGTGTTGCCAGAGTGGGTCTGCATAGCTTTCCATAGAAAGACGCCTACTCATTATTCCACTGCCTTGTTTTTGTAGATCTGCTGGGCAGGAACCCCAAGGATGTACCTTCTATCAGATCTTCATGGAAAAAAAGCAGACAGTGAGCGTGCCCACTGTGCAGCAACTCCTGGAATGGTCCCTCGTCACCAGCGATCTAAAGTTTACCGAGGTAAGGTCCGTGGGGGGGGCACAGGCAGTAAGCATACTCCAAAGCTAGGTGGGGACAGGATGCAAGGGTTCCCACTGTGGAACGGCTGAGCAGAAAGGGACATCTGCTGACTCTGCAGGCACAGGAGCCCTCACCACTGGTGTCCGAGAGATGGGAGATAACATGGGAAAAATTATCTGGCCTGCAAGGATGTCAGTCAGTATGTTCGGCTGCCACACAACCTTCCTATATGCTTCTGCTCAGATGAGTCTCCAGTTGGGTGGGTCGGTGCCTCTGTGGCCCTGCCTTGGGGGGAGGCAAGCTGTGGAGTTAGGTTGACCAGGTAATGGGAGTTAGGGTGATCAGGTAATAAATATTGGATTCAGATACATTGGATTCCAATCCTGAAGTTAGGAGTCAGGATTTCTGGATTTATTTGCTAAAATCCTAATCAATTGAACTCCATTCAGATTCTTATCGGATTAGGAGTCTGAGCTCTGAGATTTGATTCTGAAATCCAAAGTATACAGTTTATATTTAGAATTTGAAGTACTTGGATCAGGTTCAGATTTTGGATAGGGATAACTACAAATCCTAAAATGGACCAGTGGATTGGATTCTGAGATAACCTGCTCACCCGTAGTGTAGCATTAGAAGGAGGGCTGCGGGTTGGGATGAAGGGGCTGAGTTGTTGCCCAGAAACATGACCAAGACGGGAAAAGTCCAGTCAAAATAAAAGCAAAAAATATGTTCTGCAATTTAGGTCCTTAGAGTACAAGCTGCCCCCTAATGAAGCCCTGATACAGAGGCACTGAGAAGGGGTGTGAGTCGCCATTCTGAATGGCACCTTTCTGCACTTCAAAATAAATTGTTTATGCAGCCTCTCCCATTTATGTACACTATTTCTTTGCTTGCTAAACATCCTTCTAATTCCACTGGCAGCCTCCTCTAGGGATATTGGTGTGCGTGTTTCTGTTTTTGTGCAGCCTCTTTGATGAACTGGCACTAACCACTGGCTAAAACAAAGTTCTTGTCATTGTGCCCACCATTTCCACCACCATGTAGAGCACTAAAAAACGATTTATCATATAATTCTTTATTTATTAAAAAGGCGCCTTTCCAAAACCAAGGCACCTGTACAACTTAAGTAAAACACATCAATAAATAACACAAAAAATTAAAACTAATAAATACAGCAGCGGCATTAAAAATCAGGAAATGCTAGGCTAAAAAGATAGGTTTTCAAGGCAACTTTTAAACTTTGGATGGTCAAACAATCTCACACCCAATAAGGTAGAGAATTCCACAGGTCAGGGACATAAAACTAAATGACCTTGCCCCAGATGTCTGTAAACGAACCCTGGGAATCTCTAGCAATCCCTCCATCAGTGGACCGGGGGGACAATAGGGATGAAGGAGATCTTGCAGGTAGCTAGGTCCCTGGTCATGTAGGGCATTATAGGTCAGCAAACCAACCTTGAAGGTGATCCGCCACTGTACTGGCAGCCAGTGCAGTCTACGGAGCACAGGCGTTATGTGACTGGTCCTAGAAATGCCAGTCAGAAGCCTGGCTGCCGCATTCTGCACCAGCTGCAGACAGTGGATATCAACCCCTGGTAGCCCAAGGTAAAGGGCATTGCAGTAGTCAAGGCGGGAGGTAACGAAGGCACAGACCAAAGTTGGAAGATCGTCGGGAGGAACCAGGTGCTTTACCTGGGAAATATTCCTTAGATGGTAAAAAGAGGTTTTGACAACCGCCGACATCTGTGATTTAAGGGCAAGCGGTCATCAAACATAACGTTCAGGTTCTGCACCTGGTCTCAGGTAGTTAGCTGGGTACCTTCAAGCAACAGACCCGAAGGTGAACCCACCAACAAACCCGCCTCCCGATGACCTGGGTCCACACCTAACACCTCAGTTTTTCCTGGGTTTAACCGCAGCCAGCTCGCATTCATCCAATCCTGGATCTCAGCTAGACAGCTGCTAAAGATCAAAACAGCATCATCCTGACCTGGCACAAAGGACATGTACAGCTGAGTGTCATCTGCATAGCAGTGAAAACCCAAGCCGAACTGCCCAATAGCTCCTAATGGCAGCATATACACCGCAAACAACATGGGCGCCCGAATGGAGCCCTGCGGCACCCCACAGGATAGGGGGAGTGGAGCTGAGGAAAAAGTCCCAAACACCACCCTCTGAGTCCTACCCTCAAGGAATGACCGAAACCATATGAGGACCATCCCAGAAAGTCCACAGATGAACCGCAGGCACTCCAACAGCACACCATGGTCTGTGGTGTCAAATGCCTCAGAGAGATCTAGGAGGACCAAGATGGAACGGGTCTTCCGATCTCTTGCTATCAGGAGGTCATTTAGTACCCGGACAAGGGCTGTCTCGGTACTATGTCTCTTCCTAAATCTGGACTGGAGACAATCATAGACATTGTTGCTGGTCAAATGGTCATCCAGCTGTGACACAACCACCTTCTCAATAACCTTACCCACAAAGGGTAGGTTAGAGACAGCTCTGTAGTTAACCAGTCTGGGTCCAAGGAAGGCTGTTTAAGGAGAAGTCGCACCACGGTCTCCTTCAGGGGATCCGGAAAGATCCCCCCTCTCCAAGGACATCCAGACTATCTCAGCAAGGACTGGGCTGATTTTATCCACACAGCCTACTAAGAGGCGCGTGGGGTCTGGGTTCAAACTACAGTTGGTCGGACACAACAACTGGACGACATCACAATGTCATTGATTGTGGGCTGGCTGAAGTCACACCACAAAAACTGGGTGTCCGACATCTCCTGCCGACCACCACAACTTCCATTAGAGAGGGTCCGGCGGACCTCTGACCTGATTGTGGCAACCTTATCTGCGAAGAATCGAGCAATCTCCTTACACCTTTCTTTTGAAAAAGCAGTTCCAGGTTGGAGGCAGATTGGATTGTACAATCTGTCCACAGTCCAGAAAAGCAGGGCTGGTCAATTCTGCGCAGCAGCAATTTCCCTAGACAGGAATTCTGCCTTCTTACGGGTAATTGCTGGTTTATAAGCCACATTGTGGTCCATCAACGTAGGTCTGTCACACTCCAGGCCCAACTTCTGCCAGCATCTCTCTAGCCTTCGTCCCACTCTCCTCAGCTCCCTCAAGACCTCATCAAATCAAGGAGACCTGGGGCGGCGAGTGAGGGGATGAACACGAACAGGAGCAATGGAATCCAGGGCCCCTGTCACCGTCTAATTATAAGCAAGTACCAGATCCCCTGGATCCATGCATTTACTCTATACACCCGATAGGTCCAGCACCACCATCAGGCCATCAGGGGAAACACCCCTCAAAGGGCGGTGCCAGACCATCTCCATAGGGGTAGGCCTACTGGGGGGGCCAGGAAGCTGAACCCAATGGTGTGATGGTCAGACCACCCAACTGGTTTCACCACCAAGTCGGATATCTCCATCCCCAGGAGAAACACCAAGTCCAAAGAATGACCACCAGTATGGGTCGAGAAGGAAATAACCTGTGTGAAGCCCAGTGAAATCACTAACTGGAGGAAGTCCTGACCAAATTGCAAGAGTTCATCATCAACCCAAGCGTTGAAGTCTCCCAGAAGCAACCATCTGGGGGATTCCATTGTTAGGTCGACAATGAAGTCCACAACTTCCCGAAGGAAAACATTCCCATCTGTGGGTGGACGGTAGATGAGAAGGATCCTGCACCCCACACACTCGCCCAGGATACATTCAAAGGAGTTTGTGGTCCCCACTGGAACCTCCATCAGGTTCAGTTCTGATCTAAAACAGATGGCAACACCCCCGCCCCTACGATCCATCCTCGGGCGGTGTATCACCGAGTACCCAGTCGGAATTGCTGATGCCAAAACGGGACCAGCGTTCTCATCCATCTAGGTCTCGGTGATGCAAGCCAGGCCAGCTTGATCTGGTTCAAAGTCAGTTGGCATTCATCTGTATCCCTCCCTGGGTCATGCCTGAAAATAGGCAGAATTTGTCTAGTACTCTTACCCAGTCAACAAAAACTAACTAAATAAATAAATAGATAATCCCACAAGATCCGCTATTATAGCGGTCTTGTTCATAATAGACCTGGCATTGCACAACACTTCCTGAGTAGGCTGAGTAACCGAGGAAGACCGTGTTGCAGGCAGGTAACTTTCCAGTCACTGTGGTTACAGTTTCCGTGTAGAGAGCTAAAACAAATTTCTGGTTACTGGGGCCACAATTTCTATTGTCAGGTAAACATACAGAATTAGTTTAGTTGCCATATTGGTCCTTGGAAGAACGGTTCCAGAAGCAAATGGTTTGATACCTTTTATTGGACCAACATAGATGTTACAAAAAGAAAACAGTGTCTAAGCTTTTGGACCAACAAAGTCCTTTCTTTGGAAGCGTTTGCCAGTTGTTTTGAGAATTACATTCTATTAACACCAAGATCATACATAAAAAAAAACTCTTTTTTAATGTATGATCTGGGTGTTCATGTAATGTGACTCTCTAAACAACTGGCATACGCTTCCGAGGAAGGACTTGGCTTGTCCGAAAGCTTAGGCACTGTTTTCTTTTTGTAACATCTGTGTTGGTCCAATAAAAGGTATCAAACCATTTGCTTCTGGACATTGTCAGGTAGAGCACTGCCCATAGTCCATGGACCAGCGTGAACTAAACTTCTTGTCTTTGCAGCCTATGATCTTGGTGACATTTACATCAGCCAGGAATTTCAGCGGGTTGTAGGTTATCTATTGAGCCCTAATAACTTACAGTGTGTGGTTAGGGCTTATGGTACATGGAGTTCAGTAGCTCTCTAAAAGCTGTTATAGGGCAGTTCAAAGGTCATGAAAATTTGCTGTACTATCGTAGTGACATCAGAACGATAGTACAGCTTTTCGTGAATGTGTAACCATCCCCGTTCCTCATTTGAGTTAGGGAGATGGTTCTGAGGTGCACAAGTTACAGTAAAAGCACCTTCCTACACCAGCTCATGCCCATTAATGCCCAGAGCAGTAGTTAAATGCAGTATTTGATTTTTTTTTTTTTTAGTAGTGAGAACCCATCACAGCAGACCGGGCCAGCAATGGTTCATTCAGGGTAGCACGGAGCTGCTGATGAAAGCTACACTGTGGCTGTCTGAGAACAAACGCCTTGTTGTTATGGGCAAGAAGTGATTTTTAAAAAAATGTATTCCGCGTCTTACTGGCGGGTGGACAAGTGAAATGAACAACTAAGTGCATGGAGGGAGATGAACAAGAGAGGGAGTGGGTGGGGAATATGAGTCAGTGGGCGGGGGGAGGAGACAACTTGGCAGCAAGTCACGTGTGCTGTTCTGAACCGCATATGGTACAAAATAGTATATGGTCATCCATACATAAACAAGGGCTGTGTTTCCATCTTTGGGTTCAGATGGCATCAGGACCTCTCAGGCTTCACTCTCGAGGTCCCTATGATGTAATCTCAGCCCCTCAGTGGACACACAGCCTTGTTGTGTATGGTTGCCCATACACTGTTCTGTATGTTTTTCATAAGGGCAAGATGGTGTAGCACTTGCACTCTATGTTTTTACCCAAGATGTTTTCTGAGTTCTGCATAAACTTACTTAGGCTTTGGCGTGTCTTCTGCTAGAACACCATATGCTTCCTTGGAGTAGACACTGATTCACTACTTAAATACAAAGCAGGTGCTCAGGTTCTACTAACATCATCGGGGCAGTGAGAAGCTGTTTACCTGTGTAGATCAAGGTGGTCCCGCACACACAAGACTCTTTGACCCGGTACACACTGATAAAACGTTTAAAAAAAAAAAAAACTTTTTTAATCTGTGTAATAGCATGGTAGTCCTACCATCCGCACTATGCTCAGACATTGGGCTAGCCTGAGTGAGTTCCCAGGCATGATTGCTGCACCGGTGCAAAGCATTTTGGGTACCATGGTGCATGCCGAGTTACTCGCGATCAGGCACCGAAGCAGATTTCAGCAGAAGCTGCACTTATAGATTGAGAGTGGAGTTGTGTGTATGTTTTTTCAAGTTTGTAATAGCCCCAAAAGGCAGATTGTAGTTACCTTGACCCATAGTACAGCACATACCTTGTCTACATTGCTGTTAATACAGGTTAAAGCAGCCATGCTGGTCTAAAACCATTCTCAGTTCTATCTCCCTACCATGGTTTTAGAGCATGACTGTAGCATGGTTTTTAATGTGCTGCAATCTGGATTAAAAAGTTTGAAAATGTCTTAACAGACTACAGATAGTTTACAATTATTTGTTTATTTAAAAGAGATTTACCAGGAAAGACATACTGAGCCATAAAGCTAGTTTCCAGATGTGTCCTGGGGGAAGAGGAAGGGGATAATTACATAATAACAAGCAAATAGGATGCTGGGATGCATAGGCAGGGGCATCACCAGCAGGAAAAGGGAGGTCATGATTCCAGTATACAAGACACTATTGAGGCCCCATCTGGAGTACAGTGTACAGTTCTGGAGACCTTACCTACGTAAGGACATAGAGTAGAGAAGGTTCAGAGGAGGCAACAAAGATGGTACAGGGATTACATCACAAGTCCTATGAGGGCAGACTGGAGGAGAGGAGGGAGGGAGGGAGAGAGGGGATATGATAGAGATATGCAAGTACCTTACACGGAGGAACAGGGTGCAGGAATACACTATTTTCCAGCGAAAAGGTGTTCCAGGACTAGAGGACATGGGATGAAGTTGGAGGAAGGGCGAGTCAGAGGAAATTTGAGGAATAATTTCTTCACAGAAAGGGTGGTGGACAAGTGGAACACCCTGCCAAAGGAAGTGGTGGGGGCTGAAACGATCACAGGATTTAAGAATGCATGGGATAGACATAAAGGAATTCTGGAGGTCAGGGGTAAGGGGCAACAGACTTCTAGAAAAACATAAAATGAATTTACAAGCTCAAATGGGCAGACGTGTGGGCCATAGGCCCTTATCTGCCAGCAGTGTTTGTGTACTTATGTATCTATGTAAAAAGAGCAGTGAAGTGATAATGCAATAGGCACAGCAATGTACAGGAACACACAGTAAAGTATTGGCATAATTAAAACAATACAGACTGATTACATCAGGAGTGGGAGGAACTAGTCGCTCCCTGGCTGTAAAGTCAGGAACAGGAAAGGGTAGGAAGAGTCAAATTAAATAGGAGGGGACCACAGTGAAGAGACAGGAGCAGGAAAAAAGTGAATGGTTGAGAATAGTAAGTACAGAGGAAAATAAGGGATAAGTAATGGGAATAGGTTAAGGAGAGGAGGAGGAGGAGAGTGAAGAAGGTAGAGGGGGAGGGGAAGTGGATGAGGAAGAATGAAAATTGGGTTGAGGAAGTTTAGGAGGGGAGTGAGGAGGGGAGGAGATATAGAGGGAGAGGTTGAAGGGAGGGAGGGATTACAGGGTTAGGATTAAAAGCCATGGTGTGTACATGGCCTTCAAGGGTGTCAGTGTGACTCAGTTATTGGCAGAAATCTCAATGCTGAGAGTTCAAATCCCACAGTTTGGACCAAGGTCTCATATCTGAAGTGAACAGTGCATTGCTGTAGGAGTTTGGTGCTGTACCGTTAGAGGTGTTGCCCTGTGGATAACAGTAAACCAGGATTCCTTCAGTCCGTCTCTGGTGGTTGCACAGATTAAGATTAAATACCCTCCATTTTGGTTGCCAGATTAGAAATTAGCTGTGGTGGGCAAAGGGGGTAAGAGGTGATGCAAGGTTGTCTATAAGTGTCTAATCCGATGGGACACAACCAGTAAGAATTTAAGGCCTGATGATTCTCAGGTAGGGCCTGTCAAAGTGTGAGTGTTTGAATGAATGGCACTAGCTGTGCTACAGTTGTTCTCACGATTTTGTCCATGAAGTAAAAAAGCTCAACCAACCGATAATGTGAAGTGCCTCAGTACAAAGGATTCTGTGGAAACTCTCAGAAACAGTGGACATTGATCACTTATCCCTGCTCTTGTGTTTTTATTTCCTCAGGCACCATCTTGTCTCATTGTACAAATGCCACGAAATGGGAAATCCTTCAAGATGTTCAACACAATTATGCCTACCTTGCAGCTTGACATCACGGACCTTCTGGAAGACAGTAAGATTCTCTCTTCCATCCTTTTTTCTTATTCATTCTGGAACGGTGGAGGTCCAGGTGTTGGAGTTTGTGGAGCACAGTATTAAAGTGGCAGTGAGGAACAGAGTTACTGAAGTGGTGTGTCTTAATAATGCTGGTGGGATAACATTCTGAATTGTGTATGGAAGTTGAATCACAAGTTGTCAATGCTCAGGCAAGTAGGGGGTGGCTAATTGCAACTATGAATGAACGGTTCAGGTAAATATTGTTAAGTCATTAAGCACGCGGTGTAGTTGCTAGAGCCCTGACTTGGAAACTGGTAGCTTGCAGGTTCAGATCCCACTATAGCCAAATACTTACTCTATGACCTTCGGCAAGTCACATAATCTCTCAGTGTGCTCCAGTCCACCTACCTGTGGAAATGGGTAAAAACGGTACCCCCTTAAAAAACAGATTTTCCTTCTCAGCTTGGCTGTCATGGGTAAATAATTTGTTCAGTTAAAAAAAAAAGTCTTTTATGGATAGTTCATATCTCAGTTTCTCATTAGAGCTGCTCAGATAACCCGTTGACTACTATTTGGATAATTGCTAACTGAACAGCAGTTCCAATTTCCTGAATGTACCTTTTGATGCTTTTACCCCCCCACTCCATTCAGTTTGTGGGTGGACTAGCCACTTACCTTCTGCCAATATTCCACAACTTCCCCCTCATGGTACAGCCCCACCAAACTTCCACCCCAGGCAGAGGTCATATACACCAGGGCTGGGGCATGGGAGAATGCTTCTTAACTCACTGTACCCTGGACGGCCATTTTGCATCAGGTTAAGCAGTGGATGGTTCATACTTCAACCAGAGCTTTTTATACAGTGAATTAATGTGCCACAAGGTGGTCCGTATTGCTCCAGGAATGTAATAAAAAGACAGCCTGATTCTTCAGGTTGCCTAAAATTTGCTTAGTAAGGGTAACTCTAAAGAGCAAGAAGCTGTTAATAGGGACACCATGCTAGCAGACATGACAGCCGTAGTTCGATAATGGGGGTGGCATGTATTGCCAGGATATGTTCTGTTTGGGATGTATTCCGCAGTGGTCAGTCGGATGTCGCAAATCATGCTCCAGTTGTCTGAAGTGAGTTCAGGCCAGTGGAGGTGGAGGAAGTATGTGAGGTAATCTTGCTGCTGCTTCCCACGTTTTGTGAACTGGACTCGAGCCCGAGAATTCTTCTTGTGAGATGTGCAGAGTCTGTTGGTCCAGTGTTCACCGAGATTGTCTGGTGCTCACTTTTGGAGGGGCTGCTCCCCAGTGCATTGAAAGAGGCTCTGGTGAGGCTCCTCCTGAAAAAAAAACCTCTTGACCCTGACAGCTTGGCAAACTATAGACCTGTCTCTCTAACCTTCCCTTTTTTGGGTCAGGTTATTGAGAACGTTGTGGCACTGCAGCTTGAAGCCCATCTCCCTGCTTTTGACATCTTTGAGACCCTCCTGTTGGGATTTAGGTCTAAGCACAGTACTGAAACGGTGTTAGTCTGGGTGCATAATGACCTCCTCAGGGCCAGAGATAGAGGTGCATAGTAAGTTGTTGTTTTCCTCGATCTCTCTTCAGCATTCGACACTGTGGAGCATGGTGTGTTGGATCACCTTAGAGGGCACTGTGGACACACCCGGTAACATCATCAACTGCTTTGAGTCCTTTATCACTGGTAACATGCAGAGGGTAGCAATGGGGAGTTTCTCCTCCCGCCTGTGGCCCCCGCCTTGTGGAATCCGTCACGGCTCGATACTCTCGCCCATGGTGTTTTCTATGTACATATTGCCCTTGAGTGAGATTGTCAGACATTACACGTGGGTTTCCACTATTATGCAGATGATACCCAGCTGTACATGTCCTTTGTGCCAGGGATGGTTGGTGCTGTGGAGGTACTAAATGCGTGCCTGGCAGAGATCCGAGACTGGGTGTCCTCTAACTGGCAGAGGCTCAACCTGGACAAAACGGAGGTACTGGTAATTTAACCTGGTTTTTGGTTGGAGGCGGAGACTGCTGGGGTGAGTTCCGGCTTGATGCTGGGCCTTACCCCATTGGTGGCCTCTGCAAAGGTGAAAAATCTGGGCGTTATCCTCGACGACATATTGACACTTGAGGCTCAGGTGTCATCTGTTGTCTGGAGTATTTTTTTACCACATGAGAAATATCACCTGAATAAAAGCTCTTATCCAGCCGGATGACCTGCCCACACTGGTGCATGCATTTGTGACATCCAGACTTGGCTGTTGTAACACTCTATCTTGAGGTTAGTGGAGAGGTCCTGCATTGCATGCAGCTAGTGCAGAATGTGGCGGCCAGGTTACTGACTGGTCTTCTGAGGTCATGTCATGTGAGCCTGGTGCTGCGTGTTCTGCACTGGCTGCCATTGAAGTGGAGAATCTCCTTCGGGGGGGGGGGGTCTTCTCACCTGCAAAGCCCTATACGGTCTGGGTCCTGCTGTCTGTACAATCTCCTGACCCCCTTCTATTCCCAGCACTCTCTCCGCTCCTCCGAGGAAGGCTTCCCAGCAAGTCCCATGGCCCAGCTAAAAACATCTGGTGACTGTGCATTTGCCAGTCCTGTGGAACTTGCTTCCAGGGTCCTTGAGGGAGGGCCCCCTCACTGGAGGCCATTAAGGGGAGACTGAAAGCACATCCTCTTTAGAGAGCCTTTGGGACATAGTTTGATATTGGTCTTATGTGTTTTACTTTGCTGCCTGTTTGTTATCTTAATAATGCTGCTCTGAATTTGGTTATTTATATTTCTGTTTTTGATATATGTGTTTTAACTTATTGTACACTGGCTGTATCCTACTGCACCATGAGCCTCGGGGTAGGGCGCTTTCTACTTATTTACCACATATGTACTATATCTGTAATTTTTGTATTACTTCCTGTTTACTAGACTTCCCAGTGAACAACATAATGAATTCCAGCTGTAGAGGAACAGTTTCTGATGAAAGCATCCTTCTTCCCCACATCATCCCAATGTTTTCTCAATGTTATTCACTCTTTATTTACATTTTATGAATCCAGGGGGGTCCAGCTTAGATGAATCATCTCATGCTTACTTGTCTGAGATGTGGTTGTGTAGGGAGGATGTAACAATTAATTACCAGATGTTAAGTACTGTCTCAGACTCTCTATGTGATTGGATGGTGATGATGTAATAATTCATAAACAGATAAGTGCTGTTTCAGGCTCTGCAGTCTGAGATGTGACTGGATGGTGAGGATGTAACGATTTATAAACAGATGTTCTAGGGGTGTGGCTATGGTTCATATCTACATACTAGCAGTTCCACTGGAACTATGTTATTGGTCGGACATCTTTAAGCTAAGCTCCTTCCACCATCCAGGTGGTATATCACCTGAATTGGCCCCATGACATCAGATCTTTCTTTACACTGGAAGAACAGGTTACCTCCTTTGCATCTCTCACTTAGGTTTTCTGTGCCGTAGGCGAACGCTATTCTTCGAAGTTTTCAATATTTCTAGCAGCTATTTCTATGGGCCCTTTGACTCCATTCATGAACTGATTATGGAGCAACAGAAGCCAGGTTTCAAATTTTGTGTGCAGTGCTAGCACAAAATGTTGGTCACTGATCTGCATGACATGTGCGTGTAGTGCGTATGTGGGCAACCCAAAGTTGATGGTTGCCTATTTTGTAAAAGCATATTTCTAGCGTCCCTTGAGGACAGAAAACTCCAGCTGTCACAGGGGCAGCCTTCAAATTGGGTTCTGAAGGACCACCCTAAAGCTGTAAGAGGGCCTTGGCTGCGTACGGGTTGGCTGAACAGCTTGCGGACTTGAGGAAGCGGCAGACGTCACAATGGGCACCTCTTCATTCTTGGTATTGTTCCCTGGGACCAGCGTCAGAGGGTCTTTCACAGGAGAATTCCATGAAATGTGTTTGGCTCCCCAGATCATGTGGGAAAACCCTGCCCACTGTAATGCTAAAAGCAAGCACCGCCAATGCTGATCATGGGACTGGGAGCAGTCGAGGTCCTCCCAGTCCCTCAACTCACCCGACCACTCAGTGACTGTCGAGCAGCCCTCAGCTGGGGAGGGTGAGGGCTATTTGGTTTCCCCCATTGAGCCTGTTAACCAACTGTTGGATGAGGTTGAAGAGTCAATCTCCCAGATACCGGTGCTCCCGGTCTTCACCCAGGAAGATGTGGTCCAGTCGATGGCTCTTTCCGGTCCTCACTGGAAGCAGCATCCACCGGAGGTCAGGTCTTCCGTGCCTGTGTTGCTGAATGTGGGCAGGCACGTGGTCTACATCAACCCACTGGAAGGCACTCCTCGCTGTCGTTCTGCTGGTCAGTGGCTGAGTTTGCGATCGAGGTGTTCCCGCTCTTGATCCAATTCCACTGAGAGTCATCGCCATCGATATTGCACAACCTCCTCATCCTCATATTAGGAGAGGCATCACCATAAGATGCACTGGTGCGACAAGGAGCTCCTGTGGCAACAGTGTGAGCCATCATGGGGTAGGGTCAGGCTCTACCCCCTGGACCTTATGTCTCCTGGCCTCTGCCAGTGGTACACCCACCAGTTCACTTCTCCTGTGCAAACCACAGCTGCTTCTCCAAATCATCAGGTGGAGCCACCACCACCACCACAACCAAAGGTGGACACTCCAAATAAGTGGCTGTCTGTTCAGCCGCCAGGTTGGTTGCTAGTGAGGATCACTCTGGGTGAGGATTCCCAGAAGGTCTGTGGTGAGAAAGATCAAGAGGGCCATTTATTTGGATTATGAGTCCATAGCTTTCTCCTAGACTCCCCTCTTCAACCGCAGCTCAGTTGAGGAGCTTACCACCAAGCACGATCTGATATCCTCCAGGACGCTTCTCCAACTTATTTTGAATCCATGTCAGTTCTGCTTGAGCCAGTCCAAAAGAGGTTTAAGTATCCCCTCTCAGACATTTTTGACCAGGACAGAACCCATGCAGTTACCTTTCCTGTGGCTAAGGCCATTTTGGGACTGGCTGTGGAACTTTGAATGCATCCACTATCCTGCCTGGCACCCTCTGCATGCATGGTGTGCAAATATGCAGTCCCCATGGGTTCCCTTGTGGGGTTCTCGGACCACCCCTCCACAGAGGGATTGGTAATGGATTCAGTGTTCCATAGGTTTGGACACTGGGGGAGTGGACAAGCCTGTGGACAAGGAGTCTCATAAGTTTGACTATGCCACTAAAAAGTGTGTGTTGTGATGTCTCTGGGTCTCTGCCAGGCTAGCTGTGCTGTGATGATGGCTAACTATTGTCACTCCCTGATAGGAGTTTTTGACGTAGTTCTCCCTCACCTCCTTGTTGAACAACAGTTGGCAGTGAAGCTCTTCTGAGACCAGGGTCAACCATTGGCCAAATGCCAACTCCAGACAGCCATGGACGTGGGCAATTCCTATGCCCGTGCCATGGCAGCGGCTGTCTCCATGTGTCGCAGGGCGTGGCTGCATCTTTCCACCTTCAAGGCAGACATCCAGCACAAGCTGGCCAATGTCTCCTTCTTGGGCACCACCCACTTCCGCCCTGGGCTAGAACGGCATCTCACCTGGATCAAGAAGTCCTGTGCCACACTGAATTCTGTGACATCATCCCAGAAGAACCAGAAAAGAAAGTCTTTCCAGTGCTGGCCCATTCAGTCGCAGCCTCCTCGGCAGCAATCCCAGCTGGTGCAGTACTGGGTCTTGTATCCCAAGCAGAAGTTTGGGGATCCAGGGTCCAAACGGGAGGGGCAGGGATAGTGATGCCCCACTAGTAGCAGCCACTGTTGCCCCAGCAAAGTCTGCCCAGTGATGGACTGGGGCTGTCTTCCCTCCACCCATCCTGTCCTTGACTACTCTCCCTGTTGGAGGCCCACTATGTCACTTCTTACCATGTTGGTCCTCTATCACAATGGACAAGAGGGTGTTGGACGTAGTGGGCAGAGGATTATCTCTGGACTTCGAGATTCTCCCACCTTACCACTTCCATGTGCCTCTAGAGTCCAGGGTGTCTGAGAACAAGTTGTCCTCCCTAAGGGTGTACATCTTTCAGCTCCTTGTAAAAGGGGCATTAGCCTGTGTCCCAGTTGCCTGGCCAGTCAGAATGTCCAGGAACATCCTGGTGCTGAAACAGATGGGGAGCTGTAGCCCCATACTGGATCTGCACAATCTGAATCAGTTCATATGGAAATGCAAGTTCCAGTTCTACTTCATAGACCTCCAGATGCGTTTTTCCACGTTCTTATCCATCCATCTCACTGCCTGTACCTCCAGTTCCAAGTGGAGAGTGCTGTACCAGTTCCAAATCATGCCCTTTGGCCTGTCCTTTGTGCCTAGGGTCTTCACCAAATGCATGGCAGTGGTGGCGGTTCACCTGTGGCACCTCGGGGGTCAGAGTGTACCCCTACCTGACAACTGGCTGTTAGCTGGTCCATCCAGAGAGGTGAAGGAGCGGTCTAGAGATCTGACTCTCCAGACTTGCCAAGAATTGGGCCTGTTGGTCAACCTGGGCAAGTCCGAAATGGTACTGAAGAAGGTACTTAAGTTCATCGGGGCAGAACTAGACACCCTATGGGCCAAGGCCCACCTCCCTGCAGACCAAGCAGTGGATCTTACCTCCATTGCCCAGTCATTTCGGATTGTGCGATCGTGCCCTGCCTGGCTTTTCATGAGGCTGCTGGGGTGCATGTTCTCCTGCACCAGTGTGGTCCATTGGGCACATTGGGAGTCGGTCACAGTGATACAGCCGATGTGATGCTATCCAGTGGTGGCTGGTCCCACAACACCTGGAGGAAGGAATCCCTTTCGTCCACCCAGCACTGACTGCCACACTCACAATGGACACATCTCTGGTGAAGTGGGGAGCACACCTGCGAGACCAAATAGCCTGTGAGGTGTGGTCACCCAGGGAGTCCCGTCACCACATAAACCTACTGCTGCTCCATGCAGTGCATTTGACTCTGATGGAATTCAATCCGCTAGTCAGGGGTCAGGTCACACAGGTCCAGACAGACAACATGCACACTCTGGATGCTTATGCGCAGCTGGGGTGCAGATCTCCTGATGATCCATGTCATGGGAGAGAATAGTCAACTGGCTGACACTCTCAGACAGGTAGGAGAGGGTGTCTCACGAGTGGTCCCTGCATCAGGAGGTGGTAAACCACCTGTACTCCCTGTGGGACACACCCTTGGTGGACCTGTTTGCCTCCTGGGAGAACGCCAAGCTGATGCTGTTTTGTGTCAGCCCCCCCACAGTCTGGGACACTGCTGGGAGATGCAGATCACAAGGCCCTGGATCCTAGGCCATGTGTGCACCTTTTCCCTGATCCACAAGGATCTCTGTATCTTTGTTTTCTAAGTGTTAATTAGAATGTAAACCTTGCTTTCTGACCTACTCAGCCTTGTAAAAGGAACTATGTTTTCAATAGGTTCTTTTGCCTAGATAAGTAAACGCTATTGTTAATTATTATTTCATTCTTATGTTTCAGCCCCTAGGGAATGCACTCTCTGTCAAGGTTTGGCCTTAGTGGAGTGTGGACAATGCTACGAAGACCCTGACATCATGCCTGGTCGCATCAAGCAGTTCTGTTCCATATGCAACATCCAGGTAATGTGGGCATGAGGTTAGGGAGGTTTACTGCCATTTGTAGCCTCTGTGGTACGGCTGCTTGTTCTTCAGATTGTATTCCAGACTAAAATCACTTCATTTCAAGAAAGCCAGTTTAGGATCTCAACCGTGAACCATGGAGACCTGGTGTCCCGCTTGCACAGCCCCTCTGCTGTTGTCTGGCAGTGCCCTGCCTGACTGTGCCTGTAGTCCTAGCAACACTAGAGACCAGATGTCCCCTACTAAAAACATCCCACCCTACCCTTTCTGTATCACCTCCACCACTCTCTTACCAGGCAAGCAGGCAAAAAGCTGCTTTCAGAATAAATGTCCAGGAAGCTGAAAGGGCTGCTGACGCCTCAAAGAAAACTTTGAAAAACATAATATTTAGGTACAATTGAGCTGGCATTCCATATGTGTTCAATAGACTTCTCCTCCTCATTACTTACTACTGAGAAATTTGCATGGAATCATGCTTTATATCCCTTAGAGTTCATCTGCCTCTTTTGCTTACTCCTTACTGCATGTCATAGTTCTCTGTTGTGACATCACAATCCGTTGCCATGGGAGTAATTGTGATGTCACAATTAGAGCATTATTACTTCAGGTTGGTAGAAAGCAGTGGGAATAGATGAAGTGTTCAGGAGCAAAGATCCTGTTTTCATGCAAATGGCCTCAGTAATGAATAATGGGAAGGAGGAATACAGAACTAAGGTGAAATACAAGCAGAACTGTGTCTAAATATTATATTTTGTTAAAGTTGTCCTAATGGTGTCCGCTGCTCTTTAACTGACTACTAACTTGGCCAGTTGAGCCCACATTGTTGGGTAGTTCATAGAACCTCCATGTGAACTGTGCTTGATTATAAGGTTTATACTTGGGAGCTGCTGACTGCCCACTGCCTTGAATCCAGCAGTGGGTGTTGAGTAGTCCATAAACAGAAAAACATTCGGTAGGATATAGTATGGCATGGCAACATGAGAAATATACATTTTTTTATCCATAAAGTGTGCCATGAAAATACTGTAACCTCATTGGTCAAAACATGTCATGTAATTGCTGAGTTTTTTCGGACAGCTGCACACCTCACCTGAACTACATTTTTTTTTTAAACAAATCAAACCCATTTTTATAGCCATGCTAATGTCAGTGGGTGTCACCGCTCTGCCTCCAGTGGGCATCACTGTGGTGAAACTGGCAGAGTTGTAGCCTTAGTGGTGTCAGCAGGTGTTACCATGGGAAGGTTGATGGTAGTGTCACAGCCCTGCTTCCAGTTGGCATCACAGTGGAAAAGTGGTAGAGTTAAAGCCTTGCTGGTGTTGGTAGGTGTCACTGTGGGGAGGTTGACAGTAGTGTCACAGCCCTGCCTCCAGTTGGCATCACTGTGGGAAAATGGGAAAGTTAAATCCTTGCTGGTGTCAGTGAGTGACAGTAGAGTCACAGCCCTGTGTCTAGTGGGCATCACTATCCTTGCTATTGTTGATGGACAGGTGAGGAGGCTGGTGGTAGTGTCACACTGATATTACTGTCGGCGGGCGTCATCATTTGGGGAACTGAAACAGTGAAACAGAAAAACTTTAATCATGGAATTTGCAGTGTAATGGCCCTGCTACTATCAGTGGATGTTATTGTGGGAAAGCTGGCTAAAAAAAAAAGCAAATATTTCTAATTTTCTGAAGAGAAGGCATCTAAAATAATGAAATGTTAAGGGCATTGGTTTGTATTGTAGCTCTTTTCACCCTATTTTCTTTTTTTAATTTTTGGTTTCACCCTGTTCCACGTGCCAGCTGCTACAGCTGCATGCTCCTTTTATCTTATAGAGCTTTTTCCTTCCAGCTATTTTCATCTTGGGGACATACCTAGGTTCCAGTGAGATACCTTGTTCTGGTCTGTCAACCCCCATCCCGCCTGGGTCCAATGCCACTCCAACCTCCCCTCTGGCTTCCTGTACTTGGAAGATGCTCCAGGGGGCGGCCATCCCCCACTCCACCCCCCAAGGCAGTGCACTATGTTGACCAGGGTCCAGTGTCTGTGGACCCTAGGACCCAGTAGAGTCCAGAAACCCAGGCCGTCATTATAGATTGCACATGGGTTTTCTTAATGGTTTCTCCCCCTTGACAACATGCAGTTAGGCACTAGGATCTTGTTCCTGTATGACATCATAAGGGTCTATAAAATGGTGGCCACGTAGTATCAATATATGGCAGAATTAACCCGCTATATCTCTGGATGGCTTCCAGCAGCAGGTAAGCTCAGTACCTCATTTAAGAGAGCTTTTAATTGGCTTTCAGACTATGTTGGCCACTGCAAGAATGTTGACCGTTAATGAAATTAGATACTGAAGTGCATATCTGTGTGCTAATTGCCAGTATGGAGGACCCGCAGTGCAGATAGTCTTTAACTATTTTTTTTTCTCACTGTATTTTAGGTACATAAGCACAGCAGAAGGAAGACCCATAAGCCCCAGGAATTGAGCCTCCCTGCGGAGCTGAGAGACCAGAAGGAGTTTCCCAGTGTCTTTCCCCGACAAACTATGGAGCTGTTTGCTGTTCTTTCCATAGAGACCAGCCACTACGTGGCCTTCTCAAAGTATGGCCCTGGTGAGACCGACTGGCTCTTCTTTGACAGCATGGCAGATCGTGAAGGTGAGCGCCCCCCCCCCAATCATGTGGTATATATGGATTCTTTAAGTAGAGAGATGGCGAGATTCAGTATAAGGAAGATGTAACAGTGTTACAGCTCTCTCATTATTTTTCTTTTTTTCAGTTAGTCCTGTTTCTTTCACCAGTGCACCGGTAGCTACCATCATGCTGGTTACCCCAGTACTGTCACCCTGATGTCTCCCAGGACTTAACGTCACAGAGAGGCAGCATGGCCTGGGTTGTTGGGTATGGGGACTGTGGGCAGCCAGAATCATCCTGCCATCAGTACGCCAATTTCCCATTTTCTCCCATTTCCTAGTGACAGCATGATGCACACTTCTGCATGCTGGTTGTCTGCTTCTCCTAATCCCTACACTGGCGGTCTCAGCCTGCTGCCCCCCCAGTCACTGCTAGGGGTCAGATGGCCACTGAGCTCAGCATCACCCCAAAACTCTGAAAGAGGAGGACAGTCTAGTGGATGCTTAACTGTCACCCCCCAGCTGACACTCCAACTCCCCGAACATGGGTCAATGGCGCCAAAAGTGGTAGTGCTACTGCTGTGCTGATGGGCCGGCAACAGCTCTTTCTCACTTTGGTGTCATCAGGATGTGTCACAGTTTCCTCATGATATCATATAATCATTGGAAGATGTTCAGCTGGGCAATCATGTCACAGTTCTTGCTCACTGATGTTATCTGGGGGCAGGCTCAGCTGTGTAACCATGTTACAGTTTTCTCAAAGTGTGATGATGTTGGAGGAATGTTTTGGCTACCAACTGCATCATAAATGCATCAGCACTACATCAGTCACTCCACTGTTGTGGATATTAGTCATCCCTGAAGAACAAAAAATGGCACCACTGGCACGGTGGTGCATTACATCCAAAACCTACCTTGTGTTCCGGAAACCACACTAGGCAAAGGTTTGATTCTCATCACTGCACATATTCATTTTTGCAACCATAGCCACTGCTGGAACATAACTTACTTTGGTAATCCACAGTGGCATTGAGCAGGAATAGTAAATCATGCCAAGAAACAAACTCCCAGAGAAATGTTGGACTGACATAGCTGTGATGCCATTGGTTGCTGTAACATTCCTTGAGTGTTTGATGACATCCTGGAATGGGCTCAGT
Source organism: Neoceratodus forsteri (assembly GCA_016271365.2). Taxonomy (NCBI): domain Eukaryota; kingdom Metazoa; phylum Chordata; order Ceratodontiformes; family Ceratodontidae; genus Neoceratodus; species Neoceratodus forsteri. Next base: position 90,390,150 of record JADMNL010000022.1, read on the forward strand.
TGTGTAACCATATCAAAGCTGTATCCCACATTGAGCTCATCATGGGAGGGGTGCAGCTATATAAACTTATCACAACTCTCTCCATCTGTGATTACATTGTAAGAGGAGCAGCTGTGTAATAGTGTCAAAATTCAGCTGTGATAAATCTAGTTATGTTGTATTATGGTATAAATACAAAATCACACATGCCCCCACAATGCGAACATCATGGGCTACATATGCAAATCACCACAGAATAATATGCTGGTTCAACTTTAAGCAAAAATGCATGGTGCCAAAAGGCCTCTCACACAGTTTGCAAAGGGTGCCAACAGAAGACATAGACATGTGTTTTGTCCTACCAGGACTCATCAGTATGCCTCGTCTTTTTGACACCCCAGTGGAATGAACCAGCTACCCTAAGATGGTCCATCTGGGTTATGTTGTGGTGAACCCAATTAAAACAAGAAACAATTTAAAAGACAAAGAACGTCTGTGCGCAAGCACTGAGGCAATGGTTACCCCAAAGGGCATTGGGCCAGGAAGCCAAGTTTCAAAGAAATACAAAATCAAACATGCCCCCACAATGCAAAACATAATGGGCTGCATATGCAAATCACTACAGAATATTATGCTGGTTCAACATTAAGCAGAAATGCATGGTGCCGAAAGGCCTCTGATTTGCATATGTAGCCCATGATGCTTTGCATTGTGGGGGCATGTGTGATTTTGTATTTCTTACAATAACTACAGTTCAGTTCATTATTAATGCAACAAGATTCACTTAATTGTGAGCCATGATAAATGCGATGGAATTCAGTTGAGGTTGGACCATCATAAATGTGATTGGATTTCCTTGATGTTGGACCATGAAAGTGACTCTGGGGTTACCATATCTGATGACCTCAGAGTGGCAGGGCAGTGTAAGAAAGCAGTGGGTAGGGCCAGTGAGAGGCTGGGATGCACAGGGAGAGGTATCTCCAACAGGTGGTGGGAGGTGGTGTTGCCACTATATGGCTCACTGGTGAGACCCTACCTGGAGTACTGTGCCCAGTTCTGGAGGCTCTATCTCAGGACATATACAGGGTGGAGGTAATCCACAGGAGGGCAAATAAAATTGTGCAGAGGCTGCACCAAAAGCATTATGAGAAGAGACTGAGGGATCTCAACATGCACACCCTGAAAGAGAGGAGAGCAATAGGGGGCATGATAGAGACCTGCAAGTACCTTACAGGGTAAACAGAGTGCAGAAGGGTAATATCTTTCAAATGAAAAAGAGCACCAGTACCAGAGGGCATGTGATGCAGTGGGGAGGAGTTTAAGTGGGATGTGAGGAAGTACTACTTAACTGAAACAGTTATAGATGCCTTGAACAGACTGCCAGTGGAAGTGGTGGAGATGAAAACAGTTGGAGGCTTCGACCATGTGTTGGATAGACATAGGAGAATATTAATAAATAGGCAGAGAGGAGGGAGGATCACTAGAGATCAGTTAGAGTCAGCAGAGACAGACTAGACAGGGATCATCTGGGCAATCGTAGAGGACCAAATGGTCCTTTTCTGTCAAAAATGTCTGTTTCTATGATAAACGCGAGGGGATTCAGTTGTTGTTGGGCTATGATAAATGTAATGGGAGTTGGTTTATGATAAATGCAATGGGATTCAGTTGATGATCAATACAATGGGATTCAGTTGATGATCAGTACAATGGGATTCAGTTGATGCTGCACCATGACAATTGTTGTTGTAATCAGTTGATAAATCCAGTGGGGGTTCAGCTGATGTTGGACTGGGATTTAGTTGATGTTGGGCCATAATAAATACAGTTGAACCTGCCAAGGTTTGGCCACAATAAACAGTGGGATTCCATTGATAGTGGGCCATGATATAAAGGATGTGCCCTAACAAACTGGAGGTGACCTTGGGACATAATAAATAACCTTGGCTAGCTCTTTTGATTGGCCATGATAAATCAGTGGGATTCATTCAGACTTGGGCTAAATGCAGTGGGTTCCAGTTGAGGCTGGACCATTATTCATGTGTTGGGATCACTGGAAACTAATCACTGAGAAATGCAAAGGAATCCGCTTGTCTCATTGTATTTCTCTGTAAGGTGCCCTGAGCCTCCGGGACTGGGCGCCATATAAATAATATTTGCCTTGCCTCTTGTGGCTGGGCATTTGTTACTATGATGGTATCCTGTTGAACACCGGGAATTTGAAACATAATAGAATCCAGTCATAGCTGGGCTCTGATAATGATATCCTGACAGAGTTTGGCTAGTAATCCACCGTGATCTAACAAGGGTCTAGCTGTAGTAAGATAGACATTGTACCAACTGTAATAAGCACATGTGGCTCTATCTGGGTTCATCTCCAGTAACCATTTCTTGTATATTTTACAGGAGGGCAGAACGGATTCAACATCCCACGTGTTGTACCCTGTCCAGAAGTATCAGACTACCTGAACATGTCTGCAGAAGAACTCCGATGTATCGACCCCAAAACTATCCCAACATTTGCACGGAGGCTACTTAGTGATGCCTACATGTGCATGTACCGCAGTCCGACTCTCAGTCTATACAAATAGCCCCCCATCCTGTACATGTCCTGGAGTCCCACCCTCAGTCCCGACAAACAGCCGGAACCTCAAGTTACACAAATAACTTTCCAATTCTATGCCTGTACATCACCAGCTTGTATATACTGATACCTCTGCCTGCATATGCTGCCCCATTTTCAAATAAAAAGAACATTCAGAGTCCCACCTCTCCTAAGTGGAGGGATCTAGGCAGGAATGTCAATCGGACTGGTGTGCCTCCACACCTGCAGTGTTTTTTTTTTTTTAATGATCCCATTGGACTTGAGACATGAGGACATGTGTTGGAATTGGATCATTTTTAGGCAGGACTACTGCCTTAGTGCCTTAAAGAAGCTAGTGTGTTTAAAAGAAGTGGATTCATGTTTTGAGCAGGAAGGGTTTCTCTGCTCTGCTGCCTTTCAGGAACCCCCAAGCCTGGATTATAAAGTTACCACTGACATTCTACAAATCATTGTTCCTGCTCCCAGTGCACCATCCTGAGCAATTTAGTTGATATCTGCAGTGCAGTGACGTACGTAGACTAACATGGCAGACAGCTGCATCAGGAACACTGTTTACAAATACACTGGGAAAATCTATCCCTTTCTTCAGGCATTGTTACGAAATCCTAAACTTCCATCTGAACAGCTACTAGAAATCCAAAGCAGGGAATTGTTTTTAACCTTTTATCCAAAGGACAAAATATTAATATTTTTAAAGTGCCTTTTTATGACCTTAATTGCAATGCAGAGTACAATTAACTAGAATGACAAGGGATGTTTGATTAACTTTTTCAGAGTTGCTGACATCTTTAAGAGTTCTGAGTGCCCCGTAGAATGAGAAAGATTGATCCTTGGAGTGAAACCACAGTGTGTGGCTACTGGATGTCACTGATCCTTCATGCAGGGGCAAAACTCTGGAAGTGAGACACTCAGATATACTAAAATCAGTGGTTAAAGGGGTTACCCATTGATTCAGTGGCAGCATGTTGCCGGTAACCAGGGGTCAGGAGCAGAGATACAGTGCAATTTTGTGTGGCTGGGCTCTGGTCTGGCACAAATTTGTTTTTTATATTATTTGTATTTTTGTGCCCCCCGGACGGACCCCATCTAACCGACTCCCCCAGCTCCTGTCACCCGGGATTACCGGGGATTACCTTACGTCCGGTGCGGGAGCGGTGCCTGCGGGGAGTCGGTCATCATCCTGCCACCAGTATTTTCATCCACCGATTTTCTCATGAGGGTCCCAGGAGAAGGACGCATGCATGTGGGCCTTGTCACTTTGGCTCCCCGGTAATGACCCCCTTCCGCCCACCCCATTGGCCTAACGCCAGGCTCCCTGCCTGTGCAGCCTCCTGGCCTCCACCATGGGGCAGCCATTGAGCGAGGGATGCCACTCCACCACCCCAGAGAGGAGAGCTGCCTGCCAAACTGCTACATCCATCTCCACCCTCCCCGTGCCAACCTCCGATGACCCAGGCTCACTCCCGAACCCAGGTCGCCGATGTGCCACGAGGAGAGACGTCCAGCACCTCAGCCCTGTGTGCCGCCGGGCTGACTGGCACATAGTTTTGCTCTTGGCAGCAGCTCCCAGCTTGGGGGGAGAAGGCACTACATCCAGGGCTACAGCATACCCTGTGATGGTCCAGGGAGCTTGCCCTTCCAGAGGTTCTGCAGTTTCTGAGGCCTCTAGTGGACTAGCAGTGACATCTAGTAGGTTGGTGTTGGAGAGAATGAAAGAAAAAAAGGAAAAAACATCCGGTGCTGTCTGAAAGGCAGCTAGGGTACTCAAAGGCCCCATGCTGTGGGTCCCGCTGCCCTCTAAATCCTGTTCTTGGTGGTGGTGGAGGAATGGCCCCTAGCTTGAGTGGATAACATGAATAGGTCGAGATAGAAAAAGTCAGATTAAGAAAAGTAGGGGTTAAAATATTTAGGAGGCAGTATAGCGCAGTGGTTTAAGGCTCTGAGCTGCAAACCTGGAGACCTGGGTTTGAATCCCACAGCCCCCACTTGCATCCTGTGCGACCCTGAGCAAGTCACTTAACTTCCTTGTGCTCCCAGGTCACACCTGTAAATAAGCTTTCAGCTTAGTGTGTCTCTCCTGGTAAAACAATAAATAAATATTGATAATTTTACAGTACAGGTCTGCAGTGTTTTTTTTATACCGGAGTATCATGAAACGCTTCACAGAGCAATAGAATAAAAACAGAAATGCATTTCAAGGAATGAAGAATAAAAATACTGCAAAACAGTTAAATATGCTGCTAACAAAACATAGACTGCATATTTGTTAAGATATAATAAATATTAATATGCAGATCGAATAAACCAAGCAAATTACAATTATTGCCAGCCAAAATAGAGATATCTATGATGAGGAAGGATAAGCAGTAGAGAAAAGGAATGTTTTGATGTGTATTTATATTTTGACTGTCCCATTTTAGCTCTGGAATTGAACAATGATTCTGCAGTAGTGGCTGGTTACGTGGGAGTGCATCCCTAATTTATTTATTTATGACTTTGATAACCGGGTGAGTGCACTGATCCCAGGGACCATTTTCAGGCACATCCCGGGCCATAACACGTGGCGCAGGGTGACAGTGGAGTACATGGTAACAGTAATACACATGAAACAGATTTGACACAAGCAACAATAGTAAGCACAGTATACAGGTTTGATGCATAGGTCCATTTGAGAACAGCGAATACAAGGTTTAAATATCGGACATGAGGAGATTTGGTACAAAACAAACACAGATAATAATAACACAGAGGTCAAAGGCTGAAGTGTGTATGGAGCTGGGAGTATGTCTCTCCCCAGTTAACACACCGCTACTGTGTAGATTACCTGTTTTGTATTAGATCATTTAATCAATTTCATGGTTGACTGCAGTATATTTTGAGAATTCTTGACAGAATTAGAAATTGTTTGATTGCATCCAAAGAAGTTTGTATATTCATTAAGATAAATGTTAACTCTCAGGTATCAAACTGTGCCCTTTGGGATGCCTTAAAATCATTCAGTCGGGGCAAGATAATAGGTGTCACCAGTGCTAAGAAAAACACTCAGTCGTAAGATACTGAGAAAGCATTATAGGGACTCTAGTTGTTACAGTGCAGTTACTAGCTGATATAGTTGGCCTTGAATATTCCATCAGCATCTTTGAACAGCAGATGGCTGAATGTGCTCTGTTTAGACTTCAACAAGCCTTTTAAGAAGCAGGGGAGTGCTCTTGTTTCCTGGCATACAGATTAAAAACGCTATCTGAAAAAAACAAGGCTCTCAGTATCAAATCCACATGCAGGGGGGCAAGCCTCACTTCTATTACTCTGATTGCACAAGCCTTTAAATCCTTTTTCTGTAAATTCTACCCATCTGAGGTAGATGTCTCCCCTGACAACCTAGGACAGCCATTCGAGGGCATGCAGTTTTGTTCCCTTTCTCTGGGGGACAGACACACCTTAGATCAGCCATTTCAACTCTGGAAGTCGTCACTGCAGTCAGCTTGAAGCCTTCTGCAGAGAGCCAGGACGTGATGGCCTTGTGTCAACTATTTGCCCCGAAGTTGGCCAGATTGTACACATTTGTGTGTGGCATGTGAATTAGCTGACACAAAAACCTATGCAGTAATTTTAGTCTCGCCCACAAACTGGTTGGGGGTGGTATCCCTTGGCCTGTAGCAGCTGTAGGCCTGTCTTGCTATATTAACCTGGATAACAAAATTCTCACTAAAGTGTTGGCTTCTTGGATTGATCAGATCATTCCCAAATTGATTCATCCTGATCAGATGGGGCTCGTGCGGGGGGAGGGTATGATGCAGACAACTTGCGGAGCATGATTAGTACCATCCATAAGCGGAATTTGCCACTCCCCAGGTCATACTGCTGTCTTAGGGTGCCAAGAAGGCATTTGACCAGATCAAGTAGCCTTATCTGCTTACTACTCTCTCTCATTTAATTTTGGACCAGTGTTTCTACCATGGATTCTTATGCTGCATAATTACGGTGGAGCCTGTGTATGTGTTGACAATGTCACTCCCCCGTCGTTTTCACCAGGTAGGGGCATGCATCAAGTTCTCCATTTTGCCACTTTTGTTCTCTAGGTTTTGGAACCTTTAATCGCTAAGATAAGAGACCCAGCTCAGATTACAAGTGTAAATGGACCGGAGCACGAGGTCATGGCCCTATACCAATTACTTGCTTTTGGGTCTCTCGGACCTGGATTCCTCCCTACCGTCACCTATGCAAACTATTTTAAGAATTTTTATCATTCTCTGATTATAAATATAACTTGCTTGAAATAGAAGCCCTCTGTGAACTTTAATCCTATTTAATTTTGTTTGACATCCTACATCATATGTAATATGTGTGAATTTTAATTGCACTCTATCATCATACTGTCTGCCTTTTCCAGCAGTCTGTTTGATATTTGTTTTTGTAACATTGTCTTTTGTGACAGTTACCATATCCTGTAAAACTGTTTTTGACTCATTGTGTTTCTCCTGAGTTGTGCCTAAAAATAGGCATTGTATTGTCTAGTGCACCTAGCTAGTAAATGGGGCTGGCGGTATAGCCTAGAGGTTAGAGTAACGAGCTGTGAATGAGCTTGGTACATCCAGCAGACCTGGGTTTGATTCCCACAACCTCCACTTGCATACTGTGTGACTCTGACCAAGTCACTTAACCACCCCAGTGTTCCTGGAGTTACCCTGAAAACAGGCACTTATGCTTAGTGGGCCTTACCTGGTTACCAAAGGAATAAAATAAATAAAACAAAATAAAATTCAGTCACCTCTCAGGTGGCTGAATTTTATCTAGGAATACATCATTCAGCCAGTATATCTCCACTGGCTAAGCTGAATCCTAACCCCATTGTGGACTGAAAAATTTAGATTTTATATGATGGCATAGTCCTGTGCACTCCTTTTGTGGCAAAACTCATTCAGCATTACGTTAGGTAGGAAATGTGATGGACCAATGGGTATTTTTCTGCAGACAGATTCTATGTTTCTGTGTATCTCAAGCATTTAGTGTAATAATTACACCCAGATTCAACAATATCTTGCATCACCTCCCAGTGGCAGTACTTCCAAAGACTTTCAAAACAATATATTGATTTCTAAGCCCCTTTGCCAGGCTTGCTTCGATTGGTCCTCCACTCCTCCATTTCTTTTCCTTGCTACCGGGGAAAAAAGGTGCTGTTTTACTAAATCCTGCCTTGAAAAATTGCATTCCTGTACTGTTATAGTTTGCCAAAACTGCAAAGAAAGCTGTATTACTTGTTAAAATCTGCCTAGAAAAGCTGTATTACTTGTTAAAAACTGCTCTAGCCTTAGCAATTAAGTGTTTACAGTCCTTTTCCTTGACTCTGTAACTGTAGCCCAGACTCCTGGGCGCCAAGGAAATCGACCCCTATTCTCTTGTAAATTGTTTGTCACTGGCTAATGAGACCTTTTGTCCTCCTCCAGTATTAATTGGCTTCTTCTCTCCTTCCCTCTTCAGCCGAGAACCCCCCAGGGCTCCCAGCTCTGCTGCTGCACAATCCGCGACCACCGGGCGGTTGGTGCTCCAGAAGCCGCCGTCCGAGACCACTCGCTCAGACTCAAGCTCCAGAGAGGTATGGCAAAGCCACAAACCAATCAGAGCATGAGTGCCTTTGCCAGGCTCGCTCCGATTGGTCCTTCACTCCTCCATTTCTTTTCCTTGCTATCAGGGAAAAAAGGCACTGTTTTACTAAATCCTGCCTTGAAAAATTGAATGCCTGTACTGTTATAGTTTGCCAAAACTGCATAGAAAGCTGTATTACTTGTTAAAATCTGCCTAGAAAAGCTGTATTACTTGTTAAAAACTGCTCTAGCCTTAGCAATTAAGAGGTACGGCAAAGCCACAAATTTTAAGCCCACCCACCCATCCCTCTCCTGTACATTTCTTTATAGACCATCTTGCTCTGCCCCTTGCTGTGATTGGCCCACCACTGCCAACCCTTTCCCCTCTCTTAATCATTCTTACTGGCCTAGTAGTACGACAGTCTTTATTGGGGCACAACCCAACATTTTAGTCCTGCTTTCCTAACTTACCTTAAGGAGTTGTGCCTCCTTTAAGAGCATCCTTACCTGAGTACATACACTAAAACCATGTCAGTGGCATTTTGGCTCCAGCTTTTTATCGCCCTATGTATATTACCCTTATTAGGGTAACCGCTGGGTAGGACCTACCTAACTGGGGAAATACATAATTCATTTCTGGAGTGTGCACATATCAGGTCATTACTTAAATCTTGCAACACCTCTGCACCCTTGCACCCTCATCAAGTCGGGTGGCATATTCAGGGCACCTCAAGAAGCCAGATGCCTGTGGGAGAAAATCAGCCACCTCCCCCCAGCGACTACACCCCTTGGTGCTTCACAGCAAAGGTTCTATGCTCTGTAATGCTAGGACAACATAGTACTAACAATAGGCTCTTGCAAACTTACTTGGATGCTTCATCTACCCAACAAAAATCTCCAAAATATCCCTTGTTGCTTTAAGGAAACTTATACTCCTCCTATTACTCTGTTCAGGCAACGTTGAACTCAATCCTGGTCCCACACATTACTTCACCTTCAGAGCTCACCAAGTTAAAAGGAATTAGTTTCATGCATGTCAATGCATGTAGCCTTGTAAAAAAATTCTCCTCTATCCAGGCTTGGATTAAACGCACCGAACCTGACGTGCTTGTTATTTCAGAGTCCTGGCTCCGGCCATCCACCCCTGACAAGGAGGTCAGCATCCCCAACTATCTGCTATTCAGAACCGACAGACAAACTAGGGGTGGTGGAGTTGCCATCTACATCAAGGACAAATTCACAATCTCCATACTTGACTTCTCTTCGCTTGCCAATGCATCGAATGCATGTCCTTAAAAATTGAAATTACCCCTGCGACAGCCATCGGAATTATCGGCTGCTACAGACCACCATCTGCTGGACCACAGCAATTGACTCACCTTTCATCTATTATGGACTCTAGTAATCTCAAAACTATTATATTGGGAGACCTTAACTACGACTGGCTGTCCAGCACTTCACACTCAAATCCTTTTGCGATTCCCATGGACTTTCACAACTCATTGATGAACCAACACGCATTAATAAGAAAAACCCATCAAGTAGCACCCTCTTAGATTACCTACTAGTAAATAAACCGCACTTCTTCTCCCATGCTGGCATCTTCCACGCCGATGTTAGTGACCACTGTTTTATTGCTGGTGTGAGAACAAACCATATTCCTAAATCCACTTCGAAATTCTCTACTAAAAGATCAAAACGGAACTTTGACCCACTGGCCTGTATCAACGATCTAAAGGCCTCTCTGCTCTGGCAGAGTTTCTTCCTCGCTAAATCAGTAAACAAAGCTTACACCATCTTCCAAGAAATTTTAACAAATGCCCTCAATACCCACGCTTCTCTGATCAAAACCTGCATAAAGCCTAGAACGTATTGCTGGTTTACTGCAGACCTTAAAACCACATTTGTAAAAAGGGACAAGCTCTGGAAAAATGCTTGCAAATCACAACTTGCCAAAGACTGGTGTCTTTTCAGAACTGCCAGGAACTCCTGCACAAACTTGATCAGAGAGGCCAAGTCTAATTTCTGCCCCACAGAGCTAGACGCTGCCTCAAAATGCTCAACCAAATTCTGGTCCACAATAAAAGACCTTTCTGGTCATATGATAGGAAACACGCTCCCCTCAAAAATCTCCTCGAACAATGTCATTATCAGCAATAAAAGGGAAATATTACAAGCCTTCAATAATCACTTTGCCTCAGCTGGACTAGCATTCGACAACTTGCCTGCTTGCAGCCTGTGCTCTCAGATGACTGAAACATAGAAACATAGAATTTGACGGCAGATAAGGACCGCTTGGCCCACCCAGTCTGCCCATTTCCCTACCTACTGGATAAGCTGCAGATCCTAGTTAACCAGCAGCCTACTTCTTCCTACCCCCACCCCCTAGAATTGTCTTATGACTGTCCCATGCATGCTTGAATTCCACCACTGATTTTGACTCTACAACCTCCTCCGGAAGGCCGTTCCATGCATCCACAACCCTCTCTGTGAAAAAATACTTCCTTAAATTACCTCTGAGCGCCCCCATTCTCAAATTGTGCCTCTTGTTCTTGCACACCTCTTTTTTTGAAAGATGCTACCCTCTTGGACTTTGTTGATTCCTTGAGGTACTTGAGCGTTTCTATCATGTCCCCCCTCTCCCCTTTCCTCGAGGCTATACATATTAAGCTCCTTCCGTCTCCATATATGTCTTCAGGTTGCAGACCCTGCACCATTTTATGCCCTCCTCTGGACAGCTTCATCCTGTCTATGTCTTTGCGGAGATTGGGTCTCCAGAACTGCACACAGTACTCCAGATGGGGTCTGACCAGCTGTCTGTACAGAGGGATAATAACTTCCTGTTTTCTACTGGTGATGCCTCTCCCTATGCATCCCAGTATCCCCCAACCCTCCTTGCTGCCCTCTCACATTGCTTGCCCACCTTTAGGTCATCTGATATGACTACCCCCAGGTCCCTTTCCATTTTTGTTAGTATCTCACCCCCCATTGTGTACTCTTCCCCTGGGTTTTTGTTTCCCAGGTGCATTACCTTGCACTTCTTAGCATTGAATCTAAGCTGCCATACATTTGACCATTCCTCTAACCTTGCCAAGTCCCTTCTCATCCTTTCCACCCCACCCTGTGCATCAACTCTGTTTGCAGATCTTTGTGTCATCTGCAAAGAGACATACTTTCCTTCCAGTCCTTCTGCAATGTAAACATAAGACATTGAAGAGGACAGTCCTAATACTGAACCCTGTGGTACCCACTAGTATCCTTCCTTTCTTCTGAGTGGACTCCATTTACTATTACTCTCTGTGTCCTATTCTCCAGCCAATTCTTTACCCAGGCTGTCATCTTGGGACCCACTCCCAGGCTGGCTAACTTGTATATTAATCTTTGTGTGTGGGACTGTGTCAAATGCCTTGCTAAAAGTCTAGGTAGGCCATGTCCACAGCCCCTCCCTGATCTACTATTTTGGTCACCCAGTCAAAGAAATCTATCAGATTCGTCTGGCATGACCTTCCCGCTGTGAATCCATGCTGCCTAGGGTCCTGTGCCCCTCTGGCCTCTAGATACTCAACAATTCTTTCCTTCAGAAGTGATTCCATCATTTTCCCTATCACTGAGGTTAAACTAACAGGTCTGTAGTTTCCTGCTTCTGCCTTGCTCCCACGTTTGTGAAGGGGAATCACATCTGCCCTCCTCCAGTCCTCAGGTACCACCCCATCCTCCCATGATTTGTTAAAAAGGGTAGTCAGTGGAGTCAGTGCTTTGCCTTTTGAGCCAAATTTAACAAATGCCACCTTTTCCTTCTCACCTGCTACCTTAAAAGAAGTTGAAGACCATCTCCTTCATTTGGATATCAAGAAAAGCACCAGCGTGGATTCTCTGGACCCCTACTACATAAAGATTGCCTGGCATGTCCTGGCAGTGCCTATTACTCATCTATTTAATCTGTCACTATCACAGGGGTCTCTCCCTAATTTATGGAAAACTGCTCACATCATCCCACTGTTTAAATCTGAGGATCCCTGTGACCTAAATAATTACAGGCCAATTTCACAACTCCCCATACTATCAAAACTTCTAGAAAAATAGTGAATGCCCAGCTACGAGCCTTTCTGGAAAAGACAAACTTTCTTAATCCTATACAGTCAGGTGTCCAAACTAACCATAATACGGTTATGGCATTGGCCAAGGTAACAAACGATTGGCAATATGACCTAGGAAACAAAAAGTTTGTCTGCGCTGTCTTCCTGGACCTCAGCAAGGCATTCGACACTGTCGACCATTGCCTACTTCTTTCTTCATTAAAAGATTTAGGTCTGGACACCACTTCTTTGGGCTGGTTCCAGGACTACTTAACGGACAGGCATCAGCAGGTCAAGGCAGAAGGAGAGCTCTCCTCCCCTAAACCACTATTAAGAGGTGTCCCGCAAGGCTCCATCCTGGGACCAATACTTTTCACCATATATATTAACAGCATTGACCTCGGCATCAAGGAGGCCAACATTCACCTGTTTGCGGATGACACGGTACTCTACCTAAGCCAGACAACACCTGAAGCTGCCTGTAAAGATCTGCAACTCGACTTCGATATCCTACAATACCAGCTTCTCTGGAGTGTGTCACCAAGTTTAAATACCTGGGGGTCTGGCTAGACCACAAACTCTCCTTCAGGGAACACTTGGAGGATGAGGTGAAAAAACTTAGGCAGAGACTGGGGCTCTTCTACCGGATAAACCGTCTTCTGACTACAGAGGCAAAAAGGCAGCTTGTCCAGTCCATGTTCATCTCAATTGATTACGCTGACTTCATCTATAGTCATTGCAATGCCTCATATCTGGTTAAACTTGACATCTTATATCACAGAGCGCTGCGTTTCATTACCGGCCTCCCCTCCTGTACCCACCACTGCTCCTTATACACTGCAATGGGATGACCTCCCTACAATACAGACGCAATAGAAATGCTGCCTTATGGACATTTAAAGCGATTACTGGCAAATTACCACAATATATCTTTGACCTACTGCCTCTAAGCGGGCTCCGAAACTATGCCCTAAGGAGCTGCTCCCTAATTTCTCTGAGGATTCCCAGGGTCCGCACATGCTTTGGGAGAGCGGCCATAGGCTTCTCACTGCCAACTCTCTGGGACAAGCTACAGAAATTCTTGAAACTAAGATCCCCAGTTAGTCTCGCAGTGTTCAAGACTTTATATGCAAGAACAATCACTGAAGTATGTCACTGTTTCCACCGCCTATGAACTGCCCCCTCTCTGCGTAATATTATCCTTGCCTTGCACTCTATAAAAAAAAATACTACCTATCAGAAACCTTATACCCTTCTCATCCTTGACGTGACATTCCTTCCATCTCCCAAGCCTCTCAACCCTTTGCTCTGACTCTGCTCCCCAACAGCCAACGACCCCACAGGGCTCTCAGCTTAGTCACCGCAGGAAACCATGGTCATTGGCAGTCGGAACCCCTGAAGCTGCCACCCGAGGTCACTCGATCGGACTACACTCCCTGAGAACCCTCCAGGGTCCCAGCTTGGATGTTGCATGCAACTGCAGCCACCGGGCAGTTGACACTACTGAAGCCACACCCCCCATATCCATTTGCTCATACTTCACTCTCTGAGAGCTGAGAACCCTTCAGGGCTCCCAACTCAGCTGCTGCAGGAAACCAAGGCAACTGGGCAGTCTGCGACCCTGAAGCCTTCAACCCTAAACTATAAGCCATAAGTGAGTATTCTGTACAGCACCACTGTGCAGGACCCTTGCCCCTGCACCCCGTTACCCCTTGCTACCTACACCTCCACGAGGTTCCACTTAATTCCTGACCTTGCGTCCTCTTCTCTATATATAGCCCCCTTACCCCAACTCCTTTTTCTCTTTCTCCTTATTCATGACATGTACATAGTTAGATATAATACAGTGTGTGCCCAAATGGACTGTTTGCCTTACTGTTATTTAGCTTATTTTATTATATATTTCCATGTTTTACTTTAATGCCTTTACTTATGTGTATTGTACCTGACTTTGTGTGATGCAGGTCCACCTTGTAAATGAGCTTGCTCAATGGTGTCCGCCTGGATAAATAAAGATTTGATTGATTTTTATGGGATGACAAAAGGCCTAGACTGGATCTGAAGAAGTTGCAGCAACTCCATACCCAAGGATGTTTTTCTCTACCGATGTTCGCATTAAGATACCATACCTTCATGGCAAGTCAAACTACTAGAATATTGTGCCATACATATGTCCCTTATAGAGAAACCATGATGGCTGGACCTTGAAGTCTCCTAGAAACACAGATTGCTGCACACTGTACCACAAAGATAAGAATTCAGACCAGGCCAGCATATACATGCAAGTGCTCTGTGTTGATTTATTGCAGCTGTAGTCATTTTCCAGATAAAGTGCAGACAGAACACAGAATTGCATAGCTGGAAGTAAAAGTAAATTACAGGCAACAGTGCCACAAACAGGAAATTCCTGCTGGCTACCTCTTATCAAGTGCTCCAGTGCTTCGACTTACCAGAGTCTTCATCAACACAGAGCATTTGTGCATATATCCTGGCCTGGTTGAATTCTTGCCTTCATGGCTGAGTGCACAGCGATGTGTGTTTCTTGGCATGTTGTGGGAAATGAGCCCTCCCTGCTGCAGCACCACTCTCGCTTCTATGAACTCAGGTCCCTCTGCGTGTTTCTTGGACCTTCAGATCTTCTTCTGTCATGAGTCATGCTCTTGGGTTTCCCTAGACATGCTTATGGTCATCCAGTTTTAAGCCGCACCTTGGTCAGCAGTTGTTACTCTGCAGTGGCAGCTGCATACTCTGCACTATGCCTTTTAGGGCACATGCAGATATACAAAAAGTCTCTTTGTTGGGCTTTATGGCAAGAACGCTTTGATCTGTTCAATGCTATTCATCCCAACTGTAATGTCCTGAATATGTTTGAACAACATAGGTCCAGGTATGACCTTCAAGGCATACTTGTCAGCCCCCTTATTCCTCAAATTGTACCAAGTTTAAAAAACACATTTGTATGATTGGTAACATTGCGTAGGGATTGCTGAATGTAGCTGGTTGTTTGATTCTTATTCCTTTTTAAAAATAAAACAAAGACTGCCAACCATACTGGTTTGGCCACACAAAAAGATGTCTGTTTACTTTCCTTGATCAACATCCTCTGCATTTTTCCTGGACTTGCTAAAATCATTACACAGTCTAGTCATCCGTGATGCAGTGAGAGGAGAGAAGACTCTTGCATCATGAGTGGCTGCACTGTTTGGGGGTGTTCATAATGTTCAAGTAGTATACAAGTATGAGAAGACCAAGGATGTGAAACAAAACAAGGTTGGTTATAATTACACCATTAGCATGCATTTCATTTCTGCTAAGAAAGGAAGAAGATGATCAGATTTGTCTTAAGACTCTTAAGCAACCATTATTACCTTGGTAGTGCTGCCAGTTTTTTGTCTGTCTCTGTATCGGTTTCTATTTCACTTTTCTTCCTTTCCTTTTATTGCTTTTTGACTCTTTTAACTAATTGATATGGATTTATAGATGAGCAGATTTGATTGCAGATATACTTTCACCAAGGGGTATGTTACGGAGAATGTGTTTGTTTAGCCTGCATAACTACAAGCTTTACAAGCTAACATATGAACCTTCAATTATAAACATGGAATGTTAGCGGTCTAAATGGTAAGACAAAGAGATATAAACCCCGTAGACTTCTAAAAATTTGGATACATTGCCTTCTTGTAAGAGACCTTTTCTTTAGAAAAGGACTACAAACTAATGCACAGAGAATGCGTTTGTCAGAGGAGCTACTATCTTCATCCCAAGCTGCAAGGAGCTGATTTGTGTGGGGCTCATCTTCCTGCCCTAAGTCTGCACTTTGTTCTTTTCTCCCCCCCCCCGGTACTGTAATGGGACGCTTTGCTGTGTTTTGGGGCTGTGGAGTGTGGGGAGTGTTTTCACCTGCAGTGCATCATCGGGAGGTGGGCTCTCCCTCCGTTCAAAAGTTTGCACTGCTAGCAACACCGTAGGAGATACTTCTTCATCCCAAGCTGCAAGGAGCTGATTTGTGTGGGGTTCATCTTCCTGCCCTAAGCCTGCACTTTGTTCTCTCCCCCCCCCCCCCCAGGTACTGTAACGGGATGCTTTGCTGTGTTTTGGGGCTGTGGAATGTGGGGAGTGTTTTCACCTGCAGCGTGTCATTGGGAGGTGGGCTGTCCCTCTGTTTAAAAGTTTGTGCTGCTAAGCAAGCGCAAGTGCCACTACACAGAAGAAAATCGCCCATTTTATAAGCCTGCTTCAGTCTGAGGACGTTTTGTTTTCAGATTGTTTAGTTTACAAGTGTGTTATTTCTATTTGATTTGTTTATGTTTAAGTAAGTTCATTATTTTTTGTTTGAAACTCTGCATCAGTCTGTCTCATATCTAGGTTTAGAAAGTTTCAGATTAATTTTAAATAGTATCGTTTAAATGTTTACGAATTATTTTGTTTTATTTAGATATTTATTTCACTAGTATCCACTCTATATTTAAATTTAAATAATTCTGGTTTAAATCAGGGTCTATAAAGTTCCAGATTTAATTTGCAATAGTATGGTTTATTCGTTTTTGGAAGGCCATCTTCCATCATTTATATATGTAAGTAGTACTCATTTATATCTGCTACCTATTTTGTAATAGTATTAATCCAAAACTTTTGAAAGTGCCATTCTTCTTATACCTGAAGTAACAAGCATCCATTTTGTGCTTATTTTAGACTTGATAGTTTGCTGCTTAATTGTTTTAAATAGTTTCTTTTATTATGTTTTTGACTTATGCAATGTTGCTGTTATCTGTGCTTTGTTCAATTTCAACTAGTGTTTCACATGATAAAAAAGATAGTTTTCAGTTGTTTTACTCTTGCCCATATGCACAAATCAGGGCAATGGATTCCCCAGGAAGGATTTGTTTGAATCTTGTTTCTCATATTATTATTCTTTTAATGAAGTTTGCCCATTTTATAATTTCCAACCTAGTAAGTTTATTCATAGATTGATCACTACTACAACAAAAAGTGAAAGACAATTAGAGAATAGCACCAATCTAAAAAGATTACTAATGTTGTTTTATTCATGACTGGATCTGTGCATCCACACCCCGGGCCTAACTTTCCATTAATGGGAAATTATGAATCAACCTCAGCTGGTGCCAATAAGAGCCCAGTTTCCCTCTACACTTAAGATCATTCATTTAAATATACAGAGTTTGCTATCTAAATGGACACAATTTGTCGTATGGTCTCAATTCCACTCATTTGATGTTATCACCCTCTGTGAAACGTGGTTGCATAACAGTATACTGGATTCGGAGATTTATCTCCCCAATTATAATCTGATCAGACAAGACCGAGAAGGAAAAAGGGGAGGTGGAGTCTTAATGTATATTCTTTGCAAATTTAATTATATTGTTCTTGATCACTCTGTGAGAAATTCAGGATGCAACATGATTTCTATTGATCTGATTCTTGGACTAAGTAAATATTTGACCCTTAGTGCAATTTATTTCCCCCTGGTAAAATATCCCATGGTCTTGAATTGCTGACCTCATTTCGTGAGGTTTTACCCTCTAACAGAGAGTGGATCACCCTTGGTAACTTTAACTGCAGCTGATGATATGAGCAACCTTCATCCTTTTAAATGTGAATGGTCCTCAAAAGTATTTAAAAGTCCCCCCAGATATGTTGAATGTCGAAATTTGGCTAGTTTGACTTCCCAGAGAATTGAAGCTCTGTTCAACGAAATTGATTGGTCTCCCCTAGTATCTTGCACCAACATTGATACGATGTGGGAATTTTTTTGTATAGCCTATAATGCAATTATAAATACAGCCTCCCCTTTAAAGAAAATAAGAATTAGATCCTCAAACAAGAATGGGTCTCAAGGGACCTTATTCAATGAGAAAACTTGATGAATGTTGGAAGCTGTATAAGGTATCCAGAACTCCTGCTCTTCTCCAAGAGTATAAGACACTTAGAAATAAGTGTAAATCTGAAATCAGGAAAGCTAGGGTAGCTTATTGTCTAAATGAACAAAGGAACACCAGAGCTAATTCCAAAAAATGGAACTTCCTAAACAAAATTATTGGAAGAAAAAAAAAAAATAGTTTCTGCCCTAACCATTCTTCAAAATGGACAAAGTATATGCAATCATTCTAAGGTATCTAACATTTTCAACAGTCACTTTGGGAACCTCGGTTCCTATAGGACCCCCATAATTTTGGATGGTGTGACTGATTTTGATGATACCCACAATGACACTAACCCAAAGTTTTATTTTAAATTTCTCACCCCTTTTTCAGTAAAATATTTTTGGAAAAACAATCCAAAACCCCTTCAGGGTCAGGATGGAGTCGACATTAGGATTATTAAATTAGATATAGATTGTTTTGCTTATCCTTTAGCTCACATTTTCAGTTTTTCTTTATCTCATAATGTTTTTCTGAGTAGTTGGAAATGGGCAATTATAAAACCCATCCTGAAGAATGGAAATCCCTCCTTCATTACCAACTGCCATCCAATTTCTCTTTTATCGCCCATATCAAAAATTTTGGAAAAGATTGTGATGGACCAAACCTTAGGTTTTCTTGGGAAATATTCCTTACTCTCAGGGAACTAACATGGGTTCAAGCCAGGGTGTAACACCGAAACAGCCTTGGTGGGGCTTATGGGCAGTGTACATGGTGCACTTGATCGAGGGCCTCTGTGCGGCACTGTTCGTGGACCTCACCAAGGCTTTTGACCTGGTTGAATTTGATCTTCTTCCAGGTGTCCTTCGTGGTCTTCACTTTTCTGGGGATGTAATTATGTGGTATCAAAATGTTTTACATAATAGATCTTTCAGAACCATTATTGGTTCATCTTTATCCCACTCCCTTCCATTAGTTTGTGGTGTACCCCAGGGTTCAATTCTGGGGCCACTCATTTTCTCTTTATTTATGAACTCTGCCCCAAATATTTGTACTAAAACAGAGATGAGTCTTTACACCGATGACGCCATTATATTTTGTACTAATCCCAGATCTGACGCTGCTCTTTCCCACCTTCAAACTGATTTTGATTATCTGCAGGATTGGTTATCACTAAATCACCTGGTTTTGAATTCTCAAAAAACAAAGGTAATGGTTTTTTCCAAGAACAAAAATGCATCCATTGATTCCCCTTTAATTATTGACAGAAAGGGCAATAAAATCGAACTTGTTTCAGTTTTCAAATATTTAGGTATAACTCTGGACAGTCAGTTTTCCTTTGAACCTCATATTCAGAATCTTAGGAAAACCTTCCATCAAAGATTGGGTATGCTTTATTGAGCTAAATCCCTTCTGACTTTTGAATCAAGAAAGCTTTTAGTTCATAGCTTTCTGTTTTTGGTACTCGATTATGGAATACTTATATATGCCTCCTCATGTTACAATGTTTTGAATCCGCTTAGAATAATATATCATTCAGCCTTGAGATTTTGGCTAGATTTGCCTTTCCAAACCCATTGTTCTGATCTATATAAACAGTCATTCTCTATCTTTCGATAATTGAGTTCTTTTCAAAATGGCTACTTTTTTATTTAAAGTAAAACGTAACCTTCTCCCTCAGTCTACTTCTTGAATGTTTCCCAGGGCAACAAATGCATTATCTACTAGGTCCCAGGCTTATTGCAAATTTAAAACGCCATTTTTTAAGACCACTTTTGGGCAAAGATCTTTATTATTTAGAGCACCCACTTTTTTCAACAAAATACTGTCAGTAATTGCTGAGAGTAGTCTTACTCAGTGTTTTAAGAAAAAGTTAAAATATTGGCTTTTCTCAAAAACATAATGTATCTGTTTCTGCACTGCACTTTATTGATTGTATAGTCTGCTCCCATGTTGTATTTTTGTATTGTGTTTTTAGATTGAACTTGTCACCAGCGAAAATGGGCAATCTTGCTCATCTGGATTTACAAGTATAAAAAATAAAAATGAAATGAAGCAATTTTATGGTGCAGGCAATTGTTCTAGGAAATCTGGAGTTCCGATTTTAATTAAAAGAGGGGTTAACTTTCAGCTTCTGGATAGTGCAGAAGACAAAAAGGATATTTTATTATTTTACATGATCTACCAGATAAGAAAAGAGGTACATGTGTTAACATCTACGGGACAAGAAATGGTACCTATGAGATCGTCCCTAAAATTCTTTATCATATTACTCTATTTTTAGATAGTACCCTAAGAGTTGCAGGTGACACTAATTGCATAAGGGATCCACCAAAGACAAATCAGGCAGGAATTATTCACAAAGTAAATCAGTTGAAGACCTAACATCTAGCCCTTATACATGCTTGGAGGACTATAAACCCAAATGTAAGAAATTACAGTTTTTGGTCTCCCACATCAAGAACTGGCTCTAGAATAGACCAAATTTATATCTCTAAAAGTAACATTTCAGGTATTAGAGAGGCAAAAATATTACCAATGACAATTTCTGATCACTGCCCGCTCCTATCTATTAACCTGAATCCTGATGCAGAAAATATAAGGTTGGCAATTAATAACTTCATAATTGAGAAAGATGTTCAAAAAAAGATAAAGGAATGTTTAGGACATAATAACCCAAAGGACACCAGTTGGTCCACAACTTGGGATGCTCCTAAGGGTTTCTTAAGAGGGGTATTGATTGGTTTCTCAGCAAAAGAAAAAAAAGCAAAGAAGGCAAAAATGTTAACCAAGCTAGAAGAAATTAAAAAAAATTGAACAACTACTTCAAAACAGTAATATTGAGGTAAATTGGAGGAAATGGTCACAACTGAAAATGGAATATAAACACTGGCCTGGTGGTGCTGTGTGTTGACTCATTGGACACTACACCTCGCGCCACACTGGTGAACTACGTTTGGGAACAAGCGTGGGCCATTGGAGGTCGGCAGGGAGGAGAAGGATTGAGCATCTGGAGGACAGCTCTCCTTCTCTGGGGGTTTCAACAGTTGTTGCTGCTCTGGCCCCTAGTGGCGGCTGGGGGCTGGCACACCAATGCCGCAAGATGAGGGGTCAGGAGTGGCACTGATGCCTGATGGTGGCACACACAGAAGCACACGGTGCCGTCACAGGCGTCATTGCAAGCACTGCCCCGGCAACAAGGAACACCAGGAAAATTGCCCACAGAGGATGAAGGGGAGCTTGCAGGCCTCGCACCCGGCCAGCTACAGCACAGGAACACATGATCCGGTCTCGGAAGGGAGGGCCCCCTCCAACCCCACTGGGGGGGTAAGCCCTGGGGCCAGTACTGTGCTGGCTGGTGGATGCTGGGGTGATGAAGCTGGGGCTCCCCCAGATTGAGAGGGTTGTGGGGGCAGGAGAATAAATAATCACTAAAAAGAAAGAAAATGAAATATAATGAAATTCTTAGGGGAGAGGCTGAATTTTCTTGCAGAAGAGCCAAAATCAATTGCATTGACTCAGCACCAAAAGCTAACAGAATTCTAGCAATCAGACTAAAGCAAGGAAATAACAAACGTAACAATGTGCATAAAGAAAAAAAGATACTAATGAGTTAGCTTACAGTTTAAAGAAATATATAATTTGAGAGCTATTACTCTACACTTTATGCAACTCCACATTCAGCTGAGAAAGTTAAATTTGCAGAATTCTTTTTTGGGTGTAGACAAACTAGGAGATGCCAATACTGGGAATTTAAAGAAACAGATAACCACTGAGGAACTATTCCTATCCAATCCCACCCCTCTGACCACCCTACCCTCTTATCTGTTGCCCCTTGTTTCTGCCCCCACCCTCCCCTGCTCTCATCTATTCTGTCCTTCCCCCTCCTTTGGTCACGCTACTTGTGATCCTCCTAACTCAACCTGTATGCTCTAAGGCTCAGCCACCGCTATAAATTGCTTGTCCACCTAAGGTCTGCTCTAAGTACAGCTGCAAAAAAGTTGGCTTCTCCTACCTGATGTATTTTAAGTGTACTTGCTTGACAGGTTCTCCCCAATCTGTATGTACCTTTATGTACTTGCTTGCTATGTATACCCCTATCTGTTTTTTATTTCAGTTTTATTTATTAGGTCTAGGATTACAATACCTTTGAGCCAGGGCTCTTTTACAAAGGTTCCATGTCAGGTTACAATTCAAAACATAAGACATGTAAGATTACAAATCCAATACATAGGACAAGTTTACAAAAGTGTAAGCTAAACAGAGTTACAAAGCATCTGAGAAACAAAACAAGTTTTGGAGGCTAGGTTACAGGGAGATAGCGGATGAGGTGCAGAGAGGATAGAGGACAAGAGAGAGAGGAAGAGTAGAGGGGGCGGAGAGCTATAGAGGAGGAGCACAGCCAGAGGTATTGTCGTAGACATAACATGAGGAAGTGTAAGCTAAGAGGTAGTCAAGTGCTAATCGGAGAGAACTGAATAAGATTAGGGAAATATTCATGGGGTCAGCTAGTGGAGGCAGTCACAGGAGCTAGAGGCAGTGAGAGAAAGGCGTAGCCTTTGTTTTGTAAAGTCTATGTATCTTGTTCTATTACCTTACAACATGGAACCTTTGTAAACAAGCTTTTAGCTCAAAGGTGTTAATCCAAGATTCCAATAAATAAATAAACGTCAGCTATAACAGCATTAAAAAAAGATTCCATTTTTGCCAAAGAATTGTTCCCAATCCTTGAAGTGTACAAAGAAGCTGATAAGAAAGAATGTCTCCTTCCAGCTATGAGACCGGGTTTAATCAGTTCTGCAAAAAACAGACTCTCTACAATGCCAAACTTATTGTCCTATAGCTTTAATCAATATAGACAAAAATGAAGTTCTAGCTGAACAAACAGGCTTTTTAAGTGGCAGATTAGTAGGTGACATAGAAAAATAGAATTTGACAGCAGATAAGGACCGCTTGGCTCACCCAGTCTGCCCATTTCCCTACCTAATGGATAAGCTGCAGATCCTAGTTAACCAGCAGTCTACTTCTTCCTACCCCCACCCCCTAGAATTGCCTTATGACTGTCCCATGCATGCTTGAATTCCACCACTGTTTTTAACTCTGCAACACAATACACATAAATTGTTCCATTTATTAAAATATGCTGAAGCATCTAATGAACCAATGGGTTTGCTCTATATAGACGCTGAGAAACCATTTGAGTGTGTCCACTGGCCCTACTCATTTGAAATAATCAAATTATATAGGTTCCCAATGAAATTGTCAGATGAGTAAAGACTCGGGCCCAGATATTCAAAAGGGTTGCACCATGCACAACCCACTGATGAGCCCAGGTGCGATATTTAAAAGGTAAATGTGCACCACACAAATCCTGATACGCTGGAGTGCATCAGTAATGTATGCAGGCACGGGGGGGGCGTGCCCATGCATAACCTGCACAGCCCGATGTTCAGCCCAGGCTGTGCATAGTCATGCATGCGCAACCCCTACCTGCGCCTGCACAAAGTTACACCACAAAAAAAGGAACAAGTGATGGACACCCACAGGTGAGCTGCTGCATTGCAGGGCACTACACAGCAGCTGCCACCTGTGGGTGGCCACCCGTGTTACTGCCGCACTAGTGGCCCCCCATGCCCCATCATAAGGCATCTATGCTCCCCCAAGTCCAATATCCCTGGTGGTCTAGTGGACCTCTATGTCCCAATCACGGGCATCACTGTATTCCCCAAGTCCAATATCCCTGGTGGTCCAGTGGACCGCACTGAGCCCCAATCACAGGCATCATTAATCACCCCCAAGTCCAATATCCCTGGTGATCTAGTGTACCCCACCCACCCACTAGAGCCCCACCACCCCTGCTGCCCCCGACAGCGGTGGGCAGCAGCACCCACCGCCTGCTGCCCGCTGTCCACCGACTGATATTTCGGTAGGGCTAATGCCCATTGGTTCACAGCATGAGCCAATGGGCGTGCAGCCCATACCGTACTACTCAGTCCAGATATGTGAAATCATAAATGACAACCGGAAAGAAAAGGTAGACACTTTAAAAGTCTTGTGGTGTTACAGAACAACATTAACTTAAACTGGAAAATAAGTTGTATTTAAAACTATAACAACCTTCTAGCAAACTGAAGAATTACTTTTCAGAGCAACACCTACTACTGTAGCATTTATTGATGTAGTGCAGAAAAAACATACAATTAGCACTGAGTATTATTTCTTGATTGATTCCATTAGAGGCAGAGCAGAAGAAAAAATAGTATGGTGGTCTACTGCACTAAATAATGATGTTTCAAGTTGGAATGGGACTAAAATTGGGGATTTTGCTTATAAAGCAAATTCTTCAGTGACTCATAGACTCACACAGCTCAAATTGCTAAATAATGTATGCTATACCCCATCTAAAATGAAAATGGGCTTAAAAGAGCAGGTTCGTAGTAATGCAGTTGTGCCTCCCAAACATACAAGGAAGCCTACCTGGCTCCGATTAGATTGCAGTATAAATTTTAATTTACCTGTGCCGTTACACACAGAGGGAAGGAATCATATTTCCCTCTGTGGAGCCCACCAGCAAAACACTTGCTCTTCCGTACTCTGAGAAACACCCCTGCGCTAGCACATTTTCTTATGTCAGTATAAAAAGAGCATCAGGGCTTGCTCCATAGAGTAATGGCTTTTTAGTATATTATAAAGTTCTGAAAATGAAAAATGAGGGTCACCGCTCAGCTAACAAGGACCTTGTTAGTTGAGCGTCGGCTTTCATTTGTCATTGTCAGAACTCTACACTATAATAAAAAAACATAAAAATACTCCTCATTGTACTCCATGCAGCAAGCCCCCGCTCTCTTCTTTAACTGACATCATGAAACGTGTTAGCACGGGGGCATGTATCAGAGTATTGAAGAGCAAGCGTTTTGCTGGTGGGCTCCATGGAAGGAAATACGATCCCTTCCCCTCTGTGTATAATGGCACAGATAAATTAAAATGTATAATGCAGTCTAATCGGGGCCAGGTAAGCTCCCTTATTTGTTTGGGTGGGCAAAGTACAGAGCTGCTCTTTAAGAAATTATTATGAATGCCCCAAACGGAAACCTGATGCATATGTTCTGGACATGCCCTTATATACAGAATTTTTGGACAGACATATCTAAAAAGATTCAAGATAACACACACAATTTTATGGGCAGACTAGACTGGCCAGGCAGTCCTTCTCTGCTGACGATTTCTATACATATCTGTAGTAACATGGACATTGAAACATGTTTATTAGGACACTTTAGTGGTTTGGTGCATCTTCCCTAGATACAGGCACAAAATATGCTATTGCCCTAACTTCAGTGGTAGACAAAATTAGTATTCTGTGGCTATGGACAGAACACAGACCCCCTTCCACAAGAGAATGGTTAAATGAGATCATAGAAGTAATTAACTTAGAAAAACTCACATGGTCTAAGGGGTAATGTCACAAGATTTAATAAAAAAACAAGGTAATTTATATACCATAATGAGCCGTTTACAACATAACTAGTTTCAGGGTTGGAACCTCTTATTTACAATTAGCTTCAACAATCTGAATCCAAACAACGTTTTGGAAACATTGATGTGGGCTTTAGTAAGCACACTCCGTGGTTTGTTTATTTTGGTTTAACAGAAATCCACATTCTCCTCATCCTGATTTCTGCTTTGTCTTCCGCTTTTTACTTCTCTTTTTCTGTTTCACCCATGAACCTTTTTTTTCTCTCCCTTGCTTATTTCCTTATAAGTGCACAATGTGCATCTTCTGTATCTGAAAAGGAGTGTAAACAAAACAGACGTGTGAAGACAGAAGCTGATCTTATTACATCTTATTTAGCTATATCTATTTAAATGAAAATATTACACTTATAGTAGTTTTTATTCAGGTACACTGATATATAGCTTTATGTAATGTTTGCATTTTGTTAAATCTTTAATAAACATATATTCATAAAAAAGGAAAAGCAGATAAAACGAACAGCAACATCCAATGAATTTTAAAGAAGGCAAGCAGCCATAAAATGTGGGGTTTCAACTAGAAACATTATGATGCAAAAATGATCAACAATGTCCTTTTAATCTGTGTAACTCTGGCGTTCCCTTTAGTTGAGACACACAGTCGGTCCAGTCCTCTAGCCAGGCCTTAAAACTACAGTCAAAATGTAGAACACTGTCATTGCTTCAGGAAACAGCCTGCTAACTGCTTTGTAAACTTTATATTAATGCTGACCCTGTTGCAACAGAAGAGCAGAATTTGCATTTTCAGTATTGGAAACAGAATGAAAACTTATTTGGAAAATGGCTGTACAGTCCTGCAGAGAAACCAAAGGCAGAGTCCCTCAATTTGAAATCTATAAATAACACTATATGCTGGCTAAGTTAAGTTGCAATTGGCACTGAATAGCTCAGTGGATTGATAGTGGGTTAAGGAACATTTTACCTCTAGGTCAAAGGTTCAAACCCAGCACAGGTCGGTAGTGGTCAAAAGTCATTACTATCTGTGGGTTGTTGAGAGGCCTATATGAAATGACCTGTGGTGGTCTCGGTCCATTTCTCAGTGGGCAGGTGTCCTCATCACAAAACCTCCAACAGAATTGGCACCCTTGTTGGCAGTCTCACATAAGAGGTCAGGGATTGAAGGAGCATGGAGTTCAAGAGATGAAATATAGAGCTGCTGTATGCAGATTTAGATTGGGTTTTTTAGAAACTGGGAATGCCTTGAATTGCAAAAGAAAAGTAAATAATGGAGCTATTCAATGAAATATGATACCTGTATAAGACTGACTGTACAACATCTGTTGTAAGACTGACCACTTTTAGTGATGGCAAGATAAAATTGGTTGAAGCCCTGTGTTTTTTTTTCAAAAAGGGCAAATTGTATACATTGGTCTCAATCAAAAAGGGGTTAAACTGATTAATAGGTCTCCAACTGACCCTCCTTGCTCACTAACTACAGATGCGAGAACTCACTGGGAGTCTGATCTCAATATTACTTTATGTGAGGCTACCTGGGAAGGGCTCTGGAGTAATGCTTTTAAAGCTAGTAAACATATCTAAGGAAGCTCACCCAATTCAAATTATTGCATT
Source organism: Neoceratodus forsteri (assembly GCA_016271365.2). Classification (NCBI taxonomy): domain Eukaryota; kingdom Metazoa; phylum Chordata; order Ceratodontiformes; family Ceratodontidae; genus Neoceratodus; species Neoceratodus forsteri. The sequence goes on from JADMNL010000022.1 coordinate 90,417,370, forward strand.
ATTATCATCTTCATCCTGCAAAATTGCAGTTGATGGGTCTCCATGAGAATGGTGTGTGTTGACGCAGACAGCCTCATGCTTCTACTGCTCACATGTTCTGGTATTGCAAAGATTTTCAAAGCTTGGGAAAGGATAAATTATTTTATTTATTTATTGAATTTTGTTGACTGGGTAAGCCCACTGGGCCCCGAAGGTCCCTTTTTCAGGGGCAACCCGGGGGTAAAAAGTAACATACAGGTAAACAGAACAGTACAAATTGAAAAATTACATAATGTTGGACAGCTAAATATGCCATAAGGTTACAATCAGGTAGGAGGTGAGGAACAATGCAGTGGTGGGACATCTCAAGTTGGATATATACAAACATTTTGCATGCACAAATCATGTAGATCATAGGAGTGCACGTGATAGTGGCTAATTTGCCTAGAGTCAGGATACCTTCCTGAGGGTTTAGATGGATGGAGGTAAGGGTAACAATAAATCTCACCTTCCTAAGAATGGGGGGAGAGACATGAGGTCAGGTCCTAAAGCATTGGCAGGTACTCCTTTCTAGCAAGTGTGCTTTAAGTTGGGACAGGAAGCAGGAGCCAGAACCTGCCTCCCGTACCACAAGTGGGAGGTTATTCCAGTTGGAAGGGGCTGTGGACGCAAAGGACCTGGACCCGGCTTTGGTCCTGGAACTTTAGGAACCTCGAGGAGAGTTTGTCCTGAGGTGCGGAGACTCCTCTGGTTGGTTTTGACCCTGACTAGCCCTGTGAGGCTTGGGGGGGGGAAGAGGGGCCCAGTAGCTTAAATGTCAGGCAAAGAGTCGGGTAGATGAGGGAGGCTTCCAATGATGGTCACCTGAGTATAGTTAGGGCCTCACAGTGGTGGGTTCTGGGTGGGACATAGTAGCAAACCCGGGCCAATTTTGTTGTATAAGGTCTTTGCTGCCAAGTTCCATAGAGGCCACACCTTGGAGACATGTGTAGTGTAGATGAGCTTAGGGGAGTAGGACACTGGTTGCGATGGCTACCCTGGCTTGAGGATAATCTAGTCCTTTAATCTATAGAGGATACCGAGTTTCACATGGATAGCTTTGGTTAGTTAATCAACATGATTTTTTGAAGTGAAGCTTTGGTCAAGTGTTAGACCGAGGTACTTTGTAGAGGTAACCACTTCGAGTTTGTCTCCCCCTCTGGACTGCAGTTGAAGGAGCATCAACCGCTCAGATCCCAGGGATCTGGGTCCAAACAGCATCACCTTGGTTTTGCTGGTGTTTAGTACCATTTTGTTCAAAGTGAGCCAATCCTCCATCTGAAGGATGTCCTCTTGAAGGGCTTTCTCCAGTTCTATTACAGTAGGGGAGGCTCGGTAAATGACTGCATCATCTGCATATTGGATGACACTGCTGCTCCCACAGTGTAAGTGCAGATCATTTATGTGAACAGAGTGAAGAAGGGGCCAAGTATAGACCCCTGTGATACCCCTTCTTTGAGCGGTGCAGTCTGAGAGACATTGTCCTTCCATCTAACCCTCTGAGTGCGGCCGGAAGGTAGCTCGTAACCAACCTAGTGCATGGGTGTCCAGGCCAAGGGCACATTTTATGCAAGAAGAGGCTGTGGTTTACCAGTCAAAAAGCTTTAGAGGTCGCTGAAGACCAGCGCTCTGCTGACCCCTGAGTCATTGTTGTTCAGGACTTCAGCTGAGAATTTTGTTAGTGCCGTATCTGTCCCATGCTTAGCTCTGAAGCCATGCTGAGACGAGATTACCTGGTGAGTTTCCAGGTATTCGCGAAGTTGGGAATAGACTAGCTTCTCTTGTATTTTAGCTATTGCACACAGCAAGGAAATAGGCCTGTAGTTCCCTATAGGCTCGGTAGGGTCTCCCTTGTGAATGGGAATCACTAGGGCCTGCTTCCATGGCTCAGGGACCAACCCCTCCAATAAGGACCAGTTTATCAGCCAGGCTATTGGCTTCACTAGAGCTGGGGCACCCTCCTTAAGGATTCTTGGCTGGATCCCGTCAGGGTCTCCCGTGCCTCTTGACTTTAGGGATGTAAGGATGAGCAGAACTTCCTTTACCTTAACCAGCCACAGATGAAACTGTGGGCGGTCAAGTTCATGGGGCAGATGCTCGTGAGCCTTGATCCCGTTATCTAAGTGCCCCACCTTGTATGCATCCAGGTTCATGAAGTAGTTGTTTAGGGCCTCAGCGATGCGAGGCCTCTTGTCCAGTACTTGCCCGTTCGCCTGGATAGGGCCAGAAGTTGATTTTTTATGACCTTTTAGGAGTTCGTTAATATGAGACCAGAAGAACCTGGGGTTTCCCAGGTTTGTTTTTTGGAGATTGGAGATATATTCTTTCTTAGCTTTCTTTATGGTCTGTTTGCATTGGTTTCTGAGGGCCCTGTAGCTGGCTTAGTCCACTGGAAGTTTAGTTTTCCTAAACTTTGTCCATGCTTTGTCCCGGGTAGACATCAGGGCTTTTAGGTGTGGTGAGATCAACTTATAGCAGTTCCCCTTAACCCTGTGGGTTTTCAAGGGGGCTACCAGGTTGGTGATACCCATTAGGGTGGCTTGGAAAAATTTAACAGCTTCCTCCAGGTTAGGTAGGTGTCTTATGGGGTTCCAGTCAATGCCATTTAGGTAGCCTATGAACTGTTCAGGATGAAGTTGGAGAAATCCCTGGAAGTGATAGTTCGAGTGAGACCTTTATCCTGTTATTCTTCCATATGGCAAATATTGGTGAGTGGTCGCTTAAAGCATCTGACAGGGTCCCAGCCAACTTTACATTACTTGGGGATGAGGTCAGGACCCAATCTATTGTAGAGTGCCTACCTGATTTGTAGTTCATTCTGGTCGGTAGGGAGATAATTTGATCGAGGTGGGAGTCTTGTAGGACTCCGTTTATTTCGGACTTCACCTCTTGTGCCCAGTTTAAGTTGAAGTCACCCAATAGGATAATCTCATCTGCTGAGCCCACGACAGAGCTCTTCAGGAGCGTATCCAAAGAGCCGAGGGCATTGGTTGGGGTGCTGTATACACAGCCAATTGTGAGGTGTTTAGCCCCACCTATTGTGAGCTTTAAGAAGACTGCTTCTGAGTCCAGGGCAGCCTGACTATTGAGGACGTAATAGAGTCCTTAGCATAAATTAGCACTCCAGTCCCTCTTTTCGAGGGTCTGTCCTTTCTGAAAAAGGTGTAGCCGGAGACTGCAACCTCGTGATCCAGTATGTGGGGTTTTAGCCAGGTCTCAGAGACCGCTAGTAAGTCAGGTTTGTAGACAGCCATCCATGCTTGTACCTCCGGGATCTTTGGTCTCAGGCTGCAGATATTCATGTGAACCAGCCTCAGACCCTTGGCTCCATCCCAGGCCCTATCCATAGGAGAGGAGATAGAAACATTAATAGTCCCTGGGTCTGGGTTGGGTTGAATGTCCCCTGCCAGTAGGAGTAAGGCAGCGAGTGTACTAAGGAGAGAGAGGGTTGGAGGAAGTAGAGCCAGCTTAACCTGACATAGGGTCGGGCTCATAGCACAGAGAAGGACTCTGTAGAGGACCCCCTTCCTAGAGAATTTGTGTGCCACTAGGAGAAGGATGTTAATCCTTGGCGAAGGACATAAGAAGTACCTTGCCATATCCTTTCCCGTCCCCTCTCGAGTATTATGGGGCTATAGGCATTGCTGACTAGGGTATCGGTCCCTAGTTGAGTCAGAATGTAGATTGTAGCCAGGATAATACCCTTGTTCCAGTTACCGGGGCGCATGATGGTTCCCTGACTGATAATGGCAAGGAGTCTTAGGTAACAGCAAGGTTGCAGGAGATCCTGCAGCTACAGCTTAGCTTATGGCAGCAGAATGCAGGATTAGAGCCAATAATGCAGTTCAGCCTATAGCTATGTAGCCTGCTGTGGCCTGGGTAAACAGTTAATACTCACATTTACAGAGACCTTAAGTTATATGCAGCAGTTAGACAAGTGTTATAACAACCTTTGGTGAGTGTCTGTTTAAAACGAAATGCACAGGATTATATATGATGCAGCTGGAGAAAGAAAAATAACATGAAAATCAGAGTCTACCACTTATAAGGTCCTTTGGCTAAGTGACAGTTAAAGAAAAAAGGCACAGGATTATTTATGAAGCATTCAGACAAATGGCTAGCAAATGAGCTAGGACCTAAGTGGCTATGTCGGTAGGAAAACCAAGAGAGTCAGATAGTTAGCGCAGCCATAGGATTTTAAAGAATGAGTCAGGCAATAATGTCCAGAGATGAGAAATGGAACTTCGAGGCTTGTCTATGCACAGGTTTAATGGATCGGTCCCACGGGAAAAAAGAGTGGGACTCCCTTCTACGAGCCTGGCAGCAACAGGATAGGAGAGAGACTAGGGGTTTCTCAGCAGTTTGAGGAGTAGTGGGCTGATGACGTGGCAGTTGAGCTCCTCCTTGTGTGGCGAGAACTGGGTTTGATAGGGGAGAGACACTGCCTGAGCTGGGCTTTGTCCGACTGCAGCCTATTTAGTAAACCTAAACCACAGCCACAGGGAGGGTAGGCGGGAATTTCAACAGAAGAGTCAGCAGAGGAGCCAAAACCTTCCCTCCGCTTGCGGTCTTTGGCTCAGTGCAGGCAGAAAGGTCCAGGGGAGGTACGCCCGGCTTAGTTCAGCTGCCGGCGCCGACTCCGGGAAATCCAGCTGGTTGCTGCGTGGGGGGGGGGATCGCCAAGGTGGATATCCCATTACATCTGGAGATATGGTTACTTTTTGATTACTCAAGGGCCATTTATATTAACCCTTATCGATAGATATAATTATAACTGGCAGCTCATAACCAAAATCAGATTATATTAAAATATTGGCAATCTGATCCGGATGCATTGGTGGAAGAATGGTGATCCTATATGGCCTCCTGTGTTGTTAATGAACGCATTAGCTATAATTTTCTGGACAAATTAGCGCTGTTCTATAAGATCTGGAATCCCTTTCTTAAATGTGCCAAAAGTACTTGATACAGTAATATAAGAATATTTTTATGGTGTTATTTGACCTTAGTGCCATCATTTTAATTTTAGTTCTTTACATTTTCTCGTATAGTTGATGATTATTAATTTACTTATCTGATTTTATATTAGGTCTCGTATTCTTGTTTGGAATATTTATCTTAAACCTTGTTTGTATATAGTTTTGCATAGGTGTTGACTACTGTTTTTCTTTTCTTTGTTTTTTGTGATATGTTCTGCTTGTATCCAGGTTGTTCTCCTAAATTCTAATAAAACAGCAATGCAAAAAAAAAGTCACACCGCATAATGGAAACAGAGTTGCTGAATTCTGCTTATTTTCTTCATGGAAAGCAGTGATTTTTGCTATGGCAAATTCTGCTCATCATGTATTGGTATCCCATCAAACCAAGAAGGAAAAGTGAAGTGTCAAAAATACTGAGTACATTTAAGTGCAAAATAGTGCCTGCCTTAGACACGTTTTGTTTTTTCTTTGTCTCTATTATACACTTTCAGGTTATTGACAGCGGCATTATTGAGCACACTGTTTTTGTTTCTGCAGTCTTGACGTGGAACCTCATGTATTTTATGCCCTTACAAATAGTTGTTATCCTTTGCATTTAAATACATTTTTGTATGGTAACATGTTAATGCATACATTTTGTAATAAAATGTGAATGTGTGTGTGCGTGGAGTCTGAACTGCCCCTTCACCTACATGGTGGTCCCTCCATGGAAGGATTGAGGCACATTGGTGGGATTGTGTAGGGAAGCTTGCACTGCGATAGGCCATGCTGTACCTGTCATGAATAAATAGAAGACTTCTTGTTCCAGCGCTGTCAATCCAGCATCTTTTACAAGCACTAAATTCAAACTCAGAAAAACAACAAAATGAAAAAGTGACTTCCTCAGATCAGTGATGGCAGAGTTCTACAGAAGCTGGCCCATTTAGCCATATTTGAATGCAATTTTCCATGTCTTTTGGTTTCTTGGCATGATGTCCTGTTAATACCTGTATGTCAGAACTTGCACCTAGGGACCCTAAACATATTCTTCTTAGCCTCTTTTCCTGAGAATGCAAAATGTAGGCATCAAAAACGTTGGCTTAATGCTGCTCTAACCACAGTCAAAAATGTCATATTATAAAATTGGTGGGATGTGTTCCAACCCATTATTACTTACAGTAGTGGGCTGTGGCTATGATGACCATTCGAGTGAGCTATGTGAGAATGGCTGTTCTTTAAACAGCAGTATTTGTTGATCAGCGAAACATTTTTTCATATAGTTTCTTTTTAACCAAGACTGTATTTCTAATATATTTTTATTAGCTTTTATTAATAATTTTTTAATTAATGACTCGAGTCAATAAAAGATGCCACCAACGTAAATTTATTTAAAAAAAATCTATTGAAGTTACTTGTTGACTTTACAAACTAGATTCCTAATGGATCCTGTGCATGATGGCTTGCCATGTATATGCTAAAGGCATTTACCAAGTCCATGCCGGTCTGCACCACCAAACAGGTGTGCAATGTGTGCCATTCATAATCCCCATTCACCTGTCCAGTGCCCCTTTCCACATGCACATAGGAGTGCAAAAGGGGCAAGATGCAGGCAGAGCAGCAGGCCTTAAATCAGAAGTCTGTCCAGCCAGAAGACTGAATCCCCTGCACCATGCAGAGCAGTGGATTGCGGGTACCAGCATGCCAAGGTACCTTAAGGAGACTGCACACTATGAGCAGGTTCTATCCAGTAGGCCACAGCCCTCACTGCATGTCAGGAGGGCTTGGGACAGCAGGGTAGTCACACAGGTGTGCCCAACCGGGACTGTCACCAGTGGGTAAGGGGTGCATAGCCACTGTGGCAGGGTGCCTACAAGCATAGCCTGAGCCACTTCCTCTGGCACTGCATGCTGCTTTGAATGGTAAGTAAATAAGCCCCACCACAAACACTCCTCCCACAGGCCAAACACAGTGCACTAGTGGCAGACAGATAATCCTGTGTGGAAGGGGTGGGCACCACTTTTGTGCATGCTGCTGGGGTCCAGTAGGACACCTGCTGCGTAACTTTCTGTCACAGGGCTGCCTATGCACCACATATCTGTCGCCCGTAGACATTGTGCATAGGTCTCATTGTGATGCGTTGGGATGGTGCTCCCACACGTTTCTGCGGGAAGACCACCCAGCATCCCACCCAGATGTTTAAATGATTCACAGTGGGTGTGACAAAGGGATGTTTAAAAACTCTGACAGCACATATCTCCATTGAGGAATGAAATAAAATGAAAAAAAATAGATATATTGATGTTTTTGCCAGAAGTACATTACTAAATAATTATATTTGTTGTGCTACCAGCAAATACTAAAGCTTTAATTTACATAAACTGGAGTTATGCAATTATATTTAATCTCAGTTCTTGAACTCTGTTTTCTGCAGGCAACCAAAGCTATGTGAACGTTCCTACTGGTTCCAGTATTTAAAACCTGGACAGTGTGGTCCCCCTTCCACACTTCCCCACCCCCCTCTGGGCACATCCCCTTGACCTTACTTTATTGTGCTTTAATTTACTGTGTGAAAAGGTATTTTGTTTGTTTTACTACACAAACTGGGTTTCTATACAATTGTTAGTAGATTGGCCTGTTATTCAAGCAATAACCCACAATAAGGCAGGCCTTTTTACAGAATTAACAGTAATTCCAGTATATAAAAAAGGCTTAAAAACAGATATCGGAAACTATAGACCAATCAGCTTAACCTCCATTGTGACTAAGCTTGTAGAAGAGTATGTCAAAGAGGCAATATTGGAGCACATTACAAATGAAGCGTTGCTGGAAATTAACCAATACGTGTTCAGGTCAGGAAGATCATGTCTAACCAGTGCGTTCACCCACAGAGGGGTTCCAATTCACACAGACCTCAAGAGTGAAGCTCGAGAGGTCTGTGTGAATCAGAACCCTGAGGTCGATGGCTACACTGGTTCTACACCTTTCCCCAGCCAGTATTTTTTATAGTGTATGTTGGAACACTGTTGGAAGAAAAATGTTAACTGCTTCATGGTCGTGCTGTGATTCGCTCTAATTTTAAACTATGTCCTCATGCTGTTCACTGCTCAGAACACTGTTCTAACCAGAAAGGGTGACCAGCATTCTGAGTGACTTTCTACTAGAGAAGTACAGCTTTTTAACGATGCTAAAAATCAAAGGAATAAAATGTTCCAACATACACTAGAAATCTTTTACATTTCTTTGAGCCTATTAGCAATGCAATGACTGTAGGACTCCCAATTGATGTATTATTCTTAGATTTCTCCAAAGCCTATGACAGTAAGCCCCTTGGAATCTTAATCAGGAAATTATAGAACATGAAAATAAGTAATAACATTATCTGTTGGATTAGTTCATGGCTTCAAGGCTGAAAGCAGAGGGCTGGCATAGCTGGGCATGTAGCATCTTGGGCTGAGGTAATAAATGGGGTACCCCAGGGCTCAATCCTGGGACAAACACTATTTGGTATCTTTGTGTCATTCCTACAAATGTCCAAGAGTTCCTGGAAATATACATTTGCAGATAACATAAAAATAGGAGCGATACTTGAAAGTGAGGAATCAATAGAACTGTTTTGGGGTGAAATGAACAAAATTGAAGAGTGGTCGAGGACACAGACTGGCATTTAACATGGAGAAATGCAAAGTAATGTATATAAGAACCAAAAATAGAAGAGCAACATATCACATGTATGGCAGAGTATCAAAAGAAACACACAGCAAAAAAGATCTAGGCATTATAACTACTAGTAAAATGTCCCAGGATGAGCACTGCAGAGAAGCAGTAAGCAGACGTAACAGGATAATGAGCTGCATTGTGAGGAACCTAGGTAACAGGGACAGAAAAGTCCTTGTCCCCCGTACAGCACTCTGGCCCATCCTCACCTGGAGTATTGTGTCCAGTACTGGGCGCCTAATACCAAGGGAAATATTAAATTGCTGGAAAATGCCGAGAGAAAGGCTGCCAAAAACAAATCAGAAACTTAGCAGGGCAACCATATGGAGAGAGGTCGAAGGAACTAAATCTATACTCGCTGGAGTATAGAAGAATGAGGGGGGACTTTTGCATGGTTTACAGAGCAAGAAACAACAAGGACCTAATGGAATGTGTTGGCTTGAAAAGAAAGAAAGGAAGTGGGATGGGAAACTAGATCACACTGCTTACAATTAAAAGGAGCCTTATACAGAACTGAAAGGTGAGCAAAGTGGTTGAGAGGATGGATAGCATGTGGAACAGTCTACCTGTGAATGTCGTAACAAGTGGTACATGGGAGACCTTCAAGACATCTCTAGATAGGTTTATGGGGGACAAGACATTTGCATACCAGGATTAAATACGATGAGTCACATCACCAATAGGCGAAAGACTTGTATGCCACTATGATACTATGATGAATTAATGCATACCTCGTGTGAATTGGAAGGCACAAGGCCAACATTCAAGTGACTTTCAACACACCCAAGAAGTGCATTTATTTTCAAGAAACCTATGCTCTGGAGAGGTTATTACACTTATAAAATGGAAAAAGATTTTATTTAATGAAAAAAGGTTTGATTTTCCTGTAGTTGGGTTACTGTTAGGTAGAATATGTGAGTTTGGTAGTAAGGACCAAGGCAAGTACCCTTGAGTGAACCCGGAAACTGTATCTATTTTGAAGAAAACTTTGCCCTGTTGTGGATTTTTCATGTTTAAAAAGTGGAAAAATTTATATTTTAGTAGAAAAATATTTTAATTTAGTTAGACTATGACTTGGTAGATTAGGGCATGTAAGTTACAAACTGTTCATACACCATAGATTTATGAATGGTCAGGTGATCTGTTTAGACCAGTGAAGTTGCTAGGATTTTGAAGGCTTCAAAAGACCATTTTATAAATCTCTTGACAAGGAATACAGCAGGTTTTAGCTACCGGAAATTCCTCTAATAGAGGAGGGGTAGGGATACTTATTATGAAAACAGTCCCATTCCAACCTGAAAACGTTATTCAGGATCCGCAGGGTAAATTTATTTTAGTTAGTGGTTTCTTGGCAAGAAAACCACTAATTTTGGGGAGCATTTATGGACTGGTAGGAGATGACCCAGATTTTCTTATGGGGCTGGCAGATAAACTGGCTACTTTTATCCCAACCCCTATCATATTGGGGGGGGGGACTAGAATCTCACCCAGTCTAATTTGCTGGACAAATCCAACCCAACCCCTAGGACTGCAACCCTGTCTCAGAGGGCACTTAATGAGATGACGGACCTCCTTGGATTATGTGACCCTTGGAGGATTTTGAACATGACTACTAGGGCTTTTTCGTTTTATTCATCGGTACATCAAACAGCCTCCAGGCTGGATTATTTTTTGATAAGCTCAGCCATGCTATCAGGGACTTTGGGTGTAGGGATTCAGCCGATAGTGATATCTGGCCATGCGGCAGTATGGCTTCATATTTTTCCGACAGTGGAGTAACAGAAAGATTCTCGATGGAAATTAAACACGCAATTGCTGAAGGACAAGTTTATAGTTAATAAAATTCGCACTGTTATTGAGCAATTTTTGGAAAACAATGCCGATTCCATCCCTGGGATGGACCAAATTTGGTGCGCACCGAAGTGCTATATAAGAGGTGAATTTATTAGGCTGGCAACAAAGCGGAAAAGGGTTGGGAGGATCAGGCATGGAAACTATTGGAACAGATCACAGCACTGGAACAAAACCCATCATCTACTTCTGTGCAAGGGTCACTTTCGGACCTTTTGTCTCTGAGAAACGCATACTCGGATCTCCTTAAGGAGAAAGCTGAGTTTGCTATCCTTAGAATGAAACCAACTTACATTGACCAGGGGGAAAAAGCCGAAAGACTTCTGGCACTCCATATGAAACAATTAGAAAGTTCAAGAACTATTCAGGATGTAGACGGTACCCTAAAAACTTCTCCCAGAGATATAGCCTCTGTGTTTGAGAGATTCTAAGCAGATCTCTACGGCCGCCGGCTCTGTCCCCCCAACGATGGAGGATACCGAGGCATATTTGGCTAGATCCTTGCTTCCCAGGTTGCAGGATGGGGACCAGACCATGTTAACAGCCCCAATTACCTTAATGGAAATAACACAGGCCATCAGGGCTCTGGCTCTAGATAAAGTCCCAGGTCCTGATGGTTTTCCTTCAAATTTTTCCAAGGTATTTGAAAAAGAGTTATCCCCTATACTACTTAAGTTCTACCATTATAACCTCACCAATGAGGCTCTGGATCCCTCCATTTTGGAAGCGACTATCATTTTGCTTCTGAAACCTGATAAACCACCAGAATGCCCCTCCAGCTACCGTCTCATCTTGTTACGGAATTATGACCTTAAAATTCTTACCAAAATTCTGGCTAATCGGATTCAAAAAATATGGTTTTCCTTACTCAGCCCAGAACAGGTAGGATTTGTCCCGGGAAGGTCAGCATCAGATAATTTCTGTAAATTAAACCATGTATTCCACATAGCTCAGTCCACCTTACATCCTATGGCTTTAATATCTCTGGATGCCAAAAAAGCTTTTGATAGTGTGGACTGGAGCTTCTTATGGTTAATGCTTAAATATATGAATATACCTGAAGAATTCATCCATTGGATTCAAAAGATTTACTCAACTCCCACAGCTAGGATTTTCTGTAATAAAGTATTTTCTGCAGGCATTCCCCTGTACTCGGGTACTCGACAGGGCTGTCCCCTTTCCCCACTACTCTTCAACTTGTATTTGGAGCCCTTGATAAGGAGAATTAATTCCTCAATTAAAGTACAAGGGGTCTCTGTGGGCACAAGTAACCTAAAACTATCTGTATATGCAGATGATATCTTGCTTCACCTTGCAGATCCGGTAGCCTCATTGGAAGAGGTATTAGCAATCATAGGAGAATTTTGTAAATACTCTAATTATAGCTTGAATTGAATAAAACTGAAATTCTCCCTCTTAATCATTATACATTCTGGCAAAATTTTCACAAATTTGGAATGAAATGGTCCCCAGTATCGATGAAGTATTTAGGCATACACTTAACACTGGACCCCCTATGTATAAAAAACTAAATTTGGAAGATTTGGTTCAGAACCTTCAACATGACCTTTCTAGATGGAAATCCCTACCAATTTCGCTGTGGGGAAGGATCAATCTTATCAAAATGAACGTGCTGCCTAGGATATTCTTTCCGTTAAATATGAACAATATATGGTTGCCTATCTCTTTCTTCCAGAAGATGCATGCCATTATTTCAGAATTCTTGTTGTTGAACAAGAGTCCTAGAAGGTCATACAGCAAACTTACTCTAGCTAAGAACACAGGAGGACTTAAGCTGCCCAACTTGTTATACTATCATTGGGCTAGTCACCTACATAAAATGGGGAGGTGGATGTCCTCCCCTTAACAGACCGGGGGACACTTATATTCCCATTTGGTTACAAATTGAGAGGGACATTTTTGCCGCAGCTCGGATATCCCCGCTAACCACATTATTTGCACCCCTTTGAATACTTCCAGATATAATTAAACAGTCAGTGGTAGGTGTATTCATCAAAACTTTTGCCCAGGTCTGTGCCTCCCTACGTATCTGCCCAAGCAAGGATACAATGCAAGAGATTGTAGGCAACCTTAATATTAAAATTGGTGAAGCCCCTGTTACTCAGAATTGGATTCCCCAATTGCAAGGTATGCAAGTGGGTGATTTTTATCAGCCTAATGGTCTTTTGTCACCCACCGACATATTAAACAAACTTCAAATCTCTCCCAGATTCATTTTCAAGATCTATCAGTTGCGGCATCTCTTCCAGCAGAGATCTGGAGAAGTATATGTGCCCTCAAGATTAAGTAACATAGTTGAGCAAGTTAAAGACTTAGTGGGGCGACCTCATGGTATCTCATTAATATATAGTACTTTAATTGCTATCTTCTACACAATTACACTGTCAGGCACTGCGGTGTGGGATTCGCTTATCCCTAACCATGGAGTTAACTGGTTGGATATTTGGAAGGATATGCATATGTATATCACACAAGATAGGCTAAGGGTCACTCAATTTCAAGTGTTAAATAATATGTACTATACTCCATGTAAGTTAGTTAAAATGGGACGGGTGCAATCATCTATATGTGTCAGATGTGGTCAAAAAGAGGGGACGATATTGCATATTTTCTGGTCCTGTGAAAAAGTCTCACCACTATGGATAAAAATTAAATCCCAAATGGACCCTTTACTAGGATTAAAGCTATGCTTTACTCCGAAGGTTTGCATACTGGGGACTTATCTTCAATTACGGTCAAAGAAAGGAAATTTCATATCTCCCTTATCTCAATGGCGGTTAAAAAAATAGTTCTTAAACATTGGTTGGATCAAACCATTATATCATATATAGAATGGTTACATGAGATGTCCTTTTATCTTAGTACGGAAAAAATGATAGCGAGTTTACGTAATAACCCAATTGCTTTTGATAAGAAGTGGGGTAAATTGTATGCTCTCTATTTGAATTAGGTTACCCCATCCACTCGAGCTCTCCAGCCCAGTTTAATGGATAGTTCTCTATATGATATAAACAAATTGAGGTGTTTTTTTTTGTGAGATAATTGATCACTCCAACGGGAGGTGGGGGAGTGGTGGGGGGTGTAGTGATATTGTATGCATGACAATACCCTTGTACTATTTTACCAAGTGATGTTGTTTAAAATTGTAAAATTTTTTGAATTAAAAAAATAAATAAATCTCTTTATACTTTGTGTATAGTTCCAGCATCTCTAATGATTTTTTTAAGTTGTTCAGGTGAGAGAACTAGGTAGCAAAGGACTTGAGAAGGATCTCATATAACCATAAGAGATACAGAAACTGTACATATATTATAAATCATGTTAAACATTTCTTTAAAAAATGGGACTTAAATTTCAAATCAAAATTTTACTTTTAAAGAGCAACTTTCCTGGCATACCAAGGATATACAGTAAGAACCCTTACCTCCCCTGGAGTCCATCCATACATAAATTATAATTTTGAGAGCCATTGTTTTTGGAAGGGGAGGGATCGTATTTTGGCTCCAGCAAGGCTGAGGACAGCAAGCACATAAATTATTAATTCACTCCTATCCCATCTCACTTTCCCTCTTTTCCTTCCTCTGGTTTGCTGTATGATTTAACTTATATAAATACACAATGTGGAGCTGAACTATAAACCACATCAGCGTAGTCAAAGGTGGGGAGGATGAGCTTGGTGATTATTTCCTTCCTAATGGGAAAGGAGAGACTGTTGTTGTGCCTATAAACATACCTAGTTTAGGGCGGAGCTTGTTATGGGATGTTATCGAGATGTAGGTGTCATAAAAAGACTAACTGCTAAAATAATAAATCAGATTCGTTCTATTGGTGGGATATTCAGACTGCGCCAGGCTGTGGCACAAGCCTGGGTGCAGCGCAATTAGGATGTGCCAGGCGCTAACAGGTGATATTCAGCAGTACTGCATGTGGCTCAGCACTGTTGAATATCGCTCGTGCCTGCGTGAAACTGTGGCAGTGCTGGCACTTCTCGACGGGTGATCGGGGCCTAGGCAGAACAGGCACAGGGGTAGGCCATCCTTGTGCGGTAGTTACGCCGCACAAATACGCACTTATTCTGTGCTCGGAGGGTGTAGGGGACAACATACACTGATGATAGTACTGACGTTAGTCGAAAAACAATTATTTTTAAGTAAAAATGATGAAGGTAGGAGCTTTCAACTTTCATAGGTGCTGCATGAGCTAACAGCGGAAAGAACTGGAAGGTGGTGTCTGCGACTGCCCTTTATACCGACGTCTCCTGATGCCGGTCACCTGACGTGGGGCAGTCCCTTTTCAGGGGCTGCTAGCTAGAAATCTTTCCGTGGGGTCCTGCCGCCTGCCAGCGTCAGTCCTATATGTAATTACCTACTGCAAGAGCCCTCTCGAAGTAAGATCTCCTATATCCCTGGTGGTCCAGTGGACCACTCCCAGCCCAACTGTGGCCATAAGTATAGAACTAAAACGTCCTATATCCCCGGTGGTCCAGTGGACCGCTTGCAGCCCAATCATGGGCAGAAGTCTAAAAAAATAATAGATCCCATCCCTGGTTGTCCAGCGGTACCCACCCTCCCACTGAGCCCCGCCACCCCGTTCCCCTGGTCAGCAGCGGGCAGCAGCTCCCCACCTGCAAGCCACCCAGCCGCCCACCAACTGACTGTGTACAGTACAGCTATACACCCATTGGTCCACAGCGTGCAGACCGTACCGATATAAGGATTTCTTATATTTATACTTATGCCCACGATCGGGCATGGGGGGCGTTACCTGACAGAGGGTGCCGCCGGAGCTTGGGTGGCCACCCACAGCTGGCAGCTGCCGTGTTGCACCCTGCAATATGGCAGCTCATCTGTTGGTGGCCGGCTGTTGCTCCTTTATTTTTTGGAACTGTATGCGGCGCATGTAGGGGTTGCGCGCTCTCCGACATCCCAGGCTGAATATCGGATGTGCGGGTATGCATGGGCACGCCCCTACTTGCGCTGCATACATTACTGATGCGTCCCAGTGCATCGGGATTTGTGCCACGCACTTTTCCTTTTTGAATATCGCGCCGGGGCGCATCAGTGGGTTGCGCATGGTGCAACTCTTCTGAATATCACACCCCATGTCTACAATGTTAGCCAGAGATAACACTCACAAGTAATCATAAATAAAGTGTTTTTATTATACTCACAGCCAAGCAGGATAATAACTCACTGATAAGGGTGACTTGCCAGTCTATTTGTACGTACAAAGCTTCTACAGAGAGAGAAACTGGCAAGACAGTGTTTTATATACTAAGATAAGAACTAGCTTACTGATACACAAAACCATATGTATTGGTTCTGAACTATAAACAGTGTTACACAATACATTCTCTATTGGATAATTACTTAGGAGACAGAATACTAATGACTATAAGAAATAATGCTTCTAAAGCATAAACCTTAGACAAAGAGAAATGCTGACACTTCCAATCTACACGTGCTTAGATGATAGACTAAACAAGGGATCTGTCTCTTGTTAGCAGAAATAGAGAATTGCTTCCAAAGCTATATTACACATGGCATATGTGCCTGAGTGTAAATACATATAATTATATGAGAATATAAGTACATAATAATCACTGATGATCCTTCAGAGACATCTAAGCAGTGATTAGGTGAATTATATGTGGAATATATATGAAAAACAAACATAATCTAGATAAATTTAATATAATGAGGTATAAATGAACCATGCATAGTACATTTGCATATATTATCAGCAAAGTACATTCCTAGCACTCATACTATGTGTACTAAATCTATAATGTTAGTGCAAAATAGAAATATCACAATATAATAGACCAGAGATATAGTGTAAGACATATATGGGGTAATAGGGGCATAACCCAGGTGCAACATAGTGAGAAATCCAGTGTAGGTTTAAGCCAAACTGCCAGGTACTTGCAGCTGTCAGCTGCAGAGAGTTTGGAGCCATCTAAGGTGAAGAAGGAGAGAGGGGAGGACAGTTTGGCCAACTTCTAGGCGGTGCAGAAAGCCATTCCGACTGTTGTTTTTGGATTGCATTTGAGAGATTTATCATCAAACCACCATAACATATTCTTAAAGTCGGATTGCAGGACAAGTTCGATTTGGGGTAGGGTGGGGCCTGATGTGAACAGCAGTGCCATCGGCATACATTTGAATGTGGGACAGACAGATGGAAGATTGTTCACAAAAATGGAGAAAAGCATGAGACAAATGACAGACCCCCTGTGGAACACCTGTGAGGATGAGAAAGGAATTTAGTGTCACCAAGCTGCACAAACTGGAACCTATTTGAGATGTAGGCCTGGAACCATTCAATAGTTGAGGGCGAGAGGCCTATAACTGCAAGGTCATCTATAAGACTTTTATGGATGACGGAGTCAAAAGCTTTGGCTAAGTCCATGAAAATAGTCAGTGTAAGGTGACCCTTGTCCATAGCTGAATGGATGTGGTTGGTAAGGCGGAGAAGGGATGAGGAAGTCAAGTGGTGATGCCAGAAGCCGGACTGGTATGCAGTCAAAATGTCATTGGATGATAGGAAGGAGTTTAATCTTTTGGAGATGAGGGATTCTAGGATCTTGGGGAGGAGGGAGCTAGCCCTGTAGTTGCTGGAGTTAGAAGGATGTGCTGCCCACCTTCTTTGTACTCCCTACTGTCTCAGTGCAGATGACCTCTTCAGGAAACTTGTTCTACTTTGCTACCTGTCTTTGGATAAAAAAGAGCCGTGTGATTAGCACAAAGAGGGAACAAAAATATTTCCTACGAACATACGAAATTGGCAGCAGATATAGGCCATATGGTCTATCTAGTCTGCTCAAGTGTGCAGCACTTCTGTCCATTAAACTGCAGCTTCCCCTGACATCCTTTCTGAGCTTCCTTGAATTTCATGGAGTTGTCAGTAGGCAGTATAGCCCAGTGGGTTAAGGCTCTGAGCAACTGATCTGGAGACCTAGGTTTGAATCCCACAGCCGCCTAGGTGCATACTGTGTGATCCTAAGTGATCCTAAGCAAGTCACTTAACTTTCTTGTGCTCCCAGGTCACATCTGGAAACAAGCTTTGGCTTAGTGTGCTGCTCGTGGTTAAACACTGTTCCCTTTCCCTTTATCCCAGTGCCCATGTTGCCATGTATTATGAACAGCTCATTGCTGTTCATCACATTAATGTAACGGGGTACCTGAATGTCTCAATCATGTCTGACCCCCTTCCTCTGGTCACAGTGCATACATATTGAGATCTGCCATCCATATTAAGACCTCCCTTGTTGCCCCTGTATCATTTTGGCATGTTCACCCATTGTACGGAGTTTGAATACCTACCACATATTGTGACATTCAGTTAAGTGGTTTTGAACATACAGGGACACAGAGTCTGGTGGTTTATTTCTTGGGGAAATTTGGTGAAAATGTCACAAATATATTGCTGCTAATGACTCGCCCACCTTTGGTGCAAGATACACCAGCCTAAAATGAGTTTGTATGAACTTGGTGGAAGGGTCTTGAAAACTACTACATTGGATAACACATTACGGGGTGTGTAGTTATAAGGGAATTATGCACTCCTTGGGTGGTTATTAGGCACTTCCAGCAGAACAGTGCATAAGGGATAACACATGACAAGATGGGCTGCTATATGGGAATAATGTACACCTCAGGTGGTTGTTAGGCACTTCCCATTCAACAGTGCATAAGAGATGACACATGACATGGTGTGTGGTTGTAAGGGAATAATGTACACCGCGAGTGATTAGGTACTTCCCACTGAACAGTGTGTAAGGGATAACACAGGACAGGGTGTACAGTTTTAAAGGGAATAATGCACACCTCGTGGTTATTAGGCACTTCTCATTGAACAGTGCATAAGGGATAACACATAACAGGGTGTGTGGTTATATGGGATTATACAATGGGCAAGAAAATGCTGGTTCCTGATTGGCTGGCTGGCACAATTTACAATGTGTAAATCGTGCCATCACTCAACAGTAGAAGTGCCAGCCAATCATTGTACCAGACTTCAAAGCCCCGGCTGCCATATTGTTTTTTCTTGCTAACTGGGAACAGCAGAAATCAAAATAAAAAATGAAAACTTCCCTCCCGTTTAGTCTTTCATTGTATAATAACAATATGCCATGATACGGTGAGGATAATGGCAAGATTTACCCTCTTCTGGTGTGGTTTCCTCACTATGTTGTGCCTCATGAGCAAACCACACCACCCATGGGTAAATCCTGCAATCACTCACACCATATCGTGGTATATTGCTTAAATAATGTACACTTCGGGTGGTTGTTGGGCACTTCCCACTGAACAGTGCATAAAAGATAACACATACCAACATACAAAACTGCCAGCAGAAAAAGACCTTCTGGTCTATCAAGTCTGCTTGATTGTGCAGCTAGCAGCCCTCATACTGCAGCTGCCCTTCCCTCCTTCCCTCCCCTCCAGTGACCTTTCCCCTTACCCTGTCCCATCCTCTTTTGAAGCAGCCCACTGTTCCACAGCATACCACTTCCTCTGGCAACATGTTCCACCAAGACACCACCCTCTCCATTAAAAAGTGTCTCATTTCCCTTCTGAACCTTTCCCCTTCCAAACTCAGATCATGTCTTCAAGTGTCCCTCCACCTCCTTAATTTGAAAAGCCCATCTTATTTATTCCCTTCATGTATTTGAAGGTTTCAATCATATTCCCCCATCCCTCCTATCCTCCAGGGAGTCCATGTTCAACTCCCTCAGCCTACTCTCCTAACCCCGAGATCATTTTTGTTGCCCTTCGCTGCACCCCTTCCAGTAACCTAATGTCCTTCTTCAGGCACAGTCACCAGAACTGCACACAGTACTCCAGGTATGGTCTAACCAGTGACCTGTGTAGTGGCAGGATCACCTTCCCCTTCCTGGAGGATATGCCTCTGGCAATACAACCCAGCATCCTGTTGCCCTTTGCAGCTACCTTTCTACACTGTGCTGAGTTGTTCATTGCTCCCGTTATGATCACCCCCAGATCCTTCTCCTCTTCCATCTTGGCTAGTTGAATCCCCCCAGTTGGTAGTTCCTCCTTGTTTTTTTTGCGCTGAAATGTAGCACCTTGCATTTCTTCACATTGAACCCCAGCTGCCAAGTATCTGACCAGGCCTCCAATTTTGCCAGATCTTGTAACCCCTGCCACCCTTCTAACTCATCCTCTACTGTTCCCATCTTAGTGTTGTCTGCAAACAGACTGATCTTGCTCTTGATGCCTATTGAGATGTTTGCTATGAAGATCCCAAACAACACTGGCCCCAGTACAGGGCCCTGTGGCACCCAGCTTGTCACGACCCTGGGAGATGACAGCACCCCTCCCACCACCACCCTCTGCTGTCTCCATTGTAGCCAGTTCACTATCCATCTCACCCTCTATGCCCCCACCCCTGTGCCTTCCAGCTTACTTCCTGGCCTCCCGTGTGGCAGCGAATCGAATGCCTTACTGAAGTCCAGGTACAGGACATCCATTGCATTGCATTGCACCTAATTGCCTGGTTACCCAATCATAGTACTTCACCAGGTTGGTCTGACAGGACTTACCAGAGACAAACCCATGTTACCTGCTGTCCTGCAGCCCCATTAGCCTCTGGGAGGGAAACTAGCCTCTCCTTTAGGATCATCTCCATCAGCTTTCCCACGATGGATGTGACATGACATGGTGCACAGTTATAAGGGAATAATGCACACCTCGGGTGGTTATTAAGCACTTCCCATAGAACACTGCGAAAGGGATAATGCATAGAAATTGTCAGCAGATAAGGACTGCAAGGACCATCCAGTCTGCCCATAGCCCTACACTTATCTGTGTCTTCTGACCCTATCAGGTCAGTGACTTTTCACCACTCCATCCCACCTCCAAGGTTCCCTTATTCCTATCCCATGCATGTTTAAATCCCTCCACTGTGCTTGCACCCATGACCTCCTGTGACAGACTAGTCCATGTGTCCACCACTGTCTCTCTGAAGAACTTCCTCACATTTCCCTTTAATCTGCCACCTGCCAATTTCATATCATGACCCCTTGTTCTTGTACTCCCCCTGTATTGGAAGATGTCTCCCCCTGCACCTTGTTTATGCTTTTAAGGTCCTTAAATGTTTCTACCATGTCCCCCCTCTTCTTCTTCTTCTCCTCCAACGAGTACATATTGAGGTCCTTTAATTTCTCCTCATATGTTTTCTGGTGCAAGCCCTGTACCATCTTAGTTGCCCTTCTCTGGACCACCTCCACCCAGTCAATGTCCTTGTGAAGGTGCAGCCTCCAGAACTGCACACAGTACTCTAGGTGAGGCCTCACTAGTGCCTTATACAATGGCATCACCACCTCCCGCCTTCTTCTAGTGATACCTCTGACTATGCACCCCAGCATGCCACTGGCCCTCCCTGCAGCCTTTGTATGCTGCTTGGACACCTTTAGGTAATCAGAAATGATGACCCCTAAGTCTGTTTCTTCCTTGGTGATCATCAGCAACTCTCCCCCCATCCTGTAACTCTCCCCAGGGTTCCTTCGTCCCAGGTGTATAATTTTGTACTTCTTAGAATTAAACCTCAGTTGCCACTCTTCTGATCATTTTTCAAGCCTCCCCAGGTCCCTCCTCATTCTTTCCATCCCCTCTGGAGTATCCACCCTGTTATAGATCTTGGTGTCATCAGAAAACAGGCAGACGTTGCCCTCCAGCCCTTCCACCATGTCACTAATGAAGACATTAAACAGGACTGGACCAAGGACTGATCCTTGTGGTACCCTGCTGGTCACCCCCTCTCCCTGGATCTAATACCATTTACCACCACTCTCTGCTTCCTGTCTGTTAGCCAGTTCCCAACCCAGTTTACCACCTTATAGTATGTGGTTATAAGGGAATAATGCACACCTCTGGTGGTTATTAGGCACTTCACGTTGAGCACTGCATAAGGGATAACACATGACAGTGTGTGCAGTTATATGTGAAGAATGCACACCTTGGGTGGTTAGTAGGCACTTCCCATTGAACACTGAGTAAGGGATAACACATGACAAGATGTGCAATTTTTAAGGAGTAATGCACTCTTCTGGTGGTTATTAGGCCTGTCCCATTGAACAATGCGTAAGAAATAACACATGACAGGGTGTGCGGTTATAAGGGAATAATGCATGCCTCAGATAGTTATTAGGCACTTCCCATTGAACAGTTCATAAGGAATAACATGACAGGTTGTGTGGTTATAAGGCACACCTCAGGTGGTTATTAGGCATGGCCCATTGAACAGTGCATAAGGGATAACACATGACACAGTGTGCTGTTATAATGCACACCACTGGTGGTTATTAGGCATTTTCCATGGAACAGTGCATAAGGGATAACACATGACAGGGTGTGCGTTATAAGTGAATACTGCATGCCTCAGGTGGTTATTAGGCATGTCCCACTGAACAGTGCATAAAGGATAACACATTGCAGGGTGTGCGGTTATCAGGGAATAATGCACACCTTGGGTGGTTATTACGCACGAGAAGTAGCTGAGTGCAGCAACTGCCTAAGAAGTTTATCATCCCCTTATGGCCACACACCCTGGAGTGTGTCATCCCACTTTTGAAATGTGCTTTAATGTGTGTGTGTGTGTGTGCTTTTGAAATGTGCTTTTATTTGTGTGTGTGTGTGTGTGTATATATATGTGTGTGTGTGTGTATATATATATATACAAACACAAAAAAAAACGTGCTACCATAGTTAGGGTTGAATACCCCTTTTAAGGTTAAATGGTGAAACTTTGCACCTTAATAACTTTGCCACTGTTCAATGGATGTACCTAAAATTTGGCAGGCATGGGGCATAACCATAGATCTTGGGATCTGCTAACTTTCTTTCTGGTCGGATATACGGCTGCGGAGTTATTAATGACATTAGCGCATGCAATTACGTTTTTTTGTGCATTCTTTGCTTGTGCCTACAGGACGCATGGTTTATACGCCTGGTCTGAAAACTTCAGGGGAACGTGCGGTCGGGGTCCCTGATGTGCATTTTGAAGATTTTGTGTAAAAATATTGAACGATTCAAAAGTTATTCAAAAAACAAGTTCCCATTATAAGTCAATGGGAAAAGTAAACAAGAAGTTCAACACTTTCGCAAATGCACTTTTTAGTGTTGCAAATGACCCTAGTAGTGTCACAAACCTGCCATTTTGTTTTCAGTTGCTGATCAGAAAAATGCTTGGCGTTTAAAATTGGGACCCTCCAGGAATACAATTCTTTTTGTATTCACCTAGTCGGACCCTCAGAATGCTAGCCATTCTTTATTTTGGGGTAAAACACCCCAGAAATATGTTTTCCACATTTTTTGAAAAAGTAGTGTCACAAAGTAGCGTAGCACTTGTGACACTTTTGCAAATTTTTTGCAAAAAGTGTCGTACATAATGACACTACTTTTCTAGGCTATGGCCAAAATGACAGGGAATTTTTTGCCACCCTGCTGCAAAAGAATGGTTTGGTCTTTTGGGCTGAAATTTGGAGGGAAGGCAGCCAACATCTCACAGATGTGCCATTTGGTGGTTTGGTGAAAAAATATTGCACAGATGCAAAGTTATGGTACTCCAAATTGACATTTTTTCCCAGAGGCTAACATGGTGGTGTCCGCCGCGCCTTTCGGGGCTCGTATCTCAGAAACAGTGTGAGATATGGAATTTTTGTCATGACACTGCATTGCCATTTAGTGAAACCTAGCCAGGAAACTCATGAATCATGTGACATTTTAATTTTTTTATTATGTCGTGCGGTTACTGAGATATTAGCAATTTAGTATTACAACTGCTAGTTTTTTGCTCCGAGGCCCATTATTATGCATACATTCTTTGTTCTCACTGTGTTTCTCAATAGAGCTTTTGGGGGAAAATAGGGTGTGCAGTCCACTTACTGTTACATGTAGGCTATACACTTCTCCTTCCGTGCCCATTTGCATTAGCGTTCCCGTGTCATCACCCTCTGGTTACCTTTGTGTTTCCATTTGTGCTTGCATTTTGCATTACTGTTACCATTTGCATCTCCAGTACTCTTTCTCTTTGCATTCCGGTTTACCATTACTATTTCATTACAAATCACGTGGTGGTGGGGCCCGCGCTCCCACCACCACATTTCATTCACTAGTTATAGTCTTAATTCTCAAAAAGAAGGGAAATTCATGGCACAAAAAACTCCATTTAACGCATCAGTTAGGGTCGACAAAAGTGAGGAAATTCGATGTTAGGGTTGAAACCCCCCCTTGGACCCACCAACCAGCATCGGGGTGTCGTTGGGGTTGTTGGTCCCTCACTGCCCCATTCCTATACTTCACTACCCTCAGCTTGTTTACACATGTGATGGGTGAAGAGAAATGACTAACCCCAACACACACCCCGATACCGGCTGGAGGAGTGGGGTGGGAGGGTCCAAGGGGTTTCAACCTAACATCAAATTTCCTCGCTTTTGTCGCTGTGGAACAACCCTAACTGATGCATTAAATGGAGTTTTTTTGCCATGAATATATATATATATATATATAAATAAAATGGTTAAACAAAGGATATAAAAATGCAACCTCCTGATTGGATAAAAAACATCACATGACCGTACGTATATCAGAGCGTGACCGCACACCTAAGAGTGGGTTATTTATTAACTATGTATCTATAGTTCAGGTGAGGTGTGCAGTAGTTAGAAAATAATTGGTCATATAACATGTTTTGACCAATGAGGTTACAGGCTTTCATGGCCCATTTCATAGTATTTTGTTATGAGGCTCATAATTTCACAGTTTACATATTTGTGAATTTTTGTGACAGTAACCCAAACATTTGGAATCTTACAACCCTTGGAGTTTAACCCACTACTCTCAATAACTCTGCATGAAATCTAAACCATCCATTGCTTAAGCTGATTTAGGATGGCTGCCCAGGTGCAAATGAGTTAACGTAGAATGGAATAGGAAGTATGAGGGAAATAAATAACATTAATCCAGTCTCAAAGAAAACCCTAAAACTGCACTATTGAATTAAAGTGCCAAATTTGTTTAAGTAATGTTTTCAAAAACAGTGTCTTAGTGCAGTAAGGCTGATACAGGAATACCTCAAGGGAGAAAGCACCAGTATGTAGGTGTGAAACATGCCAGGGGGCTTTTGTGCTTACGAGAGGTATACCAGTATCAGCCTTATTGCACTAAGACACTTCTTGAAAACAACACTTTAATAAATCTGGCACTTTAATTTAGTAGTGCAGTTTCTGTGTGTTTTTATCTTTCTTTCACACTTGGTTGCTGGGTGAAGAGTTCTTTTCTGGCCTTGCCACTCTATTTTTACTCTTTGCACCGGCATCCCTCGGTGCAGCTGTTCCTTTGTGTCAGTTAATTAACCTTGGAAAGACTCAGAGTATGGAATCTTGGGACAGATTGGATGGGCTGTTATGTTTTTTGTTTTTTTTTCTGTCCTTCTCTTTTCTGTGTTTTAGTTTTAGGTGTAGACCTGATATGTTGCATCCATACTCTGCGTCAGTGGGTCTTGAGACATTCCAGATCTGGAGAAATTCAGTTGAGTTGTTGTAACATTACAGGGGAACTAGTGCAAATGCCTTATTGGCACAGTCGCATGAAAATGTTTACACGCTCTCACAATTTCAGGGAAACAGAACAGGTAATGCAGCCACGGTCTGACTGGGGGAGTTTTAATTCTGATTTGCCTGCTCTCTTAATTGTCCCAACCAGCTGGGCACTGAACTACGTGGAGCTGTTTGACGTCCTTTAGCACACCACTGAATGACTGTTTCGCCCCCTTCCTTTCCCCGAGCTTTACCAGACGGACACAGAGTTATTTTGTGTCCCCCTTACCATCCCCCTTCTACTCTATGCTGATACCATCCGCTTAACCCCTTAAATGCCATTGGACATACACTGAGCATCCTGAACTTTATTGTGATGTTTCTGACTTATTTTGGCACCTTTAATGCAATATTAGTTACTCTGCATCTGTAGGACATCACATAACTAACAAATCAGAAGCTCTGTAGAACAGCAACAGATTAAATAAGTAAAACATGTATACGGTTATATTCAATGTGGTTTTCTTTCAAATGGAAGGAATCAAAGGCCACAAGATGGCACTGCAGGGTAAGAAAAGAAACCTGGTCCCTTATATGCTGTATATTTAATGTGTTTAGGACTGTTTTCAGGTATGATCCAAGCCATCAAGATGGCACACATAGTACATTCAAAGCAATGTATATATCAAAATGGCACATACGGCACAGTCAAAACATTATACATAGATACATAGATGTTGTCGGCAGATAAGGTCATTGTGGCCCATCCAGTCTGCCCTATCCCTCTTTCTAATGCTTAAGGTACCCTAGATGCTACAAGCCCCCCCTTTTGCCCTAGCTTGATAATTCTCATGTGCCTATCCCACGTATTCTTGAATCCTTGAACCTTGGCTGCTCCCACCACTTCCTGGGGGAGACTGTTCCATCTGTCCACCACTCTTTCAGTGAAGCAGAATTTCTTCAAGTTCCCTCTAAGTTTTCCCCCTTTTAGTCTCATGCTGTGCCCCCTTGTTCTGCTATTTCCCTTCATGTAAGAAATGCTCCCCTCTGGTATACTGTTGACCCCCTTTAGATATTTGAAGGTCTCTATCATGTCTCCCCTCTCTCTTCTTTCCTCCAGGGAGTACATATTGAGAGCTCTGAGTCTCTCTTCATATGACTTATGCTGCATCCCCAACACCATTTTTGTCACCCTCCTCTGTACCGTCTCCATCCTGTCTATGTCTTTGTGGAGGTGGGGCATCTAGAAATGAACACAGTACTCCAGATAAGGCCTTACTAGGGAGTTGTACAATGATACCACCACTTCCCTCCTTCTACTTGTTATACCCTTCCCTATGCACCCTAGCATTTTGTTAGCCAATCTGACTGCTTTGTTGCATTGTTTAGCCACTTTGAGGTTGTCTTCTATGACCACCCCTAGATCCCTTTCCTCTGTGGTGGCCTCCAGTGTTACCCCATCTAGTTCACACTCATCCTTAGGATTCCCTTCCCCTGGGTGCATAATCTTGTACTTTTTGTCACTGAAACCCAACTGCCGTTCCTTGGACCAGTTTTCTAGCTTCTTCAGAACCCTCATTTTTATGGTTGCTTGCACTCATGTGTAAGAAACATGTTGTGAAAGCTTGCTGGAGTAGCAGGTTGTGGAGATGTGGCCGTGTTGTGGCCAGTGCCGCCACTGCTTTTAGGGGCTTGTCTCTGTGGCACCAATGAATGAGCATGCTGTCTATGATAGCGGCTCAGAAGTGTGCCACAAACTTGAAAGAAATTTGCCACTGCAATGAGGGAGCACCCCCTCACTGCAGGGCGTACCTTGCCTGGTGTAACATTTCAGTAAACATGGTGGTGGCTATCGCCGTCCGCCTCTCACAGTCCTGTGAAAGACAACATTGGGGGTGCCAAATCCCTCTGTCAGCATGCCCCCCTTCCCTGTTCATTTGCTGATGGGGAGCCCAATCCCTGTCAGCATGATGGCCCCGTAGTTTAATTTGTCTGCCAAGAGTGTGCCCATCCCCCTCGGCATCATGACCGCCCCCAAACACAGATCCATTTTCTTTGCCGACAGGATGCCCAATCCCTGTCAGCACCAGTCCCCCCCAAAACAACCAGGTGGAACACTGGAAGCCCACCCCAGCGTGCCAAATGTACCTGTAAATAAGAAAAACTTCCTGCAAAGTTTTTTTTTTTTTTTTACTTGTAAACAAGAAAACGGTCCCTCATTGTCTGCGGTGCCCCCTCCTCCAATCTGTACCCACCCTCTGCACACCCAACCTCCCCGCACCCTTCTCACCCCATACCTACCTCCAGAGGTCGGCGCCGTGATCTTCGGTGGAGCGGAAACATGTCTGCACTCTTCAAAGCCGACCGCAAACTGAAGAAATGCCGGTAAGCTGCATAATGGCATAAATGGGGGTTTCAACTTAGGTGGATATCGCAGCCATTTTTTGCGACTTTTGGCACCAGATTTTCAACCTGGAGTTCTTGGGACCCCACCTCAAGAACTCAGTCACTGTCATGTTGTTATTCAGTCCCAAAAACTGATTTCGCAGTCACTGTGCGGAATCACCTTCCGGGATCAATTAATGAAATGATAGTGTTACTGTTCATGAGGTGGGCTCCCAAAAAGCCTATGTTGCAAATTTGGTGAAAAATTCCAAAAAATTACTATGTTACGAATGTGCATTGCGCAGTTCCCACGCCATAACTTCGAGAGTTTTTTATATTTTCATTGCAGATTTTCAACATTGCCATTTTTCCACACTTCCTTATGAACAGTACAGCTGTCATTTTTCACTTCCTGCCCAAAATGTGTTTTCACACATCTGGCACACAATGGCGCGATCGCTGTGTGAAATCAACATTTGGACAGATTAAGAAAATCACAGTGACAGTGTTCATAAGAAGGTCTAAGCCCATATTTGCAACTCTGGTGAACAAATTCAAAAAATGACTGCATTACCAGCGTCGTTACACAGTCTACACTTGTAACCATGATTTTTTATATTTTTATTCCAGATTTTCAACATTGTCATTTTGCACACCACCTTATGAACAGTACAGCTGTCATTTTTCACATCCTGCCCAAAACATGTTTTCACACCTGTGGGACACAACGGGCACAGTCACTGTGTGAAATCAACGTTCAGGACAGAGTAAGAAAATCACAGTGCCACTTTTCATGAGTGGAGGTCCCAAAATGCCTATGTTTAAGATCTGGTATAAAAAATTCCCCAAATAACTGCATTATGGGTGTGCGTTGCGCAGTTTCTATGCACACTTGTGACTTTACCAATTTTTTTATATTTTCACTCCAGATTTTCAACATTACCATTTTGTTACACCTCCTCATGAACAGTACAGCTGCCATTTTTCACATCCTTTTTAAAATATGTTTTCGCACCTGTGGCATCAAATGGTGCAGTCGCTGTCCAAAATCATCTTTCGACTAATGAACTGATAGTGTCACTGTTCATGCAGTGGGGTCACAAAAAGCCCATGTTGAAAACTTGGAGTGAAAATACCAAGAAACGCCCAGGGCATTAGGGTTTTCGACCATAACACCCTACCCTGTAGGGGACTGATTGGTGTCAGGAGTGTGACTTGGGACTGTCGACAGTAATGCCCACACCACTCCACCCCCACCCTGCAGCCAGTGACAGGCATCAAGGTGTGCCTTGGACTCTTCGGCCCCAAAGTTCACCCCATTCTCCTATACTGTACTCATTTCAGTGTATTTCCTTATGGAGTGGGGTGAGTATAAAGCCCGAACACCCCAAGGCACACCTCAACACTTGTTGGTGTCTGCAGGGTAGGGCGAGGAGAAATGGTATGAGCGTTATGGGCAATGACCCAATGGCACACCCCAATGCCTACCTATCTCTGCAGGGTGGTGATGGGGTTGGAGTCAGTTCAGTACTTTACTGCCATTCCTATTCTGCATCTGTCTGACTCCTGCATTTCCAATGCTAATGCCAGCAAGTAAACATTTGGCATTGACAAATGCTTCTTTCTATACCTTCCTGTGTATCTACCCTGTTACATACATGCATACATAACAGTTGGTACAGGTAGAAACAATACAGCCTTTACAGTGATGCAGTACCCAATAAATTACAGCTTGAGCCCCCATTCAGAAGCCCAGGCCAGGCATAGAAAAGGAGTTACGGTATAGAACAGTAACATTCTGTCTGACTGGGAGGCTGATTCCAGATAATATATAGCAATGTAGTACAATTGATCATTATAATTAATGCATATTCGCAGATGGCACGAAGGTAGGTAATAGGGTGGATACGCTGGGGGGAGTTGAAAAGTTGAGGGAGGACCTTAGAAAACTGGAGAAATGGTCTGGAGCATGGAAGCTGGGATTCAGTGCAAAAAAGTGCCGGATCATGTACATAGGGCACAAGAACTCAAGAGCAATTTGCAAACTAGAAGGGGAGGTACTAACAGTCACAAAGCAGGAGAGACCTGGGAGTTATAGAAACATAGAAGTTGACGGCAGATAAGGACCACAAGGCCCATCTAGTCTGCCCATTTCTTTTTCTACCTTATGAATGTGCCATCGCCCTTTGCTGTCAATGGCCTAGCTATTCATACTCACTTGTATTGCTCCCTTATGTCTATCCCATGCCTGTTTGAAGCCCTGTACTGTATTTATATCCACCACTTCTTGAGGTATGCCATTCCATGCATCCACCACCCCTTCTGTGAAAAAGAACTTCCTCACATTACCCCTTAATCGGCCTCTCTGTAATCTCATGCTGTGTCCTCCTGTCCTGCTATTTTTCTTATTTTATCATTTTGGATGCCCTAAAAGAGGCTAGGCAGGGTGACAAGGTGGCACAGAAGGCTAGCTGGATGTTTGGATGCACAGGGGAGAGGTATCACAAGGAGAATGAGGAAGGTCATTTTGCTCCTGTATAAGTCACTGGTGAGACCACACCTGGAGTACTGCATCCAGTGTTGGAGGCCCCATCTGAGAAAGGACATAGACAGGGTGGAGGCAGTGCAGAGAAGGGCAACTAAAATGGTGCAGGGCCTGCAAGAAAAGACTTATGAGGAAAGACTAAAATAATTAAATTATGCATTCCCTTGAAGCAAGGAGGGAGAAGGGGGACATGATAGAGACATACAAATACCTCACTGGTGTAAACAGAGAACAGGAAGGAAGCATCTTCCAAAGTAAGAAACGTTCCAATACAAGGGGGCACAGTGTGAAGTTGGGGGGGCTCAGGGGCAACATAAAGAAATATTTTTTACACAAAGAGGGTTGTGGATGCTTGGAGTGGCCTACTAGAGGAGGTGGTTGGTGCTAAAACTGTCACAGGATTCAAGAAGAAGTGGGACAGACACAAGGGTATCCGGGTGGGGAGAATGCTCTTAAGTTCAGTTTGTGAATCAGACTTCATACTAAGTAGTGATAAATATGGCAGACTAGGTGGGCCAATAGGTCCTTATCTGCTGTCAACTTCTATGTAGCTATGTAATTAAGAGACAATGAGTCAACTAGTAGATAAATGCCTCGGAAATGTGTCTGGTGGACTGAGGCCAGATATAAAAAATTTTATAGTATAAAATAGAGAACTGTTGAAACTTTATTCACCTATATTTAAAGAAATATTTCTAGCACACTTTGGCAGTGAAGGGGCTACTAAGAGATCTGTCCAGTTCCTTTTCTGTCAGATGTGCATCCCTTTCTAACTAGTCTAAATTGTTCCTTCTTGGTGGTCCACTCATTTTCTTCCCCCTCACCAAGTCTCTGCAAGTGCCACTAAGAAAGTGGTCTTCCAAATTCAGGAGGCTCTCGAGCGCAATCATTTTGCTGGGTGTGATTCTTATACTGGCCTGTATTCAAGTGGAAATTGTGCCTCATGCTGCCCCTTTGGACTCCTCTTCTGGTGCTATCTAGCCCTGTTGTCTTTCCCTTGCTAGCAAATCTCCCACAGATAAAACAGAAAACAATATAAAATAAATGTATGGCTGGTCCACTGGTGCCATTGAAGCGCTCTGCACTCCCATGTGGGTAACTGGGGATTGCCCTGTGAGTCCCACCCAGTACCCTTGGCCAGTGATGACTGGGACTGCATTGCAGAGGCTGCGCTTGGTGACTAGGGGTGAGGGTTGGTAACTTCACTGTACTTGATGGCCTCTTGTCACAAACCCACTCAGCAGGTCACAGTGCCAACCTCCGAGTGCAGTATTGTGAACAGGTAACAGAACAGCGTGACCCTCCTGTCTGCTTGTGGGTCTGAATCACCTTTGGTCTCCAGTTCTGGGGGGATTCAATCTGTGAATCTTATGCTTAGCGTACCCAAATGTACAGGCTCAGATAATCTGCTCTTCGGGGAGTGCCAGATATCTTTCGCCTAAGGGCACCTAACCAGGTATCCAAAATGAACCCTTAAAACTCTATAAAAGACCTTAAGTATATTCTTTCCTTTTCCCAGTTTAGTACTCCATCAAGCTTTGAACAGTTTTAGTCAGTCTTAATCGTCTATACTTCACATGCAAAAGAAAGAACTTCAGAGACACACCAGTTAGTCTCTTTAATATAAGACGTTTACTTAAAAATGGATAAAAATATACGAACATACGAAATTTGCCAGCAGATAAAGGCCTAGAGGTCTATCAAGCCTACTCGAATGTGCAGCTAGCACCCCTTCTTCTGCAGCTGCCCCTCCCTTCCACCCTTCCCCTTCATTAACCCTCCCCCTTGTCCTGTCTCATCCTCGTTTGAAGCAGTCCACTGTTCTACTGCATACCACTTCAGCAGGTAACACATTCCACCCAGCACCACCCTCTCTGTAAAAAAAGTGTCTCCTCATCTCCCTCCTGAACCTTCCTCACTCCAGTCTCATTTCATGGCCCCTGGTGGCCCTCCCTACTTTGAACAGCCCCTCTGTACCCGTCTTGTTTATTCCTTTCATGTATTTAAAGGTTTCAATCATGTCACCCTGTCTCTCCTCTCCTCCAGTGAGCACATGTTCCAACTCCTTCAACCTCCTCTCATGATAAGTCCCCAGCCCCTTGATCATCTTTGTCGCTCTGCGCTGCACCCCCTCCAGTAACTTAATGTCCCTCTTCAGATACGGACGCCAGTACTGCACACAGTACTCCAGGTGTGGTCTAACTAATGACCTATACAGTGGCAGACTCACCTCCTCCCTCCTCGAGGATATACCCCTTGCAATACAACCCAGCATTTTGTTGGCCTTTGCAGCTGCCTTTCTACATTGTGCCAAGTGTTCATTGACCCTGTAATGAGCACACCCAGATCCTTCTCCTCCTCATTCTGGGCTAGCTGCACTCCCCCTAGCTGGTAACTCCTCCTTGGGTTCTTCATCCCAAAATGCAGCACCTTGTACTGTTTGGCATTAAAGCCCAGTTGCCAGGTGTCTGACCAGGTTTCAAGCTTTTCCAGATCATCCTGCAACCCCTGCCATCCCCCTAGGTCATCCACCACCGCGCCTATCTTGGTATCATCAGCAAACAGACTGATCTTGCTCTTGATGTCCCATGATATGTCTGCAATGAATATCCCAAACAACACTGGTCCCAACATTGAGCCCTGTGGAACACCGCTCGTCACTGCCCTTGGGTGTGAGAGCTCCCACCCACCACCACCCTCTGTTGCCTTCCTGCAGCCAGTTCCTACCCATCTCACCAGCTTTGCACCCGCCCCTGTGCCTACTAACTTCCTTCCCAGCCTTCCATGTGGCACTGAGTCGAGTGCCTTACTGAAGTCCAGATACAGGACATCCACTGCATGGCCCCTGTCCAGTTGCCTAGTTATCCAGTCATAGAACTCGACCAGGTTGGTTTGGCAGGCTCTACCATGTATGAAGCTATGCTGTCTGCTGTCCTGTTGTCCTTTGGCCTCTAGGAGGGCCACCAGCCTCTCCTTCAGGATAGTCTCCATTAGCTTACCCACGATGGATGTGAGGCTCACTGGTCTGTAGTTTCCCGGTTCATCCTTGGGACCCCTCTTGTGGAGGGGCACCATATGAGCCATCCTCCAGTCCTGAGGTACACACCCCGAATGTAGTGAGGCATTAAATAGGTCTCCCAAAGGTCCTGCAAGGACCTCTGCCAGCTCCTTCAGTACCCTGGGGTGGATGCCATCTGGGCCTGGTGCCTTATCCACCCTCAGTGCCTTCAAACCCTCTCGAACTCTGCTCTCCATGATTTCCCTATCTGTCACCACTTCCCACCCTGCTTCTGCCATTTCTCCCACATTGGGTGTCACCCCCCTCTTCTCTTTAGTAAATACTGAGCAGAAGTACTCATTTAGTGCTTCCGCCTTATCGCACCCTGCTTCCACCCAGCCCCCCTCCTTCCTAATCTTTACTATGTGGCCCTTACAGCTCCTTTTCTCCCTGATGTACTTAAAGAAGTCCTTCTGCCCCTTCTTAATACCTTGTGCCAGCCTGAGTTCCATAGATGCTTTGGCTCCCCTTACTGCCCTTGTCACTTCCTTGATTCTGTCAAGTACTCCTCCTG
The DNA here is from genome assembly GCA_016271365.2 of Neoceratodus forsteri. Taxonomy (NCBI): domain Eukaryota; kingdom Metazoa; phylum Chordata; order Ceratodontiformes; family Ceratodontidae; genus Neoceratodus; species Neoceratodus forsteri. Next base: position 90,450,994 of record JADMNL010000022.1, read on the forward strand.
TCCCTCCCCTCTCCTGTTTTCTTGTACTTCCCTAATGGCAGCTGTTTTCCCTCCTTACCTTTTCCATGACCTCCTTGCTTAACCAGATCGGTTTCTTAGCCCTAGCCTTCTTGCTTTGGGCTTTGCAGCAGGTTTTGGTGGCCTCCACTATCCTCAGCTTTATGAGCTCCCACCTCTGGTTAGTGTCCATACTAGATTGAATTCTGGCCAGGTACTCTTTTACCACTTCTCCCATCCTCCCAAAGTCAGCCCTCCTGAAGTCCAGCACTATTGTGCCAGATTCCACTCCTTCCTTGCCCATATCTGAGTGGTGGTCACTCCCTGACAGCGGTTCCTCCACTGTAAGTTCTCTCACAAAGTCCCCATTTGCCAGCACAAGGTCAAGGGTACTCCCTAACCTGGTTGGTTCACTGACCACTTGCAGCAGGAAGCTGTCCTGGAAGGCGTGCAGCAGTACCTGCTCCCTTCTGTTCCTGGTTGTTGGGGTGCTCCAGTCCACTCCTGGCATGTTGAAGTCCCCACAATCACCACACTACCCTTCTCGCAGGTCCTCCTGATCTGTCCCGCTGGTTCCCTGTCTAACTCCTCCATCTGAGATGGTGGCCTGTAACCACTCCCATTCTAAGAATCCTATTCTTGGAATCCTGGATTTGCATCCAAAGTGACTCCATACTACCCTCCTCCCCTTCCTCCCTTACACACTTCAGTCCTTCCTTCACATATAGTGCCACCCCCCCCTTCCCAATCACCCTGTCCCTACGAAATAACCTGTACCCTGGTACAGACAGGTCCAAGTCATTGTACTGGGTGGCCCATGTTTCCATGATGGCTGCAATGTCCACCTCTCTCTCTGCCATGAGAACCTGTAACTCTGCAGTTTTCCTCCCAAGGCTCCTAGAATTAAGGATAACCACCTTCCACCCTTCCCCCCCATCCTGCCCTCCTTTCCTAGCATCACCAACAGTACTTGCCATTTGTCCTTTGTCACTGTTATGGGGGTAAGCTCATATGGTTTCCCAACCTGTGGTCTTTGCATATCTCTTCCCAACTGCCACCCCCACTCCTAGTTTAAATTCCCAACTTCCTCTATGTACTCCTCCATCCTCTGTTTCAACACTTTCTTTCCCTCCTCACTCAAGTGTAGTCTGTCCTTGGCATAGAGACTACTGTCCTCTCAGGTCCCTCCCCACCCCCAAACAGCCCATACCCTTTAGCACAACACCAGGTTCTTAGCCATCCATTAAATTCCTCTATTCTCAGCTTTCTTGTTGTGCTTGCCTTTGGCACCGGAAGTATCTCTGAAAAAGTTACTGATCTTCCTGCCCCCTCACGTAATTGTGCTAGTTCCTCAAACCTCCTCTGGACTGTATCTACTGTCTTGTCAGCAAGGTCGTTTGTCCCAAGATGTATAATTAAATGAGGCTTGTCCCTACCCCTTCTAGCATATTTCAGAACAGACTGTCCCACCCTTTCCGCTGTCATTCCTGGCATGGCCTCCACCCAAATGCGACTATATGTAAAATGTAAACACATAACACTATGTCACAAAACATACAATCACTTAAAAGAAAAGCAAAGAAACTCCAGACAGACTCCTACCAATATATAGTTAGACCTTTTCTATCTAACGTATACCTCTACAAGTGCCTTTAATTAGATCTGAGATCTTGTTTCTAAGAGCCCACAAAGAAATGTGTCTCAACATCAGACACAGAATAGCTTAAGCTGTCTCTCAAGTACACCCCTTCCATGATGTCACCTAGCCCCTCCTTGTTAAATATACAAAAAATAATACACACAGGATGTCCTATCAGGAAGTATATTAAATAAGGTGACATCATTAAAAACTCATTTCCCAATATGACTCTTTGATCTTGAGTGGTTTCCTGCTTCCCCAAGGATCAAAGGATATTTTAATTTCCCAGTTTCAAAGGCAGGAGGCCATAAACACAGCCATAAAATGCAACTCCTCTAAAACATCATAAAGGTTTATGATCCCTATACCCTGGCAACTGGTCAGCTCCAATTAAGTCAGATAAACAGGAGACCCTTAATTATGTCTGTCTAGTCTTTAATTACCCCCTGGTTTCAGGTTAATATCCTGTAGCTGAAACCTTGGGGAGCGGGGGTCATCCCAGGAGCAAAGGATGTCCCATGACAGACAATCACACACTGCATTTTTATATTATAAAATTATAGAGCAATCATAACCAGCTGGCCAAGCGTCAAACCTCCTACAATGAGCAATGGCTGGCCTTGGGTACTGCAGAGGCAGCATTTACTGACTAGGAGGAGTGTTGGTGACTTTGTTGCACTAAGGATGGGCCTTGAATATTTCAGTTGACCAGGTGATGTCCAGCTCACTGCCCCAGGTTTGGCATTACATTGAAGTATGCAGAGATTGGGTGTCACTGCAGATGGGACTACAAGGAGGAGGAAAAAGGTTCTGATTGAATCTTGATGCCACAATACCTCCCAAGTGGCCAGCCCCACCATGCTTGACCATGTTTCCTTCCCAGTGACTCTCTGAGCTAGCATCAAAAGTCCAGCACATTTGGGTTCTTGACCTGCTGGGGATGGACTTTCCTCATAGGGTGGAGGGGCTGCCCAGAAGTCCTGTGTTGAAAAAGGAGGAAAGGATCTGTGAGTCTGGTGGGCAGGGGCATATGTCAGCATAAATGTTGCAGCAGAGAGGAGAACAATTAGTGGCGGGGATAAACATAGAAATATAGACAGGAAAGGGTAGAAAAAGACAGCTGGAGTTTTGTAATTATTTGAATTGCCACAAATTGCATGTGCGTCAAATATATGATATGATCAGCTGATTTTACTGTGTACAAGTGTGGGAGTGCTTTGATTCAGTAACAGATGGATGGCCATAGAGGAGGGCTAGTTGTGTTGGTCACCTTCATTGTCATGTTTTAGAAGAACTGGGTATGGGATGGGGAGGGTTGGATGAGGGTATGCTGATAGTGTCAGGGAGGGGGGGGATTTGTATTTTACAACAAAGTAGCGGAACAGATGGCGGCCGATCATGGAGCCAGGCAGGTTGTGCCAGTCGCCTGTCGTAGGAGTTTTTTTTTTTTGTTACAAAAAATATGAAATTATGTGTTTGAAGGGGAAGAGTGTATACTGTGATTCCAGCAGAGGGTGGTGGATGACTTGTGTTAATGAAGATAAAAGATCTTGTAAGGAATCTGGTAGAGGAAAAGGTAATGACATTCAATCAGGTTGTGATATTGATGGGGGGGGGGGGCCTCCTCCAGTAGTATAGCCCCGATTACTGAAATTAATGCTAACAGTTCAGAAGGCAATGAAAATAAAACTCCTCCTCACATGGGGATGGACTGAGCTGATGTTTCTCAGTCTGAGTGTAAATCTCCCACCCAGCAAAGCAAAGTGGCACAAAATGCTAAGCTTGGGGAGGAAGCTCCATCAAGATGGGCTGTACAAATTCTTGCCAAGCTAGCTACACCACAAGAAAATGTGGACAAATTTAAAAATATTCCTGAGAATGGGCAAAGTATGAAGTTGGGGAGGTGGACACAATAGAAAATAAAATGGATGATATATCAAAAAGAATCACCCATTTGGAGAGTAGGGAAACACAGAAGACAACAGGAATCTGGTGGTTCCCGAAGTGAAGAGCCTTAAAATTCTGATACAGCAGAATACAGCAAAGCAGGATGACAAGAAAAATAGAGTGAGAAGAAAAGAAAACTGAGGATATTTGGTGTCTTGACTAAACAGGAAGGAGACGAATCTTTAAAGGTTATCATGTCTGGTTTGTTTGGCAAATGAGTAAGTCAATCTATCTATCGTGCCCCTTATTTGGGTGGGTGTGTCCATCATTGTTTGTAATCTGAGAGGATGGTAATGATCCACAGTCCAAGTGACTCCCAGGGGGTATTGTTACTTGATGGGAGTGCCGAAGGTAACTTGCACCAGTTTAACCCTCTTTATTTCCAGCTTCCAGGCCTGTGTTACACAATAAAAACACTGTTAATTAGTTGAATTCTGCTTCTGTGTGTGCACCAGTTTTGTGTAACCTGACTTGAATTGTCAATTGGTGAAGGTAACAACTATTTTGTTGGTCCCCAGCGGGTGGTCCAGTCCAGTGTAGGGAGGTGGGTAGGTACTGCATTCCAGAGTGTGGTACTGTTCACAACAACAAGGACACTTATTCTCTCTGGCTGGCGGAATTGCAGTATTTATTTGTTCTGGGACACCTCCCCCTTCTGCAGGAGAAAGAACAAACCAAACTCCTCAATCAGGCAGGCCCTGTACAGTCAGCAGGCAGGGTCGTGAACCCAGACAAAGCAACCCAGGGGTCACACATAATTTACAAAAACAGTCCCCTAGCGTCTCAAATGAGGCATGGTACCTGGTGTCTACTGTGGGTGTGGCTTGTCTACCGCTGCTCAGCTCCCCACCTTAGGTTACTGCTTTTCATTTTTCCACCTGGCACTCCACTCTCTGCTTTCCGGCCACTCACCACTGTCTGATTGCTCCACTGCTTGCCATCGTCTAGTCCCTCTGCTGCTCAACATTGTCTGATCAGTCCCTCTGGTGGGCCCACACCCAAACTATATGGACATCAGGTACCCCACCTATAAGCTAGGGCTGCTTCTAGCTATATCACTAACTAATTGGGCATAAGATGAGGAACACAGGCATACCCTGTCTTGCACTAACCCCTACTTCTATCTGATTATGTATGGCCCTGTTTTATATGGAGGAAAAGGAAGATGGGGACCAGCTCAACTAAGGGGGAGAAGCTGGTTACCACCACCACAACCTAGATGAACTGATGGAAGTCAACCACACCTTTGTGAGATATTCACTGAAGCAACAACGAGCCCTTTTCTGGGGAGAAGGCACCCATTTCAGGGCAATGTACTCTCATCAGTGCCACACACCCCTGCCTGGCCTCCCCTCTGTGCCTTCCCTCAAGGTAGGCTTAATTTCTTTGGGATGGTCATCTCCTTATGGCCCTCTTACTGAATCCTACACCTTACCCTTGAAGCTAAACTCTGCTGCTCTCAGAGCATCTTGGGTTCTCCTCCGGTGATTGAAACACTCAAGAAAACTCTCAGGGTGAGGGGCACTTCGCTCCTTCCTCACCTGGGCTCACTGCTCAACCACACGATGCTTCAAAAAGGCACCACTGATGCACAAAAACCTATAGTTCTTTAATTATAGCTGCCACACTGTTGGTAATCCAAAGCACTTACCACAACTAGTGCTCCTGCACCCAGCGTTCTGATCCCAAGTCAGACTGTTGCATTGTTGAAACGAACTGAGAGAGAGCGAGAGAGAGAGAGAGAGAGAGAGAGAGAAAGAGAGAGAGAGAGAGATGGAGAGGGAGAGAGGGAGAGAGAGAGCAAGTGGGCACTGAATTGCATAAGGGAATTTTTTGTGTGCGTCCTCACCATGCTCCAGCAATGGATCCAAAGGTCAGCCAGTCACAGAGAGCCACCAGCAAAAGTGTGACCATGTGACAAAGAGGCTTCCCCTTGCCAAACACCAGGCACTGAATGCTGGGGGCACCAACCCCTTACATTACTCTGATAGACTGTGGTTTGTTTTTTTTGGCATAAATCAAAGCTCAACTACAAGAGCCTTTAAGTCAGTGAAAGCGATTTAAGTTTTATTTTTTTTCTCATATGTGATTCTGGGCAACCACTGTGATGCTCGCTTCCTCTCAGTCTGTATGACTCAGTTGTGCATTCATCTCACACTCACCAAAGAAAGCACAGTATACTAGTAACTCAAACCAGCGTAAATAAATTACACAGACAAGAAAGGTTCTGGGTGCTTATAAGGAGAGTCGTGCAAATGACTGGTGTGGGATTTTTAAAATAACAAACGGGCTGTGTGAAATACTTTGAATGGGAGGGGTGAAGATACCACCAATAGAGCCATATTTCACTCCTAGTGGCACCCAGATGCAGATGGACTAAATTTTACATGCATTTGTATTCATAATCTTTATTTTAAAATTGCAATTGTGTTTTTAAAGAAACCCTATTTAAGCTCCCTTTCATTTTGAGGGGCTTGCCTTGTAGGATCATGAGCCCCTGTTTCTGCCTCCTCAGCCTCCATACCACAAGTTTTCATCCTCCAGATCCCTCCCCCCTTGTAGAGACTGAATGGCCAGGGGACCAGCAGGGCAGCAGCAGTCGGACAGAAGCCCCATGCAGCAATCAAGCACGAGCACTACCCAGCATCTCTGCAGATGGCGCCACACAGCCCACCTATGTTCTCGGCCTTCAGGACTGGTCAGTTGGGCCAAGACTGGGTGAGTAGCACCATCAGGTGCATATGCAAAGCCCACTAACTCCAGGACAGGCAGTGCGGTCGAGGAAGACTGGAGAGGCACACCACTAGAGAAGTCAGCATGGTCGAGCATGTGCAGCAGCTTGAAAACAGAGCTGGAGCTCCATGTGAAAACTGGGCTGTGAGACTGCAACTAAAAGGGGTCCTGGCTCAAGAGAAAGAACCAGAGCCACACCGAAGAGGATCAGTGCTACTGGGTGCAGCAAAATGCTGTTTCCCTGTCCCAGGATGGACAATGGGGTGGGGACAAAGAACAGCTCAGGTGCACATGTGCCAGCCGTGCAAAAAAAAAGTGACTCAGCATCCGTCTCGCTCAATGGAGCCCTGACTCCCAAATGGGTGAAGTGCCCCACCAATGAGCAGTTTGCTGGCCTAAGGGCAGGCAGCAGGCCAGGACATGAAAGTAACAGCCCCCAGAAGGCTAAAGGGAAAGCAGCATCAAGCTGCTAAAAGTGGCACAAAATGTAAGCAAACATGGTGGTGGCCATGTATCCCTCAAACCCTCCAACCCCACAGAGACTGCTGGGAAAGGGTTGGAAGTGCAGCTGCAATTATGCCTGTAAATTTGGACCAATCAGGAGCCTGCTTTGTTCCCCACTTTCCAAAAAGAACCAGAGCAAGAACTAAATAATGTTCAGGTATAGTTTACTGCACATCAAGTGTAAAACGGTGTGTGCAATAAACCATAACTGAGCATTTTTCAGTTATTGCGCTGGTTCTTTTTGGAAAGTGTATATTGTGTTGTATTATCAGTTGTATCTAAAACCAACACTGAGCGCACTGCGACTTTGGAGGACTGGTGCCTTGTTCTCCGGCCTTTATGCAAGCCCTGCTCGGTTCTGTGTCAGCATCCAGGTATCCCATATTGCTACCTCAGGTGGAGGCCCAGCACCACATTTAGGCTTGCATATACCCAGTGTAGCACAACTTTGGGAGACCCAGGTCGGCCCCCTCAGATGGTGGGATGAGGTGAATCCAAGGACAATGGACAGTTACTAAACCTAAAAAAACTATTTTAGAAGCGCAAGAAAACACTACAGGGTGTGTGTAGTAGTGTAATTACCACTTTTCCAGAGGGGCTGAAGGCATTTGGCCCCTTACTACACCCCTGGGCATGCGATAAGCACTACTACCCGGCCTCACCCTTCCATGACTTATTGCTTACACCAATTCCGTGGTTTGATTGTGCAGGAACTCTGCTCTCCCTCCTTGTACAAAACTGTAGGAGAGTACGGGATGCTGACTGTTATTTGGGTGGGGGGTGCTTAACGATAGGTCAGGTGGTCTAGGTAGCTCATGACTAGTTTGCAGAGGAAAACTTAGGGAACTTCAGAGGGAAGGGGGCTTGAGCCCCACAACCCCTTCCAATAGTCATCCCCATGAGAGAGTTCCTGTGTTTGAGGCTGGTTCTTCCAACCAAACATATCATGGCTATGTCAGTACACTCTTTCTTCTTGAACTTTACCACAGGTCTTACTATTCTAACTGAACCACCACAGATCACCACAGTTCGTTATATATAACCTGGCAGGCAGTGTTGCAAAAATATTAATTATGGCAATCTGGAATAAAACTCCTACCTAGTGCCATGCCGGGAACATCAGGCAAGACATACTGCTGTAGTCCGCCACCAAACTGGCACCACCAGTGGTGCTGTTTAGGAGCTTTGGGGTGTTCTGAGCTCCTATGTCCATGACAGAGGGATTCCCTGATGAAGCGGTGATTTGTTTCTGAAGCATTTGTTTGGACAAAACAGCCACTATCAGTTCCTGCACCTCTTATTACCTTTATTCAGAATGCCAATGGAGAGTTCTAACACCTAGACAACAGATGACGGTCCCCCAAACATTTCCATTTTAACCACTGCATGAACTTGTGTGTATCTGTATACACACATACCTTGCAATTTCTTAACCTCGCTCAGCTCCTGCTTGATCTAAAAACCTCTCAACTATCTCTCAGGGATGTTTCTCATTTTGCCTCAAAATGTACCTCTGTCCCTCCTAAAATTTGTGTTTCCATGATTGAACAGTAAGGATCGTCCGTAAGAACAAAATTATGTCCAACCTTAGCATTACAGGCTTGTTCTTCAGAAAATGTATTTTACACTAAGCCCCTTAGAACTGGGCATCCAGTCGGAGCCTAGGGACTCTCTGCTTCTGAGGGCAGCACCAAAGACAAGGCGCTTCATCAAAGTGACTCCAGTCCATATCTTGGCATATGGTGTCATTCCTGCTCCAGCCTGTTTCGGATCAGGAAGGGGTCACGAAATGCCTCCTGTTTTCACCCCCCCCCAAAATAGATGATCGCAGTGGCTCCAAAGCTGGAGTCAGGTCCCAGCTACCATCGGGACTCTCAGGCCTAAGAACAGGACATCCAGTTGGAGGGACTATGTGTTCCTGTGGGCAATGTAAAGACAAGATGCCTTCTTCAAAGTGACTCCATCCCATATCTTGGTGTGCGGAGCCATTCCTGCTCCAGCCTGCTTTGGATCAGAAAGGGGTCACGAGGGACTACCTGTTTCCAACCCCCTCAATGGATGATCACCATGGCTCCAAAGCTTGGGTCAGGTTCTAGCTACCATTAGGGCTCTCAGACCTTAAAACAGGCCATCCAATTGGAAGGACTCTTTGCTCCTGTAGGTAGTGTCACTTCTCATCTAATAAAGCCAATATGCCCTAGCAATCCTCTGCATTGCAGTCAGGAGCACACGACCTTGACCACAAACTCCTACCTCTCTTCACCTCTGCCATTGTCCTTCCCATCACCCACTTCCTCAATCACTCCTTGTCACTTGGCTGAATATCCAGTCTTTGGATGCAGGCCTTCTGTCAACCCCCTTCTCAAAGAGTGAGACCCTGTGGTCGCAGATTCTCATTACTGTATATACTTTACCTTAAATTCTATATATTCAATAACCACACCCAATGGTTATTCCAATAAACTCAGTTTATTGTCTGTACACACGTGTGGGAGCCTCGGCTAAAGGCAAGAGCTCCTCGAACAAAGGTTTACACAGTATTTTATAGCACTTCTTATCTTAAAAACACACCAACATTTCAGTGTAAGGTAATCATAGTTTCTTAGCAATAACAGAAAAACAGTTTCATATGCGTCAGGTACTTTTCCACTGGCCTCATTTCATCACTGCTTAATACATACACCTGGGTCAAGCTGACCTAATAGAAACAATGAGTTTCACTCACCCATGGTACTGTACAGCTTGATTTCAATGTGACTACATGTTCTTATCTCTGCTTCTTGCCCAACCCTGCCCAAGCTGCTATCCAGGCTGGTACCATCAGTTCTGTTCAGCTTTATCTAAACTGCTATTTTTCACAACTTTAAGTAACTGGTTTCAGCCAGCATGAGCTATTGCCTTCTGCTTGCCTTGCAATTCTTACAAACTTATAATGACCCTTAGCTTCTACTCAGACCTGGCTATATTCAATTACACTAGCAGCTTATATATTATAATCATAATATATATATATGTTGTAACACACTTTACTTTATATGTAATCCACTCTATATGTATGCATAAAAGAAAGACATATATATATATATATAAAAGAAATTCCTCCACAACCCTTCCTCCCTGGCAACCACAGTCCAATCTCCCTCTCTGGCTAAATATCAACAATAAACAGATATAGTACCAGTGGCCCCACCCACCAAAAAAATGCTGCTTGAAAGTCTACAATTAATTTTCATTTTTTTGTTTTCATACCGTGTCTTCATTCCATCATTTTAAGGTTTCAAAGGGGTTCTTGGTCTCAATTCTGCCAAATCACAGTAAACCTGACCACCACCAAGGTGACACCCTCATTGGTCAGGTATCTACACTTTAAATTTTAACATGCCAATATGCTGAGATCCCATTGTTTTCTCTCTTTCTTGTGTGGAAACCACTCTCTGGCTTCATCTTTTGCATAGAGTGCTCTGGCCCACATGGGAGCTCACTAATTAGAAGGCCGCACCGCCCTTGTTTTAAATGCAAAGTTAAAGGTTTAGCAAGTTCAACCCTGACTAATACAGTGATTTTATCACTTATCTTACACATTCTTCTTAAATATTTACAGGAGTGCTTCTGGTGTCTGGTCAAAATCGAAAAATTATAGTACCAGTACCCCCCCCAGCCAAAAAGCTGCTTGAAAGCCTGCAATTCCTTTACATTTACATTAATTCAGGTTTCTTACGTTATCTTCATTCTATTCACTACTCACTCCTGCAGCTACCGCTGATCCTAGGCTAATCCTACTGTTCGTCCCTCCACACTACCCCTTCCCCCTATTGCCCTGGTATATTAATGCACTTTCCCTTTATATTCCCCCACTGTACTCGCATTCTCCTTTCCCTCCCTCATTTTGCTGCCAGTTGCACTTTGTGGAACTATTGCTACTGATATGCTATCAGTATGGCATGATTTCTTTGTGCTTCCTCTCAACTGTCTACTGCATACTTACACAGAAACCTAGAGTCTTTCAACAGAAAAGGACTTCTAGGCCCATCCAGTCTGCCCCCTTGTATCTATGTGTTCCATCACCACTGACCCTAGTTGGTCACAGGTGTCACTGCTCCCCTATTCCTCTACCTAAAATGCCCATGTGCCTATCCCATGCATGTTTGAAGCGCCTCACAGTCCTCTTCCCCACCACCTCCTCTGGCAGGATGTTCCAGTCATCCACTACCCTTTCCATGAAGAAGTATTTCTGCTCATCTCTCCTAAACTTTCCCCTCTCTAGCTTCATTGCATGCCCCCTTGTTCCAGCACCTTCCTGTCTCTGAAATAGACCCTCCACTTGCACCTTGTTCACTGCTGTGAGGTTCTTGTAGGTTTCAATCACGCCCCCTCTTATTCTCCTCTCTTAGGGAGCACATGTTGAGTTCATGCAGCCTTTCCTTGTTTGGCTTTTCATGCAATCCCCTCACCATTTTGGTTGCTCTTCTCTGTACCACTTCCACCCTTTCAATGTCTTTGCGGAGGTGCAGCCTTCAGAACTAGTCACAGTACTCCAGGTGGGCCCTGACCAGTGAAGGATACAGTGGCAGCACCAGCTCCCTTCTACTAGAAAACCCTCTCCCAATGCAATCCAGCATCCTGCTAGCCTTTCCCACTGCTTTGTCACATCATCCAGCTACCTTGAGGTCTTCAGAGATGTTGACCCCTAGATCTTTTTATTGCTTGGTGACTGTAAGCTCCACTCACCCCATTTTATACACAACCCCTGGGTTCTGCAGTCCTACATGAATAACTTAGCAATTTTTGGCACTGAAACCCAGCTGCCACCCCCTAGGCCATTTCTCTAGTTTCCTCAGATCCCTTTGCATTCTCTCCACCCCTTCTTGAGTGTTAACCCTATTGCAAATTTTTGTATCATCTGGAGAGACACACCTTACCCTGAAGCTCCTCTGCAATGTCGCTTATGAAGACATCGAAAGAGGACGACTTGTTCCAGCACCAAACCCTGTATGGCACCCCACTAGTCGCTCTCTTATTGCCTGAGGGACTACCGTTTACCACTAACCTTTGCCTTCTATCCTTTAATCAGTTTGATACCCAACTTATCACTTTATCTCCCACCCCCCTGGCTGCTTAATTTCTTAAGTAGCCTCCCATGTGGCAGTGTCAAAAGCCTTACTGAAGCACTTTTTACTGTTTTATAATTGTAACATTACTGATGTAACTTAGTATTGCACTCTCCACATCCCCTTCCCCCAGCACACATCTGGAAACAAGCTGTTAGCTCAGTATGTTTTTTTTTCCTGTTCAAACTCTTTAAATTATCAATCAGTAAGAAACTTAGGCGCCGTCCCCAGCCACAGAAGAGGTGAATAAACAGACTGTACAAACGAAATCAACAAGAAAAACTGTTGAACTAAATAAAAAATAGCTGCCTGAGTGGATTTACCACCAGTTTGTTTTCTGATTTCTTTAAGCCTTGTGCCTTGTTTAGAATTTAAGAGGCACGAAGTTGAGAGTAATGCTGTACACAGGTTTGGCGGCCCCACACAGTATTAAGACTGGCCCCATAGCAGCTGAAGCACATTCCTGATGTTCTAAAGACAGCTCTGGATTTCCCCGAGCAGCTGGAGAGGTCAGCCCGGCCCTCTCTACACTCCCCCCCGTCTCCTTTCGTCACTCGCCCCGCCCCTGTCCGTTCTCCTCTATACTCACCCCTCCCTGTCACTTGTCACTCGCCCTGCCCACTTCTCTCTAGCGAGACACGAAGTCGTGACATCGTGCAAGGCGGAACTAGCTGCCGACCCAACTGAAAGTGAAAGCAGGTGCTAGTTCCACGGAACGAGAGACTGGCTGCCATTCGAGGGGGAGAGAACTCCCCTTCCCCCATATAGACATCTTTAATAATATCTTGATAAAACCAACACTAGCTGCAGAATCGGAGAGGGGCCCGAACCAGGGGTGAGTATACGTGGGAAACTGAACAGGTCGATGTCACGTTAGACTGTGTCGCTGCTGTAGTACCGTGCAGTCACTTCTCCAAATCTCAGTCATAGAGTACCGAGTAACAGCCCGTTTCCGGGCTACAGTAACGATCATACCTCTCTCAACTGTCCCTGATTTTCAGGGACGTCCCTGATTTGGCCTCAAAATTTTCCTTTGTCCCTCGTAAAATCTGTGTTTTTGTGACAGAACAGTGGGGATTAATAACACAAAATAATGTCAAACATTAAAGTTACAGACTTGTTTTTCTTCAGAAAATGCATCTTAACACACATTCCTTTATTCTATCAGCTTTCTGAGTGAATAGTACTAGTTTTTAAGATATGTCCCTGGTTTGGGGTCTTTATCCCTGATTTTATAAGCCTTTTCCCTGATTCATGAGGCAAGTGGTTGAGAGGTATGGTAACGATGACAGGAGTCCCGTGTCTTGATAATGTGTCCTCCTTGCCGCAGTCAAAATGGCCAGTCGTGGCCGCAGTCGATTGATTTAACCGGGACATTTATAAGCTGCCCCCATTTCAAGATTGATGCCTGTGTTTAGGAATTGGGGAGGCTGGGATTTCATGCTTAACAAAAGGGGGGGGGGCAGGGAGCATAGTAGCTGGCTGGCACCAAGCTTAAAGTGAAACACTGGAAAAGGCACAGCTCTAGGGTTACCATCTGTCCCTATTTTTGCAGGACAGTCCTGATTTGGGCAGCTGTGTCCTGCAAAAAAAAACATGAAAAATACTACATGTCCTGACATTAGAGCAGAAAAAATATTTTCTGACTTGACTCTGAATGCTGCAAAACAACATAATACCTTGACTAAAACACCTTAAAATGATATAAAACACTAAAAACAGCTAACAAAACTACAACAGTTAGTCTTAATTCTGATTATTTACTGAAAACAAGTCTGTTGCATTGGTCGAGATACATATTATAGTGTATGGTGGAATGTCGTTCTCCACCGAAATCCATCGTTCTCGAAACCGTGTAGTCACACAGTAGTGATGATTGCAGAGCAGCAGAACGATTTGTCTCACTGCACTGCGCACGTCACAAACCATGTCCTCGAGCACCATTTGACAGTTAGGGCTCATTCCCTTGACAGGACACTTAGCGTTAGCAGCAATGTCGGCGGCGGTATTTTCAAAACCACTTTCCGAGCGGGATACATTCATCATCGAGCAGGAGAATAAAAAGACGGCCAAAAAAAGGAGAAATTACATGCGGCAGATACATAGCTTCCTCAGAGACAACGAGGAACACAGGGCAATACATGACATTCCCTCAGAGAGCTAGACCCTGCTAGCCGATTTTACCTTTCTCTGCTCTTCCCCACAGATTTGTGAATTCCTGTTCGAATTGCTGCTGTATCATGTGAGTGTTTCAAAAGTTAAAATGTTAATCGTTACGACGTTCCACCATACACTATATAGAACAGTGCATGGGGAACGGTTGACAACAGGGCATCTTCCACCTCGTTGGCATTATGACGACAGATTACCTCTCGAGCTGCACTCTTGAGGTAATCCGTCATCATAGTGCCAACTCGGTGGAAGAATAGCCCTGTTGTCAACCCTTCCCCAGGCACTATCCTATATGTCCTGCGAAAAATCATGTTTCAATAAGAAATGTCCCACTTTGGGCTTTATAAAAGGTGGTAACTTTAGCTTTACCCAGGCACTACAGAAATTCCTGGCAAGTGCTTTCAGACAGTAACTTTTTTTTTTAAATTACTCTAATTGATTTTTTAGTGATTTAAACAGTGGCCTTCAACTTTCACTTTCTTTTGCTGGCAGCCACCATTTCATGAGTAGCAGAGAGCTTCCTGAGCTCACTTTATGCTAATATGTCCTGCCAACCAATAGCTGAGGTCAAACAGGCATATTAGCATACAGTGAGCTCAGGAAGCTCACTGCTGCTCATGAAATGACTGCCGCCAGCAACAGGAAGTGGAAGCTGTGGTAGCTGTTCTAAATCATTAAATAACATTTTTACTGTCTGAAAGCATTAATTGAGAGTTTCTGTAGTGTCTGAGGAAAGCTGTGTCTTTTCCATTGTTTCCCTTTAAGAAAAGACACAGAACAAGCATAGTCTCTTGATTTTTATTTATTGTTGACCGGGTAAGTGCACTAGACAAATTCTGCCTATTTTCAGGCACTACCCGGGGGAGGGCGATACAGATGAATGCCAACTGACTTTGAACTGTTGGTGGTATTTTAGTGAATGGGGGGGAAATTTAGCCTGGGCACTGGGGAAATTCCCCATCTCTTTTCAAGAAGTGCTATGGGATCTTTGACATCCACCTGAACAGGCAGATGGAACCTCGGTTTAACATCTCATCCAAAAGACAGCACCTCAGGAGTGCAGCACCCCACCCTCATACTGCACTGCAGTGATTGGGATATTAACCCAGGTGCTTGATGTGGGGATAGAACCCACAGCCTTCTGATCTCTCAGTCTCAGAGGCGAGTGTGCTACCTACTGAGCCACTGACACAACGCTATTTTCAGTCAGTCAAGTATACCTGTGCCAGTTTCACTGACCACTTATAATAAACTTGCTGGATTACAGAGTGGGATTTTACAGTTTTAATTATAAAATGGCAAGGAAAAAATCTAGAAATTTCAGTGGCTGTGAGATGTCACCTGACTGTGCATTAAATCCCTTTAAGAAAATGGGTTTGATATTTCCCTGTCTCTGATTGGTCGAGCCCCTTCCAAGGTAGGCACATGTATGGCAACAGAGACTGGGAAATAGATCCCATGAGTGCCAGGTGCCCCATTACCAGCTGGTACCACTGTCCCAGATTGGAATTCAATTTGAAACAGGAGCTGTTTTTTTATCTCTTGCTTAGCGTGACATTAGCTGCCCCCCCCCACTTAGTGATGCGAACCCCCCAGACTGTAGCAGTTTCTAGCCCAGCACAACCCATTTTTCATTCCCATCCAGCTGAAAGCACCATACACTCACGCTATGTTGTTGGCTGGGTTCCTGCCAGTGTTTATGATCCACCATGCCTTCCCCTGCTAACCATACAAACAGCGGAAACAGTACAAATTTACAGTACCTTATTTCAGGCACTATACTAAAACTGCCTTTCATCGGGTAATCAGGTTCATGTACACTGTCATAACAGGCTCCAGCTTCAAGGGAGATTATGCACCTGATCATTCGCATCTCCCAAAAGCCGCCCACTACATGACTGCCATTCTTCATCCTCCTGCCCGCTGTCTCTAGTGCTGCACGCTGGCAGCTTGTTTCCATCTGTGGTAGAGGAAATGAAAAAAAACTACTGCTTCTCTTATAGACTCACACTTACTGTTGTAGTGCTACCGCCAGTGGTCTTTTGTGATTTTTCTTTTCCTGTCCCGAACTTACAAGGAGGGGGGGTTTAAAAATACCACTACAACAAATTCTGAGCAGAAAGACTCAGAAACACAAGCGTGCCCTCTACTGGCAGGCATCCCAATAGCGGTACTACTTAAAGACAAAATAAAAAAAGTAACTTAAAATCCATTTCTACTAATTTTTTATGTTGTCTTGCGCCTTCGCAAGAAACATGTTGCGGTAACTTCGGAATAGCTGGTTTTGGAGGCGCAGTCCTGTTGTGGCCTGTGGCGCCACTGCTTTTTGGGACTGAGCTCCATGGCATGAATTAGATTGCATGCTGTCTATGACAGCAGTGCAAAAGCGTGTCCACCACCTTGAAAGGTTTTAGCCGCTGCAGTGAGGGAGCTCCACCTCATTGCAGGGCGTGCCTTTCCTGGTGTAAGTTTCAGTAAGACATGGCGGCTGTGCCGTTCGCCTTGCACAATCCCCAGAAAAGCCAACTTAGGGGGTGCCCAATCCTCCTGTCGGCATCACCCCCCCAACACTCTTTATTTGCCGACGGGATGCACAGTCCCCATTGGCTACAATCCCCCCTTCTCAATTCATCTGCTGACAGGGGAGCCCAATCCCTGTCAGCATCATCCCCTCCCCAGCACTCTTTATTTGCCGACAGGGTGCCCAGTCCCCATTGGCTACAGTCCCCAAAGCCCCCTGCAGGTGACACCCCCCATCCCAGTTCATTTGCCGATGGGGTGCCCAGTCCCCATCGGCTCCAGTCCCCTCCAAAAAAAACATGCAGAAGACATGCTGGGAGACCGCCCCAGCGTGTCAAATGTACCTGCAAAAACAAAAACCTTCCTGCAATGTTTTTTTCCCCCTGTAAAGTAGAAACTAGTCCCTCGCAGTCTGCAGCACCCTCCCCCAACCTGTGCCTACCCACTGCGTGCCCCAGCTCCCCACCGCCCCCCCCTGCCCCAAACTTACCTCCGGAGCGACGATCTTCTGTGGACTGGGAACACGTTTGCGCTCTTCAAAGCCAACTGCGAACTGAAGAAATGCCAGTATGTTGTATAATGGCATAAATAGGGTTTTTTCAACTTTGATGCATATCTCGGGCATTTTTGGGAATTTTGCTACCAAATTTTCAACATGGGGTTATTGGGACCCCTCCTCACGAATTCTGTTACTGTCATGGCGTTATTCAGTCTCTGAAGGTGATTTTGCGGTCACTGCGTGGAATCACCCTTCAGGACCGATTAACGAAACGACAGTGCCACTGTTCATGAGGTGGCCTCTCAAAAAGCCGATGTTGCAAATTTGGTGAAAAAAAATAGAAAAAATTACTTTTACGAGTGTGCGTTGTGCAGTTTCCACACACGCTCGTAACTTCGCGAATCTGTAATATTTTCACTCCAGATTTTCAACATTGGCATTTTTCCACACCTCCTTATTAACAGTACAGCTGTCATTTTTCACATCCTGGTCGAAATGTGTTTTCGCACAATTTCGGCGCAGAATAGCTTGGTCGCTGTGGGAAATCTGTGTTCAGGACAGAGTAAGGAAATCACAGTGACACTGTTCATGAGCAGAGGTCCTAAAATGCCTATGTTGAAAATCTGGTGCCGAAAGTCCATTAAATGACTGTTTTACTAGTGTGTATTGCGCAGTTTCCCCGCACGCTTGTAACTTTGCGAATCTGTAATATTTTCACTCCAGATTTTCAACACTGGCATTTTTTTACACCTCCTTATGAACAGTACAGCTGTCATTTTTTACATCCTGGCCGAAATGTTTTTTCAAACTTCCAGTGCAGAATAGCGTGGTCGCTGTGAGAAATCAGTGTTTGGGGCAGAGTAAGAAAATCACAGTCTTGCTCTTCATGAGCAGAGGTCCTAAAATGCCTATGTTGAAAATTTGGTGACGAAAGCAAAATTAAATGACTGTGCTATGAGCGTGCGTTGCACAGTATTCACGCCGCTTCGTCATTTTTCACATCCTGGCCGAAATGTGTTTTTGTACTTCTGGCACAGAATAGCGTGGGCGCTGTGGGAAATCAGTGTTTGGGACAGATTAGGAAAATCACAGTGACTCTGTTCATGAGCAGAGGTGCTTAAATGCATGTGTGGAAAATTAGGTGACAAACGTCCATAAAATGACTGTTTTACAAGCGTGCGTTGTGCAGTTTCCATGCACGCTCGTAACCTCGATAATTTTTAATATTTATACTCCAAATTTTCACCATTGTCATTTTTTCACACCTCCTTATGAACAGTACAGCTTTCATTTTCCACCTCCTGCCTGAACTATGTTTTCACACATCCGGCGCGCAGTCGCTGTAGAAGAACATTGTTCTGAACAGAGTAAGAAAATCACAGGGACACTGTTCATGAGCAGAGGTCCCAAAATGCCTATGTTGCAAATTTGGTGAAACAATTCCATAAAATGACTATGGTACAAGCGTGCATTGCGCAGTGTCCATGCACAGTCGTAAGTTCGAGAATTTGTAATATTTTCACTCCAGATTTTCAACATTGTCATTTTTGCACACCTTCTTATGAACAGTTCAGCTGTCATTTGTCACATCCTGCCCAAAGTGTAGTTTCGCACATCTGGCACACAATCACACAGTCGCTGTGGGAAATCAATGTTCGGGTAGATTAAGATAATTATAGTGCCAGCGTTCATGAGCAGAGATCCCAAAATGGCAATGTAAAAATTTGGTGAAATAATTCCACTAAATGACTGTGTTACAAGCATCCGATGTGCAGTTTTCACACACACTCGTAACTTCGAGAATGTTTAATATTTTCACTCCAGATTTCCCACATCGTCATCTCTTCACACCTCCTTATCAGTGGTGCAGCTGACATTTTCATGTGGTGCACAATGGCGCGGTCACTGTGGGAAATCAACGTTCGATACAGATTAACAACATCAGAGGGGCACTGTTCATGAACGGAGGTCCCAAATGCTTTCATGAGGTGGGGTCGCAAAAAGGCCATGTTTTAAAATTTGGAGTGCAGATACCAACACGTGGCCAGGGCGTTAGGGTTTCTCGCTATTATATCTCACCCTGTGCAGACTGACAGGCACCAGGGGTGTGTCTTTGGATTGTCTGCTGTACTGCTCACGCCATTGGTCCTCCACCTCCACCCTGCAGCCACTGACAGGCATTGAGGTGTGCCTTGGACTCTTCAGCCCCAAAGTTCAAAACATTCTCCTATGCTGCACCCATCTCAATGTACTTCCTTATGAAATGGAGTGAGCATAAGGCCAGATGGCCTCAACGCACAATGCGACACTTGTCAGACTCTGCAGGGTAGGGTGAGGTGAAATAGTATGAGCGCTATGGCCAGCGACCCAAATGCACACCCCAATGCCTGTCACTCTCTGCGGGGTGGGGTGGGGTTGGGTTGATGTTGGTTCTATACTTCACTGTTACTTCTATCATGTGTCTGTCTAACTCCTGCACTACCAATGCCAAAACCAGCAAGACAACATTCAGTGGATTGACAAATGCTTGTTTTAAATATGTCATCTGTAGCCCATTTTCTAAGCGCAGAGATACCCTCCAGGGTTGGCAGTATCGCTTATACCGGACCTTCCAAGAGCTGTAAGGTTCCTTCACCGCAGCCGCCTGGTCATCACTCACGCCCCTGGGCGGTCCAGTATAGCCCAATACTGCCCACCCTGTTGCCTATCATTGCTTTCATAAATGCACAGCCAGGTGCTGAATCTCATTTTCCTCCCTCAAAAGCCTATTTAGAGCTGTTTTATAAGGGTAATAAGCCCCTCCGGGGTGTGCATTATAGGATTTTAATGCACCTCCAAGGGCATAAGGACACTTGGCTTTTGGTCTTGTGCCTTACTACACCCCTGGGGCGTTCATTAAGCAAGCAGTAACACACAACGAGGTGTGGGTCATCTCCTGATAAGAGTATGCCTAGGTGTGCTATAAGGCACGAGGTGAGCCAGGTGCCTTATGTACCTGGGCGTGCTCATATCAGGAGATAACTCGCATCTTGGAGAGTGTTATTGCACTTGTAAAATGCCCCCCTAGAAGAAGGTCATAAAAAAATAATTCACCCAAGTGTACACAAAAACATGAAGAAATATGATTATATCATAAAAAAATAAGTAGTCCCTCTTAGTGCCTTGAAATGGAGCTTTTTCATTAAAAGTTACTAGAGAAGACTGGTGTTCCTCTGTGTCTCTAATGCTCCCCCTTCCCACACACACAGAAACACTCAAAGCATGTTTTTTCTTTCAATATTTATAACTTTGATCACGGAGTTTTAGTTACATGCAGCAGGAGCGACTGTGTCCTTTGTGGATGATGTATTCAGTTATTGCTGAGCTGAGGCGCACACACACACACACACATATATACACACAGAGGTAGCGTTTAGTTCCTGTTGTTTTATTTAATTTGTGTTCTTGCATCAGTTTTTTCCTTTCCGTTTCATTAGATGGATGACTTGAATGGGACAGAGCGTGTCCCTCAGTGGCCGCTGTACATCGTTGTTTCCTGCTTCACGGAATCGCTGGTCTTCAAACTGTAACTGTCTGTGTCTTCCCATAACACACAAAGATTTTGTCCCCAACACATGGACTGTTTTTTTTTTTTATTTAGTATTTAGCGGTTGTTTTCAGGCTGCACCCTGCTGCCCCTTTGACTAGAATGTACCGTAGCAGTCACCAGTGCGGTTTTGGCTGGATGCTGTGTGCCATAGATACTGAAAGCGGAAATGCTGAAAAAAAAACAAAAAAACAAATCTTCTAAAAAATGTTCCAATACAGTTGGTGGAGAAGTGGGACAAGACAGGCATTGGTCTGTGAGTTGTGGAGGAGCCGGTATGGGCTTTCATTTGAAAGCTGCATCTTGCCCACACGCGCAGCGCTCATCAGTTCGGGGCTACTTTTCATGACTGGCAGAGGTGAGATTGTCACTTTTAAATGAGGACAAATAAAAATGTTTTTCTGTACTGGTGTTGCAGTGTGTAAAACGTTGCTGAAGCAATGGACGTTGTGTTGCGGGGTGTGGGGGGGGGGCAGCCGGACGGGCAGCTCGGTCACAGAGATCCTCATTGCTGGCAGCATGATTTCTGTGGTGTGGTTACTGGTGCTCGCTGATATTTTGCTGTTGTTGGGTCGCTTCGGGAAGTTTATTGCTGGCTGGCATCATTACCGCCTGATAAGGACACGACTGAGGAGTCCATTCAGCCAATGAGATTTAATGACTTGCTTTGCCCATTTTATGAAACCTATAATGCACACTCTGTCGTGATTTATTTCTTACATATAAACTGCAACAAAAAACGAGTTTCTGTCTTTCTATTGCACTGTATGTTGTAATTGTTTGTATAGTCTTGGGAAAGTTAGATTTGTAGATATCCTGTAATTATTGAATGTTATTATTGGTGAAGTGTGCACTGAAGATGGAGGTGAGTTCTTGGAACTTGACCTGTAAGCCTGAACTCTGGTTAAGGTGTGTTATCTTGGTCAGACTTGAGGGTAAGACAGTTTTGGCTACACGATAGATGTTTCACTGAAATAGAGAGGCAGGAGACACAGCTCACCAAAAGAGAGCAGCTCACTGAATAACTGAACTACAGAAATCAGAACTGTGTTCCCCATTCATTGTTTTAGTGCCGTGGGCCACCACCCAATTTTTTTTTTTTTTTCGGCACCCTAAATTTTTTGCCACCTCCCTATCTTTTTATCCATTACTGACAATCTTCCAGAATTTTTATTGACATCCTTTACTCTTCTACTGCCCTGTTTTGATAGCAGCACACTTTATTTTACTTACAATCCACTTCTGCACATGTACAGTGCATACAGGAGGTCCCAAAACGGAACACACCTTTTGACGCGATCACCTCTGCCACCACCCTGTATTTCAGACAGTGGGGAACCCTGCAGAACAGGGTAATCGGTGAACAATAACATTTTCATGTCTGAACCACTCCATTGTTGCTGTTAAATGTCACTTCTATCACTGTGACTACTAACATCACTATCCCTGTAAAACCGTACTGTGCAGTGTTGCAACATTTTCTGTGACTATAAATTTGTACAGTTTCACCCCAGATTTCATATGGATTGTTTTGGCGCTGTAGATAATGTGTTACAGAGGAATGGGAACTGAGAAACCTCTGAACACATGCTTTTGTTGGGCAGCTTTTTTTTTTTTTTTTTAATCGCAGCTGTTTTCTCTCTCTTGCGGTGTAATCATTACTCATCAGCGCGCGGCTCCCCTAGCAGAGGCAGCAGGCTCACTGCGCATGATGGGTGGTTAGGTACGGCCGCTCCCTAACCTGCTGGGGGGCCCCCCAATGCCTTCCCATTCTGGGCCGAGACCAGACCGCCCCCAGAGCGATTCCACGACAGACCTCCGGGCGGTATTAGCATGGCTATCAAGCTGCTCGTTCGTGACCAGCTATTTTCCTCCATTACTGTCCCTTGGAGTGTGGACATATAGTGACGTCAAAGGCACAGTGTGCCGAAGTCTGCTGCTCTCCACCCCTAAGTGCACTAGCTCTGGTTGTGCCCCCTGTCATCACCAGGGGCTGCTACAGAGTGGTGGGATCCCTCAACCCTCCCCAGAATAGGAGAGCAGCCCTCCGGATGCTCGATCCCGTCCCTCCCTTGCTGACCCCTGGCAGCTGGGGCGTGCTTCCAAACCTGTGTCGCCAGTGTGGCGCGAGATGTGTCTTCCAGCGCCTCAACCCTCAGCGCCACCAGGCCAGCCCTGTTGGCCAGCTTGAAGAGTAGAAAAAGAACGAAGGATTTGGCCATTGGGTGTTGACAAAACCCGGGGACGTGAACAACACACTTGTATTCCACAGAGGACCACTGGGCCATCACAACAGACCAAGTGAAAGGAACAAAATACTTGTATTTCCAAAGACTTGTAACAAACAATAGAGCTTTTGGACCATCACCACTGACCCCGGGAAGAAATCTGAAGGAGTGAAGAATTGGACAAAACTGAAGATTATAGGTCTAGTTAATTATTCATGAGTCTAGCAAGGCTCTTGATTGGCTACTGAATCGGTCATTAATGTTTTAGAAGTGACCACGCCGGAGCTGACCTGGTGGCACTGAGGGTTGAGGTGCTGGATGCCACACCTCGTGCCATGCCGATGACCCGGGTTCGGGAGTGGGGTGCCGGCACGGGGGGGGCAGGATCAAGCATTGGCTCTCCTTTCCTGGGTGGGTGGGTTGCCTGTCCGTAGTCCGGTCGTCACCAGATGGAGGTCCGGTCGCAGGCGGTAATGGAACGACTGGTAGGGTGGGTCGTCCCATAGGGCGTGATGTGCGTGTCCCTCCACACACGTGCATCACGTTGAGGACGTGCAGGATTGGGACTAGGGAGAAAAAAAGACAAAAACACTTAAAAGTACTCACGGAAAAAAAATGACCTGTCCAATTGCCAACTAACGCTGTGCAGCATGTACGGCTGGTGCCACAGTAACAACCTCGAAGCCGGTCATTTCCTTGGGTTAATAACCAGTTGGAAGTAGGTGGCCCTTGGTTGCCCTCGGGCCTCCCATCTCCCCAACTGGTCGTTAATCCTTCAGAAGTGACTGGCTTCTTGGTTGTTATTGCTTAATTTGAACACCTCCAGGCCATCGCCACTGACCCTGGGACGAGATATGAAGAACTGAAAAGCTGAAGAAATGGGTGCAACTGAAAATCTGGAACACCTCTGGGATGTCGACCTCAGGAGAATCTCTAAAGAACCTGAAACAAAAAAAACAACCCACTGGGCGTAGGATGCCTATCTGTGAACCAGTGCAGTTCCCTGCACTGCCTAGCTCACTGTTAGGGAGGGGTTGGCCTGAAGACTCTGAAGAAAGGTAACAAGGAGTTCCTTAGCTAACTGTGCTATTCCTGTTCTGACAGCTGTAGCAACCATATAGTGTGCACTAAGGTGTGGTGCTCAGAAACAAACAAGTCAAGAAGACAGAAATAGTTCCTGGCACACAGTAACCTTAAACAGGGGCGCCAGGCCAATGGAGGTACTTACAAATCTTATTTATTCATAGTACCAGTAGACTCGCACAGACAAAGCATCTGCCTAACATGGTTTGGACAAGAGTCCTTTCTCAAAGGCTCAGAAAGGACTCTTGTCTGAAACATGTTCGGCAGATGCTTTGTCTGTGTGAGTCTACTGGTACTATGAATAAATACGATTTGTAAGTACCTCTTCTCCATTGGTCTGGCATCCCACCCTGTTTAAGGTTAGTGTGGGCCAGGAACTACAGTATTTCTTTTTTCATTCCTATTCTGACAACCGTCCCCAAATTGTCAGCTTACAGTTGGATGGAACAGTCTCTAGATCATGCAGGAGAAATCGTGAACATGCAGTTTGGCAGAAGTACAGTTAATTCTCCAAAGCATACCATCTTTTCACTTGGTGGTTTCTGGTTTCGGCAGTCTTTGTATCAAGCAACAATGAAAGGGCAATTCAAGAACATGCAGGGCAGTTCAAGAACATTTTTTTTATTCTATCGTAACCGGGTAGGGCCCAGTGGGCACAGGTGCCTGTTTTCAGGGGCGACCCGGGAGCACTGAGGAGGTTAAGTGACTTGCTCAGAGTTACACAGTATGCAAGTGGAGTTTGTGGGAATCAAACCCAGATCTGCTGGATGTACCAAGCTCATTCACAGCTCATTACTCTAACCACTAGGCTATACTGCCAGCCCAATATGCAGGGTGAATCAAGACAATGCAGGGCAATTCGCAAACTTTGAACAAGTGCAGTCACTTTTTTTTCCCCAACTTTTTTTCTTTGCCTTTCTAACTCTCTCGGGCTGCCTCTCTCGCCGTAACCGCTGTACCGACCGCTGTGTTCCCCACCATCTTCAAGTTAGTTACAACCCCCCCCAGTGGTTTGGGAGGGGGCTACGATTCCCCAGGGAGGTAGAGGGGGCAGTGGTGAGGAACCAGTGTTGGTCGTGTGGCGGCGTTGGCACTGGAGGAGCCGTCGTCTATCCGGCAGGAGGTGTGTTTTCTTCCCCTAGTTACGCCTCATATGTGGGACGTGCAGTGCTGTTCAGCTCGGGACGTGGGTGCTCCCACTCACGTCCGGAAGACAGCCGCCCACGTCTTCCCCATTTTCCAAGCCCCTGTGCATCGCAGTGCGGCCGGTCTCCACTGGGGGCCGCTGCTGCACCAGGCTACCCCTGGATCCCTCCCCGAGAGAGGAGAGCAGTCCTCTGGATGCTCGATCCTCTCTCTCCCCTGCCGACCCCTGGCGCTCCGGGCTCGTTCCTGAACCAGGGTCGCCGGCGTGGTGCAAGGTGTGGCATCCAGAGCCTCAACCCTCAGCGCCACCGGGCCAGCTTAGGGCAGTCACTTTTGAAAAGGGTTCACAGCATGCACGGGCAGTATCTCAGTCTCGGAGCATACAGTGACCATGCAGGGCAACGTTAGGACAATTTTAAGAGTCTCAGAGTAATACAGAGCAAACTCTGGGCAAGTGGGGCAAATTTGGTACATGCAGGGCATTTTCAGAGTCTTGGAGCATGGATTTACTATGGGGCTGTCCCTTTAAATAGCAGTCTTGGAACAGACAGTTCTTGTTTTTCACAAGTGTTCACAGCAATTTGGCATTGTCACTTTAAATTAATTGACACTATCTTTTTAAAATGTTTGTTCAGTATTCACCACAGTATTTCAGTGTCTCAGCCCTCATTAAAAAAAAAAAAAAAACATGGTTCCAGCTCCGGTTTAGCCAATGTGTTTCTATATGGGCAGTCCTCCTAATCTCTCTGCAAATACCAGGTGATGATGACTCCACTGCCTTCCTCATTGGTTCCTTTACGTACGGAGATTTTGTAAGCTCTGTATCTCCGATGCCTACTTTTACTTTTACAGAATATGACTAAATGCTATGTGTATTTGCCATGTATACACATGGCATTAGCCATATTCTGTAAAAATAAAAGTGGGCATCGGAGATATGGAGATAAGAAAATCTCTGTATATAAGGGAACCAATGAGGAAAGGTCAGTGGAGCATTATTATCCCACGGTGTTTGCAGCGAGATCGTGGGAGGTGACCGGCTCCATATTGAAACATGCTGGCTGCACTGGAGCTGGACCTGGTTTTTATGAGCACTGAGGTAATAAAATACTTGATTTGTTCTGCCTACTACGGGTTAGGTTGTGAAGCCCCGATCTCTGCAGCGATCTGGGCTTCATGTTAGCTGGTAGAATTCCTTTAAATGTTTTGACTGTTTAATACTAGTCCTTGGCTTGGGTGCCTGGTGGCTACCTCAGCTACTAGCCTGTTTCTGGCACTAGTCCTGTTGGTGCTGGTCAGTTTTCATTGGAGCCTGCTCTGCTCTTACTTTGCCCACCTGGGCAATTGCTTTATTAAATAAGGGCCTGCCTGCCCATTCCTTGTCGTCCGGTTGCTGATTTATTTAAAGAAGGGGAAAAAAAAGGACACAATATGGGCTTACTCGACATTTTTTCTGTCCCTCCCCTGGTCTTTTATTTGAATTAGGGCTTTGCCCTGCCCCTCTGCTCATTTCTGGAGCTGCTTTTATTATTTAAAATAGAGGCCCCTCTGCCCTCACTCCTCTGAGAGGTTGATATGTTTAAATCTGGGCCTCCTGCTCTGCCCCTCGCGCTGCTGTCCAGGAACCTACTGTATTACAGTTAGGGCCTCTTGCCCTCTTATTCCACCCACTGGGCCGGCTGTCTGACCAGACCCTTGCCTGCTGCCTCATCCGTCCCTATGAATGTGTTATTGATTTATTGAAATACAGTAACTGATGTGGTGGTCAGTGTCACAAACGCACTCAGCAGGTCAGGCCCTCTGCTCCCACAGTGCCAACCTCCGAGCGCAGTAATGTGAACTGGTAACAGACAGGGTAACCCTCCTGTCTGCTTTTGGGTCTGAATCACCTTGGTCTTAAGTTCTGGGGGGATTCTAGCTGTAAACCATATGGTAGCGTACCCAAATGTACAGGCTCAGATAAATATTCTCATCAGGGGGATGCAATATATCTTTCGCCTAAGGGAACCTAACCAGGTATCCAAAATGAATCCTTAAAACTCTATAAAAGACCTTAGGTATAGTCTTTCTTTTTCCCAGTTTAGTAACACCATCAAGCTTTTGAACAGTTTTTTGTCAGTCTTAACCCTCTGTACATCATATGTAAAAAGAACTGGCAGACACACCCAGGTAGTCTTTTGAATAAAAATTTTACTAAAAGACGATAAAAATATGAAAAATGTAAACACAGAACCATATATCAAAAAGCATACATTCACTTAAAAGAACAAGGGCAAAGTACAACACAAAAACTCCTACCACAATACATTTAGACTTTTTCTATCTAATGTATTACCTCTGAATGCCTATAGTTAGATCAGAGAGCTGAGAGCTCTGTCTCTCTAACGTCCCAAGATGGAATATGACAACACAGTTCAAACACAGTCTTGAGTTTAAAACTCTGTGTCTCCACAACCCTTCTATGAGTCATATAGCTCCTCCTTTTAGAACTAAAAAAATACAAACATGATTTCCTGTCAGGAGATATTTTAAATAATGTGACTTCAGCAAAAACTTGTTTCCCAAATTATGAGCAGACTCTATCCCCACTCCTCCCTGGGAGAGGAGAGCTGTCCTTCAAACACTCGGTCCTCTCCCTCCCCAGCCAGCCCCCATGGCCCGCACGCACCGCAAACACAGGTCACTGGCATGGCAGGAGGAAAGACATGGTGCGTCAGCCCTCCATGCCACTGGGCCAGCTAGGGGGACTGACTTTTTAAATTATAAAATAAAAAATAGGGTTAAAGAGAGCCCACACGGCGGCCGCCATTCTTCTCATTGATCGCTGCTGAATTCTTTGACGACCTACTCCCAAACGCAATTCTTCAGCTACTGCCACACTGCTGAGGGGACCACCAGCTCATTTGCTGACAATGGGATGCTGTTCACTGGACGGGCCAGGACAAAGCAAGGACCTGCAAGGCTAAGGTAAGCCCTCCATGCCGTAACTTGCCGGCCAGTCACTGGGCTGCAGTTTGCACTTTGCTGGGCGATAGACATCTAGAGTTCACTTCTCTTGCCACTGCGGGCCCTTATGTATCCCCCCAACATCGTGATGCCAAGTCCCTGACAAAATGAAGGCAACCAGTTGTCCAGCGCGAGCTGGACCTTCAAATTACAGGCACTGGCTTGTGCCACCCTAAGGGGTGTGAAGACTGGCAGAAGGAAAGGATGTGAGGAAAAAAAAGTTTAAAACTGTAGGCAGCAATTCACTAAGGGGCCCCATCCTATGGTCTGTACCCCTTGCAACTTTATTTTATTTGCCAGGGGCACCTGGGCTGTCCTGGGGAAGCTGGGGCACCATGCTTTGGGGGTATTACAGTTGCTCCTTATTTACTGGTGATTCACCACGCTGTCTCATTATTCACAGTGGCACCTTGCGCAGTAGATAGTGTTATTATACATGCTTGTCACTGTTATTGTACAGGCTTGTTATTTTTGTACCTCTCCCTGTTGCGGAGAAGGGCAGGAATTCTCACCCACCTGAAGTAATACAGAGAAAATGAAAGTTCCTACTTAACTGTCATTTTATTCGAGTTCCTGTAAGACACAGAATGGATATTTTGTTTAGTTAGAATTTTGGCTGGGAAATTAAACATAACATTAATAACCTTTTATGAGGCACGTGAGAGTCTTTTATGAGGTATAATATAGTGCCTAGAAACCATGTAGTTAAATGTTTAAACTAGAGACTTTCCTGAGCCAAGAACTAGATAAGGATACCTGAGAGTGGTAATATGTCCTCTTCCAGGTACGCTGTGGCATGTCTTGTTGGAATGTGAAAAAAAGAAAATGACCGTAAGTAAGAATTTCATTTCCTCTTTCTTCATCATTCCAGAAGATGTGTCATGGACGAATAGGTTGTAATGTGCAGATGTTCCATATTCCTGAGAGTCACCAAAAGCCAAGGGCAACAATAATGTGCATAGAACTCTTTGGATGATGTCTGTCTGCGCCGAGCTATGCAGATCAAGTTGGCAGAACTTGGAGAAAGTGTGGACAGGGTCCATGTAGTTGTCCTTTGGATTTCCTCTGCTGAGACGTGACCTTCCTGTGCCCATGAGGTGGCAGTGGTGTAGATAACGTGGTCCTTGACTCCTTATTGGATACTAGGATCACTCTTTGGTTTAAGCATTTATAAAAGGTGGGTCTGTGTCGGTACATCTTGAGTGACAATACTGTGTCCAGTTTCTTTATATTAATCTCGGACTCCGACATCAGGTTAGAGCAGATAGGCTGCTGCGTGTAAAGTCGTAGGGACTCTGGGACTGAAGGGATGACATCCCCAGACTGAGGACAAATTTGTGCAGGTGTTGGATGCATTAAGTTGACAGACGCAACAACACCTAGTTCCCAGACCCTGCTGGCTGAACAAATATCCACCAGGAACAGGAACTTGAAAGCGAGTTCGAGGTTTCAGATTTGCAAGAAGGGCTTGAAAGGAGGCTCACCAAGAGCCTCTTCCTTGATTGGCTCTTTGTAAACACCCTTTTTCTTGATTGGCCAGATTAACATGTATGCATACACATCCATTCATGTCTGAGAGTGCTAATCAGGCTGTGAAGAACAAGTTGGCCAGTAGGAGTAGTTGTCTGTGAATTATCAAAGCCCTACATGGACGGGGACCTGACTACCTGCAAGATCTCCTGGTTCCTCACTTCCCATTCCACGCCCTTCATTCCTCCGAGGGTGGCGTCTTAACTGTTCCGAGGACGAGGTTGCAGCTATCAGGCGCCTGGGCTTTTTTGATGTCCACACCTGTCCTATGGAACTCACTGCCGGTACATCTTAGAGAGGCCCTCTCGGTGGAAACCTTAAAGAGGGGGCTAAAGAAACTTATTATTTGAACAAGTATATAGCCTTATATAATTTATATGTTAGGGTTAATAGCTGCTACTGATAATGATTAGTGAATTGTAAATTCTTTGAAATCTGTATACGTACAATGCTTTTATGAATAATGTGTGATCTTTTTATGTGTGAATTGTACTGTATAGTTGCCTGAGCCCCTGGATGAAGTGCCGAAATAAAATTTGATTGATCTAAAGCAGAGGCAGATCAGAAGAGGAGGTATGCATGTAAGAAGGGAGGTAGAGTGGGTCTTGATGGGGGGAGATGAATATACAGAATAAAAAAATACAGAGTTCTAATTTTGGGGTGGGGGTACTATTTTCAATTATTAAAATGCAGGACTGCTTTTAAATGACATTTCTTGTATCTTCCATCAGTACCCCCATGATGGCAGATGACATTCAGATCGATATTGTCCCAGCGGAGAAGATCAAACGCCACAGCTGCATCGGACGTGGAGGCTTTGGGGAGATCTACACGGGCATACATGAAGACTGGGGGATCACCGTGGCCATAAAGATCCTGCGGTCACAGGAACAGACCGGGTAGGTCTCATCTCCAGCATGCTTGATGGGATAGCTATTTGATACGATAACCTCAGGGGTCCTATTTTCCAAAGATTTTTAGCCGCTGGGACGCAGCGGGAGAAGTCATTTTAATCTCCAGAGCTGTCAGTCTCTCACTTTTCATCATTACTACATTATCACAATGTGGGGCACATTTACATTGTACCTGCCCCCACACTGTACCCGAACTGGGGATAAACTGAGCGATTTAATCTCCAGTGCTGTTAGTCCCTCACCTTTCACCAGTACTACGTTATCACAACATGGGGCCAGACTACACTGTACCTGCCCCGCACTGTGCCTGACCTGTATATAAACAGAGGGCTTCAATCTCCAGTACCCGTCAGCCTTAGGTATTTTTCCCTGTCTTCCTCTCTCAGTCTTCTTGAATTTCCTATAGGCCAGCCTCTTATTCCTCGCTGCCTGGGCTATCTCAGAACTATACCAACTGAGTGTTTTCACAGAATCACAGGTTCTTGACGGCAGAAAAGGACCACACTGGCCCATCTAGTCTGCCCTTATATCCACCCCTCCCCCCTCCTGCTTTACTGGCTCTTAACTTCCCCCCTCCTACCAACCCCATATGTCTGTCCCATGTCCTCTTGAGTCCCACCACTGTTTCGGATCCCACCACTTCCTCTGGTAGCCTGTTCCAGGTCTCCACCACCCTCTCTGTGAAGAAGACTAGGAGACTACATGATTCGGGGAGTTGATACCTACCTCCAGCTTGGGGTAATGGTCAGATGTCTCCCAGGCACATCAGCGTGGAGAGACACTGACTGCATTGCTAAAATCATGCAGGAAGCAGGAGAAAACATCAACGTCCTGGTACACATGGGGACTAACGATCTCGCCAGCCGGTCAGTTGTAGAGACCAAGGAACACCTGACCAGGCTGGTAGACAAACTGTCATCCATTTCGTCCGGCATCTCCTTCTCTGAGATCCTGCTGATCTGGGAAAGGGGGCAGATGGACAGAAGGTCAGAGAAGGGGAGATGGGGAGCTAAACATGTGGCTCAAGGGCTGGTGCCAGGAAAAAGGACACAAATGTGTAGGTAATTGGCAACAGTTTTGGGAGCGAAAGCTCTTTAAATTCGATGGACTGCATCTGACTAAGGAGGGAGTCAGTGCATTGGGGCAGAAGTTTGATGTCTTTGTAGAATATTTAAACTAGCAAATAGGAACAGGGGTGCAGCACCTGATACATTGAACGGGAAGAACGCGCCTCCCCCCCTCAGCTAGTGATCATACAGGAGTTCAGCATGTTTGTAGTTGATTTGCATCACTAGGTAAGGAAGAAGGTCCGACTTCCCATTCGACATGCAGGGGAAATGCCGGACCTCGCCCAACAACTAACACACTGAAATCTGGTCAGTGGAAAATCATGTACATAAATGCTCGCATTCTGGGAAACAAGATCCCAGACCTACTGTAGCCGTTAGCGAGACATGGTTCACCAGTAACCACACTTGGGAGACTTCAGTACCTGGCTATGAACTGTTGAGAAGAGACCGAGGAGTAAAGAAAGGGGGGAGGGGGAAGGTGGCCCTTTATGTCAATGAAAATATCAAAGCTACAGAAATTCAGAATACACATAAGGAGCCAGAAGAACTGTACGTCACCCTGGAAACAGGAAATGGGACAGCCTTACAAACTGGGGTTGTCTGCAGGCCTCCAGACCAGGGAGAGGACATAGACACGTTACTGTTAGAAGATATACAAAACATGACAGCTAAAGGGGAGGTCCTGATAATGGGAGACTTCAACATGCCAGATACAGATTGGTCAATACCAGCAGGAACATCCACCAGAACTAGACACATAGTGGATTCACTGCAGGGGGAGGGCCTCAAACAACTTGTACGACAACCCACAAGAGACAGGGCTATCCTAGATCTAGTATGGACTAGCAGGGAAAGGATCACAGATCTCCAGGTAGAAGGTCACCCATGGGTCAATGACCATCACATGGTATGGTTCAATTTGGAAACTAGAACTAAATCATCCTATTCCAAGGCAAAAATATGGGACTTCAGAGGAGATGACTTTGATAAGATGGCCAACAGAGTTAAGCTAGCCCTGGTAAGAAGAAATACAGGTGAGGGGGTACAGGCAAAGTGGGCAACCATTAACGATGCAATACTTGAAGCAACATCCCATTGTGTTAGAGAGAAAAGCAAGAGCAAACGAAGGAGGAAACCACTTTGGTTCTCAAAAACAGTAGCAGAAAAGGTCAGAGCCAAAAGGCTGGCCTTCAGGAAATATAAGGGAACGCAGCGGGATGAAGATGGGGAGGTATACCAAACTTCCCTAAGGGAAGCAGGGAATGGCAGTAAGACAGGCAAAGGCCCAAACCGAGGAAACATTAGCACGAACAGTAAAATAAGGGGACAAGACTTTCGATAGATACATCATTGAAAGGAGAAAGTTCAGAGTGGGTATTGCTAAGATCAAAGGGGATAAGGGGGAGTGTGTGGAGGAGAACCAAGGAAAAGCATCTATCCTAAATAGTTACTTCTGCTCAGTATTTACTGAGGAGAAGGTAGGGCAGGGCCCACATCTCAGCACCATGGACTCGGGGAAGGAGGTGTGCACTAGTCCCTTCACAAAAGAAAGAGACCTACCAGAGCTTGCTAAGCTCAGGGTGGACAACGCAGTGGGACCTGATGGCATACATCCCAGGGTACTAAAGGAGCTAAGGGTAGAACTAGTAGAGCCATTATCAGAACTGTTTAGTGAGTCTCTGGGCACAGGAGAGGTCCCAGAAGACTGGAGAAGGGTTTATGTGATCCCACTCCATAACAGTGGTAGCAGGGAGGAGGCAGGGAACTACAGACCAGTCAGTCTTACCTCAGTAGTGGGCAAGATTATGGAGGCATTCCTTAAGGAAAGGACAGTGCAGCACCTGGAATCCATAGGAGTGCAAGATCCAAGACAGCATTGGTTTACAACAGGAATGTCCTGTCAAACTAATCTCATAGATTTCTTTGACTGGGTAACCAGAGTGGTGGACCAAGGGGGTGCGGTTGATGTCGCCTACCTTAACTTCAGCAGAGTTTTCGATACTGTTCCACATAGAAGATTGATTAATAAGCTGGGTAGGCTTGGGGTGGGTCAGAAGTTGGTCAGTTGGGTGGCAAACTGGTTGGTGGGCAGAAAACAGAGTGGTGGTGGTAAATGGTATACAGTCAAAAGAGATGCAGGTCACAAGTGGGGGTATCTCAGGGATCAGTCCTGGGGCCAGTGCTCTTCAATATTTTCATCAGTGACATTGCAGATAGACTGAAGGGCAAGGTTTGTCTGTTTGCAGATGACACCAAGATCTGCAACGGAGTAGATGATCCAGATGGGAAGGGCAGAATGAAAAGAGATCTGGATAAACTGACAAAATGGTCGGAAGAGTGGCAACTGGGGTTTAACGCAAAGAAGTGCAAGATTATGCACACAGGAAAGAGAATTCCTGAAGCCACCTGTAGGTTGGGAGGGGAGTTGCTGGCAATCACAAGGGAAGAAAGAGGTTTGGACATCATCATCACAGATGACCTGAAATCATCCAAGCAGACCACTAAAGCAGTAGGTAAGGCTAGAGGGATGTTTGGGTGTATTAGGAGGGGTATCACAAGTCGTAAGAGGGAGTTAATAATCTTTCTTTACAAGACATTGGTTAGGCCCCATCTGGAGTACTGTGTGCAGTACTGGAGGCTGTACCTGCACAAGGACATTAACAAAATGGAGGCAGTCCAGAGAAGGGCAACCAAAATGGTGCAGGGACTGCATCAGAAAACATATGAGGACAGATTAACGGAGTTCAATATGTATACCCTAGAGCAAAGGAGGAAGAGAGGTGATATGATCGAAACATTCAAACATCTTAAGGGCATTAGCAAGGTGAAAGAGTCTAACATGTTTCAATATAAAAAAAATAGCAGGACAAGAGGACACATTATGAGATTAGAGGGTGGCCGATAGAGGGGTAATGTGAGGAAGTTCTTTTTTACAGAAAGGGCGGTTGCATGGAACGGCCTACCTCAGGAAGTGGTGGATGTGAATATGGTGCAGGGCTTCAAACAGGCATGGGATAGGCATAAGGGAGCAATACAAATGAGTATGAATAGATAGGCCATTGACAGAGTACTGGCCTAAGGCACATTCATAAGGTAGAAAAAATGGGCAGACTGGATGGGCCTTGTGATCCTTATCTGCCGTCAATGTCTATGTTTCTATGTAACTGCCCCCTCACATTGCCTCTGTATTTCCCTCCTTCCAGTCTGAGGCTATGTTCCCTCGTTTTAGCTCCCTCCTTCCTTCTGAACAAGCTCCCCTCCTTCACATTATTGATCCCCTTCAGATAATTAAAAGTTTCAATCATGTTCCCCCTTTCCCTTCTAGTCTCTAGTGGGTATAGATTCAGCTCCCTCCACCTCTATTTATATGGTTTTCCCCGCATCCCATGCACCATCTTGGTTGCTCTTCTCTGAGCCGTCTCTGTCCCCTCAGTGTCCCTACTTAGGTGCAGTCTCCAAAACTGTACCCTGTACTTCAGATGCGGCTTTAGCATTGTTTTGTACAGCTGCATTAGCATCTCCCTCCTTCTGCTAGTTATGCCCCTCCCAGTATAGGCCAACATACCATTTGCCTTTCCCACTGCCTTGCTGCACTGCTTCCCCACTTTAAGATTGCTCGACATAATAATATCCAGATCCCTCTCCTGCTCTTGTTTCCTTGATTTGCCCCCCATCCACCCCCCACCCTCAGGGTGTAAGCTGCTGTAACGTTTTTCCACCCCAGGTGCATAACCACACACTTTTTTTTTTGCAATGAATTTTAGTTGCCAGGTTTCCAACCACCTCTCCAGTTTCTCCAGGTCTTGCCTCATGGCCTCCACTCCCCCTTGGGTGTCCACCCTATTGCAGAGTTTTGTATAGTCCGTGAATAGGCGCATCCTACCCTCTAGTTCTGCTAGATCGCTGATGTAAATGTTGAAAACCTTTGAGTTCTTCCGCTTGTGTCTAGCTGTGGTAAAATGTTTTGTTTTTATTGTGTATTTCACTTTTTACAAAGCTATATTCTGTATTTGTGTGTCATTTTACAGCCTTTAAATTATAATTATTTGTAAGTAGAAAAATTATAAGAATAGGTATTAAAGCCTTATAACTCTAAATAGTGTTGCTCAAATAAGACTGTGTGATTATAATGTATTTTGTATATTTGGCGTGAGATGCAAAGAGGTGTAATGCTGTATGTAATAATGGATGGGTACAAAGCATAATGTTCCACAAGTCTTTTATTGCTGCTATGTAAATGTATTTTGTACAAGTTGACAGGTTGAAAAGTACCTTGGAAAGTCTAAAAGGTTTTCCAAGCCTGGCTGGCACCTGATATAGATTGTGCAATTCTCTAACCTTATTTATTTTGTTAGTAGTTTTTCACCATTAAGTGGATTGTGTAATTTTCTAATCTTACATACTAACACACTAATTGCTAGCAGATTAGGCCTTACGGTCTATCGAGTCTGCTCGAACCTCAGATCCTTAGTTGGGTGCCGAGGCCCTCCCCCCTTGTGTTCCAGAAACCCCTATCATCCATCCCAACCCCCACTCTGGGCCAGGCCATCATCCGATACATCCGCTTTCTGTTTCTGTCCCACCCTCTCTTGAAGCCTCCACTGTGGATCTCTGAACCAGCTCGCTCAGACAGCGATTCCAAGGTCCACCACCTCTCAGTGAAAAACCTCCTCCTCTCTCCCCCCACCCGTCCACCTTCCAACTTCAAACCATGCCCTCTGGTGATACCTCCCAGCTTTAGTCTGAAGATCCCCTCCATGTTTACCCTATTTATTCCCTTGAGGTACTTGAAGACCTCAATCGTGTTCCCCCTGTCTCTCCTCTCCTCCAGTGAAAACAGGCAGAGCTCCTCAAGTCTGTCCTCATACGTCAAATCCCCTAGTCCTCGTATCATCTTACTTGCCCTCCTCTGTACCCTCTCCAGGAGCTGTATGTCCCTCTTCAAGTGTGGTCACCAGTACTGTACACAGTACTCAAGGTGTGGTCTAACCAGTCCATTGTACAGCGGCAGAATCACTTCCCTGCTCCTAGAGATGATTCCCCTTACGATGCATCCCAACATCCTGTTTGCCATGCTGGCTGCTCTCCTGCACTGCTCAGAGTTATTCATACATGCATCCACCATGACCCCTAGGTCTTTTTCTCCTGTTGAGGCCTCCAGCGCCTCCCCTCCCAGGGTGTACCTGTGTTTAGGGTTTGCCCGTCCAAGATGTAACACCTTGCACTTGGTGATATTGAAATTTAATTTCCATGTGTGAGCCCAGCTTTCCTGGGTGTCCAGGTCCCCTTGCAGGGCCAACCTCCCCTCTTCCCCCTCAACTACTGCTCCCATCTTGGAGTCATCAGCGAAGAGACTCATTTCACACCCTATACCCTCCCTGATGTCCGCTATGTATGCATTAAACAGGATCGGACCCAGAACCGAGCCCTGCGGTACCCCACTACTGACCTCTATAGGGTTCAAGAGCTCCCCACCAACCACTGCTCTCTAGGTGCGTCCAGCTAACCAGTTTTCAATCCATCTGACCATCAAAGGGCCTACTCCCAACCCCGTCAGTTTCTCCACCAGACCAGTGTGGGGGACAGAGTCAAACGCCTTGCTGAAGTCCAAGAATAATACATCCACAGGCTTTCCCCTGTCCAGTTCTGATGTTACCCATTCATAGAACTCCAAAAGATTGGTTTGACATGATCTACCTGGCACAAACCCATGTTGCCGACTATCCAGACCTCCCACTTCCTCCAAGTACACCCCCAATCGTTCCTTTAGTATACTCTCCATTAATTTTCCCACCACCAAGGTCAAACTGATGGGTCTATAGTTACCTGGTACTTCCCTCGACCCCCCTTTATGGATTGACACCACTTGTGCCTCTCGCCAATCCCTAGGTACCCTCCCTGTCTCAAGCGACCTGTTGAAGAGCTCCGCCAGGGGTGCAGCCAGTATGTCCGCCAATTCCCATAGTACTCTCGGATGAATGCCATCCAGCCCAGGAGATTTATCTTTCTTTAGGGCCTTGAGGGCTAACCACACCCTTTCGGTGGAAATAGCATCATCCGTCCCCTCCACCTTACTGGCCTTTTTATCCTTATTCTGATGTGACACCCTTGGGGGTACCTCTCCCTCCCTCTTGCTCCATTTCTGTTGCTCCCCTGATTCCACTCACTACCGCTTCTATCCCCATCGTGCCTTGCTTTGTAGATATCCCATCCCCCTCCCTAGTGAACACAGAAACAAAGTACCCATTTAATACCTCTGCTTGGTCCCACGCCTCTTCCACCCACCCTCCTTCTGATCTCAGTCTGCCGAGATGGCCCTTAGTTTTTCTCCGCTCCCCAGTGTACCGGAAGAACCCCCTTTCCCCTCCATGTATCCCCTGTGCCAGCCGCTGCTGTTTACTGGACTTTGCCCCCCTCACCATCCAGGTGACTTTTCTAGATGCAAGATGGTACATTTCCTTTTCCCTATCCCCTCTTGTTGTTTTTGTATTTTTTGTAGGCTGCCTTCTTTTCTCTGACTGCTACCTGAACCTCACTGGACCACCAGCATGGTTTATGTGACCTTGCTCCCTTACGTTTCACCTTAGCATCAGCTCCTGACTGCCTCATGAAGTCCCCGTTTTATGACCTCCCATCTCTTTTCCACATTTGTCATTGATGTAATCCCCTTCAAGTGATCCTTGAAATATTTCCCATGCCCACAAAGTCTGCCCCTGAAGTCCACTGCCAGTGTCCTAGATCTCTCCCACCCCCACCCCACCCCCATGCTTATTTGAAACCAGTCAGGGATCCTCTACAACCAGGTCCCTTACCAGATCCCCATCTGCCAGAACCACGTCCGGGATATGCCCCTCCCTTGTGGGCTCCATCACATGCTGTGTTAAGAACACATCCTGGAAGCCGTCCAGCAGCCTCTGCTCCTTGGTCACCTTAGAGGACATGGTTTCCCAGTTTGTACCTGGCATATTAAGGTCCCCCATCAACACCACTCCTTCCCCTTTTGGTCCACACTAGGCAGTGATGTTGTCCAGCAAACCATCCTCCAGAACATCACCCATCCCGAGGGGCCTATATACTATACCCAGCTTGACCTTACCTCCTGCTGGGGTTCGTAAGGTGACCCATAAGGCCTCCACGTTTCCCTCTGCCTCTTCTACCCTAGCAATTTCTATGTCATCTCTAATGAACATAGCCACTCCACCCCCTCTGCCCTCCTTTCTATCCTTCCTAAGCATAGTGTACCCCCGCACGTTTAGGTTCCAGTTATGGTTTTTGTTGTTGCGTTTCGTGACTGCGCCACATCCACCCCTCCCGAACAGCATGGCTTGGAACTCTGGCAACTTGTTTCCCCAAGCTCCTGGCATTTACTAACACCACCACCACCCACCTTATCCCTGTTCCCCATTGTCGAGACCCTACACAGGTTCCTTATACTTCCATCCTCCCTCTACTCCTCCTGGAACCTCCTCCCCCAGTCTGTTTCCCCTCCCCCTTGGGTTTGAAGGCTACTCCCCTCATCTGGAGGAGAGGGCTTCTGGTCAGCTCCTCCCTTATCCCATCCCCCCCTCACAAGTTTAAACCCCACCTTTCTTGAATGTAGTCAGCCATCCCCTGTTTAAGAACTTCCTTCCCTAATGGGGCAAGATGAAGCCTGCCCTTGGCATACAGTCCCTTATCCTCCCAAACTCCTTTCCAGTTCCCCAACACCCCCATCCCACTCTCTTCACCCCACTTCCTGAGCCAGTCATTAACCTCTGTGATCTTCATTTTTTTCTCCACTGAGGCCTTTGGTACTGGCAATATCTCTGAAAAGGAAATGTTGCATCTATTATCCCGACAGACTCTGGCAAGTTCTTGGAACCTTGCTTGGATTTCCAAAACGCTATTTCCCTCTAGATCGTTAGTTCCCAAATGCACAAGGAAATCCGGTTTCCCTCCACAATCCCTAACCAATTGGTACACCATAGAACTTTGCTCTGTGCACTGTCAGCCCAGAAATACTCACTACCTTCAGCTGGCTATGGCATCCACCGCCGTCCCTCCCACTGGATACCCTAATCATCCAGGTCTCCCAATAACAGAACCTTAACACCATGCATCATCCTTATGGTTACCTCCACTATGCACTCTCAACCCCCATCCCCCTTTATTCAGTGATCTCAATTCCATAGGAGTCTTCCTGCCTTATTAGAGACCCCTTGTCACCCTCCCCATTCTGCCTCCCTTGTTATTTTGCCCTTAACTCAGACCCCGAATAGGTGTCCCTTTAACCCTCTCTTATCCAGACCATTTATCCTGGCCCTGATGGTTTCCCCTTCCCCACCCGCCATCCTCCCCCTTGTAATAGTACCCCTACCTCCAGAGGCCCTCTGTGGGTCCCCTTTACCTCGGGCCCCATCCTTGATACAGACCCCCCCCCGCTGAAGGGGGGCCTCTCCCCTGCCTCCTTGTCTCCCAGTTTCTCTCCAGTCGTGCAGTCCTCCCTCATGTCTGCAATATGTTGCATCTCCCCCATCTGCTTAACATTTATGTTTCCCTTTCTCCCTCTGGGACTATTTCTATCCTTTCCATTGCCGGTCTGTGATGCCCTATGGGTATCCGACTCTCTCCACCCGGCCTCTATCAGTTTCCTCATTTCCATCAACCCCTTCCTCCCCCTCTAGGTTGCTTAGTAGCTCAAATTTATCTTATAACTGTTTAGTATTTTTCCATAACTTTCAATATATGTTCTAATAGTACTTTTCCACCACTCTACACATTGCACAACATATGTCCTAAAAAGACTTGTTTAGACACTAAATAGGATAGTGTGTCCATTTCTGGGCATAACCTGTTACAGGCATTGCACAGTATGTGTCCTGGAAAGCCCCAGTAGTAACTGACCAGGATGAAAGACCCTTATTTGGGTATCCACCTGTTAGGCAACATCCTGTTATGAGCAGCGTGCAAAGGTGATCATCACCTAAGGTGATGTGGCACAAATGAGGTAGTATCTAGCTTTTGACAGATTATCACCCCACTTTAAGATTAATAGGTCATTTGGTTATACGATTGGTTTATGTTAGGGTGGAATATTGGTGAAAGATAACATTTCTTTATATAAGCACTATATGTAAATTTTGTGTTTTTTAGCACTGAACTGAAACTGAATACATGTATTGAAGTTACGGAGACTCACAGAAAGAAAATAAATCTATGAAGAAAACATCCATTTGTGTGGCTTGAACTATTTGGGAAGAAGAAAGAAAACACACAATGCAGCTAGCAGCCAAGCTATCTTTTTCTCCTCTCACACTAGCACATTTCTCCATTGTAGCCCTTAATCCTTCCTCAATAAGAGTCCATTATTAATATAATTACATACATAATTACGTGCATAATTACAGCATTAACAGGGAGTAACAAAAAAAGGTGGGGGACTGAACTTGGATGTCCTAGTTGCTCACACGGGACAAAACAAAAGGTATAATTTGAGTGGCAGGAGATGTTGCCTGCCGTGTATGATATGGAGAAGTTAACTGCAAAACGAAATCAAACAGTTTCTAAATCTGATATCATTTGGGGATGGGGGCTGCAGTAGATATTGTAACACAGACTGGATTTTGTACCCTGATAGAGCTGAGTTTAATGACACTGTTGTCATCAGTGCATGTCTAAAGCATTTGAGGCATATACTAATATGTACTCTCCTGGGCCATGCCTGAAAATAGGCATATTTAATGTCTAGTGCACTTACCCGGTTATGAAGAACCAAATAAATAAAGATATGTGGACTATGCTGTTAATGATCTGTTGTAACATGGCAGAAATATGAGGACTCCAGGGAGGAAAGGTGATAGGTCTAACAGGGTCAGGTGTCCCAAGAGCAACACAGCATTATGGCACGATAATACTGTGTTGGTTTAGAACGCTCAGACTAATAATCCCCTGTTCAGAGCGTGAATGCGCTCACCGAAGTAGGGAAGCAGTGAATCTGTTAGAAATATGTCCACCAATAGGTGGTGCGAGTAAGACAGCAGTAAAGGGAATCGGTAGGGGAATACAGGACCAGCAGAAATGACTGTGTTGGTGCGGGCACCGTAGAAAACGGGACAGAGCAGAGAACGGGGAAGTGTGCAATTTTGGAACTGTCAGCGAGTGAGGGCATATTATAGAAGTAAGCGATGGATGGAAAAAGCACAGGGCAGCAGAGCTGAGTAACGAATCCGGCAACGGCCAGGCCTTGACTATCAACATTTGAGAAAGCGCCACCTGTAGGTCGGACTCACGAAGGAGAGGTGAGGAGAAGTCACTGTGTGGGCAAGTCTGTGAATTGGGAAGTACTGGAGAGAGAATAGGTAGGACAGGCCAGGCGTGAAAAGCAAACGGTCCGCCAGAATGGCGCGAGGCACAGAGCGGTAGTGGCAGCAGATGTGATCGCTAACAAGTGTGTGTGAATAATGCAGGAAGAGAAATGGGCAGAACTGCCCGTGCTGCTGTGAAAAGCGCCACCTATTAGTAGTAATAAATGAGAGTATACAGGGGCGGACAAGACAAGTGTCAGTTTGGG
The DNA here is from genome assembly GCA_016271365.2 of Neoceratodus forsteri. Taxonomy (NCBI): domain Eukaryota; kingdom Metazoa; phylum Chordata; order Ceratodontiformes; family Ceratodontidae; genus Neoceratodus; species Neoceratodus forsteri. The sequence continues at coordinate 90,493,225 of JADMNL010000022.1, forward strand.
AGACTATCAAAGGTATACAGACATGCTGCCCAGCATGCAGTAGACCAGTGACGAGAAAAAAAAAAAGCGAGGGTAGAAATACAGTAGGCAGCATAAGTACCAAGTCGCGGGCAGAAACATAGCTGCATGGGAATAGTGATGCATACAGCAGAGTGCAAACACTAAAAAAAGCAGTCCCCACTGTATTTCTCGATATCGGGCGATCAACGTGCATCCTGCACGGATCCAGCAGCAGAGAGGCAGGCAAAGTAACAAGAGATGTACCATAATTGTAAACGCTACATAAGTGGTTTTGGTGATTACTCTTCAACAGCACAGAAAACAGCATCTGACAACTAGTACAGTCGCACTTGTCATGTTACAAGCGCATTAATCCCCTCTGAAGGTGGCATCTAATGGGGAGTTAATGCATGGTTGGACCGTTGTACGCACTCGGCCTCCGGCCTCGTGCCTGCGGTCCCAACCGTACATTAACTCCACCATCATCGATGATGTCTTATAACTGTTTGTTTGTGTTTCTTCATGCGATTCTTGTCTGCTGCGGAAAAGTTTAAAAACTTTCAAAGAACAGATATTTAAAAAAATATGTATTATAAAGTATAGTGGCGTAGTCTGCTTTGGTGGTGCTTAACCCAGAAAAGACCAATGTGAGAGAGGGAGAGTGAAAACTCCTGCTAAGTTCAAAAATTACATTTTTATTTTTCCACTGTATTTTAGTCACTTAGTAGTAAGTTGCCAATGCTTTGTGGTCCCCACAGGTCTCTTCCTCAGAGCCTGAGGTGGTCTGAAACCTTTAAGTTCCTATATTTACTGTTCTGATGCTTTTCCTGAGGTTACATCTGGGCATGCTAGCCTGAAACGCTTCCCTTGTAAATTGTTTCTTTCTGCCTTCAGTTCCAGAGTTCTTTTGGTTTGCTTCTTAGCATGTAGGCATCTACTCCATACCACAGCTTTAAAGAGCACATTTACCGGTACTGTTCCCATCCAGGAAGAACCCTTACCTGGCTCCGAGCTGGAAGATACGAAGAAAAAAATTTCATATTGTGCCATTTCTCCAGAGGGAAGAGATCATATTTTTGCTCAGAGGAACCAATTCGCTGATCCCTTCCACTTCCCGGTTTGGAGAGACACCCCCACACTGTTCCATATTCTGACATCATAATGTGCTTGCACAGGGGCGTGCTCCATAGGCATGTTTGGAGTGCGTCCCTAACACAAGCACATTATGATATGACATTTTTTTCTTCATACCTTCCAACTCAGAGCCGGGTAAGGGCCCTTCGTGGCCTTCGGGGGTATTTTCTGAAAGAGCACAAAAAGTGCCCTTTAAAACTGTTCATGAGAGGCAGTGGTTGAAGTATTAAAAAAGTGGTGGTACTATGCATGAGATTAGCATAAAGGCACATATTAAACGTATGGCTTGATTGTAAAAAGTGGCAACACACTATACCCCAAGTACCCCCTCATTTTGACCCCAGCTGGGGGGCTCCCCAAACATCTTTTTTTTTTTTCTTCCATCAGTATTTTCTCCCCTCTGAGTCTGTACGATGGCTTCCCCCCTGCCTCGTCACTGACCTACTCATGGACCACCGGTTATCCACTGCTTTCACAGAAAGCATTGGGTGGGTGGCCAGCTGTGTCATTTGTGCAAGAGCCTGTGAGAGTGCCGGCTAGGAGCAGCCTGGGATCTTTTTCTTCCATTCTTCTCCTGTCAGACTGGAGCGTCAGGACATGTGTGACAGCATGTCACGCTACAACCCACCCCTTGCATTCTCTGTGTACTCCCACTGTGCTGCTGCGCAGCCTCTACCAGGTGGCAGTCCCTGCAGTGGGAACTGGTGTCACCCCCTCCCCCGAGGAAGGAGAGTTGCCATCGGACACTCTGTTCTCCCTCACCCTGCCAGCCCACCAAATGACTCATCTGTTCCTGAACGTGGGTCATTGGTGTGGAGGAGCAGAAGCACAACCACTCCTCCACTAGGCTGGCTGGCTCCTTGAATATCTGATGGTAGAGATTTCAATAGAACTGGGGCTGCAACCCCAAAGGCATGATCCCAACGATTTAGGCCTGGAGAGATGAACATTAAGAGGAGCTCTCAGATGAATGAAGGGAGTGGATGGAAATGGATTTGGTCAGGAGGCCTTTTTGGTAGCTAGGGCCCAAGTTAACACATATCTTAATCACCATCTTCATCATGTATTCACCTACTAAATTCCTCACTCAGTAGTTGTCTCTCTCTCTTTATAGAGCTGCCGTTCGAGATGCTCTCCTAAAGGAAGCCCGAATGATGCACCGGGTCAAGTTCCCTTTTGTGTTGCGTCTGCTTGGTGTTTACCAGGAGAATAAAATGGACTTCGTCAGTTTGGGCATCGTGATGGAGTACATGGAGAATGGCTCACTCAACAGCCTTCTAGAGAGGGTTTCCCATGTCCCTTGGGCCCTCAAGTTCCGCATCCTCCATGAGGTGGCACTGGGGATGAACTACCTTCATGGGCTAGACCCACCGCTTCTGCATCTGGACCTGAAACCCAGCAACATACTGCTAGATGAAAGCTTCCATGTCAAGGCAAGTACACCACTGCGCATCCCAGATAATCCCCATGCCTGTGTATGTTGGAATACCTATGGCAGTGTGTGTCGTCAGTGGTTATAATGTCATCATTGTGGGGCAGGGGGTCTGTCCCAGATTATTTTTTTATATATATAATTTATTTATTTAGGCTAGTCCCTCTGAGATGCATCATCTCATTTCCAGGGCTGTCTTGCTTTCTTCCAGTTTCACAGCTGAGTGGACTGGGCACTGGGAGGCTAAGCGACTTGCTCATGGTTACACGGTGCCTGTTTGGTTCTAGCAGGGTTTGAACCTGCAATCTCCCTGTTCCCAACTTGGTTCTCTAACCTGTAGGCCTCACCGGCGTCTTTATTTTATTTACTCAGCTGCAACCCAAGAAAAGGGTTTCAGTGGAGGGTAGTGCAGGTGATACAAGAAAAATATGAAGCAGAACATCATCGCCAACAGAGCAAGATGAGGGGCCAAAAACACCATATATCATACCAATTACAAATGATATTCAGAATTATAAGTCTAATTATGTATTCATGAGCCTGTATAGGTTTCTCATTGGTTACTGGATATGATCTCTAAGAAATGACTCATCCAGCTGCCAATGACACGTTCTGCTGCACAGAATATGAAATGTCTCAACCCCACACTGCTCGCACTACAATACTAAGCTCAACAAAAATGAAAAAGGGGGAAATAAGCTGCTCAAATAAGGTTGTTATTGTGGTTGGACTTGCAATCGCAACAACAACCTCTGATCCCGCCATTTCCTGGGATTAGCGACCATCTGGTAGTAGGTGGCTCTCAGCTGCACCTCAAGCCACTCACCCCCCCCATCTGGTCATTAATCCACAGTAAATGACCTGCTCCTCAGTCATTATTGCTTAAGAAATGTATGCAGTACAGTTGGGGCTAGTTCCCCAACCCCCTCAGTGTTCCATGTCACCACAGCGACAGGAAATGTGCTGATCATCATTACAGCGACAGCACAATGCCGATAATTGGGATTGTGCCGTCACTGTATAAAAGCTTTTTTTTTTTTCTTCAGGGGGACTTCTGCACTATAGATTATCAACTCTGAATCATAGTTGGTTCAGGGAAGGGGTGAACTCCCCAGAGATAGCAGCATCGGGAAACAAGCGGACCATTACAGCAAACTGCTGATTCTGTCGCTGTGATGATCTTCACTGTTTTCCCGTCACTGTGGCGACTGTATACGCCCCCTTGGAGAACTACATGGGCCACCTTCCAGTCCTGGGGCACACACCCCGTTTCCAGGGAGGTGTTGAATAGAGCTGTCAGTGGCTCAGCCAACAGCTCCGCCATCTCCCTTTAGCACCCTGGGGTGGATGCCATCGGGACTTGGTGCCTTGTCCACCCTTACTGACCTCAGCCCCTCTAGCACCCTACTTCCTGTGATTTTTTTTTTCGTCACCTCCACCCCCCCCTTCCCCCCAGCCCATTCTGGTAGTGGACCATCCCTCTCCTTAGTGAAAATGGAGCAGAAGTACTCATTTACAATTTCCACTTGCTCCTCCCCCTTTTCCTCCCAATCCCCTCTCCGCTTTATCCTCACAATATGTTCCTTGCACTTCCTCTTTTCCCTGACATACCTAAAAAATCCTTTTCCCCCTCCCTTTATGCCCTGTGCGGAACTTAGTTGCCTGGAGGCCACAGCTTTTTTTCATCCTTCTGGCAACCTTCCTTGACCAGCTCACGAAAGCCTCCTTATCCTCTGCCTTCCCTGTTCTTCTGTACTTCCAGTATGTAGCCTTCTTGGCCCTCACCCCTTGCAGCACTTCTTTGTTCAGCCAACATGGTTTCCTGGCTCTGCTCTTCTTACTCCTGGCAGTGCAGGCTACTGTGGCCTCTGTTAGCCCAGTCTTTATGACTCCCCATTTTTGTTCTGCATCCATCCCCAGCCTTATAACCTGGAATCTCCCTTGCAGTATTGCTCCCATCCCCACAAAGTCCACCCTAATAAAGTCCACCACCGTAGTGCCCCTGCCTCCTGTCTCCCTGCCTAGTGCGACAGTGAGCCACACTGTTTGGTGGTCGTTACCTGCTAGTGGGTCCTCCATCCTTACCTCCCTCACTGCCTCCCCATTTGCCAGTACTAGGTTCAGAGTGCTACCCAGCCTTGTAGGTCCACTTACCAATTGCGTCAGAAGGCCGTCCTGGAATGCATCAAGGAGAATCTGCTCCCTGGTACTGCTAGTGGCCAGGGTGCTCCAGTCAACCCATGGTAGATTAAAATCCCCCACTATCACCACACTCCCTCTTCTACGCACCCTCCTTATCTGCCCTGCCAGCTCCTCATCCAGTTCCCCCGGATTGGGATGGTGGTCTGTACACCACTCCCAGCCTCAGCTTTCTGTCCTTGGAGTCCAGGAGCTACACCCAGAGCACCTCTGTCCTCTCCTCTTCTCCCTTGTCCCTTATGCATTTAATCCCTTCCCTCACATAGAGTGCAACCACCCCCACTTCCAACCTCCCAGTCCCTCCTGTATTTCCTGTATTCCAGGATTACCAAGTCTCAGTCGTGGTAATCTGTGGCTCAAGTCTCTGTCACTGTAGCAATGTCCACCTTCCCCGCTGAAAGGAGCACTGGAAGCTCTGCAGTTTTGTTTCCCAGGCTTCTTGCATTGAGAGAGACCACCTTCCACCCATACCCCTCCTTCTCCTCAATCTTCTCCTCCTTGGCCTGTGTCCCTCCTCCCGATAGTCCGCACCCTTTCTCCTCCTTATTGTTACCGGGTGGTGGTGCCTTCTGTATTACACTCAAACCACTCTGCCGGCCCCCTCCCAGGGTTACTACGCTTCTGCCTTTATCTGTATCTGGGGGGTGAGCTGACCCTGTCCAGGCCTTTCTACCAACCAGTCTTTTGGCCCCCCCCACTAGTTTAAATCCACTTTAGTAGAGATATACCCCTCTAATCCTGCCTTTAATACTCCCTTCCCTTTGCTGCTCAAGTGTACCCTGTCCCCCATGTGCAAGTCACTATTCCTTCAGACCCTACCCCAGTTAGTCACTAACCCATAATTTTTGGTGTGGCACCAATCCCTCAGCCACTCGTTGAACTCCTCAATCCAACCCTTCCTTCCCATGCTTGTACATGGTACCAGGAGTACCTCCGAGAATACCACCGACTCCCCGACCCCCTCACACTGCCTGCCCAACTACTCAAACCCCCCCTCACTACTTCCGCAGTCTCCCCCACCAAGTCGTTTGTACCCACATACAACACTAAATGAGGTTTCTTTCTCCCCCTTGCTGCACACTTGAGCAGTACCTGCTCTGCCTCTCCTGCAGTCAACCTGTGGGTAGCTTCAACCCAAATACGGCTGTGCCTTCCCCCTTTCCACCCCATCTCACCCCTTTCAGTATAGAATCCCCCAGGATGAGTACCTCCCTGTCCCTTACCCCTTTCCTTCTAATGCCCCTTCCACCACCCCAGTATTCATTCTTTCTTGCCCCTTCTCCTGCCAGCTGCACCCTCTGTGATGTCTGGTATCTGTACCCCCTACTTCCACCTCACCCATTTTCTCTGCCTTATTCCTTCCATCCCCCTTGAATCCCTTCCCAGCCTGACTACTTCCTACTGGGCTTCCCATGTCGACCTCCCCTGCTGATTTCCAACCCTCTCCTATCCCCACTGTTGTCGATTTAGAGCCCCAGTCCCTTCTACGCTGATAGTGATGCCCCAACCCATCCTTCCCCCTTCCCGTAGCCTTCTCTCCTCCAGTCACCACCCCTCCTTCCTTACTAGTTCCTTCTATCCTTAAGTCCTCGCTCTCTCTTCCCTACCTGTTGCCATCCGTGTCATGCCCCGCTTGTCCTCCCCCCTTCAGTGTGTTCCTGCTCCTTCTCTCTCCCATAGCAGAGGCTCAAATCTATTCCTAGCCGATGCCTCTCCTTCATCTCTTCCCTTGTCGATTCCCCCTACTTGTTCCCTCTGTGCCACCCTGGTCCCCACCGTCCCTCTCCTACCTGCAGCCATCTGCTCTCTCCCTGGTACTCCTCGTGATCTCTTCCTCCCCATCAGGAAGCCACCTCACCTTGGGCACCCCTTCCTTCTCCTCTCTTTTCTGCTAGTGTCTCTGTTGCTGGGGTCGGTTTCAGTCCCTAGTTGTTCTTCCTCTGTCCGCCCTTGTCATCCCTGTTCCCCAGCCAGGATGCCTACCATACTCATCTGCCCTGCCATAGACTCCTCCTAACCTCCACAGTTCCTCCCTCAAACTAGCCAGTTGTCTACAGATCATACCCCCCATCCTCAAGCCCAGTCCAGGATCATGGCGGACCCACCCTGTACACCCCACCACCCCTTCCAAGATGCCGCCCTATTGACATGTGGCACCTGCCCCATTTGCTCCCCATCTTATCTTACGGGCTCTTACTCACAGTTTCTGTACCCTGCTACAACTGTTAGGCCCTATTTACTCAAATTCCTGTCCCCCCAACACTAGTCCCCTACCTCCCTCCAGTCCGGGTTAATTCAGTCTCAAATTTCATCCGTTAGTACAGTATTACTGTAGCAATCCTAAAGCCTCCTTGTCCGTTTTCCACCCCTCAGCTACCATACTTTTTGTTCTCAGCTCTCATATAGTTTCACTTAGCCGAGTTAGAAATCCAACTATTACTCAGCTCAGTTAGAGAAATAAACAGAACAAACAAATAAATATGTAATATTACAGCAATCCTAACAGTATAGTATAGCTTTCAGTTCTTAGCTCAGTTAGAGAAATAAACTAAATCTGTATTATTACAGCAATCCTAAAAGTATCCAGTCATTGCTTTGTCTCCACCCCAGAGACCCTGCTGTAATATAGGACCACAGAGGACCCTGGGCAAGAGGGTGGGCAACTCTAAAGTCCCAGCATAGCTCCATTGAGCTTGCTCACTCCCTCTCTCTCACTCACTTATTCTGTTTCTCCCGGCGCTGCAGGCTGCCCTTTTGTACTGAGCTCCTACCTGCGTTGGCGCCTTTTTCTGCCCACAAAGAAATCCGCAGCAGTCCCGACAGCTCTGTTGAGCTCTCTCACTCCCCTCTCTCACTCACTCACTCGTTCTGTTTTTCCTGGCACTACAGGCTGCCCTTTTGTGCGCCTGCCTGCTGGGTGCCTTTTCTGCTCACAAAGAAACCCGTAGCAGTACCAACAGAGCTCTGTTGAGCTCGCTCACCCTCCCTCTCTCACTCGCTCATTCTGTTTCTCCCGGCACTGCAGGCTGTCCCTTTGTACTGAGCCCCTGCCTGCGTTGGCGCCTTTTTCTGCCCACAAAGAAGTCTGCAGCAGTCCCAACAGAGCTCCGTTGAGCTTGCTCACTCCCCCTCTCTCACTTGCTTGTTCTGTTTCTGCTGGCGCTGCAGGCTGCCCTTTTGTACTGGACTCCTGCCTGCATTGGCACCTTTTTTTGCCACAAAGAAATCCGCAGCAGTCCCAATAGAGCTCCATTGAGCTCGCTCACTCTGCCCTCTCACTCGCTCGATCTTAAAACTTTTTCAAACACTGATTTCCCACAGTGACCGTGCAATTCTGTGCTGGAAGTGCAAAGACACATTTCAGCCAGGATGTAAAAAATGACAGCTGTACTGCTTATAAGGAGATGTGAAAAAATGCCAGTGTTGAGAATTTGGCATGAAAATATTACACATTTGCGAAGTTACAGGGGTGCGTGGAAACTGCGCAATGCACACTTGTAACACAGTCATTTTATGGACTTTTGTTAGCAAATTTTCAACATAGCCATTTTAGGACCTCTGGTCATGAACAGTGTCACTGTCATTTTCTCACTCTATCCTGAAAGCTGATTTCCCACAGCGACCGCGCTATTCTGCGCTGGAAGTGTGAAAACACATTTTGGCCAGGATGTGTAAAATGACAGCTGTACTGTTCACAAGGAGGGTGGAAAAATGCTAATGTTGAAAATCTGGAGTGAAAATATTGCAGATTCTCAAATTCTGACGCGTGTGGTAACTCATAGCACACTTGTAAAACAGTAATGTTTTGATTTTTCCCAAATTTGCATTATAGGCTTTTGAGGCCCACCTCGAACACTGGCACTGTCATTTCTTTAATTGGTCCCAAAAGGTGATTCCGCGCAGTGACCACGAAATCACCTTTCGGGATTAAATAACGCCATGACAGTGACTGAATTCATGAGGAGGGAACCCAATAACCCCATGCTGAAAATGTGGTGCCAAAATTCCCAAAAATGACCGAGATTTGCACCATAGTTGGAAAAAAACTATTTATGCCATTATACAGCTTACCAGCATTTCTTTAGTTTGCGGTTGGCTTTGAAGATTGCAGATGTGTTCCCCCTCCCGGTCCACTGAAGATTATTGTGCTGGGCTCGAGTAAGTATGATGTGAGGGGGTGGGGTGTGCAGAGGGTGGAGTGCGGGTTGGGGGTTTCAGATTTAAAAAGTAAAAAAAAAAAAACACATTACGGAAGTTTTTTTTAAAAACGAGACCTGTGGCACACTGGGGTGGGCTCCAGCATGCCACCTGGTGGTTTTTTGAGGGGGCTGTGGCCAGCGGGGAGTTGGGCACCCGTTGCTTTATACTGAATTGGGGTGGCAAGAGCCGAGGGGGATGGAGCACCCCTTGTACAAACAGATTGGGGGGCATTATGCGGATCCGGTGGGCTTCCCCATCGGCAGATTGAACTAGGAAGAGTTGTTGTCCCCATCGCAAGAAAGACTGTTGGGCGCGATGATGCCAAGGGGATTGGGCACCCCCTCAGCACACAACAAATGGTGGGGCATTATGCTGACGGGGAGTGGGTTCCCCTGTCGGCAAATGAACCGGGTCGGGGGCATGCCGATAGGGTGATTGGCCACCCCCGTTGGCTTTCATGGGGCTGTAAGGGGGCAGGAAGCCACCGTTATGTTTACAAAACATGTTACACTAGGCAAGGTACTGCCTGCAGTGACTGGTCACTCCCTCATTGCAGCGGAATGGCTGACGCTGCAATGACGAGGCGGCCCATTGCAGCAGCGAAATAGTTTCAGCTTGGTGGCACTTTTGGAAACTAATGTCATCGGCACAGTGTGCCTGCGTTGATCCACCAGTGCCAAGCCCCCAAATGCAGTGCTGCCGTTGGCTGCCACAGTGCCGCACCTCCACAACCCGCTTTCCTCCTAAGCTGCCTCATAATGTTTCTTGCACATGTGCACAATCAAACATAAAAATGTGCACTGTATTTTTTTTAGAACTCCGCTGTACTGAAAGTTGTTCGGTTATACAGTGAACCCATATGCATTTTCTTCAGTGTTAGCAAATCGTCACGGTGTGGAAATCGTATACACTTATCATGTGACTATTTTTCTTATAAAATTAATAAGGTATTACAGTTACATGTACCATTCTTTTCCAGTGCCCAGTCAGATTGGCTGACTAGGTATGTCTTTGGGCTAGTCAAACTATTTAATGAAGTTGTTTGGAATATGAAGTGATTCAGACGGATTAAAAAAGGAACAATTTTAGCTGTGTGGGAATACATTAAAGAGCACCTTTTCTCTTAGTTTTTAAATTAAAAAATGATTAAACAGGGAGCTCCCTTTCCTCTTGGGGAGCGCCTCCATGCTGTCTTTTCTTTTTTAAATAGTGGACCCCAGGGAAGGGAAGGGATCGTAATTGCCCCCAGGGGTCTGCCCGCACGATCCCTCTTACTTCTTGATTCTCCTATGTGTCCCTGCACTCTGGTTTAAGTGACGTCATTATAGGTTAGAGCACAGGGATGCACTCCATTCACTTCAATGGTGCATCTTTATCAGATATAATTTCCTGATTGTAAACTGGGTTTTGGTACCTATTGATGGCAGAATTCAACTAACAGAGCCCTTGTTAGTTGAAGTCTGCCATCAATAGGTACCAAAATCTGATATACAATTGGGAAATTACATTTGAAAAAGGCACTCCATTGAAATGAATAGAGCGCATCTCCATGCTCCACTATAAAAATGTCATAGTAGGTTGGAGCACGGGGATGTATAGGAGAATCAGTAAGTGGTGAGGGATCGTGTGGGCAGCCACTCGGGGGCAAATTCTGATCCCTTCCCTTCCTTTGGGTCCACTATTAAAAAAAAGAAAATATAGCATGGAGGAGCTGCCCAAGAGGTAAGGGAGCTCCCTATTTAATCGTTTTTTGGTTGGGAAAGGTGCTGTTTAAGGTGCTCTGCATTTTAAAAGTCAGTGCTACACCTTTTATTGCTGAGAGTTTAAGAGGTATGATGCCCAGTTACACAGAATTTGAATATGCACCCCAGTATTTCGCTGCCAAACGAGGCTTCTCCAGGGGATGATAGTGCAGTGAAATTGGGCAAAACGTTTGACCCTACCTTTTTTTCCAGTATAAAATATTCCAGGTATTTCCAGTTTTACTTGGTGGTACTATTTTCTAGTTCCTCTAAAATCGGAGTATTTTTTTAAAAATGTTTTCATTTAGATTTTTTCTCAAGAAAAAAAAGAAGGCTGCCACATTTGACATAGAAATAGCATTGTAGGACAGGCAAGGATCAAGAAAAGAAAAAAACTATAAAGTTAAACTTCAGTCATTCTGTAAAAAAATTGCCTGTAAAAGGGAAAAAAACAAAAATGAGCTGCTAGTTATAAGGAACCCAGATAAGGTATATTAGTAAATGATGTATGAGACTTTTTTTAATACGACAATGACTGCAATATTTATTATCTGTCACCTCTATCAAATAAAAAAAAAATAAATAAAAAAAAAGACTCGTGGTGCACATCATAGGAAGTACGTAGAAAAGTAGATCTGACAAGTATACTCCTATTTTTGCAATTGCAGCTGCATAACTTTTTGGGAAAACATTTTTGTTGCACTGCTGCTTTAAATTAAACCCAATCCCGTGTAACCAGTCCTACTGTGTTGTAAATATTGAGTGTTTTTTCATTTCCATCTTTACGTTCATCTGATGATGTCACTACATGAGATGTCTGGATAATGTGTGGAGAAGTTGGGGAGAAAGCATTGTTTGTGCCAGCAGGGATCTTCTCAAACTGCAAAAAAAAAAAACAGTGAATCTGAAATGCAAAATCCAGCATTATTGTCTTGGCTCTGTAGCCTAATCCTGATCAGCATCAGTAGGGGTTTCTCCCCCAGACCCTGCAACAGCTGGCAAAGCCATGACATTACATCAGTGCCCTTCTTATTGTCTCCAAAAGGGATGCCTTGGCATCACTATGCAAAAGGCAGAGTACCTCCCAGATTTTAATCTGGTTTACAGAAGAAATAGTTTGACCCCAACCTAAGTGATCCAGTTCCTAGATCTCTACCGTAACTTAACAGTCAGCTAGGGAACAGTGCACATCCCACTTTTAATTTTTTTTATTCCCAACCCCTACCCTGTCATTTTAAACCACCACAGCTAGGGTACCGAGTGACCCCTGGATAGCCCCTTATATTATAGACCAAGAAATCAAAAATTCTTATGAGGGCTGGGCGTGACAAGTCAATGGATACACCCAGAGAAATTCAGCCACATAGAAGAGGTTTTTTTTTCAGTGCTCCCAGGGTTTAATATTTTTAGCTTGACGCCTTCACCCAGCCCCTCTCATATCCATACAGTACAAACAAACAGCTGTGCGCACTTGAAAGGATGGACACATGTGATACGTCTTTTAGCTGTTAAAACCGTATATTTTCTGCAATATGAATTACAGGATAGAAGTACAAGGAGAAGCTTCAAATGAACACCTTTCCCTGAAGGAGTCCGTTGGGCGCAAAACATTGGTCTGGCAGAAAGCGGCAGGATAAAAATATTAAATCTTGTGGGCATTAAAAAACCTCTGGCCATCCAATAGCACAACCATAGAGCTACTGCCTCCTACAGTGGCGACCCTGGTCTGAATTACAGACTGTGGTCACTCGGGAAGATTGAGCATCCCTTCGACAGCTTTACTCTCGGGGGGGGGGGTAGTCTATCCTGCTGGCTGGCTGCTTCCTAGAGGAATCTGGGTGACAGGGCAGCAGGGCCACGTGGAAAGGGACCCCACCCCCAGGCATCTCTGCAGAGGCGGAGTGTGCACATCACATCGTTGGATCATACCTCTCAGCCTTTCAGCATTAAAAATCATAGCACTGGCCTTAAAAAATCATAGCAAATGGCCAGAATGTGGAACACTTTCTTATTTTAAAGAATAATATGTCTACAAATAGTGAGCCCCATATAGTTAATGATAAGGAATGTTTCTATCAACTTAGCTCAATTATTAAATAGTGTGTGTGTCCAGAAATAGCTCTAACATTATTAAGAATATCAGTAAATCTATGTGAAGGAAGGGTAAAATTGAGTGTGAAAATCATAGTGATATGCGAAATTCATAGCAGTTGAGAGGTATGCGTTGGATGCATGTGGACCCTGAGAGATAAATGGAGAGCAAACACCTCTGACTGCGGCTGGATGCATTACCTGCACTGGTACGTGGACACCTCCGACTGTAGCTGGATGATGTCTGGTCCCCTGAAGGCCCTGCACTGGCAACTGGACACCTCTGAGTGTGGCTGGATGATGACCCTATCCCCTGCAGGCCCTGCACTGGCAACTGGACACCTCCAACTATGGCAGGATAATGGTCCGTCCCCCGCAGGCCCCGCACTAGCGACTGGACACCTCCGACTGTGGCTGGATGATGTCTGTACCCTGCAGGCCCTGCACTGGTGACTGGACACCTCTGACTATGGCTGGATGATGGTCCGTCCTCCGTAGGCCCCGCACTAGCGACTGGACACCTCCGACTGTGGCTGGATGATGTCTGTTCCCCCGCAGGCCCTGCACTGATGACTGGATACCTCTGACCATGGCTGGATGATATCTGGTCCCCACAGGCCCTGCACTGGTGACTGGACACCTCCGAGTGCAGCTGAATGATGGCCCAGCCCTCCACAGGCCCTGCACTGGTGACTGGACACCTCCGAGTGCAGCTGAATGATGGCCCAGCCCCCCGCAGGCCCTGCACTGGTGACTGGACATCTCCAACTATGGGTGGATGATGGTCCGTCCCCTGCAGGCCCCACACTAGCGACTGGACACCTTCGACTGTGGCTGGATGATGTCTGTACCCTGCAGGACCTGCACTGGTGACTGAACACCTCTGAGTGCGGCTGGATGATGTCTGGTCCCCCACAGGCCCTGCACTGGTGACTGGACACCTCCGATTGTGGCTGGATGATGTCTGTACCCCGCAGGACCTGCACTGGTGACAGAACACCTCTGAGTGCGGCTGGATGATGTCTGGTCCCCCGCAGGCTCTGCACTGCTGACTGGATACCTCCGACCATGGCTGGATGATGTCTGGTCCCCACAGGCTCTGCACTGGCAACTGGACACCTCCCACTATGGCTGGATGATGTCTGGTCCAATGAAAGCCCTGCACTGGCAACTGGACACCTCTGAGTGTGGCTGGATGATGACCCTATCCCCTGCAGGCCCTGCACTGGTGACTGGACACCTCCAACTATGGCAGGATGATGGTCTGTCCCCCGCAGGCCCCGCACTAGCAACTGGACACATCCGACTGTGGCTGGATGATGTCTGTACCCTGCAGGCCCTGCAGTGGTGACTGGACACCTCCGACTATGGCTGGGTGATGGTCCGTCCCCCACAGGCCTGCACTGCTGACTGGATACCTCCGACCATGGCTGGATGATATCTGGTCCCCACAGGCCCTGAACTGGTGACTGGACACCTTCGACTGTGGCTGGATGATGTCTGTACCCTGCAGGCCCTGCACTGGTGACTGGACATCTCCGACTGTGGCTGGATGATGGTCCGTCCCCCGTGGGCCCCACACTAGCGACTGGACACCTCCGACTGTGGCTGGATGATGTCTGTACCCCGCAGGACCACTGGTGACTGAACACCTCTGAGTGCGGCTGGATGATGTCTGGTCCTCCGCAGGCCCTGCACTGCTGACTGGATACCTCTGACCATGGCTGGATGATGTCTGGTCCCCACAGGCCCTGCACTGGCAACTGAACACCTCCCACTATGGCTGGATGATGTCTGGTCCACTGAAGGCCCTGCACTGGCAACTGGACACCTCCGAGTGCAGCTGAATGATGGCCCAGCCCCCCGCAGGCCCTGCACTGGTGACTGGACATCTCCAACTATGGGTGGATGATGGTCCGTCCCCTGCAGGCCCCACACTAGCGGCTGGACACCTCCGACTGTGGCTGGATGATGTCTGTACCCTGCAGGATCTGCACTGGTGACTGAACACCTCTGAGTGTGGCTGGATGATGTCTGGTCCCCTGCAGGCCCTGCACTGGTGACTGGACACCTCCGATTGTGGCTGGATGATGTCTGTACCCTGCAGGACCTGCACTGGTGACTGAACATCTCTGAGCATGGCTGGATGATATCTGGTCCCCACAGGCCCTGCACTGGTGACTGGACACCTCTGAGTGCGGTTGGATGATGATCCAGTCACCCGCAGGCCCTGCACTGGTGACTGGACACCTCCGACTGTGGCTGGATGATGGTCCATCCCCCCCCAGGCCCTGCAATGGCCACTGGACACCTCTGACTGTGGCTGGATGATAATCTGGTCCCCCACAGGCCTTACGCTGGCAACTAGACACCTTTGACTGTGACTGGATGATGGCCTGTCCCTTGCAGGCCCTGCACGGTTGACTGGACACCTCCAACTGTGGCTGGATGATGTCTGGTCCCCCCGCAGACCCTGCACTGGTGACTGGACACCGCCGACCATGGCTGGGTGATGGTCCTGTCCCTTGCTGGCCCTGCACTGGCGATTGGACACCTCCGGCCATGGCTGGATGATGGTCCCGTCCCCTGCAGGCCCTGCATTTGGGGGCTGGACACCTCTGACCATGGCTGGATTATGTTCTGGTCCCTCGCAGGTACCACGCTGGTGACTGGACACCTCCAACTGTGGCTGGATGATAGCCCAGTCCCCTGCAGGCCCTGCACTGGTGACTGGACGCCTCTGACAACAGCTGGATGATATTCTGGTCCCCCACAGGTGCCACGCTGGTGACTGGACATCTTTGACCGCAGCTGGATGATGGCAGTATAGCGGGCTGCCACGGGACCATCTTGGCTGCCATAACCCTTCAATATTTGAACAATTTTTTTTTTCTTTTTTGACTTATGTGATAAAGACCTACAAGCACCTCACTGTGTTGAGCAGGGTACAGGAGGGTAGTCTATTTGAAATGAGGAAGTGCGTCTAGGAAGCTGGAAGGGGGGAGTTTAAGAGGGATGTGAGGAAGTACTACTTCACTGAAAGTGTGGTGGATGCCTGGAGCAGTCTGCCAGCAGAGGTGGTGGGGCAGAAACAGTGGGAGGTTTCAAGCATGCATGGGATAGGCATAACGGAATACTAGAAAATAGGCTGGGGAAAGGGTTGCCAGAGGCCAGGTTGTGTCTGTGGGGATAGAATGGGCAGGAAACATGTGGTCAGACTGGGTGAGTCAAGTCCTTTTCTACCAACAAGTTCTATGTTTCTGTTACATTTTTTCCCCATTTTACCAGGGCTTCCCCAAGATCCTCTTTCCATTTGCCATGTACCATGTCCGTTTGAGGATCTGTCAGGGATTCTGCACCCCCCCCCGCCCCATCTAGCCTTCAAGTCCACTCCAGGTCCTGGCTCCAAGATAACCCACAGTTTGTTGCTTGTGGGTGGAACCCTGGGGCAGCAAGCTTCCAAGGACATATTTTGCTCAAAGGCAGAGGTTGATGGGAGGAGATGGCGAGGACAGGATGGACCCTGAACACCCTCGTGAGTGCTGGGAGATATCAGACTTTATCTGCCTGGGTGGAGCCTGCAATATTTATGCCTAATTCCTCTGAAAGCCCTCCAACATGGGAGCACGGGTCATGGGGAGAACATCGGCATAGCACCCATTGGGGGCATCAGAGGGAGGGGAGACCTTCCACCTTGGCTAATCCCTTGCCAGATCGTTTTGGACACATGATGCCTTCACATCATACATAGTTTGAGCAGACATGCACTGAGGTGAGGCACCCCTGAGAGTCGCATCTCTCCTTCCCTCACAACTCTCCTCCCCTTAGGAGCCACACCACCCTTTCTTGCATGGGAGAAGTCCCGGTGGACATTTGGCCCTGTTCCAACCGGTCAACACCTGACATTCTGGGCTCGGGGCGTGAACCCGGGTTACCGAGTGGCAGGTAGCAGTGCTGCCGCTAAGCTAGCCAGCTGTCCAGTAACCTAAAAACAAACAAACAAGACAAATTCCAGTAAACAGAAGCTTTTGAGAAGTCTGCCGAGGTCTAGCTTTACATAATATGCTTTCTGACAGTGCACCATGACTGTCTTCCAGCTGACGGACTTTGGACTATCCAAGTGGAAGCAGGCTTCTGTCTCCGTTGTGAATTCGAATTTCAGTATTGGAGGAACGTTGGAATACATGGCACCTGAAGCATTAAGTGATGTGAATCAGAAACCGACCTTGGCGTTGGACATTTACAGGTGAGCAGTTCTTCTTAAAGCAGTAGTGTCTGTCTGTGGCATATGCTGCTGTCAGTACAGCTTTATTGTACTCTTCCTACTTGCTCATCTTCCTCCCCCCATTTTAAACCGCTGCTGTGCTCTGGATTTAGTAAAGCCTTTGTAACAGTAAGGTAGAGGATGAAGCCGTGCAACAAGACTTAAATGGACGTTGTAACTGGGATCCTCCCAGTAATGTCACATAATGAACCTAGTCCAGTGGATAACAAGAAGGCTGAGGATGAGCGCGAGGTAATTTGTTACACATGTACATGTGTAAGGGTGGTTGGGGGAAGGTTGTAATGGAGATTTACACGTACAGTACTGGTTTCAGGTTGTAATCAAATCTATCCAGTAATTATAAATGTTTCCCTTCTGCAGCTCTCTTCACTCTGCCCTTCAAACAACATGAAGTCTTGGCTGTATTCTGACATATGCAGTTAGGTCCTGCCTTTCAACTGCCCCGGAGAAACAGTTAAACTTTCCATGGCCAGCATGGAATGTTCACCACGAGCTCGGTTGAAGCCCCTGTCTGCTGCTGTTTAAACTCCAACCGTCAGATTCTTTACTCCGCCTCACTGAACAGTCGCTCTGGAGATTTCTCCTTTGCTCGGTTCAAAAAAGTTGGCTGAAGTGTTGTTTTTTCAATCGGTTTCTACCGAATTGCTGTTACCGCTCAGTCAGTTCAAGTCTCTGTCTGTGGCACCGTGAGTACTAGATAGGTTTTCTGTATAGTTTCTGTGTGGAACTTAAACTGTGGATCGATTTGGCCGAACCAATCAGTTTCAGGTAAAAAAAGTCTGTGATTTATTTAGAGTGTGGTAACTGGTCCATATCGGTTCTAAAAAAAACCCGGATTTTATTATGTTTTTTTCCAAGACCCGTGACACGGTCATGAACCGATAGGGGAGTCTTGCCTGGCGGATTGCCGAAAAAAGGGTATGTTTTGGATAGGATTGGCCATGTCTGAGAAACCCAAGAAAAAAAACGGGCCCACTGGGTTTCAACACTGCAGTGTTTGTGGGGAAGTCTTTGCCAAGGCTGATCCCCACACCACCTGTGTTTATTGTCTGGGGTTTGACCACCTCGATTCAGACTGCCAAATTTGTAAGAATTTTCCCAAATCTACCCTGGAAAAGAGATTAGGTAGACCGAGGGAACGGGAGGCAGAGAAGTCCACTGACCCGGATGGCCAGCCCGGTTCGGTTCCGACCAAACCAGAAGAAGTACCCTCTGACCAGGGCAATACTTCTTCGGGCAAAAGGAGAGCCGATTCTGAGGAGTCAGTTCCGGTGAAAAGGAAAGGAAAAGATAAATCATCCGGTTCAGACCCAGAAATTCATACTCCGACCGCCGATGAGATAGCCAAGGCGATAAGGATAGCGCAATTGCTTACTTCGGTTCCGACCGAACCGGCACCATCTGGCAGGGGTTCGGTTGGTTCCCCCGGTTCCAGATTACACTGTTGGAAGAATTTTATGAACCGGAGGAGGAGGAGGAAGGAGAGTATGAGGATGATTATGGTGATTATGAAAGTCTGGATGTGCCTGTTGACCCAGACTTCTCCCCAGACAGACCTTCAGGTGTTTCTCCTCCTAGGCTTTCTGAGTCCCCTTCTCACTATATGATTTACAAAAAAGTGGCTGAGACCCCCCAGCTCCCTGTGGAGGAAGCAGTAGAGGATCAGGAGGAGCCTGATTTTGTTGAGATGATGGACATCCCAGAGTCCAGGAGACTGTCTATTCCCCGCCACAAATCCTTCGGGAAACAGACACATAAAATTCTTAAGTCTCCTAATTCCATACCTCCTGTGGACAAATGGATGGACAAGAGGTACACTCTCTCAGGCTCAGACATGGAGTTCCTTTTCCAGCAATGCAGCCATGTTGGGGTAGTGCAGGCTGCTGCCTGTGATAAGGCAAATATCCCCTTGGCATCACACCCCCAGACAAGGACTCCAGGAAGATTGATGCCATGGCAAAGAAACAATACATGGCAGCATCTTTGGGACTCAGGCAGAGCTAACTATATGGCCTACACAGCTAGATACCAGAAGTCCAGGTGGGACACTGTGCTGGCTGTGGCTAAACAGCCCTTGACCAGCTTGCCAAGGAGCTGGAGCAGGTGGCTGCAGATGGGATTGAGGCATCTAAAGTACAATTTCATGCTGCTGTGGACTCCAGTGATGTTTCATCAAGGGTCATGGCTACATCTGTGGCTCTTCGGAGGATGGCTTGGCTCAGATGTACTAGCCTCTCACAGGATACCCAGGCTAAGGCCATGGATTTCCCTGTAATTGGTAATTCTCTGGGGAGCAGACAGAGAACTACATGAAAAAGATGGATGAGTACAGGACCACTTACAGGAGTGCTCAGGCCAAAGAAAGGCAAGCAACTCCTCAAGGGCAGCAGTCCAGGGGCAGGGGCAGGCCTTTTGACCAAGCTCAGGCCTCCTCTCCTTTCTCTCAGAGGGGGTTCTTTAGAGGGAGAGGCAGATGGGGGATGAGCAGGCCTGTATCCACCCCTCAGCCTAAAGCCCCTGCCAAGCAGACACCCCGATGGGTCTGCCTGGGCCGATTTTCCCATACCAGTAGGGGGCAGGCTGGCTTACTTTGTCCAGGACTGGAAGTCTCTAACATCAGACAAGTGGGTCCTGGAAGTAGTAAGCCAGGGGCTGGTTCTCAGCTTCAAAAAATTTCGCAAGATGAGAACCAGATCCTTTCCACCTGCGAATCTGTCAGAGACCCTTGCCTTAGAGGCAGAGGTTTCTTCTCTCCTAGCTCTCAGAGCTATAGAGAGAGTTCCCACCCTACACAAGGGCAAAGGATTGTACTCCAGGTACTTCCTAACCCTCAAAAAGACAGGAGAATGGCGGCCCATCCTGGACCTAAGATATCTGAACAAACACCTTTTAAAGCCAAAGTTCAAAATGGTGACTCTGGGAATTATCCTTCCCTCTCTAAGGCCAGGGGACTGGCTAGCCTCCCTGGACCTCAAAGATGCCTGTTTTCACATTCCCATCAGGTGCTCCCACAGAAAGTACCTAAGGTTTGAGTTGCCCTCAGGCCACTATCAATTCAGAGCAATGCCCTTTGGCCTAACATCAGCCCCAAGGATTTTCACAAAGTGCCTGGCAGTAGTGGTCGCTTTCCTAAGGAGAAAAAAGATCTCCATCTTCCCATATTTGGATGACTGGCTCATAGTAGGTCAGTCTCCAGACCAAGTCAAGTCACATTTGCAAGTGACCCAGCAAGTGCTCACTTCCTTAGGATTCCTTCTCAACCTTCCAAAGTCAGTTCTCGAACCAGTACAGCTCCTCACCTTCATAGGGGCAGAGCTGGATACAGTAAAGGCAAGAGCCTTCCTTCCCCCTGGAAAGGGCAAGGACCCTCATGGAACTGGCCTCTTCATTCACCCTTCAGGTGTCTCGACCAGCAAGACATTTCCTTCAGTTTCTGGGCCACATGGCAGCTTCCACAGCAGTGGTCCAAGGAGCAAGATTCCAGATGAGGGGACATTCAGTTCCACTTAAGAGCCTTCTGGTCCCAAAGAAAGGATTCCCTTACCAAACTAGTCCCAGTGACTTGAACCCTGATCCAGGCCTTGCAATGGTGGCAGGATCAGGACAATTTGAGATAAGGGGTTCCTTTTGTCACTCAGTCTCATTCAGTGATACTCACCACAGATGCTTCCCTGCTGGGCTTGGGAGCCCATTTGGGGGATCTTACCACCCAAGGACTGTGGTCACCTCAGGAATCTCTGCTTCACATCAGTCTCTTGGAACTCAGAGCAGTGTTTCTGGCACTGCAAGCTTTTTCCAAATCTGTACAGAACAAGGTGGTCCAGGTCAGAACAGGCAACACCACCACCATGTGGTACATCAACAAGCAGGGAGGCACTCGGTCTATGGCCTTGTGCACAGAAGCAATGAAGTTGTGGTCCCTGGCCTATTCCCTGCGAACTTCTCTGATACCAGTTCACCTCCCAGGGAAGGACAATGTCCTAGCAGATGCTCTGAGCAGAATATCCCAGGGCCATCATGAATGGACCCTAGATCCTCTAGTTTTGAAAGTGATTTTCTCAAGATGGGGCACTCCAGAGATAGATCTTTTTGCAGCCCCAGACAATCACCAACTTCCTCTCTTTTGTTGCAGACCCCCAGTCTTGGGCTCAGTCCCCCTGGATGCTCTGATCCTGAACTGGGAAGGGAAATTCCTGTATGCTTTCCCCCCCTTCCCTCTCCTGTTCAGAGTGTTAGTCAAGATAAGGTCACAACCATGCAGAGTGATTCTGATTGCTCCAGACTGGGCCAGACAGCCCTGGTGTCCCCTGTTGCTGTCCCTAGCGGTCCACCTTCCCCTGTCTCTTCCCAGGAGTTACAACCTGTTGACATCCTCTCAGGGGAGGATTTGGTACCCGAATCTTCGGTCTCTCAATCTCAAGGCATGGCTCTTGAAGAGTTAAGAGTTTGCAGATCTGCATCTTTCCAAGGGGGTTCTGGATATCCTTAAGGCTTCTCGAAAGCCTTCCACCAGAAAGACTTACAGCTCCAAATGGAAAAGATTCAGCATTTGGTGTTCTAAGAAGAATGTTTCTCCAGACTCTGCTGGGTTGCCTACGGTCCTGGACTATATGGTCCATCTTAATGGCCTAGGCCTCAGACCAGCTACCCTTAAAGTACATTTGGCAGCTGTTTCTGCTTTCTTGTCAGTAGGCAAGCCTTCCTCTCTATCATCCCATTATGTGTTTTGTAAATTTTTCAAGGGATTGCTTCACACCAATCCCCCCTTTAGGGATCCTGCTCCTGCTTGGGACCTTAATGTATGCATTGCTCAGCTTATGCAACCCCCCTTTGAGCCTTTGTCCTCTGCAGAGCTTAAGTACTTGACTTGGAAAACTGTGTTTTTGGTGGCCATTACTTCTGCCAGGCGTATCAGTGAATTGCAGGCCCTGTCAGTGGAACCTGATTTTATCTCTTTCTATAGAGATAAAGTGGTCCTAAGAACTAGCAGAAAGTTTTTGCCTAAAGTGGTTCCAGATTTCCACCTCAACCAGTCTATATCTCTCCCTGTTTTCTTCACTGACCATTCCTCCTCTGGAGAGAGGAGGCTTCACAGCTTAGATGTTAAAAGGGCCCTGAGCTACTACATAGAGCTTACCAAGGGTCACAGGTTTGAATCCTTCCAGTTCCTCATGTATGGAGAGGTTGGTAAGGGCAAACCTGCCACTAAGAGATCTGTTGCCAGGTGGATTGTTTCTTGTATACAATATTGCTATGAAAAACTGGGTAGAACTCCACCCTCAGGCCTGAGGGCTCATTCCACTAGAGGTACAGCTACTTCCCGGGCTGCTGCCAGGGATATTCCTCTCTTAGAAATTTATCAAGCAGCCACCTGGAAAACAGTCCATACATTCACCAAGCATTACTCTCTGGATATCCAGGCTAGGAATGATGCTCGGTTTGGCACATCAGTACTTCAGAGCCTGTTTCCAAAGTAGGTTCTGTCCCTCCTCCATGGAGGTACTGCTTGGTAGTCTGCATATGTCAGAATACAGCAAGACTTCATGTTGTTTGAAGAAAAAACTACTCACTTTAGTAATGTTGTTTTCTTCTAATGGAGTCTTGCTGTATTCTGACCTCCCCCCGCCTCCCCTCTCAGAACCTAGTTTTTGGGATGTGGGTGGGCAGGAGCAGTGTTGGCACCCTAGGGGTGTCCTTTTTTTCACCCTCTTTAGTTCGGGTGAGTTATTGTGTTTTGGATGTGTTTTGTTTTTGGGTTTCCTGACTTGAGTCTTCCTTTTGAAACCAAAAACCTTTTTATATACTGTAGATGTAGTTGCCAGTTGGCTAGTTTTGAGTTTTACAGTTTCCACACAGAACGTCTAGTGAGTATTGCTCGTAAAGATCTGACGGTTGGAGTTTAAACAACAGCAGACAGGGGCTTCAACTGAGCTCGTGGTGAACATTCCATGCTGGCCATGGAAAGTTTAACTCTTTGTTCTCTGGGGCAGTTGAAAGGCAGGACCTAACTGCATATGTCAGAATGCAGCAAGACTGCATTAGAAGAAATAACATTACTAAGGTGAGTAATTTTTTCTTTTGTCTCATCTTGCAGCTATGGAATTCTGATGTGGTCTGTACTTACAGGGAAGCAGCCTTATAGTGGTAAGTACAGAGTGGGTGCACGAGTAACATGGTGCTATGGTGTTAAGTCTCTTTATCTTTACCTGTCTAGTCTTGCTGTGTATCTACAGTGGCGTGAAAAAGTATTTGCCCCCTTCCTGATTTTCTCTATTATTGCATATTTGTCACACTGGATGTTTTCAGGTCTTTAGACAAAATATAATATTAGATAAAGGGAACCTGAGTGGACAAATAACACTTTTTTTTTTTTACTTATTTCATTTATTTAATGAAAAAGTTAACCAACACCAACTGGCACTGTGTAAAAGTAATTGCCCCCTAGTTAAATCAACCCAATTAAAGGGATAATTAGAGTCAGCTGATTGAACACAGCCAGGCTTGATTACAGCCAGCCCTGCTCAATATAAACCTCACTTATTTTGGCCCTTACCATCAGAGTCACATTGCCAGCACAAAGATTCAACAAGCACAGTATGCCATGATCAAAGGAAGTTCCTGAAAAGATCAGAAAAACATTTTGTTGCCCTCTATCAGTCTGGAAAGGGTTACAAAGCTATTTCTAAGGCTCTGGGACTCCATCGAAACACAGTGAGAGCCATAATCTCCAAATGGAGAACACTTGGAACAGTAGTGAACCTTCCCAGGAGTGGGCGGCCTGCCAAAATTACTCCAAGGGCGCAGTGTAAAATCATCCAAGAAGTCTCAAAGGATCCTAAAACAACATCCAAAGAACTGCAGGCTCTCTTGCCTCAGCTAAGGTCAGTGTTCATGACTCAGAATCAGAAAGAGACTGGGCAAAATGGGCTTCATGTGAGAGTAGCAAGGCGAAACCACTGCTAACCAAGAAGAACATAAATGCTCGCTCTCATTTGCCAGAAGCACCTGGATGATCCACAAGCCTTTTGGGAAAATGTTCTATGGACAGATGAGTCCAAAGTGGAACTTTTTGGACAACATGGATCCCATACTGTCTTGCGTAAAGCAAACACAGCATTCCACAGTAAGAACACCATACCAACAGTCAAACATGGTGGTGGTAGTGTGATGGTGTGGGGATGCTTTGCTGCCTAAGGACCTGGATGACTTGCCATAATTAAAGGAACCATGAATTCTGCTCTGTACCGGAAAATTCTTAAGGAGAATGTCCAGTCATCCTTCCGTCAGCTGAAGCTGAAGCGTAGTTGGGTCATGCAGCAAGACAATGATCCAAAACACAAAAGCAAGTCCACATCAGAATGACAAAAAAGAAGTAAAATTAAAGTTTTGGAGTGGCCTAGTCAAAGTCCAGACTTAAACCCAATAGAGATGATGTGGCAGGACTTGAAACGAGCAGTTCATGCTCGAAAACCTACCAAATGTTACTGAAATAAAACAGTTCTGCGAGGAAGAGTGGGTTAAAATTCCTCCACAGCGATGTGAAAGACTGATATTGAATTATAGGAAGTGTTTGGTTGCAGTCATTGCAGCTAAATGTGGCGTAACCAGTTATTAAGTGTAAGGGGGCAATTACTTTTTCACGCAGTGCCAATTGGTGTTGTTAACTTTTTCATTAAATAAGTGAAATAAAAAAAAAAAACAAGTGTTATTTGTTCACTCAGGTTCCCTTTATCTAATGTTACATTTTGTCTAAAGACCTGAAAACATCCAGTGTGACAAATATGCAATAATAGAGAAAATCAGGAAGGGGGCAAATACTTTTTCACACCACTGTATGTACTTGTCTGCACATTTCTATTCACCCAGGTTATCCCTGTAAACATTCCATGCACCCACCACCCTCCCCGAAGGCCCTGGAGCAGGCTTACCTTCAAAGAAGCCCATTCTGTTTTCTCTGCCAACAGTTAGGTTGGAAGCGATCGTAAATTGGTTTCAAGGAATTGGCTGCCCAGTTCCATTGTTGGTGTGAGTGTCCTGTCCTCTTGCTCCAGCATTTTATGATGTAACAATTTTTAGAGTGCAGGCTTGTGCTCTGTATGATTCTGTACAGGATCTGTTCAGTTACATTTTTTTCCCCGTCACCAAGTTTTGTTCCTGTTGGCTGTCACAGCCAGGCTGTCAACCCTGTCACTGCCTGCCCTTCCCGGCACCCACCTCCCTTGGACTCACCGTGCCTAAAGACTCCCACAGATTTCCTCCATGGTAAGGGTGAGAAGGGGAGGGCCTTCTTCCCCCGTCCAGTGACTTCCATCCAGTATTTGGCCAGTGGCCCAGGTTTATGGTGCGGAATGGGAGCAGGTGGGCAGGACTTCCTGAAGCCTGCACTGACTATTTTCTGCTTTTCCCTCCTGGGTCCCTTGCCACAGCATCATTTAAGTGCATGCATGTGGAGGCCCACACATGCTATGTATCCGTGGCCCCTCCCTTCTATGTCACGCAAGCACCGGTGCCACCCCCAGGTCTCTACCTGGTGGCAACCAGTGGCCGAGTCGGCATGCCTTTCCACACTGGGAGAGGAGAGCTGTCTGACGGATGCTCAATCCTCCCCCCACGGGGCAACCCCCAGGCAACTTGAGCTCAATCCCAAACTCAGGTTACCAGCACGGTAAATGGTAAGGCACCCAGTGCATCACCCCTTTGCGCCACTGACCGGCTTTTACTTTGCTGTGTATTTTAGAGTCTGGTAAAGTTCAAAGCAAATGCTCAACTAACAAGATAACCAAACGGGCCCTAAAATATATATTAAAAAAAAGTAATTGAAATGAAGCCCCATTGACTTAGATGGAGTGGCTCATGCTCTCCAAACTCATACATTACAAAATGTTGGAACACAGGGTGCTCTCACTAGGAAGGGGAAGGAATTCAACAGCCAGATCCTTGGTGCCAAATGACAATCATTTTCTGTCAGAATTGCTGTCAGAAAGAAAACTGGGCTTTGGACTGCTGGAATGCTCTGAAGGTAAGCTTGCACCAGGGGCTTTTGGGGGGGTGGGGGTGGTCCTGATTGGGTACAACTGGTGCTCTTTAAGGTCAGAAGGGACTCTAGGTCCGTCATACCTGCTTCATAAGCGGGGTTCTGCTGGGCTCAGTACTGGGACTGTCTGGTCCTCTTCAGTGTCTCCAGAAGTGACATTGCAGAAGAACTGGAAGGAAATGTACACCTTTTTTCAGATGATACCGAAATATGTAATAGGGTGGACACTCAGGAGGTGGTGGAGAGAATGTGTAGGTTGGGTAATTTAGGATTGTTCAAACTGGAGATGAGGAGACTCAGGTGATATGATATTAATTTTTAAAGCCATAACTAAGGAAGACTGGAGAACAAATCTGAATATTGAATTTTTAAAACAATAAAAGAGCAACCAGAGGTCATTATTGACAACTAAGGGGTGTGCTTTCCATGCCTGATAGGAGGAGAGCATGGTTCTCTCAGAAAGTGGTGAGACCCTGGAACAGTGTACCCGCAGAGGTAGTGGAATGTAACTTAATTAGCAGTTTTAAGTTAGGTCTAGATAAACATCCGACAAGTATGAGCGTCAGTGGTTATTCCCATTGAAAAATGGCAGACACGCTAGATCGGCTTGTGCCTTCTCTTATCTGAATGTTCCTGTGACCTTGAGAAAATGGAGGAGTAGTCAAGAGCATGGTAGTTGGGGTTCAGAGCCAAAAAGTGCAGAATCATACGCCTAGGGCTTAGGAACCCAGGAGCTGAGTATAGGATGGGGGGAGGATACTGTCAGTCACTAAGCAGAAAAGTGACCTTGGGGTTATCATATCTGATGATCTCAAAGTGGCAGGGCAGTGTGACAAAACAGTGGGTAGTGCCAGTGGGATGCTGGGATGCATAGGGAGAGGTGTCATCAGCAGGAGGAGGGAGGGAGGTAGTATTGCAGCTGAATCGCTCCCTTGTAAGACCCCACCCAGTTCTGGAGACACCACCTCTGAAAGGACATAGTCAGAGTTGAGGCAGTCCAGAGGAGGGCAACTAAAATGATACAGGGGTTGCACCAAAAGCCCTACAAGGAGAGACTAAAGGATCTCAACATGTACACCCTGGAAGAGAAGAGAACGAGAGGGGACATGATAGAGACCTATAAATAACTCACGGGAGTGAACAGGGTGCAGGACGGGAGTCACTTTCAAATGCGAAAGAGCAGCAGAACCAGAGGACATGTGATGATCCTGTGGGCGGACGTTTGAGGGATGTAAGGATGTACTGCTTCACTGAAAGAGTGGTGGACGCCTGGAATAGACTGCCTGCAGAAGTGCTAGAGTTGTAAACAGTAAAGGGCTTCAACCATGCATGGAATAGATAAAGGTGAATATTAGTGAACAGATAGGGAGGAAGAAGGGTCTGCAGAAACAGACTAGGCAGGGACCATCTGGGCAAACTGGGTGGGCCAAGTGGCCCTTTTCTGTCAACAAATTTTCTGTTTCTGTGTTTGAATAAGTATGATGTACTATTTTACTGGGTTATCCTAAGCACTTAACTGCCCATGGTACATGGTGATTTCCATTGCAAGCAGAAATTCGCCAAGGCTTACCTGAAAGGTCTGTACTATTTTCATGTCCGGTGTGTCTGCTGGTAGTGTTTTACAGAGGTCCACCACGCTCCGGGAGAAGTGCATCCTAACGTTACTTTTAAAATGACCTACTCTGAGCTTCAGAATGTGTCCCCAAAACGAACACAAGGAGAGGTCAGACAGGGAAACGGTTGCCGCTTGACTAGAGCTGCAGCAACATAAGAACCAAAAAGTCGAGCACCGCCATGCACAGAGATAGAGAAAAGACACTGCTCCAGTTATTGGTGCTGAAAGTGCTGAAGTTTGTTCAGGTGACACAAAACAGTTTAAAAAGAATGCCTGACACCTTTCAGATGTAAATCCTTTTCCAAAGGCTGACATCTCCAAGCTTGCATGATGTTTAAATGGTCTCTTGATATCACGTCATCACCCACATGGTGACGTTCAAGTTCAAAGGTAAAATATAAACAAAGTAGTAAAGTGCTGCAGTGAATGCATATCATTGCAAAGATTAAAAGCCTTCTAATACACCTTTCTATTATTTACAATTATTTGCAAACTTTTTTGCATGTGTAACCTTTCTTTCCTTCCTCAATTTTTATGTTTGCTTGCACGCATGTGCAAGAAACATAGTGCCATCATCCGAGTTTTTCGAGATGTGTCAGCATCTTCCAGTTCAGTCACTGAGTTTGCAGGCGCAGTCGCAGTTCTCTAATCACTGCTCCAGCTGTCTGACAGCAGTTGAAAATGCAGTGGCATACAGTTGAAAGGGAGAGCTCCCCTTCAGCGAGCAGAGCTCCCTCCCTCCACATGCATGCACGCATATTGCGTGCTCACACGCCCCCCCCCCACGCACATACTGTATGGCCGACGGGGGTGCCCAATCCCTGTCTGCTCCATGCCCCCCAAAAGCTTTCCAGGTGCCATGCTGGGAGCCCACCCCAGCTGGCACATGTCCAGAGTGGCTGATGGGGATGCCCAATCCCCGTCATCTCCAGAATCCCCAAACAGCCTTACAGCTGCCATGCTGGGAGCCCACCCCAGCGTGGCACATGTCCGTATGGCTGATGGGGATGCCCAGTCCCCCGTCGTCTCCAGAATCCCCCCAAACAGCCTTCTAGCTGCCACGCTGGGAGCCAACCCCAGCGTGGCAAACATCCCACGTCATCTTCCTTTAAAAAACAAACAAACCTGTAAACAAGAAAACGTTCTCTCGGCGCCCTTCCAGACCACCCTCGGCCACCCACTGTGCACCCTGCCTCCCCACACCTCCTCTCACCCCATGCTTACCTCCGGAGCTCGGCGCGACGATCTTTGATGGACCGGGAAAATGTCTGCACTCTTCAAAGCCTACCGCGAACTGAGGAAATGCCGATAAGCTGTATAATGTAATGAATAGGGTTTTTTCAACTTTACTGCATATCTCAGGCATTTTTTGGAATTTTGGCACCAAATTTCAACATGGGGTTTTGGGACCCTCCTCATGAATTGTTGAACTGTCATGGCGTTAATCGAGTTTCCAAGGGTGATTTCGCAGTCACTGTGCGAAATCACCTTCAGGACCGACATCGTGAACGACAGTGCCAGTGTTCATAAGATTGGCTCAAAAGCCTATGTTGCAAATTTGGTGAAAAATTCATAAAATTACTGTTTTACGAGCGCATTGCGAAGTTCTACGCATGCTTGTAAGTTCACAAATTTTTATATTTGCACTCTGGATTTTTCAACATTGCCATTTTACTCACCTACTTATGAACAGTACAGCTGTCATTTTCACATCTCTTCCAAAATGTGTTTCTACGCATGTAGTGTAAATCAATGTATGGGACACATTAAGAAAATCACAGTGACACTGTTCATGAGCAGAGGTCTTAAAATGGCTATGTTAAAAATTTGGTGAAAAAATTCCTAAAAATGTCTGTTTTACTAGTGTGCATTGCGCAGTTCCTATGCAGGCTCGTAAGTTTGCAAATTTTTAATATTTGCACTCCAGATTTTCAACATCTGCATTTTACCATACCTCCTTATGAGCAGTACAGCTGTGATTTTTCACATGTCGCCCAAAATATGTTTCCCTGCATGTAGCGCACAATGGCGCGGTTGGTGTGTGCAATCAATGTTTGGGACAGATTAAGAAAATCAGTGACACTTTTCATGAGCAGAGGTGTTAAAATGGCTATGTTGAAAATTTGGTGACAAAATTCGTAAAAATGACTGTTTTAGGAGCGCACGTTGCGGTTTCTCCTACGCTCGCAAGTTTGCGAATTTTAAATATTTGCATGCCAGATTTTCAAAATTGCCATTTTATTATACTTCCTTATGAGCAGTACAGCTGCCATTTTCATATCTCGCTTAAATGTGTTTCCGCACATGTAGCTTACAATGGTGCAGTCGGTGTGCGAAAGCAATGTTTGGGACAGATTAAGAAAATCACAGTTACACTGTTCATGAGCAGAGGTCTTAAAATGGCTATGTTGAAAATTTGGTAACAAAAGTCCATAAAATGACTGTGTTACCAGTGAGCATTGCGTAGTTTCCACACACCCGCGTAAATTCATGACTTTGTAATATTTTCAGTCCAGATTTTCACCAGTGGCACTTTTCCACACTTCCTTATGAATAGTACAGCTGTCATTTTTCACAACATGGTCGAAATGTGTTTTCACACTTTCAGCACAGAAATGCGTGGTTGCTGTGGGAAATCATTGTTTGGGACAGATAAAGAAAATCACGGTGACACTGTTCATGATCGGAGGTCCCAAAATGCCTGTGTTGACAATCTGCTGTAAAAATTCCCCCAAACTAATTGCATTACTGATGTGCGTTGCACAGTTTCTATGCACACTCGTGACTTCACCAGTTTTTTAATATTTTCACTGCAGATTTGCAGCATTGCCATTTTTTACACCTCCTCATGAACAGTACAGTTGTTATTTTTACATCCTGTTCGGAATGTTTTTGTATCTGTGGTGCTGCAAATGTCGTCATGTCGCAAAAGCAGCTTGCTAACAAACTGACATTGCCACTGTTTATGAGGTGGGGGTCACAAAAAAACTATGTTGAAAATTTGGAGTGAAAATACCGACAAATGCCTGAGGCGTTAGGGTTTCTGACCATAACGCCCCACCCTGTCGAGAATGACAGGCACCAGGGGTGTGACTTGGGATTCTGGCCTGTAATGCTGATACCATTCCACACCCTGCAGCCAGTGAGAGGCATCGAGGTATGCCTTGGACTCTTCGGCCCCAAAGTTCACCCCATTCTCCTATACCGCAACCTTCTCACCGTATTTCCTGATGGAATGGGGTGTGCATAAGAGCCAAAGACCCCAAGGCGCACCGTGACACTTGTCAGTGTCTGCAGGGTAGGGTGTGGTGAAATGACATGGCCGTTACACCTGATGACGCAAAGGCACACCCCAATGCCTGTCAGTCTCTGCAGGGTGGTGGTGGGGTTGGCTTCAGTTCAGTACTTCACTGCCATTCCTATTATGTGGCTCTGTAACTTCTACACTACCAATGCCAATGCCAGCAAGCAAACATTTGGCATTGACAAATGCTTTTCTTATTTGCAAGGGTAACTTAGTTCGTTTAGCAGCTCCCTGTATATGCACAGCAAAACAGCAACTACTTTCTCCTCAGAGCAACTGCTATAACCCCAGTCTCACAGCACTACCTGGCACTGCTCTTCGCCCTCATGTCTAGGGGTATTATTGGGTGTTACAGTCACGGGGAAAGGGGGAGGGCCCCTGGCTCAGACTTCGACAGTTCACAACATTTCGGCATTGCATAACGTAAACAGTACCTCAGAAGTAGGTTGGGCCTTTCAGATGACAGTGTGAACTCTGTCTTGGGTGCCGGATGACTGGCTCATGGGCTGAAGGGGCAACCAGGCTTTTTCCTGTTAGGGGCAAAGTTATTAATAACAACAGCAGCAAAAACAGCAATTCATCAGGAACAAAACTGCAGTCCAAACCAAAATACTGATGCAATCCGGCATAGTTTGTTTTCTTCCAAACAATTACAAGGCTCAAGCTGCAACTGATTTAGCTCCATGGAGCAGTGGGGGCACACTTTCTGAACTGGCACATCACAATTGCAGTCGGCCATGGTACTTTGCTTTTGAGACCCGAATCCCGAACCTGGATCCGGTTACAGTCTGCTTTGCGAGCCAAATGGGCTCTCAGCTTGGAGGTGGCAAGCAGGCACTAGACTTCTCATTTTCTTCACAGTACTTCGTTTCTACAGACCATCCCCGCTGTTGGATTACAGGGGACCTGCTGATCCTTCTCTCACTCTGATGGGGAACACTCTTTCAGTGATGTTTTCAGGGCACAGTCCTTCCTCATACAGCCTTCCCACCCTTGCCGACTCTGCAGCGGGTCGCAATTTCAGGGGGCTAGACTGTTCCCAGGGCAGAACACGGGCAGACTCTTCCTCACCAGCAAGATGGACATGGACTTACGGCTGCAGGGTTCAGTCCCCCACACCAGACTCTCCGGAACCAGGTCACTGCCACTTACCTGGCCCGGGCCTACCATGGCAGCCACCAAGTCACTTTAGCCGTTTCTCCACAGAGCCAGACAGGTTCCACTTCTCACAGCACCTTTCTCTTCAATCTGCAGTTCTTCTTGACGCCTTCCCCCACTGATGGATGTGGGGATCTATCTCCTTACTTTTGGGCACCGGGGGGGGGGGGCAGTTGGCCCACCCCGGTCCCAGGCTCCTCTGGCCCCAACTGGTGAACCCTCCCTCTCCACGGTCCTACTTGGCCCGACACTCCTTACTCCAACGGCTCCCTCATGAACTCTCTACAAACTACCTGCCTCGCAAGGACATTCTCCCGCTCTACCCACTCCAGTGCATGATGCCAGGGTTCCTCCTACTTTTCCTAGCCTGGCATTACGCAGGGTCCCAATGCCTGTGGGCACCCTCATAACCCCCAAAACCAAAGAGAGGGTACGCATGCTACTTTCTGTATACGAGGAGTGCAACTGCAATACTGAATAAAAGTTAAAAAAGCAGACAGTGACCTCCGCTTTGTATATTAGAAAAATGCATTATTTTTAGAAGCTTGTTTAGCTTAAACAGATGGTCTTAGGATACTGCCTGTAAAAAATGGTGAAAACAGATTGGTGACTACTTTCTAGGATTCTCATTTTAGCCCAAAGTGTGCCATATCTGAAAAGAGAGGTAGAAACCATGTTAGAATCTAATAGTTCTTTGTTCATTTCAGTATATTGTCAGACTTGTATACGAGCAGGTATACCCTTCACAGCTCATAGATTCCTTATATAAGAAGAGTGTCTACAAGAACAATACAGAATACAACAATAGTTCTGCCCGCATTCTGCTAGAGCACTAGGTCAGACATTTCCATCTGTTCAGTCTTGTCGATATCCTTGAATATATGGAAGACTGAGATCATGTCCAGCATCTCACCTCTTTTTCTCCAGGGATAATTTGTTCATAGAATCATAGAAACTTGGCAGCAGAAAAGAACCCCACTGGCCCATCCAGTCTGTCCCTTACACCCCCATTACTCATCCCTTCCCCCTCTTGAAACCCCCCCCCCCCGTGCTGTTCAGCCCCATATGACTGTCCCATGCCCTTCTGAATCCCTAAGGGCTGCCATCCTCTTCTTATAGATTTTGTCATAGTTGTGATCAGCTCATCAGTTTTGTACTGTTGTAATGAAAAATGTAATTAAAAACAATGATACAAATAATGCTCTTGTCCTCTATATGTCTAATCATTTGGCGGCACTGTTTTGCTCCTGCAGCTGCCTCAATGTGCTTTTTGTACTGGGGAACTTAGAACTGCTGCAGTACTACAGTTGGAAGAAATATAGGGAATTGCATCATCTTGATGGGGGGGGGGGTGGTTGTGTGCTTTAACCACAAGTCTTCCTTTGTCTGTGCAGTACATAATACATATAAAATGATTGACCTCCAGTTTTTGAAGACCCTGGTTATTGGGGCAACGAGGGGTTCTTTTGACATCACCTCATTAGTATGGTGGTTGGTATCCCTGCCCATCACACAGGAGACCATGGCTCAGTTCCTTGACGGGGAGAAATTATTTCACGTGGAGCTCTGTGCCCAGTATGGATTCCTGACCTAAGGAAAGATTAGGACAGGTTGGAGACAGTGCAGCGTAGTGTGTTCAAAATGATTCGGGGCCAGCAGGAGAGAGATTAGGGGGATCATCTCAAGGCACTGTACTCGCTGGAGGCCAGATAAAAGAGGGGAGATACAATAGACCTTCAAGTTCCTAAAAAGTATGTACAAGGTAAACTGCGAGGAACAATTAAGCATGAGTAGCAGATCAGGAACACGAATAAGGGCATGAGTGGAAACTGATGGGGGAAGGAGGTTCGAGAGTGATGTAAGAAAGTTTTATTTTACAGAAAGGGTGGTGGAGCTGTCGAACAGTCTGCCAGCTGATGTGGTGGGTGCCAAAACCTTTAATGGTTTCAAACACGGCTGGGACAGAGTGCATTGTATAGTGGTTGCTCAGGGTGGAAGCAGTAGGGCGAGGAGTGGGCTAGAACCTTGTATAGGCAATAGATCCTGGGGTTTGCTAGGGTGCTACGGGCAGAATGGATGAACTATTTGTTCTTTTTCTGCCATCATTGTCTGCGTTTCAGTGTAGCCACTACAGCAAAGTTTGAGTAGTACTTGAGTTTTTTTTGTTTGCTTGCACGCGCAAGAATCGCATTGCATCAGCTTCCTTCACAAGCAGGTTGTGGAGGAGCAGCAGCGTTGCGGCGAATGCCAGCTGTCCGTTCTGGGGCTGGTCTGTTCCGCACCAATAGAGGAGCACGCTGCAGCTAACCAGCGTGCCACTGTGCTCAAATGAATTGACTGCTGCAATCAGGGATCGCCGCGTCACGAAAAATCAGCTGTGATGGTGGGGCGTTCCTGATTGTAGTGGTCAGTGTAGGAGAATGGTCTACTCTTCTGTAGTTCATTTGAACAAGAGCTGCAAACTGACTATAAATCACACAGACTGCCGACAGTATCTCTTGACTCTATCTGGCGCAGTAGTTCTGGCAAATGTTCAACTGTAAAGTATATAAGTCTATGCTATGCTGTTATGCAGGCTACTGTGTCAGTATAATGCATTAATCCTGCACAAATAAAGGTAGATTGTATTGTAATATATGTCAATTAAATATGTATACACCTTGTTAATTAATATCAGCCAACCCCCCCCCCAAACAAGCACCCAGGTAGCACGCTGGGAGCCCGCCCCAGTGTCTCATGCGCCCCCCATTGTATGGCTGATGGGGTGCCCAGTCCTTATCGGCCCACTCCCCCAAACAATTTTCAGGTGGCACGCTGGGAGCCCACCCCAGCATGCCAAAAGTCTTGCGTCGTCTTTTTAAACAAAAAAAAAAAATTTTTTTTAAAAAAAGGTCCCTCATTGAGTCTCTTACCTTCTCCACCAACCCGCAGCCACCCTCTGTGCACCCCACCTCCCCACACCCCTCTCACCCCATACTTGCCACCGGAACCCCGGTGCAATGATCTTCGGTGGACTGGGAACATGTCTGCACTCTTCAAAGCCGACTGCAAACTGAAGAAATGCTGGTAAGCTGTATAATGGCATAAATGTTTTTTTTTTTTTTTCAACTTATATGGATATCGCGACCATTTTTTGACTTTTGGCACCAAATTTTCAACATGGGGTTCTTGGGACCCCTCCTGATGAATTCAGTCACTGTCATGGCGTTATTTGGTTCCGAAAGGTGATTTTGTGGTCACTGCGTGGAATCACCTTTTGGGACCAGTTAACGAAACGACTGTCTCACTGTTCATGAGGTGGTCTCTCAAAAAGCCTATGCTGCAAATTTGGTGAAAAAATTCCAAAAAATGACTGTGTTACTAATGTGCATTGTGTAATTTCCAAGCACACTCGTAACTTTGCAAATTTGTAATATTTTCACTCCATATTTTCAAGATTGGCATTTTTCCACACCTCTTTATGAACAGTACAGCTGTCATTTTCACATCCTGGCGAAATGTGTTTTTGTGCTTCTGGGAAGGTCAGTAAATAAAAAGTCTGAAAACCATAAGTTGTTGAAAATATCGGGGATGGTGGTGGAAAATCTAAACTGACATTGTTTAAAGAAAGCAGCACAAAACAGTGGGGGTAATCACCAGGGCTGCAACAATGCTAGTTTAAAACAACCTATATGGTTTAAACTAAATTCGGCTAACCGTTCTCCAGATATTTAGCTTTTTAATCTTGCTTCTTGAGGTGCCATGTCAAAAGTGCTGCCACACCGGAAGATGGAGTGTGCCCCAGGCATCCTGTCCTGTCCCGGAAGGCTCGTAAAAATGACAAGTGACCCGAGAGAAAAAGAAACATTGTGGCTTGTAGAGGTATGTTAACTAAACCTCTACATCCAATTCTCAGTGAAAATGGAGCCGTGTAATGTACTTTACATCATTATGAAAGTTGCAGCTCTGAGTTCGGGCACATGACCAAACTCAGAGCTGCAACTTTCTTAATGAAATGCCAGGGGCACACTTCGTCTTCCGGTGCGGTTGCACTTTTGACACGGCGCCTCAAGGAGCAAGATTAAAAAGCTAAATATCTGGAGAAAGGATAGCCGAATTTAGTTTAAACCACATAGGTTGTTTTAAATGGGTGTTTTTGCAGCCCTGGTGATTGCCCCCACTGTTTTGTGCTGCTTTCCTAATGCTTGATGGTATTTCTTTCACCAGGGGAGGTTAAAAACTCCATAAACCCATGAAGCTCTAAGTTTAGAAATACTTATTTTTGGTGGCTTTTGTCCCCAGAGAAATACTTTTATGAGTCCTGCTAATTTAGTAAACCATTTCTGTGTAATATGAATGGAAAGAATATTCAGGAGTTAAAAGACCTTGGGGGCAACCAGCTTCCCTAAAGAGATAGAGATAGAGGTAGAGATAGAGGTAGCTTACTCCATTTCACCAAAGGGTTCAAAGTTCAGAGAGGGCCATTTTCTAAGCATGCGAAATCCCGAGTCCCTAACATTTAAAGTAATGTTTAGACGATCAGACTTTAATGTTTTCCTACAAACTGGCTGAGGTCTTAGAGAATGGATTTAGTCTTAAAGCTTCTGATTTAGTCCAGTTGACCTGAAGGCCAGGTAAAGTTCAGAACTTGTTCGGTTCCCTTTTACGAATAGAGAAGGAAGCAGGGGCAAATTCCACGATGACTAAAATGTCATCAGCATGGTATTGCCAACTTTAATGCCAGTAATGTTTTTGTTCTTTTCTATGGATTGAATTAAAGGCTTAATAGGTGAAAGGACTAAAAGAGAGGAAGGGGGCAACCCTGCCTGGTACCTCTATGAAGGGAAAACTTAAAGATTCAAAAAAAAAAGGGCAATTCTAAGGAGTCAAAGACACTACCTATATCAAACGAGAATGCCATGGCATCATTTTATTATGTTTTGCTGCCCATGTGGTAGATATAAACCTCCTGATGTTGTCAACTCTCCATCTGCCTGAGAAGAATCCTACCTGCTCCTTACTTTAAGGGTATTCATTACTGAGAATAATCTGTTTGCTAGTAATTTGGCCAAAATGTTGTAATCACTGTTAAGTAGTAGTAGTAGTAGTAGTAGTAGTAGTAGTAAAATGTTGTTTATACAGTATAACACCATTAGGAAAACTGATGCCCTATTTACAAGGTGTACCTGTGCAGTAAACATTTTATACAAATTTCAAGTTTCCACAGATTACAATGGGCTTTGTAACATGGGAGAAATGTCAGGAGTCCAGGGAAGGAGCGTGATAGGTGAAACAGGGTCAGGTGGTGCAAAGCAACACGGCATTATGGCACGATAATGTTGTGTTGCCTTAGAACGCTCACACCAATAATCCCCTGTTGAGAGCGTGAACGCGCTCCGAGAAGTGCCTCAGAAGTGAAGCACGGAAATTTTGCCGAGAGTTTGACCAATAGGTGGCGGTAGGAACACACTTCAGACACCGAAAAGGGAAAATGTGCTCGTTCTGTCGAAACCGCCACCTATTGGTCGGAGAACCAGTGAAGTGGTGAGTTAAAAGCGCTGTCCGGTCTCGTCCATAGAGGAGTGCACCACTGCGAATCATGGACACCACAGAACATATGTATTTATTTAGTTGTTTAACCAGGTATAGCACACTAAGCTGAAAGCTTTTTTACAGGAGCGACCTGGGAGCACAAGGAGGTCAAGTGACTTGCTCAGGGTCACACAGCATGCAAGTGGAAGCTGTGGGATTCAGACCCAGGTCTGGTCTGCTGGATGTCACCAAATTTGCAGCTCAGAGCCTTAGACCACTGCGCTATACTGCCTCCTATTTGCAGGCACCGAAGAACTGTATAGCGAGGTAGGAAAGCCAGGCATATGATAGTGGGGACATGATATCACGGAGGCAAAACTAGCAGGGTAGCAAACAGAGAAGTGCTAAAACAGCAATGGAATTTAAGAAGCGCCACCTATTGGTTGGAACAGTGATGACCGTGCCACAGAGTCCACTCACAGAACTGCACTAAAGTAATTGAGAAAGTAAGCAATGCAGCGTAAACAATCTCCCCAGAAGTCACCACGGCATAAAACTCATCTGTAAATGGACGGGCAGCAACATAGCAGCCGACAAGAAGGACGAAATTTGTAGCTGTAATGATTGTGTAATGTAGCTGCTAGAATCTAAATGAAAGTTTTAAATCTGCACAAATCGGTACACACCACATTACTGCATGTCCGCTGTACAACATGCACGTGCATAGCTCTAGTTAGACAGAGCTTACAAAGTAAGACAGCTAAAGCAAGAAACTGGAACGCAAGGAAGTAGTTGAGCCATGTGCCTGTCGCAACAAAGAAATCACTATGTAACCAATACTTGCCTTGCACTTTCCATATATAAGCGTTAATCCCTTTCATGAGACGGGGAGTTAATGCATGGTTGGCTGTTGTAGTCATTCGGCCTGTGGTCTCGAGCCACAACGGCCCCAACCATGCATTAACTCCCCATTAGATGCCACCTTCATTGGTGATTAATGCTTACTAGGAACATACCTAAGGAGTGAAATGTGTCTACAATTATCACAACAAGGGGCCGTCCTTGTCCTTTTTATGACTTAGGGAGATATTGGGATCGTTCATGGAGGCAGGGAGAAATTGACTGACAAAGGCATTGGTGAACCTATTAAGAAGATGATCACTAATGAAGGGGGCAAAGTGTTTTATTAAAGTTCATTGAGTAAATCATCAGGACCTGGAGCACGTCCGTTAGGCAGTTTAGAAAGAACTAATTCCAGCTCCTGTTTAGAAATAGGTTTATCTAAAGTAATACATTCTTCCTCAGGAAGTCAGGGCAGGTTAATGTTAACCAGGTATTGGACAGGTTCCTGGGGGGAGGCATGCAAACTGGAGGAGTAAAGCCTTTTGTAAAAGTCATAGAAAAGGTCGTTGATTTCATCACTTGACTTTGATGAAACCTGGGACGTCTTGGATCCCTGCAGTAACATTTGCCCTCTGTCTCTGTTTGAGTCTGTTTGCAAGCATCTTCCCATTGTTTTCCTCTGATTCCAAGAATCCCTAGCTCTGAACAGACCATGTTCTATTTTTTCATTATACAACATGTTAATTTTTCACTTTAACAGAGTAATTTGGTGTAGGAGATTCTTATCTGTTGTTTTACATTTCTTATGTCAGACTCCTATTTAGTTAAATACGCTTCCTTGTAAGATAAGTCTAATCCTACCTTTCTTTTAGTGGAAAAACCTATGATTAAACCTCTAATGACTGCCTTGAAGGCATCTCAAACCCCACCATTGCTAACCTCTCCTGTCAGGTTAGTTTTGAAAGAAGTGCTGTTCTTGCTTGAGCCAAATGACAAATCATTCATCCTTCAGCAGGGAAACATTACAACGCCAGTATTTTTGAGAAGGGTTACTGGGGACGGTGTCTGGATAAAGTTTGTATGGAGCAAGATCTGATAGTGTGAAGTTATCAATATGGGTAGAGATAATGTGTGTGCAAAGGGAAGAGGAGGCAAAAATATAATCTATACAACTGAAGGAATTATGACGTGGGGAGAAGAAAGTGTAATCTCTACCCTTAGGGTTGACCAGTCTCCAAGTATCGGAGAGATTAAGGTTTTTTAATAATTGAGTTTAGGGCTGAGGAATTGCCATCACCTGAATAGAGAGACTGAGATGATCTATCAAGGACAGGTTCTTGACAGTGTTAAAATCACCACATGACAATACTTCAAATTATGATAAAGGTTCAATTCTGGAAAGGGTTCGTGAGAAGAATGTAGACTGAGAAGAGTTAGGGGTGCAAATATTGAAGAGGGCATATTTCTTCCCTTCATTTGAGCAGTACAGAAGTTGTCATCTGCCCTCATCATTGGATACATGGTCTGTTTTAGTAAAATTGAGACCTTTTTTCGTTAAAATCATAACACCTTTATTTAGAATTATAGCAGCTATAGGAAACATTCTCCACCCATTCTGTCTGCCACCTGTCATCCTCCATAGGTGTGAGATGGGTCTCATGAAGGCAGACAAGGTCAGCTCTGAGATTTTTTTTTTTTTTGTAAACTTTATTTAACAGAAAGGGCACACATAGACAATGCCATCAACTGGTCATCGTACACAATACACCCCAGTACAATCGGATGAGATGATGCATATCAATCCTCACTAATTAGGTCGAGCATAAAACAGAAAGTACATTATATACCATTAGGACTACATTCCTGCCTTATACAGATCTATATCTATACATCACACAGCGCATGTGGCAAAGAGGTCCCAGGCAGATACTCCCTCCATTGTACAGCTTCTCAAATGTATCACAACTGTTTTACTAAATCTGTAAAACCTAGAAGGAGGGAAACCAAGGCTCAGCCAAGGCCTTTTCGAAAGGGACCCAGATCTCTTCATATTTGTGAGGTTACTCCCTCACAAGGTATTGGATTCGTTCAAGTTTAATAATTCTGAACATTTCAGCTAACCACAAGGTGATTGTGGGAGGGTGTGGGTGTTTCCAATGAGGGCAGTTTCTGTCAGGCCCACCACCAGGCCCAACCGTCTGCCTTGCCTGTTTCCTTGTGACCTGTTCCCAACTCTTGGGAGTCCCAGGAGGACCTCCAATGGGTCCAATCTTATGTCAGTATGCAGGGTTCTTGAGAGTATCTCACCGATCCCCCTCCAGAATGGCTGGATTCTGTGACATAGCCACACTTGGTGGAAACACGTACCCACCTGGACCCTACACTTAATACAATATGGTGATGCTTCTGGGTTTATTGTATTGGCCCTTTCTGGGGTGAAGTATGCTCACATCATCACATTGTACTGGATACCCCTCAGTCTTTATTTCAGAGCA
Source organism: Neoceratodus forsteri (assembly GCA_016271365.2). Classification (NCBI taxonomy): domain Eukaryota; kingdom Metazoa; phylum Chordata; order Ceratodontiformes; family Ceratodontidae; genus Neoceratodus; species Neoceratodus forsteri. The sequence continues at coordinate 90,534,268 of JADMNL010000022.1, forward strand.
CTGGAGTAAGTTTGCTCACCGAAACGTGGCAGTCTCAGAAAACCCCTGACTCCTCCATCTTGCTTGATGGATACGCCTCCTACAGGCTTGATAGACAATCCAGGCGAGGGGGTGGGTGCCTGGTCTATCTGAGTAACATAATTAGTGGCCAGGTTATGCCACACAGTGTAAACACAATCGAAGCACAGCTCCTTTCCATTAAGCTAGCTATCTGGCGACAGGGGGAAAACAATGTATCTGACCACAGTTTACATACCCCCTGGCAAACAAGCCCTTGGGCTTGACCTTTTCTTCGACCATCATACCAAGTTCAATACTGACTGCGAGCAGGTTATTCTTGGGGACTTTTAACACTAACTGGCTTGCCCAAGATTCTGCTACCACAAGGGACCATATCCATGGTCTATACCTTACTCAGATGGTTACACAGGCCACAAGGCTGAATTACCGCACTGGTACAAGCACGCTCATAGACTGGCTTCTTGCCACCAACCCTGAGCACATCAAAAACGTTTCTGTTCTGCCCGACACCTTAAGCGACCACTCACCTGTAGTCTGCTCCTGGACTAATAAGGGCATTAAAGACCCCTTCCCCCAGATCTCCAAATGAAGCTTTCACAAAAAGGGGCTTGTGGGCAACGTTAAGAGGTATCTGAAGGATGTAGACTGGTCCCCACTTGCCGGCTGCATAGACACTAATAAAGCCCTGGACTACCTAATATCTACCTTCAACAAGGCTTGTGACATTTTTGCCCATCAGGACTGTCAAAATAAAAGGAGCTGTTAACCCCTGGCTCATGGGCCCCCTAACTGGCCTGATGAAACAGCGAGATGGGGCATCCAAAAGCCTTGGGCTCATCCTAGAGATTTCCAACACGTGTGTTTTTCTTCTGCTCAGTGCCAGGCTAGTAATGACAATAAAACATTACTGTGGACACGCACACATTACAGGTACTCTTATGGTGGGGGCATCTACTGCTGTGGTATGGGCCAGATGGTCTCTTCCTGGCACTTGAATCCTGTATTCTTACAAACACAATGCATCTATTTTCTTACAGAAGCCATTTGCAGTTCCCTGATCAAAGTTGCTATTCCAGCAGGACAGCGACCAGACGCCTCATATCTTGATGTCCCCGACATCTCCGGTGTGTTGAAAAACTTAATTTATCAGTGCTGGCATGATGATCCCAAACAGAGACCAAGCTTCAAAGGTAAGCTGGAGCATTACAAGTTTACTCTGCTTGTCACGTTAGGGAGGCATGGCACCCCATGGCTGTGTGCGTGAGTATCTGTGCACATGTGTGCTAGTGTTTGTCCATGTGACTCTGTAAGTATGGGTGTATGTATGTGCCTGTTTGTGCATTTGTGTATGTGCACATGTATGTCTGTGCTCCTCTGTATGTAAGTGAGCATGTACAAACATACGAACATACAAATATGTCAGCAGAAGAAGGCCATACATTCTCTCAAGTCTGCCTGTTGTGAGCCCCTGCATAAATATTTACAGTGGGTCTTGCCTCCCTCCCTCCCTTTAACACTAACCTCCCTTGACTTTGTCCCACCCTGTCTTGAATCCTCTGACCGTCTTCTGGTTGGCGACTACTGCTGGTTCATTATACTTTGATGCCACCTGCTATGTAAAGAAGTGGCTTCTGACCTCCTCTTTGAATCCCCGCCAGTTTGTAACTGTGCCCCCTTGTGTTCCTATTTCCACTCAGAGTTAAGGGAGTACCTGAGATCCACTTTGTTTATCCCTTTAAAGTACTTAAAGCTTTCCATCATGTCCCCCCAAACACTCTTCTTTCAGCGACATATTAAAGCTCCTCAGCCTGTCTTTGTACGAGCTGTCTTGCTAACCTGGAATCATTTTTGGGGTCCTTCTCTTTACTGCCTCGAGATGACTTCCAGTGCTAGACATAGTACTCCAGGTGCAGCTGCACCATGGATCTGTACAGCAGCAGGATCACCGCCTTCCTTCTCTTTGTGATCTCCCTAGCTATGCACCCCAGAATCCTGTTTGCCTTGGCTGCTGCCTTTTGCCTTTGCGTAGACTGCTTAACTTTACTGGTAATAGCTATCCTCAGACCTTTTCCTCCTCGAGTATCAGACTTCTGTTTGTCACACGGGTTCTTGTAGTCAGCTTGAATGACTTCCCACTTTTTCATGTGGGAACCCCAGCTGCCAGATACCAGACCACCTTTCAGTTTTGTGAGGTTCTTCCTAAGGTCCCTGACCCCAACCTCCATGTGCACCGTTCCACAGAGTGTGTGGTGTGTGTGTGTGTGTGTGTGTGTGTGTGTGTGTGTGTGCACGTGCATACATGCATGTGCAATGTAATTGTGTGACTTGCACATATGCAACATCTGAAGGCATGTACAAGTGTGCACACTAAGGCAAATGGTCGAGACAGTGGTGAGTGTGACAGTGTGCGTTTCTGTGTGGTTGACAGTAACATAAATATCAATGCACTGTAGTACTGTACAACTATAGAAATGTAAATAACAGGAGTAAATATTAGGAAAAAAACAAACTTTGGTAGATAAATTGTTTAGAGTCTTACCTCCCACCGCCCCCCACAGATTTTCAAGGGTCTCACACGAATCTTTGTGAGTTTCAGTTTGGCAAGATACCTAATTTTCAGAGTAGTAATTGCTGAGACAGCCAGTTTTTAAAGTTGTGGTCAAATAACTGATAGCATTTGGATCCCCAGCTCCTTTGATTAAGGATCTCAAGCAACATTTAGTGATCCTGGGACCCTTAGTATGAACCTGTCCGAAGTTCAGAAGATCAGTACATTGCAGTTTGCATGGATCACATCTATAGCAACTAGGTTCATCTTAGTCGGAGAGCACTCTTGACATTTGACTGAGTGTGGTGTGGCATTTCAGAACGGAACCAGCTCTGAAACATAAACATAGAAGTTGTCAGCAGATAAGGACCTCTTGGCCCTCCTAGTCTGCCCAATTTTCCCTGCCTGCTGTGCCACTGCAGACCCTATTCGATCTCCAGTCATCTCCTCCCCTTACCTTACTACCAAGGTCCCCTTGTATCTGTCCCATGCATGCTTGAATCCTGTCGTCATTTGACACCCGCCACCTCCTCTGCTGGAAGGCTGTTCCAGGCGCCCACCACCCTCTCCATGAAGAAGTACTTCCTCACATTTCCTCTGACCCTTCACCCCTCCAGCTTCATAGTGTGACTATCCTTGAGATTCTTTTTCTATGGAAAATGCTACCTTCCTGTACCTTATTAAGGTGGTTTGAGGGAAGTCTTAATTCTTACTAGGGGCAACATCATTTTCTTTTTTTAGAATTGTTCAACAGGGAAAGGCACGCAGAGCTAAAGCTTGTTTCCAGGTGCAACCCGAGAACACAGAGAGGTTGGGTAATTTGTTGAGGGTCACACAGTATGTAAGTGGTGGTTGTGGGTTTCAAACCCAGTTCTGTGTCTTCAGGTTCACAGGTTGGTGCTTTAACCTGTTGGCTGTGTATACTACCTCCCAAGATAATAAGTGTGAAGAACTCGAGAAACGGAAAGAAATGCTGTCTTCAAATGTTTTCCTGTTTCTTTTAAAGTAGTCTTTCTTGCTAGTTATTTATTCGAATTTTGGTAACGGGTGAGCCCCCTGAGATGAGATGAGATGTCCCTTTTTAAGGGGTGACTTGGAATTAGTTACATGCAGTAAGTAGCAGGGAATTATACAAGGTAACACATACATATGCAGACGCTTCTTATACCAAACAAGGGATTAGTTGCAGGTAATAGCAGTGAGTAAAACTACATACAGGTAATTGATACACTCCTGAGTTGGAATGTAATCATTAAGGTTATATATGCCTATCTACTGTTTCAGAAAAATACTCCAGTGCCTCCTAGGTAGCATAACGGTAGGGCTTTGCTCACTACTCCGGCGACCCGGGTCCATCAACAAACTTGGGTTGCACGGGGCTGGCCAGGGGTTGGGGGAGGAGTGATGATTGTCACACTAGATGGTTCTCCTTCAGGGCAGGGGGCATTCTTCACTGTTGGTTGCCAGCCAGCAGAGGCTGGGTGGTAGTGCAGGCTGAAGCTGACATGGGGGAAGGGGGGGGACCATGGCCAGATGCCAGCGTGTGCTCGTATGCCACTGAGCACACACGTATGCCATGTTGTTGCACACTGGATAGCCCCATAGGAGAAAAATGGTCGAAATTCACTGGTTGGCAGGATGTCCACTGACCCTTTTCATGCCTTGCATTGCCGATCAGGCACCCTCCTCCCGAAGCAGATACTTGCTCTGTTCGGGAAGTTGCTCTCCCCAGGCAGACCACCTTGGGGGGCAAGCTGTGGAGAAACAAAGGAGGCGAGGGTATGCGCCTGGAGATATGGGGTGATGGAGCTGGGGAGGGCTGTCTAAGTGAACAGATTTGAGTTGTAGGGGGCTGGCAGTATAGCCTGGAGGTTAGAGTAACAAGCTGTGAACAAGTTTGGTATATCCAGCAAACCTGAATTTGAGTCCCACAACCTCCAGTTACATACTGTGTGATTCTGAGCAAGTCACTTAACCTACCCAGTACTCCCGGGTTGCTCCTGTAAAAAGGCCTTGTGGCACAATGGGCCTTACTCAGTTACTGAAGAATTAAACAAATAAGTAAGTAAATATATAAATAAAAGGAGTTGCATGGTTATCAAAAGGAGTAAGCAAACAAAGGATAGAAAAAAAAAGAAATACCTACACTTCAGTCAGCTATTTTAATTTACTAAAGAACTTTTTTTTTTATTTCACTTGCCTTTCCCAGAATTTTCTGTATTTTATTCTTCGTACATCCAGGAATTGTGTAATAGTGGTTTTCATCTGGATTTTCCGACTTACTGGTGCACCTGATACAGCATCACGATGCTGACCATGGCAACAGACAGCAATGTCACAGACACATCAGTTGTGAGATCAGTAGTTTTACAAAATAGTAAATAATCCTGAATACTGATTTGCAGAAAGGATTCAGAAGCCTTGTCTTTACGGTATGACAGCCAATGGTTTTGGTTTAATTTTGTCAACCAGGATGAAGTGCACTGAAATAATTAGGCTTTCGAGAAACTTTTAGAAAACTGTCGGCCATCTCGGTAGAGGAAAAAAAAAACTGCCACTTCAGACCCCAGGAAATCTTACTGTATTCTGACAAATGCAGTATAGTCTCACCATAGGACTTCCCCGGAGCCAAAATGGTTAATAAAATCTATGCTAATAGTGGAATGTTAGGCTCGAGCTCAGTTTTCAAACCACTGTCCCTTGTTGCACTTCTTGCAGCCGTCAGATTCTTTACTCTGCTTGCCTCAGTAAGACGTCTCCGGAGAGCTCTCCTTCACTTTTTTGAAGAAGTTTATTTTATCTCAGTTTATTGAAGTCTGTTTAGTTATTTTGATTTTTGAAGCACTGCCCTTGATTCACAGGTAGACCTACAGTAGTCTAGATTAGAGTGAATTTTGGTAAGCTTTCTCTGTTCGTTATCGATTCTTCTAGCCGGGAAGGAACCAATAGTGTTTACTTTGTTTTAAGTTTCTGAGATTTCTGTCAGTTCTTTTGACCGTCCAGTAAGGTGGTATATATTTAATTACTATATTTTCTAAAAATGTTACCGGATTAATCCTCGGTTCATCAGTTTCAACCAACCGATAAATGTCACAGACCAAGAAACGAACGGGCTCCACAGGTTTCCAGCATTGTACAGAGTGTGGGGAACTGTTCACTAAAGCAAATCCTCATTTAATTTGTGTTTTTTGTCTGGGGTTTGATCACCTCAAAGAGAACTGAAATTTGCAATAACTTTCCTCAGTCCGCTTGAGAGGTGACTTAAACGACTGCAGGAGAAGATGTCTGAGAAGGCTGCTTACCCAGCTACAGACAAACCAGCTACCAGCCAAAAAGATCCAGAGGAACAGCCCTCTGACAAGGGCGACAGTTCCTCTTCTAAGAAATGTCCTGCGGATACTGCCGCTAACCCGGCAAGAAAAGAGAAAAAAAAGAATAAAAGGCATACAGTGGTCGAACCACAACTGAAGAAAACATCAGTTCCGACTGCTGAAGAGATAGTGAACGTTGTCAGAATTATTCAGGCACTCCAACCGAGTACTCCAGTTCCGACTGAGAAGCAGCCGTGTTTACCTACCTCTGGCTCTACTTCGGTTCAAAGTTCCATGGAACATGAAGAGGAGCTTTTTGGAGAGGATGAGGATGAAGATTATGGGGAACCAATTGAACTGGATATTTCCCTGGATCCTCACCGTCCTAACTCCCCTGATGAATGAGGACTATACGTCCCATTTTGCTTTCATTAAGCGAGTGACTCAATCCCTGGACCTCCCTACCCAGGAGTCAACCGGCAAGGAAGAGGAACAGGACTATATGGAAATGATGGATGTCCCAGTCCCTAAAAGACTGTTACTACCCATCCATAAATCCTTGAAGAAGCAGGTTAACAAGGTCCTGCAGACCCCCACTTCTGTAGCACCAGTTGACAGAAAGGTGGACAAGAAGTACTGGGTGGCTAGGGGTGGAGCAGAGCTCCTTTTTGGACACACAAGCCATGAAGGAGTGGTGCAGGCTGCAGCCTGTTATAAAGCAGGCCTAAGCAGGAAACTACAGACCTGTAAGTTTGACCTCAGTGGTAGGGAAAATGATGGAATCACTTCTGAAAGAAAGAATTGTTGAGTACCTAGAGGCCAGCGGGGCACAGGACCCAAAGCAGCATGGATTTACAGCAGGAAGGTCATGTCAGATGAATCTAATTGATTTCTTTGACTGGGTGACCAAAGTAATAGACCAGGGAGGGGCTGTGGATGTGGCCTACCTAGACTTTAGCAAGGCATTTGACACAGTCCCGAACAAAAGATTAATAACCAAGATAGCCAGCCTGGGAGTGGGTCCCAGGGTGGTAGCCTGGGTAGCAAACTGGCTGCACAACAGGACACAGAAGGTAATAGTGAATGGAACACATTCCAAAGAAAGGGGGGTTACTAGTGGAGTACCTCAGGGCTCAGTACTGGGTCCAGTCCTCTTTAACATCTTTATAGGTGACATTGCAGAGGGTCTGGAGGGAAAGGTATGCCTCTTTGTAGATGACACAAAGATCTGTAACAGAGTTGATACACAAGGGGGGTAGAAAAGATGAGAAGGGACTTGGCAAGGTTGGAGGAATGGTCAGACATATGTCAACTTAGATTCAATACAAAGAAGTGTAAAGTAATGCACCTGGGAAACAAAAACCCAGGAGAAGAGTACACAATAGCAGGGGAGGTACTAACAACAACAAAAATGGAAAGGGACCTGGGGGTAGTCATATCAGACGACCTAAAGGTGGGTAAACAATGTGAAAAGTTGGTAAGGAGAGCCAGGGGATACTGGGATGCATAGGAAGGGGCATCACAAGTAGAAAAAGGGAAGTAGCTATCCCTCTGTACAGACAGTTGGTGAGACCCCATCTGGAATACTGTGTGCAGTTTTGGAGACCTCATCTACGCAAGGACATAGACTGGATGGAAGCAGTCCAGAGGAGGGCAACTAAAATGGTGCAGGGTCTGCAGCAGAAACCATATGAAGAGAGACTGAGAGAGCTTAATATGTATACTCTTGATGAAAGGAGGGACGGGGGACATGATAGAAATGTTCAAGTACCTCAAGGGAATCAACAAAGTCCAGGAGGGTAGCATCTTTCAGAAAAAGAGATGTGTAAGAACAAGGGGGCACAATTTAAAGATGGGGGGGGGGATGGCTCTTGGGTAATGTGAGGAAATTTATTTTCACGGAGAGTTGTGGATACATGGAACAGCCTTCCTGAGGAGGTCGTTGGGTCTAAAACAGTGGGGGAATTCAAACATGCATGGGACAGACACAAGGCAATTATAGTGGGGGGTTGCAGGAAGTAGGCTGTTGGTTAACTAGAATCTGCAGCTTATCCAGTAGGTAGGGAAATGGGCAGACTGGGTGGGCCAAGTGGTCTTTATCTGCCGTCAAAGTCTATGTTTCTATGTTTCTATCTCACCCTGCAGACAAGGATTCCAGGAAGATGGATTCCATTGCAAAAAAGGTGTACTTGGGATCCTCCCTGATCATCAGGCAGGCATCATACATGGCCTATGTTGCCAGATATCAGAGAACCCTTTGGAATACTTTGATGGAACTCACCAAATCTGTCCCAGCCCCTATGGCAGCTGATTTGGAGGAGGCTACAAAAAGGGATATAGAGGCTTCGAAAGCCCAATTTAGGATGGCTATGGACAACAGTAACACTGCAGTCAGACAAATGGCTTCTTCTGTGTCACTCAGGAAGTTTGCTTGGCTCAGGACTACTAACCTGACCGAGGGCACTCAGTCCAAGGCCTTGGACTTTCCATGTGAGCCTAAGTGTCTGTTTGGGGAGCAGACAGAGACTTACATGAAGAAAATGGATGAGTACAAGACAGGATATAAGAGTGCTACAGGTAAAGACAAGGCATCTACTCCCCAAAAGCAACAAGCCAGGAATGTAGGGGCAAGGGACACTATAGGCCATTCTTCCAGCCTCAAACTTATCCCCAATATTAACAGCAGAGAGATTGTTTCAGAGGCAGGGGCAGGAGAGGCAGCAACCACACTAGCCCCAGCACTCAGTCAGCATCCCAACCCAAGCAAGACACCCTGAGGTGTCTGCTCGGGTCGCCTCCCCAACCCTGGTAGGGGGCAGGCTGGCCCACTACCTCCAGGAATGGCAGTCCATCACTACAGACAAGTGGGTCCTGGAGGTAACGGGCCAAGGTCTGGCTCTAAACTTCAAGCTCAGACCAAAGCTGAGAGCAAGGGTCTTCAGACCCTCCTCCCCATCAGAAACAATGTTACTGGAAGGGGAAGTATTAAATCTCCTATCCTTAGGAGCAGTAGAACCAGTTCCTCTGGCACAGAGAGGAGAAGGACTCAGTGTCAGGGGCAGGGTTCCAAATGAGAGATATCCAATACCATCTCAAACTACACTGGCATCAGAAAAGAGATTCACTATCAAAGCTGGTGCCAGTTACACAAACACTCAGACAAGCGCTCCAGTGGTGGCTGGATATGGACAACCTCAGGCAAGGGGTTCCATTCCTGCAGGGAAACCCTTCCTTAGTGTTAACCACAGATGCTCCCCTACTGGACTGTGGAGCACACTTGGAGGAGCACACTGCTTATGGCACATGGCTCAAACAAGAGTCATTGCTTCACATCAACCTGCTGGAGTTCAGGGCAGTCTTCCTGGGACTCCAGGCATTTGCCAGCATGCTACAGGGAAAGGTGGTGCAGTTCAGGACAGACAACACAACCACAGTGTACTACATCAGCAAACAGGAGGCACAAGGTCCCCCCCACCCCGCGCACAGAAGTCATGAAATTTAGAGTCCGCGCATTTCTGGAAATTTTCCTGTCAGCGGTTCACCTGCCAGGAAAGGACAATGTACTAGCAGATGCTTTGAGCAGGATCAATCAGAACCACCACGAGTGGTCTCTGAACAAGCAGGTGTTACAGATGGTGTTCAAAAGGTAGGGCACCACTGAGATAGACCTCTTTGCAGCCCCAGACAACTACCAGCTACCACAGTTCTGCTGCAGGCCCACAGTGAGGGGTTCAATCCCACTGGATGCACTGATTCTGAATTGGACTGGGAAGTTTCTGTATGCCTTCCCTCCATTCCCATTGTTGCTGAGAGTCCTGAACAAAATCAGATCTCGGCCGGCCACAGTGATCCTCATTGCTCCAGGCTGGGCCAGGCACCCGTGGTACTCCCTGGTTCTGGCACTGTCAGTGGCCAAACCAATCAGCCTTCCCAGGAAGCACAACCTTCTGACTTCTTCCCTGGGCAGGATCCTCTACCCCAACCTTTGGCTTCTCAGGCTTAAGGAATGGCTCTTTTAAGACCTAGAATATGCCAACCTGCATCTGTCTGAAGGTGTCATGGAGGTCCTTAGGGTTTGTAGGAAGCCCTCCACTAGGAAGACCTACACTTCTAAGTGGAAGAGATTCTGTGTTTGGTGCCAGGGCAAGAATCTGGACCATACTCAGGTGGGTTTGCCAGTTCTGGATTACTTAACCCACCTCCATTCCCTTGGTCTGAGACATCCACTCTGAAAGTGCACTTGGCAACTGTCTCAGCCTACCTGTCAGCAGGCAAGGCATCATCCCTGGCCTCAAATTCAGTCTTCAGGAAATTCTTTAAGGGGTTGTTACACTTGCACCCTCCACATAGAATTCCCATTCCAGTGTGGGACCTGAACATATATATGTATGCACAACTGATGCAGCCACATTTTGAGCTTATGTCATTAGCTGATCTGAAGTATGCAACTTGGAAAACTGTGTTTTTAGTTGCAGTTACTTCGGCCAGGAGGATTAGTGAGATTCAGACTTTGTCCATGGAGACTGACTATATTGCATTCCACAGGGACAAGGTGATTCTTGGGACCAATAATAAGTTTCTCCCTAAAGTGGTGTCTGACTTCCATGTTAATCAGGCCACTACACTACCAGTCTTTTTCACTGACCATTCCTGTTCAGGGGAACGTAGACTGCATAGCCTGGATATAAAAAGAGCTATCAGCTCTCATAACCCCACTCAGCAGGTCAGGCCCTCTGCTCTCCCAGTGCCAACGTCTGAGCACAGTATTGTGAACAGGAGTGATGCAAGCCTATACTGGCATGATGAGCTGCATCTGTCCAGGAGGGGAAACAGGATCCTAGGTGATAGGTTTAAATGCTTCATTGACAAGTATGTAAACTAGCCAAGGGGGGAAGAATTGTAAAGGAGCAGGGAAATCCTAGCCCCCCCAAAAAAAGTTACGGTAGTAAGTGCAGTAGACACCAACATAGAGATGTCGATAGGGAGAAGGGCAGGGGTAAATGGAGAAAGTGACAAAGGCAAGAAGGACAGGGATGGGGCAAAAAGGAGTAAGGCCATCAGGAAATGGAGGATAATGAGTACCAATGCCCATAGCCTGGGCAGCAAGTTCCCTGAATTGGTGGCCTTGATGGAAGAGGGATGCCTGGATATCGTAGCAGTCACAGAAACATGGTACACAGAGAACCATGACTGTGTTAACATATCAGGCTACGTAACCTACAGGAGAGACAGGGAGGGGAGAAGAGGGGGAGGAGTAGCTCTCTATGTAAAGGAAGGGATAAAAGCAACTGAACAAAAGAGTAAACAGGGAGGAGGCACTGTGGGTCACCTTGGAGACTGGAAGTGGCACCACAATCCTTTGAGGGTTGTCACATACCCCAGGTCAGGGAGGAATGGACAAGGATATGATAGAAGGCATTCTTAGGATGGCAGAGAAGGGAGATACTGTTGATGGAGACCTGAATATGCCAGATGTTAACTGGAGCACACTTGCTGCAGCCACATCCAAGAGCAGGGCCATTCTTGATGCCCTGCAAGTGGCATGCCTCAGACAGCTAGTTTTGGAACCCACTTGTGAAGGAGCAATCTTAGACCTCGTACTCTCAAATGGGGACAGTGAGAGGAACTCAGACCTAGAAGTGGGTTGCCATCTGGGAACAAGTGACCATCAAATGGTGTGGTTCACGTTAAACTCAGCTACAGAGTCAAGCCATACAAAAGTGAGGGTACTGGACTTCAGGAGGGCTGACTTTGGCAAGATGAGAGAGTGCCTCAGAAAAGCACTAGCAAACAGGTTAGAAGGCGGGGTGGAGCAACAATGGGGAATCATCAAAACTGCCATCACAGAGGCAACAAGCCTTTGTGTGAAGCAAATAAACAAACCAAAATGAAAGAAAAAGCCACTATGGTTCTCAAAAGAGGTGGTGGGGAAAGTCAGGGAAAAAAAGATAGCATTCAGGAAGTATAAGGAAACACAGAAGGAGCAGGACAGAGAGCTGTACCAGTTAAGACAGAAGAAGCAGGAAGGGAAGTCAGAATAGCAAAGGCCCAAACTGAGGAAAGGATAGCCAACTCGGTTAAGAAGGGGGATAAAACCTTTTATAGGTACATCAGGGAGCGCAGAAAGACAGAGGGAGGGATAGTGAGGCTGAATAGAATGAACAGTGGGTGGGCAGAGGGGGATAGTAACAAAGCAGGAATACTGAACGAATATTTCTGCTCAGCATTCACAAAAGAGGAGGGGGAGGTGCTTAATCCAATTAACAGAAGCACTCTGGATCTGGGGGCCTATCCCAGTCCTTTCACAGAAGAAAGGGTCTCTGGAAAGAACCCCTAAAACTGAAGGTGGACAGAGCAATGGGGCCTGATGGAATTCACCCCAGAATTCTAAAAGAATTAAGGGGAGAACTAGTGAAACCACTGACTACCTTTTTAACAAATCATGGGAGGATGGTGTGGTACCCGAGGACTGGAGGAAGGCAGATGTGATTCCCCTTCACAAAAGTGGGACCAAGACAGAGGCAGGAAACTACAGACCTGTCAGTTTGATCTCTGTGGTAGGGAAAGTGATGGAATCACTTCTGAAGGAAAGAACTGTTGAATAACTAGAGGCCAGTGGGGCACAGGACCCAAGGCAGCATGGGTTCTCAGCGGGAAGGTCATGTCAGATGAATCTAATTGATTTCTTTGACTGAGTGACCAAAGTAGTAGACCAGGGAGGGGCTGTGGACATGGCCTACCTAGACTTTAGCAAGGCGTTTGACACAGTCCCACACAAAAGTTTAATCGTTAAATTAACCAGCCTGGGCGTGGGTCCCAGGGTGGTAGCCTGGGTAAAACATTGGCTGGACAACAGGACACAGAAGGTAATTGTAAATGGAGTCCACTCTGAAGAAAGAGGGGTTACTAGTGGGGTACCGCAGAGTTGAGTACTGGGTCCAGTCCTTTTTAATGTTTTTATAAGTGACATTGCAGAGGGACTAGAAGGAAAAGTATGCCTTTTTGCAGATGACGCAAAGATCTGCAACAGGGTTGATACTCAAGGAGGCGTGGAAAGGATGAGAAGGGACTTGGCAAGGTTGGAGGAATGGTCGGAAGTATGGCAGCTAGGATTCAATGCAAAGAAGTGCAAAATAATGCACCTGGGAAACAAATAATCCAGGAGAAGATTACACAATGGGGGGGAGGTAGTAACAAAAACAAAAAAGGAAAGGGACCTGGGGGTAATCATATCAGATGACCTTAAGGTTAGCAAGCAATGTGAGAAGGCAATAGGGCGAGCTGGGGGTATACTGGGATGCATAGGGAGAGGCATCACCAGCAGAAAACAGGAAGTTGTTATTCCTCTCTACAGACAGTTGGTGAGACCCCATCTGGAGTACTCATGTCCAGTTCTGGAGACCCCATCTCCGGCAAGGGCATAGACAGGATAGAGGCAGTCCAGAGGAGGGCAACTAGAATGGTGCAGGGTCTGCAAGAGAAGCCATATGAGGAGAGACTAAAAGAGCTTAATATGTATACCCTTGAGGAAAGGAGGGAGAGGGGGGACATGATAGAAACGTTTAAGTACCTCAGTGGAATCAACAAAGTCCAAGAGGGTAGCATCTTTCAGAAAAACAGACATGCAAGAACAAGGGGACACAATTTAAAGGCAGAGGGGGGGTGGTTCTGGGGCAATGTGAGGAAGTATTTTTTTACAGAGAGGGTAGTGGATGCATGGAACAGCCTTCCTGAGGACGTTATGGGGTCTAAAACTGTGGGAGAATTCAAGAATACATGGGACAGACATAAGACAATTCTAGGGGGGCTAGGAAGAAATAGGCTGTTGGTTGACTAGGATCTGCGGCTTATCCTGTAGGTAGGGAAATGGGCAGACTAGTTGGGCCAAGCGGTCCTTATCTGCCGTCAAAGTCTATGTTTCTATGAACAGAAGCAGGGTAACCCTCCTGTCTGTTTTGTGGGTTCGAATCAACCTTTGGTCTCAAGTTCTGGAGGGATTCAAACTGTGAACCTCTTGCTAGCGTACCCAAGTGTACAGGCTCAGATAATTCTGCTCTTCAGGGAAATGACAGATATCTTTCGCCTATGGGCACCTAACCAGGTGTGCAAAATGAACCCTTAAAAACTCTATGAAAGACCTCAGATTAAACTCTTACCTTTTCCCAGTTTGGTAAACCAGTAAGCTTATGCACAGAGTCAACTTTAACCACATATGCTTCACTTGTTAAATAAAGAATTTCAAAGGCACACCAAGTAGTCTCTTAAAATAGAGGTTTGCTTTAAAATAGATAAAAATAGGTAAAATGTAAATACAGAACAATATGTCACAAAACCATACAATCACTTAAAAGAACAAGGTTTAAAAGTGCAAATTCCTACCAACCATACAATTAGACTGGTCTGTCTAATGTATATCTTCTAATAGTGCTGAAAGATGTTTCTTCTTCAGAGTCCAAACATGTATATCTCTGTCAGTCACAGCATAATTAAAACAACTATCTTGAACCTGCCATCTCCATGAGGTCACCCAGCTCCTCCTCTGTTTATTAAAAATTATACAACCAGGATGTATTCACTCAGGAGGTATTTTTAAATAGGTGACCTCAGCAAAAACTTATTCCTCCATATGACTTTCCAATCAAGTCTGTGATTTTCCAGTAGCTTCTTTCATCCATGAGCAGTTTCCTGCTTCACAGACACCAAAGGAACATTTATGACTTAGCACCTAAGTAACATAACCTGTATTCTTCCTCTAAACATCATAAAAGTTTATGATTTCCATCCTAGCAGCTGACAGCTACAATTAAGCCAGATAAACAGGAGATCCTTAATTTGTGTCTCTTCTAGCCTGTAATTATCTCCTGGCTTTTAGATTAACAGCTTTAGTTGAAACCTGGGGGGGAGGGGTGTCATCCCAGGAACACAGCATGTCTCAAGAGAAACATTCAATAACACATTTTTATATTACAAAAAGCATAGATTAATCAGAACCAGCTGTCCAAGTATCACATCAGCTACTACCTGGAGCATAAAAAAGGCCACAGAGGGGACAGGACCCAACTCTTCTTGACCTATGGGGAAGTAGGAAAAGGTAAACCAGCCACAAAAAGGTCCATAACAAGGTGGATCGTGGCATGTATCCAGTTTGGTTATGACAAAGTGGGCAAACAGACCCCACTGGGGCTCAGGGCCCACTTCACCAGAGGAACAGCTGCATCAGTAGCAGCTTCAAGAGATATCCCTTTGCTGGAACTCTGCAAAGCAGCTACCTGGAAAACAGACCACACATTTACCAAGCATTACTGCTTGGATACCCAGGCTAGAAGTGACACCAGGTTTGGCTCAGCAGTCCTGCAGAGCCTGTTTCCTAAGTAGGTCCTCTGCCTGCCTTCAAAGGCACTGCTTGGGTAGTCTGCATTTGTGAGAATACAGTAAGATTTCCTGGGGTTTGAAAAAAGCATTACTTACCATAATAATCTTGTTTCTTCCATGGGAATTTTACTGTATTCTGAGCTTCCACCCTTCCTCCCCTACTAGGACCTACAGGACACTGCATACAGACTGTACAGTTGATGTTGGAAACCTGTAGGGGCCTACTTGTTTCTTGGGCATCTGTTGACTTGAGTCTTAGGAGATGCCCTCTGTTATCTAGGAAGGGTTTGTCCCAAAAAGGGGGATTGATCTAGTTTTGTTAGAATAGATTAGTTAGCTAATTTGTTTAGCTTCTGCATGCTTTGCAAAAATCTGACGGTTGCAGGAAGTGCAACCAGGGACAGTGATTTGAAAACCGAGCTCGAGCCTAACATTCCATTATTAGCATAGGTTCTGTTAACTGTTTAGGCTCCGGAGCAGTCCTATGGTGAGACTGTATTGCATTTGTCAGAATACAGTAAGATTCCCTTAAAAGAAACAAGATTACTATGGTAAGTAATGTTTTATTCCCACTCACCACAGCATAACATCTTGCCGCATTTTAATAAATTATAGTAAATTCCACCCCTGTTATACACATACCCACTATTTAAAAAAAAAACTGTAAACCCCTTCTGCCAGCGTGACCTACCACACTATTATAGCTCTATGCACATCCTTCCTAATTCTCTATAATCTATACTACAGAAACCTCATAAACTGCTGGCCTTCCAGAGTAAAAAAGTAGAAAAAGAAGCAGCTGAAACAGGATTACTGCTTTGTACCTCCACCAGCAAGCTAGTACATGTGTCTGCTGCCAGTTTGCAGTTTTCGGCCTCCTGAGCCAGCAAGAAGTAAATGAAAGCCACCACCACAAGATCTAGGTATGCCAGCCATGATGGTCTCTCCCTCTACAGTTCGAGCACTCTTTCAGCACTGGCTGCCTTCTGGCTGCTAAGAGATATCAACTAAGCAGGCGTTCCAACATGGACTTCTAAACAATAACTGCCAACTCTGTGTTTTCACTTTCAAAAAGCTCCACTCCAGCAGAAAACATTAAGGGGCAGAGAAACATTATCAGACACAAAGGGAACAAAGGAAAATACAACCCAAAGACAACAGAGGGTAAATAATAACAGACAGCAGACGCTGGGTGTTTTATAGAGTTTATAGAATTTTTATAAATTTTATAGAGTTTTTATTAAGTACATTGAATGTAAAAATGTCTTGCTATACAAAAGAATATGAAAGTACAATAATATGTGAAATACGCAATTGAAATGTATGCATGTGAGTGCTAACTGCACAATAAAGAAAATATAAAAAAAAAAAATGCTGGAAAACACTGCCACGTTGGCAGGTGCAGTTTAATCAAACGCCATGTTGAAGACTTGGGGCCAAAAACCTCTTTCCAGCTCAGCCACTTATTTGTAAGGCCTCTGATTTCTTTTAACCTGCCCATACCCCAAAGCATAACCTGCTGATCTTCCCTTGTCAATCTTCACCATTCATTACTGCTTGGGTTAGTGCCGGAGGTGCTCACCCGCTACGGGAGTTTTTTTTTGAGTCGGCTCCAATGGCTCCATGACATGACGTACTGCGTCATGCGCGAGGGGCAGCCGTTAGGTGCTGCGGACTCCTCCTCTATCTCAGTTCTGTTTCTCCCGCCATCAAGGCTGCACCTGCTGCGTGGTAGTTGAAACTTTTCTGCGTCACAAGACTCCTCGTTTTCTCCAGTGGTACTCGCTTGACGCCGTCTCCCGGTAAGACCGTTCTTTTATTTCTGTCGATGGCGCCGAGTGCTTTGTTGCTGTTTTTTGTCCTTATTTAGTTCGCATCATGTCAGGTTCGGGGGCAAAACGTAAATCGAAGGCGGGCCGTGCCCCTATGCGTCGGTGCTCCTGTGGCCGGCATTTCTCCGTCACGGATCGGCATGATGTCTGTCTCCGTTGCCTGGGACCTAACCACGATATGGACGCGTGCGACGCCTGTTTCTCCATGGACCGTCATGTCCTCGAAGTCCACGCGTTGAAGATCGGCAAGGCCCCGCCGACCTTCGGGGGATGGTGTCGCTCAAGGGATTCCCAGGTAAGGTCTCTAGGCCCTTCCTCCGGGTCCCCTCTTGGGCCTATACGGTCCATAGAGGAGGAGGCTTGGCGCCATTTCACCGGGAACCCCCGGGGTTGCTAGTATTGTGGTCCAGCTGGTCTCTTCCTCTTCGGAGGCCGATGACTCAGACGTGGACCCGTCCTGGCAACCTGACTCTTCGGAGTCGGGGTCCCCGGTGGCACGTGGTGCTAGGCAGCCCAGCGGGCCTCTTCTGCTGTCCCCACTGCTGTCCTCCCCTGAGAGCCCTCTGGCTAGGGGTGGTCCTGGGTCCCTGTGGGGCGATGGAGTGGGGCGGAGGGAGGGGCTCATGGCAGCTACCCTCCCTGGTGCTGTTGCAGCCACTCGGGGTGGGAGAACGCTGGGGTCGAGGAGGAGAGCACTCTCAGAGTCTGAGGGGTCGAGGGGCAGGGTGCAGGTGTCGCGGTCTCTGTCGGCCACCCCTCAGGGGGTGGCTAGGAGCCATAGCACTGGGCCCCGCCTTTCCCTCTTGGACCCCGGGGTCCCCTCCGGTGGCGTTGCTGCGGGCTTCCCTTCTGGATCTATGCAGTCCGAGGTTCGTCACAGGGGAGTATCCCCTTCTGGGCTCTTCCAGGTTTCGCATCCCCAGGGTTCCGTTTTGCGACCTGGTCTGTTGTCCGGGATCCCGCCAGCTCGGGCTCTGTTCTCCGGATTTCAGAGCCCTAGCAGAGGACAGTTGCCTCTTCGTAGGTGCCCATCTCCTGTTCCTCTGTAGCCACCCTCCGCTCTTCCAGGCCAAGGCTCGTCCCACGGCCCGCATCCTGGGGAGCAGTTCAGAGGTTCTATGCGGCCTTCCCTTCATATGTCAGGTGTATGAATGAGCAGGTCTTTCGCCTATCCCCACCGCCGCAAGAATCTTCTGGACACTCGAGCTCTCCATCATCCTCGTCTCCCTCCTCTGAGGGAGAGGAACCCTCTACTCATATCTCCTCCGATGCTGATTTCACTGAATATCAGCGATTCCTTTCGAGGATGTTGAGGGATCTTCGAATCTCCTACGTTAGGCGAGACAATACCGAACAGGAGGCACGTGAATTCCTTGGCGAATTCACTGCCCAGCACCTGGTGGTACCTTCCTGGCCTATCCCCTTCCAGGAGGCGTCTATCCGTTCCTGGCAGTCGCCAGCCGCCCCTTCTCCAGCCCGACGGGCTGATGAAGGTATTGTGCCCCTTGAATCGCTGGGTACTCTCCCAACCCCACCCTCGGGTTTGGTATACCTAGAGACTCCCTCAGGGCGCCGCCCGCCAGCCTCCGACTGTCCACTGGACTCGGATTCCCTACAATTCGACCAGTGGGGGCGAAGAGGTTCTCTTCCTCTCGTGCGATGGCTTGCATTGCATCTCATCAGGCTTATCACGCGCCCACAGTAGGCATTTGTGGTCGATGCTTTCTCAGATCTTAGCATCAATGCCTGATATGGAGCAAACCAGACAAGCTATTGCCCTCTGCTGTAGGCCTGGAGCTGGCAGACACAAGCAAGGCATCTTATGGCGCCAGTGAGGTGGCTTCCAGGCTTGAGGACAGCGATCTGCATTAGGCAGATGACATGGCCGTCTGTCAAGGTTGTCTCACCCTGGCCGGCGTGGGGTGATTTGCTCCGCTCTCCGGGGGACCCGTCTCTTTTCCCCCAGAGCTAGGAGATTACTGCAGGGGCTTCCTCCGTCTCCCCAGTCTTCGGAGGGCACCTCCTAGCTCTTCTCCCCAATAGGCTTCTCTCTAGATTAGCCCAGGGTCTTCCCCTTATGTTTCTCACCAGCAGGAGGCTGAGGGTCTTGTTCCTTCAGGGTTCTACCCCTTTTTAAGGGGTGGGCTTGGTACTCACCCAATCAGTAATGAATGGTGAAGATTGACAAGGGAAGATATGAAAATTACATACCTACTGTAATTCTTGATCTTCTCTTGTATCTTCACCATTCATTACTGATACCCCCCCCCTTCCCCTCAGTGGCCTCCTTCTGTGGCGTCTCCCCCTCCCGTCTCATTCCTTTTCCTTCCTTTGGCCTTTATGCCCAAATCAAAAAAAAATTTTTTCTGTTCCCATTCTTAATGAATGGTTCCTTTTTTCCTCAAGGTAAAGAGGAACGAGCACAGTTGTACTTTTCTCTTATTCTGAGGGAACTCTTTCTGACTGTCCTTAGGGTGCGACTTCTAAGTACCTTCTTCAGGTTATGCAGTTTCAGAGCTTAAGAGACCGTGCTCTGACTCGGCCTCAGCAAAATTTAGAATCCCCCTGGCAGGTATTATTTTTGAGCTCTTCTAGCTGCTGATTGAACTTGTCAGCTTTGAGCATCTGCTTGCCTCGCCTTAGGGAGTCTGATTGAGTTCCACTCTATCTTTCATACAAAGCTGCCTTGGAAAAGGCATAATCTTTCCCATACACTGCTGTGTTAGCACTTAACAAGGTGCTAAGGGACTTAGTCCCCTTCCTGGGTGGGCGCTCTTCCCGGAACAGGTTCTGCCCGGGCAGTCTAGGAGCGCTCAGCTAGGATGTAGGGACTTGGCATGTTGAGAGTTCAGAGATGTTGCCCTCATTCGAATCTGTTCAGGTGGTTCGGTTGAACCTCCCCTCAGTCCTAGCAACTGGGATTCTTGCTCCCTTGCTAGTCTTGAGCCTATAAGCCTCTCAACCAATGCTCGATGGGCACTGTTCTCCCTCTCAACATGCCTCTTTTTCTTCTTCTTCTTCTTCTTTCTCTTTCCCTCTCTCTGTTCCTCCCCTAGAGCTGCCCCGGAAAGGAGGCCCTGCAGTCCCTTAGGATAGGAATTCTCTCTCCTCTGTCTATCCTCTACCAGCTTATACCTTTTTCAGTTTATATCCTTTCCTTTTTCTGTCCCTCGGCTCTCTTGCCTCGCTTTCCTTTTTCTTACCCTTTATTTTCACCTCTCCGGCTACCAGAACTGAGATAGGAGGAGTCACGGCATTCTTGGCCGCCTGCTATGGCTGATGCGTATTCGTGGCGCCGGCAGCCCGATGAAACCGACTCCAAAAACTCCCTGGCAGGTGCGCTTCTCCGTCACTAACCCAAGCAGTAATGAATGGTGAAGATACAAGAGAAGATCAAGAATTATGGTAGGTACGTAATTTTCATTTTTCTTCACTGTTCTAAAATGGCATGGATAAATCTGGAGACCTCATTGGAAGACAGCCGTCACATGACCATGCATTAAAATAGTAACGATGCACAGTCAGAAACCAAATCTTATTATGAAGACTGGAAAATCTCATTACCAACAATGAGTTATTTTATAAGTGCAATAAACCACACACCTGGGTGTGCATTAAAGGATTAATGATGCTCTTTCCACGGGTGTAAGGACACTCGACCTTCTGCCTCGTGCCTTACTGAGTCCATGGGGCATGCATCATTAATCTTTTAATGCACACCCCTTTGTTGCGTATTGCCTACATAATACATGGGGTGTAGGGAAATCAACATTGGGGTAAAAAGTCCCCTGGGTCTTGGTGAACATGTGGAGTGGCGTCTCACAGGGTTTGAACTATCAAGTGACGCAGCGTTGGCATTGCCCTAACTTAGGCAACGTCTGCACAGATACTGAAAAAAGTCATACAGCAATACTTGAAGAGAGGGTGCCAAAGATACCACATTTAAAGGCCCAAGAGATTCTGGGCCCAAGAACACATATGCCAAATTTCAGGTTATTTGGTCTAAGGAAAGTCAAGCTAATAATGCTGTAAAATCTGGGTGTTTATTTTATTTATTTATTGAAATCCCGGATTATAACTTTTGAGCTGGAAGCTCGTTTACAAAGGTCCCACATCATGAAAAAATGGATATGGTAGTTGAATTATACAAATCAAAACAGTGTTAACAAAGAAAGCAAACAGGCAATTCAGATGCAGCCATTTAACATGTAGGATTATAAAAGTACAGATATTATGGTACAGTATATGCAGCAACAAAATCATGTGTAGCATAAGTACACGCGACACATGGTGCCTTTTGGAAGCAGTAGCATCACAATATCATTTTTTCCTTTACATGTGTATACTGTATATTGCAAAAAAAAACAATAATGTACAAGTTACGTTTATTAATAAAGGGAAAAGGAAATGCAGTTTTACTATTGTTTTTTTGAGTCCTTATTCCACCCCAGAAACCACCCCATGAACCCAACCGAATTAAATGCCAAAGCACAACCAAGGTTTCGAACATGTGTTTTAACATCATAACTAAATAATATAGTAGGAGGAGCAAAGTTACGCCCCATTATGAACACAGCACTCGTATGTTGTGAGAGACAAGGTTGCAGGATACGGGCCTGGGGCAGTGTGTGTATGCGGTTCGTGAAGCCACTGTATCCTCACACACATTCTACCAGACGTAGCAGACTTCATAAGCACTAACAAAGCAGCTCTGTCATCACACACATTGTGCCAGACCTGTAGGTGACTCCACAGATTCTCACAAAACAGCTTCATCGCAACACACGTGTTATTGTGCCAAACTTGTAGCAGACTTCACAAGTACTCACAAAGCAGCTGTATAATCACACGCATTGTGCCAGGCCTATAGTGGACTTCACAAGTACTCACAAAGCAGCTCTATCATCACACGCATTGTGCCAGAGCTGTAGTGGACTTCACAAGTACTCACAAAGCAGCTGTATCATCACACACATTGTGCCAGACCTATAGTGGACTTCACAAGTACTCACAAAGCAGCTGTATAATCACACGCATTGTGTCAGACCTATAGTGGACTTCACAAGTACTCACAAAGCAGCTCTGTCATCACACACACATTGTGCCAGACCTATAGTGGACTTCACAAGTACTCACAAAGCAGCTCTATCATCACGCACATTGTGCCAGACCTATAGTGGACTTCACAAGTACTCACAAAGCAGCTGTATAATCACACGCATTGTGCCAGACCTATAGTGGACTTCACAAGTACTCACAAAGCAGCTCTATCATCACACACATTGTGCCAGACCTATAGTGGACTTCACAAGTACTCACAAAGCAGCTCTATCATCACGCACATTGTGCCAGACCTATAGTGGACTTCACAAGTACTCACAAAGCAGCTGTATAATCACACGCATTGTGCCAGACCTACAGTGGACTTCACAAGTACTCACAAAGCAGCTCTGTCATCATGCACATTGTGCCAGACCTCCAGCGGATTTCTCGAGTGGCCCTCCTGCCCCATAATGCCTTGGGGTAGGAGTGGGTGTAAAGGTTTATCATGAGATACCACAGCCTATCATGAGATACCACAGCCCTTTTAGCAGCATTTTCTGACCCATAATGCCCATGTGGACTGGGGTTGTCATAAGATACTTACCTTATAGCTGTACCTCTAGCCCCATAATGCCCCATGGCCATCAAGAGATAATTGCCTCCTGGCTGCACCGCCAGCTCCATGATGCCCCTGGTGGGAGGTAAAGTTATCTCCTGACAACTCCCTATCCCCTGTCATGGGGTTACAGCTGTTTGTAATCTCTTACTATACTGCACTTTCTTTTGCAGTCTGCAGCGACCGGACTGGAGAAGTGTTTGAAATTCATAAATCAGAGATTCAAGAGGCTGTCCGCCGAGTACAAGATATTTTGGTGAGTTTTTTTTCCCATTTATGTATGTATTTATTTATAGCTTGGATTTCAATACCTTTGAACCAGAGGCTTCTTTACAAAAGTTTCACGTCGGAAAAACATGTGTCTACAATGGCATATAAAAACAGTAATTTTGACATACAATTCGATAACAACAAGATAAGTACAATTGAGCAGGACAGAATACCATCATGTTGGTGCATTCGGAGGAGTAACCTAAGTGCACCAAAACGTGGTAAAAAAACAAGTTAGACCAGGGAGGAAAATGAACATGGAAGTGTGGAGACAAATTCATACATTCTGCGAGAACCATAACCAATAAAATGATCAGGACAATAGTACGGTACCAGTAAGAAAACAATGCTGCCGGAGGTAGGCATTGTTAGAGGGTGAGGAGTGAGGTGTACAGCATGGTTGGAGAGAGGGGACATGACCGACACTTATAAGGGGGGGAGTAGGGGGGAGAGTATAGGCATGATAGAGGATGGGATTGGGTTGGTAGGGTGAGACCATATTGAATATCATAGGGGGGTGGGGGTTAGAGGAGGGGTTTTGTTTGTTTTTCCTAAATTAGAGTTTAAAATTAACAGATAGAAGTATTGTTGGGCCTGTCCCTACAGCACAGCAACTAGAATGGCCACTCCGTATGACAGCATTCTGTTTTGTGCCCTAAACTAAGAACAGTGCAGCAAGGTGTCAGGCGGAGGGATATGCATCTTTCGAGATGCTCCCATCCTCCGGCATAAGTGATTAGAGGGCCCCCTGCTGCATTGCTTCCCCCTTGTGTGTCTGGGGGAGCAGTGCTGGTAAGACAGTTCACAGACTGTGAAACAGAGAGGTGGGAGGAAGTTAAGGTTCTGCTTGGGGGGGGTAGGAATAGGATACATGGTGAAAAAGTAATGGGTGGTCTGAGAGTATAACATCATCTATCCCTCATATCGCTGCAGTGTCAGAGACTCGTGCAGTGTCAGTGACTTTGCAGGTTGCATACTCACATCTAATGGCAAAAGATCAGAAAGCTGTGGGTTCTATCCCCACAGCAGGTACTTGGGTTAAATCCCAGTACTGAGACTGCAGTGCAGCATGAGAGAGTGCTGTACTCCTGAGGTGCCATCTTTCGAATGAGATGTTAAACCGAGGTCCTTTGTCTGCCTGTTCAAGTGGACATTCAAAATTCCCGTTACACTCCTCAAAAAGAGTAGGGGAATTTCCCCAGTGTCCTGGCCAAATTTCCGCCATTCATTGAAAATGCCACCAAACAGTTTCAGTTATTTACCATCTGTATCCCACACACCCCGGCAGGCTGAAAAAGGCTGAATTGCCTAGCCGTCCTTTCCTAGTGAACAAAATGAATTAAAACGGAAAATAATGTATGGCGTGTTGTACAATTAGATTTTTTTTTACACACCTTAGGTGCGTAATACCACGTAAACCACGCATTTTATTTGATGGTATTACACACCGAGGGTGTGTGGGGGAAAAAAAAATGTGACACCCCATACTATCATTTATATAACTGTTGGTATAAAGGTATATATAAAAAAAAAAAACACAGGAGAGGGAAGACTGTAGTACCTGGAAGTACAAGAGTGGAACTGATGGCTTTCAGTTTCCATGTCGTATTGCCATCAGCTCGCTTGAGTACTTTGATCAGAGCAGTTTTGTAATACTATGCTATGTCCAAAGAAACAGTTTATTTCCGGTTATTTCATGGAGTGGAAATGCTTAAATGAATAAATGGTCAGTATTGAATGAATGGCGAGGAAATGATGAAGGCGAGACAGCAGCGGATTTTACTCTCGCTTTGTTCTATTGACTGACTGACACCCACACCATAATAACCGTTCAATTATTATGGAATGGAATCTGGTTATTACAGTGTTAGAAAGTTAACGGGTTCACCAATAATTACTATCCACTAACAGCCACTTTGTCCATCCAGTATGCTGCATGCAGCCCACACCTTCACCGGATCTGTCTCTTGCCGGACTCTTGCCCCAGGCTGGCAGGACCATGCTGTTGGGAGGGGGGGCATGGAGACTTGAAGTAGTTCAGTGGTGGTGCCCTTCTGATGATAAACATCTGGAAGAGACTGAAGGATTGCCAAGACACCACATAAGAGGGCAATATCAAATCTGCCTGCTTCTAAAAAAGGTGCTGCTGGGTCTGTCCTCTTCCACACTGGGAGGTCACTTTAGGCTGGCTGTCCCTACGAAATCGACCCGAAGTACGGCCACTGACAGGATGATGATTCCCTTCAAAAGGACGAAACTTGCCCAAAACTCCATCCTGTATCAGGAACCGAAGTAGTACAATGCACTACCCACTGACCTCTCTGAGACACCCAAGATTAGTACCTTCAAAACTGGGCTTAGAACCTTCCTTGACTCAAAAATTACCTGTACTTGCCGGTGCTAATGTGGTAATACCTCAGCCTACAGTCTCCCAGAACCTACCTCTTTCCTCAATTATCACTCCACTGAATATCACCTTCCCCTGGACCCCCTTAACCCTTACCCTCTTGTAATTAATGATGTCTCCCCATGGCTGAACACTCCCAACTTTGACGATGCTGCCTTTTGGCTGACCTCCCTCCCTACCTCCTTTCTCTTTCCTTGAATCAAGCTTGTGTAATTAAGTACTAAATTGATGTGTAAAACCTCAAACTTTTTCTGTTACTGGTTGTGTATATGCTTCAATGTTCTTTTTACTGTTAACCCTGTATTTT
Source organism: Neoceratodus forsteri (assembly GCA_016271365.2). Lineage (NCBI taxonomy): Eukaryota > Metazoa > Chordata > Ceratodontiformes > Ceratodontidae > Neoceratodus > Neoceratodus forsteri. The sequence continues at coordinate 90,559,995 of JADMNL010000022.1, forward strand.
ATACTGTTATGTCTGTTTTTAACAATTGACGTGGAACCTTTGGAAACGAGTCCTTGACTCAAAGGTATTAAACCCAAACCGAAATAAATAAATAAAAAGACAAGCATTTGTACAATAAATCAGTGTCTTTCAAATTTTCTGTTGAGTATTCTGAGAAGGTGGATTAATAGCTGGAAAGAGTATTGCTGACAGTAACGTTATTTGGTTAGCAGCACAGCTCTCACCAGAATCTTTGTTAAAGGGGCACAGGCAGCACAAAGGACGCCACACTCATTTTGGGGCTGGTCCCAGTGTGTACTTTGTGAGCAAAAACATTTTTGGTTTAACTTACTATTTACCGAAGTGTAGTAGATTCTGTCAAACTAATTTTGCTTAGTTGTAGGTTGACATCTTCTTTTACTACAGAAACCAGAATTCCCTGCAGCTGACATCAGAGCAGTAGGCAGTGGTTGGAGATTCAGTAGCTTGTAGTGCATATAAGAACTTTTATAATCTCTGATCAGATGTTTTCTAGAATTGCTTTTCTTCAGGATCTAAATTACATAGTTACATAGACAGTATCGGCAGATAAGGGCCTATGGCCCACCCAGTCTGCCCATTTGAGCTTATAAGTTCAGTTTATGTTTTCCTAGAAGTCTGTTGCCCCTTACCCCTGACCTCCAGAATTCCTTTGTCTATCCCATGCATTCTTAAATCCTGTGATTGTTTCAGCCCCCACCACTTCCTCTGGCAGGGTGTTCCTTGAGGAATAGGAGGGGGAAGAACAAGCAGGCAGAGTTTAGCTCTAGAATACGCTCCCCCCAAACTGGCTTCTTTAAACAACTTAAATAGTGTGAAGAGCAGATTCTCTGTGACTGTTCATAGTCCATGGAGGACAGTGGGACCAGCAAACAAAAGATCAGACCTTATATAAACTCGTAACATGCATTACAGGTTATTGAATCTCATGGCTGCCTACTGCTTTGATGTGGCTCTATGATGCTGGCTCGACAACAAACTCATCAACCGGCATCATAGCACCAGGCTCCATGTTGACCACGATTTGTAGTCGGAAGGCAGCCGTGCACATCTGAGTATGTTTTTTCTTTGAGGGGCTTTGCCCCGTACTCTCCATAAATTTAGATTCCAACTCCAAGTCGGAGTTGGTTCAGGGAGGGGGTGCAGGATGGGGGAAGTGTTGCTGGGTCTCAGGCGACCTTCTACAGCAACATGGCACTGTTGTCGATATCGACGCATGTTGCTGTAGAAGTGTCTCTGTACGGTGGGCATACCCTCTGATGTCATCTACAGGGGATTCTTGGATTTGTAGTAACAGAAGATGACAGCCTACAACTAAGCAAAGTTAGCCTGATACAATCTACTATACTACAGTAAACAGTAAGTAAACCAAAATGTTTTTACCCACAAGCTGCAAATTGGGACAAACCCTACATTTGAGCGTGGGGTCTTTTGTGCTGACTGTGCCCCTTTAAGGTGACCTAAGCTCTAAATCGGATCCCTTAAAGGCTTGGGGTTTGGTAAGCTGTAAATATAAGTAGGAATGACCAAGAAACCAAGTCATTTATAAGGGATTAATGACCGGTTGAGAGGATGGGTGGTCCCAAGGCGCAGCTGAGGGCCACCTCCCTCCAGTCGGTCGTTATTCCAAGATATTATTACAATTATAAATCTTAATTGCATTAATAGCTTTTTTTTTCTTGCTTAAATTTATGTTTTAGCAGTGTGACATGAGCCTTGCACGCCACACAGCATCAGTTGGCAGCTCGATTGGTCGTTTCTTAGACATTAATGACTGATCCAGTGGCAATCATGAACCTCCCTAGGGTCATGACTATTCAATTAGACTTACAATTTCAGTTAACTTTCTGGTGTAAAAGTTCTAATTTTAGTATTGGCATTCAGCGGGGGTCTTTTTTTTTGTCAAGCTTTTTCTCGTTCCCAAACTTGCCCGACAGACCCCACCTCCCAGCCCCATCACCAACCTTCTCACTGGCTTACTGTTTTTTCCATCACTTGCTCAGGACCACGACAGTGGTTCATGGCCTGCCACATCGGTCATGTTTGAACCTGCAGGGAGTGCTTGCCCAACAGCAGGCCAGGGTTTTTTCCATCCAGCTCGTGGTTCTTTCTCCTCAAGGCTGCCAGCATGCAGTGACATGCATACCTGTGCGCGGTGTACAGTGGCTGCCCCTTCCCTTGCTGCTGTCCCATTGTGCTGTTGTGCTGTCTTCTGGCCTCGGTCAGGTAGCAGACGACTAGAAAGACGCTGTATCCCCTCCTTCTCAAGGGAGGAAAGCTGTCCCTGGGGCAGTCGTTCCTCCTTCCCACAAGAGACCAGAGGCCATGCTAGAACTCTGATCACTGGCATAGCGAGCGGTAGCACTACCGCTGTATCTCAGTTTGGCAGAGGAGGGTAATTGTACTTGGAATCCATGAGCAGAAGGGGAGTCTGTGTACATCCCTGATGGAGCTGGGGATGGGATCTCATTTTTTGGTACAGGTAAGGATAGGACATGGTACAAACTTTAATATGGAAAGCAGGGGCCTAGAGGGTATCCATAAAAACAGGAGCTCCAGAAAGCAAGGCAAGAGGTGAGAAAGGTGCGGACAAAGATTTTCGGCAGGGGAAGTCAAGCCCCTGATGAACATGGTTGATATTTTAGTGGCATTACTAGTAGGCGATTTTACATATGTTGCTGATGTGGGAGGAGAGAGTGTAAGGACAAGAGCAGAAGACTCCAAGATTGCAAACAGAAGAGGTACAGGTGAGGTCAAACTTGAGGAATAGGAGGGGGAAGAACAAGCAGGCAGAGTTTAGCTCTAGAATACGCACCCCTCAACTGGCTTCATTAAACAACTTAAATAGTGTGAAGAGCAGATTCTCTAGGTTAAAAACACAGTGCAGTAGCGCGGTGGTAGATCCTACAATAGACACGTCACTTGGTGGCTAGCCAGGGTAGGATCGAGTGTCCAAGGGACAGCTCTCCTCCCTCATGAAGGGGGAAGACACAGGATTTAGCTGTACATCTGTCACTTGGAGGTAGCACAGTGGGACCACATCAAGGGAAGGTGTGGCTGAATATACTAGTGTGTACAGGCGACAGTGATTGCAAACTGACATCCTCGGAAGAAAAACCAGAGTGGAAGGAAACATTGTGCTGGCCTGTTGTGCCGGCACCCCCTTTCCCCACAAGTCCACGCTTGACCGACATGGCAGGCCACCCACTGCTATTGTGGTCCTGGGTAAGTAGTGGATAACCACTAAGTTCATGAGAAGGTTGGTGACTGGAGTGAGTGGGGCCATCGGGCAAGTCATGGAGCTTAGTTGAAAAACAGTTATTAAAACCCGGGTGGGGGGTATGATTGCCTCATTTAATCCCCCTCCCCAGTCATGGTTCAGTGCTGCTATTTGGAGTAGTCATGGGGGTAGTTGGTGCACTAACAGTCTTCATGGACTTACCTTCTATTATTGTTGCTGCAGAGCAAGATGCCAGCCGGATCCAGCCTCTCCAGCATCTCCAGTGTGGTGGAGCGTATGAACACTTTGGGGTTGCAGGAAAGTGTGTCACAGGAAGCAGGTGAGAGCTCTGGTGATTGAATGGCTTACCAGTATATGTCGGAAAATGGTATCGGAGGCAAGCAACTGATAATGGTCATGTTCATCTGCATCTATAAATAACATATCTATCTATTTATCTGTCTATCGACAGTATCTATCTATCTATCAATCTATCTATCTATCTCAGTATCTATCTACAGACAGCACCTATCTATCTTTCTATCTATCAACAGTATCTATCTACAGACAGTACCTATCGACAGTGTCTATCTACAGACAGTACCTATCTATCGACAGTGTCTATCTACAAACAGTACCTATCTATTGACAGTATCTGTCTATCTACAGACAGTACCTATCTATTTATCGACAGTATCTATCTGTCTGTCTACAGACAGTACCTATCTGTCTATCTATGGACAGTATCTATCTGTCTATCTACAGACAGTACCTGTATCTATTTATCTATTTATCTATTTTTCTATCGACAGTATCTGTCTACAGACAGTACCTATTTATCTATCTTTCTATGTGTCCCCCCCCAACCAAAGTCACAGAAAAACCAAACACAGTCTACAAGAATACAGTATAAAGTATAAAGTAAGGGAAAGGCTCAGTGCCTGGTATCATCAAAATTATATGTCCATTTATTACTTCCACCAATGCTTGTAAAAGCTTGACGGTGATAAAACGGCTGCTTCTGTCACACGCACTTAGTCACGTTGCAATCATGCATTCTGGTAGGAAAACATGAAGTTTATGTATTTCATCTGGGAGGCTAAGCAAGCCGAGACAACTCATAAGCAACAACCAGAAACATATTTTCTAATTGAGCACTAGTGAGCCAGATTTAACATGCTACACCACTATGCCTGATGAAGTGGCCTTGTCACAAAAAGTTATATTACTGGTGGAAGTACTAAATGGATGTATAATTTGGCTGATAGTAGGAATTGAACCTTTTCTCTACTTTGCTACGGGCCACTGAATGACCACCCAGAATAGGGTTGTCTACTGCACACCCATTCCGAAATATGACCATGATACTGTCAGTGCTGGCCATGAGATGTCCGGTTTGGCCCTAGTCTAGGCTAAAAAGACAGGGTGTGAAATTCCCCCAGTTCTTGGAACAATATGCTCTTTGATCACCAGCCTGATTTGCTGAAATTCCAATGTCCCTCCTATAATCTACATTTTTTGTCTTGAATTTTGAGTCATCATAAACGGGGCCAGACTGCTGGCAGTGGAGACCAAAGTCTTCGACTTGCCATCATGGTAAGTGCGGCATGTATGGCACCAATGCTGTCTTCCTGACCGATGTGCTTTAACCATGTTATGGTGTGGCCAACTCTTATGGGGTAAAAGGGCAGTTCAGACGCAGTGCCTGTTTGATCTTTTGCCTTTCATGAGAGGTGGCCAACAAGGGTGCCAATATAAAGGGCTGCAGGTTCCTTCCAGAAGGGAGTCTGCATGGGGGATGGGAGGGGAGTAGTGCAAGGAAGAGCTAGTTATAGCACGCTCGTCACTTCTGAATTCATGTTTTGCTTGTGTTTCTTAAATGAGAAGGTCTGCCTCCCAAGGGAGGCCTGGCCTGTTCCAGGCGAGGCAAAAGCCAGCCTGGCCATGTGTACTGTACATATGACTTTATTTGTGTGTATTTTTCTTTTGTGAATGTTTTAGCTGGAAATGTCGCCTACAGGTTAGAGCAAGGAGTGAACGAGCCTGGCACATCCAGCAGACCTGGGTTTGATACCCACAACTTCCACTTTGTATACCCTTGTGACCCTGAGCAAGTCACATAACGTCTCTGTGGTCCTGGTTCACCTCTGTAGACAGGCCTTTTGTCCAGTGGGCCATACCCAATTACAAAGGAATGTCAATCAATAAAAAATAATTTGACAATAAAAAATTGGGGCAAACTAAATTAGCATGAGGTGAATAAACTGTCCAAATGCATTTTACTTTACTCCTGCTGTGCTATGCAAGGGATTTCATTTCTCTGTTTCCATAGTTTAGGTAGACTCAGTAGGACAGTAAGAGAGCTAAATGTCTAGCACAGAAAGAGCTGCACCAGGGTATGGGGTGCTCTGTGACAAGGAAGCACTGAATGTATAGACAGTCACGGCCCTCACCTACACACCACCAATAAGGAGACCAAAGGCATAAGCTTATGCAAAGAGTGTTGCCTTTACTGAAGCAGTAGCAGCTTAGTGAACAGCATGGACACAGCACAAATCATCTTCTTATGTTTCACCCAGTCTTGAGCTTTTTCAAAGATGAATGAAAAAGCCCACGATTCAGGTGAAATGAAAGATTTGTGCTATGTCCAATGCTATTCACTACTACTACTCAATAAAACAACTACTATCGCTAACATTAATCTCATAATTAGTGAAATGTAAAGAGCTAAATGTCTATTTCTTAGTTTCTTTCACGTAGCTCTTAGTGGATTATCCTTTTTTTTTTTTTTAAATGTGTTGTTTATGCCCCTGTGTCTCCAGTGCTGCCCCCTTCTGGTTGCTACCACCCTGCTCCATACCTAGCCATCTCTGTTACTTACCTCCTTTAACCTCACAAGGCGGTGCTTGACTGGCCACATGAGGTAAGGTGTTGGCCCACCTTTGACGACTTCCCGGATAGGGTGACTGGTCAGTCAGGCCTGGGCCACAGTATGTCCTATTATCCAGGTACATGCCAGGATTGTTTTTCCTGTGTTTTTCCTCCTGGCACCAGAGGACGCCAGCATGGTTGGAAACCTGAACGCATGCAAATGCAGAGCGTGGCAGCGGATATGCCATCCTGCATCCTCCTCTACGTCAGCACTGCATCTGCTACACTGTGACTCATGGTTAAACAAGTGTCAGTATTAATAGAACTGAAAGGGATAATCTCTTGTGCGTCTTGATGCTGTTATTAAATTAAGCAATAACATCCAAGAAGCTGGTCATTTTCAAGGGATTAACGACCAGTTGGGGGAATGGGTTGCAAGAGGCACAGCCAAGAGCCACCTCCCTCCAGCTGGTTGCTAATCCAGGAAAATACATATGAACATATAAACATACGAAGAAGCCAGCTGAAGAAGGCCATTTGGTCTGTCAAGTCTGCTCGTATTGCAGGGTCCACAGCTTTAGCTAATGTCTCTGCCCTCCTTCCCCACTCCTCCCATCCTCCCTACCCACGATCCTTACTTTCCCCCATGCCTATCCCAGCTTCTCTTAATGCTGCCCACTGTCTTCAACAAGATGACCTCTTCCGGCAGTGCATTCCAAGTGTCCACCACCCTCTCTGTGAAGAAGTGCTTCCTGACCTCCCTCTTAAACCTTCTTCTTAAACCTCCCACCCTCCAGCTTAAGACTGTGCCCCCTCGTGTTATGGTTGCCACTCAGTTTAAAGAGACTCTCCTTATTCTTAAGACTGTGCCCCCTCGTGTTATGGTTGCCACTCAGCTTAAAGAGACTCTCCTTATCAACCTTATTTCTCCCTTTAAAGTACTTGAAGTTCCCAATCATGTCCCCTCTCCTGTCTTCCAGGGGAGTACATGTTCAGTACCCTCAACCTCTCCTTGTATGCCTTACCCTGCTGACGCACTATCATCTTTGTAGCCCTCCTCTGGACCTTCTCCAGCAGGTTAATGTCCTTTTTGAGGTGTGGGCACCAGTACTGAGCTCCATACTCTAGATGCAGCCTTACCGGTGACCTGTACAAGGGCAGTATAATCTCCTCTCTCCTACTACTGATCTGTAACAGTAGATCTTCGAGAGAGGTTCCTTCAGTAGGTCATATTTGGTGGATGGTTCAGGAGAATCTTTGCTGGGGAGTTCCCTTCTGCCTTTCTCCCACCTCTCAGACGCTGACAACAGACACCTCCGGCGAGGGTTGGGGAGCCCATCTTGGATCTCACAGTACCCAGGGCTCCTGGTCCAGGCTCGAACGCGCTCTTCACATCAGTGTGCTTGAGCTTCGGGCCGTGCTGTATGCTCTTCAGGCTCTGCATCTGTATCTGCTTCCCGGGCATCTGGCTGTCCAGACGGACAACATGTGTGTAAACTGGTACATCAACAAACATATAGAATTTGACGGCAGATAAGGACCGCTTGGCCCACCCAGTCTGCCCATTTCCCTACCTAATGGTTAAGCTGCAGATCCTAGTTAACCAGCAGCCTACTTCTTTCTACCCCCACCCGCTAGAATTGCCTTGTGGCTGTCCCATGCATGCTTGAATTCAACCACTGTTTTTGACTCCACAACCTCCTCCGGAAGGCCCCGTTCATGCATCCCCAACCCTCTCTGTGGAAAAATACTTCCTTACATTACCTCTGAGCCCCCCTCCCATCTTCAAATTGTGCCCCTTGTTCTTGCACACCTCTTTTTTGAAAGATGCTACCCTCTTGGACTTTGTTGATTCCTCGAGGTACTTGAAAGTTTCTGTCATGTCCCCCTCTTCCTCCTTTCCTCGAGGCTATACATATTAAGCTCCTTTAGTCTCTCTTCATATGTCTTCGGTGCAGACCCTGTACCATTTTAGTTGCCCTCCTCTGGACAGCTTCCATCTTGTCTATGTCCTTACGGAGATTGGGTCTCCAGAACTGCACACAGTACTCCAGATGGGGTCTCACCAGCTATCTGTACAGAGGGATAACAACTTCCTGTTTTCTACTGGTGATGCCTCTCCCTATGCATCCCAGTATCCCCCAAGCCCTCCTTACTGCCCTCTCACATTGCTTGCCCACCTTTAAGTCATCTGATATGACTACCCCCAGGTCCCTTTCCATTTTTGTTGTTGTTAGTATCTCACTCCCCATTGTGTACTCTTCCCCTGGGTTTTTGTTTCCCAGGTGCATTACCTTGCATTTCTTAGCATTAAATCTAAGCTGCCGTACATTTGACCATTCCTCTAACCTTGCCAAGTCCCTCTTCATCCTTTCCACCCCACCTTGTGCATCAACTCTGTTGCAGATCTTTGTGTCATCTGCAAAGTGACATACTTTTCCTTGCAGTCCCTCTGCAGTGTCACTTACAAAGACATTGAAGAGGACCGGTCCTAATACTGAACCTTGCGGCACCCCACTAGTAACCCCCCCTTTCTTCAGAGTGGACTCCAACAAACAGGGAGGAACTTGTTCCTACCCTCTCTGCAGGGAAGCAATATGAATTTGGGATTGGGCAGTGCAGCAGAACCTTCACCTCATGGCAATTCATGTACCGGGGGTCGAGAACACGTTGGCAGACCACCTTAGTCGGTCATCTGCTCACGCTCATGAGTGGGAACTGGATCGGGGGTAGCAGACGACATCTTTCTACGCTGGGGAACCCCTCAGGTAGACCTGTTTGCGTCTCCTCAAAATGCAAAACTTCCCGCCTTGTGCTGACTCGCTCCAGGGCATGGCATTTTTTGGAGAGATGCTCTGTCTCTAGACTGGAAGGGCAGATTTGTTTATACCTTCCCCATGATCCCCTTAATTCCGAGGGCCTTACAGAAACTCGGCTCAGAAGGAACGCGCATGATCCTATTCACTCCTTTCTGGCCCAGGCAAGTTTGGTTCTCTCTTCTGCAACAGTGTTCAGAGGAACCTCCTCTTCCGCTGTCATAGTTTTTGCTGACCCCAGATCAGGGGACCCTGGTCCATCCAGGCCTCAAGTCCCTTCAGTTGCATGCGTGACTCCTGCAGACGTAGCTCAAGCCCGATTCGGGGTTTCCCCGCTGGTGGCTGAGATTCTGGTGAGGCCAGAAAGCCCTCCACTAGATCTACCTATGCCATGAAATGGAAATGGTTCTGTGTTTGGGCCACTTCCAAAGATTTCGAGCCATTCTCTTGCTCTGTTGGGCGGCTTTTGGATTACCTGCGCTCTCTTTGATTTGGGTCTCAGTCATTCCTCTCTAAAAGTTCACATGGTGGCCATCTCCGCTTACCATGTTCCCTTCGGGGACAGAACTTTTGCGCAGTTGGAAGTCTATTAAGACTTTTCTTAGAGGGGTTCTCCACTTGAGACCCCCTATTCGCATTCCTGCCCCTCCTTGGGATTTGAATTTTATTCTTGAGAAGCTTACTCTGCCTCCTTTTGAGCCAGCAGCCTCAGCAGACCTGAAGTTTCTTTCCTGGAAGGCTCTCTTCCTAGTGGCCATTACTTCTGCTCGAAGGATTTCCGAGCTTCAGGCCCTCATGTGCAAAATCCCGTATTTGGTTTTCCACAAGGAACGTGTGGCTCTGCGTACCAACCCAAAGTTTCTCCGTAAGGTAGTAGCGGAATCTACGCTGAACCAATCCATGAAGCTGCCTGCTTTCTTTACGCAGCACTCCAATCAAGGGGAGTGCCTCTTGTATACTTTGGATGTTCACCGAATTCTGAGCTACTACACCACCAGGACGAAGGGTCTCAGAAAGACTGATCAACTGTTTGTCTCTTTTGCTCGTAAAAGAGAAGGCAATGCTGTTTCTAAGCAATGCTTTTCTAAATGGTTGGCTCATTGTATCACGTTCTGTTACGACAACTACAACAAGACCCTGCCGGGTCAAGTCAGAGGCCACTCCACTAGAGGGGTCGCTGCCTCTACTACTTATTTCAAGAATATATGTGACAGCAGACATCTATGCAGCCTCAACTTGGACTTCTGTCTATACCTTTTCGAAACATTACAGTTTGGACATTGCCTCTCGCCGTAGAGCTGGCTTCGGGTTGGCTGTTCTGCAAGGTCTTCTTTCATAAGGCCTTCACAGCCCAAGGATCTGGGTTTGGATAGTTTTTCTCCTCCCGTGTGCTTCTCCTTGTTCCAGACTGCTTGGGACTCAGTCCTATATGTAATTACCTACTGCAAGAGCCCTCTTGAGGTAAGATAGTACAGTTACGTAAGAACTTACCGTAACAGTAGATCTTCAAGAGAGGCTCTTGCAGTAGGTAATATCTTCCCACCCTCCATCCCCCTAAGCTTTTTCAGCTCCTTTTCCAGGGAAGGAAATATCCGCTTCTCTCTCGTCTTGCCTTTTTGGCCTTTGGTGGGAAAGAACTGGAAGGCGGTCGTGGGGGACCACCCCTTTATACTGACATCGGTTACCTGACTTGGGGGTGGTCCCCCGCCAGAGACCACTAGCTAGAAATTTTTCCATGGGGTCCTGACGCCTGCCGGCTTCAGTCCTATATGTAATTACTTACTGCAAGAGCCTTTCGCGAAGATCTGCTGTTACGGTAAGTTCTTACGTAACTGTACTTTTTGTTGATAGCTTGTTACTATGTTCGTTTTTGTTTTATTTTAATAAAAAAAATTATAAAGCAAAAAAAAAAACATGAGAGGATACAAAAGTAAATGAATGGACTTTCCCTTCAGGTTCAAAACCGATGAGACTGACTAGCCAGGAAGAGCCTCCCCGTGTTGAATCAGGACCGAGGGCACAAGAGGTAAGCACCATCATCAGTGACAGTGTGCGGGGAAGAGGTCCCTATGGAGGGTGGGAGGAACACGGATTGGCACCAAGTTCATCATGTATAATCAGACAGCTCAGGATCCAGCAAACAGGAAGCATACAGGGAAAACTTATTAAAAGGAATGGGTAATGTACTCAAACCGGGTATTTCTAAAGAGATTAAATGCGATCCAGAATGCAGGCTGCTAGCTGATATATATTTAACAAATCCCAGAATCAAATGCTTTTCAAACAGATGTTTTGTGGTGGCTGCTATAGGCCAACAATTGGTATGGGCTAGCATCTCCTGCTAGCTGTGACAGATTGAAATATACTGAGAGAAGTCTTAGAACAGCCCCCTACCCAGACTCCCTCAGTCTAGTTCAGTCTGTCCTAGCTGGTAGACCAGTCTCTGACCTACAGGGACACTTTTTCCTCAGCAAGTGGATTTTTCTAGGGGTTTTTTGCTTTATTTTTCTTGGATAACAGCAACAACAGGAGCACCACAGGAATCTTCTGTGCTGCTTTGGGAAGGGGGACGTGCTCGCAGGTGGGACCCAGGACTGCAGTGCCTGGTAGGGCTTCTATAGCACCACACTCTCCTCAGATTCCTGGTGGGGCAGTTCATCCCTAGCCCACTCAAGACTGGTCAGGTAGGAGTGGGGCTGTTAGGAAGAGGGAACACCTGTGGACCATTGACAGACCCCTGCCTTATCAATCTGGTGGGTGTTGCGCCATAGACTGCATGGTGCCATTTCTGTACCATTCATATCGGTGGCCGTCTTGATGCAGTCCGCGCATGCACTCTAGAGCAAATAGGTGATGTGGGAGCCTTGTGGAGGCATCCATTTTGTGAACCAGGAGAAGAGATGTTGTAATTGGCTGACCGGCAGTTAATCATGTGAGAGCAGAGTGCCCGTACTGAAAAGGATCCTATTGCACTGGGAAAAACAAATCCCTACCCTTTCTCCATTTTTAGTATTTTGTTCCTGCCATTTTTTTTTGCCCCTTGCCTCTCACCAATATAGTCAAGGTCGCCTCTGCTGCTCCTTGTCTTGCAGTGGGAGGGCATGGGAGCGACTGCCGTCGCCTTCAGGCCTGCAGGCATTGGGCGTGTAAATGCTTCTGAATCCCAAGGAGCTTACCTCAGCAATGGCAAGCGTAATACAGGTGACATGAACTTGTCCATTAGGAACTGTCAGGTAGGAAGGTATACTGTGATTCTCAGTCATTACCTTAAACGAATGATTTTGGTGGCTGGCCTGATAGATGGGCATCGATACCTACACAACTTTGGGGGGGGTGGCACTGCTATAAGGTGAATTTGTTCTCACATATAGATTTTCATTTCTGTTCCAAATCTGCAGTCCAGTCAACTGTTAAATTGACACCCTGTGGCCGGCCTGGTGGCGCAGAGGTGCTGCTGCTTCACCTGCTGCCACATCAGCGAACTGGGTTCGGTGACAGATTCAGTTCACCAGGGGCTGGCTGGGGAGAGGGGGATTGAGCATTCAGGGGACGGCTCTCCTCCTCTGGGAGGGAAGGCTGTGGGTTCTTGGCACTGGTCTGACCCCTGGTGGAAGCTCAGGGCAACCAGTGCAGCCTCGGGGTTGGAAAGTCGGTGGTCGTTGATGCCTGCGCACAGTAGCGTGCATGGTGCGTCTGTGCTGGCATTGCACGTCCATCCCTCCCTCCCTATAGAAAAAGGAAAAAGTGGCGGGTGCAGCTGACAAAGTGGAAACCAGCTATCTACGAGGAGCTCCGTACAGGACTCTAGGACCCTCGCTCACCGTGATCCGTTCATTGGCCAGTGGTGCCCGCCACAGGTGGGCTAAGCCATGGGGGACGCTTGGCCTGATAGTCCACTCTGGATCCATCTCGCCAGCGTTGTGGCGCCCCCAGCAAACCCCGCCATGGGGGATAGGCTGTGGAGGAAGCTTGGGTATGGGTAAGTCCCTGGTTGCTGGTGTCGGGGCAAGAGAGGTCAGTGGAGGGCTAGGCTGCATAAGCAAATTAACCAAAAAAAAAAAAAACTAATTTACACCCTGTGAATTATTTGATCACAAATAAATGTAATGTTAGGGGTACCAAAAGAGAATAGGTAGAAAGTGAATAATTCCATACTTGAAGATGTGGAGGGTAAGGGAGCCACTAAGGGCACCATTACTGAATTTTATTAGCCAAACAGTTGGTGTTTCATGGGTATCCTGCCACCTTCTTCTTGTGGGAGGAAAAGACATTTAGGTGCTTTGTGAGAGATTGGGAATGGCCAAAAAACGACAGGAGTATCTAAGGTATTTAGATCTCATGAAACAGTTATTTAGGGCTCTCGCTCTCTCTTGTGGTGGAAAGTGGTGAAGGTAATGCAGACCCTGACCCAATATTGCTATGAAAACAAGAGATAAGAACCTTTCAGTACAGCAGGGCCTCATTAATGGCATAACAGAAGTGTGGTACTAAGATAACATCTGATTGAGATTCGTATTTAACCTGTAAAGATAAATTGCAAAATATGAGGATAGCATGCCTCTCCACAAGGGAAGGAGATAGGGTAACAGATGAACAGGATATGATTAAAATGGTGTAGACGTTTTTGGGACCCTCTTTACATGATGGGACTCATTCTCGGGACAGAACATAACAGATTTTCTAAAGAAGTACAATCTAGGGGCGTGGCTATAGTTCACTATCCATACTCTGTTTCTGGTTTCAGAAAAAAATTATGATGTAATTGTTAACATGATTGTGTAGTTTCTGGTTTCAGTAAAAATTCCCTTACTCTGCCATGCCAGTGGCTAACAAATAGAGGAAGCCCAACTGGCTGCTGATGTAAAAGCCTACGTTGCCATCTGTAACCCCCATCTAACACCCATTCCTTCTCTGCTTTTACAGGTACGGAGCAGGGCATCCCCGCAGCAAAACACCGATCCAGGTAGGGTTATGTGAATGGAATCACTGTTTCTAGGGACATGGATATGTTGTTCATCCACACTTATTGGCAGGTTTCTTGCCGCTTTAAATCTTGCCGGAAGGTCTTCAAGCTGGCTCCTCCCACCCACCCGGGTGGTAAAACTCTCGGCTCCGCCCCATGACGCCAGATCTTCCTTACCGCTTGGAAGCTCAGGTTCCCTCCTTAACGCTCTGCGATTAAGACTGGTTCCTAATTCTTCGAAAGTTCGAAATCAAAAGTTTTTGCTAAAAAGACTTCAGTCTTCTTCTCCTCGCGGCTGCGATGGACAAATCGACTCGGTTTCAGGTGCCCGCTAGGGCAGAAGATGTCTGGGGCCGGATCCGCACTCCGTGCGTCTACTGCCTGGAGCCTTGGCATGACCGCAGGCCTCGACTTGTGCTCTTCTTTTTGACCTCGTCGCCGAAGACCGTGCTGCCCGATTACAACTGGGCGCCCGAAAAAGAATTCCACGGTGAAATCTAAAGAGGCCGGTTGGCGGTGTCCGCGGCCCGGCGGTTCGGCGGATCAGCTCGAACAGATGATCGCCCTCGAAGAGGAAGTGGCGCGCTTCTACCTCGGCTCGGCATTTGTCCGCTCTCTCTCGGTGCCTCGTACTCGGCTTCTTTTAAGGAGCTTTGTCTGACCCTCTCAGCGAAGGTGAGGTGCAACTTCTTCGGGACCTTTCCAGGTCCAAAAAGAGCAAAAGTAAGTCTCTCCGTCGAGCGCTCTTGGGAGGCGGGAAGATCCCCCTCCCTTATGGGCAATCCGACGGTCGACCCCTCAGCTTGACCCACTGGCTTCACGGTGTCCCCGTCAGGCCAGTTGACGAGACTCCGGCGCCGCTGGTCGAGATTTTTCTCGACGGTTAGGCGAGTTGTCGGCTAGAAGCTGAGAATCCCCTCTCAGTTTCCCGGTGGAGTTGAGGATCCCGTCGGCTCGTCTGTGCCTCCGGTTCCGGAGCCTTCGGTGGGATCGTCCGAGCCGAGGGGAGTGCCGATTTCCGACACTTCTCCTCGCCTTCCTCGGCCTAGTCGAGACTCTCGGTCTCGGACATCCTCGTGGTCCAACCGATCCCGCCGCCATAGGCAGCTCGGTCGGCACTCGCGGCGGCGCCGCCCGCTTTCCTCTTCCTCGGACGAGGGAGGCTTTGGCGCAAGTTGCGTCGAAGTCGAGGAACTCATGGGCAACAGCTCCTTTTGACTGGGAATAGGCCACCCAGTCATCTTCCCCGCCATTAAGTGGCTGTCACCGGAGCGGCCGAAACAACCCCTCGCTGTAGCCGAGGAGCCTGTTCCCAGGCCGGTTGTTCGGCCAATTCCAGCTGCCCCACCGATTCTGGTGGAACCTCCGCCTCCACAGCCATTAGTTGGGGCTCCGACCAAAAATTCCGGTCGGCCTTGGGTTTGCCCATAGGCTGTCTGTCACCTCCTCCCGATAAACCTCGGCAGGTGGAGGGTGGCTCAGGCCCGAGGCAGCTCTTTGAGGACTCTTCTGAGTCCGATGTTGGTTCCTCTCTCTTCTCCAAGCGCATGGGCTTGGAGTCCTCGGGAGGGCAGTCAGTGGATGATAGCCCTTCGTCCTTCTTAGGGTTGCTTCGACTCATCTCGGAGTCACGGGATGAAGCTCGAACCCGTTTCTAAGCAGGCCAGGTATCCCTCACGGAGATTCTGGACCGAGGGATTCTCCACGGAGGCCTTTCCGGTGGCGAAGCCATAGTGGAGTCCGACCTTGGAACTTTGGCAGCGTCCTGCTTCCTGCCCTGCGCCTTCGGCCAGGATGGCCAGGAAGTATCACGGTCCCTGCGGTTCCTGTCCGGTTTTGGAACACCCTCGGCCGAAGGGTTGGTTACGATAGCGTTTTCAGCGTGCAGAGCGCCAGGGATGTAGACAAACCTCCGACGAGAATCCAAGAAATTGGATTATGCCGGGCTAAAAGTCTATGCTAAGGCCCTCTCTCGCCTTCATCAGGCCAGTTCGGCCGTCCTCATGGCACATTTTTCTCACGCCCTGTTGGGCTCCCTGGATGAGGTTGTCCTCATCTTCCCGCAGATCTGCAGACTACAGTCAGGCAGGTGCGGACCAGGGCAGGGCAGTGGCAAACAGCAGCTCCAGACTGCGTAGACATCGGGGACTCATGTGCCAGGTCTGTGGCGGCCGCGAGTGGCTATGCTCGTCGGGCTTGGCTGAGGATATCCACCTTTACCTCAGATACCCAGCACAAGTTGCGGATGTTCCCTTTTGGGACTGACCTCTTCGGCCCTGGGGTGGAAGGTCACCTGCAGAGGATTGAGAAGTCCAATGCTACCTTGACTCGGTCCCTTCCGCCCAGAAGGACAAAGGCCGCAAGCCACAGCCTAAGCCCTTTCTGCCCTGCGCTCACAGCCGCCTGCCCAGCAACGCTAGGGCCAGCAGGTCGAGCTTGACATCCCAAACCCAAGCCGCCAGCTTCCTCCAATAGGAAGCAGGAGGAAAGGCCCAGGTGGTCCCTCGGCCGGTCCCTCCTCCAAGCCTGCCCAGTGACGGGCTGAGGGGTGTCGCCCCCATCCCTGTCACCTCACCCCTGGTTCCCCCCGTGGGGGGACGGCTCAGACACTTCCTTTCCGCCTGGTCCGCTGTTACCATGGACAGGTGGGTACTGGAGGTGGTGGGAAAAGGCCTACCTCTGGAATTTGAGCAGGCCCCGCCCTTCAGAGCCGTCGCACCTCGGGGGGCCTCGGGGTCCGCAGCCTCACTGGCGGCTCGCCGAGCCGACATCGCTCTCCTCCTCCAAAAGGAGGTGATCACGGAGGTAGAGGACCCCCCTTCAGACCCGGGGTTCGTGTCCAGGTATTTCCTGGTTCCGAAACGGACGGGGGGCTGGCGCCCCATTCTCGACCTACACGACCTGAACAAGTTCCTAAGGTCTCGAACCTTCAGGATGGTCACTCTGGCGCAGATAATACCATCTCTGTAACACGGCGGTGGTTCTGTTTCTGACCTACAGGACTGCTTTTCACGTCCCTATCCGTCCTGGCCACACGGAGATTCCTCCGCTTGAGCGGAGAGATCCTCTTCGAAGTTCGAGCCATGCCCTTCGGCTTATCTCCAGCTCCCAGGGTCTTCACCAAATGCATGGCAGTGGTGACAGCATTCCTGCGGCGCCGAGGGGTCCGGGTGTACCCTTACCTGGATGACTGGCTGATAGCAGCCCCCTCCAGACGGGAGGTGGAGCGGTCCAGAGATCTGGCCCTCCAGGTTTGCTCTCAAGTCGGCCTTCTCATCAACGAGGCCAAGTCGGAACTCGAGCCAAAGCAGGTGATCCTGTTCATCGGGGCAGAGCTCGACTCTCTTCGAGCCAGAGCACGGCTCCCGGCGGACAGGGCCGAGGTTCTTACCTCCTTTGCCCAATCATTTCTGGTTGGGCAATCGCGCCCTGCCCGGGACTTCCTGCTCCTCCTGGATCTCATGGCGGCCTGTACCAGCATGGTCCGTTGGGCACGCTGGCACATGCGCCCCCTTCAGTGGGGACTGGCCAGCCAGTGGTCACAACGCTGCGATCCTTTGGACCAGCTAGTGATAGTGACCCAGGAGATGTGGAACGCTCTCCAGTGGTGGACCGTTCCATCCCATTTGCAGGAGGGCATCCCGTTTGTCCGCCCCGAGCCGACGGTCTCTCTATCGACCGATGCCTCTCTGATGGGTTGGGGTGCCCATCTGGGGGAACACCGAGTGCACGGCCTCTGGTCCCCGCGGAGTCCCGATGCCACATCAACCTGCTGGAGCTCCGAGCGGTCCGCCTAGCTCTCACCGCCTTTGCTCCGTTTCTCCCGGGTCAAGTGGTCCGAGTTCAGACGGACAATACCACGACCATGTACTACCTGAACCACCAGGGCGGGACGCGCTCCATGCTTCTATGCAGGAAGCTCGTGATCTGGTCACTGTTGCGCAGCCTGGAGGCGGATCTCCAGCTATTCATGTGGCAGGAGCTCCAACACCTTGGCCGATGCCCTGAGCCGATAGGGGCTGCATCTCACGAGTGGTCTCTCCTGCCGGAGGTAGTACAAGATCTGTTCTCCCACTGGGGCACACCTCAGGTGGACCTGTTTGCCTCAGGAGAATGCTGAAGCTGAGGCTGTTTCATGCCCGCCCCTCAGCAGGGCTTGCTGCAGGGGATGCCTTCTCGAGGCTGTGGACCCCGGGCCTCTTTCGCCTCCCCATTTCCCTTGATTCACAAGGTGCTTCTCAAGACAAGGAGGACAAGGCGCAGGTGATTCTGATAGCCCCAGACTGGCCCCGCCAGTTCTGGTACCCAGATCTCCTCAGCCTCAGCTCCAGGCTCCTGAGGCAGCTTCCAGCTCGCCTGACCTGCTCTCAGTCAATCAGGGAAGGTGTTCCATCCGGACCTTCAATCCCTGCACCTGACGGCTTGGTTCCTGAGCGCTAGAGTTCCAGGCCTTGGGTCTTTCCGCGGAGGTCCTCAATGTTGTTGAGGCGTCCATAGGAGTCGACCAGAAAATGCTACGCCTTCAAATGGAAGAGATTCTCCATTTGGTGTCAGGGCAAGGGCTTGAACCCTTCCTCCTGTTCTGTGGCAAGCATTTTGGACTATTTATGGTCCCTTTCTAGTCAAGGGCTTAGGTCGACGACCCTAAAGGTGCACCTGGCAGCCATCTCTGCTAACCGGGCGCGGGCCGGGGAGCAGTCGGTGGCGCAGGAAAAGGTGGTCGGGCGCTTTTTCAAAGGCCTTGATCACATTTCCCCTCCGTTGCGAGAACCTCCACCTCCGTGGGATTTACTGCTGGTACTGGCAAAGCTCATGGGCAAGCCATTCGAACCAATGCACAGGTGTGATCTCTCTCACCTGTCGTGGAAGACCGCCTTCTTGGTGGCTATCCGTCAGCCAGAAGGATGGGAGAGCTCCAGGCGCTTTGCATCGAGTCTCCTTCCTGGTCTCCACAGGGAGCGTTGTCCTGCGCCCCTCACCAAATTCCTTCCGAAGGTGGTGTCGGAGTTTCACCTTAACCAGGTGCTGACTTTGCCGGTGTTCTACCCCAATCACACCTCGAGGTCGAATACAGGCTCCATACTCTGGACTCCTAGAAGGGCGCCGCTATTATAAGGAGCACGGCTGAAATTGGGAGAGGTTCGCCAGCTGTTTGTCACTCACGCTGAAGCCGCACCTGGCAGACCTGCAGCCAGCGGACGATAAGCAGGTGGGTCACCTCCTGCATAGATCTCTGCTATAAGTTGGCGGGCATGGAGCCTCCCAGAGGGATAAGAGCCCATTCTACCCGTCATACTGCTGCATCGGTGGCTGCTTCCAGGGACGTCCCTATCCAGGAAATCTGCAGGGCTGCTACCTGGAAGTCAGCACACACCTTTATTACCCATTACCACATCGACCTTGAGTCACGCCGGGATGCTGGTTTTGGGGCCTCGGTTCTCCAGTCTTTATTCCCTAAGTAGGGGGTGTGCGCCTTGCCTCCCTCCTCCCGGAGAACTGCTAGGAGTCTGCCAATAAGTGTGGATGAACAACATATCCATGTCCCTAAAAATACAGGTTACTCACCTGTAACAGGAGTTCTAGGAATGGTATATGTTGTTCATCCACCGACTCCACCCGACTCCTCCCGGCTTCGACGACAACCTGAGCTTCCAGCGGGCCAGATCTGTGTGTCATGGGGTGGAGCTGAGAGTTTTACCACCCGGGTGGGTGGGAGGAGCCAGCTTGAAGACCTTCCGGCAAGATTTAAAGCGGCAAGGAACCTGCCAATAAGTGTGGATGAACAACATATACCATTCCTAGAACTCCTGTTACAGGTGAGTAACCTGTATTTGTGGGGCTGAGGGTCAGACTGGGGTATTGGTGGCCCACCTGGAAATTGTCTACAGGGGCCCACCTGGAAAGTGTCTACAGGGGCCCACCTGGAAAGTGGCTACAGGGACCCACCTGAAAAGTGGATACAGGGACCCACCTGGAAAGTGGATACAGGGGCTCACCTGGAAAATCAATAGGGGAGAGCCCAGGGTGACACACTCATCTCAACATTCCACTTCAATTTGATGGACCACCTCTGTGTTTGCATCTTACATTTCCTTATGGTGCCCCAAATACCCTATTTAATTAGAAAAAATATGATAAATACAAAGATTTTCAGACTTTAGATAGTGATGAAGTACCCAACAGAGGGGGTCGCACCTGGAAATTTCCATGTATCCTGGTGAGCCACTCCAACTCTACTGAGGCTGTGTCAACAATTGAATCCATGTCCTTGTATCTCTTCCCCCATTATTTCTCAGAAATGTTTGCGGCTGTGTTGGCCCTTGTACAAACAGGTAGCGAAGGTGTGTCAGTACCGTTTATTGGACCAACATGCATTCATATGTGGTATGCCTGCTCAGTCACTCAGCTGTATTCTCCTGTACTGCCCACTCCACCCCACGCGAACACATAACGTTCTTCCTTCTTATAAACTGACTCCTCTTTGGCCAGCGTTCCGTTACATTACTGTAGTAGAAGGTTTTCACAATTGGTAATAGCAATCCTGCTGTAACCTTGTAATCTTCTCTTGTTTGTGACTGTTAATTGCCTTCAGAAGGTAACACAACTTAATGTATAAAAGAAAAGCTTCTAGCCAGCTCCATGGTACTGCGCAGTAGGGTACTGCTGTGGCACGCTGGCGACACAGCTTCATGCTGTAAGCCCAGGATTTTAGGAGCTGAGGCCGGCAGGGAGGGTTGAGTCATGCAGGGCTCAGAGAGTGGTACCTGGAAGAAGCGTGGGACCATTGCTGGCATCGGTGACCGTGCACTAGCAAGTCCTTCTCCCAGGGTGCCGACGTAAGCAATGCTATTTCTGAGGCAAAATGGGGCAGCTGTCTTTTTTTTCATGAGAAAAAAACTAAATGAAAACATTCATAAACTACTCAGATTTTAGTGGAATTAGAAAATGTTGCCACCAGATATAACTGGTGAACAGTGAAAAAAGGCAGGGTCAAATGTTTTGCCCAATTTGATTGCTTTAACATTTGGCCCTTTTTTTCACTATAAAAGATTCTAAACATCTTACGGTTTTATTTGGTGACAGACTTTTCTAGTTCCCCCAAAATGTGAGTATTTTTATAAATGTTTTCATTTCGTTTTTTTCTCAAGAAATAAAGATGGTCGCCATGTTTGGCTTCAAAATAGTTCTGCAGACTGAAAAAAAGAAATAGTGTGCAGCATAGGAGGTGCCTAGAAAAGCAGATTTGACAAGTATGCTAACATTTGTATTAATTGTGACAGAAATGTAGCTTTCTGGACAAAGATTTTTTGTTGCACTGCAACTTTAAATGATGATGAGCTAGTTCTCTTGCTGTACGAAGCCCGGTGTCGCAGCATCAGCATGGCATGCTGTCACTCGAGATGAAATCCGACTCAGAGGTGGGGGGCGGAAAACTGTCACAGAGGCAAAGCTCTTGGCTTTCTGGGGGTAGACGGAAGAGCATGGGCCCCCACTGCTTTCTCTCAACCCACGCTGACTGTACTGTGAATGGCATTTGGCATCAGCAGTAGTGCCAGCTATGAAACCAGCAACTTTCTCGTCCTCTCTTTCTGCCAGTAGAAGGAGGCGGCCCTGGGGATCCCGATTGCTGGGGGTTGGGGGAATAGAGGACATGGGAAGTCCCCATAACTGAGCAGTGGATAAATACAGATTGTTTAAAACAAGCAGTTCAGGAGAGCGGTAAATATTTTCGTCTTTTTTTTTTATTCTGTTGTAGATTGCCTCTTACAACTCCTGTCTTGTATTATAACCTTCTGCTTCCATTTCATATCTGCTTTAGTACTTTTTTCAAAACTGAAATAATAAAAAGGAGCACTTCTTTAAATATGGCCCGGATCAGGTTTTCATCAGCATTGTCAGCTGTTTTTGTAGTCTCATAAGATCAGGGAGCAGTGTCTGCAGCATCCTAGTTCACTTTAGTCACAACAGAAGTGATGTTAAACAATGGGTGTTCAAAAACAACATAGAATGCTGATGAAAACTTCATCTGAGCCATATTAAAAGGAGTGCCCCTTTCATTATTTCAGCAGTAAAACAAATCGTAAATCATTCTCGGAATGTGGGGGAAAAGGGGGTACCATACAAGTCAGGAGATAAAGGGCAAGCTAAAATATAAAGGTATAGATCAAAATGTTCACTGCTGTAATGCACTGCTGCTTTAATAAGATGTGTCGTTTTGCTCAGGTATCCTTCGTCTTTTAAATGGAGTTAATGCAGCAGCATTTGAATATTTCTTAGTTGGAAAACAATGTCATCTTATAGTTTTTTGTAGCATTAATATATTTCTGACATAATTAGATTTATCATCAGTATAGTTTCATTTCTCTAGATGTTTTTAATACTGCTTTTGCTACAATATTTGCAGTTATGATTCAAGTCAATAAAGAAGTCTGCCACTGGTACTTTTTAAAAATCTCATCCCTTTAGGTTACTTTTGAGTTTACATACCAGATTCATACTGTAGCTGTATTAGAAGGGTGCCAGCACACATTTTTATTGGTAAACTATATGGCACCATGTAAAAATGTTTAATTTATTTATAGTGAGCGCGACCGGAGAGAAGGGACTTAAAAAGCAAAAAAATACTTTAAAGCCACGTATCTCAGCTCAGGAGTGAAATACTATGAAATGAAAAATGGATAGATTTATGTATTTTTTGGCCAGAAATACATTATTACTAAACAAATTATGTGTAAGTAACAAGCCATGGCAGGACGTGCATTATAGGATTTTAATGCACGCACCAGGGGTGTTGTAAGGCACAAGGCTGAAGCCAAGGTGTCCCTACACCCTTGTGAAGTGCATTTAATTCCTGTGATGCACACCCTGGAGGGGAATATCACACTTATAAAATGGCTCTAAGTAGTTTTTTTTTTTTGGGGGGGGGATGAGGTTGAGCAGGTCAGGTGACATCTCTCGGCCAATGAAATTTCCATCTTTTTCTTACGATTTTATAGGATGAAATTATTTTCATTGTAGAAATATTGCTGCTTTAATAAGACACAACATTTTGCTCGAGTATCTTTCCTCTTTTGATATGGCGGATTTGAGTAGATAGCTGCTCCTTAACAGGCAGGTGTGCAGCGTCCATCGTGGGCAGCACCAAGACTGTCTGTACACCTTACATGTAGCAAGTCCACAGAGGGGCGCATTGGAGGAACTAACAGAGTAACGGTGTGAATGAATTTGCTTCTAGGTACAATGCCGGTGAGACCTCCAAGACATACAGTGCCTCCGCCTCCTGGGTATTTTCCGTCACCAGTATGGGGTTTACAGCAGGTCAGTATCCCAGTATCAGTAATGGGGACAATTCAGTGGGAGGGACAAGAAGGTAACAGTTAGTTCATGTCTCCAGGAACTGCCTCCAGTGCGTACAGCAGGAACTTTGTACAAATAATTCTAGTGCAACGCAGTGTGTGTGTGGTTCAGACACAGTACAGCTTTACTCTCGAGTCCGCCACTTTTTTTCACAATCACTGGGAGACCCTCTGCTAAAGTACTGCAAGGGCTCTGTGCTTGAATCCCAGCTCGGTCACTCATCGAACTACTGTGCTGGTGTGGAGAGCCTTTGTTACTACAAGGGTCCTGAGTTTGAATCCCTTCACCCACCACACTAGTGTACTGTTAAGGAGACCCTCTGTTAGTACAAGGGCCCTGAGTTTAAATCCCGGTACAATGATTCACCACACTACTGCACTGGTGTGCAGACCCTGTTACTAAAAGACCGTGAGTATGAATCCCAGCTCAGTAACTCACCACACTAGTGTGTGCTGGTACAGAGACCCTCTGTTACCACAAGGGCCCTGAGTTTGAATCCCATTGTACTGACTCACCACATTACTGCACTGGTGTGGAGACTCTCTGTTACCACAAGGGCCCTGAGTTTGAATCCCAGCGTGGAGACGCACCACACTAGTGCAATGGTATGGTGACCCTCTGTTATAGCAGCAGTCCAGAATTTCAGTCTGGGCTCAGTGACTTACCACACTGGTGTGCTAGTGTTTGGACTCCCTGTTACTACACGGGCTCCACGTTTGAATCCCAGCACAGTGACACGCCACACTAGTGCCCTGATGTGGGGACCCACTGTTACTATAAGGCTTCTGAGTTTGAATCCCTACTGTAACTCTCCTTCGTGCACTGATGTGGAGACCCTCTGTTACTGCAAGGGCTCTGAGTTTGAATCCCATTGTACTGACTCACCACACTACTGCACTGGCGTGGAGACCCTCTGTTACCACAAGGGCCCTGAGTTTGAATCCCAGCGTGGAGACGCACCACACTAGTGCAATGATATGGTGACCCTCTGTTACCACAAGGGCCCTGAGTTTGAATCCCATTGTACTGACTCACCACACTATTGCACTGGTGTGGAGACCCTCTGTTACCACAAGGGCCCTGAGTTTGAATCCCAGCGTGGAGATGCACCACAGTAGTGCAATGGTGTGGTGACACTCTGTTACAGCAGCAGTCCAGAATTTCAATCTGGGCTCAGTGACTCACCACACTGGTGTGCTAGTGTTTGGACTCCCTATTACTACAAGGGCACCACGTTTGAATCCCAGCACAGTGACACGCCACACTAGTGCCCTGATGTGGGGACCCACTGTTACTATAAGGCTTCTGAGTTTGAATCCCTACTGTAACTCTCCTTCATGCACTGATGTGGAGACCCTCTGTTACTGCAAGGGCCCTGAGTTTGAATCCTATCACAGTACTTCACCATGCTGGTGTGTTAGTGTGGAGCCCCTCTGCTACTAAAAGAGCCCTTAGTTTGAATCACAGCACAGTGCACACCACAGCTGTGCACTGGTTTGGAGACTCTGTTACTGTTGGGCTCCTGAGTTAGAAATCTAACCCCAGGACTCACTGCAGTAGTGCCAAATGCCTCCCAACATCTGTTCTGACTTACATCTGCCATGTCAGAGTTTGAACTTCCATTAGTTTTCAGATCTCAAGCAGTGGGCGTGAGGGTTACAACCTGAGTTGGACCAGTTGAGAGCAGCCAAGATCTCCGGAATGGATTGACTAGCAGAGGTTTTAAGGGGCCTTTAACCCTTTTATCACTGGTTTGAATCCAGCCCAGGCTGTTAGTGGTCAAAAGCCGCCGTCATCCAGTGGCTGTTCAGTGTCTTCTGTGTGAGGAAGTGCAGTGGTTCTTTGTCTGTTTACTGCTGGGCAGCTGTAGGAAAACACAGGCTGTGCGCTCATATAGCAGTGCTGCCAGCCAAGAGCCAAGGAGCAAACGGAAACACAAAAAGGCGTCTCACTACAAAATATGAATCAATGCATATTTATTGGAGTAAATATTGTGGACATGCAGGAATTACCAACTGTGAATTGAGAGATTGACTTGACAGTCTAATTTATGAATCAAATGACATACTAGACTAGCTAAAATTGGTGTACTCTGAAGCTTTTCTCTTTTGCTATGCCTATACCCAAGTACATCCCTATTTTGCAAAACACTGCTATCCCAGCACAACAGCACTGGAAGAAGATCTGTGACTTCACTGACCAGTTTACATTAAAGGAGATCTACAGGCAGACTTGAAGCTCTGAGGCACAGCATTTATGAAAGTGCATTTTTACCTTAATACTCGTAAAAACAGTATGAAACTCCGTACCAGCCGGCATTTTCTAATACCGCGGTGCTCATCCCTGAGATCGCACTACAAACCATGGGAGATGATGACATGCCTTTTCTCTTTCCTGTATGATGCCCTTATGTATGGAGATTTAATAATCTCTGTATCGCCCATGCCTTGCTTTATTTTTACAGACTTTGCCTAAATGACATGTGCATACATACAAAAATACTTTCATAAATATTGTGCCTGCAGAAGGGGGATCAGGGTACTGAAGCCCCCATCTGTGCAGCAGTCGAGGCTTCAAGTCTGCCTGTAGTTCTCCTTTTAAATTAAGCAGCAACAGCTGTATCAGTACACCTTACTCCTATCTTTAACAACAGCAACAAAAATTGCATCTGTCATCTACTGGCCAAACAGCAAAATTGCAGTGTCTTTAAGAAGTAATGTACTGCCTAAAACTTATATTAGGTGTTTTTTTTTTTTTTGTGTGTGTGTGTAACTCTCTGGGCACCCTCGACTGGACACTCCTTTGGGACTCCAAGGTGCACCGCCACACCACTCATCTCCTGCCGCCATCCACGGCCCCTATTAGCAGCCTCCCTGGTAACCAGACGTATCCATTCAGGGTCCCTGCCTCCGGGGGGACGGGGGGATGCGCCCTTAGGTGCAACTAAATATCCCGGGTCGGTCCGGACACTTTCCGGGGCTTTGTAGTAATGAGGACTGGAGGCCATCATCTGACCAATCAGGGGCGCTTTTTCTGTTTCCTGCCCTCCCCACTCCCTCCACCCTGATTGGCCTGAGTGTAACAGTGACCTGAGGCGGGGTTGTGTCAAGGCTTTACACCACCTGGCATGTCACTCAATCCACCTCCAGGTGCCTGAGGCCCCCGGGAGGGAAGTGTCCAGTGGATGCTCTGGACTCCCTCTCTGCCGGTCTCCGCTCCTGACACCCAGGCTCAGGGCACGAAACCGGGTCGCCAGCGTACCAAGCAAACCCCTTCACTCGGTGCCATGGAGCCAACAACTAATATTAGTTTTCAAAAGTAGTCAACTGTTACCTTTTATAGCTGAGGTGCTTTTTCTTTTCCCTTTGGTTAATTAGAAGATTGTTTACCTGATGTTAATAAGGATGATGTATGCAAGGCAACTGACATATCTGGCTGGCTCTGTTCCCCCCACTACATCATCAGCACTGTGACCTCGCTGACTGTTACATCACTGCTGCCTATTAACAGCCACTCAGTAGCTGCAAGGTCAGTCACCTGTGATGTCATTGTCAATGAGAACACAATTCTGCTGATGTAGTTGGGGGGACAAGCGATAGATATGTCAGCTGCCAAGCTGATTGCTATTCTACAATTCCAATACAATATTATCACATAAAAAATTTTCTGATCAGCAAAAGGAAAAAGAAAAATATTTCATAAATATTTATAACTGACTGCGTCTTAAAATGTGTATAATTTTTCTGTCTGTTTGCTTTAATTACACTAGCTCTTTAATAGGACTACTTTTTTCTTTTCCTCTTTTCTTTAGTTTTTTTCTAAGTTAAATTATTTTTTTAATTATTACTTTACAGACACTAATGGATGCATTTTATATGCTCACTCTGACTGGCGGTCCAGGGCGTGCTATGTGCTTTGTGCTGAGCTGATGGCACTTTTCGGATGTTGGAAGCACTCAGCCTTTGGCCTTATGCATCACCCCACCTGAGGCATGCAGTTTTCCCCATACAAAGTCCACCCTGTCATTCCTTATGGCTTAAAGAGATTTGCCAGGCTGAGGATATGCACCTCATATATCGGTGCCTTACCTCTGCGAAAAGCTTTTCAGCCATATTTCACCTAAAATGTCCCATTAGTTTAGATGTATGATGACTCAAAAAATTGCCAGCGCTGGGTCCCAAGGACTTCCTGGAGTGAAGAGTCACCTATGCTCCATCTCCGCACACAGCAAAGTTATGATGCAATCCTAGGGAGAGCGTGAGGATACACTCCATTATAGGCTGGCTGCTTTCCAATCGTTTTTTAGTTGTACTGGTCATTTGGTGATGAATAGGACAGTGGTCGATTAACAAGGGCCTTGTTAATCGACCACTGTCCTAGACTCATCACAAAATGACCAGTACAATACAGGAAAACGATCAGAAAGCAGCCTCCCATGGACTAGAATGGAGTGTATCCCCACGCTCTCCCTAGGATTGCATCATAACTTTGTTGTGCACGGGGATGGAGCATGGGTGGCTCTTCACTTCAGGAAGTGTGCGGTACCCAGTGCTGGCAGTTTATGAGTCATCAAACATGTAAACTAATGGGACATTTTAGGTGAAATATGGCTCAAGAGCATTTCGCAGAGGTAAGGCACCTTTGTATGAGGTGCTAATCTTAACATCAGTTACCCTGGTGAATCTCTTTAAGTTAGTGCCACGGGGAATGCACAATTAGTGCCTGGAGAATGTGCGAATTAGTATTCCGTCAGTTGCAGTGGTCACTGCAGACAACCTAGCAAAATCTAAAACCTTTTAAACAGTTGTAGACCATTTAAATATAAAGGACTTTACAGTAGTAATGAGGGCCTCAGACTCTGGCCTTCCCTGGAGGTCTGAGAACTGGGGGTGGTTTGAGATTCTCAGCTTACCCTCCCCTCAGGTCATTATCCTCCAAGATGATCCCTTCTCCTCAGTTCTTATTATTTAAAGGGGAACAGTTAGCACAAAGGGCCCCACACTCGTATGGGGCTGATTCCAATGTGCATTTTGTGTGCAGAAACATTCTGGTTTACGTTCTGTTTACTGTACTACAGTAGATTATATCAGACTAATTTTCCTTACTTGTATGCTGACATTGTCTGTTACTACAAATCCCAGAATCCCCTGCAGCTGACATCAGAGCAATAGGAAGCAGAGGGATATTCAGTAGTCTACAGAACATGTTACAGCTTTTAAAATCTCTCATCTCATGTTATCCAATACTGCTTTTCTTCAGGGGCTAAGTACAATCCTCTGACTATACATGGCCCGGAGAGTGCAACGGGGCCAGCAAATGAAAGCCCAAAGCTGATATAAACTCTTAACGTGCACTGCAGGCTATTGAATTTCCCACTGCTGCCTACTGCTCTGATGTCATCTGCAATGGATTCTGGGATTTGTAGTAACAAAGATGGTACCATGCAAGTAAGCAAAATTAGTCTGCTACCACCTACTATACTACATACTAACATACTAATTGCCAGCAGATTTGGCCTTACGGTCTATCGAGTCTGCTCGAACCTCAGATCCCTAGTTGGGTGCCGGTGGCCCCCCACTACTTTGTGTTCCAGAAACCCCTATCATCCATCCCCGCCTCTGGGCCAGGGTATCATCTGATACATCCACTTTCTGTGTCTGTCTCACCCTCTCTTGAAGCCCTCCACTGTGGATGTCTGAACCAGCTCTCCAGGCAGCGCATTCCAGGGGTCCACCACCCTCTCAATGAAAAACATCCTCCTCTTTTCCCCCCTCACCCTTCCACCTTCCAACTTCAAACTATGCCCTCTGGCGATACCTCCCTGCTTTAGTCTAAATATCCCCTCCATGTTTACCCTATTTATTCCCTTGAGGTACTTGAAGACCTCAGTCATGTCCCCCCGTCTCTCCTCTCCTCCAATGAAAAGAGGCAGAGCTCCTCAAGTCTGTCCTCATACGTCAAACCCCCAGTCCTCGATCATCTTAGTTGCCCTCCTCTGTACCCCTTCAGGAGCTGTATGTCCCTCTTCAAGTGTGGTCTCCAGTACTGTACACAGTACTCAAGGTGTGGTCTAACCAGTCCATTGTACAGCGCAGAATCACTTCCTTGCTCCTAGAGGTGATCCCTCACGATGCATCCCAACATCCTGTTTGCCTTGCTATCCACTCTCCTGCACTGCTCAGAATTATTCATACATGCATCCACCATGACCCCTAGGTCTTTTTCCCCTGTTGAGGCATCCAGTGCCTCCCCTCTCAGGGAGTACCTGTGTTTAGGGTTTCCCTGCCCAAGATGTAACACCTTGCACTTGGTGATATTGAAATTTAATTTCCATGTGTGAGTCCAGCTTTCCAGGGTGTCCAGGTCCCCTTGCAGGGCCAACCTCCCCTCTTCCCTCAACTACTGCTCCCATCTTGGAGTCATCAGCTAAGAGACTCATTTCACACCCTACCCTCCCTGATGTCCGGATATGTATGCATTAAACAGGATCGGACCCAGGACCGAGGGCCTGCGGTACCCTAATACCACCGACCTCTCTAGGGTCTCGAGAGCTCCCACCAACCACTACTCTCTGGGTGCATCCAACAAGCCAGATCTTACTTCGAGAGGGCTCTTGCAGTAGGTAATTACATATAGGACTGACGCCGCAGGCGGCAGGACCCCACGGAAAATTTCTAGCTAGCAGTCCCTTGCAAGGGACCCGCCTCACGGCCAGGTGACTGGCGCTGGAGACGTTGGTATAAAGGCGGTCCCGGACACTCATGCTTCAGTTCTTTCCCCGCCGCTAGCTCTGCAGCACCGTGGAAAAGTTCATGCTCTGCCAGCCCTACCTTCGCTGCTTTTTTACCAAAATAATTGTTTTTTGACTAACAGTCAATCGCTGATGTATGTCGCCCCACACCCTCCGAAAGCACAAGAATAAGTGCGATTCTGTGGTGCCCAACCACCGCACAAGGACGGCAACACCCTGTGCCTGTTCTGCCTAGGCCCCAATCACCCGGTTGAGAAGTGCCAGCACTGCCTCAGTTTCAACGCAGCTACCCGGAAAAGGCGGCAGCAATCCCCTGGAAGCCCATATTCTGAAGAAGAAATGAGTTCTATGGAGGAAGGAGCTCAAAAACTGAGGCAGGCGCCCACTTCTCAAGGCCATTGGAAGAAGAAGGAGAAGGAGAGGCACTGGGACAAGGGCTCCTCCACCGCATCTCCTCGGGAGTCGCTGGGACGAGGTAACATTCCTCTGGGGATCGCTCTCAACGGCGCCGAGGTTTCGAGGGCGCTGGCCCTCCCGCCTGGCTCCGCGCTCAGGCCTTGTGGGCGCCCGGCAGTTGGAGGCCTCCGACCCTGGTTTGGCCACAGGCTCGCTGCCCACCACTGTGGGCGACTCCAGTAAACCAGGCGTCGGCTCCTCCGACATCCGCCCAGAGAGGGCCGGTAAGACGTCCGACCCTCTGGGGCGACGCGGGTTTCCACTCCACCGGACCAGGCCGATCACTGTACTCTGGCCGCTCCGTGATGGCTCTCATAAGTCGGACGCTGGCTCTCCGGACGCCGCTGAAGCTCGCCCAAGCCTCACGCCGGCTTGTCCAACGTCCGCTGGCGAAGGAACTGACAACGACCCCCCATGTCCGCTGCACTGCCCCGCAGCCTTCACTCTCTGGGGAACCAGAGTCTCCCCAACCTCGAGCTCGGGATTTTCCCTCCATCTCGGGCAAGTTGGGATCTTTTGCTCCGGCAGTCCTTCCGCCACCTGGACCGGACCTGACGCTGGCCCCCGGACACGGCTCCGATGCTGGCTCCTCCGACGTGGTACCTCCGCGCCAGGGCCTCTGCCGTTGGCCCTGACGTCGGCCTTACCGACTCCGGGAGACATTCCGCTCCCATCGGGCCCTCTGGGCCCTCCACTATGGACCCGCCCATGAGGCCACCGGCCGGACCGCCTTCTCTGGTAGCCCCCCTCCGGCTCCCAGGTACCCTCCGTCCTATCCGACGCCGGCGTACCCGGCACTGCAGTATCCGGCGCCACAGTACCCGACGCCGCAGTACTCGACGCCACAATACCCGACGCCGGGCTGCCCGCAGCCGGGTTTTGATACGCCCATATGGTTACAACCCATATCCTTATCCCCTGCCTCCTCCTCCTCCACTGCCCTCGCGGCTGCCGGTGGACCTGCGGGAGACTCTGGCCTCCTGGTGGGCTGAGGCCAAGGCTCAGCTCACCAAAGTGTTTGAGAGCTGCCTTCTGGCGACAGTGCCGTCCCAGGTTCCCGTACGTCCTAGGCGGCACACTCCCTCACCACCTCCGGACTCCAGGGTTCTTCCGTCTGGATTCAGAGAAGGGCAGGACACACTTCCCTGGGGACTTCCCAAGGGGTCCGTTCCTCCCACGGGTCGGG
The DNA here is from genome assembly GCA_016271365.2 of Neoceratodus forsteri. Lineage (NCBI taxonomy): Eukaryota > Metazoa > Chordata > Ceratodontiformes > Ceratodontidae > Neoceratodus > Neoceratodus forsteri. The sequence goes on from JADMNL010000022.1 coordinate 90,591,633, forward strand.
AAAGGGAGTCTTTCTCCTCTTCATCCTCCTCTTCACCCTCGGACTCTTCCGACGGTTGCTCCGAGAGAGACGACGAGCCACACTCTCTGTCGAAGCCCAGGCCAAGGACTCCTCCGAAGTCTCCCCCGGAGGATCCTTCTTTGCTTAGGAAAATCCAGGAGGTTCATCAGTGGCACTCCCTGGAACCAGATCCTCAGTTTCTGAAACTCGCTGAACATCTGGATCTGCCCATGACAGCTCCTACCTTGGTGCCATCCTGGATAAAGCCGCACGCCAACCTCATTACCACAATATGGAAACAGCCGCCGGCCTTAGCCCCACTTCCTAAGAAGTCAAACAGGCTATATCAGGCTCCAGAGGGTGTTGATTTTCTGGATTCTCACCCTCGTGCTGACTCGGTTGTGATTATCGCCGCTCACGGCCGGTCGGCAAACCCCAAACATCTTAGCTCGTCACCACCTGATAAGGAATCACGCCTTCTGGACCAGTATGGGAGAAAGATTTATGCTTCCTCCACTCTGGGGATCAGGGCCCTGAACTGTGTCGGCCATATGGGGGACTACCAGAAGGCCATTCTGACTTAGGCGGAAGCCAAATTGGACTCCTTGCCGGACTCCCAGGTCAAGCAGGAGTTGGCTGATCTCAGTCCGCCTGTCGTCTGCCAGTTGACACATGCTACGTAGACAGACGTATGCAGTGGACACTGCTGGGCTAGAGCTCAGATTTCGCTGTAGGCTTCACGGCGCCATGCTCATTCCATGTGTCAGGGTTGGTCCTGAGGTGCAATCTGCTATCCAGGAAGCACCCTTCCGGGGATCGGTGCTTTTCGGGGGTGATGTCAAGGACATCATCACCGATTTCCAAGAGAAGGAGACGGCACTGAAGTCAGTTGATTCCATGTACTGTCCCCATCAGCAACAGCGCCGTCCCTTTCACAGACGGAATCGGCCAAAGGCGAAACCCCAGGGAAGGCGGGCCACAAAACGCCGGGCCCCCACAACTACCAAGCCCCCCCCACCCAAAAAAGCAGTGGGTGCTTCAGCTGCGGCGCTGCCCCACACCACCTGACTCCTTTCCTCTCCCACTGCCTCCGGATTCCCCGAAGAAACCGGTAGGAGGGAGGTTTTCCCTCCACCTTCCGGGATGGGAGAGGATAACCACAGATTCTTGGGTGCTCCAGCTCATAGCAGAAGGACACTTGACAGAGTTTCTTCAGAAACCACCCCGCCACCCCCCTCTGAAGTCGTCATATTCATGGGAACATCTTCTCTTGGTCCAGGAGGAAATTTCAGCTCTCCTGCTGAAACAAGCAATAGAGCCCATTCCCCTTCATTTGCGAGGGACGGGTTACTATTCCCATTTCTTCCTGGTCCCAAAGAAGACGGGAGATCTCAGACCAATTTTAGATCTCAGTTCTCTGAATCTTTATGTAGAATACAAAAGGTTCAGGATGCTCTCTTTGCAGAGCCTTCTGCCCCTCCTCTGGCCGGGTCAATGGCTTTGTGCTCTGGATATGCAGGATGCTTATCTGCACATTCCCATTCGTCCATCTCATCGCAAATACCTTCGTTTTGCATTCCAGGGGGACCACTACCAGTTCAAGGTGCTCCTGTTTGGTCTATCTTCAGCCCCCCGAGTGTTTACCAAATGTCTGGCAGTGGTGGCGGCCCACCTGCGTACCTCAGGAGTGCAGGTTTTCCGTACCTGGGCGACTGGCTCCTGTGAGGCCTCCGTCAAGGAGGAACTCCTCATGCATCTCTCTCCTTTACCCAGCAAGTTTTTGCCTGCCTGGGTATTACCATCAGCCATTCCAAGTCTCGTCTGGACCCATCCCAGAGGCTACAGTTTATTGGGGCGATTCTCGATACGACCACGGGCAAGGCCTTCCTGCCTCTGGACAGGGTGTCCACCCTTCAGACCCACATAAGTCTGTTGTCCGACCACAGGATGGTCTCTGCGAGGTCGATCCTTCACCTTCTCGGGCTCATGGCGGCTGCTATCCCGACGGTGCCTCGTGCTCGACTCCACGTGAGGATTTGTCAGTGGACTCTACGCTCTCAGTGGGATCAGCTAGTGGATGACCTAGATCACCCAGTTCTGATCTCCTCGCTGATGATTCGAGACTTGCAGTGGTGGATGGTTCAAGAGAACCTGTTTCGGGGAGTTCCTTTCTTTCATCCTCCCCCTCCCAGACTCTAACTACAGATGCCTCAGCGAAGGTTGGGGAGCCCATCTAGGCCCTCATCGGACCCAGGGCTCCTGGTCCAAGTTAGAACAAGCTCTCCACATCAATGTGCTCGAGCTTCAGGCAGTGTTGTATGCTCTCCAAGCCCTTCACCAGTGCATCCTTCCCGGCCACCTAGCCGTACAGACGGACAACATGTGCGTGGTGTGGTACATCAACAAACAGGGAGGGACTCGGTCCTACCCTCTTTGCAGGGAGGCAGTGAGGGTTTGGGATTGGGCAACACAACACGACCTTCACCTCACGGCAATTCACGTTCTGGGAGTCGACAACACCCTGGCAGACAAACTAAGTCACTCTTCTGCTCTGACTCACGAGTGGGAACTGGACCAAGGGGTGCTAGACAGTATCTTCTAACTTTGGGGAACACCACAGGTCGACCTGTTCACTCCCCCATAAACGCAAAACTTCCTGTCTTCTGCTCGCTTGTTCCAGAGCAAGGTGTTTTTTGGAGCGACGCTCTGTCTCTAGACTGGAAGGACAGATTCGTCTATGCCTTTCCTCCAATTCCACTTATCCCACGAGTCTTGCAGAAACTAGCTTCAGAAGGAGCGCGAATGATTCTGATCGCTCCTTTCTGGCCCAGGCAAGTTTGGTTCTCACTTCTACAACAATACTCAGAGGATCCTCCTCTTCCTCTTCCTCTATCTCGAGGTTTGTTGACCCAGGATCAGGGGACCCTGGTCCATCCAGGCCTCAAATCCCTTCAACTGCATGCATGGCTCCTGCAGACTTAGCCCAGTCCCGTTTTGGAGTGTCTCCCAAAGTGGCGGAGATTTTGGTGGAGGCCAGAAAACCCTCCACCAGATCCACTTTTGCCATGAAGTGGAAAAGATTCACTATCTGGGCCGCTTCCAAGAACGTGGAACCCTTCTCCTGTTCAGCGGGGCTTCTGCTGGAGTATCTACGTCATCTGTTTGACCTGGGTCTCAGCCATTCTTCTCTGAAGGTACACATGGCAGCCATTTCGCCTATCATGTCTCTCTTCAGACAAAGCTTTTGCTCAACTGGAGGTCTCTAAGACCTTTCTCAGAGGGGTCCTCCATCTGAGACCCCCATCCGTACTCCTGCTCCCCCTTGGGACTCGAATTTTGTTCTCTAGAAACTTACTCTCCCTCCCTTCGAACCTGCAGCTTCTGCGGATTTGAAGTTCCTTTCGTGGAAGACTCTCTTCTTGGTGGCCATTACTTCGGCTCGGAGAATCTCCGAGCTCCAGGCCCTGATGTGTAAAATCCCATACTTGATTTTTCACAAAGAATGTGTTGCTCTTCATACGAATCATAAGTTTCTCCCTAAAGTAGTAGCTGAGTCTTCTCTAAATCAGTCCATAGAGTTACCTACCTTTTTTACGCAGTACTCTAATCAAGGGAAGTATTTACTCCATACTGTGGATGTTCACCGGATTCTGAGATACTACACCAACAGGACGAAGTATCTCAGAAAGACTGATCAATTGTTCGTCTCTTTTGCTCACAAAAGGGAAGGCAATGCTGTTTCCAAGCAATGCCTGTCTAAGTGGTTGGCTCATTGCATCGCTTTCTGTTATGACAAATATAACAAGACCCTCCCGGGTCAAGTCAGAGGCCACTCCACAAGAGGAGTAGCTGCCTCAGCGGCTTGTTTCAAGAATGTGTCTGTGGCAGACATCTGCGCTGCCGCCACCTGGACTTCCGTCCATACCTTTACTAAACACTACAGTTTGGATGTTGCCTCTCGCCGTAGAGCAGGCTTCGGGCTGGCTGTTTTGCAAGGCCTCCTGTCTTGAGAATTACACAACCAGAACTACCTTTTGGAGTAGTTTTCCTCCTCCTGGTGCCTCTCTTTGTTCCAGACTGCTTGGGATTCAGTCCTATATGTAATTACCTACTGCAAGAGCCCTCTCGAAGTAAGATAGTACAGTTACGTAAGAACTTACCGTAACAGTAGATCTTCGAGAGAGGCTCTTGCAGTAGGTAATACCTTCCCGCCCTCCATCCCGCTAGGCTTTTTCAGCTCCTTTTCCATTGAGGGAAATATCTGCTTCTGTCTCGTCCGGCCTCTTTTGGCCTGTGGCGGGAAAGAACTGGAAGGCGGGCGTCCGGGACTGCCTCTTTATACCGACGTCTCCTGATGCTGGTCACCTGACGTGGGGGCGGTCCCTCACCAGGGACTGCTAGCTAGAAATTTTTCCGTGGGGTCCTGCCGCCTGCTGGCGTCAGTCCTATATGTAATTACCTACTGCAAGAGCCTCTCTCGAAGATCTACTGTTACAGTAAGTTCTTACGTAACTGTACTTTTTCAATCCTTCTGACCATCAAAGGGCCTACTCCCAACCCCGTCAGTTTCTCCACCAGACCACTGTTGGGGACAGAGTCAAATGCCTTGCTGAAGTCCAAGAATAATACATCCACAGGCTTTCCCCTGTCCAGTTCTGATGTTACCCATTTGTAGAACTCCACAAGATTGGTTTGACATGATCTACCTGGCACAAACCCATGTTGCCGACTATCCAGACCTCTCACCTCCTCCAAGTACACCCCCAGTCGTTCCTTTAGTATACTCTCCATTAATTTTCCCACCACCAAGGTCAAACTGATGGGTCTATAGTTACCTGGTACTTCCCTCGACCCCCCCTTATGGATTGACACCACATGTGCCTCTCACCAATCCCTAGGTACCCTCCCTGTCTCAAGCGACCTGTTGAAGAGCTCCTACTAGGGTGCAGCCAGTATGTCCACCAATTCCCATAGTACTCTCAGATGAACGCCATCCGGCCCAGGAGATTTATCTTTCTTTATGGACTTGAGGGCTACCTAGACCCTTGGTGGAGATAGCATCACCCCCCTCTCTCATACTGGCCTTTTTGTCCTTATCCTGATGTGACACCCCTGGGGTACCTCTCCTCCCTCTTGCTCTATTTCTGCTTCTCCCTGATCCCACTCACTACCGCTTCTATCCCCATCGTGCCTTGCTTTGTAGATATCCCATCCCTCCCTAGTGAGACACAGGGCGTAGTACTCATTTAATACCTCTGCCTGGTCCTTCCGCCTCTTCCACCACCCTCCTTCTGATCTCAATCTGCTGAGATGGCCCTTAGTTTTCTCCACTCCCCAATGTACTGGAAGAACCCTTTTTCCCCTCCATGTATTCCCTGTGCCAGCCGCTGCTCTTTACTGGACTTTGCCCCCCTCACCATCCGGGTGACTTTTCTAGATGCAAGATGGTACATTTCCTTTTCCCTATCCCCTCTTGTTGTTTTGTATTTTTTATAGGCCACCTTCTTTTCTCTGACCGCTACCTGAACCTCACTGGACCACCAGCATGGTTTATGTGACCTTGCTCCCTTACGTTTCACCTTAGTACAGGTCCTGACTGCCTCATGAAGTCCCCCGTTTTATGACCTCCCATCTCTTTTCCATATTTGTCAGAAAATAAACCAAAATGTTTTTGCACACAAAGTGGACATAATGACTGTTCCCCTTTAAACATAGAAAAAGAGGAATTGTGGGCAGATAAAGATTGCTAGGCCCATCCAGTCTGCCCATACGTCCTACCCTTGTTTGTGGCCTCTCACCCTACTTGATCAACAGCTCTTTCCTCTCCTTTCCACTTCTAGGGTTCCCTTATGCCTGTCCCATGCATGTTTAAATCCCTCCACTGTGCTCGCTCCCACCACCTCCTGTGGCAGACTACTCCATGCATCTGCCACCCTTTCTATGAAGGAAAAACTTCCTCACATTTCCCCTTATTCTGCCACCTTCCAGTTTCATATCATGCTCCCTCATTCTTGTGCTCCTCTTATATTGGAAGATGTCGCCCCCTGCACCTTGTTAATGCCTTTAAAGTACTTGAAGGACTGTGTCATGTCTCCCCACTCCCTCTTCTCCTCCAGCGAGTACATTCTGAGGTCCTGTAATCTCTTCTGATATGTTTTCTGGTGCAAGCCCTGTACCATCTTTGTCGCCCTTCTCTGGACCGCCTCAACCCTGTCAATGTCATTACGAAGATGGCGGCCTCCAGAATTGTACACAGTACTCTAGTTGAGGCCTCGCTAGTGTTTTATACAATGGAATCACCATCTCCCTCCTCCTGCTAGGGATACCTCTGCCTATGCACCCCAGCATGCCGCTGGCCCTCCCTCCAGTCTTTGTACTCTGCTTAGACACCTTTATGTTATCTGAAATGATAACCTACAGATCCCTTTCTTCCTTAGTGACTGTCAGCAACTCCACCACCCCCCCCCCATCCTGTAGCTCTATTCAGGGTTCCCTTGTCCCAGGTGCATTATTTTGCACTTCATTGAATTGAACCTGAGCTGCCACAACTCAGAGCACTCTTCAAGCTTCCCCAGGTCCCTCCTCATTTTCTCCACCCCATCTGGAATATCAACCCTGTTGCAGATCTTGGTTGTCAACGGCAAACAGATGGACCATTCCCTTCAGCCTTTTCGCTATGTCGCTGGTGAAGACATTAAACAGGACTGGCCCAAGGACTGATCCTTGAGGTATCCCACTGGTCCCAACCCCCCTCCCCAGACTGGATCCCATTTACCACCACCCTCTGTCTCCTGTCCGTTAAACAGTTTCTAACCCAGTTTACCAACTTTTGGCCCATGCCAAGACTACCCATCTTGTTAAGCACTTTACACTCCAGGAGTGGAAAGGAGGACAGGTTACTGTTGTCTTAGACACGCAGGGAGATCCAGACAGCACAGAGAGAGGTTACGCAACTTGGTCAGGGTCACAAGGTGTGGCTGTTGTGAGAATCAAACAAACCAAGTTTTGCAGGTTTATAGCTCTGTGCTTTAGCAACCAGACGGTACACTGCCTGTCAAGTACTGACGGGCCTAGTTCAGCCAGCTGTTGTTAGCAAAGTAAGAAATCTCAGCATTGGCTATTAGTTAGAAAAAATAGCTCTTTAGCCCTCTTAAATCTTTTTCTGTCTCCAACAGGGTCCGAGTATGACATTTCCACAGGGTCCAAGTATGACGCTTCCACAGCAAGGTATGTTTTGGTGAACAGATTTCCTTTTTTTTGTTTGTGTGTGTGTTTAAATGTTAATCTGTTTTTGGCTTCCCAGCCACAGCACACCCGCAGCGCCCCTAACCCCCAAAAGTTGAAAGGACCACTGATCCCGGTGGACCTAACATGCGGGGGGAGGGGGTGTCTTAGATACCCCTAGAGGGATTCTGGCATGCGAGGAAGCCCAGTGAGCCCAGTGCATGTGGAGACATGCAGCCACCTCAGGCTTCCTGTCTGTGTCATCCCCTCCCAAACAGGTTTGTAAATAGTCTGCTCCACTTGGCCTAATACCAAGCAATAAGTCATGACAGGAAATGGGACGTTTTAGGATTTACCTTTGCCATGGGCATGTTTACCTTGTGCGGTAAACCACCCAAGAAGTTGGTAAGTTCTGTTGTGGCAGGAGGTGGGAAAGCTCATTTGCACACTGGTGACCCATGTTTGCACGCTATAAAAGGGAACACAAATGCCGCATTGGCCTGCAGGATGGCAACCTCCATGAGTCCACGCTCACCAGCAGCTGTTCTCCTGTGATGCTGGCACTCAAGCAGGAATCCTGTATCTTGCCGTCTAGCACTAGGCCATGGCCAGACCAGCAGCTGAGGGAACACCATCCTAGGGGTAAGTCGAAGCAGTCCAGAGTGTTAAGATAGTGGAGTCTGGCATTAGTAGCAGAGCACCAGCCTGAGGCAGAGGAGTCCATAAATTGGCAGCAGGTAGAGCAAAGGAAGCCCTAGGGTATGCCCAAGGTGGGATGGGGGGTAAAGAGAATTTCAAAAATAGTGGGTAAATCCCACAACGACTGCACCCTGGAGTGCTTTATTGGAATAATTGACTGGATCCCAGTTTTGAAATGTTTAAAAAAGTTAAAATGGAGGTGAATATCCTTCTTAATAGTGTACCAGAGCAATGCAATATTCCAGACTAGGTCATTTTAGGATATACCACAGTCATGTGTTTGGATTGTACCAGTCACGGTACAAGATTGCCCAACCCATGTTTAATTAGATGCAGTAATTTGTACCTGCTCAAAGACTGGACAAGAATGGGCATCTTCTCTGTGGGTTGCCTCACAACTTTGGAATGCACCAGGCCCAGACTGGGATACAGGCGATCACCTAGAAAGTGAATACAGAGGTGCACCTGAAAAATGAATAGGGGAGGGCCCAGGGTGGCATGCTCATATCACTGTTCCACTTAGATATGGTACACTATTACTGTGTTTGAATCTTACATTTAGCTGCCATGCCCCATTTAAATAAAAAAGGTAACAGCAAAGGTTTTCAGAGTTTAAAAGGTAGTCATGTGCTCAACGGGGGGGAGGCGCTGAGAATTCCAGGTATCCTGGTGGGCCAGTCTAACTCCAGAAGTCACTTCCATTGTACTGCAACCCTTGAGACCATTTAAGACTTTTGCAACATTTATTTGGCACTAATGCACTACTCGGGGTCGAACCTTGTAATCTACATTGTGTTGTGGTGTTATTGACATTTGTCGTAATGCGAAATGTCACAATTTGAAGATAGAGGGGGGCGTCTCTGGGGCAACTCGAGAAAGTAGTTTTTTACGGAGAGGGTGGTGGATGCATGGAATGGCCTTCCTGAGGAGGTCTTGGGGACAATAACAGTAGGGAAATTCAAGAATGCATGGGACAGACATAAGGCAATTCTGGTGGGGGGTAGGAAGAAGTAGGCTGTTGGTTAACTAGGATCTGCAGCTTATCCAGTAGGTAGGGAAATGGGCAGACTGGGTGGGCCAAGTGGTTCTTATCTGCCGTCAGTCTATGTTTGTATGTCACATCGTGTTTGCATGCCAGGTGTGCTTTAATACTGATCTTGCATGGTTTCATGTTTTGAGTGGGTATTCTCCCCCAAAAAGATGTCTACTTCAGAAAACTGAATGGTTTTCCATTCTCATCTTAACACCACATTTCTAGCCAAAAAAGCCCAATACTGTCAGTGGACTGCATGTTATTCTTTCTCTTTTGGATTGTCTTGTAGGTTCACACATAGTTATTGCGGGAAGTACAGTTAAAAACGTTCAGATTGGCAATGGCAACTTCATGGAGATTGGGACACGTAATATGAAGAAGAAGAAGAAGAAGCAGAAACCCAAAGAAACTCCTTAGCCACCCAAACCCACTTTCCCACCTTCCTTTGGGAGCCCTTAGGACTGCTAGATTCCACGTGAACCTCTACCTAATAACGATGCAGAGTGGCATCAGAAGAAGGACTATGGAAACTCGCCCAAGACATTTGGATAAGAAATGATACCTTTGGGATGAGTTCACCACTTCATGTCAGTCCCTAGTTGGGCATGCTGAACCCCCAAAAGATACCGCCTGGTCAACTTGTGTTGCACCTCCAATCAGCCTTTTCGGATGCCTTCCCATTTCTGGGGATTATTAATGGATTTTTACATTGGAGAGAATGTGATGAAGGGTTGAATTTTTTTAAAGCTGATTGGGAACAGAATGCCGGCCCATCAGAGCAACAGTAGAGCTGCTGCTTGTGACGCCAGAGTCCCAAGTTTGGGAATGAGCTCTGGCCATTGACGGCTGGCTGGGGGAGGAAGACTGAACATCCCACAAGATGCTGTCTTCCTTGAGGGAGGGAGGAGGGAAGGTTATACTTGTCACTGCAAAACTGCCATCTGGGTGAGCATCAGTGGTAGGGCAGCAGGCAGTGAGAGGGGGAGGAGGGTACATTGGCAGAGACCTGCGTGAACATGTTTGGGTCTCTAAGAGCACCAACATCCCCAAAGGGATGGGACCAAAAAAACAGAAAGACCTGCCTCATGTACAGTGATCAGATCATGCTCAAGGCCCTGGCCTCGGCTACTGCCAGCCTTGAGTGGAACCCTGAGAACGTGTTGTGTAGGAGGTGGGGGGAAGGATTCAGATGCCAGGCTGGACCTTTCCATGGGGTGGGTAAAAATAAGCCATGGGGTTAGAAATTGTTGAGGGTAAGAAACGGGGATGCTAGTGGGGCTGGACTGGAGCCAGGGCATACAAAAGAGGAGCCACCTGGGAGAGTGGGATTCACATCCAAGCCTTAGAATCCCACAGTGCAGCCAACTTAGGGATGGATGTGTCATGAAGTTGGGGCCCCCTGTTCCCAGGGAGGAAGGCCGCGGGACTACCTGGCACTTGAAACCCCCACCCCTGTTGGCTGACCAGAGTGCCAGTGGTATTGCTTGTCCTCCCACCCGTTTGCCTGATCCCTAGGGTAGCAGGCGGGGCAAAAATGGAGGTAAAAATGGGACTGGGAGAAAGAGTGATTGTGGTACATCGCATTTATGGTACGCCTGTTAATTCTGTTTGTAATATGATACATTTTATATAAAATGAATAATATATAAGTGACAAACAAAACAAGTACACGTACCTTACAGTATGCTGTTGTTTCCTTTGTAATGGTATTTTCTTTCGATATAGCAAGTCATTCGACTCAGTGCCACACAGAAAGTTGCCAAAGAAGTTAGAGGATCTGGGTGCAACAAAGCACCAAGTTAGATGGATGGGTTGCTGGTTGGGTGGGAGGCAGAGGGTGGTGGTAAACTGGGGCAAGTTAGGGGAAAGGAAGGTCACGGAGTGGTGTACCACACAGTTTCATCAGTGACATTAGAGAAGGACTACACGGCAAGACGTGTGTGTTCCAGATGACACTAAGCTGTGTAGTCAGGTAGACAGGGAGGAGTCAGTAAGGCAGTTGCAGGGGAACCAGCAAAGATTAAAGAGATGGTTCAAGGTTTAGCAGTTGAAATTCAGTTCCAGGAAGTGCAGGGTGATGCATATTGGCAACAAGAACCCCAGGGCAGAATACTGGATGGGAGGGGTTAAGCTGGGCACTACTTCTGAGGAAAGGGGCCCGGGAGTCATCAGGAGTGACTTCCTAAAACAAACTAGCTAGTGCAACAAGGCCCACAACAAGGTAACCAGAATGCTGGAGTTTATTGCTAGGGGGTTCGATAGCAGGAGAACAGAGGTAATACTACCTCTGTATAGATCACTGGTGAGGATGCATCTGGAAAAAACGGTGCCCAGTTTTGAAGTCCCCACCTAAGGAACGACAAAAACGGACTGGAGACAGTGCAGTATATGGTACCAAGATGATTTAGGGCAGATCCTAAGAGGATTATCTTAAGGCTCTGAACATGGACTCTCTGGACACCAGAAAGGGAGAAGAGAGGGGCAATATGATGGAGACGTTCACATTCCTAAAAGGAGTGAACAAGATAGACTGCGAGTAAATATTCAGTAGGAATGGTGAATCAAAACTACTGGGACATGATTGGAAGCTGGCAGGAGAGGGGAGATTTATTTTATTTTTATTTTATTTAATGATATCCTGGAGAACATCTGTGAGCGGATGCTCATTTGTAGGTTCCGTGTCAGTTACAAGAAGAAAGTGAACGGGTACATAGCATTACATACAAGGCATTACATTACAAGCAAGTACAAAATTGCATTGGTACAAAACAATACATTACATGCTAGGCAGACAATAAATTGGTGTGGATTACGAGATTGGGATAGTATTTAGCTTAAGGTATAACATTTAAACATTGCTTCAGCATTGATGAGGAGGTGCTTGCATCAGAGAGTTAAGCCTACTCGTGGGGGGAGAAACAGAGTGGAGAACAAGCACAGCTGTGGCATAGTGAAGTGTATGCCTGCGTAAGGGGTTAAGAACAGATTTAAGGAAGGTTGGAGACAGTGGGGCTAGAGAGCTGCATTTGGGGGCATGAAGGTGGGGACAGAGAGAGGAATAGGTGCCCAGTGGGGAGGGGAGGGGTAGATGGGGGGGAGTGCTTTGAAGGTAGGTGCCCCTAGGATTAGGCTGAAGTTGCCTCTACGATTAGGTGGAACCTAAGTGCTACTGCTTTATATGATTGTCCAAATGTAGGAGAGTTGTTTTGGAGGGACATGGGAAACTTTTATTTTATAGAGAGAGTGAGTGAGCCTTGGAACAACCTACTGGCAGAGGTGGTGTGTGCAAGACCCAGTAATAGTTTCAAACACATCTGGGTCTGAGTATAAGGTTTAATAGTTACACTTGGGGGGAGGGGATAGTGGTAGGACAGAGAGCAAGGGAGAAGAGGAGAGGGCAAAAATCCTGAGTAAGCAATAAGTCCTAGTCTAGGTAGGGTGTAACAGAGGCGGACTGGATGGACAAAACCGGCACCACACTTGCTAGCTAGGTCAAACAGAGCCTGACCAGTTTCACAACTATTGCATCATCAGGGGCTCTCCCTCTGATGACACAATAGTTTTGAAACCGGTCGGGGCTCTGTTTGACCTGATACTGCTGGTGGTGTGCATGTTATATTGTTTTACAATAAAGTGTTGGTTTTATGTAGGAAGTGTGGTGCCAGTTTTGTAGTTCTGTATGTTTTTGATTACTGGGCACACACATTCAGTTGAGCTAATTTGCAGTGGTGTATCTCTTTGTGTCAAAATTTTTAATGTTTCTTTTTCCGTGTTTTTTTTTTTTGTTCCTTTGCCAAAGAAACATTTTTCTAGGGACGTGGATATATTGTTCTATCCACACGTTCTGGCAGTGTCCTTTCCCCTTTAAGTGATGCCAGAAAGTCTTCAAGCTGGCTCCTCCCACCCACCTGGGTGGTATATCCTTCGGCTCTGCCCCATGACGCTAGATCTTCCTTTCCACTGGAAGAAACAGATTCCCTCCTTCCCGCTCGTGCATTGAGTAGGCCCTAGTGCTAAAATCTTCGGATTTACTTCCTAAACTTTCAAACTCTGAGTTTCGTCTTCATTTCCATCTTCGATCACGACCCCTGTGGATGAAAAGTCCTCACCTGGATTTCACAGGTGTCCATGCGGGCAGAAGAAGTCATGCACTGACCTCCACACCACATACGTTTACATTCTAGGCCACGATCACGATATCTAGACATGCGACATTTGCCAGTTGTTTCACGTGATGGTCCTTTAGGACCACCTCACCCACCTGAAGTTGGTATGCCCGGAGAAACGATGTCCACTGGTCAAGTCTAAGGATGTCTGTTGGGTGGTCTTTGCAACTGCGGGGTCCGCTGAGCAGTTGGAACAACTTATCATGGAGGAGGCATCTTGGGCCACTGTGCAGTCTTCTTTGTCTTCGGCCTTTGTTCTGCTCAAATTGGGCTCCACTTACTCAGGCTCCTTAAAGGAGCTGTGCCAGTCCTTCCCAACTAAGGGGCAGGGCCCTTCCAGATTGTACAGCACCCGCTCACACAAGGAGTTGAAGAAGGAAAAGAGAGGACTCACCGTCGACACTTCTGGGACTGGGAGCATTCTTAGTTTCAGGAATCCCAAGTTTTGACCACAGTCGAAACTGCAGCCTTGGCCACTAGCTTCACGGAAACCCCGTCAGGCCAATTGGTCGAGATGCCAGCAAACAATGTGGCCAAGATTTTTCTCAACCTTGTCGACTGGTTGTTGTCTGAAGAGACCTACAACTCTGTTCAGGACATTGGTCTTGCTGGTGACCACCGAAGGGGCGAATCAGCCTGCTGAGCTGAATCCTCCAGTCTCCGACCTAGACCAGGAAGAGCTGCAGCATTGCCCGGCTCCCTCTGAGATCCCGCTGCAGCTGAGGTCGAGGTCTAGGTCTTCCTCATCCTCTGGGTGGAGCAGGTCCCACCGGTGTCGGCGGTTCCTCTCTCTCGGAGCCATGGGAAGTGGCATCACTGCTATTCGTCATCTTTGTCCTCCTCGAGTAAGGAGAGGCTTCAGCACAAGTTGCATCTATGCTACGAAGACCTCGTGGCAACAGTTGGTGTTGGCTGGTCCAAAGCCCTCCCAGGCTCCAACACCAGCCATCACTTGGCTATTGCTTGACAGGTTGACACAGACGCCGCCGGCGGGGCTGGTCGACACTGTTCCTCTCCCAGCAGAGCCAGTTCAGACTGTCTCGGTTCGGCCAAAGCCAGCCTCTCCACTGATTGTGGTGGAGTCACCACCCAAGCAGCCGCCAACTGGAGCTTCAACTAAGGAGTCTCGGCCACCTAAGGGGCTTCCCCATCTGCTGTTGGTCACTCACACCTGACCATCAGCGGTGGGTCGAGGGTAACTCGGGTGGTCGTCCGCTTTATGCAAACTCTACCGAGTCAGAGGATTCCTCTTTGCACTCCCATCCAATCAACGTGGAGTCGGTGGGAGATATCTCGACAGAGGAAGGACCTACTTCCTTCATGGGCATCCTCTGTCTCATCTCCGAGTCCAGGGGGATGAAACTAGAGCCCATCCAGAAACAAGTTTACCATCCCCTCACAGAAATTCTGGACAAAGGGGACTCTCCGACAGAGGCTTTCCCAGTGGCCAAGACCATTGTCTGCCCTGCCCTGGAGCTTTGGCAATGCCCCGCCTCCTGCCCTGTACCCTTGGCCCAGATGGCCCGCAAATATGCAGTGCCCACCAGTACCCTTTCAGGGTTCACGAAGCACCCCTCGGCTGAGGGGTTGGTGGCCGACTCCATGTTTCAGTGCTCGGGCAATACAGGGGACGTCTACAGACTGCCAGTTAAGGAGTCCAAGAAATTGGACCACTCAGCTAAAAAGGTCTATGCTGCCTCCTCCGCCAGGTGAGCTCGGTCTTCCTGATGACACACTTCTCCCATGCCCTCATGGGTTCCCTGGATGAGGTGATTCCTCACCTTTCTCCGGACCTCCAGTCCACAGTCCAGCAGGTCCAAGACCAGGGCCGGGCTGTGGCCAAACTGCAACTTCAGACGTCTCTGGACATTGGAAATTCTTTGTGCCCGCTCGGTGGTGTCCGCAGTTGCTATATGCCGTAGAGCTTGGCTGTGGATCTCGACCTTCGCGGTAGACACTTAGCTCAAGCTAGCGGATATTCCATTCTTAGGCACTGACCTGTTTGGGGCTGGTGTGGAGGGTCATCTCCAGCACATTGAAAAGTCCAGTGCCACCTTGGACTCAGTAACATCCGCCCAGAGGGATCCTAAGGGCTCCAAGTAGCAGAAGCACAAGCCCTTTTTGTCCTCCACTCCTGTGGCGAAACCAGCCCAACATCAGTGTGGCCAGCAGGTTCAGTCCTGTCCACCTAGGCCCAAGTCCGTGGCCTTGGTGGTCCGAAAGCCTGGAGGGAAGGGACGCAGTGGCTTATCAGTTGAATTCTCCTCCTCCAAGCCTGCTCAGTGACAGGATGGGGGGGCCACCCCCATGCCCATCATGCCTCCCTTGGATCCTGCTGTGGAAGGGGGCCAGCTCTGCCACATCCTTTCCATCTGGTCTGCTGTCATGACAAACGGATGGGTTCTGGAAGTGATCCGCCAGGGTCTGCCTCCAGAATTCGAGCAGTACCCTCCAAACCAAGCCTGCGCCTGACGGGAGGACTTGGTATCCACAGACACCCAATCAGCTCTTCGACATGACATCGCCCAGCTCCTCCGCAAGGGGGTTGTGGTCAGAGCAGCTGATCCTCCGGAACACCCAAGGTTTGTCTCCAGGTACTTCCTGGTGCCAAAGTGGATGGGGGGCTGCTGCCCTATTCTAAATCTGCATGACCTAAACAAAATCCTTAGGTCCCACACCTTCAGGATGGTAACTGTGTCCCAGATCATACCCTCTCTCAAGCAAAACATATGGTTTTGCTCTCTGGATCTCCAGGATGCATTCTTTCACATCTTGATCCATCCGTCCGACCGAAGGTTCCTCCACTTCTGAGCTGAGGGAACTCACTACGAGTTCCAGGCCATGCCATTTGGCCTCTCCTCGGCCCCCAGGGTCTTCACCAAATGCTTAGCAGTGGTGGCAGCTTACCTGATGCACCGAGGGGTCTGGGTGTACCTCTGCCTGGATGACTGGCTGATTACAGGTCCCTCCAGGCAGGAGGTGGAGAGATCCTGGGACCTGGCCCTCCAAACCTGAATTGACCATGGCCTCCTGGTCAACAAGGCCAAGTTGGAACTTATGCCATCGCAGGTGATCTGCTTTATCGGGACAGAGCTCGACTCTTGCCGAGCCAGAGCCTGGCTCTCAGCAGACAGGGCAGAGGTTCTTTCCTCCTTTACGTGATCATTTCAGGTTGGGCACTTGTGCCCTGCCCAGGACTTCCTGCACTTTCTGGGTTACATGGCAGCCTGCACCAGTGTGGTCTAATGGGCCCATTAGCATATGCACTCCCTGCAGTGGGAGCAGGCCAGCCAGTGTTCTAAGTGCAAGAGTCACTTCGACCAGCTGATCACTGTGTCCCAGAAGATGTGGGACACCCTGCAGTGGTGGCTATTCCCAGAGCATCTGCAGGAAGGGATCTCATTTGTCTGCCCCGAGCCGACAGTCATCCTGACGACTGATGCCTCTCATGGGCTGGGGTGCCCATCTGGGGGAACACAGAGTCCACTGGCTCTTGACCCCTCAAGGAATCCCAATGCCACATCAACCTGCTGGAGCTCTGAGCAGTTCGGCTGGTACTGACTGCGTTCGCTCCAATGTTCGGGGTCAAGTGATCCAAGTCCAGACGGACAACACCATGATCATGTACTACCTCAAAAAGCAGGGCAGGACACACTCCCTGCCTCTGTGCAAGGAAGCTCTCCACATTTGGACTCTTGTGCACAGCCTGGAGGCAGCTCTCCTAGCCATCCATGTGCCAGGAGCCTCCAGTCAGCTGGCGGATGCCCTCAGATGGGTCGGCAAGGCATCTCACGAGTGGGCTCTCCATCCAGAGGTAGTTCGCAGTCTGTTCTCCCAGTAGGGCACCCCCTCAGGTGGACCTGTTCGCCTTCAGGGAGAATGCAAAGCTGAGGCTGTATTATGCCTGCCCCCTCAGCAGGGAATGCTGCAGGGGGATGCCTTCTCGAGGCCGTGGACCCCAGACCTCTTCTATGCCTTCCCTCCATTTCCCTTGATCCACAAAGTGCTACTCAAGGTCAGGAGGGACAAGGCACACATAATCCTGGTGGCTCCGGACTGACCACGCCAGTTCTGTTCCCCCGATCTCCCCAGCCTCAGCAACAGGCTGCTGAGGTGTCTTCCAGTATTCCCGGACCTGCACTCCATCAATCAGGGGAAGGTACTCCACCCAGACCTTCAATCCCTGCACCTGACAGCCTGGTTCCTGAACGGCTAGAGTTCCAGGCTTTGGGTCTCTTCAAAGATATCCTCACTGTGGTGGAGATATCTAGAAAGGAATCAACCAGAAAATGCTGTACCTTCAAATGGAAGGATTTCTTCATTTGGTGTCAGGGCAAAGGACTGGACCCTTCGACCTGTCCAGTGACTAGCATTTTGGTCTGCCTGTGGCCTTTCTCCAAAAGGGCACTTTGGTGAACGACCCTTAAGGTGCACCTGGCAGCCATCTCTGCTCACCTGGCATGGGCTGGTTAGCAGTTGGTGGCACAGAAAAAGGTGGTTGGGCACTTTTTCAAAGGCCTTAATCACATTTCCTCTCTGGTGTGTGAACCACCACCACTGTGGGACTTGTTGCTGGTTTTGGCAAAGGTCATGGGCAAGCCACTCGAACTGATGTACAGGTATGACATGTCTTGCCTGTCTTGGAAGACTGCCTTCTTGGTGGCTATCATGTCAGCCAAAAGGATCAGTGAGCTCCAGGCACTTTTGGTGGAGTCTCCTTACCTGGTCTTCCACAGGGACAAGGTTGTCTTGTACCCCAGCCCGAAGTTCCTCTCGAATGTTTTGTTGGAGTTTCACCTGAATCAGGTGATGACTCTTCCGATGTTTTTCCCGAATCACACCTCTGAGACCGAACACAGGCTCCATACTTTGGACCATAGGCGAGCACTCACTTACTACAAGGAGTGCACATCTGGAGTTTGGGGAGAGGTTCGCCAGCTGTGTGTCACCTACACTGAAGCCACACCTGGCAGACCTGCAGCCAAGTGGACGATTAGCAGGTGCATTATATCCTGCATTGATCTGTGCTGTAGGTTGGCGGGTAGGGAGCCTTCCGGAGGGCTAACGGCTCATTCCACCCGCCATACCGCTGTGTCGGTGGCTGCTTCTAGGGACATCCCTATCCAGGAAGTCTACAGGGCTGCTACCTGGAAGTCAGCACACACCTTTATTTCCCATTACCACATTGACTTAAGAGTTACGCCGGGATGCTGGTTTTGGGGCCTCAGTTCTCCAGTCCTTATTTCCCAACAGGGGGTGTGAGCCTTGCCTCCCTCCTCCTGGATAACTGCCAGGAGTCTTCCAGAAAGTGCGGGTAGAACAACATATCCACTTCCCTGGAAACACAGTTTACTCACCTGTAACAGTAGTTCTAGGAATGATATATGTTGTTCATCCGCATGGACCCACCCTACCTCCCCTGGCTCAGGCACACAACACTGCTTCCAGCGGGCAAGATCTGGCGTCATGGGTGGGAACTGAGTGATATGCCACCCGGGTGGGTGGCAGAAGCCAGCTTGGAGACTTTCCGGCATCACTTAAAGAGGAAAGGACACTGCCAGAACATGTATATGAACAACATATACCACTCCTAGAACTACTTTTACAGGTGGGTAACCTGTGTTTATCATTTGATATTGCTTTGTTGGTCCCTTTCTCCCTTAGCTGTTCACTGCTGTCTTCTTTAATGGTTCCTTTAATATTCTGTGACATCCAGTGCAGTGTTCCATTCTAATGTGAGTGGCAGCCACACAATTTGGATGCGTCTGGACACGAGGAAGAAGAAAAATAACACAAAAAACAGATTATTAGATTTTTGGGAGGTAGACTACAAAAGGATGGGAGAATTCTAAGTGGGCACTTTTCTGGTATCAAAGAAGAGATGGAGTGGACCAGAAGTGGGACATAATGTGGGAAGGGGTTGTTGACAACCACTAATGAGTGTGGAAAACTGAAAAGTAAAAAGTCTAAAGTAGTAGTAGTGATTCAATTCATTTTTTTAAATAAACATGGTAAGAAATCCCACTGAGTGCGAAAAATACACTCATTTTCAAGGGACACCATAATAGAAAACATTTCCTGGTTACAATCAAGGGAGAAAGAGAAGTCGCAAACACACAGATATTACAAAAGGCTTATAAATATATAAATACAATTAGCCATTATGTCAGTTTCATCCTATCAAAAAATCATTACCCTCTGTGATGTTTACCCAACCTCTGATACAATACAGCATTCTCTCAATTGACCAGTTTGTGTTTGATACCATTGCTTAATTTGGAATCAGCTTACATTGGTACCATAAGGTCTCAAAATTACAGGTAAGTTGTTCCAT
The DNA here is from genome assembly GCA_016271365.2 of Neoceratodus forsteri. Taxonomy (NCBI): domain Eukaryota; kingdom Metazoa; phylum Chordata; order Ceratodontiformes; family Ceratodontidae; genus Neoceratodus; species Neoceratodus forsteri. Next base: position 90,611,089 of record JADMNL010000022.1, read on the forward strand.
ACTTTAGGGCCTAGATAAGATATAGTGGCAAAACCGATTTTCATTCTTCGTTTAGGTACTTCAAATTCTATATAATGGGATGATCTTAATCCCGTTTGGTTGCTTTATTATCAGCTCTTTGGTAATGTACTCAGGTAATTTATTTTTAATAGAATTATACATCATTTGGGTTATGTGTTGAATCGTCTGGTATCCAAATGAGCCCACCCCAGCCAAAAGGCCCAGCTGGTTTGATAGGCATGTAGCTCAGGCAGTGGGAGACAAAAGGTCAGCCTTCAAGAAATTCAGAAGGGTCCAGAAGGAGGAAGATGGGGCAGAGTACAGTGTTAAGGCCGGGGTGGTGGGTAGAGATGTCCAGTTGGCCGAGGCCAGAAAGTATCTGTAACTGGTAGAGGGGGTAAACGAGAAGAAGGATTTCTTCCAATATATTGGAGAAAATGGGATGTAAAGGATGGGATTGTTAAGTTAAAAAAAAGGGGGGGGTAGTGGAGAGAAGGCAGAAGTACTAAATAAGTATTTTAGAAGTAATAGTATTTCTTTGTTGTCTAATCTCGAGGGGCTCTAAGCACCTTACATCAGAAACAGTACAGCAGCATAACATTAAAACAAAACATAATTTAATTTAAAATGTGCAAATGAAGCAGGTATATCAGCACATAAAATGGCAGCTGAAAACAGGAGGGTGGTATTTATTAATCTCCAAAAGCCCCCTGAAACAGGAAGGACTTTAGGCCCCTCTTAAAAGCCTCCACCAAGGGGCCCTTCTGTAGCGATCAAGGCAGCCTCTTCCACAGGGTAGACCCAGCCAGCTCGCCCCAAGTTTTGAGCCTTACCCTGGGAACAACAAGGAGTCCCACCTCAGAGGAGTGGAAGGGGCAAGAGGTCCAGTAAGGAGTCAGAAGAACCCTCAGGTAGTCATGTAACAGTTTATATAGGGCCTTGTAGGTCAGCAAACTGACCTTGAAGGTGATGCACCACTTCACCAGTTGTTCATGTAGGGCTGGGATAATATAACAGGACATGGGGAGGCCTGTCAGTAACCTGACTACTACCTTCTGCACCAGCTGCAGGTGTCGTCGAACACTCCCACTCACCCCAAGGTACAGAGCATTAACAGCAGTTGAGTCTGGAGATGACAAATACACGTACCAGTGAGGTCAGGTCTTCACAGGAATCAAAGCTTTTATCCAGGCGATGTTTCTGAGATGGTAAAAGCCTCTCCAGACTACAGCCGACACCTGAGCCTCAAATGTCAGTCTTTCATCCAGAATGACTTCCAGATTCTTCACCTTAGCAGAGGCCTCTAGACTGGAGGAGCCCAACACAAGGCTAGTCTGCACCATGGTAGCCCCTGAACCCCACCTCCGACAAGGCTCAGCCATAAGTACCTCCATCTTATGTGGGTTAAATCCTAGCCAGTTTGATGACATTCAATCATGGATCTTGGCCAAGCACAGATTTAGCATCTTGATCGCATCCGGCATCCCAGGTGCAAAAGATAAGTACAGCTGGGTATCATCGGCATGATACTGAAAATTCATACTGTATCGTATAATGATCCCTTCCAGGGATAGCATGTACACCGCAAACAATATCAGTGAGAAGGTTGATTCCTGAGGCACACCACAGAACAGGGAGTTCAGGAGTGACGAGAAACTCCCCATCACCATCCTCTGCATCCTGCTACTGAAGAAATACTTGAACCAGCAGTGCTGGGGAGCCCACAGTACTCCCTAAGGTGGTTCAACAACAACCCATGGTCCACAGTGTCAAATGCGTAAGAGATTAAGGAAGATGAGAACTGACCACTCGCCTCTATCTCTCGCCCTGAAAATGTCATGGTGAACCCTGACCAGTGCAGTCTCGGTGATGTGCCGTGACTTAAATCCAAACTGGAGAGGTTCAGAGATATCAAAAGCTGTGTGGTGTTCAATGCACTCTGGAAGGTCCCCTCCAGAAGGGAACACTGGGCCCAGAAACCCCGCACACCTAACCAAAAGTCATGTTGCGCCTGGGTCCAGTGCACAAAAGGTGGGATGCAACTTCGAGATCACTCCACTACCTCTTCCACCAGAACTGTCCTAAACTCTTCCCAGACCTGAGGAGGACGTCTAGTCACACCCAGCTCGACCCTGCCAGGTTGTGACAACCAGATTGAGGAGGTCCTTGACAGAACTGTGGACACCCTCTCTGAGAAAAACTGAGTAAACTCTTCACAACGAATGAATAAACTGGATGAAATTGCTCTCACCAATTGCAGACAGCTTGGATTCAGGTGTCTTTCTGCCATCCAGAAAAGCTGAGCTGGTCAGTTTCTCCCTGCTGCAATTTCCCTGGGTAGAAATGCTGCCATCTTTCAGGAAATTGCCCTTTGGTACACAACAGAGTAAGTCCCCAAAATTAGTCCTCATCAGCCCTAAACCACCCCCAACAAAATTCTCCAACCTTTGGACCTCAGCTCTCTGTCAAACCATGGGGGTCTCAAGTGTGAAGTCCCAGGTTGCATATGGACCAGTGCGACTGCATTGAAATTCGTGGTTATGGCCCTGTTATAGGTCACCACCAATTCTTCCAATCCAGTCCCACAAGCAGCCATCACAGATGAGAGAGCTGCTGCTGCCTGGAGTCCTTCTGGTGACAACCCCTTAAAAGGGTGGCAGTGAACAATCTCCACTGTGGTGGACTGCGGGGGGGGGGTGCACTGAACGAGAACCTCACCGTGCAGTGATCTAACCAACTGACCAGATCAATCTCGAAGTTCTTAATCTCAAGCCTGAGCGAGAAGACTTAAGTCCAATGCATGGCCATGCTGATGGGTCACAGAGATAACTACCTGTGTGAGGCCCAGCGATTCCATTAGACATTAAAGAGGATCGGTCCCATTACCAAACCCTGCGGTACCCCACTAGTAACCAGCCTTTCTTCAGAGTGTACTCCGTTTACTATTACCCTCTGTGTCCTGTTGTCCAGCCAGTTTGTTACCCAGGCTTACCACCCTGGGACACACTCCCAGGCTGGCTAACTTGTTTATTAATCTTTTGTGTTGGGCTGTGTCAAATTCCTTGCTAAAGTCAAGGTAGGTCATATCCACAGCCCCTCCCTGGTCTACTACTTTGGTCACCCAGTCAAAGAAATCTATTAGATGCATCTGACATGACTTTCCAGCTGTGAATCCATGCTGCCTTGGGTCCTGTGCCCTGCTGGCCTCTAGGTACTCAACAGTTCTTTCTTTCAGAAGCAGTTCCATCATTTTCCCTACCATTAAGGTCAAACTAACAGGTTTGTAATTTCATGCCTCTGTCTTGCTCCCACTTTTGTGAAGAGGAATCACATCCGCCCTCCTCGGTACTACACCATCCTCCCATGATTTGTTAAAAAGGGTAGTCAGTGGTGTCACTAGGACTCTCCTTAGTTCTTTTAGAATTCTGGGGTGAATCCCATCAGGCCCCATTGCTTTGTCCACCTTGAGTTTCAGTTCTTTCAGGACCCTTTCTTCTGTGTATGGACTGGTATCGACCCCCCTGTCCAGAATGCTTCCATTGTTTGGTTTAAATACCTCCCCCTCCTCTTCCTTTGTAAATACTGAGCAAACATATTCATTCAGTATCTCTGCCTTTTCACTGTCATCCTCTTCCCACCTCCCTTCCCCTTACATCGAAACATAGACTTGGACGGCAGATAAGGACTACTTGGCCCACCTAGTCTGCCCATTTCCCTACCTACTGGATAAGCTGCAGATCCTAGTTAACCAACAGCCTATTTTTTTCTTACCCCCCACAAGAATTGCATGATGTCTGTCCCATGCATTCTTGAATTTCCCCACTGTTTTTGACCCCACAACCTCCTCAGGATGGTCATTCCATGCGTCCACCACCCTCACTGTGAAAAAATACTTCCTCATATTGCCCCTGAGCCGTCCCCCCTCTATCTTTAAATTGTGTCCCCTTGTTCTTGCAAATTTCTTTTTCTGAAAGATGCTGTCGTCTTGGATTTTGCTGATTCCCTTGAGGTACTTAAAAGTTTCTATCATGTCCCCCCCCACCCCCCTTTCCTCAAGGGTATACATATTAAGCTCCTTTAGTCTTTCTTCGTATGGCTTCTGTTGCAGACCCTGCACCATTTTAGTTGCCCTCCTCTGGACTGTTTCCATCCTGTCTATGTCCATGTGGAGGTAGGGTCTCCAGAACTGCACGCAGTACTCCAGATGGGGTCTCACCAACTGTCTGTACAGAGGGATAGCAACTTCCTGTTTTATACTGGTGATGCCTCTCCCTATACATGCCATTATCCCCCCCAGCCATCCCTACTGCTGTCTCACATTGCTTGCTAACCTTTAGGTCATCTTATATGACTACCCCCAGGTCACTTTCCATTTTTGTTGTTGTTACTACCTCCCCACCCAGTGTGTAGTCTTCCCCAGGGTTTTTGTTTCCCAGGTGCGTTAATTTGCACTTCTTTGCATTGAATCTAAGCTGCCATACTTATACCATTCTTCCAACCTTGTCAAGTGCCTTTTCATCCTTTCCACCTCCCGTGTATCAACCCTGTTGCAGCTCTTTGTGTCATCTGCAAAGAGGCATACTTTTCCTTCCAGTCCCTCTGCAATGTCACTTATAAAGACATTAAAAAGGACTGGACCCAGTACTGAACCCTGCGGTATCCCACTAGTAACCCCCCCTTTCTTTGGAGCGGACTCCTTTTGCTATTACGTTCTGTGTGCTGTTGTCCAGCCAGTGTTTTACCCTGGCTACCACCCTGGGACCCACTCCCAGGCTGGCCAATTTGTTTATTAATCTTTTGCGTGGGACTGTTAGTTTGACCTCAGTGGTAGGGACCTTTACTAAACCTCACTATCCCTCCCTTGGTCTTCCTTCGCTCTTTGATGTACCTATAAAAGGTTTTATCCCCTTCTTAATTGAGCTGGCTATCTTTTCCTCAGTTTGGGCCTTCGCTATTCTGACTGCCTTCCCCACTTCCTTCTGCTTTAACTGATACAGTTCTCTGTCTTGCTTCTTTTGTGATTCCTTATACTTCCTGAATGGTATATTTTTCTCCCAAACCTTCCCTGCCACCTCTTTTGAGAACCATAGTGTTTTTTTACTTTTGTTTATTTGCTTCACACAAAGCCTCTGTAATGGCAGTTTTGATTTTTCCCCATTGTTCTTTCACCCCTCCTTCTTGCCCATTTGCTAGTGCATTCCTTAGGCACTCACCTATTTTGCCAAAGTTATCCCTCCTAAAGTCCAGTACCTTTGCCTTTGTATGGCTTGATGCTATGGTTGTGTTTATTATGAACCACATTGTTCGGTGGTCGCTAGTTCTCAGATGGCTAACCACTTCTAAATCTGTGATCCTCTCGCCATCTCCACTTGAGAATACCTGGTCTAAGATTGCTCCCTCCTGAGCGGGTTCCAACACTAGCTGTCTGAGGCATGCCCCCTGCTGGGCATCGAGAATGACCCCACTCTTGGATGTGGCTGCACACATGTGCTCCAGTTAACATCTGGCATATTCAGGTACCCCATCAACAATATCACCCCTTTCTAGGATCGTGGATATGTTTTTCATCCACACTTATTGGCATGTCCCTTTCCCCTTTAAATCTTGCTGGAAGTGTTCAGGTTGGCTCCTCCCACCCACATGGGTGGTATATACCTCGGCTCCGCCCCATGACACCAGATCTTCCATTCCGCTGGAAGATACAGGTTGCCTCCCTCGTGCTCTCGCATTTTGTAGGCCCTGGCTTTCAATATTTTGGTTTTACTGAAATTAAAACTAGTCCGAGTTAGCGATCACGCTTTTGCATCCTCGATCATGAAAGAGAAATCTTCTCCAGGATTTTGCCGGTGTCCATGCGGCCAGAAGATGTTGCGCACAAATTCCCATCTCACGTGTGTCTACTCACTGCCTAGGTGTCAGCCATTACACCTCATCCTGCAGCTTTTGCTTGTCCTTCCATCCCAACATTCTGGACGACTGCCTGGCACGTTTAAAATTGGAGGAGACTGGAGAAAAGGAATCCTCCGGTGAAGTCCAAGGAGGCTAGGTGGGCAGTTTCCACGGCCATGGGTTCTGCCGAGCAGCTGGAACACATGAAGGCATTCGAAGAAGAAGCCGCCCGAGCTTCAGATAATCAAGGCTTTTACGTTCCACTCAGCGTAGACTTCACCTTCTCAGGTTCCTTCAAGGAGTTTTGCCAGTCTCTCCCCACCCAGGGAGAAGCACCCGCGGGCTTGAACTCCTCCTGATCTCGTAAAAAAGGAACCGAGCACATCTTCATCTCGGTGAAGACTCTCTTATGACCGAGAGAGGTCTCAGTCCCAGGAGCATGCAGTCTCGACCTCGGTCGAGATCACTTCCTCGGCCGAAGGCTTCACGGACCTTCCATCAGGCCAGCCAACCAAGGATGTAGCCAATGAGGTCAAGATTGTCCTCAGCCCTATCGATCCACTGTCGCCGGCCCCTGTCGACGACTCCTTGGAAAGGACTCCAGTCCTCGTCTTCCCTGATGAGACCCAGCCTGCTGGTGTCCCCATCGAGGACCCGGTTCTGGATCCCCGGGTATGTCCGGTCCCGCCGGTGTCTCTCAAGCGACCGAGTCTGGCTATCCGATCTCGGTCAAGATCTAGAACCTCCTTGTCCGGACAGCCAAGGAAGAGCCACAAGCGCTTCTTGAAAAAGAGGCAACGCCACTAGTCATCCTCGTCCTCCTTGGATGAGGAGAGGCTCTGAAGGAAACTCCGTTGGCGCTACGAGGACCTCGTGGCAACAGCTCATTTTGTCCGGGCACAAGCCGACTTCAACTCCTGCTCCGGCCATTACTTGGCTTTCGCCTCCTAGGCCAAAGCTGACTCCCTCAGAACCGAAGCCTTTGGTTCCTCTGCTTGTGGGGCCGGCCTGACTTCTGGTTCGGCTTATACTGGTCTCTTCACTGATAGTGGTGGAGCTGCCACCTAAGCAGCCTGTGGGAGGGTCTTCTTCCAAACAGGACTAACCAGATACCGGGCTTCCCAGACATCTGTCGGTCACGGTCACCCCAGACCACCCTCAGCGGGTCGAAGGTGATTTGGGCGGCAGACCGTTGTACCCCAACTCTTCGGACTTGGATGTCACCGGGCTCCACTCTCATCTGGGACCGACTTGTTTGGCCCAGGAGTGGGCGGTCACCTACAGCGCATAGAGCAGTCCAATGCCACCTTGGACACCACTTCTGCCAAGCATTCTTCGGACAAGAACCAGCAGAAGAAAATGAAGAAGCTCTTTTGGCACTCTTCCCCCTGTGGTTCAGCAATCCTCCTTCTAGGGAGGACAGCAGGATCAGCAGCAGGCTCAAGCTTGGCACCCTCAGCCCAAGCCTGGACCCCAACAAGCCCGCAGAGGAGGCCGAGGCTCAGGTCCTGGAGCTTCCTCCTCCTCCAAGCCTGCTCAGTGATGTGGTGGGGGTTGCCACCCCTATTCCCATCACGCCAACTCTGGGTCTTCCCGTGGGGGTCCGGCTCCGCCACTTCCATTCCGCCTGGTTTGCTATCACTTTGGACAGGTGGGTTCTCAAAATGGTCGGTCAGGGACTGCCTCTAGAATTCGAGCTGTACCTTTCCAGCCGAGCCCGTGCCCCTCGGGAAGAATGGATTTTTGCTTGCACCCAGTTGGCTCTTCGAGACAACATCGCTCAGCTTCTCCTCAAGAAAGCAGTAGCTCTCGTGTTGGATCCGTCTGCAGACCCAGGCTTTGTCTCCAGGTACTTTCTGGTGCCCAAGCGGACGGGGGGGGCTGGCACCCCATTCTAGATCTCCACGACCTGAATCAATATTTCAGGTCACGCACCTTTCGGATGGTCACTCTGTCCCAGATCATACCATCCTTGGAGCGAAACATGTGGTTCTGTTCACTGGATCTGCAGGATGCGTTCTTTCATGTCCCAATCCATCCATCCCATCAGCAGTTCCTCCACTTCAGGGTCAAAGGGACTCTGTACGAGTTCTGAGCCATGCCATTTGGCCTGTCATCAGCCCCACGGGTCTTCACCAAATGCATTGCAGTGGTGGTGGCCCATCTCCGGCATCGAGGGGGTCAGAATTTACCCCTACCTCGACGATTGGCTCCTTGCAGGTTCCACCCAACAGGAGGTGGAGAGGTCTAGGGATCTGGTCCTCCAGACCTGCTCTCAACTCGGCCTTCTGATCAACGAGGCCAAGTCGGAACTCGTGCCTTCTCAGGTGATGGGCTTCATCGGGGCAGAGCTCGACTTTTGTCAAGCCAGAGCTCAGCTCCCGGCAGACAGGGCGGAGGGTCTCTCCTCCTTTGCCCAATCATTTCTGGTTGGGCACTTGCACCCTGCCCGGGACTTTTTGCGCCTTCTGGGCTACATGGCAGCGTGCACTTCAGTGGTACGTTGGGCCTGGTTGCACATGCGCTCCCTCCAATGGGAGCTGGCCACCCAGTGGACTTAGCGCCACAGTCATTTTGACCAGCTGATCACTGTAACCCAGAAGATGTGGGATGCTCTCCAATAGTGGATCACACCAGACCGGTTGCAGGAAGGGATCCCATTTGTCCGCCCAGAGCTGACGGTCGTTTTACAACTGATGCCTCTCTCATGGGCTGGGGAGCCCACATGGGGGACAACAGATCCCACGGGCTTTGGACCCCCGAGGAGTCCTGATGCCACATCAACCTGTTGGAGCTCAGAGCAGTCAGACTGGCACTCTCAGCTTTCGCTCCTCAGCTCCGGGGTCAAGTGGTTCAAGTCCAGACAGACAATACCACAACCATGTACTACCCCAACAAACAGGGCAGCACGCACTCACATCTGCTATGCAAGGAGGCGCTCCGCATCTGGACCCTCGTGAGCCGGTTGTCGGTGGATCTCCTAGCCATCCATGTGGCAGGAGCCTCAAACCAGCTGGGGGATGCTCTCAGTCGCTTAGGCCAGACATCCCACAAGTGGTCTCTTCATCCAGAGGTAGCTTATAGCTTGTTCTCCCGTTGGGGCAAACCGATGGTGGACCTGTTTGCCTCCAGGTAAAAAACACAAAGCTGAGACTGTTTCATGCCCGCCCACCTCAGCAGGGCTCGCTGCAGGGGATGCCTTTTTAAGGCCGTGGACCCCAGGCCTCCTCTACACCTTCCTTCCATTTCCATTGATCCACAAGGTGTTACTCATGGTGAGGAGGGATAAGGTGAAGGTGATTCTGGTAGCCCTAGACTGTCCGCGCCAGTTCTGGTATCCAGATCTCCTCAGCCTCAGCTGCAGGCCCCCGGAGCAGCTTTGTACATGCCCGGACCTGATATCTCTGAACCAGGGGGAGGTCTTCCATCCAGACCTTCAATCCCTACACCTCACAGCTTGGTACCTGAGTGGCTAGAATTCCAGGCTTTGGGTCTTTCCCAAGATGTCTACACCATGATGGAGGCATCAACAAAGGAATCGACCAGGAAATGTTATGCCTTCAAATGGAAAAGGTTTTCCAATTGGTTTCAGGGTAAGGGTCTGGACCCCTTATCCTGTTCTGTTGCTAACATTCTCAACTACCTTTGGTCTCTCTCCAAAGGGGGTCTATGGTCATCGACCCTTAGGGTGCACCTGGCAGCCATTTCTGCTTACCAGGCATGGGCCAGTCAGCTGGCATTGGCACAGGAGACAGTGGTCAGGCGCGTTTTCAAAGGCCTGGATCACATATCCCCTCCGGTGCATGAACCTCAACCCCCGTGGGATCTACTGCTGGCACTGGCAAAGCTCATGGGAAATTCATTCGAACCAATGCTCAAGTGTGAGCTGTCACACTTGTGGAAGACGGCCTTTCTGGTGGCTATCATGTCTGCCAGAAGGACAGGGGAGCTCCAGGCGCTTTCGGTGGACTCCCTTTATCTGGTCTTCCACAGGGACAAAGTTGTCCTACGTCCCCACCTGAAATTCCTTCCGAAGGTGGTGTCAGAGTTTCACCTTAACCAGGTGTTGACTCTGCCGGTATAATACCCTAATTACACCTCAGAGGCCGAGTACAAGCTCTATACTTTCGATCTGAGACATGTCCTTTCCTATTACAAGGAGAGGACAGTGGAAATTCGTGGAGAGGTTCGCCAGCTGTTTGTTACCTACGCTGAAGCCGCTTCTGGCAGACCTGCAACCAAATGGACCATAGCAAGATGGATTACATCATGCATAAGTCTATGCTATGATTTGGCGGGCATGGAGCCTCCCAGAGGGATAAGAGCTCATTCTACCCACCATACTGCTTCCAGGGACATCCCTATCCAGGAAATCGGTCGGGTTGCTACCTGGAAGTCAGAAAACACCTGCATTACCCACTACCACATCGTCCTTGAGTCATGCCGGGATGCTGGTTTTGGGACCTCAGTTCTCCAATTTCTTTTCCCTAAGTAGGGTATGTGCACCTTGCCTCCCTCCTCCTCCTGGAGAACTGCGAGGAGTCTGCCAATAAGTGTGGATGAACAACATATCCACAATCCTATAAAAACAGGTTACTCACCTGTAACAATAGTTCTAGGAGTGGTATATGTTGTTCATCCACACGGACCCACCCGACCTTCCTGGCTGTGGACGCACACAACCTGGCTTCCAGCAGGCTAAGATCTGGCATCATGGGGCGGAGCCGAGGTATATACCACCCGGGTGGGAGGAGCCAGCTTGAAGACTTCAGGCAAGACTTAAAGGGGAAAGGGACATGCCAATAAGTGTGGATGAACTACATATAATACTCCTAGAACTACTGTTACAGGTGAGTAACCTGTTTTTTTCTGCCATTCTAAGGATGCCTTCTATCATTTCTTTGTCCATTTCCTCCCCTTGAGATGGGGGTCTGTATAGAACCCCCATGTGGACTGTGGTGCCATTGCCTGTCTCCAAGGTGACCCACAGTGCCTCCTCTCCTCCATTCCATAGCTTTGATCCGTTGCCTTACCTAGAGAGCTACTGCTCCTCCTCATTTACTCTCCCTGTCCCTCCTGTAGATTGTGTACCCTGGTATGTTGACATCCCAGTGATGGTTCTCTGTGTACCATGTTTCTGTGACTGCCATGATATCCAGGTATCCCTCTTCCATCAAGGCCACTAGTTCAGGAAGCTTGTTACCCAGACTATGAGCACTGGTACTCATCACCCTCCATTTTCTGATGGCTTTACCCCTTTTAGCCCCATCCCTGCCCTTCCTGTCTTTGCGTTTTTCTCCATCTACCCCTGTCCTACTCCCTATCGACCTCTCTACCTTGATATTTACCTCATAATACCCTGTTTTGTGGTGGGAGGCTGGGAATTCCCTGCTTCTTATCAGTGCCTCCCCCCCTTGGCTAGTTTAAAAACTCACCAGTGAAGCATTTAAACCTATCACCTAGGAGCCTGGTACCCCTTCTGGAAAGATGCAGACCATCATGTCAGTATAGGCGTTTATCCTTCTAGGTGGAACCCCCATCTCCAATGAAGCCCAAACCCTGTGCTCCGCACCAGTTTTTCAACCATTCATTGAATCGCTTGGTGCAGAGTACCCTAGCCTCACCCATACCGTAGACAGGAAGCACCTCCAAGAAGGTTCTCACAGTAGGAGTAAAGCTATAGACCTAGGTAAGAGACTGGTTGCAGGACACGAGTCACAGGGTAGTGGTTGGGGGGGAGGGATTCTCAGGGTCCAGAGCAGTCAGTAGCAGGGTCCCTCAGGGTTTGGTGCTTGGTCCGATGTTGTTTAATATATTTATCAGTGACATAGTGGATGGAGCAAAGGGTAAGAGATACCTGTTGGCAGATGACACCAAACTCTGCAGGAGGGTGGACACAGAGGAGGGACTACAGGATCTCAGAGCAGAGCTAACCAGGCTTGAGAGGTGGTTGGATATTTGTCAACTGGGATTCAATGCCAGGAAGTGCAAAGTCATGCACTTGAGGGCTAAGAACCCCAAGGCTGAATACTGTCTGGGTGGTGTGTGCAGGTTACAAATGTCTGAGGAGGAGAAAGATTTGGGGGCAATCATCACAAGTGATCTGAACACTCCGAGCATTGCAGGAAGGCAGCAGCCAAAGCAAATAGAATGTTGGGCTGTGTAGCCAGAGGAATAACTAACAGGAGGGTGCAGGTCATTCTGCCACTGTACCGATCCCTGGTGCGTCCACACATGGAGTACAGTGTGCAGTATTGGTCCCCATCCCTAAGAAAATACATCAATCTTCTGGAAATGGTCCAGGGGAAAACAACTAAAATGATCCAGGGTCAGTAGGATAGGACGTACAAAGACTTTGAGACCTTAACATGTGCTCCCCTAGAGAAGGGAGACATTACTGAAATATTTAAATGCCTTAGTGTTATAAGCAAGGTGAAATCTGAGTGTCTCTTCAACCTTAGCAGTAGCAAAATCACTAAGACACAGCTTCAAGCTGGTGGGAGGATGATTCAATAGAGAAATGAGGCACTTTCTTCACCAAGAGGGCTAATTGGAAAGTTGCCAGATGAGGTGGTACCCCTAAAGGAAGTGAACAGCTTCAAGAGGGGTTGAGACAAAGTAAAGAGGAAGGTTAAAAGTGGAAATATGAGGGGGGAACTCCTATTGGGGAGGGGGAACTCCTAAAAGGGAGGAGGGTGAACCCATCAGTAATCACTGAGAGATCCACGATACAAGCAGATAAGATAGACCTTTTGAGTTTTTTCTGCTGGCATTTTTCATTTGTATGTACTGAAAGGACAGGATTGAACAAAGTATAGCATAATGTCCAAAACCCTTAGGAAGGAGAGTGGCCAGCAGTAGGGATGTATGCACAAGCCAGTTATTTGAGTTTGGGGTCACTCTATTTGGGTATATTTGGATTCTGGTCTGATGAATCCTTTGCAGAGGTACCTGTCACCTTCCCCCAGACCTTGATATACTTCTTCCCCTCTTGATTTCATTAAATACTTTCTCACCTTCCACTCTCCTCTAGAACATCCCTTTTATTATTTAACTCATAGTTGTTCCCCTGCATTGGCTGGTTCTGCCAGCATGTTCGGACCTCTCCTTTCCCAGTGTTTCCCGCAATGCCCCCACCACTCCTGGTCACCTGCCACACCAGACCAGCCAATCAAGTACTCCAGAGTTTACCCCCTCCAGCAGAAGCTGACATTTATAAGCTGGCAGCATGAAGGGGAAGGATCAGAGTGAGTGGGGCAATTGGTTTTGGGTGTGGGCCGGCTCTCAATGGAAGCCAAGCAGGGATATATATATTTTTTCATTTTTCTATGAAATCCTCCTACCTCCCAGTAACAAGAGTTTTTCTCCATTGCAATTGCTGCCTGACATACACGTGTGTGTGTGTGGGGGGGGTGGGTGATTGTGGGTGTTGGTATTGAGTGGTCACTCATAACACATAACCTATCATGCAGAAGAGAAGGACATGGGGGATTTGCAGTCCTTTACCTGTTTAGGGCTCGGGTTGTCCTCAGAGGAGCAAAATACTTTTTTTTTTTTAACACAGATCAACTTGTAGGCTTTGTCTAGCATCAGCAGGAGTTGCTGTCTTCTAGCTGACCCTCAGGCTTTCAGGAATCTGACATTTTGGGGGTGGTTTTGGAAAAGGGCATACTATGCAAATTATCTCTCTTTCACATACAAGAGTAGGGGAATTTTTATTAATTGTACATACACTTACTGAAATACATTTCTCAAATGATATGCAAGACGGGGGAAAAAACAACAGAAACAGGGATAACAAAATTCATATATATGTGTACAAAAAAAATCATTTTCATTTTATCCAACTCACCACCCCTTACATTCTAAGGTAAAGTATTATTTGTGAATCCATGTGAAACCTTTCCATAACCTATTTCCAGTAGTTCCTGTGCTGTTGTACATTCATTAATAGATACGTTTGTCATAGCAGAAGACACCATCCTACTAACAGAATCGAGGGGAAATGTACTTTTGTTGCATTTGTAGGGCACAGTGTGCTTGCCATAAATAAAACTTACAAGACGAAAAACGAATCTGTAAGGTGGGAAAATGGAACTTATTTCAGTGGCCTGAATGTATTCCTAGCACAATTGTCTGATAATCTGTGGTATAAAATAGTGGTTCACACTATACATTACAAATCTTGCCAGGGGGAGCGGGCGGCTCTTACCAGGGACTCCCCCTACACCGTTGGAAGATAGAGCACCTCGGGGTTGAGGCGCCGGTGATCTGAAAAGCCGGGCGGACCTCCTCCGACGAAAACAGACATTTTTTTTTCTTTTCTTTAGGAACAGAACTTAGGGGCTGGGCAGCAGCAGCGCAAGAAGCGGCTGCAATTGAACTTGATTTTCGGCCCACCCCATTCCCTCCTCCCCTTAAATGCCCAGTAGCCACGCCCTCCCACAGACCAGGACCAATCGGATCTGGCAGTAGGCTGGAACTCTGCTGCCCATCCCAATCTATGAGCATACCTGTTATACATATCTTAAAGCACCCTGTTATACAGACTGTTACTTGCTTGAACACATATTTCTCAAGGGAGCACTGTCTATTCTATTAACTGATTGCCAGCATGATTCATATTGTCTACTGTACTGCTTGGTAATTTTCTTGCACTGTATTACTCGCATTTTATAGTCAATGACTGCTTGAGTCTGTCCTGGTACCGATACTAGGCCAGTGATCCTTGCATTGTAAACAGACGTCCCTACCTCGCCTCCACGGGTGGGATCCCCTTAGTGGGTCTGGAAGCTCCTAGGTAGTGGCTTTTACCTCAGACTACCTCAGGTGCTCTCAATTTGGGATATAATCAGTGTTCGCTTGTACGAGAGGTTTCACTAATCCCAGTAATAGTGGGCGGTAGCTGCTGGATATCCAGCTTTAACCAGCTTTTTCCTTTCTGGGAGGCTCCACTGGCTGTCACCTGGTGCCCACTGATTAGCCTAGTTGTTTACTTTTGTCCCCTGACAACTACCCCTGGTACTGACATGGGGAACCCTGAGCAGCTAGTTAAAAGAGTGTCACCCCTTCCACTCAAGTGCTCATTCGCATTTGGTCTCCTCATTGTCCTTAGCATCCGCTGGACTACTGGTGCCGGTGCTCCTACTGAGGGAGAATCCTCGGGCACTTGTACCCAGCCGGTGGAGAGTGACTTCACATTCTCCAGCCTATTAGCTAGAGGCAGACCTTCCCCCGGGTTCTCTGCAGTCTTGACCTGAGGAGTCTCCTGTGCCCTGCCCTCATGGTCAGGCGATATGGCCACAAGCAGCCTGTCAGGGATGGCTCCCCTCACTTAAGGCATATCCTGTGGCTACTACTAGTGACCCTAGCGCTAGCGGGTGACATTGAGATTAACCCTGGTCCGCCCTGCCAAGTCTCCCTCTTAGTGGTGGACGGGTTGGCTGTCAATGATAGTAAAGAGCTGAAAATAGCTCATCTCAATATTCGTAGCCTCCTGCCCAATTTGGCAGAACATCTTGCTTGGGTCACCTACCACAGCCCGGACATCCTAGGCATAACAGAAACTTGGCTTAAACCCTCTACTCCAAACTCTGTGTGTGCCCTTCCTGGCTATGACCTCATCAGGCTTGATTACCCAGGAAAAAAGAGTGGGGGTGGCATCTTGGTCTATTACAAGTGCCACCTCAACCTGTCAGTTTTACCCTGTCAACAGCCACTGCAGTCCCCCTGCAAGTTACTGCACAAGGTGCTGTTGCTTGGGATGACCAAAAAGATACATATTATATTTATCTACAATCCTCCCAGTGGGGGCCTAGAGGGGTTGTCTGTCCTCCTCGACTCAGTTGGTGCTGTGATCCAGCAAAATGAGCTAATTATTCTAGGTGATCTCAACCATAGCTGGCTTGGTAGTAACACCAAACCATTTGAGCCATTGCTTGCTGGTCTCTCCTTGTCACAGCTCATCAAGGATCTTACCAGGTGCTCACCCAGTGGTGGAGTGAGCTCTCTTCTGGACTGGATCCTGACAAACAGACCGGAGAGGACCAGCTCATCGGGCATCCTTCCAGACTCCATCTCTGACCACTCCCTCGAGTACTGTGTGTGGAAGATCCCCTCCCTGAAAATTCTGCATAAGATCTTTCAGGTCAGAGACTACTCCAGGTTTGATCTTGGCTCCTTCCATGATGATCTCCAGCACACTGACTGGTCTGCACTATGGAATGCCCGTGAGTCCCCATCTGCTGTCAGTCACTTCCTCATCACTTTTAGGGCTCTGCAGGATAAGCATGACCCCCTCATCAGATGGAGGGTCAGGGGGTCGGCTAAAAAGTGGTTGCATGGTAGCCTTCTAGCCCCTACGAAGTGTAGAGATAAGTTCAGGGCAAAATTCAAGGCCACGGCGGATCTGGCTGTATTTCAGCAGTATAGGAAACTCAGAAATGAGTGTAAGAAGGCTATAAGGACTGCTAAAAGTGAGTTTTGCAAAACTGTACTGATGAACTCAGCCAGGGACCCCAGGAGGTTCTGGAGGAACATTAAAAACATAGTCAGTGGTTCCCAGAGTGGTGAGACCTCTGATATGATTATTGATGGTGCTAGCTGCAACAACTCGCTAACCATCGCAAATGCATTTAACCTGCATTTCTCTGACCTGTCTGCTTTCACCTCATCATTCCCCTCTGGTGGAGGCGATAATGGTGAACAGGTCCCAGCGCCTCCATCACCCTGCCTGCCCTTTCATTTTAAGGCTGTAAGGGTGCAAGAGGTGCAGAGATTGCTCTTGGGCCTCTCCCTCTACTCGAGTGCCAGCCATGATGGTTGGAACCGAAGCTCCTCAGTCTTGGTGCTAGTAATATTCTCCCCCTGGTGGCCCATATTTTCAACTTGTCCCTATCATCTGATGCTGTTCCGGAAATCTGGAAGGTCGCCAGGGTGGTCCCTATCCTTAAACAGGGGAACCCCAAACTAATTGAAAACTACCGACCGATATCCATTTTGTCTCCGGTCAACAAACTTCTTGAGAAAGTTGTGGCAGGGCAACTCTCGGAGTACTTGGAGTCACACGACTTATTGTCACCTGTGCAGCATGGCTTTAGGAAGGGGCACAGCACATCCTCTGCCCTTGTCACCGTCTCATCCTGGATCAGGGCGGCTATGGACTAGGGCAAACTCTCTGGGGCTATCTTTATAGATCTCTCCAAGGCCTTCGACCTTGTTGATCATGCCATGCTCTCTGCCCAGCTTAGATCCTATGGTCTATCACCTGGTGTGCATAGTTGGTTCTCCAACTATCTACACGGCAGAAAGCAGCTTGTTAAATATGGCAAGGAGCTCTCGGGCTCTATCCCTGTAACCATGGGTGTCCCCCAAGACTCTGTCCTGGGGCCTCTGCTCTTCTCCATTTTTGTAAATAATCTCCCCGCTGCCTCTGTCCACTGTAAACCAATCCTCTATGCAGATGACTTGGTCATTCTAACTCACTACCCAGACATAGGGTCCATTAATCGCCATCTGAGTGAGGACTTGGGGAACATCCAGTCCTGGATTCCGTTCCACAAGTTGGTTTTTAATCTTAAAAAAAAACCCAGGCCATACTTTTTGGTTTCCAGGCCAAGATTAAGGCCTCTCTTGCCCTGTTATGCGTTGCTGGTACTGACGGTGTTCCGATTCCTGTTATTGACAACTTTAAATACTTTGGAGTAACGCAGGACCCGCAACTTGACCTGGGTCGCCACATCCAGAATATATGCAAGTCTGTCAACTGCAAACTGGGTATGGCCTACAGAGTGAAAACCAACCTTACTCCTGCAGCCTGTATTGCTCTTGCCAGAGGTGTGCTCCTCCTTTTGCTCTGCTATGGACTCCTTTTGTTTGCCCGCTTCTCCAAAGCTCATCTCACTAGGTGGTCTACTGCCTACAACAATGTCTGCCGCTTTGCTCTGGCTGCCCCTCGTCTCACCCACCATTGTGACCTCTTCAGCAAGCTGAACTGGCTCTCCCCCTCAAATCACATGGACTTTGTCGTAGGGTGCTTCACGGGATAGGTCCTTGGCACTGGCTCCCCTCCAGGGCTGGCGAAATTCCTTGTCCCGGCTACCGCCTCATCCTATTCCCTCAGGTCTCAGGGGCCTGCTATCCTTAAGATACCTGCTACCTGGACTCAAATGGGTGGTAGAGATTTTGCTGCGTGTGCTCCTAGACTGTGGAATGCTTTCCCTGCCCAGGTTCGCTCCTCCCACTCACAGGTGTGCCTTCGTTTCTCCCTATGGAACCACCTCAAACTCTCTTCATCCTGTGGTTGCCCCAAACCCCCATGATCTATCCTGACGCTTCACAGCACTCTTCTCCCCTGGATAAAGTCTTGACTTCCTGGGGCCATTAAGTTGTAAATAGTGTTGCTGCATCTCAGCTTATACCTTTTGTACTGCTCTTAGTTGCTACGTGTGATATTCTGTTGTGTACAAAGTTATGCTGGTGTGCACAAACTGTACAAAACTATACCTTACATGACTTGTAAGCCGTGTTAATCTATATCATGTTGGGTCCGCACATGACTTGTAAGCTGTTTATATCTGTATCATGTTGTCCTATGTATTTAAATCTGTAATCCTGTACTCTCCTGGGTCGTACCTGAAAATAGGCAATTATCTTGTCTAGTGTACTTATCTGGTCAACAAAAGCTTAATAAATAAATAAATAAATAAAGTTGCATCCAGAATTTCCTGGCATACTGGCATTCGAGCAACAAATGCGCTTGTGTTTCTATTTGCAAAACACACTCCTCTCTGGGGCAGTACCTTTCTTCCCCACCAGGTCAAGATGTTGTATGCTTTATGTCATACGACACAGCCGTACAATAGGAACAGTGCGGTAGGGAGGAGCAAGAGGGTGCAAAACCGCGAAAAAGTGTATGTGCAGTAGTGCATGCTCTCACTCTCCCAGACAGAGGATAAGACCTCTGCTGGGAGAGGGGGCTGGTGAGCATCTGCCATGACTACAGGATGAGCCACTGGCAGCAAGAGAGGCAGGCACTGCGTTTGGGACTGGTTTCGATTGCGGTCCCAGATGCATGGATTTTTTATTTTTCACATTTTGTGCGATTTTAACTGTTAAACTCCCGAAAGTTAGTTATTTTAGTTGGGTTGTTTGAGGGCGTGGTGAGCTGGAGTCCCCACAAAACAGACTTGTGTTGCTGGCAATATATTGCACTGTCAGTGCAGTATATTGCTGCGGCATAATGTCTTGCAACATTATGACCCCGTGCCCCTTTCTTCAAGGGGTCTTTAACAGGCATTTGGCCATAAAGTACAAGCCAGGTTATATCCCACATTTGTCTAGGAATACGTGGGTTACTTAGCTGTTCGGTAGCTACTGAAATCATGTTGTCAGGACAATATTTTAGCATCAGTTGGGGGCTGTAAGAACTGACCATTATATTACAGTAAAATTGTTTTGTATTGTTTCGATTTTACTGTGTCTAGGGAAAGTTTCTATATTTGTATCTTCTTATTGCTATAGATATGTAGGATGGATTCATATATCTTTCGGTGTACTGATTCATTTCCCAGATTGCCATTCAGCTACCCATGGCATAAACCAGTCTATGATTAGCGGGACCCACATTTTATCCACCTCTTGAAGAGCTGTTG
Organism: Neoceratodus forsteri; assembly: GCA_016271365.2. NCBI lineage: Eukaryota > Metazoa > Chordata > Ceratodontiformes > Ceratodontidae > Neoceratodus > Neoceratodus forsteri. The sequence goes on from JADMNL010000022.1 coordinate 90,630,630, forward strand.
TTATGTTAAAGTATAAACACATGGTCATAAAAAACACACAGGATTTATCATGTTAATATCACCATTTTTAATTGCTCTGTAGGTAAATTCACTTTTAATCGGGTTCAGCCTGTTGCCCCATAATCCTTGAAAGAATACGTTATACAGTTTTACTTCTAACTTTGGTGGGGGGGGGGAGACAATACTGATATATAGAATTCCAGCGACATTGTTTCTGTTCTGCTGTATTATACATGCTAGCCAGTTATCTGTAGCCACATCTCTAGGACCAAATATCAAGCCTAAAATGTTTAAAGCAGTGTCCGTTATATGAATCCCCTCCAATAGACAAACCTGTCTTATAATCTACTGGATGTTCTATGGGAATGCCAGCATGCTTAGAATAATTTACAGTAGCACCAGCTACTGTAGAAAAGAAATCAATGACCTCCTTACGTGCCAGATCTGATTACTATGCATAAATCATCAACATATGCCAGAGTAGTAAGCTTTGACGAGTCTGTAGATAACTGAATACCCTGACTGTTTGGATGCCATTGAATTAACTGTATTAAAGTATCCAAAGCAAAGATATATAATAAGGGACTTAGAGGGCATCCCTGCCTCACTTGCCTTTGAATAAAGATCTTAGGCTTTAGTACTGAGTTTATATAAGGGTATATATTAGAGTGACTGTACACGATTTGCAGCCATTTTAAACATTCATCTGGTGTGTCATAGTGCTTATTTATTTTTTATTTTTATTTATGACTTTGATAACTGGGTTGGTGCACTGGTCTGGCGGACCATTTACAGGCATGACCTGGGCCACAAGGCACGAGTAAGAATAGTACAGACGGTAAAACAATTACAAGGTTACATTTGACAAGTATAGCATTAACAATGATTGCACAATAGTTAGGTGCAAGGCAGTATGACAATATGTACAGTATGTACAAGATTTACAGTATTTACAAGACGAGGCATTCAGGAAGTTAGTACAGTGAAGCCAATGTTCAGAGGTAGATTAAACTGAGGAAATCCCACTTCATTTGAAGTTTAACAAATGAGACCGGCAAGACCCAATACGAGAGCTGGAAAGGTTGGAGCGAATGGTAGCAGAATTGGAAACAGGAAGACAGGATAGTGGTTGGGGCTTAAGTATATTGAATAAATACTTAAGCGGGATCTATAGATATCGAATATCTATCAATTATTCCTTTTTGTCCTCTCTCCCATAGTTCCCAAAGCAGAATTAGATTATCTGTAATAGTTCTCTGAGGGGTAAAACAAGTTTGAGTTTCAACCAAAACAATTTCGGTCACCTTTGTCAGTCTTTAAGCCAAAATTTTAGTCGACATTTTAAGGTCGGTATTCAATAAGCACTAAGGGCACCAGTTTTTAATTTGTGTCTTTACTCTTCTTTTTGAACAGGAAAATTAGAATAGTTGAGTGCATGGATGAAGGCAGATGTCCAACGTCTTAACATAGAATTACAAAGTTCTTTTAATAAAGGGCTAAGATCACTACCAAACTTTTTACAAAACTCAGAGGATAACCAATCCAATCCAGGAGCTGTATTACTTAAGTTTGTTACTGCCCGCACAGTTTCTTGCAATTGAATAGGTTTTGTTATCTGCTGAAGGGTGTGTTCAGGAAGTTGAGGTATGTCTGAACATGGTATTATGGATGGATCCCATATGGGGTTTGCAGGTACTGTATTCTGAACTGTTCAAATGAATGAGTTCTGGTAATATTCATATCTTTCACTGATGTCAATACTTCCCTGTCCTCTTCCTTACTCAGCCCTAGAAAAACATAGAAGCAGAATTTAATGGCCCACCAGTCTGCCCATTTCTACCTACCTACACTACTACTGCAGACTGTTACAAATATATGAAATTTGCCAGCAGATAAAGACCTAGAGGTCTATCAAGTTTGCTCAAATGTGCAGCTAGCACCCCTTATTCTGCAGCTGCCCCTCCCTTCCACCCTTCCCTTCATTAACCCTCCCCCTTGTCCTGTCCCATCCTCGTTTGAAGCAGTCCACTGTTCTACTGGATACCACTTCTGCAGGTAACGCATTCCACCCAGCCACCGCCCTCTCTGTGAAAAAGTGTCTCCTCATCTCCCTCCTGAACCTTCCTCCCTCCAGTCTCATATCATGGCCCCCTGGTGACCCTTCCCTCCCTTACTTTGAACAGCCCCTCTGTACCTGCCTTGTTTATTCCTTTCATGTACTTAAAGGTTTCAATCATGTCACCCTGTCCCTCCTCTCCTCCAGTGAGTACATGTTCAACTCTTCAACCTCCTCTCGTATGATAAGTCCCCCAGCCCCTTGATCATCTTTGTCGCCTCAGCGCTGCACCCTCCAGTAACTTAATGTCCCTCTTCGATACAGGCGCTTAGTACTGCACGCAGTACCCAGGTGTGGTCTAACTAATGACCTATACAGTGGCAGAATCACCTCCTCCTCCTCGAGAATATACTCCTGCAACACAACCCAGCATTTTGTTGGCCTTGCAGCTGCCTTCCACATTGTGCCGAGTTGTTCATTGACCCTGTAATGAGCACACCCAGATCCTTCTCCTCCTCTGTCTGGGCTAGCTGCATTCCCCACAGCTGGTAAATCCTCCTTGGGTTCTTCATCCCAAAATGCAGCACCTTGCACTTTTTGGCATTAAACCCCAGTTGCCAGGTGTCTGACCAGGTTTCAAGCTTTGCCAGATCATCCTGCAACCCCTGCCATCCCCCTGGGTCATCCACCACCACGCCTACCTTGGTATCATCAGCAAACAGACTGATCTTGCTCTTGATGTCCCATGATAACACCGAGCCCAGTGGAACACCGCTCGTCACTGCCCTTGGGTGTGAGAGCTCCCCACCCAACACCACCCTCTGTTGCCTTCCCTGCAGCCAGTTTCCTACCCATCTCACCAGCTTTGCACCCGCCCCTGTGCCTACTAACTTCCTTCCCAGCCTTCCATGCAGCACAGAGTCAAATGCCTTACTGAAGTCCAGATACAGGACATCCACTCGCATGGCTCCTGTCCAGTTGCCTAGTTACCCAGTCATAGAACTCCACCAGGTTGGTTGGCAGGATCTGCCACGATGAAGCCATGCTGTCTGCTGTCCTGTAGTCCTTTGGCCCTAGGAGGGCCACCAGCCTTTCCTTCAGGATAGTCTCCATTAGCTTACCCAGCGATGGATGTGAGGCTCAGTTGTCTGTAGTTTCCAGGTTCATCCTTAGGGCCACTCTTGTGGAGGGCACCACATGAGCCATCCTCCAGTCCTGAGGTACACACTCTAATGTAGTGAGGCATTAAATAGGGTCTGCCAAAGGTCCTGCAAGGACCTCTGCCAGCCCTTCAGTACCCTGGCGTGATGCCATCTGGGCCTGGCGCCTTGTCCACCCTCAGTGCCTTCAAACCCTCTCAAACTCTGCTCTCCATGATTTCCCCATCTGTCACCCCTTCCCACCCTGCTTCTGCCATTTCTCCCACCTTGGGTGTCACCCCCCTCTTCTCTTTAGTAAATACTGAGCAGAAGTACTCATTTAGTGCTTCTGCCTTCACACCCTGCTTCCACCCAACCCCCCTCCTTCCTAATCCTTACTATGTGGTCCTTACAGCTCCTTTTCTCCCTGATGTACTTAAAGAAGTCCTTCTCCCCCTTCTTAATGCCTTGTGCCAGCCTGAGTTCCGTAGATGCTTTGGCACCCCCTTACTGCCCTTGTCACCTCCTTCGATCCTGTCAAGTACTCCTCCCTGTCCTCCCCCCTCCCTGTTTTCTTGTACTACCTAAAGGCATGAATGAGTTCTGGTAATATCCATAATATCTTTCATTGATGTCAATACTTCTGTACTGTTCCCAATCTACAGCTTTTTCTCCCTCTGCCCTTCCTTTACACTATGATTCCCTTGTGCTTATCCCATGCATATCTTGAACCCCACCACTGTTTTCACCCCTACCACCTCTGCTGCAAGGCTGTTCCAGGAATCCACCACTCTTTGTGTGAAAAAGTACTTTGTCACATCTGTCCTGAATCTGCCCCCCCGGCTTCATAGCATATCCCCTTGTTCTTGAGCACCTTTTCTTCTGAAAAATACTTCCCTCCTGTACCTTATTTTCTGCGTGAGGTATTTAAAGGTCTGTATCAAATCTCCACTCTCCCTCTTCTGTTCTAAGGTGTACATATTGAGGTCCTTTAGTCTCTCTCCTCATTGGGCTTTTGATGTAGGCTCTGCACCATTTTAATTGCCCTTCTCTGGACCTCCTCCACTCTATTTCCCTTTGGATATGTGTTCTCCAGAACTGGACACAGTACTGTAGGTGAGGTCTTACCAGTGATCTATATGCCCTGCAATATGTCTATGTTGTATTCTGTCCTGACAGCCTGCAAACATATCCAAAGTTTGGGATTTACCAAGGGTGCCAAATTTAAGCTTCTCTTTTAAAGATATCACTCGCTCATACTGATATGCTTTCATTTCCTCCCTAACCTTACTCATGTGGTTAGATAAATCCAAATTTGTTATCAACATATCAGATACGAGTTTGTGCAGTTTGGATCTTAGTCCTAAATATTGTAAATAATTATTTTCATTCCTATTACGGATTTCTATTTGGAACTACTTATAAAAATTGTTTTTGGGTGTCCTCTAACCGGTCCTAGGACATTATCATAGGCAGAGACAATAGAGCATCTTGCTTAAAATACTTCTATCCATTTCTTCTGTAAAGTTTCTACCTCCAGAAGTGAGTTGTTTAACCTCCAAGGTTTTTCCGTTGAATTCACTGGCTGAGTCATATTGCATTGGCATGTAACAGCTAGGTGATCTGATGTTTCCACCGCACTTGTTTTAGATGTGGAGCTCCCCAAGAAGTCCCAGCCTGTGTGGCCACCCTCCTTCATGCCGACTCTGGTGCCAACCCTACTGTTTCTTCAATCGACGCTGATGGGTCAGACACAAATGGATCTATTGCCAATCACGGTGGACTTCCACTCTATGTTTACCACTTTGTGGGATTTCATGCAGGCTAAGCTTGCTCCTCCCCAAAGCCCATCCCTGCCACACACACACACACACCTTCTCCAGCAGGGCCATGGCCCACACCACAGAACCCTGGACCCTGACTGCCCCCTCTGGACTTGCGGGACGAGGGTGGGTGCCGGACAGACCTCATTCCTCCTGATGAGGGTGACAATGGCAACAAAGGCAATGATGGAGGAGCTACTCCTTACAACTCCTCCTCCATGGTCTCATCCAATGGCAAGGAAACCCCAAGTTGTATTCCACAGCTCACCTTCCCCCTGGATGACCCCTCTTTTGTCTCAGTTACAAGACAATTATAGTTGGCCATGGGCTTCAACACTGAGGCGCAAGACCCCATTTGATGTTTCTTGGCCACTTATTTAAGGCTTCTGGATGTCTCTTCTCTGGTCTCCCTTCCTTAATTGAGCCTTTTGAAGATGCCACCATGACTACCTGGGATCGGCCCAATTTGATACCCACCGTGCTAAGGAAGGCAGACAACTTATACCAGGCTTCAGCAAGGAGGCTTTTCTTCACTGATCAGGTTCAGGCAGATTTGGTGGTCATTAATGCTGCTCACAACCACATCAGGAGACCAGAACACCTCAGTTCCTTGCCCCAGGATAAGGAGTCATGGAGGCTGGATCAATCTGGCTGGGTTCCCCAAGGGGATCCGCTGAAACAGCAGTTGCTGCAGTCTCTTAAAACTGGGTCTGACTTCAACACTCAGGTCCTTCAGGTAGCCTACGACACCATTGATGCCACGGCGAGGGCTACCGTGGTGAGCATTTGCCTTCATTGACACCATTGGTTGAGGGTGTCGGGCTTTGCTCAGGATGTTCCACTGTCCATCCTGAATGCTCATTTTAGAGGCTGCATGTGCAGGACATATTGTCTTAACTGCAAGCCTTGGGCCACACCCTACATTCAGTCCACTCCATGTACCACACCAACCTGTCAAAAAGTGGTCAATGAGTGCCTTTTCACCAGTATATTCATAGACCCAAGCCCTCCAGCAAACCTCAGAGTAAATGCCAAGCCCATCCCCCCTCCTCCTCCACAGGAACCCCCCCCCAAAGGAGGAGGAGGTGCAGCCCCAGCTGCCCTTGCCAGTTATGCCTGACTTTTGACTGACCCCTGCATAAGGCAGGAGGTGGTGGTAGGGGTTGTTTCTCCCTACACTTGGACAAGTGGAGGGAAATCACCAGAGAGGCTTGGGTCTTCCTGATCATAGAAAGTGGCCACACTCTTGAACGTCTGGGGTGGCCTCCAGAAAAAAAAAATTCTGTCCTCTTACCCTCCAGCCCACATTCCAGTGTTTGTTTACCTTCTACTGCATCAGTTGGCTTGTCTTCTGACCCTCTCCCTGCTGCTCCTACCGATATTGAGGCACTGCTAGTGCTGGAAGAACAGTGCTATTTAGCTAAACATTCAGAATTTGTAGTGCTCAAACAACCAATGGCTGTATTGTCAGAAAATTCTTCAGCTGACTTGTCTATGAGAGCTGTGGCTGTTTTGCGCTCTGACACCTCTCAAACTGCTTTGCCTCTACCTCATTCCTCCTTATCTAGTAAGTCCTGTGTGAGTGCATCAAATGGTGCTTTACCTGTCGGGAGTTCGCCCGGAATGGCAATTATGGCTGTTACTCAGTCTGGCTTAAGACGAGCCCCGTTGCCTGATTCTGAAGTCTCAAATGCTGCCTAGTCTGTAGATTCGGTGTTCAGTGCGGCTGGTTGGGAGAAAGATCCTGCAGCAGGCACTTGGTGTTCTGACTCTTCTCCTATACGGATTACTATGGACACGGTTTCAGTCGCTTTACCTACTGCTACATAGATACATAGATACATAGACAGTGTCGGCAGATAAGGGCCTATGGCCCACCCAGTCTGCCCATTTGAGCTTGGAAGTTCAGTTTATGTTTTCCTAGAAGTCTGTTGCCCCTTACCCCTGACCTCCAGAATTCCTTTATGTCTATCCCATGCATTCTTTAATCCGTGATTGTTTCAGCCCCACCACTTCCTCTGGCAGGTGTTCCACTTGTCCACCACCTGTTCTGTGAAGAAATTCTTCCTCATGTTTCCTCTGAAGCCCTCCCTCCAACTTCATCCCATGCCCTCTAGTCCTGAAACATCTTTTTCGCTTTAAAATAGTGTATTTCTGCACCCTGTTCCTCCCTGTGAGATACTTGTATGTCTCTATCATATCCCTCTCTCCTCCTCTCTCCAGGGAGTACATGTTCAGTTCCTTCAACCTGTCTTCATAGGACTTGTGATGCAATCCATGCACCATCTTGTTGCCCTCCTCTGAACCCTCTCTACCCTGTCTATGTCCTTACGGTGGTATGGTCTCCAGAACTGTACACTGTACTCCAGGTGGGGCCTCACTAGTGTCTTGTATAGTGGAATTATGACCTCCTTTTTCCTGCTGGTGATGCCCCTGCCTATACATCCCAGCATCCTATTTGCTTTACCTGCTACCTTGTCACACTGTTTCTCACCTTGAGGTCATCAGGAGATGATAACCCCAAGATCCCTTTCCTGCTTGGTGCATGCTATATCCTCACCCCCAACTGATATATTGTGCCAGGTTTTGTGCCCTTATATGCATTATCTTGCACTTCTTTGCATTGAATTTCAACTGCCAAACCCCTGACCATTCTTCAAGTTTCTGCAGGTCCCTTCATTCTGTCTACACCCTCTGGTGTGTCTACGCTGTTACAGAGCTTTGTGTCATCAGCTGAACAGTGAAATTCTGCTTCTAGGTCCTGTGCAATGTCACTGATGAAGATGTTGAATAGAACCGGTCCCAGCACTGATCCCTGAGGTACCCCACTGGTCACTCTTCCCTCTGTGGAGTGACAGCCGCTATCACCACCTCTGTGTCCTGCCACCCAGTCAGTTACCTACCCACCACACTACTGTCCTGCCCACACCCATATTACCCAGTTTGTGTAATAGCCTTCTATGTGGCACAGTGTCAAAAGCCTTGCTGAAGTCCAGATAGGCCATGTCCACTGCTCTCCCCTGATCCACCTCCCTAGTCACCCAGTCAAAAAATTCAATGAGGTTGGTCTGACTTGACCTCCCCTGGTGAAACCATGCTGCCTTGGGTCCTGTAGTCCATTGACAACCAGATGTTCCACCAATCTCTCCTTCAGTAGTGCTTCATGATCTTCCACACTACGGTGAGGCTGACTGGTCTGTAGTTCCCTGCTTCCTCTTTGTTCCTACTTTTGTATAAGGGGACTACATCTGCTGTCCTCAGTCTTTGGGTACCTCCCTGTTTCCAGTGATCGGCTAAACAGGATAGCCAGAGGTTCAGCCACCACCTCTTAGTTCTTATGACCCTGGGTGCACCCCATCTGGCCCCCTATTGCTTTATCAACTCTTATTACTTCCAGTTCCTTCAGGACCCTTTTTCGTGTAAAGGGACTTGTGTCCATTTCTGCACCATTCTCACCCCTTGTACTCCCTTCAGACCCATTACCTTCCTTCTTCTCAGTAAAGACTGAGCAGAAATACCTGTTCAATATGTCAGCTTTACTGTTGTCATCCTCCACGCTGCCCCCATCCTCCCCTTCAGTCTCACTATCCTCCTTTGTCTTTCTTTTTCACTTATGTACCTGTAAAAGGTTTTGTCCTCTACCCACTGATTTTGCAATGTGTTCTTCTGTCTGAGCTTGGCTTCCTTACTGACCTCCCTGCCTCCCTTTGCTTCTCCTGGTACTTCTCCCTATCCCTTCTGCCTGTGTCTTTTGTATTGCCTGAATGCAATCTTTTGGCTTTACTTTCTTTGCTACCTCTTTGGAAACCATAATGGTCTCCTCTTCCTTTTCCTTTTGCTAACCTGCTTAATGCATAATTCTGTTGTTCTTGTAATCCCCATTTTAAATACTGTCCACTGTTCCTCAACCCTGATTCCTGTCCCATTCCCCTAATGCCTCTTTCAAGTATCTCTCCATTTTCCCAAAGTCTGCCCCTAAAATCCAGGATACGTGTTTTGTGTGTTTGGTTCTGCTCTTTCTGTGATTTCAAACCACAATGACCAGTGGTCACTGTTCCCCAGGTGCTCCCCCACTGTTACCCCCATCACACTGTCCCTGTTTGTGAGCACACGGTCCAGTATTGCCTTCTGTCAAGTTGGTTCCATGACCAGTTGCTTGAGGAAGGCACCCTGAAGGGAGTCCAGGATAAATCTGCTTCTAGTTGATGCTGCTGGGATGCTCCAGTCCACGTCTGGAATATTGAAGTCTCCAACCAGTACTACCTCATCTTTGTCTGCCATCCTTTGGATGGCTAGCATCAGCTCCCTATCTGTTTCTTCCTCCTGGCCTGGTGGTCTATAGACCACACCTGTGTGGATGGCTGTTCCCATTTTCCTTTCCAGCTTAACCCACAGTATCTCTCCCCCATTTTGTTCCTCCTGGATCTCTGTGGCCCTTATGTCATTTTTCATACAGTGCCTACCTCCTCCTCCTTCCTGCCTGCTCTGTCTCTTCTGAATATGTTGTAGCCAGGTATGGCCATCTTCCAGTCATGGTTATCATACACCAGGTTTCAGTGATGGCACAATGTCCAGGTCTGACTGCACCATGACAGCCTCCAGATCTTCTATCTTGTTGCTAAGGCTCTGGCATTTGCACACCTGGCTTTCCATGATTTGACCTCCTAGACTGTTTCACTGTTCTACTCCAGCCCTTCCTTGGTTGTCCTTTATCCCTGGTTCTCCTGCTTGTCTGCCCTCTCTGAATTTTGCCCTTTTCTGCATATCCACCTCTTGGGCACTAATTTCTATCTTTTGCACACTGCTTTGCAGAGATAGCCACCCTCTGGTTCACTGGTTCCACTGCTAGTTGTGGGGGTGAGGCAGGTACTCTCCTTGCTGGCCTGCCATTCCCCTTTGCTAGTTTAAATGCTTGTCAATGTAGCATTTAAACTTATCATTGAGTGCTTGATTTCTTCCAGGATGGATGAAGGCCGCCAGGCTTGAACAAACCTCCATCCTCCAGGTGGATCCCCAGTCACCAATGAATCCAAACTTTTCTCACAGCACCAGTTCTTCAACCATGAGTTAAAGTTCCTGTGCATGCACTCCTATGTTCTCCTTGCCTCTGCAGGTAGTACTTCTGAGAAAGTGAAGAAGTAGCTACTTGTTTGAGACCCCTCCCCAATTTCCTAAACTCTTCCTGAACTTCCTTTGGCTCCAATTTGCCAGGTCATTAGTACCTAGGTGGATAATGACATCCAGCTCACCCTCCCGTCTTGCCTCTCCCAGTGATCCCCAGGATCTTCCTTCCATCCCTCCATGCCATGGCACCTGGTAGGCACCTCACCTCCCTGTCCTCCTCCTGTGTTCCTAGCTGGATCCTCTTATGATGCAGTCCCCACCAGGATTCACTTCCTCCTCCTCTGGGGTCCACTGCTTTCCCGCTGAGGTCACCTCTTGGCTAACTCTCCACATCCTTTCCTTCTACTTCTCTGGGTACCTCTATTTGGTTGTCCTCATTTGCCAGTGTGGCATATGAGTTCTTAAGTGGAATAGGATCTGGATGTGCCTCTGCCTGACCACTCTAACCCTCTGAGCCCACTGTCATCCAAGTGCTCCCTGCTCTCGGCATCCTTTGAGGCAGTTGTATTGGACTGGTGGTCTCTGGATAGGGTGATGGTACTCCTGGACCCAGTTTACTCGCTCTGAGTCTGGCTACCTCATCCCGCAGTCCAGAGAGATGCATGCAGATAGGGCAGCACCTCAGTGTCCAGAAGGTCTGCCTGAATATGGCTGCCCCACAGCCACTGCATTGCACCACTCCCCACATTATACTGCAATTCCACTACCTGTCTGCTACTGAAGCTCTCCTAGTTCCCTTTTTATTAATTTACTGTCCTAAAAATCCTGCCACTGATCCTCAGATAATTTACTTAAAAAAAAAAAAAAAAAAGAAACCAATAAATAACCAGTCCTATGACTCCAGCCCCTTCATTATCATCGGACCTTACTTTGCCTGCAGAATTACAGCTTACTCAGAACCCTATTCTTAATGTACCTATGGAAAAGCCTGTTATGGAGACAACTTCTACAGGACGTTTAATCCCTGGGCCTGGATCACTGTTTGAACAGCAGACTATCTTTTCTAAACCTACTACTTCTAAGACTTATGCCTCTTGTTTTTCTGTTCCCACACAAGTGAAATGACATAATGCTGTTAGACTACAACATTTAGGTGGTATGTCAGAGATGCCTGATCGTGTTTTTGTGGGTAGAAATTTAGTAAAAGACTCTATGAAATTTTCTGCATTTGAAATTCATGCCTTAATCCATGTTTCTACTGAGCCTAATTCTGATGTTAGCTTTAAAACATTGGCAGGATTGGAAAAGTTCTGGGCTCTGTTTCATAGGCTGAAATATACTCCCTTATGGGCTCCCTTTAGTGCTATACCCTTAACTAAACCTGCACAGAAAACTATCACCATTTTATTTCACAATGAGGGGGTCAGTTCAAATGATATTACAATACGGTCAAAGCAGCATTGTACTCTTCTCATGGACCCAGAAGCCATTTTTGATATGGAAAACTTATGGACAGGAGGCTGGAAAATGAGGGTTATGCTTCGGACCACGGATGCTGGTCTACAGCATTTGCTCAATAGTTTTATGTTGGGTAGGGATAGGGGAGTTCTTTTTTACCACGGACAGCCTAAAGCATGTTACAAGTGCGGCGCTGTTAGTCATCTTAGCAGCATTTGTGACATGGTGAAATGTTCTGTCTGTGGTGAACTAGGCCACGCTGGTTCGCAATGTGTTGAGGAGCCTAAATGTGTTCTTTGCGAGGAATTAGGCTATACTTTCCAACAGCGTACCTGGGCTGCTCATAACTCCCCCACTTTAGCTGATGGAGAAGAACAGAGACTGAATATTACTGTGGCACAATGTTCTAAACTTAGCTATCAATCTTCTGGCCTCCAGAATAGGCGACAGCCTCCTCATTCCTTGTCAAGCCCTGTTGCCATTTCTGGGAATGATACTGAAACCCCTAGTACCTTGCAACCTTTTTCAGCTACTTCTGTACCAGACCACCTTCCCCCCCAAATTCCACCTGATATTCCTGTACAGGTTCCCTTAGCTCCTGATCTTCCTCCTGACTTACCTCCTGGCACTGTGAATCCCACCCCCACCCCGGAACCTGCTACCTCGAAATCTAGGATTACTAGAGGTCTAGAAAACAGGAGTCACCCTTTTCCAAGGCTTTGAAAATGGATGATATTTCTTTGAAAAATAAATATGAGCTGTTACGTGAACCCTCAGAAAATACAGAATCTGATTCTTCCTCTGTGCTTTTCTCCTATCCTGAACTGACAACGGATACGGCGGTATCTGTTGATAATATGGGATGTCAGAAGAGAAAGGCTAGAGCTAAGGTTAAGCACAAGGAAAGTGTTTCTAGGAGAGGTAAACCTGGGTAGTGTGTTCTTTCTTTTCTCCGCTCTATTGTCCTCATGACATTGCCATTTTCCATTCATACTGTGAATGTTAACAGTATAAAACGACAGCCCAAAAGAGATTCCGTTTTTTCCTTTTTATCTTGTCTTACGGTTGGGGTAATATAATTACAGGATGTTAGATTTTATTCCCTTCCTGAAATTACTCGAGCACAGAAGGCATGGTTTCCTGGCCCTTACCTGCTCAGGGGTGGGAATCTTGTTTAGCATACCTGGTTTTTGTATAGTTCAGGTCCTTGATTTAAGTCCGGGTAGGTTATTACTCCTTGATGTAAAATTTCATAATTTGGCCTATAGGATAGTAAATATTTACGCACCACAGTCTAAGTCCTTTAAGATTGGTTTGCTAAAAATTGTCCGGCCTTACCTTTATACTTCTAAGTATGTTATCTTTGGGGGTGACTTCAATTGTGCTTTATCCATTAAGAACAAATCACACACATCGAGAACTACCAAACTGTTTTGTGACACTGACTTCTGGAAATCAATGTTGCATTCGGCTAAACTCCAGGATGCATATCATATGTTGAATCATGCCCACACACTGACTTTTCATAAACGACCATTAACTACTCGCATTGACTTTTTTTTTTGTATCACAACATTTACAACTCTTTGCTGCTAAAGTCACTGTTGCAGAATTCACTGATCATAACTTTTTAACGATTGTTGTAGGTGCTGCCCATAATAAACCTTTCGGTACAGGTACCTGGAAATTGAATATGTCCCTACTGAGTAATCTGCAGTTATTGTCCCTTCTTAAATAATTTTTTCAAGCTCGAAAATCAGTTTTTATTCTGTATGATGATTTTTGGCAGTGGTGGTCTGATACTAAATCAGACTTACAGCATTTATTAAAACAGTTTAACAAACAGCGTCATCAATCACATTATTTTGACTATCACAGGGCACGACATCAATTACAAAAACTTCTCACACTATCTTACATTACGGGCCATGATTTTACTGCTCAGATTAGTAAACTAAAACCCTCTCTTACTGCTTACCATTCTAATAAATCTGCATTATTACAACACCAGCAAAAATATGGTATAGCAGGCTTCTATGATGTGATATGTCCTTTTGATAATTGTGCTTCGTGTATTAATTCTAAAGTTTTTGAGGTCCTTCTTGACAAACATGATCTTGAAATTACTGACAATCTGGGGCTCCAAAACTGTATAGCCGATTATACTAAACAATTGTTTGGTCCTATACCCTCCCAGGTGAAGGAGGCCTCCGCCTGTCTTTCTCACCTTGAAATCCTGGACATCCCCCATTCCATACTTGACTTGACTATTAAAGATATACAAAGACAAGAGGTAGAAGAGGTGATCCATGGTTTACGCTTGGGAGTGTCTCCAGGATTGGCTGGTCTCCCAAATGAGCTTTATAAATTATTAAGTACGGACTTGAGCGAAGAATTGGCTGCTGTTTTCAATTATATTCTACAATCGGACTATTTGCCATTAGACATGAACATGGATAGTCTTATTTATATTTATAAAAAAGGTGATAAGAGACTATTACAAAATTGGAGACCACTTAGTCTTTTAAATACTGATTTTAAGATCTTGGCTAAAATCCTAGCTTGTCGGTTAACCAACATAGCACAACATGTAATTTCTGTGGCTCAGTTTAGTAATCTGCCTGGGATGAGTATGTCAGATCACTTAATTCTGTGAAGAGAACTGGTTGAAAGGAGAAATCATGATCTGCTGACGGTCTGTCTGATTTCCTTGGACCAGAAACAGTCTTTTGACTCAGTTAACCATGAATTTTTATGATATACATTACATCATTATCAAGTCCCTGATAGGTTTATTTCCTGGCTTAGATTGCTATATCGTTCTGCAACAATAGTCCCTATTGTGACTGGGAGGAAGGGTCCTATGATACCATTACTGCGAGGGGTTAGACAGGGTTGTCCGCTTAGCCCTATTCTGTACATTTTTTTTCTGGATCCTTTACTTCATACCATTAATACTTCTCAGTCAATAGTTTCATTATCAGCTTCATTGCATTCCACTCCCCCTGCTGTAATGGCCCACGAGAATGATATGAGTCTGCTTTTGGCGAATGTACCTTCTATAAATGCAGCGGTACACCACTGTGTAGTTTTTGGGTCCATTTCTGGGGTGACTTTGAACTTGAATAAATATGTAGGTAAAAAAATTAGGTACTAGGGTTTTGAGGGACTCTACTGTATCTGAGATTAGACTTAGTTCTGATCCTATAAAGATTTGGGGGATTTTATTTGGGGAAGGCTCACTAGATTGTTTAAACTGGGGTCCTAAACTGGACATTGCCCAAGCTAAGGTTATTCATTGGAATAGATGGAAATTAAGTAAATAGAAGAGAGTTTATATGATTCGCACTTACTTGCTTCCTGTTTTTCTTTTTTTGAGTTATGTCTTTCCCCCTCCATGTACTTTTGAGACTAAGTTACTTAGTATTTTTTTTTCTGGCATTTTGGGACAGCCGTCTCAACCCCATAAAATGTAACATTACTTATCTACCCCTCAAACAAGGTGGTCTGAATATGGTTCATCCCCTGTTTTTTTATAACAGTATTTTTTTATGGCCAATATCAAACCTGTTTTGGTTAATTGTAATAAAGGTTGGGAATCATGGTTTTATGAATCTTGTACTCCTTGGTTTAGGCAATGGGAATCAAACAATCTCAAGATGGTTAGGAGTGCTCCTGTTCAACCGAATTATATTAGTGAGACCTTTTTACGACTCAAACAGTAGCATATTCCCAGTACTCTACTTATAACACTACATAGAAAATCCTTGTATAGACATCTTCTTGATCATAGTTGTACTGTGCCTGTTATTTTTCATAAATGTCCAGAATCCTATCAGGACAATCTTCTGATGCTCTTATGTAACCCATGGATTCCTCAGCGAATGTGGGATTTACATTGGTTGAGCTGCCATGAGAGGATAAATACAAAATCAAGCCAAAAGCAAAAACAAATAACAGAACGACTTTGCTCTAGATTGGGTTGTGTACAACAAGAAGAGACGATACATCATTTATTTTTTTCTTGTTCCTACATACAAGGTTTCTGGACTTTTCTTGCCTCTAAGTGGAATGAACCATGATTTGCATCTGTCTCTTATGTGAAATGAATGTATGGAGCATTCACACATGTCTGGCGGAAATGAACTATTGATACTTTGAATATTGTTTTTACAGTTTTGAAATGGCATATTTGGACTGCTAGATGGCTCTTCATGCTGCAACAATTAGATTTGTCCGATCAGGTTCTCTTGCATTAAGTTGAAACTGATATCCAATCTGTTTATTATTCGGAATTACAATCAATGCCTAGAAGACAAGTGTCAGACTCTTGGAAATGCCTACCTTGGATTACTGACTCTGATGTTCCTATGACGTGATGTTTTTGTATTGCTCTGTATTTTTTTTCCTTTCTGTTGTTGTGCTTAGTTTTCTTGTCAATAAAAATCTCCCCTACTCTTTTTTTGATAAGTGCCATGGGATCTTTAGCATCCATCTGAACTACCACCAATCTAGGCAGATAGAACCTCGGTTTAATGTCTCATCCGAAAGACGAAAGTAATTGCTTTCTTAGCTGCAGTTAAGACTATATTAAATAAATACTTCTGATGTTTATTAAGACTATTAGTTGGAAAATAAAAGTCTATTCTAGAGGTTCGTATCAGTACACTGGGAAATATCTTCCACAAGTCTGCTCTGACTGCTGCCCAAAATTGGGTTATGCAAGGGCAGTTCTAGAAAATGTGTGTATAATTAGCCACCCAATGACCACACCATCTCCAACACTCAGCCCCGGATCCTGGAAGGAACTTAGCAATGATCTGGAGTATTCTAAAATAACAAACCACTGTATTCCAAGGAAAATCCCCCCCAGGAATAAGAGAACGAGACCTTATGTTGATGGCTGTAAATTGCTGTCGAGCTAATGGAGGGAATCTGAATTTCCAGTTCCATTTCTCATCCTTGCTTCGTAGTTGCCATGGTTACCTCAGGGGGCACATATAAAGCCTTGTGTGCCTGTGAAATATAGTGAGGTGGCATACTCTGAGTCTGTGTAAGTTGGAGCAGTATTATCACTGGGTGGGGATCCATCAGATCATTAAGATTTCCAAATTTTACCAATGTATCTGGGGGGGGGAGGTTGGGAGAAGCCTGGTGCTCAACTGTCACCTTGCAGAAGCTGTGGGAGAGGCAGCCTAAGCTGACAAGGTTTGGGAGATGTGGCAGACATCAACACATGCTCTATGATCCCCGACTACAAGTTGGACCCGACTACTTGAAAGAGCTTCTGGTACCTTACTGCCCTGAGCGACAGCTTCGTTTAGCTGACAAGGGGTTGCTGGAGATTCCAAGAGTGTCTTTAAAATCTTCTGGGGCCCGTGCATTTATGTATGCGGCCCCTACCATCTGGAATTCTCTACTCCATCAGCTGCGGGAGTGCGTGACTGTGGGGGGATTCAAACAGGCATTGAAAACTTTTTTATGGCATCAGACCTTTAGCAGAATGGACTGAAGGGACCCGTCAGACTATTTTATCATTGTGTTTGCTGATTTTATTATTGTTGTTTTAGCCTTTTTGTACAGCACCTTGGTATTTTGAAAGGCACTTAACTGAAATAAAGATTATTATTATGATGTCATTGCATATCACATCTCCCACAGGGGATGATGCACAGGGAAAAAAAACAGTCACACAAGATGACCACTGGCCTCCACAGGCCCTGCGCATAGCGACTCAGGCACCTCCTGGAATCTGGATCCAGTTCTGGCAGGTCAAGGGACTCCCCACCATCCTGCCACAGAGGGCAAGCCCTGAGCGGCTATGGGAGAGATAAGTCATGGGGGAAACGGGGGTGATGGGGCTGGGAGGACCGGCGGGAAGGAGGGCTGACTGGGATGAGGTAACAAAGAAAAAAAACTGCCAAACCTGGAGAAACCTATAATGGTCTTCCCTTGTTAAGGCACGCCTCTGTTTTAGTTGATGAAATGTACTATGTGGGAACACTCTGTTCATATAATTAATAAAGATGCACCAGTCCATGTGCAAGCACAAACATTTCATCATATGGAATGGCACTCAGAGGAAGAAGCTGCCTCCGCAGATGCTTGTCCACCAAAACTGCGAACCAAATTCAGAGAATATTGCCAACAAAGACATTATCTGTTATGGAATCCAAACGTGTTAAAGAAATAGCAAATAATGTCCTATCAAAGAAAAATGCATTTCAGTGATTTCCAAAAATTTCCAACACACTGTGTAACCCTTGTTATGTTTGCTTGCACTCATGTGCAAGAAACATAGTGCCATCATCTGAGTTTTTGTAGGTGTGGCATCCTGTCTTCCAATTCAGTCAGTGTGTTTGCAGGTGCGGCCACATGAATGCTGCAGCTGTCTATGACAGCAGTTGAAAATGCAGTGGCATACAGTTGAAAGGGAGAGACTGCTTCAGTGAGCAGCGATAAGATAGTGCTGATTAGCATATTGCATGCTCATGCGCTCCCCCCCACACACACACACACACTGTATGGCCAAAGGGATGTCCAATCCCCGTTGGCTCTGCTGCACCCCAACAGAGTTCCAGGTACCACGCTGGAGCCTGGCGTGGCAACGTTAAGGCTGACGGGGGTGCCCAATCCCCGTCGGCTCCACTGTTTCCTCCCCCAACAGACTACTGGGTGCTACGCTGGGACCCCACTCCCAGTGTGGCAACAGTCCGTATGGCAGACAGGGGTGCCCAATCCCCCGTTGGCTCCACTGCCCCCCCAAACAGCCTTCCAGCTGCCATGCTGGGAGCTCACCCCAGCGTGGCACAAGTCCTGTGTCGTCTACAAAAAAAAAATAACCTGCAAGAAAAAACGTTCCCTCGCTGACTGTCCTGGCCCCCCTCCCCACACCCGCACCCACCCTCTGCACACCCTGCCTCCCCACACCTCCACCTCACCCCATACTTACCTCCACAGTCCGGCGCAATGATCTTCAGTGGACCAGGAACATGTCTGCACTCTTCAAAGCTGACCGCGAAGTGAGGAAATGCCGGTAAGCTATATAATGGAATAAATAGTTTTTTTTCAACTTTGATGCATATCTCAGGCATTTTTGGGACTTTATTCACCAAATTTTCAACATGGGTTTTTTGGGACCCCACCTCAAAAATTCTGGCACAGTCATTTTGTTAATCGCCACGAAAGGTGATTTCGCAGTCACCGCGCGGAACCACCATTCAGGACTGATTTACGTAAATTACAGTATCACAGTTCATGAGGTAGGCCCTTAAACCCTATGTTGAAAATTTGGTGAAAAATTCCCAAAATGGCTGTTTTACGGTGCTTGCATTGCGTTGTTCCTACGCGACGCCGTAGTTCGCTGTAATTTTCATTATTTCACCACAGATTTTCTCAACATTGCCATTACCACCACCTTATGAGCAGTACAGCTGTCATTTTCACATCTTGCCCAAATGTGCTTCTAACACGCATAGCTTATAATGGTGCAGTCGGTGTGTGAAATCAATGTTCGGGACAGATTAAAAAAATCACAGTGACACTGTTCATGAGCAGAGGTGTTAAAATGGCTATGTTAAAAATTTGGTGAAAAAAGTCCATAAAATGACTGCATTACGAGCGACCATTGCGCAGTTTCCATGCACCCTCGGAAGTTCATGGATTTCTAATATTTTCCGTCCAGATTTTCACCACTGGCATTTTTCCACACTTTCTTATGAACAGTACAGCTGTCATTTTTCACACCATGGCCGAAATGTGTTTTCACACTTCCAGTGCAGAAATGCATGGTCGCTGTGGGAAATCACTGTTCGGGACAGATTAAGAAAATCACAGAAACACTGTTCATGAGCGGAGGTTCCAAAATGCCTGTGTTGACAATCTGCTGTAAAAAATCCCCAAACTAATTGCATTTTGGGTGTGCGTTGTGCAGTTTCTGTGCATGCTCGTGACTTCACCAGTTTTTTTAATATTTTCACTGCAGAATTTCAACATTGCCATTTGTTCTACCTCCCAATGAACAGTGCAGCTGTCATTTTTCACATCCTGTTCGAAATGTGTTTTCACACCTGTGGTGCCAAATGGTGTAGTCGCTGTGCAAAATCAGCTTTCGCCTAACGAATTGATATTGCCACTGTTCATAAGGTGGGGGTCACAAAAAACCTATGTTGAAAATTTGGAGTAAAATTGCCAACGAACACCAGAGGCGTTAGGGTTTCCGACCATAACACCCCACCCTGTAGAGATTGACAGGCATCAAGGGTGTGACTTGGGATTCTCGCCTGCAATGCTCATACCATTCCACACCCTGCAGCCAGTGAGAGTCATCGAGGTGGGCCTTGAACTCTTTGGCCCCAAAGTTCACCCCATTCTCCTATACAGCACCCATCTCACTGTATTTCCTGATGGAGTGGAGTGAGCATAAGGGCCAAAGACCCCAAGGCACTCAATGTGACACTTGTCAGTGTCTGCAGGGTAGGATGTGGTGAAATGGCATGGCCGTTATGCCTGATGACCCAAAGGCACACCCCAATGCCTGTCAGTCTCTACAGGATGGTGGTGGGGTTGGCTTCCGTTCAATGCTTCACTGCCATTCCTATTATGCAGCTCTTTAACTCCTACACTACCAATGCCAATGCCAGCAAGCAAACATTTGGCATTGACAAATGCTTGTCTAACCGAGCTACTGTTTAAGTTGGGCAGCTCTAAAATAGTTTAGTAAATCTGAGAGAGCCAGTCCCCCTTGCTCCTTTGGTAGCTACAATCTGCAGAAGGTAGCCCTCTGCCTCATACCAGCCCAAATTCACCTACAAAAGTGTTTATTCAATTCATTAAATAGTATACTTGGGAGAGACAGCAGGAGGGTTTCAAGTAAATAAAGACGACGTGGGAGTACAGTCATCCCGATCATATCAATACATTGATGGAATGTCAAGGATAACACTGACCACCTATCTAAATCTTCATAGTTTATTTAAAAAGGAGGTTAATTTAGTTGATATAGAGTACAGAGGTCAGCAGGAATATAGACACCCAGATATTAAGTGCAATCAATTTGAAAGGCTTTAAAGCATACAATGGCAGTTTCTCAGTCTCGGACCTTGCATTTGCTATACTGAAGGCAATTTAAATCATCTGTGAGCAAAGCAGAGCAACTTTAGCAAACAACAAATTTGATGCTTACAGGGTGTGACAGGGCTGAATAAAGCCCATCCCATTTGTTGTGCAGAAAGAGTTAAATACAAGGGTCTGTTCTACAATCTCTTTTTTTTATCTCGTCTGTCTGGTTGCGCAACCAAATGTTCTCTTGAGACCTAGGAACTGATCACTCTGATGGTCTTGCGATTCTTCGCCTCTCTCTGTCTCTCTGCCTTCACTTGCTGTTTCAATGTTTTCTTCTCCCTTGCATATCTGCAGTTATAAAAATATATGTAAATATTTGTGTGAAACTGTAAGCAGGGCTCTAGATAAGATTCTTTGGGATGAGTACCTATACTCCTCATTTTGAAAGTGAGATGAGTAAAAACGAAATGCAGATGTGTACAAATGCCTTGCTAGAGTGGACTGAGGAGTACATTTATTAAAACAAGCATTTGTCAATGTTTGCTTGCTGGCATTGGCATTGGTAGTGTAGGAGTTAGAGAGCTGCAGAATGGCAGTGAAGTATTGAACTGAAGCCAACCCTGCCACCACCCTGCAGAGACTGACAGGCATTGGGGTGTGCCTTTGGGTCGTCAGGCATAACGGCCACGCCATATCACCACACCCTACCCTGCAGCCCCCGACAAGTGTCATGGTGTGAGATGGGTGATGTATAGGAGAATGGGGTGAACTTTAGGGCAGAAGAGTCCAAGGCACACCTCGATGCCTCTCACTGGCTGCAGGGTGTGTGGAATGGTATGAGCATTACAGGCGAGAATCCCAAGTCACACCCCTGATGCCTGTCAATCCCTACAGGGTGGGGTGTTATGGTTGGAAACCCTAATGTCTCAGGTGTTCATTGGCATTTTCACTCCAAATTTTCAACATAGGTTTTTTGTGACCCCCACCTTATGAACAGTGGCAATATCAGTTTGTTAGCTGAAAGCTGATTTTGCACAGTGACTGCGCCATTTGGCACCACAGGTGCGAAAACACATTTTGAACAGGATGTGAAAAATGACAGCTGTACTGTTCATAGGGAGGTGGAAAAAATGGCAATGTTGAAAATCTGCAGTGAAAATATTTAAAAAACTGATGAAGTTATGAGCGTGTGTAGAAACTGCGCAACGCACACCCATAATGCAATTAGTTTGGGGATTTTTTACAGTAGATTGTCAACACAGGCATTTTGGAACCTCCGCTCATGAACAGTGTCACCATGATCTTCTTAATCTGTCCTAAACAGTGATTTCCCACAGCGACCACGCATTTCTGCACTGGAAGTGCGAAAACACATTTCGGCCATGGTGTGAAAAATGACAGCTGTACTGTTCATAATGATGTGTGGAAAAATGCCAGTGGTGATAATCTGGACTGAAAATATTAGAAATCCATGAACTTCTGAGGGCGCGCGGAAACTGCACAATGGTCGCTCGTAACAGTCATTTTATGGACTTTTGTCACCAAATTTTTAACATAGCCATTTTAACACTTCTGTTCATGAACAGTGTTACTGTGATTTTCTTAATCTGTCCCGAATATTGATTTCGCACACAGACTGTGCCATTGTGCGGTACATGCATGGAACCATGTTTTGGGTGAGATGTGAAAAATGACAGCTGTACTGCTCATAAGGAGGTGTGGTAAGATGGCAATGTTGAAAATCTGGAATGAAAAATAGTGAAAATTCACTGACTTACGAGCGTGTATAGGAACAGCGCAACACATGATCATCAAGCAATCATTTTGCAGAATTTTTTTCACTAAATTTTTAACTTAGCCATTTTAACACTTCTGCTCATGAACAGTGTCACTGTGATTTTCTTAATCTGTACCGAACATTGATTTCGCACACTGGCTGCGCCATTGTGTGCTACATGCACGGAAACACATTTTGGGTGAAATGTGAAAAATGACAGCTGTACTGCACATAAGGAGGTGTGGTGAAATGGCAATGTTGAAAATCTGTAGTGAAAATATTGAAAATTCTCGAACTTACGAGCATGCGTAGGAACAGCAGCAATGCATGCTTGTAAAACAGTCATTTTGGGGAATTTTTTTCATTAAATTTTCAACATAGGGTTTTTGGGGGCCTACCTCATCCATCAGACACTGTCATTTGTGAATCGTCCCGAAAGGTGGTTCCGCTTAGTGACCGCTAAATATCACCTTCGGGCTGATTAACAAAATGACAGTGCCAGAATTCATGAGGTGGGTCCCAAACCCCATGTTGAAAATTTGGTGAATAAATTCCCAAAAACGCCTGAGGTATGCATCAAAGTTGAAAAAACCCTGTTTATTACATTATACAGCTTACCGGCATTTCCTCAGTTCGTGGTCGGCTTTGAAGAGTGCAGACGTGTTCCCGGTCCACCGAAGATCATTGCGCCGGACTGCGGAGGTAAGTATGGGGTGCGGGGGGTGTGGGGAGGCAGGGTATGCAGAGGGTCAGCGCGGACGGGTGGAGCAGGGGTCAGGACAGTCAGTGAGAGAAGGTTTTCTCTTTCAGGTTTCTCTTCTTTGATGACGCGGGGCTTTTGCCACACTGGGGTAGGCTCCCAGCATGGCAGCTGGAAGGCTGTTTGGGGTGGGGGGGCAGTGGAGTGAAGGGGATTGGGCACCCCGACGGCTATATGGACTGTTGCCATGCTGGGGTGGGCTCAGCGTGCAGCACCTGCTTCTCTGTTGGGGACCATTGAGCCGAGTGGGGATTGGGCACCCCATCGGCCATACAGTGTGGGGGAGTGCATTAGCATGCAATATGCGTGCGTGTGTGTGTTGGGGGAGCTCATCCAGGCACGGCTATTTTCTTTTAAGTTGGTGGCAACGTTCCAAACTAGTGTCACCGGCTGTGTCCCCCATTATTGGTGGCTATTACACATGCCCCAAAATGCCATGCCGGTATTGGCCACAACAGTGCCGCCCCTCCAGAACCTGCTTCGGCACCAAGCTGCCGCACTATGTTTCTTGCACTACGCGCAAGCAAACATAAAAATGTAGTTTTTTTTCTAGATAAGAATTTCAGGTGCCAACAATGCTCCAAATAATGTTGGCAGGTAGGAATTTACTCACCAGTTTTAAAATATAGTGAGTAAAACAAAAGTGGGATGCATACAAGTGCTATAAATTTGGTAAAAAGCTGTTCCTTTTGAATCACCAGTTTTGTTATGAAGCACTAGTCTTTGGCATGTGGAGTACTTGCACATGTTGGGTGAGTACTGGTACTCATCAAAAACATTTCTGAAGAGTATTTCCTAAAATGAGGTGATTAAAATAGGCCTGTACACACCTTATCTGGAGCCCTGACTGTAAGTGATACTGGGATCCCTTTGAAACTGCTCATAGTTATACTGTTGAAATGATTGCAAAAAGCTATTTGGAATTTAGGGGGTTAACCTGAGATGCAATTTGAGCTCATCTCAGGCTTGTTTGCAAGCTGTTTTGCAGTGCTATCAGCAGGAGGCCAGATTGGGGCACTGTTCTGTTTGCAAGCCTGCTCTGCAAAGAAACTGACCAGAACTCTGATACATTTTGTGAGAAACAGGATGTCTCCTAATTAGTTCCCAGGCAAAGACTTCTAAAAAGAGAAGCGGTGCTTTTGCTAGAAGGAGAGTGAGAGACTGACTGAAACTTGGAAGTAGAGGTTCCCTCAGGTGAAGGACTTTGTTTTCTCTGTTTGTACTGCCTTTGTAAATAGTTATATTGAACTTTTTAATTTTTTTATTTTACTGTTATTGATAATAATAAAATGTTACTTGCACATTTTACAACTGCTCCTGGTCTTCCTGCGTTTCCTGACCTGTGCCTCGATGACACAGGGCAAAGGGCATTCTCACAGTCTCGGAGCATGTATTTGCATTGGGTGCTGTCCTTTTAAATGAGCTGTCTTGCAGTGAAACAGTTCTTGCCTTTAAATACACTTGATCAACAATTTGGGACTGTCTCTTTAAATACACTGGCACTTGCACTTTAAAATGTTTGTTCAAGATTCAACTCAGTCACTTGAACAACAGTTATAATAATAATAATAATACTTTATTTTGTGCTTTTCAAATATCAAGGCGCAATACAATAAGATAAATAAGATAAAATACAGAAATCAATATTATAAAAACAGACAGAAACAAATCAATGAACAGTAAAACCATAAGCTTTTTCCCACAGGAAGGATTCCAAAGCCTGTTTAAAACTCCCCACGGTCGTGCACTCCCTAGTCCGACGGGGTAGAGAATTCCAAAGGGAAGGGGCCGCAAACATAAAAGCACGGGCCCCAGCAGATTTTAAAATCACCCTTGGAATCTCTAGCAACCCCTCGTTGGCTGAGTAGAGCGATCTCACAGGTTGATAAGGGATCATGAGTTCTTTCAGGTAGTCAGGGCCCAGATCTTTCAGGGCTTTAAAAGTCAGTAATCCATCTTTGAAGGTGATCCGCCACTGAACTGGCAGTCAGTGCAATTCCCGCAGCACCGGTATAATATGGGAAGATCTAGGAGTACCCATCAACACCCGAGCTGCGGAATTCTGCACCAGCTGCAAGCGGCGGATATCAACCCCCGGAAGCCAGAGTAAAGCGAGTTGCAGTAGTCTAGGCGCGAGGTCACAAAGGCATGGATTAAGGTTGACAGATCACCGGATGGAACAAGGTCCTTGATCCTAACGATGTTTCTTAGATAGTAGAAAGATGACTTAACCACCGCTGACACCTGGGACCAAAGAGTCAGCCCCGCATCTAATATCACCCCCAGGTCTTGCACCCGTTCAGAGACCTGCAGCTCGACATCCCCAAAAAACAATCCAGATGGGGAGCCGGCCTCAGTTCCCCTTATCCGGCGATCCAGATCCAATACCAACACCTCCGTCTTCCCAGAGTTCAACTTCAGCCAGCTGGACCTCATCCAGTCCTGGATTTCATTGAGGCAACTGTTAAATACCGAGATAGCTCCTTCCTGGTCAGGTGCAAAGGACAGGTATAGCTGCGTATCATCTGCATAACAATGAAACCTCAGCCCATACTGTCTCACAGTGTCTCAGAGGGGAAGCATGTACACCGCAAACAACATGGGGGACAATATAGAGCCCTGAGGAACCCCACAAAATAGAGAGATGGGATCAGAGGAAAAAAACCCTGACGCCACCCTCTGAGTTCTTCTGGTGAGGTATGAAGTGAACCATCTGAGAACAATTCCAGAAAGCCCACAAATACATCTCAGGCACTCAAGTAGGACCCCATGGTCAATGGTGTCAAATACTGATGACAGATCTAATAGTACCAAAATGGACCGTTTTCTCTGGTCTCTCGCCATCAGGAGATCATTGAGCACCCGAACCAGTGCAGTCTTGGTACTGTGCCTCTTTCGAAAACCTGATTGGAGAGGTTCATAGATGCTTGTAAGTTGCAACTTAAAATGTTCACTTTGTAAAAAGGGGCTCCATACCAGGACATACACTATGTAAGGGGAAGCTTGGGTTTCAAAGGAAGGTCCCCTCAGCCTTTTATTCTGTTTACCTACAGTATGTAGTATGTAGGCATGAATAATAATTGCCTCTATTGCACCCTGCTATTTTCATCAGGATTTAAATGTAAATAAAGGTACATAAGTCTGGTGTGACAACCTGCTTGACTCCATTGCAAAGGTCATGACCCAACTCATGTAACGCACCCTGAAATGTTATGATGTTTTAGTGCTAAAGCCTCTAGTACTTATATTGTATTAGTCAGTGCTGTTGCTGTCCTCTGCAGTCCCTATGTTCTTTTCTTATGCTGACCATGAAACTTTTCAAGACATAGTAAGTGCCCTGCTGTTATTCAGTAGTTAAAAGTGTATCTGAGTTAGAAAAAATTGCTTTTAGAGAATACAGGGACTTCACAAGACTTGTAACAGAACTGAATGAAAGTATAACTTCTGCTGGCATGTGCAGGTATGCATTATCAACTCCCATGATACCTTGCATGAGTGCGCTCATGACCTTTGCAATGGAGACAAACAGGCTTTCTCACCAGGGCAAAACAGTGTGAAGCAACCTCATTTATATTTAAATTAGGGGGATGCACGAGAGGGGAATCATTGTTCATGCCGACAGATTACACAGGTATACTGAAAATAGGCTGAGGGTACTTTCCCTTTCAATGGCTGGGATATACCTAACTGTAGGCAGACCACAGCCTATGCCCTCCCTCCCACAGGCACATTCTTTGCTTTACATTTAAACAGCAGGGTGCAGTCTCTTTTATACTTTATGTGATTCTGGGCCTCTCAGCCTCTCACAACCTACGCCATGGCTCCAGTTGTTGGCTCCCTTCCTTGGACCAAATCACAGCTAGCAGGTTTGCATACACAGGCCCAGATATTCAAACTGGCGCCAGGCTGTGGCGCAAGCCTGGGTGCAGCTCAACTGGGATGCACAGGGGCATGGACTGGGTGATATTCAACGGAGCTGCGCCATGGCTCAGCATCGTTGAATATCGCACCCTGGCCACCTGCAGTGCGCATGGCGCAGTGGCACTGCGCCAGTGCCAGGGGCCAGAGTGGAGCATGGGGATGCGCTAGTGCAAGTACCATTGCGCTAGGCGCAACAACCGCGATATTCAAAAGTTTACATGCAAATGGGGCCATAATGTATGCAAGGTGCAAATGGGGCCATTTACATGTCATTATGGCCCCATTTGCATGCAGGTGCGATGATCCCTGACGACTTGAGCCTGGCGCCCTGCTGGGCAGCAGTCGTCGGGGACCAATGCCCCCTGCAGCGCGGCAATGTGCTCTACAGCCTGATCACGGGCATTAGTAAAATAAATAAAAACTCCTCTATCCCTGGTGGTCCAGTGGACCGCTGTCAGCCCGATCGCTGGCTTCAGTAAAAATAAAACCGATTCCCATATCCCTGATGGTCCAGTGGACCGCTGTCTGCTCGATCGTGAGCTGAAGTAATAAATAACAGAATCCTATATCCCTGGAGGTCCAGTGGACCGCTGTCTGCCTGATCACGAGCTGAAGTAATAAAGAACAGAATCCTATATCCCTGGTGGTCCAGTGGACCGCTGTCTGCCCGATCGCGAGCTGAAGTAATAAATAACAGAATCCTACATCTCTGGTGGTCCAGTGGACTGATGTCTGCCCGATCGCGGGTTTAAGTAAAAAAACACTGACTACCATATCCCTGGTGGTCCAGCGGACCCCTCCCCACCAGCCCACTGATCCTCACTGCCCCTCCCCCAGGTCAGCGGCGGGGCAGCACTCAACCCCGCCACCCCGCCGCCTGGGCCACCGACTGCCGGTAGGCTGGCGTTCCATTGAGTCCACAGAGTGAGCCAATGGGCGTATTCATATCACATTATCATTCCAGATATGTGAATGGATTCATTCACATATCTGGGATGTGTAGTATAGAAGGTATCACCATTGGCTCACGCTAGGACCAATGGGCGACAGCCCATCGATGGTGTCAGTTACGGGCAGCAGGGCAGCAGGGTGGTGCTGCTGCTCGCTGCTGACCGGGGGGACTGCAGGGGATCAGTATGAGGGGAGGGGGTCCGTTGGACCCCCAGGGATATGGGAGTCAGTGTTACATAGAAACATAGAAACATAGAAACATAGAAGTTGACGGCAGATAAGGACCGCAAGGCCCATCCAGTCTGCCCATTTCTTTTTCTACCTCATAAATGTGCCATCGGCCTTTGCTCTGTCAGTGACCTATCTATTCATAGTCATTTGTATTGCTCCCTTATGCCTATCCCATGCCTGTTTGAAGCCCTGCACTGTATTCATAGCCACCACTTCTTGTGGTAAGCCATTCCATGCATCCACCACCCTTTCTGTGAAAAAGAATTTCCTCATATTCCCCTTAATCGGCCTCCTCTAATCTCATGCTGTGTCCTCTTGTCCTGCTATTTTTCTTAATTTAAACATGTTAGACTCTTTCACCTTGTTTATGCCCTTAAGGTGTTTAAATGTCTCGATCATATCACCTCTCTCCCTCCTTTGCTCAAGGGTATACATATTGAGCTCCGTTAATCTGTCCTCATATGTCTTCTGATGCAGTCCCTGCACCATTTTGCTGCCCTCTCTGACTGCCTCAATTTGGTTAATGTCCTTGTGAAGGTGTGGCTCCAATACTGCACGAGTACTCCAGATGGGGCCTAACCAATGTCTTGTACAGAGGGATTATTACCTCTCACGACTTGTGATACCTCTACTAATACACCCTAACACCCCCTAGCCTTACCTACTGCTTTAGAGGTCTGCTTGATGATTTTAGGTCATCAGTGATGATGATGCCCAAGTCTTTTCTTCCTTTGTGACTGCTAGCAACTCCTCCCAGCCTATAAGTGGCTTCAGGGTTTCTCTTCCCTATGGGCATGATTTTGCACTTCTTGCATTAAATCCCAGTTGCCACTCTTCTGACCATTCTGCTAGTTTATCCAGATCTCTTCTCATTCTGCCCACCCCATCTGGATCATCTACTCTGTTGCAGATCTTGGTGTCATCTGCAAACAGACAAGCCTTACCCTCTAGTCCATCTGCAAGGGTCACTAATGAAGATGTTGAATAGGACTGGCCCCAGGACTGATCCCTGAGGTACCCACTTGTGACTTGCATCTCTTCTGACTGTATACCATTTACCACCACTCTGTTTTCTGCCAGTCAACCAGTTTGCCACCCAGTTGACCAACTTCTGACCCACCCCAAGCCTACCTAGCTTATTTATCAATCTTCTATGTGAACAGTGTCAAAAGCTTTGCTGAAGTCAAGGTAGGCGACATCAACTGCTCCCCTTGGTCCACCACTCTGGTTACCCAGTCAAAGAAATCTATGAGATTAGTTTGACAGGACCTTCCTTTTGTAAACCCATGCTGTCTTGGATCCTGTGCCCCTATGGATTCCAGGTGTTGCACTATCCTTTCCTTAAGGAGTGCCTCCATAATCTTGCCCACTACTGAGGTAAGACTGACCGGTCTGTAGTTCCCCGCCTCCTCCCTGCTACCACTCTTGTGGAGTGGGATCACATGAGCCCTTCTCCAGTCTTCTGGGACCTCTCCTGTGCTCAGAGACTCACTAAACAATTCTGCTAATGGCTCTGCTAGTTCCTCCTTTAGTTCCTTAAGTACCCTGGGATGTATGCCATCAGGTCCCATTGCCTTATCCACCCTGAGCTTAGCAAGCTCTTGTAGGACCCTTTCTTTTGTGAAGGGAGTAGTGCTCACCTCCTCCCCTGTGTCCATGATGCTGAGCTGTGGGCCCTGCCTCACCTTCTCTTCAGTAAATACTGAGCAAAGCATCTATTTAGGATAGATGCCTTTACAGGGTCCTCCTCCTCACATGCTCCTTTCTCCATTGCTTAGCAATACCCTCTGGACTTTCTCCTTTCACTAATGTATCTATAGAAAGTCTTGTCACCTTCTTTACTGTTCGTGCTAGTGTTTCCTCAGTTTGGGACTTTGCCTGCTTTTACTGCCTTACCTGCTTCCTTAGGGCAGTTTGGTATGCCTCCTATCTTCATCCCGCTGTGTTCCTTATATTTTCTGAAGGCCAGCCTTTTGGCTCTGACCTTTTCTGCTACTGTATTTGAGAACCAAAGTGGTTTCCTTCTTCTTTGCACTTCCTTTCTGTCTAACACAATGGGATGTTGCTTCAAGTATTGTATCCTTAATGCTTGCCCACTTTGCCTGTACCTCCTCACCTGTGTTTCTTTTGCCAGGGCTAGCTTAACTCTGTTGGCCATCTTATCAAGTCAGCTCCTCTGAAGTCCCATATTTTTGCTTTGGAATGGGATGATTTAGATGTAGTAGCCAAATTGAACCATACCATGTGATGGTCACTGGCTCCCAGGTGACCTTCTACCTGGAGATCTGTGATCCCTTCTTTGTTAGTCAGTACTAGATCTAGGATAGCCCTGTCTCTTGTGGGTTGCTGTACCAGTTGT
The DNA here is from genome assembly GCA_016271365.2 of Neoceratodus forsteri. Taxonomy (NCBI): domain Eukaryota; kingdom Metazoa; phylum Chordata; order Ceratodontiformes; family Ceratodontidae; genus Neoceratodus; species Neoceratodus forsteri. The sequence goes on from JADMNL010000022.1 coordinate 90,661,232, forward strand.
TTGAGGCCCTCCCCCTGCAGGGAATCCACTATGAGTCTAGTTCTGGCAGATGTTCCTGCTGGTATTGACCAATCTGTATCTGGCATGTTGAAGTCTCCCATTATCAGAACCTCCCCTTTAGCTGTCATGTTTTGTATATCTTCTAACAGTAATGTGTCTATGTCCTCCCTCTGGTCTGGGGGCCTGTAGACAACCCCAGTTCTTATGGCTGTCCCATTTCCTGTTTCCAGGGTGACCCACAGTTCTTCTGGCTCCTTATGTGTATTCTGAATTTTTTCTATTTTACTTAAGTCCGCGATCAGGCAGACATAGGTCCACTGGACCACCAGGGATATAGGATTCTGTTATTTATTACTTCAGCTCACGATCAGGCAGACATCAGTACACTGGATCACCAGGGATATAGGAGACTTTTATCTATTACTTCAGCTCGCGATCGGGCAGACAGCGGTCCACTGGACCACCAAGGAAATAGGAGATGTTATCATTATACTCAAGCCCGCGATCAGGCTGACAGTGGTCCACTGGACCACCAGGGATATCGGATTCTACTTTTAGACACCAATGCCTGTGATCCAGGCATGGGGGGGCACCACCACGGAGGTGCAGCTAGAGCTTGGGTGGCCACCCACAGGTGGCAGCTGCCGTGTTGCGCCCTGCAACATGTCAGCTCACCTGTGGGTGGCCGGCCGTTGCTTCTTTTCCTTTTTTCTCAACTTTGTGCGGCGCAGGTAGGGGTTGCGCATGCATGGCTCAGCACATCCCGGGCTGAATATCAGGCTGTGCAGAGTATGCATGGGCAATGCTCCCACTACCTGCTCCTGCATACATTACTGATGCGCTCCGGCGCATCGGGATTTGTGGCAGGTGCAACTCCCGTTTGAATATCGCACTGGGGCACATCAGTGGGTTGCACATAGCGCAACACTGTTGCGCCATACGTATCCCTTTTGCATATCTGGGCCACAGTATGTACTAGAGCCTTCTATGCTGTTGGACTACTCTCTCTCTCTCTCTCTCTCTCTCTCTCTGTCTCTCTCTCTCTCTCTCTCAGGGTCTGTGCACTGAGCACTGTGGCAGTTATACTGGGGACCTGTCTTTGTTTCCCCTTCCTGTGCTTCTCACTAGAAGATAGTACAATCTTCTTACTAGCCACTTGCTCTGGGCTACTGGATTCTGTTTCTGGCTACTAACTTCAGTGAATGGGCTACTAGATTTGGTTTTGGGCTACTAATCCGATCCTGTCCTGTCCCTTTGTTCTGCTGGCTATTCACCCCTGGGGTTTGCCTTGCCCCATGTCTTGTCCCCCTGGTATCTATTTTCTTTAACTGGGCCTTACTCACCTTTAATCCCACTCTCTGGAGTTTCTTTACATGACAGGTGGCCTTACCCAGCTCCTTCTTTTTATTTCTGCACTTCCTGGGCATTGCTTTAACTGCATGGGCCTTTCTTGTCCTATCACTGTGAGCTTCCACTAGATGAGCATGCGGCCTGCCTTGTGCTTCCCTATAAACAGATCACTCTTGGGCTTTTCTTGAACTAGGGTGTGCCGGCGCTTTCAATTCCACCCACTGACATTCCTGTAGAACTGGCACCTAGATCTGCCCCTCTTTTGTATTCCACCCCCTTTGGTCAGATGTGATGGGGTCCTGCTCAGCCATGCTTCCAGAACCTGCTCCTCTCTATCATCAGACTTGCGCTGCCACCTCCTCACATTGACCCGGCTCCTTTTCAGTTGCTGCCACCCACTTTACTGTTGGATGCTGCTACTCTGATTGGACAGCTGACATTCGTGCCAGACTCCACCACCAACTGGAAGCTACTCTGATTGCTGTATTGACCAGGACATAGTGAGGGGACCCCTCAAGGCTACAGTAGGTCCCTCCTGCTGCCACTGGTTGGTCAGTCACTGGACTCTGATTTTCCTACTCAAAGCACCACCGAACAATGACAGTTCCCACTGCTGCGTTTCTCATGTAGCCCACCAGCTTTTGGGACGCCGAGTCCTTGGCACCGTTGGAGGCAACCAACTCACCAGGGTGAACTGCTCATTTAAAAAAAGAAGTGAAGCTGGCACTAGGCTCGTGCCACTCTTGGGTGGGACAACTGTTGCTGGGGGAAACTGATAGGCTGCAGTTAAAGCTGGAAAAAAAAATTAAAACAGGCAGGCAATTTTTCTAAGGGGACTCATTTCACTGTCCAGCTTCCATGGTTAACTACTAAATCCCCCCTCCTGCCACTCTGTATTGTCCTGGCTGGGAGTCTGTGAGAGGCACCTCACTGAGGGAACTGAGGTCCACGGGGTGCATCACAATCCTGTTTCTCTCCAATAACAGTTTGAACTACAAGGAATCAAAATGAGACTATTCCCACCAGGAGATGGCAGCAAAGATTCACTGAAGCCTTTTCCTAGGTATACTGGAGTCAAGAGAGCAGATACAGACTGATGCACAGTGACAGGAAAATACATACTTAAAGTAAATTGCTGATTTTTTTATTTTTCTCTTTTGGGCTTCATAGCCTGTTACCCTAATGTGGTGCTAGTCCGTCTGTGCAAAACAAAACAACATTTTTCATAGTGTCCTGTAAGGGAGGGAAGGAATTGTTGACCTGGCCAAACTGTCAGCCAGCTGATCCCTTTCATTTCCTGGTCACCTGCCCCTGCCCTGTGCTCAGATATTTTGTGGCATCTTACCAGGGAGAACACAGTGCACCCCATTGAAGCCTATGAGGGAGGTTCTAAAACTGTTATTATCCATTCTTAAGCTACCTTTGATAAAAAAAAAAAGCAACCAGTTGAGGGTGCCGGCATGGTGGCGCTGAGGGCTGAGATGCTGGACGCCTTACCTCGTGCCCCACCGGTGACCCAGGTTCAGGAGCCAACTCCAGTCATCGGGGTGGCAGGGGAGGAGAGGAGAGGATCAAGATTCCTCGAGGACTGCTCCTCCTGGGAGGGAGGTGGGTAGCATATCCCTGCTACTAGCAACCCCCAGTGGAGGCTAGGAGCGCTGAAGCCAGGAATGCCAAGAAGGACATGGAGGCAGCAGTGGATGTCCAGCAGGAGGGTGCTAGAGCGCACCTGTCACGCGCTGACATCATTGTATATCCACGCCTCCAGGGGGATGTACAAGAAGAAAGTCCCTCTCAAGCGAGCGCCATGATGCCCCTGACAGGCTACCACTTCCTCCGACTGAACAAAGCCCAGCATAAGTCAGGGCGGGGGCTGCAGGGTGATGTTGGTCTCCCTCCCAATCCCCTGTTGGGAGGGCCCCTCCATGGGGGGTAAGCTATGGTCCTCCCGGTCCTGCAGCTGTGGCAGAGGCTGGCTGGGGGAGCATTGAGAGCATGCATACGGGGCTGATGTTATAAGGCACCGTCCCCACCGCAGAGAGGTGAGAAACAGAATTGAAAAAAAAAACATTTGAGGGTAATGGTTCTATAAAGCCCAATAAATGTGGTTTAGGTTAGGTGGCAGAGAGGGTTAAGTACAGAGGAGGGTTTTTTGTTTTTTCCACAAAATTGAAATAAATAATTAAAGATGTAACACACATTGGTTGAATTCAGGTTGCAGTCCTAAAAGGGTTCTGGTTCAGGGTGACTTGTGTAATTATAAACTTGGGCCCAGATATTCAAAAGGGTTGTGCATGGCGCAACAGTGTTGCACCATGCGCAACCCACTGATGCACCCGGCGCGATATTCAAAAGGGAAAAGTGCGCGGCACAAATCCTGATGCACCAGAGCGCATCAGTAATGTATGCAGGCACAGGTAGGGGGGGCGTGCCCATGCATACTCTGCACAGCCCGATATTCAGCCCGGGATGTGGAGAGCCACGCATGCGCAACCCCTACCTGCGCCAGCACAAAGTTGATCCAAAAAAAAAAGGAACAACTTATGGCCACCCACAGGTGAGCTGCTGCATTGCAGGGAGCAACACGGCAGCTGCTACGTGTGGGTGGCCACCCGAGCCTCGGCTGCACCTGGCGGTGCCCCTACCATGCCCGATCGTAGGCATTTAAAAAACAATAAATTCTGTCCAATATCCTCAGGTCCAGTGACCGCCTCGCCTGATTGCGGCCAAGTACATAAATAGGAATTATCACTATCCCTGGTGGTCCAGTGGACCGCTGCCTGCCTGATTGCGGGCATTTGTAAAAGATAGAATAAGTGCTCCCAATATCCCTGGTGGTCCAGTGGACCGCTGCCTGCCCAATCGCGGGCATTTGTATTAAAACAAATAACTTTTTTCAATATTCCTGGTGGTCCAGTGGACCGCTGCCTGCCCGATCGCGGGCATTTGTAAAAGATAGAATAAGTGCTTCCAATATCCCTGCTGCTCCAGTGGACTACTGACTGCCCGATCGCGGGCATCTGTATAAAGAAAGAAATAAGTCCTATATCCCTGGTGGTCCAGTGGTGCGATATTCAATGCTGCTGAGTCATGGCGCAGCTCCATTGAATATCACCCAGTCCACACCCCTGCGCAGCCAAGTTGAACTGCGCCCAAGCTTGCGCCACAGCCTGGCGCAGTTTGAATATCTGGGCCTATGTGTTTTGTTTGAGGAGGGGCTAGGCAGAACAGTGAGTCAGTGAGTGAGCGAACAGGTGCCAGGGTACTTTAGCCAGAGATCAAATAGTCAGGAGCAAGCAGTAAGTAAGTAAGCCCTAAAGTGAGATTTAAGCAACTCAAACAAGTTGGGCAACAAGAGGGAGGACAACAACTACATCAAACATCGAATAGGGAAAAAAGAGGGCAGGAGACACACGAATCATATCAAATGTATTAATATTTATCAAATAAATTACAACATTGAAAAATAAAAAACTTGGGGCCAGATATTCAAAACTTAGCCCCAGGGTAAAATTAGCACTGCATGGTGTGCTAAATAAGCTGGAACCATTTGCATGCTATATTCAAAGGAATATCCCTGGGACTAAAACAGCTGAATATACATAGAAACATAGACTTTGACGGCAGATAAGGACCACTTGGCCCACCCAGTCTGCCCATTTCCCTACCTACTGGATAAGCTGCAGATTCTACTTAACCAACAGCCTACTTCCTGCAACACCCCACTATAATTGCCTTGTGTCTGTCCCATGCATGTTTGAATTCCCCCACAGTTTTCGACCCAACGACCTCCTCAGGAAGGCTGTTCCATGTATCCACCACTCTCCCTGTGAAAAAGAATTTCCTCACATTACCCCTGAGCCGTCCCCCCTCTATCTTTAAATTGTGCCCCCTTGTTCTTACAAATCTCTTTTTCTGAAAGATGCTACCCTCCTGGACTTTGTTGATTCCCTTGAGGTACTTGAAAGTTTCTATCATGTCCCCTGTCCCTCCTTTCATCAAGGTATACATATTAAGCTCTCTCAGTCTCTCTTCATATGGTTTCTGCTGCAGACCCTACACCATTTTAGTTGCCCTCCTCTGGACTGCTTCCATCCTGTCTATGTCCTTGCGTAGATGAGGTCTCCAAAACTGCACACAATACTCCAGATGGGGTTTCACCAACTGTCTGTACAGAGGGATAACCACTTCCCTTTTTATGTTTGCTTGCACGCATGTGCAAGAAACATAGTGCCATCATCCGAGATTTCGGAGGTGTGTCACCCCCTCTTCCAATTCGGTGAGTGTGTTGACAGGCGCGGCCCCTGTAAGCCAATGCATGCTGGAGCTGTCTATGACAAGCTCCAAAATGCAGTGGCATACAGTTGAAAGGGGGAGCTACGCTTCAGTGAGCAGCGATAAGATATCGCCTGCTCATGCGCAGCTTCCCCTACACACACACACACACACACACACACACCTGAGCACACGCAGGCATGCGCCCTGCGCGCACACACTGTAGCATAGCCGATGGGGTGCCCAATCCCCTGGCCGAGGCTGTGCTGCGCCCCCGCCCCCCAAAGTTTTCCAAATGCCACGCTGGGTGCCCACCCCAGTGTGGCAACTCATGATATAGCCGACGGGGTGCCCAATCCTCCGCCGGCTCCACTGTCCTCACCCCCAGTATGGGTGCCACGCTGGGAGCCCACCCCAGCGTGGCAATAGATGCTTTACGACGGGGTGCCCAATCCCCCGCCGCTGAACACCCCCAACCATCTTGTGCCACGCTGGGAGCCCACCCCAGCGTGGCAAACGCCCCGCCGCCATTGAAAAAAGAAAACTGTAAAGAAAAACAGTCCCACGTAGTCTCCCCGCCCCCTCCCACAACCCGCGACCCACCCACTGCGCACCCTGCCTCCCCACACCCTCACCCCATACTTACCTCCAGACCATGGCGCAAAGATCTTCGGTGGACTGGGAACACGTCTGCACTCTTCAAAGCCGACCGCGAACTGAGGAAATGCCGGTAAGCTGTATAATGGGCTAGATAGGGTTTTTTCAACTTTGTTGCATATCTCAGGCATTTTTTGGAATCTTTGCACCAAATTTTCAAGATAGGGTTTTTGGGACCCCATCCCATGAATGATGTCACTGTCATGGCGTTATTCGGGCCCGAAGGATGATTTCGCAATCACTGTGCAGTCACTGTGCAAAATCACCTTTCGGGACTGATTAATGAAATGACACTGCCAGTGTTCGTAAGGTGGGCTCTCAAGAAGCTTATTTTGAAAATTTGGTGGAAAGATTCCAAAAAACCACTGTTTTACGACTGTGCGTTGCGCAGTTCCTACGCACGCTCATAAGTTCGTGAATTTTCAATATTTTCACTCCACATTTTCAACATTGCCATTTTACCACACCTTCTAATGAGTAGTACAGCTGCTATTTTTCACATCTCACCCAAAACGAGTTTCCGCCCATGTAGTGCACAATGGCGCAGTCAGCGTGCGAAACCAATGTATGGGACAAATTAAGAAAACGACAGTGACACTGTTCATGAGCAGCGGTCTTAAAATGGCTATGTTGAAAATTTGGTGAAAAAAGTCCTAATAATGGATTGTTTTACGAGTGTGCTGTATTGTGTTCCTACGCACGCTGTAAGTTCATGGACCTTTTCAATATTTTCACTCCAGATTTCAACATTGCCATTTTACCACACCTCCTTATGAGCAGTACAGCTGTCATTTTTCACATCTTGCCCAAAATGTGTTTCTGCCCATGTAGCGCACAATGGTGCAGTCGATGTGCGAAATCAATGTATGGGACACATTAAGAAAATCACAGTGACACTGTTCATGAGCAGAGGTCTTAAAATGGCTATGTTGAAAATTTGGTGAAAAATTTCCTAAAATGACTGTTTTACGAGCGTGCGTTGCACAGTTCCTATGCATGCTCATAAGTTTGCGAATTTAATATTTTCACTCCAGATTTTCAACATTGCCATTTTATTACACTTCCTTATGAACAGTACAGCTGCCATTTTTCATATGCCGCCCAAAATGTGTTTTCATATTGTAGCTACAATGGTGCTATTGGTGGCGAAAGCAATGTTTGGGACAGATTAAGAAAATCACAGTTACACTGTTCATGAGCAGAGGTCTTAAATGGCTATGTTGAAAATTTGGTGACAAAGTCCATAAAATGACTGTGTTATAGTGAGCATTGCGCAGTTTCTACGCACTCGTAAGTTCATGACTTTGTAATATTTTAAGTACAGATTTTCACCAGTGGCATTTTTCCACACTGCCTTATTTACAGTACAGCTGTCATTTTTCAAACATGGTCGGGTGTGTTTTCACACTTTCAGCGCAGAGATGTGTGGTCGCTGTGGGAAATCATTGTTCGGACAGATAAAGAAAATCACAGTGACACTGTTTATGATTGAGGCAAAAATGCCTGAGTTGACAATCTGCTGTAAAAAATCCCAACCTAATTATATTACGGGTGTGCGTTGCACAGTTTCCGTCATGCGTGGCTTTCACCATTTTTTAAATATTTTACTGCAGATTTGCAACATTGCCATTTTTACACCTCCCATGAACAGTACAACTGTCATTTTTACATCCTGTTCAGAATGTTTTTGCACCTGTGGTGCTAAATGCCGTAGTCGCTGTGCATAAGCAGCTTTCGGCTAAGAAACTGATATTCCCCCTGTTCATGAGGTGGGGTCACAAAAAAAACATGTTGAACATTTGGAGTGAAAATACCAACGAATGCCTGAGGTATTAGAGTTTCCAACCATAATGCCCAGCCCTGTAGAGAATGACAGGCATCAGGGGTGTGACTTGGGATTCTTGCCTGTAATGCTCATACCATTCCACACCCTGCAGCCAGTGAGAGGCATCGAGGTATGCCTTGGACTCTTCGGCCCCAAAGTTCACCCATTCTCCTATATCACACCCATCTCACTGTATTTACTAATGGAATGGGGTGCGCATAAGGGCCAAAGACCCCATGGAACACCGTGACACTTGCCAGTGTCTGCAGGGTGGGGTGTACTGAAATGGCGTGGCCGTTACGCCTGACGACCCAAAGGCACACCCCAATGCCTGTCACTCTCTGCAGGGTGGTGGGGTTGGCTTCAGTTCAATACTTCACTGCCATTCCTATTATGCAGCTCTGTAACTTCTACACTACCACTGCCAATGCCAGCAAGCAAACATTCGGCATTGACAAATGCTTGTTCTACTTGTGATGCCCCTTCCTATGCATCCCAGTATCCCCCTGGCTCTCCTTACTGACTTCTCACATTGCTTACCCACCTTTAGGTCATCTGATATGACTACCCCCAGGTCCCTTTCCATTTTTGTTGTTGTTAGTACCTTCTGCTATTGTATACTTTCTCCTGGGTTTTGTTTCCCAGGTGCATTACTTTGCACTTCTTTTGTATTGAATCTAAGTTGCAACATATCTGACCATTCCTCCAACCTTGCCAAGTCCCTTCTCATCTTTTCTACCCCCTTGTGTATCAACTCTGTTACAGATCTTGTGTCATCTGCAAAGAGGCATACCTTTCCCTCCAGACCCTCTACAATGTCACCTATAAAGATGTTAAAGAGGACTGGACCCAGTACTGAGCCCTGAGGTACTCCACTAGTAACCTCCCTCTTTTACCTTCTGTGTCCTGTTGTGCAGCCAGTTTGCTACCCAGGCTACCACCCTGGGACCCACTCCCAGGCTGGCTAACTTGATTATTAATCTTTTGTGTGGGACTGTGTCAAATGCCTTGCTAAAGTCTCGGTAGACCACATCCACAGCCCCTCCCTGGTCTATTATTTTGGTCACCCAGTCAAAGAAATCAATTAGATTCGTCTGACATGACCTTCCTGCTGTAAATCCATGCTGCTTTGGGTCCTGTGCCCCTCTGGTCTCTAGGTACTCAACAATTATTTCTTTCAGAAGTGATTCCATCATTTTCCCTACCTCAGAGGTCAAACTTACAGGTCTGTAGTTTCCTGCATCTGCACTTTTGTGAAGGGGAATCACATCTGCCTCCTCCAGTCCTCAGGTATCGCCCCATCCTGCCATGATCTGTTAAAAAGCGTGGTCAGTGGTGTCGCTAGGTCCTCCCTTAGTTCTTTTAGGATTCTGGGGTGAATCCCATCAGGCCCCATTGCTTTGTCCACCTTGAGTTTTAGGAGTTCTTTCAGGACTCTTTCTTCTGTGAATGGACAGGTATCAACCCCCCTACCCAGAGTGCTTCTATTGTCTGGTTTAGGTAACTCCTCCTCATCTTCTTTTGTGAATACTGAGCAAAAGTATTCATTCAGTATATCTGCCTTTTCACTGTCTCCCTCTGCCCACCTCCCCTCTCCTTTATTAATCTTTACTATCCCTCCCTTAACCTTTCTATGCTCCCTAATGTACCTTTAAAAGGTTTTATCCCACTTCTTAACTGAGTTGGCTTTTTTCCCCTCGGTTTGGGCCTTTGCTAGTCTGACTGCCTTCCCCACTTCTTTCTGCTTTAATTGATACAGTTCCCTGTCATCCTCCTTCTGTGATTCCTTATACTTTTCGAATGCAGCCTTTTTCTCCTTAACCTTCCCTGCCACCTCTTTTAAGAACCATAGTGGATTTTTACTCCACTTTGTTTTCTTTATTTGTTTCACACAAAGGCTTGTTGCCTCTATGATGGCAGTTTTGATTTTTCTCCATTGTTCTTCCACCCTTCCTTTTTGGTCATTTGCTAGTGCATTTTTCAGGTATTCACCCATTTTGCCAAAGTCAGCCCTTCTAAAGTCCAATATCCTTGTTTTTGTATGGCTTATCTCCGTGGTTGTGCTCATTGTGAAGCACACTGTGCAGTGGTCGCTTGTTCCCAGATGTCTACTGACTTCTAAATTTGTGATCCTCTCTCTCTATGTGAGAGTACCAGGTCTAGTATTGCTCCCTCCTGAGTGGGTTCCAACACTAGCTGTTTAAGGCTTCCCCCCTTCAGGGCATCGAGAATGACCCTGTTCTTGGATGTGGCTGCAGTACATGTTATCCAGTTAACATCTGGCATATTCAGGTCCCCCATCAACAGTATCTCCCCTTTTTCAGCCATTTTGAGAATGTCCTCTATCATTTTGTTGTCCATTTGAAATGAAGCCATGCAAACAGGGCTGGTAGTGCAGTGCAATAATAGCCTGGCAAATAAGGCAGCTCTTAATATAGCATCCGGGAAGTGCAAACCAAAACAGCAGTCCAGTGCGCACAGATGTGAAGGAAGGTAAAGGTGAACTAAGTGGATGCACTAAAGCGGCAAACAACAGTGCAGGCCAACTACTGCAGAACTGTGTCATGGTTCAGACAGGGTTGTGCAGTGTAAATACATTTGCACAGCACTAACATGTTTGCCTGGCGCTAGGACGTTTCCCCAGAGCAAGTATTTCCTATATTCAAAAATGACAGGCAAATGAGCCTACTTAGGCAGTCCGTGGGCAGACATCCATAGTAACATCTCATTATGGCCTGATTTGCACGTAGATTGCCCAGTGCTATTGCAGGGTCCCACAGCTCCACCTGTAGGCCAGTCTGGAAGTACAGGGGCAGGCTGGGTCTGCCCACAGCTCCACCTGTATGTCAGTCTGAAAATACAGGGGCAGGCTGGGTCTGCTCACAGCTCCACCTGTAGGTCAGTCTGCAAGTATAGGGGCAAGTTAGGTCTGCCCACAGCTCTACCTGTATGTCGGTCTAGAAGAGCATGGTGTTGGCTGCAGGATATGTTTGCACACAGCTGCATAGACTATTGTGCCCCAGGGGACTACGCAGCACAGGCACAGGTGATGGTGCTGCATGCAAAAGTCAAACTGTAGTTACTGCTATAGTGCGTAGCAAATGCTACTGTAACAAGGTGGCCGGTATTGTGAGTGACACAGCAATGCCTATGGTGTGTAAGGCATCAATGACTGATGAACTCCACACAGTGACAAGCCCATCTGGCAGGTGTGTTCTGACAGTGGACATTACTGTCATGCTGTTGTGTGACCCACAGATGCTGCGCTACTGGCATGGGATACTCACAGTGACATACACATGGCTGACTGTGTGTGCTGTGGTGTCTGTACAGATGTGTAGTATGTGGCCCAGAGGGGGCACATACCATCAAACAGGCACATTGTTGCCTGGGTATTCCCTACACTGGACCATTTGCACTGTGTGGATGGTCCCAGCCTTGTGGCAGCACCCAGTATGTGGTGCAGCCTGATCACCTGCACACCTTCCCTCAACACCCTACATGCCTCTAGTGCTGCATGTGTGTGCTGGATTGTGTTGGTGTACTCCAATAGGGGGACTGGAGGTGTGTGCTGTATGAACACACTGCCATGGTGTCCACTAGGTGCTGGATCACTCAGTAATGCCTGGCATGGTTAGGACTGGTGCCAGATGATGGCAACATAGGAGGTGCCATCTGTGTGCAGCATTTTTCTTCCATGTCTGGTTTCATTCTATGTTTATCACCTTGTTGTACAGGTAAGCATACTGGTCAAGGCACATTGTCAGTAACCATCCAGAGCCACTACATGTGTGGCTGAGATGATACAGAGTACTCTAAATACATACCATTAACAACAACACAGAATTCACGACGTGCAACATAGTGTCACATTGCACATTGCAAACCGTTTCTGCTGCAGGTGCTGTTTTAGCTCAGTTCTATTAAAGACAGGATGGTTGGCTTCTAAGCAACATTACTGCTTTGTATTCCCCAGTTTGGCTGCCTGTGCATATGGAGTGGCCCAGGGTGGCCGACTGCTCACACTGCCTCCTCATTGGCTGCATACAGCCATGTTCCCCATTGCTGCTGCGTCCACACCCCCCATCCTTGGTTTGCCCAGGGTTAAGACTACCTTTTCCTGGATGGTAATTTGCACTGCGCAAAGTTACGCAAACACACTTTGTGCACCGCTAATGCACTGAATACAGCATAGCGCCTGTATTCATGTACACGCCGCCTCTCTTTGCACATTGCATACATTATACCTTTGCCTGGCACTAATGCAGTTTGCCCATGCTATTTGGCCTTTTGAATATAGGGGACCAAGGCAAACCAGGCACTAATGGTTTGCGCCCAACACAAAGTTTTGAATATCTGGTTCTTGGAGGCTATAAGGAAGGTGTCAGGAACACACTGTGTGATGAGATGGCAAAAATTTAATTTCCTGATTAAAAGAGCTTTTTTTCTGCTGGGCTTACTAAGCCATACTGCCATTTAAGAGGGAACTAAAAGCAGATTAGATATACAAGGCTGGAATACCTAATGAGCTGCAGATTGTTTGCCTTGTCCACGTCCAGACAGAATTCACCTGTGGGAACTACATGCTGGTGGACCAAAGTGTTAGACCTTAAGAAGCATCTAGTTATTCGTAATGATACTATGGAGGGGAGAACTTTATTGACCCTGTGCCAGAATGGGCCCTGAATGATGAGAAAAGGGAGACCGATGAAGAGGATGAGCTAGGCAGGGAAGACTCGTTACCTAGGGTTGTCAAGTAGGTCTACATCAGATTGGCAGTAAGAAGTCTTGGTCAGGTGGAAGGGGCAGGATCAGCCATCCCTGGTCCTCCAGAGCAGATATTCTCCTCTGGACAGTGAAATTCTGGAGTCTGGGCAGTCAGAGGGCAGGTCTTGTACTAGGCTAGCCCCACATCCTGGTGGGTGAGGGAGTGAACAAAGAAGGCAGACAGTAATGGTGGTGGATTCTGTTATTAGATTACCAGACTCAATTCTATGCAGTCAGGAGGGTGAGAATTGAGTGGTCTGTTGCCTCTTGGGTGAAAGGGTCGAGGATCATACACCTCAGATGGGTAGACTTCTAGAGGAGACAGTGGACCAGCCAGTAGTTGTTATTCATGCCAGCATAAACAAACGTAGAAACATGTAGGCCAGATAACTATGCCCTCCCATGTGGCTTCAGCTGCACTATCATTCAGCTTCAGCAAGGTGGCAGAAGGGAAGTGGAACACATTGGGCCCACCACCCTGGGCCCACCCACCCTGGGCCCACTCCACCCGGCCCACCCACCCCTAACAAGGAGAACTGTCTGGATGCTTACTTTTCTTTTTCTTGCCTGCTCTCAACAAGCTGAGCTCACTCTCAGACATGGGCCACTGGCACCACCAGCGACAGTACTACCTCAGCTTATCTTCCCAGCTTTTGAGATGTGATTTAAAACCCATCTATGAGGAACAGGTTGGCGGCAGTTGCAGATTTCATCATGGACTCTTCAGTCAATCTAATGTATATCACAAAAACTTGGCTGGGTTACGATGCCCCACCCCAAGATGGGGGTATCAATGGCAGGCAGATATTCCATGGTAAATTGCCCATGGCAGGGGTGCGGGGGAGGACTGGCCATCTAATTTGGACCTATTTTGAAGTTCATAACATATCCAGTGAGGGAAACTGGGTTGTCTGAATTGTGTGGCAGTAAAGACTGAAATGGGAATGGAACAAGATGCTTTTCAAGTACCATTCTGAAGGACTTGAGAATGAATTAGACTTCATTGCCTGTCAGACATTAGAGTCCCCAGTTGATTGATTTGGGGGACATCAATGCCTGGACCAATGAAGAACCCTCTAGTTTCAGTCAATAATTCCTTCACTAATTTAATTTGATGTGTCTCACTCTAGTTGTTGCATCTTTGACTCATCAATGGAGCCGCATCTTGGACCTAGGTTTCCCAGTGGGACTTGATATCTTTGACATCCAGGTTGATCCAATCACTTGGTTGGATCATCATGTTGTGCGTTTTTATTTCTGGGCCCCCCTAAACAAAATCACTCCCTCTGTGGAGATGATCCGATACATACTAAAAGAAATGTTGAGCCAGATAAGTCTAAGGAGGTATTGGACCACTTGACCATGTTACTGGTTTGGGAACTGGGAGGTAGGAGAGCCATATGGTTATAATATGATTCTCATGACTGCTCTTTACTCACTGCCCCTATTGTGTATGCCTAAGGATCTCCAATCAAAGCTCTCCTTGGTATAATGAGGAGCTAAGGCAGTTGAAGGCCAAACATTGGAATGATCTTGGAGAAGATCAGGATTGACTGTATGGTGGATAATCTAATCCTGAGGACTCACTATAAAAAGATACTGGGGGCTGTCACCCTATGGAAAGGCAAGTTTCCTGCCACAGGTGATTGCTTCAGGGAAGAACTGGTAAGCTGTCTGTTCCGCACTCTGGACAGACTATTACATCTAGACTGTTTGGAGACAGACTATTACAGCTAGGCTGCCCAGGGGCATCCTTTTAGGGATGAACGGGCGGACAGGTCCCCCACAACATTTGATCATTGCAGTCTTGAATAATTTACTGTAAAATCCTCTTATGGTTGTGTACCCCCCAACTATTACACCAAAGTTACTCCACTGAGGCTGCCTGCAGCTGATGGAGTGTTTTTTACAGAAAAGTGTGAGAAGTCTGCCTATTTTTTCCTTGCTAGGATGTCCTCTGTTAGATGCAAGATCTTTCTCACTCGGCTGTCAGACCACAGCATAATCCGGTCAGTGCTGGCAGAGGCATTGTGTTTGTCTGAAGTGAGTTTCACTCTATGCTGGTTGCAGAGGTGATTCCAGTGGTTTCTAGGCTTGGCCCCACCATCTATATTCTGGTCCTATCTGACTGTTGGTAGACTGACCAGAACTCTTTGGGCCAGTATTTGTGGGGATAGTCAGGTGTTCCTTGAGGGTGTCTTCCCAATGACCCTGAAGAAGGCTGTAGTGAAGCCCCTCATTAATGAACTATCTTTGGACCTTGACATTCCTTCCAGCTACAAATCTGTCTCTAACCTGTATTACAGAAGGTGACTGACGAGGTAGTGGGGACACAACTTTATTTTATTGAATGAATATTTCTGTTCAGTTCACTGTAGAAGGAGAGGGTCAGGGACCACAGTTAAGAAACAGGTGCATAGGAAGGGAAGATGTAGATGTCAGTCATTTTATAGAAGCGAGTTTCCTGAGGGAGCTCACAAAGCTAAAGGTGGACAAGACAATGGGACCTGATGGCATTCATCCTAGCTTACTAAAGGAACTAAGGATAGAGCTAGCAGCACCATTGGCAGCCCTGTTCAGTGAGTCCCTCAATACTGGAGTGGTCCTGCAGGACTGGCGAAGGGCACATGTAGTGTCTCTGCACAACAGTTGGAGCAGGGAGGAGGCAGGAGACTACAGGCACCTCAGTGGCAGGTAAGATTATGGAAGGATTCCTTAAGGAAAGAATTGTAGACCACTTGAAAGCCAACAGAGCAGAAGATCCTAGGCAGCATGGGTTCACAGTAGGAAGGTCATGTCAAACAAATCTGATAGTTTTTTTTGACTGGGTAACAAAGGTTGTGGACCAGGGGGAGCTGTGGATGTTGCCTACCATGATTTCAGCAAGGCCTTTGACACCATACCAGATAGAAGGCTGATGAACAAGCTGGCCAGCCCGGGGTTGGGATAAAAGGTAGTGAACTGGGTATGGAACTGGCTGAAGGATAGGAAGCAGAGGGTGGTGATAAATGGAATTCAATCCAAGGAAAGAGAGTTGACAAGTGGGGTACCTCAGGGATCGGTTCTGGGGCCTGTCCTTTTCAATGTGTTCATTAACAACATTGCAGAAGGGCTGGTAGGAAAGGATTGCCTATTTGCAGATGACACCAAGATATGCAATAGTGTACACACACCAGATGGGGTAGATAATAGGAGGGACCTGGAAGAGCTGACAGAGTGGTCCAAAGTGTGGCAGCTGAAGTTCAATGCAAAGTAATGCAAAATCATGCACTTGGGGTGAAAAAATCCTGCGGAAAGCTACAGGATGGGGAGATCTGCTAGCAGCCACCAGGGAAGAAAGAGGCTTGGGGATTATCATCAAAGATGACCTTAAAGTGGCCAGACAATGTACAAAGGCTGTAGGAAAAGCCAGTGGCATTTTGGGGTGCATATGTAGGGGCATCAGGAGCAGGAGAAGGGAGGTGGTGACGCCACTGTACAAAACACTGGGGAGGCCTCATCTGGAGTATGGTGTACAGTTCTGGAGGCTGCATCTTTGTAAGGATATTGACAGGGTGGAAGCAATCCAAAGAAGGGCAACTAAGATGGCACAGGGCACGCACCAGAAGACATATGAGGAGAGATTGAAGGACCTTAAAATGTATGCACAGGAAGAGAGGAGATAATGCGGTGACATGATTGAGACCTTCAAGTATCTTAAAGGCATAAATAAGGTGAAGGTGGGGGACATGTTTCAGTATAGGAGAGAGGCAAGAACAAGAGGACACAACATGAGATTGGAAGGGGGAAGACTGAGGGGAAACATGAGGAAGTTCTTCACTGAAAGGGTGGTGGACACCTGGAATAGCCTGCTACAGAAGGTGGTGGAGGCATGCACAGTGGGGGGATTCACACATGTATAGGATAGACATAAAGGAACACTAGATATGGGAAGGGGGGAGCTAGACTGATGACCACACAGGGTCAACATCAGTTATGCAGGTAGGGAAAATGGACAGACTGGATGGGCTTAGCGGTTCTTATCTGCACGCAATCTTCTGTTTCTATGAGGCACTTTTAGGGACTCAGTACCATTTTTTTTGCCTCCTTCCACGCTCCCCGACCAGCCACTACTTCGGGTCACCTAGAACCCCCCGCCAGCACTCTGTCTTCATCACCAGCCACCACCCCACATTACAACTCCCTGGGTAACCCAACTTATCCCTTCATCGGACGGGTCCCCCTCCCCAGAGGGGAAGGCGCCAGTGGGGCCAGCGCTACTTACTTGGTCTGGGTGCTGCTGAGGTGGTCCGGGCTGTCCAGGGCTTCATGGCAGCAGGGAGCTGGAAAATATTATCTGGCCTGCCAGGGAGTCATTTTCCTGTTTTTCCTTTGGGGAGCGCGGCATTCAAGACATTAAGGCAAGAGCTGACATCTGCTACTCCCCCAACGCAACCTGACCCAACGTGCTGCCATGTCTCTAGCCTACACCAGAGGTTGGCAGACACCAAGCCATGGACCCCCCCCTCTTGTGAGATGGTGAGCCGTCATGGGATGCTCAAGCCATCATCCCACTGGCAGCCGTCCGACACCTGGGTCTGTTCCCGAACCCGGGTCGTTGGTATCGCAAGTGGAAATCCAACTGCTGTGCTGGTGGGCCTCCAGTACCATTTTTAAGATGGTTTGAGTCCTTCCTGTCCAGCAGGGTGCAGCAGGTAGCACAGGGGAAATTGCTCCTTGTGTCCTGTTGCCCTTGACTGGGTTCTCCCTGAGTTCATCACTATCTCCCATGCTTCGTGTAGTGCATATGCTGCCTCAAGGAGAGGTCATTTGATGGCATAACTTGGGTTTGCATTGTTGTGCTGATGGTATCCAATTATATCTGCCATTTGTCCCTGGGGAGGTGAGTACTGTCAATGTGCCGAACAGCTGCTTGGCTCATATCACTGATTGAATGGCCTGCCACTGGCTGAGACTCAGCGCAGGCAAGATGGAGGTGTTGGTTGGCACAGGTTTGCAGACGGAAGCAGGGATGGGAGGGGAAATGGTGGAGTTAAAAATGAGCACCCCCTCACACATGGCTGCAAGTAGGGTGTAAAATCTGAGGAGGTCATTATGGATAGCAGCTTGATATTAGAACATCAGTTGTCACCAGCCCAGTACATGGAAGGCAGATGCACTGTGCATCTTGCTTCCTGCCACACTGGTGACCCATCTTCAGGAGCAGACTCGGGTCATCGGGGGTCGGCTGGGGAGGGAGAGCTTCTTGGGGGCTGCTCTCCTCTCCCGGGGAGGCTGAGTTGTTGTTCCCACTGGATGATTGCCACCAGGTGAAAGCCTGGTGGTAGTGCAGGTCTGGGACAACAATGACGGAAGGGTGCTAAGGAACTCCACAGCATGTGCGCACCTCCTTGTGTGCAGGCTGACGTGCATGCCCAGCAATGGGGAGGGAAGAGGGAGAAAACAGAAAAGAGGTGCTAGCAGACTTCATGAAGTCCTGGCCATGCTCCTGACTATGGTGCCACCCTGGGCTATCTGGATTATTCACCAGGGAGAGAGGATGGCCTTCCCCTTCCTGGCCCCATCACGGGGATTCCATGGGGGAATTTGCTTGGAGGTGGAGTCAGAGCAGAGGAATGCACGGTCTTGGGTGGAATCAAACGCTATCAAGTGAGAGAGCTGAAGATCTGCCTGCTATCCTCCCACCAGAGAAAAGAAAGATGGAAAAAACAAAACAAAACAGAATATCAGCTGTGAACTGTTGTCCGCAGAGTGGCATTTTTCACCTTAGAAGCATTGCCTGGATCAAACACTATTTGGTGACTGCAGACCTGCAGATGCTAGTATATGCATGTGTCACATCAAAACTGTATTATAGTGGCACTCTATGCCTTACAGTATCAGGAGGTATGATGCCCCAAGTGTAACTAGTGTAGGATAGAAACATAGAAACATAGCAGTTGACGGCAGATAAGGACCGCAAGGCCCATCCAGTCTGCCCATTTCTTTTTCTACCTTATAAATGTGCCATCGGCCTTTGCTATGTCAGTGACCTATCTATTCATAGTCATTTGTATTGCTCCCTTATGCCTATCCCATGCCTGTTTGAAGCCCTGCACTGTATTCATAGCTACTACTTTGTGGTAAGCCATTCCATGCATCTACCACTTTTCTGTGAAAAAGAATTTCCTCACATTCCCCTTAATCGGCCTCCCTAATCTCATGCTGTGTCCTCTTGTCCTGCTATTTTCTTATATTTAAACATGTTAGACTCTTTCACCTTGTTTATGCCCTTAAGGTGTTTAAATGTCTCGATCATATCACCTCTCTCCCTCCTTTGCTCAAGGGTATACATATTGAGCTCCGTTAATCTGTCCTCATATGTCTTCTGATGCAGTCCCTGCACCATTTTGGTTGCCCTTCTCTGGACTGCCTCAATTTGGTTAATGTCCTTGTGAAGGTGTGGCCTCAATACTGCATGCAGTACTCAGATGGGGCCCTAACCAATGTCTTGTACAGAGGGATTATTACCTCCTCTTACGACTTGTGATACCCCTACTAATACACCCTAACACCCTCTAGCCTTACTCTACTGCTTTAGAGGTCTGTTTGATGATTTCAGGTCATCAGTGATGATGATGCCCAAGTCTCTTTCTTCCTTTGTGACTGCTAGCAACTCCCTCCCAGCCTATAAGTGGCTCAGGGTTTCTCTTCCTATGTGCATGATTTTGCATCTTGCATTAAATCCCAGTTGCCACTCTTCTGACCATTCTGCTAGTTTATCCAGATCTCTTCTCATTCTGCCCACCCCATCTGGATCATCTACTCTGTTGCAGATCTTGGTGTCATCTGCAAACAGACAAGCCTTACCTCTAGTCCATCTGCTAGGTCACTAATGAAGATGTTGAATAGGACTGGCCCCAGGACTGATCCCTGAGGTACCCCACTTGTGACTTGCATCTCTTCTGACTGTATACCATTTACCACCACTCTCTGTTTTCTGCCAGTCAACCAGTTTGCCACCCAGTTGACCAACTTCGACCCAACTCGAGCCTACTCTTAGCTTATTTATCAATCTTCTATGTGGAACAGTGTCAAAAGCTTTGCTGAAGTCAAGGTAGGCGACATCAACTGCTCCCCTTGGTCCACCACTCTGGTTACCCAGTCAAAGAAATCTATGAGATTAGTTTGACAGGACCTTCCTTTGTAAACCCATGCTGTCTTGGATCCTGTGCCCCTATGGATTCCAGGTGTTGCACTATCCTTTCCTTAAGGAGTGCCTCCATAATCTTGCCCACTACTGAGGTAAGACTGACTGGTCTGTAGTTCCCCGCCTCCTCCCTGCTACCACTCTTGTGGAGCGGGATCACATGAGCCCTTCTCCAGTCTTCTGGGACCTCTTCTGTGCTCAGAGACTCACTAAACAATTCTGCTAATGGCTCTGCTAGTTCCTCCTTTAGCTTCTTAAGTACCCTGGGATGTATGCCATCAGGTCCCATTGCCTTATCCACCCTGAGCTTAGCAAGCTCTTGTAGGACCCTTTCTTTTGTGAAGGGAGTAGTGCTCACCTCCCTCCCCCCTGTGTCCATGATGCTGAGCTGTGGGCCCTGCCCTACCTTCTCTTCAGTAAATACTGAGCAAAAGTATCTATTTAGGATAGATGCCTTTACAGGGTCCTCCTCCTCACATGCTCCCTTTTCTCCATTAAGCTTAGCACTACCCCTCTGGACTTTCTCCTTTCACTAATGTATCTATAGAAAGTCTTGTCACCTTCTTTTACTGTTTGTGCTAGTGTTTCCTCAGTTTGGGACTTTGCCTGCCTTACTGCCTTACCTGCTTCCCTTAGGGCAGTTTGTATGCCCCCTATCTTCATCCCGCTGTGTTCCTTATATTTTCTGAAGGCCAGCCTTTTGGCTCTGACCTTTTCTGCTACTGTATTTGAGAACCAAAGTGGTTTCCTTCTTCTTTTGCACTTCCTTTTCTGTCTAACACAATGGGATGTTGCTTCAAGTATTGTATCCTTAATGCTTGCCCACTTTGCCTGTACCTCCTCACCTGTGTTTCTTTTTGCCAGGGCTAGCTTAACTCTGTTGGCCATCTTATCAAAGTCAGCTCCTCTGAAGTCCCATATTTTGCTTGGAATGGGATGATTTAGATGTAGTAGCCAAATTGAACCATACCATGTGATGGTCACTGGCCCCCAGGTGACCTTCTACCTGAGATCTGTGATCCCTTCTTTGTTAGTCAGTACTAGATCTAGGATAGCCCTGTCTCTTGTGGGTTGCTGTACCAGTTGTTTGAGGCCCTCCCCTGCAGGGAATCCACTATGAGTCTAGTTCTGGCAGATGTTCCTGCTGGTATTGACCAATCTGTATCTGGCATGTTGAAGTCTCCCATTATCAGAACCTCCCTTTAGCTGTCATGTTTGTATATCTTCTAACAGTAATGTGTCTATGTCCTCCCTCTGGTCTGGGGCCTGTAGACAACCCCAGTTCTTATGGCTGTCCCATTTCCTGTTTCCAGGGTGACCCACAGTTCTTCTGGCTCCTTATGTGTATTCTGAATTTCTGTAGCTTTGATATTTTCATTAACATACAGGCCACTCCCCCCTTTTGCACCTCGGTCTCTTCTGAACAATACATAGCCAGGTACTGAAGTCTCCCAGTGTGGTTACTGGTAAACCACGTCTCACTAATTGCTACTATGTCCAGTTTAGCCTCTGACATTATTGCCTGCAGGTCTGGGATCTTATTTCCCAGGCTGTGAGCATTTGTGTACATGATTTTCCATTGGCCAGATTTTGGTGTGTTAGTTGTTGGGTGAGGTTTGGCATTACCCCTGTGCATCGTATGGGGAGACAAACCTTTTTTCTTACCTGGTGATGCAAATGAATGGCAAACACACTGAATTCCAGTTTGACCACTAGCTGAGGGGGGAGGGGTGTTCTTCCCATTCAACGTATGGGGTGCTGCACCCCTCTCCCCATTTGCTAGTTTAAATATTCTGCAAAGACGTCAAACTTCTGCCCCAATGCACTGACTCCCTCTTTAGTCAGATGCAGTCCATCAAATTTAAAGAACTTTCGGCTCCCAGAACTGTTGCCAGTTCCCTACAAATCTTGTCCTTTTCCTGGCACCAGTCCTTGAGCCATGTGTTTAGCTCCCTATCTCCCTTCTCTGACCTTCCGTCCATCTGCTCCCTTCTCCCAGACTGGCAGGATCTCAGAGAAGGAGATGCCGGACGAAATAGATGATAGTTTGTCACCCAGCCTAGTCAGGTGTTCCTTGGTCTCCACAACTGACCGGCTGGCGAGATCATTAGTCCCTATGTGTACTAGGACATCAATGTTTTCTCCTGCTTTGTGAACAATTTTAGCAATGCGGTCAGTGTCTCTCCATGCTGATGTACCTGGGAGACATCTGACCATCACCCCTGGCTGGAGATGGGTATCAACTCCCTGAATCATGGAGTCACCTATGATCAGAAGTTTTTGGATTTCCTTTGTGCTTGTTTAGTTTTGGTTCCTGATTTGGTGAGTATTGTTGTGCTAGCTCCTGTGCCGCAGTGTCCTGTCTGCAGTGTCTTCTGCCTCTTTATTTGATTTCAGAGATAGAGGCAGATACCTGTTTGTAGTGTTTATATGGTTTTGGAGGTAATGTGTTGAGAGCAGAGGTGATGGGGCACCTGATTTGCTCCCTCCTAACCACCTGCCAACCTCCTGGACCAACTACCCTCTCGGTTGAGGTTTTTCTGTTGGATGCTGGGGAAATGGCGGGTGGTTCTTATAATGTATTTCCTCTTCAATATGAAATTTGAGGCGGCAATCTCTGCCCATGCTGCCCGGAGCTGAGACCTAAGATCTCCAAAGGCTCAGCATGTAGGACAGTGTCCTAAATCCTGTAAGAATGTCCTTCTGAAAATTGTTCCACAGTACCTGCAGTTAATGAAATCCATTCCAAATAAGTTGCTGGGTTTGTAACCTAGTCAGAGTAATTAGAAGGAAAAAAATGCAAGTAATGGTTTAATTGTGCTTTGTTTAACTTGTTATAAAGTTAAATTACTAGTGCCCTGTAAATGAGATCACCTTGTGGAGGCCCCACTGATCCACCCTTCCTGCTCTGCCACAGGAAATGTCACAACTGTGGTACCCTATAAATGGAGTGTAGCGTGGGTGGTTGGGGATGGGGTGGGTGGCTGGGCCCTTCCCTGCCTAAAAGAAGAACCACGGACAAAGAACAAGGAGGTAAGAGCAGAAACAATCAGTCAACAACAAATGCAGTAACCCTGAAAGCTTAACCTAATGTTAGATAAAACTGTAAAACCTGTAAAGCACCACCTGTAATAATTTCAGAGAAGATATACCCTGTAAGAAACACTTTGCTCCAGAGAAAATAAAGCAGTAACAGAAGATATACCTTGCAAAAGACAATTTGAATCAGAAGATTACAGCAGTAATCTGTTAGCACACACCTGTAGGCACACCTTGTAATAATGCAGAAGAAGGTATACCAGCAACAACAATTTGAATCAGAGAAAAATAAGCAATGAAATGTTAGCAACAAACAGTAGCAATCCCTGTGAGTAAAAAATAAAAACACCACCACACAGTAAATCTGCTTAGCCAAACTAAGTCTTAATCCTTCTCCCTTGCTCTGGTAAGTTTCTCTACTCTGCCTTTCAAGCAGTCTTAGAAGGAAAGAGCTCAGGTGAAGCTAGGTGCCTTGGCCAGCAAACCAAGTCTTCTACCTCCAAGATATCAACTAACCTGACTTTTTAACCCTTCTTTCTGTTGGAAATTACTGACAGTTTGCCAGCTCCACCCCACATACACACCTAATCCTTTGGAAGAGCTGTGGAGGAAAAGCAATTAGCTCCTTCAATGTGAGGGAGACTGAAACACCTCTGAGACAACAAACCTTTTCAACAAACAAGAATAAAATAAAACACAGTGTCAAACAGTAATTTTGCTTAGCCCAATGATAAAAAAGTCACAAAAATGTAAGCTCCACCTGTAATACAGTAATTTCAGAGAAGATATACCCTGTAAGAAACACTTTGCTCCAGAGAAAAATAAAGCAGTAACAGAAGATATACCTTGCAAAAGACAATTTGAATCAGAAGATTACAGCAGTAATCTGTTAGCACACACCTGTAGGCACACCTTGTAATAATGCAGAAGAAGGTATACCAGCAACAACAATTTGAATCTGAGAAAAATAAAGCAATGAAATGTTAGCAACAAACAGTAGCAATCCCTGTGAGTAAAAATTAAAAACACCACCACACAGTAAATCTGCTTAGCCAAACTAAGTCTTAATCCTTCTCCCTTGCTCTGGTAAGTTTCTCTACTCTGCCTTTCAAGCAGTCTTAGAAGGAAAGAGCTCAGGTGAAGCTAGGTGCCTTGGCCAGCAAACCAAGTCTTCTACTGGATGCCGGAAGTATATTGCTATCTGGAGTCCCTTCCTCTGACCACGTCTCCCTCATTTTGCGGATGTTGCACTGGCTGTCAGTGAGGTGGTGCATTAGATTCAAGACAGGTTTAATATATAAAGCCCCAGACAATCTGCACCCTCACAGGGCTCTTGTCTCCTGATGCTCCTGATCACCCTCTCCCCTCCACCGAGGCAGTTCTGTTGGCAATGCCCTACTCTCAGCTAAAACAACCAAGAGTTCTGGCCTTTTTGATGGTGACTTCAGTTTGGGGGAATTCCCTATCTTAATCATTTTATTTATTTCATTTCACTTTTCCTGACAAACATTCATTTGTTGGTTTGTCTGGGGTGATAGGAAATATTAACTCCACTGCTGATAACATTTAGTGCTGTATTTATCTGGATACTGCTGATAGTGTTGTGGCTCATTTAGATGTATTACTGCTAGTTTATATTGCTGTGTAAGGCCCCCTATGCCTGTGAGACAGGACATCAATGAATAAGCTACTTATTTATTTATTTATTTATTTACTTACTTACTTACTTACTCACTTACATCCACTCTAATTAGGCTGGACTCCTTCCAATCCTGTTACTTTGCTCGACTGCCCTTTTTGCACTCATCACTTTTCCCTCTATTTCTCACCCTCTCTCTTCCCTCCCTGGGGGCTGGCACCTCTCTTATAATGTATCTCTCATCTGTACATTCCAGTTTGGCTCCCTCCTTTCCTATCTTAGATCCCTCCTGTCCTGTATATCCCCCCTTCCCCCTACCCCCACTGCACTTCCGATGCTCTTTCTCATTACCCCATGCTCAGACTGTGGCAGGGCAGTCTGCCTGTTGTGTGCAAGATTATCTAGTTTGGACCCACCGAGATTTGTCCCACATTTTAGATGGGAACCAAGTATTTAGTTTTTGTTAACCAGGTAGGATCTCTAAGCAAACCGTGCCTATTTTCAGGCACGGTCCAGGAGAGTTACATAACAAATTCAATAAAAGGTAAAATTACACATATCGGAAAACATCGATACTTCTGGAGGCAAGAGCCATCCTCTTGGGATTCTTCAGTGTACTGCCCTTACGATCTTGTCCAAGTGCCAAGTCAGCCCCAGAGTAACTATTCGTGAGCTCAGATCATCTCCTACAGTTCCCCGGTCCCAAACAGTGAGGGGCGTTGTTCCATCTGACACAGCAGTTGTTTTGATCCTCTGTTCCTCTTATGCAAAGGGTTCCTCTTTTTTTGGTGCCCAGAGTTCCTTCTCTGACACACAGACAGGGTGATAATCCAAACTGCAAAGAGGAAATGTCAAAAGAGAATTCCGTGCAATTCACCTCTCTGTGGTTTAATATTGCACAAACCTTGCACTCTGTTTAGAGTTTCTATCATTGTTAACCCCTCACTTTCCAGCAACCACTGGAATAAAGGAAAGGGATTTCATCAAAAACTGTTTTCAAACTGGTTAGCAGATGGCTAGACCTGCCCTTTTCACAGCAACTAGTATACATGAAATTCACATAAATACAACATTAAATCAAATGACATCATTAGACAAAGCAAGAATATTCAGACCAATCATATAACCAAATAAATGATACAGAACTGGGTTTTATATAGCTCTTTTCACACAATATAAACTGCATTTCAAACACTTTATGATGCTGGTGAGGGTGGGAGGGTGGGTAGAATTTTCACACTGTTAGATGCACTGGGAGAGTCAAACAGCCAGAGCTGAGTCAGCTAGGTAGCGCTGCCACTCTCAATGCTGGTGACCCAAGTTCAGAAATGGACTCATGTCACTAGAGATTATAAATGAGGGAGGAGGATCCAAAGTCCTGAGAACAACTCTCCTCCCCTGGTGGTGGGGGACACGGCGTCTCATTATGTGACTGCCACCTAGTGGAGGTGGCAGTGCAATGGAAAGACACTGAAGGGGAGAGAAGCATCGCTCAATGATGGAACACATGCCTGTCACTGCACACAGGGACAAAAATGGAGGGGAAATCCCTGGTCTGCTAAGATGACTCCAGTACCCCTTCCCAGGGTCAGGCGTGACCAACAGGGCAGGCCACCCACCACTTTGTGGTTCTCAGTATGCAGTGGATAACTAGTAAGTCCTTTAGAAAGTCACTGACAGGGTTGGGGGGTGCCGTAGGGTGAGCTGGGGGTGTGAGAAAAGGCTTGAGTTAAAAAAAGCACAGGGACTAGGGCAAGATTACAGAGAGGTTAAGGGAAGGAATTTTGTTTTATATGGTGCCCTATCCTGAGAGCCTCTTACAACTGTTGGTCAAACACCAATTCGCCAACTACAACATAAGCATAAATTAAATTGTTTTTATTTTATTTAGTTAATACATTTTACCAGGAAAGTGGACTGGATCAAATATCAATTTACAGCCACACCTGGGGATGAGGGAACACAGTAGGTGAACAATACAAAGACAGGTCACAAACAGGCAATGAACCACCACTAGTGTCAATATAGTACGATATTTACAAATTTCTGTGCATTATGTAAGTATGTGTACATTAATAAATAACATTAAAATGATATCAAAACACTGAGACAGATGCATAATGAGTCACACTTTATTTTAAATGTCCCCCTTTTCTTCTTTTTCCTCTCCCTGTCCTATAACACTGTCTTCATGGTAACCCTTTCTAATGCCATTTGTCCTCTGACTGTTCATTACAATCCAAGCCAAACATTACATCTATTATATAGCCCTTAACAGCTGAATCCAGAAGCAGCAGTTTTGGCTCTGACCAGAGTTTTTTCTAAAAGAAAGAAACAGGGTCAAACAGAGTCAAAGCACACTGAGTGTGTCACAAACAGTGACAGTCAGTCCTCGCCAAATCAAATACAGAGAGAGAGAGAGAGAGAGAGAGAGCAAAGCACAGTGAGAGACTGATGACAGGGGCAACCGTTCACTACAGTTACTTGCACATTCTTGCAGCTGGGGCATCGCCAAGGGATGAAGATCCCGAGCAGACAACAGAAAAGTTGGAGCTAAAAGGGATAGTCAAGAAGGCGAACGGTGAAGAAGGACCTGGTGGTGGGTACTAATGAGAAGTCACAAAGACACATGAATTTTGGCAGGTGAGAGCACCATGGTCCTAAGCAGCCCCATTACAGATCCTTTTAGCCAGTCTAGACTGCTGCTGGTTGGCCCTACAGTGGTCAGACAGGTTTTAACTTAATTGTGTTTGAGGGTTGGAGTTAGTGGACAGTCTGGGATGCCTGACAGTCACCCTAGGGTGTTCGAGAGGAAATTGTGTAATGTTGAAATCTGAATGCAGTGGCCATGAGGGAAGTCCAGTGGTTGCTCATGAGATCCAAGGTTGGGTAGGGGTCAGAGGTTTCTTAGGATTATTGCTAGGGACCAGAACTTGCAAGCAGATTTTGTCTTCTGGGAGAATCAGTTTCGCGGGTGTCCAGATTCAGCAGCTCCAGTGATGTTCAGCTTCAGCAGCTCCAGTGGTGTCTAGCCAGCAGCTTTAGTGGCATCCAGCTTCAGCAGCTCCAGTGGTGTCTAGCCAGCAGCTTTAGTGGCATCCAGCTTCAGCAGCTCCAGTGGTGTATAGCCAGCAGCTTTAGTGGCATCCAGCTTCAGCAGCTCCAGTGGTGTCTAGCCAGCAGCTTTAGTGGCATCCAGCTTCAGCAGCTCCGGTGGTGTCTAGCCAGCAGCTTTAGTGGCATCCAGCTTCAGCAGCTCCAGCAATGAACCACCAGCAGCTCCAGTGCTGTTCAGCTGCTGGTAGCCCATGATATGGGCGACTCCAAAACAGCAAGCCTGAAAATAGCGACAGCAATTCAGTCTACAGAAATGGAGAGGGTACATGGAGCTTGCCGAAATAGTGACAAATGCTTTTCTGCCTTCCTGAGGTGCTACAATCTTATAGTTTGGTTATTTTAGTAAGGGAGGTTCAGGGGCCAAAGCCAAAGCCCTCCCGCAGAAAAGGATTTGTAACTGTTTCGGTGATCGCCGACATGTACCCTCTCTGTTTCTGTAGTCACTGAACTGCAGTCACTGTTTTTGTGCTCACTCTTTTTGAGTCACCCATTTCACACAGAACCCGAGGTGCAGTAGCTCCAGTAGTGATCAGCTCCAGCTCCAGTGGTGATCAGCTCCAGCTCCAGTGTTCCAGTGGTTTCCAGTGAGAGCTTCAGTGACATACAGCTTCAGCAGCTCTAGCAGATCCCCAGTGTGCCCACTGACTTCATGCCAGACAGACTTCATAGAACCACGGATGTCCTACAGTTATGTACCCTCTCTCTTGGTTTTGACTATGGTTGGGGTGTTCGAGGATGGGTGGTGCCCCCAAATTAAGCAAGTAAGCAAGCCATTACCTTTCACTCTAGAGTATCCCCCATCTGTCTACCCTCATGGATATTGCCCTCAGGCTTAAGAAATAAGCATAGAGTTTAAGCGCCCCTTGCTGACAATAAGAGTGGCAGTTTCTCTTTACAGTACAGTAGCTCAGTTTTTCATGATTGTTATATGTATAACTTTGCTTAGAGTGATAAGAGTTTAAGGGACCTATTGTTTTAAATTGTAGTGTCAATTTCTCTTAAGCGTTACAGCAATTCTGTTTACATGCTAGTTATGCTATAGAAATTTTGCTTAGAGTACAAGTATACAGTTAAAGTGTTTTTACACTTGGCAAAACATTGCCTTAGCTTTACCTTTGTTCTCCTGTCCCTAAATAAACAGTTATTTATTGCATATTGGGTGTTAGCCACATTTTATGTTTTCCTGTATGGTGGCGGGTGGCCATGACTAGCTTAAGGACTAATAGTGTTCTGCTCCCCCTATGCCAGCACTGCACCTGTTAGGTTACACCCGTGTTACACCACTACCCTTCTACAACCCGGCTCCACCACCAGCTTTTCAGTTTTCTCTGGGTTCAGTCTCAGGCAACTTGATGACATCCAGCCACCTATTAAACAAAGCACATGGTGTTCTGGGTGCAAAAGGCATATAGAGCTGGGTATCATCTGCATAGTGGTGAATCCAAGTCTACACTGTCTAATGATCTTACCCAGGGGTACCATATACACTGTAAATAACATGGGTGAAAGGGCCAAGTCCTGGGAAATGCCACAGGGCAGAGCCATCATGAGCGAGGAAAACCTTCCCAACACAACCCTCTGTGTCCTGTCACTGAGACAGGACTTGAACCAGCAGATGAATTTGTCAGTGAGCCCTACTTAATCCCTGAACTGTTCCAATAACATTCCATGGTCCATGGTGTTGAACACGGAAGAGAGAGATCAAAGAGAATGAGAATTGATCATTCTTCTCTAATTCTTGCCATGAGCAGGTCATTATGCATCCTAACTAGTGCAGTTTCTGTGAAATGCCTAGACCTAGAGCCAGACTTTAGAAGTTTATAGACGTTAAAGGAAGTGAGACATGCCCGAGCTGCATCGCAAGTACCTTCTCAATAACCTTACCTAAAAAGGGCAGGTTGGAGATAGTTCGGTAATTCGTTAGGACATCCAGATCCAAAGATGTTTTTTTTTCAGAAGCAGTTTCACCAGGGCACTTTTCAGTGACACTGGGACTAATCCCTCTGACAAGGAGCACTGGACACTCTCAGTGAATACAGGGCCCAGCCGCCTTACACAGCTCACAAATAGACATGTTGAGCCTGGAAACAGATCACAAAATGTTTGACGCGGCTCTGAGATCACCTTTTTCACCTCATCCTGTATCACTGGTTGAAACTCTTCCCAAGACCACATGCATCTTAGACCTGCTGGCTCACTATTGCTAGGCTGTGAGAGCCCACTTGGTGAAATCCTGGCTGTAACAGAGGGCACCCTGTCTGAGAAGAACTGACTGAATTCCTTGCATTTCACTGGTGAAAAAGCTCTTATGGACTCCAGACAGGCCAGATGGAGAGGCCTGTAAACAGTCGAAAAAACTGGACCAATCAGTTCCTCCCAGCAACAATCTCCGTAGATAGGAGCACAGCCTATTTATGGGTGATTGCCCTTTGATACTCACCATAATGAGCCTTCAACATCAGTCTGTCCTTCTGGACCCTGGATCTCCTCCAACAATGCTCCAATTTCTGCCTCTTATTGTGTTGATTGTGCGCATGCACAAGAAACATGTTGCGTCAGCTTTCTCCACAAGCAGGTTGTGGAGGCATGGCACTGTTGTGCCCAATGCCCCCACAGCCTGCAAAGGCTTGTCCCCATCCCCCAATGCCGTGGCATGCTGCTGCTGACACTAGTTCAGCCAGCGTGCCACAACCTTCTAAAAAATCAGCCGCTGCAATCAGGGGCCGCCTCACCATTGCAGCTATCCATCATTGCAGGGCGGGATGTAGGATCCCTGATATTGTTTGTGAACATGGTGGCGGCTTGCCGCCGTATTCACAAACATTATTTAAACCCCCCGTGTTTATTTGCTGATGGGGGAGCCCACTCCCCGTCGGCATAATGTAAACCCCCCTCCTCCTACTTTTATTGTCTGTCGACGGGGTGCCCAATCCCCGTAGGCAGAAAGGAATCCCCTGCCCTTTGGTTGTTTGCTGATGGGGGTGCCCAATCCCCCATCGGCTACAGCTGCTCCCCCAAAGCAAGACTCCGGTGGCACACTGGGAGCCCACCCCAGCATGCCACATGCTCCTGTAAAGTGAAAAACGGTCCCGCGACGTGTTTTTGTTTTTTTTTTTACCTGAAAAAAGGAACGGTCTTTTGTAGTCTCCCTGCAACCTTCCCACAACTCGCATCCACCCACTGCGCACCATGCCTCCCCACACCACCCCCACCCCATACATTACCTCCGTAGTCCAGCATGATGATCTTCGGTGGACCGGGAACATGTCTGCACTCTTCAAAGCCGACTGTGAACTGAGGAAATTCCGGTAAGCTGTATAATGTAATAAATAGAGTTTTTTCAGCTTTAGTGCATATCTGGGACAGTTTTGGGAATTATTTCACCAAATTTTCAACATGAGGTTTTTGGGACCCCTCCTCATGAATTCTTGAGCTGTCATGGTGTTAATTGGGCCCAAAAGGTGGTTTTGCGGTCACTGTGCGGAATCACCCTTCAGGGCTGATTAACAAAACGACAGTGCCAGTGTTCATGAGGTGGGCTCTCAAAAAGCCTATTTTGCAAATTTGGTGGAAAAAATCCAAAAAATGATTGTTTTGCAAGCGTGCATTGCGCAGTTGCTACGTACGCTCGTAACTTCGTGAATTTACAATATGTTCACGCCAGATTTTCAAAATTGGCTTTTTGTCACACCTTCTTGTGAGCAGTACAGCTGTTATTGTTCACATCCTGACCGAAATGTGTTTTCGCACTTCCAGCACAGAATAACGCGGTCACTGTGGGAAATCAGTGTTCAGGATAGATTAAGAAAATAACAGTGCCAGTGTTCATGAGGTGGGCTCTCAAAAAGCCTATGTTGCAAATTTGGTGGAAAAATCCAAAATGACTGTTTTACTTGATCGTTGCGCCGGTTATCATACGTCGTAATCCACAAATTTATAATATTTTCACTTCAGATTTTCAACATTACCATTTTCCCAGACCTACTTATGAACAGTATAGCTGTCATTTTTCTCTTCCTGGCTGAAATGTATTTTCGCACTTCCGGCGCAGAATAGAGCGGTCGCTGTGGGAAATCACTGTTTGGGACAGATTAAGAAAATGACAATGATACTGTTCATCAGAAGAGGTCCTAAAATGCCTATGTTGAAAATTTGGTGATGATAGCCCATCCATTGACTGTGTTACAAGTGTGCGTTGAGCTGTTTCCACGCACCCTTGTAACTTCGCAAATTTGTAATACTGTCACGCTACATTTTCAACAGTGGCATTTTTTCACAACTCCTTATGAACACTACAGCTGTCATTTTTCACATCCTGGCTAAAATATGTTTTTGCACTCCTGCCGGACAATAGCATGGTCACTCTGGGAAATCAGTGTTTGGGACAGATTAAGATCGACCAAGTGAGAGGGGGGAGTGACTGAGCTCAACTGAGCTCTGTCGGGACTGCTGCAGATTTGTTTGTGGGAAGACAAAGGCCCCAACACAAGAGCCCAGTACAAAAGGGCAGCCTGCAGCACTTGGGGAAACAGAACGAGAGAGTGAGTGAGTGAGGGGGAGTGAGCGAACTCACCGAAGCGCTGTCAGGACTGCTGCGGCTTTGTTTGTGAGCAGAAAAAGGCATCAATACAGGCAGGGGCCCAGTACAAAAGGCCAGCCTACAGCGGTGGGAGAAACAGTACGAGCGAGTGAGACAAGGGGACTTAGTGAGCTCAACGGAGCTCTGTCAGGACTGCTGGGATTTCTTTGTGGGCAGAAAAAGGCGC
This sequence comes from Neoceratodus forsteri, assembly GCA_016271365.2. Taxonomy (NCBI): domain Eukaryota; kingdom Metazoa; phylum Chordata; order Ceratodontiformes; family Ceratodontidae; genus Neoceratodus; species Neoceratodus forsteri. The sequence goes on from JADMNL010000022.1 coordinate 90,693,856, forward strand.
CAATGCAGGCAGGAGCCCCATACAAAAAGGCAGCTTGCAGCGCCAGGACAAACAGAATGAGCGATGAGAAAGGGAGACTGAGCGACTTCAACAGAGCTCTGTCAGGACAGCTGTGGATTTCTTTATGGATAGACAAAGGTGCCAATGCAGCCAGGAGCCCCATATAAAAGCGCAGTCTGCGGCGCCAAGAGAAACAGAATGAGCGAGTGAAACAGCGGTAGTGAGTGAGCTCAACGGAGCTCTAGTGTGACTGCTGCAGATTTCTTTGTGGGCAGAAAAGGAGGCAATGCAGGCAGGAGCCAAGTACAAAAGGCCAGCTTGCAGCGCCGGTAGAAATGGAATGCGAGACTGACAGAAGGTGAGTGAACGAGCTCAGTGGAGCTGTGTCACGACTGCTTTAGATATCTTTCTGGCCAGAAAAAGCCACCAATGCAGGCAGGAGCCCAGTACAAAAGGGCAGCCTGCGGCGCCAGGAGACACAGAATGAGCGAGTGAGGGAGGGGGAGTCAGTGAGCTCAACGGGGCTTTGTTGGGACTGCTGCAGATTTGTTTGTGGGCAGAAAAAGGCAGCAATGCATGCAGGGTCCCAGTACAACAGAGCAGCCTGCTGTGGCAGGAAAACCAGAATGAGCGAGTGAGTGAGCTCAACAGAGCTGTTGTAACTGCTGCAAATTTCTTTGTGGGCATAAGAAGACAGCAATACAGGCAGTAGCCCAGTAGAAAAGGGCAGCCTGCAGTGCCGGCAGAACAGAATGGGTGAGTGAGAGAAGGGGAGTGAGCAAGCTCAACGGAGCTTTGTCGGGACTGCTGCAGATTTATTTGTGGGCAGAAAAAGGTGCCAACAGAGGCAGGAGCCCAGTACAGAAGGGCAGCCTGCAGCGCCAGGAGAACCAGAATGAGTGAGTGAGCCGGGGAGTGAGCAACCTCAATGGAGCTCTGTCGGGACAGCTGCGGATTTCTTTGTGGGTAGAAAAAGCCACCAACACAGGCAGGAGCCCAGTACAAAAGGGCAGCGCCAGGAGAAACAGAATGAGCGAGTGAGAGAGGGGAGTGAGCCACCTCAATGGAGCTCTGTCGGGACAGCTGCGGACTTCTTCCTCAGAAGAACAAGGTGCCAACACAGGCAGCAGCCCAGGACAAAACAGCAGCCTGCAGCACCGGGACAAACAGACTGAGCCAGTGACAGAGGGCCACTGAGCGAGCTGAACAGACCAACGCAATCAACATTCGGCATTGACAAATGCTTGTTTTTTAATAGTTCTGGCTAGATATGTTAAATTGGGACTGCTGTATTGGTTTTAAATAAAAAATAAACATTGGCTCTGATGGGAGTAGGTGTTTGTTTCATCTGGGAGACAGACGTCTTTTGTGAGGGGTATGGGTGTCTGTTTCCTCAGGGACATCAGCCTGAGTGATGAGGGGTTTAGGAGTCTTTTCCCTCAGGGACCCATATGTTGGAAGTGGTGCGTGTGGGCGCCTGTATCCTCACAGACACCAACCTTTGCAAAAAGGGTGGGGGTGTCTCTCTCTCTCAGTTACATCAACCTTTTCTGTGAGCGGCATGGATACCCATCTCCTCGTAGACAGCAGCCTTAGCTAGGAAGGTGGTTCATGCCTGCACTGTGCAGAAACACCAACATCAGTTGTGAGGTAATAAATGCCTGTCTCTGGCAGAGACTACAACCTCCATAGATAAAGTTCATACCTTGGACAAACAGTACAATATTCACACTCTCTTTATGTGAAATCACTCCAGCAGTTTAATTTAACAGGATTAAAAATACATTTTGTTTGAATGTCTCAATATTTATCACAGTGGCAGCTGTAGTTGCTCTGACAAGAGTATTTTTTTTTATTCTTGCTAGACATCTTTAATGTAGATGGTTCTATTGGTTAAAAAAAGATGTACTTGAGTTTGAACTTGAAGCATGGCGTTTTTACACTAGGAAATCACAAGCTACGCAAGCAGTCAGAAGTTCACATACAGAAGTGCTGCCTCTGCCCGTTTACTACATCAGACAAAATGATCTGAATCTCACTATCTTGAAATGTGGAAGAAGTGTTGTCTTTTTTGTTTAAAAAGTTACGGAATGTGGAATGTGACACTGGAATATTAGAAACACTGCGGTGTGCGGAACGTGAAGATCTCTTTGCTGTATAAGAGGTCTTCATGTATTGCAGCCTCTCCCATTCACTGCAATGGATTTTAAAACAAGACAGGGGACAGGATTTTCAAATGGCTTAGATTACTGCAAGCCACGGGTGTGCCGACGATATGGCGCAGGGGGCTTGTGGCGATCTAACGGGAATTTCTATCCTGTGCGGCAATTGCCACAGGTTAGACCAACTTTTTCTGGTCTAACTTGGGGCAATCCTGGGGGCCTTTTGTTATGGAGCTTGTGCCAGATATTTGGCACAAAGTTGCCGTAAACTGTGAAAACTGTTGCAACTGTGCTCAAGATTGTGGAATCAGGTGCAGTTGCGGTTATGAGACTGGCGCACTGCCAGAACCTAAGTATCATGTTGCAGGGCCTGGCACAAACTCTGCGCCATGCTTTGAAAATCCTGCCCATGATTTATAAAGCAGATACTGTTCCTGAATGTTGAGTCTCTCCCAGTGATCTTCAGAAATGCCGCTCAGCTGGTTGGCAGGCGGCATCATGCAGATAACGGGAGGCAGCCATTGTCTGATAGGCGCAGCTACTTCTTTTCAACTATACAAAGTTTCCACCCATCAACCAGAACAGCAGCGTCATGATCAGGCTCGGTGATTATTGGACTGGCATGGCCGAGCCCATTGCAACTTGAACTGCATTGGACCCAACAATAATACACCTTTGAAATCTGGCAGTATCACAGCAATATGTTTGCTTTGCACAAGCACAATCATGACCATAAAACGTGATTTAAATGTCTGTGAATGTGCAAGGGTTGAGCTGCTAATTTTGTGTCTGGAGATATATGGCTGTCTCCATTAGCAGGCTCCTCACCATTCACCTGCACATTGGTTGATAACAGCACTTTAATTAAAGGATGCCAGTTTAGGCAGTTACATTTTAGAATAGGGACCCAGTCAATGGGTGGTTAAGCATGGCATTTCGTGACTTGGTTTCATTCATGTTGGAGCTCAGACATGAACACCAAGAGACCCTCACTCCCCCTGGAGATAAAATAAGTAAGTAGGCAATTCAGGCAAAAAGAATATTATAATATTTGAAAGATTTGCTATGGGGAATGGGGAAGGGTGTGCACTGAATTCTCTGTATTTACTGTGTTCATGAATTAGTTGACAGGCAGCAGCTAAATATAGTACATCAAGGTAGAAAGTGCGAGCTGAGACTGGTTGTAAATAATTGATAACACCCCTTAGGGATCTTTGCCATTTTGATCGCCTAGCTAAATCAATGAAAACAATCTATGCATGGTTCCTGGAATCTGAACTGACTGGGGCACAGTTTACTAGTTATAACTTGTAAATCAACTGTCTGTGCATTTAAAGAGGAACTGTCAACTTTTTGTATTCATTATTTGGATCTGTGGGACCAGTGTGTTTGTTACAATCTACATGCCTTCAGTGGTCCCCAGTCTGCCTTATATGTTTCTTTTTTCTTGTTTTTAGTAAAATAAGTAGAATGAGACTTGGTCCAAGCTTATTGCCTGCTAGCTCATCTGAAGTTCTGCCAGCTGTTGCCTCTGTGTGTTCCTGATGACAACAGAAAGCGAGTCTATACAACAAGGCCCCAAAGTGCTGGTGAACTAGTGCATTCAAAAGTTATACATTTTCTAAACATCTTTAGATTTTTAAATGTCCTGAAAGCAGGCATTACACTGATAATAGCGATGTTAGCAGTACTGCTTAACAAGCATCATAACCCTTAAAATGAGAGATCCAAAAATTTAAACCATTACTCTGGGCATTTGCACCTGCACCAATGCTGGTGCGCATGTCCAGAGTTTTGGTCCCATTTTTCAGACTTTTCAGAAATCCTGTGTAGTCCAGTGATACTCCCTCCTGGTCCCATTATCCCTGATGTCTGATGGGCTCCCCCCTCAAGCAGTGGTGCAGCCAGAAAAATAACATTTCTAAGGCAGAATCCTTTGGTGCCTCATTGCTTCCCCAATCATGTAGGCGTGCCCATATTTGTTACCTGTAGCCCTTGTATATCCAACATTGTACATCAGAAACTGCATCATAAAACATTATATTTAATTTAAAAAGAGCACAACATTCATATTACAACACCAGTAGCAGTGGATATCAGACAGTTGGAGTAACCAAAATCAATACTCATGGAACAAAATGCCACCCCACTCTCCAATAAACTTGCAGGCCGTGGCTTACTTGGAGTATACATTTTTACACCCATGCTCCTGAGACCCGACCCCATCATAGCTGCTGGCATTTAGCATCTGCTCACCACCACAGCCAGCCACCATTTAACCCATGCCACAAGTACACTCTTGCTATATAAGTCAGAAAATTGATATTGTGCTCAGGCAAGTACTGTACTGACATTCTGACTTGTATAGCAAGAGTGTAGTTACAGGACAGGTTGGACAATAACTGGCAGCAGAGGTGAGCAGAGGGAAACTGCTGGCCACCATCTCCAGGCCAGGGCTGGGACTCAGGTAGGTCACAGGACAGAAGGGATGCCAGGATTGAAAGGCGGGATCCCTGGACCACTGGACCCCTGGTGATTTTGTATGCATAACAGGACTAGTTGAAGGGAAGGGTACCACTGCACTACCAGGGATTTTTTTTAATGGGACTGGGATCGGAGGAGGGTAACACTGGACTACCAGGGACTTTGCTTGAGAAATGGAAGTAGGTAAGGGAGGGTGGCCCAGTTGACTACCAGGGATTTTGGTGCATGCCAGCACTGGGATTGGGAAAGGGGACTGCTGTATGCCATGGATTGTGTTTCTTAGTACCAGGACTGTGTGTGTATATGGGTGTGTGTGTTTGGGGGGATGGGGGTTCCCTAATTTAACCCTTAGACTGCCAACAGAATTAGAATGTATAGGAATTCTGGACTGATGTATCAGTCCACAGCACAGCAAGGGTTAGAACATGCTTTCTCTCGGAGAGTTAACCGGTGCTGCAAAAACAACCTGTTAGCCCTCCGACAAAGATCCCAAGTTTCCAGTGTGTCCCCTATGCACGATGCAAGGCGCCTTTTGCATAAGCACCTGGTGTTAGTGCTCATGCGGTAACATCGTGTCATGCTGACCGTGTCTTGCAAATTATGCACTAACTGGATTTCGACCTTGCAACGCACAGTTAGTGTGACACAAACCATGTTAGCTTGGCACTTATTGTTTTAACATGCTGCCCAGGAAGAACAAAAGGGGAATGAGATTAAAATAAGACATGGAAGTAGGATGAGAAATCTGTACTGAAGTAATGACAAAGGGATATTACATGTCTATTCAAAAGCAAACTAAGTGTGTTGCAGTCCAGTCTGTTCATTTCAAACAGCTCAAAGCCTTAAGCTGGGCAATCCAAAATGCCTTACACTGGAAAAGAGCTTTTTGATTTCCAGCTTCAAGAGTTATGGGAGCTGAGCCCTGGCAGCTCCCCCCCCCCCAATCCCAACACTAGTTGCTCTCTGCACACACCCCGTAATTATAAACCCACATGTACAGTATAACTTAAAAATAAACTGGTTGGGGGGTCTGACAACGGCTCTTGAAGATTTTATTTGTCAATTGATCTTTTAAAAGACCATTTTAAAGAAGTAACAACAGAGGCCTGCAGTAGTAAAACACAGCAGGAGCCTACCATAAAACCAGCCGCAGCTGTTGGGCAATGCCAGTGTGCAAGGGCACTGGGAATGGACCAACAGCTGGCTTGTGTAATACGCTCACTATAGTAAGGTCACACTTCAGGAAAGGGAAGCTCCACAGGCAGAGCCCCTTGTTTTCTACAGCACTACAGGACTGATTAATGTGGCAGAGACCCCAGTTATCTGTGGCACTACAGCTCTGATTTCTGTGGTAGAGCCCTTAGTTCTCGGTGGCACTTCAGCCCTGATTTCTGCAGCAGCGCCCCAATTATCTGTGGCATGTTCATCCTGATTCCTGTGACAGAGCACCAAGTTCTTTGTGGCACTTCAGCCCTTATTTCTACAGCAGCGCCCCTAATTATCTGTGGCATGTTCATCCTGATTCCTGTGACAGAGTCCCAAGTTCTCTGTGGCACTTCAGCCCTGATTTCTGCAGCAGCACCCCTATTTATCTGTGGCATGTTCGTCCTGATTCCTGTGACAGAGCCCCAAGTTCTCTGTGACACTTCAGCCCTGATTTCTGCAGCAGCGCCCCTTGTTATCTGTGGCACATCAGTCCTGATTTCTGTGGCAGAACCCCAAGTTATCTGCAACATGTCAGTCCTGATTTCTGTGGCAGAGCCACTAATTCCCTGCAGCACTTCAGTCCTCATTTCTGATGCAACGTCCCTAGTTATCTGTGGCACGTCAGTCCTGATTTCTGCAGCAGAGTCCCTAGTTATCTACAACACTTTTGTTTTGATTTCTGTGGCAGAGCCCCTAATTATCTGCAGCATTTCTGTCTTGATTTCTGCAGCAGCACCCCTAGTTATCTAATCTGTGGCACTTCCGTCCTGATTTCTGCAGCAGCACTCCTAGTTATCTGTGGCACATCAGTCCTGATTTCTGCAGCAGAGTCCCTAGTTATCTGCAGCACTTCTGTCCTGATTTCTGTGGCAACACCTCTAGTTATCTGTGACTCTTCAGTCCTGATTTCTGTGGCAGAGCCCGTAGTTATCTGCAGCACTTCAGTCCTGGATTCTGCAGCAGTGCCCTTAGTTATCTGTGGCATTTCAGTCCTGATTTCTGTGTCAGAGCCCTTAGTCATTTGCGACTCTTCTGTCCTTATTTCTGTTGCAGAGCCCCTAGTTATCTGTGGCACTTTAGTCCTGTTTTCTGCAGCAGTGCCCCTAGTTATCTGCAGCACTTCAGTCCTGATTTCTGAGGCAGAGCCCCTAGTTATCTGCAGCACTTCAGTCCTGATTTCTGCAGCAGAACCCCTACTTATCTGCAGCACTTCAGGCCTAGTTTCTGTGGCAGAGCTCTTAGTTACCTGTGGCACTTCAGCCTTGATTTCTGTAGCAGTGCCCCTAGCTATCTGTGGTGCTGCAGTCCTGATTTCTGCAGCAGAGCCCCTAGTTATCTGTGGCACTTCAGTCCTGATTTCTGTGACAGAACCCATAGTTATCTGTGGCACTTTAGTCCTGATATCTGCAGCAGTGCCCCTAGTTGTCTGCCGCACTTCAGTCCCGATTTCAGCAGCAGTGCTACTAGTTATCTGTGGCGTTTCAGTCCTGAGGAACACATGGGACAACAGTGGCCTATATGCAGCAAACAAGTTGCACTTTGGTAGGGTGGGACAGGGGGCCTTGAAAGAAAAACTGGAGGAGTACACAGCTTCCAGAGGGATTTTAAACTAGGAAGGGGGGTGGCGAGTGTGCAGCTAGTATGCAGGGCCACCAGGTAGGGAGCAATATGAGCTAACCCCCCAAGACAGTAAGCCATGTAAGGAAGGGGAGCTAAGGGGGCAAATCAGGCAGGGGGAAGGGGCAAGGAGAAAGCGGAAGCTGGGTGGAGGGTAGTCTTCTTAAATGCGAGGAACCTGGGTAATAAAGTAGCTGAGCTACAGGCTGTCTTTAGCATAGGGAAGGTGAATGTTGTGGCCATCATGGAGATGTGGGCCAACCAACACCAGTATTAGGATCTGACGATCCCTGGGTATAGGGTGTATAGAAAAGACAGGGGTGTGCAGAAGGGAGAAGGAGTGGCAGTTTATGTAAAGGATGGGATCAGGTGCACAAGGGATGAGGGGGAAGGGGAGGGGAGGATGGAGGCAATATGGATGCAGTTTCTGGACCCGAAGAATAGGAAACTGAGGCTAGGGGTGGTGTATGGACCACCAGCACAGTGCGAGGAGATGGATAGGGAGTCGCAGATCTGATTTGACGGGTGTGTAGCAAGGGGAGCTGGTGATTGTCGGGGACCTCAATCTACCTGGGGTGGATTGGGGAACCCATGCCACCTCTAGCACCAGGGAACAGGTGCATCTGGAGGCATTCCAGGATAGCCATCTGGTGTAGATGGTTGGGGAACCAACTAGACTGGGCAACATATTAGATCTGGCACTATCAAATGGTGAGATGGTGAGGGAGCTATGGATAGACGATCCACTAGCCGGGAGTGATCACCTTTCGGTATGGTTCAGGCGAAGCATGAGCAAGGAGGCGGTGGGGTCAGCAACAAAGGTAGTGGACTTCAGATGGGCAGACTTTGGAAAGATGAGGGAAATACTGAGGGGGAGCCTTGAGGGAATTAGGTCAGAGATGGGCGCACACCAAAAGTGGGAAATCATAAAATCTGCTCTGAGAGAGGCTACTGTAGTGTGCACCAGGACTCTGAGCAAGAAGTCCAGGGCCATGGTGCCATGCTGGATGACCATGAGGGTGTTGGAGGGGGTGAAAGCCAAGAGAGCTGCGTTTAGGCAAATGAAGAGAACTGGGAGGCGGGAGGACAAGGAGTTGTATGCGAAAAGGGCCAGGAAAGTAACCAAGTTAGTAAGGGAGGCCATGGCCACCAAGGAACTCAGGCTGGCTCAGGGCATAAGGGAGGGGGAGAAGGAATTCTTTAAGTACGCGAGGGAAAAAAGAAATTATAAGGACCGGATGGTTCAGATTAGGAAGGGCGGGGGATGGGTGGAGAAGGAGGGGGAACAGGCACAGGTACTGAACACATACTTTTTCTATGTGTTCAGGAGGGAGGTAGGAGGTCCGCTACCTCTGTGGACTGGAGGGATGGGGATGAGGGGGGAGGAGGTGACTGACATAGTGATTCCGGAAAGTAGGGTACTGGAAGGTCTGAAGGCACTTAGGGTGGATAAGGCACCAAGTACTGATGGCATTCACCCTAGGGTATTGAGGGAGATGGCGGAGGTGCTGGCCAGGCCGCTGACTGACCTGTTCAACACCTCCCTGGATATTGGCTGTGTACTGCAGGACTGGAGGTTGGCTCATGTGGTGCCTATCCACAAGGGCAGCCCAAAGGATGAGTCAGGCAACTACAGACCTGTCAGTCACACTTCCGCAGTGGGTAAGCTAATGGAATCAATCTTGAAGGAGAGACTGGTAACCTTCCTGAAGGTTAGTTATCTCCAGGATGGGCGACAGTATGGGTTCATCTGAGGGAGATCATGCCAGCCCACCCTGATAGAATACTATGACTGGGTGACAAGAGAACTTGACAAGGGCCATGCAGTGGATGTCCTATATATAAGGCCTGTTTCTGCTGGCAAGTTTCATATGTTTGTATAATTTCGGTAGCAGTGCCACTAGTTATCTGTGGCAATTTAGTCCTGATTTCTGTGTCAGAGCCCCTAGTTATCTGCGGCACTTTAGTCCTGATTTCTACAGCACAGCCCCAATTTATCTGTGGCACTTAAGTCCTGATTTCTGCAACAGAGCTCCTAGTTATCCTCGGCACATCAGTCCTAATTTCTGTTGCAGAGCCTCTAGTTATCTGCAGCAGTTCAGTCCTGATTTCTGTGGCCGTGCCCCCAGTTATTTGTGGCACATCAGTCCTGATTTCTGCAGCAGCACTCCTAATTATTTGCAGCACTTCAGTACTGATCTGTGCAGCAGTACCCCTACTTATCTGCAGCACTTTAGTTCTCATTTCTGTGGCAGAAGCCCTAGTTATCTGTGGCACTTTAGTCCGGATTTCTGCAGCACAGCCCCTAGTTATCTGCAGCACTTTAGGCCTGATTTCTGCAACAAAACCCCTCGTTATCTGTGGCACATCATTCCTGATTTCTGTGGCAGAGCCCCTAGTTACCTGCGGCACTTCAGTCCTGACCTCTGTGGCAGAGCCGCTAGTTATCAATGGCACTTCAGTCCTGATTTCTGTGTCAGCACCCCTAGTTATCATGGCACTTCAATCCTGATTTCTGTGGCCGTACACCTAATTATCTGTGGCACATCAGTACTGATTTCTGCAGCAGCACCCCTAATTATCTGCAGCACTTCAGTCCTGATCTCTGCAGCAGTGCCCCAAGTTATCTGCAGCACTTTAGTCCTTATTTCTGTGGCAGAACCCCCTAGCTTTCTGCGGCACTTTAGTCCTGATCTCTGCAACAGAACCCATAGTTATCTGTGGCACATCATTCCCAATTTCTGTGGCTGAGCCCCTAGTTACCTGCGGCACATCAGTCCTAATTTCTGCAGCAGAGCCAATACTTATCTGCAGCACTTCAGTCCTGGTTTCTGTAGCAGAACTCTTAGTTATCTTCAGTGGCACTTCAGCCATAATTCCTGTGGCAGTGTCCCTATTTATCTGCAGCACTGCAATCCTGATGTCTGCAACAGAGCTCCTAGTTATCTGTGACGCTTTTGTCTTGATTTCTGGGGCAGTGCTCCTAGTTATTTGTGGCACTGCAGTCCTGATCTCTGTAGCAGAGCCTTCGTTGTCTGCAGCACTTCAGTCCCGATTTCTGTGGCAGAGCCACTATTTATCTGTGGCACTTCATTCCTGATTTCTGTAGCAGAGCCCACCATTTTCTGTGATACTTCTGTCCTGATTTATGCAGCAGGTCCCCTAGTTATTTGTGGGACTTTAGTCCTGATCTATGTGGCAGTGCCCCTATTTATCTGCAGCACTGCAGTTCTGACTTTTTCAGCAGGGCCCCTAGTTATCTATTGCACTTTTGTCCTGATTTCTGTGGCAGATCCCCTAGTTAGCTGTGGCACTGCAGTCCTGATTTCTGTGGCAGAGCCCCACGTTACCTGCGGGACTGCAGTCCTGACTTCTGTGGCAGAGCCCATACTTATCTGCAGCACTTCCATCCTGGTTTCTGTGGGAAATCTCCTAGTTATCTGTGGCACTTGACTTGAGTCCTGATTTCTGCAGCAGAGTCCCTAGTTCTCTGTGGCACTGCAGTTCTGATTTACACAGCAGAGCCCCTAGTTATCTGTGGCTGTTCAGTCCTAATTTTTGTGGCAGCACCCTTAGTTTTCTGCAGCACTACAGTCCTGATTTCTGTGGCACAGCCCCTAGTTATCTTTGGCACTTCAGTCCTGATTTCTTCAACAGAACCCTTAGTTATCTGCAGCACTACATTCCTGATTTCTGTGGCAGAGGCCCTAGCTATCTGTGGCACATCAGTCATGATTTCTGCAGCAGAACCCCTAGTTATCTGCAGCACTTCAGTCCTAATTTATGCAGCAGATAACTAGGGACTAGTTATCTGCGGCACTTCAGTCCTGATTTCTGCAGCAGGGTCCCTAGTTATCTGCGGCACTTTAGTCCTGATCGCTGCTGCAGAGCCCCTAGTTCTCTGTGGCACTTCATTCCTGATATCTGTGATACTGCCCCAAGTTACCTGTGGAATTTTAGTCCTGATTTCTGTAGCAGCACCCCTAGCTATCTGAGGCTCTTCAGTACTGATTTCTGCGGCAGAGCCCCTAGTTATCTGAGGCTCTTCAGTCAGGCAGAACCCATAGTTATCTGTGGCACTTGCAATAAAACTCTGATTTGCAATGGAGAAGAGATGGCAGAAACATTCAATGAATTTTTCACAGACATGACACAATATAAGATTCAAATAGAAAAAAGCATGTTAGGCATGGTAAAAAATAAAAATAACGACCAATTCTGCTGTGAAAATGTTGAGACTGCATCAGATTTAAATTCTGGGTTACAAACATTTGGCTTTACAAAGGTGAGAGAGAAAGAGGGCTTCTCTCTGTTGAGAAAGTTAAACAGTAATACAGGTGCGGGCTAGATGATCTGTATCCTAGGTTGGTAAAACTGGTTGCAGATAAAATAATTAGACCACTGACTTATCTTTTTAATTTCTCCCTGTGTCCAAACGTTGTGCCAAGTCAATGGAAAACAGCTATAATAACACCGATTTTTAAAACAGGTGTCAGGCAGCTGGTCACGAACTATAGATCAATATCAATGTTACTTGCATTGGCTAAGATACTGGAAAAAAAAATTTGGTCAGTTATCTCACCTAGAAAAAAAATCACTTGCTTTCAAAAGATCAGTATGGATTTAGAGGGGGGGCACAGCATGTTGACGACCTTGGTCAGGTTAACGGGAGACATTTATAATGCTACGGATAGCAGCTTGTTGGTTGGGGGTGTCTTTGTTGACCTGTCCAAGGCCTTCGACCTAGTGGACCACCCCATTTTAATCCAAAAACTAAAAATGATAAGAGTAGGTAATTATGCACTGGACTGGTTTAGAAGCTATTTATCAGGTAGAAAACAAATGGTAAAGATTGGATTGAGTAAGTCAACACTGATATAAATTCATACAGGGGTTCCACAAGGTTGGGTCCGCTCCTGTTTTCTGTATTTATAAATGACCTGCCAAAAGTTATAAATAACAACAGCAGAGATATGTCAACAATAATGTGTGTGGATGACACCGTACTGTATTGTGAAGGTAAAACAGGGCGGACCTAGCACTGAAAATGCAGCCAGTGTATGATGTTATACAGAAATGGTTTATAGAAAAAAAGTTAGTGTTAAATGAAAACACAAATGGTATTTGGCACAAAATTAAGACTAGAGAACAATAACATGAAGACTGAAGGGAGTAACAGAGTAAGTTTAGATGAATTGTGTACCTTTAACTACTTAGGGGTGAGACAGGATGGTACTCTCCTTAAATGATCACGTTACTAAAATTGCAAATGTGGTAAACAGACAATTAGGATATTTATACTGGGAAAAAAATTGTTTGTCTGAGAAAGCTAAAAGAACAATAGCAAACCAGGTCTTGTTAACAGCTTTAGTGCACAATTCATTGCTGTTGCTGAATATGCCTGAAACATTATTTCATAAATATATAGTAACATTTAATAATATAATGCGATTTGTAACTGGTAGTCAGAGACTTGAACACCATTGTACTTTGTACGATAACTATGGCACTCTGCCTCCAAAACAGAGGATATTATTTTCAGTACTAATGTTTATTCACAATATACTGAGAACTGAGACCCCTATTGAAATATTCAAAAATGTTAAAAGAGTTACAAAAACAAAAACATTACGTGTTAATTCTTTATACTTGTTTCATGAACCTAGGACAAATACAAAAATTGCTGAAATGTCTGTAACAAAATATGGTCCTAAACTGTTAAACAGATTAATAAAGACAGGGCTTGACATGAATACAAAGAAAAATGTTTTTAAAAGAGGGGTGAGGGACTATTTAAAGACTCAATCAGCATGCCATTGCTGTGACAACACTTGAGCTGTGTATACATACAGGTCAAGAAGATACTATAAATGGTATTCTGTTTATATCATACAAGTGTTCTTGATCTGTGACTTGCACTTTGTATAGAATGTTGATCTAATTCGTTCTGTTGTGTTGTCTGGATAGTTGTGTTGTGAGCCTGTTGTTTTCCCTTTTCCCCTGGCAGGACTGAAAATGGATCTTTGATCCAGTCCACTTTCCTGGTTAATCAAATAAATACATAAAACTTTAGTCCTCATTTCTGCAGTACAGTCCCAAGTTATCTGCGGCACATTAGTCCTGATTTCTGCAGTAGTGCCCCTAGTTATCCGCGGCACTTTAGTCTTGATTTCTGTGGCAGGGCCCTTAGCTATCTGTGGCACTTCAGTCCTGATTTTGTGCAGCAGTGCTTCTAGTTATCTGCAACACTTTAGTCCTGATTTCTGCAACACAGCCCCTAGTTACCTGTGAAACTTCAGTCCTGATTTCAGTAGCATAGCCCCTCGTTATCTGTGGCACTTCAGTCCTGATTTCTGCAGCAGTGCCCCTAGTTATCTGCAACACTTCAGTCCTGATTTCTGCAGCAGTGCCCCTAGTTATCTGCAACACTTCAGTCCTGATTTTTTGCAGCAGTGCCCCTAGTTATCTGCAGCACTTCAGTCCTGATTTCTGCAGCAGTGCCCCTAGTTATCTGCAACACTTCAGTCCTGATTTTTTGCAGCAGTGCCCCATGTTATCTGCAGCACTTCAGTCCTGATTTCTGCAGCAGTGCCCCTAGTTATCTGCAGCACTTCAGTCCTGATTTCTGCAGCAGTGCCCCTAGTTATCTGCAACACTTCAGTCCTGATTTTTTGCAGCAGTGCCCCTAGTTATCTGCAGCACTTCAGTCCTGATTTCTGCAGCAGTGCCCCTAGTTATCTGCAGCACTTCAGTCCTGATTTCTGCAGCAGTGCCCCTAGTTATCTGCAACACTTCAGTCCTGATTTTTTGCAGCAGTGCCCCATGTTATCTGCAGCACTTCAGTCCTGATTTCTGCAGCAGTGCCCCTAGTTATCTGCAGCACTTCAGTCCTGATTTCTGCAGCAGTGCCCCTAGTTATCTGCAGCATTTCAGTCCTGATTTCTGCAGCAGTGCCCCTAGTTATCTGCAGCACTTCAGTCCTGATTTCTGCAGCAGTGCCCTTAGTTATCTGCAGCATTTCAGTCCTGATTTCTGCAGCAGTGCCCCATGTTATCTGCAGCACTTCAGTCCTGATTTTGTGCAGCAGTGCCTCTAGTTATCTGCAGCACTTCAGTCCTGATTTCTGCAGCAGTGCCCCTAGTTATCTGCAGCACTTCAGTCCTGATTTTGTGCAGCAGTGCCTCTAGTTATCTGCGACACTTTAGTCCTGATTCCTGCAACAGAGCTCCTAGTTACCTGTGAAACTTCAGTCCTGATTTCTGCAGCAGTGCCCCATGTTATCTGCGGCACTTTAGTCTTGAGTTTTGCGACAGAGCCCCTAGTTACTTTTTGAATTTTAGTCCTGATTTCTGCAGCAGCGCTCCTAGTTATCTGTGGCACTTCAGTCCTGATTTCTGCAGCAGAGCCCCTAGTTATCTGTAGCACTGCAGACTGATTTTGGTGGCAGAGCCCCTAGTTACCTGTGGCATGTCAGTCGTTATTTCTGTGGCGGAACACCTAGTTATCTGCAGCATTTAGTCCTGATTTCTGTGGCAGAGCTTCTAGCTCTCTGTGGCACTTAAGTCCTGACTTCCACTACAACATTTGTTGATTCTTGCGGCATGATTTTTTTTTCATTTCTGTAGCAGATTGTAGTCCTGCCATTGGCCAAAATATGATGTGATGCCATCGTTGTCATGATATGCTGCACATAAAGGAGAGGCTTGAGGATAACCAAGGTGGTGAAGGGTGTTAGACACTATGGAAAAACTGTATATCTGAAATGAAAAATCACAAAAAGGAACAAATTCCATGGCACTGAATATATTCTGTAGTGTGATGTAAGTTGTGTGGACATTTTCAGAGTCATGGAATTGCAGAACTTCAGGGGCCTTGTCCATAGGGGAGAAGATTTTCCATTGGAAAGTACTGTACAAAATATAAAAAGGAATTCCCGTAGCTTCAGAGATTAGGTGCATGCATACAAATAGGTGAACCTCAAGCACCAGCAAACAAAGGAGGTGTGATGCACACAAGGCTGATGAGGACCAATGTTGCTTTAGAAGTACTTTTAGTATTTATAAAGTGCATAACATGAACGTGCAGCTCACACCAAATAGCAGCAATAACAGGAGAACAACAATTGGCCAGACCACCCACCCCTACATTTCACTTCACAGTTTGAGACTTCTACTGGGGGATCTATGGCAAACCCCCAACCATGTGTCGTTTTAACAGATCATTAGTCCACTCCAATGCTGTTAGTGGGAACATTTGGAGTTTTTTTATTTCCTGATTCCAAAATATAGCTGGGGACCAACTATAATAAAATAAAATAGAGTCAGATGGAGTGTCAGTGGTCCAAACCATTTAAACAAATTCTGGTCAGAGCTGATATGGCTGCACCAAGCTCTTACCAGTAGAGTGGCAGCACGGGAAGCTGTCGGAGTGGCATCGGCGATATTGGAGCAGTAGTGGTTTCTGAGCAGATGGTACAGCTGTCGGGCTGTGATGGTGTGCTATTTGCAAGATGGCATTGGTGACAAAACTGCACATGTGTGATACTCGCGCATGTGCAGTTTTCCCAGAAGTTCATTCCGAAGTATTGCACCAGTAGGGAGGGGGGGCGACCATGTTGTGGAGGACAGCTCAGTTGTGGAGGACAGCACCGATGGAGTCAGCGCTGTCCAGACATGGCTGCATCACTGTAAGAGAACACAGGGTCACATTCCAGTTACAACCCTCTGTTCTACTACAGTGATGGCAAAAAAATCTGTGGAGCTCCACCCACACAGCCGTAAAAATGACCCGAAGTTAATAAAAGTTTAAATTAAATCAGTTAAAACTCAGCATATTTATATTTTTGTGCCTCCCATTGTTTTTCTTGGATGTGAAGGGTGGAGGTTCTGTTTCTGAGGCAAAAGAATTAACAGAAATAAATTTGGTTTTATAGAAACATACAAAAGTGAGAGACAGAAAATGATCTGAACAGCCCATCTTGTCTGTCACAAGATTCCTGACTTGGAGACGCTTTAGTCTCCATCCTACCTCCCTCCTGACTCACCAGAATGCCATCTTCTACTGGCATAGTCATAGTTTATATAGTGGCTTTCATAAAAATTGTATTCCAAAGCACTTTGCAATCCAGGACGGGGGGGGGGAGGGAAGATAACATTGCTCATATATTCAGCACACAGGGGCAAAGAGCAGAGACAGATTGGAGAGAAGGAAGACAACATGATGGTAAGGTGATGTGCTTAGGGTCACACAGTGATTAAGTGACAGTTGCGGCATTCAAACTTGGGTCTTCTGAGCACATTTTTTAAGAATAATTATATGACATGATCAAAAGTGATCCGCTATTGTAGACAACATCTGTAAGAAGGCAAGTTAGCTGTTAAACTACTTGATCTCTTAAAACGGCAAAGATGCCTTTGGCCGATCTAAGCATACTGTACTGTTTTAAATCTGGCATTGTATAAACAAGTACATGACAACTCGTACTGGTTATGTCGCTGTGTGAATACTCATCCCAAACTCTTAGCTGTGGTGTGAATTGGCTCTCTGCTCAATTCATCCCAGAACAATTGGCCCCCAGCATAAATATTATAAAACAAACTCACAGAGGGACGAACTGAGCAGTATGGCAATGCATGCTGGAGCTAAGAATCTGGAGCAAGTTCTCACTCAGCGAGATGACTGGGATGACTTGACGTGTCCCTGTGTATATACAATGGCTGGAAAAGGAGTACTCTGATGACTGAAAATATTGTAAAAGAGTTATGTTAATATCTGTTTCTGTAACCCTTGGGTGTACTTACAGCAGAACTGCACAGGACTGACTGGGAGCAGCGATCACCTAAACTGTTAGCAGCCAAGTGGTGCAACAAAGAGTGTTTCTAGTAAGTATACAGTATAAGAGTACCATGAAATGTTGGTTTTATATGGAAGAAGAAATAAAATACAGATTCAGACATATATAGGAGTCAAGCCTTCCCTGTGGTTCCTTGTTCATAATCCTTTGTGTATGGGAAGTGCGTCTCGATTACAAGAACATTTCTCGCCTTCAGAGGGCATCTTGGAACTTGCACCCAGTTACCTTTGATCGAACCCTAGGGG
This sequence comes from Neoceratodus forsteri, assembly GCA_016271365.2. Lineage (NCBI taxonomy): Eukaryota > Metazoa > Chordata > Ceratodontiformes > Ceratodontidae > Neoceratodus > Neoceratodus forsteri. The sequence goes on from JADMNL010000022.1 coordinate 90,711,423, forward strand.
TCAGTTCTTTGCCTCCTACTTCACTGTCCCCCTTGGATTAGATTAACGGATGTTAATCTGCCACCTGGTCGTGCCTCAGTGCTTAATTTGACCAGCGACTGACAAGGGATGCTGGATTTGGCATGGGGGCCTAACCAGGGCAGATGCTAAAATCTTAGAGGTTGTTGCAAAGTTAGGGTAACCCCAAAACTGTGCTGAGTAGTTTTGTTTAAACCTCAAGGAACACTATGCCACACTTGTGCTGAAAGTCAGGGTACATTCATATCTTGTGTCATTGTGACAGCTGTGCTCATTCTAAAGTCTTTTGCAAATGGACGGTTATACTGCAAACATGGGGCTTTTACCACTGGAACAGCTTAGCAAGCTTTCCTCTCTGGCTTATTACCCATAGGCTTCCTTCTGTGCATACCATCGGGGGTATGGTTCACCTGCAGTAAGGTCGCTTGATGAAGTCCCACCGCTTCTCTCTTGCTGGTGTAGCAGGCTACCTTTTGGTAGTCCTGTCCTTGGGGAGTTCTGTCTCTGCCTGTATTATGGAATTCAGTCCACACACAAGATATTATAGGAAAATAACATCTATGGACTATTTACAGAGGTGGATTCTAGTACATTTATGTTGCTTGTGAAAGAATGCTGTGCCCTGATAAGATGGTTAATGGCACAAGGTCCTAATTTCTTGTGCTGTGCTTCAGGTGAGTTTTGCTCTGAGTGTTTTTTTTTACTCTCTGACTGTCTCTTCCCTCCAAGAATCTATATTTTTCCTGCTCTGTCCCAGCATAAAGGGGTGTCCCTCAATCTTAAACAGATGCAACTAAAAATGTTCTCTCTCTCTCTCTGTAATTCTGTTTATTAAAAAATGGATAACTGGGAGAGGCACACTGAGCCAGGGCTTGTTCCCAGGTGTGAACGGGGAAGGGGGGGCTATACAGTGAGAGTGACAGGCCTTGACTTTTTGGTGGAGGCTGCAAAACTTTGCTCTACTGCAGAGAACACAATCATACTCATTATGTTGGCACGCTTGCGCAGCCAACATCTTGCGGAAGTGGGGATTTGGAGGCGAATGCAGGGCATGCATCAGTAGGTGCGTCCCACATTTCCCAATCAGCCTGTATGCAAGCGCCACACCATGCATACATAATGTGGTGAGCACATCTAAGAAAAGGTCTGCTGCAATGCAAGCAAAGCTCGTCAGACGCAGCGGGCCTTCCCTTGACGTGCTCACCACATTATGAACATGGCAGCACAGTGGCCACAAATACCAACTTCAGGGTGCCCAACTCCTGTCGGTTACCCTGCCCCTCTGTATGTGCCGGCGAAGCCCACCCCGTCAGCATAAATCACCCCCATTGTTAAATGCCGAGGGGTGCCAATCCCCCGCCTCAGCCCCCTGCCATTTTCTTTGTGTGCTGATGGGAGCCACTCCCCCATCGGCATAAAGACCTCCCCATTGTTAAATGCCGAGGAGTCCCAATCCCTTGGCTTGGCCCCCACTTGCTTTTTGTGCCGACAGGGGTGCCCAATCCCGTCGGCATAACATCCCCGCAGTTCTGTGCCGACCAGGGTGCCCAATCCCCATTGGCTACAGACCTCCCACAACAGTTAGTGGTAACGCTGGGAGCCCACCCCAGCGTGCCAAATCCCCCAAAAACCTGTCCCACAATGTCTAATTTTTTACCTGTAAAACGAAATGGTCCCTCATAGTCTCCGTGCCCACCAACCGCACCCACCCTCTGTGCCTCCCCACACCCCCTTACCCCATACTTACCTCCGGATTCCGGCGCGATGATCTTCGGTGGACCGGGAACACATCTGCACTCTTCAAAGCCGACCGCGAAATGAAGAAATGCCGGTAAGCTGTATAATAGAATAAATAGGGTGTTTTCAACTTTGTTGCATATCTCAGGCATTTTGGGGAATTTTGGCCCCAAATTTTCAACATGGAGTTTTTGGGACCCCTCCTCATGAATTCTTGCACTATCATGACGTTATTCGGTCCTGAAAGGTGATTTCGCAGTCACTGCGTGGAATCACCATTCAGGGCCGATTAATGAAATAACAGTGCCACTGTTCATGAGGGGGGCTCTCAAAAAGCCTATATTGCAAATTTGGTGAGAAAAATCCAAGACATTTCTGTTTTACAAGTGTGCGTTGCACAGTTGCTACGCATGCTCGTAAGTTAGCGAATTTGCAATATTTTCATGCCAGATTCTCAACATTGGCATTTTACCACACTGTCTTGTGAACTGTACAGCTGTCATTTTGCACATTCTGGGCAAAATGTGTTTTCGCACTTCCGGCGCAGAATAGCTCAGTTGCTGTGCAAAATCAGTGTTTGGGACACTTTACGAAAATGACAGTGACACTGTTCATGAGCAGAGGTCCTAAGATGCCTGTATTGAAAATTTGGTGACAATACTCCATAAAATGACTGTGTTACAACCTTGCGTTGCGCAGTTTGCACACATGCTCGTAAGTTCGCAAACTTATAATATTTTCACTCCAGATTTTCAACAGTACCATTGTTCTGCACCTCCTAATGAACAGTACAGCTGTCATTTTTCACATCCTGACCAAAATCTGTTTTTGCAGTTCCGGGGCAGAATAGCGCGGTAGCTGTGCAAAGCCCGTGTTCGAGACACATTATGAAAATGGCAGTGACACTGTTCATTAGCAGATGTCCTAAAATGCCTATGTTGAAAATTTGGGGATGAAAGTCATTAAAATGACTGTTTTGTGAGCGTGCGTTGTGCAGTTTGCACGCACGCTCGTGACTTTGTGAATCTGTAATAGTTTCACTCCAGCTGTTCATCATTGCCATTTTTCCATGCCTCCTTATGAACAGTGCAGCTGGCTGAAATGTGTTTTTGCATGTCCGGCGCAGAATTGCGCAGTCGCTGTGCAAAATCAGTTTCCGGGACAGTTTCAGGAAATGACGGTGACACTATTCATGAGCAGAGGTCCTAAAATGCCTAAGTTGAAATTTGGTGCCGAAAGTCCATACAATGACTGTTGTAAGAGTGCATTGCGCAGTTTCCATGCACCCTTGTAACTTCATCAATCTGCAATATTTTCATGCCACATTTCCACCACTGGCATTTGTGCACACCTCCTTATCAACAGTCCAGCTGCCATTTTTCACAGCCTGCCCAAAATGTGTTTCCACAGCTATGGCTCAAAATGGCATGCTCGGTGTGCAAAAACACCTTTTGCGACAGATTAACAAAATCAAAGCGCTATGCGTCTCTAGCTCCGCCACTGCCAATGCCAGTGCGACAACATTCGGCATTGACAAATGCTTGTTTTTCGGAACTGGGAGCCTGAAAAGGCATAATATTGATTGGGACCTGTGAAGAAGGTTTGAAACACATTTTTACTGATATTTACATTTTTGCTTATTTGAATTAAGAAGAGGCTTGCAGAATTAATGTACTGGTGGTGGTGGCTGATTAGTTCTCATACCAAATGCTTCAGTTTGTGTATTCGAATCCAGGCAGAGCCTCAGGTGGGAGAGATTGTCTTCCTCTGATTGCTTTCAGAGCCCACAACACCAGGTTGTATAGGGTCAGGGGAGGCTTACCTGTGTTGTGCTGAACTGCTTGATGTTTCCTCTGTTTTTTCCTTTGCCTGGTATTTTCTCTGTTAACTCGTTGTGCAAGTTGTTTTGCTGAAAGGAAGGTCAACACTCATCACAGTGGTAGGTCAGAGCTTGTAGTTGATTGTGTCTGGAGGGCATGGCTTAGGCCCAACCCCCCTGCCACTCACCCCCCCCCGGTGTCACTTTTATACCAGGGATTCTGACATAATTTCTTCTCCAGGCATACAACTGTCATATCCTTACCAGCACAGCACACTGCACTGACAGTAACAGCGCACACACGATTTAAAAAAAAAAATTAAATAAAATAAATTAAATTACACAGGGTAAACTAGAAAGACAGACATGTGGGGAGTAGTGCAATGCACTGGCTGTGGGGCAGCAGTCTTCCGGGAGACTTTCTGAAGGCTGAGATGCTGCCCTATTTGCAGGCAACTCTCTGCTCTGAGGGAGGAGGTTGCCTGTCTTCAGGCCAAACTGGACAGGAGTATAGGAACCCCCCCCCCACATGCAGGGAACACCAGAGCCACTACCTCTACCTCAGAGGTTGCCAAGAAGGAGCAGCGGTTGGACCACAGCGGGCTCAGGGAGGCTGAGGGTGGTGGAACAGAGGCGCACCCCTTCAGACATACCACTCCATAATCCATACATTATTCTGGTGGAGCATAGTTCCCCTATGGAGGCACACACAGTGGAGACTGAGGTTGTTGACAACCATCATAAGGAAGGCCCACAAGAAGGTGGCACAGGATGCAGCTGGGAAAGGAAGCAGATCCTGGTGGGGGACTCAGTTATCAGGGGGATAGAACTGGGGGGCAAGAGAAAGTGAAGTAAGGTGCCTGTCTGGCGCCATGGTTTGGAGGGACAGGAAGTGGATTCTAAGGATCATAACAGCAGCTACACAGGAGACAGTACTGGATGTCATTGTCCACCTAGAAACAAGTTACTTGGTCATGCATGGGATTAGAGCAGTGCAGGAGGAGTTTGTGGAGTTGGGAAGGGGCCTTAGACAAGTAGCTCATACAGTATCCTTCGCAGAGCTGCTGCCTGTCTATGGCATGGGTGAAGCGAGGGGACTCTGCACCATGCAGTTCAATGAATGGTTGAAATACTGGTGTAGAGCACAGGGCTTTGGTTTCATTGGGGACTGGGGTTCCACCTGGAGGGATACCCTCCTATACTGGCATGATGGTCTGCATCTGTCTGGGAAAGGAACCAGTCTCCTCAGTGATTGGTTTAAATGCTTCATTGGCAAGCATTTAAACTTGCCAAGGGGGGAGACACTGATAAGCAGCAGGAAATTCCCAGCCTCCCCCTTCAAAACTGGGTACTAAATGAGGCAAAGACCAAGATAGAAAGGTCAGTAGGGAGCAGGACTCGGGTAAATAGAGAAAGCAAAGTCAGTAAGGGCAAGGATGGGGCTACCAGAGGAAAAGCCATCAAACAATGGAGAGTAATGAGTACCAATGTCCGTAGTCTGGGTAACAAGCTTCCTGAACTTGTGGCCTTGATGGAAAAGGAACATCTGGATATTGTGGCAGTCACAGAAACATGGTACACACAGAACCATGACTTGGATGCAAACATACCAGGGTACACTCTCTACAGGAGGGACAGGGAGGGTAAAAGAGGAGGTGGAGTAGCTCTCTACATAAGGGAAGGAATCAAAACAACATAACAAAAGGGTAAACAGGGAGGAGTGGAAGCACTGTGGGTCAACTTGGAGACAGGCAATGGCATCACAATCTGCACAGGGGCTGTATACAGACCCCCATCTCAGGGGGAGCAAATGGACAAGGAAATGATAGAAGGTATCCTTAGAATGGCTGAAAAAGGGGATATATTGTTGGTGGGGGATTTGAATATGCCAGATGTTAACTAGAATGCATTTGCTGCTGCCACATCCAAGAGCGGGGTCATTCTAGATGCCTTGCAGGAGGCATGCCTTAGACAGCTAGTACTGGAACCCCCTCAGGAGGGAGCAATCTTAGACCTGGTGCTCTCAAATGGAGATAAAGAGAGGATCACAGATGTAGAAGTGGGTAGTCATCTGGGAACTAGCGACCATCGAACAGCATGGTTCGCAATAAACACAGCAGTAGAGTCAAGCCATGCAAAGACACAGGACCTGGACTTTAGGAGGGCTGACTTTGTCAAAGTGGGTGAGTGCCTAAGGAATGCACTAGCAAATGGGCAGCAAGGAGGGGTGGAAGAACAATGGGGAATAATCAAAACTGCCATCACTAAGGTAACAAGCCTTTGTGTGAAGCAAATAAACAACATGGTGTAAAAAACACTATGGTTCTCAAAGGAGGTGGCAGGGAAGGTTAGGGAGAAAAAGATAGCATTCAGGAAGTACAAGGAATCACAGAAGGAGCAGAACAGAGAACTGTATCAGTTAAAGCAGAAGGAAGCAGGGAAGGCAGTCAGAACAGCAAAGGCTCAAACCGAGGCAAGGTCAGCCAACTTAGTTAAGAAGGGGGATAAAAGCTTTTATAGGTACATCAGGCAGCGAAGGAAGACCAAGGGAAGGATAGTGAGGCTTAATAAAGGGAAGGGGGTGGGCAAAGGGTGACTGTGTAAAGGCAGAGATACTAAACAAATATTTTTGCTCAGTATTCACAAGTGAAGAAGGGGAGGTACCGAGACCAAACAACAGAAACACTCTAGATAGGGGGATTGATACCAGCCCATTCACAGAAGAAAGAGTTCTGATATATCAGGTCCTCCACAAAATTGGGATCCCTCCAACCCTGGTTAAGGTCATACAAAACATTTATGCTACCCCCCAGGCCTGTGTAAAAATAGATGGGCATCACTCTGGGTATTTCCGGCTGGGTAGAGGAAGCAGACAAGGCTGTCCTCTCTCCCCGCTGTTATTTGCTTTATTCATAGAACCCCTCGCACAGTATATTCGGTAATCACAAAATCTCACCGGAGTCACTTTGGGAGACATGGAGCACTGTGTTGCATTGTATGCTGATGACGTGCTACTTAACCTCCAGAACCCAGAAAAATCACTCCCAGCAATAAGGCAGCTCTTGGACGAGTTTGGACGGGTGTCCGGATACAAGCTCAACCTTTCCAAAACTGAGATCCTCACATTCCACTACTCACCATCCTCCAACGTACAAAACCTATTTCCCTGCAACTGGACCTTGACTAAACTGAATTACCTAGGTATTCAACTTTCCCAATCTCCAACAGACTACTATAAAAAAAAAAACTATGCCCCCTTCACCTCTTAACTTAAAAGTGATCTGGCCACTTGGAACACACTACCTCTGAGCCTCACCAGAAGAATAGAGCTAATTAGAATGGTAGTACTCCCTAGGCCTCTTTACCTATTCCAGAACATCCCCATCCCTCTTATGGATAAAACATTCCAGATATGGAACCGCTCCATTTCTAGATTCATTTGGGCAGGGCAGAGACCCAGAATCCGCTTTAAGGTGCTCACTCTCCCAAGATCGGGAGGGGGGCTTGCACTTCCTGACCTCCGGCTTTACCATAATGCTGCACTGCTTTTGCACCTGATGGAGAGGCAAAATGGCATAACTACCCCGCACTGGGCAGAAATTGAAATGTCTCTTATTAGTAATAGGGACTACTTTAGGAAAATATATACAGGCAACATAATGAATCACCTTCTCCCAACCTTCCGAATCCATGGATAATTCATTACCTAAACGCCTGGAGAACCATAAGGAGCTTACAACATGCAGAGCCTTTTTGTGCCCCTTATATGTCCCATAGCAAGCATAGACCAGTTCATTCCTAACAGAATGGACCATGGGTTCTTAACATGGGAAAGATTGGGCCTACTATACCTCCCGCAGGTCACAACTCTGGGAAGTGTGCGACCCTTTACTGAAATTCAAACCCAATACAATCTACCACATAGGGAATTTTTATAGATTTCTACAACTCTGCCACTACTATGACTCCCTGCCGGCCCCTGCGCAAACGCCTGCTCAGATACCCCCCTTGATTAACCTTCAAATCCGACTGAATAATTCCCATGAACAAAGACACTTACTCTCAGCTTACTATCACTCCGAAAAATCTCACCAACTAACCATTACTGATAATGTTAGACTCCAATGGCAAACGGAGTTGGAGCACCCCATTACCCCTGAGGAATGGCAGAAAGCATGCCAATATGTTGCTAAGGTAACTAGCTCCCATCAGTGGCGTGAATATGCTTGGAAGAACATTGTTAGATATTTCAGGACCCCTATAATCACCAGTCATTATGCCCAATCTGGATCTGCAGTCTGCTGGCGTCAATGCGGAGAGGTCAGGGCGACCCGTTTACAAATTATGTGGACCTGCCCTTAACTTCAACCTTTTATATTAGCTGTCCAGGCTGACCTGCGAGAACTCTTTGGCCCACAATTTTGATTAACTGGGAAAGTATATCTTTTACTATTAATCCCCAGAGAACTGAGAAAACTATCTATTAGATACCTCCTCCTCCTCCTTTTCCTCACAGCGGCCAAGAAGGCCATTACAAAAGTATGGTTAAATTACAAAAATCCCAACCATACAAGATTTTTGGCAGATCACTAAGCAGATATACTATATGGAGCGGATAACTCACAACCTAAATGACCAAGGAGACCAATTTAATTCCAGATGGTCTCGATGGCAACTGCATGACTCCTTTATCCCCTGAATCACACTACTGAGTGAAAGAATCTCTTAAAATGGTTAGAGTCACTTAGAGTCTTTCCAGATCCTCATGGTTGACTATTCACTTACTACCCCCCTCCTAACTCTTACCTCCATTACAAACTCTTCCTTCCCCCACTTTTCCCTCCCCCCCCCCAACAAAGCTGGGTTGGGATGCTGCTGGGGCATCCACTAGATGTCCTCCCCCCTCCCCCATATCACCCTCCCCTCCTCAAGTAGAGTGTTCTGTGGGTACAAGACTTCCATCCACATATAAATGTGCAACTTGGGTCACTAACCGGCAGAAATTTTCAGCTTAAGCGGTGGTTCAATTATTTTCTCTACTTAATATTAAGTGGCATAGATAGACCTCTTATAATGAATATGGAGTGCTCAGGTCTTCAACTCTTCCTTTTTATTTAATTTATTCAAGTTAATATAATAGTGACCTCTGTCATAAGCTATAATCCTATTGTATTAATGCTTTCTAGACTTGATTCCATAATCATATGTAAAATCTGAATGCTGTAAATAGTCTGATATGTTGACTATGTATGCTAAAAGCACAATAAAAATTAAATTACAAAAAAAAAAAGAAAGAGTTCTGAAAGAACTCTTAAAACTGAAGGTGGACAAAGTAATGGGGCCTGATTGGATTCATCCCAGAATTCTAAAAGAACTAAGGGTAGAACTAGTGACACCACTGACTACCCTCTTTAACAAATCATGGGATGATGGGGTGGTACCTGAGTACTGGAGGAGGGCAGATGTGATTCCACTTCACAAAAGTGGAAGCAGGGCAGATGCTGGAAACTTCAGACCTGTGAGTTTGACCTCAGTGATAGGGAAAATGATGGAATCACTTCTGAAGGAGAGAATTGGAGGCAGTATAGTACAGTGGTTTAAGGCTCTGAGCTGCAAATCTGCTGACATTCAGCAGACCAGACCTGGGTTTGAATCCCACAGCTTCCACTTACATACTTGCATACTGTGTGACCCTGAGCAAGTCACTTAACTTCCCTGTGCAGCCACGTCGCTCCTGTAAAAAAGCTTTCAGCTTAGTGTGCTACTCCTGGTTAAACAACTAAATTAAAAAAAAAAAAAAGAATTGATGAGTATGTAGAGGCCAGAAGGGCACAGGACCCAAGGCAGCATGGATTCAGAGTGGGTAGGTCATGTCAGATGAACCTAAAAGATTTCTTTGACTGGACGACCAAAGTAGTAGACCAGGAAGGGGAGGGACTGTGGACATGGCCGACCTAGACTTTAGCAAGGCATTTGACACAGTCCCACACAAAAGATTAATATGCAAGTTAGCCAGCCTGGGAGTGGGTCCCACGATGGTAGCCTGGGTAAAAAAATGGCTGGAGAACAGGACACAGAGGGTAATACTAAACAGAGTTCACTCTGAAGAAAGGGGGGATATTAGTGGTGTACCGCAGGATTCAGTTCTAGGACCAGTCCTCTTCAACGTCTTTATAAGTGACATTGCAGAGGGACTGGAAGGGAAAGTATGTCTCTTTGCAGATGACACAAAGATCTGCAACAGAGTTGATTCACAAGGTGGGGTGGAAAGGATGAGAAGGGACTTGGCAAGGTTGGAAGAACAGTCAAATGTATGGCAGCTTATACTGAATGCTAAGAAGTGCAAAGTAATGCACCTGAGAAAGAAAAACCCAGGGGAAGAGTACACTATGGGGGGGTGAGATACTAACAACAACAAAAATGGAAAGGGACCTGGGGGTAGTCATATCAGATGAGCTAAAGGTGGACAAGCAATGTGAGAGGGCAGTAAGGAGGGCTGGGGAGATACTGGGATGTATATGAAGAGGCATCACCAGTAGAAAACGGAAGTTGTTATCCCTCTGTACAGACAGCTGGTGAGACCCCATCTGGAGTACTGCATGTAGTTCAGGAGACCCAGTCTCCACAATGACATAGACATGATGGAGGCAGTCCAGAGGAGGGCAACTAAAATGGTGCAGTGTCTGCACCAGAAGACATATGAAGAGAGACTTAAGGAGCTTAATATGTATACCCTCGAGAAAAGGAGGGACGGGGGGGGACATGACAGCTTTTTAAGTACCTCAAGGGAATCAACATAGTCCAAGAGGGTAGCATCTTTCAGAAAAAGAGATGCGCAAAAACAAGGGGGCACAATTTGAAGATAGCAGGGGGATGGCTCAGAGGTAATGTACGGAAGAATTTTTTCATGGAGAGGATAGTGGATGCGTGGCACTACCTTCCTGAGGAGGTTGTGGAGTCAAAAACAGTGGGGGAATTCAAGAATGCATGGGACAGACATAAGGCAATTATAGGGGTTGGGGGTAGGAGGAAGTAGGCTGTTGGTTAACTAGGATCTGCAGCTTATTCATTAGGTAGGGAAATGGGCAGACTGGGTGGGCCAGGCTGTCCTTATCTGCCATCAAATTCTATGTTTCTGTGTTTCTATAGTGGAAATACAAGAACAAAACATTAAAACAACAGCAAAACCCTAAAATGTGAGAGGGTTATGCAGTTAAAATTACTTAGTGACAGTAAGCAGAAGAGACAGTTATGATAGACCCAGGATTCAACCCACCAAATAATCAGCAAATTCTAGTAAAATATAAAAAAAAATAGAAAAATAACCTTGAGGGAGCCAGGTTTCTAACATAAGTGAATGTCGTTTCTAGGTGAGACATAGACTAAAGATGAGGGTATGTGCAGGAGCAGACTGGGGAGTAGTGAGCGCTAAGGTGCTGTTTGAGAGAGGGGTAGGAGAGGTAGCGGTGGATGGCATGTGGAGGGAGATAAATCTCACCAAAAAAGCAGACTGGCCAACAGAGGTGTTACAACAAGGAATGCTGAAAGAGCACAGTCTCGAGAAGTGGCAAGAGTAGAAAGAGGCAGCATAAGGTGAGAGTAGCACAGTGCAATAAAAATGAAGAGACTGGCTGGCAGAATTTTCAAAGGAGTGATGTACAGAGAGAGATGATGCAGTTCAAGAGACGGGACAGAGAGGCTCTGATAGAGTGAACAGGGGTGAGTTCCTGGCATGTAGTCATTGGCAAAGCTACAGAATGAATGGAGAAGAGGGTCCAGCTGGTTGGGGGGATATAAGGGCCATAGACTGGTGTAACCCCCCTGCAAATGGGGGTTCCCAAAAGACTTCCAGGAGCTTGCTTGAATGCTCCAAGCCTGAATGGTGTTTGGCGTTTAAGCCATTTATCAGTGAGTGTTTTTAGAACCTCTGGTACTGTCTCTTTAAGAGCTGTCTGCTTGCAGACATAATTAGTTTGTATGGGGGACTGTGTGTTCCTTTGATTGAGTACCACTCGAGCTGCTGCCAATTCACTCCATTTTGCAGTCACTAGGGTGCAAAGGAACCTATCTGAAAGATGTAACTGTTTGCCAGAAATCATTTAGAGTAATAATGAAATTACAGTTTGTCTAACCTGCTTTCTTTGCAGTCAGAACTGTGTCTGCCTAGTTCCCCATTCTGGTTTTGAACTGCTGAACTGGACCAATCAGTGTGGGGTAAGCTAGCTCTAAAATGGTGCCTTGGACGAATCAGAACTTGGACTCATAATCTGAGCCAGCCACAAGAGGATTGTATGGGCAGTGACTCTGGGAGATGTAGTTTAGACTTGGCGCCTTTTGGACCAACAGGGCCGTCTATTGTAGTGACAGCCAATCCAGTCAAGAACTGGGAGGAACTCAAAGGAAGTGCCAGTTTTGTCTGTTGGAGTTTCAGTTTGAGCTCTGGCAGTGAAGAAGGAAGGAGCCTGTGCTTTTTTCAGTGTGCCGTTTAGTCGGGAAAGCGTGTGTGAGCCCAGAGTTCCGGTCTGCAGCTTGTGTAACTGCTTGTTAGGACTGAATCCGTCCTGTGAGAGAGAATCAAAGGATATCTGAAGAGTAGAAACCAGGCTCACCCTGTGAAGACTGGAGAAATTGCTGAATTGCACTCGGTCTGTCAGGAACTGAATCTGCTATGTGTTCTCCGGGTATTGTGCAGTAATGCGATCGGGATAGAGAAGCAGCCTGCCTGGTATAGTACTTTCTGTTTTACCATATAAATGTGTGAAGAGGCTTTGTACCTCAAGTGAATCCTGCTGCCATTAAAGGACTTTTGCCTGTTACTGTTCACCATATAAATGTGTGAGGAGGCTTGGTTAGCTCAAGTGAATCCTGCTGCCATTAAAGGACTTTTGCCTGTTGCAGTTTGCCATATAAATGTGTGAGAAGTCTCGTGGAGCTCAAGAGTAGCCCTGCTGACATTGAAGGACCCTATCTTGTTTGAAGGTCGTGAGTACTAATTCAGGGTCGCCCCTGTTGAATTGCACATTGAATCAAATAGAATTACTGTACTGCTGACTGTTTAACTAATTTTTCTTTTCTCTGTGTGAAGAGCCCCTACCAGCTGCCACGGTTTGGACTAGCCACTAGGGCTTGGGTACCCAGGGACAGTAACTGGTAGGGATAGGCCTGTGCACAGAGCCATAGATAGATGAGTAAAGTATAAGCTAATTAACCTGATTTCCCCTGTCCTTGTTATATTCCCCTAAATAAATCAGAGCTGCTTGTTTGGCAAAGTTATACTGCCTGAGGTATTTGTCTATGTTAAAGTATTGTACTGTGATTGTTGCACTGTATCTTATTTTACAGGAGGTCCCAGGGCCTGAGCCAGCCTGGGGTAAGTGTATACTGTGAAGGTAATTCTGATATATTATGTGGGCCACTAGTGGGAAGAAAGGGGGGTTGCAGTGTCCCAGAGGGCTGTGACCAAGTAAGTTTAACTATTGCAAACCCTGACCTCTGGGTGGAGGCACCCGCCATTGGATCCAGGCCCCTCAACCTGTTAGTGGCAAATCAGGCAGGGGTAGTAGCCCCTGGGATAGCGCCATCTAGGGGTTACACTAGACATAGACTACATCTGTACAGTGTAGATGAATGCTTGTAAAATCTTTTTAGGATCTCTCCTTGGAAGGGAAGGGGAAGTGTAATGCCCCAAAAGTGGCCATTCCAGAAAAAATAAAATAAATAAATAAACGCAGAATGCACAGGTGCTCAGAGTACCTGCTGCAGGGGTAGGCAGCAGGGTACTGTATTAAGGGGCCCCTAGACATGAAGAGTCAACCTCCTGACACACAGAAAATACTGTAAATAATAGAAAAGTGCCCCTGTGCACTTATAGCTGGTAAAAAGACAGATTGTAAAGCATTACATGTCATAATGACCTGGATGGAATGTTGTGCTGAGTGGCTCATGCACAGCATTCCCATCCAGCCATTCTAGAACCCAGTCAGTTTTAACTTTTAAAAAAAATTCCATAACAAGTCAGTTGGTTTGTTCCTGGGCAGCTGTTGAGGAGAGAGGACACAGTAAGTCAAAGGGACAAGGAAAGGGCTTACCTGGGGGTTGAAGCCGTCCCTGAGGACTTAGCTGTGTGCCTGCTCTGCCTCCACTGCCTGAAGAAGCCTGCTGTGTGGTGCAGTCGTCGGTGGTGCCATCGGGGCACCACGAAGAAGTCAATGGCCATTACCTGCGGTTAATGGGCTTAAAAGCCCTCCGTTTTCATTATTTTATTCTCCGTGTGTTGTTTCCACAGTTTTGTTTGGTCCCACGTCAGCAGCAAGCAAGCTGCATCTTCCTTGACCGTCGGAGGCTCTCCGGAGCCATCCCTCTCGCTGCCTGCGTGATTCCCTCCCACTGCCAGCTCACCTCCTGCCTCCCAGTGCAGCAAAGAACTCCCGGAGACTGCAAAGCGGTGAGTCGGCGGCAGCACACGTTGTGCTGACCTCCTGTGTTCAAAGGGGACTGTATTTTGATTTAAAAGTGCATTAGGCGCTTTCAGAAGGCGGCAGAGTGCCGCAGGAGGCATCAGGTCATTAGGACCCTCTATTTTAATAGTAATTAGGGAGGCGGGGCTAGCAACGCCAATGGGGAGGGGCCGAGAAGCAAGGCCAGCATTGTGGCCTTATGAATATTCATATAGGGCGGATTTAGAGGCAGGGTTTCGCAAATAAGTGACAACAGGCTCAGTGAGCTTGACAGATTTAAATGGGCAACAGTATTTAAAAAGGGCAATTCCAGCCCATATATAAAGTAGGGCATTAGGCCCAGTATAAAGTGGGGCATCAAGCCCAAAATGTTGAGGGGCATCAGGCCCATTATAAATTGGGGCACCAGGCCCAGTATTTGGGGGGACACCAGGCCCAAAGCAAAGTGGGGCACCAGGCCCAATACAAAGTGGGGCACCAAGCCCATTGTAAAGTGGGGCACCAGGCCCAATCTAAAGTGGGGCACCAGGCCCAAGCTAACATAGGGCATCAGGCCCGAGGTAAATGTAGGGCATTAGGCCCGAGGTAAAGCCTAGTGGTACTAAAGGGAGGCCCCGGCCTAGCGTAATGGGGCAAACCAGCCTAGTGGTACTAAAGGGAGGCCCGGCCTAGTGTAATAGAGCAAGCCAGCCTAAGTGGTACTTAAGGAGGCCCGGCCTGGCAGAATAGGGCAAGCCAGCTAGTAGTACTCAGGGAGGCCCCGGCCTAGCGAATAGGGCAAGCCAGCCTAGTGGTACTAAAGGATTCCCTAGCAACAACATACAGTAAGGGATCCTATTCCAGAATACCCCACCTATAGAAACAGGGGGTTCATTTGAGAGTGTTTGATTTGCCTATACTGTGAAATTACTGTAATTACTGTACTGCTTATGCTGAACTATTGTCCTAAGTACCTGAACTATTGGTCCAAGTACCTGAACTATTGCTCTAAGCACCTGGACATTGGCCCTTATCAGTAACAATTACCCCTGAAGTTATAATTTGCCCTCCTCCAGCAAATTATTGTATCATTCCACAGTTCTTTGGGCATTCTTCAGTTATATGTCTTCAGTCACCCCTGAAAAAGGGACCTCCGGGGCCCAGTGGGCCTACCCGGTCATCAAAATTCAATAAATAAATAAATAAATAATATGTTTACTACTGTACGAAGACAGTCTCAATCTTCTACCACACTGCAGTCTCCTAGTGTGGTCTGTAACACCACATGCTCAGAATCAGTCTCTACTCAGAAAAAGATGTCCTTCCAGCATTCTTCACTCCTGGGAGATCATCCATCAACTTATCCCGTCCATTTGTGTCGTCCGCCGAAGTCGAGTCCGTCGTCAGTCGTACAAGTCGTACCCGCTGTTTTCTTGTTTTCACAGCTTGAAAGTACGTCCGTCGAAACACATCATGACAGCCATGCCAGTGTCGTTCCGTATGGTTCCTGTTCCAGATGTCCGGAAGTTGGTCGCCCTCTACAGAAAAGAGAGACAGCTCATCCTGGAGAACCTGTTCTGCGCCCCCACCTGGTCGTTCGCCGAATGTCGAGTCTGTCGAAGCCCAGTCCGGGACGCATCCGCCGTTTCTTTGTTTTGTGTTAGTTCCTGATCCTAGGATTGCAGAGTCAACAATCATCTCTTCAGATTCTTATGGTTCCTGGTCCTGTCAGAGTTCCGTCCGAGTCCAGCTGGCCCTTGGAGTGCCGCAGTATCAGTCAGGTCGTGGTAGTCCTCCATTGGATTCATCGCCACGCAGATCCGGATCTTTCTTCATCCTTGGCAACCCTAGAAGTGGGTTTTGGCCGAGGAACCTCTTGCTTCAGTGTGTTATTTCAGGAACCAGTTGCTTTGGTTCTACATTCCGGCGGCCTTGGAGAGTGGGCTTTTGCGAGATTTATGGTCTGTTGCAAACCTCTCACCACCCCAGTGGCCTTATCTAGGTCCTTGCTGGGAATTGAGATTAGGGTTCTACAGTTCTGTTTTATTTCCTTTGTAGCTACCAACGAAGAACGATGGTGTACACGAAGACGCCGGATCTCTGGACTCTTGTAAAATCTGGACTCTTACGGAAATGTGTGATGCTGATCCCCTAATGCAGTGCTGAGTACCCTATGTAACTGGATTCTTATTTAGAGTATAGAAGTACAGTATAACCTAGTATCAGAATAAGAGTGGCAGTAGGCCTAAAGTTTATGCTTGTAGCAGTAACCGTAAAAGCGGTAGATAAAAAGTATTTCAGTATTTCCCTGTTCCATTGCCCTATTGTTGATCGGGCAACCCCTCCTCCTTCTTGTGACTGTGTCTGTCTACCCCTTGGTACCAAATAAACGCCCTGCGTGCATCGAAATACTAAGTTGACTGCTGCCTCTCCTTGTCCGGATAGCAGTTATGCTATCCACTTTTAATTCGGACCTTGGTGCCTCATCATAACATCATCTCGAGCACATCACAGAAGGAAGTTCCAAATCCTGTATAAGGTGATAACTGGGCTCCCTTCCGCTGATCTGTCTTCCATGCTCAAAATCCTTAATTACCACTCTAGTCTCGCAACCAAAATGAAGTCCAATGTCTTCTCATCCCCAGAGACACTTTTGCTTAAACCAGCAGTGAAGAGGAAAAAATGCCAACACTGTTATCCTAAGCTATATGCACTGAAACCTTGTGCACCTGCTACCTCCCTGCATACGACAGCTCGCTGCAGTCGCATGGCCTTATGTTTTTGTGATGAATTTGTGTGTGACTTCCGTTGTCACTGTGCACCAGCCTGGGGCCAAAAGTGCATTTTTAACCAAAGAAGGAACTGTCCTCTTCCTTCCCGGAAGGTAGTGCGGTCTATTAATTAGCAAGAAAGTGCAAAATTAAAGCTTCTGAGTTCGAATCCCACCACAGCCATGGGCTCAGTTTGTGACCTCACGAGCAAACCACTTTAACTCTCTGTCTGTGCCTTTGTGTCAGCTGTAACATTTTGTAGAAACAGGGTACTGCAGTGAAAACAAGATGTTTGACTTGAGAAATTAAAAAAAAGTAAAACTGGACCTGCTAGTGCAGAGAAGTCTGAATTCGCATGCAGCAGACTTTGATTACTTCCCTTGGGCCCAACAGAAGGTAAAGGCATATAGTCATGTAGGAGGGCTGTGTCTCCTGGGGGATGGAAGGTGTGGCTGGCTCACCACAAATGTCTTCAAATGCCAGCCAATCAGGGAGTGGCAATAGCGTCAGCCACAAAAGGTAGGTTCCTCAAATCTGAGGGTAAGGGCAGCCAAGGATGTCCTCATAGTTGGGTGGATGACTGGGCATAAACATGGGGGAGGATGGGGGCTTGGATATCCCTTCCCCCAAATTAGAAAAGGTTAAATAAATTCAACATGGAATTGTTTTTTGGCAGTTGTTTTTCCTGAAAATATTATTTGATTTATAAGACGAAAACAGCAAACCCAAATGCTTTTTTACGTTCTGTTTGAAGGCTCTAATTTCTCCATGGCTGTGACCTTCTTCCATCCCATCATGCTCCCATGTGAGCTGATAGAATGCTTCACCCAGCACAATCGCAAGAGAACATGGAGTGACGGTGTGGGGGGTCTTAGGTGCTTCAGAAATCCCCCTTCCATCTTGCTTCCATTATTTTTTTCATGAAGGGTTCTGGAGCACCTGGGCTACATACTTGGATTTTTCTTGAAGGACCCTTTCCCAAATCCCAACTACACCCCTGTCTGACTTATCCCTTCCCCCAGACCCTTCCCCTCCCCTCCACTCCCTTTCCCTCATACCAGAATCCAACTTTACTTGCAATGATTGAAGAACCAGTATTTGTGTACAGCTGTGGAAATGGGCATTGACACAACTTGTACTCAGAACTAGGAGGCATGGGGGGGAGGTTGCAAAACTTCATTTGTCAATTTCCTGCTTGTTTTACCATTTTCCGTAGAGCACGGGGGGGGGGGGAGCAGTTTAAATGGCATGGGATATTCAGGGCCAGGAGCTTGGGTAACAAAGTAGGGAATTTTCAGGTATTGTTTGTGGAAGCCCAGCTAGACCTAAAAGAATGTGATGGAAGCCTGGGTGACACCACACCATGACTGGGACCTCACAGTCCCAGAGTACTCAACCATTAGGAATGATAATACAAGAGGCAATGAAGGAGGAGTGGCCATATATTTATGTACGTTATGTATGTACATACAGTATTTATTTAATTTGATAACCAGGTAGGTACGCTACCATTAAGAAGGCACATACAGAAACATGGGATCCAGCACACAGTACATAAGTAATAACTTGGAATAAAACAGCATATAGTTAAATAGATTCATACAATAACCAATACCACAGAATCAACATACAAGTGGAGGTGATACATCCAGTCAGGGTAATGCTAATAGTCCAATGGCACTGAGTCCAAAGAGTGCCAACAAGAATAGCATAGGCTAGAAGCGCGTGGCACAGATTTTGCTCTAATGTGGCAAGCTGCCATTCTGAGGTATTTAGGGATTCTGCTGAATAAGTCTGTTAAGCAGATGAAAACTCACAACTTAAACAAGCTATAGTCCAGCTCCAAACAGACCTTGGAGGTGGGCTACGCTTCCTATTACACTGTGGGTAAGATTAACATCATAAAGATGAATTTGCGTACACATGCATACTGTGTGATCCTGAGCAAGTCACTTAACTTCCCTATGCTCCCAGGTAGCACTTGTAAACAAGCTTTCAGCTTAGTGTGCCACTCCTGGTTAAACAATTGGAAAAAAAAAAACTTACTGCTGAGGGTCATTTATATGTTAGGCATATTAAATATTTTACTCTTCGTCTTTTGCGGGAGGCTCAACCCCCCCCACACACACACCAGGCCATAGAATCCTCACTCTGAGAGGGAGTGGATCCTGGGGAAAGTTAAAGTTCATCTGGCTGTGGAATACTGTTTCCACGGCCCCATGTAAAAAAAATGAAAGTCCCAATGTGCTACAAATTTTGGAGACGAAGATTAGAACGCTGGTTTTCACTGCTGCTGGTTGAGCGGCTTGATTTCCCAGCCTTCCATGCCACAGGAGTAGCTTAGCCAGACTCTTGGATTCTGCTGCCCTTGTCCATATAGTGGTACCATGGACAGTGACCAGTGGAGCATGTATGGCTAGCACTGTAAATCTCTGCTTGCTGTCCCTTGGTAGCGCTATACAGACTAGCGCTCCCTTGATTGGCTCTATTAATGTAGCTCTCTTTTGACTGGGTACCAGTCCGACAATTCCTAGAAATAACCAGTGTGTCGGAAACATCATACAAGGGGAGGTGATAAAATAGATACATGAAAGGGAAAGGGGAAACTGTTTAACCAGTAAAGGCACACTAAGCTGAAGCTTGTTTCCAGGTGTGATCGGAGAGCACAAGGGAATTAAGTGTCTTACTTAGGGTCACACAGTATGCAAGTGGTGGTTGTGGGATTCAAACCCAGATCTCTAGGTTTGCAGCACAGTGCCCTTAACCACTATACTGCCCCCTAAAAGAATTCATTAGGGAAACCAAAGAGTGAGAATGTGGAGTAGAGCTGTGTGGAATTTTCTAATTCCGCTGGGATTTCATGGAATTTCAAACATTCCACCAAATTCTGCAGAATTCTGTCAGAAGTGGAATTTCAAAATGTTGAAAGTGGAATGCTAACTGCAGAATCATATTCCCAGTTTATGTAAACTGGAGATTCATTTCCCGTCCGCAGATTATGGGACCTGGTTTACATAGAAATACTTTTCAGAATTCTGAGGAATTGCAAAAGAAATTCTGAAAAGTATTTTGGAAGCAGGATTTCCATTCTGCATGAATTCTGCCATGAAATTCCACATTTTCTAAAGCTCTCATGTGTAGAAAGAATTGTTGGGGCCACAAGTGGAATCAGGTGAGAATGGGATAGGTGATATGCCACTGAAGCATCACAGGAGGATGTGGTGAACACAGGTGACTTTATTGTACTGGATATTGCTTGGCACATCCCAGGGGCAAGCAGCACCAGACGTTAGGCACTTTTGGATGCATTCTAATATGACGTCTTGGTCTGGGGTGGGTCAGGGAGCCAATGAGCGAATAAATAATCCTGGACCTAGTGCTAACAAAGACATGGGGGGGGGACGGGACCATCAGGCACCAGAGCTCATGTATCCGTGTGGTGTGCTATCAGTAAGGAGCATACCAACTCCAAAACTAGAGTCCTGGATTTCAAAAGGGACAATCTGGGGGAAATGAGGGAGAAGCTTAGAGCAGGTTGGTGGGTGGGTGTAGTGGGGGCAGGACAGGTTGATGGGAAACTTGGGAACATAAGCAGGAGGCTGGTAAGGACAGAGGTCTGGGGTTATATTCTGTTTTAACTGAAATATTTGAATAGTTTTGTACGTGAAATTAGTTCTATGTGTTAAAAATTATTACCTTGAGTTAGAACTGTTACTTGGGTTGTAATATTGTAACTTTTGAGGCTTGGGAACACTTGTTTGGCAGTGATAATTAGAGTGAAATTTAAATGTGTTGTTTGCCTGGTGTTGGTAAGAGCCCTCCCACCCACACTGTTTTGTAGGCTTTCTTAAATACTGAAAAGCCACTGGGGGTTGGGATTGAAGGGCTGAGTATTTCTGTTTGGGACTGAAATTGGAAGCAACAGGAACTGGTGGGCCTGTGACATCATACGGTACCTGATGTCTGCATACACACACTGTTAGTGGGACTGGACACACACTGGACTGTATGTGTTTGTGATACTTGGGAACTTTATTGGTGGGGTTGAAATTGGGTTTGTAAATAACTGCAGTAAGTATAGAGTGAAACTGTATTCCAGGGGAAAGGGACTGAGAAAAGGGGGTGTGCCACTATAAACAGAGGGGGATAAACAGGGTGGCCATATTCCACCATGGCAGGCATCTTCGGAAGGGTTGTAGGCGCACAGGCTGTGGGATGGCAACAATTCTTAATTGGGCCTGGAGAGAGGGAGGCTGCCCACTCTGTAGACAGCTATCTTGTATCAGGAGTGAGGTATATTGGTTAAGGATTAAGCTGGTGGAGCTGGGGGGGGTGTCCAAGGATAAGGAGGGTGGATATGGGCAGCAGAAGGGTGGGGCTGAGGGGAGGATAGAGCAACGCTCTGAAATTACAGGACATTATGTTACAGCAAGCAGGAGAGGGGATATTAGGGACAGAGGACCCTTAGGGATGTTGACGCTAAGGGGAAAGCGTACGGGGTGAACATTCTGAATACAAAGAGAGTGGAGGGGGAAGAGTCAGGAGGGGCTGTTGTGGGGAAGCCTAAAACAGCAGACTGTGGGAAGGGAGCTCCTAAGGTGAATAGAGCAAGAGGGGAAGAAGAGGGGCAGTTTAGAGGTGCAGTCAGGGGAAACTCGGGTTACTTGATGGAGGCTGACATAGAGTGTCACAATAAATTTGAGCTACTAAGCAACCTAGAGGGGGAGGAAGGGGTTGGTGGAAATGAGGAAACTTATACAGAGGCCAGGGGGAGGGAGACGTATACCCATAGGGCATCACAGACCGGCAATGGAAAGGATAGAAATAGTCCCAGAGGGAGAAGGGAAAACATAAATGTTAAGCAAATGGGGGAAATGCAACATATTGCAGACATGAGGGAGGAGAGCATGACTGGAGAGAAACTGGGAGACAAGGAGGTGGGAGAAGTGCCCCCCTTCAGCAGGGGGGTCAGTACCAAGGATGGGACCCCTAGCTAAAGGGACCCACAGAGAGCATCTGGAGGCAGGGTACTATGACAAGGGGAGGATGGCGGTGGGGAGGGAAACCATCAGAATGGGATAAATGGTTTGGATAAGAGAGGGTTAAAGGGGACACCTATTCAGAGGGCTTGAGTTAAGTGGGCAAAATAACAAGGGAGGCAGAAAGGGGAGGGTGACAAGGGGGTCTCTAATAAGGCAGGAAGACTCCCATGGAATTGAGATCATGAATAAAGGGGGATGGGGGCTGAGAGGGCATAGTGGAGGTAACCATAAGGATGATGGCGGTGTTAAGGTTCTGTTATTGGGAGACTCGATGATTAGGGGTATCCTGTGGGAGGGACAGGGGGGTGGATCCCATAGCCAGGTGAAGGTAGTGAGTATCTCTGGGCTGACAGAGCAAAGTTCATGGTGTATGAAATGGTTAGGGATTGTGGAGGGAAACTGGATTTCCTGGTGCATTTGGGAACTAACGATCTAGAGGGAAATAGCGTTTTGGAAATCCAAGCAAGGTTCCAAGAACTTGCCAGAGTGTGTCGGGATAATGGATGCAACATTTCCTTTTCAGAGATATTGCCAGTGCCAAAGGCCTTAGTGGAGAAAAAAATGAAGCTCACAGAGGTTAATTTCTGGCTCAGGAAGTGGGGTGAAGAGAGTGGTTGGGGGTGTTAGGGAACTGGAAAGGAGTTTGGGAGGATAAGGGACTATATGCCAAGGACAGGCTTCATCTTGCCCCATTAGGGAAGGAAGTCCTTAAACAGGGGATGGCTGACTACATTCAAGAAAGGTGGGGTTTAAACTTGTGAGGGGGGGAAGGGATAAGGGAGGGGCTGACCAGAAGCTCTCTCCTCCAGATGAGGGGAGAAGCCTTCAAGCTCAAGGCGGGAGGGGAAACAGACTGGGGTGGAGGTTTCAGGAGGAGCAGAGGAGGATGGAAGTATAAGGAATCTGGGTGGGGTTCACAAAGAGGATCAGGGATAAGGGTGGGGTTGGTGTTAGTAAATGCCAGGAGCTTGGGAAACAAGTTGCCAGAGTTCCAGGCCATGCTGTTCGGGGGGGGTGGATGTGCGGTGGTCACGGAGACGTGGGCCAACAAAAACCATGACTGGGACCTAAACGTGCGGGGGTACACTATGCTTAGGAAGGATAGAAAGGAGGGCAGAGGGGGTGGAGTGGCTATGTTCATTATAGATGACATAGAAATTGCTAGGGTAGAAGAGGCAGAGGGAAACGTGGAGGCCTTATGGGTCACCTTACGATCCCCAGCAGGAGATAAGGTCAAGCTGTGTGTAGTATATAGGCCCCCCGGGATAAGTAATGTTCTAGAGGATGGTTTGCTGGACAACATCATTGCCCAGTGTGGACCAAAAGGGGAAGGAGTGGTGTTGATGGGGACCTTAATGCCAGGTACAAACTGGGGAACCATGTCCTCTAAGGTGGCCATGAGCAGAGGCTGCTGGACCTGCCCAGGATGTGTCTTAACACAGCATGTGATGGAGCCCACAAGAGAGTGGCATGTCCTGGACGTGGTTCTGGCAGATGGGGATCTGGTAAGGGACCTGGTTGTACAGGACCCCCTGACTGGGAGCGACAACAATACTGTCTGGTTTCAAATAAGCATGGGGGAGGGGTGAGATCTAGGATGCTGGCAGTGGACTTCAGGGGGGCAGACTTTGTGGGCATGGGAAATATTCTCAAGGATCACTTGAAGGGGATTACATCAATGACAAGTGTGGAAAGGAGATGGGAGGTCATAAACCGGGGACTTCATGAGGCAGTCAGGATCTGCGCTAAGTTGAAACGTAAGGGAGCAAGGTCACATAAACCATGCTGGTGGTCCAGTGAGGTACAGGTAGCGGTCAGAGAAAAGAAGGCGCCTACAAAAATATAAAACAACAAGAGGGATAGGGATAAGGAAATGTACTATCTTGCATCTAGAAAAGTCACCAGTATGGTGAGGGAGCAAAGTCCAGTAAAGAGCAGCGGCTGGCACAGGGATACATGGAGGGAAAGGGCTCTTCCGGCACATTGGGGAGTGGAGAAAACTAAGGGCCATCTCAGCAGATTGAGATCAGAAGGAGGGTGGGTGGAGGAGGCGAGGACCAGGCAGAGGTATTTAACGAGTATTTTGCCTCTGTGTTCACTAGGGAGGGATGGGATATCTACAAAGCAAGGCATGAAGGGATAGAGCGGCAGTGAGTAGGATCAGGGAGCAACAGAAATGGAGCAAAGGAGGAGAGGTACCCAGGGTGTCACATCTGGATAAGGATAAAAAGGCCAGCAAGGTGGAGGGACGGATGATGCTATCTCCACCAAAGGGTGTGGTTAGCCCTCAAGGCCCTAAAGAAAGACAAATCTCTGGGCCGGATGGCATTCATCCAAGAGTACTATGGAATTGGTGGACATACTGGCTGCACTCTGGCGGAGCTCTTCAACAGGTCACTTGAGACAGGGAGGGCACCTTGAGATTGGCGAGAGGCACATGGTGCCAATCCATAAAGGGGTCGAGGAAGTACCAGGTAACTATAGACCCATCAGTTTGACCTCGTGGTGGGAAAATTAATGGAGAGTATACTAAAGGAACGATTGGGGGTGTACTTGGAGGAGGTGGGAGGTCTGGATAGTCGGCAACATGGGTTTGTGCCAGGTAGATCATGTCAAACCAATCTTGTGGAGTTCTACGAATAGGTAAGATCAGAACTGGACAGGGGGAAGCCTGTGGATGTATTATTCTTGGACTTCAGCAAGGCGTTTGACTCTGTCCCCCACAATGGTCTGGTGGAGAAACTGACGGGGTTAGGAGTAGGCCCTTTGACAGTCAGATGGATTGAAAACTGGCTAGCTGGACGCACCCAGAGTAGTGGTCTATGTGGAGCTCTCGAACCCTAGAGAGGTTGGTAGTGGGGTACTGCAGGGCTCAGTCCTGGGTCCGATCCTGTTTAATGCATACATATCGGACATCAGGGAGGGCATAGGGTGTGAAATGAGTCTCTTCGCGGATGACTCCAAGATGGGAGCAGTAGTTGAGGGAGAAGAGGGAGGTTGGCCTGCAAGGGACCTGGACACCCTGGAAAGCTGGGCTCACACATGGAAATTAAATTTCAATATCACCAAGTGCAAGGTGTTACATCTTGGTCGGAAACCCAAACACAGGTACACCCTGGGAGGCGCTGGAGGCCTCAATAGGGGAAAAAGACCTAGGGGTCATGGTGGATGCATGTATGAATAACTCTGAGCAGTGCAGGAGAGCGGCTAGCAAGGCAAACAGGATGTTGGGATGCATCGTGAGGATCACCTCTAGGAGCAAGGAAGTGATTCTGCTGCTGTACAATGGACTGGTTAGACCACACCTTGAGTACTGTGTACAATACTGAGACCACACTTGAAGAGGGACATACAGCTCCTGGAGAGGGTAGAGGAGGGCAACTAAGATGATACGAGGCTAGGGGACTTGACGTATGAGGACAGACTTGAGGAGCTCTGCCTGTTTTCACTGGAGGAGAGGAGAGACGGGGGGGACATGATTGAGGTCTTCAAATACCTCAAGGGAATAAATAGGGTAAACATGGAGGGGATCTTTAGACTAAAGCAGGGAGGTATCACCAGAAGGCATGGTTTGAAGTTGGAAGGTGGAAGGGTGAGGGGGGGGGAGAGGAGGAGGTTTTTCACTGAGAGGGTGGTGGACCCTTGGAATGCACTGCCTGGCGAGCTGGTTCAGAGAACCACAGTGGAGGGCTTCAAGAGAGGGTAGGACAGACACAGAAAGTGGATGTATCAGATGATGGCCTGTCCCAGGGGGGTTGGGATGGATGACAGGGGTTTCTGGAGCACAAGGGATGGGAGGGCCTTGGCACCCAACTAAGGAGGGATCCGTACTACTTCCCAACCGTCGACTTGCCGACATTTAACTTCCCGAACTTGAAATCCCGAAATGGTTAAATTACCGAAAAAATCAATCCCGCAGTACCATTTACCAACATTTATTTAAACGGACTACTGCCCGACCCACTTTGTGCAAATGTGGTTGCTATGACATTATCAAGGACACAGAGAATGATTTTTTACTGTATTGCCAATACTGCAAGTGGGAACCGGAGCGAGGAAACACACGTATGCAGGCCAGCTAATGTGCCAAAAAGCATGAAAACAGAGTTTGCTTCAACATAAGTAACCTGAGATTTTTCTTACCTGTTCTTGCTTGTTCAACTGTCCTCCAACTCCATAAAACCCAGGTCCAAAAAACGAAAACGTGTTCAGCTGTTTAACCTCAACACACAGCTTTATTTAATCCGTGCATGTTAGTAAATATTAAAAACATTTTAAAATCTCTCAGTCTCACAAACTCAATGCAATGTCATAATCGAAGGTTGTGAGCTATTCCTCGTTTATATTGCATTGCAGAACGAGCAGCTCTGTCTGTAGTGATGTTACGTATTTTTTCTTCTCTCTTAGCGTACCGTTTTTTTAATGGAGATTTGGGAAGGCCACGATTGATTTTCTCTATCAATGTTTCGGTGTTGCACTGCTCCTTGTGTAGTTTGGAGACAAATCTAAAGATGCCCACATGTGTGGAGCTAACGAGTGACCCCAGTCTCCTGTGCCAAGCCTCAACATTGTTCTGCGTATGGGTATCCAAGCTCCATCTGGGCATTCACTGACCAGAATTCAGGGGGAAACAGTGGTGGGCTTCGAACAACCGCATTATTTCTCATTTGTCTCCTTATTCTCCCTAACATGTAGTTCTCCTCAAACCACTCCATAATCGGAGCACAGGACTGTGGCATTTCTGCCTTGAGCTCAGCAAAAGATTGCTCAATTTCATCAGGTGGCAAGAAAGCCAGTGCAACTATGTGCCTCAATTTTAAGCTGAATTCCATATCTTGACCATATTGTGTGGCTAGCCCAACACTTTGTATTTTTTGCCACACAATTTGGCCAAGGTGAAACAGACAACCTTTGCTCTGTGCATTTGGGAATTCAATTTTACATGCATTTATTGCAGCCTGTTCCAAATGCAAGCTGTTATCATCAGCTAAATAATTTAAGTCCTGAAATAGCCTTGTATAGCATTCCTGCGATTTGCTGGACATTAGGCAGTACAGTAGAGGGACAATTCTTGAATTGAGAGAAGTTCCCACAGAGCCATGTATCGAATACAGCTGCCGGAATAATGGAGGCACAGTTTTAAATGTACCATCCATAATCCAGAATGGAGCCACTGCTAAATGTTCAATATTTTTTTTAGTGGTGAATATCAGCAGTTTATCGTCACCAACTGATGACTCTTTAGCTAGAAAAGTAGAACCATTTACTGTTCTCAAGCTTTGTGGAATGTCAATGGCATCTAAAGTTTGGGGCTCTGGTGGTGCGTTATGCCGTCTTACTCTTTTAACAATTTGTTGTAGAGATTGCTTATTCGGCAGGCTCTGCTTCAACTCCTCGGACAAATGTGCAACTTGTATTTGTATTAACTGAGCAGGAGTTGCAGTAAGTGTCATAGCACTCGCTTTCAATGCTGCCACAGCAACAGCGACTGGTGCATCACTTGCCTCAGGTGAGTGGTTATGCTCTCTCATTTTCCTGAGGTGATGCTGCCCCCCAACAAGGATTGTCGATGCACGCCCATGACAATGCAAGCTTTTTCTACTTTGGCAGCACCAGTATATAAGTCCCCACGACATCTCTCTTTGACATAAAGGTATCCTCCGGTTGCAATTTTGTCCTGTCCACGCTGAGATGGAATCACCTCACAAATGGCCACCTCAGCCATAGGTGCAGAGTGTGAGGCAAGCAATCAGGATAGGGATAGGTAGGGCTGGGTAGGGCGGGGGAATGCAACATTAATAGATTTCAACTAGTGCCTCACTGTCATTAACAAATCGCAACAGACCATTTACTGCACGTCTGTTTACTAAATTTATTTATTACAAGCTGTGTGTTCTATTTGAAGCAAGAACGTTTACTACAAGTCTGTTTACTACATTTATTAAATACAAAGCTCTGTGTTCTCTTTGAAGTGAGATTGTTTATTCCAAGTCATTTCGGTAAATGGTGCTGCAGGATTTGATATTTTTGGCAACTGCTACCGATCGGGAAATTGAATTGCGGGAACTTGAACACGGGATATAGATTGTCAGGATGTAGACTGACCGGAAGTCATACCAGACCCACTAAGGATCTAGGGTTCGAGCAGACTCGATAGACCGTAAGGCCTAATCTGCTGGCAAATAGTATGTTAGTATGAAATGGTGTATCCAGGTGAGTAATTTTCAGGGGGATGGGGGGGACAGGTCCCCCCCAACATTTCATCATTGCAGTCTTAAATAATGTACTGTAAAATCCCTTTACAGTTGTATCTCCCTCAATTATTACACCAAAGTTACTCCTCTGGGTGTATCATTAAGAATAGCCTAGAAGAGAGCACTGGCTTCTGCTTGAGTCATGTCCGACAGGAGCTGGTTGCCAAAACGGCTCTCCCGGTCTTCGACTATGCAGATGTGGTCTATGGCACCACCCCCTCTTCTTCCCTTGCCGGATTGGACATGCTCTGTAATGCCTTCTGCCGCTTCACTACCGACTCTCCACTCCGCATTCCTCACTGCTCCCTCTGTTCCTTCCTCTCAGTCCTCTCACTGCCTTCATGTCACCAGCCCCCTCTGTCTCTTTCTTTTTGTAATTTTATATTTTATTCATTTTAAACATGAACAATACAAATACACACGTGTAAGAAATTTGCTGAATTACAATACTTTCAGGGATTAATCCCTTGCCAAACAGGATATTTGTATCTCTTACTTATACACTGTAAGCGGGGGGTGTCCTCTAACATTTCTACTAAAATAAAGTAGATTCAACACAATAAGCTGTGGAACTGTAGCCATGAATGCATGATAAATCCCCTCCAAGTTTAAAAAAAACAACAAGTTGCTTACATTAGTTCACTACTCTACTGGGCTAAAGGTATCATGCTTTAACTTTATGCTATTTTAAACCATATACTCTGTTTAGTCTCATTTGTGATCTCTCCTCAGGCAAACATTCTCCTAACAATCAAGTCACCTAAGGTACAGTTACACCTTAATTAGTCAATATTTCCCCTTTTTATTTTGATTGTCATCTTAATAACTACCTTATCAGGGACAAAACAAGCTTCTGGCAGCACTATTAATAAATTAAATATAGACAAAACAACAGGTGCTAAGGGGCAACAATGCCATCAGAAAGAGTAACTGCCATTAACAATTGTTCACTATGCAGTACAACCCCCGCCTGTGTTCTTATCTCACTGACTCAATTTTAAACCTCATAACTAGCTAACTCTTTATTTACTCCTTCAGCCCTTAACACATAGCAGGTAATTTATGGGTCCAATTTTTAAACAAGCCCCTTACATAATACCAGAACATACAATCAATGTTAAAAGTCAAGAGAAGAAAAAAGAACTTGCTTCAGTCCCTTCAAGTTTCCTCATCGTCAGAGGTCCGATCCTGTAGCTTCTTCAGCACCATCATCTTGGCTACCTACTTCCCTGTATCTTGAGGATCAGTAAATATAAAAACTTTGCTGTCGTATACCACTTGCAACTTCGCAGGGAATTGAATACTGTGTGGGATACTCAACTCCCTCAAGGTGCAACAAACATCATCTAATTTTTTCCGACGCAAGCTAGTGGCATACGTGGTATCAGGGAATATGTAGACAGTTACCCCTTCCACACTGAGAGGACCATAGAGTTTAGCCAAGTTCAACAGGCGATCTCGAGAGCCCATGTTGTCCAGTACCACCATCACCACTCTAGGAAGATCGGAGGTGGGTGTTGCTCGCTGTTGCATTCTGTAGGCCTTAATGACTATAACATCCAGGTCAGGGGCATTATCCCAAAATTGCTCCCTCAGCCAGTCCTTGAGAAAAAGGGCCATGTGGTCACCCTCAGCACCCTCCGGTATGCCCACCAGTCATATATGTTGACTTCTCACCTGGTTATCAAGGATTTCCAGATGACTCTTAGTATGTTGGGCCCGCTTAGCACGTTGGGCCTTGGCACTCTGCACATTTCTGAATGCCGATGGACCTCCTCCATCTCTCTTTGCATAAGGTCCACTGATTTCTCGACTGTGGCCAGTCGTCCAGTAATTAAATCCAATTTTTGGCTCACTGCGTTTGACGAAGCCAGTAGTTGCTGCATCTTGTGGCCCAATGATTGAAGAGTCTCATCTGCATCTTCTCCATTCCCCACCCTCATCCCAGTGCTGGACAAGCAGCCTTCTCCTACCATCCTCCATCCCTTTGGAACCTGCTGCCCCCCTCCCTCTGACTCTCCCCCTCACTCCCTGCCTTCAGGTGCCTGCAAAGGCTTATTCCTACTCTCCCCTGCACCTGTCATTCTCCCACTTTATTTTTTGTATTAAAATGTTTATTAAAGGAAGGACATGAATAATACAGAAACAAGCAGAATCAAGATACAGATGGTACAACTGAAGTTCCTTGACAAAATAGATTCCTACTTCAGTAGCTGCAAAAGCAAAAATAGATTATAGAAGTTGACAGCAGATAAGGACCGCAAGGCCCATCCAGTCTGCCCATTATCTTCATATGCCAACATCCCTCAGAGGTAGGAAGGAGCAGGTATAACAGAGTGAAAGAAAAGAAAAAATACTTACATAGAAATATTCTGCAGGACCTGAGAAAGAGAACTGGAGGAAATCCCCCCACCAAGCGGCAGCAGTTCCACTCCAAATGCCTCACACTTGAAATAGTTAAGGGACAAATTCTGCATCCACAGAAGCTACATACCAAATCCACTGTTGCCATCTAGTTTTAAACTGGTCGGGTCTGTCATGCATCTCGGCTGTGAATCTCTCCGATTGATAAATTGCAGATACTATTTTATGCCACTTTAGTGGTGTTGGCTGTCACTCTCCCTCTTGACTTCTCCTGACTCCTTCCTCCTATCTCGGCTGACCACCCCCACCTAGGCCTCCCTAAATCGGGGTTAACAGTGCTCTCACACTTTTGACCTATTCTTCATATTCTAGAAGCACTGTGACCCTAGCTATCATGCACTGTGCATATGAAGATACAAAGAAGCCAGCAGAAGAAGGTCATTTGGTCTACCAAGTCTGCTCATATTGCAGGGTCCACAGCTTGAGCTAATGTCCCTGATCTCCCTCCCCACTCCTCCCATCCTCCCTACACATGATCCTTACCTTCCCCCATGCCTAGCCCAGCCTCTCTTAAAGCTGCCCACTGTCTTCAATGAGATGACCTCTTCTGGCAGCGCATTCCAAGTTTCCACCACCCTCTATGTGAAGAAGTGCTTCCTGACCTCCTTCCTAAACCTCCCACCCTCCAGCTTAAGACTGTGCCCCCTCATGTTATGGTTGCCACTCAGCTTAAAGAGACTCTCCTTATCAACCTTATGTATTCTTTTCAAGTACTTGAAGGTCTCAATCATGTCCCCTCTCTCTCTGCTGTCTTCCAGGGAGCACAAGTTCAGCACCCTCAATCTCTTCTTGTATGCCTTACCCTGATGACCTGCTATCATATTTGTAGCCCTCCTCTGGACCTTCTCCAGCAGGTTAATGTCCTTTTTATGTTTGCTTGCATGCATGCGCAAGAAATATTTCATCACAGCTTAGGAGAGAAGAGGGTTTTGGAGGTGCGGCACTGTGGGGGCCAATGTCCCCAGTGCCTTTTGAGGCTTGGCCCGCTTTACTCAATGCAGTGACACACTGCTGCTGACACTAGTTCAGCCAGCATGCCACCACCTTGAAATGAATCCACCATTGCAATGAGGGAGCGATCCATCATTGCAGGTCAGTACCTTGCTGTCCGCATACCTCCGATCCAGTTCATTTGCTGACAGGGGAGCCCACTCCCCGTCGGCATACTGTAACCCCCTTCCCCATTTGTTGTGTGCCAAGGGGGTGCCCAATTCCCCTGGGCATCATGCACCCCCCCAACAGTCTTTCTTTGCCGACGGGGGCCCCAATCCCTGTTGACTTCAGTCTCCCCTTCCCAGTTCAATTTGCTGATGGGGAGCCCACTCCTATCAGCATAATGTCCCCCAATTTGTTGTGTGCCAGTGGGTGCCCAACCCTCGGCTCTCCTCCCTCACTATGTGCCAACACGGGTGCCCAATCCCGTCGGCTACAGCCCCTAAAACACTCAGGTCGCATGCTGGGAGCACCCCAGCGTACAAATTTCCTAAAAAAAAATTCTGTGATGTTTTTCATTTCTTATTTTATTTTTAAACCTGTAAAACAGAAAACAGTCCCTCATTGAGTTCGTGGCCCTTCCCCAACCTGCACCCACCCTCTGTGCACCCTGCCTCCCACCCCCACCCCATTATTACCTCCGGAACCCAGCGCGATGATCTTCGGTGGACTGGGAACACGTCTGCACTCTTCAAAGACGACCGCGAACTGAAGAAATGCTGGTAAGCTGTATAATGGCATAAATAGGTTTTTTTCAACTTTGGTGCATATCTCAGGCATTTTTGGGAATTTTAGCACCACATTTTCAACATGGGGTTATTGGGACCCCTCCTCATAAATCAGCCACTGTCATGGCGTTATTCGGTCCCAAAAGGTGATTTCATGGTCACTGCGCGGAATCACCTTTCAGGACTGATTAACGAGACGACAGTGCCAGTGTTCATGAGGTGGGCTGTCAAAAAGCCTATGCTGCAAATTTGGTGGAAAAAATCAAAAATGACTGTTCCTGGCGTGCGCACAGTTTCCACGCATACTTGTACCTTCGTGAATTTATAATATTTTCACTCCAGATTTTAAACATTGGCATTTTTCCACACCTCCTTATGAACAGTGCAGCTGTCATTTTTCACATCCTGATCGTAATGTGTTTTCGCACTTCCGGCGCAGAATAGCTTGGTCACTGTGGGAAATCAGTGTTTAGGACACATTAAGAAAATCACAGTGACACTGTTTATAAACAGAGGTCCTAAAATGCCTATGTTGAAAATTTGGTGACGAAAGTCCATAAAATGGCTGTGTAATGAGCATGCGTTGCGCAGTTTCCATGCATGCTCATAACTTCGCAAATTTGTAATATTTTCACTCCAGATTTTCAACACTGGCATTTTTCCACACCTCCTTATGAACAGTACAGCTGTCATTTTTCACATCCTGGCTGAAATGTGTTTTTGCACTTCCAGCGTAGAATACTGCGGTTGCTGTGGGAACTCAGTGTTTGGGACATATTAGGAAAATCATAGTGACACTGTTCATGAGCAGAGGACCTAAAATGCATATGTTGAAAATTTGGTGACAAAAGTCCATAAAATGACCGTGTTACAAGCGTGTGGTGCGCAGTTTCCATGTATACTTGGAAGTGCGCAAATTTGTAATATTTTCACTCCAGATTTTCAATATTGGCATTTTGCCGCACCTCCTTATGAACAGTACAGCTGTCATTTTTCATATCCTACCCGAAATATGCATTTGCACATCTAGTGCACAATGGCGCAGTCGCTGTGGGAAATTAATGTTTTGGACAGATTAAGAAAATCATTGTGACAGTGTTCATGAGCAGAGGTCACAAAATGCCTATGTTGAAAATTTGGTGAAATAATTCCACTAAATGACTGTGGTACAAGAATGTGTTGCACAGTTTCCACATACGCTCGGAACTTCGAGCATTTTTAATATTTTCACTACAGATTTTCAACATTGCCATCTCTTCACACCTTCCTATGGATGGTACAGCTGTCATTCTTCACGTCCTGCCTGATCTGTGTTTTCGCACATCTGGCGCAGAATGACACAGTCGCTGTGGGAACTCGAAGTTTGGGACACAGTAACAAAATCATACTACCACTGTTCATAAGAAGAGATCCCAAATGCTTTCATGAGGTGGGGGTCACAAAAAGGCCATGCTGAAATGTTGTAGTGTAAATACCAACACAAGCCTGGGGCATTAAGGTTTCTAACCATAACATCCCACCCTGTACAGACTGACAGGCATCAGAGGTGTAACTTTGGATCACCGGCTATAATGCTTATGCCATCCCACCCCCATCCTGAAGCCAGTGACAGACATCGAGGTGTGCCTTGCACTCTTCAGCCCCATACTTCACCCCATTCTCCTGTACTGCACCCATTTCAGCGTATGTCCTTATGAAACAGGGTGACTGTGAAGCCGAACACCCCAAGGCACACCTCAACACTCATCGGTGTCTGCAGGATAGGGTGAGATGAAATGCCATGAGCATTATGGGCAACGACCCACAGGCACACCTCAATGCCTGTCCATCTCTGCTGGGTGCAGGTGGGATTGGCGTGAGTTCAATACTTCACTGCCATTCCTAATCTGTATCTGTCTTAACTCCTGCATGTCCAATGCTAATATCAGCAAGCAAACATTTGGCATTGACAAATGCTTGTTGAGGTGTGGGCACCAGTACTGAACTCCATTCTCTAGATGCGGCCTTACCAGTGACCTGTACAAGGGCAGTATAATCTCCTCTCTCCTACTACTGATCCCCCTAGATATGCATCCCAACATCTTGTTTGCCTCTGCTGCTCCTTTCTTGCACTGCGTGGAGTGCTTCAGGTCACTAGTGATCATCACTTCCAGGTCCTTCTCCTCCTCTGATGCAGTTACTCGGACTCCACCCTCTCTGTCCTGGGATTCTTGACTCCAATATGCATAACTTTGCATTTCTTGGCACTGAAGCCAAGCTGCCAGATCTTGGACCACTTACCCAGTTTTTCCAGATCTTTCTGTAGGTCCTGTATCCCTTCAGTTGTGTCCACTCTCCCAGAGAGCTTGGTGTCATCTGTGAATAGGCACTTTTAACCCTTAATGTAATCTCCAATGTCATTAATGAAGACATTGAACAACACCGACCCCAGAACCGAGCCCTGCGGAACCCCACTAATTACCTGTCTTGTGCCAGATAACTCTCCTCCCACAACCACTCTTTGGGTTTTGTCCCTCAGCCAGTTCCTGCTTGTGTACTTGTAGTATTCTTCTGGCATGTTTTGTACTCGGTGCATTTGTGAATTTCACTTTGTCACATCTTGCGCATCTGTTTTTGATTTGATATTGTACTTTGTATTGTTGGCTGTTTTCTAATACTCAGTTAATCTATTTCATGTCCCCTTCCCCAGATCACACCTGGAAATGAGCCTTGGATCAGAAATTCCTGGTTACCAATTTTAAAATAAATAAAAATGTGGGGAAAAGAAGGAAGTATAGAAAACCAATTTAGTTTACAAGGAAGGTGGGGATTGCAGTGACAGATAAAAGGGTAGTATTCAGGAGCTATAAAGAGAGTCAAGCAGAGGGGGGTGGAGTATCATACCTAGAAAAAAACTAGAGGACAACAAGGAAGAGAGGAGGAATAAGGTGGAGGGGGAACTGAGGATAGCAGAGGGAGTTATGGAGGGTGCTAAGGACTTCTTTTGCTACGCTAGGAAAATGACAGATGAGGTATGGAATACTCAGGCTGAGGGGTAGGTAGATGAAAAGAGTAAGGCAGAATTATAGAACAATTACTTCTGGTCACTTTTACAAAGAAGGAGGGTCTGCTTCTTGAGGGTATAATTAGGCACAGATCAAGGGTCTTACTGGTGTTTGCAAGACATTATATTTTAAATACATGGATATCAGCAGTAGTACCAACAATCTAGCAGTGGCGCACCCTCATTATTCAGGCCCTAGCCCAGGAGAGATTATCATTTACAATTAAGAACAAGGAGAAACGGTTTATCAACACGTGGGAACCCCTGTTTGCCACCCTGTCACCAGGGGAAGCTGCAGCTCTCAGAGAAGGGATGTGAGAAAAGGAAATTAAAGGGAGCTTAGCCTCTGTTATTAACCTGAACAACCCTATACAGTAACTAATTTGATTATAAATGCACAATGCATTACGGAATTAACGTGTGTGTAGGCTGGAGGCCCTGCCTCTTAGCAGGGCTGATCAACTAGTAAAGCTAAGATGAACTTGGTCTAAAATTAGACATATGGCATATGATTGCTGTTGTTTATCTTTTTTGTTGTAATCATTATCATTTTGTTGTCCGTTGTTGTAGTGCATGTATATATGTATTGTCTACATGAAAAATCCTTTTAATAAACACATTATGTAAAAAGAAAAAAAAGAAACAGATCATGAGGGGGGAAATGAGGATGGATCTGATAGCCAGTACAAGGGTACTCAAGAGGCTTAAGGCCCTGAAACTGGGACATAGATTTTGCCAGCAGAAAAGAAATACTTGGCTCCCTAACTGGTCTCCGGTGACCCTCTCTGTCTATTTCCTAAGATTCCCCTGTGTCTATCCCATGCATGTTTGAAGCCCACTACTGTTTTTGCCTTCACCACTTTCACTGGTAGTCTATTCTAGGCATCCACCACTCTTTCAGTGAAGCAGTACTTCCTCACATCCCTCCTAAACTCCCAACCCCCCAACTTCATCACACACCCTCTGGTTCTGGTGCTGTTCCTCATTTGAAAGAGACTCCTCTCTTGCACCCTATTGTTCACCCCATGAGGTACTTGCAGGTCTCTATCATGTCCCCTCTTGCTCTCCTCTCTTCCAGGGCGTACATGTTGAGATCCCTCAATCTCTCCTTGTAGAGATTTTAGTGCAACTCCTGCGTCATTTTCGTTGCCCTCTTCTGGACTATCTATGCCTTTTCTGAGGTGCAAAAATGTGCAGTAAGGGCTCGTCGGGGATTTGAACCCAGGACCGCTTGCACCCTAAACAAGAATCATACCCCACTCGTTGACTGAAAGTCTAAACATTTCTGGGCCAGGTAGGCTGCACCCAAAGGCACTGAGGGAGATGGTGCAGTTGCTTGCAGCCCCCTTGGCAGATCTCTTCAACTGCTCCCTAAAGTCTTGGGAGATGTGCATAGACTGGAGAATGGCAGACAGTGTACCTCTGCATTTAAGTGAGAGAAAGGATGCTCTAATGAACTACAGACCCATCAGTCTGACTTTAGTAGTTGGCAAACTGCTGGTAACTAACACCAAAGAGTGGCTGTTTAAGATCCTACTGGCAAGTGAGCTTCAGGATGAAAGGCAGTACGAGTTTATGGCAGGCAGATCTTCTCAAGCAAACCTGACTGACCTCTGTGACTGGGTAGTGAAGACTGTTGAAAAAGAGAAAGAAGTTGATATATGTATTATATCTGGGGGTTAGCAAATTGTTTGACTCAGTCCACACAGGTGGCTGGCCATGCTGGTAGGGGATGTAGGGGTGGGGATAATCTGACACGATGGGTGGGGAACTGACTCATACATTCATGATGGAAATGTTTTTAAATACTTGCACGGTATAAAACAAAGTGGACACAAGCAAGCTATTTACAGAGTGGCAATTTTAAGAAAAGGGGGAATAAGAGACAACTTGGAGGGAGTGTAAAAAGGACATTAGGGAGTACTTCTTCATGGAGCTGGTAGTGGCAAGATGGAATAGATTGCCAAAGGATATGGTCAGTGCAAAAATAGTGAATGGGTTCCAGAGAGAGTAGAACAGACATAAAGGGTTGGTTAATGGAGTCGGGGAGGTTGTGGGGGATGGTTGTGGATCCCTAGGGGGCAGATACCACCTCACAGGGCATACTGGCTAGACCCTCAGGCCTTCTTCTGTCTGCAGTTTTCTGTTTCTAGTCAGGCCCCCACCACTACCACACGCAGCCAGTGTGATCTCTGATTGGAATGGGTTAACAGTTCCATACAAACACATCAAGGGCATCATTTTAACACATTACTGCCTTTTTGTAACAGAACAAACCAAGTTGCATTTCAAGTTTAATGGTCGTTGAAATCTCTGTTCTAGTATAGTGAGCTCAATTGCTCTGTTTTCTCTGACAGAAGATTTAGTTGCAGGTGTTGACATGCTCCGCTGTGTTATGTGCCAAAAATGCTGTTTTACACACTGAAGTTCCAGGCCTCTAATTGATATGAAAAAACATACTGCAAGCAGAATTTTGGAAGCTGCAAATGTGTGTTTGTTGGCACTGATTTATGTTTTATATTTGACGTGTTACTTATTCTAACTTGTCTGTACATCACCCAGAGCATCTGGGATGGGGCGCGGGATAAGTCAAGTTTACTTACTTACTTGAATCCCATCAGTCCCCACTTGCATACTGTGTGACCCTAAACAAGTCACTTAACTTTCTTGTGCTCCCAGGTTGCACCTGGAAACAAACTCTGGCTTAGTCTTCTTTTCCTGGTTAAACAATTTCCCCTTTCCTAGTTTGAACGGTCCTACTTTGCACTGATTAGTGATGTTCCACATCTAATTACTGTATTGTTCTCTGCACACTGTCTTGTGTGCACTGTTTTCTTGGTACTGAGTGATGTGGCCACTCAGCAATTAATTAACTGTTTTACCTGTGATGATCTGGCAGTTGTAATGAATGCACTTTGATACTGTCTGTCTGTTATATGCATATGTTGCTGTAATCTCCCAGGTCATGCCTGAAAATAGGCATTTAATAGTGTATTTGACAGCACGACTGTTAATGGAATTCAGTGAATTCCTAGTGTTGTTGTACCCTAGCAGTGATATCAAACTGCTGTTGCATCATCTTGAGGATGTTACTACAAAGGGTATAACAACATGGAATGTCTTCATGCTCATCTAACCCTGACAGCTGTGCTGATCGATCATTTTTTCCTTTCACAGTTTCATCTGTCAGTTCGGAGGAGAAAAACAAGTGATCAGTGATGACATCTGTGGAATCTTCAAAACATGACAGCACACAATGGCACCAGTTCACAGAGGGTCAGCAGAATCACTGCAGAGTTAAAAAAAACAGAATCAGGTGTGAAAAAATGTTATAAAGCTACCTAATAGAGATAGCAGAGGCTCGTAACATCACAGACATCCCCGAAGTGCAACTTGATCTATATGTTGCTCCGATGTGCACATGTTGCTAATAGGTTTACGGCATTTCTGGACACCATTTCAAACTGCCCATTATGTACAGTGATGTCCGCCACCACTCAGCTGCCAGTGTACAGACCTCAGGAATGCCCAGACATGTAAGTTCAATTCCCAGTGTCTAACCAGAAAGTTCACTCAAAAGCACTTCTCCGTTGATGTGCACAGTTGCCCATACACTATAAAAGACAATGGATGGGCAACAGTAAACAACAAAGCTGAGTTCACGTCTCAAGGTTGTTGTGACAACCGTAGATCTCTTGCGCTTCGTTCTCGAGGTCTATTTGGTTGTCATGACAACCTTTTTGAAGTGAACACAGAGTTGTTGTTCACTGTTGCTCATTCATTATCCTCTATGTTGTGTAATGTACTTACCAGGTTAATAAAAACTAAATAAATGTATTTATTGTGAAGATGGATCAAAGAAATGTTCATTAGTGAAAGGAGAAAGTCCAGAGGGTGTATTGCTAAGATCAAAGGGGATAAGGGGTGGTGTGTGGAGGAAGACCAAGGAAAAGCATCTGTCCTAAATAGATACTTCTGCTCAGTATTTACTGAGGAGTAGGTAGGGCAGGGCCCCCAGCTCAGCACCAAAGACACAGAGTGGAGGGAGGTGTGCACAAGTCCTTTCACAAAAGAAAGGGTCCTACAAGAGCTCGCTAAGCTCAGGGTGGACAATGCAATTAGACCTAATGGCATACATCCCAAGGTACTAAAGGAGCTACGGGTAGAACTAGCAGAGCCATTAGCAGAACTGTTTAGTGAGTCTCTGAGCACAGGAGAGGTCCCAGGAGACTGGAGAAGGGCTCATGTGATCCCACTCCACAAGAGTGGCAGCAGGGACGTGGCAGGGAACTACAGACCAGTCAGTCTTACCTCAGTAGTGGGCAAGATTATGGAGGCACTCCTTAAGGAAAGGATAGTGCAACACCTGGAATCCACAGGAGCACAGGATCCCAGACAGCATGCGTTTATAGCAGGATGGTCCTGTCAAACTAATCTCATAGATTTCTTTGACTGGGTAACCACAGTGGTGGACCAAGGGGGTGCAGTTGATGTTGCCTACCTTGACTTCAGCAAAGCTTTCAATACTGTTCCACATATAAGTTTGATTAATAATCTGGGTAGGCTCAGGGTGGGTCAGAGGTTGGTCAACTGGGTGACAAACTGGTTGGCAGGCAGAAAGCAGAGAGTGGTGGTAAATGATATGCAGTCAGAAGAGATGCAAGTCACAAGTGGGGTACTTTAGGAACCAGTCCTGGGGCCAGTCCTCTTCAATATCTTCATCAGTGACATTGCAGATGGACTGGAGGGTAAGGTTTGTCTGTTTGCAGATGACACCAAGATCTGCAACCGAGTAGATGATACAGATGGGGTGGGCAGAATGAGAAGAGATCTGGATAAACTGGCAAAATAGTCAGAAGAGTGGCAACTGGGGTTTAACGCAAAGAAGTGCAAGATCATGCACATAGGGAAGAGAAACCCTGAAGCCATCTATAGGTTGGGAGGGGAGTTGCTGGCAATCACAAGGGAAGAAAGAGACTTGGGCATCATCATCACAGATGACCTGAAATCATCCAAGCAGTCCACTAAAGCAGTAGGTAAGGCTAGTGGGATGTTGGGTGTATTAGTAGGGGTATCACAAGTCATAAGAGGGAGGTAATAAACCCTCTTTACAAGATACTGGTTAGGCCCCATCTGGAGTACTGTGTGCAGTACTGGAGGCTGCACCTGCACAATGACATTAACAAAATGGAGGCAGTCCAGAGAAGGGCAACCAACATGGTGCAGAGACTGCATCAGAAAACATATGAGGACAGATTAACGGAGCTCAACATGTATACCCTAGAGTAAAGGAGGGAGAGAGGTGATATGATCGAAACATTCAAACATCTTAAGGGCATTAACAAGGTGAAAGGGTCTAACATGTTTTAATATGAGAAACATAGCAGGGCAAGAGGACACAGCATGAGATTAGAGGGAGGCCGATTAAGGGGTAATGTGAGGAGGTTCTTTTTCACAGAAAGGGTGGTGGATACATGGAATGGCCTACCTCAGGAAGTGGTGGATATGAATACAGTGCAGGGCTTCAAACAGGCATGGGATAGGCATAAGGGAGCAATACAGATGAGTATGAATAGATAGGCCATTGACAGAGTACAGGCCTATGGCACATTCATAAGGTAGGAAAAAATGGGCAGACTGGATGGGCCTTGCGGTCCTTATCTGCCATCAACTTCTATGTTTCTATGTTTCTATTCATTTGCACTTATTGTACTGTCTACTGCACATGGCCTCCACCCTCCCAGATGCATTTGGAAACAAGCTGTTATGCGCTCACTTGGTATATCTTTCCTGGTAAAACTTTTGAAATAAATAAAAATATACAGTATTTACCTGTTTTATTAGCTTGTTTCTAGCAGGAATCTTAGTAGAGTTTTACTTGTTGGCCTTATATATAAACATCTAGGTACTGCATTGCCACGCGAGGGATCACTGCAGCCAGTTCCCTCAGAAGTGCATTCAGGTTCATAACCAGCAAGCCCATCCCAGTTACTCAAATATCTGAATCAATAGGCATTCAGAATTAAAGAATGTGTTCATGGAAAAACACCCCACCTCTCACAACAAGGATTAGCAAGTGCTCCATTTAGATGAATGGGGTAATTTGCACCTATGTTCCCACCAATTGTTTCAGTCTCTGTGGCAACAAAAATGTTTACTGATGGTTTGCCTCAACACAGCATGTTAAAGAGCAGCTGACACCTTTGAGAAAACATTGGAAAAACATAATAGTTGGACGCAATTCAACATGTATTTCATATGTCATCTGGCGGAGTGGATAAGGTGAAGATGGACCTAGGAATTTTGGAATTGTGGTCAAAGACATGGCAGCTTAGTTTCAATGCAAAGAAGTATAACTAAAAGAGTATCTAGAAAACTCCAGTTTATTTAACCCACTGCAATCCGGTTTCAGACAGAATCACAGTACTGTCTCTGCTCTGGCCAAAGTAACCAATGACTGGTTTCTTGCACTTGACACCATGCAAACCACAGGTGCCGTGTTCCTTGACTTAAGCAAGACGTTTGACACTGTTGATTAGAACCTTCTCCTCCTTTGACTTAGAAACCTAGGTGTGGATGGCCCCTCTGTAAAATGGTTTACCAGCTACCGTACAGGAAGACTTCAACAAATTAAAGCAGATGATCTCCTGTCTGATCCGCTGTCAGTCAGAAGAGGAGTTCCCAAGGGGTCTATACTTGGACCTCTACTGTTCTCCATATATGTTAACTCCCTGGGCACTAATATCCACAGGTCTATGCTACATTTTTTTTTGCGGATGATACCGTGCTGTATACATCCAAATCTACCTTGGCTGAAGTGTGTGCTGAATTCCAATCTGATTTCACTCAATTAGAGCACAACCTAATCAGCTCCAAATTACTACTAAGTGCCAAAAAAATAAAGGTGAAGTTCTTCGCCCCTGCTTTTAATTCGGTCACCCTTTGCAATCAAGCAGTGGCAATTCCCATCACAACCATCTTAGGGGTACCCTTGGAAGTTGTGGACAATTTCAGGTACCTGGGTATTTGGACTGACAGCAAACTGACTTTTGGCACCCATATAGAATGTCTTTCCAAAAAATTAAAAGCAAGGCTAGGGTTCTTCTTTAGGAATAGGCCACTTTTCCCCTTGGAAGTAAGACGTAGCTTGGTGCAGTCCACCTTCCTTTCCCTGTTAGACTGTGGGGGCATCATTTACAGTTGTAGCACAGGTACCAACCTGCACAAGCTCGACATACTGTTTCACCATGCCTCGCGCTTTATCACTGCTGCACCTTTCAGGACACACCACTGTGACCTTTATCAGATGGTAGGCTGGATGTCTTTCGCCTCAAGACGGCTGATCCACATAGGTACCTGGCAGCTAAAAATTCTACTGAACAAGCTCCCATCTTACATCTCTTCCCTTATTCATTAATCTTACAGCTCTTATGCCTTAAGAAAGTCTGCATACATTTTGCTGGCCATACCTAGAGTATGCACATCACACAGCAAGGGTGCGATCAGCTATGTTATTCCTGCAGTATGGAACAACGTGCAATCAGTGCTCAGACTCTCTGACTTTGTTTCCGTGAATGTTTTTAAAACCATGGCCAAAAAATATCTCAAGGATGCCTGCCACTGTCAAAAGGGATAGTATTCTCCTCGTAACTTGCATTTGATTACCTAGCACTTATACCCCTCATCTCCCCATACCCCCTTCCATCTTTAGTATCGTCTTACTCTGACTGCTGGTTTGACACTACAGTGTTGATACTGACATAATTTTTTATGGCTTCCTGCCCAGTCTTGTTTGTTACATATTGTTATTGTCTATGAATGTCCTGCATTATTTGTTACGTTCAAGTTAAAGTGTAAGCCCAGATTGTCCTCCTGACAAAGTGTCATGTTTCCAATCCTGACTGCTCTTGTTAGCTATTGCCTATGAATGCTCTTCATGTTTTTCCTTTTTTTGTTCAAGTGTACATCCAGATTGTTGCTCTGTATCCAATTGCACCTTTCTTGATTGCCCTGTACTTTGTATTATGAAAGTATCAATTACTGTATAAACCATTGCAGTGCTATGTATGTATTGCTTGTGTTGTCACTGTCATCAGGACCTCCTTGTGAATGAGCTTGCTCAATGGAGTATCTCCTGAAATAAACTTGAAACTTGAACCTGAAGGTCATGCACCTAGGGAGGAGCAATCCAGGAGAGGAATACCACATGG
This sequence comes from Neoceratodus forsteri, assembly GCA_016271365.2. NCBI lineage: Eukaryota > Metazoa > Chordata > Ceratodontiformes > Ceratodontidae > Neoceratodus > Neoceratodus forsteri. The sequence continues at coordinate 90,754,898 of JADMNL010000022.1, forward strand.
GGGTGTGAAACTGGAAGCCACCAAGCAGGAAAGAGATTTGGGGATATTTATAACGGATGACCTGAACATGACCAAACAGTGTTAGAAAGCAACATTAAAGGCAATGGAATGTTGGGGTGCATATTAAGGGGAATTACCAGCAGGGAAAGGGAAGTCGTACTACCGCTATATAGATCACTGGTGAGACCGTACCTGGAATACTGCATGCAGTTCTGGAGACCATGCCTCAGAAAGGACATAGATAGATCAGAGACAGTGCTGAGAAAAGCTACTAAAATGATACAAGGTCTAGATCAAAAAACATATGGGGAAAGTTTGAGTGAGCTCAACATGAATTCACTGGAACAATCCCGGAGAGTAAGGGAGCACATGACTGAAACCTTCAAATACCTGAAGGGAATAAATAAAGTATGGGATCAGGACCTGTTCCAGGTCAAGAGTTATACAAGGACCAGAGGTCATGGTATGAAACCCTCTTCCCCTAACCTGGAGGGGGGCAAGTTCAGGAGCAACACACGTAACTTATTTTTCACTGAGAGGGTGATTGACACGTAGAACAGCCTTCCCCAGTGAGTGGTGGAGGCAAAACCAGTTAGAACCTTCAAGCATGCTTGGGATGAATACAAAGGAATCATAACACTGAGTAGCAGTTAGGGGAGGGGGGGTATGGCTATGGGCAGACTCATAGGTATAGGGACCGGGGGGTGAGAGGGGCGGCAGTCCCCCCACTTTTAATTTTTTATGGCAAAAACCAGTTTAGAAAAAGTGCCCTTTGTACCCTCATAAGTGCCATTCTCATCCTCAGCTTTTACTATTTTCTGGCATCCTTGGGCAGGCTAGCTGGATCTTAGGGTCCCCTTCTGCCATCACTTTCTATGTTTCTATGTCTTCTATAGGTTTCTCCTCTCTATTATTTGTTACTGAAGTAATTCCCACAGAAACAAGATCTTTATCCTGGGAGTTCATCTGCCTTTTAGCTTGCATCCTACTTGAAATCATAATGCTCTGTTGTGACATCACAGTTTGTAACTATGGGAATGACTGTGATGTCACAAGCAGAGTATTATGACATCAGGTTAGGAAGAGGCACTAAGACCAGATGAACCCTCAAGGAACAGCTCTGCTGTTTTTATGCATATAACATAAGTAATAAATAATGAGGATGAGAAATACAGAGTTAATGAGAAATATAAGGTGCTTTTTGTTCAACTATTATGTTTTTCAAAGTTGTTCTTAAGTGGCTCTTTAAGGGATTAGTAGGGACCAATGGGGCTATTCATACCTGATGTGGATAATGGATCATGATTAACAGTATGGAAATGATAATGTGTTCAGGTTTGACTCTGGCATGGGAATTTATTTATTTTATTTGTAAGTTGGCGACTGAGAGAGGCTGACGCTGAGCTGTGGCTCATTTCTAGTTGTGACATGGGGAAAGGGAAGAGGAATTTGTGTACAGATGGAAACTGACTTACAAAACCAGGTTAAGCTGTTGGTGGTATTTTAGTGAATGGGGGGAAATTTGGCCCGGACACTGGAGAAATTCTCCTACTCTCCTGCAGGGGGCTCTGTCTTTCTGGGAGAGAATGGAAGAGCCAAGTTGAATGGCAGATGTGGATGTGGAAGAATGCACCTCAGGAGAGGTGCAGGACTGTAGGAGTACTAGCCCAGAAATGGTGAGGAAAGGCACCGAGAATTCCACCCCTCGTGACTGCTCAGGGGTAGAGCCGGATGTCGGTACACCAGTGGAAGATCCTGCGACAGACCCTATGTTAATTGATGAAGCTGTTGTGCCCACAGAAAAAAAGAAACGCTACAAGAAAAATTGGACCAGAAGAAACAGCAACCCTATGAGCTACTGAAGGAAGCGGAGTTGGAGTTTCAGTCCTCCAAGCAGAAGTTGCACGATGAAAAAAGCGCAAGCGCTCCCAAGTAAGTCCCCAGGCTACCGCAGGAAAAAGAATTAAAGTTCTCCAACAATTGTTGATGCTGTGCATGGTGATCATTGCACTGAGCCAGGGTCTCCAGACTTACCTGCAAGTGCTTTCTCAGAGGCTGAGTGGGCACCAGGGACTGCTTTGCGGCAAGCTGGCTGGATTTTCGAGCAAGGCTGCTGGATTCCTGACCTGAAGATCCCACTTCTGGGTTCACCGAAGCATGGCGGTGATTCCACTTCAGTTGCTATGAATCCCATTATTGTTTTTTCACAGAATATGGAACCCCATGCTTCTCAGTCTTGGAAGCAGCCGGCAACAGCTAATGCTGACTCCCCAAGACTCAATCAGTACTGCCGCTGGCGGAGACAACAGAAACAGATGTTCCTGTAGCTGACGCACAGCACTCACAAGAAAGCAACGAGGGACAGGTGGCTACACATGACAGTGATTTGGAGTCAATGGATGACGATGACTCCGATGGGGAGAATTTTGAAATGGCATCCGAGGGCACTTCTTCCTCGAGAACATTGGAGCCTGAAGGTAATTTAGATACTGTGGGAGATGGGGATCAAACTCAGGAAACACCAGAGCCTGAACCATTGTCAAAATCAGGTTATGCCAGTTTATTTAAAAAGCCAGTGGAAGCAGCCAAGAGAAGATTTATGGTTCGGCTGAGGTACAGGGGTGATAGATAACTGTTGCCCGATAGGCACTGTATGGGGAAAGTGTTAATAAAAGAAACTCTGCATTTTACCCCTTCAGTGATTTATGCATTTATGCACACTTCTGGGGACTATAACTTTGATATCAGTTTTTGCACAGCTCCATCGTTAGATAAGTTCTGGAGATTGTATGCTGAAGTTAAAAATTCCTTGTTCTGGAAGGATTATATTGCTATTCCAATCACCAAATCCACCATTAAGGCAGTCACTATTTTATTTCAGAATGAAGGAGTCATCATAAATTATGTAATTTTTTGGTTACAAAACACTGTGACATTCAAGGGAATCCAGCACCGATTATGGATGACAATGGGTTTTGGACAGGGGTATGGACATTCCAGGTCAAGCTAAAGCACACTGAGAAAGGCATAAATCAGCTGCCTAACTGCTTTTTCCTGGGGCGAGACAGAGGCATTCTTTTTTTACCAAGGCCAGCCTAAGAGTTGCTATAGATGTGGCTCATTGTCACACGTAAATACAGACAGCACACAAGTTAAATGCTTCCAGTGTGGAGGGTTGGGTCACTTGGCCCACTTCTATACGGTTCCCCTGGTCTGTAATTTATGTGGAGATGACAAACATGATTTTGGAACTTGCCCATGGGCAGCCCACAATTCTGCAGAATCAGCAGAACAGGAATTTTACTTACATAAAGCAAAATAAAACCTTCAGGGCATCCAGACCCCCCCCCCCCATAACTGGTCAGAAACTCTCCCACAGCCTGCTATTCAAGACAAGGTTTCTCTGTCCCCCAAGTGGTAGAACCTCAAGCCGAGATTGTTGTTCCAATGGGCCCAAGAAATTTGGTGGTAGATTTTGGTCCAGAGGTGGATATGCCACCTCCACCCCCGACTGCTTCTATTTCAACAGAACAAGGCTCCCTTCAGGTGGTTAAAGTAAAACATAAGAAGGCCTCTGCTCGTGTACAGTAGACTTCACCAGGAGAAGAACTGTCTCTCACAAACAGGTTTACTGTTTTACAAAGTTGGGGAGATCAGATGGAGGAGGCTGACTCTGATGCATCAGTTCAATCCTCTACTAGTGACATTACAGCTTCCCAGCTGCCTCCTCAGTCCAGCAAGGATAAACCTCCCAGACTAACAAGAGTAACCAGATCCAGTGTACAATCTTCTAACCTTCCTTCTTCATGAGCCTGCAGTACCCCTTAGGCCTGCAAGCCTAAATGTTAACAGTATCAAATCAGATTTCAAATGGATAACCACCTTTTTATGTTGATTGCACGCATGCGCAAGAAACATGTTGCGGCAGCTTTCTCCACAAGCAGGTTGTGGAGGCGCGGCACTGTTGTGGCCAATGCCCCCACAGCCTGCAAAGGCTTATCCCGCATCCCCCAATGCCGTGGCATGCTGCTGCTGACACTAGTTCAGCCAGCGTGCCACAACCTTCTAAAAAATCAGCCGCTGCAATCAGGGGCTGCCTCATCATTGCAGCGTCAGCCATCCGCTGCAATGAGGGAGCGACCCGTCATTGCAGGGCGGGATGTGAACTTGATATTGTTTAGAACATGGTGGCAGCTTGCGCCATATTCCCAAAATATTACCCCCACCATGTTTATTTGCCGGGCGGGGAGTCCACTCCCCATCGCATAATGTAACCCCCGGTTTTATTGTTCGCTGACAGGGTGCCCAATCCCTGTCGGCAGAAAGGAATTCCCCACCCTTTTGTTGTTTGCCGATGGGGTGCCCAATCCCCATCGGCAGAAAGGAATCTCCCCCTTTTGTTGTTTGCCGATGGGGGTGTCCAATCCCCCGTTGGCTACAGCTGCCCCCCCAAAAGCAAGACTCCGGTGGCACGCTGGGAGCTACCCCAGTGTGCCACATGCCCCTTTTGTTGTTTGCTGATGGGGGTGCCCAGTCCCCCATTGGCTACAGCTGCCCCCAAAGCAAGACTCCGTGGCATGCTGGGAGCTCAGCATGCCACATGCCCTGTAAATAAAAACGGTCCCACAACGCCTTTTTTTTTTTGTTACCCTGTAAAAAGGAAACTGTCCTCGAGGTCTCCGTGCTCCCCACAACCTGTACCCATTCTCTGCGCACTTGCCTCCCCACACCCCTCACCCCATACTTACCTCCAGAGTCTGGCGCGACGATCTTTGGTGGACCGGGAACACTTCTGCACTCTTAAAAGCCGACCGCGAACTGAGGAAATGCTGGTAAGCTGTATAATGGAATGAATAGGGTTTTTTCAACTTTGATGGTTATCTCAGGCATTTTTTGGAATTTTGGCACCAAATTTTCAGTATGGGGTTTTTGGGACGCCTCCTCATGAATTCTTGAACTGTCATGGCGTTAATCGGCCCCGAAAGGTGATTTCGCCGTCACTGCATGGAATCACCTTTCGGGGCTGATTAACAAAACAACAGTGCTAGTGTTCATGAGGTGGGCTCTCAAAAAGCCTATGTTGCAAATTTGGTGGAAAAAATCCCAGAAATGACTGTTTCATGAGTGTGCATTTCGCAGTTGCTACACACGCTCATAACTTCGCAAATTTGCAATATTTTCATGCCAGATTTTCAACATTGGCATTTTGTCACACCTCCTTGTGAGCAGTACAGCTGTCATTGCTCACATCCTGGCAGAAATGTATTTTCGCACTTCTGGTGCAGAATAGTGCAGTCGATGTGGGAAATCAGTGTTCAGGACAGATTAAGAAAATGACAGTGACACTGTTCATGAGTAGAGGTCCTAAAATGCCTATGTTGAAAATTTGTTAACGATACTCCATTAAATGACTGGTTACAAGCGTGCGTAGCGCAATTTGCACGCACGCTTTATAACTTCGCGAATTTATAATATTTTCACTCCAGATTTTCAACATTACCATTTTCCCACACCTACTTATGAACAGTAAGCTGTCATTTTTCCCATCCTGGCCGAAATGTGTTTTTGCACTTCCGCGCAGAATGGAGCGGTCGCTGTTGGAAATCACTGTTCGGGACAGATTAAGAAAATGAAAATGATACTGTTCATGAGCAGAGGTCCTAAAATTCCTATGTTGAAAATTTGGTGATGATAGCCCCCATCAATTGACTGTGTTACAAGTGTGTGTTGCGCACTTTCCATGCACCCTTGTAACTTCGCAGATTTTTAATATTGTCATGCCAGATTTTCAACAGTGGCATTTTTTCACATCTCCTTATAAGCAGTACAGCTGTCATTTTTCCCATCCTGACCGAAATGTGTTTTCACAGTTCTGGCGCAGAATAACGTGGTCACTGTGGGAAATCAGGGTTCGGGACAGATTAAGAAAATGACAGTGACACTGTTCATGAGCAGAGGTCCTAAAATTCTTATGTTGAAAATTTGGTGATGAAACTCCAAAACATGCCTGTGTTACAAGTGTGCGTTGAACTGTTTTCATGCAGCCTTGTAACTTCGCAAATTTGTAATATTGTCACGCCACATTTTCAACAGTGGCATTTCTTTACACCCCTTTTATGAACACTACAGCTGTCATTTTTCACATCCTAGCTAAAATATGTTTTTGCACTCCTGCCGGAGAATAGCATGGTCACTCTGGGAAATCAGTGTTTGGGACAGATTAAGATCGACTGAGTGAGAGGAGGGAGTGACCGAGCTCAACTGAGCTCTGTCGGGACTGCTGCGGATTTGCTTGTGGGCAGACAAAGGCCCCAACACAAGAGCCCAGTACAAAAGGGCAGCCTGCAGCACTGGGAAAAACAGAACGAGAGAATGAGTAAGGGGGGGGTGAGCGAACTCACCGAAGCGCTGTCAGGACTACTGCGGATTTCTTTGTGGGCATAAAAAGGCGCCAATGCAGGCAGGAGCCCCGTACAAAAGGGCAGCTTGCAGTGGCAGGACAAACAGAATGAGCACATGAGAGAGGGAGACTGAGCAACCTCAACAGAGCTCTGTCGGAACAGCAGCGGATTTCTTTGTGGACAGACAAAGGTGCCAACGCAGCCAGGAGCCCCATGCAAAAGCGTAGTCTGCAGCGCCAAGAGAAACAGAATGAGCGAGTAACAGAGCGGTAGTGAGCAAGCTCAACTGAGCTCTATTGTGACTGCTGTGGATTTCTTTGTGGGCAGAAAATGCAGCAACGCAGGCAGGAGCCCACTACAAAAGGCCAGTTTGCAGCGCTGGCAGAAATGGAAATGCGTGAGGACAGAGGGAGTGAGCAAGTTAACAGAGCTGTGTCGACTGCTTCAGATTTCTTTCTGGCCAGAAAGCCACCAATGCAGGCAAGAGCCCAGTACAAAAGAGCAGCCTGCAGCGCCAGGAGACACAGAACGAGCAAGTGAGGGAGGGGGAGTCAGTGAGCTCAATGGAGCTCTGTTGGGATTGCTGCAGATTTGTTTGTGGGCAGAAAAAGGCAGCAATGCATGCAGGAGCCCAGTACAAAAGGGCAGCCTGCAGTGGCAGGAAAACCAGAATGAGTGAGTGAGTGAGCGAGCTCATCGCAGCTGTTTTGTAACTGCTGCAAATTTCTTTGTGGTCATAAGAAGGCAGCAATGCAGGCAGGAGCCCAGTAGGAAATGGCAGCCTGCAGCACTGGCAGAAACGGAATGAGCGAGTGAGAGAAGGGGAGTGAGTGAGCTCAACGAAGCTTTGTTGGGACTGCTGCAGATTTCTTTGTGGGCAGAAAAAGGCACCAACAGAGGCAGGAGCCCAGTATAAAAGGGCAGCCTGCAGCGCCAGGAGAACCAGAATGAGTGAGTGAGACAAGGGGAGTGAGCGACCTCAATGGAGCTCTGTCGGTACAGCTGTGGATTTCTTCCTTGGCAGAACAATGTGCCAATGCAGGCAGCAGCCCAGTACAAAAGAGTAGCCTGCAGCACCGGGACAAACAGACTGAGCCGTGACAGAGGGCCACTGAGTGAGCTCAACAGGCCAACGCAATCAACATTCGGCATTGACAAATGCTTGTCTTTATTACAGCAACTGTACTATGATATATTTTTGTTGCAGGATATGAGACTTCATATCATTGCTGATGTCACCACGGTACAAAAGGAATGGGTGTTAGGTGCCTCTTATTGGTTGCTAGGAGAAGACCAATGTAATGGGTTAGGCATTTGTTTTACAAATTCAGACATACAAGTACATAAAGTGGTGGACATTTGTCCAGGAAGAATCTTACTTTTGGATGTGAGTTTCGAAGGTCAGACATATAGAATCATAAATGTCTATGGTCCACAGACTGGATCAGATGGTTTGCCAGGGGAATTATATACAGTTTTATGCCAGCTGATTCCAGATGACTTACTGTTAGTTTTCCGAAGTTTTTTTTATCAGAATTTAAAATTACTAACCAAATGTCTGATAGTTTGTTAACTTTTTTGTATGAAAAGGGGGATCCAACAGATCTAAACAATTGGAATCAGATTACGCTCCTAAATACAGATTTTAAAATTCTGGCAAAAATTCTTACCATAAGGTTAGCTAAAGTATTGGGAAGTATTATACACCAGTCTCAATTTTGTTCTGTTCCAGTATGTAAATAACCAATGCTCTTTTGTTAATTAGAGAAATCGCAAATAAAGGGACCTTGAAGGAAGTAGCAGGATACTTAATAAATTTGGACCAGTCGAAGGCTTTTGACAGGGTGCAGCATGAATATTTGTGGCAAAGTTTAGTATTTTATGGTTTCCCTAGGGATTATATTAAGTGGATTCAATTGTGCTATGTTAATACCTTTGTACGTCCATATGATAATAAGTGTTTGGGAGATAAGTAAGGGTCGGGTTAAGGCAGGGATGCCACTTAATCCCCTTTTATATATTATCTCTGTAGAGCCAATGATTAGGATACTTTCTAGTTCCCCAAGAATATGGGGGATTTCCTACCAAGGACGGCGTACAGTAAAATCTATCTCTTATGCTGATGACCTGATATTAACAGTGCAGGATAAAAGTTCAGGTATATGTGCTTACAAGTTGATGCAGTGGTTATCAGAAGATATTGGGGCACATATCAATACGAATAAAAGCATCTGTATTCAGGTAGCCACACAGGACCGTAATATAGGGGTGCCTACTCTGGATTGCTTGGGGTATAGTCCAGTCTCGAATCAATCAAACAAGATCCTGGGAGTTTACCCTTGGTTCTGGAGACAAGCAAGCATTTAACTGGGACAAACAGAAAAAAGGCCAAAAGAGGGTGCAGAATTGGAATAAAGGGCACATGAGCAAAGAGAAAAGGGTATATGTACTCAAAACATTCTTAGTGCCAGTATTCTTGTACCTTAGTTATATTTTCCCTATACCGAAACATAGGGAAACAGCTGTTTTTTCTTGTTTCTTTACAGGGTTTTGGGACAGTAGACTTAACCATTTAAAAATGGCAGTAACACATTTACCCGGAAAGGAAGGAAGTGCTAGTATGTTGAATCCTTTGGTGTTCTTTCGGTCTATATTTTTTATGCAAATGTATTACCTTTAATTAAAAACAATAGTCAAGAGTGGGTCAGTTGGGGGGCCTATGATTCAGTACAGGAGGTGCTTCAAGAGTGGCAGGCTAACCACTTTCAGCATAAAAATAAGCGTTACTGTAGGTTGCAGCCAGGTTGGATGGCATGTTTTGATTTTTTGAAAAGGTGGGGAATAACGACCCAACAATTGTTAACTACTGCAAGAAGAAATGTTTATATTCATCTAATGGATAGACATGTTTGTGAAATGCCTTTTGAACAGTATATGCAATCAGTCAGGAATGCTATAAAAGAGGTTTTAACTGAAAAGAGACTTCCATGGAAATTTAAGGATATAGTTTGGTTGGGGGTCCATGATAAGATAAACATGAGAAATAACCACAAACACAAATAAATCTCAGACAGGTATTGTTCTAGAGATTCTTGTGTATTACAGCTGAGACCCTGAATCACTTACACTTTCAATGTCCTTATATAATTGAATTTTGGGACATAATTGCCAGGAAGTGGCAGACAAAGGATTTTCTTTATATTTCTCCTGACTGTCTCTATATAGGTTTGTTTCCCCCACAATGGGTAAAATATAATCCAGGAAGTTTGTGGATTTTATTCACCAATTTTTTATTTTGTATATGGCAGGGGTAGATGCAGGCTGATATTACAACAGCAACTGATCTCACCTTTATACTTGTCTTTTTCAGTCCACAAAGAACTACAAAGTGTTAAACAAGTAGATAAAGGTACAGTTAGTACAAAAACATGGAAAGACAGTTGGGAACCTTTCCCCTTGTTGGAGTAAGAGGCCTATACGTCTCCTTTCTTTGATAGTCATGGCTAGATGGAATAGTGGAATTGGCTTTACAATGTTAGTTATGATAATGTGCTACATCCTTTAAATCAGTGACATTTTTTTCAGTGATTTATTGCTTTAGACGCAGTATACAGAGCAGCATTTCCTGTGGAGAATCATCCCTGGAGTTTCGTACAGAGCTTCTGGTTGCATTGTTATGGCTCAGATACCCAGGACATTCCCAGGTAACATTAGGTACTGGGGATTGTAAGTTTATCAGTTAATATTTCCTTTTCAGGTTGTTACAGTATCTGGTTTGATCATATCACACTGTTATCTTAAAGTACTAAATTCATACCAGGAAACGAAAAAGGGTTTTTTACCAATGTACAGTACAAAGTAATCATAGCTAGTAAGTTAGGCATTTATTTGAATTATGAATTGTCTTATGAATTCTTTTGCTCTATAGTTTGATTATAACTTCTGCCCACTTACATATAAGGAAGCCCTTATGATGGGTTATTGTTGTCATAGCTTGTTTGTGTTATCTTCTTTTTCCTTTTATGGTATTAAGGGCAAGGAAGTGTGTGTGTTGAGGGGGGTGAGATATACATGGGGTTATTTGAATATTTTTTTTGCAAACTCTTATTTGCTGTTTTGAGAAGTTGAATGACTGAAATACTCATTTTTTATTTAAATCTCTGGTGTATAATTTGGTTGCTTGCATACTGTTGTTTGGATATAATAAAACAAAATTCCCCTACTCTTTTCAAGAAGTGCCATGGGATCTTTAGCATCCACCTGAACAACCACCAGTCCAGGCAGACAGGGCCTCAGTTTCACATCTCATCTGAAAGATGACATCTCATGAGCGCAGCACCCCTCTTGTGATGCACTACAGAGTCAGTATTGGGATTAAACCAACATAGAATGAAAATGTGCCAAGGATTCACTATGCCAGGGAAATGGTAATGTTCCGGGGTTTGACTGCAGCAGTGGAATGATAATGTACCAGGGTTTGACTGTGGCAGTGAATAGATAATGTGCAAGGGTATGACTGTGACAGTGGAATGATAATGTGCTGGGGTTTGACTGCGGCAGGGAAATGATAATGTGCCGGGGTTTGACTGTGGCAGGGAAATGATAATGTGCCAGGGTTTGACTGCAGCAGGAGATTATAATGTGCCAGGGTTTGACTGCAGCAGGGGAATGATAATGTGCCAGGGTTTGACTGCAGCAGGGAAATGATAATGTGTCAGGGTTTGAGTGCAGCAGGGAAATGATAATGTGCGAGGGTTTGACTGCAGCAGGGAAATGATAATGTGCCAGGGTTTGACTGCAGCAGGGAAATGATAATGTGACAGGGTTTGACCGCAGCAGGGAAATGATAATGTGCCAGGGTTTGATTGTGGCAGAGGAATGATAATGTGCCGGGGTTTGACTACTGCAGGAAATGATAATGTGCCAGGGTTTGACTGCAGCAGGAAAATGATAATGTGACAGGGTTTGACCGCAGCAGGGAAATGATAATGTGCCGCGGTTTGACTATAGCAGGGAAATGATAATGTGTCAGGGTTTGACTGTGGCAGAGGAATGATAAAGTGAAAGGGATTGACAGAAATGATAATGTGCCAGGGTTTGACAGAAATGATAATGTACTAGGCCTTTACTGCAGCAGGGGGATGATAATGTGCCAGGGTTTGAATTCGGCACGGGAATGATAATGTGCCAGGCTTTGACTGTGGCAGTGGAATGTTAATGTCTCAGGGATTGACAGTGGCAGCGGAATGATAATGTGCCAGAGTTTGACTGCAGCAGGGAAATGATAATGTGCAAGGGTTTGATAGTGGCAGAGGAATGATAATGTGCCAGGGTCTGACTGCAGCAGGAAATGATAATGTGCCGGGTTTGATCGTGCATGGGAATCATAATGTGCCAGGGTTTGACTGCACAGAGGAATGATAATGTGCCAGGTTTGACTGTGGCAGAGGAATGATAATGTGCCAGGGTTTGACTGCAGCAGGAGAATGATAATGTGCCAGGGTGTGACTGTGGCAGTGGAATGATAATGTGCTGGGGTTTGACTAAGGCAGGGAAATGATAATATGCTAGGGTTTGACTTTGGCAAGGAAATGATAATGTGCCGGGGTTTGACTGCAGCAGGGAAATGATAATGTGCCAGGGTTTGATTGTGGCAGAGGAATGATAATGTGCCGGGGTTTGACTACTGCAGGGGAATGATAATGTGCCAGGGTTTGACTGCAGCAGGAAAATGATAATGTGACAGGGTTTGACCACAGCAGGGAAATGATAATGTGCCGGGGTTTGACTATAGCAGGGAAATGATAATGTGTCAGGGTTTGACTGTGGCAGAGGAATGATAAAGTGAAAGGGATTGACAGAAATGATAATGTGCCAGGGTTTGACAGAAATGATAATGTACTAGGCCTTTACTGCAGCGGGGGGGGTGATAATGTGCCAGGGTTTGAATTCGGCACGGGAATGATAATGTGCCAGGGTTTGACTGTGGCAGTGGAATGATAATGTCTCAGGGATTGACAGTGGCAGCGGAATGATAATGTGCCAGAGTTTGACTGCAGCAGGGAAATGATAATGTGCAAGGGTTTGATAGTGGCAGAGGAATGATAATGTGCCAGGGTCTGACTGCAGCAGGGAAATGATAATGTGCCGGGGTTTGACTGCGGCATGGGAATCATAATGTGCTAGGGTTTGACTGCGACAGAGGAATGATAATGTGCCAGGGTTTGACTGTGGCAGAGGAATGATAATGTGCCAGGGTTTGACTGCAGCAGGAGAATGATAATGTGCCAGGGTGTGACTGTGGCAGTGGAATGATAATGTGCTGGGGTTTGACTAAGGCAGGGAAATGATAATATGCTAGGGTTTGACTTTGGCAAGGAAATGATAATGTGCCGGGGTTTGACTGCAGCAGGGAAATGATAATGTGTCAGGGTTTGACCGCAGCAGGGAAATGATAATGTGCCAGGGTTTGACTGCAGCAGGAAGATAATAATGTGCCAGGGTTCGACTCCAGCAGGGGAATGATAATGTGCCAGGGTTCAACTGTGGCAGCGGAATGATAATGTGCCAGAGTTTGACTGCAGCAGGGAAATGATAATGTGCCGGGGTTTGACTGTGGCAGGGAAATGATAATGTGCCAGGGTTTGACTGTGGCAGGGAAATGATAACGTGCCAGGGTTTGACTAAGGCAGAGGAATGATAATGTGCCAGGGTTTGACTGCAGCAGGGAAATGATAATGTGCGAGGGTTTGACTGCAGCAGGGAAATGATAATGTGCCGGGGTTTGACTGTGGCAGGGAAATGATAATGTGCCAGGGTTTGACTGTGGCAGGAAATGATAATGTGCCAGGGTTTAACTGTGGCAGCGGAATGATAATGTGCCCGAGTTTGACTGCAGCAGGGAAATGATAATGTGCCAGGGTTTGACTGTGGCAGGGAAATGATAATGTGCCAGGGTTTGACTGTGGCAGGGAAATGATAATGTGCCGGGGTTTGACTGTGGCAGGGAAATGATAATGTGCCGGGGTTTGACTGTGGCAGGGAAATGATACTGTGCCAGGGTTTGACTGTGGCAGGGAAATGATAATGTGCCAGGGTTTGACTGTGGCAGGGAAATGATAATGTGCTGGGGTTTGACTACTGCAGGGGAATGATAATGTGCCAGGGTTTGATGGTGGCAGGGAAATGATAATGTGCCGGGGTTTGACTGTGGCAGGGAAATGATAATGTGCCAGAGTTTGACTGCGGCAGGGAAATGATAATGTGCCGGGGTTTGACTGTGGCAGGGAAATGATAATGTGCCGGGGTTTGACTGTGGCAGGGAAATGATAATGTGTCAGGGTTTGACTGTGGCAGAGGAATGATAATGTGCCAGGGTTTGACTGTGGCAGGGAAATGATAATGTGCCAGGGTTTGATAGCAGCAGGGAAATGATAATCTACCAGGGTTCAACTGTGGCAGCGGAATGATAATGTGCCAGAGTTTGACTGCAGCAGGGAAATGATAATGTGCCGGGGTTTGACTGTGGCAGGGAAATGATAATGTTCCAGGGTGTGACTGTGGCAGGGAAATGATAATGTGCCAGGGTTTGATAGCAGCAGGGAAATGATAATGTGCCAGAGTTCAACTGTGGCAGCGGAATGATAATGTGCCAGAGTTTGACCACAGCAGGGAAATGATAATGTGTCAGGATTTGACCACAGCAGGGAAATGATAATGTGCCGGGGTTTGACTGCAGCAGGAGAATAATAATGTGCCAGGGTTCGACTCCGGCAGGGGAATGATAATGTGTCAGGGTTTGACCGCAGCAGGGAAATGATAATGTGTCAGGGTTTGACCGCAGCAGGGAAATGAAAATGTACGGGGTATGACTGCAGCAGGAGAATAATAATGTGCCAGGGTTCGACTCCAGCAGGGGAATGAAAATGTGCGAGGGTTTGACTGCAGCAGGGAAATTATAATGTGCCAGGGTTTGACTGCAGCAGGGAAATGATAATGTGCCAGGGTTTGACTGCAGCAGGGAAATGATAATGTGCCAGGGTTTGACTGCAGCAGGGAAATGATAATGTGCCAGGGTTTGACTGCAGCAGGGGAATGATAATGTGCCAGGGTTCGACTCCAGCAGGGGAATGATAATGTGCCAGGGTTCAACTGTGGCAGCGGAGTGATAATGTGCCAGAGTTTTACTGCAGCAGGGAAATGATAATGTGCCGGGGTTTGACTGCAGCAGGGAAATGATAATGTGCCAGGGTTTGATTGCAGCAGAGAAATGATAATGTGCCAGGGTTTGACTGCAGCAGGGAAATGATAATGTGCCGGGGTTTGACCGCAGCAGGGAAATGATAATGTGTCAGGGTTTGACTGCAGCAGGGAAATGATAATGTGCCGGGGTTTGACTGCAGCAGGACAATAATAATGTGCCAGGGTTAGACTCCAGCAGGGGAATGATAATGTGTCAGGGTTTGACCACAGCAGGGAAATGATAATGTGTCAGGGTTTGACTGCAGCAGGAGAATAATAATGTGCCAGGGTTCGACTCCAGCAGGGGAATGATAATGTGCCAGGGTTCAACTGTGGCAACGGAATGATAATGTGCCAGAGTTTGACTGCAGCAGGGAAATGATAATGTGCCGGGGTTTGACTGTGTCAGGGAAATGATAATGTGCCAGGGTTTGACTGCAGCAGGGAAATGATAATGTGCCAGGGTTTGACTGCAGCAGGGAAATTATAATGTGCCAGGGTTCGACTCCAGCAGGGGAATGATAATGTCCCAGGGTTCAACTGTGGCAATGGAATGATAATGTGCCAGAGTTTGACTGTAGCAGGGAAATGATAATGTGCCGGGGTTTGACAGCAGCAGGGAAATGATAATGTGCCGGGGTTTGACTGCAGCAGGGAAATGATAATGTGCCAGGGTTTGACTGCAGCAGGGGAATGATAATGTGCCGGGGTTTGACTGCAGCAGGGAAATGATAATGTGCCAGGGTTTGACTGTGGCAGAGGAATGATAAAGTGAAAGGGATTGACAGAAATGATTATGTGAGAGGGTTTGACAGAAATGATAATGTACTAGGCCTTTACTGCAGCAGGGGGGTGATAATGTGCCAGGGTTTGAATTCGGCACGGGAATGATAATGTGCCAGGGTTTGACTGCAGCAGGGGAATGATACTGTGCCAGAGTTTGACTGCAGCAGTGAAATGATAATGTGCCAGAGTTTGACTGCAGCAGGGAAATGATAATGTGCCAGAGTTCAAATGTGGCAGCGGAATGATAATGTGCCAGAGTTTGACCGCAGCAGGGAAATGATAATGTGTCAGGGTTTGACCACAGCAGGGAAATGATAATGTTCCGGGATTTGACTGCAGCAGGAGAATAATAATGTGCCAGGGTTCGACTCCAGCAGGGGAATGATAATGTGTCACGGTTTGACCGCAGCAGGGAAATGAAAATGTGCGGGGTTTGACTGCAGCAGGAGAATAATAATGTGCCATGGTTCGACTCCAGCAGGGGAATGATAATGTGCGAGGGTTTGACTGCAGCAGGGAAATGATAATGTGCTAGGGTTTGACTGCAGCAGGGAAATGATAATGTGCCAGGGTTTGACTGCAGCAGGGAAATGATAATGTGCCAGGGTTTGACTGCAGCAGGGAAATGATAATGTGCCAGGGTTTGACTGCAGCAGGGAATGATAATGTGCCAGGGTTCGACCAGCAGGGGAATGATAATGTGCCAGGGTTCAACTGTGGCAGCGGAATGATAATGTGCCAGAGTTTGACTGCAGCAGGGAAATGAAAATGTGCCAGGGTTTGACTGCAGCAGGGAAATGATAATGTGCCGGGGTTTGACCGCAGCAGGGAAATGATAATGTGTCAGGGTTTGACCGCAGCAGGGAAATGATAATGTGCCGGGGTTTGACTGCAGCAGGACAATAATAATGTGCCAGGGTTCGACTCCAGCAGGGGAATGATAATGTGTCAGGGTTTGACCGCAGCAGGGAAATGATAATGTGTCAGGGTCTGACCGCAGCAGGGAAATGATGATGTGCCAGGGTTTGACTGCAGCAGGAGAATAATAATGTGCCAGGGTTCGACTCCAGCAGGGGAATGATAATGTGCCAGGGTTCAACTGTGGCAATGGAATGATAATGTGCAAGAGTTTGACTGTAGCAGGGAAATGATAATGTGCCGGGTTTGACTGCAGCAGGGAAATGATAATGTGCCGGGGTTTGAGTGCAGCAGGGAAATGATAATGTGCCAGGGTTTGATTGCAGCAGGGAAATGATAATGTGCCGGGTTTGACTGCAGCAGGAAATGATAATGTGCCGGGTTTGACTGCAGCAGGGAAATGATAATGTGCCAGGGTTTGACTGCAGCAGGGAAATGATAATGTGCAGGGTTTGACTGCAGCAGGGAAATGATAATGTGCCAGGGTTTGACTGCAGCAGGGAATGATAATGTGCCAGGGTTTGACTGCAGCAGGGAAATGATAATGTGTCAGGGTTTGAGTGCAGCAGGGAAATGATAATGTGCGAGGGTTTGGCTGCAGCAGGGAAATGATAATGTGCCAGGGTTTGACTGCAGCAGGGAAATTATAATGTGCCAGGGTTTGACTGCAGCAGGGGAGTGATAATGTGCCGGGGTTTGACTGCAGCAGGGAAATGATAATGTGCCAGGGTTTGACTGTGTCAGAGGAATGATAATGTGCCGGGATTGACTATTGCAGGGGAATGATAATGTGCCAGGATTTGACTGCAGCAGGGAAATGATAATCTGTCAGGGTTTGACCGCAGCAGGGAAATGATAATGTGCCGGGGTTTGACTATTGCAGGGAAATGATAATGTGCCAGGGTTTGACTGTGGCAGAGGAATGATAAAGTGAAAGGGATTGATAGAAATGATTATGTGCCAGGGTTTGACAGAAATGATAATGTACTAGGCCTTTACTGCAGCAGGGGGGTGATAATGTGCCAGGGTTTGAATTCGGCACGGGAATGATAATGTGCCAGGGTTTGACTGCAGCAGGGGAATGATACTGTGCCAGAGTTTGACTGCAGCAGGGAAATGATAATGTGCCAGAGTTTGACTGCAGCAGGGAAATGATAATATGCCGGAGTTTGATAGTGGCAGAGGAATGATAATGTGCCAAGGTTTGACTGTAGCAGGGGAATGATAATGTGCCAGAGTTTGACCGCAGCAGGGAAATGATAATGTGTCAGGGTTTGACCACAGCAGGGAAATGATAATGTGCCTGGGTTTGACTGCAGCAGGAGAATAATAATGTGCCAGGGTTCGACTCCAGCAGGGGAATGATAAAGTGTCAGGGTTTGACCGCAGCAGGGAAATGATAATGTGTCAGGTTTGACCGCAGAGGAAATGATAAGTGCGGGTTTGACTGCAGCAGGAGAATAATAATGTGCCAGGGTTCGACTCAGCAGGGAAATGATATGCGAGGGTTTGACTGCAGCAGGGAAATGATAATGTGCAAGGGTTTGACTGCAGCAGGAAATGATAATGTGCCAGGGTTTGACTGCAGCAGGGAAATGATAATGTGCCAGGGTTTGACTGCAGCAGGGAAATGATAATGTGCCAGGGTTTGACTGCAGCAGGGGAATGATAATGTGCCAGGGTTCAACTCCAGCAGGGGAATGATAATGTGCCAAGGGTTCAACTGTGGCAGCGGAATGATAATGTGCCAGAGTTTGACTGCAGTAGGGAAATGATAATGTGCTGGGGTTTGACTGCAGCAGGGAAATGATAATGTGCCAGGGTTTGATTGCAGCAGGGAAATGATAATGTGCCAGGGTTTGACTGCAACAGGGAAATGATAATGTGCCGGGGTTTGACCGCAGCAGGGAAATGATAATGTGTCAGGGTTTGACCGCAGCAGGGAAATGATAATGTGCCGGGGTTTGACTGCAGCAGGACAATAATAATGTGCCAGGGTTCGACTCCAGCAGGGGAATGATAATGTGTCAGGGTTTGACCGCAGCAGGGAAATGATAATGTGCCAGGGTTTGATTGCAGCAGGGGAATGATAATGTGACAGGGTTCAACTGTGGCA
Organism: Neoceratodus forsteri; assembly: GCA_016271365.2. Taxonomy (NCBI): domain Eukaryota; kingdom Metazoa; phylum Chordata; order Ceratodontiformes; family Ceratodontidae; genus Neoceratodus; species Neoceratodus forsteri. The sequence continues at coordinate 90,773,360 of JADMNL010000022.1, forward strand.
ATGGAATGATAATGTGCCAGAGTTTGACTGTAGCAGGGAAATGATAATGTGCCGGGGTTTGACTGCAGCAGGGAAATGATAATGTGCCGGGGTTTGAGTGCAGCAGGGAAATGATAATGTGCCAGGGTTTGATTGCAGCAGGGGAATGATAATGTGCCGGATTATGACTACAGCAGGGAAATGATAATGTGCCGGGGTTTGACAGCAGCAGGGAAATGATAATGTGCCAGGGTTTGACTGCAGCAGGGAAATGATAATGTGCCAGGGCTTGACTGCAGCAGGGAAATGATAATGTGCCAGGGTTTGACTGCAGCAGGGAATGATAATGTGCCAGGTTTTGACTGCAGCAGAGAAATGATAATGTGTCAGGGTTTGAGTGCAGCAGGGAAATGATAATGTCCGAGGGTTTGGCTGCAGCAGGGAAATGATAATGTGCCAGGGTTTGACTGCAGCAGGGAAATTATAATGTGCCAGGGTTTGACTGCAGCAGGGGAGTGATAATGTGTCAGGGTTTGACCGCAGCAGGGAAATGATAATGTGCCGGGGTTTGACTATAGCAGGGAAATGATAATGTGCCAGGGTTTAACTGTGGCAGAGGAATGATAAAGTGAAAGGGATTGACAGAAATGATTATGTGCCAGGGTTTGACAGAAATTATAATGTACTAGGCCTTTACTTCAGCAGGGGGGTGATAATGTGCCAGGGTTTGAATTCGGCACGGGAATGATAATGTGCCAGGGTTTGACTGCAGCAGGGGAATGATACTGTGCCAGAGTTTGACTGCAGCAGGGAAATGATAATGTGCCAGAGTTTGACTGCAGCAGGGAAATGATAATGTGCCGGAGTTTGATAGTGGCAGAGGAATGATAATCTGCCAGGGTTTGACTGCGGCATGGGAATCATAATGTGCCAGGGTTTGACTGTGGCAGAGGAATGATAATGTGCCAGGGTTTGACTGTGACAGAGGAATGATAATGTGCCAGGGATTGACTGTGGCAGGGAAATGATAATGTGCCAGGGTTTGACTGCAGCAGGGAAATGATAATGTGCGAGGGTTTGACTGCAGCAGGGAATGATAATGTGCCAGGGTTTGACTGTGGCAGAGGAATGATAATGTGCCGGGTTTGACTGCAGGGAAATGATAATGTGCCAGGGTTTGACTGCAGCAGGGGAATGATAATGTGCCAGGGTTTGACTGTGGCAGAGGAATGATAATGTCCCGGGGTTGACTGTGGCAGAGGAATGATAATGTGCCAGGGTTTGACTGTGGCAGGGAAATGATAATGTGCCAGGGTTTGACTGCAGCAGGGGAATGGTTATGTGACAGGGTTTGACTATAGCAGGGAAATGATATTATGCCAGGGTTTGACCGCAGCAGAGAAATGATAATGTGCCAGGCTTTGACTGCGGCAGAGGAATGATAATGTACCAGGGTTTGACAGAAATGATAATATGCTGGGGTTTGACTTCGGCAGGGGAATGATAATGTGCCGCAGTTTGACTGTGGCAGGGAAATGATAATGTCTCAGGGATTGACAGTGGCAGGGAAATGATAATGTGCCAGGGTTTGACTGCGGCAGGGGAATCATAATGTGCCAGGGTTTGACTGCGGCAGGAGAATGATAATGTGTCAGGGTTTGACTGTGGCAGAGGAATGATAATGTGCCAGGGTTTGACTGTAGCAGGGGAATCATAATGTGCCAGGGTTTGACTGTGGCATGGGAATCATAATGTGCCAGGGTTTGACTGCGGCATGGGAATCATAATGTGCCAGGGTTTGACTGCGGCATGGGAATCATAATGTGCCAGGCTTTGACTGCGGCAGAGGAATCATAATGTGCCAGGGTTTGACTGCGGCAGAGGAATGATAATGTGCCAGGGTTTGACTGTGGCAGGGAAATGATAATGTGCCAGGGTTTGACTGTGGCAGAGGAATGATAATGTGCCAGGGTTTGACTGCAGCAGGGGAATGATAATGTGCCAGGGTTTGACTGTAACAGGGAAATGATTACGTGCCAGGGTTTGACTGCAGCAGGGAAATGATAATGTATCAGGGTTTGACTGCAGCAGGAAAATGATAATGTACCAGGGTTTGACTGCAGCAGAGAAATGATAATGTGCCAGAGTTCGACTGTGGCAGGGAAATGATAATGTGCCAGGATTTCACTGCGGCAGGTGAATGATTATGTGCCAGCATTTGACTGTAGCAGAGAAATGATAATGTGCCAGGGTTTGACTGCAGCAGGGAAATGATAATATACCAGGGTTTGACTGCAGCATTGAAATGATAATGTGCCGCAGTTTGACTGTGGCAGGAAATGATAATGTGCCTGGATTTCACTACGGCAGGGGAATGTTTATGTGCCAGCGTTTGACTGTAGCAGAGAAATGATAATGTGCCAGGGTTTGACTGCAGCAGGGAAATGATACTGTGCCAGGGTTTGACTGCAGCAGGAGAATAATAATATGCCAGGGTTCGACTCCAGCAGGGGAATGATAATGTGCCAGGGTTCAACTGTGGCAACGGAATGATAATGTGCCAGAGTTTGACTGCAGCAGGGAAATGATAATGTACCGGGGTTTGACTGTGGCAGGGAAATGATAATGTGCCAGGGTTTGACTGCAGCAGGGAAATGATAATGTGCCAGGGTTTGACTGCAGCAGGGAAATTATAATGTGCCAGGGTTCGACTCCAGCAGGGGAATGATAATGTGCCAGGGTTCAACTGTGGCAATGGAATGATAATGTGCCAGAGTTATGACTGTAGCAGGGAAATGATAATGTGCCGGGGTTTGACTGCAGCAGGGAAATGATAATGTGCCGGGGTTTGATTGCAGCAGGGAAATGATAATGTGCCAGGGTTTGACTGCAGCAGGAAAATGATAATGTGCCGGGGTTGACTGCAGCAGGGAATGATAATGTGCCAGGGTTTGACTGCAGCAGAAATGATAATGTGCCAGGGTTTGACTGCAGCAGGGAAATGATAATGTGTCAGGGTTTGACGCAGCAGGAAATGATAATGCCAGGGTTTGACTGCAGCAGGGAAATGATAATGTGCCAGGGTTTGACTGCGCAGAGGAATGATAATGTGCCAGGGTTTGACTGCAGCAGGGAATGATAATGTGCCGGGTTTGACTGCAGCAGGGAAATGATAATGTGCCAGGGTTTGACTGTGGCAGAGGAATGATAATGTGCCGGGTTTGACTCATTGCAGGGGAATGATAATGTGCCAGGGTTTGACTGCAGCAGGGAAATGATAATGTGCCAGGGTTTGACTGTGGCAGAGGAATGATAAAGTGAAAGGGATTGACAGAAATGATAATGTACTAGGCCTTTACTGCAGCAGGGGGGTGATAATGTGCCAGGGTTTGAATTCGGCAAGGGAATGATAATGTGCCAGGGTTTGACTGCAGCAGGGGAATGATACTGTGCCAGAGTTTGACTGCAGCAGGGAAATGATAATGTGCCAGAGTTTGACTGCAGCAGGGAAATGATAATGTGCCGGGGTTTGACTGTGGCAGGGAAATGATAATGTGCCAGGGTGTGACTGTGGCAGGGTAATGATAATGTGCCAGGGTTTGATAGCAGCATGGAAATGATAATGTGCCAGAGTTCAACTGTGGCAGCGGAATGAGAATGTGCCAGAGGTTGACCGCAGCAGGGAAATGATAATGTGTCAGGGTTTGACCACAGCAGGGAAATGATAATGTGCCGGGGTTTGACTGCAGCAGGAGAATAATAATGTGCCAGGGTTCGACTCCAGCAGGGGAATGATAATGTGTCAGGGTTTGACCGCAGCAGGGAAATGATAATGTGTCAGGGTTTGACCGCAGCAGGGAAATGAAAAAGTGCGGGGTTTGACTGCAGCAGGAGAATAATAATGTGCCAGGGTTCGACTCCAGCAGGGGAATGATAATGTGAGAGGGTTTGACTGCAGCAGGGAAATTATAATGTGCTAGGGTTTGACTGCAGCAGGGAAATGATAATGTGCCAGGGTTTGACTGCAGCAGGGAAATGATAATGTGCCAGGGTTTGACTGCAGCAGGGAAATGATAATGTGCCAGGGTTTGACTGCAGCAGGGGAATGATAATGTGCCAGGGTTCGACTCCAGCAGTGGAATGATAATGTGCCAGGGTTCAACTGTGGCAGCAGAATGATAATGTGCCAGAGTTTGACTGCAGCAGGGAAATGAAAATGTGCCAGGGTTTGACTGCAGCAGGGAAATGATAATGTGCCGGGGTTTCACCGCAGCAGGAAAATGATAATGTGTCAGGGTTTGACCACAGCAGGGAAATGATAATGTGCCAGGGTTTGACTGCAGCAGGACAATAATAATGTGCCAGGGTTCGACTCCAGCAGGGGAATGATAATGTGTCAGGGTTTGACCGCAGCAGGGAAATGATAATGTGTCAGGGTCTGACCGCAGCAGGAAAATGATAATGTGCCAGGGTTTGACTCCAGCAGGAGAATAATAATGTGCCAGGGTTCGACTCCAGCAGGGGAATGATAATGTGCCAGGGTTCAACTGTGGCAACGGAATGATAATGTGCCAGAGTTTAACTGCAGCAGGGAAATGATAATGTGCCGGGGTTTGACTGTGGCAGGGAAATGATAATGTGCCACGGTTTGACTGCAGCAGGGAAATGATAATGTGCCAGGGTTTGACTGCAGCAGGGAAATTATAATGTGCCAGGGTTCGACTCCAGCAGGGGAATGATAATGTGCCAGGGTTCAACTGTGGCAATGGAATGATAATGTGCGAGAGTTTGACTGTAGCATGGAAATGATAATGTGCCGGGGTTTGACTGCAGCAGGGAAATGATAATGTGCCGGGGTTTGAGTGCAGCAGGGAAATGATAATGTGCCGGGGTTTGATTGCAGCAGGGGAATGATAATGTGCCGGGGTATGACTGCAGCAGTGAAATTATAATGTGCCGTGGTTTGACTGCAGCAGGGAAATGATAATGCAGGGTTTGACTGCAGCAGGGAAATGATAATGTGCCGAGGTTTGACTGCAGCAGGGAAATGATAATGTGCCAGGGTTTGACTGCAGCAGGGAATGATAATGTGCCAGGGTTTGACTGCAGCAGGGAAATGATAATGTGTCAGGGTTTGAGTGCAGCAGGGAAATGATAATGTGCGAGGGTTTTGCTGCAACAGGGAAATGATAATGTGCCAGGCTTTGACTGCAGCAGGAAATATAATGTGCCAGGGTTTGACTGCAGCAGGGAATGATAATGTGCCGGGTTTGACTGCAGCAGGGAAATGATAATGTGCCAGGGTTTGACTGTGGCAGAGGAATGATAATGTGCCGGGTTTGACTATTGCAGGGGAATGATAATGTGCCAGGGTTTGACTGCAGCAGGGAAATGATAATGTGCCAGGGTTTGACCGCAGCAGGGAAATGATAATGTGCTGGGTTTGACTGCAGCAGGGAATGATAATGTGCCAGGTTTTGACTGCAGCAGAGAAATGATAATGTGTCAGGGTTTGACTGCAGCAGGGAAATGATAATGTGCCGAGGGTTTGGCTGCAGCAGGGAAATGATAATGTGCCAGGGTTTGACTGCAGCAGGGAAATTATAATGTGCCAGGGTTTGACTGCAGCAGGGGAGTGATAATGTGTCAGGGTTTGACCGCAGCAGGGAAATGATAATGTGCCGCGGTTTGACTATAGCAGGGAAATGATAATGTGCCAGGGTTTGACTGTGGCAGAGGAATGATAAAGTGAAAGGGATTGACAGAAATGATTATGTGCCAGGGTTTGACAGAAATTATAATGTACAGGCCTTTACTTCAGCAGGGGGTGATAATATGCCAGGTTTGAATTCGCACGGAATGATAATGTGCCAGGGTTTGACTGCAGCAGGGGAATGATACTGTGCCAGAGTTTGACTGCAGCAGGAAATGATAATGGCCAGAGTTTGACTGCAGCAGGAAATGATAATGTGCCGGAGTTTGATAGTGGCAGAGGAATGATAATCTGCCAGGGTTTGACTGCGGCATGGGAATCATAATGTGCCAGGGTTTGACTGTGGCAGAGGAATGATAATGTGCCAGGGTTTGACTGTGGCAGAGGAATGATAATGTGCCAGGGTTTGACTGTGGCAGGGAAATGATAATGTGCCGGGTTTGACTGCAGCAGGGAAATGATAATGTGCGAGGGTTTGACTGCAGCAGGGAATGATAATGTGCCAGGGTTTGACTGTGGCAGAGGAATGATAATGTGCCGGGTTTGACTGCAGCAGGGAAATGATAATGTGCCAGGGTTTGACTGCAGCAGGGGAATGATAATGTGCCAGGGTTTGACTGTGGCAGAAGAATGATAATGTCCTGGGGTTGACTGTGGCAGAGGAATGATAATGTGCCAGGGTTTGACTGTGGCAGGGAAATGATAATGTGCCAGGGTTTGACTGCAGCAGGGGAATGGTTATGTGACAGGGTTTGAGTATAGCAGGGAAATGATATTATGCCAGGGTTTTACTGCAGCAGAGAAATGATAATGTGCCAGGCTTTGATTGCGGTAGAGGAATGATAATGTACCAGGGCTTGACAGAAATGTTAATATGCTGGGGTTTGACTTCGGCAGGGGAATGATAATGTGCCGCAGTTTGACTGTGGCAGGGAAATGATAATGTCTCAGGGATTGACAGTGGCAGGGAAATGATAATGTGCCAGGGTTTGACTGCGGCAGGGGAATCATAATGTGCCAGGGTTTGACTGCGGCAGGGGAATGATAATGTGTCAGGGTTTGACTGTGGCAGAGGAATGATAATGTGCCAGGGTTTGACTGTAGCAGGGGAATCATAATGTGCCAGGGTTTGACTGCGGCATGGGAATCATAATGTGCCAGGGTTTGACCGGCATGGGAATCATAATGTGCCAGGGTTTGACTGCGGCATGGAAATCATAATGTGCCAGGTTTGACTGGTCGCAGAGGAATGATAATGTGCCAGGGTTTGACTGCGGCAGAGGAATGATAATGTGCCAGGGTTTGACTGTGGCGGGGAAATGATAATGTGCCAGGGTTTGACTGTGGCAGAGGAATGATAATGTGCCAGGGTTTGACTGCAGCAGGGAATGATAATGTGCCAGGGTTTGACTGTGAAAGGAAATGATTACGTGCAGGTTTGACTGCAGCAGGGAAATGATAATGTGCCAGGGTTTGACTGCAGCAGGGAAATGATAATGTACCAGGGTTTGACTGCAGCAGGGGAATGATAATGTGCCACAGTTCGACTGTGGCAGGGAAATGATAATGTGCCAGGATTTCACTGTGGCAGGGAATGATTATGTGCCAGCGTTTGACTGTAGCAGAGAAATGATAATGTGCCAGGGTTTGACTGCAGCAGGGAAATGATAATATACCAGGGTTTGACTGCAGCAGTGAAATGATAATGTGCCGCAGTTTGACTGTGGCAGGGAAATGATAATGTGCCTGGATTTCACTACGGCAGGGGAATGATTATGTGCCAGCGTTTGACTGTAGCAGAGAAATGATAATGTGCCAGGGTTTGACTGCAGCAGGGAAATGATACTGTGCCAGGGTTTGACTGCAGCAGGAGAATGATAATATGCCAGGGTTCGACTGCAGCAGGGGAATGATAATGTGCCAGGGTTCAACTGTGGCAACGGAATGATAATGTGCCAGAGTTTGACTGCAGCAGGAAATGATAATGTACCGGTTTGACTGTGCAGGGAAATGATAATGTGCCAGGGTTTGACTGCAGCAGGGAATGATAATGTGCCAGGGTTTGACTGCAGCAGGAAATTATAATGTGCCAGGTTCACTCCAGCAGGGGAATGATAATGTGCCAGGGTTCAACTGTGGCAATGGAATGATAATGTGCCAGAGTATGACTGTAGCAGGGAAATGATAATGTGCCGGGGTTTGACTGCAGCAGGGAAATGATAATGTGCCGGGGTTTGATTGCAGCAGGGAAATGATAATGTGCCAGGGTTTGACTGCAGCAGGAAATGATAATGTGCCGGGGCTTGACTGCAGCAGGGAAATGATAATGTGCCAGGGTTTGACTGCAGCAGATAATGATAATGTGCCAGGGTTTGACTGCAGCAGGGAAATGATAATGTGTCAGGGTTTGACTGCAGCAGGGAAATGATAATGTGCCAGGGTTTGGCTGCAGGAGGGAAATGATAATGTGCCAGGGTTTGACTGCAGCAGATCAATGATAATGTGCCAGGGTTTGACTGCAGCAGGGAATGATAATGTGCCGGGGTTTGACTGCAGCAGGGAAATGATAATGTGCCAGGGTTTGACTGTGGCAGAGGAATGATAATGTGCCGGGGTTTGACTATTGCAGGGGAATGATAATGTGCCAGGGTTTGACTGCAGCAGGGAAATGATAATGTGCCAGGGTTTGACTGTGGCAGAGGAATGATAAAGTGAAAGGGATTGACAGAAATGATAATGTACTAGGTTTGACTGCAGCAGGGAATGATAATGTGCCAGGGTTTGAATGCAGCAAGGGAATGATAATGTGCCAGGGTTTGACTGCAGCAGGGAATGATACTGTGCCAGGGTTTGACTGCAGCAGGAAATGATAATGTGCCAGAGTTTGACTGCAGCAGGAAATGATAATGTGCCGGGTTTGACTGTGGCAGGGAAATGATAATGCCAGAGACCCACAGCCTGAGCGTTTCAACCGCACTTTGCTAGAATCCTAAGCACACACCCAAAGGACAAGCCTAGATGGGCCAACAAATTAACACCCTGGTACATGTAAATGCACCAAAAGTGATGCCACTAGTTCTCCCCTACCGCCTGATGTTTGGAAGAGCCGACTACCAGTAGATGTGTGTTTTGGTCTCTCCTGATGGGTTCAAGCTGACAACTATTTAGTATGCCAAAGTTAAAGGCCAGCTAACTCATGAGTACCAACAAGCTCAACCATGACTGCCAAAATCTGGCCAACAAAGGTATGATAAAAGGTGGCACAGGAACTCCAGGAGGGAATCGGGTATTACTAAGAAATGGGACTGCATGGCAAGCACAAGATTGCTGAAGAATGCTTTCATCTCCTCACATTGTAGTGGGCAAACTAGATGATCTGCCAGTGTACAAAGTAAGAATAAGAATAATTCAAAGATGTAAAAAACATTGCATAGAAATCATTTACTGCCCATTGGACAAATCTGAATGAGTCTGAGCTAAGTGCCCCTCTGGACCAGTGACTAGGCTGCTGCTAAGGAAAGATCAAAGTCTGCACCTACAGAAGCAAGTTAAGTGTTCCTCACAAGTCCAGTTGAGCGAGCTATCAGTCCATGGAAGAAAGAGAGTGACTGAGGACACTATCCTTCTTACGACTAGGTCAATTGTTCAGGGCAATCCCTAGTCAATACTAGAACAAGCTGGGCGCTGGACTGTCTAAACACAGCTTCATCCTGGGCGATGCTCCCAGAGAGTGAGTGCAAACTCAGATCAAGATAAGCGGAATCATTGTGCATGGTTGAACTGTTTGAGCTTTCAGGAGGAAAATGATAGATTAGAGCGACTGGTATACACCGAACAAGAAGAGTATTTAGAGTGCCCAACAGTCACTGCAGTATCCAACTCCATGCGGCAAATGTTGTAGACTCGAAACTGCACAACTCCTGGAGCTGAAAATGACCAAGTTCTACCCTCTCTCCCCTGGAGACTCCTGACAAGTGAGGACAATGCTGAAATGAGCTCAGAGTGCAGAGACTGTAACAGTTCCCCTAGAAGACTGGTCGGCTGTAAAGCCTGTGGTGCACCTCAGTTATGATTCCTTGGGAGACATGGTTGCCTCTCAATGTTGTCCATAAAGGAGTGTGTGTCCGAGCTCATTGCCCAAACTGAGCGTCGTACTAACTCAAGTTACTTGTGTTGCCCTCTAAGTGGTACCACCCCGTCAACCCCAAAGGTAACTGATAGGGAAGGCCCCCTCTTCAGGTTCATGTACAAGAGGTAACGAGTTATGTACAATGTGTGTACTGTGTAAAGAGTGACGATACAATGTTTCAGAATGTGTTCTTGGTAAAATGATTATTTAGTGATTATGTATGAGCCTAATGCAAATATGGTTGCAGTTAAAATTTATAAGTACTTGGCCAGCGGACGTCAAGCACCCAAACCAGGAAGGTGTAACCCCCTGGGGGTTCCCAAAAGACTAGGAGCTTGTGAATGTAAGCCTGAATAATGTTTGGCATTTAAGCCATTTATCAGTGAGTGTTTTTAGAGCCTCTAATACTGTCTCTTTAAGAGCTGTCTGCTTGCAGACATAGTGGTTTATGGGGCACATGTGCTTCTCCAGTACCACTTGAGCTGCCCAATTCCTCATTTTGCAGTCACCAGTGCAAAGGAACCTATTTGAAAGATGTAACTGTTGCACAAACCATTTAGGTAATGAAATACAGTTTGTCTAACCTACAATTTCTTTGCAGTCAAACAGTATTCCTGATTCCACATTCTGGTTTTGAACTGCTGAACTGGACCAATCAGTGTGGGGTAAGACTCTAAAATGGTGCCTTGGACGAATCAGAACTTGGACTATAATCTGAGCCAGCCACAGAAAGTTGTAGGGCAGTGACTCTGGGAGATAGTTTAGACTAGTGCCTTTTTGGACCAACAGCAGCAGTCTATGTGGTGACAGCAATCAGTCAGAACTGGGAGGAACTCAAAGGAAGTGCCGTTTTGTGGTTGGGTTTCAGTTGAGCTTTAGTGAAGGAGAAACCCTGTGCTCCTTCAGTACAGTTTCAAAAAAGCGTGTACAAGGCCCAGAGTTCGGTCTGCAGCTTGTGTAACTACTTGTTGGACTAATCAATCCTGTGAAAAGAATCAAGGATCTCTGAAGGTAGAAACCAGGCTCACACCTGTGAACACTGGAGAAATTGTTAAATACACTCTGTCTGTCAGGAACAGATCTGTGTGTTCTCCCGAGTGTGCAGTAGTGCGATGGGATAGAAGCAACTACCTGGTATAGTACTGCCACACCATATAAATGTGAAAGTCTCTTAGACTCAGAGTAGCCATACTGCGATATTGAAGGACCCCATCTTATTGGGGTCGTGAGTACTAATTCGATGCTCCTGTTAATTGCCATTAATCAAATGGAATTACAGCACTGCTGACTGTTTAATTCTCCTTTTCTCTGTATGAAAGGCCCTACCAGCTCTCCAGTTTGGACTGCCACTAGGGCTTGGGTACCCAGGACAGTAACTGAAAGGGATAGGCCTGCACAAACCCGCAATGAATTATTAGTGATAGCTAATTAACCTGATTTCCCCATCCTTGTTATCCCTAAATAAATCAGAGCCTGATTGCCAGCAAAGTTATACTACATGAAATAGTTGTCTATGTTAAAGTACTGTACTGTGATTGTTGCTGTATCTCATTTCACAGAAGTCCCAGTGCCGGAACCGACCTGGGGGTAGTGTATACTGTGAAGGTAATTCTGATATATTATATGGGGCACTAGTGGGAAGAAGTTGCAGTGTCCCAGAGGGCTGTGACCAAAGTAGTTTAACTATTACAAACTGACCTCTGGGTGGGCACCACCATGGGATCAGGCCCCTCAACCTGTTAGTAGCAATCAGGCAGGGGTAGCCCTGGGATAGCGCCATCTAGGGGTTACATCTTGGGCTCACACTGGGTATGTGCCCTCTAGTAGCCATATTCAGAACCACTGTTAAGAAAAATGGTATCCCGACAAGTGGCTGTGCCAACTGGTAGGTGGTGTACTGGGAGAATCGACCCCCAAAATGCTATACTTATCCGGGACATCCCCTGAGTATCAATACAGACACTATGCGAGTACTTTCCAAGGTGGAAGGTTTACAAAACCCTGTGGTGGTGAATCGACATAATCTGCTCACCACACTTTCCTGCCCTAGTAGAGTTTAGGATCCATAGATAGCTCAAAGTACCACAGACCATTACCCCAGAGGCCCTCACTGCTTGGAGGATAACTAAGGACAGCAAAGACCGGGATCAGCCCCACCACTAGAGAGCTTTGAGGAGAAATTTGCTGAATGGTTGCTGGAGAGGGAAAACTGAGAGGACTTGAAAACAGCCTTGCCACCAGAGTGATCCTCCAACACCCTCCTGCTCAGTGCCGTAATGGTGGCAGACAAGCAGACTCTATTTCCACCTGCCATTATCACGACTCTTACCGAAGGTTGAGGATCTCTCTGGCACCTCCCACCCCCAAGGGGATGACTGGAAGACCTAGATAACTATATTGCCCAAGTGCTAGAATGGCAATGCAGGCAGCGAAAGAGGGTAGTGGGAGCCTCGAGGTCCTGCCCTGCACCACCATCCATACAAGCGGGCCAGTAACCTGAAAAACTGCAGGCCTATCTTGAGCCTCGAGAATGCATAGAACCCAGATTCTAATGAGGACCTATGGTGGAGGTAAAAATGCCAAAGTACAAGGAGTTATTGTCTGTGTATATCTCGGCTGGAAAAATTGTTGCAAGAATGCATAAGAAAGGGAGGGTTGCCAGCGATTGAACTGGACCGAACCAGACTGGACAGAATCCTTAAGCCGCACCTTCTCAGAACTGCTATTTGCTTCAGTCACGCCTGGCGAATCGACTGGAATCCCCACCTCACATGATGAGTTAATGGGAAAGTGAGGAGTTGAAAAACGACCGGGAGGTACCTGCACCAACAGCTGTGGCTACGACCGAGTGGACTGACCCATCAAAGAGAGAAGTTCAGGGCAGAGGTTGACATCAATGGAGGTCAATGAAAAAAAAAAAAAAAAAGAAAAAGAGATATGCCACAATGGGGCGAACTGTTGAGAGAGACACGAGAATTCAAAACAGTCCCTTTATGAAGCCGCCTGCAAGTACAGGCCTGACCTATATCAGACTGCATCTGCTATGGGGTGGGGTACCACCATGTATCTCCTACTGATAACAGCTCGAACTCGATTCCTTGACCATGGAAGTGGAGAAACTGACGAGATGTCTCCAAATGCTTATCACGCCCATGAGACAGAGATGGCACAGGTTTCCAGTTAGTAATACCCCCGCCCTGGCTCCCAGTGGAAGCGCCTAAGCCAACTCAAACTCAAAGTATGTTTTGCTATAATTGTGGGAAAGATGGGCACATGAAAAGAATGCCAGTCCCAAAAGACACTGACAAAGTTGCATATAGGCTACAAGGAGAGCTTGGAGAAGAAATCAGTGGTTGGAAGGTGCACGACATGATCCCAGTGAGGGCACCAAAAATGCTAATTCACGCCCTTTTGTGGCAGGGTCAGTTGCCCAGGCCCTACCACCGCCTCCAGACTGGTCCAGAACAGTGGGGTCCTCCATGGAGACCACTGTAAAGGTGAATGGAGTGTCTACAAGAGCTGTGATTAGACAGTGGCTCCCAAGTGACAATTATGTCCAGGATTGGTATAGAAGCATTTGTCAGACGTACCCTTACAACCATTAGAAGGACTGCATGTATGGTTAAGTGAAGGCCTACCCTATTCCAGGTATATCGAATTGGCTGTCTTCCCCACCTCCGTGGCTGGAGTGGCTGAACAAGTAGAGACCCTAGCCTCTAGTGTGTCCCCCCACTGGACTGTATGATGGTGTCCCTTTGTTGATTGGAAACAATTCATATGTTGGAAGGCTGGCACAGTTGTGTTATGAAAACAGGGGTCAAAGACTAGTAGAGCTTTAAGAGTTCCGGCTTTAATTAAAAGCCTATGAGGCACAGAGATGCTGAAAAAACAGAACCAGAGGAACCGGTCGAATTGTATGGAAGAAGGATCCTGAGTCTCTGATCCTGGCGTAAATGCCCAGTGTACCTACAGGAGAGGTCCGTATCAGAAAGGATGTTAAGAATAAAATATTAATGTTGGATGCACCAGGCGATGGAAAATTGCCAGAGGACTGCTGGTCAAGCCTAGTATTTTGCCCGCTAGAGCCCATGAGCATGCCAGAAGGGTAATGGTCCAAGTTCATAATGTGTCTGAAAGAGACATTCGAGTAAACAGAGGTTGCATCACAGCTAACGTGCATTGTGCGAACACTGCAGTGCTACCCAGCAACAAGAGTTCAGGAAGAATGACAGGTAGCGCCTGACTTGTTTGATTCGGTACGCCTCCTGCTTGCCAGCTGAATGGAAAAGTGAGGATCAGTGAGAAGCTTGCCCAGAGAGACCAGGTGTTTTCTTTAAAGGAATGGGATGTGGGATAGTGCAGGAGCTGAGCACAATATCCGACTGCTATGACGAAGAACCATTTAGGTGAAGGTCTCACGCCTGGCACCTGCTGACATAGATGATGTGAGACTACATCTGCAAGAGATGAAGCTGCTGGTGTAATACAAGAACTAGAAGCCCTATGCTTCCCCCATTGTGGTAGTGAGGAAAAAGAATGGAACAGTAAGGATGTGTGTGGATTATCGCACCTGTAAACACGGCGGACTAATCTCCTGATCAGTACACAATGCCCGCATTCAGGATGCTTTGGACTGCCTAAATGGGAGCAGTGGTTCTTGTGCTGGATCTCCGCAGTGGGTACTACTAGATCCCGACACCCCAGAGGACCGTGAGAAGACGGCTTTATCTGTCGCCGCTTATGTTCTATGAATTCATGAGGATCCTCAAGGGAGTTCAGGTGCCCCAGCCACTTTTCAATGATTGATGGAGCGTGCAGTGGGGACAAGGAACTTACTAGAGTGCCTGGTATACCTAGATGATGTTATTGTGTTTGGCAGCTCACTGGAGGAACATGAAATGCAGATTATTAAAGGTATTGGACCGACTGGAGGACTTTGGCCTTAAACTGTCCGTTGATAAGTGTCAATTCTTTCAAACATCAGTAAGTATATGGGACACATAGTATCCACGAGGAATAGAGACCGACCCAAGTAAAGTTGAGGCCTTGACCACCTGGCCACAGCCCAAAAATCAAAAGAACTGCAAAGATTCCTGGGATTCTGTGGTTATTATCGGCGCTTCATCAAGGACTATTCAAGAGTGATCCCCTTTACTTAACCTTACTCAAAGGTATCCCCAACCCACAAAAAATACCAAAAGTCAGCGTCCTCAAGACTGAAAGAGTGTATTTTCATCCAGTGAAGTATTTGGGCCCGCTGGACTGATTGTGAGACTGCTTTTCATGAGATCATATCAACTTACCCATGCTCCAGTACTGGCCTATGCCGATCCAAGAAAACCTTACGTCCTGCACACTGATGCTAGCTTGCAAGGGTTGGGGGCTGTGTTGTACCAAGAGCACGAGAATGGCACTGAGACCAGTGGCCTTTGCCAGTAGAAGCCTGACCCCATCCGAAAGAACTATCCTGTACATAAGTTAGAGTTCCTAGCTTTGAAGTGGGCTATTGTTGACCAATTCCATGAGTACTTGTATGGGGCTAAAATACTAGTAAAAGCCTAACAATATCCTTTGACCTATGTGCAGACCTCAGCTAAGTTGGATGCCACTGGCCATAGGTGGCTTTCTGCATTATCTACATATGACTATGCTCTCGAATACCGAGCAGGTCTGAACCACACAGATGCTGATGCTCTCTCCCGGAGGCCTGTTCCCCAGAATGATTGGGTCCGACTGGCAGAACCTGACATTGGGCACTCTGCGGAGAATTTGACAGGGAGGAACAAATATCCAGGGACGCCAGTGGACTGCATGGTGGATTGCTGGGACCCTCTGAAATGCATACCTGCTGCTTATTGCCACTTTTCTGCAACAGACATTGGTGCACTGCCTCAGCTGGACAATGACAGTATCGGGCTCAATCCGTGATCCCATGATCAAAGCAGCTTTAAAGCCCTCTATGCAGGAAAGATGTGTCCAAATTAACTCCCACTGATTTGAGAACTGCATTGTTATACAAAGAAGGTCCTAAGTTGAAACTGATCAATAAACTGTTACACAGAAACAGTAGACAGAGGGGACAAGTAGACAAACAACAACTAGTGCTGCCCACTGCCTTTGAGACTCAGTACTGAGGTCCTTGCACAACCACATGGGGCACCTTGGTATAGACAGAACACTTGACTTGGTGAGATCCAGATTCTATTGGCCTAAGATGGGGCTGATGTGGAGCAACACATTCAGAATTGTAGTCGCTGCTTACAGAGAAAGTTTTGCCCCAGAGGGCTGCCCCTTGTTAACATCACCACCAGTGCACCCATGGAGCTGGTCTGTATTGATTTTCTGAGTTTGAGTCAGATCAAAGAAATATCAGTAATGCATGGTGGTCACTGACCATTTCACGAGATATGCCCAAGCTTTCCCACCAAAGACCAGAAAGCATCCACTGTGGCCAAAGTACTTGTAGAAACTTTTTTGTTCACTAAGGGCTCCACAAAGAATCCATTCTGATCAAGGGAGAGACTTTGAGAGTCGTCTGATCAAGAGATGCTTTCTCTGTAGAGTCCAGAAAGTCCAGAACCACTCCTTACCACCCCAGGGGACCCACAGCCTGAACGTTTCATCCGCACTTTGCTAGATATGCTAGGCACCCTGCACCCAAAGGATGCCTAGATGGAGCCAACAAATTAGCATCCTGGTACATGCTTATAACTGCACCAAAAGTGATGCCACTGGATTCTCCCCCCTACACGCCTGATGTTTGGAAGAAAGCTCGACTACCAGTAGATGTGTGTTTTGGGGTCTCTCCTGATGGGGTTCAAGCTGACAACTATTTACAGTATGTGCAAAGTTGAAGGCCCAGCTAACTCATGCACTAACTGGTTCTAAACCATGGCTGCCAAAAGAAATCTGGCCAACAAAGAAAGGTATGATAAAAGGTGAAAGCACAGGAACTCCAGGAGGGAGATCGGGTATTGCTAAGAAATCTGGGACTGCATGGCAAGCACAAGATTGCTGACAGATGGCACCATCTCCTCACATTGTAGTGGGCAAACTAGATGATCTGCCAGTGTACAAAGTAAGGCCTGAGAATAATTCAAAAGATGTAAAACATTGCATAGAAATCATTTACCCATTGGACAAATCTTAATTGAGTCTGAGCCCTAAGTAGCCCCTCTGGACCAGTGACTAGAGCTGCTGCTGGAAAGATCAAGAGAGTCTGCACTACAAAGCAAAGTTAAAGTGTTCCCTCCACAAGTCCCAGTTGAGCATGACTGTCAGTCCATATCGGAAGAAAGTGAGAGTGACTTTGAATACTATCCTTCTTACTGAACTGAGTCAATTGTTTCGGGGCAATCCCCTAGTCAATACTGGAGACGAAGCTGGGCCTTCTGGACTGTCTAAGCCCCCAGCTTCGTCCCTGGAGCCAATGCTCCCAGAAAGTGAAGTGCAAAGCATCAGATCAGATGAAATGGAATCATTGTGCATGGTTGAACTGTTTGAGCTTTCAGGGGAGGAAAATGATGAATTGGGGCAGACTGGTGATACACCAGAACAAGAAGAGTATTTTGAGTGCCCTGACAGTCCACTGCCAGTGTCCGAAAGCTCTCCATGCGAGCCAAATGTTGTGGACTCAGAAACTGAACCTGGAGCTGAAAGTGCCCCAAGTTCTAGCCTCTCTACCCCATGGAGACTCCGACAAGTGAGGACAATGCTGAAAATGAGGCTCAGAGTGCAGAGACTAACAGTTCCCCTAGAAAGACTGGTCGAGCTGTAAAGCCTGTGGTGCACCTCAGTTATGATTCCCTTGGGAGGCCTGTGTTTGCCTCTCAATGTTGTCCATAAAGGAGTGTATGTGTCCCGAGCTCATTGCCCAAACTGAGGCGTCAGTGCTAACTCCAAGTTACTTGTGTTGCCCTCTAAGTATGGTGCCCTTGCCCGTCCAGCCCCAAGGTAACTGATGGGAAGGCCCCTCTCTTCAGGTTTCATGTACAAGAGGTAATAACTTGAGTTATGGTACAATGTGTATGTAATACTGTGTAAAAGAGTGACGTACTGCAATGTTTCAGAAATGTGTTCTTGGTAAATGATATATTGACTGATGATTACATGTAGAGCCTAATGCAAATGTATATGGTTGCAGTTAAAATTTATGGGTACTTGCTTGACGCGATCAAAGCTTTCCCAAGCCAGGAAGGGTGTAACCCTGCAAATGGGGGTTCCAAAAGACTTCCAGGAGCTTGCTTGAATGCTCCAAGCCTGAATGGTGTTTGGCATTTAAGCCATTTATCAGTGAGTGTTTTTAGAGCCTCTGGTACTGTCTCTTTAAGAGTGTCTGCTTGCAGACATAATTAGTTTGTATGGGGGACTGTGTGCTCTCTGAGTACCATTGAGCTGCTGCAATTCACTCCATTTTGCAGTCACTGGGAGTGCAAAGGAACCTATTTGAAAGATGTAACTGTTTGCCAGAAACCATTTAGGTGATAATGAAATTACAGTTTGTCTAACCTGATTTCTTTTGCAGTCAGAACAGTGTCTGCCTAGTTCCCCATTCTGGTTTTGAACTGCTGAACTGGACCAATCAGTGTGGGGTAAGCTAGCTCTAAAATGGTGCCTTGACGAATCAGAACTTGGACTCATAATCTGAGCCAGCCACAAGAGGATTGTATGGGCAGTGACTCTGGGAGATGTAGTTTAGACTTCAGTGCCTTTTTGGACCAACAGCAGCAGTCTATTGTGAGTGATAGCCAATCCAGTCAAGAACTGGGAGGAACTCAAAGGAAGTGCCCGGTTTTGTCGGTTGGAGTTTCAGTTGAGCTTTGGCAGTGAAGAAGGAAGAAACCCTATGCTCCCTTCAGTGCACAGTTTCAGTCAAAAACGTGCAAGGCCCAGAGTTCCGGTCTGCAGCTTGTGTAACTGCTTGTTAGGACTGAATCCGTCCTGTGAAAAGAATCAAAGGATCTCTGAAGAGTAGAAACCAGGCTCACCCTGTAGAAGACTGGAGAAATTGTTGAATTGCACTCTGTCTGTCAGGAACTGAATCTGCTGTGTGTTCTCCCGGGTATTGTGCAGTAATTGCGATCGGGATAGAGAAGCAGCCTGCCTGGTATAGTACTTCCTTTTTTTTTTTTACCATATAAATGTGTGAAGAGTCTCTTGGAGCTCAAGAGTAGCCCTGCTGATATTGAAGGACCCTATCTTATTTGGAGGTCGTGAGTACTAATTCAGGGTCGCTCCCTGTTGAATTGCCACATTAAATCCAAATGGAATTACTGTACTGCTGACTGTTTAATTCTCCTTTTCTCTGTGTGAAAGGGCCCCTACCAGCTGCCACGGTTTGGACTAGCCACTAGGGCTTGGGTACCCAGGGACAGTAACTGATAGGGATAGGCCTGTGCACAGAGCCATAAATAGATTATTAGTGATAAGCTAATTAACCTGATTTCCCCTGTCCTTGTTATATCCCCTAAATAAATCAGAGCTGCTTGTTTCAGCAAAGTTATACTGCCTGAGGTATTTGTCTATGTTAAAGTACTGTACTGTGATTGTTGCACTGTATCTCATTTCACAGGAGGTCCCAGTGCGGAACCAGACCTGGGGGTAAGTGTATACTGTGAAGGTAATTCTGATATATTGTGTGGGCCACTAGTGGGAAGAAAGGGGTTGCAGTGTCCCAGAGGGCTGTGACCAAGTTAGTTTAACTATTGCAAACCCTGACCTCTGGGTGGAGGCACCCGCCATTGGATCCAGGCCCCTCAACCTGTTAGTGGCAAATCAGGCAGGGGTAGTAGCCCCTGGGATAGCGCCATCTAGGGGTTACACCACATTGCCATTTTATTACACTTCCTTATGAACAGTACAGCTGCCATTTTCTACATGTAGCCCCACATGTGTTTCCGCACACGTAGCGCACAATGGTGCAGTCGGTGTGCGAAAGCAATGTTTGGGACAGATTAAGAAAATCACAGTTACACTGTTCATGAGCAGAGGTCTTAAAATGGCTATGTTGAAAAT
Source organism: Neoceratodus forsteri (assembly GCA_016271365.2). NCBI lineage: Eukaryota > Metazoa > Chordata > Ceratodontiformes > Ceratodontidae > Neoceratodus > Neoceratodus forsteri. Next base: position 90,793,195 of record JADMNL010000022.1, read on the forward strand.
TTGGTAACAAAAGTCCATAAAATGACTGTGTTACTAGTGAGCATTGCGCAGTTTCCATGCACCCTCGTAAGTTTATGACTTTGTAATATTTTCAGTCCAGATTTTCACCAGTGCCATTTTTCCACACTGTCTTATGAACAGTACAGCTGTCATTTTTCACAACATGGCCAAAATGTGTTTTCACACTTTCAGCGCAGAGATGCGTGGTCGCTGTGGGAAATCATTGTTCGGGACAGATAAACAAAATCACAGTGTTCATGATCGGAGGTCCCAAAATGCCTGTGTTGACAATCTGCTGTAAAAAATCCCCAAACTAATTACATTACGGGTGTGCGTTGCAGAGTTTCTATGCATGCTCATGACTTCACCAGTTTTTTTAATATTTTTACTGTAGATTTGCAACATTGCCATTTTTTACACCTCCCCATGAACAGTACAGCTGTCATTTTTCACTTCCTGTTCGGAATGTGTTTTTGCACCTGTGGTGCTAAATGCAGTAATCACTGTGCATAAGCAGCTTTTGGCTAAAAAACTCATATTGCCACTGTTCATGAGGTGGGGGTCACAAAAAAAATGTTGAAAATTTGGAGCTTAAAATTATTATCTCCACTAAAGTAGGGTGGAGTTAGCCCTCAAGGCCCTAAAGAAAGACAAATCTCCTGGGCCTGATGGCATTCATCTGAGAGTACTATGGGAATTGGCGGACATACTGGCTGCACCCCTGGCGGAGCTCTTCAACAGGTCACTTGAGACAGGGAGGGTACCTTGGGATTGGCGAGAGGCACATGTGGTGCCAATCCATAAAGGGGAGTCGAGGGAAGTACCAGGTAACTATAGACCCATCAGTTTGACTTCGGTGGTGGGAAAATTAATGGAGAGTATACTAAAGGAACGATTGGGGGTGTACTTGGAAGAGGTGGGAGGTCTGGATAGTCGGCAACTTTGGTTTGTGCCAGGTAGATCATGTCAAACCAATCTTGTGGAGTTCTACGAATGGGTAACATCAGAACTGTACAGGGGAAAGCCTGTGGATGTATTATTCTTGGACTTCAGCAAGGCGTTTGACTCTGTCCTCCACAATGGTCCGGTGGAGAAACTGATGGGGTAAGGAGTAGGCCCTTTGATGGTCAGATGGATTGAAAACTGGCTAGCTGGACACACCCAGAGAGTAGTGGTCTGTGGGGAGCTCTCGAACCCTAGAGAGATTGGTAGTGTGGTGCCGCAGGGCTCGGTCCTGGGTCCAATCCTGTTTAATGCATACATAATCGGACATCAGGGAGGGTATAGGGTGCGAAATGAGTCTCTTCGCGGATGATTCCAAGATGGGAGCAGTAGTTGAGGGAGAAGAGGGGAGGTTGGCCCTGCAAGGGGACCTGGACACCCTGGAAAGCTGGGCTCACACATGGAAATTAAATTTCAATATCACTAAGTGCAAGGTGTTGCATCTTGGTTGTGGAAACCCTAAACACAGGTACACCCTGGGAGGGGAGGCGCTGGAGGCCTCAATAGGGGAAAAAGACCTAGGGGTCATGGTGGATGCATGTATGAATAACTCTGAGCAGTGCAGGTGAGTGGCTAGCAAGGCAAACAGGATGTTGGGATGCATAGTTAGAGGGATCACCTCTAGGAGCAAGTAAGTGATTCTGCACTGCACAATGGACTGGTTAGACCACACCTTGAGTACTGTGTACAGTACTGAGACCACACTTGAAGAGGGACACAGCTCCTGGAGAGGGTACAGAGGAGGGCAACTAAGATGATACTGAGGGCTAGGGATTTGACGTATGAGGACAGACTTGAGGAGCTCTGCATGTTTTCATTGGAGGAGAGGAGGAGAGAAGGGGACAAGATTGAGGTCTTCAAGTACCTCAAGGGAATAAATAGGGTAAACATGGAGGGGATCTTTAGACTAAAGCAGGGAGGTATCACCAGAGGGCATGGTTTGAAGTTGGAAGGGTGAGGGGGGAAAAGAGGAGGAGTTTTTTCACTGAGAGGGTGGTGGACCCTTGGAATGCACTGCCTGGCGTGCTGGTTCAGAATTCCACAGTGGAGGGCTTCAAGAGAGGGTGGGACAGACACAGAAAGTGGATGTATCAGATGATGGCCTGTCCCAGGCGGATGTGGATGGATGATAGGGGCTTCTGGAGCACAAGGGATGGGAGGGCCTCGGCACCCAACTAAGGATCTAAGGTTCGAGCAGACTCGATAGACCGTAAGGCCTAATCTGCTGGCAAATAGTATGTTAGTATGTTAAAATACCAACGAATGCCTGAGGTGTTAGGGTTTCCAACCATAACGCCCCACCCTGTAGAGAATGACAGGCATCATGGGTGTGACTTGGGATTCTTGCCTGTAATGTTCATACCATTCCACACCCTGCAGCCAGTCAGAGGCATCGAGGTATGCCTTGGACTCTTCGGTCTCAAAGTTCACCATATTCTCCTATACCGCACCCATCTCACCATATTTCCTGATGCAATGGGGTGCGCATAAGGGCCAAAGACTCCCAAGGCACACTGTGACACTTGTCAGTGTCTGCAGGGTGGGGTGTGGCGAAATGGCATGGCCGTTATGCCTGACGACCCAAAGGCACACCCCATTGCCTGTCACTGTCTACAGGGTGGTTGTGGGGTTGGCTTCAGTTCAATACTTCACTGCCATTTCTATTATGCAGCTCTGTAACTTCTACACTACCAATGCCAATGCCAGCAAGCAAACATTCGGTATTAACAAATGCCTGTTTAATTTAAGGTTTACTACTATATGCACCATCTTGTTGAGCTGACAGGAGCTTAAAAGTTGAAAGTCATATGAATCTCTACAGGTGGAAGGGCAGCTGGGGTCCAGTAATTACCACATGGTGTGGTTCAGCATGGAGACATGGATTCAGTTGAGTTACACAAAGGCAAGAGTATCAGATTTTAGGAGGGCAGATTTCACTGAAATAGGTAGATGTATACAAGCAGTCCTGGGGAAGGGAAGGGTAATAGAGGGGGTGGAAGAACAATGGAAGAAACTGAAAGAAGCCATAGTGGAGATAACAAACCAATGCCTTAGGATAGTGGCCAAAGGGAAAAGAAGAAGGAAACCACTATGGTTCTCCAAAGAGGTGGGGGGACAAAGTCAGAGCTAAAAGGTTGAGTTTCAGGAAATATAAGGGGAGCCAAAGGGTGGAGGATGGGGAGGTGTACCTTGATTGTCTAAGGGAAGCAGGGAAGGCTGTTAGGAGGACGAAGGCACAGACAGAAAAGGGTTTCGCACGGTCTGTAAACAAAGGGGATAAGGCATTTTATAGGTACACCAGTGAAAGAAGAAAAATGGGTGGGGGAATTGTGAGGCTCAAAGGGGAGAAGGGAGAGTGTAAGGATGGGGTTCTGGACAAGGCAGAAATACTGAACAAATACTTCTTCTCAGTATTTACTAAGGAGGGGGAGGATCAAGGATCACAGTTGGGTTGCAGAGGCAATGGGGGTGGAGAAGTGGACACCAGTCCATTCGCAATGGAGAGAGTTCTGGAAGAACTCACAAAGCTGAAGGTGGATAAGGCCATGGGGCCAGATGGCATCCACCCGAGGATATTAAAGGAGCCGCGAAGGGAACTAGTAGTGCCTCTGGTGGCCCTGCTCACAGAGTCACTCAACATGGGTGTTGTTCCAGAGGCCTAGAGGAGGGCACATGTAGTCCCACTGCACAAAAGTGGCAATAGGGAGGAGGCGGAGAACTACAGGCCAGTCAGCCTCACCTCAGTGGTGGGAAAGATCATGGAGACACTTCTGAAAGAAAGGATAGTAGCACATATGGGATCCAGTGGTGCTCAGGATCTGAGCCAACACAGATTCACAGCAGGAAGGTCATGTCAAATGAATCAAATAGATTTTTTTGATTGGGAGACTAGGGAAATAAATCAGGGAGGGGCAGCAGATGTCGCCTACCAAGATTTCAGCAATGCCTTCGACACTGTCCCACATAGAAGGCTGATTAACAAGACAGGTAGTCTGGGGATGGGAGAAAAGGTGGTGAACTGGGTTAGGAACTGGTTAACAGACAGGAGACAGAGGGTGGTGGTAAATTGGGTACAGTCTGGGGGGGGTGACCAGTGGGGTACCACAGGGATCAGTACTAGGACCAGTCCTATTCAATGTCTTGATTAGTGATATTGCAGAGGGGCTGGAAGGAAAGATCTGCCTGTTTGCAGATGACACCAAGATCTGCAACAGGATGAATACTCCAGAAGGGGTGCAGAAAATGAAGAGGGACCTGGAGAAGCTTGAAAGATGGTCAGAGATGTAGCAGCTGAGATTCAATGCAATGAAGTGCAAAATAATGCACCTGGGTAGAGGGAACCTTGGGGAGAGCTACAAGTTGGGTGGGAACTGACTGTCACCAAAGAGGAAAGGGACCTAGGGGTTATCATCTCTGATGACCTTAAGGTATCAAAGCAGTACATAAAGGCAGCAAGGAGGGCCAGTGGCATGCTGAGGTGCATAGGCAGGGGTATCACTAGCAGGAGGTGGGAGGTGGTGATGCCATTGTATAAAACATTGGTAAGACCTCACCTGGAGAACTGCATGCAGTTCTGGAGGCCACACCTGCGCAAGGACATAGATAAGGTGGAGGCTATCCAGAGAAGGGCAACAAAGATGATGCAGGCCTTGCACCACAAAACATATGAGGAAAGACTAAGATACCTCAATATTTACTCACTGGAGGAGATGAGACAGCAGGGGGACATGACTGAAACTTTCAAGTACCTCAAGGGCATAAACAAGGTGCAGGTGGAGGACCTTTTCCAATGCAGAAAAACTACTAGAACAAGGGGGCACAATATGAAATTGGAAAGGGGTAGATTAAAGTAATGTGAAGAGGTTTTCTACACAGAAAGGGTAGTCAATGCTTGGAATAGTCTGCCACAGCAGGTAGTGGGAGCAAGCACAGTGGAGGGCTTTAAGCATGCCTGGGACAGGCACAAGGGAAGCTTGAAAGGGGAAGGAGTGATGAAAAGCCATTGATCACATAGGGTCAGTGGCCACATACAATGTATAGGGCCTACGGGCAGACTGGATGGGCCTAGTGGTCCTTATCTGCTGACAGTTTGTATGTTTCTCTAATTTTTTTTCCCAACTTAGTTACAGAGGGTATAACAGCTGGTTAAAATTTTTGATAGGCAATTTTTGATCTTAAGGAATGCAGCATTGGCTGTGGTAGGTCACTATGCTCATTGCTTTGTGTTTTCATGGGGTGTACTCCCCAAACATGTAACGCAAGATGCTCTACTCTTCTTTCCTATATTAAGTTGCTGTGTATATCTACAGTCGGAGCAATGCTTGCATCTTGGAATTACATGTACCATCTGGAAATAATATGCACTGTCTGGGAAAAACATGTACTATCTGGGAATAACATGTACTGTCTGGGTATAATATGTACTGTCTGGGGGGACTATCTCGGGCAGACTAGATGGATCAAATGGTCTTTTTCTGATGGCAAATTCTATGTTTCTAGGAAAGAGTTACAAATCTGAGTTCTAATTGTTAGCAACGGTTTTAACAAGGCTTTGTGCAGAATCTAGTAACACTTCCGCAACTCGTTGAGAAATGCTAAAGGAAGTCATTGATGAGTGGCTGGAAATTGTATTGTAATTGTACTGCGTATACCATTGCACCACATACATCATTGTACTGTAATTGTACAGCAAATACCATTGCACCACATACATCATTGTACTGTAATTGTATCGTGTATACCATTGCATCACATACATCATTGTACTGTAATTGTACAGCGTGTACCATTGCACCACATACATCATTGTACTGCTTACACCACTGTACCACATATGCCATTTATGGTTTCAGTATGTACAGTACATCGAGAATAATGGGCAGTCATACACAACAAGGCTGTTCTTCCATTGAGAGGTTATGATGACAGCATATGCACCTCAAGAGTGAAGCTTGAGAGTTTCATGCTGTTATCTCAATTCCTGAGATGGAAACACATGCTGAGCTGTGTGTGTTTGCCCACATTTTATATGATATAGTATACATTTTTTTATGTTGATTGCACACATGCTCAAGAAACATATTGCGGCAGCTTTCCAGAAGCAGGTTGTGGAGGTGCGGCACTATTGTGGCCAGTGCCCCCACAGCCTGTAAAGGCTTGACCCTCTTTCCCTAATGCTGTGGCACGTTGCTGCTGACACTAGTTCAGCCAGCGTGCCACCAACTTGTAACATTTTCGCCACAGCAATCAGGTGCCACCTCATTATTGCAGCGTCAGCAATTCGCTGCAATGAGGGAGGACCCGTCATTGCTGGGTGAATGTTATATAGTAATATTGTTGTGAACATGGCAGCTTGCTTCCATGTTCACAAACAATAATATCACAACCCCAGTGCCGAGGGGTGCCCAATCCCCTCAGCAGCATGTGACCCTCCCACAGAAGCATGTTTTGCCTACAGGGCCCCAATCCCTATCGGCTTCCATCCTCGAAAGAAGTTAATTCCTACAACAGGGGAGCCCACTCCCCATCAGCATCAGGCCCCCAAAAGAGTAGCGGGAGAGTTGTGCTGAGGAGGTGCCCAATCCCCCTCGGCTCTTGCACCACCCTGCTTTTGTGCCAATGGGGTGCCCAACTCCCATCAGCTGCACACCTCCCAAAACATTTCAGGAGGCATGCTGGGAGCCCACCCCAGCATGCCTAATGCTCGTGTAAAGAAAAATGAGTCCTGGCAATGTTTTTTTTTAAACCTGTAAAAAAAGTCCTCATGTCTTCATGCCCACCCAACAACCCGCCTCCCACCCATTGCACACTCTGCCTCCCACCCCCTCACCCCATACTTACCTCTGGAGTCTGATGCGATGATCTTGGTGGACTGGAATGCGCCTGCACTCTTCAAAGCCGACTGCGAACTGAGGAAATGCCAGTAAGCTGTATAATGGAATGAATAGGGCTTTTTCAACTTTGATGCATATCTCAGGCATTTTTTGGAATTTTGACATCAAATTTTCAACATGGGGTTTTTGGGACTCCTCCTCATAAATTCTGCCACTGTCATGGCGTTATTCAGCCCCAAAAAGTGATTTTGCGGTCACTGCGTGGAATCACCTTTTGGGAGCAAGGAACGAAACGGCAGTGCCATAGTTCATGAGGGAGGCTCTCAAAAAGCCTATGTTGAACATTTGGTGGGAAAAATCCAAAAGACAACTGTTTTACGAGCATGCATTGCGCAGTTGCTACACACGCTCGTAACTTAGCGAATCTGCAATATTTTCATGCCACATGTTCAGCATTGGCATTTTTCTACACCCTTCTTGTGAACCGTACAGCTGTCATTTTTCACATCCTGCCCGAAATGTGTTTTTGCACTTCCGGCGCAGAATAGCACGGTCGATGAGGGAAATCAGAGTTCGGAACAAATTACGAAAATTACAGTTACACTGTTCATGAGCAGAAGTCCTAAAATGCCTATGGAGTCTACGAGGGACTGTTTTTGTGTTACAGGGTTAAAAAAAAAAATCTTGGGACTTTTTTTCTCAGGGGATTTGGCATGCTGGGGTGGGCTCCCAACGTGCCACCTAACTGTTTGGGGGTTGGGTGCTGCAGCCGGCGGGGGATTGGGCACCCTCGTCGGCACACAACAAAAGGGGGTAATTTATACCGATGGGGATTGGGTACCCTGTGGGCACACACAAGGAAAGTGGGGGTGGGCAAGAGCCGAGGGGATTGGGCACCCCTCGGCATATAACAAATGGGGGGAGTGCTTCATGCTGATCAGTGGGCTTCCCCATTGCTTTATCGTTGGGGCCATGGTAAGCCAGCAGGGGGACTGGGCACCCCTGAAGTCAGCAGTTGAGCGGCCGTCATGTTTACAATGTGGCCAAGCACGTCGGGAGGTCCGCTACATCTGACAAGCTTTGCTCGGATTGCAGCAGATCTTTCCTTAGATGTGCTTGCCACATTATGTATGTATGGTGTGGCACCAGCATTCAGGCTGATTGGGAAATGAGGGACGTGCCTACTGATGCGTGTGCCCTGCATTCGCCCAACAGTGACCGCACCTCCAAATTCTGCACTACTGCAAGATGTTGGCTCTTGTAAACATACCAACATAAAAATGACAGTGCCACTGTTCATAAGCAGAGGTCCAAGATGCGATGTTTAAAATTTGCGACGTATATCTATAAATGACGGTGTTGTGAGTGTGTGTTAAGTAGTTTGCACACACCATAACTTCTTGTGAATTAATAATATTTTCACTCCTGATTTTCAACATTGCCATTGTTCTGCACCTCCTTATGAACAGTACAGATGTCATTTTTCACATCCTGGCCGAAATGTGTCTTCGCGCTCCCAGTGCAGAATACCACAGTCGCTGTCGGAAATTAGCGTTTGGGACAGATTAGGATCCAGCGAGTGATAAAGGGGAGGAGTGATCAAGCTCATCTGAGCTCTGTCGGGACTGCTGCTGATTTCTTTGTGGGCAGAAAAAGGCAACAATGCACGTAGGGGCTCAGTACAAAGAGGCAGCCTGCAGCGGTGGGACAAACAGAACGAGCGACTGATGGGGAGTGAGCGAGCTCAACGGAGCTCAATCATGACTGCTGCAGATTTCTTTGTTGGCAGAAAAGGGCGGCAATGCAGGCAGGGGCCCACTAGAAAAGGGCAGCCTGCAGTGCCAGCAGAAACGGAATGAGCGAGTGAGAGAGGGGGAGTGAGCGACCTCAACGGAGCTGTGTCGGAACTGCTACAGATTTCTTTGTGGGCAGAAAAAGCCGCCAATGCAGGTAGAAGCCCAGTACAAAAGGTCAGCATGCAGCAGCAGGAGACACAGAATGAGTGAGTGAGGGAGGGCCAGTGAGTGAGCTCAGTGGAGCTCTGTTGGGACTGCTGCAGATTTCTCTGTGGGCAGAAAAAGGCAGCAATGCCTGCAGTGGCCCAGTACAAAAGGGCAGCCTGCAGCGGTGGGAGAAACAGAACGAATGATTGAGAGAGGGGGAGTGAGTGAGCGAGATCAATGGAGCTCTATCATGACTGCTGCAGATTTCTTCATGGGCAGAAGAGGTGGAAACACAGGCAGGAGCCCAGTACAAAAGGGCAGCCTGCAGCACTGACAGAAACAGAACGAGCGAGTGAGAGAGGGGGAGTGAGCGAGCTCAACGGAGCTCTATCTGGACTGCTGCAGATTTCTTTGTGGGCAGAAAACGGTGCCAACAGAGGCAGAAGCCCACTACAAAAGGACAGCTTGCAGTGCCAGGAGAAACAGAATGAGCGAGCGAGAGAGGAGGAGTAAGTGACGTCAACGGAGCTCTGTCGGGACAGCTGCAGATTTCTTTGTGGGCAGAAAAAGGTGCCAATGCAAGCAGAAGCCCAGTAAAAAAGGACAGCCTGCAGCGCCAGCAGAAATGGAACGAGCGACTGAGAGAGGGGGAGTAAGTGAGGTCAATGGAGCTCTGTCGGGACTGCTGCAGATTTCTTAGTGGGCAGAAAAAGGTACCAACAGAGGCAGGAGCCCAGTACAAAAGGGTAGCCTGCAGCACTAGGAGAAACAGAATGAGCAAGTGAGACAGGGGGAGTGAACAACCTCAACGGAGCTCTGTCAGGACAGCAGTGGATTTCTCTGTGGGCAGAAAAAGGTGCCAACACAAGCAGGAGCCCAGTACAAAAGGGCAGCCTGCAGCGCTGGGAGAAACAGAATGAGCAAGTGAGAGGGAGGAGTGAGCGACCTCAACAGAGCTGTTTTGGGACTGCTGCAGATTTCCTTTGTTGGCAAAAAAAGCCACCAATGCAGGTAGGAGCCCAGTACAAAAGGGCAGCCTGCAGAAGCAGGAGACACAGAATGAGCGAGTGAAGAAAGGGAGTGAGTGAGCTCAACAGAGCTCTGTTGGGACTGCTGCAGATTTCTTTGTGGGCAGAAAAAGGCAGAAATGCAGGCAGGGGCCCAGTACAAAAGGGAAGCCTGCAGCGGCGGGAGAAACAGAATGAACGAGTGAGAGTCAGGTGAGAGTGAGCAAGCTCAATGGAACTCTATCATGACTTCTGCGGATTTCCTTGTGGGCACAAAAAGGCAGCAACGCAGGCAGAAGCCCAGTATAAAAGGCCAGTCTGCAGCGCTGGCAGAAACGGAACGAGCGAGTGAGAGAGCATGAGTGAGCAAGCTCAACGGACCTGTGTCAGGACTGCTGCAGAATTCTTTGTGGGCAGAAAAAGCCACCAATGCAGGCAGGAGCCCAGTACAAAGGGCAGCCTGCAGTGCCAGGAGAAACAGTATGAGCGAGTGAGAGGGGGAAGTGAGACACCTCAATTGAGCTCTGTCTGGACAGATGCAGATTTCTTTGTGGACAGAAAAAGGTGCCAACACAGGCAGGAGCCCAGTACAAAAGAGCAGCCTGCAGCACCAGGAGAAACAGAATGAGCAAGTGGCAGAGGGTCAGTGAGCGAGCTCAACAGACCAATGCAATCAACATTCGGCATTGACAAATGCTTGTTTAAACAGGAGTCAAAGACCCCCCCCCCAGTGAAAACTAAAAACTTGCCATTTCCTTGTTCTGTTCTGTGATGAAAATCAAAGACTTTTGCAAGTTAACAGATACACCTTTGGGCTCTGGGTGGTTAGTTAGCAGCTGGATGTGGGGCAAATGAGTAATTTAAACATTTTATCACCTCTGAGCTGTGCAAAACAACTGTTTAGAATGCACACAACAACACCTTGGAGTGCACACAGTGGTTTAGAATGCACACAAGGATTTTGACAAGCCAATTTTCAATACAGAACAAAGGCTAACTACATACTATAAGTTTATTTCGATCAAACAATTAAACTCAGTTTTGCCTTGGCGGCCATTTTATATCACAGTTAAACAGGGGTGTAGCCAGGGATTTCAGATCTGCACATCAAGTGGACTCACTGCTACCCCCCCCCACCCCGTGTAGCCAGACGATACACAAATGTACACCAGGACTGTGTTTGTTGCTTCATTTGGCACAGTAAACACAACTTTTGTATCTTGTGACAGTGGTTGCTGCCATGCATGGGCAAATACAAATGCCATGCACTGTTCCCTAAGACACCCACATACCAGCCCAGAGCTCGGAAAGTTGTATTGTCCTTAGGATGCAAAGAGAGTATTAGTGACCAGTCCTTCTAGTTTTGACTCCTATGAATAAAATTACAGAAAGGTTCAACATTTTCTTTATTAGCTTTCATGGAAAAAGGAAGCAGTTCAGAGCCTATCTGTTGCCCCCCTTAAATAAAATTGCACACCATGGAGTGCTTGGAGTATGCCTGCCTACACCCATGCGGTTAAACAATGGAAAGTTTGGGCTTCAAAAAGAACTCCAGGTAGTAAAGAGTTAAAACAAAACATTTTATATTATGCATATTGTACAGAAATAGCCAATCATAAAAACTATTTACAGTGTTTGGTTTTCATGTCCTACAAACTGTGACCATCGGAGGCAGCCATTTTGGCTCTTTTTGTCTCGTAGCTAAAGGGGAATGCTAATTGCACAGAAACTACTGCGATGGGGCCTAGGAGGTGCCAATTCAAAAACTCACAAAGGAAAAACAAATAAAATAATTCTGTACATTTACTTTTGATGCACTTTATTTCCATACCTGATTAAGGCTACGACACCTCCATCATCCTGAATGATTATATAGGTCAGCATGGGACTCGGCTGCAGGGGTCATTCAAATGCAGGTCTGCTTGTTAACAATGAGAGAGAGAGAGAGAGATGTGGGGTAGGAGTTAAACTGAGTGGGAGCCCCCAGGAACTCAGTTCCACCAGCTCTTAAAAACATACATGACAGTTCCACCTCCTCTGTCATCCTTCGCCATTGACTTTTATAGGAGAGTTCCAACAACTAAAAATTACAGTTCCACCACCTAGAAATCTCAGTGTGAGAGTTCGCCCAACTAAACATTTCTAATTTAACCACTGCGGAGGGGAGACCTATCTGAGTGCTGCGCTGCTGAGCCTTCCAGCTGAGATCAGTACCAGCAGTGTTTAGTGTAGAAATATAGCTTTATCCCTATTTGTAAGTATAACAGTATGTGCACCTGTGCCTTATATCTTTACCTGTCCTATGTACTGGAAACTGTAATTACTTAGCTATGCTTATATATGTGCTATAAGAACATAAACGTGTCGGCCGATCGGGACCGTGTGATCCATCTAGTCTGACCTAGGTGGCTACCCCCCACCCCCTAGTTGTATACTGTTTTATTTCTAAGCTGCCCGTAATGCCTGTCCCAAGCACGTTTGAATTCACTTACTGACTTTGATGTTACCACTTCCGGTCCAGGTCGCATGTGAAAACAGTCAATTGGATCGGTGCGCCTACCTGGTAAACAAATACATACATAAATAAAGATAAAGAACCTCTGTGCGCAAACACTGAGGCAAGGGTTACCCCAAAGGGCATTAGGCTGGGAAGCCAAGTTTCAAGAAAATACAAAATCACACATGCCCCCACAATGCAAAGCATCATGGACTGCACATGCAAATCACCACAGAATGTCATGCTGGTCCAACTTTAAGCAGAATTGCATGGTGCCAAAAGGCCTCTCACACAGTTTGCAAAGGGTGCTAACAGAAAACATAGCAGCCCTGGAGCAACAGTTTCACCCAGTGGCCACTCAGGGTAATAGCAGTGTTTCTTGCCCTGTTAAATACTCTTTCTTGAGGCAGTTCATATTAAGAACTCCAACAAACCTCTTCACTCGCAGTTTGACATTCTAGAACCGGGATTTGTTCAGCAGTTGAAGATTTAAGATGCAGCCAATGTCCTCACCTAAGGTCATAATACTGTGCTTGAGATATGACAGTTTTTCCCATGGCGACAGACTGTGACATCACAGCAGAGGATTATGTTACATAGATACATAGACAGTGTCGGCAGATAAGGGCCTATGGCCCACCCAGTCTGCCCATTTCAGTTTGTAAGTTCAGTTTATGTTTTCCAGGAAGTCTGTTGCCCCTTACCCCTGACATAAACTTAAAACTTATAAACTTATGTTGCTTTGGAGTGGGGAATGTGTTGCTAGGATAGATTAACTCCATGAAATGCAGATCCTTCAGGCATGCTCTATTAACTCAGCAATAAAACAATGCAGTGGAGAACTCAAAAAGAAAACTAGCTAAACTGTGTCTAAATATAATAGCTTTCCTTGAGGCGACTATAGCTCATTAACTGTGAAGTGTCCCTGCAGGGCTGTACTGGCTGTTTTCCAGAAGAGGAGCTAGGGCATTAGGTAGGGACAGCATGTCAAGGCTCGTTAAATCCAGGAGTAAACACTGGGTGAGTTAATGCCAGATAAAACATTGATGGTAGGAAGAGGTAAAGGCAGAGGGAGGAGAACTACAGTAGACAGACAAATACAGTCACACACACACACACACACACACACACACACACACACACACACTTGGTAGAAACAGACAGATGGATTTCAGAAAGGCAAGCATGTATGGTAGAGGATAAACAGACAAGCATGAAGGCACCTAGGCTAACACATAATAGATGTGTGCTTGATTTTAATACTTAAAGTCCCGCACCAGTGATCTGGTGCCAGATTTTCAGAGATCCCTGAAATTGGCACACATGTGGGAAAACTTATGCAAGTGGGTCTGCACTTGTAGAGCCACAGTTTTTCCTGCACATGAGATTGAACACTCAGGTGGTGGGTGCCATAGAGGGAGTTGGGACCGGGAAGGAGCAGCACTGGCAGACTGTGAGTGCGGTAGGAGCCACTTGGAGTCAGGGCCAGCACAGAGGAATGCATGGCAGGAGCCACTCAAGTCAGGGGGAAGAGCCGAAGCCAACTTGGAAATTGGAGAGTGTCAGGGGCAGCACGGCTGAAAGCCCAAAGGGAGAAGAGGGGTTATTAAATGGTCAAGGTGAGAAGAGCCAGAGGCACGGAACAGCAAAGGTCCAAGGGCTGGAGAGCAACAGAAGACACCGCCTTCTAGGGGATGGAGATCAACTCTACCTGGACTTCGGGGATGCTGGCTGAGGGATTTTCGAGGAGGTTTCCCAGCATGAGTCAAGCCAATCGGGCAGCGCTGAGGAAGCCAATCAGAACGCATGCTTGGTAGCCAATCGGGCAGAGCAGCACCTGATTTGAACATGCGGCTGGGCTATAAAGAACTGGGCCCAGTCGCTACACTGCGAGATTGAACGCTCGAGGGGTGGGTACCATAGAGGGAGTTGGGGACTAGGAAGGAGCAGCACCAGCAGACTGTAGCAAGAGCTGCTCGGAGTCAGGGCCAATACAGAGGAAAGCACGTCAGGAGCAGCCTGAATCAGGGGGAAGAGCAGAACCCACTTGGAAGCCAGAGAGAGTCGGAAGGCACTGAGCTGAAAGCCCCACAAAGAAGAGGGATTATTAAATGGCCGGGTGGAGGAGCCAGTGGCATGGAGCAGCAAAGGTCCAAGGGCTGGAGAGCAACAGAAGATGCCACCTTCTAGGGGACAGAGATCAACGCTACCTGGACTTCGGGGACACTTGCTGAAGGCAGAGGGTGAGTCAGTCTGGCGATATTTTGTCTACAGGTGGTGAGGGAGAGAGAGTGAAATCTTGAGCTGTATCTTGGCATAGACAATGTATTTGTAGTATAAGTTGTATTTGTAGGGTAAGTGCCTTGGTGGGAAGGCATCTCAGACAGGAACTAGAGGAGAAGAGAAAGAAAGGGAGGGGGAAAAAAAAGAAGGACTGCATACTTCTCTTTCTTACTGTCCTGTATGTTTATTTTTGTGGAGCAGGGCTAAGTAAGAAAGCCCAACTAGTACTGGTTAAGTGTATTAAGAATACTGTATCTGTTTGCATTGCCCTTTCCTGTTAGTTGAGTCTGCTTAAGCATGGGTAGAATAGTGGGCTGTAATGGATGCAGGGCTGCGATTTGGATGAACATTTTGTGGAAGCTTGGAGGGTGTCCAATCTGTCACAGACTGAGAAGGCTCGAGGAGGAGGTGACGTAGCTTGTTAGGGAGTTGGAGAGGATGGGAGGAGGGAGGGGGACTGCTGGGGCAAGTGGGCAACCCCCAGAGGGCAACATGATGGCACCACATGGGAGGAGCTTTGGAACATGGGAGGGGTGGGGAGGGGTGCAGGAGCAAACCAAACGGAGACCAGGCTCTGTAGAGAGGGCCATAGTAGGGAGGGAAGAGCCAATGCACAGCAAGGCAGTGGGGGCGGGTAATAGGTTTGCGGTCCTGGTGACATTGGTGGAGGAGGAGGGGGGAATGATCACCAGGAGGGGGCAGGAGAGGGGAAGCGAGGGGAAGGAACAAGGGGCGGAAGTGGGTTGGAGGAGGGAGCCAAGAGTAATGAGAGGAGGGGCACAGCTGAAAGGACGGATGAAAGGAAGGAGAAGGGAACAGAGAAGGGAGGGAGGATGGGATAGGTAGAGGAGGAGGATCCAGGGAGGTTGGGAGGGAAGTGGAGGATAGGGATGGGGCAGGGAGGGAGAGGGGGGACAGAGCAGTGGTGTGAGGGAAGGAGCATTAAGGAGGAAGGGCAGAGAAACAAAAGGGGCGGACTCCAGAGACCGGTACCATGATAGTAAGGTGGTGGCGGGAATGAGATATGATGAAGGGGGATACTAGTGCTGGGGGATTCCATACTAAAAGGGATAAGATGGGGCAGTAAGGGGGAAAGGCATAGTCATATATGGGTGGAGTTCATACCTGGGTTAACTGCAGGCAGGGTGGGGCAGTCAGTTCTGAAGTGCACAAGAGGAGGTAGGAGGAAGCCGCATCTTGTAGTGCACGTGGGTACAAACAACTTGGTGGGGGGAGATGGAAGTTGTGAGGGAGAGTTTTGAGGAACTGGGTAGGGTGTGTGAGGGACTGGGGGAATCAGTGGCCTTCTTGGAGGTGCTCCCAGTGCCATGCATGAGTACGGTGAGGAAAGGTAGGATTAGGGAGTTCAACACATGGCTGGGTAAATGGTGTGGATCCAAGGGGTACGGGTTAGTGGGGGGCTGGGGATGGACCTGGGACAACAATGATCTATATGCAGGACATAGGTTGCACTTGAGCGGGGAGGAGATTATTAAAACAGGGGATAGAGGGGTACATAGCAGCAAAGGTGAGTTTAAACTAGGTGGGGGGTAGGTGGTGAGTAGACAGCTGGTAGGCAGGGAACTCAGAGAGGGTAGCACGACGAGCTTACCCACCAAGTCAACAGAGGTGGAGTCAGGGTAGAGGCACGGGGGGGCCCAGGGTAAGGCAGGAAAGGCTATGGGGTGGAGGGTGGTCATTTTGAATGCGAGAAGCCTAGGTAATAAGTTAGCTGAGTTACAGGCTCTCTTGGCAGTGAGGAGGGTGGACATTGCGGCCATCACGGAAACGTGGGCTACCCAGAACCAGGACTGGGATATGATGACCCCAGGGTACAAAATATTCAGGAATGATAGGGCTAAAGGGAAGGGGGAGGCATGGAAATCTATGTACGAGAAGGGATAAGGTATACAAGGGAGGAGGGGGAAGATGGTAGAACTGAGGCCCTGTGGATGCAGCTTCAAGACTCGAGAGGGAGGACACAGAGGATGGGGATAGTATACAGATTTCCAACACAAGGGGAGGACCTGGACAGAGAGCTGGCTGAGCAAATCAGAATGATCTCTAGGAAAGGGAGCACAGTGGTCGTGGGGGACTTCAACCTCCCTGGGGTGGAGTGGAGCACTCCAGCCACCATGAGTGCGAGGGAGCAGGTCATACTAGAGGCCTTTCAGAACGGCTTCCTGGAGCAGTTGGTACAGGAGCCTACTAGATTGGGTAGGACTCTGGACCTGGTACTTTCAAATGGGGAGGCTGTAAGGGATCTGGGAGTGGAGGACCCTCTGGCTGGGAGTGACCACCACTCAGTGTGGTTCACGCTTAGTATGAGTAGGGAAATGGGGGTATGGAAACCAGGGTGACCGATTTAAAAAAAAAAGACACAGGATTAGCTATTGCACTCGGACCATTAGATGAGTAATACCAAGAGCCAATTCAAAAGTAAATGAACTTATTAAAGCGTACTTGGTAAAAAGATCACGGCAAAAATAACACACTGTACTCCCCAGCGCTTGGACTCACTAATGAGTCTTCATTGGGGGGAATTTTTGAGTAAGTATCTGGCAAGCATTCGTTGGGACATGGATGCCAGTCAAAAGTGGGATATTGTTAAAAGAGGTCTGAAGGAGACTACTGGGGCATGTGCAAAGACACGGAGTAAGAAGGGAAGGACAAAGAAACCCAGTTGGTTGACTCAAGAGAGTCATGGAGGGGGTAAGGGCCAAGAGAAAGGTATTTGGAAACTCAAGAAATTGGGGGGGGGGGGTTGAGAAGGAAGAGTATACAAGGAAGTCCAGGGAGGTTACTAGGCTAGTCAGAGTGGCTAAGGCCTCAGGACAACTGAGACTGGCACAGGGTATTAAGAAAGGAGAAAAGGACTTCTTCAGATGCATTAGAGAAAGAAGGAAGAACAAAGACCAGATTGTGATGGTTAGAAAGGATGGAGGGTGGGTGGGGGGCAGGCAGGTATTAAATGAATACTTTTGTTCTGTGTTCACGAAGGAGAAAGAAGGGCAGATACCCCGGGGGGGAGGGTAGGGGGGTAGTGGTGGGGAGGGGTGACTGATGTAGGGATTGCAGAGGACAGGTTTCTGTAAGGATTAAGGGCATTAAGGGTGGACAAGGCACCGGGACCAGATGGCATTCACTCTAGGGTACTAAGAGAGCTGGCGGAGATCCTGGCGGGGCTGCTGACTGACCTGTTCAATACCTTCCTGGACACAGGATGCATACCACAGGACTGGAGGATGGTCCATGTGGTTCCCATTCACAAACGTGGCCCCAGGGATGAGCCAGGCAACTACAGGCCAGTGAGTCTCTCATCGATTGTGGGGATGCTCATGGAGACAATCCTAAAGGAGTGGCTGGTGACCTTCTTGGAGGACAATGGTCTCCAGGACAGTCATCATCATGGGTTTGTCTCTGGCAGATCCTGCCAGACAAATCTAACTGAGTATTATGACTGGGTGACCAGGGAACTGGACAGGGGCCACGCGGTGGACATCCTGTATTTGGACTTCAGCAAGGCCTTTGATTCCGTGCCACATGAGAAGCTGGGGGGGAAGCTGGAATACATAGGGGTGGAAACAAAGATGGTCAATTGGATCGTCAACTGGCTGAACGGAAGGCATCAGAGGGTGGTGGTGGTGGTGGGGGGAGCTCTCATCACCAAGGGAAGTGATGAATGGGGTGCCACTGGGATCAGTGCTAGGACCAGTGTTGTTTAGGATATTCATGGCTGATATCTCACACGGGGTCCGGAGTAGGATCAGTCTGTTTGTGGATGATATGAAGATGCGAGCCATGGAAGATTACATCAAAGGCTGGAAGGGGCTGCAGGAGGACCTGAACAAACTACAGGAATAGTCAGATACATGGCAGCTGGGGTTCAACACCAAGAAGTGCAAGGTACTGCATTGTGAAGCTAGAAACCAGGAGAGGAGCTATCAGCTGGGAGGGGTACAACTGGGAAGTAATGAGGAAGAAAAGGATCTGGGGTGATTATAATGGCCAGCATGAACAACTCGGCCCAGTGCAGGAAGGCGGCAGCAAATGCCAATAGGATGGTAGCATGTATAGCAAGGGAAATCTCCTCAAGGAATAGGGAGGTGATCCTTCCCCTGTACAGGTCTCTGGTAAGGCCTCACCTGGAGTACTGCATGCAGTACTGGCGCCCGTTCCTGCAGAAGGACATAAAGTTGTTGGAGGGGATGCAGTGTAGGGTGACAAAGATGATACAGGGACTTGAGGGAAAGTCCTATGAGGAGATATTAGCAGAGCTGAACATGTACTCCCTGAAGCAGAGGAGGTATGGGGGGGATATGATTGAAACATTTAAATACCTCAAGGGGATAAATAAGGTTAATACAGAAGGGATTTTCCAGCTTAGAAGAGGGAGGGAGGGGTACGAGAGGATATTAGTTGAGGTTGGAGGGGGAAAGATTCAGGAGGGAAACCAGGAGGCATTTTTTAATGGAAAGGGTTGTGGACAGGTGGAATGCTTTGCCCGGGGGGGTGCTGTCCTATAGAACAGTGGGTGGCTTTAAGAGGGGTTGGGACAGGGTGGGTGGGGTTATGATGAAGAGGGGTGGGAGGGTGGGGCAGCTGCAAGGGTGAAGGGCTAGCTGCGCAATCAAGCAGACTCGATAGACTGTAAGGCCTGGTTCTCCTGGTGTTTTTGCTTGTTCGTATATGCTACATTTTCACATATGGAGCCATTTTGCAGCAGGCTCCATGATTTACGGCAGCCTGTCATCATTTTTTTGCACAGCAGTGCCAAAATGTTACACTAGGTTGGACCATGTGTAACATCCTCCATAGCTGCACCTGCCACCCATGTAGAGCATGGGCTGAAAATAGCACTGTCTGCTGGCGTGGAGATTTTTTTTCTGCATTGGCAAACTGCGGCACAGGACTTAGTTCCATGGCAGTTTTCACATGTTTTGAAAATTCGGTCCCTGGAGTGTGATTCTCAAGCCCCCATACCCCAAATAGTCCCACAGCAGAGACTCTGACTTTCACAAGGTACAGTCTTGGCTGTTGCAAAATAAAGTGCCACTTAATACTAATGAAATACAATCTATTCTATCTGGATCAGCCCATAAAGAGCTACTAATGCCAAAAAAGACAACTTTGAAAAACATAATGTAACCCCCTGCAAATTGGGGTTCCTAAAGTCTTCCAGGAGCTTGCCTGAATGCTCCAAGTCTGGGCGGTGTTCGGCGTTTAAGCTGTTTAAATGTGGTTCCAAGTGAGTGCTATTTGAGCCTCCACATACTGTCTCTTTAAGAGCTGTCTGCTTGAAGACTTAATTAGTTTGTATGGGGGGGACTGTGTATTTAATGCTCGAATCCCGCCCGAGCTGCTGTCAATTCACTCCGTTTCTGCCATCACTACATGTGCAGAGGGAGCCTTGTTGAAAGATACAACTATTTGCCAGAATCATTTGGAGTGACTGAGAAAATGTAGTTTGTCTAACCTGTCTTCATTTCAGCACGAACTGTTTCAGTGTAGCTCTTTCATTTTGGTCCTGAACTGCTGAAATGGACCAATCAATGGGGAGGGGTTCCTTAAAATGCAGCGTGTGGAAGAATTGGAACTTGGACTCTCAATTTTGAACCAGCCACAAGGGGATTGTATGGGCAGTGACTCTGAGAAACGTAGTTTTGACCTTGGTGCCTTTTTTCACCAACAGAGGAAGTCTCATTGTGAGTGACAGCTGAATCAGCCAACAGAATGGTGTGGAGCTAAAGGAAATGCCCTGCTCTGTGACTGGAAAGATCAGATCAGTTGTGACAGTGAAAAGAGAAGGAGCTCTGTGCTTCTGCGGTGTATAGTTTCGTGCGGGAAGCGCACGTGAAGCCCTGAGGTTCGGCCTGCAGCTGTTGTAAGTGCCAGTTTGGACTGAATCCGATTTGTGAGGAGAAAGAAGGAAGTCTGAAGAGTGGAAACCAGGCTCACCCCGTAGAAGACTGGAAAAATTGCTGAATCGTGCTCGGTCTGTCAGGAACTGAAGCTACTGTGTGTGCTCCCGGGTATTTTGCAGTAATTGCGATTGGGATCTAGGAGCAGCCTGCCTGGTATAGTACTTTCCTTTTACATATGAATGTGCGTAGTGCTTGTGGGGAATCGCTATTTCCAATCCCCTGTGCTGTGTGCTGTGTGTTGAAGCTGGAAGCAAACCCCAGCTTGACTCGGACTAAATCCGTTTGCTATCTACTGTAGTGGGGTCCAGTCACAAGGACCTTGTCTGCATGTCCTGTTGTTCTGGCAACCCAGAAGAACATCCGCCATCTGGTCCTCAGCTTGGGTATTGTGAGTACAAATCAGGGTATTCCCCTGCAGCCTGTTTTCAATTAGTGTGTCATCTAATTATTGTTGTTTCACTTCTTCATGGACTGAGCCATCTGGCTCCGGATTACAATTGGGTGTTGTGCATATATTTTCTTCTGCAGGGCCCTGTCCATCTGCACCTGCCGGCCAACCCCAGGCAACAGACCTGGCTAGCCCCTCCCAACCTGGGTACCCAGAGTGCGACTTTTCAGACCCTGTATGTGTGCACAGTACTGTGATTTAATTCTGCCAATTAACCTGATTGCCCCCTCCCATGTTACTGTCCCCTAAATAAATCAGATTTGCTGTTGTTATACTATATACTGTCTGTGGTGTTGGTACTTATGGAAATAGTATTGTATTTTGCTGTGTATGTCATTTAACCTTATTTTACAGGGGGTCCTCAGAGACGTGCTACAGAATCAGTCTCGAGGGTAAGTGGTACTTTATGTGTGAACAGTGTGTATACGTGGGGTATTGAGCCTGTAACTCCTGTGTACTGTATAAGCCACTAGAGGGAATAAAAGGGGGTCTCAGTGTCCCAGAGGGCTGTGACCAAACTAGTCTAACCACTACAAACCCTGACCTCTGGGTGAAGTCATCAGCTATAGAACCTAGGCCCCTCAACCTGTCAGTAGGCAAGCAGGCAGGGGTAGTAGCCCTTGGGACAGCGCCACCTGGGGGTTACAATAATAATTAGGTACAATTCAACTTGAATTCCACATGTATTCTATATATTTCTCTTCCTTGTTATTTATTACTGAACAAATCTGCACGAGTACATGATTTTTATCCCTTAGCTTTTCCTCAGAGTGTATCTGCCTCTGTAGGTTACTCCCTACTCCAAGGCATAATGCTCTGTTGTGACATCACAATCTGCTCCCATAGGAGTAACTGCGATGTCACAAGCAGTGCATTATGACCTCAGGTAGGGAGAGAGCAACAGGAATAGATTAACTCTTCAGGAGCAAAGATCCAGTTTTCATGCAAACTACACCAGTAATAAATAATGGGGAAGAAGAATATAGAACTAATGTGAAATACAAGCTGAACTATGTCTAAATGTTATGTTTTGTTAAAGTTCTCCTGAAGGTGTCAGATGCTCTTTAAGCTTAGGGCATGTATGAAAAAATGATCAGTCTCCTTTTCTGATGGCAGTCCACTTGTCTGTGTTGAGCAATTTAAATCCCCTGGATTTACAGTTGATCCTTCTCTTGATTTCTTCTTCCACATTGCCTTTACTTGAACAGCTTCTACTGCGAATGGCATTCTATTGCCTCATCTGACCTTTGGCTTCTTTGCTTACTTTACCCCCTCTAAATGGCATTTGGACAAATGGGAACCACTTATACACACACATACATATATATATATATATATATATATATATATATAGATAGATATATAGTTTTTACAGTATTTGGCCAGGAAAGACACACTACACTGAGGCTTCTTTCCAGGTGCATCCTGGGAACATAGGAATTAACTGACCTGCTCACGGTCACACAGTATGTAACTGGTGGCTGAGGGATTCAAACCCAGTTCTCCAGGTTTGCAGCTCGGAGCTGTTAACCACTGCTCTGTACTGCCTCCAAAATATCTGTATCTGAGTAGCTTGCAGAAGACACCAGGAGAAAGGACTGCTGTGTGACTGGACTTCTCTGCTGGGACTAAAGAAGTAGAACTCTTGTACTTGGAACTTTAATTTAGGGTAAAAAATAACTAACAAACAAAACAAAAAAAGTGTGTGTTTGTCTGAGTTAACTGAACTGAATGGTTATCTGAACAATTATCTAGGTGTAAATCTCAGGTGACTGAAAGGACTTGATAGCTGTGAGGTTTAAATTACTTGTAGAAAGATCTAGTAAGTAGGGGGAGTGGTTTAGCTAGAAGGAAGCTACATTTAAAGACTGCCTTAGAAAGATTTTGCTAGTAGCTTGGCAGAAGACACCAGGAGAAAGGATTGCTGTGTGACTGGACTTCTCTACTGGGTTGCATCTGTCCAGGAGGGGAACCAGGATCCTAGGTGATAGGTTTAAATGCTTCATTGGCAAGCATTTAAACTAGCCAAGGGGGGAGGCACTGGAAAGGAGCAGGGAAATCCTAGCCTCCCCCAAAAAAATCACGGTAGTAAGTGCGGTAAACACCAACATAGAGGTGTCGATAGGGAGAAGGTCAGGGGTAAATGGAGAAAGTGACAAAGGCAAGAAGGACAGGGATGGGGCAAAAAGGAGTAAGGCCATCAGGAAATGGAGGGTAATGAGTACCAATGCCCGTAGTCTGGGCAACAAGCTCCCTGAGCTGGTGACCTTAATGGAAGAAGGATGCCTGGATATCGTAGCAATCACAGAAACATGGTACACAGAGAACCATGACTGGGATGTTAACATACCAGGGTACATAACCCACAGGAGAGACAGGCAGGGGAGAAGAGGGGGAGGAGTAGCTCTCTATGTAAAGGAAGGGATAAAAGCAACTGAACAAAAGAGTAAACAAGGAGGAGAGGAGGCACTGTGGGTCACCTTGGAGACTGGAAAGGGCACCACAATCCACACAGGGGTTGTGTACAGACCCCCATGTCAGGGGGAGGGAATGGACAAGGATATGATAGAAGGCATTCTTAGAATGGCAGAGAAAGGGGAGATACTATTGATGGGAGACCTGAATATGCCAGATGTTAGCTGGAGCACATTTGCTGCAGCCACATCCAAGAGCAGGGCCATTCTGATGCCCTACAGGTGGCAGGCCTCAGACAGCTAGTTTTGGAACCCACTCATGAGGGAGCAATCTTAGACCTCGTACTCTCAAATGGGGGCAGTGAGAAGATCTCAGATCTAGAAGTGGGTTGCCATCTGGGAACAAGTGACCATCAAACAGTGTGGTTCACGTTAAACTCAGCTACAGAGTCAAGCCATACAAAAGTGAGGGTACTGGACTTCAGGAGGCTGACTTTGGCAAAATGGGAGCCTCAGAAAAGCACTAGCAAACAGGCTAGAAGGAGGTGTGGAGCAACAATGGGGAATAATCAAACTGCCATCACAGAGGCAACAAGCCTTTGTGTGAAGCAAATAAACAAATCAAAATGAAAGAAAAAGCCACTATGGTTCTCAAAAGAGGTGGCTGTGAAAGTCAGGAAGAAAAAGATAGCATTCTGGAAGTATAAGGAAACACAGAAGGAGCAGGACAGAGAGCTGTACCAGTTAAGGCAGAAGGAAGCAGGGAGGGAAGTCAGAATAGCAAAGGCCCTAACTGAGGAAAAGATAGCCAACTTGGTTAAGAAGGGGGATAAAACCTTTTATAGGTACATCAGGGCGTAGAAAGGCAAAGGGAGGGATAGTGAGGCTGAATAGAATGAACGGTGGGTGGGCAGAGGGGGACAGTGAAAAAGCAGGGATACTGAATGAATATTTCTGCTCAGTATTCACAAAAGAGGAGGGGGAAGTGCCTAATCCAATTAACAGAAGCACTCTTGATAGGGGGGTCGATCCCAGTCCTTTCACAGAAGAAAGGGTTCTGCAAGAACTCCTAAAACTGAAGGTGGACAAAGCAATGGGCCCTGATGGAATTCACCCCAGAATTCTAAAAGAATTAAGGGAGAACTAGTGAAACCACTGGCTACTCTTTTTAATAAATCATGGGAGGATGGTGTGGTACCCGAGGACTGGAGGAAGACGGATGTGATTCCCCTTCACAAAAGTGGGACCAAGACAGAGGCAGGAAACTACAGACCTGTCAGTCTGACCTCTGTGGTAGGGAAAGTGATGGAGTCACTTCTGAAGGAAAGAACAGTTGCGTACTTAGAGACCAGTGGGGCACAGGACCCAAGGCAGCATGGGTTCACAGTGGGAAGGTCATGTCAGATGAATCTAATATATTTCTTTGACTGGGTGACCAAAGTAGTAGACCAGGGAGGGGCTGTGGACATGGCCTACCTAGACTTTAGCAAGGCATTTGACACAGTCTCACACAAAAGATTAATAGTCAAATTAACCAGCCTGGGAGTGGGTCCCAGGGTGGTAGCCTGGGTAAAACATTGGCTGGACAACAGGACACAGAAGGTAATTGTAAATGGAGTCCACTCTGAAGAAAGAGGGGTTACTAGTGGGGTACCGCAGCGTTCAGTATTGGGTCCAGTCCTTTTTAATGTCTTCATAAGTGACATTGCAGAGGGACTGGAAGGAAAAGTATGCCTCTTTGCAGATGACACAAAGATCTGCAACAGGGTTGATACACAAGGAGGCATGGAAAGGATGAGAAGGGACTTGGCAAGGCTGGAGAAATGGTCAGAAGTATGGGGTCTCCAGAACTGTACACAGTACTCCAGATGTAGTCTTACCAACTGTCTGTACAGAGGGCCAACAACTTCCTGTTTTCTACTGGTGATGCCTCTCCCTATGCATCCCAGTATACCCCCAGCCCTCCTTACTGCCTTCTCACATTGCTGGCCCACCTTTAGGTCGTCTGATATGACTACACCCAGGGCCCTTTCCATTTTTGTTGTCAGTATCTCATCCCCCACTGCGTACTCTTCCCCTGGGTTTTTGTTTCCTAGGTGCATTACTTTGTACTTCTTTGCACTGAACCTAAGCTGCCATACATTTGACCATTCCTCCAACCTTGCCAAGTCCCTTTTCATCCTTTCCACCGCACCTTGTGTATCAACCCTGTTGCAGATCTTTGTGTCATTTGCAAAGAGACAGACTTTCCCTTCCAGTCCCTCTGCAATGTCACTTAAACCTATGCTGTCCAGAAACAATCACCTACAACTCTTACCCTCCACCCCGGGGAATGCCTTCCTTCCTTTCAGACACCTATTTCACAAAGGCTAAGTAACAGGTCTAGTCACAGCTGACTGCAAATATCTCCCAGCTACAGTTCCTCCCAGGCAAATTAAAGTTAAAACTAAGAAAAGTCCACTCCAAAAACAGAATCAATACTAGTTACTACACAGGTCCAAAAAATAATAATTCATTTCAGTGTAGTCTAGAAAATAACCTTGATTCAAGGAAGTTATGGCTGCTTCCTCACTCTCCCTGTCTTCAATGTCAGAAGGAGACTGCAACACCTCTGAGACAAAAAAAAACATTTTCAGCAAAAAAGAAGTAAATAAAATAGGGGCAAACAGTGATTTTGCTTAGCCTAATGATAAAAAGTCACAAAAGTTTAAGCACCATCTGTAATAGTTTCACAGAAGATATACCCTGTAAGAAACACTTTGCTACAGAGAAAAATAAAGCAGTAATAGAAGATATAACTTGCAAAAGACAATTTGAATCAGAAGATTACAGCAGTAATCTATTAGCACACACCTGTAGGCACACCTTGTAATAATGCAGCAGAAGGTATACCCAGCAACAGCAATTTGAATCAGAGAAAAATAAAGCAATAAAATGTTAGCAACAAACAGTAACAATCCCTGTGAGTACAAAATAAAAACAACAATACACAGTAAATCTGCCTGGCCAAATGTCTTAATCCTTTCCCTTACTCTGGTAAAGTTCTTAGTTCTGTCATTTCAAGCAAGCTAGAAGGAAAGAACTCAGGTGAAGCTAGGTGCCTTGGCCAGCAAACCTAGCCTAGCCTTGGGGTGTGTTGGGAGGGATTTTGAAAGCAGGAGGAAAGAGGTAATATTAGCTCTCTAAAGATCACTGGTTAGACTCCATCTGAAATACTGTGCTTGGCTAGAATCCTCACCAGAGAAAAGACAAAGACATGCTGAAGACTGTGCAGTGTATGGTAAACAAAATGATTTGGGGCCAACTGGGCACACCCTACAAGGATCGGCTTAGGACATTGAACATGTACCTGCTGGAGGCCATAAGGGAGAGGGGTAATGTGACAGAGACCTTTAAATTCCTGGAAGGAATGAACAGGGTGTACTGTGAGGAACATTTCAGCAGGGATAGGGAGTAAAAAAACATGGGGACAGGCAAAAAAACTGTCTGGAGAGAGATTCAAGGCAGATATCAGAAAGTTTTACTTTACCGAGAGAGTGGTTGAGCCATGGAACAGACTATCAGCAGAGTTGGTGGGGGCAAAAACCATAAATGAGTTCAGGCATGACCAGGATAGAGTCCAGGGCTTAATTGTTATTCAGGCAGGAGGCAATGGATGGGAGGCATGGGCAAAACCCCCATCTAGTCAATAGGTCTTGGGGTAGGATAGGGTATAACAAGGAAGACTGGATGTACCAATGGTCTTTTTCGGTCAACATTGTCTATGTTTCTATGTTTAGTTACTTGCACTTCAGACAGGATTTACAAAAATTCTTGGATGCATCTGAGGCCTGCTCTTGTAAACAATACCGTGTATATTATTTCCCCATTAACTACGTATTGATATTTATTGCTGCCTATTATGTTTACTATAATTCTATCCTTAACAATTGTCACTATTAACCTTTATAAACTATATTACATGTTGTTGCTGTGTTTATTAAAGAGGACAGGACACAATTGCCCAACATGCAGCTCTTTAAAGTTTATCAGCTTAGACATATGTTAATAAAGTGGTCTGGAACCAGGAAGTGGGGCATCAATAATGAATGTTTTCTTTCTCTTCTTCAATCATTTTCCTGGCAGCCTCATGCAGTCTCAGTTAATACCCTTTTTTATGTTGGCATGCTTATGACCAGCATCTTATTAGTAGTCTTGATTTGGAGCTCGGTCACTGTTGGGTAAATGCAGAGCACGCACCAGTAGGTGCATCCTCATTCCCCAATCAGCCTGCATGCCGGCACCACACCATGCATACTAATGTGGTGAGCACATCTAAGGAAAGGTCTGCTGCAATCCAAGCCAAACCTCGTCAGATGCTGGCGGACCACCCGATGTCTTTCGGCCACGGTGCTTTGCATCGGTGACCGCGTAACTGCCAACCGGGGTGTCCAATCCCTCTGCCAGCTTCCCGTGGCCCCATCGCATGTGCCGATGGGGAGCCCACCCTGCTGGCATAAAGCACTCCACCCCATTTGTTATATGCCGAGGGGATGCCCAATCCCTCGCCCTGGCGCCCCACTTTCCTTTGTGTGCCGACGGGGTGCCCAATCCTCGGCAGCATAAATTCCCTTTTGTTGTGGTGGCTGGATGAGGGTGCCTAATCCCCCGTCAGCTGCACCCCCCAAACAGCAGTGGCATGCTGGGAGCCCACCCCAGCATGCCAAAACCCTGTAAAAACTGTCTCGTGATTTTTACCTTGTGAACAAAAACAGTCCTCGTAGTCTCCCTACCACCACCCACACTCCACTCCACTGTGCACCTTCCCACATCCCCTACCCCATACTTACTCCGAGCATGGCACGACGATCTTCGGTGGATCGGAACACGCTTTGCACTCTTCAAAGCCAACTGCGAACTGAGGAAGAAGAAGAAGAAGAAGAATCAGTATTTATATAGCGCTTTTCATACATCCAAAGCGCTTTACAAGCAATGCTAGACTGGTAGTGAGGTGACTGAATGTGTGAGGAAATGCTGGTAAGCTGTATAATGAAATAAATAGGTTTTTTTTCAACTTTGATGCATATCTCAGGCATTTTTTGGACTTTTTACACCAAATTTTCAACATGGGGGTTTTGGGACCCCTCCTCATGAATTCTGTTACTGTTATGACGTTAATCGGTCCCGAAAGGTGATTTTCGCAGTCACTGTGCAGAATCACCTTTCGGGACTGATTAATGCAAGGATAGTGACTCTCAAAAAGCCTATGTTGCAAATTTGGTGGAAAAAAATTTAAAAAATGGCTGTTTTATGAGCATGCATTGCACAGCTGCTACGCATGCTCATAACTTCGCAAATTCTCAATATTTTCATGCCAGATATTCAACATTGTCATTTTTCTACACCTCCTTGTGAACAGTACTGCTATCATTTTTCACATCCTGGCCGAAATGTGTTTCCACACTTCCGGCGCACAATAACACAGTTGTTGTGGGAAATCAGTGTTCAGAGCAGATTACAAAAATGACAGTGACACTGTTCATGAGCAGAGGTCCTAAAATGCCTATGTTGAAAATTTGGTGACGATACTCCTTAAAAGGACTGTGTTATGGGCGTGCATTGTGCAACTTACACGCACGCTCGTAACGTGCATTTGTAATATTTTCACTCTGGATTTTCACCATTGGCATTTTCACACCTCTTGATGAACAGTACAGCTGTCATTTACATATCCTGCCGAAATGTGTTTTTGCGTCTGGCACAGAATAAGCGCGGTCAATGTGAAATCACTGTTGGAACAAATTATGAAAATGACAGTTACACTGTTCATGAGCAGAGGTCCTAAAATGCGTATGCTGAAAATTTGGTGACGATACTCCGTAACATGACTGTGTTATGAGCGTGCATTGCGCAGTTTGCATGCACGCTCGTAAGTTTGCAAATTTATAATATTTTCACTTCAGATTTTCAACATTGCCATTGTTCTGCATCTCCTTATGAACAATACAGCTGTCATTTTACATATCCTGGCTGAAATATGTTTTCACATGTCCAGTGCAGAATTGCATGGCTGCTGTGCGAAATCAGTTTTTGGGACAGTTTGAGGAAATGACGATGACACTGTTCATGAATATAGGTCCTAAAATGCCTATGTTGAAAATTTGGTGCCGAAAGTCCATAAAATGACTGTGCTGCAAGCGTGCGTTGCGCAGTTTCCACGCAGCCTTGTAACTTCATAAATTTGCAATATTTTTATACCACATTTTCACCACTGGCATTTGTGCACACCTCCTTTTCAATAGCACAGCTGTCATTTTTCACAGCCTGCCCAAAACGCGTTTCCACAACTGTGGTGCACAATAGCATGCTCACTGTGGGAAATCACCTTTTGGGACACATTCACAAAATCACAGCACTATTGTTCATGAGGGGAGATCCTAAAATACCTATGTTGAAAATGTGCCTAAAAAACTCCCACAAATAATTGGGTTACGGACGTCTGTTGCGCAGTTTGTATACACATTCATTGCTTCACCAATATTTCATATTGCCATGCTAGATATTTAATGTTGCCATTTTTTACGCCTCCTCATGAACAATACAGTTGTCATTCTCCACATCCTGCCCAAAACTGTGCTTTTGTCCCTCTGTCACTAAATGGCACAGCCGCTGTGCAAAACCACGTTTCAGCTAACCAAGTGATTGTGCCGCTTTTCATGAGGTGGCCTGAGAAGCAGCCCATGTTGAAAATCTGGAGTGAAACTACCACTACATGCCTACCGTGTTAGGGTTTCCAACTGTAGCACACCATCTGGTAAGGACTGACAGGCATCAGGGCTGTGACTTGGGATCATCGGATGTAATGCTCACACCATTCCACACCTCACACCCACCCTGCAGCCACTGACAGGCATCGTGATGTGTCTTGCACTGTTCAGTCACAAACTTCACCCCACGCTCCTATACTGCACCTACATCACCGTATTTCCTTATGGAATGGGGTAAGTATGATGCCCAAAGACCTCAAAGCACACCACGACATTTGTCAGTGTCTACAGGGTAGGGTGAGGTACAATGCCATGAGCATTATAGCTGACAACCCAAAGGCACACCCCAATGCCTGTCACTGTCTACAGGGTGGGGGTGGGGTTGGCGTCACTTCAATACTTCACTGCCATTCCTATTATGTGTCTCTCGCTCCGCCACTGCCAATGCCAGCGTGACAACATTCGGCATTGACAAATGCTTGTTTTTACAGGCATACCCCCAAATCACAGGAGACTTTCCTTATTGGGAGAGTGTCTTGCCTGCTTTTTCCATGACCTGGGAACGTATATGGTGGGATGTATATCAATATTTATCTAATGATAGATTATGCCTTACCCAGTTCTATATCCTACATAATATCTATTATACTCCAAAACCTTTTCACATCATGGACAAGCTTCCTACTTCAATGTGCTCCAGGTGTCAGAATGCAGAGGGAACTCTGATGCATATTATGTGGGAATGTCCCAAGGTAAGGCCTATATGAGAAATGCTCCAAAACAGGGTAGACCCTTTGCTGGGCTTAACTGACTCTTTTGTTCCTGAAATGTGTGTGTGTTGGGCAATGTTCCTTGGTTCCTGCTAAAGAAAGGAGATTTTATATGTCTATGATATCTCTGACAGTGAAGAAGCTAGTTTTGCGTCATTGGTTAGACCAGGATATCATCTCTTTTTACAGAGTGGTTTAATGATGTTCTGTACAGTTTACAAATAGAGAAAATTAATGCTAGCATGAAAGGCCGGATGACTGTCTATACAAACAAAATCTGGTCAGAACCACCACGGCTGCATAATGAAGTTAGTGAAGTTGTGTGGAATTGTTAAGGAGGTATGGAGAAACAACACAATGATTTGTAAGTAGTAAGATTTGCTTTAGTTTCTGTTCTAAGGAAAGCATACACGTTATTAGGAAAATACATGAAGGTGTACATCTTAATGGAAGGAATAGGAAGCACTTTAGGTTTACCAAAGAACCCCAGAGCAAATGCCACTGATGTATATGTTATCTCGGATGATACTGGCCGGACAGCCACATTTTAAAGAAAACACAATTGCACATACCCCAATAGTGCAAAACATTATGGGAAACATATGCAAATCCCCATGATGGCACAGAAGGTGGCAGTACATGAAAAAGTAATGGCTGGGATATGTTCAGCCTTGGGATTATTTACACAGGTTTTTTTTTTTTTTTTACAGAAACAGGGTTTTTGTCCATGAGGTGATGTAAGTTATATTTAAGCAATGTGTTGATGTCAGGAAGTCAGGTGTAATGATGATGTACTGTTAGCAGAGAAAATGTGATATTAACTTTCAGAGGGGTTTGCGTTTGATAAGACAGGGTAGTTATGCGTGTGATATTGGGAATATTAGGAAAGTATGAGGTCTATGCAGAAGTGGAGTACAAATATGCACAGTTTCATAAGTATGTGCTGAAAGTGCAGGCAAATGTGATATGCAGGTTTGTTTTAGAAATAGGTAAAAATAGTGATACATGAATTTGATAGAAAGATAGATAATTACATAGACATGCAAGCCCTGTCCACACTACACTCAAACAAGCTGTAATGGATTCAAACCTTTACAGTCTGTAAACATTACAGTGTATCCACACTGCCAGTGAACAGTGTGGATAATGGTTTAAAAACATTACAGCCTGTCCACACTGAGTGCGATAGTGTGTGTGGTCTTAACCCTGTAGTAGCAGTGCACATCCCATGGTGCATTCGGTGATGACAACTGCATTTTGAAATGCCCTCCTACATGTCCTATGGAGTACTGTGTATATGGCACAGTACATATTATGTAAATAACCATATTTCACCATTATGAGACACACTTATGTTGTGGAGGTGACAGAGAGAGAGAGAGAGAGAGAGTTCGAGGGGGGGGGAGATCTGTATGTTGGAATCAGGGACTACGTCAGTGAGAGGGAGGGAAGGGGAGGGAGAGAGAGAGAGAGGGGGAGAGAGAGAGGGGAGACATGGCATCAGTTCTGCCAGTATTTGGGCACCTGGGCACAACAGACTTTCATGTACTGCTGCTGTATGGCTGAAGGCAGACCCTTTACTATTGCCTACCGTGTTCCCCACTGCTCCACCGTACAGAGTGCCACATGTCTATTGTTAACCGCAGCAATGCTTCATGATGCACTCAGGAGCTCCACTACTGTATGTGTTCTCTACTGGCACTGCTCTGCAGGTAGCATTGCTGCCACATCACACATGGACAGGCAGGGTACTTCCAACACTTGGCACAGTGAGAACAGTAATCAAGGACAGTACACAGATACCATCAATAGGTGGCCCTCGGGGAGGCAAGTGCAGACAGAGAGGTAGGTTAGGTGAGGACATGGGAGTACACCCGGGTGGGTGTGCATACAGCTCTCAGGTTACGGTGGTATGGAGGCATCTCAGTATTGCAGCCTACACCCATGCTCCACACTGCCGTCTGCATATGTCCTGCTAGCCTCCGATCTCTCTGCATGCGGTGAAACAGTGCTGCAATGCATGCAGGTATAGTGGGAGACTGGAGGCTACATGGTAGAGCATTTAGGCACAATTGCAATTTAAAACTGATAAATAACCACGCTGGTATGCACACCACAAAGTGGTTCTTGGAAGGATACAGATTGGGGATGGCTCAATTAAAGGAGTAGTCCACCCAGAATTTGCAAAAACATATGTTATGCAGAGTGTTTTGATTTGTATGCAAAGTCCTAGTGTGTCCTTCCCTCTGTCTGCTATTAGGAGTTTTTCCTAAATTAGGCTGCTAGCTTTAGGGTAGTTTTATAACTCCTGGGGATCTCCATCACAAATAGGTGTATTACCTTCTGCCTCCTACAATGCACCCTGTCTCATGTGAAAATGACGTAGCCAGGCCCATAGATTTAGCATATGCAGTGCTTTTTAAAATCAGTTCACAACAGCAGAGCTTTGCAACTGTTCTTATCCAGTGAGCACAAATGGCAACAGTTACAATCTAGCAGATGGCTGAGAGCTACCTAACTGGGGTTTCTGTAAGAAAACAGCTACTAAATTGCTCTAAATCACTATTTGTGTTTTTGGGTGTGTCATGTCTAGCTAGCAGTAATATGTGTTTTCATTTTAAAATTTAATTTCATCAAACTACGCACAACAATAAAAAGCACAGAAATTGCCCCAGATCATCACTGCTATAATTAATAAAGACTATAGCAGTTTTCTTATAGAAAATTCACTCAGTTAGCTCTAAAGTATTTGCTAAACTGTAAATGTAGGTACCAGCATTTTTTTTTAGCAGGAGAGACACACTAAAGCTTGTTTATAGGTGTGACCTGGGAGCACAAAGAAGTTAAGTGATTTGCTCAGGGACACACAGTACGCATGTGGAGGCTGTGGGATTCAAACTCAGGTCACCAGGTTTGCAGCTCAGAGCCTTAGACCACTGCACTATACTGCCTCCTCTATTGTAATAGGTAGAACTGTCCGTTAGTACTGATTTTGCTCTGTGACATGATTTTCAATTTTTTTTGGGTTACAAATGAGAAGTATCTTTAATAAAGTATAAAAATATGTATGTGCGAGTTATTTAGGTTGGCGAATATTTGTTTTATTATTTGAAAAAGGGGGATACACTAAATCTGTAGTGCAATGAAGCATTGTAAAATGGGATCAAATATGTAGCTGAAATAGTCACTGTCATCCTGTTGTGTTCATGCTATACCACACACTGGAGAAAAAGTGACTTTAAAGTATTTTGCAGTTTCCAGGCTGCAGCTTCTTACCATACACTTCATTTGTAAAAAAAAAAAAAAAAAAATGAAAATCATGTCACAGACCAAAATCCATACTAAATGCTAGTTCTACCTAATAGAAAGCTGGTACCTACATTTATAGTTTAGCAAATACTTGAAATCTAACTGAGTTGTTTTTCTGTAAGAAAACAGCTAGAGTCTTAACTAATTGTAGTGCTAATGATCTGGGCAATTTCTGTGCTTTTCTGGTTGTGTATAGTTTGATGAAATTAAAAGTGTTAAAATTAAAACACTCCTGCAAGCTAGACCTGACACACAGCGAAAACAGCAATAGTGAATTAGAGCTTAATTTAGTAGGGGTTTTCTTACAGAAACCCCAGTTAGCTAGCTCTCGGGCATCTGCTAATAGGCTAATTTAGGAAAAACTCCTAATAGCAAACAGAGGGAGGGACACATTAGGACTTAACACACAAATCAAAATACTCTGCATAACATATGTTTTTGCAAATTCTGAGTGGACTGTAGACTACTCCTTTAAAACTGCAAGCTCAGTAAAAAATATATTCTGCAGCCTCTTGCTCTACTAATATGCTTCAGCTGATGCAAAATACAGAGTAAGGTGGTGGGGGGCAGGGTTGGAGGACAGGTCGGAATTACACCATATACCCACCAGGAGGGACTTTCCATCTATTGGAATGTATTTGTGAAAATGTGTGACCAGGAGAGGAATGTAAGCTGAGCCAAGGCTGTTTACGCAAGTGCTGTATATGGATGCAGTTTCAGGCTTTTACTTCTGAAGCTTAAGCTTGAGCTCTGATGCTCCAGGCAGCTCTGATAGTCAGTTGTTCCAGCATGATAGATCCACCTCGTGTGCCTCCCACATGAACCAAAAAAAGGTGGGGTGGATCTTTAGGAGCTTCTTGGGTGGAGGTGGGGTTGGATCTTACTCCCCCCAAAAAACTAATGCTGCCTCCCACTACTCAGGTTCCAGTTCTTGTACCTCCCACTTAAGAAAGAAAGTAGTGCACTACAACCATTGACTAACATGAAAGTGTATTTATTTGAGGGTGGAAAACATTTCTTGGAGGAGGGTAAGGCAGAGGAGATTATTTACAACGTCAGTTAGTTCCTTTTGTACATGCAAAACATCTGCAGGCTCTGTACACTCCTCCATTTAGCTTAATGACTTTATACCTTTAATACCCTGATTCTCCCACTTGGAACAAAACCTAATTTCTCACAGGAAAGCTGTTACTGTTTTTTCCTTTTATATTGTTGGTGTGAGTGGTAGGTAAGAGGGTCGGGTGGGGGGCTAGGTATGAGAGGGAGGGGATTTAAGTGGGTGCGATACTGTGTTCAATGTTTGTATTGATTGTTTTAGATTTGTTTTTCTATACTGTGAAAATTAAAGAATTTTAAATTTAAAAAAAGAGGACAGGACATAATTTTTAATTGCCAGCTGTTTATAATTTTTAATTGCCAGCTGTTTATAATATTCCTATCTTCAGAAATGATATGCCTAGCTCCAGTGATCCGTAGTTTACTGTATCTGAATAACTAGTGATGGGAAAACTGTATTTTGCATTGTTTTGTTTTTATGGGCAGCATTCTGTTGCAGTTCTCTTCAAGGAACTTGTGATCTGGGGCCAGATATTCAGTTATGAGCAAAAGCGGAGTGCAAAGGTTTGCACTGCGCTTGCCCTTGCACACAACCTAGAGGTTGCTGTATTCAGTCAGATAGTATACCGACGCTATCGGACTGAATATAGGGTCATGTTGGTGCAACACTAAGGCAAGTAGCACTGCCCTGACATGTAGCTGGGCTGTATGCAGCCCAAAGGGAACTGCAAGAAACTGCCTCCAGACCTGATAGCACTGGAAGCCCACGGCATGATATTCAGCCCTAAAATTAGTTACTCGCTGAAACCTTGTCACAAAATTTTTTTTCCAGTTATAGACTATGATGACATTGTCTACGGCTCCACCCCCACATCCTTCCTTGTCAAACTTGACACTCTTCTCAACTCTTTCTGCTGTTTTACTACTGCCGCCCCCCTCCTCACTCACTCCCCACTATCTCCTCTACTCTTCCCTCTCCATAAAGCCTCTGTCCCACAGGCGGGAGACGCACTGCCTCTCCTTCATTACTAAATTCTGGTTTGGAACTCCCCCTTCCTATATCTCCTCCCTCCTCTTACCAACAAGCCCCTCTAACTATTCCCTTCGCTCCAGAGAATCTCGCTGTTTCTCTCTCCCACACCCCGACTCCAGGGCTGATCAGGCAACTTCTTCCTACCACTTTTCTTCTCTATGGAACCAGCTTTCCTAGGACACACCCCTCTCCCCCTCATCCTTCTCTCACAGATCCCTTCTTCATCTCCTCCCTGGCCCAATATGTTCTTGCAACTCTCCCTCCTCCTTCCCCATCCATATTCCCTATTTTTTTTTATCTCTACACCTACCTCTCACCCCCACATTCTTTTACCCTGCATACTCTACTATTCTGGCACCCAAGCACTAGGTCTCAAATGTACTTATTGTTATTATTTCTCCTGTTTGGTCTTAGTACTGCACTGCCGCTCACTGTCAAAGTACTGTCTGTGATTTGCACTAGTTCCTACGTTCAGGTATGTTATTTGCTTGCTACAGTCTCTGTATCCATACAATTGTAATTTTTGTATTCTTACCCTGTTTGTTTCCCCAGGCCGCACCTGGAAACAAGCCCCGGCTCATGGTGCCTTTCCCGGTTACCAAACTTTTAAATGCATAAATGCAAATGAGTCCATTGGTTATGCAAGGTGCTATAGGGTTATATACATGCTCATTATGGGCTCACTTGCATGGAATGCGATGGCAGGTTTGCGTCCCTCTTGTGTCCGCCAACCACATCAGGCATGGTGGTGAGCAGCCCCCATAACCTAAATGCCCATCCCCTCATTGAAATGTACTCCCTAATGTTCAGTGGCATCCCCCACCCTCCAGTCAGCCACCGTATTAGTACAGATGTCCCTGGTGTCTAGTGGCATGCCTCCACCCTCCAATTGCCCATTGGAATCATGGTAGTGAGTGTCACAACCCCACTCACTCAGGAGGTCAAGCCCTCTACCCCCACAGTGCCAACCTCCAAGTGCAGTATTGTGGACAGGTAACAGAACAACGTAACCCTCCTGTCTGTTTGTGGGTCCGAATCACCTTTGGTCTCAAGTTCTGGGGGGATTCAAATTGTGAACCTTATGCTAGTGTACCCAAATGTACAAGCTTGGATAATCTGCTCTTCGGGGGATCCCAGATATCTTTCACCAAGGACACCTAACCAGGTGTCCAAAATGAACCCGTAAAACTCTATGAAAGACCTTGTGTATTTCTTACCTTTTTCCAGTTCAGTAACACCATTAAGCCTATGCACAGTTGTCAACTTTAACCATCTACACTTCACATGCAAAAGAAAGAATTTCTAAGACACACCAAGCAGTCTCTTTAAAATGAGAGGTTTACTTAGAAAATGGATAAAAATATGTAAAATGTAAACACAGAACAATATATCACAAAACATACACTCACGTATTAGAAAACAAGGAAAAAAGTACAAAGATAAACTCCTACCACAATGCAATTAGACTTGTCTATCTAATGTATTATTACCTTTCTTACAGTGCTTATAGTTAGATGTTGTGTCAGAGTCCAACAGGAATGTGTGTCCATTGAAAAACACAGAATACAATTTAAAACACTGTTTCAACCCCTTCCCTTTGTCATCTAGCTCCTCCTTTCAGAATATAAAAAATATACAAAAAAGGATGTCCTATCAAGAGGTATATTACATTCTGTGACTTCAGCAAAACTCATTTCCCAAATTATGACACTCTTTAAATAAGTCTTTCCTTTGATCTAGTGTGGTTTCCTGCTTTTCAAAGACATTACAGGACTTTTACAACTCTGCAGTTTTCTCACCTAGATGTCATATAGCTTCTTTTAGCACCAGTTGAAATTTACTGTCCTTCTGAAGACATCATAAAAAGGATATTTTAGTTTCCTGGCTTTAAAGCAACGCAGATCATAAACACAGCCATAAAAAACAACTTGGAAATTAATCACATTACAGAGACCTGCTGTTTAACATATTCTGTCATTTGAACGGAAACCTGGGGGGGGGGTCATCCCAGGAGTACAGGATGTCTCATGACAGACAATCACACACTACCTTTTATATTACAAAATCATAGAGCAATCAGAACCAGCTGGCCAACTGTCGCAATGAGTTTCCCGGCATCCAGTGGCACCCTCACCCTCCAATCACCCAACCCCATATAAATGTTATCCCTGGTGTCTAGTGGCACCCCCTGATAAGCCAGCTCCATATGGTAAGCATTATCCCTGGTGTCTAGTGGCACCACCTGATAAGCCAGCTCCATATGGTAAGCATTATCCCTGGTGTCTAGTGGCACCACCTGATAAGCCAGCACCATATGGTAAGCATTATCCCTGGTGTCTAGTGGCACCACCTGATAAGCCAGCTCCATATGGTAAGCATTATCCCAGGTGTCTAGTGGCACCCCCTGATAAGCCAGCTCCATATGGTAAGCATTATCCCTGGTATCTAGTGGCACTCCCCACCTCCCAACACCTATCCCTGAAGCTGCATGGTTGTCCCTGGTATCTAGTGGCACTCCCCACCTCCCAACACCTATCCCTGAAGCTGCATGGTTGTCCCTGGTGTCTAGTGGCACTCCCTCCTGCCAAGCATCAATCCCTGATGTTGCTTCAATTTCCATGGTGTCTAGTGGTACCTCTCACCTGCTGTGCACTTACTCCAGTGCCCCCTCCAAGGCCCCAGTGGCTAGTGGCAACCCTGCACTACATACACCACCCAGCCAATTCTCCATTCTCCCATATATATGAGGAAGGGGATTTGTGGCAATCTCAATATGATGACCAGCACAGCCCTCTTCTTACTGCCTTGGACAGCTGCTGTATGGGATGACAGGGAGCACACATGACAGAGGGCACGTGTACGGTATATACTGTACATGCACTTTCTGCCATCTCATACGGTGGCTGGCCGAGGTGGTGAGAGGAGGGCTGAGCCAGTCATATCAGGATCACTGCACGGACCCTTCCTCAGAGGTATGGAGTGAGGGTGGTGGGCTTGGTGCTGGTGGTGTGGGTGGGCAACTAGCCATTGGGGTCTCAGAGGGGTCAAAGGAATGGGTGTTTGGTGGGCAGGGGGCACCACTAGACACCGGGGAAATTGATGCAAAATCAGGGACAGGTGCTCAGTCTGCAGGAGCTACCGCTAGGCAACAGGGACATCCATGTAGCTTCAGGAATGAGTGCTCAGCAGGCAAGGGGTGCCACTAGATGCCAGGGATAACACTTATCATACAGGGCTGGATGATCAGAAGGTGAGGGGTGCCTTTAGATGCCATGAGTAACACTTGTCATATGGTGCTGGCTGACTGGAGGGTGGAGGTCCACTAGATGCGAGGGATAACACCTATTATAGGGGGCTGGGTGACTGGAGGTTGGGGCTGTCACTAAATGCCAGGATAACACCTATCATACCAAGCTGCATGATTAGAGTGTGTGTGGGGTGCCACTAAATGCCAGGGATAACGCTTATCACACAGGGCTGGATGAATGGAAGGTTGGAGGGTGCCACTGAATGCCAGGGAACTCACTACCATGACAGTGATGGGTGATTGAAAGGTGGGGAGTGCCGCTAGATACCAGAGACATCTGTACTAATGCAATGGCAGGTGATTGGAGGGCAGGGGGTGCCACTGGACACCAGGGATATCACTATGATTACTCAGCCAGGGGATCAGGTTCAGGGGTACCACTGGACACCTGGGCTTCCATTGCTTCAATGAGCCAAGATTCAGGGGTGAGGGTGGGTGGCTGCAGTACTGCTGCCCACCACCAGGGCCTTGCACCTCTTTAAGTTGGGGTTTGCAAAGGTGGTAACTTGCACTTGTTCAAGTGGCATTCAGCACTTGTGCAAACCTCTGAATTTGTTGCTGCACCCATATGCAGGAGAGGCCCCTCTCTTTGCATTGGCACAGAGCTACATTGGCACTCAGGCGCTAACAGTATTGGCCATGCTGTGGGGGTGTTAGAATATAAACTTCACCCATGAATCAGACACAAAACCTGGTTAGTGTACACAAACACCTCTTATCACCTGGGCTAACTTTTGAATATCTGGCCCCTGGAGTTTTAACTATGGCATGGTTTGTGTGCCGAACTCTGAGCATGGTTCTGACAGGTGAACAGCTTGTGCTTTCCCGCCCTAAAAGCTGATGATTTTCAAATGCTGTACCATCGATGATCATTATCACTTATGTTCAAAGATCATGCTCAAGCTTCAAAAACCATCACTGTGATCACGACTAATGACGATTAAACATGAACGTTAAATGGCTACCAATCAAAATCTGTGATGTTTTTTTTTATTTTACTTATTCATTTGATAACTCGGTAGGTACACTGGTCTGACCCAGGCCATCTAATTGGCACATACAATACATGAGGTTCAGCATACAGTACAGACCGTAAATAACAACATCCTATTGGAGGTGATGCCTGTAGTCAGACAATTCAAACAAATAATCAGTACATTAGAATCAACATACATGTGGCAGTGATACAAACAGATAATATATATAACCCTTGTTGTATTCATATGATCTCTCGCAGACTGTAACAAAACCCATACATTATAACTTAAAAACTTTTAACCATACTACCTTGGATTGGATTGTAGTAAATATGTTGAACATGGTTGGTTCTACTGGGGTACTGTCGGAGTCTGTGACTGACCATATGGCAATTTTTTGTGTTCTAAATTTAAATGCCCCACAATTCCCCCACGTATTGTGGAAATTTGTAACTTTAAAAATGTAGATCAGGTACTTTGGCTGTACAAGTATCTCTACTGGACTGGTTGCATTTGGAGTGTATACCCGATGTGAATCTGGACTTTGACTATTTTTGTGAAGTTTTATTACCAATCCAGAACTTTTTTTGTCCTTTGAGGACTATGTGAGTAGGGAGTACTTCTAATAAGTGGTTTACAGCTGAGATAAAGCAATTAATGAGGCAGAAAAATAAGGCTTGGGATTCATATAAGAAAACATTTGACTATTGCTATGTTGAATACATATGGAAACTTGCGTAATAGGATATCTAACATGGTATGGGCAGCAAAAAAGAAGTATTTTCAAAAACAATGTGAGGTGAATTTGACCAACCCTAAAACCTTTTGGGACAATGTTAATACTTTACTGTCTCCAAAGACAATCAGCTCTGTTCAAAAATTGAAGTCAGGTGACAATGAATTTTTTTTTTTTTTGTCCTTTTGTCTTTCCCTTATCCCCCCTTCCTTACATACTTGCTCTGTCACCCCTCCCCATCCCTACTCCTGCTACTTTATGTCCCCTTTGCCTCCGCCTCCCCTCTCCCCAGCTCTTTTCCCTAGATGTCCTGCCTTGTCTTCTTACTCTTTCCTCCCCTCCCTATTACCTAGTTACTTAGCAACCTATTGCGCGCCTATGACTCCACTGGCACTTAATTTCATTACTTTCCCTCCCTCCCTCCCTCCCCTACTATAGACCCGTCATAGGAATCTCACCCTGTCACTCACCTCAGTACCTAGTGCACTCAGTGGATGACTCTGAACTGGCTCTATTGTTCCCTATCTGCACTCATCTCCCCTGCTTCTCCTCGTTTCACCTCCATCTAGGTATTGTTCTGCTTGTGAACTGTTTACCCTTCTAGGTTTTGTTTGCCATGTCTCAATTTAGTATTTATTGCTGGTACCAGATTCTTTGGCTACTCCGTTTTGAAACTTATAACTGTAAATCATGCATTATCTCTCTGTACCATTGCTTACTCTGTCATGTACTGTTTCCTTGTGATTTATCTGTATTGCCTGTAACCTGCTACTTCTATTTGGCTTGTATAATATCTCAACATGTTTGTTCTGTGCCATTGTTTGTGGCCTGGGTCATGCCTGAAAATGGTCCTTGGATCAGTGCACTTAACCGGTAAACAAATACTGTACATATATACATATTTAACCCAGGGCCGGTATGCCGTTTGTATCTGACAGCAATACCAGGTGGGCTGGGTTCAGGGAGGAATAGGTCACTCAGCAGAAAGGCTAGGTTTGGCTACTCTGCACAGGGGCACCCAAGTAACTCTGAACACAGGAAGCAATAACTGTCATGTCCAATACCGGAAGTGGGATTCTAAAGTGTGGCTTTTTATTCACATCCAAACAGAATAAACAAAGCATAGATGGACCCCCACGGGGCTACACTCCTGGTAATGCAGATTAAAAGAAACAAGAACACGTCCTCAAAACTTTAGCCCTCAGGCTCTGAACCCACTGGGCATACAACCCGGACTTGCATGCTGCTTTGGGTTACACAGCCTGAACTTGTATACTGTTCTGGGTTTTTCCTGGCTTGGCTCCCTTGCCAGCCACTTGGACACCTTCCATACTTCATGGAAACATTTTCTGGTGGCTCCCTAAACCACCTAAGAGCACTTCGGCTCCATCAGAGAATTCTTCCTTTCACTCCCACGTCTGGGTACTTTCCTCAGGCACGGGCCAAGTACCTGAGAGAAAGTAAAAGGTGTCTCAGAGCAAATCCGTAGAGGTGAATTTGGTTACTATTGATGGGGGGGGTCTCTCACCTCTCGCTCCCACAATTTATACCCGGCCATTTCTCTGGAGAGAAAATGCCTCATCCTGTAAAGCCTTGCAGTGTAGATTTTTGCTAAATGTATTTCACATTCCATCTACTTGTCTTGCTTCCCATTTATGCTGGACTTGAACATACTTTTAAGTGGCATTATCCATTACTCTAGACCCCCCACTGAGTTAAGCAGTCCAATCCCCGATTTCCTTCACTCTTTGTGCTGGACTTGAACATACTTGAATTAAGTGGCAATGTCCATTACTCTAGACCTCCCACAGATTAAGCAGTCCAATCCCCACTTTCCAACTGTACTTGGCTGTCTTTTCCTGACCCCACAGTAACAGTCCCTTTAGTTTCCTTCTGTTCAGGTGAAAAACACTTGGACCTTTTTCAGAGCGAACTC
Source organism: Neoceratodus forsteri (assembly GCA_016271365.2). Lineage (NCBI taxonomy): Eukaryota > Metazoa > Chordata > Ceratodontiformes > Ceratodontidae > Neoceratodus > Neoceratodus forsteri. The sequence goes on from JADMNL010000022.1 coordinate 90,836,417, forward strand.
ACCCTTTGGTTGCAGGTGCCCCACAGGCATTTCCTCCACAAGGAATTTCTCTCTCAGAGCTTCTGGTGCCTCAGCACAACTTGAACAGGCAGCTTCTTTCCCTTAGCCGGACCCGGGGGGGGGGTTGCCACTGGAAAACAGGCAAATACCTTCCCCCCATCCCCTCAGGGATGGGGCCCTTGAACCATTGAAAGCAGTCTCCACCACTTCAATTACCAGTTCCTTTGTTCCTCTTCAGGTGGTAAACACACACCTTCCAAAAGTAGCTCTAAAACAGAGCTTAAAGCTCTGGAAGCCTGCACACACTCAGCTGTACTACTGTCTCTCACTCAGACTGCACAGAGACTGAATTCAAAATCCCCAACATTCTACACTAACCTCCAACTGCAACATTCCAGTGTGGCTTATGCAGCTGTGAAAGTTCTATAATGATGTCATCCCTCAGTCTCAGCTGAGACTGAGAAAAAAAGTGATACAGTGTGAAATCCATTTAACTGGAGTTTCACAGGCTGCCTTCCCTGCCTACCACTAGGTCTTACTGGGATTCTAGTAACCCCGGGTAACAGGGGGGGTTACACACACCCTGGGCCAAGAAAATGACTGTCCGCAATCATTAATCATCCAGCTTAGGCCATCTCGCCCCATGTGTTGACTACGGGGAGGTAGCGCTACCTTCTCCCCTACTGTGTGCCAGCACAGGTAGACAACACTAAGGGCCTAGAGGCCTCTGGCTGATGCATCAACCTCTACTCTACCCTACCTGCTGACTATGGGTACCTAGTGGCTCTGGTAGAACTGCCCAGAGCATAGCCCTAATAGATCAGCACTGCCGACCCTACAGCCATTCAGGGCCACAGCCTGTCTATCCCCCCTAGCCCTCTAGGGAAAACCTGTCTGCCTCTAACTCAAATCCCAAAACAAAACAAACAGGGGACCTCCCTGACCATGGACACCATGCAACCACACACCAGGAGCTAATACCATACCATTGCATTACTCCCACATCACTCACAACCATACCTGTGGAAGAAAAAGGTTACACACAGTAACAACAACAACAGTACTTTAAATACTACACTCTAAAGTACTAGTGAGGAACTCCAATGAGTCCCTCCTCCTCTTCTTGTCTTCTCTTCTCTTCTATCCTCTTCAGGAACACCTGCAAGAAAAAAGAAAGACAGCACACACTCCTAATCTGCATATACAGTCTATCTAAACCCCTTCCATCAAAACACTGTAGAATCCCAAAAAGATTTTTTTAGAAAAGTAGAAAACAGTTTAAACATTAGAAAACAATGACATTATTTACAATACACATATTTAGGGGATGGAGTACCCTAAAAGTCCCATCTACTGACCACAGTGCCTGAAGGCTAGTCCATTAAAGAGTCTCTCCTGGGCCGGAGCCCGGTGAAGCACAGTTCTAGCAAGCCAAAGTCCCGAAGGGGAGAGTCTTGGAGGACAGTTCACACATCTGGAGTCTGCTAGTGTAGGGTGTGTACTGCAATGTCATAAGAATAGAAAAGTCTGGACTTACCAGTCCCTTGTAGAATGAAAACAGCACCGACCTGGTCCTCAGCCGAAGACTCTCCCTGGCAGCATTCTTTCAATACAGCTGGGTGGACATCTTCTGGGAATTACAGGAGGGCACATCTGGAAACTGCTGGGGAGATGTCATCTCTGGAGATGGAACCTTGGAACAGGAACAAAAAGGAAAACAGCTGGTCTGACGTCATCTGGTTACCAGGCGATGAATCAGGATACAGCTGGACTGGCGTCCTCTCTGGATCTGAAGTAATCTGGTGGCCCAGTCGATGGATTCTGGAAAGTCAGTACACTGTAGAACTGATGAATGTGGGGCACCTGAGTCCAGAACGTCCATACTGGTGGAACAACAAAGGCACTGCAATGGCTGGAGTGGCAACACTGGCTACCACTGCTCTGCTTTCCATTTGGTAGGCATGGGCACATTCACAGGGAGGTCTTTGCATTGTGGCCAATAGCACAATGGGTCAGGCGCTTGAATTATCACCCCGTCTGGGCGCACATAATTCACACTATGAAAGGTTTCACGTCCCTCTCCATCCACTATTTGAACAGTGTCCATTAACAGTGTCCTGCCTCTTTTTCACTGGCTGTATTTGTCGTGAAACATTCTATTCCTGACATGCTTGTTTGCACCAGGATGCACACATTTCATTGCTTCTGCCCATATCCAGAACTTCCTGTTTTGTTCAATCTCCTCACAGACTCTCCGAAGAAAGGTAGAAAAGGACATCCCATAGATTTAATTCGCCTTCCTATGAACCAGTCTCTCTTCTTTACTAGCTTTGGTCAACCTGAGACCTCTGGCCTGGCTTGGGGGTGGCCAGTCCTGGTTCTGCCAGCTACGCATTCTCAAAGACACAAAAAATGGATCCCTGACTACTTCTTGCACAGCTAGGGCAGAGGAATCACCACTCTGTTCCATGCATTTCTCTGAGTCAAGAGCTTGAGGCTGTGTACCAGTTCCTTTTTCACAAGGCCGCATAGGTTCCCCCTCTTCTTCTTCCTCACTGAGAATCTGTGCCTAGGAGTGAGCAGTCTTCCTCACTCCTAAGACTATCCACTCTTCGCTGGGCGTGGAGGTCAAAACCTCACATTCAAAGGCCTTCCTCATCTCGTCTACTCCTATGAGACTTGGGCTAGGCCCCCCTCTCCTAGAGTCTGCTGATGCTCTTCCTGAATTGTCTCTCTGTGATCCAGAATCTGAAACATCAGCACATTGTTCTGTCTGTAAATCTGCACCCTCTAGCTTTGTGCCACACTCCCCTGAGGGGCCTTCTCCAACAGGCTCCACCTGGTGCTGTGTGCTGCCAACTGCAGATACTTGAACTTTTGTCCATGTGGGAGCCAAACGAATCTTGGGCACTTTAAATGAACCGTATTTCTCTAGGCACCCAGAACAGTGAGGTACCATGAAGACGTCCCTTCCAGCATTTAAGCACATTAAACATACTTGCACTGGATATCCAGGAATCACCACATGAGGAGGCAGTCGTCCTCCATAGTAACATCTCTCAATGTCCCTTAACTTGTTAACTTCTACTGCTACCACAGCCCAGGCATGATCCGGGTAGCAGGCTGGTCCTGAGGCCATGACTGCAGAGAAAAAACAAACAACGCTCACTGTTATTTCAAGTCCCATATCACTGAAAACTTTCTTTCACTTTCAAAATGACTCCTCTGCTGCTGTGTTTACATTACTACCCCACCCTGTAATGGTGGCGGCAGCAATCCTACGCATCAACATGCTGAAATTGGGTCAAGCCATTGTGCATCTGATTTATACACTCTACTGATAACTTTGCTCAAACTGCATAAACTTGCACTGTTCTTTTTCCTAGCACATTTATATGATGTACCATGGACTTTTCACTTGCTGAAGACATTGCTCTAGCTCATAGTCACTTAAAGCCTCAGTATTTCAAGCACAGGATTGCCTGTAACTCTTGCTGCATATCTTGATACAACTCACAGTCTCTCTTATGATTTTGAAACTTACACTTATGCTGAACCCATAACTATGCTCACAGTCTATGGCTTAAAAGACTTGCTTTTGCTGGTAAACGTAACACAGTCTTTGATTGCAAACTGACTACGCTGCTGCACACAGATTCAGCAGGCTTTTGGCAAAAATCATTTGTCTGAGCAATTATTTCTGTTGGTACTCACTTATCAGTAGCTGTTTGCTGCGATGGAAAATGGTCTGCAGCCAGTCTTGGAGGCCTCTGAACAGAAGCGGGTTGGCAGTCCTGCCGATCGTCCTTCTGAACATCACACTCACAGTCCAGTTGATCGAGATGCGGATTGAGCCCGAATTTAAACAGAAAAATCAGTTTTTACTCTTTACAGTGCTTGAATATTTCACCTAAGCCAGTATGCACACTCCACTAACACTCCCTCTCAAATGTTGGCCAGTCACTGTACAGCTGGCTTGGGGACTGATTGCAGTCTCACCAATCACACGACGCTATGCAAATGAGCCTCTTTCCTCTTGAGTGCTCTTCTCCTTATGATGATCGTCAAGCAGGCAAATTTAAACTGCAAAACCACACTTTTTTTTTTTTCTCTCGACTGACTCCATGGCAGGAGCCCATTTCAACCATTTTTCATGGCCATTAACACAAGTCTCTCAATTCACTCAGAAAGTATTTCCAACATCCAGGGCACAATTTTCCTTTTGCTACTCCTAGTTTTCCACACGTTTCTTTGTCACAACAGTTTTAAAAAACTGTCAAATGCTGTAAATTTCGATGCAGGACAAGGGCATACTCTCTCAGGCTTTACAGCTCCTTGGTAAACAGTTGGCATTTTAGCAGCAGCACATGGACAACAGAACACAGCAGCACATTAGTTAACCTTGTTTCAGATTTTTGGGCTACCCACTGCCAGATAACCAAAATGCTAGCCCTTTGCCCGAGCACCTTTCTTGCATTCCTCCCTAAGTTCCAAACCCAAATCCTCAGTGGTGCCTCCATTTTTGTAACCCAGGGCTGGTATGCCATTTGTATCTGACAGCAATACCAGGTGGGCTGGGTTCGGGGAGGAATAGGTCACTTGGCACAAAGGCTAGGTTTGGCTACTCTGCACAGGGGCACCCAAGTAACTCTGAACACAGGAAGCAATAACTGTAATGTCCAATACCAGAAGTGGGATTCTAAAGTGTGGCTTTTTATTCACATCCAAACAGAATAAACAAAGCATAGATGGACCCCCACGAGGCTACACTCCTGGTAATGCAGATTACAAGAAACAAGAACACTCCCTCAAAACTTTAGCCCTCAGGCTCTGAACCCACTGGGCACATAGCCAGGACTTGCACGCTGCTTTGGGTTACACAGCCTGAACTTGTACACTGTTCTGGGTTTTCCCTGGCTCGGCTCCCTTGCCAGCCACTTGGACACCTTCCATACTTCATGGAAACATTTTCTGGTGGCTCCCTAAACCACCTAAGAGCACCTCGGCTCCATCAGGGAATTCTTCCTTTCACTCCCACATCTGGGTACTTTCCTCAGGCATGGGCCAAGTACCTGAGAGAAAGCAAAAGGTGTCTCAGAGCAAATCCGTAGAGGTGAATTTGGTTACTAATGATGGGGGTGTCTCCCATCTCTCGCTCCCACATTTAATACCCTGCCATTTCTCTGGACAGTAAACACCTCATTCTGTAAAAACCTTGCAATGTAGATTCTTGCGAAATGTACTTCACATTCCATCTACTTGTCTTGCTTCCCATTTACGCTGGACTTGAATATACTTTTAAGTGGCATTGTCCATTACTCTAGACCCCCACTGAGTTAAGCAGTCCAATCCCCAATTTCCTTCACTCTTTGTGCTGGACTTGAACATACTTGAATTAAGTGGCAATGTCCATTACTCTAGACCTCCCACAGATTAAGCAGTCCAATCCCCACTTTCCAACTGTACTTGGCTGTCTTTTCCTGACCCCACAGTAGCAGTCCCTTTAGTTTCCTTCTGTTCAGGTGAAAAAACTCTTGGACCTTTTTCAGAGCGAACTCACCCTTTGGTTGCAGGTGCCCCACAGGCATTTTCTCCCCAAGGAATTTCTCTCTCAGAGCTTCTAGTGTCTCAGCACAACTTGAACAGGCAGCTTCTTTCCCTTAGCCAGACCCAGGGGGCTTGCCCCTGGAAAACAGGCAAAAACCTTCCCCCCACCCCTTCAGGGATGGGGCTCTTGAACCATTGAAAGCGGTCTCCACCACTTCAATTACCAGTTCCTGTGTTCCTCTTCAGGTGGAAACACACACCTTCCAAAAGTAGTTCTAAAACAGAGCTTAAAGCTCTGAGAGCCTGCACACACTCAGCTGTACTACTGTCTCTCACTCAGAATGCACACAGGCTGAATTCAAAATCCCCAACATTCTACACTAACCTCCAACTGCAACATTCCAGTGTGGCTTATGCAGCTGTGAAAGTTCTATAATGATGTCATCCCTCAGTCTCAGCTGAGTCTGAGAACAGAGTGATACAGTGTGAAATCCATTTAACTGGAGTTTCACAGGCTGCCTTCCCTGCCTACCACTAGGTCTTACTGGGATTCTAGTAACCCCGGGTAACAGGGAGTTACACATATGTACATACATAAACTTCACCAATAGAGATTGTCGATCTCTTAAATAAGAAATTTATCAATTTGTCAGATTATAGAAGGACCACACATCAAAGTGGTCTACAGGAACATAGAGTGTCCCCAATAGATAAAGTGAGACCAATGTTTTTCTTTAAAAGTGTGGAAGGGAGTGAGGTTTATATATTATTGCATACATTACTTAACAAATTTAGTGATGGGGGGGCTTTGGATGGTCATTTTCTCAGATTAATAATTCCATGTATTACTGATCCTTTATGTTCTATTTTCAACTTGTCTTTGCTTTCAGAACAATTTCCATCTTACTGGAAGCGAGCAAGGGTCTTGCCGGTGCCAAAAAAATCAAATGCAGAATTATTAGAGGATTTTAGGCCTATATCAATATTAACTCCACTAAGTAAAATAATGGAAAAGTTAGTGGCTAACCAGATAAATGAGTATTTGGAAAATCAAGATTTGTTGTGTTCACAATAGTACGGTTTTCGGCAGCATCATGGGACGGGCATGACCTTGGTCAGGTTCACAGACATCATTCTTAAGGGATTTGAGAGTGGGTTAATGACTGGAGTGGTGTTTGTGGACCTGACCAAGGCATGTGACCTGATTGAACATGATCTGGCTTTCCATAAGTTATTGAAACTGGGTTTTTCTGGTCAATCAGTTGAATGGGTGAAGAACTATTTATCTAATCAGTTCCAAGTGGTGTATATATAGGTAAAGTTGAATCATCTGTGGCCCCTGTGGTCTGTGTAGTCCCACATGGGTCCATATTGGGACCCTTGCTATTTTCTTTATTTGTAAACCAACTACCGTCACAATGTACTGCATGTGAAACAATTCTTTAAGCAGATGATTTGATCTTGTTTTATCAAGACAAATTGGTAACTGTTATCACTACTTATCTGCAACAGGATTTTGATGTGACATGTGGTTGGTTTGCAGATAATTCAATGGTTTTGAATTCAAAGAAAACAAAAGATGACATTATTTGGCACTAGCCATTTGTTAAGGGATAGTTTGGAATTATCGATTCGTGATTTAACAGGGACAACTATTGAACATGTACACACTTTTAAGTACCTGGGGATATTACTTGACCCTGCACAAGTTTTTCTCCTCAGGTTACTATACTCTGCAGATTGGTAAATCAAAAAATAGGGTTGTTGTACCAAATTAAAAGTCACTGAAAATACAAGAAAGGCCATTGCTGTAGGTACTTAGCTCCCTCACCTTGAATATGGGCCATGTTTATATCACAATCTGGGAAAAAAAGGAGTGATATACTTAAATGTTATTATAAGTTATAGTTAGCCATTTCATATTGCCCATTCTCTATTGCACACTTCATTGTGAATTGTACCTTAGCTTGGGAGGTTCCGTGTATTAATATCGCTGCACAAAATGATGGGGAAATAACAACGCCATCACGAGATCGCAGAACAAAATAAAGGGAAGAAATAAAATCACAGGGCACACCTGTGCAGACATTGAGCAGGCTGCAGGATGATCGGACTGGCTGCACATGAGGTAGGCATCCACCTTGGGCCAGAGGCACCATGGACATGGGTAATGCTGTCCGTGGCTCGGGTAGGCAGGCTGTCTGTTGGGCAGGTTTGGGGGCTGTGGGTGGGCCCCTATTCCTGGGGTGCTTGAGGCTGTGAGGGGGGTGCTCTAGAGGCATGTCCATCTGTGGGGTGTAGGCACCGGTAGCCATGGCTATGGTGTCCTTGTGGAGTCCACACAGTGCCCAGTCCCTGCATGGCTCCCGGGTACCTGGCCACTGTTGGCCATTGGTGGTTATAGGTGCAGCAGTGTGGTGGTGTTGTGACATTTCTCTACTGGTCAGTGTGGTACTCCAGTCCTTCTCCCTCTGTCCTGGCGCCATGCTGACTGAATGTCTGCTGCTGTTGCCGTCCTGGGTCCCAAGAGGTTTGGCAGCATAGTGAGCACACTGCAGGCTGGTGGCATGCTGTATTGTTGCCTGCGATGTGTTTTACTTGTGGTGTTCTCGACCGCGATGTGCTGCTGATGATGTTATCTCTCCCGTTATTTTGTACAGTGATATTTACACATGGAACCAGTTTGGGATGGTTGCCCTTTACTTCTAGAATAAAATATTCATTAGGATGTTTGGTATTTAAAGTTATCTATTTAAAATCTTTGTTCCCTTTAACTGATCTGATTACAATACTGAATATACCTTCTATGTTAAGATCATCACTGGCCTGACTCTGGAAACTCCAATGTGTAAGCACAAACTTGGGTCCTGAGAATTCTCTATTTCTGCACCCCTTTTGTGGAACTCTCTTCCCTTTTCTATTCGAAATGCAAACTCTCTGAGTAATTTCAAGATATCGTTAAAACAATATTTATTGTCTCAAGTTGTATGTAACTGTATTAAACAGATGTTGAGTATGTTGATTATGTTGTGATTGTATTGTATGTAAATTTAATGTTTGTTGTTATGATTCCCGGGTTGGACCTGAAAAAAGGCTAATTTGGTCCAGTGTCCTTACCTGGTTAACAAATTATTAAATTAAAAAAATATATATATATGTATATACATATATATATATACATATATATATATACATACATACATATACAGTTTAAAACTAACCCGAGGGCATGCGGTTGGTTAACCCAATCAGGAAGAGTGAGAAAGCAAACTGGAACAGACAATCGGCTAATACATACTAAAGTAGCTTAGAGAGAAATGAACAAACAGTGAGAATATAGATTTGGGTAACCTTGCCCCCACCTTGTGTTAGGAAGGACACTCATAAATCATGGTGGTTATGAGGGTATTTTTAAGATGCAATTTGAAGAGGTGAGAAGTGCTGAGCAAGTGACGCATGGCCAGTAAACAATTCCAGAGTCTGGGGGCAATGATGGAGAAGGCTCTCTGACCCATCTCAGTTGCAGTCTGGGGACAGTCAGGGAAACATTGAAAGGAGGACCTCAGTTTGTATGTGCCAGACTTAATAATAAGGAATCTTGTTAGAAGGGAACTATCCCCCTCACAAAGGGACTTATCTATAAGGGTACCCATGAGGTAGTCACAGCGGGTCTAAAGAGACATCCAACCAAGCGCTGAGTAAAGGGAGCAGTGTTGGGTGTAGAACAGGGCAAGTGCAACAAACCTGCAGATGTTGTTGAAGGCAGTATTGAGTCCTAAAAAATGGGCAAGTCTAAAACTTGTTCCTGATTGGCTAAAAGTGCCAATCATCGGGTCCAGTATGAGGCAACAGAGACCAGGAAATAAATAGTCTCAGTCTCTGTTGCCTCATTTAGTTCTGGTAGTAATGGGCAGTATCATTTTCAAAAAGGCCATTGTCGCCATGTTGGTTGCCTTGTTAAGCGAGCCACTTTCGGCGATCTCTGCATGTTGCCTGGCAAGAGCTCCTGTTCAAAAACAAAATTTCGAAGGCAGTACAGTTTGCAGTGAAAATGAAGCTTGGGTGGAAAATCCTAAATTGACTTGGGTGACTGACAGTTGGCTACTGTAGCTTTGACAGTACTACTATGTGTATCAGAGCAGTGGTACTTTCCTAGTTTTCTGTACCACAGATGGATGTCCATCTGCGGTACAGAGAACTAAGAAATTATCTCTCCTCTCACACACAGTAGCGCTAGTGTAGCTAAAGTTCTCTCTAGATGCTTAGTCTACTCCCGCAATACCGCTGCTCAACCCCAGCATAAAATGGAAAAAAAACAATTTAACACTTTATCTGTTTTTTCTGTCAGCAAGCAGGAGGGTGGGATGCGGGAAGGAGATCCATAATCCATAGCTACAGTTATGTCGTAGTAGCATTGGTAACTTCCTTCCTGGCTTGTCTTGGTTGCCCCCAACCATTGACCCAACAGAATCTCAGCTTTTTTAAAAAACATAAATCATCGTGTATGACTGCCACAGCTATTGCAATTCTATGTCCAATCCTCTGAGCTGCCATCTCCCTGCAGTCAAACTCCATTCCTGAACATGTTCGGTGTGGTCTCCCAATCAAACGATCTCTAAATAAACAAACAAAACAGACCACCATTTAGCATCAGGGGAAGGAAGGAAGGGGATCATGGTTCAAGAACCAGGGGACAGTTAAACCATAGGTAATGAAACACAGCAGTGTCCTCTATTGGCAAGTATACCAGTAGAGGGACTACTTTACCAAGAAAACCACTTTAAAGTGGTTTGTAGTAACTTTGTATATATTGTTTTTTAATTTTTAAATAGTATATAAAAGTGTCACAATTAGTTTTCTAAGCACAATAATACCCTCCAGGGTGGGCAGTATGGGCTATACCAGAACTTCCAGGGGCTATAAGGCCCTCCACCTGCAGCGTCGGGCCTCATTACACCCCATGGTAGTTCACTATAGACCAATACCACCCACCCTGTCGGGTATCATTGTTTACATGTGAGGTATCAATTTGAGGTCTGGGAGAACATAGGTGAGCAGTAATCTAGGAAGGGTAGAAGTGCGCATTGAGCAATGGCCAGACGCACCCTTGGGGGTCATAGGGTGCTTGAGGAAGTAGCAGACACCCAATTTCTAGTTCACACACTTGATTACTTGCCTGATGTGATCTGTGAAGATTAGGGAGGTATCAACGGTGACCGCCAGGTATATGAAAGTAGTTACTTGTACAAAGGAGGATTCATCTTGAGACAAAATGCTCAGGAAGTTATTTTGCCCTGCATTGCATTTGGTGAGCCTTGATTTGGACCCAGAAAGCATTGCCTGCATTTTTTCTGGCATTAACAAGTAATCTGTAAGATACAAACCACTTCTGGACAGCACCAAATTCCCTGGAGAGGGATAAATTCAATGGGCCCTTATCACTCCTGTAAAGAACAAGCTTGTCCATGTACATCATCATGCGGCAGTCTGTACTAACCTTGAGGAGATGGTTAAAAACGAGGAAGAATAGGACAGGTCATAGTATGGACCCTTGTGGAACTCCACAATACACACCCAGGGTGTTGGATGTGACCCCCTTTGGTACAGAATCTTTGAGATGTTATGTAAATGGTGATTGTGATTAATGATGCTCTCCTGTTATCATGATTGTTCATATTTGTCCATGGTCAAGATTACCGCAATAAATTAAAAAAAAAATCAATGTATCTTTTTTCTGTACTTTAGGAATGCATCTTGTCTTTAGACACCTTTATTGAAATCATCAGTTATGAAGCATCTTCTATACAAACTCACTGCCTTCAATTATGCTCACTTTAGCTCCATTCAGTGGTTCCTTCTATGGTTGCGGTGAATTCCTACAAGTACTTGGTTTGTGCTTAAAACCCTTCCTTACAGTCTGCAAACAAATACTGTCAAGGCAAAATTATTTTTTAAAATAGAAATTACCATTATTTTGCTCCATAAAATGTGCTTTTAAAATATACAAACTAGTTATGTTAATTTAATTACTGGTCAGCATTTTTTTATATATGGGTAACCATGGTTTTATCCGGCATTACAACTGCCCGGCTGATATTTTGCATTATAACTGGGTGGTTGGAATCACTAGTCACGCAAATGTTGACTGTTAGTGCGATATATCGCTGGTGCGGCAGTGCAATAGCCATTGAATAGCATGTATTGCACTACCGCCGCACTATACCACGCTAAGGGTCACTTTTGCATGACTACCACTGTGGCTTTCGCTACACTCGTCGCGAGCTCAGCAAATATCATAAAAAATACTGACCAGTAATTAAATAAAATAAAACATGGGAGGGTGGGTGTAACCAGAATTTTACACACACCGTCAGTATGGGATGCTTTTATAAACCTTTTGAACTTCACTCTCCAGGTTTATGTAGCATTCCACACCTCGGGTATGTGTAAAATTCTGGTTACACACACCCCACCCATGCATTATTCTATATATATCATACCTTACCTAACATAGCATATAATCTTCCTAAAAGAAAGTGATTCACATTAGTTACATTATAATTTGATTTTGCTGATATTTGTCATTCTTATTTTAAAATCAGTAAATAAAACTTTGTTCAATATTACTCATGTGACTTATAATCTTACAATACAGTACAAAAATTATTATCACTGATCATCAATGATTATCACTGGATAGTCAACAGATCATCAAAAAACATCCTGCTGATTTAAGCTTACAAAAGTAATCAATAATCATCAGCTGGTGATTTGAAACTTGCATGTTTTTATTTATTTATTTAATTAATTTATTTATCAAAGTTTTGGATAGCACCTTTGAGCAAACTGGGCTTTTTTACAAAAAAGGCGGGGCTCTCTTCCACGTTATGAACACTGGACAAGTTAAGACAAGACAGGCAAATTAATAACTGGTAAACATTACAGTATGCTTTCGGTACAGGAGCTGCCAAAGGCTTTGTGAAGGATCAAATGAGAATTAAGTAAAGGATGCAACTGAACACAACATCAGTCATTGTACACAGTACGCCTGGGGCAGTTACATGTGAGGTAGTGCTCTTACAAGTGCTAAAAGAGGAGCAGAGATAACGTAGGGTGTGGGCTTAGTAGCAGGAAACAAGCAAAATTCGGGGGGAAGGAAGGAGAGGGGGCAAGATTGTGAAGGAGAGGAGGAGAAAGGGATTAGGAGTGAGGCAGAGCAGGGGTGGAAGGTGATAGAATGGGTGGAAGGGAAAGGAGAGGGAAATAGGGCAGTAAAAGGGGAGTGAGGAGAGAAATGAGAACTAGGAGGGGGCAGGGAGTTTTGGTGGGGGAGGAGCACAAGGTGTGAAGGGAAGCAGAGAGAGGTGGAATGATACGGGAGGGGCAAGGGAGTGACTATGGAAGTCTGATGAGGGATATGAAAAAGAGATATCAGGGAATGAGAGGGGTGTGGGGAGAGTGCACTAGTGCAGGGGAGGCCAGGAGAGCAAGCAGAGTATTTTAAGTGAAGCAGTCGCAGTAGGCACTGGCCACCAAATGCTGTAGAAGTTTACACTTAAAGGAGCTAAGATTCGAAGTGTTGGTGACTTCCACTGGAAGTGAGTGGAACCAGTTAGAAGCTCTTACTTTGTAGGAGCGCTGTCCTTGTGTGGTCCAGCAGTGGGGAATAGAGAAGGCTAGGTTTTCTGAACTCCTAGTTAGGCGAGTGGCACAGTGGGGGGACAGTATAAACTGAACCCCTGGGGCAGGAGGCCCAGCAAAGTCTTCTTTACAAGAATGCAGGTCTGATACTTTATTCTGCCAGACAGCTGTAGTCAGTTTGCCTGTTCATCGATATCACGTGTGTGTGAGTCGAGCAGCTGAGGTGAGCAGCAGACATGCCTTGTTTAGGGCTAGGGCTATGCACCGGAGGGCAGTGCCGGTATCTGATCCGTAAACTACAAGGCCATAGTCAATTAATGAGGTAACTGAGCTCTGGATAGCAAGATTTAATGCTTTGACCATCAAACAGTGCCTATGCCTATAGATCAGCCCTATGCTGGTACTCACAGCTTTAGCAATGTTACGAATATGCGTGGAGTATGATAGAGTGCAGTCCAGGGTCACACCCAGGTGTTTGAGGTGGTCAACCTGTTCCAATGCAGTGCCACCACTATTGTTGATTAGCAGTTGTTGGTGTTTGTGTTTGTTGTGGGTACTATGAAACAGCATTGATTTGGTTTTTGAGTAATTTAGGATGAGCTTGTGTGACCTGAACCAGGTTTCAACTTTTGCAAAACTTTGCTGCAGTTGCAGCTGAAGGAGAGAGGGGTCAGATTGGCTTGTGAAAATAACTGCATCGTCTGCATATAGGTGAATTCTGTGTAACCCCTCTACAAATGGGGGATCCTGAAAAGTCTTCCTTGAGCTTGCTTAAATGCTCACTGCCAGGCTGGTGTCCTGTGTTTTAGCAGTTTAAATGTATTGCCATAGAGTGCCTGTATAGCCTCTGTATACTGTCTCTTTAAGAGCTGCCTGGATTGCAGTCATAATTAATCTGAGAGGGAACTCTGTTAGAAGATGTACTTGTTTGTTGATCATTTGTTAGAGTAGTAATAATAATATTGCAGTTTGTTCTAACCTGCCTTATTTGCAGCATGGACAGTTCTGTTTGTTTCCATTATCTTGGTCCTGGACTGCAGAATGGGCCAATTAGTATATTTGGGATTCTAAAATGGAGCCTGCCTACAGGGGCTTGGTGGGGCCAAAACCTGTAGGAATTGTAGTTTTGGGCTTTTGGCGCCTAAAATAACCTGAAGGGGGAGCCGTTGTTGTGACTGACAGACAGATCAGCCAACCGAATCTTTGGGGCCTTTGGGGGAAGTCCCAAACTGCTTGCAGTTTCAGTTAGATCTGAGTTGGGAAGTGAAGAAGTAACAGCTCAAAACAGTTCAAGCAGCAATCCACAGTGAATTCACGTGGGAGAACTGTGAAAAGGCCTGATTTTGGCCTGCATGCCTGCCTGCTGTTCCTGAGAGGGAACTTGTGCTTTTTTCGGACTGAATCTGAATTTGGAGAGCGAATTAAGCCACTGAATTGTGACCAGGCTTTAACCTGAAGAAGTCCGAAGATTTGCTGAATGAAATCAGCCTGTCAGGACTTCCAGCTACCTCTGAACTCCCGGATTGTGCAGAGACTCTGTAATTGCGACCAGAGAGCCATTTGCCTGGTACAGTGGAATTTCCTTACATGTGAATGTGCTGTGTGCTTATGGTGGGTCGTGATTTGGTTCCCCACTGTATGTCTGAACTGTGTTTTGCTTGCTGGAGGCTGTTTCCTGTGCCATGAACTGTATCTGTATCTATTTCCATTTGCCCGGGCCCTGCTACACTGGCCCAGCCAGAATACCTGCTTCATAGAGAAAGTTATCGACGAGAGACCGGCCTGGGGATCAGCCCCCTTGTTCAATGCCTTAAACAGGAACGATGCCTCTGTGATTCGTGTGGGCCTTGCATCTCTGGGCACTCCAGCTTAACAGGCCGCAGTCTCAGTTTCATCTTGCCTGTGTCCAGTATTGAGTATCATGAGTAAACATCAGGGTAGCTCCCTGCAACAACAGCTAAATGCAAAAGTATTGTCATCTGATTGTCTTGTTGCCTTTTCTTTCATGAACTGAGCCCTCCGGCTGCAGATTACAAATAGTGTGTGTTGCGCATGTTACTTTCTTCCATCACAGGGCCCCAGCCAGCTGCAAAGCTCCTGGCTAGCCCACCATTTTCCTACCCGGGTACCCAGAGTGTGTGACGGTGTAGGAACTCTGAACTGTATGCATAACTGTCTGATTAATATAGCTTTTAAGCAAATCAACCTGATCACATCCCCCTCTTGTTCAAGTCCGCTGAATAAATCAGATTTAACTTTGCTTACATTTAACCTGACTGTGGTTCCAGTTTGTGCCAAAAGTATTGTACTGTTGCTATTTGCTGTGCTCAACCTCGTTTTACAGGGGGTCCCCAGGGTCAAGCTAGAGGAGCCAGCCCTGGTGGTAAGTGTAAACAGTGTGGGTAATTACCTGGTGAATAAGGGTCATTGTGAAAGTAATTATTGTATATTGTTCAGGCCACTAGAAGGGAAAGAGGGGGGTTACAGTGTCCCGAAGGGCTGTGCCCAGGTTAGCTTGACCACTAACAACCCTGACCTCTGGGTGGAGGCACCCATTTCATTACCCAGGCCCCTTAACCTGCTACTAGCCAAGCAGGCAGGGGTAGTAGCCCTTGGAATAGCACCACCTAGGGGTTACATCTGTCATGACATGAGGCAGGAAGGTCATTTATGAAGATGCTAAAGAGTAAGGGTCCAAAGTTAGAACCTTGGGGAATGCCCGACCAGACTGGGAGGGATGTCGAGATGGATTCTCCAATTCTGACCTGCTGGGAGCAGTCACTAAGGTAGCTTTGAAACCAGCGAGTGGCATCCTGTGAAAGTCCTAGATATGATAGTTGTTCAGTCATCAGGGAGTAGTTGACAGTATCAAATGCCTTTGTCAGGTCAATAAAGGTGGCGCTGACCAAGTGGTTGTGATCAAGTGACTGTTGGATGCAGGAGGTGAAGTCAAGGAGTGCAGTGGTGCTGTGCCCTTTTTGAAAACCGTGTTGCTAGGGACATTGGAGGTCAGATTTTTCAAGGTAGTCAATGAGTTGATCAGCAACTATCCATTCCAAGGCCTTGGAGAGTGTGAGTAAGATGGAGATAGGTCTGTAGTTTCTTGCAAGTGTCTTACCACCACTTTTGTGGATGGGGTCACCACAGCGGTCTTTCATTTACGTGGGAATTGTGAGAGCATAAGAGAGTGGTTAATAATTTTAGTAAGGGGTGGCAGGACTTCATCAATGGTGAGGGTGATGAGTTTCAAATCAAAGGGGTCTCCACTGTGCCTAACCTTCCCAAGTACTTTAAGTAGTGTTTTCTGGCTGGCCCTTCCAAGACTGCCTTAAACTAAAATGGGGGTGCTGCTGAGTTGCATGTGGGATGTCAGGATGGGTTGAAGCAGGTGTTGGATCAAAGAAAATAGGTGGGAGCACATGACTAAGGTCTGAAAAAGTGATGTTGAATGCATTGGCTATGGTTACTTTATCCAAGGTGATAGTGCCATCAATTTTGAGCATTGTGGGTGTAACTTTGGTTTTTTTCCCAGTTACCTTGGAGAGGTTGCCCCAGAACTTCCTCCCATCATTCCAGGTGTCTGCAAGGGCATTCTCATAATAGTTGGCTTTCACCTGGTGAATGGCTCTTGTGCAGGCATTCCACGCTGATTTGTAGGCCTGAGTGTCAGCTAGGGTGTTAGTCACCTTAGCGCAGTACCAGAGCTGGTCACAGGATTTCATCAGCTCGAGGAGCTTGAGGGTCAACCACCAGTTTATAGTACCTCTAATCTTATGTTTCTTGAAAGGAGCATGTGCATCATACGCTGAGTTAAAGGTAGTAATAAAGTATTCAAAGGCCGAGTCCACGTCCTGGGCAGCGTCAAGTGGAGACCAGTCAAGTGATTGCAGATGTGTTTTCAAGGACCTAAAAGACCAGGTAGTAAGATTCTGCTGACAATGAGTTTTTTTTTTGGGGGGTTGTTGAATTTGTTAGACCAGAGGGGTGCTACAAGAGAGTGGTCACTTATGGTGTCCAGGAGTACTTTTGTTTTAGAGATGTGTTCAGCTTGACTGGTAAGAACCCAGTCCAGCAGAGAGGAGGTCCCTGTCCTGTAGTTTATCCTGGTGGGTGATTGTACCATTCGTGCAAGGTTGGCAGCCACCTTGGCATCCTTATAGTTGTTTGCACAGGGGGTCAAACAATTAACATTAAAGTTCCCAAGTGTAATAACTTCTGTGCTTTGACCTAAGAAACTGATGCAGTCGAGGAGGGAGGAAAGACCCTGATTAGTCAGTTTAGGTGGAATATAGACTGAGGCAATGGTCAGTACCTTATTGTGAGCTCCAAGTAGCACCTTGGTGGCTCATATCTGAATATCATTCCCAGAGCTGGGTAGACTCAGTACATGGCCCATGATGACTCTTTTAGGTAAAAAGTGCAGCCCCCACCTTTCTTAGTAAGCCTGCCTTGTCTGAAGACTGTGTAACCAGGAATGGCAATAGCGGAGTCAGGGATCTTTGGGGTCAACCACGTCTGAAGGACAGATAGTATCTCTTAACCAACTGAGCTATGAGAGTATATCGGGGTTGTGTTGAGAGATCCAGGCAGTGAGGGTATCGAGTTTCGGAAGGAGGCTGCAGATATTTATGCTTGCCAAGGATAGAGTCACAGAGCTGTTGGACTTCTTAGATGCCAGCTGTGGTCCAGGATTGGGGTGAATATTGTTTGAGATAAGCAGCAACAGTATTATGCATTTGAGAAAGGCTTTTAGGTATTTCCCATGGTGTAACTGTGTCCTCTCTTTAGATGTTTTTTTCCTGACTTGGTGTAGAGTGGAGGTTAAAAATATTGTTGACTATAAGGAACAAAGAGTCATTCCTAGAGAGTTGGAGGAGCACCCAGAGGTTGTGTAGTCCAGAAGAGGGTTTCCTGTTAAGATTCAGGTCGATGTTACTTGTGTAGGTCCCATAAATTGACAGTGGGCATTTATTACTCTGGGGCGTGGACAAGCAGGGTTGATGCTCTCCTAAGGAGCCAGTGCAGGATAGTAGAACCAGGAAGGAGAGTAGGCCCAGTAGGAGATAAGCAGGCAGCATTATGGGTCTACCAGGCGTTGAAAAATAGGCGAGCCTCTGAAAGTTAGGGTGGCCCTTTAAGAGTAGGGGAGAAAACAGAAAGAGAGAGCCAATGGAACGGGAAAGTGTTAGCTGGGGGTGGAACTTAGGTGTATTTAATAGAGGTCGGGGCCAGGGAGGTTGGGTGGGACAAAAATAGTAGTAATAAATATACAGCTGGTCAGCGGCAAGAAGGAGCACAATTCACTTGGATACAGGGAGAAAGAGAGAACAAGTATGCAGGCTTGCGGCTGGACCAATCAGGATAGCTCTGGCCCAAGGTGCAGCCAATCATGAACTGCTAAGCAGGAGAGTGTCTAAAATTAAAACTACGGTAGTTCAGGACAATACCTTCCAGCGGGGCCCCTCCGGTGTGTCAGCAGTAAGAGCAGAGGCGGGTGGTGGCATTTCAGGAGAGCCACACCACCTTGGAGAAGTCAAAGCCCGATCAGAGGCTTAGGTGCTGTGGGAAGAGAGAAGGAGAAAGATGAAATGAATAGTAGAGAAGGAGAGGCAGGGGGGCCAAAAGAAGGCTGGGACAGTGTGAAACAGCAGGGGTTGGAGACGGCAGGAGAAACAAAAGGGCTGCTTGTTCGGGTGGGGCTGGGTTCAAGGCTAAACAAATGGAGTGTCTAACACAGGGACTGGGAGGTCAGGTGCCGTCCGTGGGTGGGTGGGGAATGCAAAGCCGAGGCGAAAATGGCAGGTAAAATTAGAGGAAAATGGGTACGTGGAGATTAGGTGCAAAACAAGTGGGGGGGGCATGGAAATTAAGGGAGGGTAGCAGCAGAAAAGGAAAGAATTACAGGGGGTTAGCTAAGGTGGTCAAAGCAGTGCAAATTCAGGACCAGTTTTTCAAAATACAGAGGCTCAGCTGGCATGCGGTCTAATGCAAAAACAGTTCCAATAAAATTGTTTAAAACAGAATACTCAATGGCGGTCACAGTAAAAATGACACATTCGACAAAAATAGCAGTAATAAATATACAGCTGGACAGCAGCAAGAAGGAGCACAATTCACTTGGATACAGGGAGAAAGGGAGAAAGAGAAAACGAACGAGCAGGCTTGCGGTAGGACCAATCAGGATAGCTCTGGGCCGAGGTACAGCCAATCAGGAACTGCCAAGCAGCAGAGTGCTAATGTGTTGGCAGCAAGAGCAGAGGTGGGTGGCGGCATTTCAGGAGAGCTGCACTGCCTCAGAGAAGTCAAAGCCTGATCAAGGGCTTAGGAGCTTCCAGCGGGGCTCCTCCGGTGTGTTGGCAGCAAGAGCAGAGGTGGGCGGTGGCGTTTAAGGAGAGCCGCACCACCTCGGAGAAGTCAAAGCCCGATCAAGGGCTTAGAAGCTGTGGGGTGAGCATGTTTGATGATTAAATTATGGTCAAGATCATGAGCTTAGATCATGAGCTCCCTTGATGATCATATAGTAACATCTGATGATTAGCAATGATCAGTCATGGCTGACCCTCAAAAAACATGGATAATGATTTAGCAATCTGCCTGGGTAGCATCCTGTATAAAAAAAATGAGATAATAAAAATTCCAACTTGCTGCTTCCTTGAAGAAAAACGGCATCTATAAAAAACACAAAAACAAAACAAAGGAAAACACAGCTTTTCACATCATTGGTTATTCACGTATAGTTATACATGGATCATTTGGAGGTCTAAATTTCATTTTTGTAAATGGGAACAATAATCATTGCTGCCAACTAACAAGTTTCCATTCCCTTTTAATGCTCCTTGTGATTCCTGCTTCTACACTCCTGGGTCCTTGTGCCTGACATTGGCATTGTATGTCTAAAGCACTTACCTGGTAAACAGTAAACAAATACATAAATGAATAAATAACTTCTCAAGCCCCCATCCCCCAAACAGTCCACACATCAGAGACCTGGGGCTGGATTTTCAAAATGGTTGGGGACTAGGTCCCACACTGCAACCACCGCTGTGGGACAAAGATCTCCACACCTGTGGAGATTTGTACTTTCAGCAGATGGAGCTACGGGGACTATTACACCTGGTCGCAACAGGTATAACTTTTCCCAACAGCTGTGCTGAAAAAACAACTGCCAGCTGCTGTAAATCGAGGAGCTGGTGGTAAACGGACTCCTGTTTTGAAAATGCAGGGCATGTGGGGAAAACTGCAGTTCTACAACTGAAGCCTCCATTGTGGTAGTTTTTCCTTGCACCTGTGCTGATTATGGACTGGATAAAATTCCAGGCTCTGGTGCACAATTCTCACAGCCCTGCCCCAAACAGGCTGATCCCCACCTCCAAACAGTCACAGATCAGGGGGTACTCAGTTCTCACAAACTCTCCAACTGTCCCACACCAGAGCCCTAGCGTTTGATTCTCCCAGACCATCCCCGATCAGCAGTCACACAAGGCCAAAGCTCGATTTTCACAGACCCCCCCCACCAACAGTCCCATACAAGAGACTTGGGGCTCAATTCTCACAGCCCCCCCCCCCGTTGTGACAGGGAGATCCTGCCACTCTTGAGGACCAACCTTTTCTTAAATCTGTTTTATAGTGCAATAGAAACAGACTTTGATGGCAGATAAGGACCACTTGGCCCACCTAGTCCCCTTTCCCTACAGGATAAACTGCAGATCCTAGTTAAATAACAGCCTATTTCTTCTTACCCCCCACAAGAATTGCCTTATGTCTGTCCCATGTATTCTTGAATTCTCCTACAGTTTTAGACCCCACAACCTCCTCAGGAAGGCTGTTCCATGCGTCCACAACCCTCTATGTGAAATAAATACTTCCTCACATTGCCCCTGAACTGCCCCCCCCATCTTTAAATTGTGTCCCCTTGTTCTTGCACATCTCTTTCTGAAAGATGCTACCCTCTTGGACTTTGTTGATTCCACTGAGGTACTTAAACGTTTCTATCATGTCCCCCCTCTCCCTCCTTTCCTCAATGGTATACATATTAAGCTCCTTTAGTCTCTTCTCATATGGCTTATTTTGCAGACCCTGCACCATTTTAGTTGACCTCCTCTGGACTGCCTCTATCCTGGCTATGTCCTTGCTGAGATGGGGTCTCCAGAACTGGATGCAGTACTCCAGATGGGGTCTCACCAACTGTCTGTACAGAGGGATAACAACTTCCTGTTTTCTGCTGGTGATGCCTCTCCCTATACATCCCAGTATACCCCAGCCCTCCCTACTGCCTTCTCACATTGCTTGCTAACCTTAAGGTCATCTGATATGATTACCCCCAGGTCCCTTTCCATTTTTGTTGTTGTTACTACCTTCCCCCATTGTGAAATCTTCCCCTGGGCTTTTGTTTCCCAGGTGCATTATTTTGCACTTCTTTGCATTGAATCCAAGCTGCCATACTTCTGACCATTCCTCCAACCTTGCCAAGTCCCTTCTCATCCTTTCCACGCCTCCTTGTATATCAGCCCTGTTACACATCTTTGTGTCATCTGCAAAGAGGCACATTTTCCTTCCAGTCCCTCTGCAATGTCATTTATAAAGACAGTAAAAAGGACTGGACCCAGTACTGAATCCTGCGGTACCCCACTAGTAACCCCTCTTTCTTCAGAAGGACTCCATTTACAATTACCTTCTGTGTCCTGTTATCCAGCCAATGTTTTACCCAGGTTACCACCCTGGGACCCACTCCCAGGCTGGTTAATTTGACAATTAATCTTTTGTGTGGGACTGTGTCAAATGCCTTGCTAAAGTCTAGGTAGGCCATGTCCACAGCCCCTCCCTGGTCTACTACTTTGGTCACCCAGTCAAAGAAATCAATTAGATTCGTCTGACATGACCTTCCCGCTGTGAACCCATGCTGCCTTGGGTCCTATGCCCCACTGGCCTCTAGGTACTCAACAATTATTTCCTTCTTCAGAAGTGATTCCATCACTTTCCCTACCAAAGAAGTCAAACTGACAGGTCTGTAGTTCCCTGCCTCTGTCTTGCTCCCACTTTTGTGAAGGGGAATCACATCCACCATCCTCCAGTCCTCAGGTACCACACCGTCCTCCCATGATTTGTTAAAAAGGGTAGTCAGTGGTTTCACTAGTTCTCCCCTTAATTCTTTTAGAATTCTGGGGTGGATCCGTCAGGCCCATTGCTTTGTCCACCTGCAGTTTTAGGGTTCTTTCAGAACCCTTTCTTCTGTGAAAGGACTGGATGACCCCCCATCAAGAGTGCTTCTGTTAATTGGATTAGGCACCTCCCTCCTCCTCTCTTTGTGAATACTGAGCAGAAATATTTGTTCAGTATCCCTGCTTTTTCACTGTCCCTCCCTGCCCACCACCGTCCATTCCATTCAGCCTCACTATCCCTCCCTTTGTCTTTTCTATGCTCCCTGATGTACCTTTAAAGGTTTTATCCCCTTCTTAACCAAGTTGGCTATCTTTTCCTCAGTTTGGGCCTTGCTATTCTGACTTCCTCCCTGCTTCCTTCTTGCTTTAACTGGTACAGCTCTCTGTCCTGCTCCTTTTGTGTTTCCTTATACTTCCTGAATGCTATCTTTTTCTCCCTGACTTTCCCCGCCACCTCTTTTGAGAACCATAGTGGCTTTTTCTTTCATTTTGATTTGTTTATTTGCTTCACACAAAGGCTTGTTGCCTCTGTGATGACAGTTTTGATGTTTCCCCATTGTTGCTCAACCCCTCCTTCTAGCCTGTTTGCTAGTGTTTTTCTAAGGCACTCTCCCATCTTGCCAAAGTCGGCCCTCCTGAAGTCCAGTACCCTCACTTTTGTATGGCTTGACTCTGTAGCTAAGTTTATGTGTGGTTTTGCTTATGTTTAGTTTATTTTGTTTGTATTTTAATGGTTTTTGTGAAAATATAAGAACTGTAAGTCAGTTTACGCTATCTACGCTGTTGGGAGACTTGGGGACTTTACCTGTTTTAAGGTGGATCGAGGTTGCTTGTTTTGTTCCTGTTACCTTTACCCACGCCTGCTATTGCTATCGCTTTGAAATCAGTTTGCTACCTGTCGAAGGGAGGAAGATTTTGTGGCCTAATTTTGGAATTCTGGAACTATTGTCGTGTCCTTGCTGAGCTGAGGAGATTGAGGAAACTGGGATTGTACCGAAGTTCAAAGGGCTTGGTATTTGAGATTTACTTAAAGCAGCATGAGAACCATGTGGAGAGGAGTATTTCATGGGATTGTTTAACCTTTTTACGTGAGGTTATGGTTGTGTTGCTGTAGAGACAATCTGAGATGTTCATTTGTAGCTGGAAGCACTTTGGATGCTGGAAGTCTTTGGATGTTGAACTTTTGTGAATCCTCTGCCAGGACACCAGGAGGTCCCTGTGTGAAAATTAAGCAGCCTGGTTCTGCTCCCACTGGGAAGAATGGAGTCTAATCTGACCGGGGAGCTGGTCAGCGGGCCCCTAATATCCTAGGCTCTGTGCAGGTATCTGCTGGTGGACTGATGCCAGTAGGAATCGTGTTTGTGGGGGCAGATTTTCCAGGTGGTGTTTTGCAGAGAGGGCCCTGGCCATTTCATCACCTGGAAACAAGATTGTTATTTGAAGGATCTATTCAGCAGGAAGGAAAAACATACATCAGGTTTAAACTTTCCCATTCAAATACCTAAACAGCTTCCAATTTGGGCAGTGAGAGTGCCTGTGATCAATCTTGGGTCCCCAGGTAGTGAGAGTACCTGGTGGGGCTCGAATCTCAGTTAACTGTTTATCTGTTGCTATGTAAAATTCTCTGGTTAAGAAATCTAATCTTGGACCCTGACTGTTGTTGGAACATGGAGCTGGACTCTTTGTGACTGTAAATTTAAATTTGTGGGAGAGGGTCAGGAGGTTTTAAGCTCGTTTTGTAGTAGTGAGAGTACTGGGGGGAATTAAGAGATATTGATAGAAGGGGTTAATTTATTGGTTTAAAACAGAGTTTTATTTTATTATACAAATTTAAAGAAATTTGGGAGGGTGGGAGGAGTAAGTGGGGAGGTGATTGTACTAATATTGTGAATTCTAAAATACCTGACTTATGTGCTGGAGAAGTGGGAGTACAGTCAGGCAGTACTCCCCCTTGAGACTAAGGGATCTCTGTCCGTTTGATTATCCATTGCTCCCATCTGATGTTTATTTTAGATGTTGTGCCTTTGGGGGATGAGGGAGCAGAAGGAACAGGAGATCCTGGAACTCTCGAGGGGGATGGGAAAGCAACGGACGGATTGAGATAGTGAGGACCAGGAGGTGCCCTGGGGCGAAATGGACACAGGAATAAGGTTTTTCTTGCCTTGTGCCCATACCCTAGGGTTCCGATTTGATCAGGCAGGAAGTGGGGTCACCCCTGGACTCCAGACCCTTTCAGGCGGTGTTAAGCAATGCCAGGTCAATGAAAAATAAAACAGCAATTATCGCTGATCTTGCGACATCTGCAGACCTGGCTTGTATCACCGAGACCTGGCTCGATGGAAATGCTGGTCCCATTTTGGAGTCTGTGGTTCTGGCCTGGTTTTCGGTGATTCACCGCCTGAGTAATGGGTTGTTGGGGTGGGGGGGGTTGCTGTCTGTTTTAGACAGGAACTGGGTATCAAGGAGGTGCCAGTTGAGGTTACCATCTCCTTAGAGTGTATAGTGGGAGCAGGTGTAGGCTACAGGATTCTTCTCATTTACCGTTCACCAAGTGATGGTAGGGATTTCCTGAAGGAGGTTGTGGACTTCATCGCTGACATGGTGTTGTAGTCCCCTAGATGGTTGATTTTGGGGGATTTCACTGCCTGGGCCGAGAATGAACTCTCGCCGTTTGGACAAAGCCTCCTCCAATTGATGGGTTCATTGGGCCTAACATGGGTTGTTAACACTGCAACCCACAAGAAAGGACACTTATTGGGCTTGGTATTTCACCTGGGGATGGAGACCTCCGATATGGAGGTGGAGCCCGTAGGATGGTCTGACCATCATGTCCTGAGATTCAGTTTTGCAGCCCCTCGAAATAGGCCTAACCCAAGGGAGTTGGTACAGCTCTGCTATTTAAAAGGCGTTACCTCAGACAGTGGCATAAACATGCATACTTATTGTATGCCATTGCATACAGAAAAAACCTCCCATTTAAAAAAACAAAATAATTGGGTGGTTTAAAAAAAAAAAAAAAAAAGGAAAACTTCCCGCCATTAAGACCCAAGGTCTGAAATCAGCTGCGGGGGGGGGGATGCATCGCCTTTCAGTGAAGCCCACCACGTGCAAGTGCTTTTTTTTGCCCTGGATCGCCTCCCACTATAGCCTGTCCGGCCAATCAGGTACTGTTATTTTCCTGCTGCACGCACCTACGCGGGGATATCACCATAGAATAAGCTGGAGAAGCCGCCATTCTGGTTGCACCATCCGTCAGTGCTGTGTAACTTCTGAGCTGACTGACCCATCACAGAGACAGAGACCGTGACTGCAACCATCCCGATCGGCCACTTCATCGACTACTCGTACTCGAGTACTGTTTCTGGCTGTAAATACTGTTGCATATGTGTGTAAAGTCAGTGTTGTGTGTCTAATTCTTTTGCTGAGGCTAGGGATCTGACTGACATGTTCTGGTGTAAGGTTTTTAAAAATATTCTTCATCTGAAGCAGCAATCATCACCTGCCACCACACACAGTCAACCCCAGCAAGTGTCAAGTGAGCCTCTCGGCTTCGGCTCCACACTCACCTTCACACACACCAATCACAACATCAGAATGTGTGTGATTTCCTCGGAGGTGTCGGCTACTAAGGAGCGGGAATTGGGGCAGATTGGCAAAGAACGCTTAGCAAGAATCAAGACTTACCACAGGGATGTACCACCAAGGTCGAATGTTGATGGGCGAGAGCAGTGCTGCACTAGCAGACTCAGAGAGTGAAGAGTCCAACACTCATTGCTGGTGGAGTGAAGGTGTGGTGATGGTCAGTTCATTTGGTCAGTCCTTCCTCCGTGCGGTGTGACTGTGAAGTCCCTGGTGTTAGGAGAGAATGGAGGGCAGTGCACTGTGCCCATTATCCCTCACAAACTGGGACCCAGAAAGGAAGACCCATTTATGTCCCGTGCAGTGTGACTGTGAAGTCCGTGGTGCTGGGAGAGGATGGAGGGCAGTGCACTGTGCCCGTCATCCCTCACAGCTGGGACCCAGAAAGGAAGACCCATTTATGTGGAGGTATGTCTTCATGGCGTAGCTCCCTGAGGCTTCA
The DNA here is from genome assembly GCA_016271365.2 of Neoceratodus forsteri. Taxonomy (NCBI): domain Eukaryota; kingdom Metazoa; phylum Chordata; order Ceratodontiformes; family Ceratodontidae; genus Neoceratodus; species Neoceratodus forsteri. The sequence goes on from JADMNL010000022.1 coordinate 90,862,844, forward strand.
CTCTGAAAGGTGGATTGGAACACGGGGAGCCAGTGATCATCTCCAAGGTATGGCCAGAAAAATTTGAGATAATCTAACAGAATCAAACCAGGTCATTTCTTAGCCACCAAAAAGTCCGTTTATTTTCAAAACAACCGAATCCCAAATATTAAGATAATTGCTTCTTTTTCAAACTGCTTGAGCCCTAATTGAAATACCACATGAAAACATATCGATCTAAAAAAAATCTGATTCTATCACTCCAGTACTCACTGTGTAACAACTAAATACAAATTACAGCATAATCAACAGCAAACGTCAGAAGCCAGAACTGAAACCAGTGAAACACACAAAATCGGAACTTGTAATATAACACAGCATTAGGCAGGTTTAAATTAAGCATTTGCATGTCAAGCAAGTCAATTTGAAACCGAGCTAGTCTTCCCATTTATAGAACAAAAACGCCTACCAAACAGCACTCCCAACAGTTCGGGACTCCAGGTCACAATCCTGACCAGTGGTGGCGGCGGATCCGTGGTGGAAGGGCGAGATGTGACCATGGACTGTGCAGAATCAAGTGAGTAAAGCGCTAGTACCAAACTCCGTGCATTGTACATTACTGTATGTAAGTAAGCAAGTGGGAGATGAAAGCAGAGAGGGGTGCTGGAGTGCTGGGAATGGAGGGAGGGCTGGCCGGCAGATCAGGACCAAATAAACTTCACTTAACATGTAACTTGGGAACGCTGTGGGGAATTCTTGTTTCGGGTAGGTAGGATAGTGTAGCAGTAGGCCAAAAAGCCTCTGATAGACTGATTACCTTGGGGTTCAGCAGCAGCAAACGTTACGGTTGTTTCCAGTTAGCAGTTGTCTGAGTGAGCAGAACATTGCTTTACTGAAGCACAATGTGCACCTGCGTGCATTCAGATTGCTAATGAATGCACTTCAGTTTGTTGGAAAATTGAGACATACTCCCTGAATTAGGACTGCACACCTAAAAGAGAGAGGGAGTGGGGTGCTCTGTTCATTTAAAAGTGTTATTGACGTAAGAACATGATTTAGGGGAAACGTAGGGGGGGTGGTGGTTAGCTTCTCATTCCACCCCCCCAGCTGCCCCATATTCTTTATAGTTTAAAATTTCCTGCCTTGTGTCAGGTAGATCTTTTTGTTGACAGGTAATTGTTTCAGTTTAAATAAAGGGTCTTATCAATTCCTTTAAACAATACAGTGATATGTGCTAGTGTGCTTATTTCAGCTAGGAGGTTTCTTTTGAAGCAATTCAGATAAGTATTCAGATGGTGTTAGATTACAACTTTTTTGAAGCCAACCATGTATGTGTTATTTCTAGAACAATACAAAAAAAAAATAACTTTCAAGTCAAAAAATCTATCCAAGTAATTTTTCTTGTGTATTTGTTTTGTACCTGTGTATTTGTTGTCTGCTGATTCAACTGGCTGTATAGAGAGTGGAACTCTCATGGTCAGTAGAAGGGGGAACTGTCCCTTGGCCCTTAAAGCACAGATAAGTCAGAGGTGTTGGATTTCTAATACAGATCTGTGTGTGTGTGTGATGTAGGAGGCTGAGTTCTTGTTCTTTTCTGTCCAATGTAATAGCTGTGTGCTTGTTCTATTTTTCACTGACCTGTCATAACAGCAGTATTAACATGCTGAACATTGTCATGTCCCATTTTGTTCTACAAGTGAATCTTTCATATTACACAGCTGTGTAATCTGAGTGTCTTATTTGCTGACATAGTTTCAAGAGTTTATTTTATTAATAGAAAATTACAGTGACATGCACCTATAGCTGTTTTAGTGTAAGTGTGGTACTTTGGGATACATACAGTAGAAAACAGTAATTTATCAGCACGTCAGAGGATGAACAGTCAGGTGGTGATGTTTGTATGTTGCCCATTTGCCACAAATATTCTTGACTTCAATAAATACTATTGTAGTTTTTTTATACTGTATACCTTTCAAGTGGCTATCACATTATAATGTTGATAAGAACTGGGATTGGACATCTGCATACATGTATTTATTTACTTAGCTTTATTGACTAGGTAAGCTCACTAGACAATTACATTGTCTATTTTTCGGTGCGGCCCAGAATTACAAGACAATACAGACCATACAACAACAACAACCTATATACGTACAGCTTTAGGATCCATGGACTTCCTCCCTTCTGCCAAATTCTTTAGAGTTTTTTTGTTAAAATATTACTGATAAGTTGCATTATGCAGTGAAATAAAACCCAGTATGAACCGGCGATCGTAAATCGAGCAAGCTGATTGGCCGAGAGAGTTTCAAAGCCGTGATGATATCGGGCTATATCATCGCGGCTTCAGAAAACCTCGGCCGCCAGCCATACTCCCAGCGCAGTGTTCTTCATCTCTTGCAGTCCGTAGCCAGTCAGAGTTTCAGTGGGTCATTATTAAAAAAATAACATCCTCACAACTGTAGCCCACAGCACCGCTCTGCAAAGATAAATAAATCTCCCTCTTCTTTCTCTGACAGCACCAGCTACTTCATTACAGAAAACTGCCCCCTCGCTGTCATGCCTCGCCTCAAACCGCCAGAATGTACAACCCGCTCCTTCAGAACACAATCGCGTTAAATATAAACTGTAATGCCTTACCATCTCGCTTTCCTCAAAAGCAATGCAGGTAAAACACACTGAATCCAGACATAAAAAATAACTTCTGTCATCTTGCGGAGCCGCAGTGCACATTGGTAGGCAGTTTATCATCCACCCACATATTTTTTTTTTCAGTTGACATCACGATTGTTCAACTCCTCAAACAAATAAAAAAGCTAAAAACTAGCTTCAGTTACTCCATAACAGACAACGTTACTAAACTTCAGGGAGGGGGTACCAATACTATGGGAATGAAGACTAACAAATTCCACATGCAACAGCACCACCTACTGCCCAAAACGTGACCTACATGAACTTTTTTTTTAAATGTGTACCTACACACCTATAAAAACAGCATTAAAATATTTTTAAATTTCTGTTTTTACATTAAATGCCTAAAATATCAATTGACCCAGTTCATAATAGCAATAAAGCACTCCAGGGTGTGGTATATCATGGGATATCGTCACTTCTCAGGTCATTGGACGCACTCAGCCTGCGGCCTCATGTCCAACCACCCAAGGCGTGATGATATCCCATGATATACCACACCCTGTCATGCCTTATTAATTATAGCATATGGTCATTTGGGAGGCCAGAATGATTTGCAATCACAGACATGCACTGTGGGAGAGTAATACTAATCTTACAGGGCTAATGGTATCAGTCTTTCAGCTTTGGCTGTGACTGAGTTTTAAAGTTTAGTAACTGATTTAAACATAGTCTTGCTGCCCACTCTCCATTTAGGACGGCCATTTTTTTTTTTTTGTTAGTTATTTAACCAGGACTAGCACACTAAGCTGAAAGCTTGTTTACAAGTGCAACGTGGGAGCACAGGGAAGGTAAGTGACTTGCTCAGGGTCACACAGTATGCAAGTGGAAGCTGTGGGGTTCAAACCCAGGTCTGGTCTGTTGGATGTCACCAGATTTGCAGCCCAGAGCCTTAAACTACTGCGCTATACTGCCTCCCAGTTGATAGCACCATTGCTATTATCCTGAAACCCTCTATCTTTCTGAAACCATGTTTGTCATCCCTGGCATACCTCATATATGGCCTACATTAGCTATGTTATGGGTCACAAGCCAGCACTTTTAAAGGTCAAGATCCCTCATAGCAAATAACATACTCCTTCAAATTGTGACATTTTGAACATATTTATTCCCCCTCCTAAATCCACATGCTTTTGACTCTTGTTGTGCTTGTGTTCTTTCTTTTCATTTTTAGTTGGTCTTAATTTAAACTTTTCTGCATTTATTTTATTTATTTATTAAATTCTGTTGACTGGGTGGGCTTTCTGAGACTAAAAGTCCCTTTTTCAGGGTTGACCCAGAATTAATTATGTACATACATTGTAGAAAAACCTAGAAGTCAAAGAGCAATAGAAATATTACAAGTATACACAGTATTCACAGGATTATATAGTTAGCTAACAGTTATACATTTACAATAGTAAACATGCAGATAAGCAGCATACAAACAAGTCAAAGGCTGTACAGCAACAATTTCAAGACTAGGAACTAATCCTAGCCAGAGGGAACAGATAAATAATGACAGGTACATTGGCTGCTCACAAGCAAAAAATGCCATAAGCCCTTTCTTGAAACCTCCAAGAGTAGAACAGTGTTGGAGGGTTGAAGGGAGTGTGTTCCACGGAGATGGGGCTGAGGATAGTGAAGAATCATTTCCTACCCCAGAAGTCCTTTAGCATCAGTAACTTTTTTGCATTTAGCTGGCTAAGTGCAATTGCCCCAGAGGTCCGCCTTTAAGAGGTATTTAATGAGCGTAGGGCCAAGCCAATCAAAAGACAGGAGGGGGTGTGAACTGAGTAAGAGCTGTTGACTGCTTCAGAATTTTTTTCTCCGCTGGACTGAGCAATATTGCCTCTGAGGTGTTACCCAACTTTCCTTGTTGACAGCCTCCTAGTGCTCATCTGGGTAAAGTTTTCCTCACAAATTATTTCCTTTACTGTGCTGAGTGAAAGTTTTACTTTTTCATTAGTACTGTACCAGTTTTTTATGTTTAGCATGACGGTGCTATTTAGACTTTATTTTTAGTGCAACTATTTAGTTTAAAGCCTAATTTTATTGTGGGTGCTTATTTTCGATGGTTTCCTTCATTTTTGGACAAATTCTTGTGGGAACTGTCGAACTAAGGACAGTTGACTCACTCAGGCCAGGGTGGGCGTGGGTTAAGTCGAGATCGACAAGTCATTGACGACAAATCCCATTCCGACGTTTGACCGTCTGGCTATCTCACTCAGTCTAGAGTGGAGAAGAAGGCTGCTAGAGCCAAGGAGGTATGTTGAGTCTTGATTCTTGATGTGGTGATTGTAATAATTAGTGCTTGTCCCCGAATAGTCTGAGTGTGGATTATCTACCCAGTCGTCTCAACTTGCTGCATAGTGGCTGCCGGTCGGGCCTCCTTGTACTGCTTGATACAGTGTTCCAGTCCCACCAATATCTGGCTAAATTGGCATGGAATGTTGTGAGTGCATTTGGTTGCATTTGGCCTGTTTGTGTGAGTACAATCTTCTGTGATACAGAGGGGTGATAGCTTATCTCTCAAAGAGCAGGTCTCCGGTGCGGCTGGTTAGTGAACTGACAGTTCTTTGTGGCCCCAGTCAGGCTTCCCCTGCCCTGACTTCCACCTTCAGGAGATGATCTTTTTGTGGCACAGGACTGAGCTGGCTGCTCTTTCAGAGATAAGCCATCACTCCCTATGCATCACAGAAGATTGTAAGCACACAAGCAGGCCAAATGCCCCTTGTGCATTGACTTGAAGTAACCAGCACTGTGCTGTGGTACTAGCTTGGTGGCTTCCAGACTAGCTGTGGTGGTCGCAGTTTGAGGTTTCAACTGCAGCACAACAAGTCTCTCAGTTGGCTGCTATAGCCTTCAGCTTCAGTTTCCTGCTAGGCTACCATGCAAGTTTCTCTTTGTCTTTATGCCAGGAGTTCTACTTCTCACTCTGTCCCTGCAGTAGCATAGCAGCAACAGCATCAGAAGGTTGGCCGGGTGGGGGTGACTGATGAGAATCCATGGGACTGCTCAGGTTATGGCATCATCTGGCATCAGTGACTCCCAGTAAAGCCTGGACAATGTCTAGAGGGCACAGGGGTGATGGCAGATGGCTGTACATCATGCATGGGAGCATGCACAGTGCAGGCTGCAGCCATTTGCAGAGCTACTGGGAGTAGGGCACCCACAGCAATTAATCTGGGCCTGGTCAGGTCAGGTGGTGCCACCAGATGGTATATAAACTCTCCTGTGTTGCAGCAGAGACAGATGAGCCTTGAATGCCCAGAACCAAGCCGATCAACCAATCCTGGGGGTAAGTGCATGTTGCTACAGTGTTGTGGGAAACATTTGTGAGCCACTAGTGGAAGGAAAGGGGGGTTGCAGTGACCCAGAGGGCTTTGACCAAGTCATTCCCAACTGTACCAACCCTGACCTCTGGGTGGAGGCACCCGCCACTGGTTCCGGGCCCCTCAACCTGTTAGTGGTTAAGCAGGCAGGTGTAGTAGCCCTTGGGATAGCGCCACCTGGGGGTTACACATAGGTTTTATCTCTGGGGCATCACTCTTGGCTGAGATGATTACATATGTGTCAACCTAAAGTGAGTGATCAAGCAGGGTATGTGGTGTGGCAGTAAGTAGGGAACATGGTCAGATTATGTGGTCCTTATCTGGCATCAATTTCTGTTTCCTGGGGTTAGACATTTTGAGTGTCATGCAAAAAACTGATAGTGAGATATATTTATAATTCCCCAAGATTGAATACCTGGGTTTGAGGAATTAATAAATGTGTTGGGTAATTTCAGAACGAAGGGAATCATAAGATTCTGTGATTTAAATTTGATCTGGGACGGCTCTGAAAATAATCAGTATAAAAATGTGTAGTAGAAAGTGAAATACCTCTATTTGTTACCAGAGGATCTGATCAAATGCCTTTTCAGCATCTAAGGAAAGAAGTCCTCCAAAAACATTTTATTTGTAGTTTCAATAATATGAAACATGTTTCTAGTATGAACAATGGCAAGTTGACCCTTCTTGGAACCTATCTGGGGGTCAATCAGTGCAGGACCTTTTCCAATCTGTTCTATAACATTTTTGCTAGGATTTTGAAATCTATATTGATAGGAGAGGTGGCTCTATAACTACTGCAGTTTTGTGGGTCTGTCCTGAATTTGTGAATTAGGGATATCATAAACCCAGAGTCATCTCAACCGGGTAGAGATCCTTTGAGTAGTGCATCAGCTATTGGGGCTATTATCTCCATTTTATAAACATAATACACTCCAAGATGTGCATATGTGCTGGCAATTGCACTTACCAGATGGTCAGAGGTACTCTACTGTGTCTTGTGCCCCATAATACACCATGGGCGTGTGGTTAGTAAAGTACAGTGTGCCCACACACCCTGTGGTGTGTGATTGCTTGCTGTACTTTTTTGTCAGTCTCTTTTTAGAGATGCACCCTGCGGCTGGCTCTGGCCTGAGGCAATCACCCTGCCCCATCAACCCACTAATCTGCCTGCTTTTGCGGTCCTTATGGCTCTCCCTCAGGGCTCCAGTTTGCAGGGACACTACATCCAGTAGCTGTGGTAGACAGCACTTTGACGTTGGGCCTGAGCATGCCAGCCTTCATGCAAACAGCAACTTGTTTCTGTTTTTTTTCTTTCTCCCTGTAAGCTCTTCTTCCCTCCCCCCACCCCGGGTGTGGGCACAGACTTCTGGAACCAGCCTCACACACTTACATTATGTGACCCTGTGGCAGGAGAAAGGTCTCTGACCCAGCGGCAAGCATTGCTGCCATGTTTGAGCCCATTGCCAACCCACCCCTGCAGAAGCCCCCTATCCCATGGTGGCTATCTCAAAGCAGTCTGCCTCCTAATGCGAGGCACCCAAGTCCACTTCAGAAGCTGAGGTGCTCAGGTGGCTGCATGGCAGCGTGACGCTGACACCCTACAGCTGGGTTTTTTGGGATGGGGCATTCAGTGTTATCACTTATCTAACACATCACACCTCTGGCTGGTTAGGTGGAAGTATTTATTCACTATCTGTTTCCCTTCTATTATTTCATAGATAACTATTGGCGTTGGAATCTTCTAAAGCTGACGGCATTGAGACACCCTCCCCTAAAACCAGGAAAGTCTGTCATCCAGCCACCCCCCACACTTGATGAACAGTAAGGTAACAGTGTTATATGTAGCTGAAGGGATGATTCCATGTTCATGAAGCACAAATTAGTTGTGGGATTGGTAAGTCAGTTTGATGGTAATGTAGAATTTGTCGGATGAAATAATACTGTTATGCATGGAATTTGATGGATGTAATATAGAGGATAATGTATGGTCTTTACTTAATAATCCTACTGTAAACACTTCAAGAGGTTGCCATGACATTGTAAACCGCGAGCAAAGCTCGAGAGGTTTTCAGATGTCATGGGAACCTCTTGAAGCGTTTACAGCATGGTTTTTTGAACTAAAAAGACCATACATTATATTTTACACTGTATGGGCTACCAAGATTGTGTAATCATGGATTGAATTACTTTACTGATTTACTTTGCAATATTTGATTGTTGTGAACATTCTGTTTTGTTATACCAGTTTGGGCAGCCCCGGCCATCAGCTTGCCTGCTTTCTTCCACCACTGATGGCCCTTCAGTGGTGGTGGAAAGCAGACAGGCTGATGCCCGGGGCTGCCCAATATGTTCAGCCTCAAGCTGCAACATGACACGACAAGATTTCAGTCTCACCATTTATTTGTGCTGTCTCTGCATGTCCGTCAAGCCCCGGCCATCAGCTTGCCTGCTTTCTTCCACCACTGATGGTCCTTCAGTGGTGGTGGAAAGTAGAAAGGATGATGCCCGGGGCTGCCCAATTGTGTTCAGCCTCAAGCTGCAACATGACACTAAAAGGTTTCAGTCTCACCATTTAGTTGCCTTTTTCTTACCGTGTGCATCAGTAATGATGGCGACACAATGCATCTTGGTCCATAAGGGAGGTACTCGGGTACTGGTAGTCTTTGGTTCTGGTCTGCTGCAGTAGTGATGTTGCTACTGCAGCCGAACAAGCTGGAATGCTGCTATATAGTTTTCTTCTTTCCAGTTAAGGTAGCAGTTTTTTTCTTTTCTAAACAGGGATTTTCAGAAATGTCTGTACCACACTGTCTGTGGCACTTTAAAAAAGAAAGTTAAAATGTCTATTCTCAGTTGTCTTCATTCACTGGTTTTGTATAATTTTCTGTGGGATGACTGCCCATGGGTCTATGACTGCTCATATACAGTCTTTTATAGTGCACGGCCCATGCAGCACTATAAAAGACTGTATATGAGCAGTCAGACAAACAATGATATCTTGTATCTTGAGGTTCCCTTGGTAACAGCTCCTCTAAAGCTCCGGTCTCAGTCATGTTACCAATGAAACCTTGATACAAGAATATCCTTGTGTATGACTACTCACACAGTCCTGTAATGCATATGGCACCTAAAAAGATTATAAATAAAATACTGCTCCCCCCCCCAAAAGTGAGTAGATCATAACATGTAACAATACACATTTTTCCAGCAGCATGGCTTTGGCAACTTAATTTGATTTCAAAAGGAATGGGGGTCTTTTGGTATTCACCTCCGGGCCCTGTGAAGTCAAGTCACCCAGCTGTGAAGTCGCCCAGCTACCATCGTTGAGGTAGACCACCCTTCAGCTGGGTCCCTACTCCCTAATCTCAACTGCATCTGCCTTAAATGTCATTCCTTTATAAAGGCAGCAGCGGCCAAAATAGGCTTAACATGTCCAGTTATCTATGCAGATAAATTGTGTGGAGGTAGGCAAATGAGAGCCATAAATTTCCTTCACAAAACTATCAAACGTTAGCTTAGCTGCTCACCAATGCTCATTAGCAAGCAAAGAAATCATGAGCCTTCAATTTTACTCCTAAGTACAGGTTATTAGTTTTTGTAATGTAATGATATGGTTTAAGATATTAGTATAACAATTGTACTCTATAGAATGTTGCCGGTGATCTTATATAGACTAATGCAGTATGAATTCAAATCAGAACAGAGCAATACTACTTAGAGCAGTGTCACAGAGGCAGTGAAACTAAGTGAATAGAGATGGAGTGTGAAAAACAAGTGCAGGAAGCTGCCAGTAGACAGACAGGTAATACATCATGTAAGGTAATATGGACGATTGAAAGGGTTGCAGAGAAAGTATTAAAATTTGACTGTGTAACTTGGTGTTACCACTTTATTAGTCGTGGCCCATTATGCAATGTAACATACCATGGGTAAAGTAGTAGTAGTAGTAAGAAATAAAATTTAAATCCATTTTTAAATAAAATGGATCTTGTACTGCATAGTGCAAGTGCACATATTGAGCACAGCATTACAGCTCCTCTTCATTTTGTATTAGAATAATTATATTGTCCCATCCTATGCCAGCTTCAGTTAAGTTACAACTTGCAGTTCCATGTGATCAGCACTATGTAGTATCCCATATCCAGTAATGTAGGTATTGCCATCCTATTTTATGATATACAATAACGAAGCAAAAAGATTGCATATTTAGTGGACAGTTTTAAGTTGCACAGTCTAAAAGATATTTAAACGTGTATTATATCTAGGTAGAGGGAAGCTTATAGGAGCAACTTTAGAGAAGTTTGGCTTCAAGATAAAAGAGAAGGCAAGCAAAACGAGCACATATGCTACTTCCACTAGTGAGATTCAACAGGAAAATGTTCATTCTCAAGTTCATGCACTTCCAGTATTGCATACCATGTCCACTCGTAATGCTCCAACAGCCACAGATAGCTTAGTACTTTCTTCTAACTCTGATGATGCAATGGTTACAGAACCAGAACCACTTCAGCTTATAATTATAACACCACCTTCACCCATTTCTCCAATGCCAGATGTCTTGTGTGAATCTGTTCCTGCTATTGATGCAGAAGGCTGTGACATTGGTTGGCTTGATCGAGGCTTGCTTAGTGACAGTGACAAACTTGATGTGTTAACACGGCACTGGATGCCACCCAAAAATGACATTTTGCCTCTCCGCCCTGGCATTGGTGAAAAGACTAGAAACCGAAGAATGACTTTCAGTCTTCTGAAGGAATCCTTCATTCATTACTCCAGATATCAGGATGGTCTGTACTGTGCACCATGTTTCCTTTTTTGTGATACTAAACACAGTACACTTGTTCAAAAGTCATTAACAGACTGGTCTAATGCAGCAAAAGTAAAGATCGACATAAAAAAAAACAAAGAACATCAGGACTTTCTATGTCAGACTGATAGCTTCATTACAGTAGCACAACGTGGAAAACCTAACATATGCCAACAACTGTCCAGAACTTACCATGAAACGCTAACTCGAAATGGACACATATTGTCTCAGATACTAAAAACAATAATACTATGCAGTCATCCGAACATTCCTCTACGTGGTCATGTCCCAGAAAAAAGTGATTTCATGGCAATCTTGCATCATGTTGCTGAAAGTGGAAATGATCCTATTTTACTCTGGCACCTACTTGACCCACAGCATAAAAATGCCACATACCTATCGCCAGCAATTCAGAACAGTTAATGCATCTTATCGGACTGCAAATTCAAAAAAAAATTGCAGCTGCACAGAAGAGTCGGCCCTGGGCATTCATGGCAGATGAGACAACTGACTGCAGTAAGAAAGAGCAAGCACACTCTGTATTCGCTCATTGAACGAACTGACAATGGAATTACTATCCATGAGGACTTCATTGAATTCATAGAAGTGCATTCCACTACTGGTAAGGACCTTGCCAAAATATTTTTAGCAAGGATTACTGCATGGCCTCTAGATATTAATAAACTACAAGCTCAAGGGTATGATTCTGGGAGCAATATGTCTGGGCAGTATCGTGGAACTCAACGAATGATTCGAGAAGTGGCTCCTTCAGCAGTTTACTGCATATGCAAGGGTCAAGGATTAAATCTCATAATTGTTCATGCTTGTACAATCCCTCTGGTTAAAAATATGTTGAGCACAACAAACAAAGCTATTGTAACAACTAGCAGTAGTGCAAAATGACACAATATTTATCTTGAAGAATTCAGAGAATTCGGTGATCTACTAGACACGAAAGATGAACAGAATCAAGATGATGGTATAGCGATTCCAAGAGCAGGTGACACTAGATGGATCAGTCATGCAAATTAATTGAGGAAATTCAGGGATAGATTCATAACAGTTATATCAACATTAGAGAAGATCTCTGAATTTGACGGGGATGCAGACAGAATTCTGTATTCATTAACGAAATTTGAGTACATTATTACCCTTGTAGTTGTAGGTGATATTCTTCAGTATTTGGTTCCACTTCATCTGTTTGTTCAGAAACCTTCCTGTGATCTACTTCAAATGGCAGAAGAGGCAGAAACCCTCATTTGTATACTCCCAGATTGCAGAACAGACAATTATTATGAAAAATTGTTCACAGAACCGAGTAACCTTGGTGCTAAAGTCTTCATAGAACCTTCCTTGCCCCATGTGTGTGGATGACAGATCCATCGCAGCAATGCACCATCAAGCAGTTCTCTAGAACATTACAGACGTAATCTGTTTTACCCATTTATCAATCACGTATTATAAGAACTCAAGGAATGACTTCCTGATGGCAAAGAAAGATACAATGCACAGATGCTAATACCAAGCAAACTTCAGCACAATGAAATGAACATTCATGACATTTTAAAGGGATTCGAACAAGACGTCTCATCGACAACTGATGAGATAAATAACGAATTTACTAGATGGAAGGCTAAATAGTCCGATCCAAAACATTCCAATAACTTACCATCGACACTAATTGACACCCTAGATCATATTGACCCAGAATTGTACCCAAACATCAGTCAAGTACTGACTACCCTGGCAGTTATGCCTGTGAGTGTTGCTACACCAGAACGAAGTTTTAGTTGTCTCAAATGGGTTAAAAACTACTTGCGCTCAACTATGAAACAGAACAGGCTCACAAGTGATGCACTCATGAACTTGCACCCTAACATTTCTATTGATGTTGATGAAGTAACCAGAGACTTTCATCTTCGTGGGGGAAGGCGAATGTCTGTCTTGCTTGATCCATCATGTAGTGGCAGTAGCAGTAGCAGCACCTCAGAATGTAGCCTGGGTGGAATTGCATTATGCTGAACCATTATTTTTCACAATTTGCTATGTTTTTCAGACAAATTTACCAAAAGGTAGTTAATAGAGCAGCATGATTACATTGATGCTAGTTATACAAAAATCTTTACTTTGGACCTGTAATAGCAGCAAATATCATGCCCCATCATTGCGTTTGCAGTGACTTAACACCACTATAGTGTGTAGAACTAAGTCCCTGCATTGAAGTCTGACTGTGTACTTCCAGTGCAATCCATTCATGATGACTTGATGTGCATCATTTTTCTTCAATACATGATGCCCAATATTCTGGGTAAATAGCATCATAAACATTTGGCATATAATCAGGTTAACCAATTGAACCGACTGGCTGAAACTGTGTAATCCATTGATTCTTGCCTACTATCTCCTTGATCACAACTAAAAAAAAAAACTGCATTACTTGAAACTAGGCACAGTTTGAGGACCTCAAAAATGTGAAGTTGTATTAAATTTCACAACTACTTCTAAACCTTGCAGTTTCATTTTTTGACTACATGTTTGTAATGGTGATTACATTCAGTGACCAACCTACTGTACCTACAGTGCCTTCAGAAAGTATTCTCCCCCTTGGATTTTGTCACATTTTGTTGTGTTACTACCAGAATTTTTAATGCATTGAAATGATTTTTCCCCCTTGATTCACACCGCATACTCAACAAACATTTGATCATTTCAGTATGGGAATCAATAGTTACCAGAAATATTATATTGCTTGTGATCATTTGTGGTAACGTGTTGTGAATGCAATTCATTGTGGTCACTAGTAACCATCACTAAAATGTAACGTCATTTCATTCTGAGCAGTCATCCTTACAAAAAATTTTTAACAATTTGATAGTACTGCTACTACAAGTAACTTCAAAACTAAAGTTCTATCAGAACCAGTGTCCTGTGTGTTTTTTATTTATTTATTTATTTTTTGGGGGGACAGCTACATCATTCAAATCAGTCAGATACTTAAACATGTCATTTAATTCTGGGCAGTAATCCATACTACTAGGTCTAATAACTATGTGGTCAGGTCATTTCATTCTGGGGCAGTCATTATTAAAAATATAACATGCATGACTAGTGAATGTATTATGTGCAGGCAGTAATCCTTACTAAAAATATATGCTGGGTCCTTGTCAGACTCCTAAACAGACATAAACTGGAAATACTGTTGACAAAACTGGATATACTGTTGACAAAAAGTCTTTTTCATCCTGTCGCATACATTCCTCCAGTGCATCATCTCCTGATATCTACATTTTCCTATTTCACCACTGTGTAGTGGATATTAGTCCAGTGACACACTAAGGCATCCATTGACCTCATCAGAGAGTAACATTGGTTATTCAGGATTTTGGAGCAGTTGAAACTTTTTATGTGAATAATCCCAGTAATTACCAATTTTCTGACACAGCTGGATGGACTTGTTTCGCTACCACCATGCTGAGGGTTATCACTGTCTGGTCGTCAGCATCAATGGCTGCAGAATACAACCTCCTGGCAAAAGGGGACTCCGACTGATCCCACAGCTTCATCACTTCTTCTCATTACTTGATCACATTGACTTACTGTCATTAATCCTCACACCTCATGCATGAGGTGAACAGACATGGAACTGGACAGACGTACATTTCAGTCTTGGCACTTTGAAAATACATTGCCACAAATTTGTGACATGTCATAAAGTAATAATGGCTACTGCCCTTCTATCAGATCATTTTTTCCATGACCCTCAAGCTGGTGGTAACAAATAATAAAGGGGTAAGAAAACATTACATTTGTTTCACCATTTACTCCATAGCAAATTCTTAATAGTAGATATACTGTAGTAATGCATGCATATACTGTTAGGGACTGGAATACTACATAGCGATTTCCCATAGTATGATTCATTCCCAATGCTGAAACTGTACAATGGAGAATAAACATCACCATTTACACATAAATGCTATGTGGTCTGATTTTCTGTATACAGCACACTATATGTGAAATTTGCAGTACAGTACTGCAAATTCCACAGATAGTGTGCTGTGTATAGAAAATCAGAGAATATAGCATATATGTAACTGGTGTATATTCTCCATTGTACAGTTTATGCATATGTATAGTGACTAAAAAGTACAGAAAATTATAAAAACTTTAAACATTGTGGAAAAACACAAGCACAACACAGTGCTTTCTGATTCTGAACATAAATGAAGACAAGAGTGTAATGGATACAGAACAATAGCAAAGTTCAGTTTATAGCACATACAGTACACTGAAGCCCACCAAGAAGAGCAGTGTGGTAAGGTTTACTGCATGACACAAGGGAATCGAGAGTAACTCGCATTGACACTGCATTGTATTCTGCAGCGCTGCACGGAATCCTGCTGGGCTTCACTGTAAATATGCCTGCACTGCTGTATACTCCCACAACTGGCCCCCAAAATGCACCAGAAAGCATCAAAAATACCAACATTTTCTTGGGGCCTAGGTGTCGCGCGCCCCCCCTGCTGATCAGGTGGACTGTAACTTGTGCGTACACTTTTTAAAAGGCTGGTTACTCCACTGACCTCAGAAGGCCAAATGGCAGTGCTGGATCTCTCAGGATTTCCAGGGGATAGCACTGATCTGGAGCCTCTTGTGTCAGCCTATAATAGGGCTGTTACTGAGGCACTGGATATCATTGCTCCTTCTCGTGTTCACCCTTTTACCTCTCATCTGGGTGCCCCATGGTTTAATGGGGAAATCTGTGCATTAAAGAGGCGGGGGCCAAGGTTGGAAAGACAATGGCGGAAAACTCACCTGGAGGTGGACAGACTTAGATTGATGGACCATTATAATATCTATCAATCAGCCATTTCTCATAAGAAGGCAAAGTTCCTGTCCAGGGAAATTGCCACAGTGAAGAACAGACCAGCTTAGCTCTTCTGGACTGTGGACAGACTGTACAATCCAGCCTGTTTTCACTCTGGTTGAGCACTGTCACAAAAACAGTGTGAGGAGTTTGCGCAGTTCTTCACTGATAAGGTGTCCACCATCAGGAATGAGATCAGCCAGTGCCTTCCCATTGGTACTTGCATTAATCAATTGGGTGGTACTAATGCCCAGCCAAACTGGTCCACCTTTAGCCAACCAGTAGTCATGGATATAGTGAGGATCATCCAGACTCTGCGGCCAACCTACTGTAGTTTGCACCCGGGCCCTACACACCTACTAGTGGGGTGTGTAGAAGTTATTGTCCAGGTCCTTGCTGGGATAGCAGAAGTTTCATTGGGGAGGGATCTTTCCAGATCCCTTAAAGGAGGCAGTAGTTCACCCACTTTTAAAAAAATATTCCCTTGCCCCCGACTGCCTAGCTAACTACAGACCAATCTCGAACTTGCCCTTTGTTGGGAAAGTTATCGAGAAGGTGGTAGCACTGCAGCTGGAGGATCATTTGACCAACCACAATATCTACGGCCCTCTCCAGTCTGACTTCAGGAAAAGGCATAGCACTGAAATGGCCCTGGTGAGGGTACTTAATGATCTTCTGATGGCGAGGGATCAGAGAGCCCATTCAATCTTGGGTCTTCTTGATCTCTCAGCAGCATCTGACACTGTGGACCAAGGGGTACTGCTCGAGCAAGTGTGTTTTTTTCTGTGGACTGAGAGGGGCGGTCCACAGTTGGTTTAAGTCCTTCCTCGAGGGTAGGTCCCAGAGAGTGGTGCCAGGAATTTATTCCTCGGCCCCTCATTGACTACCCTGCAGGGTTCCACAGGGCTCTGTGCTTTCCCCCATGTTATTCACAGCATACTTGCTTCCATTAGGGGACATTATAAGGTGGTACAGACTGAGTTTTTATTGCCAGGGCAATGATTCTCAACTGTAAATGTCCTTTGTACCCGATCAGGAATTAGATTCCGTTATGGTGTTTAATAACTGCCTACTGGAGATTCAGAACTGGATGAGTGCTAGTTGGCTTCGGTTGAACTCGTAAAAGTACTGGTTGTGGACCCTGGCTACAGGACGATAGGGGCATGGGTGGGAAAACCATCAGTATTAAATCTTGGTGGGATCCCACTTATTGCTTCTGGCTAGGTGCAACTCCTGGGCATTGTTTTTGATGAAGGCCTGACCCTGAGAGTGCAGGTTTCGGCTGTAGTCAAATCTTCCTATTACCATCTTAGGAACATAGCCTGGGTGAAGCACCTGGTCCCGCCCGATGATCTTCCGACCTTGGTCCATGCCTTTGTCACCTGCCATCTTGATTATTGCAACGCTCTTTACCAAGGGCTACCAGGGGTAGATATCCACTGCTTGCAACTAGTGCAGAACGCGATGGCCAGGTTGCTGACTGGAGCTTCTAGATCCAGTCATATTACACCCGTGCTGCGTGAACTGCACTGATTGCCAGTACGGTGGCAGATTGCATTCATTGTCGAGTTGCTGACCTATAAGGCCCTTCATGAGCAGGGTCCCCACTACCTGAAAGAGCTCCTGTGCCCTTACTGTCCCTCCCGCTCGCTCTGATCATCTGGTGATGGATTGCTAGAGACTCCCAGGGAATCCCTTAAAACATCGGGAGGAAGATCTTTTGCCTTTATAGCTCCTACCCTGTGGAATTCTCTACCTCATCAGATACGAGAAAGCCAGACTGTAGAAGGTTTTAAAAATCTGTTAAAGACATATTTATTTAACCAGGCTTTCTCGGGAATGTATTGAGTTCTGAATATATATGGATGTGTTTTAATATGTTTTATACTATACGGTGACTTTTTAATGTTGTAGTGTAAAGGCGTCCTGAGCATTTTTTTTCCCCCAATTGTTTAATCAGGAGTAGCACACTAAGCTGAAAGCTTGTTTACAGGTGTGACCTGGGAACACAGGGAAGTTAAGTGACTTGCTCAGGGTCACACAGTATGCAAGTGGGGGCTGTGGGATTCAAACCCAGGTCTCCAGATTTGCAGCTCAGAGCCTTAGACCACTGCGCTATACTGCCTCCTTTTGGAAGGGCGCCTCATACAAATTTGATTGATTGATTGAACAGTTCTTCTATTTCATAGCCTAATCTATCTTTTGCAATTTCTAGTCCATAACGTTGGCCACCTATGAGCACCCCCTCCTTTTTCTTGAATATGCTATAGTGTCCTCTTTAATTTTCTTTTTCCCTCAGGTCCTGATACAGGTAAGCTATTGTGGTGACCTCTGAGTTGATGTAAAACAACAGGCTGTGTTACTCATTGTTGGATTTAGTATGCAATGGCACCATGTCATAAAATACCTTGATGTGTAAGCCCAATGCTTATGAAACCTGTAAATGTTGAAAATACCACAGCACTAGGTGTTTTTGATAAAGATAAAAAGTTACTAGGTGACTGTATTTTAGAATTAAGTTACTAGGGTAGAGATATCAGAAAACTCCTGTTGTGTTGTTAAAATGCATGTAAATTGCAGATTGTTAGAGAGGCCCTTTGGCACCATGCATTCCGTCTTTAAACTGAAGCAGCCTAAAATGTTGTTGTGATTTGCATATGCATCCCATGATGCTTTGCATCATGGGGGTATGTGTGATGTGTTTCTCTGAAACTTGGCTTTATTGTTGATGCCCTTTGGGGTAACCCTTGCTTCAGTGCTTCTGCACTGAGGTCTTTAGGTTTTTTTTTGGGAGGGGCTCCCCATCACCCAAACACACAAGACCTACATAGGGGATAGCTCATTTCCACAGGAAAGATAATTAGTAGATCAGTATGTAACCCCTCTACAAATGGGGGTTCCTAAAAACCTTCCTTGGGTGTGTCTAAATGCCATCTGCCAGGCTGGTGTCCTGTGTTTTAGCTGTTTAAAAAGAAATTGCATGAGAGTGCCTAATCGTCTCTTACCGGTCTCTTTAAGAGCTGCCTATTTTGCAGTGTATAATTATTGGGGGTAGCGGCCAAATGTGTCTAGGCTCAAGTCCCACCTGGGCTTCAGTGTTACCGCTCTGTTCTGCCATCGCTAATTGCGCAGAGGGAGCTTTATTGGAATCTGTAACTGTTTACTGTTTATCTGCTTTAATGGCAATAGTACTGTAGTTTGTTTAACCTGCCTTCTTTGCAGCATGAACTTTATGTGTTGCACCACCACCTTGGTGCTGGACTGCTTATCTGGACCAATCAGTACCTTTGGGGGCCCTGAAATGGAGTCTGCCCCATGGGTCTTGTGGGAGAGAATTTCTGTAGGAATTGTAGTTTTGAGACTTTGGTGCCTAGATGCACCTGGAGGGGGAGCCCTTGCTTTGACAGACTGATTGATCAGCCAACCAGAACCTTTTGGACCAAAGGGAAATTCCCAGTCTGCCTGCAGTAGTGGGGCAGAAGTGAGTTGGAGCTGGAAGAGAGAGCAGCTCCAGCTTGAGGAGTTGCTACTCTGTGGGAAAGCATGGGGACTTGGCAGGAAGGTTGAGTCTGGCCTGCCTGCCTTCATCTCCCACATGGAGAGATAAGAGAAGCCTCATCTCGGACTATGTCTCTGAGCCATTTCGTTGTGCCCCGATTAATGGGCACAGTGAGCAGAAAGTTAGTCTGGAGGTAGAGTTTGGAGAGTGAACAGCTCGAGAGATTTGAGTAGCTGCTTCTGCATAGTTCTTGAGGGAGATTGGTGGAAAGGCTGAGTTTGGCCTGTCTGCCTGCTGTCCCTCGAGAGGGAATCCTTTGAAAGGCTTAGCAATCGGACTGTGACAAAGCCACTGAAGATTGACCAGATTTAAACCTGAAGAAGACTGAAGATTTGCTGTACGCGATAGGCCTGTCAGGACATCCAGTTGCCACAGAATTCCCGGTTTTGCTCAGAGACACTGATATTGCTGCCAGACTGCTATCAACATTGTGGTATGATGATTGCTTTACTATAAATGTGCTGTTTGCTATTAGTGGGTCGCAGTTTGGTTCCCCACTGTTTAATTGTGCCATGCTTGCTGGAAGCTGCATCCAGCCTACCTGGACTAATATCTGAACTGTCTTACCTGTCCTGGGCCCTGCCACACTGACCTAGTCAGCTACTTCAGGCACAGACACCATCATCGATGAGACTTGCCCTGGGATCAGCTCCCCACTCAACTATCTTGAATAGGAATGACACCTTGGTGATTCATGTGGGTCCTACTTCTCCTGGCAACCCAGTCATCAACCTGCAGTCTCCATTTCATCTAGCCTGTGCCTCATATTGGATAGCATGAGTAACAATCGGTGTAGCTCCCTACAACAACAGCTAAATCTCAAGTGTTGTCATCTGATTCCATTGTTGTTTTTCCTTTCATGAACTGAGCCTTTAGGCTCTGAATTACAAACTGTGTGTGGTTGTGCATGCCTTTTCTTTTCATCACAGGGCCCCAACCAGCTGCGAGGCTGGCCTACACTGGGCAATGTCCAGGCTAGCCCACCTTACTTCCAACTGGGTACCTAGAGCGTCTGACTGTGTAGGGACTAAAAGTGCATGCATAATTGCCTGACTAGATCAGTTTTCAAATCAACCTGATTACGCCTCTCCCTTGTTCAATTCCCCTGAGTAAATCAGAACTAACTCATTTTGCATTTAATCTGACTGTGGTTCCAGTTTGTACCAAAAGCACTGTACTGTTGTTATTTGCTGTGCCTAACCCTGTTTTAAAGGGGGTTTCTAGGGTCGAACTGGTGGAACCAGCCCTGGTGGTAAGTGCAAACAGTGTGGGGATTTGTATGCTAAATAGGGGCTACTGTGAAAGTGTTTGTTGCATATTGTCTAGGTCACTAGAGGGGAAAGAGGGGGGGTTACAGTGTCCCGGAGAGCTACACCCAGGTTAGCCTTGCTACTAACAACCCTGTCCTCCAGGTGAAGGCACCCATTTCTGTACCCAGACCCCTCAACCTGCAACTAGCCAAGCAGGCAGGGGTAGTAGCCCTTGGGATAGCGTCACCTAGGGGTTACAAGTAGGTGTAGACTAAGTGCAGAGGAAGGACATGCATTATCTGTTGCTGTAAACTGATGTATTGAAGAAGGGATATGCAACTGCTTAAAGAGATTCACCAAGATACCATGATTAGCCCCGGCACCATATCTATTGGGGCCTTACTGCCAGAGGCTCCAGATAATGTTAAGCTTTCCATTAACCATGCCTTAATTTAAAAGCTACAATACTCGTAAATTTCTGTTCACTGGGTCCCAAGGACTTCCTGTTTTTTTGCAGCCTCCCCCGCTCTGCCCCATGCTCACTAGCATGATGGTGACACACCAGTGAGAGCGCGGGGGCATGCTCCATTATAAGCAATGGGCGGCAGCTTTTTCATCTGTTTTGAAGAATATAATGGCCACTTGTCAATGACATGTGGCCACCGATCGACTAGCAAGGGCCTTGTTGATTGATCGGTGCCCACATTTCATTGCCAAGTGGCCATTATATTTAAATTAGATGGAAAAGCTGCCACCCATTGCTTATAATGGAACACAACCCCGCGCTCACTGGCATCTCATCATCATGTTAGTGAGAGTGGGGGCGGAGCGTGGGCGGCTGCAAAAAAACAGGACGTCCTTGGGACCTGGTGAATAGAAATTTATGAGTGTTGCAGCTTTTAAATTAATGCAGGCTTAATGGAAATCTTAACATTATCTGCATCCTCTGGCAGTAAGGCACCAATAGATAGGGTGCAGGGGCTAATCATGGTGGATCTCTTTAAGGTTATCCTCTGTGTTTTAAATATCTCATAGTGATTGTGTGTTGAACCTGAAGTTCTGTGTCTGATCCATCGGTTATCCCACACACGTGACCCCCTGCCCCCACATCTAGGGGCATACAACTATCACAGGTGGTCCAGGGGCCACAAAAGAGGGACACATCAGGTGTTAAGAATCATCCGAGACAGTGCAGTCCCAAACAAGGCAGGAAAGCTGCGGCCTTCCTTACGGGCATCTTCATTCACCTGTGCACTCTCGATCACACAAACCATAATCTGAATTCTTCCCGAATGCTGACACTGGACCAATCAATCAATCAATCAATCAAGTCTTTATTTAACCAGGCGTTCATCGTTGAGCAGAAGCTCATTTGCAAGATGGACCTGGGTGGAGCATGAACAATTGTATATACAGGTCAACACAGGTATTTACAAGGCAATACAGATAATACTCTTTACAGAGAGGAAGAAAAAGAAGATCATATGTACATAGAATTATACAGATATTATACAGATTACATGGTATTTACATACATAGAAGTGTCTATAGGAAGATAAAGCAGGTTATCTAAGGTTGCAGGAGGAAGTAACGAAGAAAAATAAATAAAAATATACACCAGGTAGAGGTGAAGGTAGGGGGGGAAGTGAGGAGGGAAGTAGGGGAGAAAGGCTAGGAGGGCACGGTGCACAGAAAGGAGTTGGTAAAGCTGGATGTGAGAAGGTGGATGGAGAAAAGGGAGTATGTGAGCCCGGATTGAATGCTTATAGCAGGGGCATGGTAGGATGTCACAACCCAGGGTAGTGAGCTCCTATCCGAGGTTGGGAAAGGAAGAATAAGGGGATGGATGGGCCTAGTGTTGATAAGACAGGGGGATAAGAGAGAGAACAATTAGGCTGGTGAGGAGCAAGCTGGGGGGGTCAGTACTTAATCTCCATGCTGCAAAGTCCTGACTCCTCAAACCCGGAGCCCTGTAGTCCTGTCTAAGGCAGGGTGAAAATTCATCGAGAATCAAAACTTATAGTAAAATTAACCTGGCTACAAGGAAGTGAGCAAATCTCCATTTCATTAGTTCTCCTTTCTAGTTTAAATGAAGTGCATAACTACAGATCTCTTCCCAACCAGCTTCTTTATTTAGATCACTGCAGGCTGATGACTGTATCACCAATGATTCCAGCAATGCAGGGGTCACATACTTTATCTAAATAAATAAAACAGCTCCATGGGGCTATGTAAACCTTTGTACAAACACATTGGCTGGACAAAGCTACTCGATGTTTATTTTGTAAGTTTATGTTTGTACTGTAGAATCTGTACTTCCTCATGATTGTATATAACATCTGTGTAATGCTGCTCGATGTATGTATGTGTTATAAAGCATGTTGATTCACCCGATGTTCCCCGACCCCGCACAGAGATGAGCAACTTGTTGTTCAGTGTGCCCTTCCTGGTGAAACATTTCAATAAATAAATAAATACGTTTTGAGCAGCAACTAATGGATGTACAGGCAGTGCAAGCAAGAATTCTATCTACTTAGATGCTTTTACCCAAGGCACCTCTCGACTCACCAACCCACAGGTTCCTGGCTCTCTTTGTCTGGTAAGTCGAACCTTTTCTCTTTACTATCGGGTTACCCATTCTCACTCTGGCACTGTTGATGCCCTCTCTACTGGCACTGGAGAGCGTGCTGCTTCCCCCCACCTGGCCCCTGGGCCTCGGCCCAAACCCCAAGGGGTACCAGGATTTTGTCCTTCGACCCAGGCCCCGTAACCCACTCCATCTCGGGTGCTTGCTGCCACTACCAAACTCACTGTACCCATTCCCTCTTTTTGGCTCAGCCTTTCCTCTATGTGGATCCATTGGTGCATAGGCCCCAAAACCCAGCCCTGCTCAGTACTTAAGCTGCCTGCTACTGGCTTCCCTACACGAGAGCGCTCCTGGGCACTGCCACCACCCAGGCCCCTCCGAACAACCTGCCTTCACAGATAATGACGTGCTCCTGGCTCTGCTTCCTTATGACTATTTCTTTAGGGAGATACCTGCACAGGCCCACATCCCCTCTGCTACATACTGGGCTCGCATTAAGCTCCATCTGGAGGCCGCGCTCCAAGGTCTGTCCAAATGACGTGTCGACCAGCCCTTATATGCTGATGCCACAGGACCTGCCCTTTCAAGCAGGCCCCATAAATGGGTGAAAGGCCCCCTGGCTCCATCTCCCCTTCCAGGCCACCCTGCCACACCGGGTACAAGGGAGCACCACAGCCACTGGCCTCCCCCCTGTGGGGACCATGCCACTGTCCCCTCAACCCCGGCAACCTGGGAATATACTCATGGAATCTCTACAGGCTTCTGCCTATCTGGGCCCCTATGGCCGCCTACTCCCTGACCCCCAATGATGCAGGACCTGCTAACCATCCCCCCACCAGGGAACTCCCTTACCCAGTTCCTTGACACCACAATGCTGCAAAAGTCATCCTGTCTGCACCTGGGGGGGGGTCCCCTTTACTGGTCCTCTTGGACCGACGAGCTCCCTTTCCTCACTGCCTACATCCGATCCCCCAGCCACCCCCCTCCAGCCCCAAGCCTAATGCCTGGGCTGGAAAGAACCCCCAAACTCCCTGTCTGCTCCCTTATGTACTCCCTAAACCTGCTGTCTGCTGCCACCTTGAGTTATCCAGCAGCTAAAGTCCCCTCTAAAAAGTTCCCTAGCTTGGGGGGAGGGGGGAGGAAAGGGAAAAGGATGCCTAAAAATGGGAGCATAAACCCCTCTTTTAAGGGGGGCTTACACTCTTCCCATACCCAGAGAATCATTCCCTCCTGGGAATGATGGCAAGGGTCCAGTGATGGTCTACTCCCACCAAATTGAGTATGCACAGTTCCCAGCCTTCTGGCAAAGAACTACCATACCTGGTGACAGGCACCACCCAACCTGCCTCTCAAACCAAACGCATTTCTAAAACCTAAAACCTACCAAACCTGGACATAATCTAAATGAGTAGAAAACCTCCATTATTTCTTCAACAGGCAATCGTAATCATTGCTTATAATGACTGAACTTCAGTATTAAACATTTGCAAACAGTAGTGAGGTAGTTTTCTAAACAGCTGGCTATATCCCAAATACCTCTCACCAAGTTAAAACAAGTTACACTGTGTACAGTCCCCAAACCATTCACTCACACATACACACCTCAGTCTCCTTCTCCTTCCATACCAACACTTTTACCAAAAAGATAAAACGTTATTGATAGAAACATAATTATATCTTTTTTTCCCTAAATATCAAACTTTTCCCCCTTGTGGGCAATAACTGTATACAGTCACTATAAGGCTGCTCCGCAGAGCCATTATCCTAGCACAGTTCATGAGTCCAAAATTTTAGGAGGGCTAGGTTGCAGGCCCCCCACCTGGAGGGAAATAATACTCTGGATCTGGCTTGGTGGTCACATCCCTAAAGGAATCCCAGTCCAGAATGTAATATTTAGTTCGGTTCCCAGCCAAGTCCTGGATCAAGGCAAAATGTTTGAATAAGGTTAAGCCAGACCAAGTCCCCGTGCGACACATCGACTGTGCCTGCTGTTTCAGCTGCTGAGATGGGGTAACTCCTCCACCAGGCGATTCTTTAAGCAGTCCATCTGTTCCTTAAAGATCCATTCTTCCCTCATCTCCTTGATGATGTCCCATATCCTTTCAGGCATGTAAGGACAGTTCATATGGGGATACTCTACCCGCAGCCTCCTACAGGCCCTCCTCTCTGCCTGGCTCCATTCTGGAAGGTCTCTCACACTGGCCCTCCTTGCTTGTCCCACTGGTAACCACATCCCTCAGTGATACTTAAGATTCAGTGGATCACTTAAGTTTAACCTGTCCATCCAGGTCCAGAGGGTCTTGGACCAGATCGGGAGCTGTGGGGTGCTGTCTTCTAAGGTGATTACAGGGTGATGGTAAGGCCTAGGGATTGCCTTAACCACCTGATAATCCTGGAACTGAAAGGTGCTGCCAATATACTTTTTCTCATTAAACTTCTCCAGCTCCTTTCGATAACCAATGGTCTTCCGGGCTGCTGCTGGTGCAGGATCCGACTCGGGGCCACATCCAGTGGACATGATTCAGAATTTGGCCCCGAGGTGGACTCTGCCTTGGTCAACAGGACCTATGGGCTACCACCAGACAGGGGCCAAGGCAGAGACCACCAGGGCCCTGGAGGATCTCCTGCCAGTTGTCTAAGATCTCTGCCCTACTTGTGCCACTGGGATAGCTGGTAGCCAGCGATGGGGAGCAGGGCAGATGACTGTGCTCCCCGTCACCTTCTTCCTTTACTTTTGCCCCTGCACCTCCCTCCTCTACAGCCTCCACAATAACATCTGGGGATTCACTTCTGGTCTTATCCACCTGGGCACGGATGCTTTCTCCCACAGGAGAGAGTCTTTCAAAGGCTCCCAAATCCCCACTAGCCGGTGACCTCAGCACAGAGGGGTTTGCTGTGGAACTGGGAGGGAACATCCCCAAAATTGGGAACTGGTGGAATGCCTGTAGAACGCTGGCACACAGGCAATCTGGCTGCTCCTTCTCCCCTTATACCCACACTTCACACATCGTTCATTTTCTCTTCCTTTTCCTCCAGCTTTCCAAAACCAGGAGAGCAGTGAGGCAGGAACTGTGGTCAGGGGTTCCTCCTGGGGGGTAGCTTCAGCTTCTTCTTCATCCCTGCCAGGTATTGTCCACCGCCAATTCATGGTGGATGTCTGCTCCAGTCTCTGCTCTGTACCTCACAAAGCTCACAGCCAGGAACCTTGCTGAATTGGTCGTTCCTGCTATCCTTTTGCTGTATTTGGCAGCACAATTCACTTGCCTGAATGATGATGTGCAAGCAAATATATTTTTCTTTTCGATTTGTTCTCTGCTCATCTCTTCTCACCCTCTCAACTCCACTCTTCTGATCCTTCTAAGATGGCACTTCTGTTTGCAGCTGCTGTAGCTCCTCCTTCTCTGGCCATCCTCCAATCAGAACCCTGCCTGAAGGTCATGTGACCAGCAGATCACATGCACACACCACACTAGCAAGTTGAGGCCTATGCTTGCCCCAGGCCTACCCCACAACTATTGTTTCTTCGACACAGGGCCCAACCAGGTCAGGAAGCCTGACACTATGCCGGGCCGCAAGGTTCAAGGTTGGGTGGCGTTTCCGGGTTTGGGGAACATCCCAGATGAGCAGCCCCCGAGTGTAACCCCCCCCAGCCCCCCATCTATGGGCATAAAACTATCGCAGGTGGTCCAGGAGCCATAAGAGAGGGTCACATCAAGTGCTAAGAATCACCTGAGACAGTGCAGTCCCAAACAAGGCAGGAAAGCTGATGCCTACCTTACTGGCATCTTCATTCACCTGTGCACTCTCAATCAAACAACTGAAATCCAGATTCTCCCTGAATGCTGACACTGGACCAGGATCTCCATGCTGCAAACTTCTAACTCCTCGAGCCCCAGAGCCCTGTAGTCCCGTCTAAGACAGGGTGAAAATTCATCTTGAATCAAAACTTACAACAAAATTAATCTGGCTACAAGGAAGATGGAAAATGTACATTTCATTAGTTCCCCTTTCCAGTTTAAATGAAGTGCATCACTACAGATCTCTTCCCAACCAGCTTCTTTATTTAGCTCCTGCATCACCAATGATTCCAGCAATGCAGGGGTCACATACTTTATCTAAATAAATAAAACATCTCCATGGGGTTATGCAAACCTTTGTACAAACACTTTGGCTGGACATTTTGAGCAGCAGCTGATGGATTTACAGGCAGTGCAAGCAAGGATTCTCTCTGTCTGCTTGGATGCTTTTCCCAAGGCACCTCTCGATTTACCAACACACAGGTTCCTGGTTCTCTTTGTCTGCTAAGTCAAACCTTTTCTCTTTACTACTGGGTTACCCGTTCTCACTCTGGCACTGGTTGATGCCCTCTCTATCGGCATGGGAAAGCATGCTGCTTCCCCCACCTGGCCCCTGGGCCTTGGCCCTTGGCCCAAACCCCAAGGGGTACCAGGATTTTGTCCTTCGACCCAGGCCCCGTAACTCACTCCATCTCGGGTCCTTGCTGGTGCTACCAAACTCACTGTACCTGTTCCCTCTCTTTGGCTCAGCCTTTCCTCTGCATGGCTCCACTGGTGCAGCAGCCCCAAAACCTGGCCCTGCTCAGGACTTAAGCCCCCTGCTACTGGCTTCCCTGCACGAGAGAGCTCCTGGGCACCGTCACTGCCCAGGCCCCTCCAAACAACCTGCTTTCAAAGGTAATGGCATGCTCCTGGCTCTGCTTCCTGGTGACTATTTCTTTAGGGGATACCAGCACGGGCCAACATCCCCTCTGCTACATCCTAGGTTTGCATTAAGCACCATCCGGAGGCCACCCTCCAAGACCTGTCCAAATGACCTGTGACCCACCCGGCCCTTGTATGCCAGTGCCCCAGGACCTGCCCCTCCAAGCAGGCCCCATAAATGGGTGAAAGGCCTCCTAGCTCCATCTGCCCTCCCCAGACCACCCTGCCACACCGGGTACAAGTCAGCACCACTGCCACTGACTTCCCCCAGTGGGGACCCTGCCACTGTTCCCACAGCCCTGGCAGCCTGGGAATACACTCATGGATGGGATCTCTACAGGCTCCTGCCTATCCGGGCCCCTATGGCCGCCTACTCCCTGACCCCCAATGACGCATGACCTGCTAATCATCCTCCCCTACACAGTACCTTTACCCAGCTCCTCAGTACCATAACACTTCAAAAGCCATCCTGTCTGCACATGGGGGAGGGGGTTCCCCTCACAGGCCCACCCGGACCGCTGCTCTCCCTTTCCTCACTGCCTACGTCTGCTCCTCCAACCACCCCTCTCCAGCCACAGGCCTAATGGCCAGGCTGGAAAGAAGCCCCGAACTTCCTGTATGCTCCCTTATATACTTCCTAAACCTGCTCTCTGCTGCCACCTTGAGGTATCCAACAGTCAGAGTCCCCCAGAGCTCTAATAAATTCCCTAGCCCCGGGGGGTGGAGGGGAAGGATGCCTAAAAATGAGAGCATAAGCCCCTCTTTTAAGGGGAGCTTACACACGTCACACACCAGAGATGTGGGTCTTGATTCTTACAGACCCCAACCACCAGAAGTCCTGATAGACCCTCCCTCACAAGCAGTTCCATTCCTGAGCACTGGAGTCCGATTCCACAGACCCTTCCTCACCTGCAATCATAAACCACAGAGCTGAGGTTACATTCTCACAGCCCTGCCCACCAGCAGTCACACACCAGAGATCTGGGGCTTGATTCTCACAGACCCCTCCCCTACCAGCAGTCACACACCAGAGATCTAGGGCTTGATTCTCACAGACCCTCCTCATCAGCAGTCACACTTTAGAGACCTGGGGCTCAATTCTCATAGAGCCCCCTCCTCCACCAGCAGTTACACACCAGAGACGTGGGGCTCGAGGCTCCCAGACCCCCCCCCAGCAGTCCCGGACCCGAGACTTAGGCTTGATTCTTACAGACCCAACCCCACCAGAGATTTGAGACTCGATTCTCACAGACTTTCCTCATCAGCAGTCCCACACCAAAGACCTGAGGCTCAGTTCTCACAGAACCCCCAACAAGCAGTCCCACACCAGAGACCACTCTTGATTCTTACAGACTCCCCCACCAACAGACACCAGAGACCGAGGGCTTGATTCTCACAGAACCTTCTTCACCAGTAGTCACACACCAGAGACCTGGGGCTTTATTCTCACAGACACCCTTCCCCACCAGCAATCCCACACAAGAGACCCGAGGTTGGCTCTGAAAGACCCTCCCCCACCAGAAGTCCCACACCAGAAACCTGGAGCTCAATTCTCACAGACCCTCCACCACCAGAAGTTTCACACTAGAGACCTGGGGCTCGATTTTCACAGCCCCTCCCTAACCAAGAGACCCACACCAGAAACTTGGATCTCAGTTTTCACAGACCCTCCCCACATGGGGATTGATTCTTACTGACCATCCTGCACAAGCAGTCGAACTCCAGAGAACTGGGGCTTGATTCTGACAGACCCTCCCCCACTAGCAGTCACACACGAGAGAGTTGGGGCTCAATTTGCACAGTCCCCCCTTCCCCACAAGTATTCCTACACAAGAGACTGAGGCTCATTTTTCTCTTCCCTCCCCCCCAACAGTCACATACCAGGGACCCAGGGCTTGGTTGTTACTGACCCACCCCACTAGCAGTCCCACACCAGAGGACTGTGGCTTGAGTCTCACAGAACCTCCCCCACCAGCAGACTCACACCAGAAACTGGGGGCTTGATTCTCACAGACCCGCCTCTTCCCCACCAGCATTCCCACACTAGAGAGCTGGGGCTCAGTTCTCACAGATCCCCCCTCCCCACAAGTATTCTTATACCAGAGATCAGGGGTTTGATTCTCACACCCGTCTCCTCCCAGCAATCACACTGCAGGGACCCAGGGCTCAGTTCTGACAGACACTCACCACTAGCAATCCCACGCCAGAGGACTATGGCTTGAGCCTCACAGACCCTCCCCTTCCCCACCAACCACCAGTTTGAATGTGAGAGCCTGTGATGGAGAGTGTGTCCATCATGCTCCTTGCACCCATAAACTGCTTCACAACCCTGGAACACAGGCAATGCAAGTTTTGACTGGGGCTGTGGTAGGATTTATACCAAACCCCATTTACTTTAACGTTGGCTTTTTAAGACCTCACTGCACTGGCTGTTCTACTTGTTGGCTACCTCTCAGGGGTGGGTGAGAGTTAACAAGCAACACCTGAGCCAAATAAAGGGAGAAAGATGAATAAGCAGAAGGAGGTTTCTGTCTCTGTAATATGGAGACAGGACAGACAAAACCAAACAAGCATTTGTCAATGCCGTATGTTGTCTTGCTGGCATTGGCATTGGTAGTGCATAAGTTAGAGAGATGCATAATAGAAATGGCAGTGAATTATTGAACTAACGCTAACTCCCACCCCCACCCTGCAGAGACTGACAGGCGTTGGGGTGTGCCTTTGGGTCATCGGCCATCACGCTCATGTCATTTCACTTCATCCTATCCTGCAGACACTGACAAGTGTCACGGTGTACTTTGGGGTGTTCGGGCCTTATGCTTACCCCATTCCATAAGGAGATACACTGAGATGGGTGCAGTATAGGAAAATGGGGTGAACTTTGGGGCCGAAGACTCCAAGGCACATCTCAATGCCTGTCACTGGCTGCAGGGTGGGGGTGTGGGTGGAATGGTGTGAGCATTACAGCTGACGATCCCAAGTCTACTCCAAATTTTCAACATGGGCTTTTTGAGACCCCACCTCATGAACAGTGGCACTATCACTTCATTACCCGGAAAGTGATTTTGCACAGCGGCTGTGCCATTTGGTGCCACAGGTGTGAAAACACATTTCAGGTAGGATGTGAAAAATGACAGCTGTACTGTTCATGAGAATATGTGAAAAAATGGCAATGTTGAAAATCTGGAGTGAAAATATTAAAAATTGGTGAAGCCACGAGCGTGCATACAAACTGCACAATGCACGCCTGTAATGGGATTATTTTTTGGATTTTTTTAACCCTCATAAACAGTGGCACTGTGATTTTGTTAATCTGCCCCAAAAGTTGATTTCCCACAGTGACCACGCCATTGTGTGCCACAGGTGCGAAAACAGATTTAGGGCAGGATGTGAAAAATGACAGCTGTACTGTTCATAAGGAGGTGTGAAAAAATGCCACTGTTGAAAATCTGGAGTGAAAATATTAAAAATTGTCGAAGTTACGAGCGTGCGTGGAAACTACGCAACACACACTCATAATGCAGTCATTGTTCGTAATTTTTTCACCAGATTTGCAACATGGATTTTTTGAGACCTCACCTCATGAACAGTGGCATTGTCATTTTGTTAATCGGTCCCAAAAGGTAATTCCACGCGGTGATTGCGAAATCACCTTTCAGGACAGAGTAACAAGATGACAGTGCATGTGTTCACGAGGTGGGGTCCCAAGAACCCTATGTTGAAAATTTGGTACCAAAATTCCCAAAAATGGCTGATATATCCACCTAAGTCGAAACTCCCCATTGCCTGCCATTATAAAGCTTACCACATTTTGTACAGGTCCCGGTCAGCTTTTGAAGAGTTCAGACGTATTCCTACTCCACAGAAGATTGCAGCACTGGCCCTCTAGAGGTAAGTATGGAGTGAGGGGGACGCAGAGAGGGGTTGCACAGAGGGTGGGTGCGGATTGGGGGAAGGGAGCAGTGGGATGACAAGGGACCTTTTTACTTTTTTTTTGTTTTTTTACACGTTAAAAAAAGAAAATGGACTTCGTGGGATGGTTTCCTTTTTTACAGGGAAAAAAATGATTTGGAGCACACTGGGGTGGGCTCCCAGTGTGCCATGGGTTTTGGGGGGGCATGATGCTGATGGAGACTGGGCACCCCCATCAGCAAGGAAAGTGTGTGGGTGGGAGGAACATGATGCTGACGGGGACTAGACACCCCTGTCGGCAAACAAATTGAACTGGGGGGAAGACATAATGACATGGGTATTAAGCATCCCTGATGTCAGCTTTGTGGGGATTGTGTGGCCGGGGCAGGAGCCGCCATATTTATTGGGATATTTCTTCAGGAAAACCACGTAATGGAGCCTTGTCATCTGACGCTCCAGTGAGGAAACTGCACCTCATTGGAGAGGTAGATTTCTGTCAAGGTTTTGGATCTCTTTGAAATTTCGCCTAATCGCTAGCATGCTTGCTAATTGGTGGCTGAGGGATGCACCCACTAAAGTGTTCCCTGCATTCGCCAGCACTGACACACCTCTGAATGTTTTACTACCTCAAGATGCTGCTTGTGCGAGTGCAAGACAACATAAAAAGGAGGGACAATGAAACAAGCTGACTAGAGGTTTTGCTGATTCTGAATACTCCAAGTAACCTTATTTTGTTGAGCCGACCAGTTGCAAGCTTCAAGCATGCCTTATCTTGTTGGACTGAACTATGTTAGAAGCTCAAATAAAGTGAATGCTTCTTTAAAAATAAGCACTCAGTGTGTACTCCATCTTTTGAATATTTCCTGAAGGATGCTAAACCAAGCCAGCTTTGCTACCTTGTCACAGGGCCCTAGAGCTGAAAATATGGTGAACAGAATAAAGAACATCTTTATAAGTTCACCATTTCTTTGTAATTCTGTTGTTTTTGACATTTTGCAACACATTTTCAACTTTGCATTTTTATGGCCTCACCTTATGATCAACACAGGTGAATTTTTTTTTAAATCTTGTCCAAAAATGATTTCATGGAGTGACTGCGAAAACATGTTTTTGGAGGGAATTTGGAAAAATTATACCTGCCTTGTTTATGAGGTTGGGTAAAAAAGAGTGTTGAAAATCAGGGGCCAAAATTAAAAAAAAAATACAGTTATAAGTAGATGGTCAAAACACATTAAAAAGCCATTAACTGGACGTACCTTGCTTTAGTCAGTTTGCAGTCAGTGTTGGTAGCAGCAGAACATTCACCAGTGGACTGGATAGGTAAGTGAGGGAATGGGGTGGCGGGTACTGAAAAGGTGGTCAAGGTCTGGGTCATACCTCTCAACTGTCCCTGTTTATGAGGGACGTCATTCATTTTACTCCTCAAATTACTCTGTCCCTCATCCATCCCTCATGGAAAAGGTGCTGCCCACACAGAGAATGTACTTTGAATTTAGACTTTAAAGCAGAAATTCATAATATTCTAAGATGCTGGTGTAACCCCCCTGCAAATGGGGGTTCCCAAAAGTCTTCCAGGAGGTTGCTTGAATGCTTCAAGCCTGAATGGTGTTTGGCGTTTAAGCCACAAATCTGTGAGTGCTTTTAGAGCCTCTTGTACTGTTTCTTTAAGAACTGACTGCTTGCAGACATAATTAGTTTGAAATGGGGGGTCTGTGTGTTTCCCTGCTCGAGTCTCCATATGGGCCGCTGAGCAAATCACTCTGTTCTGCAGTTACTATATGGGCAGAGAGAGCTCTTTCAGAAGATGTAATTGTTTGCTTGTAACCTGTTAAAATGATAATGAAAGTGCAGTTTGTTTTAACCTGCTTTCTTATAGCCAGGACTGTCTCCCTCATGTTGGTCCTGAACTGCTGAATTGGGCTAATCAGTGTGGGGATCCTTTAAACTGGAGCCTGCTCTGGGCAAATCAGAATTTGGACTCTCCTCTTGAGCCAGCCACAATGGGACTGTATGGCAGATGCTTCTGGGAAATGTAGTTTTGACCTCAGCGCCTTTTTCCACCAACAGGGGGAGTTTATTGTGAGTGACAGCCAAACCAGCCAAGAACTGGGAGGAACTCAAAGGAAGTGCCCGGTTTTGTCTACTGGAGTTTCAGTTTAGCTCTGGCAGTGAAGAGGGAAGGAGCCCTGTGCTCCTTCGGTGTGCAGTTTTGGTCAGGAAACGCGTGTAAAGCCCCAAGTTTTGGTCGGCAGTTTGTGCAAGTGCTTGTTTGGACTGAATCCATCCTGTGAAGAGAAGCAAGGAAATCTGAAGAGTAGAAACCAGGCTCACCCTGTAGAAGACTAGAGAAATTGCTGAATCGCACTTGGTCTGTCAGGAACTGAATCTGCTGTGTGTTCTCCCGGGTATTGTGCAGTAATTGCGATCGGGATAGAGAAGCAGCCTGCCTGGTATAGTATTTTCCTTTTACATATAAATGTGTGTAGTGCTTGTGGGGACTCGTGTTTCAAATCCCCTGTACGGTGAATTGAGTGCATGAAGCTGGAAGCAAACCCCAGCTTAATCCAGACTACATTCATTTGCTCCAAACTGCATTGGGGTCCAGTCACAAGGACCTTGCCCACATGGTCTTTCCTCCTGGCAATCCAGGACAACCTACCTCTCATTCAGTTTTCAGTATTGGGCTGTGAGTGCAAGCCGGGTAGCTCTCTGCCATCGGTTTATTGAATTGCAAGTGTGTCATCTAATTGTGTGTTTTTATTTCTTCACGAACTGAGCCAACCGGCTCCGGATTACAATTTGGGTATTGTGCATGGATTTTCCAACTTCAGGGCCCCAATTGGCTGCACCAAATAGGCTAGCCTCTTACTGCCTGGGTACCCAGTAAGAGTGACATTTGGGACATTTGGGATTCTGAAATATGTGCACAGTACTGTGATTATTAATGCGTTTAAATTAATTAACCTGATTTCCCCCTGTCCTTGTAAATCCCCCTAAATAAATCAGATCTGTTTGTTTCAGCAAAGTTACACTGCCTGAGGTATTCGTTTATGTTAAAGTATTGTACTGTGGTCTTTACACTGTATCATCTTGTTTTACAACGAGTCCCCAGAGTCCCTCTGACCGAACCAGTCCTGGGGGTAAGTGTATATGCAGTGTCCCAGAGGGCTGTGACCAAGTTAGTTTAACTATTGCAAACCCTGACCTCTGGGTGGAGGCACTCTCCATTAGACCTAGGCCCCTCAACCTGTTAGTAGTTAGGCAGGCAGGGGTAGTAGCCCTTGGGATAGCGCCACCTAGGGGTTACATCAAATTAAAAATAAACTTTGTACAAGTGAACGCGTGGTTTTCACAGTGTCCTAGGCTTATATGTCCGTGTTTGAGAATGTGTTTCTAATTACGAGGGTCGGTATCCCTCATCGCCCCACATTTTGAGTGTCTGTGTCCCTCATTTCAGTGACAAAAGGTTGAGAGGTATGGTTTGGGTAGGGAGAGTCACACATGTGTGCTGCGGAGTATAGCAGTCTAATTTGACAGCTCCAGTATTAAGAGCAAGCCTGATAGTAAAAAAAAAAATATTCAAAGGGAGTTTTGTTCTCTACGTTTCATATTAGTTCATTATAGAGAAATTAATTTGTGAAAAATTGGCAAGTTTCCACTAAATTTTGTCATTTTGATTGCAGTTTAAAAAACAAAGTGGGTGGTGTTCTTGAGCGATGGCACCTAGCACCAACTAACAGAGCATGGCACAAAGCAGTGGTCAGAATCGGGCTACAGCACAGCTGCCTGAGAAGCCTTCAGGTAAAACTGACATGATTTTCATCAAAGAGATGCTAACTTCTATCAAAGCAGAAACTACAAACTTAAAAACAATGATGCCCACAATAATAAAAAAAAAATAACTGATTTGTCTAATGAGACAGAAGAAAGGCTGGCTTTCTTAGAGAAAACAGTGACTAAACACAAAGACTGCTCTGATAGCCAAGCCAATCAAATTGACAAAATATCTGTCAGAATGGATGATGTTGAGAACAGATGTCATAGAAACAATCTTAGATTTGTGGGAGTGCCAGAAGGCATGGAAGAATCAAATGTGATCTGCTTCTAACTATCATTTGTCCCAGCTCTGAGCGATCAATGGCTATGACCAGTAAAAATAGGAAAGGCACACAGGGCATTATCTGCCAAACCCAAACCCAGACAGAGGCCCAGTCTGATGATTGCCAGTGTTTTATACATAGAAACAGACTTACGGCAGATAAGGACCGCTTGGCCCACTTAGTGTGCTCATTTCCCTACCTATTGGATAAGCTGCAGATCCTAGTTAATCAACAGCCTACTTCTTCCCACTCCCCCCCACCAGAATTGCCTTATGTCTCTTCCATGCATTCTTGAATTCTTCACTGTTTTTGATCCCATGGCCTCCTCAGGAAGGCTGTTCCATGTGTCTACCACCCTATCTATAAAGAAATACTTCCTCACATTGCACCTGAGCCGTCCCCCCTCTGTCTTCAAATTGTGTCCTCTTGTTCTTGCACATCTCTTTTTCTGAAAGATGTTACCATCTTTGGCTTTGTTGAGTCCCTTGATGTACTTGAAATATTCTAGCATGTCCCCCCCTTTCCTCAAGGGTATACATATTAAGCTCCTTCAGTCTCTCTTCATATGGCTTCTGTTGCAGACCCTGCACCATTTTAGTTGCCCTCTTCTGGACTACCTCCATCCTGTCTATGTCCTTGTGGAGATGAGGTCTCCAGAACTGCATGCAGTACTCCAGATGGGGTCTCCAACTGTCTGTACAGAGGGATAACAACTTCCTGTTTTCTACTGGTGATGCCTCTCCCTATACAGCCTAGTATCCCCCAGCCCTCCTTACTGCCCTCTTACATGCTTGCTTACCTTTAGGTCATGTGATATGACTACCCGGAGGTCCCTTTCCATTTTTATTGTTGTTAATACCTCCCCCCATTGTGTACTCTTCCCCTGGGTTTTTGTTTCCCAGGTGCATTTAAGATTCAGTACAGTATTAAAGAGGAACCCTTAAAGGTGGCCAGGGAAAGGAAGGCACAATGGTTCTCTTCTGGGAAAGAGACAAAATATTCATTTTCAAGATTTTTTCCTCTGAAGTAGCTGAAAAAAGAAACATATTCTCTCAAATTAGATTAGTGACGAAGAAACTCAACGTACAATACTTTATAAAGTATTCTGTGATCCTAATGATACACAGTGGAGGAGGTTTCACAAATTTCACATAGCTGAGGGAGCTTGGGAGTTTATCAGTAAATGCCAGGTCCCTGCTTGTCAACATCTTTACACTTCAGATGTTACCAATGAGAAACCACCAGCTGAGCTGTATGGCACATCAGTCTGAGACCGCCCTCCCCAGTAGAGAAACTCTGGCACCAGAATCATCTCGCTCTCCAAATGAACTCACTGACTCAGGACAGTTCAACTAAAACCAATACAGAACTGTCATGAAGCTATGCTGAAAAATCTAAAATCTAAAATCATTCCAAAATCATTGCCAGGGTCTCGCAAATCATACAGTAAAATGAGACCCATGGTCAAAAGTAGATATCATCCCCTGGATTCTACTGCAAAAGGGGATGGGAAAGCTAAAGGTAATGGTACTGCAGATTCATCTAACTACCTACTTAATACAAATCCTGCAGAGGACTTTAATGACTTTTTGGAAAACTCATTTGGTTATACAGGAGAAAGAACAGAACTAACCCCAGCTTGATTTAACAAACTCTGGACAGGGCCGATATGGCTGTGGAGACCTTTTGGGATGTTTTAACCCATGATTTCTAATGAATTTGCACAATCCAGATCTGCTGAGAGGCAGTTTCAATGTGGTCTTCCTTTTACACATTTTTATGTTTGCTTGCGCGCATGCGCAAGAAACATTATACGGCAGCATAAGAGAGAAGCGGGTTGTGGAGGCGTGGCACTGTGGCAGCCAAGGGAGGCACAGCATTTGGAAGCTTGGCACTGGTGGACCAATGGAGGTGCAGTTTGCTGATGACACTGGCTTCCAAAAGTGCCACCAGTTTGTAACATTTTTGCCGCAGCAATCGGGCCGCCTCATCACTGCAGCGTCAGCCATTCTGCCGCAATGAGGGAGTGACTCATTGCAGGGGCAGAATGTTAGTATTGTAATATTGATTGTGAGACATGGCGGTGGCTTGCCGCGTTCTAAATAATAATATTACTCAACCTCACTGCCGGGGAGCGCAATCCCCTGCAGTAGCATACCACCCGAGACAGCCTTTGTTTGCCGACGGGGCCCCATTCCCGTCGCCTTCAGTCCCTATCCCAGTTTAATTTGCCAATGGGGAGCCCACTCCCTGTCTGCATAATGTCCCCCCCAAAAAAGTAGGTTTGTTCCAAGGGGGTTGCCCAATCCCCCTTGGCTCTCCCTTATGTGCTGATGGGGGTGCCCAATCCCTCGTTGGCTAGAGTCACCCCCCAAAAAAAAACACTGGTTGGCATGCTGGGAGCCCACCCCAGCATGCCAAATTCCCTGTGAAACCAGAAAACCATCCTGCAATGTTAATTTTAACCTGTAACCCTGAAAATGGTCCCTTGTCGAGTCCAGGGGCCCTGCCCCCCAACCCGCGCCCGCCCTCTGCGCACTCTGCCTCCCCACACCCCCTTCACTCCATATTTAACTCTGGAGTATGGCACAATGATCTTTGGTGGACCGGGAACACGTTTGCACTCTTCAAAGCTGACCACGAACTGAAAGAAATGCCGGTAAGCTGTATAATGGCATAAATGGGGTTTTTTCAACTTTGGTGCATATCTCAGGGATTTTGGGGAAATTTGCCACCAAATTTTCAACATGGGGTTATTGGGACACCTCCTCATGAATTCAGGCACTGTCATGGCGTTATTCGGTCCCGAAAGGTGAATTCGCAGTCACTGCACGGAATCACCTTTTGGGACAGGTTAACGAAACAACAGTGCCAGGTTCATGAGGTGGGCTCTCAAAAAGTCTATGTTGTAAATTTGGTGGAAAAAATCCAAGAAATGACTGTTTTATGAGTGCGCATAGTGCAGTTGCTATGCATGCTCGTAACTTCGCGAATTTATGACATTTTCACTCCAGATTTTCAACATCACCATTTTGCCATGCCTCCTTATGAACAGTACAGCTGTCATTTTTTACATCCTGGCAGAAATGTGTTTTCACACTTCTGGTGCAGAATAACTTGCTCGCTGTTGGAAATCAGTGTTCGGGACACATTAAGAAAATTACAGTGACACTGGTCATGAGGTCCTAAAATGCTTATGTTGAACATTTTGTGATGAAAGTCCATAAAATGAATGTGTTACAAGCTTGCGTTGCACAGTTTCAACGCATGCTTGTAACTTCGTGAAATTTGCAATATTTTCACTCCAGATTTTCAACATTGCCATTTTTTGACACCTCCTTATGAACAGTACAGCTGTCATTTTTCATATCTTTAACAAAATGTGTTTTCAAACTTCCGACGCAGAATACCGCGGTCGCTGTGGGAAATCAGTGTTTGGGACACATTAAGAAAATCACAGTGACACTATTCATGAGCAGAGGTCCTAAAATGCCTATGTTGAAAATTTTGTGATGAAAGTCCATAACATGAGTGTGTTACGAGCGTGTGTTGCGCAGTTTCCATGCACATCGTAACTTTGTGAATCTGCAATATTTTCACTGCAGATTTTCAACATTGCCATTTTCCCACACCTCCTTATGAACAGTACAGCTGTAATTTTTCACATCCTGGTCGAAATGTGTTTTTGCACTTCAGGCGCAGAATAGCGTGGTCGCTCCGGGAAATCACTGTTCGGGAGACATTAAGAAAATCAAAGTGACATTGTTCACGAGCCTATGTTGAAAATTTGGTGATGAAAGTCCATAAAATGCCTGTGTTACATGCAGGCGTTGCGCTGTTTCCACGTATGCTCAGAAGTGCGAGCATTTTTAATATTCCCACTACAGATTTTCAACATTGCCATCTCTTCACACCTCCCTATGGATGGTACAGCTGTCATTCTTCACATCCTGCCCGATCTGCATTTTCATACATGTGGCGCAGAATGGCATGGTCGCTGTTGGAAGTTAAAGTTCGGGACACATTGACAAAATCACACTGCCACTCTTCATGAGAAGAGGTCCCAAATGCTTTCATGAGGTGAGGTCAGAAAAAGGCCATGTTGAAAATTTGTAGTGCAAATACCAACAAACGCCCTGGGTGTTAGGGTTTCTAACGATAACGTCCCACCCTGTACAGACTGACAGGCATCAGGGTGTGCCTTTGGATTGCCGACTGTACTGCTCATGCCATCCCACCACCCCAGCCACTGACAGGCATCAAGGTGTACCTTGGATTCTTCGGCCCCACACTTCACTACATTCTCCTATGGTGCACGCATGTCAGCGTATGTCCTTATGGAATGGGGTGACTGTAAAGCCAAACACCCCAAGGCACACCTCAACACGTGTCAGTGTCTGCATAATAGGGTGAGGTGACATGCCATGACTGTCATGGGAGACAACCCAAACACTTACCCAATGCCTGTCCGTCTCTACAGGATGGAGGTGGGGTTGGAGTGAACTTCAGTACTTCACTGACATTCCTGTTCTGCATCTCTCTAACTCCTGCATTTCCAATGCTAATACCAGCAAGCAAACATTCAGCATTGACAAATGCTTGTTACAATGTGGTTTCCTAGAATATGCCTGCTGATTGTTATATATTTAGCCTGGACAGTTCATAGAAGAAATGGCATCTTATTTTCAGTGGGGCTCTATATCTACACAATATTATGCTGCATTGCATAAAATCAGAACACAGTGAAAACAATATTTTACATCTGGACTAGGCTACTCTGAATAAATACATTATAAAAATGGGAAAATCATGACCCCACTGAAAACAAGATATTGCATCTAATCTGGGTCAGCCTGAGTAAATACAGTGCAGAAATGTGTAAATGAAGATCACTACGCCAATGAGATGTACTGTAACATCTCCCCTGTGCTATCCAGGATACAAAATATAGGATAAGAAATATTTAAAGGAAATCAACTCTAAACTGAACTTTACTGTGTTCACTGACAAACAGTTTCTTTATTGTTTTATACCATATCAGATTGCAGTATTTATTTCAAATGTTGTGGCCATGAGGATGGTGTGTACAGTGTGCGTGTGTGTGTGTGTGTGTGCTGTAGCTCAATATATTTTTTCCCCAAAAAGCATAGTAAAAATGCCTACTGATTGCTATAATATTTAGCCTGGACAGTTCACAGAAGATCTGACATATGTCTGAGACAGTGCTTATCAGGTAGTGTCTTTAAGGTTAAAAAAAACTGCGTAAATCTTTTTAGATTCATTGCTGGAAAAGGGTGACATTTATGAGGTATGAATCTTTCTTGAAAGACAATACCTGCCCAACTGAAGCTAGCAGCAAGAAAATGTTTAAATGCTAAGTATTTAAGAGCAGGATTCTCAAAGGACTTGCGCTCGGCGCATCTCGAATGCCCCGGCGCAAATGAGATGTGCTGAGCACTAACTGTGGTATTCACAGAAGATGCACTGGGGAATGCTCCTGGTGCATCCCCTCTGTGAATACCACTGTTGTACCCAGCCCAGGATGTGCCGGTGCAACCCCCTAGTTCAGCTAGGTACACAATGGAGCAGTGCTGAAAGCTGCCATTCACAGCCACGGACACGCAAATGGAGCCATTAGGCATGCAAGGTGCAATGGGGCCATTTGCATGTCATTATGGCCCCATTTGCATGCACCTAGCAGGGATACACCTGGCAGAATGTTCCGGGCACCCTGCATTACGGCAATCTACCTGAGGGTGGCAAGCAACTTAAGTCTACTTGTTGTAAACTTATCTCTCAGAGGTGCATCTCTGAACTTGCCCTGGAGATGCGCCTCCTGGTCGGGCTATGAATGGGGCTGTGCACTATATGCATGGGCATGCCCCCTTTACAGCCTCTCCAGATGTGTTGCATATCATTATGGGTGGTATGTAGTGCAATGGGAATGCACCGATGCATCGGTTCCCTTCCAGAATTGCACCAGTGCGCAAGAAGTCGGATGCGCCGCACATCTCGGATGTGGTGCTGTGCATCCTTTGTGATTCCTGCCCTAAATGCAAGTTGTTGCATTTCAAAGGGGGTAAACAAGTCTCCAGTTTAATAGGCAATCAATATTTAACAAGCTGTTTCAGCTTCCTAATGGCCATCTGATAAGCAGCTTGGAGTTATGTCTTCATTATTCTAAACAGAAAGAAGGGAGTATTTTATTTCAAGTGGCATAGTGATTTATACAGTAGGTGTGGAAGGATACACTGAAAACTCCAAAAATGTGTTCCACGGAATTCCATTTTTCCAGCTACAGACAGCAAGATGGCTGTAGGCTCCGTCCACAGCCATAAAAAGGGCTTCATATCTGAGAACTTTGGCAGATTAATACAGCTTGGCTTTGTCCTCACTTTTAACTCAAACTTAAATCAGGAGGCAATGTGTCAGTGACAGCTCTGTTATTAAAGTGCCTCACTGATTCCCCCCCCTTCAAGTAGAGATATGGAAATACTGCTGCACTGAATACATTCAAACACTCTTCAAATGAATATGCTTGTCACTATGTATGTAACATAGAAGCATAGAATTTGATGGGAGATAAGGACCACTAGTTGGCCCACCCAGTCTGCCCATTTTCCCTACCTACTGTAATACTGTAGACCCAACTTATCTCAGCTTAGCCCTCCCTTCCCTAATGACTAAGGTTCCCTTATGCCTATCCTATGCATTCTTGAATCCCGCCACAGTTTTCATCCCCACCACCTCCTCTGGAAGGCTGTTCCAGGCATCCACTACTCTCTGTGTGAAGAAGTACTTCCTTATGTTTTCCCTGAGTCTACCTCCCCTCCATCTTCATAGCATGCTCCCTTGTTCTTCAGCATCTTTTCTTTCTTAAAAATGTTTCCCTCTCGTACCTTATTTATACCTGTGAGGTATTTGAAAGTCTCTATCATATCCCCCCTTTCCCTTCTTTCCTCCAGGGTGTATATATTGAGGTCCTATAGTCTCTTCTCATATGGTCTCTGGTGCAGACATTGCACCATTTTTGTTTCCCTCCTCTGGACTGCCTCTACTCTGTCTATGTCCTTCTGGAGATGTGGTCTCCAGAACTGGACACAGTACTCCAGGTGAGGTCTCACCAATGAATTATACAGTGGTATCAACACCTCTCTTTTTTCTGGTG
The DNA here is from genome assembly GCA_016271365.2 of Neoceratodus forsteri. Lineage (NCBI taxonomy): Eukaryota > Metazoa > Chordata > Ceratodontiformes > Ceratodontidae > Neoceratodus > Neoceratodus forsteri. The sequence goes on from JADMNL010000022.1 coordinate 90,905,793, forward strand.
ATACCCCTCCCTATGTACCCAGCATTCCACTGGCTAATTCTACAGCCTCATCACACTGTTTGGCCACCTCTAGGTCATCAGCTATGATTACCCCAGGTCTGTTTTCTGTTTGGTGGTCATCAGTACCACTCCTCCCATCTTGTATTCCGTCCCTGGGTTTCTGTGCCCTAAGTGCATGATTTTGCACTTCTTCACATTGAAACTTAGTTACCACATTCTTGATCACTCCTCAAGCTTTCCTGCATCCCCGGAGTGTCCACCCTATTGCAGATTTTAGTGTCATCTGCAAAAAGGCCCAACTTCCCTTCTAGTCCCTCCGCAATGTCACTAATAAATACACTAAAGAGGACCGGTCCCAGTACTGATCCTTGAGGCACCCCCGCTGGTCACTCTCCCTTCCTTGGAGTGAACTCCATTTACCAACACCCTCTGACACCTATCCCCCAACCAGTTCCTTACCCAGTTTATCACTTTTGGCTGCACTTCCAGACTTCCCAACTTGTTTACTAGTCTCCTATGTGGAACGGTGTCGAAGGCCTTATTGAAATCAAGGTAGGCTGCATCCACTGCTCCACCCTGATCTGCTTCCCTAGTCACCCAGTCAAATAAATCTATCAGATTTGTTTGACGTGGCCTTCTTCTGATGAGTCCATGCTGCCTCGGATCCTGTAAGTGGCTGGTATCAAGATATTCTGCAATCCTTTCCTTCAGCTGTGATTCCACTAATTTCCCTATGACTGAGGTCATTCTCACTGGCCTGTAAATTCCAGCTTCCTCCCTGCTACCACTTTTTTGAAGTGGAACTGCATTTGCTATCCTCCAGTCCTCCACGACCACCTCCATCTCCAGTAAGTGGTTAAACAGGACTGTCAGAGGTGCAGCCAGCTGAGCTCCTTGGGAGAAGGAATGGAGAACATCATATAAAACATTTACAATAAATATATAGAGAATACAGCAATAACATAGAAACATAGAAATTGCCAGCAGATAAGGACCACAAGGCCCATCCAGTCTGCCTGTACAGCAATAATATTTACTTTTGTGCCCTCCCTGCACCCCGACTGGCCACTCCTTCAGGCCGCCTGGGACCTCTGCACTGCCCACCACCCTCACTGCCATCTGCCACCCCATATCTGCAGCCCCCCCCCGGGTAACCCGACGTATCCCGTTGTTAGGTGGGTCCTCCCCTCCAGAAGAGAAAGCAGTGGTAGGTGTAACCAGTTGGCCTGGTGTTGCTGGGGTTGGTTCAGGATGTCCAGGGCTCCATGGTGATGAGGGTCTGCAAGCTGTCATCCGGCCAGCTGGGGTGCCATTTTCCTGTTTTCTCCTTTAGGAGCGTGGCATGCCATTGACATTAAGGCACATGCTGACGTCCATCGTGCTCCTATTCAGTGGGGCCTTACATAGTACTGTTCCCCCGGCCTCCACCAAGAGCCAGCAAATGCTGGGTTGCAGACCCCCCCCCCATGGGAGAAGGCAAGCAGTCATTGGACACTCAAGACTTCTGCTCCTGGCTGGCCCTCCAGTGCCAGAGTCCATTCCCAAACTTGGGTTGCCGGCGTCGCAAGCGGAAATCAAACCGATGGGCCGGCCACTAGCAATAATATATAAGTGAAGAAATAATAATCTAAATACAAAATAAAAGACATATGTATAGATAATGTAAAACAGATACAATACAATATAGAAATCCATTACTTAAACAGGAGGATAGTGTCATTAGGCAACAGTATATAGTTTACTAGCGTCTTTTTGAACAATAACACAGTAATAGTATTTTTAAATAAGCTAGAGTACTGAGTGTAGCATTACTATTCACACTACCAGACATATCAAGTTGTGTTTTCCTCATTGTAGGGCATGTGTTGTATTAGCTGTTTACACAATTGCAAAATTGCATTATTAGTACTGTTATATAAGAATACTGGAATAATTCCTTCTTTGTTTATTCAGTAGAAGAGTAGAATTTTCAAGTATCGTCTCCCCTCACTCTGAAACCAACTTTGCTCTTCTCTCAGTTTCATTGTTTCCCCTGCCTCTGTCAGATATCAACTGAGACTCCTTCCCTTCCCCCCTGCTCCTATTTCCCTTCCCCTTCCCCTTAACTGTCTCCTTCACCTGGTGTAATGCTTCACTGTCAGTTTATTTTGTGATCATAATACACTTCATATTGTTTTTGCACTTTTTGCAATCCTGTATTTGTCTAGTTGTGTTGCTTTTTATACTTTTGCCCCTATCCCCCACCCCTGTTGCACCTGGATCTGAGCCTTGGCTCAGTGTGCTCTCTTGGTCACCAATGTTCAATTAAACAAATAAATAAACTTTTACTTATAAATATAAATAATATTAGTCTCACACCCTGGAACGTCCAGGGATTGGGATACTCTATCAAATAAAAAAAGATTCTTAATTGCCTTTACAAATTTAACATGGATGCGTTTTTTCTGCAGGACACACATCTGCCTCCCCCACAGGCAGGTAAACTCATTGGGAGTAGGGTTGTGCAAGTACAGTATAGCACTTTTTCCAGCGAAGATAGAGCTGTGGCCATTTTAACTAAAAAGGGGGTTCATTTTATTACACATACTCATGTAGCTGACCCAGATGGCAGGTTTCAATTTTGTCTGGAACTCTTTCAGGAAGAACGGCATCATTCTATAATGTGTATGCCCCTACATCTGGCCAAACTGAGTTTTTCAAACGGGCAACTTTAAAGATTTTGGAATTATACTAGGTGAGGACTTTAATGAAGTTGTAGAACCCTTACTTGACAGAAACCCGGCAAAATGTTACATTTACGTCACCAAATCTAGAAAAGCATGATGCGATCTTACAGAATATTTAGGATTGCTAGATGCCTGGAGAGTAGCTCATCCCCGAACCAAAGATTTATTCTGCATGGCATAATACATTTCAGCAGACTGGATTATTTTTTTCTACCACTAAATGCGTGTAATATGTTTTCCGAGATTAGGAGTCAATAGTTCTATCTGATCACAGTTTACTTAAGGCCTCTGGTTTTTGAGAGAGAGAGAGAGTCAGTAATAAAAGCTTCAGATTGAAACTGAACACTTCCCTCTTAAAGTATTCCACATTTAAGGAATGGCTTTGAAGGAACCTCACTTAACTTGAGACTATTGAAAAAGGGAAGGTATTCTACCATTGTTTATGGGAGGCATTTAAAGCATAAATTAAGGGTAGAATAATTGGGTTCATGTCTAATAAAAAGAAAAGGCAACAAAAATAACTTGCCCTTAAAGAAAAACAGTTGGCTTAACTGCTGTTGGGCTTCAAAAAGGATCCTACAGCTAAACAGGATCCACCGTACGAGATCACCAATTTGAAATTTCAAATTAATGAAATTAATTCAACAAAAGCTGACTACACATTCTTCAGGACCAAGCAAAATTATAGGGAGGCCAGGGAGAAGGCAGGTAAACTCCTTGCATTTTGTCTTAAAAAAACAAAATGCTCAAAACACAATAAGTGGGCTCTGAGATCCCAAGAGTGTGATATCTTAGAGACTCGATAAAATAAATAAAGCTTTCTAGAGTTCTAAGCCGTGTTTACATGGCGGCATTTGCAACACAGCAACCCAAACGCTCAGGTTGCTGTAGTGCAAATGCTGCCGTCTGGACACTTACCAAATCGTGGTAAGCTGCTCCTTGCGCCACTCAGCAGTCCCAGAAAGTCTGGGGACACATTCGGGAGTGAGTGGCTTAAGCGGCTGTGTGGACAGGCTGCACCATTCACTCCCACTTGTGGGCACCTCTATCCACTGACTGCCCCAACTCCCAGCCCCTCTCTAGCACGTCTTAACATCGGCGCTGAGGGGGGCTGTGTAGACATGATTGCCAAGCGTCTTTTATGTCGGGGCAGCTCTGCAATGCTCCAAAGAAGGAGTGGGTTCAGCCATGTAAACACAGCTCTATCAATATCTCTATAAATCCCAGAGCCAATAAATTTGTAAAGTATACATTTCCTTTTAGAATCTGCCTAACTCCCTAAAATTTCAGAAATAGAGAAACAAAGCATAGCTGTTCCTATCACAGAAATTGAAATTTCATAAGTTATAAATGAGGCACCCATATGTAAAACTCTGGGTCCAGATGGAATACTGTGATAGGGTTGAATAAGGCCCTGTCCCTTTTGTTATGCAGAATGAGTTTAAATGCAAGGGTCTGTTCTATACTCTCCTGTCAGCCTCTTGTCTGTCTGGTTGCGCAATCAAATTTTCTTGCGAGACCTAGGAACTGATCACTCTGACGGTTTCACAGTTCTCCACCTCTCACTATCTCTCTGCATTCTCTTGCTATTTCTGTCCCCCCCCCCGCATATCTGCAGGGATAAAAATATATGTGAATCTCTGTGTAAAACTGTATGTGATACTGAGATCCCTTTGTTTAAAACTGTATATAGTTATACCGCTGCAATGATTGCAAAGCTATTTGGAACTCAAGGGGTTAACCCGAGATGCAGTTTTTAAGCCTTTTGCAGAGCTGTAAACAAAAAGGTCAATTCTGGGTCGCCATGTGCTGTTTTGCCGCACTTGCAAGTAATGAAACTTACAAGAACATTCTGTAAACTTACAAGAACATTCTGTGAGAAGTAGCCTCGCTTAACGAGTTCCCAGACAAAGACTTGTAAAAAGAGCAGCAATGCTTTTGCTAGAGAGACAAGGAGAGTCAGAGAATGAGAGACTGAAACTTAGAATTAAGCGATACCTCAGAAGGACTTAGTTTTCTTTGTCTGTACTGCCTTTGTAAATAGTTATACCAAATAATTTATATTTTTTATTTTGCTGTTATTGAGAAAAACCAAACGCTATTTGCAAATGTTGAAGCTGTTCCTGGTTTTCCTATGCCTCTTGACCTGTACCTCGATGACAATTACCTGGTGAGTTCTACAAATATCTCAGCCCTAAGATTAAGCACCAGCTAGCACCAGTATTCCAGGAATCTCGCTCTGAGGGATGTCTTCCATATTCCATGAATGAAGCTCTAATTTGTCTAGAAGCTAAAAATGAAGCATAAAAACATTGAAAATGATGGCAGAAAAATAGACCAAAGGTCCATCCAGTCTGCTTGAGTTGCCTGTTTAGCCCTTGCACTTACTGTCCCTCCAGGGTCCTAGCCCTCCCACCCCCTCCATTCTCTTTTCCAATTCTGATGCCCCGAGCAACCGTTATACTCTTCATTCTGTGCTAGCTATGCTTAAAACCACTAACTGTTTTTGCACCCACCACCTTGGCTGGCAGCCTGGTCCATGGATCCACCACCCTTTCTGTAAAATAGTATTTATTCACATCCCTGAACCGCCCTCCTATTAACTTCCAATCATGAGCATGTGAACACAAGCTGGCATTCAAGTTATATATTTCCCCGAAGTACACCCATAAATTCCTATTAGGAATTTGAAGTTCTCTATCATATGTCCCCTCTCTGGTCTCCAGAGAGTACATGTTCAGTGCCTTGAGATGCTTCTCATAGGAAATGCCCTGCTGGCCCCAAATCACTTTTGTTACCATGCTCTGCACCATCGCCAACCTATCCCTATTGTTCCTTAGGGGAGGACCCCCAAACTGCATGCAGTACTCCAGGTGTGGCCTCACCAAGGATCTATATAGCTGAAGTATAACCTTTTCCCTTCTGCTATCAATACCCTTCCTGATATAGCCCAACATCCTACTCCCTTTACTGTATGCCTTGTTGCATTGAGTTGATTGATGGAGTCACTGATGATAACTCTAAGGTCCCATTCCTCAGCCGTAGTGTTAAATCTCACCCCACCAATCCAGTACTCTATCCTGGGATTCTTGTTCCCGAGTTGCATTACGTTGCAGTAAAAGGCAAGTATTCCTTGGAATATTCAAATTACAGGCCCATTTAATAATTTTTTTTATTATAAGATCTTAGCAAAAGTCTTAGCTAAAAGGTTATCCAAAGTCAAGCAAAAGCTTACTGGGAAAGAACAAGTGGGCTTTATGAAGGGCAGACAGACATCTGACAATTTAGGCAGATTATTCTCGATTATCTGGGCTGCTCTACAACAAACATCTCCCACTATTGCTCTCTCACTAGATATTGGAAAAGCATTTGACTCCCTGGTATGGGAATTTTTAAATAGTGTGTTGAAATCTTATAACTTTCGTCCAGTCATTAAACAATAGATCTGGGTGATGTACAGTAACCCCGAAGCATCTATAATTACTAATGGACTGATTTCAGAATCTTTTTTTCCTGTACAGAGGCATTAGACAAGGGCTTTCCCTACCACCACATCTATCTGCGCTTTCCATTGAACCACTAATTAGGAAAATTATGAGTTCCACAAGAATCCGTGTAGTCAAGATGGGAAACTACTCCAGTACCAAAGTTCTGGCCTTTGCAGACAATATTGTATTAACACTCAGTCAGCCACACTTTACTGTTAGGAACCTGCAGCGCATACTAAAAGAATTTGGCAATATTTCTGGCTTTTATACCAAATGGAACAAGACAGAAGGTATTATACTTGTTGCCTCTAAATTGAAAGAAGACAGACTCACCCAATCCTTCTCCTTGCCTTGGGCAGAAAAGGGCATTACTTACCTTGGAATGTCTATTTTGGTTTTCTATATTACTTTTTCTCCCATCGGAGTTCTGGGTTGGCTTCTCACTCCTGTTCTGACCGATGCCTGCCTCCCCCAAAGTGATATGGTACCTCCAGGGATTATTCTCAGCATGACAGACAGAGAGGAGGGCCATCCTCGTCCCCCCAACTCATAATCCAGTGCAAACCATCTCTGAGCAGCAGTGTGGGCCCATGAATGGGTTGCCAGGCAGGCCTTCACAGAACCCCAGACCTCCATTTTCATTTTCTGCCCCTCCCTCTGTGGCCGATGTGAGCATGTGTGTGGAGGCATGCACACACCACCAGGCTGTAGCCCTCTCTTATTAGGTCATCCACAGCCTGTATTACCACCAGACCTCCACCTGGTGGCAGTCAAAGGCCAAGCAAACCAAGCCTCCTCCCCTCCAAGGAGCAGAAAGCAATCCTCTAGATGCTTGATCCTCTCCCTCCCTGGTTTACCCCCTGATGACCCGTGTTCATCATCGAACCATGGCCGTCGGCGTGGTGCAAGGTGCGTCATCCAGCACCTCTTCTCTCAACACCACCAGGAGGGCTGGAATGCCTGTTTTTTTTAACTCTTGGCAAAAAAATAGTTTAGTGCAATCTAACCTCACTTTTATTAGAAATAACTACAGAATTAGAAACAGGGGCAAAGTTAAAAGTATCTTTATGGGGAAGGATGAACACTATAAAAATTATTTTGGTGCCCAGAATATTTTACATTCTCAGTACCTTGTCCACTGTTATCTACGTAAAATGGTCCAGGAATATTAAAAATGTGATTTCCAAATTTCTCTGGGATAATAAACTGCCATGCTTAAGCATTCATAAACTACATGCCACTCAAAAGAAAGATGGTTTGGGGTTACCTGGTGGCAAGCTTGTTACCGGGCCTTCTGCCTTAAACAGGCAGTATGCTGGTTTACTGAGCCTACTCAAATAAATTACCCTTTGTGGACATCAGTGGAGAACCAGATTGTTAAACCACTTTGTACATTAGACTTGCTATTTTTACCTATTCCTAGGCAACTTTTTCTCCCCCACCTTGTCAGTTACCCTTTGCAAAAAGGTATCAAAGTTTCTGAACTCCACCTCCAACCCCCTTTGTCACATGCCCATCTGCAATAATCTCTCTCTCACCTCTAATGGCAAGACTCTTAGGGATGCAGGCTGGAGTAAGAAAGGTATTATAAGAATTAGGGATTTCGTAAATGAGGATACTAGCCTATTATGTTTTGAAGATCTTAAGAAAGTTAATCTTGACCGATTTCTGTTCAGGTTGTATCTGCAAGATAGGGATGCCTCATCCACAGGAATTTTGAACTCTAAGATCCCTAAGAATTCCGACTGGTATAGTGTCATCAGAATTGCCCAATTTAGGAAGGGCACTAGTCATATATACAAAATTCTCTCTGATAACAATGTTCACACAATCACAATGAAAATGGACAGACTGGATGGGCCCAGCGGCCCTTATCTGGTGTCAGTTTCTATGTTTCTATATTCACACTACCTTTTATGTTAATCTAAATGGGAATAGGGATTTGGCATCCAGATATCTGAAGAAACTTGGTCCAGACTGTGGGAAAATGCTTATCTTTGCTGTAGAGAAATACAAGGTAGCTTAACTCAGTTTAAAATACTGCCTCATTATTACTGATCTTCTCAACAATTAAAGAGCCCCTGACACCGTTGCGGCAACTTTGAGAAAATGTAATGTTTAACACAAGTAAGCTTATATTTTAATATTGTTTCTGTATTTCTCATTTTTCTTTATTACTAAGGACATCTGCATGCAAACAGGATCACTGCCCTATCTGTTCTGGCTGCTTGCCTACATATGACATCACATTTCTGTTTATGACATTACAGTCTGTTGCTGTGGGGATACTTACAATGCCATAAATGGGGAATTATTTATTTTATTTATTTATTGAAAAGTTGGTAACTGGGAGCAGCGTCATGAACAGAAGCTCGTTTCCAGGTTCAACCCAGATTATGATGTCATATGTATAATAGCAAAAACAGCAGATAAAGTCTAAGGGACAGTAAGCCTTTTTCATACAGCTGTCCTCAGTAATAAAGAAAAAAGGTAAATAATTATAGAAAATACTTGAAATATAAACTGAAGTGTCTAAATCTCACATTTTTTCCAAGTTTTTCTAACGGTGTCAGAGGCTCTTTAAAGAGTACTGTTTTTATGTTGGCGACTTGCACAGCCAACATCTTGGGACAGTGCAGCTTTGGAGGCACGGTCACTGTTGGGCGAATGCAGGGCACGCACCAGTAGGTGTGTCCCTCATTCCCTAATCAGCCTGCATGCCGGCGCCACACCATGCATTCATAATGTGGCTAGCACATCTAAGAAAAGGTCCGCTGCAATTTGAGCAAAGCTCGTCAGATGCAGTGGACCCTTCCTACATGCTCGCTGACATTATCAGCATGGTGGGGTGGGTGGCCACCCAACTGCCGACTTCGGGGGTGCTCAATCCCCCTTGGCCTGAAAATAGGCAGAATTTGTCTAGTGCACTTACTTGGTCAATAAATAAAAGGTAACAAGTAATTTTTTTCCCCATTTTCTGTGTACATTTATTAGTAATGCTGCAAGGTACATGTGTAAATAGAAGAAACATAGGGAAATGTAGAAAAGGGTCCCAAAAGTATAGCATGTGCTTTTAGAGCCAGTAGTAGCCATGCACTGTTCTGCTGGGAGAAAATGTTGTCTCTCCCTGCATCTGCTTTTAGATGTTGTTTTGGTATTTGCCCTCTTTCTGTCGGTCTAGAAAGGGTTAGCTTTGAAACCCTTCTTGTTTGGAGAAATGTCAGGCTAATTTATAGAAGCACTCTCTCTTGCATGTTTGTGAGGAGCTAATGCTATGTGTAGTCTGCAAGGTAGCCGGCGGGCATTAAAAATACCTTTTCCCTTATGCTGTAGACTCGCTAGGTTGTAGTTGCTAGTCTGATTATTTTTGTTGCTAGCGTTAGTCAGAGAATAGACCTGTTTTCAACTAGTAGTTACAAATATTAATAAAACAAACCTGCATTTCTGGCTAAACTAAAAGGCTTTCAGTTTAAAGCAGATGGCCACTAGGCAACATATTACGTCCTGCAGGACAGAGATAAAACTGTGCAGAATTAAAGCATAACTGTAGTGTTACCTGTAGTTTCTTAGCGAAGGCTGTTGCTAGAGGAGTATTCCCAATCAGAGGAGACCTTCTAGAAAGGTGCAGTCTCCTACAGGGAGTCAGCAGCATCCTCTCTGTGTTATTTATGAGATGTGGGATGTCAGTCACCCAGAAATGGGGCGGAGTCTAGACTCATTAACATCTCCTTTTGAATAAAAGCAGAATTTGTATGTGTTCTAATGAATTTATTGTTTGCCACTTTCCAGAATTGATTATTCGGTGGAACTGAACTGGACTGAACTAAACTAGTCTGTAAGTATATGTCTAGGTAGAATGTTATATGCAATATTTGAAATGAAAGAATTAGAGGTGGACCTTGCTCTTTAGGGGAGGAGTCTGGGTGCTTTAAAAACCCAAGATCCAGCACCTCTTGTTCAGATGTAGCCTGGAGTTGGTGCTGCTAACATCTCCAGTTTAGGGTTATCTGAAGGGAGACACGACATAGTCTTTATTAGGGCTGTAGCTACCTGTAAACCCTGAGCTGTGTTTTTGCTTTGTTTATTTTCTTTTGAGTTGTTGATGGTATTCAAAAATGGTCATGATTTTGTATCCTGCATTATTTCTTATTTTTTTTTTTTTGCTTCTATTTTTTTGTCCCCCCAAGGCCACTGATCTGCTTACCTGCCACGCCCTGGCATCCCCGCATGTCTGTCCAGCTGTCGTCCCTTGACTACCTCTGGCCACCCACTAGCCACGCAGCTACCCCTCAGTTTTGCCTCGGGCGGGGGGTTGGGGAGCACTCCCTCCGGAGCTCAACCCACCCATTCCGGATCCAGTATTGCCATGCACCCAGGTACTGGGAGAGTCCGTGCAGAGATGGCCATCATGCTGCTGCAACCAGTGCCCTCCTTTTTCCACTTTTCCCCCCGGAGCCGGCAGGTGTGCACTGACGCCAATGGCCATGAGCATGCGCACGTCCGCCCATGTTCTGGCCAGGCGTCTGCCTCCAGCTAAGCTTGTGCTCCCAGCAGCAGAAGTACCTCCAGTCTCCACTGGGGTCACTCCTCGCGCTGGGATGCCCCTGGATCCCCACCCAGGGAAAGAGAGCTGTCCCCATGACGCTCGATCCTACTCGGCTCCCCGCCGACCCCTCAGCACCTGGGCTAGTTCTCGAACTGGGTCGCTGGGCGTGACGCTGCAGGTGTGGTGCCCAGCGCCAACCCTCAGCGCCACTGGGCTGACCCTTATTTTCTTTATTTTTAATAAAAATAACCACCTCTTGTTAGATGTGGTGTACCTGATATGCTGTGTCTTGCCTGATCATTATTACCCTGTGACAAACACCACCTCACCTCCCTTTTTCTGCTGGTGATATCCCTTCCTATGCATCCCACTAGCCTTTCTGACTACCTTATCACACTGTCTGGCCAACTTTAGGTCATCTGATATGATTGCCCTCGGGTCTTTCCTGCTTGGTTGTTGCCAGTATCATTCCACCTGTTTTGCACTCTGCTCCCAGGTTTCTATGGGCAAAGTGGCTTATTTTGCACTTTTTGCATTAAAACACAGCTGCCACACCCTTGACCATTCCACCAGTTTTTTCAGATCTCTGCCCATCCTTTTCACAGCCCCCCCCCCAGAATGTTCACCCTGTTGCAGATCTTGGTGTCATCCGCAAAGAGGCAGACCTTCCCTTCCAGCTCCTTTGCTATGTCACTAATAAAGATATGAAAGAAGACTGGTGTCAACACTGAACCCTGAGGTACCCTGCTGGTCACCCTCCCTTTACCAGAACGAACTCTGTTTACCACTACTCTCTGTTTCCTATCCCCTAACCATTTTCTTACCCAGGTTACAACCTTGATGCCCACCCCCAAGTTACCCAGCTTGTTTACCAGTCTCCTATATGGAATGGTGTCGAAAGCATCGCTGAAATCCAGGTAGGCCATGTTCACCGCCCCACCCTGCTTTAACCCCCTGGTCAACCAGTCAAAGGAATCGATCAGATTTGTTTGGCATGTGACCTCCCCCTGTGAATCCATGCAGCCTTGGATCCTGCAGCCTGTTGAATTCCAGATATTCCACAGTCCTTTCCTTAGTAGTGTTTCCATTAACTTATCCATCACCGATGTCAGGCTGACATAGAACACAGAAACAGAATTTGATGGTAGATAAGGACTGCTTGGTCTACCTAGTCTGCCCATTTTCTCTACCTACTGTACACCACAGACCCTACTTGATCTCTGGCTTAACACCCCTCTTTTCTTACCACTAAGGTTCTCTTATGTCTATCCCATGCATTCTTGAATCCTGTTACCATTTTTGCGGTTCCAGACATCCACCACTTTTTCTGAGAAGAAGTATTTCCTTGCATCTCCCCTGAGTCTACCTCCCCCAGCTCCATAGGATGACCCCTTGTTCTTGAGCATCTTTTTCTCTGAAAAAGGCTTTCCTCTAGAACCTTATTATACCTGTGAGGTATTTGAAAGTCTCTATCATAACCCCTCTTTCCCTCCTTTCACCCAGAGAGTACATATTGAGGTTCTTTAGTCTCTTCTTTAGTCTTTCCTCATACGGCCTATGATGAAGGCCCTGCACAATTTTAGTTGCCCTCCTCTAGGTCACCTCTACTCTGTCTATGTCCTTCCAGAAATGTGGTTTCCAGAACTGGACACAGTACTCTAGCTGAGGTCTCATCAGTGATCTATACAGCGGTAACACCACCTCTCTCTTTCTGCTGGTGATACCCCTTCCTATGCACCCTAGTGTCCCACTAGCTCTCCCCACTGCTTTGTCACATTATCAGGTCACCTTTAGGTCATTAGATATGATTACCCCCAGGTCTCTTTCCTGTTTAGTGGTTGCTAATACTACACTGCCATTTTGTACTCCACACCTGGGTTTCTGTGCCCCAAGTGATTTTACATTTCTTCACATTAAACTTAACTGCCACACCCTTGACCACTCCTCTAGCTTTCTTAGATCTCTAATCCTTTTTCCTAACCCCCCGGCGTGTCTATCCTATTGCAGATTTTAGTATCTTCCGAAAAAAGGCATACCTTCCCTTCTAGCCCCTCTGCAATGTCACTAATAAAGGCATTAAAGAGGACTGTTCCCAGTACTGATCCCAATGGCACCCCGCTGGTCACCCTCCCTTTCAGTGAGTGAATTCGGTTTACCACCACCCTCTGTCTCCTGTCCCCTAATCAATTCCTTACCCAGTTTACTGCCTTTGGACTCACTCCTAGGCTGCCCAGTTTGCTTATGAGTCTCCCGTGTGGAGCAGTGTTGAAGGTCTTACTGAAATCTAGGTAGGCCACATCCACCACTCCACCCTGATCTAATTCCCTGGCCACCCAGTCAAAGAAATACATAAGATTTGTATGACATGACCACCCCCAGTGAATCCATGCTGCCTCGGATCTTTTAAGCCACTGGATTTGAAATATTCCACAATCCTTTCCCTCAGTATTTTTTTTTTTTTTTTAACTTTTATTTATACATCTACACCCCCGGGCATCCTTCAGGAGTGCCCACTCAGACTCTGCCCTACTCCCAGCCTGAACCCCTCGCATCTCCCATTGATCTCCTAATTCCACCCTCCCTCGGTGGCTGGCTCCTAAGTGTGAAGAGCCTTACCTGCTGTCATCAGTAGACCCTTGGAGGGATCTGGGCGTGTCTGGGCTGACTTTTGGGATGTGGTGATTCCACCAGGGCCACCGTCATCTCACCGACGGTGCAGATGGCTTTTTGTCCCTTTTTTTGTTCCCTCCACAAGCACAGCGTAATGGCATCAGCACGCAGGCTGCCTCTGTAGACGCCTGCCATGCTCGTCCCCTAACCAACTCACACTACTGGACGAAATGCCCACTGCTTCTGCTAGGGGCTGCCACGGAGCACGGTACACCCTGGATCCCACCCCAGGACAAGAGAGTAGTCCTCCAGACTCTCGATCTTCTCCTTCCCTGCTGACCCCCAATGGCCCAGGATCATTCCTGAACCTGGGTCGCCGGAGTGGCGTGAGGTGTGGTGTCCAGTGCCCAAACCTCAGCCATTGGACCTTTCCTCAGTATTGATTCTATTAATTTCCTTACTACTGAAGTCAGACTGACTGGCCTGTAATTGCCAGCTTCCTTCCTGCTACCACTTTGTGAAGTGGGACTACATCTGCCCTCCTCCATTCCTCTGGAACCACCCCCGTCTCCAGTGAGTGGTTGAACAGGGCTGTCAGAGGTGCAGCCAGCACCCCTCTGAGATCGCTCTGTATTTATTGGAGTTGTAGATACTGTGTGATCTTCTGTACCTGCTCAAACCCTGCCTCTCCTGTCTACACTTTTATTCTTTCTTACGTCATTTTTCTCTCTTATGTGATTCTAAAGATTTTACTTCCTAACCCCTTCATACCTCTCAACCTTCTGCCTCATAAATCAGGGACAAGGCTTAAAAAAAATCAGGGACAAAGGACCAAAATCATGGACACATCTTCAAAATTGATGATATCCACTCAGGAAGCTGGCAGAATAAGGGGCTTAGTGTAAAATGTATTTTCTAAGGAAGAACAAATCTGTAACGTTAATGTCTGACATTATTTTGTTCTTACAACCCCTGCTGTTTGGTCAGGGAAACACAATTTTTAGGAGGGACAGAGTAAAATTCTGAGGCAAAATCAGGGACATCCCTGAAAATCAGGGACAGTTGAGAGGTATGAACCCCTCCACTCCTCTACCTCTCCCACAACCTGTTTTCAAACTAAGCCCTGCAAATTTCACTAGCCTCAGCTTGAACTTGAACCTGCCCTCAACTCCTGCAGTAACCTTACATTCTGTCTGCTATCCTCCCCCTCTCTTGTTCCATTTTGACCCCACCCTCACCAACACTTAACTATTCTGCTTTTGTCTTCCCCTCGATCACCCCACCCCCTGCTGACAGTCTGTTGCCAGACCCCCAACCCCCTAGTGACTCCTGTCCTTCCTGCACTATATTTACTTTTCCCTTCTCTTCCCTCCACAGATCGCAGTGTCCCGAGTGGCACACAGCACAGTGAGGTGGTTCCTACAGCTGTCTCACCGACCACTGCCTTTCCCGGACCCAGCATTGCTTTTTGGACCAGCTGCCTGGTCCGGACTCCCGGACAGCAAGCCACAGGTACGCCGCTGTTTGAATTAGGGGCCAGGCTGCTCCGGTGGATCTCTAATTGGTTGCTGCATTTCCCTAATGCTCCTGATTGGGCCAGCCATGAGGAGCATAGCTCCCGATTGGTGTGCCTTTTTTAGCCAGCTTCTCTGCATTGCAATACTTGAAGTTGGGCACTCGTAGCTCTCTCATGCCTGTTCTTTTGTCCCACTCCCTCCCCCTCCCAGGCCACCTTTAAATGCTCTTCCTGCCCCTCCTTCCTCCAGAAAATCCCCTCTCTATTGGCTCTTTGCTCCCTGCTGACACCTCTGGACCAGGGGCTCCAAGATTAGGCAGGACAATTTGCTTCTGAACTAAATAAACTCCCCTAGCCTACTAGGATTTGTTAAGTTAATTCACCCTTCTACACAAACTGTAATCCTAGCTTCTCTCTCTGCTGTCCCCCCCCCCAGTCATTTATCCCCTGCCTGGATCACAGAACGTTACAACGTACAACCTGCTCTATGTTCTCGGCCTGTGTGCCCAGCTTGCCATAATGGGAAGTCTATATTGGTCAGTCTCCCTGGCTTGGCTTATTGCTTTAAGCTGGTATACAGACTAGGTGATAGCTGGGGCCCTCCAACACCCTGTGGGTGAAAGTTTGCCTCCCCTTCCAGTCCACATTGAACTAGAATCCTGACAATACTTCTCTACATCCTCTGCCTGCCTAAACAAGATACAGCTATGCTTGGGTACCCAGTCATACCCTGCTAAACTGAATAGTCACCAGCTGCCCACTTAAAATCAGATCTTCTGGCACGCTATCCAACTGCTTAAGCGATCACTTTCTGTGTGTGGAGAAACAGCTATACCAACCCTCCTCCCAAGATTTCCCTGGTCCGGGATATGACTAAGTTTGACACCAACAGGTTCCTGTCATCCATTAACTCTACAGACTAGGGCCCCATTAACACACTTCCTGACATAAACCTAGCCCTGGACTTCCTAATCTCCACTCTCACCAAAATAATTAACCAGCATGCCCCTCAGAAGCAATGCAGATCCAAGGGTATTAAAACCCCATGGCTCTCCAGGGATATCAGATCTCTCATGGCCCGCCAGGACAAAGCATGGCAAATGTACAAACAAAGTGGACTCCCCTCGGACTGGCTTATCTATAGACAGCTCAGGAATAAGTGTAAAGGCTCTGTACAAAAAGCTGAGAGATACCATCTCAAATCTCTTCAAACAGAGCATCTAAATAACCCAAAGGAATTCTGAAGACAAGTTATCACTTAAGTAAAAGGAAAGACTGTAGAAAACCCAAGCTCTATTTCTGTCAATGGCACCACCCTCGACGACCCACTCTCCATAGCCATTGGATTTAACAATTTTTTCACTGACCTCCAAAAATACAGTACATCTCGATCTTTCACAATGCTCCCTCTCTTCCTACAACTCTCCCGCCCAATCTAGGGGGTCATCCTGAATTCCATTTGAAGTTAGCCACACTCAAAGAGGTGCAGCAACTTCTATCTGACCTAAAACAGGAGGGCTCCCCCGGATACGACTCGCTGGAACCAAGTTTCTTAAGCTGGGTGCCTCTCCCCTAGCTTGCCCCATCCACGAGTTGCTCAACTGGTCCTTCCTCTCTAACACTGTGCCAGATAAGTGGAAGGTGGCAGTAGTAGTCCCGGTCCACAAAGGAGGACCAAACTCCATCATAGAAATGTTTCGCCCTATAGCTCTACTTTCTCACCTGGCGAAAATCCAAGAGCGTATTGTTTATAATCCTCTCCAAGACTACCTTGACTCCCACAAGCTACTGTCACCCTGGCAGCATGGCTTTAGAATCACAGTACCCTCACTGCACTCATAAAAGTAACATCTGACATCTTCCATGCAATGGATATGGGCCAGGCCACCGGATCCATATTTATGGATCTCACAAAAGCATTTGACCTCGTGAATCATGGGTTGCTGCTTCACCAGCTACATCTACTTGGCCTGGACTACAATGCATTACACTGGATAAAGAGCTATCTGTGTGATTGATCCCAGAAAGTTAAATGGGATGGCTCCCAGTCGGAACAAAAAACAGTTTCCCATCATGTGCCGCAAGGCTCAATTCTGGGCCACATGTTGTTTTCTGTCTTATCAATGACCTCCCAACTTCATGGGTGCCACAGTTCACCTATATGCAGATGATGCCATCATCTATCCGGTCTTCCAGATATTGACCAAATCAGTTGGAACCTTGTCTCTGACTTCGCCTCCCTGGAAGCCTGGTTCCAACGTAATCGTCTTGTTCTCAACTCAAAGAAAACAAAATGCATGATCTTCGCCCATCGGCCTACAAAAAAGCCTAACCCACCTACCCTTAGTATTTCTACTAACAAGGGTGACCTGCTAGAGGTAGTTCACTCCTTCAAATACCTGGATGTTACCTTGGACCCTGCCCTATTGTTCAACTCCCATGTCTCTAGCATTATCAAAAATCTCAATCAGAAACTCGGACTCCTATATCGTGTGCGACCACGCCTCACACTTGCCTCTTGCCAAAAAATTGCTTCTGCATCCCTTCTTCCCCTAGTATCTTATGCTGCACCCCTCCTCCTCTTCACTAACTCCTCCTCCATGTCCCTCCTCTCTCAGGCATACCACAGGGTTGGTCGTTTCGCCGTGGGGGCTCTTACCTGTTCTCACCACTGTGATGTTCTCACCTGGCTGGGGTGGCCCTCCTATGGGGCAAAACTGAGGAACTCCACCTTGAGCCTCACGTTCAAGCTTGTCCACAAATCCACCCCTCCATGACTCAGGGAACTTAAACACCTCAAACCAGCACCACGCACACTTCAGTTTATCTCTCTCCCCCTCCTCATTGTCCCCAAAATACGTGTTGCTGTATCCAGATGATCCTTTTCGTATGCCGCTCCAACTGACTGGAACTCCCTCCCTCCATTCTCTCCTGCTCCTCCCTTTCACAATTTCAGTCCCATCTGTTTACCTTTCTGTCTTCCTCTGTTACCTGCTCCTGCTTTTGCTGAAGGGTGCCTACCCAGAAACTCCCCTACCTTACCTACGGCTGCCTCCTCCTGCCTTGTCCTTCTCCCACTCCACTACTACTGCACCTAGCATAATAGGAGACTAATGATGGATGGAGGAATCCTTAAAAAAATCCCAATGGCCAAAATTAGTGGGTGCATCTTTCAGTAATGATGACCAACCTCCCTGTGTGTGGCTGAGCTGAGGCAGCAAAACTGTTTCTTTAATTAACATACATTTTAATTCCCACTGCCAGGCCATGGGGCCAGCCAGCCCAAGGACCAGAGAGTAGACAAAATGGGCTGCCCTCAAGGACGTGATCCCTCCCACCGAACTAGCTGTAGAGCAGGGTGTGCCATCAGTTCCCTTTCCCTTGCTTTCTAATCCTATATCCCAGCTCCAGTCCAGTCACAATCATGTCATAAAGAAAGTTAATTTCAAGTACTGATCACGTTTACTCAACTACTCACTTAACTCCGACTGGATCTGGACTGAGCATCAGTTAGTGGGTGCTGCGGGCTGCGGCTAAAAATTGAAGAAGCCAAAACCGAAGCTAGCCTAAAGCCTTCTTATTAGCCTGCCCCGATATTCTACACTTCACTGTCACTGTAGTTCTTTTTACAGCGTTTTTGTTTTTTTTCCCTTTTTTCAGTACATACCTGAAGAAATTCAGAAAAAGTCCCAGAATTTTAATTATTCATTTGTAGTCTGGTCCTCCAGAGAATCCAGTTCCACAGCTCGCGAGCGTGCGGAAGAGAAAAGAAAACACGGCAGAAAACGACATGCTCTTGGATGGCACGTTTCAAGCTATGCTTATGGTGGTGTGCATTTCTGGCTGGCAACTTTAATTGGGCGAAGATCGAGCGTGGTTACGGTTGTTGCAGGCTTGCAGCCACTCAGGACAATATTTTAAAAAATGCAAGTTGGAGCCAATCATCGGGACAACTGTACATCATCCCCTCCCTGAAACTCATGTCAGTCCCAAATCCATAGGAAGCAGTAAGAAAAACCACAAAACCACAAAACAATAACAAAAAAAAAACACCTGACTCCACGAGTCAAAAAGTCCCGGTCTGAAACGCCTGATTGCTCGGGGGGGGCAGCTTGGCACCCTCTGCCCCCCATAATCTACCACTGTTGTTTATATAAACTACACCTTATGATGATCACTGGTCCTCAGGTGGCCTCCCACTATGACATCTGCCACATTGTCCTCGTTGGTAAGTACAAGGTCCAATACTGCCCCCTCACAAGTGGGCTCTTTTACTAGTTGCCTGAGGAAAGCCCCTGCAGGGAATCTAGGGTGTCCCTGCTCCTAGCTGAAGCTGGGATGCTTCAATCTACATCTGGCAGACTGATGTCCCCTACCTGAAGCACTTCCTCCTTATTTGCCACCTTTTAGATGACTTCCACCAGAACTTTGTCTGACTCCCCAGGCCCCCGTGCTGGAGGTGTGTAAATCACACCAATGCAAATTGCGGCTCCATTCCCCATTGTGACCCTCAATACCTCTGCCCCTCCTTGTATTCCCTGTATCTCTGTTGCTTTTATGACAGGCCTATAGTTGCCCACCTTTTCCTGCTACCACTTTTGTGAAGTGGAACTACATCTACCCTTCTCCAGTCCTCCGGAACCACTCCAGTCTCCAGTGGTCTGTTAAATACGTCTGTCAGAGATGCAGCTAGCACCTCCCTGAGCTCCCCGAGTGCTCTTGGATGTACCCCATCTTGCCCAGTAGCTTTGTTCACCTTCAGGTTAGCGAGTGCTTTCTGGACTCTCTCTCCTCAGAGAAAGGGTTGGTGTCCACTTCCCTCCCATCAAAGCTCCTTATGCTTTTTCATGGGCACTCCCCCTTCCCTTCCACTGTGAACACTGAGCAGAAGTATTTGTTCAAGATGTGTGCTTTTTCTTTGTCCCCCCGACAGTCACCCCTTAACCTACAATCTCCTCCTTAGTCTTCTCCTTTTCGCTAACATACCTAACAAAAGTCTTGTTTTTACCCTTTTGATACTGCCTGAACTATTCTTTCCTCAGTTTGTGCCTCTGCACTCCTTACTGCTTTCCCTGCCTCCCATTATCTTTTCGCAATACACTTCCTTAGTCTCCTCTTTCTGGGTCTCCTTGTATCTTCTGAATGATACTCTTTTAGCCTTTACCTTTCCTGCCATGTCTTTCAAGAACCATAGTGGTCTCCTCTTCCTTTTGTTTTTGCTTACATGCTTGACACAGATGTTTGTTGCCTTCACTTTAAGTGTGGCCCACTGTTTCTCCACCCCTCCCCCCAGGTCCTCTCCACTCACCAGGGTGTTCCTGAGGCATTCACTCATCTTTATAAAATCAACCCTTCTGAAGTCCAGGACAGTCATGACCCTTGTCATTAAGTGGTTGAATTCCTCAGCTGTTCTTATGTTAAACCACAATGAACAATGATTACTGTTCCCCAGATGACTTCAAGTTGATATCTGCAACACTGTCCCTGTTAGTAAATACCAGGTCCAGTATGGCCCACATCATTAGTAAGTTCACTGAGTAGCTGCCTGAGGAACACCCCCTGAAGGGAGTCCAAGATGTCCCTGCTATTAGCTGAAGCCGCAGCTGGGCGGCTCTAATCTACATCAGATAGATTGAAGAAGCCACCCCTCCCCCTTTCAGCCATTTTGGCAATTGCTTCATCATTTCCTTATCTAACTCCCCCATGCTGGAGGCCTGTAGATCACACCTGTCCAAATAGTGGCTCCATTTCCTGACTCGAAGGTTACCCACAACACCTCCACCTTCAGTGAATTCCCTGTATTTCTGTTGCTTTTATGTTTTCCTTTGCATAAAGCACCACTTCCCCTCCTTTCCTCCCCCCCCATCCTTTCTGAACAGCGTGTAGCCTGGCATGGCTATGTCCCAGTCGTGGTTGTCAGTGCACCATGACTTAGTGATGGTCACAATATCCAGGTCAGCTTCTGTCATGATGGCCTTTAGGTCTGGGATCTTATTTCCAGGATTTCTAGCATTAACACACATGGCTTTCCAGATTTTGTTAGCTCTTTGCTTATCACCCCTCCTTTTTCCTTTTGTTCCCCCTTCTCCTTTGACAACTGATCATCCCTCTTTCCTCCTTTACTAACCCCTTGCTCCTTTGATTTATTTGCATCCTGGTGGGACTCTCTCTCCTCTCAGGATCTCTCTACTATGTATCTCAAACTGTGGGTGCAGCATTTTCTGCTTCCCCTTTTTCCTCCACCTCAGCTAGTTTAAATGTTAATTGAGATAACATTTAAACCATTCACTGAGGACTGTGGTTCCCTTCATTGATGGATGCAGGCTATCACCTCTGTATCGGCTGTTATCTTCCCACGAGGACCCCCACTGCCCAATGTAGTGGTACTCTTTGGTGCAGCGATCCCTCCTCTTCCCACTATTGTAGATCTGCAGTACCTCTGCAAAAAGTGCTGAGTGTGCTACCTGTCTAAGACTTCTTCCCAGCTCCCTAAACTCCCCCTGCACGGTTACTGTCCCATCCCTAGCCAGCACCGCAGTCTCCAGAAGGCCTCCCTGAAGCATCCCCTTTCTTAAAAAGCTTCATATATTACTCCCGCCAACTGAAAAGGATGCTCTAGAATGAGATTTACTCTGTAAAGCCTAGAAGGTGGTGAGTTGGGGCCCAGGACAAGTAACATCTTCATCCCGCCATTGTGCTGCAACCCTAAGGTCAGATATTCGAGCACACATGTGGCACTATTTAGACGTGGCAAACAAGCTGGCAAGCAGATGGAGGAACCAGTAGCTGGCGGTTCCCAGGAAAGGGGGGAGACCCCTCACTCCCCATAGCAATAACAATTATACTGCATCACTTGCAGAGGGCATTGTTCCTGAATTGGGGCAACATGGAGTTCTCTTTTGAATGCTCTGCTTCATTATTTGCCGTCGCACTTTTTGCTCATGATTATTAGACACCAAGACTCACAGACATGCTCGTCGTCTCCTTGTAAAGTTTTCTATATATGTTAATTTTTATGGAGGGTTTTGGGGAGGAGGCTCGGTCCGGGTGGACTGGGAGGTCCTGCCTCCATGAATCTTATAGGCAAGGGGCCAATGGGCCTCTTAGTCTGCTGTAGAAGGCTTTGAGGGAGTTGGCGAGAGCCACAGCAGGTTAAGGCCTGCTATTTTGACAGCCGTGCCCATACTGAGGGGGAGAGGGCTGTACCCTGGATCCTGGGGCTTCACACTTTGCCTGCCACTACACCCTTGTTTTCACCCTACCTACTGAAATCAAAGAGAACTATGGGCCTTTGGTGTTGCCGGATCTGGAGTACTCTCCCAGCCTGGTGGGACCCTGCTGAGTGGGCCACTATGCAGTGGGGGTCCAGCAGTTGGAGGGGTTTCTCAGCAGGTAGATTAATATATTCTAAAATTAGCCTTAATGACAATTATAAAAAGGGTCTGAGAAATGGAGCTTTCTGATTGGCTGTAAACATTCTAACAGCCTTATGTTAATCTTTTATTAACATACATGTACAGCTTGGCCATATGCTGAACAAGGTTTAATACTGTTTAAAACATGTTTTATTATAATAGTAATAAGGCACTCCCAGAGATTATGTTAATGGTCAGTTAATCACCTTCTAGGGGCATGTGGCACTCAGCTACACCTCGTGCCACAGTACACCGCTAGAAGGTAATTAACAGACCATTAACATAACCCTTGTTCATGCCTTACTGCTTAATGATGGTGTATCAAAAATGGTAGAGTAGCTGGTATAGATTGGAGGCTTTAGTCATCAGTAAAATCAGCTGGGTTCAGTAATGTCGGGAAACAAGTAGACATGAACTGTAAAAGTGCATACAGAGATAGTCTAATCCTGTAATCAGTGGTGGCATCAATTTTAAAAATTATTGCAGCAGGGAGAAAATCAGCACACCTATAGATAGGTTGTCAGACTGGAAATTATGAATGGCAAGTTCCTTGTGCTTTAGGCGCATCTGAACCCCTGTGATTTTCAGTTCCAGCATTTTGTGAAGCTTCTGGTGATGTTGTGACAGTAGAAGCTTCGGTGTACATCCGATCTGCATCAGGTTCAGGGGAGGTTCATGAAGGAGGGTCAGAAGAGGAGTGATGGCGGTCTTCACTACGACTTCACTTCTTGGGATTAGTGACTTGGGGTGGATTCCTAACATTGTAGGAAGATCTTGCTGAAAGCTTGGATTTACAGAAGATTCCCGCTGACCAAGATTTTGTGCTTAACTGCTGCTGAGTAAATGTGAGTGTTGAACAGTGGGAGTGTGTAGATGCATGGGAGAATTCTGAGAGGCTTCCACTTTTGAGGTGTGTGTGATTGATCAGGCAGAGGGGTGGTGCAAGGTTTAGAGGTTGAGGGCTCCGATCTCACTGAGCGTCACACACAGTTTGAGTTAAGATGACTGTTGGAATGAGCAGTAACATTAACTGAAGAGCAATTAGCTTGAACTTATTGTAGGTATAGTCCCGAGCATCATTTACAGACTTGCACACAATGTAGCTGCCCTTTGCTTCCTGTATAACTAAAGCTGCTGGGTATTTGGAGTGGTACTGCACAGCTATTCTTTGCAACTGTTGTTTAACTTCAAAGAAAGCTTTTTTTCTGCCACTTCCCCCGAAAAGTCCTAAAACTGTAGTATTTGTTCCCTCACCATGTTAGTTACCGTCTTTACCCAATAATCTGTATAACCTCCTCTTTAGCAGAATACTGCAAAAAATAAGCAATGATGTTCTGCGGCTTTGAGTTATGATGTCACGTAGGACCAAGCGACCTGTGTGCCCTCTCGATTTCCAGTGCCTGGGGCCTTTGGTAGCCTAACAATTCAGGAAGAAAGTTTTGTAAGAACTAAATCATATGATTCACTTTTGATCCTTTAGGCACCCCTTTGATTCTCAGGTGGTTCCTCCTCCCACTGTTCTCTAGATAGTCAGTATTTCCATAGGCATGAAATTTGTTAATTTTGATGTTCTGTCAGGCTTTCTAAATATTCAGCTGAGGGCTTGAGCTCAGAGATCTAGGAGTCTGATTTATCTATCCTGCTCACTACTACATCACTTTCTTTTTGGAGTTTGGCAGAAGATAATTTAACATCATGAATGTGTAATTTGATGTCGACTAGAATGTTTTAATTGTTGAACGTCATTCTTACTTGCGCTCCTGTTGTCAGCAAGCAGGCTGTTCCCAGTACCCTGCTTTCATGGATCGATCAACTTCCCAGCCACGGCCGGCATATCGAGTATATCAGCAAAATGTTATTCACAGGGAAAAAAATAAAATAAGGCACAAAGCTTGCAGTTTTTGATAAAATGTGTTGGTCAAGATTTGTAACAAACAAAATAAACTGGTTTGGCTGAAAACAAATAGGACTGAGTGAGAAAATGAATTAAATAAAGTGGGTGAAATCCGGAGTTCTCACTTAGCCGACCATCTTCTTCAGCGCCCTGTGCTTGCAAAGTATTTTATTTAAAAAGGTGACTGAATCCGTGGCCCTTCCAGTGGCTGTGAAGTGGAATGCTCCACTCCTACTGATCCTGCATGAGACACCACTGTATACAGGACAACAGGTTCAGTGGCTCCATGCACTGATTGGCTGAACTCATGTAAGTGATATACAATCCGCTGTAGGGGTGACATCTGTGTCCTGCATGGTAGACCCAGTGCAAACCTGCATATGCTATTATATACTGTTTAAAGTCTAGATAAGGTGGTTTAGGGTACATTCTTTTATTTTTTCATTACAATTTTATTGACGTTTTTCTATTTTACAACAATCATCCATAACACAAACACAAAAGTACGAGTACAACTGGTTGTGAGATTCTTAGGTTCACACTAACAATAACTGCACTTCACTCTGGTAATTTGTACTGGTATGTGGTAATGAATACTTACTACACTACTGTGTTAATCTGTGATACATAACCCACAACCCCTGAGTATGGTAGTTATTACTGTAGTATTCAGGCCTAGTAGGCGTGTATACTCTTGGCCATCAGATTACAAAAGGAAATGAGAGGAAGGACATCAATTACAAAGAAAACGAGAGAAGACAGAAAACGGTTACCAACATTCATATGGCGACACACATACCTGTGCAAACTGGACCTGAAGAGGGGATATGATGCTTTATGACTCTGTCAGGTTATTAAATTATCCCTGTCTATAGGTCTGGTACATACTATGGGGGTTTCCCAGGAGCAACTCATTTCTGGTTATATTATGTAACATTATGGGTCGAGGGAGCACTCCTGACCAATCGGAGTGCTCCTTTCTTCTGCACATGAGACACTCGTATGCTGTGTAGAGTGTCTCACACACAAACAGGTGCCCTGGAAATGAACACTATCTGGAATTTTTGTTTAGTTAATATATTATTGATTGAGCTTGATCAATAATATATTAATACCACCACAGAGACCACTCTTACACTTGTAAGAATGGTCTCACTTACATTCTTACAGTATCGGAACCCCTCACCTTCAGTTTGCAGTTCTCATACCATAAGAATGCATCTGAGACCACTGTTACAATCGTAAGGGTGGTTTCTGCAGCAGTATTAATATACAGACAGGATCTGAATTCAAGTGTTCATAGTAGAACTTGTTTAACACTCCTGATTTCTGCTTTCTTGTTCAGAAAATCTATGTTTCTATTCAAGAAAAGTGAAGAGGTGACATTAACTTAAACTGCTTAAAATTCTGGAGGGTGGGAGGTTTAGGAGGGAGGTCAGGAAGCACTTCTTCACAGAGAAGGTGATGGACACTTGGAATGTACTGCCAGAAGAGGTGATCTTGTTGAAGACAGTGGGCAGCTTCAAGAGAGGCTGGGATAGGCATAGGGGGAAGGTAATGATCATGGGTAGGGAGGATGGGAAGAGTGGGGAAGGAAGGCAGGGACTTTAGCTCAAGCTGTGGACCCTGCAATATGAGCAGACTGGCTAGACCAATGGGCCTTCTTCTGCTAGCTTCTTTGTATGTTCATATCTTGAAGTGTTGAAAAAATAATTATTATGAATTTCAAATGATAAACTATACTCACCAATAAAGCCTACGTTTCATGGCCCCAGGGTCACTTCCTCAAGGTCTGTGGTGGTCCTAAAAATATACTGTAAGAAGCAGAACATTTGTATAAACATTTCATATGGTTTTACTCTTAATTATTTATTTATTAAAAGGTTTAACCAGGAAATACATATTGAGCTTATAACAGCTCGTTTCCAGCTGTATCCTAGGGCAGAGGGGAGAGGAGATAACTAAAAAACATCACTAGTAAAAACACAGAAGTCAAATATAATGATATAGAATTGCAAGCACAATCATAAATATTAGAGGTAATTTAGTCATGAATGCAATTAGAAAAATATAACACTATCGTATATGTGAAGAAGGGAAAAGTAGTGAAACAGCATGAACAGAGCAAAACTAGACAGGCGGAGTAAGAAGAGGACAACCAGTAACAAGTAGTCAGGAAGTACAAAAAGAACGGGTCGTATACGGTTGCAGGAAGGATAACAATAGTCATAAAAAAGAGACTTTAGAGAGGAAGGAGAAGAGGCAGAATGAATAGAAGGGGAAAGGGAGAACCAATGTTTAGGAAAATGGTAAGAAAAGGCAGATTGACCAACAGGAGATTTTCTAGGAGGAAGAGAAAGAGAAAGGGAAGTGGTGTTGCAGAGAGGGTAGGAGGAAGAAGGGGAGGGGAAGGGATATGAGAAATCTGTGGTAAGAGGGAAGGGAGTTGAATCAGAATTTGGATAAAAAAGAGACACAATAGGAAAGGCGCCTAGCTTCTAGAGAGGGGAGAGAGAAAGAGCTGAGTAAAGAGAGCAGTGGTGACTACGAGGTGTGCAATCTAAAACAAAATGACAGAAAGAAAGAATGAAAAAGGGGGTCCAGTCTGGCAAGGGAGGATTTAGGGGCACTACTGTAGACTAAGTCACTGTAGTCAAAGATTGGAAGGATCATTTTCAGTACAATTTCTCGGTGTGCAGGGAGTGGAATACTTGCTTTAGTCCTGTACAAAGTACCTAGCTTAGGATGGAACTTGCAGTGAATTGCATCAATATGCACTGAAAAATCAAGATGCCAGTCACGGCAGACTCCGAGGTACTTAAAGGAGGAAGTATTACCAATCTTAGCACCGTCAAGTATATAAAATAGAGGTGCAGAAGTAAGTTTGGCAAGCCTTTGACGAGTGCCAAAAGTCATTGAGACTTTTTTGGGCATTAGGGGACAAGTGATTAGACGTGAGCCAGCACTGAATGTTGTCAAAATCTAACTGTAGCCGAGAGGTAAGGTCATGGGTGAAGAGCCAGATGCAAAAAGAACTGTGTCATCAGTGTACATATGAATGGATGCAGATGAACAGACAGGGGGTAGGCTGCTTAGGAATACTGAAGAGAAACTAGGACCCAGGACTGACCCTTGATGGACACCTGAGCTAATGGGAAGTGAAGATGAAATGGATTTTCCTATTTGGACAGCTTGGGACCTGCCTTCAATGCATGAACAAAATAACTTACAGAAGACTCAGAGAGGCCCAGTGCTTTAAATTTTTACAGAAGGAGTGAATGTGCCACAGTATCAAAAGCTTTTGCGAGATCAACAAAGATGGCAGAAGGAATCAGATCTTGATCCATACCTGTAAGTATGGAGTCAGTGAGCTGAAGGAGGGAGGTGAAAGTGGAAAGGGATTTCCTAAAGTCAGACTGGAAGGGAGCGAAGAAGTTACCAAGAAAAGAAATGAGCTGGGATAGAACAATGTGTTTCTGTAACTTAGCCCAGGTAGGAAGGAAAGATATTGGCCGGAAGTTACCAGGAGATGCGGGATCACCACTTTGTGAGTAGGTATTACAATAGCCTGTTTCTAAGCATCAGGAGCAGTAGCAGAGAAGGAAAGAGAAGTAAAGTAATGGGCAGAGCAATGGCAGGTGCTGAGAGAAGGAAAGGTTTAGGGTCAAGGCCATCAGGACTACCTCCCTTTAATGGATTAAGGGCAAGCAGAGCCTTTAGAGAAACAGGGGGAGTAACAGGAGAGAAAGAGCATGAGAGAGGAGATTAAGGTGGAGAGGGGGAAGGAAGGGGGCGGGAGAGGAAGAGATGAGAGAAAGGGCACAGGTAGTAATGAAGGAGTTAAAAGACTGAGCAACAGCAGAACGGTCAGAGATAAGGGAGTCACCAACCTTAAGAGTGGAAGGTGGAGACTGGGTCTGAGGAGAGAAAAGGGAATGAATAACCTTCCAGAACTTGGGAGAGTTGTTTATGTTGTTTTGGAGAGTAATAATGCGAGTGACCCCCGAAACAACCATTATATAAGGTGGTGATTACCCTGATAAAGGTGAACACATTAATAGTGATATTACATGGAATACATTCTTAACAGTGTCTGGTAAAAGTGTATTGCCATTGTATTATATTAAAAACACCTTGCATATTCATACACATATTTTTATTTATTGTATAATTCTTGGCCAGGAAAAACACACTAAACTGAGGCTTGTTTCCAGGTGTGTCCTGGGAGCACAGGGAAGTTAAGTGGCTTGCTCATGGTCACACAGTATGCAGGTGGTGGCTGTGGGATTCAAACCCAATTCTCGAGGTTGGCAGCTCAGGGTTCTTAATCACTACGCTATACTGCCTCCTGGGTTAACTGTTGTATATTGTGATGCTGTGCTATATTGTAAACACTGTTGTGATGCTGCGCTATATTGTCAACACTGTTGTACTGCTATGCTATATTGTCAATGCTGTTGTGATGCTATGCTATACTGCCAACACTGTTGTGATGCTGTGCTATATTGTCAATGCTGTTGTGATGCTGTGCTATATTGTCAACACTGTTGTGATGCTGTGCTATATTGTCAACACTGTTGTGATGCTGCGCTATATTGTCAACACTGTTGTGATGTTGTGCTATATTGTCAACACCGTTGTAATGCTGTGCTATATTGTCAACACTGTTGTGATGCTATGCTATATTGGCAACGCTGTTGTGATGCTGTGCTATATTGTCAACACCGTTGTAATGCTGTGCTATATTGTCAACACTGTTGTGATGCTATGCTATATTGGCAATGCTGTTGTGATGCTGTGCTATATTGTCAACGCTGTTGTAATGCTATGCTATCTTGTCAACACTGTTGTGATGCTGTGCTATCTTGTCAATGCTATTGTGATGCTATGCTATATTGTCAACACTGTTGTGATGCTATGCTATATTGTCAACACTGTTGTGATACTGTGCTATATTGTCAATGCTATTGTGATGCTATGCTATATTGTCAACACTGTTGTGATGCTGTGCTATATTGTCAACACTGTTGTTATGCTATGCTATATTGTCAACGCTGTTGTGATGCTATGCTATATTGTCAACACTGTTGTGATGCGCTATATTGTCAACACTGTTGTGATGCTGTGCTATATTGTCAACACTGTTGTGATACTGTGCTATATTGTCAACACTGTTGTTATGCTATGCTATATTGTCAACACTGTTGTGATACTGTGCTATATTGTCAACACTGTTGTGATACTGTGCTATGCTATATTGTCAACACTGTTGTGATACTGTGCTATATTGTCAACGCTGTTGTGATGCTCTGCTATATTGTCAACATGGAGCTACCCAGATAAAAAGAAACCCAGCTTTTGATTAACGTTTTCTGTAACCTTCTCAATGTGGCCAATCCTGGATAAACTGCTGGTCACGGACAACTCGATAATGAAAGAGGCAGCAGAAACAAGCAAAAAATGTTACAGGTATTAATTTTAAAAGTGGTAGGCTGTTGCGTTTTATTTCTGAAGTATTCTTCCTTTTCCCTTTGCTCACTAGAAGGTGTTGTACCTGACTGTATTAGGCGGGATGTGAAGAACAGTGCTTTTCCTGGAGACATAGAAATGTAGAATTTGTTGGCAGAAAACGACCACTTGGCCCACCAAGTCTGCCCAAATGGTCCCTGCCTGGTCTGTCTCTGCAGACCTTAACTGGTCTTTGATGATCCTCCTGTAACCCCCCTGCAAATGGGGGTTCCCAAAAGACTTCCAGGAGCTTGCTTGAATGCTCCAAGCCTGAATGGTGTTTGGCATTTAAGCCATTTATCAGTGAGTGTTTTAGAACCTCTGGTACTGTCTCTTTAAGAGCTGTCTGCTTGCAGACATAATTAGTTTGTATGGGGGGACTGTGTGCTTCTCTGTTTGAGTACCACTCGAGCTGCTGCCAATTCACTCCATTTTGCAGTCACTAGGAGTGCAAAGGAACCTATCTGAAAGATGTAACTGTTTGCCAGAAATCATGTAGAGTAATAATGAAATTACAGTTTGTCTAACCTGCTTTTGCAGTCAGAACTTTGTCTGCCTAGTTCCCCATTCTGGTTTTGAACTGCTGAACTGGACCAATCAGTGTGGGGTAGCTAGCTCTAAATGGTGCCTTGGACGAATCAGAACTTGGACTCATAATCTGAGCCAGCCACAAGAGGATTGTATGGGCAGTGACTCTGGGAGATTTAGTTTAGACTTCGGCGCCTTTTTGGACCAACAGGAGCAGTCTATTGTGAGTGACAGCCAATCCAGTCAAGAACTGGGAGGAACTCAAAGGAAGTGCCCGGATTTGTCTGTTGGAGTTTCAGTTTTAGCTCTGGCAGTGAAGGGGAAAGGAACCCTGTGCTCCTTCAGTGCACAGTTTTAGTCGGGAAACATGTGTAAGGTCCGGAGTTCCGGTCTGCAGCTTGTGTAACTGCTTGTTAGGACTGAATCTGTCCTGTGAAGAGAATCAAAGGATATCTGAAGAGTAGAAACTAGGCTCACCCTGTAGAAGACTGGAGAAATTGTGAATTGCACTCGGTCTGTCAGGAACTGAATCTGCTGTGTGTTCTCCCGGTATTGTGCAGTAATTGCGATCGGATAGAGAAGCAGCCTGCCTGGTATAGTACTTCTTTTGCCATATAAATGTGTGAGGAGTCTCGTGGAGCTCAAGAGTAGCCCTGCTACATTGAAAGACCCTATCTTGTTTGGAGGTCGTGAGTACTAATTCAGGGTCGCTCCCTGTTGAATTGCCACATTGAATCCAAATAGAATTACTGTACTGCTGACTGTTTAACCAATTTTCTTTTCTCTGTGTGAAGGGCCCTACCAGCGCCACGGTTTGACTAGCCACTGGGCTTGGTACCCAGGACAGTAACTGGTAGGGATAGGCCTGTGCACAGAGCCACAGGTAGATGAGTAAAGTATAAGCTAATTAACCTGATTTCCCCTGTCCTTGTTATATTCCCCTGAATAAATCAGAGCTGCTTGTTTCAGCAAGTTATACTGCCTGAGGTATTTGTCTATGTTAAAGTATTGTACTGTGATTGTTGCACTGTATCTTATTTTACAGGAGGTCCCAGTGCCTAAACCAGTCCTGGGGTAAGTGTATACTGTGAAGGTAATTCTGATATATTGTGTGGGCCACTAGTGGGAAGAAGGGGTTGCAGTGTCCCAGAGGGCTGTGACCAAGTTAGTTTAACTATTGCAAACCCTGACCTCTGGGTGGAGGCACCCACCATTGGATCCAGGCCCCTCAACCTGTTAGTGGCAAATCAGG
This sequence comes from Neoceratodus forsteri, assembly GCA_016271365.2. NCBI lineage: Eukaryota > Metazoa > Chordata > Ceratodontiformes > Ceratodontidae > Neoceratodus > Neoceratodus forsteri. The sequence continues at coordinate 90,937,276 of JADMNL010000022.1, forward strand.
CAGGGGTAGTAGCCCCTGGGATAGCGCCATCTAGGGGTTACACTCCCCCCTCCCTGCCTATTTTACTAATATTCCCCTTGTCTCTATCCCATGCATGCATGACACCCTCTATTGTCTTCATCTGAGAGTGACACATCTATTTCTTTTCCTCCTCATACCTCATTAGCATTCTAACCTCACTTACTGTGACATCACAAGCGACTGATACTGCAGCAGGTGATTGACTCCTCTTGGTCAGTTGTGATGTCACACTCGGTGAGGTCAAAGGGCTCTTGACATACAGTATGAGGAAGAACAGAACTAGCTACATCAGCCTCCAGGTAGAGTGCTTTTTCACACATCACACCTAGTACTGTCAAGTAAAAAAATCTTCCAAGTAGCAAAAAATTAAAACTTCCAATATAAGAATTATTAATTTTTAATTTTATTTTTTTATTTATTAAACTCTAGGATTACAAATAGCTTTGAGCAGGAACTGCTTATTTACAAAGGTTCCACATCAAAGGATGTAGGGTAACAAACATACAAAGGTAATCGACAGTTACATTCTTAACACACATAGTTGACTAAAACATTATATATACAGTAAAGAGTAGAGAGAGACAGCAAAAGCCAGCTTGAATCAGTTTTCAGGGTGAACTGTATATGGGATAGGATGGAGTCAGAATGGAGTCAGCAGGCTAAAGGGCCACTGTTGGAGGGTGAGGTGGATGGCAAGAGATTAGTGTGGTAGGTTGGAGGCCTTATGTAGGAAGTTGTCAGCTGAGAGGGAGGGTGGGTGAGGGGTGGGGAGAAAGGGTGAGATTGTGGAGGCTGGTGAAGTAAAGAGTGAGGCAGTATTGCCGGTTACAGATCAGTAACAACTAAGACAGAAGGAGATGTTCATTGTTTAGGAGAGGCAGTCACATTGTGTGGTAGAGGCGAGGGATAGTCGTAGCTCCCTTTTAAAGGGACCAAGAGTCACAGCTGCAAGTGCTTCTTTGTTAAGGGTATTGTACCACTGAGAAGCTCTGTGCATGAACGACCTCTGATCTACAGTGGTCCAGCATCTAGGGACCTGGAAGGTCTGTTGTTGAGCTCTCCGTGTAAGCTGGGTGCTGCTGTAGGCGGTAAGGAGTTTTGCCACTCCTGGAGGCATGTGCCCGAGGAGAATTTTTTTGATAAGCAGACAGGTCTGGTATTGTATTCTACTAAGAAGTGGTAGACATCCGGCCTGGGCATATAGGTCACATGTGTGCGTTAGGTGGATGGCACCTGTTAGGAGCCTACAGGCTTTGTTGAGTGTCACAGATATCCTCCGGAGAGCAGTGGGGGAGGCAGAGCTGTAGATGTCTAGACCGTAGTCAATAATGGAGGTGACAGAGCTTTAGATGGGCAGTCTAAGGGCTTCAGGGGTCAGGCAGTGCTTGTGCTTGTAGAGCAGGCCAATCCGTATATTGGTGGCCTTTGCTACATTACCAATGTGCTGCGAGTAAGAAAGTGAGCTTTCCAGGGTGGTGCCAAGGTATTTAAACTCAGGAACATGTTCAAGTGAGGCCCCCACATGGTTCTTGATGTTGAGGGGCAGAGGCTTGTACTTGCTCCTGGGGTTGTGGAATGTCATGACCTTGGTTTTGCTATAGTTCAGTACAAGTCTGTGTGAGCTAAGTGAATCTTCAACGTGCCTGAAGTCGCGTTGTAGTTGACTCTCAAGTTGACTAGTATCTCGGTCCCTGGTAAACAGTACTGCATCATCCGCATAAGGTAATATTCTCTGTTGGCAGACACTGGGGAGACCATTAAGAAAGAGAGAAAAGAGCCCTGGGGAACACCTGAGAGGACTGTTTTTTCATCAGAGGTGACTCCAGCAATTCTGACACGTTGGACCCTATCCCCTAGGCAACTAGCAAACCAGGGCAATGCACCATTGGAGAGCCTGAGGGTGATCAGTTGATCAAGTAGGAATGGGTGGTTAATGGTGTCAAAGGCCCTTTGGCATCATGCCCTCCCCAAACACAGACCTTTTTTCTTTGCCGAAGAGGTGCCCAATCCCTGTCAGCTCCAGTCCCCCCCAAAACACCCAGATGGCACACTGGGAGCCCACCCCAGCGTGCCACATGTCCCTGCAAAAAAGGAAACCTTCCCAGAATTTTTTTTAACCCTGTAAACAAGAAAACAGTCCCTCGCACCCACCTCTCTACACCCCCCCACCCCATAGTTACCTCCACAGGCCGATGTGGTGATCTTCAGTAGAGCGGGAACATGTCTGCACTCTTCAAATCTGACTGCAAACTGAAGAAAAGCTGTATAATGGCATCAATGGGGGGAGGTTCAACTTAGGTGGATATCTCAGCCATTTTTGTGACTTTTGGCACCAAAGTTTCAACTTGGGGTTCTTGGGACCCCACCTCATGAACCCAGTCACTGTCATGTAGTTATTTGGTCCCGAAAGGTGATTTTGAGGTCACTGTGTGGAATCACCTTCTGGGACAGAGTAACAAAATGACAGTGTCACTGTTCATGAGGTGGGCTCCCAAAAAGTGTATGTTGCAAATTTGGTGAAAAATTTCAAAAAAAAGACTGTTACGAGTGTGCGTTGCGCAGTTCCCACGCATGCATGCATGTAACTTCAAGAATTTTTCATATTTTCACTCCAGATTTTCAACATTGCCATTTTTCCACACCTCCTCATGAACAGTACAGCTGTCATTATTCACATCCTGCCTGAAATGTTTTTTCACACATCTGGTGCACAATGGCACAGTCACTGTGCAAAATCAATGTTTAGGACAGATTAAGAAAATCACAGTGACAGTGTTTATAAGTAGAGGTCCCAAGAAACCCATGTTGCAAATTTGATGAACAAATTCCAAAAAAGACTGCGTTACCAGTGTGCATCGTGCAGATTTTATGCACGCTTGTAACTTCGCCAATTTTTTATATTTTTACCTCACATTTTCAACATTGTCATTTTTGCAAACCGCCTTATGAACAGTACAGCTGTCATTTTTCACATCCTGCCCAAAACATATTTTCATACCTGTGGCACACAACTGGCACAGTTGTGCAAACTCAACGTTCAGGGCAGATTAAGAAAATCACAGTGCAACTGGTTCATAAGCGTAGGTCCCAAAATGCCTATGATGAAAATCTGGTGTGAAAAATCCCCAAAATAATTGCATAACGGGTGTGCGTTGTGCAGCTTCTATGCACGTTCGTGACTTCACCAATTTTCTTTTATATTTTCACTCCAGATTTTCAACATTACCATTTTTTACACCTCCTCATGAACAGTACAGCTGTTATTTTTCACATCCTGTTCAAAATGTGTTTTTGCACCTGTGGCACCAAATGGCACAGTCACTGTGCAAAATTGCTTTTCGGCTAACGAACTGATAGTGTCATTGTACATGCGTTGGAGTCACAAAAAGCCCATGTTGAAAACTTGGAGTGAAAATACCAAGAAACGCCCAGGGCGTTAGGGTTTCCAACCATAATGCCCTACCCTGTAGGGACTGACAGGTGTCAGGGGTGTGACTTGGGATTGTTGACAGTAATGCTCATGTCATTCCACCCCCACCCCCACCCTGCAGCCAGTGTGTCTTGGACTCTTTGGCTCCAAAGTTCACCCCATTCTCCAGTAATACACTCATTTCAGCATATTTCTTTATGGAATGGGGTGAGTGTAAAGCCCAAACACCCAAAGGCTACCCCAACATTTGTCGGTGTCTGCAGGGTACAGTGAGGTGACATGGCATAATCGTTATGGGCGACGACCCAAAGGCACACCCCAATGCCTGTCCATCTCAGCAGGGCGGGGGTGGGGTTGGCGTCACTTCAGTACTTCACTGCCATTCCTATTCTGCATCTAACTCCTGCACTTCCAATGCTAATGCCAGAAAGCAAACATTCAGCATTGACAAATGCTTGTTTCATTACAGTTTTGCATTTCTTTTGCATAGTTCTAAAAACTCCCCAGGTGTTATCATTTTTGGTTTTTTAAGTATGCCTTATATAGTTTCTTCTTTTTGTTTGGGAGTTTGTTTATTTTTGTATTCAGCCACTTGGGTTTTAATTCTGTATTGGAATATTGATTTATACAAGAAATCTATTTTTTTGATATACTTAATATAATATTCTGAAGTACTATCCATATACCTTCAGTATTTTTATTTTCAAACTCCTTATCCCAATTTATAGTTCTGAGTTCCTCCGTAATCTTCCCAATATTTACTTTACTGTACTGTAGAATGGATGTTTTGCCATAAGTTCTACTGTAATTGAGACATAACTTGAATTCTACCCCGTTATGATCACTATTACCGACTGGGGGGCCCATCATACAATCTTTGATATCCAGGTGATCAGTACTCATGACAATATCTATTTTTTACTTGCGTTGGCTCATTTACATGTTGTAATAGTTGTGTTCTAGCGCATAGCGATAGTAGCGCCTTTCCACATGAACTGTTAACTGAGCCTTCCTTTCAGTTAATATCTCCTAAATTGAAGCCCCCCAGTGTCAGGAGGTCACTGAGTTCACCAGCTATCTCAGTTTCTGTAAGGAGATCATTATATATTTTTTGAGGGCAGTTTGGTGGGCGATACACTAACTGCTATTAGTGGAGGATCTTCATTCGTTATAGTTTAACATGATCCAAATACTTTCACAGTGTCTGTACCTGTGTTTTTAATGCTGTTTGAAATGTCCATAGAGGGCAGATTGTTTTAAACCAGTAAAGCTACACCCTCCTTTTTTGTTTGATTGCATGCATAGCAGTTAAACCCTTCCAATTTAGAGTCCCATGCTCCATTATTTCCTATCCAAGCTTCTGTAATCCCTATTATAGTAATATTTTGATTATGGACTAATACCGTTGATTCATCCATTTTGTTAAACAGACTTATGGCATTAAAGAGTAAAATTTTAGGTCTTTTAATTCTAATTTTTTTTTTTGTTTTGTTTTATTTTTTGTGAGGTGTATTTTGGGATGGAAGAGAGGATCTAAAGGTTCTTGCTTACTTGTTTTTTTATTTCCACATCTATACATGTCTGCGATGACTGCTTGCTTCTCCCAATTCCTCCAGGGTGTTAGTTTAAAGTATTGCTAATAAAATTCCTTATTGTCTTGCCAAGGATTTGGCTCCCCATTCTGCTTAGATGCAGGCCATCAGAAATATAAGTTATAATTGTTCTCATAAATTTCCCAGTGTTATAAGCAAGCTATTTGATTTTTGAGTGTCCATTTACATATTCAGTCATTGACTTGTTTGATCTTCATTCCATTTGTAACCGTATCTCAGTACCAGTAGGATTTCTGATATGCAAACATCTCTCCACATCTGTTTGATTTTTTCGCATATTTTTATATACTCTCCCTTGATTTCCTCAGTACTTTCTGTATTTAAATTGTTGGTGCCTGCATGGATTATCACTAATGGGTTTGTTCCTGCGTCACTAAGTATATTATCTAGCATGTTGTGAACGTCAAGTATTTGTGCTCCCCTGAAACTACTACATGTTCTATTTTCTTTATCTGGTCCACATAAAGTTCTATCCAGATACTTGATAATTGAATATCCTATGACATATACCTGCCTAGTGTTACAACAAGTTGTTTCTTCCATATCATGATTTTCTGATTTTGATGATGAAGCGTTGCCATCTCACTTAAATTGGTAGTGTCCAAATTATCAAGTTCATCTGAGTTTAGGGGATTGGGAAGGGCATTTTTCCTGTTGCGGTCATTCTTCTCCAATTTGCTAGCTTCTGATTCCTGATTAGAATGGTTATTGTCTTCTAATACTGTAAATCTGTTACTTCAACGAATGGTGAAGCTCATGGCTCTACGCTCCTTTTCTTCTCTTTTGTTTTGTGGCTACTGTTTCCCATTCATTACTTTCTATGATTTCTTCATTTAAATCATCCTCCTTGTCCCTTCTTTATAAATCTTGGGAGTTTAATATTCTGCTCATTTTTATGTTTGCTTGCACGCATGTGCAAGAAACATAGTGCCATTATCCTAGTTTTCGGAGGTGTGTCACCCCCTCTTCCAATTCAGTGTGTTGGCAGGCGCGGCCCCAGTCCTCCAATGCATGCTGGAGCTGTCTATGACAGCTCCAAAATGCAGTTGTGTACAGTTGAAAGGGGGAGCTACGCTTCAGTGAGCAGCGATCAGATATCGCCTGCTCATGCGCAGCTCCCCTACACACACACACACACACACACAAACACACACACGCATACTGCATGCTGCCCTCCCCACGCACACACTGTATAGCTGACGGGGGTGCCCAATCCCTCGCCGGCTGTGCCGCATTCCCCCAAAAGCCTTCCACATGCCACGCTGGGTGCCCACCCCAGCATGGCAACTCATGGTATAGCCGACAGGGGTGCCCAATCCTCCGTCGGCTCCACTGTCCCTCCCCAGAGTACAGGGTGCCACGCTGGGAGCCCACCCCAGCATGGCAATAGATGCTATGGCCGACGGTGGTGCCCAATCCCCCGTCGGCTCCACGCCCCCCCAACCAGCCGTCCTTGTGCCATGCTGAGAGCCCACCCCAGTGTGGCAAACGTCCTGCATCATTTAAAAAAAAAAAAATAAAACCTGTAAAGAAAAAACGGTCCCACACAGTCTCCCTGCCCCCACAACCTGCACCCACCCACTGCGCATCCTGCCTCCCCACACCCCTCACCCCATACTTACCTCCGAGTCCGGCACAACGATCTTCGGTGGACCAGGAACACGTCTGCACTCTTCAAAGCCGACTGTGAACTGAGGAAATGCCGGTAAGCTGTATAATAGGATAGATAGGGTTTTTTTCAACTTTATTGCATATCTCAGGCATTTTTTGAAATTTTTGCACCAAATTTTCAACATGGGGTTTTTGGGACCCCTTCTCATGAATGCTGTCACTGTCATAGCGTTATTCAGTCCCGAAGGGTGATTTTGCAGTCATGGCACGAAATCACCTTTTGGGACAGATTAATGAAATGACACTGCCAGTGTTCATAAGGTGGGCTCTCAAGAAGCCTATTTTGAAAATTTGGTGGAAAAATTCAAAAAAATGACTGTTTTACGAGCGTGCGTTGCACAGTTCCTATGCACGCTCGTAAGTTCGCAAATTTTCAATATTTTTACTCCAGATTTTCAACATTGCCATTTTACCACACCTTCTTATGAGTAGTATAGCTGTCATTTTCACATCTCACCCAAAACATGTTTCCGCCCATGTAGCGCACAATGGCGCAGTCGGTGTGTGAAATCAATGTATGGGACAAATTAAGAAAATCACAGTGACACTGTTCATGAGCAGAGGTCTTAAAATGGCTATGTTGAAAATTTGGTGAAAGAATTCCTAAAAATGACTGTTTTACGAGTGTGTGTTGCACAGTTCCTACGCACGCTCGTAAGTTTGCAAATTTTCAATATTTTCACTCCAGATTTTCAACATTACCATTTTACCACACCTCCTTATGAGCAGTACAGCTGTCATTTTTCACATCTTGCCCAAAATGTGTTTCCGCCCATGTAGCGCACAATTTTTATTTATTTATTTCGTTTTTGTTGACCGGGTAAGTGCACTAGAGAATTCCTGTCTATTTTCAGGCACGACCCGGGGGAAGGGGATACAGATGAATGCCAACTGACTTTGAACCAGATTAAGCTGTTTGTGGTATTTTTAATGAATGAGAGAAATTTGGCCAGGACACCGGGGAAATTCCCCTACTCTTTTCGATAAGTGCCATGGGATCTTTAACATCCACCTGAACTACCACCAATCCAGGCAGATGGGACCTCAGTTTAACGTCTCATCCAAAAGACGGCACCTCAGAAGTGCAGCACCCCTCTCATTCTGCACTACAGTGTCAGTACTGGGATATTAACCCAAGTACCAGATGTGGGAACTGAACCCACTGCCCTCTGATCTCCCGGCCTCAGAGGTGAGTGTGCTACCTACTGAGCCACTGACACTGCTTACAATGGCGCAGTCGATGTGCGAAATCAATGTATGGGACAGATTACGAAAATCAGTGTGACACTGTTCATGAGCAGAGGTCTTAAAATGGCTATGTTGAAAATTTGGTGAAAAAAGTCCATAAAATGACTGTGTTACGAGTGAGCATTGCGCAGTTTCCACGCACCCGCGTAAGTTCATGATTTTGTAATATTTTCAGTCCAGATTTTCACCAGTGGCATTTTTCCACACTTCCTTATGAACAGTACAGCTGTCATTTTTCACAACATGGCCGAAGTGTGTTTTCACACTTTCAGCGCAGAGATGCGTGGTCGCTGTGGGAAATCATTGTTCGGGACAGATAAAGAAAATCACAGTGACACTGTTTATGATCGGAGGCACCAAAATGTCTGAGTTGACAATCTGCTGTAAAAAATCCCAAACCTAATTATATTACGGGTGTGCATTGCACAGTTTCTATGTACGCTCGTGACTTCACCAGTTTTTTTAAATATTTTTACTGCAGATTTGCAACATTGCCATTTTTTACACCTCCCTATGAATAGTACAGATGTCATTTTTTACATCCTGTTCGGAATGTTTTTGCACCTGTGGTGCTAAATGCCATAGTCAGTGTGCATAAGTAGCTTTCGACTAACAAACTGATATTGCCACAGTTCATGAGGTGGGGTCACAAAAAAACATGTTGAAAATTTGGAGTGAAAATACCAACGAATGTCTGAGGTATTAGGGTTTCCAACCATAACACCCAACCCTGTAGAGAATGACAGGCATCAGGGGTGTGACTTGGGATTCTTGCCTGTAATGCTCATACCATTCCACACCCTGCAGCCAGTGAGAGGCATCGAGGGTATGCCTTGGACTCTTCGGCCCCAAAGTTAACCCCATTCTCCTATATCACACCCATCTCACTGTATTTCCTAATGGAATGGGGTGAGCATAAGGGCCAAAGACCCCAAGGAACACCGTGACACTTGTCAGTGTCTGCAGGGTGGGGTGTAGTGAAATGGCGTGGCTGTTATGCCTGATGACCCAAAGGCACACCCCAATGCCTGTCACTCTCTCTGCAGGATGGTGGTGGGGTTGGCTTCAGTTCAGTACTTCACTGCCATTCCTATTACGCAGCTCTGTAACTTCTACACTACCACTGCCAATGCCAGCAAGCAAACATTTGGCATTGACAAATGCTTGTTTGTAATGGTGCAGTTATATTGATTTGTGTGCCAAATGTGGTACTTGGGGGTTTGTTAGGTGTGAATTTGGATATTTTGTACCAGACAGTGATTTATTGTGGAATTCCTTGATTTTATAAGCCATGTCTTGCTGGTTATGCTCAATGTAGTTCAGCTTACTGTGAAACAATCTAATCTTTTTTTTTTACTGTAATTGTTTAGCTTTTGTTGACTGGGTAAGTGCACTAGACAAATTCTGCCTATTTTTAGGCACGACCCAGGAGAGGGGGATACAGATGAATGCTGACTGACCTTGAACCAGATTAAGCTGTTGGTGGTATTTTTAGTGCATAAATTCCAACTCTTTAATATGGTTACATTTCTCACATAAACACTCCTCTCCTGTTGTATAAATATCAGTAAGCCAGTACATTCCACAACCTCCTCAATGTAACCCAATGTCTCCCTCCAAGGCCTTTATAATTCTGACCATTGTATATTGCTACAGCACAAAACAATAATGATCTTACTGGTGTAAGAAGTGTAACCCCCCTGCAAATGGGGGTTCCCAAAAGACTTCCAGGAGCTTGCTTGAATGCTTCAAGCCTGAATGGTGTTTGGCGTTTAAGCCATTTATCAGTGAGTGTTTTTAGAACCTCTGGTACAGTCTCTTTAAGAGCTGTCTGCTTGCAGACATAATTAGTTTGTATGGGGGACTGTGTGTTTCTTTGATTGAGTACCACTTGAGCTGCTGCCAATTCACTCCATTTTTGCAGTCACTAGGAGTGCAAAGGGAACCTATCTGAAAGATGTAACTGCCAGAAACCATTTAGAGTAATAATGAAATTACAGTTTGTCTAACCTGCTTTCTTTGCAGTCAGAACTGTGTCTGCCTAGTTCCCCATTCTGGTTTTGAACTGCTGAACTGGACCAATCAGTGTGGGGTAAGCTAGCTCTAAAATGGTGCCTTGGACGAATCAGAACTTGGACTCATAATCTGAGCCAGCCACAAGAGGATTGTATGGGCAGTGACTCTGGGAGATGTAGTTTAGACTTGGCGCCTTTTGGACCAACAGGAGCAGTCTATTGTGAGTGACAGCCAATCCAGTCAAGAACTGGGAGGAACTCAAAGGAAGTGCTCGGTTTTGTCTGTTGGAGTTTCAGTTGAGCTCTGGCAGTGAAGAAGGAAGGAGCCCTGTGCTTTTCAGTGTGCAGTTTTAGTCGGGAACGTGTGTAAGGCCCAGAGTTCCGTCTGCAGCTTGTGTAACTGCTTGTTAGACTGAATCCGTCCTGTGAAGAGAATCAAAGGATATCTGAAGAGTAGAACCAGGCTCACCCTGTAGAAGACTGGAGAAATTGCTGAATTGCACTCGGTCTGTCAGGAACTGAATCTGCTGTGTGTTCTCCCGGGTATTGTGCAGTAATTGCGATCGGGATAGAGAAGCAGCCTGCCTGGTATAGTACTTTCTTTTTACCATATAAATGTGTGGGGAGGCTTGTGTAGCTCAATTGAATCCTGCTGCCATTAAAGGACTTTTGCCTGTTACTGTTTACCATATAAATGCGTGAGGAGGCTTGGTTAGCTCAAGTGAATCCTGCTGCCATTAAAGGACTTTTGCCTGTTGCAGTTTGCCATATAAATGTGTGAGGAGTCTCGTGGAGCTCAAGAGTAGCCCTGCTGACATTGAAGGACCCTATCTTGTTTGGAGGTCGTGAGTACTAATTCAGGGTCGCTCCCTGTTGAATTGCCACATTGAATCCAAATGGAATCACTGTACTGCTGACTGTTTAAACTAATTTTTCTTTTCCCTGTGTGAAAGTGCCCCTACCAGCTGCCACGGTTTGGACTAGCCACTAGGGCTTGGGTACCCAGGGACAGTAACTGGTAGGGATAGGCCTGTGCACAGAGCCATAGGTAGATGAGTAAAGTATAAGCTAATTAACCTGATTTCCCCCTGTCCTTGTTATATTCCCCCTAAATAAATCAGAGCTGCTTGTTTCAGCAAAGTTATACTGCCTGAGGTATTTGTCTATGTTAAAGTATTGTACTGTGATTGTTGCACTGTATCTTATTTTACAGGAGGTCCCAGTGCCTGAACCAGCCCTGGGGGTAAGTGTATACTGTGAAGGTAATTCTGATATATTGTGTGGGCCACTAGTGGGAAGAAAGGGGGGTTGCAGTGTCCCAGAGGGCTGTGACCAAGTAAGTTTAACTATTGCAAACCCTGACCTCTGGGTGGAGGCACCCGCCATTGGATCCAGGCCCCTCAACCTGTTAGTGGCAAATCAGGCAGGGGTAGTAGCCCCTGGGATAGCGCCATCTAGGGGTTACAGAAGAAAGGAACAAACTGTGTTTTTTTTAATGAGCCTTTCTTACTCCCTTAACATATAGTTGCTATCTGACTGCCATTTACTTACTAATCTGCACACTTCTCAATAGAAAACACGTAAAAAAGGCAGTACAGTTAGTGCAGTTGTATTTATGCTTTTTATAAACAGGTATCTCCTGAAACAGCAGTAATTAACGTGTTTAGGAGCCCTGATGAGATCTGCACTGAGACATGGAGGCAGAACTTAACTGATTTCAGTACCTTTAATGCCTATAGTTTCCATCCCTGTTCCCATTTTCCATGTTTAACACCACTGACGTGCTTGTCTCTGAGTGTGACACCACACGCTCACCCCACTCGAGCTCACCCTGCTCGTTTGGGGTATGTATTAAATAGTGCATGACCTGGAAGTCAGATCCCGGGTTATGTGACTTCTCCACTACCTTGAGGGGTCCAGAAATCCCTTTTTTAAGCTTTCTAAAAAAAGTAAAGCAGGCTGGACTTGTTTAAAATGTGTCTGCTGACACCTGAAGATAAAAATGATATAAAATGTGTCCGTTGTAGTACCCCAGGTTCGTCCCAGGGACTATAATTCCCACTATATTTCCTGTCTCCTAGACCAGTGTAGTGAGGTACTGAAAACTCAGGCTTTAAAAAACAGCAAATGTGAAAGAAAATTCAACTTGGCACAAAGATAAATGCACTAATTAATTTCCAATGTTCTGAGCTTGTATCTTTTCTAGTTTGATGAGGCATCCCACATTTTCCCACATTTTGAGCACCGGAGTCCCACATTCATTGTCAAAAGTTTGAGAGGTATGGTTGGCAAAGGTCTGTCAATTAGCAGATGGGGGCATGGTATAAGAAGGTGTACTGCAAGAAAGCAAGGCCTACAATCTAATTTTAAGGAGGGGGCATTGTGGGCCCTGGCATTGAGTTTGGTTACTTGTACAGCCTGTTCCCTATTCCAACATATGTTATATGATTTGATCTGCACAGACTGTACTTGCACGATATTGTATATTTATGCCATTTGTTATGTTATTGTTTTTTATTACCCAAGTATGCATTTTCTCCCTTGTACCCAGTTTCCTAGGCCACACCCTGAAATGTGCCTTGGGGTGTTCACAGTCACCAGTTTCTAAATAAATAAATTCTTGTGCTCTGAATGCGTAAAATTAAGTACTGCTATAAATGTTCCTGTTATACATCTAAAATACAACTCTGTGTGTGTGTGTGTGTGTGTGTGTTTTGGGGGCAGCAAAGAGGAGACGAAAAGGGTTCTGGTGTACAAATGTTATTTTCCTAGCTACAATACTGAAGGTCTGTCAACATAGATTGGAGGAGGGGACAGGGTTGAACATATTGGGCAAGGTGCATTTCAGCAGATGGGGTTACCGTACAGATGTGTATACTGGGTCAGAGCAGGTGTCTGCAGATGCAGGCGGTAATTTTTATGTCTGCCGTGCATGCCTACACAGCAAACATTTTATTAGAGTGACTTTTGAGTGGTGTGACACTGTCAGTCCAATGCAGAGTGGTCTGCAAGGGGCTCGTCAGTGTAACCCCAGTCATCATCCAGTCTGATCATGACACTGTTCTGGCTTGCTGGGTGGAAACTTCATGTTTTTCAAAGGAAAGACAAACATAGGTCAGTTCTTTGCTTTGAATTTATGCTGCCCAGCAAGCACAGCTGATCTGTCATGATCAGCCTGCTGTGGTTAAACATAACTGAGGTACTGAATGGTAATAACACACACTGAGGTCCATAAAGTGCAGAGAAGAGTTGTCCAGGCAGGTGCTAGCTGGATATGCTCTCCAGCAGAGTGTATAAAGTTGCAAACATTTTGTTGTAAACTGTTGCTGCAGCGCACTACTCATTCACCAGCTCTTATATGGGCTATGCAAGGTTGTTTCTTGCATATTAACTCTCTGCACACTGAAAAGGTTAGTATGTAGGAGTGGGCTGATATATAGACAGCATGGGTATCATTTGCAGAGTTGCTGAGATGGCTCTTTTTTTTAGCTATATAACATCTTGTTTGTTGTTTTGATGTGTGTTTTTATCAGCTAAAACGGAACAGGTTGGCTGAGAGAAAATTATCTTTCTGATGCAAAAACATTGCAAGTACCTACTATAGATATAAAAGATGTTGTCTAGTTCTGCTTCAGGAAATCCCACTACATTGTCAAACACCTCCTTTATCAATAAATGGCAGTGCTGCATAGAAACATAGAAACATAGAATTTGACGGCAGATAAGGACCGCTTGGCCCACCCAGTCTGCCCATTTCCCTACCTAATGGATAAGCTGCAGATCCTAGTTAACCAGCAGCCTGCTTCTTTCTACCTCCACCCCCTAAAATTGCCTTATGGCTGTCCCATGCATGCTTGAATTCAACCACTGTTTTTGACTCCACAACCTCCTCCGGAAGGCTGTTCCATGCATCCACAACCCCCTCTGTGAAAAAATACTTCCTTACATTACCTCTGAGCCGCCCCCACCTCTATCTTCAAATTGTGCCCCCTTGTTCTTGCACACCTCTTTTTTTGAAAGATGCTACCCACTTGGACTTTGTTGATTCCCTTGAGGTACTTGAGTATTTCTATCATGTACCCCTCTCCCTCTCCCTCCTTTCCTCGAGGCTATACATATTAAGCTCCTTTAATCTCTCTCTTCATACGACTTCCGGTGCAGACCCTGCACCATTTTAGTTGCCCTCCTCTGGACAGCTTCCATCTTGTCTATGTCTTTGCAGAGATTGGGTCTCCAGAACTGCACACAGTACTCCAGATGGGGTCTCACCAGCTGTCTGTACAGAGGGATAACAACTTCCTGTTTTCTACTGGTGATGCCTCTCCCTATGCATCACAGTATCTCCTCAGCCCTCCTTACTGCCCTCTCACATTGCTTGCCCACCTTTAAGTCATCTGATATGACTACCCCCAGGTCCCTTTCCATTTTTGTTGTTGTTAGTATCTCACCCCCCATTGTGTACTCTTCCCCTGGGTTTTTATTTCCCAGGTGCATTACCTTGCACTACTTAGCATTAAATCTAAGCTACCATACATTTGACCATTCCTCTAACCTTGCCAAGTCCCTTCTCATCCTTTCCACCCCATCTTGTGCATCAACTCTGTTGCAGATCTTTGTGTCATCTGCAAAGAGACATACTTTTCCTTCCAGTCCCTCTGCAATGTCGCTTACAAAGACATTGAAGAGGACCGGTCCTAATACTGAATCCTGCGGCACCCCACTAGTAACCCCCCTTTCTTCAGAGTGGACTCCATTTACTATTACCCTCTGTGTCCTATTCTCTAGCCAATTCTTTACCCAGGCTATCATCTTGGGAACCATTCCCAGGCTGGCTAACTTGTATATTAATCTTTTGTGTGGGACTGGGTCAAATGCCTTGCTAAAGTCTAGGTAGGCCATGTCCACAGCCCCTCCCTGATCTACTACTTTGGTCACCCAATCAAAGAAATCTATTAGATTCGTCTGGCATGACCTTCCTGCTGTGAATCCATGCTGCCTTGGGTCCTGTGCCCCTCTGGCCTCCAGGTACTTGACAATTCTTTACTTCAGAAGTGATTCCATAATTTTCCCTATCACTGAGGTTAAACTAACTGGTCTATAGTTTCCCGCTTCTGCCCTGCTCCCACTTTTGTGAGGGGGAATCACATCTGCCCTCCTCCAGTCCTCAGGTACCACCCCATCCTTCCATGATTTGTTAAAGAGGGTAGTCAGTGGTGTCACTAGTTCTACCCTTAGTTCTTTTAGAATTCTGGGATGAATCCCATCAGGCCCTATTGCTTTGTCCACCTTCAGTTTTAGAGTTCTTTCAGAACCCTTTCTTCTGTAAATGGGCTGGTATCAATTTCTGTATCCAGAGTGTTTCTATTGTTTGTTTTGGTACCTCCCCTCTTCATTTGTAAATACTGAGCAAAAATATTTGTTTAGTGTCTCTGCCTTTCACAGCCACCTCTCTGACCACTCCCTCCCTTTATTAAGCCTCACTATCCCTCCCTTAGTCTTCTTTCGCTCCCTGATGTACCTAAAAAGGTTTTATCCCCCTTCTTAACTGAGTTGGCTATCTTTTGCTCAGTTCGGGCCTTTGCTGTTCTGACTGCCTTCCCAGCTTCCTTTTACTTTAACTCATACATTTCTCTGTCCTGCTCCTTCTGTGATTCCTTGTACTTTCTGAATGCTTTCTTTTTCTCTTGAACCTTCACTGCCACCTCTTTTGAGAACCATAGTGGTTTCTTACATCGTTTTGTTTTGTTTATTTGCTTCACACAAAGGCTTGTTACCTCTGTGATGGCAGTTATTATTCCCCATTGTTCTTCCACCCCTCCTTCCTGCCCATTTGCTAGTGCATTCCTTAGGCACTCACCCATTTTAGCAAAGTCAGCCCTCCTGAAGTCCAGTACTTTTGCCTTTGTATGGCTTGACTCTATTGCTGCATTTATTGTGAACCATACTGTTCGATGGTCGCTAGTTCCCAGATGTCTACCCACTTCTACATCTATGATCCTCTCTCCATCTCCATTTGAGAGGACCAGGTCTAAGATTGCTCCCTCTCGAGTGGGTTCCAATACTAGTTGTCTAAGGCATGCCCCCTGTAGGGCATCTAGAATAACCCCACTCTTAGAAGTGGCTGCTGCAACTGCACTCCAGTTAACATCTGGCATATTCAGATCACCCATCAGCAATATCTCCCCTTCATCTGTCATTCTAAGAATACTTTCTATAATTTCCTTGTCCATTTCCTCCCCCTGAGAGGGGGGTCTCTATACTACCCCTGTGTGGATTGTGGTGCCATTGCCTGCCTCCAAATTGACCCACAGTGCTTCTTCTCCTCCCTGTTTACCCTTTTGTTCTATTGCTTTGATTCCTTCTCTTATGTAGAGAGTTACTCCTCCTCCTCTTTTACCCTCCCTGTCCATCCTGTAGATAGTGTATCCTGGTATGTTTACATCCCAGTCATGGTTCTGTGTGTACCATGTTTCTGTGACGGCCACGATATCCAGATGTTCCTCCTCCATCAAGGCCACTAATTCAGGAAGCTTGTTACCCAGACTACGGGCATTGGTACTCATTGCTGTCCATTTTTTGTTGGTTTTACCTTCTGTAGCAGCATCCCCCACTGACCTTTCTACCTTGGTCTTTTTGTCAATTAGTACCCTGTTTTGTAGGGGGAGGCTGGGATTTTCCTGCTGCTTATCAGTGCCTCCCCCCTTGACTAGTTTAAAAGCTTGCCAATGAAGCATTAAAACCGTTTGCTCAAAAGACTTGTTCCCTTCCTGGACAGATGCAGACCATCCTGCCAGTATAGGCTGGTGTCCCTCTAGGTGGAATCCCAGTCCCCAATTAAGCCAAACCCCTGTGCTCCACACCATTTTTTCAACCATTCGTTAAACTGCATGGTGCAAAGTACCCTCGCCTCACCCATGCCACTGACAGGCAGCACCTCTGAGAAGGATACTGTGTGTGCTACTTGTCTTAAGCCTCTCCCCAACTCTACAAAGTCCTTCTGCACTGCTCTAATCTCATGATGAGCCAAGTCATTTGTCCCTAGGTGGACAATGATGTCCAGCTCAGACTCCCGTGCAACTGTTCTCGTGATCCTAAGGATGCGCTTCTTGTCCCTCCAATCCATGGCACCAGGCAGGCACCTTACTTCAGTTTTCCCTGCTCCCCCCAGTTCTATCCCCCTAATAATCGAGTTCCCCACCAGGAGATGCTTCCTTTCCCTGTGGTGCCCTCTGCCTCCTTCCTGAGGGCCTCCCTTGTGACAGTTGTCTGCACCCTACTTAGTCTCCTCTGCGGGTCAAACCATAGGGGAACTATGCTCCCCCAGAATGGTGTATGGATTGTGGAGTGGAACAACTGACTGGGTGTGCCTCTGTTCCACCACCCTTACCCTCCCTGAGCCCACTGTGGTCCAACTGCTGTGCTTTCCTCACAACCTCTGAGGTAGTGGTGGTTGCTCTGGTGCTGCCTGGATAGGGGAGGTTCCCTTGCTACTGTCCAGTGCATCCTGAAGACAGGCAACTTCCTCCCTCAGGGCAGACAGTTGTCAGCAAACAGGGCAGCATCTCAGCCTCCAGAAAGACTCCCGGAAGACTGCCGCCCCACAGCCATTACATTGTACTACTCGACACATAACTGTCTACCCTGTTTAGTTTTTTTTGTGTGTGTGTGTGTGTGTGTGTGATTGGTGTGTTATATAGAAATATATGTATTTATATAATGTGTATGCTTATATTGTCAGTGAAGTGCTAGAGAGATATGACAGTGATATGCACCTTGCCCTCTTGAGGAAATTATGTCAGAACCCCAGGTATAAATGAACTATTTCCAGGGTGGGTGGGGTGAGGGTGGGAAGGATTTGGGCCTAAACTGTGCCCTCACGAAACAATCAGCTAAAAGCTCTGACCTACCGCTGCGATGAATGCCTTCCTGTCAGCAAGATGCCATACACAGCAATCTGACAGAGAAAATACCCTGCTAATCAAACAGAGAAAAATTCAAACATCCAAGTCAGACACAGGTAAACCTCCCCAGCCCCGAAACAGCCTGGTGACTTGTGCTCTGAAAGCAGTCAGCCCCAAAACATGTCAGCTGTACAGAAGGGCAGACACAGAAAAGAGTATTCAGCCTCTGTGGGTTTAAACTCTTCCTGCACTGAAAATCTTAACACTTGTAACAAAAGTAAAGCAATCTCCACCTCCCAATGTTGATTGAAAGACTGCCTTTTCTGATAATTCTAAGTTCCTTATTTCACCCTTCAGTTAGAAGTATCCTCCACTAGAAGAATGTTAACTTTCCTAAGGAATCTGCTTCAAACCAAAGACAATTGTAAATTGTAAGGTTCACCTCCCTCTGATGTGAGCACAGCTCGCTTTCTTGCAACTCTTAAGTCCAGTGTGGCAACTTCCAGCTTCCAGCCAGAAGTAGCTTCACCTGAAGACTATTAGGTTATACCCCCACTACACCTCCACACACCTCTTTCATCAGTAAATGGCAATGTTGCACCCACCCACTACACCCCAGCACACCTCTTTCATAAGTAAATGGCTATGTTGCACTTCCCACTATACCCCGCACATCTCTTTCATCAGTAAATGGCAATGTTGCACACCCCCAAAACACTCTCACACACCTCCTTCATCAGTAAATGGCAATGTTGCACACCCCCACTATACCCCTGTGCACTTCTTTTATCAGTAAATGGCAATGTTGCACACCCCTACTACTCTCCACACACCTCCCTTATCAGCAAGTACCAATGTTGCACCCCCCACTACTCCTCCACGCACATCTTTCATCACTAAATGGCAATGTTGCACACCCCACTACTCCCCACACATCTCCTTTATCAGTAAATGGCAGCGTTGCACACCCCCACTACAACCCACACACCTCTTTCATCAGAAAATGGCAATGTTGCACACCCCTACAACTCTCCACACACCTCTTTCATCAGCAAATAGCAATGTTGCACACCCCACCTACTCCGCCACACACCTCTTTCATCAATAAATGGCAATGTTGCACACCCCACTACTCCCCCACACACCTCTTTCATCAGTAAATGGCAATGTTGCACACCTCACTACTTTCCACACATCTCCATCATCAGTAAATGGCAATGTTGTACACCCCACTACACCCCCACACACCTCTTTCATCAGTAAATGGCAATGTTGAACACCCCACTACACCCACACACCTCTTTCATCAGTAAATGGCCATGTTGTACACCCCATTACACCCCCACACACCTTTCATCAGTAAATGGCAATGTTGCATACCAACACTACTTCCCACACACACCTCTTTCATCAGTAAATGGCAATGCTGCACAACCCACTATAGCCCGACACACCTCTTTCATCAGTAAATGGCAATGCTGCACACCCTACACCCCAACACACCTCTTTCATCAGCAAATGGCCATGTTTCACACCCCAATACACCCCTGCACACCTCTTTCATCAGTAAATGGCAATGTTGCATAACCCAACTACACCCCACGCACACTTCTTTCATCAGTAAAATGGCAATGTTGCACACCCCACTACTCCTCACACACCTCTTTCATCAGTAAATGGCAATGCTGCACACCCCCACTACTCCCCACACACACCTCTTTCATTAGTAAATGGCAATGTTGCACACCCCCACTACACCCCCACACACCTCTTTGATCAGTAAATGGCAACGTTGCACACCACCACTACTCCCCACACACAACTCTTTCATCAGTAAATGGCAATGCTGCACATCCCCACTGCTCCCCACACACCTCTTTCATCAGTAAAAGGCAATGATGCACACCCCAATACACCCCAGCACACCTATTTCATCATTAATTGGCAATGTTGCATACCCCAACTACTCCCCAAGCACACCTCTTTCATCAGTAAATGACAATGTTGCACACCCCATTACACCCCCACACACCTCTTCATCAGTAAATGGCAATGATGAACACCCCACTACACCCCTACACACCACTTTCAACAGTAAATGGCAATGTTTCACACCACAATACACCCCTGCACACCTATTTCATCAGTAAATGGCAATGTTGCACACCCCACTGCACCCCCTCACACCTCTTTCATCAGTAAATGGCAATGTTGCACATCCCCACTACTCCCCACACACACCTCTTTCATCAGTAAATGGCAATGTTGCACACCCCAATACACCCCCCACACACCTCTTTCATCAGTAAATGGCAATTTTGCACACCCCACTACACCCACCTAACACCTCTCATCAGTAAATGGCAATGTTGCACATCCCCACTACTCCCACACACACCTCTTTCATCAGTAAATGGCAATGTTGCACACCCCAATACACCCCACACACTTCTTTCATCAGTAAATGACAATGTTGCACACCCCACTACACCCCTCACACCTCTTTCATCAGTAAATGGCAATGTTGCACATCCCCACTACTCCCCACACACACCTCTTTCATCAGTAAATGGCAATGTTGCACACCCCCAATACACCCCACACACTTCTTTCATCAGTAAATGACAATGTTGCACACCCCACTACACCCCCTCACACCTCTTTCATCAGTAAATGGCAATGTTGCACACCTCACTACTCCCCACGCATCTCCTTCATCAGTAAATGGCAGTGCTGCACACCCCCACTACACCCCACACACCTCTTTCATTAGTAAATGGGAATGGTCCACACCTCACTACGCCCCCACACACATACCTTTCATCAGTAAATGGCAATGTTGTACACCCCACTACACCACCACACACCACTTTCAACAGCAAATGGCCATGTTTCACACCCCAATACACCAATGCTCACTTCTTTCATCAGTAAAATGGCAATGTTGCAAACCCCACTACACCCCGACACACACCTCTTTCATCAGTAAATGGCAATACTGCACATCCCACTACACCCCACACACCCTCTTCCATCAGTAAATGTGATATTTACTGCCACTAAACCCCTCACCTCTTTCATCAGTAAATGGCAGTGTTGCACATTCCCAGTTCTCCCGACACACACCTCTTTCATCAGCTAATGGCAATGTTTCACACTCCCACTACTCCCCACACACACACACACACACACACACACACACACACACACACACCTCTTTCATCAGTAAATGGGCATGTTTCACACCCCAATACACCTCTGCTCACCTCTTTCATCAGTAAATGGCAATGTTGCATACCCCCACTACTCCCCAAGCACACCTCTTTCATCAGTGAAATGGCAATGTTGCAAACCCCACTACACACCCACACACCTCTTTCATCAGTAAATGGCAATACTGCACATCCCACTACTCCCCACACATCTCTTTCGTCAGTAAAGTCCAATGTTGCACAGCCCCACTACTCCCCACACACACCACTTTCATCAATAAATGGCAATGTTGCACACCCCACTACACCCCCACACACCTCTCATCAGTAAATGGCAATGTTGCACACCCCCACCACTCCCTATGCACACCTCCTGCATCAGTAAATGGCAATGTTGCACACTCCACTATACCCCCACACACCTCTTTCATCAGTAAGTGGCAATGCTTCACACCACTGCACACCTCTCATTAGTAAATGGCAATGTTGCATACCCCCACTACTCCCCACGCACACCTCTTTCATCAGTAAAATGGCAATGTTGCACACCCCACTATACCCCCACACACCCAACACACCTCTTCCATCAGTAAATGGCAATGATGCACAACCCACTACTCCCCACGCACCTCTTTCATCAGTAAATGGCAATGCTGCACACCCCACTACTCCCCACACACACCCTTTCATCAGTAAATGGCAATGTTGCACACCCCACTACACCCCACACACCTCTTTCATCAGTAAATGGCAATTTGCACACCCCACCACTCCCCATACACACCTCTTTCACCAGTAAATGGCAATGTTGCACACCCCACTACACCCCACACACCTCTTTCATCAGTAAATGGCAATGTTGCACACCCCACCACTCCCCATGCACACCTCTTTCACCAGTAAATGGCAATGTTGCACACCCCACTACACCCCACACACCTCTTTCATCAGTAAATGGCAATGTTGCACACCCCACACCCCCTCACACCTCTTTCATCAGTAAATGGCAATGTTGCTTCCTCCTGCTCCCACACAATTCTTTCAACAGTAAAGGCAATGTTGCACACCCCAATACACCCCAGCACACCTATTTCATCATTAATTGGCAATGTTGCATACCCAACTACTCCCAAGCACACCTCTTTCATCAGTAAATAGCAATGTTGCACACCCCATTACACCCACACCCCTCCTTCATCAGTGAAGTAGCGGTGATGAACGCCCACTACACCCCCACACTTTCATCAGTAAGTAGCGGATGTTGATGACAATACCACCGCACACCTGTTTCGTCAGTAGTAAGCAATATTGCACGCACCCACTCTTACGGCATGCCGCTTTCTCATCCAGTAATGGTATGTTCACACCCCAATACACCCCTGCACACCTCTCATCAGTAAATAGGTAATGTTGCACAGCCCCACTACCCCCCTACACCTCTTCATCAGTAGATGGCAATGATGCAAAGACCACTGCCCTCAACCGACTTCTCATCACTAAATGGCAATGTTGCACACCCACCACTCCCAATGCACACTCTTTCATCAGTAAATGGCAATGTTGCACACCCCAATACACCCCCACACACCTCTTTCATCAGTAAATGGCAATGTTGCACAGTCAATACACCACCACACACCTCTTTCATCAGTAAATACGTGATATTGCACCCAAAACACCTCCACACCTTTCATTCATAGTAAATGTGATGTTGCATACCCCCAATATTCCCCACGCACACCTTTTCATCAGTAAATAGCAATGTGCTACACCCACTACACCCCACACCTCTTTCATCAGTAAAGTGGCAATAGCTTCACACCCTGCACACCTCTTTCATCAGTAAAGTGGCAATGTTGCACACCCCACTATACCCCACACACGCACACACCCCACCTCTTTCGTCAGTAGGTAGCAATACCGCGCACCACTACTCGACGCACCTCTTCCGTCAGTAAATAGCGATGTTGCACACCCACTACTCCAACCGCACCTCTTTCATCAGTAAATGGCAATATTCCACACCCCACTACTCCCCACACCTCCTTCATCAGTAAATGCCATCAGTAGTAGCAATGTTCACCCCCTTTTCTCCCCACACCTCTTTCATCAGTAAACAGTGTTCCACCCCCCCACTTCCCGACTCTTTCATCAGTAGTGAATTTGCATCCCCACACACCCCACCTCTTTCATCAGAAAATGGCAATGTTGCATGCCCACTACACACACACCTCTTTCATCAGTAAATGGCAATGTTCCACCTCTACTCCCCACACAACTTTCATCAGTAAATGGCAATGTTTACCCTCCTCTCCCCACACACACCTCTTTCATCAGTAAATAGCAAGTTACACCCTACACACCACAGAACACTCATCAGAAAATGAAGCTACACACCCTGCTCCCACACACACCTCTTTCATCAGTAAACATGTTGCACCTGCACACCCACACAGCTCTTTCATCAGTAAAGTGATATTGCCCCACTGCACATCTACACACCTCTTTCATCAATAAATGGCAATGCACCCACACTCCACACACCTCTTTCATCAATAATAGCAATATTACACCCCCTACCCCACATATCTCATCGATAAATGGCAATCTGCACACCTTCACCCACACCCTCTCCCAACTGTAAATAGCAAGTTACACACCCCACACCCCACACACCTCTTTCTTCAGTAAATGCAATATTGCTCACCCAAGTACCCCATATCCATTAAATCTGTAAATGGCTATGTTCCCCAACTACTGCCTACACACCTATTTCATCAGTAAATAACATGTTGCCACCCCCACCCCCCCATACCTTTCTCATAGTAAATAGCAGTGTTGCACACCCCACACCACACACTCCTTCATCAATGTAATGTTTCAACTACTCCCCACACACCTCTTTCATCAGTAATGGTAATGTTGCACACCACTACACCCCACCCACCTCTTTCATCAGTAGTAGCAATGCACCCACCACTCCCGTGCACACCTCTTTCCCAGTAAATGCAATGCACACCCACTACACCCACACACCTCTTTCATCAGTAAATAACAATGTGCACACCCACCCCCCATGCACCTCTTTCACCAGTAAGCAACGTTTGCACAAATACACCCACACCTCTTTCATCAGTATGTAATGTTCCACCCCGTCCTCCCCACCCCAGTTCATCAGTAAAAGCAATGTTGCACACATTACACCCCCACCTCTTTCATCAGTAAATGGCAGTATTTAGACCACAGTGCTCCCCACCTCTTTCATCAGTAGGCAATTTGCACACCCCACTCCCCAAACACACCACTTTCGTAAATAGCAATATTGCCCACTACACACCACCTCTTTCATCTGAAAAGGCAATGTCGCACCCACCACTCCCCATGCACCTCTTGCATCAGTAGTAGCAATATTACACACCAACCTCCATGCATCTCTTCATCAGTAAATAGCAATGTGCACACCCACTACACCCACCTCTTTCATCAGTAAATAGTAATGTTACACACCACTATACACCTATACCTCTTTCATCAGTAAATGGCAATTTTCACACCCACCTGCCTACACCTCTTTCATCTGTAAATAGCAGTATTGCACCACAGCCTCCCCCACACACAGTTCATCAGTAAATAATGTTTCACACCCCAGTACTCCCACACCACACCCTTTTCAAAGTAAATGGCAATGCTGCTCACCCTCCCACACACCACTTTCATCAGTAGTGGCAATGTTACACCCACCTCTTTCATCAGTAAATGCAATGCCACACCCTACTCCACACATACCTCTTTCATCAGTAAATAAACACCCCGCACACCCCCCACATTCCTCCTTCATTAATGAATGGCAATATTCACACCCACTACCTGACACACACCTCTTTCATCTGTAAATAACATGTGCACCCGACTACTCCCCACACACCTGATTCATCAGTAAATAGCAATGCGCACCACCACCCCAAACACCTCTTTCATCAGTAAATGGCGTGTTGCCCACCCACTACACCTCTACCTCTTTTCAAACAAATTGCAATATTGCCAACTACTCCCCACACACCTGTTTCGTAAATAGCAATGTGCACCCCATCCCCACACCCTTTTCATCAGTAAATAAAATGTGCACCGACTCTCAACACACCTCTTTCATAAGTAGCAATGTTGCACCCTACTCGACACACCCCTTTCATCAGTAAAGACAAAGTTGCACCCCACCACTCCTCATGCACCTTCACCAGTAAATGGCAATGTTTCACCCCACTACTCCCCACACCTCTTGTCAGTAAATGGCAACACTGACCCTACACACACCTTCTTTCATCAGTAAACCACAATGTGCACACACCCCCCTCACCTCTTTCAATAGTAGCAATATTTACCCCACTACTCCCCACACTTCTCATCAGTAAAACAATGCTACACCTATATCCCACACAGCTCTTTCATCAGTAAATGCCAATGTTGCACCCACTACACCCACAAACCTTTTCATCAGTAGGCTTGATACACCACCCACCACTCCACACCACTTTTCATCAGTAAATGGCAACACTGACACCCACCCACACACACACCTCTTTCACCAGTAATAGCAATGACACCCCACACTACCCACACACAGCTCTTTCATAAGTAAAGTGTTGCAGCGTACTACCCCCCCACACCTCTTTCATCAGTAAATATATTACCCACTACTCCACACACCTCTTTCATCAGTAAATAGCTATTTACCATTCAAGGCTCACCTCTTTCCTCAGTAAATAACATGTGGACACCCACTACACCCCCACACACCTCTTTCATCAGTAAATGGCAATGTTTCACATCCCCACTACTCCCCACACTCACCTCTTTCGTCAGTAAATGGCAATGCTGCACTCCCCACTACACTCCCACAAACCTTTTTCATCAGTAAGTGGCAATGCTGCACACCCCACTACACCCCCACTCACCTCTTTCATCCGTAAATGGCAATGTTTCACATCCCCACTACTCCCCACACTCACCTGTTTCATCAGTAAATAGCAATGTTGCACACCCCACTACACCCCCACACACCTCTTTCATCATTAAGTGGCAATGTTCCACCCAACCCACTTCCCACACACCTCTTTCATCAGTAAATGGCAATGTTGCACACCCTCATTCACACCCCACACCTCTTTCATCAGTAAATAGCATTGTTGCATTTCCCATTACCCCACACACCATCAAAACACGTTTCACCCAATAAGTGGCAATGTTTGCACACCCCACTACTCCCACACACCTCTTTCACCAGTAAATGGCAATACTTGCACCCCACTATTACCCACACACACCTTTTTTACCAGTAAATGGCAAAGTTGCACACCCCCACTACTCCCCGCACACACCTCTTTCATCAGTAAATGGCAATGTTGCATACCCCCACTACTCCCCACGCACACCTCTTTCATCAGTAACATGGCAATGTTGCACACCCCACTATACCGCCACACACCTCTTTCATCAGTAAATGGCAATACTGCACACCCCACTACTCCCGACACACCTCTTCCATCAGTAAATGGCAATGTTTCACCCACTCCCACACACCTCTTTCATCAGTAAATGGCAATGTTCACCCCACTACTCCCACACACACTCTTTCATCAGTAAATGGCAATATTGCACACCCCACTACTCCCACACACACCTCTTCTCATCAGTAAATGGCAATGTTTGCACCCCACTACTCCCCACACACACCTCTTTCATCAGTAAATGGCAATGTTTCACACCCCACTACACCCCCACACACCTGTTTCATCAGTAAATGGCAATGTTGCACACACCATTACACCCCACACACACCTCTTTCATCAGTAAATGGCAATGTTGCACACCCTACATCCCCCACACCCTCTTTCATCAGTAAATGGCAATTTGCACACCCACTACATACCCACACACCTCTTTCTCATCAGTAAATGGCAATGTTGCACACCCACTATCATCCACACACACCTCTTTCATCAGTAAATGGCAATGTTGCACACCCCACTACACCCCACACACCTCTTTCATCAGTAAATGGCAATGTTGCACACCCCACTATCCCCACACACCTCTTTCATCAGTAAATGGCAATGTTTCACACCCCCACTACTCCCCACACACACTTCTTTCATCAGTAAAGGGCAATGCTGCACACCCCACTATATCCCCACACAGCTCTTTCATCAGTAAATGGCAATGTTGCACACCCCACTACTCCCCAAACACCTCTTTCATCAGTAAATGGCAATGTTGCACAACCTTCTACACCATACTACACCCCCGCACACCTCTTTCATCAGTAAATGGCAATGTTGCACACCCCACCACTCCAGAGGCACACCTCTTTCATCAGTAAATGGCAATGTTGCACACCCACTACACCACATACACCTCTTTCATCAGTAAATAGCAATGTTTCACCCCACTTACTCCCCCTCACCTCTTTCATCAGTAAATGGCAATGTGGCACACCCACTACATCCCCACACACCTCTTTCATCAGTAAATGGCAATGTTGCACACCCACTACACCCCACACACCTTTTCATCAAAAATGGCAATGTGTCACACCCCACTATCCCCACACACACCTTTTTCAGTCAGTAAATGGAAATGTTGCACACCCCCACTACTACCACACACACCTTTTCATCAGTAAATGGCAATGTTGCACCACCACTACTCACCACACACTCCTCTTTCATCAGTAAATGGCAATGTTGCACACCCCACTACACCCCCACACACACCTCTTTCATCAGTAAATGGCAATGTTGCACACCCCACTACTTCCATACACACCTCTTTCATCAGTAAATGGCAATGTTGCACACCCCACTACACCCACACACCTCTTTCATCAGTAAATGGCAATGTTGCACACCCCACTACCCCACACACCTCTTTCATCAGTAAATGGCAATGTTGCACACCCCACACTCCCCACACACCTCTTTCATCAGTAAATGGCAATGTTTCACCCTCTCACCCACACACACTCTTTCATCAGTAAATAGCAATGTTACACCTCACTACTACCCCACACACCTCTTTCATCAGTAAATGGCAATGTTGCACACCCCACTACTCCCAACACACACCTCTTTCATCAGTAAATGGCAATGTTGCACACCCCACTACACTCCCACACACCTCTTTCATCAGTAAAGTGGCATGTTGCACACCCACTGCACCCCACACACCTCTTTCATCAGTAAATGGCAATGTCACACCCACTACCACCACACACCTCTTTCATCAGTAAATGGCAATGTTGCACACCCACTACACCACACACACCTCTTTCATCAGTAAATGGCAATGTTGCACACCCACTACCACCCACACCTCTTTCATCAATAAATGGCAATGTTGCACACCCACTACACCGCAACACACCTCTTTCATCAATAAATGGCAATGTTGCACAACCACTACACCCCAACACACCTCTTTTGTCAGTAAATGGCAATGTTGCACACCCCTCTACACCCCACACATATCTTTCATCAGTAAATGGCAATGTTGCACACCCCACTACACCCCGCACACCTCTTTCATCTGTAAATGGCAATGTTGCACACCCCACTACCCACACACCTCTTTCATCAGTAAATGGCAATGTTGCACACCCCACTACATCCCACACACCTCTTTCATCAGTAAATGGCAATGTTGCACCCCACTACACCCCCACACACCTCTTTCATCAGTAAATGGCAATGTTTCACACCCCCACTACTCCCCACACACAACTCTTTCATCAGTAAATGGCAATGTTTCACACCCCACTACTCCCCACACACACCTCTTTCATCAGTAAATGGCAATGTTGCACACCCCACTACACCCCACACAGCTCTTTCATCAGTAAATGGCAATGTTGCACACCCCACTACACATCACACACCTCTTTCATCAATAAATGGCAATGTTGCACACCCCACTACTCCCCACACACCTCTTTCATCAGTAAATGGCAATGTTGCACACCCAACTACACACCCACACAGCTCTTTCATCAGTAAATGGCAATGTTGCACACCCCACTGCACATCTACACACCTCTTTCATCAATAAATGGCAATGTTGCACACCCACTCTACTCACACACACCTCTTTCATCAATAAATGGCAATGTTGCACACCCCACTACACCCGCACACACCTCTTTCATCAATAAATGGCAATGTTGCACAACCCAGTACACCCCAACACACCTCTTTTGTCAGTAAATGGCAATGTTGCACACCCCTCTACACCCCACACATATCTTTCATCAGTAAATGGCAATGTAGCACACCCCTCTACACCCCGCACACCTCTTTCAACTGTAAATGGCAAAGTTACACACCCCCACTACTCCCCACACACACCTCTTTCTTCAGTAAATGGCAATGTTGCTCACCCCAGTACACCTCCGCATATCTATTCCATCAGTAAATGGCTATGTTCCACACCCCAACTACTGCCTACACACCTATTTCATCAGTAAATGGCAATGTTGCACACCCCCACTACACCCCCACATACCTTTCTCATCAGTAAATGGCAGTGTTGCACACCCCACTACACTCCCACTCACTTCTTTCTTCAGTAAATGGCAATGTTGCACACCCCCACTACTCCCCACACACCTCTTTCATCTGTAAATGGCAACGTTGCACACCCCACTACACACCCACACACCTTTCTCATCAGTAAATGGCAGTGTTGCACACCCCACTACACTCCCACTCACTTCTTTCATCAGTAAATGGCAATGTTGCATACCCCCACTACTCCCCACACACATCTCTTTCTTCAGTAAATGGCAATGTTGCACACCCCACTACACCTCCGCACACCTCTTTCATTAGTAAATGGCAGTGTTCCACACCCCCACTACTCCCCACACACCTCTTTCATCAGTAAATGGCTATGTTGCACACCCACACATCCCCACTCACCTCTTTCATCAGTAAATGGCAATGTTGCACACCCCCAGTACACACCGAAACACCCCTTTCATCAGTAAATGGCAATGTTGCACACCCCTCTACACCCCACACACCCCTTTCATCAGTAAATAGCAGTTTTGCACACCCCCACTTCTCCCCACACACACCTCTTTCTTCAGTAAATGGCAATGTTGCACATCCCACTACACCCCACACACCTTTTTCATCAGTAAATGGCAATGTTACACAAGCTACTAGCGTGTGCCTTACTTATGAGTCGGAGACAAGCAACCATGCCCCCATAACACAAGGAATTTTTGGCCCATAGCACGTCATTCTTGAAGAAGAATAGAAGGACATGGTGGAGTTGGAGGTATTACTCCAATATTAGAACCCAGCCAATGAATTAATTGTTTTCTTTTGTCTGAGATCTCCAAGAGTTTTTTTTTTGGGGGGGGCAGGCCAATCTTGAGAAATTGTCTGATCATGATGTGGTGTGCAGTGTTTTCCAAGTTGTCCATGTCCCCTCCGGTTGTCCATGTTTGGGATGTGGCAGTCAGTCAACTTGATGCAATGGGGTCATAATAGAGCAATAGGGGCCCAGACTGAGGTAAAACATGCACCTGCAAACATCAGTACAGCAGTGGGCAGTGTTGGTGCCTGGGGCCAGAATGAGAGCAATAGGGGCCCAGACTGAGCTAAAGCATGCAGCTGCAAACATCAGTACAGCAGTGGGTAGTGTTGGTGCCTGGGGGCCAGAATGAGAGCAATATTATAGAGGCCCAAACTGAAGTGAAAAAAAGAATGCACTGGGGGCAACACTGGGCTGGGTCACTGCCAAGGGGCCGAAAGCAATAAAAGGAGCCCAAACTGAAGTAAAACTATGCACATTCATGCTCGTAGGCACACACAGACAAATTTGGACAGCAGTGGGCACTACACAGCAGGGTTAGTGCACTAGAGCCAGAATAAGTGCAGGGCTCGAAAGTGTGTGTGTTTGGGGGGGGTATGACAAGGTATGGCAGCCCCCATGTGCATACATTGCCTTTTAAATCTGATTGGAGTATGTCCCCTACTATTTTACTCCAACGTCAACTCCTGATGAAATCAATAATATAGGGGCACAAACTAAAGAAAACACGTGCGCACACACACACGCGCATGCACACACACTCCCGAGGCCACCCCATACTGTACTCCCTTTTGTTTTCCTTTTATTCACCTTGGTACGCAACAGCAGAAACAAAATCGGAACTGAACCCTTCTTGGGATCTAATTCATGAACAGATATCAAGTCTGTAATCTTCCCATTTTTGCATTCAGTTCACCTACCTTTTTACACAACTATATAATGTGTAACAGAACTGTGTAACACCTGACTCTTGTCTTTCAATCATAGTCACTCAGTCAAAAGCACAGAAGTTGGGATTTACTTTACATTTTATGGTCTTGTACCCCCATTAATAAGCTTTGGCGCAAAGTATATTTATTAGCTACTAGAGTTACTCAACAAAATATCCCCTTAGACCCTAACCTTTTTCTATTAGGTATCTTTATTTCAAGTAACCCTTCCCTCTCACATGCACATTTTAGATGGCTAAACATACTATTTCTCCTTGTTAAACGCCTGATTCTAATGAATTGGAAATCAACTTGTATCCCAACCTTTTCAGATGTCCTTCAAAGCCTTTCCCAGTATGCATCCCTAGATCGACTATCTCATGTCATTCACGACTGACTCACTGTATATGACAAATGCTGGCAGGACTACTACAGGTATATTGAAACCTTCGGCTCCTCTAGATCTTAATCTATGAGTAGTCAAATCCCCCCTTTATATCGACTTTAGATTAGGGTCTTCTCTGTTTCTATGCACAGATATCTCTCATCTCCTTCTTCTTCTGTTTAATTTTTCGCTGTCATTTCCCTGTTTTACTATCTCTTGTGCATACTGTACATTACATTTTTATTCTTATCTTCCTACATTGAACACTGATTGTAATTTCTTTAGTGTCATTTTATGCATTTTACTTAAAATCCAGGTTTAAACACGTATTAGTATTCACTTTATATATGGTGGATCTTCTTGCATTAATAGTTACCCTGCTTAATTATAGCCCTGCCATGGTTCACCCACACATTTGTCTAGGTTTAAAATCCAATGAATAATTATTCAATGAAACCTCTGTAACTCTATAACCCATTTATTGCTCTGCATAATATGTTCTCTTTCTATATAATGGAGGATAATTTTCAAATGTACCGTATGGTTTGTTCTTCTTTATATATTTAAAACACTAATAAAAAGATAAAGTGAAAAAAAAAAAAGCCGAGAAGTTGAAGGCAAAGTTTCCTGGCTGCCTACAAGCCTACGGGCCCTCTTCTCTGCCATCACACCATTTCCAAAAAATCTGTCTGTACTTGCTCAATAGTTTCAGAGTGGGGAGATCCAGACAATAATGTGCCCATGTTATTCCCCCTGCAGATTGCAGTCACTTGCAAAAAGAGAACTGGGCTGCAGAGCTGAAGAAACCAAGCTTTTGTGAAAGGGAGTTTGCAAAGATTTTCTTCCTTGCCTCCTCTGGAAAGTGGAGTTCTGCTGACAAATGAAGCTGGATCCAAGTCTTCTGCTATCAGTTTTGTTATCTCTGCTCTTACAGTTCGGACTATGCTATGGAATAAAGTGGCTATAAACACTTATGCAGCACACATTCTTTCATGTGTATATATATTTTTTAGAAGTTCATAGCACTCTTTTGTATTTCAGAATCAAAGCTGTTTTTTATTTATTTTAATTTTCTATCATTCCTCAACAAGGTCATAATCTCTCCTTTTACCGTAATGTGTTTAGAAATAAAGATCAGGGAAATAAACTCATGTAATATGTCTATTATGTTATGTTTTTAATTGACATAGCAAGTCAAACTGTATTGACTTGGACTGTCTTAATCTGTATGAGCATTTTCTGAAATAGTTTGATCTCCATATACAATTGATGGGAGGGAGGGAGACAGGCACTGGCATTCATTTTTTTCTGGAGTTTTGAATGAAGGGAATTATGCTAGTAAAAGAACAAACTACACCCCAAATTGCATTTGAATCTTCTAAAACTGTTTCGGTGCTTAACAAAACTTGCTTCTTTGGAAGAACCATATGATGCTCTATCTATGATGTGTTGAAGGATTAGTTATAACATTATGTAAAGCAGAAAAATGTAGGGGAAAAAATACAACTATTTTTTATTGCAACACACCCTATGTTTCAGGATGTCAGCAGATTTTGATTGGCTCAGACACATGGTTTTGGGAAGAAATTCCCAAGCGATTGTTTTCACTGTTCCTCTACAGTATGTGATGTGTCTGAATTTCACAGGCATGTTTTCAGACCCTAAAAAAATCAGTGACCCCCTCCCCATTAAATCCACATGCAAATTGCACATTTGATCACCCATTATGCATTTCAGAAGGAATTGTTTATCAGGTTCAAAAGTTCTGCCTTTTGCAGCACAAATAGTATTTTGTCTCTTTTAGATTTTATGCCTTCTGTTTTGACTCCAAAATGATTGTACTGTAAAATCAAACCACTTTTACAGTAATGTTACTTTTCTATGATTCAGGTGTGTTCTTTTAAGCCATTTTTACATGGTGGGCTCTGCACCACTCACTGTGGTGCAGAGCAGTTGTAGCGTTACCTTTTTTGTGTGTAATGGCAAACCTCACCACATCCAAAGGGAGCGTTTGCTGTCCTGGAGTTCTCAGTTCTCCTGCGTTTGCCATTGCATTTTATTATTTCATGCCACTCAGTGTAGCCATCTAATTGCACCTGAGTGATAACATCAATCCAGGAGAGAGAGTCTTATGAGACCCTCCTGGATCCCCTGTCAGTTACCCATGCTGTATTTGACCATACTTGATCCCTCGGCTCATTTGTGCAATATTCTGAGTTCAGCTAAATATATCTTTGGATAGTGGAAAGAAACCTGAATTCAGTAAACTTGTTATTTTTCAGAATTGAGGGCTAAAAAGTACTTAAAAGGTGCTCTGAATTGTTGACCAACCAGCGCAGTGGAAAGATTCACCGCTGCAGCGCTAACCACCCAGGTTTGGGAATGGACTTGGGCATCAGAGTGCTGGCCAGGAAAGAAAAGGCTTGAGAGTCCCACGACTGCTCGCCTTCTCTCAGGGGGAGGGTGGGGTAGAGGACCGATGCCTACTGACCCCTGGCAGAGGCTGGGAGACAGTAGTGCATCTGGCTCTGATATCCAGGGGAGCATGACAGATGCCAGCATAAGCCTTGTGTGTTCCACATCATGATTCTGGGGAGAAAACAGAGAAAATGGTGCAGAGGCCGGTCGGGTGACGGCCTCCTGGACCCTCGTCAACGGGTACTCCAGATCCATGAATTGCCACCTCAGCAACATCCAGGACCACTAAACTGCTGGTAAGGCACTTCCTTCCACAAGAAGGGGACCCACCTGATGAAGGGATACATCGGGGTACCCAGGGTGGCTGCGATGTGAGGCGGCATGGTAGATGGTGGGCAGCCAGTGAGCGGAATTGGTCCTGAATGGGGCCTGGGAAATGACTGCAAGTGTGCCGGGGGACACACTCACGCAAAAAGAAAAGTGCTCTGAAAGTGGAGCCGTGATATTAGACTTGCATGTGTGCATAATCATATCATAGGTGATATGAATATGCTTAAGTGCATGCCCATTATCATGGTTCCACATTTGGAGCGCTTTGAAAATAATTTTTAGCCCCCGTTTCTGAATAATAACGAGTTTACGATGTTCAGCTTTCTTTCCACTTTCTGGAGATGTATTTAGCAGAACTCAGTTACAATATGTTACTGTGAAACACTCCCCCCCGCCCCCACTGAGCAGGGAAGTCTCAGGCTTTAGGCAAAGTGAAAAGATTGCCGAACCACCAGAAGAGCCACGAGATCAGTGTACTCCACTGCAGTGTACAAGTGGAGGGTAGCAGAGCAAGTGATGGGGAACCACTACAATGTGTGTGTGGTTCCGCGTAAAAAAGGACTTTAGCTGAAATTGCATGCTTGTCATTTAATAGAGGTCATAAGCTTGCTTAGGGCAGCTCCTAATTTTTTTACAACTGCAGAAGTGTGTCAAATAGAAAATAAACAATACCTAAATGTAAAGAACAAGTTGAATATGCTGATTCTCACACCAAGTGTGTCTTGTGACATCACAGAACAGGAGAGAAAAATCATGTGCTCCTGTGACATCACAGTGCCTATCAGGTGGGAAAATCAGGGAGGTGGTCACACTGGAGTACTTTATTCATTTTTTATAGTACACGATTAGCATTTTTTGTGATTCCATTTGATTGTGTGGGCCAAAGATTGATAAGCCACCTGTAGTTTCAGCCCCCTCCCCCGTGCCGTTTTCTAAAAAGGAAAGGATCTGCTCATTAATGACACACACCCAGCTCCCAGCTGCACTCAGCCGTGCTGTGCACATTTGAAGTTGTCCTTAATGTTCTAATGTTGAGAACAACTTTTTGAAAACACCAGAAAGTCCTACTTTTCATGTCTTATATCAGTTTATAAAATAGAGATTGGCAAACACTGCTTCCTTGAAACCTGGTCACATGATATGGGGTAAGGTACTGTGCATATCTTAAAGGAGACATTAACCTTATCAAACTTCCCTACTGTGCTTTTTCATGTGTTCCATTTAAAAAAAAAATGTTCTCTTTTAAAGATTCAAGGCCCACCAACTTGAGGCCAGCACTTGCCGATGTCAGGGCACCTGACAGTCCGCCCCCCCCCCACCTACTTATGCTAATCACCTTACTTGCGCATACTTGGCACAGAACTATTCCTTATCTCGGTAACTCACCAATGTTCTTGGGTTGTGCCATACCATTATGGATGGAATGCCATTATGGCTCTGTAACTATGACAAAAACTGTATCTATTGAACCTGTATGTACTCTGTTACCATTTCACTGCCTGTATCTCTCCATGTAATGTCTCTCCGGGTCACCCCTGAAAAAGGGACCTTCGGAGCTCAGTGGGCCTACCCGGTCATCAAAATTTAATAAATAAATAAATGTCAATACTGCCTTTTCTTCTTCTTGCTACTCATTTTTATAATTACTACTGAGCATTTCTGGAACTGGTGACATCAGTGAAATGGAAGCTCAGTATTAGTTTCGGGGGGGGGGGCTCCACTCCACTGATTTTTCATTCATTTATTTAGCTTTTGTTGACCAGGTAAGTGCACTAGACAAGACATTTGCCTATTTTCAGGTACAACCCGGGAGAGTACAATGAAATACAAGTTCATACAGAGGACAACATGATACAAGTTAGGCATTACACAGAATCAGGTAGAACCAGATGAACATGGCACAAGCAGTCAGTAAACACAGAATAGGAACAAAATATACATAGAGTCACCAAGGCTATGAACAGTGCATTATACAATTCTATACAGCTCAGAGCCCCAAAAGCAGAGCCGCAGTCAAAGCATCACCTGAAACAGAGAGTAAATACATTATATACAGAACAGAACCCAAGCAGGCAGGATGCATCAGCAGGACCAGTGCAAGGGTACCAAAAGAAGGACATGTAAGTCCAGTGCAGGGGACCAAGGTTAGTTATGACGGTTTAGGACAACCACACGCAGAGGAGAGCTTCAAGTAATTCCACAGGGAGCTCAGAAGGCATGAATGGGAGGGGGAGGAGCAGACCTGGGTAGAAAAAGGGTTCCATACTCTGGGGGCACATGAAGCAAAATCCCTGTCCTGCATTTGTGTTTGAGTGGCAGGAACTTTGAGAACAGTAGGGCCCAATGACCTAAGGGAGTAAGAAGAAGAAGAGGCAGCTGGTTTGAGGAGCTCAGCCAGTCCTGGGGGGGTGCTAGTTCTGAGAACCTGGCCCGTGAAGCTGCCCAAGACAAAATTCATGTGGTTGGGTGGGGAGAGCCAGTCAAGTTTGTTATACAGGTCACAGTGAGGGGCAGCAAGTGTAAAGTGGCAAATATTATTATAGGCTATGTTCCACCTAGAGAGGTGAACTTTGGAGATACGTGCAAACAGGATGAGTCCATAGCAGAGAGAAGGGAGAAACACACCTCTTGCCAGTGCAAGACGAGCAGCAGAAGTAAGATTGTCCTTTGCTCTGTAGTCCAGACCCAGTTTGCAGTTGACAGCTCTGCATACATTTTGGATATGATGCCAAAGGTCAAGCTGGGGGTCAAGTGACACCCCAAGGTATCTGATAGAGTCAGTGATTAGGACAGGAGTACCATCAATACCAGCAATACTCAATGGGGCAGGGGAGGCCTTTATCTTGGACAGGGACCCAAAAAGCATGGCCTGAGTTTTTTTAAGGTTGAAGACCAGCTTGTGGGTCATTATCCAGGACTGGATATTCCTTAAATCCTCACTCAGTTGGTGGTTGATGTCACTGGGTTTCAGAACTGATCACTAATTATAAACACTAATATTTGGCTGAGATAAGGGCAGCATTAACAATTAGCCTTAAAAAGGGGGGAGGAGACCAGACTATTTTAAAATTAACAAATGTAGACATAATTGTTAGCGAAACAAAGACAACATTCAAGAACAGACTGGATAAGTGGATTCTCAATAAGAGGGAAACACTTAAGTAAGGGCTCTGGGATGGTAACAAAAACAGGTGATTCACCTTCAGTTTCCTGACTAACTGTAGAATGAACCGCAGTATGAAATGAAAAAGCACAGCAGTGAGACTGAGGAGACTATTGTTCTTGTCCAAATTTCCAGTTATATTAAAAGGGTTAAGAAAGGTTTATATTTCTTTAAACTCACTCTCTGCTGTGTGTTATTCTACTTCTCTGACAGAATTCCGAGCCAGAAATCAATTGACTGAGTCTATTTATACAACAATAGCACAGAATGCCCCACAGTCCAACATGTAAAATGCAACTGGCAATACATTAACATGGAAAGTTAAGTAACAAAACTGCACTGTTTTCAAAGTACAAATTTAAATTTTATACATATCAATCAATCAATCAACTTTATTTAACCAGGCATATAACACCGTTGAGCAAGCTCATTTTCAATGCGGTCCTGGACATAAATTCGATACAATACAGAGAATACAGTAAGCGAAAGGTAAAAACAAAAACATGACATAGTACAGACATGGTAGTCATTAATGTGGTGATAGTGAACAGGTATAGGCCAGGGAGGCATATACATAAGGTCCAATATAGTTTACATACACAGTTTCATTCATAATTTACAAGAAAGTAAAGATTACCATCATGGCTGTTACCACTAATTTAGAGGCTAGTATCTTTATACTAGAAGCAGGGGAGAGGGGAAAGAGCAGATAAGGGAGGAGAAGAGGAGCGAGAGTACGCCAGGAAGGGGAAAAAAAGAAGTTAGGCTAAGTTTAGGGGGGAAAAGAAAAAGTGCTGGGAATCCCTTGCTAGGAGAGAAGGGGCGACAGTCGGAGTGTAAGGTTTGCAGAAGAGACCAGTAATTGAGGTAAAAGAGTCATCTAAAGCAACTGCATGTATCCTTCAACAGGTCCCATATCAGTGTTTTGAATGTGAAGATGCTAGGGAGCACGGAAAGCTTTAAAGATTTTTGCATAGAATTCCAAAGTGATGGCAGAGAAAAATTGATTGCTGCCAGGCCAAGGGTTGTTTTCACTCTAGGAGTCTGGAAGCAAATCACAGAGAAGCATCTTAATCTATAAGATCCCTTGGCACATACAAAGAAGCTAGAGATGTATGTAGGGAGATTATTGGATAGTGCTCTAAACATCCAAAGGAGAGCATTTCTTTTACTCCTGGTTGAGAGTGAGGGCCATCCCAGCTCCTGGTATAATAGACAGTGGTGAATGCGACAGGGTAGGTTAAGGATAAATCTTAGGGCCCGGTGGTAAAGGGTGTCAAGTTTGTTGAGCATCGTAGTAAGGCAATGACTGTAGAGGAAGTCAGCATAGTCCAGTACAGGTAGAAACGTGGATTGCACTAGCCTTTTCCTGGCTTCTAGGGTAAGCAGATGTTTAAGGCGATAAAAAAGGCCTAATCGCTGCCTTAGTTTCTTCGAGATTTCATTTAGGTGGCACAGGAAGTTGAGCTTATTATCTAGCCAGAACCCTAGATATTTAAAAGTATCAACTATCTCTAGGGGTTCATCTAGCAGCGTTAGAATCTGGGGGGGATGTGTAGACCCAGAGGCAGACTTTGGCGACAGGATCATAGTTTTAGTCTTTTTGACGTTGAGGAGAAGCTTATGCTTGAAGAGGTTATATTGGAGAGTGATGAAGTCTTGCTGAAGGTTCACGTGGGCCAAGTCCAAGGAAAAGTTAGTGGTATAGAGTACGTTGTCCTCTGCAAATAAGTGCATATTGGTTGTGCGTAGGTGGGAGTCCAGGTTGTTGATGTAGATTGCAAAGAGGATTGGACCCAGTATGGAGCCTTGTGGAACACCTCCTAAGAGGGTTTTTTGTGGGGACAGATCGCCTATAGCTTTGTCTTGCCAAAGCCTGTTGGTTAGGTAGCTGGTGAACCATTTGATGGCAGAGTTATCGAAACTGATATTACCCAGAGCAGTAAGTAAGATGTTATGATCCACAGTATCAAAGGCCTTGCTAAGATCCAGGAAGAGGGCAGCTACATGCTTCTTGGAATCCAGGGCAATTTGCCAATCGGTGGATACTTTTGCTAGGGTAAAAACGGTGCTATGTTTGGCTCTGAAGCCAGTCTGAGCCGAATTTAGCAAGTTATTTGAGTCAAGGTGTTCTCTGATCTGGGTGTTGACAATTTTTTCGAGTACTTTTGAGAGGATGGATAGAATAGAGATAGGCCGATAATTGTTCAGATCACTTGGGTTCCCAGATTTGAATAAGGGTAGGATGTGTGCAGTTTTCCATGACACAGGTAGCTCAGCCTGTTTGAGGGAGGTGTTGAATAAGTGGGTGATTGAGGCGGTTAAATAGAAGTGGCCGAGTTTTAGAAAGTAAGGTTCGATATTGTCTGCACTGGCGCTCTTTTTGATATCCAGGGACAGGAGGAGGTCCTCAACTTGTTTAAACGTAACTGTTAGAAAGCTGAAGTTGGCAGGATGCGGTAGGTTTGGCTTGAGATTAGTACTATGATTAGCAGTAGCATCCCCTGGAGGACTGAGATTGTTGATGGGAGAGGTGTCAAAGGCAAGCCCTGCAGTAGCAAAGTGTTCATTGAACTGTTCTAATATAGCAGCTTTGTCTGTGTAGGTATTACCTGCGGACACAATTTTGGTTGGGAGGGATGAATCGGCCGTCTGATCTTCGACCTCCTTAAGAATGTTCCAAAATTTGGCAGAGTTGTTTTTGTTGTTTTCTAGTTCAGTTTGGTAATATGTGGCCTTTTCAGACCTAATTAGTCTGGTGCAGGCTTTTCTAGAGGTGCGAAATGCCAACCAATCAGTTTCTAGGTGAGATTTCCTTGCTTTTTTCCACCAAAAATCCCTATCTTTAAGTGCTTTCTTCAGGATGGGAGAGAACCAACCAGGAGGTTTTTTTTTAGATCTGATCATTCTTAGAGGGGCGTGTAGTCCAATGAGTAGGCTATGAAAGATGTTATAGGCTTCGTTAAGGGTGGGTGCCAGATAGAAGTCTTGCCATCTGATGTTGCTTAAATCTTTTAGGAAGGAGTTCTGGCAGAAGTTTTTCAGGCATCGTTTGACTTTGAATTTAGCAACTGGCTTCATGTGGGAAGAATGTCTGATACAGGCCGTAGCACAGTGGTCACTTATGTCATTGAAAAATACTCCGATGTGCGAGATGTTATGTTGTTTGTTTACCAGTATGAGATCTAGAAGGGAGTTACGCTCAGGATTTTTTCTATTAGGTCTCATGACAGTAGTTGTCATTTGTACCAGTCCATTTGCATTATAAAGTTCCTTTAGCTTCTTTGAGTTATCATCATTCCAGTTTTGGTTGAAATCTCCCATCAGTATATATTCGGAGTTAGCAGAGTCAAGAAGATTTTGTAGGTGTGACAGCAACGCCATGCCTCCAGAAGGTGGACGATAGCATGCTGCTATAAGAAGTGACTTATCTTTGGAATGGGAGAGTTTTAGGGCCAAGCATTCAAATTCTTTAGCCTTTGAGGTACAGTCAAGGATTGTGGTTGTGTATTTACACTTCACATAGATTACGACTCCTTCTCCTCTAGAGGGTCTATCACAACGATAGGAATTATATCCTGGTATGTAGATAGATTTGTCCATGTTTGAAGGCATGAGCCAGGATTCAGTTATCATGAGGACGTCAGGCAAAGCATGTAGAGCCCAGGCCTAAATAGGGTCTAGCTTCTTTAATAAGCTACAAGCGCTGATATGGAGAAAGCTGATACCTTTATATTGTGGTAGGTCTGCAGGGGCGTCCAGAGGGGAGGATGGGCCTGGATTTAGTTCAATGTTTCCCAAGCAGAGTAGGAGAAGTAAGAGCAGTTTTTTTAGATAATTTGTCAGTCTGCTGAGTAGCCTTTTTTTTACTCCTTCTGGAGTGAGTTGCTTTACTAGTGGCAATGTTCTGGGCAGTAGTACATTTAGGAAGGGATAGGATATACATGGTTATTAAGGCTGAAAGTGTCAGAGGCCTTCGCACCTGCTCATTAATCATCATCTGGTGCTGGGGGGGGGAGATGTGGCCATAATGAAATCTGCCCTTTGGAGTGAGACCAAGCATTAATAAAAAAGGGTCCATCATGGTATGAGTTAGAGGAAGGTTTTTGGCCTTGGTACCAAGTGTCACCTGGACTATTGAATGGTATGTAAATTAGCAAAATGAGACAGCTATTAAGGAGAGCAGTCACAGGGGTCATTTTTGCAGGGATATGCATATATGAGAAGGCATATGAAAATGTAATAGAAGATCCTGATTATGTTATTGCTAGGATGTCGGAGCAGTAGAGGACACCCCCCCCCCCCAATTAAGCAGGGCTGTTGGAACATGAGGTCACATAGATGGGCATTTTGACAGTTTAGTTTAGCCTGTACTGTATGTGGGCCCATCCCTGCAAAACAACGGCAACTGCTGCTGAGGTTCACCTAGAGATGTTCTGCTCTCTGGGCCGTTTCACCTAATGATTCAACCACAGAACTGTGAAACTGGATGATGTAGGTTGGATCCCAAAGCTGCCACTTACTCATTGTGTGATCCTGAGCAAGTCATTTAACCTCCCTGTGGTTAATCTCACTGTATTCTCTCACTCTTTCAATCTAATTTATCCTATCTATGTGCTGTGTTAATATTACATGCAATGGCAGTAATATTCTTTTCACTCCATCTTCAGGATTGTATTTTGGATACAACATGCAAGACATTATGTAAAATCAGGTTCTGTTCTGTTTCTGTCCTGTCTAACCATGCCCTGTAATATTCAAATTGCAAGAAACTGTCTTCTCATACACAAGGGGTCGACAATTGCATTTCAGTTCATGTCATGGGAACAGGAGTTGAGAGTTTACCTCACAGGTCTCACACAGCTGAAAGAATCATAGAAGCAGTTGACAGAAAAGGACCCCACGGCCCATCCAGTCTGCCCATAACCCTCCCCCCAAGGAAGACCCAAAATGAAAGCGAGAGACAGACATAGGAGCCGACTCCATGGGTCCTCAAGCACCCACAAAGTTGACTTAAGCACCCTCAATTTTTCGAGTGCTGCCTGCCAAAAATCATTACTGGGGAACCTGATCACAGGAAAATGACTACCTACTGGCAATGAGCACCTGCAGAGATTCCTAAAAATTAGCATTCCTGGAGACAGACAGAGAGCGACAGAGAGAGAGAGGCAGAGAGAGAGAGAGAGAGAGAGAGATTTGATTCTTGTTTGTTTGGCTGACAAATTGGGAATGTATGAATTTACCGACCTCATTGATTTTAAAAGGCCCAAAGACAAAAAGATAGCAAGAAAGAGAGTGAAATATCATTGCTTCTGGCTGTACAGTGCCAGGCTGGAAGTAATTTCGCTAGCAGACTAAAAGAAATATTTAAATAAGTATAAAGTCAAAAAAAAATGTTTATCATCTCTAGTCCAGTTAGGTTGAACATTCAGGAATTTTAGCATTCACAGATATGTTTACAGGGCTTGTGAGAAATGGCTTTTGCTGAATGAGAATCATCTTGTGCTGTGTGGGAGAGGGGATCATGAAGTAAAGATGAGCAGTTCTGTCATTCCAAATAACAAGCAATGAGGATCTCATTCAATAAATGTCACCTCTCACAAGCCCTATAAAGAAACTATAATTCACTCAGGTTCCCTAGAGTGACTTTCATTTTAAAATGATAAATGTACCCCTGCTTCCCTCCATTGTTGTAGTCGAATGTTCTGTTTCAAAGTTACCGCACAAGATGCCGTCTGTACGCAGGATAACAGGTTCTGTGGCTCTCACCGCAATACCAGCGACGAACATTTGGCATTGACAAATGCTTGTTTTGTACTGGGGTATTCTGGGTGCTTCTGCATAAGGGAGCAGGATGTATGTATTGGGGGAAGGTAGGTATCAGCACTACCAGATTGGAGGGACTGGGGGCTTGTACACTGAGTTATGGTGGGTGAAGGTCGGAGAGATGTTTAATAAGTGATAGTGTCAGCAGATCACAGGTTTACGGGAATGTATGTTTTGTGATGGGTGGCATCTGTCTGTTGGTCAATCAGTAAATCTAAGAGTGTGGCACTCAAGTGGAGTCGTCTCAGTACAGAAAAATGGGAGACAGAACAATAAAATGCCCAGAATGGTGTCAGACACACACTCAGGTTAGCAAAATGTTTTATTTTCTATTTTTAGGGCATTTAGTGATTGTTTTCAGGTATTAACGTTAATCTCCTAAATGTTTGGATTTAAATCGGAACTGATCAGGATCCTACCTTGGATCCTAGTCCTGATA
Source organism: Neoceratodus forsteri (assembly GCA_016271365.2). Lineage (NCBI taxonomy): Eukaryota > Metazoa > Chordata > Ceratodontiformes > Ceratodontidae > Neoceratodus > Neoceratodus forsteri. The sequence continues at coordinate 90,981,249 of JADMNL010000022.1, forward strand.
ATAAGGGTCAGGACCTTTTCTGGTCCGCCCAACCCTACTAACAATGACACATCTTATCCACATGCTAGTTTCTTTGCTTAGTGCCAGCTAGCATTTGTTTTGTCTTTTTTATCGAGTATTAATCTTTTGGGTATCACGCATGTTTGTATTAGTTTATGAATGATCTAGAGCTGTTCTTGAAGGTCTTTAATAGACTGTTACTGGTGGTGAAAACAGCAGTGTTGTCGACATGCATTATTGATCCACAGTAGGGCAGACAGATGGCAGATGAAATATTTATCTTCTCATTAATAAATGATTTGAAACAGCCACGTCTTTTCAAGTGAAGAGTACTATGGCAGAAACAGGCAATGCTTTGTTTAAGAGTCTCATGCACTTTTTTGTTGCAGTTAGTCCTGTTTTCCTCTGTCTGGCTAGACCCTCCCCACCCAGGCACTGACCAACCACTCAGTCCTGACACCCAAGCATCCCATGGACTTGCCATCCAACTCCCACCTTCCACACAGCTGAACCCTCATGGCAGGGGCAGACTAGAGGCTGTGAAATGTATCTTTAGTCAGAAGGCATGTCATGCCCCAGGGTGTGAAGCCTGTGGAGTGTTGGGCCTGTCATTCTGGCCATCCTGGTATTTCCCCCTACTGTATGGTTCCCTTGGAAGGTGGCGGTCCAGTGCCACCTAGACAGCCCCTGTATGCGCTCCCACATGCAGAACGTCAACAGCCATTGCTCCTCCCACCCCCAGCATTGCAGTGTCTGAGCTGCCTACCCCCAGCAACTGCTAGTGACTGCCATGTACCGGGAACCACATCCCTTCCTCCCCGGAGGAGGAGAAGGATCAATCTTCCTCCCTCGGCCGACCCTCCAACATTCTAAGTTCACTCCGGAGCTCAGGCCATTAGTGCTGCAAACGATAGTGCTACTGCTGTAGTGGCAGGCTGTCCCTAGTGTCACACACTTTAAACAGTTAGCTTTGGATAAGCAGTCAGTCCCTTGTAAAATGTGCAGTTTCCTGTTGGGAGCCCTCGTCCCCCACTCAGGGTGGTTTGCTAGGCTGCCTCTGCCCTGTAGGGTAATTGGTCAATTTGCCGAAACCAAAAATGCATTGTCAAAAACTGCGCGGGAATAAAATTATGTGCGGTCCTGGAGTTGGTATATGTAATCTAGCACAGTGTCAGACTGTGCTTAGATAACGGGACCATGCTGCAAGGTTTTTGCCTGCGCCATTGAGTGGGGTTCATCTGCATTAATACATTTAAAGTAAGTCCTACCCCATTATGTCTGGGGTATCAATCTGCACCTGGCTGCCCTAAAGTGATGCTCTTGGTTGGCACAGCTACACTATATCCATGGTCTCTTCTCGAGAGGGAGAGGATCAACCTAGGCCGCAGCAGGGTCTTCCCATCACTCCTGATTGGTGCCAAAGCCTCACTGCACACCAACAGGACTGACTGAAATGTTTTCTGCCCTCCTTGATGTTGGGGATGGGACCAATGATGCCTACTTGTGGCCTGGAGTGCACCCTACATGGGAGGACAGTAGCGCAGGTACTGATTGCCCCTCCAAGATAGTGTGTAGCTGCACCCAAGTGCCAACTGGCACTGACTTTTGATAAAATAAATAAATGAATCCCCTCAGGGGGTGGCTCTGTGATCTTGTGCTGCTGTGCACAACTTCTGCTACCAGGACTCTGAGGGAGGGTTGGGAGGGAGTCAAAAACCTTCCAGCTAATGGGATCTGAAATTCTCGCAGCTAATGCTGGATCTGGAGGTGGGGTGAGCCACTGGACCTTTGCTCCTAGAGGAGCCAAAACCATTGCTGGGCAACAGAGGAAGCTGGGAGCCAACAAGCCTGCATTCCCAGAGATACCAGCATATCAAATCTATGCTATTATATTGTAATAACTGGTGACTCCTATAATGATTGGATATGCATTCCTGAAAAAACACCATACTAACCTTCTGAATGCCATAATAACTCGATAGCAGGTTATTACAGGATTTTCCTCGTCACACTCTCACTTCACTGAAGCATGAAAGAAAGTGCACTGTATTTGTGTGAGTATGGCCGCTGCTAAGGGACACTCTTGCTTGCTCAAATACAGCTTACAGTTTTTCTCTCTGTTAATACCTTACACCAGTTGTTATGAAAAATAATGCATGTGCAAAGTTTGTTTTATGAGGATTTTTCACACACTCTCAGTTTGTGATAATTTCATAAACTTGGATTGTCACACACCTCAGGTGTGTGAAAAATCCTCATAAAACACACCTGCACAGGCATTATTCTCTATATATCTACTCTCTTTATGGACTTTTTCAATATTCCTCATGCGTAGCCGGCCCAGTGGAATGGAGTGCTGATGCATCAATGCCTTACCTCCTGCCAAGCCAGCGACCCGTGTTCACGGTGCGAATGGGTTGCTGGGGCCGGATGGGGAAGGAGAAGATCAAGCATCCAGAGGACTGCCCTCCTTTCCAGGAGAGGGAGGAGAACAGTAGTCAGGGTTACTCTGGCCCCTAGTGGATGCTGGGGGTTGGCACACCAACACTGCCAACATGGGGTGCGGAGCCTAGACGGACAACTGGTGTGCCATGCATGGGAGCATGCAGGACACCGCTACTGGCAGCATTGCATGTCTTACCTCCACACTGAGGGCAAGAAAAACACAGGGAAACAGTGCCGACATGTAGGGTGACACTGGTCCACTACAAGCTCTACACCTGGCCAGCCGGACACCTCCAAAGCAAGCATGAGGTAAGTTCCAGTAGATGCCGGGGTGACGGGTCTGGGAAAATGGTGGAAGGGGACTGGTCTGCAGGGGAGCACAAATAGAGTTAAAAAAGTATATTCCTCATGCATCGTATGTAAAGTCTCCATGCCTGCAGTTCCTATTCATCAGCCTGTGCTGCATTGTTATATCTTTACTACTGTTGTAATATTGTATATCCTGTTTGTACCTCAAGTGTTTTTGAAACTGTTCTTGTATGATGTCTTAACCAAGACCTCCTTGTAAATGAGCATTGTTCAGTGAAGCCTTTTCCTTGTAAAATAAATAAATACATACATACATATAAATACATATATCCAATATTGGTGACAAAAAGGTACACACCCAGAGTCGATGGGGACAGTTTCAGCTCAAGGCAAGCTCTTATCTGTGTCTCCATCGCTCCGTGCATCCTCTATCCCAGCTGGTCCTTCAACAACTGCTGCCCTATGGGGTCAGAGTTCTACAGATAAGGACCCCAAGGCCTGCTAGCTGGCAATGGCTGAATTTTTAAATTAAAAAGTACCCACATGCTGGGTTTGAGAACCACAAGCATAGAGTTTCTGGAAAGTGGCCAAGTTTCTTTTTTTCCACTTTAGGGCTCCCATGGTTCTACTGCTGCTGTGCAATGTAGAAAAAAAAAAACACAACAGAGCCCCTTGGCCACACTGGGTATTGCTTGGGCCAAAAAGGAAGTGCAAACCCATGCCAAGTCTGCAGCATCCCATCCTCTGCTTGACTGTTTTCCTCAGCCCCTCAGGGGCCCTGCACAACTTAGTCCTCTTCAACCAATTTCTGCAGCGGGATGCAGGTCAGCACTTTAGGGTCCTACATGACACCAAGTAGTGCAGTTATCATACAGTGAGTTGCTTTTAAATTTTTTTTTTAGCTGACAGTTCATTAACAACTACATTTTTTTACTTTGCTACTTTTAACCAGCTGAAGATCAACTTTAAAAAAAAAAAAATTTCAACTCAACTGAAATACATGTACGGTCACAATGGACTACAAAATTAAGCTGCAACTCTTAGCTCTATTCTGAGCTACAAGTGCAAGTGAAGGCGTGTTGGAACTTCTTTTCAATACATAATGTAGCCCTGAGGCTTAAAAAGCCATTATTAGCTCAAATATGCATTTAAAACAGCAGTGCAGAACAGGAAGTGAACAGACTTCTGATTCTGGCCAGATAAAAACAGACGTATGTGCAAGCATCATTTGCGTAAGTACTAATAGTAACATTTGTATTCATCATAGAACTTGGATTCTCAGTTGAGCAGAGCTCATTTTCAGTGGGGCCCTTTCTGTACACATTTGTTTACATAAAAATACAGTTGCATTTTTCCATAACCCATAAAAAAATGGGTTTCCTTTACTAAGGTTGCAAAGCAGAGTCAAGATCTAGGATTAAAATTACGCAGACATATATACTTACAAATACAGTAGCTGCCACACATAACCATACTCCACAATTTATATGGAGGGTTATTATCTAATGATGTTTGATATATCATTAAAACATTCACCCCAGCCAGCCCAGTGGTGTAGAGAGCAGAGAGGCCGAGGAACACTTCACTTCTCTAATGCCAGCAACCCACGTTCGGAAACACGCTTGAGCCACAGTAGGTGGGCCGAGGGACGAAGGGCTGGGAGAGGATTAAGTGTCCGTCAGGTAGCTCTCCTCTCCCAGGCTAGGGAAGTTAGCCATCCCAGCCCTTGATTCCCAACAGGTAGAGGCTCGGTGGTGGATTTTAAGTAGGCTCCCACATTTTGACTCCAGATGTCCAACAGTCTTTTTATGACCTGATGTTATGATCAAGACAGGTGGAATTTTTAAAATCCCATCCAAAAGGTCATTTTGCTGTGCAACTGTGGAAACAAGTTTTGGAGAGGATTTGAAAAATGACACCTACCATGTTCAAGTGGTGGGGTAACATAAGAGATATGTTGAACATCAGGGGTCAAATCTGCAAAAAATAAAGTTATGGGTAAATGTTGGAACAATTCATTTCCTTATAACTTAGTTGGTTTTTCACATTTTACCCCAAATTTTCAACATCATTTTGTTATAACCACTCCTTCTGAGCATGTCAGGTGTCATTTATAAAACAATGGCTGAAATGTCATTTTGTGTCACAAGTGTTAAAACACATTTTGGGTAGGATTACAGTAATGGCAGTTGTCACATTCATGAGGTGATGTGAAAAAATGCCTATTTTGAAAAGTTGGGGTCAACATATTGAAAATTACCACAGTTGCAAACATGTATTGAAATTTGCAAACATAGACTCATAACTTTATTGTTTCTCATATTTGTACCCCCAGATATTCAACATGGCCTTCTTATGACCCCACACAGCCTTCTCATGAGCCCACCTCATGAACAAGGGTGGAGAACATTTTCAAATCCTGCCCAAAAGGTGATTTTGTGCCGCAAGTGCATAAACACATTTTGGGCAAGATTTGAAAAATGACAGCTGTCGCATTCATGAAGTGCTGTGGAGAAATGTCTATGTTGAAAATTTGGGGTCAAAATATTGAAAATGACCAAAGTTAGAAGCCTACATTGGTAAATTTCAACATAAGCTCATAATGTTTTTTTTTTTTTTTTTTTTGTATTATCGTCTTTATTCACCCCATCGTGCTTGGTGACCCCACTCCTTCTGGCTCCACAAGTCCCCTCAAGCCCCACTGTCCTTACCCGAGCCTCTCTTAACTCCTCGCATTGCAGCCGGTCCCTGGGATATCCCGAGCATATCCCTTCACCGGGTGGGTCCCCCTCCTCTGAGGGGGAAGGCACCGGGGGGTTGGGGACAGCCCTAGCACACACTCTTAGGGCCCAGAGATGCTGCTGAGGAGAAGGAGACCCCAGGAAGGCACTGGAGGTGTTGGGTACAGAGAGTTGTCATCCGATGGCCAGCGAGAGGTATTTCCGCTTTTCTAGGTTCCCCAGCACACCGCTTGTGTAGTGCCTCCAGTCTCCACTGAGGGCCGCTACCAAGCGATGCCATCCCCAAACCCACCCCAGGATAGGACAGCAGTCCTACGGATGCTCAATCCTTATTCTCCCCTACTGACCCCCAACAACTCAAGTCCATTCCCGAACCCAGGTCACCAGCGTGGGTCGAGGTAAGGCACCAGCGCCTCAACCCTCTATGCCACCGGGCTGGCTGTTTTTGGTTTTTAATGTTTATACCTCAAATTTTCAACATAGCCTTCTCATGATCCCACCTCATGAACAAGGGCAGAGAACATTTTCAACTCCTGCCCGAAAGGTGATTTCACGCAGTGACTGTGAAATCACCTTTGGAGCAGCACTCTGTCTGGAGGCCAAAAAAAAAGTCAGTTTTGTTCCTCCTACTACATCAAGAACAATGATACCACACTGATTGAGACATCACTAGTAATCAAAAAGAACCATTTCTGACTGCCATATTATCCTCTTTCACATGAAGCAGCAGAGATTGGTTCATCGTGGTTACCAGTGTTGTCATAATTTTTTGCATTTTGACTGGTAACGTGTGAAAGTCACTGCTCAGGCTGCAAGGGTTGTGGTGCCTCAATGTGTTTTGTAGCATTTCTTTTTTTTTTTTTGTATTATCTTTTTCCCCCTCTATGTGCTGCCGCTCTCAGCCACTTCCTCCCTCAATCGGGTGATGGGGGGTTACCACTGGACCACCAGGGAATATAATAATACTAATGCCCATGATCAGGTGATGGGGATTTTAAGAACACTAATGCCTGTGATCAGGCAATGGGGGGTTTCCACTGGACCACCAGGGATATTAATATTACTGATGCCCATGATCAGGTGACGGGGCGGGGGGCACAATGCTCCCAGGGCAGGGGGCTTGTAGACAGTGTTCTGGGTGGGCGGGTGGCCACCTACGACTGGTGGCTGCTGTGTTGCACTCTGCAATATGGCAGCTCACCTGTGGGTGGCCAGGACTTGTTCCTGGTTTTACCAGGCACATTTTTGCACCCCCCCTGAATGGCGCAAGCCAGAGCTGTGGCAGCATATGCGCCGCACATCCTGGGCTGAATATCGGGATGTGCCGCATATGCATGGGCAGGCCACCTGCACTTGCAACGCATACATTACCGATGTGCCCCAGCGCATCGGGAGTTGCGTATTGCAACTTGCCCCTTTGAATATCGAGCAAGGACACATTGGTGGGTTGTGCATGGCGTATCCCTGTTGTGCCATATGCAACCTTTTTGAATATCCAGGCCCAGCGCTTTAAAGTGCAAGTTTTAAATCAATTTCAGCAATGCAAGCTCTGCAGTATATTTTCTGTAACGTGAGAGAGGGTTAGCTGCATTTTATAATTGATCTTAAGGTTTATGAGTATATTTTTAAGAAATTTGAGTTTATGTAATGTATATTTTCTTACAGTATGTATGTTTGTTCCGATGTTGTTCTTAGATATTGTTGATCTCATGTAGAAATAGTTTATTTACAATTTGTTATGGTTGGATTATTTATAAACCCAATAAAAATGTATTGACAAAAAAAAAACAGACATATCAGAGGGAATTAGACAATGAGAAAGAAGATGTCTGGTGCCGTCTGGGGAAAAACAGTAAAAAGCAAAAAGGCAGGAGAGCCATAGATTTTCAGCTAGAAACTGAGACCCAATTTTCACTGCTAATTAACCTGACAGACAGGGAGCAGATAGAGAATCAGCCCCAAGGAGTAACAAACAAAGAAACTGCAGCAGAACAAACAACTGTAGAAATACCAAACCAAATATACATACTCAGGGACTCAATAGTCAAGCATACTGACAGATATTCAGCTAGGGGAAATAAAGAAAACATAACCATGTGCTGCTTCCCAGGAGCTAAACTGAGTGACATAAGGGAAATGCTGCCGGATATTATTAAAGGAAACCTGCACCCTCATATCTTGTAAATATTATTTGCTTCTATGTCAACAGACAACTCCTTTGGTGTAGCTGTTGGAGATATATGTGCTTGCTTTAGTTCATTTTTGCTGCTCATGCTAGTTCCCTGTAACTGTCATGGGGGTATCCATTTTCTGGTTGTTGAAATCTCATTGTCAATGATGGTATATGAGAACATGATGTCACAGCATCCATTTATACCATGTATCTCTATGCTGAAAGTACAAATATCCAGAAAAACAACCCTCTGGAAACACCACACACTGAATGCAATTTAAAAGGAAAACCCCTGCCTTACAAATCAGACAGTTTGCAAAGCTAACTGAAGGTAAATATGGTATTTCACACCTTGCTGCAAGTTGCTTTGTTGAACTCTAATTAAGCAGACAGTCATACTGTGGAGTCTAATGGGTGCTGACACATTGTGTTCTCATACGCTAATACAGCTCTCAGGGACAATGAGATTTCAAGAACCAGAAAATAGAGATCCCAAGATAGTTACTGGGACTAATATGAACAGTGAAAATAAACTAAAGCACTCACATATATCCCTAACAGCTACCTAAAAAGAGCTGTCTGTTGACATGGAAACAAACAAAATGTAAAAGATATGAGGGTGTAGTTTTCCTTTAAGACCACAGACACAAAACTGCTCATTCTAGTCCACACCGGTACAAATAATGCAGAGAAACAGGAAGAAAAGGAAATTCTAGATGAGTTCAGGAACACAAGCAAAATATTACATGTGAAAAATTGTGAGGTACTGTTCTCTTAAAAAAAGGAACTCAAGAAAAAAGGGATATGCTATGAAGCTGGGAGCAGGGGAGATTCAGGAGACATGTGAGGAAGTACTTCACAGAGAGAGAGTGGTCAATTTCTGGAGCAGCCTTCCGGTGGTGGTGGGGGCAAAGCCAGTGGAGGGGTTTGAACGTGCATGGGATAGGCATAAGGGTGTCTTAGGGGAGGGGAGGGGGGAGAGAGAGAGAGAAAGAGCCAGAGATCAGTTAGAGTCTGCGGTGGTACAGTGGGTGTGGAAAAACTGGGCAGACTGGGTGGGCCAAGCGGTCCTTATCTGCCATCAAATTTTATGTTTCCATGCCAGTACTGAGAGTCAGCTCGAGCAGAAATAAAGAAATCATAAGGTTAAATATCTGGTTGATACAATTATGTATTTATATTTTAATCAGATGTATCAACCACATGGAAACGTTTTATGAGAGCAATTAGTTCAGTTATGATGGCTTACACTTCAGTAGGAAAGGAAGCCTACTCTTGGGAAATACTTTTCATGATATGGTGTTGAGCAGTGTGAACTGAATTAAGAGGGGAATTGGGCCAGAGAAAATAACAACACTAGAAAAGAAACAAAGAGCAAATAACGTAACTATAACACTCTAAACATACTATCCCTAAATGCCAGAAGTCTCAATGTAATTAAAAAAAGCATAATTAGGCTGATAGTGGTTGAAAGGGCCATACATATAGCAGCCATTATAGAAACAGTGTGGTGGAACAATTAATCTGGAGTAAACAAGTAACAAGGAAAAACTCTACCAGAATAATTGAGCAGGAAGGAGAGATGGTGGTGTGGCATATACATAAAAATAATATTGAAAGTAAAGAAACTAAGGATAATATCCCTCAGAACAGTAATGAAAAGTTATTATGGGGAGAAATAACTAAATGCGGTGGTAAAAAAACTAACAACAGGGGCTGCTGTTACCCCCATCCCCCAATTTCACTGAACTAGAACATACAGAACTCATACAGAACATATCAACATTTGTTGAATTGGGACATATCATACTGAGGAGAGATTTTAATCACTCAATTATTAATTGGGTAGATCAGACAACTCACATGAAAGAAAAATTGTTCCTAAACACGCTGCTAAATAATGAATTAAATCATGTGGTTCTATGTCCCAGCCAGAGGAAATAACATTCTAGGTCTGGGTATTACAGATAAACTTGAAAGTGTATCAAAAGAGCTTGTAACATGGCTCTCAGTCGGGCGCCGCAAAGGAGCGCGAGGATTGGCCAATATTACAGCTGCTGAAACCGGCGGTATTAAGCCAGACATAACGCGCTCGGGTTCGACGCGGTACCAGCTGTGGCCATGGAGGCTCCTGAGGGTAGCAGCCCGTTCCGTGATTTCGAGCCGCCGCTGTTATGCGAGTGCAGTACCGTGGGACAGGCAGGGAACAGGTGAGAAGGGTGCAGAAGACACTGCTGTAAGTGACGGCTGTTTTAAAGCAAACGGTGGCAGAACAGATTGTGTTCCAGATAGGCAGCTGTCAAGTCTTCCCTGCCTTTCCCACGGAACTGCACAGACAGCGGGGGTGCTCGCAGGAACGGAGCAGACTGCTACCCTCGGGTGCCTCCATGGCCACAGCTGGTACTGACCAAGTGGGCATTACCTGTGGCTTAATACCTGCTCGGCTGCAGGCAGCTGTGGCCCTTCGGAATCCTAACGCCCGCTGCGGTTGCACAGCAGCCGGGGGTGATCCGGTAACATAGGCTCATGCGTCGCCCGTGGCGAGCCTATGTTACAAGCGCGATAATCACCTTCAACCTCGGACTCTGCCGTGGATTAATGCCGGCGGGCGTTGGACCCCTCGGGCACTAACCCCCAGGGCGATTAATCCCCGGCAGAGCCCTCGCTAGTGGTGATTAATGCTTACATGTACACCAGAAAACCTAGGAAACAATGAGCACAGCATGATCCAAATCTCATTTCAAACTAAACTATTTAGGGAAAAGGGACACAGAGTTACAAAAAAATGATAAAAAGGCAGACTTTGAACAGATCAGGGATAAACTAAGAAATTGGGGCGGAATGAAATATACAAAAGCACAGATGTCCATAAGTTCCAGATACTAATGAAAACCAAAATACTTGAATTAGAAAACATGTATATAACAGACAAACCACTTTATAGTAGTAAGGGGAAAATACCACAATGGTGTACACATAAGATTAAAAAAATAACTAAATTAAAAAGGTTCACGTACAATGTCATGAAAAAGGAACAAAATAATTTCAACACAGATAGATACAAAAAGGAGTTCAAGAAAAGTAAATACATGTTAAGGAAAGAAAAGAAAAAAATTAGAATTCGATATAGCACTCGCTGAAGAGTAACGGGAAATCATTCTGTGCTTATGTTAACGAGAACAGCAGAACTGATAGAACAATATGACCAATAACAGACGAGAACCAACAAGTAAATGATCTGAAAATATTAGCAGATGTATGTAATAAATATTTCTGTTCAGAGTTTGCCCAGCATAATACATCTGCAAACCATAGCTTAAACTTTCTGAATATCACTCAGCACAACATACTATAAATATGACAGAGATAATGAAGTTAAATCAAGACTGGCAAATCTGCTCAGCCCGACATGTTACATCATAGACTTTTAAGGGAAATTAGTGACTGTTTGGTGGAGCCAGTGTAACTGCACTATTTAATAAATCATGTGAAACAGAAAGTGCCAAATGACTGGAAAAGTGCAGTAGCCATCTCAATATTCGAAAAAGGAGACAGGACCAGTACCACCAGTTACACGTCTGTCAGCCTTATATCAGTTCTGGGAAAACTAAGGCAAACTATATTAAAAGAAAAATTGGATTCCGACATCGCCACGAGAAACAAATCTGATAAAAGCCAGCATGACTTTAGGAAAAACAGGTCATGCACAACCAATGCTCTCGTTTTTCTCATTTGTTTTTTATAAAAGGTCAACAAAACAACAAACAAAAGCGTTCTGTAAATATACTCTATCTCAACTTTCAAAAACTATTTCACAAGGTACCACATAGTATATTAATAGCCAGTTGGTCAACAAATTTGATGTCAACCGACGCTGCAGTGACTCCTTTATGTCGACCGCATTTGCGGTCAGCATAAAGGTAGTCACTTCTGGCACAGTATTTTTAGCTCCTCGAACCCCCTGCAACTAGAATAATCAACTCCAAGATGGAATTGACATGGGAAGAGGGTGCAAGACCCCCTGAAAGCAGTGCTGAGGTCCCACACTGACACTACAATGACCTGACGCTGTTGTCGCTGTAGTGTCAGTCGCAGTAAATGTTTCATCATAGCAATAGCATACTCTAATGGACATCCTTGAACCATGGGTGAAGACAATAACATCATAAGGTGGATAACCAACTGGCTACATTAAAGAACACAGAGGGTTAGAATTAGAGGCACACTCTCAGAGTCAGCAGAGGTCATCAGTGGGGTCCCCCAAGGGTCGGTGCTGGGCCCAGCACTGTTTACAATATACAATGGTAACATTAATAAAGAAGTGGATAGCTGACTAGTTAAATTTACTGACACCAAGTTAGGTGGACCAGCTGATACTATACAATTACTACTAAAATAGAAAAAGAGCTGGCACATATTTAACAGTGAGCCATAAGAAATGGAATGTCATTTAACAGTGATTAATGTGTTGTTATGCATTTGGGCATGGGATACAATGAGCATAATTACATATTAAATGGTATGACCCTAAAGGAGGTGGACAGCAAAAAGAACCTAGTAATATTATTCAGCAAAGACCTAAAATTCAATAGGCACTGCAATAAGGTAATTAGAATGTCTAGTTGACCACTAGGGTGCATTAAAAAACAAAATGGCCAGCCCGACGGCACAGCGGTTGGATTTCTGCTTGTGATGCTGATGACCTGGGTTTGGAAACAGATCCAGGTGTCAGAGGGCTGGCCGGGGGAGATAGCTTGAATGTCCTGTGATGGCTTGCCATCTCCTGGCGGAAGGGAAGGTCCGTGGCCCAGTGTCTACCGATCTCTGGCAAATGCCAAGGGTATGGCAGCACGTTGGATCACACTATGTAGGGAGCGCAACAGATGTTGGCCCTTGCCTCAACGTCCTGGACATCGTGCTCCAGGGGAAAGACAAGAAATGGCTCTCTGGCCAGCCAGATGATGGTTGCCTGCCCCCCGCTGCCACAAAGCCTGGACTAATCCGATCCACCCCAGCAGCACTCGGGTCAAACAAGTCGCACTGGTTGGCCCCTTCTGGCTCCTTCCCCCTTGGGGGGGTCCATCTGATGATGGTTTGCATCGGGTTATCTGGGGGGCTGACATGTGGGGTGGTAACTGGTGGTGGGGGTTCTAGGTGATGCACAGGAGTGGTCAGCTGGGGAGCAAGGGAATAGCAAAAAAAAACAACCCTTTGTAAGTAGACAGACACAAGAAATGCATTGTGCCTTTGTATAAAATCAATATAAGCCCTCACCTAGACTACTGTACACCACTGTGGAATCCATACCTCAAAATGGACATAAACAATATAGAGAAAATACAACATATGGCAACCAAGTTGATAACTAGGTTAAGGGATTATCCTCATGCAATAAGATTCAACAAATTGTAAATCTACTGTCTTGAAAAATGGAGAAGTATGGGAGACCTGCAACAAATAAAACAGTAAATGATAATTAACCAAGGGGAAGTTTGGGAATAGAATACCACCACAAGGAATTCACCTTAAGGTGCCATAATAAACAGATTCAACTTGACCACGCTATGAAAAACAACAGAAGAGGGTTCTTCACTGAGAGGGCTGGGAAACTATGAAAATATTACCTAGTGAGATCATACAGTTTGAATCACTAACCACCTTCAGCACAAAACTAGATTACTATCTACTATCCAAGGAGCATTTGTCAATGCCGGAGTTCATTATTGGGATTGCTGTTGGTACGCACCAATTGGCAGGACTACAGTTCCCAACAGAAAGAACAGGTTATACCACCAAGTTCACATTCCTGTTGAAATACAGTGAAGTGCGCACCTGTTTCCTCAATTCGTGATCTGGCTTTGAAGAGTGAAGATGTGTCTGTGGTTCAGAGAAGATAAGGGCACTGGAGCCCCACCATGGGTTGTGGGGGGGGGGCATTATGGTTAGAAACCCTAACGCCCTGGGCATTTGTTGGTATTTGCACTGCACATTGTCAACATAGCCTTTTGTGATCCCCACCTCATGAAAGCATTTGGGACCTCTGCTCATGAACAGTGGCACTGTGATTTTGTTAATCTGTCCCGAACATTGATTTCTCACAGCGACCACACCATTCTGCACCAGAGGTGCAAAAATACAGTTCAGGCAGGATGTGAAAAATTACAGCTGTATCATTCATAGGGAGGTGTGAAGAGAAGGCAGTGCTGAACATCTGGAGTGAAAATATAAAAAATGCTCGAATGTACGAGCGTATGTGGAAACTGCACAATGCATGCTCATGACAGTCATTTAGTGGAATAATTTCACCAAAATTTCAACATAGGCATTTTGTGACCTCTACTCATGAATACTGTCACTATGATTTTCTTACTGTGTCCTGAGTGTTGATTTCCCTCAGCGACCAGTGCACCAGATGTGCAAAAACACATTTCAGGCAGGATGTGAACAATGACAGCTGTACTTTTCATAAGGAGTTGTGCAAAACTGACAATGTTGAAACTCTTGAGTGAAAATATTACAAATCTTCGACATTACAAGTGTGCGTGGAAACTGCGCAATGCATGCTTGCAACACAGTCATTATATGGACTTTTGTTACCAAATTTTCAACATAGGTATTTTGAGACCTCTGCTCATGAACAGTGTCACTGTGATTTTCGTAATCTGTCCCGGACACTGATTTCCCACAGCGATGTTGCTATTCTGCACCGGAAGTGCGAAAATGCATTTTGGCCAGGATGTTGAAAATGACAGCTGCACTGTTCATGAAGAGGTGTAAAAAAATATCAGTATTGAAAATCTAGAGTGAAAATATTACATATTCACGACATTATAAGTGTGCATTGAAGCTGCACATTGCACACTCATAACACAGTGATTTTTTTGAATTTTGTCACCAAATTTTCAACATAGGCTTTTTGGGAGCCCACCTCATTAATAGTGACACTGTCATTTCATTAATCAGTCCCAAAAGGTGATTCCACACAGTAACCACAAAATCACCTTTTGGGACTGAATAACCACATGACAGTGACTGAATTCATGAGGAGAAGTCCCAAGAACCCCATGTTGAAACTCTGGTGCCAAAAGTCACAAAAATGGCCGAGATATGCACCAAAGTTGAAAAAAACCCTATTCATACCATTATACAACTTACCTGCATTTCTTCAGTCCACAGTTGGCTTTGAAGAGTGCAGATGTGTTCCCAGTCCACCGAAGATCATCATGCCAGGCTCCAGAGGTAAGTACGGGGTGAGGGGACTGGGTGCACAGAGGGTGGGCATTGGTTTGGGGAGGGGACACCGACTCAATGAGGGACTGTTTTCTAGTTTACAGGTTTTAAAAAAAATTTTAAAACTTCACGGGAAGGTTCTCTTTTCTACAGGGACATTTGGCACCCTGGAGTGGGCTCCCGGCATGCCACCTGAGTGTTTGGAGGGGTTGTAGCCAATGGGGTCTTGGGCTCCCCCATTGGCACTTACTGAGTGTTGGGGTGGCAAGAGCCGAGAGGGGCTGAGCACCCCCCTCGGCACACAACAACTTGGGGGGGACATTATGCTGATGGGGCGTGGGCTCCTCCATTGGCAAATGAACTGGGAGGGGGCATGCCGACCGGGGAATTGGGTACCCCCATCATTTTTTGATTTTTTTAACTGTGAGGGGGCATGCGGAAGGCCTTCAATCAGTGTGTTCACACTGCCGTAAGCTACAGCAGTGTGAATGTGCAACAAGGAATGCAATGCAGGAATGCAACTTCAAAGGACCGAGCTGCATCACTATTGGTGTGGCTCTGTCCTTTGAAAAGTTATCCAACTCGGTCCAAACAGCTGAAATTGAGTCATCGCCAGCCTGCTGGCTGATTCGCCTGCCACTGACCTGCCTCTAGAAATGAAGCTCTCCATTGGGCGCACCCCTGTAGAGCACCTTATACCAATGAGTTAGTCTGCGCCTGCGTGTTATGATGAGCTCAAAAACGGCAAGAGGTGACCCCACTGATGTGGGAGACAAACAAGATGGGAATCAGCCTTCTTCTGTCTTACACCAAGTATAATACTTCGCAACTCGTAGAGAAATGCTAAAGAAACTCACTGGTGAGACACTGTAATGTGATATGTGCTGTATATTTACTTTGGTACCACTCCAAGTTGATCTTAAATTTCTTTTCCTTCACTAATGGTAGCTTATAAGAGGAAAATGGTAGCTTAAACAGTTCTTGTATTTCAAATGGTTCTTTCTCCTCTTAACAAATGTTAAAATGTATTAAAACATTTCTAATACATAAGGTACACAGAATGCACAAGGTATTACAAACCAAATACACTATAAATGATGCACATTAAGAATATGAAATTAACACAAATCAGGCAATTACAATGGATAGATTATTGAATATCTAAACAGGCAGTACAGTATGTCATGCAAATCACAATTAACAGTAGTAATGAAACCAGAATTAAGCCTGATTCTTCTCAATAGAGCTAAGAAAAAGATTACAGGCTGACCCGGTGGCGCAGAGGGCTGAGGCGTTGGTGCTTTACCTCTTGCTACACTGGTGACTCGGGTTTGGGAACAACCTCTGGTAACCAGGGTGTAGGCTCATGGGGAGGGTTGGAGCAGGACTGAGCCATGGCTTTCCCCTCCAAAGGGGTGGATGCCCGCCCATCCGTAGTCCCGCTCCCACCGTGTTGAGGTCTGGTGGGCGCATAGGTGGTACGGGTGGTGACAAAAGTCAGGGGAAGGGCAGAAGGGGCCACCAGATCCTGGCTTGTGTGTGTGTGTGCCTCCACACGTGTACACACATGTGTATGCCATGGCCTGGGGGGGAAAGGAGGAGGAAAAAGAAAAATAAATTTAAAAAAAGTAGGCGTTATCTAGGGATAAGTAGCTTAATAATTCATTAAATGCAAGCCTACCCATGTAAAGCTACCAGTCTTGAAATGTTGATATGCTGCCAGTCTTCCACCTTGAAGGAATACATCTTTTAATTCCCAAACAAGCTAATAATATCCAGCATTGGTGGTGCATCGGCAAGGCAGAAATATCTGTACAATCTCTTAAGAATATAGCGTGGGATCCATACCAATAGGCAGGTACATTGGATACAACGTTTGTCTGGCAAAAAGATTGAGCTGTCCCATTTTCTTTTTGTTTTCTTTCATTCCTGAACCAAGATATGGGATTTCTAAGTTTTTTTAAAGTTTCCACACCCATGACATGCCTGCCATGAAATAAATATCTTGGTGCAGTCCTGTGCTGTTAGCCATCAGAAACATGTGGTGACACCATCCTAATCCATCCACATTATGACTCTAGCATGTACATTGAACTGGTATCCTCAACAGAAGAGATCTGAAAAATTGTGTGTGACGGCTATCTTTAATGACGTGTGTCAGTAATTACAAAAACAGCAGTAAAAGCTGTTTTAACAAGCTCTGAGAAAACTAAAAATAAACTGAGCATGAATCTAAGGATGTCAGAAATACATTTTTGCAAAACAACTAACGATGACATTTTTTGATGACTAACAAATACTGCTGCTTAAGTAAGGGCATGTCAGAAGAATATGCAAGATTTGTCGTCTCCTTGCCACCCCTCTAGCACATTCCATTATCAGCATCCTCCAGGTTTGAAGGATCTTCGGGGAAGGGTGCACAACATTTGAGAACCTCCAGCAAAGGTACGGTCTTCTGAGGCAGAATTGTTTCAGATTCTTGCAAGTAAGGCACTATCTGGGCACGGAACACTGTTTCAAAAGGGTAAGCAGGGATCCTACTCCCCTCAAAGACTTTCTGTACTGGGCAGGAATGCCTGCAAAACTGAGGGACAATATATCCAGAGCCTACAGAGGTTGTTGTGCTCCACGTGCACAGAATTCCAACAGCTCAAGGGGGCATGAGAGGAAGAAGCCCACCTCATAATAACAGGAGGACTAGAACAAAATCTAGGAGCAAGGCTGGAGAATAAGTGCCTCACTGGGATGGAGGGAATTCATATGGAAATGCTTTGTTTGGCATTTCCACATCCTGTCTATAATGTAACACTTCCTTGGGGGTTTGGACCAATACTGGAGGCAATGCAGACAGGTAGGAAACCACTACATTTCATTTGGGACTGTCCAACGGTACAAAGCTACTGGGTGCTAATCCACAGGATTTTGGAGTGGGTCTGGGGGTGTGCTTATCCCCTTTACATATGAACACCTAATTCTTGGGAAAGCAGTCCCAGCAGTTGGTCAGAGGCCACAGCAGATGCTACTGTGGGCCCTCTGCATAGTTATGATGAAAGGGATTACACTGAGCTGATCATCTCCAGAAATCTGCTGGGTCTGATATGTTATACCCAACACTTCTAAGAGAAATCGGTGACTGTTCAGTGGAGCCAGTAACTGACCTATTTATTGAATCATGTGAAACAGGAAAAGTGCAAAATAACTGGAGAAACTCAACAGTCATCCCAATATTCAACAAGCATTTGTCAATGCCAAATGTTGTCTTGCTGACATTGGCATTAGTAGTGCATGAGTTAGACAGATGCATAAAAGGAATGGCAGTGAAGTACGGAAGTGATGGCAACCCCACACCACCCTGAAGAGACTGACAGGCACTGAGGTGTGCCTTTGGGTGTCGGCCATAACACTCATGTGATTTCACCTCACCCTACACTGCAGAGTCCGACAAATATCGCGTTCTGCCTTGGGATCCTCGGGCCTTACGCTCACCTCATTCCATATGGAAATACATTGAGATGGGTGCAGTATAGAAGAAGGGGAGTGAACTTTGGGGCCGAAGAGTGCAAGGCACAGTTCGATGCCTGTCAGTGGCTGCAAGGTGGGGATGGGTGTGGAGGTGGAATGGTGTGAGGATTAGAACTGACAATCTAAAGTCACACCCCTGATGCCAGTTAGTCTGTACAGGGTGGGATGTTATAGTTAGAAACCCTAATGCCACGGGCATTTGTTGGTATTTGCACTCCAAATTTCCAACATGTGCTTTTTCTCACCTCACCTTATGAAAGCATTTGGGACCTCTGCTCATGAACAATGGCACTGTGATTTTGTTAATCTATCCTGAACGTTGATGTCCCACAGTGATTGCACCATTCTGTGCCAGTAGCTTGAAACCACATTTTGGGCAAGATGTGAGAAATGACAACTGTACTCTTCTTAAGGAGGTGTGCAAAAATGGCAATGTGGAAAACCAGGAGTGAAAATATGAAAAATTCTCCTAGTTGTGAGTGTGCATGGAAACTGCAATGCATGCTCATAACACAGTCATTCTGTGGAATTTTCTCCCCAGATTTTCAACATAGGCATTTTGGGACCTCCACTCATGAACACTGTCACAGTGATTTTCTTAATCTGTCCTGAACATTGATTTCCTACAGTGACTGCGACATTGTACACTGCATGTGCAAAACCACATTTTGCGCAGCATGTGAAAAATAACAACTGTACTGTTCTTAAGGAGGTGTACAAAAATGGCAATGTTGAAAATCTGGATTGAAAATATTAACAATTCTCGAACTTATGCGTGTGCATGGAAACTGCGCAACGCACGCTCATAAATTAGGTATTTTGTGAAATTTTGTTACTAAATTTTCAACATATGCATTTTGGGACCACCACTCATGGACAGTGTCACTGTAATTTTTTCAATCTGTCCAGAACATTGATTTCGCACACCAACTGCGCCATTGTGCGCCATATGTGCGAAAACACATTTTGGGCAAGATGTGAAAAATGACAGCTGTACTGTTCACAGGGAGGCATTGTATAGTAGCAATGTTAAAAATCTGGAGTGAAAATATTAAAAATTCTCAAAGATATGAGCATGTGTAGGAACTGCGCAACACATGCTCATAATGCAGTCATTTTTGGGAATTTTCCACAAAATTTGCAACATAGGGTCTTTGGGAGCCTACCTCATGAACTATGACACTGCCATTTCCTTAATTGGTCCCAAAAGGTGGTTTCGCACAGTGACCGTGAAATCACCTCTCGGGATGGAATAACAAAATGACAGTGACTGACTTTATGAGATGAGGTCTCAAGAACCCCAGGTTGAAAATTTGGTGAAAAAATTCTCAAAAATAAATGAGAAATCCACCAAGTTTCACCAAAACCCACCAAAGTTGAAAAAACCCTATTTATGCCATTATACTGTACAGCTTACCGGCATTTCTTCAGTTCACGGTCAGCTTTGAAGAGTGCAGATATGTTCCCGGTCCACTGAAGATCGTCGCACCGGCATCCGGAGGTAAGTATGGGGTGAGGGGGGTGTGGGGAGGTGGGTGCGTAGAGGGTGGGTGTGAGTTGGGGGGCACTGGGCACAAGAGAGCATGAAGGACTGTTTACTGTTTTTACAGGGAGGAAAAAAAAGGCAACGTGGGACACTTTGGGCACACTGGGGTGGGCTCCCAGCATGCCGGCATACCTGGGGGTTTCTTTGGCGGGGCTGGAACCGACAGGGATTAGGCACCCCATCAGCCATACAGTATGCTGGGGGAGGGGGGGGACATGAGCATGCTGGGGTGGACTCCCAGCATTCCACCTGGATTTTTGTTTGTGGGGAGCTGGAGCCGATTGGGACTGGGCACCCCTGTCAGCCACACAGTGTGCTTTTGGGGGGGCAGCATGAGCTGAGGGGGACTGGGCACCCCCTCGGCTCACAACTAATTTTTTAGGGAGGGGACATTATGCCGAACTGGTGAGGGCAAATGCTGACAGCGGGATTGGGAACCCCTGACATCGGCTGTTATGGGGACAGTGAGAGGTGGACGGCTCCACCATATTTATTGAAATGTTACACCAGAGAAGGCATGCCGTGCAATGAGGGGGCACTCCCTCACTGCAGCGGCTAAATCCTTTCAAGGTGGTGGCATGCTTTTGCACTGCTGTCAAAGACAGCATGCAATCTAATTTGTGCCACAGAGCCCAGCCTGAAAAAGCAGTTGTGCCACTGGCCACTACAGGACCGCATCACCAAAACCTGCTATTCCAAGTTACCGCAATATGTTTCTTGCACATGTGCAAGACAACATAAAAAGGGAAACAGGACCAGTACCTCCAGTTACAGGCCTGTCAGCCTTACATAAATTATGGGAAAACTAAGGCAAACTGTATTAAAGGACAAATTGGATTCCAATATCACCATGAGAAACAAATCTGACAAAAGCCAGCATGATTTTATGAAAAACAGGTCATGCACAACCAATACGCTCATTTTTTATGAAAAGATCAACAAAACAATAAACTAAAGTATTCCTGTAGAGATACTCTATCTGTATATATCTGTTGAGATATTCCATCTGTAGATACCCGTAGGAATACTCCATCTGTATATACCTATAGAGGTACTCTGTCTGTATATACCCATAGGGATACTCCATCTGTATATACCCATAGGTACACTCTGTCTGTATATACCCATGGAGAACCTCTATCTGTATATACCTGTAGGGATACTCCATCTGTATATACCCATAGAGATACTCTATCTGTATACACCTGTAGATATACCCTTGGTGGAGATGTAGAAACTTAGAAGTTGATGGCAAATAAGGACCGCAAGGCCCATCCAATTTGCCCATTTCATATTCTACCTTATGAATGTGCCATCAACCTTTGCTCTGTCAATGGCCTATCTATTCATACTCATCTGTATTGCTCCCTTATGCCTATCCCATGCCTGTTTGAAGCCCTGCACTGTATTCATATTCACCACTTCCCGAGGTAGGCCGTTCCATGCATCCACCACTCTTTCTGTGAAAAGGAACTTCCTCACATTACCCCTTAATCAGCCTCCCTCTAACCTCATGCTGTGTCCTCTTGTCCTGCTATTTTTCTTGTATTGAAACATGTTAGACTCTTTCACCTTGTTAATGCTCTTAAGAAGTTTGAATGTTTCGATCACATCACCTCTCTGCCTCCTTTGCTCTAGGGTATACATATTGAGCTCCGTTGATCTGTCCTCACATGTTTTCTGATGCAGTCCCTGTGCCATTTTGGTTGCCCTTCTCTGGACTGCCTCCATTTTGTTAATGTTCTTGTGCAGGTGTGGCCTCCAGTACTGCACACAGTACTCCAGATGGGGCCTAACCAGTGTCTTGTAAAGAGGGATTATTACCTCCCTCTTCCGACTTGAGATACCCCTACTAATACACCCCAACATCCCCCTAGCCTTACCTACTGCGTTAGTGGTCTGCTTAGATGATTTCAGGTCATCAGTGATGATGATGCCCAAGTCTCTTTCTTCCCTTGTGACTGCCAGGAACTCCTCTCCCAGCCTACAAATGGCTTCAGGGTTTCTCTTCCCTACATGCATGATCTAAAGCCAGTGAACTGCAGGGCATGGAGTGAATCACTGCCACACTGAGACTGACATTGGAAAAACACATAGACCTATGGAAGCTATGAGATGGTCTAAGGATAGGACAGGATAGGATGAGGGGGAAGTAGAGGACCCCACATGATGCACCAACCTCCATCCCTTTCTCTGGACGATAGCTGCCAGAGGGGAAGCCGCTAGGTGTAAGCACCCTGGTTACAGTCGAGACACCTATTTAGCTGGAAGAACAAATCTGGGAAAGACAAAAGTGCCCCTTAAGTCAGTGAACGGGCCTCACACACCTTACTGTTCCACACTGGAATGGGTTAATAGTAATAAGAAACAAGCATTTGTCAATGCTGAATGTTGATTGCTTTGCTCTGTTGAGCTTGCTCAGTCCCCCTCCCTCACCTGCTCAATTCTGTTTCTCCCGGCACTGCAGGCTGCCCGTTTGTACTGGACTCCTGCCTGCATTGGTGCCTTTTTCTGCCCAGAAAGAAATCCGTAGCAGTCCGACAGAGCTCAATTGAGCTCGGTCACTCCCCGTCTCTCACTTGCTTGATCTTAATCTGTCCTAAACACTGATTTCCGAAAGCGACTGCAGAATTCTGTGCTGGAAATGTGCGGCCAGGGTGTAATAAATGACAGTTGTACTGTTCATAAGGAGGTGTGAAAAAATGCCAGTGTTGAAAATCTAACATGAAAACATTACTAATTTGCAAAGTTACAAGGGTGCATAGAAACTGCACAACGCATGCTCGTAACAGTCATTTTATGGAGTTTCATCACAAAATTTTCAACATAGGCATTTTAGGACCTCTGCTCCTGGACAGTGTCACTGTGATTTTTGTAATGTGTCCCAAACACTGATTTCCCACGGCGCCAGCGCTATTCTGTGCTGGAAGTGTGAAAACACATTTCGGCCAGGAAGAGAAAAATGACAGCTGCACTGTTCATAAGGAGGTGCGGAACAATGGCAATGTTGAAAATCTGGAGTGAAAAGATTGCAAATTGGTGAAGTTACGAGTGTGTGTGTAGAAACTGTGCAATGCACGCTCGTAACACAGTCATTTTATGGACATTCATCACCAAATTTTCAACATAGGCATTTTAGGACCTCTGCTAATGAATAGTATCGCTATGATTTTCATAATGTGTCCCAAACACTAATTTCCCACAGAGACTGCGCTATTCTGCGCTGGAAGTGCGAAAACACATTTCGGCCATGATGTGGAAAATGACAGCTTTACTGTTCATAAGAGGTGCAGGAAAATGGCAATGTTGAAAATCTGGAGTGAAAATATTGCAAATTTGCGAAGTTACGCGTGTGCATAGTAACTGCGCAATACACACTCGTAAAACAGTCATTTCTTGGATTTTTTCCACCAAACTTGCAACATAGACTTTTTGAGAGCCCACCTAATGAACACTGGCACTGTCATTTTGTTAATCAGTCCCGTAAGGCGATTCCGTGCAGTGACCGCCAAATCATCTTTTGGGACTGAATAACACCATGACAGTGGATGAATTCATGAAGAGGGGTCCCCAAAACCCCATGTTGAAAATTTGATGGCAAAAGTCCAAAAAATGCCTGAGCTATGCATCAAAGTTAAAACCCTATTTTGCCATTATACAGCTTACCGACATTTCCTCAGTTGCGGTTGGCTTTGAAGAGTGCAGGCGTGTTCCCGGTCCACCAGAGATCGTTGCACCAGACTCCGCAGGTAAGTATGGGGTGAGGGGGGTGTGGGGAGGCAGGGTGCATAGAGGGTGGGCGCGGGTTGTGGGAGGGGGTCAGGGAGACAGCGAGGGACCGTTTTCTTTCTCTACAGGCTAAAAAAAAAACATTGCAGGACGGTTTTCTTATTTTACAGGGTTATTTGACATGCTGGGGTGGGCTCCCAGGGTGCCAACAGAGTGTTTCTTTTGGGGGGAGCAGCTCTAGCTGACGGCGGATTGGGTACCCCTGTCGGCACAAAAGGGGGGAGCAAGAGCCGAGGGGGATTGGGCACCCCCTCAGCACAACTACACTGGGTGTTTGAGGGCAGAATTATGCCGACGGAGAATGGGCTCCCCCATCGGCAAATTAAACTGGGAAGGGGGAAATAATGCCAATGGGGAGTGGGCTCCCATGTCTGCAACATGAACTCAGGGCACTGAAGCCGACGGGGATTGGGGCCCCCATTGGCAAACAGACACTGTGTTGGGGGGGCACATGCTGCCAAGGGGGAGTGGGCACATCCTTGGCAGTGGGGGTACGTTATATTGTTTGTGAACACAGTGACAAGCCGTCCCCATGTTCACAAACAATATTACAGTACCAAGGTTCCGCCCAGCAATGACAGGTTGCCCTCATTGCAGTGGAATGGCTTACGCACGACGCCGGCCCCTGATTGCAGTGGCTGAAACCTTACAAGGTTGTGGCGCGCTGGCTGAACTAGTGTCAGCAGCAGCATGCCACCCCATTGGAAACAGTGGATCAAACCTCCAAAGGCTGTGGGGGCATTGGCCACAACAGTTCCGCGCCTCCACAACCTGCTTCTGCAGCAAGCTGCCGCAATATGTTTCTTGCGCATGCGCACATTCAACATAAAAAGACAAGCAGCCAAGTTTTGTTATAGTTCTGTTATTTTTATTATGAACATATGAGCTTGCCAGCAGATACAGACCATTCGGTCTATCTAGTCTGCTTGAGTGTGCATCACTTCAGTCCATTAGACTGCTGCTGCCCTCTCTCATATGCCCTACCCTATCTCACGCCCCCTCACAGTTTGTACCCTCCCCTTGACTCTGTCCCACCCCCTCTTGACGCCCCCGACACTCTGCAGTGATACAACTTCCTCTGGCAGAGTGTTCCACCCTGCCACCGCCCCTTCTGCCAAATAGTGCCTCCTCCATTCCCTCTTGAACCTGCCCCCTTCCAACTTCATAGAGTGTCCCCTGATTTCCTTTCTCCCTTCAGATTGAACATACATCAGGTGTCTACTCTTTTCAAACAGTTCAGGTACTTGAAGGTCTCAATCATATCCCCGCTCTACCTTCTTTCCTCCTCAGTATACAGTACACATTGAGCTCTCTCAGTCTCTCTTCATATGGTCTGTCCCCCAACCCCAGGATCATTTTTGTTGCCCTGCGCTGTACCCCCTCCAGTAGTTTGATGTCCCTTTGCAAGTAGGGGCACCAGAATTGCATGCAGTACTCTAGGTGCAGTCTCACCAGGGACCTGTACAGGGGCAAGATGACCGCCACACTCCTAGAAGTAATCCCCCCTTGCTATGCACCCTAGCATCCTGTTTGCCTTCACTGCTGCCTTCCTGCACTGAGCAGAGTGGTTTATCTCCCCAGTTACCAGCACTCCCAGATCCTTCTCTTCCTCCTTGGATTTTGTAAATGGGACACCCACGAACCAGTAATTGTGTCCTGGGTTCTTGCCTCCTAAATGTATCACTTTGCACTTCTTGGCATTAAAACCAGGCTGCCAAGTGTGAGACCATTCCTCCAGTTTTGCCAAATCCTCTTGAAGTATCCCCCCCATCTACCTAAATATTTGTGTCATCTGAGAAGAGACTGATCTTGCTCTTAATCCCTACTGCAATGTCGACTATGAAAATGTTAAGCAGAACCGGTCCCAGCACCGAGCCCTGTGGTACACCACTTGTTACAGCCCTAGGTTCAGATGTCTCCCCCCACCAACTACTACATTCTGCTGTCTACCCTGCAGCCAGTTCTCAACCCATCTGACCAATTTCGTCCCTGCTCCCAGACTCTTCAACTTGCAGGTCAGCCTACTACGTAGCACCGAATCAAAGGCCTTGTTGAAATCCAGGTAGAGGACATCCACTGCATGTCCCCTGTCCAGTGCTGTTGTAACCCAGTCATAAAAATCAACCAAGTTCATCTGGCAGAATTTGCCTGAGACAAACTCGTGCTGCCTGCTGTCCTGGAGATTATTATCCTCAAGAAATTGCACCAGCCTTTCCTTGAGCACTGTCTCAATCAGTTTTCCCACAATTGCAGTAAGGCTCTGTAGTGCCCCGGTTTGTTCTTGGGCCCACTCTTAAGGAGAGGTACCACATGTGCTTCCCTCCAGTCCCTGGGCATGCACCCTGAGTTTAGAGAGATATTGAACAGGTCCACCAATGACCCTACCAGTCCCTCTGCCAACTTGCTCAGCACCCTGGGGTGGACTCCGTCTGGGCCTCTTGCCTTGTCCACCTTCAGGGACTTTAGGCGCTCCCTCACCCCTTCCACTGTGCTTTCCCCATCAGTGGTTATCCTCCACCCTCTCCCACCTCACCCTTCTTCTCAGATATGAGCCTATCCATCTTCTTGGTGAAGACTGAACAGAAGTAATCATTAAGTACTTCTGCCTGCTCAGCCCCCCTTTTCTACCCACCCACTTCCCCTCCTGATTCTAACGATTTGATCCTTGCTCTTCCTCTTCTCACTGATATATCTGAAGAAATCTTTTCCTCTTTTTTGATATTATTTCTCAGGAACCTCCCCCCTCCCCCCGCATTCAGCTGTTCCTCCGGTGCCATCCCCAGACATGAGACCCCCTTCCTTCAGCACCCCGCGACTTACCCTTTGCAGCAGGGTGGTGGGGAGTGACTCACCCACCAGAACGGGTCCATGCCAGGGAGGCGTCTTCCGGGATGGCGACGGGGACGTGTGCTGCGGCTCCATTTTTCCCGAATTTTCTCCGCGGCGTGGCGTGCAATGACACGCGCGACTGAGTACACGCACGCTCCCCGCGCATACTAGTCAGCTGTCCTGCCACGTCCCCGCACCCCGCCCCGCGCTGCGCGTGGTTGTCGATCCCCAGCCCGCTAGGGGTCAGGCAAGCACCGCCGCCCGGATCTCCCACCGGAGATGGAGAGTAGTCCACCGGATGCTCGATCCATCTCCTCCCCGCCGACTCCCGACAACCCGTGCTCGTTCCCGAACACGGGTCGCCAGCGTGGTGCGAGGTGTAGCGACCAGCGCCACCGGGCCGGCTCTTTTCTCCTCTTTTGATCCCCTGCATTAACCTCCATTCCCTAGCTAACTCTGCTGCCCTTACCACGCTGCTCACTTCTCTGGATTTCTTCACATATTTTTCTTTGTCTTCTGCCCTGTTGGATCACTTGTAGGTCCAAAATGAATTCCTCTTCTTCCTCACCTTCTCCACTACCTCTCTACTCATCCAACTGAGTTTCTTGGTCCTGGCTTTCTTGCTCTGGCTCTTGACACAAGTTTTAGTGGTTTCAGCCAGTCCTGTCTTGATGACTGCCCATTTTTGTTCAGTGTCCACTTCTGGGTGGATGCTTGCCATATGCCTTTCCAGTATGTTTCCCATCCTGCCAAAGTCCACCCTTTTGAAGTCCACACCGAGCAACACTGTTTTTTTTTTGTATATTTGCTTGAGGTGGTTCTGAAACCTCCATGACCAATGGCATTATGAACTATAATGGACAAGGTCAAGAAGCCATCATAAAAACCAAATTGAGGACTCTCACAACAGCTTAATGCACTATTTAATCATTATTACATTGACTATATGAAACAGACTGCTATTCATTACAAACATGCTATGTACATTCTCAGAGACAATCAATAAAGTTGGGTTTTATGAAAATGTTATATACATTGTCAGAGACCATCAGTGAAGTTGAATGTAAAAAATGTAAGAAAAGGCTTCAGGAGTGTAGTATATGTACTGGATCTGTTCATGAAAAGGGGTTACCAAAATGTGACATGGTCAAATTTTCAAATTATTTCTAGATTACATTTGTGATGCATTTCAAGATATTATGACCCAAATATGAAAAAAGAAACATATTGGAAGATAAAAGTCTCACAGATTCCTGATATAAAAGAACTGTATTGTGGTGAGTGTAACAAGTGACACTACACACCGTGGTGAATGTAACTCCTGACACAAGACATCAGTTTTAGTAGTAAAAATGTTAATAAACTTGTGTAATGAGTTATATTAAAACATGAGAAACAAATATTTACAAGAATTACATTACTTTAATTACCAATTTGATGTTTTGCACTACGTACTGTGGTGAGTGTAACAAGTGACACCACACTTATGTTTCACTTACTAAAACTGTACTAAACATGCCTAACAACTAACATACAACTGCTACTAACTGACATACTGCTATAAAACATGAAAAAATGTGACAATTACATTACTGGCAAGTGCGATGCTTAACAATACATACCGTGGTGAATGTAATGAGTGACACCACACATTTGATTCAGTTTTACAGAGTTTACTTGACATGCCTAATAACTTACATGCTGCCAGTAATAACTGACACAATGCTACAAAACCTGGAGAAATATGACAATAATAACATTACTGACAGGTGAGAAGTTTGACACCATATACCACTGTGAATGTAACAAGTGACACTATACATTTGTTTCAGTAGAAAAATGTTTACTGAACATGTCTAATGGCTAACATGCTACTACTAATGATGTGATGTCTGACTCCACATACCATGGTGAATGTAACAAGGTACACCACACTTATGTTTGGCTTACTAAACTGTACTAAACTTGCCTAACAGCTAACATAATACTGTTACTGTCTGACATACTACTATAAAACATGAACAAATTCAACAATTACATTACTGGCAAGTGTGATGCTTAATACCACATAACGTGGTGAATGTAACGAGTGACACCACACATTTGTTACAGTTTTAAAAAGTTTACTGAACATGGCTCATTGCTATCATGCTACTACTAATAACTGACATAGTGTTACAAAACCTGGAGGAATTTGACAATAATAACAGTACTGGCAGGTATGATGGTTGACACCACATATTGTGGTGAATGTAACAAGTGACACCACAAAGAAAATCCATTTTAACCCTCCACCCCATATACACAGTATAATCCCTATTACAATTGATGCCCAGCACTTTACCTAGACATGCAGTTGTCACTGAAATATGCTCCCTGAAAATTTGCCCCAAAATCAGTGAATGATGGTAACCAAAGGCTACCTGTGGTGAATATAACTGCAGCCCTCGTTGTTGCATGCAGTGCTTATCTGCATGGAATGTAGCCCTACAGAATGGAGGAGCCACATGCAAACAATGTTTTTTAACCACAACTCAGCTCCTCCCTCTATGGCTACTCCTTGGTTCTGATGGGCAGGTTATGACTTTGCAACTGTCACAGACTGACAGGTAAACATTGGGCCTGATGTGACTCCAAGCAGAGTGAGGGTCAAAGGTTGCTCTCCCTTCTGTGGGAAAGCTAGATCAGGCAGTAACACAGTCAGTTATCACAAGGAGGCAAACTGGGAGAGCAGCCAGAAAATCATTTAAAGTGCTGATAGCACAGTTACAGATTTGGGGGCCAGGCGGGTGAATGTAACGTGCTGTGACACCAACTGTTACATTCACTACACTAAATACAAAGCTGCATAAATTAAAAATGGAGCATTACAATGGGCTAAAGAGTACAGATAATAAAAAACACAACTCCATATTAGTAAGCAGAGTTATTTTATTAAGGGAAATCAGTAAATAAAGCTTGAAAAAAAATTTGTAAAACGTGTTTTTGCATGTCACACTTTTTGAGGTAAAAAAAGCAGCAAAATGGAGCAGGACACCCCATCAAAAAAATATGGATACCCTAGAATTCTATAGTTATGTTATTTATTTGCACGTGCAGCCAGCATTCAGATTTAGTCAAAAACATATGCCTGAGAGTTCTTGATTTTTAAAAATGTGGTATGCACTGTATGGTGGGCATTGGTAACCCCTTTTCATGAACAGACCCTACTGTGAAATGTTATAGTGAATTACTCTTCCTTGTACTTCTTTTGAACTTCTACAGGCATTGGATCATAATTTATCCTATTGTTCCAGGCTAATAGATACTGATAATTATTTTTCCCATCTATTTTTAGAGTTGGCAGTGGAACCATCAGTTGTTAAATTAAGAAAGCTGTACAACCACCCTGAGATTCCTTTGCTACCCACCATTCTTACTCATGTTCACAATCACAGGAGTCTTCTGGCGGGTTAGGTCTGTGAACAGCTGTTCTCATTCTTCCTAGTTTGATTCTGCTCTGAGTATTCTGAGTAGTGTTTGCGTGACACACCCTATGAGAAGCCAGATATGTCATTTAGATTTTTTTATCCCATTTTTTCCTGTATGTTGTTTCATTTAAAGGAACACTGTTAGCTTTTGACTGCAGTTTCTGATCATGTATGACGATAGGACGTATGGCAACAGAATTAGCAAGTCAACTGTTGTGAGTGCCCCATTATGTAAAATAATTAGTGTTCATTACCTTTTAATTAATTATTTAGTATTTAATTCAGGATTAGAAGTACTGAAAAAACAGGTTTGAAAAACGAAGCCAAGATCCAGAGCATGTGCATTAGTAATGATCTTTGCTTGATTTTCCGGCTTGTTTTTTTTAGTATCTTTTATGCTCGTTTTAAAGTCATGCATACATCTCTTAGTTCAGAATGAGCCAATCTTTAGGTCCCTACTCTTCATTCATGCTGGCCTGGGAAATGTAAACCCTGACTCTGGAAAGCATGACAGTTCCATTCTAGATGCATATCTACAATCACGGGAGGCTTCTGACGGGTTCAGTTTGGAGGACTGCTCGTCCCGAATGGAAAACTAAACAAATTAATTAAAAAGTAATAAACACTAATTATTTTACATAATGAGGCATCAACAGATGCTCCTGACAGAATATACGGGCGTTGGGGCAATAATAGGGGAAGAAGTTGTTTGTGAAATGTTTTAAAGAAGTTAGCAGAAAATCCGTCCGGACCAGGGGATTTATCAGAAGGAAGGCTGTGGATGACTCTGACCAGCTCTGCAGAAGAAATCTGGGTTACAAGAGCAGCTTGTTGATCATCAGAAAGAGAGGGGAGTTTGGCAGTGGTCAAATATTCGTCTACAAGTTGGTTCGAGGGTGGGTCACTCATGGGACTATATAAAAGACAAAGAACCTCTGTGCGCAAACACTGAGGCAAGGGTTACCCTAAAGGGCATTTGGCTGGAAAGCCAAGTTTCAAGAAAATACAAAATCACACATGCCCCCACAATGCAAAGCATCATGGGCTGCGTATGCAAATCACCACAGAATGTTATGCTGGTCCAACTTTAAGCAGAATTGCATGGTGCCTAACATTCTGTGGTGATTTGCATATGCAGCCCATGATGCTTTGCATTGTGGGGGCATGTGTAATTTTGTATTTTCATGGGACTATATAGGTTACTATAGTATTCCTGAAATTCAGATACAATGTCTGAGAGGGATAATTGTAGAGAGCCATCTGTTTGAGAATGAATAGATGCAATATATCTAGAGGACTCTTGCTGCTTAATCCTAAGTGCTTGGTATCCTGCATTTAAACAGTTCAAATGTGCTGCCAAAGAGTGCCTGTATAGCCTCTATGTACTGTCTCTTTAAGAGCTGCCTAGCTTGCAGTTATAATTACTCTGGGAGGGGGCTGAGTGTTTCTATGCTCGAGTCCCACCCAGGCTGCCAGATAATCACTCCGTTCTGCCATCGCTATTAGTGCAGAGGGAGCTCTGCTAAAAGATGTACTTATTTGCTGATTCTTTGTTAGAATAGTAATAATATTGCAGTTTGTCCTAACCTGCCTTTTTTGCAGCATGGACAGTTCTGTTTATTTCCACCATCTTGGTCCTGGACTGCTGAAATGGGCCAATCAGTACCTTTGGGGACTTTAAAATGGAGCCTGTCCTCGGGGTCTTGTGGGAGCAAAATTCTGTAGGAATTGTAGTTTTGGGTTTTTGGTGCCTAAATAAACCTGGAGGGGAGCCCTTGTTGTGACTGACAGAAGAATCGGCCAACCAAACCTTTTGGATTCTGGGAAAAGTCCCAGGCTGCTTGCAGCTTCAGTAAGATCTGAGTTGGGAAGTGAAGGAGTAACAGCTCGAGGTAGTTGAGCAGCCGTCCTGCGTAGTTTCACATGGGGGAACTGTGGAAAGGCTATAGTTTTGGCATGCATACCTGCCTGCTGTCCCTGAGAGGGAACCTGTGCCTTTGTTGGACTGAATCCGAATTTGAAGAGTGAGTTAAGCCGCTGAATGGTGACCAGGTTCCTACCTGAAGTAGACCAAAGATTTGCTGAACACAATCGGCCTGTCAGGACCTCCAGCCACCTTGGAGTTTCTGGATTTTGCAGACTCTGTAATTGCGACCGGAGAGCCATTTGCCTGGTACAGTGGAATCTTTTTACATGTAAATGTGCTGTGTGTTGTCAGTGGGTCGTGATTTGTTTCTCCACTGTGTGCTAAACTGTGTTCTGCTTGCTGGAGGCTGCATCCCAGCTCCCATGGACTGAATCCATATTCATCTCCATTGGGCCTGGGCCTTGCCACACTGGCCCAGCCAGGCTACCTGCTGCACAGAGAAAGCCATCAACGAGAGACCTGCCTGGGGATCAGCTCCCTGCTCAACTCTTGAACAGGAACGACGCCGCGGTAATTCGTGTTGGCTCTGCTTCTCCTGGTACTCCAGTTCAACAACCTGCCATCTCGATTTCATCCTGCCTGTGTCCTATATTGGGTATCATGATTAAACATCAGGGTAGCTCCCCACAACAACAGCTAAATCTAAAGTGTTGTCATCTGATTGCCTTGTTGTATTTTCCTTCATGAACTGAGCCCTCTGGCTCCGGACTACAAATAGTGTGTGTTGTGCATGTTGCTTTCTTCCATCACAGGGCCCCAACCAGCTATAATGCTGGCCTACCCCAGGCAATGTTCCTGGCTAGCTCACCTCTTCCCCACCTGGGTACCCAGAGTGTGTGACTGTGTAGAGACTCTGAAATGCATGCACGACTGTTTGATTGATATAGCCTTTAAGCAATTTAACCTGATTACGCCCCTCCCTTGTTCAAGTCCTCTGAATAAACCAGATCCAACTCTTTTTGCATTTAACCTGACTATGGTTCCAGTTTGTGCCAAACATACTGTACTGTTGCTATTTGCTGTGCATAACCTTGTCTCCAGGGTTGAACTAGAGGAACCAGCCCTGGTGGTAAGTGCAAACAGTGTGGGCACTTGCATGGTGAATAAGGGTCATTGTGAAAGTGATTATTGTATATTGTTCAGGCCACTAGAAGGGAAAGAGGGGGGTTACAGTGTCCCGGAGGGCTGTGCCTAGGTTAGTTTGACCACTAACAACCCTGACCTCCAAGTGGAGGCACCCGTTTCAGTACCCAGGCCCCTTAACCTGCAGCTAGCCACACAGGCAGGGGTAGTAGCCCTTGGGATAGCACCACCTAGGGGTTACATAAATAATTTCACTATATTGAGTCAAATGCTTTGACAGCATCTAGAGAGACCAGTGGCACAAATTTGTCCCTTCTAGGCATTGACCAAAGGACAGATAGGATTCTTCTTATTGTGTCCAATTCCTGGTGCCAAGGTATAAAACCCACCTGCTCAGCACCAATGATTTTCAGAAGAATTTTTTTGCAGTCTATTACTTAATATGTCGGTCAGGATTTTGTAATCTGAATTTAGAAGTAAGACAGATCTATAGCTAGTACACGATGCGTGATCCTTGTCTTTTTAAACCTTAATCGTTATTAATACTTCATTCATAGTGACAGAGAAAGCACCCCCCCCAGCTTCATTAAAGACAACTATGAATTGTCTTCTAGTTTCAGAGGATATAGCCTGATAGAATTCAAAGGGAAAGTCATCTGTTCAGGGGCTCTTCTTTTGGGAAGCCTTCTGATTGTTTCTTGTACTTCTTCCTCAGTAATATTACTGCTTAGAGTTCTAAACGGCTCCAATAATTATTTGAAATTTTTTTTGGCGTATCAGTACCTTTCAGGACCTCAAAATCTTTTGTGGCTGTCTCATCCCTAGGCATGATCCTTACACTCTGTGCCTTAGCAGGGCAGAGTCTGTCAAATTATATGTTAGCAAATCTTTTTACTGTGAAACTGTATTTGAATCTGGGCACAGTGCCAGAGCTAACAAAAAAATTAATTCCATTAGTTCCACCTCTGATTGGTTCTCCCTTTTCTAGTTTGGCTCTTTGATGCCAGTTCAACAACTAAGTTGTCGACCGCCATCACAGTGACCGAGTTATGTGAACCGCGGCTGCGACTTATAAATCTGACTGGAAGACAACAGCTGTTTTTTTCATCAGGGGCTCTGCCCTGCACCCCCCGATCAAGGATTAAATCCGAGTCAGAGTTGGATTGGGAAGGGGGTGCAGAACCGGAAGAGAGAATGCTGAGGTCTTAGGTGGACTATTACAATGAAAACATCGATTTTGTTGGCATCGACATTTTTGCTGTAATAGTGTTGCCATCCTGGGTGCATGCCTTCTACCACTAATTATTCTAGTTATGGCCCAGAAAGGTTCTAAAGGCTCTAACACTAAAACTGCTTTTTAATCCTGTCAATTTGCATGCATTTCAATTATGTATTAGATGCTGTGTGAAACTGTCAATTTCTGATTTGGATGGAATGTAGCCTCATTTCATGGAATTCCATCCAAAGTGGAGTTCCAGCATTGTGAAAGTGTCATTTGTTTTCCTTAAACTGCAGATCAGTAATAGAAACATAGAAACATAGACTTTGATGGCAGATAAGGACCACTTGGCCCACCCAGTCTGCCCATTTCCCTACCTACTGGATAAGCTGCAGATTCTAGTTAACCAACAGCCTACTTCCTGACACCCCCCACTACAATTGCCTTGTGCCTGTCCCATGGCAATGCACAATTTACATATATTTCACAGTTTACATAAACCGTGGATTCATTTTCCACAAACTGCAGAATAATATTTTCCAGATTATGTAATACACAGAATATTGTTCCACGATTAACATATAAATGCTTTTTAGAACTGTATAGAATTAAAAAAGAAATTCCCAGAATCCTTGCTGCAGTGGAATTGCCATGCTGCAGAAATTCCACCTGCTGAATTTTGCAGTCCGCAGAGGTGTTATGTATTTGTGATCTCCAGCTCCCGGGAAGGGGGTGGGGGGGGGCTACCCTGTTTGCTGGGAAACAGATCAAGGGAGGATTCAAGTCAGGACAATTACTGACTCAGGGCAGAGGCACAATACACCAGAGGGCAAGCGGTTACGCAGGTTTGAACGTAAAGCAATACAACTCATTGTCCGCAATGAGAAATCATCATCAAAGCAGTGTAACAAGTCTGTTCACAGCTCCTTCCCTCACTTCCACTGCCAGCAGTTTACATAACCAGCCCATTTCCAGGTCTCTCACGATGGCAAACTGACTCTAGACATACATATATAACTCGGTTTCAGGAATTAAGTGCAAACACATCTACTAACACCTTTGCTGTTACTTAACTTATAAAGACTGCTTCTGTAATTAATGTACACAGCCAACTATGGACTCTATAAGCAGGGGGTCCCAGGAATATTATTCTCAGAGCCTGCTGGTAGACCATCAGACCTTTCAAGTTACTTACATTACTCACTGGCAAAGTTTCCCAATCTTTTTTCAGTTACCTCCTTGAACCCTAGACAAGGGTCCCTCCTCCTCTTCTACTCACACTCTGTCCCCCAAGGGGCTCCTCAAGTTGAGTGGCACAGGGACTCTGGCTTCCAGGCAGGGTGTCAGATTGCATGGGCACTGCTTTGTGGACCTTGGCATGAGGTGCCCCGGACAGACACCCCTGCCCCAGCCCTTTGTTACCTTGTGGTGGGCACCTCAGGTGTGCCAGGTGAGGCAATGCCTAAACAGACTAGTATGCCCCAGGGAGACACTTTTCTGCACATTCCACCTTCCAGCTAGTGTAGGGTCCCAGCATCCAGTGGGAGCTTGTGTCCTAATGGCATCCAATGAAATGAAGCTTCTTTAATGCAACCCTACTCCCAGATATACCCAACAGTCCGGAAATAGAGCAGTAGAAAATGTTGCAATTCTAATGGAACGGAATTCTACAGAAATTTGGAAAATGGAGTGGACTTCTGTCATTAACGGAATTCTGACATTTCACATGTGAAATGCCTTTCACTTACATAACTCTTTTTCCACACTCCATGGAAAAATATTCCATGGTTGATATGATCCGCAGGAAATTATTCCGTAGTTTGCACAGAAATGTTTTTATAATTCCATGGAATTTAAAATGAAATTCCGAAAAGCATTTTGGAAGTGGAATTGCCATTCCTCACCAATTACTGCATTCTACAGAACCCTAACCTAACCAGGAAGAATCAGTCCTTCATCTTTCTCATCGTGA
The DNA here is from genome assembly GCA_016271365.2 of Neoceratodus forsteri. Classification (NCBI taxonomy): domain Eukaryota; kingdom Metazoa; phylum Chordata; order Ceratodontiformes; family Ceratodontidae; genus Neoceratodus; species Neoceratodus forsteri. The sequence goes on from JADMNL010000022.1 coordinate 91,017,504, forward strand.
TCAAGGCCATGTCTGTGAGCTGGCAGCGTGATCTGCGAGACCTCTAGGGACACCCTTGAGGGGTAATCCCCTGCCCCTCACCATCTTATCCTCTCCTGCACTGCTCCTCCAGTTATACCCCCAACTACACACAAAGGCGTCATTTAAGTTATCCAGCAGTTGCCATGGAGATCCCTAGGATGACCATTACCACCTCTAAGAACCCCTAAAACAATTTTTCCCTAGCATTTACTGGTTCTGTGTCATAAAGGTGATCATCAACCGGCGATCACCATTTGGGCAAGTGTATATCACCGAAAATAAATAACGGCGATGTACACTCGTGGCGACTTGAAATGTGGCTATGGGTTTACATGTTATGCAGGGGCTGTGCCCCCCGCACCCCCCTCCACTTAATGATTCTCAACTCCATGGGGGATGCATGTTGGGTGTGTGTGTAAAACTTGGAAAAAAATAAAAATCTGACCCCGACGCAAAAAAGCGAACCCACACAGAACTGAACCTGGCACCCTCCCAATCTGCCACCCTACCCACCATGCCAATGGCCAGCTTGGCAGCTGATCACTGCACTACACCCCAAATATCCTCCCTCCCTTTCTGCCCATCACGTGATGTGGCCTATCCCTCCCCTGCATATATATATATATATATATATATATATATATATATATATATATACACACAAATGCACATCCTGTCGCATAGTCGCCAACCCTGGTATCCTGTCACTACCCTGCAAGGTAGCCCAGAACAGAGGTGCCATCTAATTGAACAACTCACAGGTTATAAAATAAACCAAGAAAAAATCCGAGGTCTTAGCTATGAACTTCATCCCCTCTATTCACTTAATGAATAAGCATCCCCTCAAATGGCATAGACCATACTTAACCTATCTAGGAATTAAAATAACCACAGCACTTTTACACACACTTCCCTTGAATTATGATCCATTGTTTCTCTCAGTACAAGCTGACCTCCACAGGTGGTCTCAACTACAGAATTCACTGCTAACTAGGATACAATCTATACAAATGAATGTGCGCCCCAAGTTACTGTATAATGCAAAATATCTCACTCCCCCCCCTCTAAGGGAGTTACAAAGATGAAATAAGGCAATAAGCAAATTTCTGTGACCTGAGGGCAGACCACGCATAGCTGTGGGTAGGCTCTAACTCCCAAAGGAAAGGGGAGGGCTAGCCCTTTCAAACCTTCCCCAATGTCTTATGGCCACCGTACTCATCCACATGTCCAAATGGTTTCTCCCACTGCACCTAATCCCTGTCTGGATAACACTAGAGAGAAATATGTCAGATTTCCCACTGGATTATGTGCAAATATTCCAACCAAGAACCCCCAAACCCAGGGACAAAATCTCAGTATTCACAGAAGCTCTCCTTCACCACTGGAGGACATTCCTTACCGCCAAAGAGAACACTTTCTTGGCTAGGTGGATGGTAATTCCTGCCGCAAACCCTAAATTTACACTGGCTCTCCTAGACCACACATTTAAAACCTGGCAAGAAAAGTGGCTAGCTCTCACCCACCAGTTTTATGATCAGGGCACTATTAAAGCATTCTCTCAACTATTCTCATTATCGCACCAAGGCTTCTATAGATACTTGTAAATTCGTCACTTTTTGACATCAGAACTAGGTGTAAGTATCTCCAACCACCAAATACACCTGTAACCCCTAGATGGCACTATCCCAGGGGCTACTACCCCTGCCTGATTTGCCACTAATAGGTTGAGGGGCCTGGATCCGATGGCGGGTGCCTCCACCCAGAGGTCAGGGTTTGCAATAGTTAAACTAACTTGGTCACAGCCCTCTGGGACACTGCAACCCCCCTTTCTTCCCACTAGTGGCCCACACAATATATCAGAATTACCTTCACAGTATACACTTACCCCCAGGACTGGTTCAGGCACTGGGACCCCTGTAAAAATAAGATACAGTGCAACAATCACAGTACAATACTTTAACATAGACAAATACCTCAGGCAGTATAACTTTGCTGAAACAAGCAGCTCTGATTTATTTAGGGGATATAACAAGGACAGGGGAAAATCAGGTTAATTAGCTTATCACTTTACTCATCTACCTTTATGGCTCTGTGCACAGGCCTATCCCTACCAATTACTGTCCCTGGGTACCCCAAGCCCTAGTGGCTAGTCCAAACCGTGGCAGCTGGTAGGGGCCTTTTCACACAGAGAAAAGAAAAATTAGTTAAACAGTCAGCAGTACAATAATTCCATTTGATTCAATGTGGCAATTCAACAGGGAGCGACTCCTGAATTAGTACTCACGACTTCCAAACAAGTATAGGGTCCTTCAACGTCAGCAGGGCTACTCTTGAGCTCCACGGACTCCTCACACATTTATATGACAAACTGCAACAGGCAAAGTCCTTTAATGGCAGCAGGATTCACTTGAGCTACACAAGCCTCCTCACACATTTATATGGTAAACAGTAACAGTCGAAAGTCCTTTAATGTCAGCAGGATTCACTTGAGCTACACAAGCCTCCTCACACATTTATATGGTAAAAAGAAAGTACTATACCAGGCAGGCTGCTTCTCTATCCCGATCGCAATTACTGCACAATACCCGGGAGAACACACAGCAGATTCAGTTCCTGACAGACCGCGTGCAATTCAGCAATTTCTCCAGTCTTCTACAGGGTGAGCCTGGTTTCTACTCTTCAGATATCCTTTGATTCTCTTCACAGGATGGATTCAGTCCTAACAAGCAGTTACACAAGCTGAAGACCGGAACTCAGGGCCTTACACACGTTTCCCGACTAAAACTGCACATCGAAAAAGCACAGGGCTCCTTCCTCTTCACTGCCAGAGCTCAACTGAAACTCCAGCAGACAAAACCGGGCACTTCCTTTGAGTTCCTCCCAGTTCTTGGCTGGATTGGCTGTCACTCACAATAGACTGCTCCTGTTGGTCCAAAAAGGTGCCGAAGTCTAAACTACATCTCCCAGAGTCACTGCCCATACAATCCTCTTGTGGCTGGCTCAGATTATGAGTCCAAGTTCTGATTCGTCCAAGGCACCATTTTAGAGCTACCTTAACCCACACTGATTGGTCCAGTTCAGCAGTTCAAAACTAGAATGGGGAACTGGGAAAACACAGTTCTGACTGCAAAGAAAGCAGGTTAGACAAAATGTAATTTCATTATTACTCTAAATGATTTCTGGCAAACAGTTACATCTTTCAGATAGGTTCCCTTTGCACTCCTAGTGACTGCAAAAATGGAGTGAATTGGCAGCAGCTCGAGTGGTACTCAAGCAGAGAAGCACACAGTCCCCTCATACAAACTAATTATGTCTGCAAGCAGATAGCTCTTAAAGAGACAGTACCAGAGGCTCTAAAAACACTCACTGATAAATGGCTTAAACGCCAAACACCATTCAGGCTTGGAGCATTCAAGCAAGCTCCTGGAAGTCTTTTGGGAACCCCCATTTGCAGGGGAGTTACACCCCCATTAGACCCTCTACTAACCCAGATATCGGGGGCACACACACAACAACATTTGGTATCCAAAATCTACAAGGCTTTACAAAATGCCCCAAACGGTACTATGGATCATATCCATTTCAGCTGGGAAGCTGAGTTAACACTAAACCTTAATTCAAAAGATTGGCTACATATTTAGAGACATCAGCACAAAACTACTAATTCATATACCCAGAGAGAATTCTTATGGAAAATGGTAGCCAGATATTTCCGTACCCCTCAAATTACGGCCAAGCTCTCCAGGGGAAGGGACTCATCCTGTTAGTGAGACTGTGGGTATAAGGTAGCCACACAGACACACATTTTGTGGTCGTGCCCGGTGCTCTTCACATTCTGGAAATCAGTGGACCAACACCTTCAAGAGATATTCCCCGCCCTAGGATCACTTAACACCTCAAATGACTTTATTACTCCATTACACCCAGACACTTCCAGGATAAGCAAGCAATTTATTTACCCAATATCTTATTTGTAGCAGCCAAAAAGACAATCACTAAACTATGGTTAAAACCTGAATGCCCATGCATCACTACCTGGGAAAATATAATATATGAAATTTATAAATTGGTAAGCCTAACGGCTAGGCTACAGAATGTAGTACCGGTCTTGACCAATAGGTGGACCAGGTGGTTCGCACTCCTGGCTGAGACCTGTCCGGACCCGAGTCCCTAGGTTTAGAAGATGGATACTGATGCCTAAGAAACCTAGAGGTGGCGGGAGAGGAATTAGGCCTCAATTAATTTATCCTGAAAATTACATAGCCAAGACTGAAACATAAGGGAGATGATCAGAGACCTGTGAAAACATAATTGGGTGGGACCATCCTCCTTGCTAACATGTTTGAATTTACCTGATACATTTAACATCTAAGTAGACAAAGGCAAACTATTATAACATTATGTATCAGCAGAAATAATAACCATGCTATGTAATGTTCATGTCCTACAAAGTACTTTAAACTGTATCAACCTCCAACGGTTTACAAAATCTCAATAAAAATAAAGTTTAAAAAAAAAAAAGAACAGAGGCGCCATGACTGAGTCGCCCTTTTTGCAGTCACTCAATCACGGTTGCTGTGTTCACTGGATACCACATTGACTTATATAAATTTGGCTGATGGGACCTGTACAACCCCTATGAATGTGCTGAAGTGGGACTTTGTAACCGCTATCATTCTGGTGAATTGACAGTAATGGCTCCTAGTGACTCTACAGTCCACACTCTTCTCTTAATGAATGCCAGTCCCTACTTTTGTACACAGGGCAGCCACTCACATCGGTGATCGGTATCACACACAATGCTGCATATTAAAAGCCTAGGTGGCCAGATTAACATGTAGAGAAAACAGATGGCAGGTTGCCCCCTAGTGGTGCTGGGGGGGAGGGCTACACATATAAGCAATAAACTAAGCCCAGCTGTACGCAGATGGGTGAAATGGTACTGAGGGGTTCTGGAGAAATTTAATGTATTAGGTAAGTGACTTATATTTATATCCAGAAAATGAAGACAGCATTACACCTTTACTGTGTAGGAGCTGAGGTGTATTTTATTGGTAATAATCTAGGGTCCTTACCTGGATGATGATGCTGGCCTTCTCTCCCCCTTATTATCCACTGTGCATTCTCCCTGTATTCTCTCAAAACTCTGCTTTACAACTTTATAACTCCCATCTACAAATGCCCCTGACCCTGCCTAGCTCTCCCCTTCTCACAAAATGCAGCTCTGTGCACTATAGCCCCCGGTGATCGCCTCCCAAGACTGCAGCTTAGCTACTGGGTATTATACTTTGCACTAGTGCCGATTCTGTGGTACCATTAGTCATGGCGCAATTGTGCTTTTATCCAAACTCTGAATTTTGTGTTCCCTCTTGCACCATTACTTTCTGGTGCTATTTATTTTGTATGAACCTTATTGTACTGATTGCGTTGGACTGTATTCCCCCCCCCCCCCGGATGCAGGAAATTAACTTTTACCAGTTCAGTAAGTCTTTTCCAAAATCAATCACTCAAATCAGTCAATCAATCAATCAACAATGATATGCTTCTAAACAGTAGTCAGTACAACCTTCACATCCCATAATTGTATCAGTGCCGAAAGAAGTACTGCGCAATTATAGGACTTTCTAACATGGGTTTTGAAAAACACAAGTAATCTATTTTTTTATATTGAAGTTTACATTGAAAAATAAAAGTTTTGTTTTACATGTGCAATACAGTACATAGAGCACTGCAGTACATGAGGTGGTTCTGATGGATGATACACAGTGGCAAGTCAAAGAATAGTTTCTTCTAACCTCCAAGGTCTTTTGTAACACGGCACTCCAGACACCAGTGAAAGCCAGCAACGGCATTGGCTGAAATGGCTCAGGTGACACTAACCAAGCCATGACTAACCCACAGGTAACACCCGCTTGGTTAGTACCACCTGTGGCCACAGACAGCAGCACTCATTAGATCCCGCTGGGTTAGTACCCAGATTGCCCATGAGCCAGAGGGTGTAGCACTCAGACGGGAATAAACAGCGTGGAGATGCCATCGGGAGCATGCGAGGGAGCAGCAGCAGGCACAGACAGCAGTAGTAGCTATCAGCAGAAGCCGGTAGATGGCAGCAGACATTCAGCAGCAATGAAGTGGCCGGCGGAGTTGCGCGCAGTGGCCCCCCCCGCTGAGTCGGAGGATGTGAGACACACCACGGGATGAACGTAAACAAATGCTGAGCATGGACGTATGGTGGCACACAAACACACAAGGTAGAGTACCCCAGTACACACATAATAATTGTGTCAATATTTGGTACTCACACTAAATACCTGTCCCATACTGCACTGCTTCCAGCGGCAATCGGCATATACTGTGTAAGGAGAAATGATACAACACCTCGCTCCGGACACAAAAAATGTACCGTTCTTGTGTCTGTCAGACAGTTATCCTCTCTTGCTGTCGGGTGCGAAACAGGTGCCACAATGTAAAAGAATGTGGAGCGTGCATTGGGAACGTGCACCCAGGCACATCATCACACTGTCTGCAATGCAAGCAAAAGTAGGATATTGTAGGAGGCAGCAGTATGACTTTTGGCAACTCCTCTGTATTTGTGAGTGATCTGCGGCTTGCACAATGTCCCCGTCGTGCTTGCCATTTATAACGCATTAATCACCTCAGCGCGGGCTTTCACTGGATTACGACTCGCTGGGAGGTTGAACCCTCGGGCTTCGCCCTCGTACCATCCCCCTCAGCGGGCATTAATCCACCGGTAGAGCCCTTCTCTGTCAGTGATTAATGCTTACAATAGTCTATTGCCAGATGGCAGATTGCTAAACATATCTGGTCTCTGCTTGCATATCTATTCTGGGTCAAAATGGAGTAGTTCAACTTGAGGCAGTAATATTTAATAGCAAGAGACAAAAACAAAAGGATAAAAGTATGCTGCTTCCAGGTAGAAACTTACTAACTAGTGAAACTAACTGTTCCCTTACTGTAAACCAGGAGATGAACTGTGGATCCACGGACATGTAATAAAGCTGTCAGGGTCTCCAAATCTCATGAAAGACATCCTTCCCACCTCTCAGTCTAAATATAATTGTTTCCATTTGATAAATGGACATAATAATCTGTTGCCACTGTTTGACTGTATGAGGAGATATTGGAGGCCACTGTCGCATTATGGCTTTTTTAGCTGCTAGAAGCATACTGGGGGCAAGGGATTCAAAGCCTAGTCGAAGACTGCTCTGAGATATCAAAAGCAGGAGCACAGAAGGACAGAGCAAAGAAATATCTAAGGAAAGCTCTCGGAACTGCTGCTCCAGGTCTTGCCAGAAGCCTTGCAACTGGGGACAAAACCTCAAAATATACACAATGTCAGCCTCAGTCTGTCCACACATGTGCCAGCAGCATCCATATTGCTGTCCCGTGTACTTTGCCTGAATTCTGGGTGCACAGAAGTTGTTTGATCTATAGTTCCAGGCAAATGCATGCCAAAAATTGGAGGAAATCACCTCCATGGCAGGGATGGCATACCAGGCCAAGTCTTCATAGTGTAGGGAGTGTGCAATTCATGGTTTCATCCTTGCAAGATATGCGCCGAAGTACTCGGCCATACCTCCTGCAGGCCTCGGTAGAGATGGCCTATGAGGTGGCGCCAGGTGTCTCCCTGCAAAATGTTCATGGAAATCTGCAACAACAGTGGGGCCGGGCTGGGATTCTAGGCAGGCCTCTATGAGAGTACAGGCGGTGTGTTCTCATTAGGAAATAAAGGTAGTGTTCCTGTCCTGTCCTGTTCTTTCATAAATTGGAAGAGAAAATGTAATCCCAATCATCTCCGCCTGCAAAGCGAAAGCTCAAACTGTAAAGGTAGAAATTCAGAGTCTTTTCCAGGAGTACCAAGTACCACAAGATATTCGTATGAGGGGAAATTGTTGAGAAAGATTCCCATTGCTACAGAGTAATGGTTGTATATGATGTGAATATAGCAATATAACCAGAGAAGACACAGTATAGAGGTCCCTCATGATGTGGAGTATGCGCAAGGACCCTGGATTTCCATTTTTACTGGTAACACCAGTAAAAATCATGGAATCCTGCTTGGTTTGCGGATTTTAAATTCTTGTACTGGTGTCTCACGGAAATTGCATGTCACGGCACAGAATCCTTAAGATTTCACCTTCTTTTTTAATTTTTTAATTTTCTCTTTCTATGCCCTATCTCACAGCATCAGTCTCCACTTTTCAAAGATCCCCAGGCTGGGTATCCCCTAGCTTCACCCCAGGTAATGCTCAGGAGCACCTGTGGGCCTGCCCCAATCCTACCTGGCTTATACCCCCAAAGGTGGGAAGGGAGGGGACCCTAGGTCACCCCTCCACAGTCCTTTAGTGTGTGTCGGGCAGCCCAGTGGGTCCCTCATGGAGTCTGGTTATGAAGTCTGGGGCAGCTGGGTCCCTTCTACCAGTGGTTGATGTGGGGTGATTGTTCCTGGTTTTCTAGTCTCTGTCCCTGAGGGCACCGGCACTCAAGAGGATCCAAGGAGGTAGGATACATAGAGACATGCCACTGCTCCAGATCCCAGCTAGTGTCCTCCCCTCCCGGTCACTCTGCAGCCCTGTTGCATCACCACCACCCGCTGTCACCCAGATGGCAGTAAAGCAGCGGGGCCTGCAGCCCACCCTCTGTGGAAGAGAAGAGCAGTCCCCTGGGTGTTCGATCCTTCTCCTCTGGCCAAATCTCCAGCAACCCGAGTTCGCTTCCGACCCTGGGTCACTGGCAATGCGAGGCAGCAATGCTACCTCAGTGCCATCAGGCCGGACCAGATTTCAGCAGCTTAAAATGAATGCTGCTGTGCTTCACATTCATTCTGCTTTGCTGCGTATAGAATCAGTAAAGAAACCACCCACACTGCTTTGATGTAATCAGACATTCAGTTTAACCACTCATGCTTATCACCAACTTCTCCATCAGCTGAGGGCTGCTTTCCTTCCTGAAACCACAGTTTTCATTTAGTATGTGTCTAAATGTCTTTTACTATTTATATTACACTGGATGACACACACACACAAAAAAAAATAGAAGTATCAGCACACATGGGCAGGGCCACTGGAAAACTGTGGGAAAAGTAACCCGAAACTGCAGATTTTTTTTACAAAACTTGCTGGAAAATTACGGGAGTTTTACTATAGACAAGAGTGCTTCACAAGAAATCCTTTACTGTTTTCTGCAGCATATATTAGTCAGCATATGCTGCTAAATGAATACGCTGGCACTTGAATATGTTTTAAACATGAAGAAAAACATATGTTCCTAGCATGAATCCTAAATGGATAAGATGTATTGCTTCTGTACCAAAATGTAAAAACATCTGCCTCATACAGTGCTAAATAGATTCTATGTAGTGAGACACAGAAAATCAATATTAAATAAAACCAGGTTAAACACATTTTATCTGTTTCTGGATGTAGAATAATGAAGCCTGATCAAAAGCTAGTTACAGTGCTCTGTCAACTTTTCACCCACTTTGGTGTAAGAAAAAAATAAGCAGATGGAGTGGCGAATAATTCAGTTTTAGTAAAATGTTGTAAAGTGTTTAATGTTCAGAATTTGCACTGTAGGTACAGTGCACTATTATTGAAATCATATATTAAAATATTATATATGGATGTTATTATGGCTGGTAGTATATCCTAGTTGTTAGAGTAACAAACAATGATTGAACTGGGTACATCCAGCAGGCCTGGGTTTGATTCCCGCAACCTCCACTTGCATACTTTTTTTTTAAACCAGGAGAGACACATTAAGCTGAAAGCTTGTTTCCAGGTGCAACCTGGGAGCACAAGGAAGTTAGGTGACTTGCTCAGGGTTGCACAGTATGCAAGTGAGGGCTGTGGGATTCAAACCCAGTTCTCCAGGTTGGCAGCTCAGAGCCATAAACCACTGAGTTATACTGCCTCCAAGGTGCATACTGTGCAACTCCAAGCAAGTCAATTAACCTCCCCACTGCTCCTGGGTCACCCCTGCAAATAGGCAGTTTGCCTAGTGGGGCTTATCCGGTTTACAAAGAATATAAAAAAAATATCAATATATGTTTACTGCATCATACAGTAGTCAGGATACCTAGTAATTTATTTGAGTTTTACTTGGTCTGCAATGATTTGTTTAGGCAAAGATAAATGTACAAATACATTTTATGTGTTTTATAAACTTATTTTTCGTTTTTTATTGTATTCTTTGCATGTGAGCATCTAGGTAGTAGATTGCTAAGCACAGGATCACTGTTACCAACCAGTTTATTTTCAAGTAGATAATCAGCAGGGCCACCCAAAATCCTCAGTTTATATGAAAACTTGTCTGAATGAAAGTATGTTTACAAGGAAGAAACTGCATTACTACTCACAAAAAGACTTCACAGTTAGCACCCCATTTAGGTGAATGGGATCATTTTCTCCTTTTCTCCCACCTGCTGTTTAAGTCTCTGTGATGACAAAAAGTTTTCTGATAGACTGCTTCAACAAAAAGCAAATGTTAAGTGTTTAAGAGTACTTATGCTTGGCCAGTGGATTTTGAAATCACATTCAATGACATACAGAAGGTAAGACCCCAGGGGCTGTATGATGCTGGTGGGCAGAGTGGTGCTCAATTCACATCTGAGCTCAGAGATGAAAACTGAGAGACACCCTTTTCATGGACACCAAGTACAAAAAAGCATCCACATGTTTGGGAGATGTATTGTTTTCCATTTGAAGGTCCTCCACTAATCATTTGTGGATTTTTTAGGTGAAGATACTTTATTTCATAGAAGCAAATTCAGGCAGTTTTTTTTTTTTGCTGCTCCTACCCCCTGGCCATCCACTCCTTTAGGCCTACCAGGGCCCTTACCACTGCTGCTGAGTCCCGACCACCATCCACTGACCCTTACTGCCGTGCTATCAGATAACCCGAAGTAACCTTTCATCGGGTGGGCCCCTACTCCTGTGGGAGGCTACCAGGGAGGAGAATCACCCCAAAGAGCTTCCTGTGTGTCCCGGGTACAGCAAGGGTCAGAATGGACACATGCATCTGGGACTTCGGGCATATGGAGGGACCAGCAATCATCCTCTGGTTGGCCAGCGGGTGTTTTCCCATTTTCTTGGGAGCATGACAGGCTATATGATGTCAAGGCACAAGTTGATGTCCATCATGCTCCCTCCCGCTGTGAAGGCCGACGTGTTGCCATGCCTCTGGCCTCCACCAGGGGCCAGCCAAATGCTGAGCTATGAATCTACCCTCCCTCCCAGAAGAAGGTGACTGGTCATTGGACACTCAAGCCTTCACCCCCTGTGGCTGGCCCTCTAACACCCAAGTCTGTTGCCGAACCCTGGTCAGCGGTATCATAGACAGAAATCCAATTCAGGCAGTTAAATGATAGATAGGAAAAAACAAAGGGGGTCCAACTTAGTGGTGGTTCAGATTAATTCACATCTGAGTTCTAACAAGCAAAGAGACCAAGTAATCTGTAACTTGTCCATGTGGGGTGTGGGTGTTGAAGAAAGGGGATCATAGTGCTGTCACTACTGCCATCACCCCTGAGGAATGTAGACTGCATTGTTGCTACTGCTGTCACTCCTGTGGGGTGTGGGCCATAGTGCTTCTGCCATCACCACTGGTGGATGGGGAATGTAGTACTGCTGTCGTCCCACCTGAGGGATGGTGCCCATAGTGCTGATACTGTCATCACACCTGAGGGATGAAGAATGTAGTACTGCTGCCATCACACCTGAGGGATGGGGAATGTAGTACTGCTGCCATCACACCTGAGGGATGGGGGCCATAGTGCTGATACTGCCATCACACCTGAGGGATGGGGAATGTAGTACTGCTGCCATCACACCTGAGGGATGGGAAATGTAGTACTACTGCCATCACACCTGAGGGATGGGGCCATAGTGCTGATACTGCCATCACACCTGAGGGATGGGGAATGTAGTACTGCTGCCATCACACCTGAGGGATGGGGAATGTAGTACTGCTGCCATCACACCTGAGGGATGGGGCCATAGTGCTGATACTGCCATCACACCTGAGGGATGGGGAATGTAGTACTGCTGCCATCACACCTGAGGGATGGGGAATGTAGTACTGCTGCCATCACACCTGAGGGATGGGGAATGTAGTACTGCTGCCATCACACCTGAGGATGGGGGTCATAGTGCTGATACTGCCATCACACCTGAGGGATGGGGAATGTAGTACTGCTGCCATCACACCTGAGGGATGGGGAATGTAGTACTGCTGCCATCACACCTGAGGGATGGGGAATGTAGTACTGCTGCCATCACACCTGAGGGATGGGGAATGTAGTACTGCTGCCATCACACCTGAGGGATTGGGAATGTAGTACTGCTGCCATCACACCTGAGGGATGGGAAATGTAGTACTGCTACCATCACACCTGAGGGATGGGGAATGTAGTACTGCTGCTATCACACCTGAGGAATGGGGGATGTAGTACTGCTGCCATCACACCTGAGGGATGGGGAATGTAGTACTGCTGCCATCACACCTGAGGGATTGGGACTGTAGTACTGCTGCCATCACACCTGAGGGATGGGGAATGTAGTACTGCTGCCATCACACCTGAGGGATGGGGACTGTAGTACTGCTGCTATCACACCTGAGGAATGGGGAATGTAGTACTGCTGCCATCACACCTGAGGAATGGGGGACATAGTGCTGATACTGCTATCACACCTGAGGGATGAGGAATATAGTACTGCTGCCATCACGCCTGATGGATGGGGAATGCAGTACTGCTGCCATCACACCTAAGGGATGGGGGCCATAGTGCTGATACTGCCATCACACCTGAGGAATGGGGAATGTAGTATGCCATCACACCTGAGGGATGGAGGTCATAGTGCTGATACTGCCATTACACCTGAGGAGTGGGGAATGTAGTACTGCTGCTATCACACCTGAGGGATGGGGGTCATAGTGCGAATACTGCCATCACACCTGAGGGATTGGGAATGTAGTACTGTTGCCATCACACCTGAGGGATGAGGGTCATAGTGCAGATACTGCCATCACATCTGAGAGATGAGGAATGTAGTACTGTTGTCATCACACCTGAGGGATGGGGAATGTAGTACTGCTGCCATCACATCTGAGGAATGGGGAATGTAGTATTGCTGCCATCGCATCTGAGGAATGGGGAATGTAGTACTGCTGCCATCACACCTTAGGGATGGGGGCCATAGTGTTGATACTGCCATCACACCTGAGGGATGGGGAATGTAGTACTGCTGTCATCACATCTGAGGGATGGGGAATGTAGTACTGCTGCCATCACACCTTAGGGATGGGGGTCATAATGCTAATACTGCAATCACACCTGAGGGATGGGGAATGTAGTACTGCTGCCAAGACACCTAAGGGATGGCATTATAGTGCTGATACTGCCATCACACCTGAGGGATGGGGAATGTAGTACTGCTGCCATCACACCTGAGGGATGGGGCCCATAGTGCTGATGCTGCCATCACACCTGAGGGATGAGGAATATAGTACTGCTGCCATCACACCTGAGGGATGGGGAATGTAGTACTGCTGCCATCACACCTAAGGGATGGGGACTGCAGTGTTGCTGCTTCTTTGACACCTGAGGGATGGGGGCCATAGTGCTGTTGGTGCTGCCATTGCACCTGAAGGATGGGGGCTGTAGTGCTGCTTCCATCACACCTTAGGTATGGGGGCTATAGTGCTGCTGCTGCCATCATATCTTGTGCTTAAAATAACTTTAAATTGGTACAAGGATGGAAGGATCAATTAAAGCAAAAAGAAGTGGGGGAAGGCAGTCAGAATAGCAAAAACCCAAACTGAGGAAAAAATAGCCAATTCAGTTAAGAAGGGGGGATAAAACATTTATAGGTACATTAGGGAGCAAAGAAAGGTTAAGGGAGGAATAGTTAAGATTAATGAGGGAGAGAGGAGGTGGGCAAAGGGAGACAGTGAAAAGGCAGAGATACTGAATGAATACTTTTGTTCAGTATTCACAAAAGAAGATGAGGAGATACCTAAACCAGACAGTAGAAGCATTCTGGGTAGGGGGCTGACACAGTCCATTTACAGAAGAAATAGTCCTGAAAGAGCTCCTAAAACTCAAGGTGGACAAAGCAATGGGGCCTGATGGGATTCACCCCAGAATCCTAAAAGAACTAAGGGAGGACATAGTGACACCACTGACCACACTTTTTAACAAACCATGGGAGGATGGGGTGGTACCTGAGGACTGGAGGAGGGCAGATGTGATTCCCCTTCACAAAGTGGGAGCAAGGCAGAAGCAGGAAACTACAGACCTGTAAGTTTGACCTCAGTGGTAGAAAAGTATGGAATCACTTCTGAAAGAAAGAATTGTTGAGTACCTAGAGGCCAGCGGGACACAGGACCCAAAGCAGCATGGATTTACAGCAGGAAGGTCATGTCAGATGAATCTAATAGATTTCTTTGACTGGGTGACCAAAGTAATAGACCAGGGAGGGGCTGTGGATATGGCCTACCTAGACTTTAGCAAGGCATTTGACACAGTCCCGCATAAAAGATTAATAATCAAGTTAGCCAGCCTGGGAGTGGGTCCCAGGGTGGTAGCCTGGGTAGCAGACTGGCTGCAAAACAGGACACAGAAGGTAATAGTGAATAGAACACATTCCAAAGAAAGGGGGGGTTACTAGTGGAGTACCTCAGGGCTCAGTACTGGGTCCAGTCCTCTTTAACATCTTTTTAGGTGACATTGCGGAGGGTCTGGAAGGAAAGGGGTATGCCTCTCTGCAGATGATACAAAGATCTGTAACAGAGTTGATACACAAGGAGGGGTGAAAAGATGAGAAGGGACTTGGCAAGTTGGAGGAATGGTCAAACATATGGCAACTAGATTCAATGCAAAGAAGTGCAAAGTAATGCACCTGGAAACAAAACCCAGGAGAAGAGACACAATAGCAGGAAGGTACTAACAACAACAAAATGGAACAGGACTTGGGGTAGTCATATCAGATGATCTAAAGGTGGGTAAGCAATGTAAAAGTCAGTAAGGAGAGCAGGGGATACTGGGATGCATAGGAAGGGCATCACAAGTAGAACAAGCATTTGTCAATGCCGAACGTTCGCTTGCAGGTATTTGCAGTGGTGTTTGGCATGTATGGTACTTTACCCTAATGCCCTGTGCGATTGCTGGTATTTGCACAATAAATTTTCAGCATGACCTTTTGTTACCCCCATTGTGTGCTACATAGGCGGAAACACGTTTTGGGCAGGATGTGAAAATGACAGCTGTACTACCTATAAGGAAGTGTGGTAAAATGGCAATGTTGAAAATCTGGAGTGGAAATATTGAAAATTAGCAAACCTCTGACGTGTGTGGGAACTGTACAGCATACCTTCGTAAAACAGTGCAAAATTTTTCAGAAAATTTTTCAACATTGGCATTTAAAACCTCTGCTAATGAACAGTGTCACTGTGATTTTCTTACTGTGTCCCATACATTGATTTCGCACACCGACTGCGCCATTGTGCACTACATGGGTGGAAACACGTTTTGGGCAGGATGTGAAAAATGACAGCTGTACTGCTCATAAGGAGGTGTGGTAAAATGGCAATGTTGAAAATCTGGAGTGAAAATATTGAAAATTAGCAAACTTATGAGAGTGCGTAGGAACTGCACAACACACTCATAAAACAGTTATTTTTAGGAATTTGTTCACCAAATTTTCAACATAGCCATTTTAAGATCTCTGCTCATGAACAGTGACACTGTGATTTTCTTAATGTGTCCCATACACTGAGTTCACACAGCGACTGTGCCATTGTGCGCTACATGGGCGGAAACACGTTTTGGGCAAGATGTGAAAAATGGCAGCTGCACTGCTCATAAGGAGGTGTGGTAAAATGGCAATGTTGAAAATCTGGAGTGAAAATATTGAAAATTCACAAACTTATGAGCGTGCATAGGAACTGCACAATGAACACTCGTAAAACAGTCATTTTTAGGAATTTTGTCACCAAATTTTCAACACAGCCATTTTAAGACCTCTGCTCATGAACAGTGTCACTGTGATTTTCTTACTGTGTCCCATACATTGATTTCGCACACCGACTGCGCCATTGTGCACTACATGGGCGGAAACACGTTTTGGGCAGGATGTGAAAAATGACAGCTGTACTGCTCATAAGGAGGTGTGGTAAAATGGCAATGTTGAAAATCTGGAGTGAAAATATTGAAAGTTCAGAACTTACGTAGCGTATGAGAACTGCAATCGCACGCTGTGAAACATGCTATTTGTAGGAATTTTTCACCAAATTTTCAACATAGCCATTTTAAGATCTCTGCTCATGAACAGTGACACTGTGATTTTCTTAATGTGTCCCATACACTGAGTTCGCACCGACTGTGCTTATGCGCTACATGGGCGGAAACACATTTTGGGCAAGATGTGAAAAATGACAGCTGCACTGCTCATAAGGAGGTGTGGTAAAATGGCAATGTTGAAAATGTGGAGTGAAAATATTGAAAATTCGCAAACTTACGAGCGTGCATAGGAACTGCGCAATGAACACTCGTAAAACAGTCATTTTTAGGAATATTTTCACCAAATTTTCAACACAGCCATTTTAGGACCTCTGCTCATGAACAGTGTCAGTGTGATTATGTTAATGTGTCCCATACATTGATTTCGCACACCGACTGCGCCATTGTGCACTACATGGGCGGAAACACATTTTGCGTGAGATGTGAAAAATGATAGATGTACTACTCATAAGAAGGTGTGGTAAAATGGCAATGTTGAAAATCTGGAGTGGAAATATTGAAAATTCGCAAACCTATGAGCGTGCGTAGAATGCAAATGCACTCGTAGAAACAGTCATTTTAGGAATTTTTCACAAATTTTCAACATAGCCATTTAAGACCTCTGCTAATGAATAGTGTCACCATGATTTTCTTAATGCATCCCATACATTGTTTTCGCACACTGACTGCGCAATTTGCGCTACATAGGCGGAAACACGTTTTGGGCAGGATGTGAAAAATGACAGCTGTACTGCTCATAAGGAGGTGTGGTAAAATGGCAATGTTGAAAATCTGGAGTGAAAATATTGAAAATTTGCTAACTTACGAGCCTGCGTAGGAACTGCACAATGCATCGTAAAACAGTCATTTTTCGATTTTGCACTAATCTCAACATGGTTTTGGACCTTCTCATGATGATGTCACTGTCATGGTGTTATTCAGGCCCAAGGGTGATTTCACGCAGTGACTGCGAAATCACCCTTGAAGCCTAAGCCAACGCCATGACAGTGACATCATTCATGAGAAGGGTCCCAAAACCCCATGCTGAAAATTTGCAAAATTCCAAAAATGCCTGAGCTTATGCAATAAAGTTGAAAACCCCTATCTAGCCCATTATACAGTTTACACGGCATTTCCTCAGTTTGCGGTCGGCTTTGAAGAGTGCAGACGTGTTCCCGGGCAACCGAAGATCGTCGCACCGAGCTCCGGAGGTAAGTATGGGGTGAGGGGTGTGGGGAGGCTGGGTGCGCAGTGGGTGGGTGCGGGTTGTGGGAGGGGGGACTGGGAGAAGCGCCGTGGGACCGTTTTTGGTTTACAGGTGAAAAAAAAAAGACTACGTGGGATGTTTGCCACACTGGGGTGGGCTCCCAGCGTGGCAGAAGGATGGCTGGGGGGCCGAGGAGCCGACGGGGGATTGGGCACCCCCATCGGCAAACAACACGGGATGTTTGCCATGCTGGGGTGGGCTCCCAGTGTGGCAGAAGGATGGCTTGGGGGGGCCATGGAGCCGACATGGGATTGGGCACCCCCGTCGGCAAACAACACGGGATGTTTGCCATGCTGGGGTGGGCTCCCAGCGTGGCACCAAAGATTTGGGGAGGGCGGCGTGACGCGGTGCTCTGTATGACAGCGGTGGTTTTCTTTGATGCGAAGACCACCGCTGTCATACACAGCTCCCGCACCCATTGGTGCAGGACCGCCATGCCTGCTCAACGGAGCAGTGGATTGAAAGGGAGAGGCACACCTCCAAAGTGTGCTACTCTCCCAAAACGTTCCTTCTTGTCGCTGCCTTGTGAAGCAATAAAAAGTGTTATCCTCTGTACAGACAGTTGGTGAGACCCCATCTGGAGTACTGGGTGCAGTTTTGGAGACCTCATCTATGCAAGGACATAGACAGGATGGAAGCAATCCAGAGGAGGGCAACTAAAATGGTGCAGGGTCTGCATCAGAAATCATATGAAGACAGACTGAGAGAGCTTAATATGTATACCCTTCATGAAAGGAAGGACAGGGGGGACATGATAGAAATGTTCAGGTACCTCAAGGGAATCAACAAAGTCCAGGAGGGAAGCATCTTTCAGAAAAAGAGATGTGTAAGAACAAGGGGACACAATTTAAAGATAGTGGGAGATGGCTCAGGGGTAATAACAGGAAATCTTTTTTCAAGGAGAGAGTGGTGGATGCATGGACTGCCTTCCTGGGGAGGTTGTTGGGGCTAAAACAGTGGGGGAATTCAAACATGCATGGGACAGACGCAAGACAATTGTAGTGGGGGGTGGCAGGAAATAGGCTGTTGGTTAACTAGAATCTGCAGCTTATCCAGTAGGTGGGGAAATGGGCAGACTGGGTGGGCCAAGTGGTCCTTATCTGCCATCAAAGTCTCTGTTTCTATGTGCAATAGGGGAGGTCAAAATTGCTAAAATGCATGTTAGCAGAGTTAGAAATTGTTAAAGTACACAAAACCAAACACCAGTAAAACCAAATTTTGGCTTAGCAGACACCGGTGACAATATCGTTTTTTACAATGTGCAAAATGGAATTTGCCCTTTCTCAATCCCAATAAACCAGTGTCCCGGAGTATGGTTTCTCCTTTATGTTGCATCTGACCTGTACGATGGCATCGCAATTGCAGAACGCTGGCAGGTTTCCTCTTTGTTCTGAACCTATGGGCCAGGAGACAAGCTCCCCTAACTCCACCTTCATAATATGATTGCTGAAGATAAGATAGAGAAAGCGACACCTTTTTTTTTTTTTGCAACAGTTTTTGAATATCAGCTTGGATCTGAGCTACTTGTCCAACCATGTGGGTCTCACCCAGTGCAGTGAGTTGCTACATGGTGGTCAAGATGTAAGTGATCTCAGCCAGTTTGGCCACACTAAATTACTTCTTCCAAGCTGAATGGGCTATAACAACCTCCGTCACCTCTGCTTTTACAGTGTCAAACAACACAGGATCTTCAACATATCTCAGTGTAATTCTCCCCGAGAGCTTACTGCAAAGCATCTAATATATGGGACTTAAATTCTTCATCATGTAAAAGTGATATATTAAGCCACTTGAATGATTTTTTAGAGGTTTGCCAATGTTCACTTTGAGCAAAAGCTAGTGATTATCTGACAGGTTCTGTGGGCCATAAATCACATCCTGCGCTGAGTACAAGTGCCCACAGTACCTAAATGTTGACAAGTTCAGATTCCCCTGCCTTCAGGACATCAGCAATGCAGCCTGCCAGGGGTGTGTTATTTTGGCACGCCGATTATTTCCCCCAGGATATTTGTACATTCACTGCTTAAAATGTTTAATCTGGTCTAGCCGAGCACTTGTATTGTGGCGGGGGTGGAGGAAATAGTGTGTGATGGGCTTATCGGAAGGAAAAAGTTTGCGTTATACACCAACCAAACTTAAATGTCGTAGTAGTTTTTCCATGTAGTTCGAGCTGAAGTCACTCTGTGGCTTCCTGACCTAGATGTGTCTGATTCAGGGAATAGGTCAGACTGAGTTCACTGCCAAGAATGAGGTGGCTGGTGAGTAGGTTCATAAGTTTGTTAAAACATTTTTGTAACACTATTTTAGATAAATTTGGGGAAGTGAACATTTACTAAGGTGACTTCAGCTGAGAAGATACTCTGTCAGAATCACATGGCAGCTCAGGGGATCAATATATTCCTTAATATGTTTCTTCATATGCCTAAAAGCAGTAGTGGCGGCTGGCCCAGCTGCATGGTGGGATTTCTGCTTACCGGCTGACAGGTTCGAGGCGGACCCGGATCGTCGGAGGGTCGTTAGGGGAGAAGGGATGGAGCGTCCTATGGACCGCCTCCTTCCAGGTGGAGGGTGGAGGAAGTGATTGGTGCACTGAGGACTCCTGGTGGAGGCCGGGGGATCTCAGGCGTCCGACGCGTACAGCTCTGGGAGGTGGGGCGGACGCTGGCGTCATTGCACGTCCCTGCCTCCATAACAAAAATGGTGGAAAATCGAGGCGGGGACCACCGTGCACATGAAGCCCTCCCCGGAGGACCTCACCACACCACCGTCGCTGCAGGTCCTCGACCAGACAATGGTTCCGTGGTCACCGTAGATGGTGGCCGCGGATCTGCCCTCTGGGAGCTAAGCTGGGGTGACTGAGGGACCTCAGCAGCCGTAGATGGTGGTGGAGGTCTCCGGGGGCTGTGACCAGGGCTGATGGAAAAAAGATGGGGTCCTGCCAGGAGGATAAAGATAAAATTAAAAAAAAAAAAATAAATAATAAAATAAAATAAAAGCAGTAGTGGCTGACAGTAGGGTAGCTACCCCACACCATTTCCCTGACTGGTACATTGAGGCGTACACTGCATATGTACTCCCCCTGGCTAGTTTAGAGCACTCTGCAGCAGAGAGGTGGGTCTCCTGAAGAACAATAATATTCACATTCTCTTTGTGTGGTAATAACTGAAACATTGTTTAATGGGGCTATTTTAACCATTTATGTTCCACCATAGCGGGCCCCTTGAGGGGCATTCTGGGCCCCGGGAAAAGTTCAGACTCTGTGGCCCCTATGCAGCTGTGTACAACAGCATTCCAGGCTGCCTGGGCCCCAGGATTTATCCCCTGCTCCCCCACACTCTCAAGGGCCCTGCACGATAGTACTCCAGCAAGGTTTATCTCCATTTTAAGTGGTGAAACAGAGGGACCTGGTCTGTAAAGCTTGAACTGGAGCATGAGTTAGGTATCGGAAGCAGAGCCACCACGCCACTGCAGAGCAAGAAACGTGGACAAGAAACACAGACGTACATTAAAGTATCTCCAACCATAGTGGTATAACAATTTATACCTCATATTGGAAGTGTGATGCTGAACATTATCAATAAACAAAGTGGGTACAGTACCAACAGGGCACCCAAAACATGGGGCTGCCAACAGTGGTAGTAGGTATTCCTGCTATGTTAATAGGCCAAAGTGTGGGGGAGGGGGAATGAGTATGGAAAACTGCATGGAAGGGAAAGGGAGAAGAAAGGACCAACTCCTAAGGGTAGGGGCTAAAAGTCCATCACCTTACAAATCCGATGTAGTGGCTTTGGGAAGAGAAACTCACTGTTGACAGTGAGCCCTTGGGACAGGAAAAATCCTGTACGGGAAGCTGCTGAACTGAAAAGTTCTCTAGAAGCAGGTGTTCAGGAGCAACATTTTAAGCAGTGAATGTACAATTATCCTGGGGGGAAATAATCAGAGTGCCAAAATAACACACCCCTGGCAGGCTGCATTGCTGATGTCCTGAAGGCATTTGTGAACATTTAAGTACTGTGATAAGGGAAACCAGCTCAACAGCAATTGTTCGCCAGCAAAGAAAATAGCTGAAAGAAAAACATGTAACTGAGAATGCCCTGCAGTGCAAGGGTCTGGGAGATGAGCCCATGGGTTCTCATAGCTCATGTGCAGTTTTGAACCCTGCTAATTGTGAGTTACTTCACAAGTCCAACAGGCCTTACTGTGTTGTGGCAGGCTCCGAGCTGCATCACTGTACCTGCATATCATGTCCCGAGCAACTGGCAAGCTGCCCTATTTAATGTTGTTTTCACTGGTTCAAGCAAAATATTCCTTGGGAAGGAAGGAAAATGAGGCACGAATGTGAGTGACCCATGGGGGGGGCGGGGGTAGGACCCTCGCACGCCTGGCTGAGGTGTCAACAGGGATAGGGAAGCATCTCCTTCAGTCCTCGACTACATCAATAGCCCTTCATATCAAAATATCCAATCTGGTAACAATATAGCAGTGCAAGGGTTCTGCTAAAAAAGTGGGGGTGGTGGGACTGGCTGTCACAAACCTGTGACCTGAATCCATGACGGCCCACCCATGCCACTCAGGTGCAAAGTGTTCTTTAAGTAACTTTGTCATCCTATTAGGTCACCTCTAATGGTAGTGTGTGTGTTAGTCTGAGCCAATCTCCAATATTACTTCCCCAACCAGGGCAGAACAAGCTACAGCAGAAATTCATGGAATGTGGTAAAAAATGTCATCTAGCCACAGCTCAAAAACTGACAATTACCAGGCTGCCTGTAGGAAGAGAGCAGCAAGAAAAGGCTACGGTTGATGGAGGGAGGAGGCCACCCCCAGAATAACCCCCCAGGCCTGCCAGCACCCCACACCCCTATCTTTACACTGCAGGCAGACAGCGGAAGAAATCCGGAAGCAATAATAAATGTTGCCAAAGAAGCAATATCTGGAATACTGTCACGAGAAAACTTTAGGTATAGTCATTCTACTTGCGTTCAGACTGCTTCAGTGACTCTCATATTGTTTGCTGAGTTTCTTGGGAATGCTGCTGCTTCGACTGTATAGGCAGTGTGGCCTGTTCCAGCTCCTGCGAAGTAGATTAGTGGTCAGCAGGGAGCCAGTTGTGTTGTGGTTGAGGGTGCTGCAGTGGCTGTGGTGGAGGCAGGATAGCTATGTCTCTCCTCTGAATGTCCTGTTTAGTCTCCTGCTTTGTCGGATAGGGTGTCTGGAATCTCAAACAAGCTTGTTTAAGAGCATGGAGATAAGAAGTATAAGTCCTCTGTCGCTGCTGAATAGTTGGTGTGAAATTATGATCAAGATAAAGCTGGGCTTCTTTGTGTTTTTGAGGGTTTTTTTTTGTCTTCATGCAGTGAGTAAGATCTGCTCCTTCACCTGGTAGCATAGAAGCTTTCAGATAATTGATTGAGGATGTTCCCCTGGTGCAGGCTTGGGACCTAGCCCCCTGGACCTGCTCTAAATCCAGCATCAGGTCCACAGGCATCTGAAAGGAATCTTGCGGGGTGTTTTCTGTGAAAATTGCAATTTGTGCACCTTTCTCACCCTCTGGGTATAAACTACGAAAGAATAGGGGAACTGGGTGGGTGGGAGTGGCCCTGTAGGTGAAAGAGGGGATAACTTGTACTGGAGAGGAAGCCGTGGAAGGTAAAGCTGAAGCATTATGGGTACAGGTACAATCCACTGGGGAGGAAACTAAGGATGGGGTAGCCTACAGGCCAGAGGGGTTGGGCAGGGTACTAGGGTCTCACAATGATAAAATAGTCAGTAAGGGGGAAGTAGTTATGATGGGGGATTTCAGTCTGCCTGGGTTGGACTTGAAAATCCTGGCTACCTCTTGCAGTTGGAAACAAGAACTGCTGGATGTATTTCAGGGTGGGTTTCTGGCCCAGGGTGTCATGGAACCCATGAGGGACAGGGCTGCAATAGACCTGGTGCTGTCCAACTGCGAACATGTTCAGGATGTGAAGGTGGAAGTGCCACTTACAGGTAGTGACCACCACATGATGTGGTTTCACCTGGATATGGGCAGGGGGAGGGTCAAGACTGGGACAAGGGTTTTGAACAAGAGCACTGACTTTGGTAGGTTGGGAGAAATTATAGTAGGACACCTTGCTAGGATCAGACAGGAGATGGATGTGGAACAGAAATGGACAATAATAAAGGAGGGACTGATGGAGGCCACAAGTGAGTGTGTCAAGATCAAAAGAAAGAAATCTAAGGCTAAAAAGCAAGCCTAGATGGTTCGGCAAGGAGGTGATAAAAACTGTAAGCGACATGAGGGCAGCCTTCCGGAGTATAAATGTGCTCAAAAAGGAGGAGGATAGGGTGGGTTACACTGCTAAATCAAGGGAGGCGAGCAAAACAGAGTGGCAAAGGCTACAAGGGAAGTGCAGCTAGCACAGGGGGTAAAATAGCGGAGAAAGTCTTTTTCCAATACATAAGGGAGAAAAGGAACATAAAGGATGAGATAGTCAGATAGGAAAAGGAGGGTGGTATGGCAGATGGTAGTGAAGAGAAAGGAGGGTGGTTTGGAAGATGGTAGTGAAGAGAAAGGAGGGTGGTTTGGCAGAGGGTAGTGAAGAGAAAGGAGGGTAGTTTGGCAGATGGTAGTGAAGAGAAAGGAGGGTGGTTTGGCAGATGGCAGTGAAGAGAAAGGAGGGTGGCTTGGCAGATGGTAGTGAAGAGAAAGGAGGGTAGTTTGGCAGATGGTAGTGAAGAGAAAGGAGGGTGGTTTGGCAGATGGCAGTGAAGAGAAAGGAGGGTGGTTTGGCAGATGGCAGTGAAGAGAAAGGAGGGTGGTTTGGCAGATGGTAGTGAAGAGAAAGGAAGGTGGTTTGGCAGATGGTAGTGAAGAGAAAGGAGGGTGGTTTGGCAGATGGTAGTGAAGAAAAAGCAGGGTGGTTTGGCAGATGGTAATAAAGAGAAAGGAGGGTGGTATGGCAGAGGGTAGTGAAGAGAAAGGAGGATGGTTTGGCAGAGGGTAGTGAAGAGAAAGGAAGGTGGTTTGACAGATGGTAGTGAAGAGAAAGGAGGGTGGTTTGGCAGATGGTAGTGAAGAAAAGGAGGGTGGTTTGGCAGAGGGTAGTGAAGAGAAAGGAAGGTGGTTTGGCAGATAATAGTGAAGGGACAGGAGGATGGTTTGTCAGATGGTAGTGAAGAGAAAGGAGGGTGGTATGGCAGAGGGTAGTGAAGAGAAAAGAGGGTGGTTTGGCAGAGGGTAGTGAAGAGAAAGGAAGGTGGTTTTGCAGATGATAGTGAAGAGAAAGGAGGGTGATATGGCAGATGATAGTGAAGAGAAAAGGAGGGTGGTTTGGCAGATGGTAGTGAAGAAAAAGGAGGGTGGTTTGGCAAATGGTAGTGAAGAGAAAGGAGGGTGGTTTGGCAGAGGGCAGTGAAGGGAAAGGGAGGGAGGTTTGGTAGAGGGTAGTGAAGAGACAGGAGGATGGTTTGGCAGAGGGTAGTGAAGAGAAAGCAGAGAAACTTAAACAAGTACTTCTGTTCAGTCTTCACTGGGAAGAAGGATGGACCAGTGTCACAAGGGAGCAGAGGGATGTGGACCATGGAGGGGAGTCACAGATGGCATAATTCAAACTGATGGGGAACTTAAGGGTCTGAGGGCCCTGAAAGTGAACAAAATCCCCAGGGCCAGATGACGTGCAACCAAAGGTCCTAAGGAAACAGGTGGAAGTTCTAGTGGGTCCCCTGTCAGACCTGTTTAACACCTTTCTGGAGTCAGGGATCATGCCCCAGGATTGGAGGACTGCACATTTAGTGCTTCACCAAAAAAGTGGCAGAAGGAGGAACCAGAGAGCAACAGACTGGTCAGCCTGACCTCCGTAGTGGGCAAGCTGATGGAGACCATCCTGAAAGGGAGATTAGTGAGCTTTCTGGAGGTTAATGGGCTCCAGGATGTGAGACAGCATGGGTTTGTATCAGGGAGGTCCTGCCAGACTAACCTACTTGACTTCTTCGACTGGGTCACTAGGTCTGTAGACAAGGGCCAAGTGGTTGATGCCCTATATCTGGACTTTAACAAGGCATTCGACTCTGTACCTCACAGCAGACTGCTCAAGAAGCTAGAAGACCTAGGGGTGAGGCAAAGTTCATTAGGTAGGTCAGAAGTTGGCTGCAGGACAGAAGCCAAAAGGGGATTGTTGAGAGGGGGTTGTTCTCAGAAGCTAATCCTGTGACCAGTGGGGCCTCACAGGACTCTGTGCTCAGTCCACTGTTGTTTAACTTGGAATAAGTGATATCATCACAGATGGGATCAGGAGTAAAATTTGCCTGTCTGCTGATGACATAAAGCTCTGTGGGAGGGTGGACATGGACGAGGGGAGACAGAAACTCAGGAAAGGCTAGAGAATTGGTCTGGCATTTGGAAACTGTAATTCAATGCTAAAAAGTGTAAAGTTGTACACTTGGGGAATGAATAACCCAGGGACCAAATAGTGGTTGGGTGATGTGCAGGTAACCAGGTGAGAAGTAGAAAAGGACCTGGGTGTAATTTAACCTAAAACACTCAGCATATTGCTGGAAAGCTGGGATTTGGCCTCTCTTCTCTCTCACCTTCACCCTCTCTTCTGTTGTTCCGAAGCCTATTCCCCCTCGCTGCCTACAACCTGCTTCCCTTCTATTGTACTCTACCTCTAGCTGCCACAATCTGCTCCCTTCCTGTCATTCTTGACCTCTGCCTTGTGCAGGCAGGGTCCTCAGCATACTAGAAGGGTCACACCCCAGTTGACCTTTCTCCTCCTACCTCTTCCTTCGCCTCCTTATTCCATCCCCTTCCATCACCTCCCCCCCGCTTCTCTGCCTACCGACATACCTACCTCTCTCTTTCACCTTCCCTTCTCCCCCTTATGTAGCCTCCTTGCTATGGCTGACCCCCCTAATCTCTAATGCACTTGCAGTTAACTTGCACTTCTGTTATGCCTTAGCCAACCTGTTCTGCCTGTGTTTACTCCTCACTAACTTCCCTAGATCAAACTACAATTCTATTCAGCCATTTTCTAGCTACACAGTTATGTGTCATTTGGTGTATGCCTAAATGTTATTTTGTGTTGTTGTATCTATCTAGTCCAAAAGTGTTGACGTAGTAGCTATCTAGTTCAAAACTGTTAGCATCCCGCTATTTCATTACTCCTGTACAGTCTGCTCAAATTATTTGAATGTAATCTACTGTAAATTTATACTGTATACCAAATCTCTGTAAACTACCTCATGTTCCCCTTCCCTCCAGATCACACTGGGAGATGAGCAGCTTGTTGCTCAGCATACCTTCCTGGTGAAACATTTCAATAAATAAAATACAAAATAAGCTGCTGCCAAAGCAACTGGATGCTGAGCCATCTAGACAGGGAAATTACCTGCAGGAAGGCAGAGGTCATTCTGCTGCTGTACAGGTCTCTAGTGAGGCTGCAACTAGAGTACAGCGTGCAGTATTGGTGCCCTTATCTTAAGACGGATATTAACTTGCTGGGGACAGTCCAGAGAAGGCAGCCAAGTTGGTACAGGGCCAGCAAGGCAACACCTATGAGGAGAGGCTCAGGGGGCTCAACATGTACTCTCTTGAGGACAGAAGGGAAGGGTGGGCACGACTGAGGCCTTTACGTACATTAAAGGTTTAAACAGGGTGAGAACCGAGGGCTTCTTCAGCCTTAGTGGAAAGAAGGCCAATAGAGGTAACAGCCTGCAGCTGGTGGGGGGGGGGTTCAGGAGGGAGATGAAAAGCCACTTTTTATCCGAGAAGGTGGGAACTAAGTGGAATGAGTTGCCAGAGGAGGTGTTATCCTAAAAATGGTGGACAGCTTCAAGAGAGGTTGGGACAGGGCGAGGGGGAAAGTTGCAGATGGGGGGGAGAGGGGCAGATGGGGTATTTGAGAAGTGTCAAAGTGTATATGAGGAGGGGGTAGTTACCTCTGTAAACATAGTGGAAACTGCACACCTGAGCGGAATGGACAGGCCACAAGACCGTATCTGTTTTGGCATATTTGTATGTTGTTTGGAATGCAATAACGCCACATATTTGTTTCAGCAGAGCCATCCTTCCAAATCTTGATTCTGGTCCAACTTCACCATGTCGTGGTGGAGGAAGAGAAGTTCACTGTCATGTCAGTTTTGTTGGTAAGGGGTGTGACATTGGCTGATTCCTGAAGTCTTGATTTTTCTGTTTCAATGGCTATTTCTTAGCACATGCCTGCCACAGCATCTCGAACCTCTGAGTGAAAAGCCATGAGTTCTTTTAGGAGTCGGTCATTGATAACTTATATTTGTGAAGATCCTGCTTGGGAGTGTAGACAGGAGGCTACACTCTCTGAAGTAGAGTATGATAAGCATTGGCTTTCTGATGATGATGTAGGAACCAGATGCTGATTTTAATTTTTTCTTTCAAACCCCACCCCACCCCCATCTTGACACCACGCTACAGAGTTTTGTAGAGGAGAGTCTGTTTAGCATGGTTTTGCAGGCAAGATTCCCAGAACTTGTGCTTCAGGCAGCCAAAAGTGGGGTGACGTCAGCAGAAACACAGGTTAGCTTATTGACTAAGAGCTGTCACAGGATCGCAGAGACACACTCTACTGATACCAACGGAGTGAGTTTTCAATGGCATTGTTTATATTTTAGAGGCCCACTGGGGTCAAATCAAAGCCATGACTCCACTAGCAAAATGCCACTGAAAACCAGTTCCCAAAACATTTCAGTATGGGGGTGGCATGGGGTGGACCTTTGTATAACCGACACCAAAAAGGGGATGAGATCAGATGAGCAGCTCGTTGGAGTGAGAATTTACAATCCATTCCTCTGCAAAACAGAAATCTTGAAAAAATCTGCAAACAGGACTGTTTAAGTCCTTTAGAGGTGGACTTCAAGTAGGGGACTGAACTGAAGCAGCAAAGCCGTTGCTCTGTAAGAAACTACCCTTTTTACGCTCTTGAAAGCAGCTGCATTTGCAGTCTGAGCACATTGCTGGCAAACTCACACTCCTCAAAGGAAGTGAAAGATTGCTCAGTAAGTTTGTGCCTAAACTTGAAACACAGTCATCATCATCACCACTTCACGGAGAACTCATTCTACTCCCCAATTTTTTTTTCGTTTGGAAACCTCCCAAAAATGGACAGCATTTGAGGTTTGCTTTGTTCTTTTATATGTGTTTTATGAGTTTAGATGTACTCTATTTATAGTATATATTTCAAGTCAAGTTTATTGTTGATTGGTTTAAAAACCATTACAACATCTAACAAACATTTGTCAAGGCTGAATGTTGATTGCATTGGTCCGTTGAGCTCGCTCACTGCCCCTCTGTCACTTGCTCAGTCTGTTTCTCCCAGTGCTGCAGGCTGCTCTTTTGTACTGGGCTCCTGCCTGTGTTGGCACCTTTTTCTGCCTAGTAAGAAATCCGCAGCTGTCCTGACAGAGCTCCGCTGAGGTGGCTCACTCCCCCTCTCTCATTCGCTTATTCTGTGTCTCCTGGTGCTGCAGGCTGCCCTTTTGTACTGGGCTCCTGCCTCTGCTGGTGACTTTTTCTGCCCACAAAGAAATCTGCAGCAGTCCCGACACAGGTCTGTTGAGCCTGCTCACTCCCCCTCTCTCACTCACTCATTCCGTTTCTGCCGGCGCTGCAGGCTGGCCTTTTGTACTGGGCTCCTGCCTGCGTTGCCGCCTTTTTCTGCCAACAAAGAAATCTGCAGCAGTCACGATAGAGCTCCGTTGAGCTCGCTCACGCCCCCTCTCTCACTCACTCGTGTTTCTCCTGGCGCTGCAGGCTGTCCTTTTGTACTGGGCTCCTGCCTGCATTGCCGCCTTCTTCTGCCCACAAAGAACTTTGCAGCAGTTACAATAGAGCTCCGTTGAGCTCACTCACTCCCCCTTCCTCACTGTCTCATTCTGTGTCTCCCACTGCTGTGGGCTGCCCTTTTGTACTGGGCTCCTGTCTGCGATGGTGGCTTTTTCTGGCCACAAAGAAATCTGAAGCAGTCCTGACACAGCTCCATTGAGCTCGCTCACTCCCCCTCTCTCACTTGCTCATTCCGTTTCTGCCGGCGCTGCAAGCTGAACATTTGTAGTGGGCTCCTGCCTGCATTGTCACCTTTTTCTGCCCACAAAGAAATCCGCAGCAGTCATGATAGAGGTCCATTGAGCTCGCTCACTCTGGCTCTGTCACTTGCTCATTATGTTTCTCTTGGCGCTGCAGGCTGCGCTTTTGTACGGGGCTCCTAGCTGCATTGGTACCTTTGTCTGGCCACAAAGAAGTCCACAGCTGTCCTGACAGAGCTCCGTTGAGGTTGCTCAGTCTCCCTCTCTCATGCGCTCATTGTGCTTGTCCTGGCACTGCAGGCTGCCCTTTTGTACGGGGCTCCTGCCTGCATTGGCACCTTTTTCTGCCCACAAAGAAATGCGCAGCAGTAATGATACAGCTCAGTTGAGCTCACTCAGTCCCCCATCTCATTCGCTTGTACTGTTTCTCCCACTGCTGCAGTCTGGCCTTTTATACTGGGCCCCTGCCTGCATTGACGCCTTTTTCTGCCCACAAAGAAATCCGCAGCAGTCCTGACAGCACTCCGGTGAGTTCACTCACTCCCGCTCTCTCACTCGCTCTCTCGTTCTGTTTCTCCCAGTGCTGCAGGCTGCTCTTTTGTACTGGGCTCTTGCGTGGAGCCTTTTTCTGCCCACAAAGAAATCCGCAGCAGTCCCAACAGAGCTCACTTGAGCTCGGTCACTCTCTCCTCTCATTTGCTCAATCTTAATCTGTCCCAAACACTGATTTCCCACAGTGACCGTGCTATTCTCTGGCAGGAGTGCAAAAACATATTTTAGCCAGGATGTGAAAAATGACAGCTGTACTGTTCATAAGGAGGTGTGAAAAAATGCCACTGTTGAAAATGTGGCATGAAAATATTACAAATTTGCAAAGTTACAAGGCTGTGTGAAAACAGTTCAACACACGCTTTGTAACACAGTCATGTTATGGAGTTTCGTCACCAAATTTTCAACATAGGGATTTTAGGACTTCTGCTCATGTGCCACTGCCATTTTCTTAATCTGTCCCGAACACTGACTTCCCACACCAACCACGTTATTCTGTGCCAGAACTGCAAAAACGCATTTCGGTCAGGATGTGAAAAATGACAGCTGTACTGTTCATAAGGAGGTGTGAAAAAATGCCACTGTTGAAAATCTGGCGTGACAATATTACAAATCTGCGAAGTTACAAGGGTGCATGGAAAGTGCACAATGCACACTTGTAACACAGTCATTTGATGGGCTATCATCACCAAATTTTCAACATAGGCATTTTAGGACCTCTGTTCATGAACAGTATCATTGTCTTAATTTGTCCCGAACAGTGATTTCCTACAGCGACCGTGCTATTCTGTGCCGGAAGTGCGAAAACTCATTTCGGCCAGGATGGGAAAAATGACAGCTGTACTGTTCATAAGTAGGTGGGAATATGGCAATGCTGAAAATCTGGAGTGAAAATATAAATTTGCGAAGTTATGAGTGTGCGTGCAAGCTGCGCGATGCACGCTCATAACACAGGCATTTTATGGAGTATCGTCACCAAATTTTCAACATAGGCATTTAAGGACCTCTACTCATGAACAGTGTTACTGTCATTTTCTTTATCTGTCCTGAACACTGATTTCCCAAGCAACTGTGCTATTCTGTGCTGGAAGTGCGAAAACACATTTCAGCCAGGATGTGAACAATGACAGCTGTACTGTTCACAAGGAGGTGTAAAAAAATGCCAATGTTGAAAATCTGGCGTGAAAATATTGCAAATTTGCAAAGTTACGAGCATGCGTAGTAACTGCGCAACACACGTTCGTAAAAGAGGCATTATTTGATGTTCACCAAATTTGCAACATAGGCTTTTTGAGAGCCCATCTCATGAACACTGGCACTGTCGTTTCATTCATTGGCCCCGAAAGGTGTTTCCAAGCAGTGACCAAGAAATCATCTTTCGGGGCCGATTAACGCCATGACAGTGCAAGAATTCATGAGGAGGGGTCCCAAAAACCCCATGTTGAAAATTTGGTGCCAAAATTCCAAAAAATGACTGAGATATGCATCAAAGTTGAAAAAAACCTATTTATTCCATTACACAGCTTACCGGCATTTCCTCAGTTCACGGTTGGCTTTGAAGAGTGCAGACGTGTTCCCGGTCCACCGAGGATCGTCACGTCGAGCTCTGCAGGTAGGTATGGGGTGGAGGTGTGTGTGGGGAGGCAGGGTGCACAGTGGGTGGGCGCGGGTTGCAGGAGGGGGGCAGGGAGTCCGCCGAGAGACCGTTTCCTTTTTTGACAGGTCAAAAAAAAGACATTGCGGGACCGCTTTTTGTTTTCAAGAGCATGTGGCACGCTGGGGTTGGCTCCCAGTGTGCCATTGAACTTATTCTTGGGGGAGCAGCTGTAGCTGAAGGGGACTGGGCACACCCATCTGCACACAACAAAAGGGAGATGGGCCACATCATGCCGACGGGGATCAGGCACCCCATCGGCACAAATGTTATGGGTGTTTGTTGGGGGGCATTATGCCTATGTGGAGTGGGGTCCCCCGTCGGCAACATCAAAGGGCAGGGCCACTGAAGCCGATGGGGATTGGGGCCCCCGTCCGCAAACACAACCTGTTGTGGGGGGGTGCATGCTGCCAAGAGAGATCGGGCACCCCCTTGGCACTGGGGGTTCCTGAATATTGTTTATGAACACGGCGGCAAACCGCCACCATGTTCACAAACAATACTACACTTGGAAAGTTCCGCCCAGCAATGACGGGTCGCTTCCTCATTGCAGCGAATGGCTGACTCTGCAACGACGAGGCAGCCCCTGATTGCAGCGGCTAAATTTTTACAAGTTGGTGGCATGCTGGCTGAACTAGTGTCAGCAGCAGCGTGCCACTGCATTGGGAGAAGTGGGCCAAGCTTTTGAAGGCTGTGGGGGCATTGGCCACAACAGTGCTGTGCCTCCACAACCTGCTTCTGGAGAAAGCTGCCGCAATATATTTCTTACACATGTGCACAATCAACATAAAAATGATATGTAAGCTACAGGGTCCTTACAAAATACATTACTCAAACATAAGACTAGTCAAGCAATAGAAACACGTATCAAAGAGCAGGAAAGATCATCCTGCAGCTAGAAATTTGGTCAAAAACATATCATAAAATCTATTTTAAAATTCAGTATTGCACCAATCTGGTTTCATCACTTTTTCTTTATAAAGTTCCTAGTTCAAAGTCTATAAGTAAAATGCATTCACATTCAGATTCTCAAACTACAATATACTGACTTTATGTTTCCAGAGTATGGAAAAGCAATCAACCCTGCTTTAACGTAAATAGATCCACTTGTTAAAAAGTCAGAGGGCACACTGAAAGACATCTTATTGTTTCAAAGAGGTGTACTGATAAGCTTTCCTTATTAGGAGTCCTGTTTCCTAAGCTTTTTAGAGGAGAGAAATTTAAGCAATCATCGTGCACTTAGGATAAATCTGCTACGCGGCACTCCAGAAAGTTTTCAGGGAGTTAGTCATTTTATACTAAAACTTAAGTAATAAGCATTTGTCAATGCCGAATGTTTGCTTGCTGGCATTGGCAGTGGTAGTGTAGAAGTTACAGAGCTGCGTAATAGGAATGGCAGTGAAGTATTGAACTGAAGCCAACCCCACCACCACCCTGCAGAAAGTGACAGGCATTGGGGTGTGCGTTTGGGTTGTCAGGCATATGACCACGCCATTTCACCACACCACCATGCAGACACGGACAAGTGTCACGGTGCTCCTTGGGGTCTTTGGTCTTATCTTGACTCCATTTCATTAGGAAATATGGTGAGATGGGTGATATAGGAGAATGAGGTGAAGTTTGGGGTAAGAGTCCAAGGCATACCTTGATGCCTCTCACTGACGGTGGGTGTGGAAAGGTATGAGCATCACAGGCAAGAATCCCGTCACACCCCTGATGCTTGTCATTCTCACAGGGTTGGGCGCCATGGTTGGAAACCCTAATACCTCAGGCATCTGCTGGTATTTTCACCCAAATTTTCAACATGTGTTTTTTTGTGACCCCACCTCATGAACTGGGGAATATCAGTTTGTTAGCCGAAGCTGCTTATGCACAGTGACTACAGCATTTAGCACCACAGGTGCAAAAACATTCTGAACAGGATGTAAAATGACAGCTGTACTGTTCATGGGGAGGTGTAAAAATGGCAATGTTGCAAATCTGTAGTAAAATATAAAAAAAATGGTGAAGTCACGGCGTGCATAGAAACTGTACAACGCACCGTAATATAATTAGGTTGGGATTTTTACAATAGATTGTCAACTCAGGCATTTTGGTGCCTCCAAATCATGAACAGGTCACTGTGATTTTCTTTATCTGTGCCAACAATGATTTCCAGCCAACACGCATCTTCTGCGCTTGAAAGTGTGGAAACACACTTCAGCCATATGTGAAAAATGACAGCTGTACTGTTCATAAGGAAGTGTGGAAAATGGCACTGGTGAAAATCTGACTGAAAATATTACAAAGTCATGAACTAGCGGGGTAGCGTGGAAACCTTTGTAATCTTTCACTTGTAACACAGTCATTTTATGGACTTTGTCACTAAATTTTCAACACAGCCATTTTAAGACTTTCTGTCATGAACAGTGTAACTGGTGATTTTCTTTAATCTGTCTCTAAACATTGCTTTCGCACACCAACAGTACCATTGTGTGCTACAAGTGCGAAAACACATTTTTGGTGACATATGAAAATTGCAGCTGTACTGTTCATAAGGAAGTGTAATAAAATGGCAATGTTGAAAATCTGGAGTGAAAATATTAAATTTGGAAACTTATTTAGCAGGCATAGAACTGTGCAATCACTTCACTGAATACAGTCAGTTTTAGGAATTTTTTCACCAAATTTTCAACATAGCCATTTTAGACCTCTGCTCATGAACAGTGTCACTGTGGTTTTTCTTAATTTGTCCGTGCATTGATTTGCTTAGATACTCGATCGCGCCACTGTATGCGCTAGCATGGGCGGGAACACGCTTTGGGTGAGATGAAAAAATGACAGCTGTACTACCTTCAAGAAGGTGTGGTAAAATGGCAATGTTGAAAATCTGAGTGAAAATATTGAAAATTTGCGTAACTTACGAGCGCATGGAACTGTACAACGACGTCATAAAACAGTCATGTTTTGAATTTTTCACCAAATTTTAAACATAGCCATTTAAGACCTCTGCTCATGAACACAGTGTCACTGTGATTTTCTTAATTTATCCTGACATTGATTTTCAAGACACCGACCGCGCCATTGTGCGCCACATGGGCGGAAACACATTTTGGGTGAGATGTGAAAAATGGCAGCTGTACTACCCATAAGAAGGTGTGATAAAATGTCAATGTTGAAAATCTGGAGTGAAAATATTGAAAATTGGCGACCATTTAGCGCGCAAGGAACTGCTAACGCACGCCAGAACAGTCATTTTTAGGAATTTTTCACCAAATTTTCAATATAGCCATTTTAAGACCTCTGCTCATGAACAGTGTTACTGTGATTTTCTTAATTTATCCTGTACATTGATTTCACACACCGACTGCGCCATTGTGCGCTACATGAGCAGAAACACATTTTGGGTCAGATGTGAAAAATGACAGCTGTACTACTCATAAGAAGGTGTGGTAAAATGGCAAAGTTGAAAATTTGGACTGAAAATATTGAAAATTCGCGAACTTACGAGCCTGCGTAGGAACTGCGCAATGCACGCTCGTAAAACAGTCATTTTTTGGAATTTTGGCACCAGATTTTCAACATGGGGTTTCTGGGACCCCTTCTCATGAATGATGCCACTGTCATGGGGTTATTCAGGCCCAAAGGGTGATTTCGTGCAGTGACTGCACAGTGACTGTGAAATTACCCTTCGGGCCCCAATAACGCCATGACAGTGACATCATTCATGAGAAGGGGTCCCAAAAACCCCATGTTGAAAATTTGGTGCAAAAATTCCCAAAAATGCCTGAGATATGCAACAAAGTTGAAACCCCTATCTAGCCCATTATACAGCTTACGGCATTTCCTCAGTTCACGGTCGGCTTTGAAGAGTGCAGACGTGTTCCGGGTCCACCAAGATCGCCGCGCTAAGGTCCGGAGGTAAGTATGGGGTGAGGAGGGTGTGGGAGGCTAGTGCGCAGGGTGGGTGCTGGTTGTGAGGTGGGCTGGGAGACGCTACGGGACCGCTTTTTCTTTACAGGTTAAAACAAAAAAACGACGAGGGACATTTGCCACACTGGGGTGGGCTCCCAACATAGCACAAGGATGGTTTGGGGGGCGTTCAGCCGGTGAGGATTGGGCACCCCGTTGGCCAAAGTATGGATGCCGCGCTGGGGTGGGCTCCCAGCATGGCACTTAGTTCAGGGTAGGACAGTGGAGCAGGCGGGATTGGGCACCCCGTCAGCTAGATCATTACTTGCCCCGCTGGGGTGGGCACCCAGCATGCCACTTCCGAAGGCTTTGGGGGAGATGGGCGGGGAGCGAGCACAGCCGGCGGGATTGGGGCACCCTGCCGGGCTATTCCAGTGTGCGGCGGGGGGTGCGTACGCGCGGGCGGTGTGTGTGTGGGAGGAGCTGCGAGCAGGTGATATCTTATCGCTGCTCACTCAAGCGTAGCTCCCTTTCAACTATATGCCACTGCATTTTGTAGCTTGTCATAGACAGCTCCAGAATGCATTGGCTTACAGGGGCCGCACCTGACAACACACTGACTGAATTGGAGGAGGAGGTGACACACCTCCGAAATCTCCGATGATGGCACTATGTTTCTTGCACATGCATGCAAGCAAACATAAAAATGTAAGATTTGCTAATGTATGTAGTAGGCTCAAACCTCAGCATGTCAGTAAAAAAACAGGGAACGAATTACTCCATTTATTCTTGAAGTTCATTAATTTGCAGACTGTGAGAAGCTCTATTAATACCATGGAGTTCATCAGGACACAGACCAATTATTAAATAGTTCCTTTTAGAGTCAGGAGTCAATATTCCTGAGTTATTGTCATAAGCTGAGATAAAACGAAAAAAAAAACACACACTTGTCAATGCCGAATGTTGTCTCGCTGGCATTGACATTGGTAGTGCAGGAGTTAGAGATGCATAATAGGAATGGCAGTGAAGTATTGAACTGATGCCAACCCCACCCCCACCCTGCAGAGACTGACAGGCATTGGGGTGTGCCTTTGGGGTATCAGCTATAACGCTCATGCCATTTTACTTCACCCTACCCTGTAGACACTGACAAGTGTTGTGGTGTGCTTTGGGGTCTTTGGGCCTTATACTTACCCCATTCCATAAGGAAATATGCTGAGACGGGTGCAGGATAGCAGAATGGGGTGAACTTTAGGGCCAAACACTCCAAGGCACACCTCGATGCCTGTCACTGGCTGCAGGGTGGGGGTGGGGGTGGAATGGCGTGAGCATTACAGACAATGATCCCAAGTCACAGTCCTGATGCCTGGCAGTCTGTACAGGGAGGGGTGTTGCAGTTGGAAACCCTAATGTCATAGGTAAAGTTGGTATTGTCACTCCAAATTTTTCAACGTGGGTTTTTGTGACCCCAGCTCATGAAGAGCAGCACAATCAATTTGTTAGCCAAAAGGTGGTGTTGCACAGCGGCTATGCCATTTGGTGACACAGGGACAAAAACACATTTTGGGCAGGATGTGGAAAATGACAACCGTATTGTTCATGAGGAGGTGTAAAAACATGGCACATTGAAAATCTGGAGTGAAAATACGAAAAATTGGTGAAGTCATGAGCATGCATAGAAACTGCGTAACACACGTCCATAACCCAATTATTTTGGGGATTTTTTTTTTCAACAAAGGCATTTTGGGACCTCCCCTCATGAACAGTGGTGCTGTGATTTTGTTACTCTGTCCCAAAAGTTGATTTCCCACAGCGACCATGCCATTGTGCGCCACAGGTGCGGAAACACATTTTGGGCAGGCTGTGAAAAATGACTGCTGTGCAGTTCATAAGGAGGTGTGAAAAATTGCCAGTGTTGAAAATCTGGCATGAAAATATTGCAAATTTGCAGTTACAAGGGTGTGTGGAAACTGCACAATGCACGCTTGTAACACAGTCATTTTATGGACGTTCGTCACCAGATTTTCAACATAGGCATTTTAGGACCTCTGTTCATGAACAGTGTCACCGACATTTTCTCAAACTGTCCCAAAAACTGATTTCACACAGTGTCCGCGCTATGCTGCACTGGACGTGCTAAAACAGATTTTGGCCAGGATATGTAAAATGACAGCTGTACTGTTCATAAGGAGGTGTGGAAAATGACAATTTTGAAAATCTGGAGTGAAAATACTATAAATTTAAAGTTACGAGCATGCGTGGAAACTGCACAATGCACACTTGTAAAACAGCCATTTTTTGGATTTTTTCACCAAATTTGCAACATAGGCTTTTTGAGAGCCCCCCCCCCCCCACCTCATGAACAGTGGCACTGTCGTTTCATTAATCGGTCCCAAAAGGTGATTCCATGCAGTGACCACAAAATCACCTTTCAGGACTGAATAATGCCAAGTCAGTGACTGAATTCATGAGGAGGGATCCCAATAACCCCATGTTGAAAATTTGGCACCAAAATTCCCAAAAATGGCTGAGACATGCACCAAAGTTGAAAAAACCCTATTTATGCCATCTTACAGCTTACCGGCATTTCTTCAGTTCATGGTCGGCTTTGTAGAGTGCAGACGTGTTCCCAGTCCACCGAAGATCATTGCACCATGCTTCAGAGGTAAGTATAGGGTGAAGGGGGGGTGTGGGGAGGCAGAGGGCAGAGTGCTAGAGAGGGGGTGGGTTGGGGAGGGCCACCGAGTCGACAAGGGACCGTTTTCTGCTTTGCAGGTTTAAAAAAACAAAAAAAAAATAACATCATGGGACGGTTTTTCTTTTATAGGGTCATTTGGCACACTGGGGTGGGCTCCCAGTGTGCCGCCTGAGTGTTGTTTTTTTTTGGGGGGGTTCTGTAGCCAGTGGGGGACTGGCACCCCTGTCGGCACACAACAAAAGGGGGGGACATTATGCCGATGGGGAGTGAGCTCCCCACAGTCAAATGAAACTGGGAAAGGGGAACCGCGATGCAGAGGATTGCCCTAGGCACACACTTTAATGGGAGGGGGGGGTTGCATTATGCCGACCGGGAGTGGACTCCCCCATCAGCAAATAACGTGGGTTGGGGCATGCCAAAGGGGGACAGGGCACCCCTGAAGTCATCTCTATGCGTGGCGGCAGTCAGCGGCACCATGTTAATGGAAGGGCTTCACCAGGAAAGGCACATAGGGAGGACGTGTTTTGGTGCCGCTGCATGACGAGCTTGGCTGTCATTACAGCAGACCTTTCCTTAGATGTGCTCACCACATTGTGTATTCCTGGAGTGGTGCCTGCATGCTGGCTTATTGAGGAATGAGGGATGCACCTACTGATGTGTGCCCTGCATTCGTCCAACAGTGACCGCGCCTCCAAATCTGCTACTAGTGCAATATGTTGGCCGCACAAGCATGAGCCAACATAAAAATAAAAGGCTCCCTTTATTCTTTTATTGTCTTGAAGTGTCTCGTAAAGCATTTTAATATGAAGTCAAGATAAGTTCATTAAGTGAAAGTCAGCAAATCAGTCCAAGGGCATAGCCCACACCGCCACTGACATTTATCATTGCTGCTTGCCTTAAACAGGTCTTCATTCCAAACCATTCAATTTAACGTTAGGCTCCAACACTAGGAGTCCTGTGGCTAAAAACCCACATATCAGATAAAGAACTCTCCACTCACCTTAGGGCCACCAAAACAAGTATAATATAGTGCAGCTTCCTCACAACATCATGGAGGCATATATACGGAATTGTCAATGAGGCTTACAGCTTGTGGCCCTTATCCAAGCGCTCCTGTAGTGAGGTCTATTTGCATTGACTTTTGAAATTCAGTATACATCAGACAACACAGTAAACAAAAAATCCATCACTCAATGGATTCAATATGGATAATATAAAAATAAGGCCAAAGCGATACCTCAGTACAAAAAGTCTTGAGACCAGTCCCCACAAACAAGTGTTCCTTTTATCTCACCGCAAGTTACCCATGACTGATAATATTCAATCTGTTTTGCCAACAATTTGGTTCTCTGTCAAGCTTTCTGAGAAATTATCCAGTCTCCCGACCAAGGAGGCAAACCATAGTGAACCTCTCAACTCATCGCTACTCAAAGTGCTCCTTCAACACTCTCCAGTCTTCGTTCTCCAGTACTGATTCTGGCTATACACACACCTAAAACAAGCATTTGTCAATGTCAAATGTTGTCTTGCTAACAATGGCATCAGTAGTGCAGGAGTTGAGCAGATGGAATGGCAGTGAAGTATGAAAGTGACGTCAAACCCCACATCACTCTGCAGATTGAGGTGTGCCTTTGGGCATCGACCATAATGTTTATGGCATTTCAGCTCACCCTACCCTGCAGTGCGACAAATATCGCGTTGTGCCTTGTGGTCCTCGGGCCTTACGCGCACCCTTTCGGCCATAACACTCGTGGCATTTTACCTCACCCTATCCTGCAGACACCAACAAGTGCTGAGGTGTGCCTTGGGGTGTTCGGCTTTATAGTCACCCCATTTCATAAGGACATACACTGAAATGGGTGCAGCATAGGAGAAGGGGGTGAACTGTGGGGCTGAAGTGTTCAAGGCACACCTCAATGCCTGTCAGCAGGTTGAGGGTGGGGGGGGTTGTATGGCATGAGCATGACAGCCGGCAATGCAAAGACACACCCCTGACACCTGTCAGTCTGTACAGGGTGGGACGTTATGGTTAGAAACCCTAATGCCCCTGATGTTTGTTGGTATTTGCACTACAAATTTGCAACATGGCATTTTTGTGACCCCCACCTCATGAAAGTGTTTGGGACTTCTACTCATAAATAGTGGCAGTGTAATTTTGTTAAACTGTCCCGAATCTTGATTTCTCACAGTGACCGCGCCATTCTGCACCAGATGTGGGAAAACACCATACGGGCAGGATGTGAAAAATGACAGCTGTACCATTCATAGGTAGGTGTGAAGAGATGGCAGTGTTGAAAATCTAGAGTGAAAATGTTAAAAATGCTCGAATTTACGAGCATACGTAGAAACTGCGCAATGCACACTCGTAACACAGTCCTTTAGTGGAATTATTTCACCACATTTTCAACACAGGCATTTTGGGACCTCTGCTCATGAACACTGTCACTATGATTTTCTTCATCTGTACTGATCGTTGATTTCCCACAGCGACCGCGTCACAGTGCAAAACTTGTGCAAAAACACATTTCGGGCAGGATCTGAAAAATGACAGCTGTACTGTTCATAAGAATGTGTGCAAAATTGACAATGTTGAAAATGTTGAGTGAAAATAATACAAATTGTCGAAGTTACGAGTGCGTATGGAAACTGCGAAACACACACTTGTAACATAGTCATTTCATGGACTTCTGTCACTGAATTTTCAACATAGGCATTTTAGGACCTCTGCTCATGAACAGTGTCACTGTGATTTTCATAATCTGTCCTGAACAATGCCAGATCTGTCTGGAACAAGACTGCTGTGATTTCAGATCTTGTTGGTTCGACAGATCTGGCTTGCATCACCGAGACCTGGCTGGATGATGATGCGGGACCAATACTTGAGGCCGCATTCCAGCTGGGTATACGGTGATACATCGCCTGAGGTTGGATCGCTGGGGTGCAGTCTGTTTTAAGACCGAATTGGCTCTCACTAGTGTTCCAGTTGAGGATACCATCTCTTTTGAATGTGCTGTTGTGGCAGGTGTAGGCCATCGAATTGCTGTCATCTATCATCCACCCGGAGATGGGAAGCAATTCCTTAAGGAAGTAGCAGACTTCGTCATCGACAGAGCTTTTGAGTCTCCCAGGCTGATGGTCCTGGGTGATTTTAATGCCTGGATCGATGACGAACTCTCGCAATTTGGACAACACTTCTTCCAGTTAATGGATTCACTGGGCCTAACATAGGTGGTTACCACTGCCACACATAAAGGTGACCACTCTCTTGATTAGATCTTCTTCCTGAGGATCGAGGCTTCTGATGTGGGTGTGGAACCAGTCAGCTGGTCCGATCACTACACTGTGAGATTCAATTTTGGCACACCACCTTGTAGGCCGACCCCTGTGGAAATGGTCAGGTACTGCCCTTTGCGGAATATTTCTTCCAATGGCCTTGCTGCGGTCCTTGACCTATCAAAACTTCCTGTGCATTGCAGTGATCCAGAGGCATTGGTTGTGGCCTATAATAATGCCATCACTTCTGCCCTGGATTCTATTGCTCTAGTTCGTGAGCGTCTTCTCTCCCTTCAACCTAGGGCTCCATGGTTTGATGGGTCCTTGAGGGAGTTGCGGCGACTTGGACGCAGGTTAGAATGTTGTTGGTGGAAATATGACCTGGATGCCAACCATCTTAGACTGTTAGAACATTATTAATTTTATCAGTCAGAAATTTCTTGTAAGAAGGCAGAATTCCTGTCCGGGGAAATTTCTGCCACTCAGAACCAACCAGCTCAGCTGTTCAGAACTGTGGACAGACTGTGTAACCCAACCCGTCTACAGCTCTGTAGAGCATTTTCACAATTACAGTGTGATGAGCTTGCTCGGTTCTTTGCTGATAAGGTGGCTGACATTAGGACAGAAATCCACTAGACACATTCTGTGCAGGTTGCTATTGGTCAGGAGTTTGTCACCACCCCTTCAGTTTCCTGGAGTACCTTCGACCGCCCAGAAATCGTGGATGTTATGGGAATTGTCCAAGGGTTGTGCCCTACCTGCTGTAGTTTAGATCCAGGTCCTACCTCCCTAATTTTGAGGTGTGGGGAGTTTATTCTCCTGGTTCTAGCACAGATAGTCTGGTGCTCCCTTGACTCGAGTGAATATTCCTGTTCCTTGAAAGAGGCATTGGTGACACCCTTGTTGAAGAAAGCTTCTTTGGACCCAGACTGTCTTGCCAACTACAGGCCTATCTCGAACCTCCCCTTTGTGGGGAAGGTGATCAAGAAAGTAGTGGCGGCCTAGTTGGAGAACCACTTGACCATCCATAACATCTACAAACCTCTCCAATCAGGTTTTCGAAAGAGGCATAGTACCGAGACCTCACTGGTTCGGGTGCTTAATTAGAGACCAGAGAAAATGGTCCATTTTGGTACTATTAGATCTGTCATCAGCGTTTGACACCATTGACCATGGGGTTCTACTGGAGTGCCTGAGATGTATTTGTGGGCTTTCTGGGACTGTTCTCAGATGGTTCACTTCTTACCTCACCAGAAGAACTCGGAGGGTGGTTTCAGGGTTTTTTTTCCTCTGATCCCAGCTGTCTGTTTTGTGGGGTTCCTCAGGGCTCTATACTGTCCCCCATGTTGTTTGCAGTGTACATGCTTCCCCTCTGAGACATTGTGAGATGGTATGGGCAGAGGTTTCATTTTAATGCCAATGATACCCAGCTATACCTGTCCTTTGCACCCGACCAGGAAGGAGCTATCTTGGTATTTAACAGCTGCTTCAATGAAATCCAGGATTGGATGAGATCTAGTTGGCTGAAGTTGAACTCTGGGAAGACGGAG
The DNA here is from genome assembly GCA_016271365.2 of Neoceratodus forsteri. Lineage (NCBI taxonomy): Eukaryota > Metazoa > Chordata > Ceratodontiformes > Ceratodontidae > Neoceratodus > Neoceratodus forsteri. Next base: position 91,060,743 of record JADMNL010000022.1, read on the forward strand.
GTGTTGGTTTTAGATTCGGATCACCAGATAGGGGGACCTGGGGCCGGCTCCCCATCTGCATTGTGTTTTGGGGATGTTGAGCTACAGGTCTCTGAACGGGTGCGAGACCTGGGGGTGATATTAGATGCGGGGCTAACTCTTCGGTCCCAGGTGTCAGCGGTGGTTAAGTCATCTTTCTACCATCTAAGAAACATTGCCAGGATCAAGCACCTTGTTCCGTCCGGTGATCTGTCAACTTTAATCCATACCTTTGTGACCTCGCGCCTAGACTATTGCAACTCGCTTTACTTTGGGCTTCCAGGGGTTGATATCCGCTGCTTGCAGCTGGTGCAGAATTCTGCAGCATGGTTGTTGGTAGGTACTCCTAGATCTTCTCACATTACACTGGTGCTGCAGGATCTGCACTGGCTCCCAGTTCAGTGGCGGATCACCTTCAAAGTCGGATTACTGACTTTTAAAGCCCTGCATGATCTGGGCCCTGATTACCTGAAAGAACTCCTGATTCCTTAACACCCTGTGAGATCACTCCGCTCAGCCAACGAGGGGTTGCTAGAGATTCCAAGGGTGACTTTAAAATCTGCTGGGGCCCGTGCTTTTATGTTTGCTGCCCCTTCCCTTTGGAATTCTCTACCCCATCGGATTAAGGAGTGCACGACTGTGGGGAGTTTTAAACTGACTTTGAAATCTTTCCTCTTGGAAAAGCTTATGCTTGTATTGTTTTATGACTTGATTTTCTTTGGTTTTATGATGATGATTTTTGTATTTATATCTTATTGTACTGCGCCTTGAAATTTGAAAGGCGCATAATAAATAAAGTATATTATTATTATTATTATTACTATAACACTGATTTACCACAGCAACCGTGCTATTCTGCGCTAGTAGTGTGAAAATTCATTTTGGCCAGGATGTGAAAAATGACAGCTGCACTGTTCATAAGGAGGTGTGAACAAATGGCAATGCTGAAAATCTGGAGTGAAAATATTACAAATTGGCGAAGTTACGAGTGCATGTGGAAACTGCACAACGCATGCCCGTAACAGTCATTTTTTGAAATTTTTTCACTAAATTTGCAACATAGGCTTTTCGGGAGGCCACCTCATGAACAGTGACACTGTCATTTCGTTACTCAGTTCCGAAAGGTGATTCCGTGCAGTGACCGCAAAATCACCTTTCGGGACCGAATTAACACCATGAAAATGACTGAATTCATGAGGAGGGGACCCAGAAAACCCATGCTGAAAATTTGGTGGCAGAAGTTAAAAAAATGGCTGAGATATCCACAGAAGTTGAAAAAAAAACATTAATGCCATTATACAACTTACCGGCATTTCTTCAGTTTGTGGTCGGCTTTGAAGAGTGCAGACATGTTCCCGGTCCACTGAAAATCATCGTGCTGGGCTCCGTAGGTAAGTAAGGGGATGAGGGTGTGTGTGGGGAGGCAAGGTGCTTAGAGTGTGGGTGCAGGTTGGGGGAGGGGCCACCAGACTTAACGAGGGACCGTTTTCTGTTTTACAGGTTAAAAAAAAAAACATTGCGGGCTGTTTTTTTTCCTTACAGAGGACATTTGGCATGCTGGGGTGGGCTCCTAGTGTGCCACCTGAGTGTTTTTTTGGGAGAGGGCTGTAGCTGACCGGGGATTAGGCACCCCCGCTGGACATACAGAGTTGGGGGGGGTCACATGAGCTGAGGGGGATTGGGCACCCCCACCAGCACACAAGAAATGGAGGGATACATTATGCTGACAGGGACTGGGCACCCCCATCAGCAAATTAACTTAGGAGGGGGCATGCCGACAGGGGGATTGGGCACCTCTGTCGGCTTTCAGAGGTACTGTGTAAGGCGGCAGCTATCCCTTGGCTTCTTTGGGGACTATGAGAAGCTGACAGGGAAGCCGCCGCCATATTGCTTGATGGGGACACCAGACGAGGCAAGCAGTAATTGGCTGCTGCAATCAGGGACCACCCTGTGGCACTCCCTGATTTCAGCGGCTAATTTCCTTCCAGGTGGTGGCCCATTTCTCAACTGCTGTCATAGACAGCGTGCTATGTCATTGACGCCACAGAGCCCGGCCACAAAAAGCAGTGGCGCCATTGGCTGTTGGTAGCAGGAACAAGATTCTAAACTGCTTTCTCCACTGAAGCAACGACAATATGTTGACTACGCTGCACGTGCAAGACAACATAAAAAGGTGTATATATTTATAAAGTATATACAGTGCTCCCTGTATTATCTGCCCCCCTATTATCCACCACCCTCTATTATCTGCCCACTTTTGTCTTTTACCAATTTCTCATTTTCCCATTGCCCCCATTATTCACCAACTTTGATTATGCACCACCCTTGATTATCCACCAACTTTTGCCTTGTATCAAAGGGGGTGGATAATAGAGGGTGCATTGTATTTATAAAGTAGGCCAAGATAACCACCACAAACGTGGCTGTCTGGTTGGACGAATCAGGTCACCTGCCATGGCTATATGTACTTACAAATGCAACATACTGCATTTTACAAGCCACAGTGTTTAATACCAGGACATTTTCTAAGTGCAGTAACACATGATGGTGTGTTTTTTAAGGAGTATACACCCCTAGTTCACCAAAGCACTTCTGAAATATTATGTGATGTCATCAATAACATCACATGCTGACCATAGAGAATGGGCTTCAGCATGACAAGGAGGGAAAGGGAAACAGGCATTGTAGGAAAACTGTATATTTGAATGAAAAATCACCAAGAGCACTGAACTGTGTGGCACTACGAACATAAATTCTCTGGCATGGTGCAGGTTCTGTGGGAAATGGCACAGTTGTAAAACCACAAAATTGCAGGGCCTTGAGTACACAAAGCAGTCTGTCAGGATCAGATGTAGTATCACAGCGGGTCACAGTTTCCTGCATGTCAGCTACAATTGAACTGCACTGTTGTCTGCAGAATTTTGCAAACTTTTGCAAAACCTTTGCAGAATTCTGTAGGATCAGGCATCCAGTCCTGGCAGGTACCACTGTAGGCACTCCTCTGGTGAGAGATCTGGAGTACTGTTTCTGTGTGCTGTAGCAGTAACCCAGCAAGGGTTGCGATGAAAAGCCCTAGGGTCAAAGCTGATGGAAGGCCCTATGGGTGAAGCTGACCAAAGGCCCTAGGGATGAAGCCAACCAAAGGCCTTAGAGGTGAAGGTAACCACAGCTAAGTCCAGCTAATGTGATGGTGAGGTCTTGTCTCTCATCTCTGCCTACAAAAGCCAGGATCTTACCAAGATCCAGTCCTGCACTGCATGCAGGACAGAGGGAGAACCATATAAGAAAGAATGGGCTTCTAGTTCACTTCCTACAGTTAAGAGTCAAAGTTTGTTGTTGAACCTTTTTCAAGTGCGTCAAGTCATCATCATCACCCTGGTCAGCTACAGCAACCCAGTGAGGAACCCACCACCATGAGAGAGCTCTCAATAAAGACCTGGGGGGGCATAGGTTGGGTGCACCTGAATTTGAGGGACTGGAACTGCCGGGGGGAGGCTAGCCACAGTTTTGAAAGTTGCAAGGAGCCTAAGAATTTCCCCACTGCCCCCCACTTTTCTTATTTGTCCCCTTGTTCTTTCCTTACCCCTCTCTTTTAAATTGTTTATTACCGCATTTTACTTTTGGTGTGCTTGGTATTGCTACTGAGTGCAGTGTCACTGTTTGGGGGGTCTCTACCCATCTCTGAGTGCAGTGTCACTGTTGGAGGGTCTCTACCCATCTCTGAGTGCAGTGTCACTGCAGAGAGTTCTCTACCCATCTCTGAGTGCAGTGTCACTGTTGGGGGGTCTCTACCCATCACTGAGTGCAGTGTCACTGCTGGGGGGGGCTCTACCCATCTCTGAGTGCAGTGTCACTGTTTGGGGATCTCTACCCATCTCTGAGTGCAGTGTCACTGTTTGGGGGGTCTCTACCCATCTCTGAGTGCAGTGTCACTGTTTGGGGATCTCTACCCATCTCTGAATGCAGTGTCACTGTTTGGGGGGTCTCTTTTCTGAGGAGAAGGTCAGGAAAGCACTCACTAATCTGAGGCTGGACAAAGCCATGAGGCTAGATGGTGTGCATTCAAGAGTGTTAAAGGAACTCAGGGAGGGGCTGGCTGCACTCCTGGCAAACTTGTTTAACAGTTTACTGGAGACTGGTGTGGTCCCAGACTGGAGAAGGGCGGATGTAGTGCCACTTCATAATAGTAGTAGCAAAGAGGAGGTGGTAAATTACAGGCCTGTCAGCCTGACATCTGTAGTAGGGAAACTGATGGAAACACCATTAAGGGAAAGAATCGTGGAATGGATTGCAGGACCCGAGGCAGCTTAGTTTTAGTTTTTGACTGGGTAACTAGGGTGTTGGATTGGGGGGGGCAGTGGACGTGGCCTACTTGGACTTCAGCAAGGCCTTAGACACCGCTCCACATAGGAGGCTGGTAAACAAGTTGGGTAACATGGGGTGGGGTGGGCAATAAGGTGGTAACCTGGGTAAGAAACTGGTTAGGGGATAGGAGTAAGAGGGTGGTGGTAAATAAAGTTTGCTCTGAGGATAGGAGAGTGACCAGAGGGTGCCACAGGGGTCAGTAATGGGGCCAGTCCTCTTTAAGAGAAACATAGAAACATAGAAGATGATGGCAGACAAGGACCACATGGTCCACCATGTCTGCTCAAACTGCCCAATCTCCCTGCCCACCTTGCCTTAATACTCCCTACTCATCCCAAGTAGTCCTCCTCTCCTGTCTTTCTAGTATTCCCTTGTGCCTATCCCATGCATACTTAAACCCCTCACCTGTCTTTGTCCCCACCTCTCGAAGGCTGTTCCACACATCCATCACCCTCTCAGAAAAGAACTTTCTCACATTTCCCCTAAGCCTCCCCCTCCAGCCTCATTGAATGTCCCCTTGTCCACGAGCATCTCTTATGATGGAAGATACTTTTCTCTATCATTTTGTTTATGCCTTAGAGATATTTGAAAGTCTCCTTCATGTCACCCCTTTCCCTCCTCTGCTCTAGTAAGTACATATTTCATTCCCTGAGCCTTTCGTCACTGGGTCTCTGATGCAGGCCCTTCATCATTTTGGTTGCCCTCCTTTGAACTGCCTCCAACCTGTCTATGTTTTTTCTAAGGTGGGGCATCCAAAACTGATGCAAGGCTAATGTCTTCATTAGTGACATAGCAGAGGAACTGGAAAGGAAGACCTGCCTCTTTATGGATTACACCAAGATCTGCAACAGGGTGGACATTACAGAGGAGGTGTAAAGGATTGAAAGAGACTTGAAACGACTGGAAGATTGGTCAAAAGTTTGGCAGCTAAGGTTTAATGCAAAAAAGTGCAAGATAATGCATTTGGGTCACATAAACCTGGGGGTGCTGTACAAAATAGGGCAGAGATACAGTGATCAAGCAGGAATGAGACCTGGGGTAGTCATATCAGATGACCTGATGGTGGCCAGAGAATGCAATAAAGTGACTGGGAGAGCTAGTGGGATGCTGGGATGTATAGGTAGGGGTATTACCAGCAGGAAGAGGGAAGTGGTGTTGCCACTATATAGGTCTTTAGTAAGACTCCACCTGGAGTACTGTGTCCAGTTTTGGAGGCCACATCTCAGGAAGGACATAAACAGGATGGAGGCCATCCAAAGGAGGGCTACCAAGATGGTACAGGGTCCACATCAAATGTCCAGGGAGGAGTGGCTAAAGGAACTAAACGTGTACACCCTGGAGGAGAGGAGGGAGAAGGGGGGATTTGATTGAAACCTTTAAATACCTCACAGGGGTGAATAAGGTACAAGTGGGTGATATTTTCAGAGGAAAGGGTGGTCCAGAACAAGGGGCCACAATATGAAGCTTGTGGGGGTAGGCTTAGGAGAGACAGGAGGAAATATTTCTCCACAGAATGGGTGGTAAATGCCTGGAACAGTCTTCCAGCAGAGGTAGTGGAGGTGAAAACAGTGGTGGGATTCAAAAAAGCCTGAGATAAGCACAAGGGAGTCATAAGGAATAGGTATTGAGGTGGCAGAGAAAGTGCCATTGACCTGGAGGGGTCTACAGTATAAGTAATGCAACAAAAAAGGGCAGACTGGATGGGCCATGTGGCCCTCTGCCAACAGCTCCTATGTTTCTATGCGTGGGTTGGCTACACTAAATTTTCCTGTTGGGTGCTTTAGGGTTCAGGCTGGTACCTTGTTGCACTGCTACCCCCAGGTGGAGGCACCAAACTGTTATTTTATTATTGTGTGTTTGTTCTTCTCACAAAAGAAACTAGGCTGGCCTCCTCGGAGTTGAGGAGAGGGGGACCCTTAGGGCCATGAGAGTCCATCAGGACAGTCGCAGGGACTGCTATATCACTGAAGCACCCCAACCCCAGAGTAGGCAAGATAGGTTGGATCCCGCTTTAGATTTGTATTTGTAAAAAGTGAAGTGTGCGTAATTGTCTTTGTATTTCACAGCCCTAATGCTATGTGTAAAATCCAGATCTGCAAAACAGCCAAACACAGATATTGCTACATTTTACCCACATATGAACTGCCAAGTATAAAATTCAATGTTCTTGGCATTTCCATATACAGACATCTCGCATTCATGGTATTGTATATAATAAGTAAATTTATAGCAGTGTTACCTTATGTATTTATTTATTTAACATTTGGTGTCCAGGATAGGCACACTGAGCTAAGGTTCATGACTAGGTGTGACCCGGGGGAAGGGAGACAGCAGGTAGTGGAACAGCAATATCAAAGTGACAACAACAGTTGCATGAATATACAATAAAATCACAGTACACGTAACGAATTTCAGGGAAAGACAAAAACAACGTAAAAAGTGTACATTAGTTATGGGGTAACTAGACTGAGCACTAAAGGACTGTGCTACCAATATCAAGCATGTAACCCTGACACTGTTATACCATGTGATACTACCCCTGCCTGCATCTCTGATTGCAGGCTGAGGGGCCTGGGTTCAGTTTTAATGGTTACTGTATCTGCCCTACCAGCAGCAGAACTATGACCATGGTGCCTCCACCCAGAGTAATGATTAAGTGGGTAAACTGCACAAACTAGTACAGCCCTTTGGGAAGCTATACCTACCCACAGCCCCAGCTAGTGACCCAACACACAGCCTGACAACAAGCAAGGTACTTTGCATGTAATGCCCATTTAATGGCTAGCACTAATAATATGCTCACCTGCTTCATATTCACCAACAGGGTCTGGACTTCTGGCACACACCCTGTGTCCCCTGCAAAAGAACAATTAACCAGCAACCACAGTGCAGCTTTGCTTTTACCCACACTTGACACCACAACAATAAGGTGCTCACAGACCCAGTTAACAGGCAAAACAAATCTGGTTTATTCAGGAGACTGAACACAGGGAGGAGGGACAAGAATTTAGGTTAACCATTATGTTATTGTAATTAATCAAGTAAAAATCAATATTCATTAGACCTGTTCCTGAATTAATCAGTTTATCAAGCTGCCGGGTACCCAGGATATATTAAGGTACAGGCCTGAAGCATTGTCGCAGGTAGGCTGGAGTTGCAGCTGGTTGGGGCCCTTGATAGAGAGAAGGGTGTTATTAGACGGATAAAATACTTGCAAATAGGAGAATATTTGTAATCTCAGGCCAGATGACCTGTAATCACAGTTAAAGCCCAACAAGGAATTATAAGGCAAATCAGATGATACCATACAGTTATTTGGTTGTTGCAGGGGGCTATCCTGATTGTACTCAGTGCACCCAGAGTGACTGGAGAAAAGGATGAAGACACCATGGATCTGCTGCCTTGCCAGGATGATGGTGGGGACCAGGGCCAGCATGACTCCATGGCCTCCACTTTATAGCCTTTCCCTATAGGTGGCCACAACCTGCAACTTGCTTATACGCAGGGGATGACTCCCCAAGGCTGGTTTCTGGCCTGGCAAATGCTAAATCTGGTGCAGGAACAGTCTTTAGGGCCACAGATGGCATAGGCCCAGTACATGAAGTTCACCTTGGTATATAGTTTGGAAAAGTCACTTAACTTGCAGCTGGCAGGCTGGCTTAACTTTGATAGGAAGCAAACAGAAACAACTGGCAACAGATCTCCTCTTTTATTAAACATGGCAGGAGACAAACACAACAAATGGCACTGGAACCCTTAGCTTGAGAAATCCTCTCACAGTTCTTTCAGCTACCCTCTTGTAGGCAAAACACTCTTTCCAGCATCAAAGTCTCTGAACTCAGTCAGAATAGCTGAGGATTGCTTTCTCCAGTTCTGTGTTTCAGCAGTGTAAGTCCCGTAGGGCATGAAGGCAGGCCAGATTCCCCATGACAGTTTTCAGCTCGCCACACGGGCTCCTTTCTATCAAACTCGAGCTGACCTGCTCTTTCTGCTTTGAGGCAGTCTAGTACACTTTCAAGTCCTGCAGGGAGATGAAACAAGCCTTTACCCTGAGCTTCTTTCAGCCCACACACAGAAGTTCTTTCTTTCTCAGTGGCTCGAGCTGAACTACCTCTGTTCAAAGCAGTCCCAACTGAAGACTGGGATCTCTGTAGTCCATTTGGCTGCCTTTATCAATCATCATCTGAGAGCTCTCATTGGTTAATTTAGGCGCCAACAAGAATGTTCACAGCTTTTCCCATAAGTCTATGTAATTAGGACCCCTTGAGGACTCCTTGGTTCTGATTGGTCCAACCACTGGGTCCCAGATGAAACATGGCGGCTCCCATAGTGGAGGAACAAATAGTCAATGAACACAGCTCATTTATACAATAAAAAGAAGGATTTAGAGATAAACATTTACAGGGCATTGAAGGGCTCCCTCAGCGTTGTTGAGCAACTGCTGAATGGAGTTAAATGGGGTTGTGCCCAGCTGGTGCAAGTCTTGACTTACTCAGACCCAGCCTGGGCTATGTACATTATACACAAGCTGGACTTCTTAAAGAGACAGCGTAGAGGCTTAGCTCTGCATACTCACGCAGGACAGCATTGCACCATCACTGTATGTGAATTACCTTTCCCTACTGGATATCAGCCAGGCATTGGGCATTACTAGAGCCTAGGGAGACACTCAAGGTAAGCCCCCCAATTTGGGAGGGGGTTATAGACAAGACATATAAAACCAATGAGGCATAAACTTCAGATTATAGACCACGCAGGAGTTGTGTGCTATATAGCTGCGTAGGTAAAAGATCGGGGGGTGGTGGATCGGACATGGGTAGTTGTAATGTGAAGAGAAAAGAAGTCTATCACATACACTAAGCTCAAGTTTTCCTTAGTTTAACTGCAGCAGATTAATTCAGAGGATGAATTAAAGGGGAACTGTCAGCACTAACAGCCTCACACCCAAGTGTGAGGCTGATTCCAATTTGCACTGTGTGTACAAAAACATTTTTATTTACTTACTGCTTACTGCAGTGTAGTAGATTGTATTAGACTAAATTTTGATGACTTGTGAGATGACATTTTCTGTAACCAGAAATCCCAGAATCCCCTGCATATGACATCAGAGGAGGGCTGCAGAACTGGGAGATTCAATAGCCTGCAGTATACATACTGAAGATTTTGTAAGCTGAAATCAGATGTTTGCTGGTCCCACTGTGCTCATGGGGCTTAGTACATTCCTCTATGACCGTACCTAGCTCCAGGAGAAAAGCAGACCAGCAAACAAAAGATCACAGCTTATAAAATGCTAACATTCACTGCAGGCTATTGAATCTCCCACTGCTGTAGCTCTCCTCTGATGTCAGCTGCAGGAGAGTCTAGCATTTCTGGTTACAGGAAATGTCACTTTATGTTAGCCTGACATAATCTACTATATTGCAGTTAACAGTAAGTAAAGAGAGTGTTTTTGCACACAACGTGCTAATTGGGACTGCCCCCACACTTGGGTGTGGGGCTCTTACTGTTGACAGTTCCCCTTTAAGAAGAAAATGTACAGTCCCAACCATAGCCTGCCTTAAGGATAGGCAAGCTAGGCCGCCACCTAGGGCACCATTCAGTAGGGGTCACCATCACCATCAAACAAAGTTACATTTTTTAATTTTTAATTTTTTTTTTTGCAAGTCACCTGGATGGAATGAAAATTAAAAAGCAGTTGACACCTTCAGGAGGACTTTAACAAAACATGATATTTAGACACAGTTGAGCTTGTTTTTCACATTAGGTTTGTAGTTCTCCTAACCGTTATTTGTTAATGAGATCACTTGCAGAAAAATAGGATCTTTGCTCCTGAAACTTTATTTCTGTTGCTTTCTCCCTACCGGAAATCATAATTCGCTCCTTATGACATCACAGTTACTCTCATGGCAACCAATTGTGATGTCACAACTTAAGGATTATGACTTGAAGCAGGCAGTCAGCTATAGAGGCAGATGGACTCTAAAGGAATTCTAAGGGATAAAGATCATATATTCATGCAAATTTCCACAATAATAAATAACATGGCTTGCTGTGACACAGGAGGGATGGGAGCCAGCAGTAGCCAGGACTTGCCGAGTCCAGATAGGAACATAGAAGTTGATGGCAAATAAGGATTGCAAAACCCATCCAGTCTGCCCGTATTCCTACCTAAAGATAGGATCAGGGAGAGGATAACGTCCGAGGGGTTAGCATAAAGGGCATCTGGATGGTATCGGACCATCATGGATTTGAAGTAAAAGAGTGGTTTTTCATCGCCATCGGTGCAAGGCTGTGCAGTGAGTGGCCTGGTTGTCAGTCAGAAAAGTAAATAGAGACCCCTCGAGAGCGGGGACTGGAGTGGTGGGAGTAAAGTAAAAGTACCCACTACCAGTCTTGAATAGGGCCTGCAGGTCAGTGACTGCAGAGAGAGGGAGCAGCAGCCAGCCAACCAACTGGGGGAGTAGAGCAGAGCAGGCCCAGGCAGCAGAAAAAGCCTGGCTGTGTGGAGGAGACTGGCAGTCCACCCCCCCCGGCATCCCAGAGGAAGAGATTTTTATCCCATTGTTGGAGTTGGGGGGGGTCCCACGGGGTCCACTGAGTGTATGTGGTCCTGGACCGGTGGCAGTCATGTTGTTTCCTGAGGGGCAGACAGACCAGCAGAGCAGCAATTTGGCAAGAGGAGGACCATTTTGTTTAACAAGGTCAGTGACAGACTGAGTGATGATTCTGAAGTGATGCAACTAGTCAGCGGAGCTAAAACAAACAAGCATTTGTCAATGCCGAATGTTTGCTTGCTGGCATTGGCATTGGTAGTGTAGAAGTTACAGAGCTGCATAATAGGAATGGCAGTGAAGTACTGAACTGAAGCCAACCCCACCACCACCCTGCAGAGACTGACAGGCATTGGGGTGTGCCTTTGGGTCGTCAGGCATAACGGCCACGCCATTTCACCACACCCTATCCTGCAGACACCAACAAGTGTCACGGTGTGCCTTGGGGTCTTTGGGCCTTATGCTCACCCCATTCCATACAGAAATATGGTGACATGGGTGCAGTATAGGAGAATGGGGTGAACTTTGTGGCCAAAGAGTCTAAGGCACACCTCAATGCCTGTCACTGGCTACAGGGTGTGGGTGGGGGTGTAATGGCATGAGCATCACAGGTAACAATCCCAAGTCACACCCCTGTTGCCTGTCAGTCTCTACAGTGTAGGGCATTATGACCGGAAACCCTAACGTCCCAGGCGTTTGTTGGTATTTTCACTCCAAATTTTCAACATGTTTTTTTTTTTTTACCCCTACCTCATGAACAGCTGCAATACCTGTCTGTTAGCTGAAAGTTGATTTTGCACAGTGGCTACACCATTTGGCACCACAGGTGTGAAAACACATTTCAAACAGGATGTGAAAAATGACAGCTGTACTGGTCATGAGAAGGTGTAAAAAATGGCAATGTTTAAAATCTGGAGTGAAAATATAAAAAAACTGGTGAAATCATGAGCATGCGTAGAAACTGCGTAATGCACACCTGCAATGTAATTAGTTTGGGGATTGTTTACAGCAAATTGTCAACACAGGCATTTTGGGACCTCTGCTCATGAACAGTGTTACTGTGATTTTCTTAATCTGTCCCGAACACTGATTTCCCACATGTAGCCGAATTACGATTTCATACCGGAAGTGCGAAAACACATTTCGGTCAGGGTGTGAAAAATGACAGCTGCACTGTTCATAAGGATGTGTGGAAAAATGCCAGTGTAGAAAATCTAGACTGAAAATATTACAGATTTGTGAACTTACGAGGGTGCATGAAAAACTGCAAAATGTATGCTCGTAACACAGTCATTTTAGGGACTTTTGTCACCACATTTTCAACATAGCCATTTTAAGACCTCTGCTCATGAACAGTGTCACTGTGATTTTCTTAATCTCTCCAGATCATTGATCTCGCACACCGACCACACCATTGTGCTCTACATGCACGAAAACACATTTTGGGCAAGATGTGAAAAATGACAGCTGTACTGCTCATAAGGAGGTGTGGTAAAATGATAATGTTGAAATCTGGAGTGAAAATATTACTAATTTGCAAAGTTGCGAGCGTGAGTAGGAACTGCGCAATGCACGCTTGAAAAACAGTCATTTTGGGGAAATTTTTCACCAAATTTTCAACATATGGTTTTGGGGGGCCTACCTCATGAACTGTGACACTGTCATTTCATCACTCAGTCCCGAAAGGTGGATCCGCACAGTGACCGCAAAATCACCTTTTGGGACCGAATAGCAAAATGACAGTGACTGAATTCATGAGGTGAGACCCCAGAACCCAATGTTGAAAATTTGGTGAAAGAAATTCCACAAAATGGCCAAGATATGCACTAAAGTTGAAAAAAACCCATTTATGCCATTATACAGCTTACTGGCATTTCTTCAGTTCGCGGTCGGTTTTGAAGAGTGCAGCCATGTTCCTGGTCCATCAAGACTGTTGCGCTGGGCTCCAGAGGCAGTATGGGGTGGGGGGTGTAGGGAGGTGGCACAGAGGGTGGGCGAGGTTGGGGAGAGGGCAAGACAGTCAATGAGGGACCATTTTTTTTTCTTATAGGTGTGCTTTTTTCCTTTTAGAAGACGCCGCAGGACTTTTGCCATGCTGGGGTGGGCTCCCTGTGTGGCAGCTGGAAGTTTATTTTCTTGGGGTAGCAGTGGAGTTGATGGGGGGGGTTGGGCACCCCCTGTAGGCCATATGGACGTTTTCCATGCTGGGGTGGACTCCCAGCGTGGCAACCAGAAGTAGTTTTTTTTAATTTGTGGGTGGGTACAGTGTAGCTGATGGGGGATTGGCCACCACTGTCACCATACGGACTTTGCCACGCTGGGGTAGGCTCCCAGCGTGGCACCTGGAAGTCTGTTTGGGGGGGGCAGCAGAGTCGACAGAGGACTGGGCACCCCAGTCGGGCCATACGGTAATGGGGAGCGCGCATGAGCACGCTGGGGTGTGCTCCCAGCATGCTATGTAGGTGTGCGTGGGGGGGGGCAACTGTCTATGACAGTTCAGATGCAGTGCTGACGTGTAGACAATTTGCATACTGCCAACGGCAGTATGCAAATTGCCTACGAGTTACCACCGCTCATTGTGGCAGTGTTTTCCTCAGAACTGTATGCCACTGTATCTGAATGGCTGTCATAGACAGCTCGGACATTCATTGGCACGGTGCAGCCGCATCTGCAAAAGGGAGCAGGGCATTGGAAGTGGGGAAGGCACACCTACAAAAACTTGTATGGTGGCACTATGTTTCTTGCACATGCATGCAAGCAAACATAAAAAATTGCAATTTCCTGACATTGTTTCTTGTTTCTGAACTTCCCTGACTGTGGACCCTCAGCCCCAGTTCTGACTTGCCCCGGTTCCCCCACAGTGGAAACTCTGTGCAATATAAGATGATTATGTATATTTTGTTGTGTAAAATAAACAAATGCCTCCTATGCCATGTGGCAAGACCCAGCTGTGAGGTGCTGCATCAGTCCCTGCCTGGTAGAAAGGGGGAAGGAAAAACAAATGCTTTTTTCCTGCTGTGGTTGCTGTCAGAAAGTTTATTATCTGCAGCAAATGTGGCCTAAAACAAAATGTAAACTCTTGCAGGCAAGTTGCAGTTGTATTTCAGTGAACAGAAATGAGCACTAACTAGCCTGCTGAATCTATCTGGGATTAAAGAATGTAGTATTTTGTGACTGAATTGTTTTGTTAAAGGAAAAAAAATGTGTTGCTGAGGTACGGGTTTTCCAGTGTTTGGGTCTGCGACATTTTTTCATAATCAAATATTTTCATTGTGTAGTGATAACCTCCTGCCACCCACTTTAGTGTACAAGATGCCCTTGAAAGATAACGGAACTTTGTTTTGTCTTCAATGTAAGCCTTAAAATGCACCAAAAAGCACCTAAAACCCCAGCGCTTCTGGGGCTTGCTGCCCCGACTCCTGGCTTTTTACAAACACTTTTAAGTACACTATGTGTGCAACATACCTTTACCACTCATTAAAAACCCCCAGGAAAAATCCAGGTAACAGGCCTCCTGGGCGGGGGCATTTGCAAGTTCACCTAGGAGCACCACATACCCTAAGGCCAGTCCTGGTCCCAACAGAGTTCATGCAGGTTCATGCAACAAGGCCATGGCAACGCAGTCAGAATGTTGGGGTGTACTGGGAGGGTGTTTGACAGTACGCAGAAGGAGGTGATGCTGCCTCTCTGTAGATCACTGGTGAGGCCACACATGGAAGACTGTGCCCTGTCCTGGAGCACCACCTAGGAAAAGACAAAGACAGGCAGGTGACAGTGTAGCATCGGGTAACCAGAATCACTCAGGGCCAGCTGGGCAGACCCTATGAGGCTCAAGTTAAGGCCCCATGCATGTTCTCACTAGAGAACACAAGGAAGAGAGGAGATTGCAGAGATCTTCAAGTTTCTGAAAGAAATGAACATGGTAGATTGGGAGGAAACATTCAACAGAACTGATGAATCAAGAATGGGGAACACGAATGGAAACTGGTGGAGGGGATTCTGGTGGGAGGTAGGAAAGTTTTATTTTACAGAGGAAGTGGTTGAGCTGCGGAACAGTCTTCCAGCAGAGGAGGTGGGTGCAAGAACCAATAATGGTTTCAAACACGGGGCCAGCCTGGTGGCACTGAAGTTTCAGGTGATGTATACCATACTTCATGCTACACCAGTGACCAGCATTTGGGAGCAATCTTGGGTGCCAGGGTTTGGCCGGGGGTGGAGGGCGAGGAGTTGGATTGAGCAGCTGCAAGGCGGCTCTCCTCTCCAACGAGGGAAGTGGGGTTTATCTGGCTCTTGGCTGCCACCCAGTGGAGGCTAGGTGGCAATGCCAAGCCAGGGAAGGGGACCTGGTACTAGGCCGGGAGGGGGGAAGGGGCCGTCACTGGAGCTGCGGAGTGCATACATACCTCCACGCGCATGAGTAACCGCGATGTGGAGTCCTGGGAACTAGGGGGCAAAATACAAAATCAGTGTCTTCCCCCATTGCCAAGCAAGGTGAGGTGGCAATGGGGGGAGCAGAAAGCAACACAGATAAAAAAATGGTTTCAAACATGGTTGGGACTGAGTAAAAGGCTTGCTAGTTACACAGGGGGAAGCAATAAGGTAGGTGGTGGGGCAGGGGACAAGGGGGTGGGACAATAACTCTTACTAGACATAAGGTCCTGGTGTACAGCAGGACTGGGTAAAGCAGACAGGGAAGACTAGATAGACAGGCAGCCTTTTTCTTCCACCATTTCCTATGTTTCTATGTTTTTTTGTGTTTCAAGTTTTTTTTTAAAGGGGAACAGTCAATACCAAGGCTGGTCCCAATTTGCCCTTTGTGTGCAAAATCATCTTTTTTTTATTGCTTAATGTTTAATGTAATATAGTACATTGTCTCAGATTAATTTTGCTTACTTCCAATCAGACATTTTCTGTAGTTACAAATCCCAGAATTCCCTGCTACTGACATCAGTGGGTGGCTGCAGCAGTGCGGGATTTCAATAGCTTGCAGTGCATGTTGGATAGCTTCTACAAGCAGGGCTCCTTGTGCTCTGTGGCAGAATTTTCTGATTTCTGAGGCATGATTTATTAATTTCTCTGGCAGAATGCAGTCCTGCCATTGGTTAAATATGATGTGATTTCATCAATGACATCATATGCTGAGCATAAAGGAGGGTCTTCAGGATAAACAAGATGGGAAAGAAAGCCTGACACTATGGAAAAACAGTATACTCAAATGAAAAATCATCAAAAACAGTGAATTCTACAGCACTATATACATTCTGCGGCATGATGCAAATTCTGCGGAAAATTCCGCAACCGCAGAATTGCAGAATTCCAAGGGCCTTGTCTATACGCTCCGATCAGATGTTTTCCAGTCCTGATGTTCTTCCAGGGCTAAGTACAATTCTCTGTGGCTGTACTTAGGTTCAGGAGGGCAGTGGAGCAGCAAACAAAAGATCAGACTCTCTAACATGTACTGCAGACTATTGAAATCCGCCCCCAGTGCTGCAGCCATCCTTTGCTGTCAGCTGTGGAGATTCTGTGATTTATAGTTACAGAAATGTCAGCCTGGCAGTAAGCAAAATCTGATACTATGTACTACACCTCAAGAAATAGTAAGTAAAAAAAAAAAATTAGGACCAGCCCCACACCTGGGTGCAGAACTCTTAGTGGTGACTGTTCCCCTTTAAGGATTTTGCCTTGCTGTGTGTCCCTGGGTTTTTGTATACTGAGGGAATCAGTATCATATGAGTGAGCGTTTCCTCACAGCTCCTGCCATACCTGTAATCTTTTATTAGTTTGAAAATTCTTATTGTACTTCCTGTGTAGTTTACGTTTATATGTATTACTCATGAATGAGATAAACCTATTCCTTTCCTCAGGATTAGTAAGACTTTCAAAGTTAGTCTCGAAACCATGAGCTGGTTTATAACAGCCAAACCCAAGGCTGTAACTGGAATTCTTACTTCGACCAGACTTCTTGTTAACTGTAGAAATGGTTGAATGGTGTATTACATCTCTCAGGACTGATTGTTTTTGAAAGGATATAAAGGTCATTTACTGTCAAGGTTTTCTTTTATTGTGCGTCTTCTCACCCCCAGTTACTCCTGTCGGCACTCCCCCAGCCCTGTCAGTGACCTGCTTATGGAATTACAGTTTACCATCACTTCCCTAGAACCTACAGTTGGTGGCCAGCTATGTCTGTTGTGGAAAAGCTCTGTGTGTGTGTGTGTGTGCAAGCATAGAGCGGACTGGGCATTTTCCTTCCAACTCCTGCTTCCCCCCAGGGTGCCGGCATGCAGTGTTATGTGCACATGTGGGCTTCTCTATGCATAAGTGCTGGTGGCCGTCAGCTCCCCCTTTCTGGTGCTCCCTAGCTGTGCTCCCTCCTGGTCTCCACTGGGTGGCAGTCAGACAACAGGAGCAACACCCCCCCCCCACCCCAGGAAGGTGAGCAGTCCTTGAGATGATCAGTCCTTCCTCCCTAGCCTGCCCTCATTGACCCCGTGCTCATTCCTGAACATGGGTCGCTGACGTTATGTGCAGGAGCACTACCACTGCACCGACATGTCAGCCCCTATCAATAATTTATAAATAAATAAAATCCATGGTGTCAGTCTATCTCTGGATAACATTTTCAATTACTAATTCTTAGTCTTGCGCCCATGCCCTGCATTTCTTAGTGTGATGCATCTAACCTTTAAGGTAGTGATTACGAACTATCCAGTTACAGCACAGATAACAAGTTCTCTTGGAGGTCAGATATGTCATAGGAATGTAAAATCACACCTGCCCCCACAATGCAAAGCATCATGAGCTCCATATGCAGATCACCACAGAATATTATGTTGGTTCAATTTTAAGCAGAAATGCATGGTGCCAAAAGGCCTCTCACACAGTTTGCAAAGGGTGCCAACAGAAGACATAGACACGTGTTTCATCCTACAGGACTCATCAGTATGCCTTGTCTCTCTGACGCCCCAGTGGAAATAACCAGCTACCCTAAGACAGTCTATCTGGGTTATGTTGTGGTGAACCCAATTAAAACAAAAAACAATTTAAAAGACAACCCATGTGTGCAAGCATTGAGGCAATGGTTACCCCAAAGGGCAGATATGTCATGTCTCACTATGTAGTCAACTAAGATAACACAAGTTATACACCACCTGCAGAGATAAAACTAGCAAGATAAATTATATCTTTGTATCTAAACTTGAGATGTGATATCTTTACTGCTGGATAGCTCACACTTGCTATCCTGCAGGTTGGTTATATCTGATTGGAATACTGAACCCATCAGACAGTGGCTTTCATAATGCTGGTGACATCACAGATAGCCCTGTTCTTGCCACTCATGAGTTCTTGTCTTGCCCCCTTACACATGAAAACAAATTGCAAATCTGAAGTCAGGACACTGCACATCCCCTAGTACCTCCTATTTCTCTGCAGACTTGAGTTTTTTTTATGGCCCATAATTTCACTCTGTGTCAGTTGCGTTCTATGTGGCTAAACCCCAGCCTTAGGAAATCAAGAGTTTAGCAATCTGCCTGGCTGACATCTTCGCAAGCAGCCTGAGCCAAGGACAATTTCTTCACCCAGTGCCTTGGCAGCCAAGGGTTGCATCATATCCAGGTCGCTCACAGTCATAGCACTTCCTCGCAGGAGAAGCACTCTCACTCAACACTTACTTTTCATACTATATAAAGGTGGAGTAGTAGTCTTGTCTAATTGTGCTTGGAGGCAGTGAAAAATTAAAGAACGCTGCTCCATTCTATAGCGTGGTGCATCTGTTTATTTTATTTAGCTTTTGCTGACCAGGTAAGCACACTAGACAACAAGCATTTGTCAATGCCGAATGTTTCCTTGCATGGTTTATGTGGCAGGGGTATATTGTGTTAGTTGAACTTCTGGTGGGAGGAAAAGCCTGCCTGAATTATGTTTTGACAAACTTGTCATATTTTGGACAGCATTTGAATACAGAACCCTGGGTAATAAAAAGGATATGTGGAAAATGTGGGGTGTATCACTGGCCTGGTGGTGTTGAGGGTTGAGGCTCTGGATGCCACACCTCGCACCATGCCGGCGAACCGTATTTAGAAGTGAGTGCTGGCCGCCGGGAATTAGCAAGGGAGAAGTATTGAACAACCTAGGGACAGCTCTCCTTCTCCAGGGAGGGGGCGACCAGTTGTCAGTGCATATCTGGCCCCTATCGGGAGCTGGCACACCGATTCTGCAGATATTGGGTCAGAGACAGGGCAGATGCCTGACGGGGTGCACACATGGGAGCGTGTGCAGCACCGTCACTAGCGTTCTTGCATGCTTCACTCCTGAAGGGGAGAAACCAGAAGGAAAAAGTGCTCATGGCAGATGACGGAGAGAACTCTCAGGCCCCGCCCCTGAATAGCTGCAGTGCTGACTCCTGTACTGGATCCGGTCTTGGTGGGGGTGTGGGTCCCCTGCTGACCCCACCGGGGGGGGGTAGGCCCTGAGATAGCTGGTTGGTGTCAGCTGGTGGATGTCAGGGTATAGGGCCAGGGCTTCATCCAGATAGGGCCGTGGAACAGGGGTATAAATAATTAAAAAAAAAATGTGGGATGCAAATATTTAAGATTTTTGAAGTTATGAACATGCGTACTAAAATTGCAACAAATGTGCATAACTTTGTCATTTTTTCATATTTCGACCCCAAATGTTGAATATAGTCTTCTTATCACCCCACCTCATGAACCCTGTAGGTGAAAATTTTCAAATCCATAGGAAAACAGCATTCCACGCCACAGGTGCGAAAACACATTATGGGCAGAATGTGAAAAATGACAGCTGTGCTGTTCTTGAGGTGGTGTGATAAAATGGCTATAATGAAAATTTGGAGTGAAAATACTGAAAATGACCAAAGTTACACGCGTGTGTAGAACATTTTGAATGACCACATGTAACTCAGCCATTTTTATGTTTGCTTGCGTGCATGCGCAACAAACATGTTGTGGTAGCTTGCTGCAGAAGCAGGTTACGGAGGTGCGGCACTGCCTTCCGCATGCTCCTGCCCCAGTTCATTTGTCGACGGGGGAGCCCACTCTCCGTCGGCATACTGTTATCCCTCCCCCATTTGTTGTGTGCTGAGGGGGTGACCAACCCGCTCGGCATCATGCATCCCCCCAACAGTCTTTCTTTGTCGATGGGGGCCCAATCCCCGTCGGCTTCAGTCCCTGACTTCAATTTGCCAATGGGGGAGCCTACTCCTCATCGGCATAGTGTCTCCTCCACTTCCGATTTGTTGTGTGCTGAGGGGGGGTGCCCAATCCCCCTCGGCTCTTCCCCCGGTATGTGCCAACGGGTGTGCCCAATCTCCCGTCAGCTGCAGCCTCCCCCAAAACACTCAGGTGGCACACTGGGAGCTCACTCCAGCATGCCAAATGTCCTTGTAAAACCAAAAAATGGCCCACAATGTTTTTCTTTAAAAAAAAAAAAAAAAAACCCTGTAAAACAGAAAACAGTCCCTCATTAAGTATGGTGGCCCCTCCTCCAATCCGCACCCACCCTCTGTGCACCCTGCCTCCCCACATCCCCCTCATCCCATACATACCTCCGGAGTCCAGCATGACGAACTTCAGTGAACCGGGAACATGTCTGCACTCTTCAAAGCCGACCGCAAACTGAAGAAATGCCAGTAAGCTGTATAATGGCATAAATAGTTTTTTTTTTTCAACTTTGGTGCATATCTCAGGCATTTTTTTGGAATTTTGGCACCAAATTTTCAACATGGGGTTATTTGGGACTCCTCCTCATGAATTCAGCCACTGTTATGGCATTATTTGGTCCTGAAAGGTGATTTTGCGGTCACCTTTCAGAACCGATTAACAAAACGACAGTGCCACTGTTCATGAGGTGGGCTGTCAAAAAGCCTATGTTGAAAATTTGGTGAAAAGAAATCCAAAAAAGGACTGTTTTATGAGCGTGTGTTGTGCAGTTTGCTCGCACACTCATAACTGCGAATCTGTAATATTTTCACTCCATATTTTTCACATTGCCGTTTTTCCCCACCTACTTATGAACAGTACAGCTGTCATTTTACACATCCTGGCCAAAATGTGTTTTCGCACTTCCGTCACCAAATAGTGTGGTCGCTGTAGGAAATTAGTTTTCGGGATAGACTGAGAAAATGACGGTGACACTGTTCATGAGCAGAGGTCCTAAAATGCCTATGTTCAAAATCTGGTGACGAAACTCTATAAAATGACTGTGTTACAAGTGTGCATTGTGCAGTTTCCACGCACCTTTGTAACTTCAAAAATTTGTAATATTTTCATGCCAGATTTTCAACACTGGCATTTTTTCACACCTCCTTATGAACAGTACAGCTGTCATTTTTACATCCTGGCCGAAATGTGTTTTCGCACCTCCGGTGCAGAATACCGTGGTCACTTTGGGAAATCAGTGTTCAGGACAAATTAAGATCGAGTGAGAGAGGGGGAGTGAGCAAGCTTAACAGAGCTCTGTTGGGAATTACTGTGGATTTCTTTGTGTGCAGAAAAAGACACCAACACAGGCAGGGGCAAAGTACAAAGGGGCAGCCTGCAGGGCCAGGAGAAACAGAATGAGCAAGTGAGAGAAGGGGAGTGAGCAAGCCCAACACAGCTCTGTCGGGGAGTGCTGCAGATTTCTTTGTGGGCAGAAAAAGGTGCCAATGCAAGCAGGAGCCCAGTACAAAAGCCTGCAGCGCCAGGAGAAATAGAATGAGCTAGTGGGAGGTGGCGAGCTCAGTGGAACTCTGCGGTACTTTAGAGTTGCCCACCCTCCAGAGTCCTCTGTGGTCCTATATTACAGCAGGGTCTCTGGAGTGGAGACAAAGCAATGACTGGATACTTTTAGGATTGCTGTAATAATACATATTTGTTCTGTTTATTTCTCTAACTGAGCTAAGTACTGAGCTATACTATTATGATTGCAGTAATAATACATATTTATTTGTTTTGTTTATTTCTCTAACTGAGCTGAGTAATACTTGGAGTGCAATAGGATTTCTAACTGGGCTAAGTGAAACTATATGAGAGCTGAGAAGAAAAAGTATGGTAGCTGAGGGGTGAAAAACGGACATGGAGGCTTTAGGATTGCTACAGTAATACAGTATCTAATGGATGAGATTTAAGACTGAATAAACCCGTCCGGCAAGGGGGCAGTAGGGGGACTAGTGTGGGGAGTAGACAGGAACTTGAGTAAATAGTGGCCTAACAGTTGTAGCAGGATACAGAACCTGGGAGTAAGAACCTGTAACATAAGATGGGGGCCAAAATAGGGCAGGTGCCACATGTCAGTAGGGCGGGCATCTTTGGAAGGGTGGTGGGGTGTATAGGGTGTGGGTCCGCCATGATCCCAGACTGGGCTTAGAGGATTAGGGGGGTGTATGGTCTGTAGATGACTGGCTAGTTTGAGAGAGGAACTGTGCAGGTTAGGGAGGAGTGCAAGTGGCAGGGCAGATGAGTAGGTAGGCATCCTGGCTGGGGGGGAATAGGGGATGGCAAGGGGGGGATGGAGGAAGAACAACTAGGGACTGAAACCGACCCCAGTATCAGAGGCACTAGCAGAAAAGAGAGGAGAAGGGAGGGGGTGCCCAAGGTGAGGAGGGCCTCCTGATGGGGGAGGAAAAGACCACGAGGAGTACCAGGGGAGAGAGCAAATAGCTGTGGGTAGGGAGGGACCAGGGGTGGGACCAGGAATGGCACGGAGGGGAACAAGTAGGAGGGGGGAACCGATAGGGGGAAGAGATGTAGGAGAGGTATCAACTAGGAATAGGTTTGAACCTCTGCTATAGGAGATAGGGGGAGCAGGAACATACTGAAGAGGGGAGGACAAGCGGGGCATGATAGGGATGGCAACAGGTAGGGGAAGGGATAGCGAGGATGAAAGGGTAGAAGGGAGGCTAGTAAGGAAGGAGGGGGTGGTGACAGGAGGAGCGAAGGCTACAGGAAGGGGTAGGATGGGAGGGGCATCACTATCAGGGTAGAAGGGAATGGGGTCTCTAAATCGACAACAGCGGGGATAGGAGAGGGATTGGAAATCAGCAGGGAGGAGGGGAGGTTGACATGGGAAGCCCAGTAGGAAGTAGTCAGGCTGGGAAGGGTTTCAAGGGGGGATGGGAGGAATAAGGCAGAGAAAAGGTGTGAGGTGGAAGTAGGGGGTACAGATACAGAAGTCACAGAGGGTGCAGCTGGCGCGGTAAGGGGCAGGGAAGAACGAATACTGGGGTGGTGGAAGGGGCATTAGAAGGGAAAGGGTGTGAGGATGGGGGGTACTCGTCCTGGGGGTTCTATACTGAAAGGTGGTATGGGGTGGAAGGGGGGAAAGGCAGAGCCGTATTTGGGTCGAAGCTATCCCCAGGTTGACTGCAGGAGGGGCGGGGCAGGCACTGCTCAAGTGAGCAGCGAGGTGGAGGAAGAAACCTCATTTAGTGCTGCATGTGGGTACAAACGACTTGGCGGGAGAGACTGTGGAAGTTGTGAGGGGGACGTTCGAGTAGTTGGGCAGGCAGTGTTAGGGAGTGGGAGAGTCGGTGCTTTCTCGGAGGTACTGCCAGTACCATGTGCAAGCATGGGGAGGAAGGATAGGATTGAGGAGTTCAACGAGTGGCTGAGGATTGGTGCAAGGCCAAAAATGATGGGTTAGTGACTAAGAGGGGTAGGGTCTGGGGGGGAATAGTGACTTGTACGTGGGGGGCAGGATACATTTGAGCAGGAAGGGGAGGGGAGTATTAAAGGCAGGATTAGAGGGGTATATCTCTATTAAGGTGTATTTAAACTAGTGGGGGTGGCCAAAAGACTGAGGTTGGTAGAAAGGTCCAGACAGGGGAGCCTAATGAGCTCTCCCCCACTTAGATATAGGTAAAGGCTGAGGCGTAGTAACCCTGGGAGGGGGCAGGCAGAGTGGTCTGAGTGTAATACAGAAGACACCATCACCCAGTAAGAATAAGGAGGAGAAAGGGTGCGGACTACCAGGAGGAGGAACACGGGCCAAGGAGGAGAAGAGTGAGGAGAAGGAGGGGTACGGGTGGAAGGTGGTCTGACTAAATGGATAGAGAACTGGTTACAGGGAGGGTGCAGAGGGTCGTTGTGGTGGGGTACCTCTTGGCACCCACAGCAATGACAAGCCGGGTGCCGAAGGGGTCAGTGCTGGGCCCAGTGCTATTTGGGCTCTTTAACTCTGATATAGCACACAGAATGGGGAGCAGGGTTAGTCTGTTCACACTTTATACTAAATTGGGGGCAGTGGTGGACGAAGAGGACAAATGGGAAAACCTGCAGGGGGACCTAACCAAACTAAAGACATGGTCGGTGGAGTGGCAGCTAGGATTCAGTGCAAAGAAGTGTAAGGTGATGCACTTCAGGGCTAAGAACCAGAAGAGGGACTACTGGTCGGGGATCACAGAGGAGGAGAAAGACCTAGGGGTGTTGGTAACTGGAAGCATGAACAACTCTGCCCAGTCCAGGAAAGCAGCAGCAAAGACAAACAGGGTGCTGGGGTGCTAAGCATGAACGTTATGGGCGACAACCCAAACGCATACCCTAATGTCTGTCCGTCTCTGCAGGGTGGAGGTGGGGTTGGCATGAAGTTCAATACTTCACTGGCATTCCTACTCTGCATCTGTCCAACTCCTGCATTTCCAATGCTAATACCTGCAAGCAAACATTCAGCATTGACAAATGCTTGTTTGAAGTTGTTTCACCAAATTTTCAACATGGCCTTTTTTGGACATCACCTGATGAAGAGTGCCACTGTCATTTCATTCACTCATTCCAAAAAGATGATTTCGTACAGCAACCACGCCATTCTGTGCCACAGGGGCAAAAACACATTTTGGGCAGGATGTGAAAAATAACAGCAACAATATTCATGAGGAGGTATGGAAAAATGGTAATGTTGAAAATCTGGAGTGAAAATATTAAAAATTGGCAAAGTTACGAGCGTGCATAGAAGCTATGCAATGCACGCTCATAATGCAGTCATTTTGGGGATTTTGTGCACCAGATTTTCAACATGGTCTTTTTGGGATCTCTCCTCATGAACACTGGCACTGTCATTTTGTTAATCAGTCCCGAAAGGTGATTCCCTGCAGTGACCACAAAGTAACCTTTCCAGACTGAGTAACAAAATGACAGTGCTAGTATTTGTGAGGTGGGGTCCCAAGAAACCCATGTTGAACAGTTGGTGTCATAAGTCCTAAAAATGGCTGAGATATCAACATAAGTTGAAACCCCCATTGACAGCCATTATACAGCGCTTACCTCGATTCTTCAGTTCAGAGTTCGGCTTTGAAGAGTGCAGACGTGTCCCAGCCCACAGAAGATCACAGCTGCTGACCTTGGAGCTTAAGTATGGGATAAGGGGGTGTGCAGGAAGAGGGGTGCGCAGTGGGATGGTTGGGATGGGGGAAGGGATGGGTAGACGATGAGGGACAGTTTTTTACAGGCTTTTAAAAAAAAAAGACATCGAGGGACAGTTTTCTATTTCTTAACAGGGTTAAAAAAATGTTTATTTCTGAACACTGGGAGTGGGCTTCCCAGTGTCTGGGGGGAAGGGTTAAGATAATGCCGACATGGGGATTGGGTACCCCGATGTCGGGACGGGGAATGGAGGGTACGGGGTGGACAGCATGCAGTGGGAGGGATTATAAATGCTAGTGGGGAAAATGAGGGCGCAGGGCAGATAGCACACAGTGGGAGGGAGCAGGAGGGTAAACCCCCTGAAAATCTATCACTGATCTGATCTGGGGGATCCTATAATATCTTGAAATGTGAAAGTTTTTTTTACATGTTCTACTTTTGAAGCAAAGTCAAATTGACATTTATGATTTCAGTGAGCTTTACAATAACACAAATTGGTTCAATGGCCTACGCAGCCAGTATAGTGTTATGCTTGTGCAACTGTGTTACTTAGGTTTTAACCGTGTGCACTCTCTAGTCCAGAGGAATTATCACCATGTAGGAGTACCAAAGGCAAGGAACCCTCTAGAGAGTTCCAGCGCTAGAGGTGCCTCGGGATGATTCTCTTGGCTAAAGGTACCTTAGGAAGGATCCCCAAACAGAAAGTAGCAATATGAAGCATATAAACAATCAGTAATTGTGAGACATAGTACTAGATAAAGTATCTGGCAGCTTGATAACGTAATGGGATATACAGGTTAGCAATGACATGGGTTTGATGGATTGCAAGAGAGAATGAAGAGACCTCCTAAGGAAAGAGGGAATGGCAGTAGGGACACCATCCCCCTCCATCCAACAGTGGATCCTGCCAACGGAACTAGGGAACACTACGCTAACTAAGAGTTATGACCTGAGACACGGAGGAGAGAAAAAAAAAAACATTTGAGGAGGAAATCTCGGGGGATCCAAGGCCTAGGTTGCCTTCCCTCAAGGCTTGGGATATTTTATTTAGTGATGGCTCTGCTGCTGCGATTTGAAAACCCAACTAAAGGGAGGTGGAAAATATCCCAATTTGGAAGTAAACTCTCACTCTACCCTTCTAACAGGAACGCCATGGAGGGTTGTGAGATGGTAGCTCTGCAACTGTTGCTCCAAGGCGGCAGGAGGAGAGTAACGACCACCGAGGCACTCACCCAGCCTACCGATCTAAAAAAACAAACTAGGTGAACCAGAGGTAGTCGTAGGTAGAATGCGGTGAAGGTGCCTTGCTAGGGAGCCACTAAGGCCAATGGACAACCGTTTTAGTGGAAACCACTAGAGCTAAAGGAAATCACTGTAACCTCCCTTCTTTGGCTTAGTTATAAATTCTACAACTTGAGGTGCCGTCGGTACGGTTGATGACTGAAGGTCCACCCAGAGTGAGGACATTCCCAGTTATGGGCCAGGCGATAAGGACCCCACCCCAAGCTTTGCGTGCTCAAGCTGTAGACTTTAGGTGCAGAGCAAGACCGTCAGCTGCACGGAAACCCTGCACCAGAATGGTATGGCTGGCATGCCCCAGGGACTGATGAGGAGTTGAATGAGTGTTGAGACTTTGCAGAGGGCAGATGGCAGGGAGCATTGAGCAATGATGACATGAGCAGGAGTGGATCTGGATGAAGTAGTAAGGCAGGGTAGTTCAATAGGGTAGGGTAACAATAGTTAGACTTGCACGTAGGTCAGTAAGCAGTAGGAATAGTCAGGCCTGCACGTAGAGTCTGCAAAACATAGTAGCAATGGTGGGACATGAATGTAAGTAGGAGAGGCAGCACTATGATAGTGGGGCAAGACAGCCAGGCATTCAAAAAAGTAAATGAAAGTGACAAATACTCTGAGGATTTTCAGTTGCGGAGGGAGGATTTAGAACATCAGTAATTAACCACATGGGGCCACGACTCCCCAAACATTTCCAAATCCCCACCATAAGAAAAACAAGAAAATGATGGAAGGGGTCAAGAACCACATGCAGATATTAAAGCTAGTTTACAGCATCAGCAGTAGCTTAGCTGACCTCATGAGTAGAACAGCAGCGTACAAACTGGGAATGGCATCAGCTATGAGTGGTAGTAATCTATAAGCATGGAATGGAGGGAAGCACAATGCTCTGAAAGCAGCTATGACCATGTGGGAGGTAGATTAAGCTGAGAAAGCAAGATTGAGCTGCATAGCAAGGGTTCAGAGGGAGCCTGAATCAGGGAAAACAATTAAGGCATGTAGCATGGGGAGCAGCTTTAGTCTGAGTAGAACACAGGTACTGATTGCAATAGCAATGTGAATAACTGAAAGCAAGTAGATTGAGCTCTAAATGAGCAACATGGTAGGAGCTTAGAAACCAAGTCCCCCAAAAAACAAAACAAAACTAAGACACACAAACACAGAAAAAACAGGGAAGGGACAAAAGGAAGCATGCAGCAGGAGGCAAAATACAAACCAGAAGCAGAAGAACAAAACACAGAAGTCCAGCAAAAAGATGCAGCAGGGGGGGGGCAGGCCCCAGCCAGTCGCAGAGGACAAATGGGCAGAGCCTCCAGCTGGCAAAGAAAAAGTGCTTCAGAAGGAGGCTGAGGGGAACTGCTTATGTAGCTCAGGAAGTGGGAGTGGCTGGCAGCTTGTCCATCAAACCATAGGTGGAGCCCTCCAAGTATAGGACATTGTTTTTAAAGTGAAGGGGTTTGTGAGTCCGTTGTGCTACAAAGCCACAACTAAGAAATTCCTGTGAAAAATGTTAACTGGACAGCTGGGTAATTTTCCCTGGGGTGCCGTGTTGTCAAGTGCCGTTCATATGGACAACATTTATTGCCTTAGCAGTTAGCATCCCTCTGTAGGAATGTTCTTGAGTTTTTTTGATTGTGTGTGTGTGTGTGTGTGTGTGTGTGTGTGTGTGTGTGTGGTGCATGGGAGGTGGCTCACGGGGATTTCAGTTACACTACCACATTGAATACCACAGCACTGATACTAGGTGCCATGCTAGGGAGGTTGCAGTCACACATTAGCAGAAGCTGGCTCAGGAAACACTATGTGGGGCTTCACCTGCACAGCACCGGGGAGGGAACAGGGATTCAGCTGCACATGCTGCCGCAAACAACTTATTACATTCCGCATTGTGTTAGGGGGAAAAACGCTGCAATGGGAGTCTGGTATGTTTGGGATGGGGATTCCTGTTTGGGTGGGGGAGGTGGGAGGTTAGGTTGGTAGGACAATGGCGACAGGGAACAGGGGACAAAGCTGTCTGCTTGCCAGCCCCATTATGCTAATGAAAGAACTGAAGTGCTCTCATTGGAGTGCTTCATTTCTTTCAAGTGTGGCTGCTTCCCCGCTGTGAAATTCCGACCACTGTCACTCTCTGCTTGTGTGGTCATTGGTCTGTCAGGGTCGAGCCTACCGCAGAGTGCTCTGCATTGGACTCATCTCTGACTCCTCTCAAATGTCATTCTACCACAAGATGTTTCTTGCGTAGGTGCAAGGAAACATAAAAATGCCTATTTTCAGGTACGACCCGGGAGGTTACAAAGGAAAAAAATACAAACAATATAGCAAAGAAAGGATATACACTTGGTAATTAGAAGGCATGAACACAAGGTTGAGGCTGTAGACAGTAAAGAAGGTTTCTGACAATATGAGAAACATACATAAGCATTAAGGCAAAATAGGGTACAGTGAAATTGGCAGACAGTAATTGCTTGAGTATCAGAGTGTTACCAAAATTTTGGGCACCACCCTTAGTTCTAGGCAGAGGCCAAGAATTAATACAAGAATATAGTACACCAAGCACATTTATTGTTTAGGGAGAGTTGCAGACCGAGGCAGATTTTAGATACACCCATAAGGATCTCTTAAAAATGCAGTGGGTGGCAGCACACCTAGTAGGCACTGAAAAGGAGTTCCAGAATCTGGGGGCACAAACAACAAAGGCCCGGTCACCTGTCAAGGTGCCGGATTTAGGGACAAGGAGAGGCTGCGAGTCAATAGACCTAAGTAGGTATGAGGGTTCAACAGGTTTAAGGAGTATAGACAGGATGGGAAGAGTGGCAGTTTGGATTCTCTTATCGATCAAACAGCCCAGGACAAAGGAGTGGTAGTTGCGTGGAGACAGCCAGTGAAGTTTATCATACAGTTCACAGTGATGGGTGAGCCAAGGGACAGTGAGGGCAAAGCGACAAACATTATCATAGGCCACATTCCACTTTAAGCTAGATTTTGTGGCAAAGGGAAAGGTTATAAGCCCATAGCTGAGCGTAGAAAGTAGTATATCCTTTTGCCAGGGCAAGACGCACAGCTACCGTAAGGGCACCCCGAGCCCTATAAGCTAGGCCCAGTTTGATATTTGTTGCCTTACACACATTTCAAATATGCAGGGAGTGGTCTCACTGGGGTCAAGAGTGACTTCCAGATATTTAAAGGAGCATGTTGTGCCCACCAGGGACCCATCAACACTCATAACCCACAGGGGGGCAGAGCACGGCTTGAGCTTGGCCAAGGAGCCAAAGAGCATAGTCCATGTTTTCTTTAGGTTTAGAGCAAGCTTATTTGTCAGGAGTCAGGTTTGTAGTTTATGGAAGTCCGCCTGTAAGTGGAGGTTTAGGCATGTAATACATACAAAAACGGAGGAACAAAGCAGCCACCTTTTAACTAGCCAGGCTACAGGTTCCAATCCAAAAAAATGGCACAGTAGCAAAAAGATTTTAATTTAATCGCATGCAAATGAGCAGACAAGGACAGTGCATATCACACCTTGCATGGCAAGAAAGAGAAAGGGGAAATTGTTTAACCAGGAAAGGCACACTAAGCCAGAGCTTGTTTCCAGGTGCAACCTGGGAGCACAAGGAAGTTAAGTGACTTACTCAGGGTCACACAGTATGCAAATGGAAGCTGTGGGATTCAAACCGAGGTCTAGTCTGCTGGATGTTAGCAGATTTGCAGCTCAAAGCCTTAGACCACTGTGCTATACTTCCTCCTATAAGAGAATGTAAAGTGCAGAGAGTGCATAAAATTATTTAAAAAGTATTGTAAGCAATTCTAGTCTGTACTCTGCGACAAACCACAAATGAAATAAAAACCACACAAGGTGGCAGCAGGCTGACGTTTCACATCTACTAGGAGGTGTTCCCTCAGAATCCAGAACTGACAATGTACGATCTTTTTGCTGCTGTCCTCCCATTTTCTGGGATTGGAACCTGATGTCTGGCTGGCTAAGAGGTGTGTGCTTGAGTTCACCTCTTTTTTTTTTGCTGGGTGGCTGTGTAGTGCACTACCTTATCGGGGGGGGGGTTGCTCTTTGAGCCCAACTCCCATCCCCTGTCAGTGGATCGCTATGGAAGTGACATCTCTCTGACTCTAGTTGGGGGGGCAGTTTACCCTACCATGCCAGGGATCTCCTACAACATCATGGATTGCCACAAACCAAGGATGTAAATGCATGGAACATTTGGCTAAGGCAAAAGAAATGTTACAGGTGAGCTGCTCATTCACTCGTACGCTTTCTCATGTCTCTCCCATGCCCACAGTTCTGTTTTCCAGCTTTTTTTTTTTTTTTTTTATTCTTTTTATTATTAAGTTTTTAACTTATATACATACAGGTCATCAGTGTTTATATAGCTTAAAACATTTGCAACTGGTCACCTTATACGGTCAGACAGTTGAGCCAATACAGTTCATATTCACTAAAATACAGTGATGATTTCAGAGTTTATTTTAGCTCCCATACTGGGTTACAATCTAGTCCTGTTGGACAAGGAATATACATATGTCTCCAGTATCAAAGCTCACAATTTCCCACTTGTCTCATACTGACTGGGTCTACACTTCCAGACTATTTTATACATGGACCACAGCCTCACGGGTGGGAGCGGGGGAGCCAGACCTGGGACCTCTGGGCCGAGAGTTCCAGTCTCCCAGCCTATGATTTCCAGCCGCTACCCAGGCTGACTTTCCCTATTGAACAAAAGTAGGGTCTTTTAGCGTGTAATATATCTGCCAGCATGCCCATCTTGTGGAGAATATCTCCTCTCGCTCATTCAGGTCATGTGTTATTTTTTCCATGTTGTAAATTTGCTTTGTGATTTCCCACCAGTCACGTAGTGATGGGATTTTCACTGTTAGCCATTGCCTAGTTATTGCTTTTTTTGCTGCTGTTAAGAGCAGCGAAAGCAGGTATCTGGTGTTTGGGCCTCTGTATGGCCTGGGAAGGAGGAGGTACAGATACATCTCCAATGTCAATTGGAGCTGCGGATCTATGAGTTCTCGTAGCTGGGTCTCCAGTTGTTTTAAGAAGGCGGAGAGCGCTGGGCATGCCCACATAATGTGGGTCAGGTTCGATTCTGGCTCACCACACCGTCTCCAGCACTCTGCTGTTTTGTTTGGTGAGTAATGTCTAGTGACTGCTGGGGATCTAAAGTAGCGAATTAATACTTTCCAGGCGTATTCTCTCCATTGGTGTGAGCTAGTGACCCAGGCCGACTAGCTGCACGCTGATCTCCAGTCCATTGTGGAAAATTGATACCCCGTCTCCCTGTACCATTGAGCGCGGATACTCTCAGTGAGAATGTCCCTTTGAGAATTAAGGGATTGGTAATATGAGGATATCAGGTGTTCCTGCTTCCCCATGTTGTTTAATTGAATTTGGCTTTGGATTAGTGCCGGGTAATTCTCTGGGCGTCGTAGGGGTCGCGGGACGCCTTCCACATAATGTTGGAGTTGTAGATATCGGAAGAAATCTTTATGTGGTAGGTGAAATTTTGCTTATATTTCCGCGTATGTCCAGATTTTTCCCTGGGTCATTATTTGTGAGAGGTACTTTAGCCCGTGTTTTTCCCAGTCCGTGAAACCAGCATCCAGGTTGTTTGGGGCAAAGTCCGGTAATGTGGGGATTGGACAGAGTAACGCTTGATACAGTGGTAGTTGGTGTGCTTTTTTAAATGTGTACCAATTCCTGAATTGGTCTGCTATCCAGGGATTAGTAATCTGGTGGGTTCTTTCCCCCGGTTCCTGTTGATACATGGCACGTAAGTATGTCTGATCATTCATCAATACCCTCTCTATTTCTAGCCAATGTGGGTTGGTGGTTTTATTTTGTCTAGCCATCATGTAGACAAAGGTTATTGCCTGTTGATAAAGTTTTAGGTGTGGAGGTGCGAGGCCTCCATCCGCACTAGCAAGGGAAAGTACCTTTAGGTGGACACGGGGCTTCCGGCTAGACCATATGAATTTCCCTATTAAGCAGTTTATTTCTTGGAAGGTCTTTAGTGGTATATATTAAGGGACATTTTGGAATAAATATAAGGCCCTCGGGAGGGTTATCATTCTGATTAAGTCTATTCTCCTCGCGAGGCTCAAGGGTAAGATCGACCATGCCTGTAGATCTTGTTTTAGCTGCGTGATGAAGGGAACATAATTATATTTGTAATATTTTGTTACATCTTGGGGTATGTGAATTCCCAGGTCCTTCAGTTTCATTAGGTTCCATCTGCCTGGAAGAATATCCTGGGCATTCTGTGTAGGGGTGTAGTGAAATGTAAGAATTTCTGTTTTAGTCAAATTAAATTTGTATCCCGACACAAATCCATAAGCGTCTAAAATATGCCTTACCGCTGGTAGTGATTGTTTGGGGTTCTGGAGGTACAAAAGGATGTCATCTGCATATAAAGCTATCCGGTGTTCCGTGTCTCCTATCCTTACTCCCTCGACCTGGTGGGATTCTTGGATTCGCTGTGCTAATGGTTCAATAACCACGACAAACAATAGTGGCGACAATGGGCACCCCTGCCGAGTTTCTCTTTGGAGCCGAAAGTACTCAGAGTGATGTCCGTTCACCTTCACGCATGCCTGGGGGACAGAATATACATTTTGTAGGATTCGGATGAAGGTAGGGGGAATCCAAATTTGCATAGGGTTAGGTACAGAAAGGGCCAGGCCACTCTATCGAAGGCCTTTTCCACGTCCAGACTTATTAGCACTGTGGGCTCTTCCATTTTTTGCATCTGATTTAGCAAATAGAGAGAGCGTTTGATGTTATCAGTGGTGGTGCGCGCTCTCACAAAACCTGTTTGGTCTTTATGTATCAGTGAGGGGAGAACTTGATCCATACGACGCGCTAGTATGCTCATAAACAGTTTATAATCCTGGTTTAGCACCAAGATGGGTCTATATGAAGCGCAGTCCTGAGGGTTTTTACCTGGTTTAGGGATCACCGATATGGTTGCGTACGACCATGACTGAGGTGGGGAATCCCCCTCTAACACTGAGTTAAACACCCGAAGAAGTGCAGGTGTGATCTGAGTTCTAGTAGTCTTATAGAACTCTGCACCATATCCATCTGGCCCTGGAGCTTTTAAGGATTTGGCATTAGCTATTACCCGTGCCACCTCTGGCATTGTAATAGGTTCAACCAGCGAGCCTCTATGCTCCTCTGTAACCGTCGAAAGGGTGACGGAGTTTAAATATGCCACCAATCTATCTGGGGGTGGGGTGGTCTCTGGGGTATACAGGGCTCTATAAAATGTGGTGAGGGCCTCTGCGATGTCTTCTGTTTTGTAGAGTGGTTGGTCTCCCTCCAGGTGTCTTATAGTTGTGATCATTGCGCCCTTCTTCTGTCTATGTATTTGATACGCAAGCAGACGCGTAGCTCGCGGTCTGACTTCGTAGTATCATTGTTTCAGAAATGTGAGTGCTATTTTGGTCTGTTGTTGAGCTAATCTATCCAGATCCTGTTTGGTTTGTTGTAGCTGAGGGAGGAGCGACTCATCACCCTGTTGGTGTGCCATTTGCAGGAAAATGGAAGCGTGTCTTCTAGCTTGGCCCTATACTCCTTGCGCTGCCTCACCTTCTTTACTGTGTATTTAATTATATGTCCTCTAAGGACTGCTTTAATTGTATCCCAGTGCACCGATGGTGATGAATCCGAGGTGGGATTATCTGCCAGGATCTCGGTGACTTTTTCTGAAACAAATTCTCGGAACTCTTTTGATCGTAAGTGGTATGGGTTTAACCTCCATTGCATACTTCTAGGCTGTATGCCCAAGTCCCAATGGATAATCAACTGTTTTCCAGCTTTAAGTTTTCACTGGCCTAGTATTAATTTTTCTCTAAGAGCCACCAATCCGTTTTCCTTCCCTATATACTGTATGTGCTTTCTCCTTACCTTTCTACTAACTTTGCTTAGTTTGTTCATTATAGAAAAAGACCCAAGTTCAAAACATTGATTTAGACACATTTTTTTCCAGTGTGCATTTAATGCATGTGTGTGTTTCTTTGAGTATATATATATATATATATATATAATAAATGATAGCAAAAGAGAGGGAGAGGGAGAGATCGAGAGAGAGAAACAATGGCAAAGTGTGGTATATAAGGAAATAATACCATCAAAGGATCAAAGAAGCCATAATGCCATGAGCCCAAAGGGCAAGTGGCCTTTCTGAACTTGCTTGACCCCGAGATGGTATTATTTTATGTGTATGCCAGGCTTTGCCATCTTTTATTTTATATAATGTATTAGGCTGGACACTTTTTGCTGTATCATATGTTTTACTATAGTGTTAGGGGGGTAGAGTGGCTGTTACATGTGTTATTAAAGAGCAGCTGACACATTTTGGGGATTCATGTAGGCAACTCCTTCCAGAGAGTTGCCTGCCCAATAAGCTAAGTGAGCTGCATTTAATATTTTTTTTAAATAGTTTAAATGTATTAATTCTAACTTAGTATACTCGGCTCTTAACTCCTGCGAATGAGCCACGTGATCACCAAGCACTGCAGCCTCACCCCGAAAAACAGCACTTTGATGACATGAGCTCGGGAATGGGGCTGCAGGCGCTCTTTGTGGTTCCCGTGTAGATACTAACAGGATCAGGGTAGGGGCTGTCTAAATGTACTATGATTATCTCTGCTGGCAGTTCTACAGGTATGGGGTTGTATGTCATACATATATATTATAGCCCCATACCTGTAGAACTGCCAGCAAAGATAATCATAGTACAATTAGACATCCCCCTCCCCCGATCCTATTGGTAACTACATGGTAACCACAAAGAGCACCTGCAGCCCTGTTCTTGACCTCATGTCATTAAAGTGCTGTTTGCTTAGGTGTGGGGCTGTAGCGCTCGTCGATCACTCGGCTTGTATGTGGGAGTTACAAGTCAAGCATATTAAGTTAAAATTAATGCAGTACTTAAACAAATTTAAAATGCAGCTCATTTAGCTTATCGGGCAGGCAACTCCCTGGAATGAGTTTCCTGCCCTGACCATGTCAGCAGCTCTTCAAGGGGCTTGATACATGTATTATTAAGGGGCTTGTTACATCTGCTATTGGGGTGGATTGTAATGTGTTGGATAGTAATACGTTATTAAAGTGTGTAGTAGAGTGACCTCCATTATTTCCCTGACGTGGGCTGGTGTAGGTGTGTCCAAGGAGATATGCACAGTCCAAAGTCAAGCAAAACTGTGCAGTTTATTAGTTTATTTAAGACAGCATTGTCTCCACCCCACTGGGGTCACAGTCCTTCAACAAACATTAAAAAAATCCTACTCCTGTCTAGAGTTGTAATTAAGCAAAGTAGTTCCCTCACTGCCTCTGGTTACCAGCTACTCTGGCTCTCAGCCTCCAGGTAGTATGACAAAGTCCACTTGCAAACTTCACAGTCCTTTCCAAAAGTCTCTGTAGCTTGACCTTGCCCTTTGCAGCACAGCTTCCAGCATTCCCCAGGTCTCTCTTTCCTGTGTTGCCTGCACAGATTTTATACACTGCCCTTAAATAACATTGACTGCAGCTGTGTTTGATTAGCTCCCTACCTGGATATTTCCAGAGTTTTTCCTACCTAGATGCTTCTAGAGTTTTCTATGTTTGATTAGCTCTGTGTTTGATTAGCTCCCTACCATTTGATTTGCTCTGTGTTTGATTAGCTCAGTGTCAGTGTGGCTCAGTTGGTAGCACATTTGCTTCTAGACCACAAGGTCATGGGTTCTTGTCCCACACCGGGAATGGACTTGTACCTCAAATGCTGGTACCTGAGTGCAGTATAAGGGAGGTGCTGTACTGTTGGGGTATGCTGCCCTTTGGGTGAGATATTAAACCGAGGTCCCTTCAACCTGTCCTGGTGGGTGTGGAAGTAAAAAAATCCAGGTCATTCTTTGCAAAGAATAGGGGACACTCCTGGTGTCCTGGTCAATATTCCCCTTCCCATAAAACCAGTTGTCCAGGCTGTCTGTGGGTGATGATATGCAATATGGCTGCTACTACACATTCAGTCACTTCACTATCAGTCTATTATTGCTTGTAAAACTCTTTGGGATACATTATATTTGAAAAGTGCTATATATAAATGCTGATTCTTCTTCTTCTTCTCCCTGGATGCTTCCAGAACTTTGTGTAACCCTTTTATCATTCCTAAAAAGGGAACAGAGCTTATCCATTCTTCTGCTGACATAAATTTCCTCTACCACTCTGTCACAGGTGTTAATGACATATTAAAATAGTGGTAGTATGCATTTCATTAAAAATTCCCATTTTCAGAGCCTTATATCTCAGCCATCTTAGATCTTAGGACAGCAAAAGTTGGTATGCTCCTTCACAGTCCTAGGATCTCTTAGATCTCCAAATTGTAGGAACATTGGATTTGTAGTTTTGGAGATACTAAGAACTGCAAGTACATACATATTTTGCCCAGTTTGCTACTTCAGTTTGTGTGCTCAGCACAAAAACGGGGAAGAAGCATGAAACTTACAAGTTGTGTAGGTTTCATATCAGAAAAGGTCCTTTTGGGTTGCTTGTTAAAAAAATACTAATTAGCTTTAAATAAATTGCAATGATTTGACTGGGTGTCCACATCGGAAAAAAAATCACTGAGAAAAATAGCTACAGTTACTCTATGACTTTTTTCTATGTTAAAGTTCTATGTGATCAAAAACTTTAAGCTACCGTAACTTTTTAAATTCGTATAAGTTAAGGTTAACGGTCTACTGTCTGTTAGGGAGGGTACTACAAGGTACACAATGTAAATCTATTTTAGAATACTATAATTAACAATTGCGTTTTGTTTAATGTTAAGCCTGCCGCAAAGGATTCTCAAACTTGTTGCAAAGGAATTCTTTACAAAATGTACGTGAAGTATGAATATTTTACTCAGTTTAATGGTTACTGCTATATGACGGTTTCATACATTATATACTGTACATTTTTTAGTGTAAGACTAAAAACATTACTTTCAGTACTATCCTGTATTATCTTTGCTTACTATCATTTCTTAGGGCAATACTTTAATTTCTGTGATATTTGTACCTGCATCTTAGCTGGCTGTATTTATCTTCTGATACATTGGTGTCTAACACTTATGCGGTGATCAGATTTGAACCTGTGACCCATTATTGTCACTGTTTTCAAAATTGACGGCAGAGTACCCCATTAAAATCTCCATCCACATAAAGTTGCAATAGTATTTCTCAAATGTACTATATGTACCAGCACCACGAATGAAATTCCGTTTTTGTATCTTTTTGTGATATATCATATTACTGTGCCTTTTTGGCTTACTTATAAGAAAGAGCGATACATTGTAATAGAGTGAAACAATGTTCTGTTACAGTCTGCACTGATGAGATCACTACTCCTCCACACACACTGTCACAATCTTGCAATAAATAACACAAATAATTTTTAAATGTTATCAGTTATGAAACCGCCAGCATATTTATTTCAAAATTTTCACCAGGAAAGACACACTCAGCTACTAACGGCTCATTTTCACAAGCATCCTGGGGGTAAGGGGGAGTGTAGATAGATCAAGTGGTAGAGAGACAAGAATATATACAAGGTCAAGTTTGAATTCAATCACATGTAGAACTTCTGGGGACTGATATTTAGAAAAGAGCAAAGCTGAGCGCAAAGGTTTGCACTGCACTTTGCATCTACCCGGGGTCCAAGATTGCTATATGCAGTCGGACAGCACACTGGCACTATAAAACTGCATACAGGGCCATATTGGTGCAGTGCTAGCTCAAGAAGCTCTGCCTAGACAGGGTTCCCGAAGTGGGCCTCAAGAGTGGATCGCGCTGGAGGGCTATCTGCAGTTTTCAAAGGGACCCATGCAAAAGAGTCCATTGGGCATGCAAGGCGCTAAGGGGCCATTTGTATGCCCATTATGGGCCCATTTGCAAGGGTAGTAGAGATAGGTTGCCATGGTGCTGCCCACTTCTTTCCCTGGTCCAAGACAACTGTAGATATCCCAGGTGCCTAGTGGGCCCCATCCCCCCCCCCCAGTGATCGCTGGTCTGTAATTGTAAAAAAAAAAAAAAGGAATAGTACTAGTGGTCTCTCCCTCCGATCATTAGCCCATAGTACAAAGAAATACTCCCTAGTGCTAGTGGTTCTCCCCATCCCTCTGATCATCAGCCCATAGTACAAAGAAATACTCCCTAGTGCTAGTGGTTCTCCCCATCCCTCTGATCATCAGCCCATAGCACAAAAAAATACTCCCTAGTGCTAGTGGTTCTCCCCATCCCTCCGATCATCAGCCCATAGCACAAAAAATACTCCCCTAGTGCTAGTGGTTCTCCCCATCCCTCCGATCATCAGCCCATAGCACAAAAAAATACTCCCTAGTGCTAGTGGTTCTCCCCATCCCTCTGATCATCAGCCCATAGCACAAAAAATACTCCCTAGTGCTAGTGGTTCTCCCCATCCCTCCGATCATCAGCCCATAGCACAAAAAAATACTCCCTAGTGCTAGTGGTTCTCCCCATCCCTCCGATCATCAGCCCATAGCACAAAAAAATACTCCCTAGTGCTAGTGGTTCTCCCCATCCCTCTGATCATCAGCCCATAGTACAAAAAAATACTCCCTAGTGCTAGTGGTTCTCCCATCCTCCGATCATCAGCCCATAGCACAAAAATACTCCCTAGTGCTAGTGGTTCTCCCCATCCCTCTGATCATCAGCCCATAGTACAAAAAATACTCCCTAGTGCTAGTGGTTCTCCCCATCCCTCTGATCATCAGCCCATAGTACAAAGAAATACTCCCTAGTGCTAGTGGTTCTCCCATCCCTCTGATCATCAGCCCATAGTACAAAAAATACTCCCTAGTGCTAGTGGTTCTCCCCATCCCTCCGATCATCAGCCCATAGTACAAAAAATACTCCCTAGTGCTAGTGGTTCCCCATCCCTCCGATCATCAACCCATAGCACAAAAATACTCCCTAGTGCTAGTGGTTCTCCCCATCCCTCTGATCATCAGCCCATAGTACAAAAAATACTCCCTAGTGCTAGTGGTTCTCCCCATCCCTCTGATCATCAGCCCATAGCACAAAAAATACTCCCTAGTGCTAGTGGTTCTCCCCATCCTCGATCATCAGCCCATAGCACAAAAAATACTCCCTAGTGCTAGTGGTTCTCCCCATCCCTCTGATCATCAGCCCATAGTACAAAGAAATACTCCTAGTGCTAGTGGTTCTCCCCATCCCTCTGATCATCAGCCCATAGCACAAAAAATACTCCCTAGTGCTAGTGGTTCTCCCCATCCCTCCGATCATCAGCCATAGCACAAAAATACTCCCTAGTGCTAGTGGTTCTCCCCATCCCTCTGATCATCAGCCCATAGTACAAAGAAATACTCCCTAGTGCTAGTGGTTCTCCCATCCCTCCGATCATCAGCCCATAGCACAAAAAATACTCCTAGTGCTAGTGGTTCTCCCCATCCCTCGATCATCAGCCCATAGTACAAAAAATACTCCTAGTGCTAGTGGTTCTCCCCATCCCTCCGATCATCAGCCCATAGTACAAAAAATACTCCCTAGTGCTAGTGGTTCTCCCCATCCCTCTGATCATCAGCCCATAGTACAAAAATACTCCCTAGTGCTAGTGGTTCTCCCCATCCTCAATCATCAGCCCATAGTACAAAGAAATACTCCCTAGTGCTAGTGGTTCTCCCCATCCCTCTGATCATCAGCCCATAGTACAAAAAAATACTCCCTAGTGCTAGTGGTTCTCCCCATCCCTCCGATCATCAGCCCATAGTACAAAAAAATACTCCCTAGTGCTAGTGGTTCTCCCCATCCCTCCGATCATCAGCCCATAGTACAAAAATACTCCCTAGTGCTAGTGGTTCTCCCCATCCCTCTGATCATCAGCCCATAGTACAAAAAATGCTCCTAGTGCTAGTGGTTCTCCCCATCCCTCCGATCATCAGCCCATAGTACAAAAAATACTCCTAGTGCTAGTGGTTCTCCCCATCCCTCCGATCATCAGCCCATAGTACAAAAAAATACTCCCTAGTGCTAGTGGTTCTCCCCATCCCTCTGATCATCAGCCCATAGTACAAAAAAATACTCCCTAGTGCTAGTGGTTCTCCCCATCCCTCTGATCATCAGCCCATAGCACAAAAAAATACTCCCTAGTGCTAGTGGTTCTCCCCATCCCTCTGATCATCAGCCCATAGTACAAAAAAATACTCCCTAGTGCTAGTGGTTCTCCCCATCCCTCCGATCATCAGCCCATAGTACAAAAATACTCCCTAGTGCTAGTGGTTCTCCCCATCCCTCGATCATCAGCCCATAGTACAAAAAATACTCCCTAGTGCTAGTGGTTCTCCCCATCCTCTGATCATCAGCCCATAGTACAAAAAATACTCCCTAGTGCTAGTGGTTCTCCCCATCCCTCCAATCATCAGCCCATAGTACAAAGAAATACTCCCTAGTGCTAGTGGTTCTCCCCATCCCTCTGATCATCAGCCCATAGTACAAAAAAATACTCCCTAGTGCTAGTGGTTCTCCCCCATCCCTCCGATCATCAGCCCATAGTACAAAAAAATACTCCCTAGTGCTAGTGGTTCTCCCCATCCCTCTGATCATCAGCCCATAGTACAAAAAAATACTCCCTAGTGCTAGTGGTTCTCCCCATCCCTCTGATCATCAGCCCATAGTACAAAAAAATACTCCCTAGTGCTAGTGGTTCTCCCCATCCCTCTGATCATCAGCCCATAGTACAAAAAAATACTCCCTAGTGCTAGTGGTTCTCCCATCCCTCTGATCATCAGCCCATAGTACAAAAAATACTCCCTAGTGCTAGTGGTTCTCCCCATCCCTCCGATCATCAGCCCATAGTACAAAAAATACTCCCTAGTGCTAGTGGTTCTCCCATCCCTCTGATCATCAGCCCATAGTACAAAAAAATACTCCCTAGTGCTAGTGGTTCTCCCCATCCCTCTGATCATCAGTCCATAGTACAAAAAAAATCCTTGATGATAGTGGTCCCCTCCTTATTGCCAGCCCATAGTACAAAAAAGCTTGCTGGTGCTAGTGGTCCCCCCCCCCCCGATTACCAGCCCATAGTGAAAAAAAAAACACCCTGGTGCCAGTGGTCCCCCCTTCAATCGCCAGCCCATAGTAAAACTTACAACCCCCCTGGTGTCCAGTGGTTCTTCCGTGGCACCAATCCATGGCGCCTCAGGTCACAATTCCATACTCCCTGGCATCTAGTGGCCCCTCCCACTATGGCACCAAGCATCCACCCCCCCCCCCAGTCAGCTCACCAGTATCCTCTGTGCCATGGGTGCACATTTGGTGACTGGCACAGCCCTCCTCACACCTCCTCAGCTGGCTGCCATATGTCCAAGCAGGGAGCATGCATCTTATTTTTAGGACAGGGCGCATCACCCTGTCCTATAAATAAGACACGCAGAAGGACCATGCTAAACCTTTTTGTGTGGTGCAGATCCCCTGAATATCATCTTGTGCCAATATTCCTGTCCTCAACCCTCCATTTGCATACCCCCCACCCATTATGGTTTGCACAGGCGCTTACCCTGTTTGCCAGTGCAACTGAGCCTTTTGAATATTGAGCTCCAGCGCAAAATCTGGTTTGCATGGGCAAACACCAGTTAGAGCCCATACAGACATTTGAATATCAGGCCCCTAGCCTGGTATATTGTATGGCAGTATCCCCCCCCCCCAACACCACCTACTCTTTCTCACCTTCAATACATTTGATATCTCACACTTGATCTTGAAGGTATCTTCACTTTGTTTTGAAGCTTACAGTTTCTACTGGCAGTGAGTTAGTTAAAACAGAAAAGCAGCTTATTATGTTTGCTTGCGTGCATGCGCAATAAACATTTTGCGGCATCTTGCTGTAGTAGCAGGTTGTAGAGGTGTGGCAGTGTTGTGGCCAACACCGGCACTGCGTTTTTGGGCTCGTGTGTGTGGCACCAATGGATGAGCATGCTGTCTAGGACAGCAGTTTTGAAATGTGCTACCATCTTAAAAGAAATTCCCTGCTGCAATCAGGGAGTGCCCTGTCACTAGAGTGTCAGTTTCTCGTTCCGTCCTTAACAGTCTGCATGCAGATAGATGTGGAAAGGTGGCAGTATGTTTATGAAGACAACCAGGCAGGGGGACCCTTTGCAAATTATTTTGGCAAAAAAACTGTATTCTTTACTAAATTTCCAAACCTTCTCCCCCATTCGCGTATGCAGTTTGATGACAGAAGCTGATGCTGCCATGCTGGGGCAGTCCTTGATTGCTGCAGCAAATTTCAACTTTTGAGACATTAGCAGATAGATCGGAAGATGTGGCAGTATGCTTGGGAAGACAGCCAGGCATGGGGAACCTTTGCAAATTGTGTTGGTGGGGGGGGGGGACCTGTATTCTTTACTAAATTTCCAAATGTTTTCCCCCAGTCATGTATGCAGTTTGCCGACAGAAGCTGATGCTGCGATGAAACATTTCAATAAACATGATGGCAGCTGCTGCCATCTGCCTCTCACAATCA
Source organism: Neoceratodus forsteri (assembly GCA_016271365.2). Lineage (NCBI taxonomy): Eukaryota > Metazoa > Chordata > Ceratodontiformes > Ceratodontidae > Neoceratodus > Neoceratodus forsteri. The sequence continues at coordinate 91,103,861 of JADMNL010000022.1, forward strand.
ACAGAAAGCAGACTTTGGGGGTGCCCGGTCCCCCTGTCAGCATGCCCCCTTCCCCAGTTCGATTTGTTTGCCAATGGGGGGGCCCAATCCCTATCGGCATCATGCCTCCCTAACACAGACACACTTTCCTTGCCCCATTGGCTTCAGCCCCCCCCAAAAAAAAACAGGTGGCACACTGGGAGCCCACCCCAGTGTGCCCAAATGTATTTGTGAAACCTGTAAAGAAAAAAAAAAAATACCCCTAATGTTTTTTAATGTTGTCTTGTGCACACAGTGCAAGCAACACTTTGTGGCAGCTTGCTGGAGTAGCAGGTTGTGACAGTGTGGCAGTGTTGTGGCCAGTGCCACCACTGTTTTTTTTAGGCTTGTCTCTCTGGCACCAATGAATGAGCATGCTGTCTATGACCGCAGTTGAGAAGCGTGCCCCCAACTTGAAAGAATTTCAACCCTGCAATGAAGGAGCGCCCCGTCATTACAAGGTGCGCCTTGCCGTTGAAACATTTCGATAAACTTGGTGTCGGCTCTCGCTGTCCATCTCTCACAATCCCTAGGAAGCTGACTTTGGGGGTGCTCAGTCCCCTTGTTGGCATGCCCCCTCTCCAGTTCAATTTGTTTGCCGACAGGGGTGCCCAATCCACGTCGGCATAATGTCCCCCTAGTTTAATTTGTCTGCCGAGGGGGGGTGCCCAATCCACTTCTGCATCATGCCCCCCAAATGCAGACACACTTTCTTTGCCAATGGGGTGCTCAATCCCCATTGGCTCCAGTCCTCCCCCCCCAAAAAAAAAAACAGGTGGCACACTGGGAGCCAACCCCAGCATGCCCAATGTACTACCTGGAAAAAAGAAAACCTTCCTCTGAAGTGTTTTTTTTTTAATTTTGACCTGTAAACAAGAAAACAGTCCTTCTCTGTCTGTGGCACCCTTCCCCCAACCCGCACCCACCCTCTGCACACCCTGTCTCCATACACCCACCCTCACCCCATACTTACCTCTGGAGGTTGGTGCGGTGATCTTTGGTGGAGCCGGAACACATCTGCACTCTTCAAAGTTGACTGCGAACTGAAGAAATGCCGGTAAGCTGTATAATAGCATAAATTGGGGGGGGGGGGGTTCAACTTAGGTGGATATCTTGGCCATTTTTTTGACTTTTGGCTCCAAATTTTCAACATGGGGTTCTTGGGACTCCATCTCATGAAATCAGTCACTGTCATTTCGTTATTCGGTCCTGAAAGGTGATTTTGCAGTCACTGCGTGGAATTACCTTTTGGGACTGAATAATGAAACAATAGTGCGACTGTTCATGAGGTGGGCTCCCAAAAAGTCTATGTTGAAAATTTGGTGAAAGAATTCCCAAAAATGACTGTGTTACGAGCATGCATTGCACAGTTTTCATGCATGCTTGTAACTTCGAGAATTTTATAATTTCACTCCAGATTTTCAACACTGCCATTTTTTCACACCTCCTTTTTAACAGTACAGTTGTCATTTTTCACATCCTGCCCAAAATGTGTTTTCACACATCTGGCGCAGAATGGCGTGGTCACTGTGGGAAATCAATGTCCGGGACATATTAACAAAATCACAGTGCCACTCTTCATGAAGAGAGGACCTAAAATGCCTATATTAAAAATTTGGTGAAAAAATTCCGAAAAATGACTGTTACGAGCATGTGTTGCGCAGTTTCCATGCACGTTCGTAAATTTGAGAATTTTTAATATTTTCCCTCCAGATTTTCAACATTGTAATTTCTTCACATCTCCTTATGAACAGCATAGCTGTCATTTTTCACATCCTCCCCAAAATGTGTTTTCATATATCTGACGCAGAATGGCGCAGTTGCTATGGGAAATCAACGTTCAGGACAGATTAACAAAATCACAGTGCCACTATTCATAAGTGGAGGTCCCAAATACTTTCATGAGGTGGGGTCACAAAAGGCCATGTTGAAAATTTGGAGGGCAAATACCAATAAATGCCTGGGGCATTAGGGTTTCTAACCGTAATGTCCCACCCTGTAGAGACTGACAGGTGTCAAGAGTGTGACTTTGGCTTGTCGGCTGTAATGCTCATGCCATTCCTCCCCCACCCTGTAGCCAGTGACAGGCATCAAGGTGTGCCTTGGACTCTTCAGCCCCAAAGGTTATCCCATTCTCCTATACTGCACCCATCTTAACATATTTCCTTATGGAACGGGGTAAGCATAAGGCCTGATGACCCCAAGGCACAACGTGACACTTGTTGGAGTCTGCAAGGTAGGGTAAGGTGAAATGGCATGAGTGTTATGGCTGATGACCCAAAGGCACACCTCAATGCCTGTCAGTCTCTGCAGGGTGGGGTGGGATTTGTATCAGTTCCATACTTCACCGCCATTCCTATTATGCATCTCTCTAGCTCCTGCACTACCAATGCCAATGCCAGCAAGACAACATTTGGCACTGACAAATGCTTGTTTTAGTTTGGCCCTGTAAACAAGAAAACAGTCCCTCAGTCGGTCCACCGGCACAGCAGTTGGATTTCCGCTTGCGCACTGGTGACCCAGGTTCGGGAAGGGACCCGAGTCTTCAGAGGGCCAGCTGGGGAGAGAAGAATAGCGCATCCCATGGATGGCTATCCTTCTCTGGAGGGAGAGTGGGGAAATGTCCGGCTCAATGATGACCCCTGGCGGAGGCTGGGAGTCACTCACACTACCAGTGCTCGTCAACAGAGAGGCGGGGTGGATGCTGGCGTCACTGCAAGTCCCTGCCTCCAAGAAAATCCAGGAAAAAGGAGTAGGCCGGCAGGTCCATTGTCTAAGTGAAGTCCTCCCTGGGGCTTCGATGAGCTGCCATCACCACATCTCTGACTAGATACTTGTTCCACGGCATGGATGAGGGGAGTGATGCTGTGGCCCCTCCCTCCGGGGGGTGACTGGTGACAAGTGGCAGTAGATGGCAGTGGAAGTCCCAGGGGCCATGACCAGGGCTGATGGTCAACAAGTGGACCCGCCAGGATAAAGAAAGAAAGAAAAAGAAAAAAAAAGAAAATGGTCCCTCGTCATCACGACACCACTCCTCCTCAACCTGCACCCACCCTCTGCACACCCCACCTCCCCCCACAACCCCCTCACACCATATATACCTATGGAGGCCTGGTGCGGTGCTCTTTGGTGGTCCGGGAGACGTCTGAACTCTTCAAACGCCGACCACGAGCTGAAGAAAATCACGGTAAGCTGTATAATTGCATCAATGGGGGAGGTTTCAACTTAGGTGGCTATCTCGGCCATTTGTTTGACTTTTGGCTCCAGACTTTCAACATGGGGTTCTTGGGGCTCCACCTCATGAAATCAGTCACTGTCATTTCATTATTCGGTCCTGAAAGGTGATTTCGCAATCACTGCATTGAATCACCTTTCGGGACCGATAAATGAAATGACAGTGCCACTGTTCATGAGGTGGGCTCCCAAAATGCCTATGTTGAAAATTTGGTGAAAAAAATCCCCAAAATGACAGTGTTATGAGTGTGTATTGCGCAGTTCCCACACACGCTCGTAATTTAGAGAATTTTTTATATTTTCACTCCAGATTTTCAACATTGCCATTTCTTCATACCACCTTATGAATGGTACAGCTGTCATTTTTCACATCCTGCCCAAAATGTGTTTTTGCACAGCTGGTGCACAATGGTGCGGTTGCTGTGGGAAATCAATGTTTGGGACAGATTAAGAAAAATCACAGTGACATTGTTCATGAGCAGAGGTCTCAAAATGCCTATGTTGAAAATTTGGTGAAAAAAATTCCCAAAACTGACTGTGTTATGAGCGTGCATTGTGAAGTTTCCACGCACACTCATAACTTTGAGAATTTTTAATATTTTCATTCCAGATTTTCAACATTGCCCTGGTATGAAAATATGAAAAAGTGGTGAAGTTACGAGCATGCATAGAAACTGAATAATGCACGCTTGTTACGCAGTAATGTTTTGGAATTTGTTCACCAAATTTTCAACGTGGCCTTTTTGGGACCTCCCCTCATGAACAGTAGCACTGTAATTGTATTAAACTGTCCCAAAAGTTGATGTGGCACAGCGACTGTGCCATTCTACACCACAGGTGTGAAAACATGTTTCAGGCAGTTTCACACCTGTGATGTAGAATGGTGCAGTCGCTGTGCAAAATCAACTTTTGGGACAGATTAATAAAATCACAGTGCTTGGGATGTCCCAAAAAGGCCATGTTGAAAATTTGGTGAACAAATTCTAAAAAGTGACTGCATTACAAGCATGCATTATGCAGTTTCTATGCATGCTCATAACTTCGCCACTTTTTCATATTTTCACACCAGATTTTCAACATGGCCATTGTTTCACACCTCCTCATGAACAGTACAGATGTCATTTTTCACATCCTGCCCAAAATGTCTTTTCACCACTTGTTGCACTGAATGGCCCATTCACTGTGTGAAATCACCTTTTGGGATTGAGTAATGGAATTATAGTACCACTGTTCATGAGGTGGGGTCCCAAAAAGCCCACGTTGAAAATTTGGAGTCAAAATACCAACAAACGCCCAGAGCATTAGGGTTTCCAATCATAGTACCCCACACTGTACAGATTGACAGGCATCGGGGGGGGGGTGGCTTGGGGTCATTGGCCGTAATGCTCACGCCATTTCACTCCACCCCCACCCTGCAGCCACTGACAGGCATCAAGGTGTGCCTTGGGGTCTTTGGCCCTAACTTTCACCCCATTCTCCTATACTGGACCTATCTCAGCTTATTTCCTTATGGAATGTGGTTAGAGTAAGGGCCGAAGACCCCAGGGCACACTGTGACACCTGTCAGTGTCTGCAGGGTGGGGTGAGGTGGAATGGCATGAGTGTTATGGCCGACGACCCAAAGGCACACCTCAACGCCTGTCAGTCTCTGCAGGGTGAGGGTGGGGTGGTGGCGTTAGTTCAATACTTCACTGCCATTCCTATTATGCATCTCTCTAACTCCTGCACTACCAATGCTAATATCAGCAAGCAAACATTCAGCATTGACAAATGCTTGTTTTTTAATTTGCTGCCCTAGTTCAGGGTAGAAAGGAACTCAAACTGCTCCCCACAGCTCTTCATTTTTTCTACACCAACAGATGATGTGAAAAAGCTACCACGTCTTCCATGCGTGGGCTCCGGACCACAGATTTTCTGTCCACATTCTCGAAGATCCTTTACCAAGCAACTCAGCTAACTGTGCACTTTGCACACAGCTCCATGACAGTAAGGATCTCTAACCTGAAGGCTGGACATACAGACACCTAGCATGTAAGGCAGAAGCAGGTGTGAGTGCATATATTTAGAAATAGCAAAAAAAGCAAAATCTAAGATTCCTACCTAAAATTGCAAAAATAAGGAGGTTTGATTGCATGGCACAAATGCCCCAAACCCTTGGTTAGCGAAGTTGCTTTGACATGGATAGATGTGAATGTGGGCAGAAAATCTGTGGTCTTTGTAAGACCTTGGCAGCTTGAGTTCCTTTCTTGCCAGCAAAATGAAAGATAAGCTAGTGTTCTGTATTAGCTAGCTCACTGTAAGACTAGTAAGAGCTCACTGTTCACTATGGAGTAGTGATCTCATCAGTGCACACTGTGACCGAGGTTTGTTTCATTTTGTTGCAATGTTATCAGCCTTTCTTTAAAGAAGGCCAGAAAGGGGCAGCCCAATGGCTCAGTGGAAATGCTCCAAACTTCCATGTTGGCAACCCAGGTTTGCAAGAGAGCCCAGATCTGCTAGGATTGGGCAGCCAGGCTTTGGCGCAGCAGTGGCACCTTGCGGCGAGCCGGGAAACCTGCTCCCTCATGAGGGATGGTGCATGCCCAGAGTGTGCTGCTGTTGTCAAGGTCAACAGAGAATGCGCTTGCCATCAGGGGTGGTGGGAGGGATATGGGTGTAAAATCAGGAGGAAAATTGGACCCTGGGCTACATAACACCCTGCTCACTCACCACAGACCCATGTCATTGCCTTTTACACTTTGGCACACGTTGTATGCATGCCTGGTTGGGAAGGATGGCCCCCTCTCCTCCAGCCTGCCACAGAGGGGTAATCTGTGGGGACCAAACCACGATAACTCCCTCGAGGAGATGAACGCTGGTGGTGCAGGAACAGGATGGAAGCTGAAGCAGCTGTCTAGATGTCCAAGGAAGACATACATTGTCTTTAGTGCAGACAATGACAAAGGCATGTTTCACTCTGTTTCAATTCTTCAGACAGAAAAAAAAGTAGACCAAAAAGATACAATAATGTGATACTGTATCACATAAACAAATGCATTTCATTCATGATGCTGGTACCTGTAGTACATCTGAGAAATGACAGTGCAAGTTGAGGGGGAGGCAGATTTTAATGGGTTACTCTGCTGTCAATGGTTCCATGTGATAACGTAGATTGTGGAAAGATGATCGTTGTTACAGCGAGTGTACATCGCCAAAACTGATTTTTGGCGATATACACTCCCAGCGCACAGCAAAAGGGCACCGGGAACATTTTTTTATGTGGGGGACACTCTGCCCCCATATCCCTCTACTAAACGATTTTCAACTCCAGGGGGGTGCAAAAGCAGAAAAAAATTTCTTGGCCAGGCGCAACAAAATGAATGTGCACCCCGAACTGAATCCGGCATCCTTGCAACCCTAGCTTGCCACCTACCCTCCATACCACGGGGCCAGCTCAGCAGCCCACCACTGCATTATGCCTCACAAACCCTCCCTCCCCTTCCAACCATCACACAGCGTGCTCACTCCCCCCCCCCGCATCCGTATATATATAGTGACATCCTGTCGCTATATTCGTGGACACCCCCCCATCCGGTCACCCTCCCTGCCAGGTAGCCCTGTGGACAGGTGCCATGATTGAGTCACCCTTTTTGAAGGCACTCAGTTGCGGCCACCATTTTCACAGGCTATCCTGTCAACTTTTAAAACAGTGACAATAATGAGTCATACTTTAGGTTTGAATCCTATTGCTGCATTCTGGCACTGAAATTATGTTTGCGAGCAGCAACTTTTCTCTTTTGCCTAGCTCACTGTAAATGGCAAATTTAAACTTCAAAACAGGATGCAGATACAGTTGTAATCGATTCTGAGATACTGAATGTTTTGGAGATGTGTGTGTGTGTGTGTGTGTGTGTGTGTGTGTGTGTGGTGGGGCACCACACAATGTAATGGGTGAGAAGTTCCAAATGAGATTAAAGGAGAACTCCAGTTACCTGAAACTCCTCACCCCTGAAGCCTCACCACCCAATTAGGCTTCTTGCAGTAGTAAGCCCCCACCAACTCCCAGTGTCTAGGGGTATGCCAGATGGTATCTTGGTGGGGGGTAGCTGTACAGCCAGAAAACACAGTCCAGAAAATAAATATGTTCAGTACCTGGTTCATACAATGTTGCTAGATGGCTTCGCACGCAGGGGAGCAGGCACTTCACTTCATTGGGAATACTGCTGGGGCAATGTTCGTTAAATGGCAACAAGCATGAAACAGTCCTTATTAAGTAAATCCACCGTCCACACTGAAATCAAAAGTGCAAAGAACTGATTTAATGTAAAAGAATAAATTGATAAACCACTCCTTGGAGCGAGCGTTGGGATACTCAAACAATGGTGGGAGCATTTCACAAGTAGAGAACCTGATATTAAATCTACAGCAATCTCTTTTTCCAACAGATTGACTTTCTTTCATGCAGAGATTCCACTCGAGCTGAAAAGGTTACATTCGTGACAGCAGTACTTTAAATGGTGGGCCGATAAGGAGTATACTTGGACTCAGCAGCCTTTCATTTACATATTCCTTGCACTTTACAACTCTCCATCCACCTGACATCTACTTAATTTCTTTCTCTTGGTCAATTAAATACTCAATCAGATGTAGCAAACTGAAACAGCATGAGATGTGTCTACTGCCTCAGTCCTATTCCTTGTCTGCCTTCTTAAAACAGGGAGCACTTTTATTACTGGGAGCACTTGCAGTACCACATCGATGTTAACTTTTAACATGAACAGTACCACTGGAAACCCTCCTGCCACCCAATCACTGATGCCACATGCCTGTTCCATGAATCCCAAGGAGTTCCTTCATCCCTGGCAATCCCAGAGACCCCGAGGCACTTTCTGCTCATGCAGTGATTCCAGTTCAGGATTGTCTTCACCCAGGGGCCCTGCTGAAGTGCCACAAGGAGTACCCTGGTAGACTGCCACCCCACCTGGGGTCCTAGACAGCCACTCCCCATATGGAACTCCTCATGCCTCCACAGGCTGCAGCACCTATGAGAGCCCAAACACTGCAGCAGCCCTTGGTCTGGGGAAAGGGGAAAGGCTGCCATCATTACACCCCGAACAATCCAGGCTGCCACTTTTGGACCACGCCCCAGACCCCTTCTGTCATAACAGGCCCAGCCACAGACAACTCACCAGCTCTCAGGCTGCACTCACCCATGGCAAGAATTTTAATGGACGGGACCCCCTCCAGTGCCTACCCCAACCAAGGTGCCAGAGATCACTTGACAGACTCCATTACGCTTCTTACCCGGGATCCAGCTCCCATGAAATGGCACAAAAAGGGACCCCATTGCTTGCTCCACAGCTCTCTCACAACTCTTCATGGCTTTGAACCACTGCACACACTTTGTGGGTCTTCAAGGGAGGAGGGCTGGGTGGTGAACGGCCTGCCCCGGCCCCACCATAGCCCTCACATCCGAACTTGTGGGCCAAACCCTGACTCTCTCTTCCTTCTCTGTTCTCCCTCGATCCTGCACCAAACCCTCTAGTTATACCCCTTATAGGAAGGGTCTCCCTTCTGGCAGCAGACAGGCTGGCCCACATCCCAGATGCACAGGCACCATAGATTTCCCTACCTAACTATACCTAGCTACAGAGAGTTAACTAGTAAGCTCCTAGAGGGATGCTTACACATTAAAAAAAATGAAGTACCTGCAGTTACTTGATGTTATGTTTGTAAACTCTGCTGTCAGGCAACATGGCGGGCGGTGCTTGGTGCCATCTTGTGTTAGAGTGCAGCACCACACTGCTCACTTGTATGCTTCTAAACAGAAGTGAGCATTGTGACACTGCACTCTAACATGAGGTGGCACCGCGTAGTGCTTGCCATTTTGCCTGATGGCACAGTTTATGCACAAATATCAGGTAAGTGCAGGCACTTGTTTTTTTTTCTGTTGCAAAAATCCTAACCGAGTGGAGAGGCTTCGTGGGTGGGGAGTTTCAGGTAACTGAAGTTCTATTTTAAATACAGACTTGACCTCACATGCTGATGGTATCATCGGCAGTAACACTTTGAAACATAAGTTTGCTATTTATTGGCATAATATGAGAGCATGTTTGTTGCGGAGTAGCAATCTCTTCAGTGCAGACAATGACAGAGGCATGTTTCACTCTGTTTCAGTTCTTCAGTCTGTCTTGAAATTAATATGGAGAATGAGTTACTCTGCAGACAGGCATTAAAACAGTCATTATACAGAGTCGCAGTTTCGTAACCTGTACCAAACCGATGAGACTGAAACACTTTTTATGAGAAACTACCTCTCTGTTTCAGCGAGCACACTGTCAAACTGTTCATGAACACAGTATAATGTTGGTGCTCAGAATGTTTTTTAATAAAAAAAAAATAGGGAGAGAAAACAAATTGTAGATACTCTCTGAGCCAATTCTGAGATGCCACATGTGTTCTGTGTGTGTGTGTGGCTGGGGGAGGTGGGGAGTCATGCAAAGTACAAGAAGTGATGTTCTACATGTGAGTGAACTCACACTTGAATTCATATGCTGGTTGGTTCATTACTACTCATTGCCAAACTGTGAAACCATGTGTGTGATAGAGTACAGATCTGGCAAGTGCCAGCTATGACAAGTGCTAATTTCACTCTCTTGAACATTATCAGCATTCCATGCAAGTTCCGTCAAGTGTGTTATCGAGATCGTGTTAGATCATACAAGAATAATCTGATATTGTTTGAGAAAAAACACAGGCAAGCACAAGAACTGACCAAGACTGAAGGACAGAGAGCACACAGAAAATATTGAAAAACAGTAAAGTTATGAGTAAACACTAAAATATTTTAATGTTCGCTCGTAACTTGCTCATTTTGGGTGTGTTAGGGAGGGTCGGGGAATGAACCTACTTGAGAGCTGTGTACCTGCTGAGGGTTTTCATACATTTGTCTTGAGAGGATTAAAGTATGTGCAGACATCTTTCTCTAAAGTTTGCTCACAGCTGATTGATTTTAACATGCAAAGAGTATATTTATTTATTTGGTAACCGGTTAGGTACACTGGTCCCAGGGATTGTTTTCAGGTATGACCCGGGCCATATAGATGGTACATGCAGTACATGGAGATGCAAAATGCACAGGAATACAGCATACAGTGTATGGGAATGCAATACAATACACAGGTAGTACAATAACAGAGTTGGGCACAGCACTTGTGGACAGGCGCCAGCAAGAAATAAATAAGTCCAAAGAGACAGCATATAAGTGGAGGTAAGGAATACAGCTGAGCTAAAACAGGGGAGGAATAAAGTCTGCTTCATGGCAAGTGGATAGGCACCAATCATCCGAGGGGAGCAAGACCGACAAATGAGTCCCCACTCGGACTAAAGTCAGGAAGTGCAATTGAAAGCCATGGTACACTTGGGCATTTTAAAGTGCGCTTTAAACAGGTGAATAGTGCCTAGTGAGTGGAACAAGACTGGTAGGCCATTTCAGAGCTTGGGAGCAGCAATATAACATATATAAGATGTACCCTCGATCAGGGACTACAGGAACTCAAATGCACCCCCCCCAGCCCTCCATGTTTCCTACACCACCAGAGGCTCTGCAAAGACTACCATGTCTTCCATGTTTGGGTTCTGGACCACAGATTTTATGTTCATGTTCTCTGAGATCCTTTCCCAAGCAACTTGGCTAACTGTACGCTTTGCACACTGCTCCAAGACAGCAAGGCTGTCTAGCTCAAGGGCTGAACACACAGGTACCTAACATGTGAGGCAAGAGCAGGCGTGAGTGTATACATTGAGGAATAGCAACAAAATAAAGCAAAATGTAAAGTCGTTACCTAAAAATGTAAAAATGAGGTGATTTGATGGCAGGGCAGAAATGCACCAAGACCTTCGTTAGGCGAGTTGCTCGGAAAGGGATCATAGAGAATGTGGACAGAAAATCTGTGGTCTTTCTCAGACCACAGCAGTTTGAATTCCTTTAATGCCTGAACTGGGACAGCAAAGCAAAGTGAGCATTTGTCAATGCTGAATGTTCATCATGTGCACTGGTGCCATTTGGGGGGGTTACGGGCTGGTGTTGGCAAATTTCAACACGGGTTCATAACGTCATTGTTTTTTAATATTTTTACACCACATTTTCAATGTAGCTGTCTTATTACGCCACCTCATGAAGAAAGGAAGAGTACAATTTCAACTCCTGTCCAAAAGGTACTTTCACACAGTGGCTGCGAAATCACCTTTCGGGATGCAAAAAAACATTTTGCCCAGGATCTGGAAAATGACAGCTGTCGCATTCATGAGATGCAGAGAAGAGATGGCTATAATGAAAATTTGCAGTCAAAATATTGAAAAGTACCAAAGGTACGAGCCTGCTCATAACTTTGTTGTTTGTTAATATTTTCACATCAAATAATAAATGTAGCATTCTTATGACCCCACCTCATGAAAAGTGCCAGTGTCATTTCATTCACTCATCCTGAAAGGTGATTTCGCATAGCCACCACGCCATTCTGCGTAACAGGTGCAAATACATGTTTTAGGCAGAATATGAAAAATGACAGCTCTACTGTTCATAAGGAGGTGTGAAATAATGGCAATGTTGAAAATCTGGAGTGAAAATGTTAAAAACTGCCAAAGTTAAGAACGTGCATAGAAACTGCGCAATGCACACTTGCAACACAGTCATTTTTTGGATTTCTTTCACCAAATTTGCAACATGGGCTTTTTGGGACCACACCTCATGAACAGTGGCACTGTCATTTCATTAATCAGTCCCGAAAGGTGATTCCGCACAGTGACCGAGAAATCACCTTTCGGGATGGAGTAAGGGAATGACAGTGACAGTGTTCTGAAGGTGGGGTTCTAAGAACCCCATGTTGAAAATTTGGGGCCCAAATTCTTTAAAATTGCTGAGATATCAACCTAAGTTGAAAACTCTCCCACTGAGATTCCCATTATACGGCTTACCTTGAAATCTTCACTTTTCCAGTTGGCTTGGAAGAGTACAGAAGTGTCCAGATCCACAGAAGATCATTGCTGCTGACCTCTGGAGGTAAGTATGGGTAAGGGGGGGTAAGGGGAGGTGGGTGTGCAGTGGAAGGGTTGGGATGGGAAGGAGGATGGGGAGACAATAATGGACCATTCTTCTTTTCAGGTTTAAAGAAAAAAAAATATTGGGGCTATTTTTCTTTTTTTTTTATAGGAAGGATGTCAACATTTCTGGACACTGGGAGTGTGCTGGGGGATGGGGAATGGAAGGTGCAAGGAGAACAGCAGCAGTGGGAAGGAGAGAGAGGGATTTGCTGTGTGTGTGTGTTGGGAGGGGCCTGGAACAGAACGAGGGTGTGGGGAGGACAGCAGCAGTGGGAGGGAGAGGGAGGAAGGGATTGATTTGCTGGTGGGAGGGGCCTTGAACAGAGCAGTGGTGGGGAGGATAGCAGCAGTGGGAGGAAGAGGAGGGAGGGAGGGAGGGATTGATTTGCTGGTGGGAGTGGCCTTGAACAGAATGAGGGTGTGGGGAGGTTAGCAGCAGCGGGAGGAAGTGGTAGGGAGTGATTTGCTGGCAGGGGGCTCGAACGGAAATAGAGGGAGGACAGGAGCAGTGGGCAGGCTCAGCATGATCACACTGTAAGCACAAAGGCGGTGTGAACACACATCCAGGAAGTCACGGTAATGCAGGGCTTTACATATCAAAAGACCAAGCCGTGCCACTATTGGTTCGGCTCTGTCCTTTGAAAAGTTTGCCAACTCCACCTTAGAAACAGAATGTGAGTCATCACTAGCCTTCTTACTGATTCGCCTGCCGCTGACCTGCCCCTTGGAACTGAGCTCTCCAGTGGACACCCCCCCACACCCTTGTATAGCAACTCTCATTTCAACGAAGCATGACAAACTCAATAATAAGTTACTTCTCTTTTTTTAGCTAGAACTTACTATTCACTGAGGAATAGTGATTTTGTCAGTGCAGACTGTGACAGAGATTTGTTTCACTCGGTTACAGCTTATCAGCCTTTCTTAAAAGTAGATCTGAAAGGCACAATAATATAGAAACATAGACTTTGACGGCAGATAAGGACTGCTTGGCCCACCCAGTCTGCCTATTTCCCTACCTACAGGATAAGCTGCAGATCCTAGTTAACCAACAGTCTATTTCTTCCTAACCCCAAGAATTGCTTTATGTCTGTCCCATGCTTTCTTGAATTCTCCCACAGTTTTAGACCTCACAACCTCCTCAGGAAGGCTGTTCCATGCGTCCACCACTCTCTCTGTTAAAATACTTCCTCCCATTGCCGCTGAGCCCTCCCCCCTTATCTTCAAATTGTTAACACTATACAGAGTCACAGTCTCATAGACTGTACCAAACCACTGAGACTGAAACACTTTTTACGAGAAACTACCTCTCTGTTTCAGTGAGCACATTGTCAAACAGTTTGTGAACATGAGAGTGTTTGATAGTGCTTGGGAATTTTTTAAATTTAAAAATATGGGGAAAGAAAACCAATTCTGAGATACCACATGTATTGGGTGTAAGGGGGGCCACTGCAAAACATATAAGAAGTAATACAAAATCATACATACCCCCATAATGCAAAGCATCATGGGCTGTATATGCAAATCTCAACAGATGCAAGAAGTGATGTTCTACATGTGATTGACATCACACTTGACTTCATATGCTGGTTGTTTTATCACGATATATAACCAAACTGTGAAACCATGCCTCTGACAGAGTATTGCTCTAGCCGGTTCCAACTATTCTGATAAATTCATGTTTGGCTCCCTTCCCTCTTACCTCACATCCCTCTTATCCCCTCCTACCCTCTTCACAACACTTCTTTCCATGCTCTCTCTCTCTCTCTTCCTTCTAGAAAATCTACTTTTGGTCAGTCTGCTTTTTCCTTACCACTTTCCTAAACTTTGGTCCTCACTTCCCCTTTCTATTCATTCTGCCTCTTCTCCTTCCTCCCTAAAGTCTGCTCTTTATGACTTTTATTATCCTTCCTGCAACTGTCTACGACCCTTTCCTCTTTTACTCTCTCATCACATGCAGTTGCTTATCCTGTTGTTATTAACCTTATCTAGTTTTGCCCAGGTTATGCTGTTTCACTACTTTTTCCATTTTTTACATAGAAGGAATAAAGTATGAGGGGCCATACACAATGAGCCTGTGTTTCCATCAAGGGGTTGAGATGCCAGGATATGGACCTTGACAGAGAAGCTCGAGAGGTCCATGCTGACATCTCAACCCCGAGATGGAAACACAAGACAAGTTGAGTATGCCCCCCCCCACTTTGTTATAGTATATGGCTCCCTCAGAATAAAACAAGCATTTGTCAATGGCGAATGTTGATTGCGTTGGTGTGTTGAGCTCGCTCACTGCCCTCTGTCACTCACTCAGTCTGTTTCTCCCGGTGCTGCAGGCTGCTCTTTTGTACAGGGCTCCTGCCTGCATTGGCACCTTGTTCTGCCCACTAAGAAATCCGTAGCTGTCCCAACAGAGCTCCGTTGAGGTGGCTCACTCCCCCCTCTCACTCGCTTATTCTGTTTCTCCAGGCGCGTCAGGCTACCTTTTTGTACTGGGCTCCTGCCTCTGTTGGTGGCTTTTTCTTCCCACAAAGAAATCTGCAGCAGTCCTGACACAGGTCTGTTGAGCCTGTTGACTCCCCCTCTCTCACTCACTCATTCCGTTTCTGCAAGTGCTGCAGGCTGGCCTCATGGGCTCCTGCCTGTTTTGCCGCCTTTTTTTGCCAACAAAGAAATCTACAGCAGTCATGAGAGAGCTCCATTGAGCTCACTCACTCCCCCTCTCTCACTCGCTCATTGTGTTTTTCCTGGCGCTGCAGGCTGCCCTTTTGTACTGGGCTCCTGCCTGCGTTGGCACCTTTTTCTGCCCACAAAGAAATCCACAACTGTCCCAACAGAGGTCCATTGAGGTCGCTCACTCCTACTGTGTCACTCACTCATTCTGTTTCTCCTGGCGCTGCAGGCTGCAATTTTGTACTGGGCTCCTGCCTCTGTTGGCACCTTTTTCTGCCCACAAAGAAATCTGCAGCAGTCCTGACAAAGCTCCAATGAGCTTGCTCACTCCCTTTCTCTCACTCACTCATTCCGTTTCTGCCGGCGCTGCAGGCTACCGTTTTCTACCGGGCTCCTGCCTGCGTTGCTGCCTTCTTCTGCCCACAAAGAAATTTGCAGCAGTTACAATAGAGCTCCATTAGGTTTGCTCACTCCCCCTCTCTCACTAGCTCATTCTGGTTTCCCCGCCACTGCAGGCTGCCCTTTCGTACTGGGTCCCTGCATGCATTTCTGCCTTTTTCTGCCCACAAACAAATCTGCAGCAGTCCCATCAGAGCTCCATTGAGCTCACTCCCTCCCCCTCCCTCACTTGCTCATTCTGTGTCTCCTGCTGCTGCAGGCTGCCCTTTTGTACTGGGCTCCTGCCTGCATTGGCAGCTTGTTCTGGCCAGAAAGAAATCTGAAGCAGTCCCGACACAGCTCCATTGAACTCGCTCACTTCCCCTCTCTCACTCACTCATCCCGTTTCTGCCAGCACTGCAAGCTGGCCTTTTGTACTGGGCTCCTGCCTGCATTGCCACATTTTCTGCCCACAAAGAAATCTGCAGCAGTCACAATAGAGCTCCGTTGAGCTTGCTCACTACTGCTCTGTCACTTGCTAGTTCTGTTTCTCTTGGCGCTGCAGGCTGTGCTTGTGTACAGGGCTCCTGGCTGCATTGGCACATTTGTCTATCCACAAAGAAATCCATAGCTGTTCTTACAGAGCTCCATTGAGGTCACTAGTCTTCCTCTCTCACGTGCTTATTCTGTTTGTCCTGGCGCTGCAAGCAGCCTTTCTGTACGGGGCTCCTGCCTGCATTGGCGCCTTTTTCTGCCCACAAAGAAATCTGCAGCAGTCTTGATAGAGCTCCATTGAGCTCACTCAGTCTCCCTGTCTCACTCGCACGTACTGTTTCTCCCTTCGCTGCAGGCTGGCCTTTTGTACTGGGCCCCTGCCTGCATTGACGCCTTTTTCTGCCCACAAAGAAATCCGCAGCAGTCCTGACAGTGCTCCGGTGAGTTCGTTCACTCCCCCTCCCTCACTTGCTCTCTCGTTCTGTTTCTCCCAGTGCTACAGGCTGCCCTTTAGTACTGGGCTCTTGCGTTGGGGCTTTTTTTCTGCCCACAAACAAATCCGCAGCAGTCCCGACAGAGCTCAGTTGAGCTCGGTCACTCCCCCCTCTCACACGTTCGATCTTAATCTGTCCCAAACACAGATTTCCCACAGTGACTCTACTATTCTCCGGCAGGAGTGCAAAAACATATTTTAGCCAGGATGTGAAAAATGACAGCTGTACTGTTCATAAGGAGGTGTGAAAAAATGCCACTGTTGAAAATGTGGCGTGAAAATATTACAAATTTGCAAAGTTACAATGGTGCATGGAAACAGTTCAATGCACGCTTGTAACACAGTCATGTTATGGAGTTTCGTCACCAAATTTTCAACATAGGGATTTTAGGACCTCTGCTCATGAACAGTGCCACTGTCATTTTCTTAATCTGTCCCAAACACTGATTTCCCACATCGACCACGTTATTCTGTGCCGCAACTGTGAAAACACATTTCGGTTGGGATGTGAAAAATGACAGCTGTACTGCTCATAAGGAGGTGTGAAAAAATGCCACCAATGAAAATCTGGCGTGACAATATTACAAATCTGCAAAGTTACAAGGGTGCACGGAAAGTGTGCACCACACACTTGTAACACAGTCATTTGAATGGCTATCATCACCAAATTTTCAGCATATGCATTTTAGGACGTCTGCTCTTGAACAGTGTCACTGTAATTTTCTTAATCTGTCCCGGGCAGTGATTTCCCACAGCGACCGCTCTATTCTGCTCTGGAAGTGCGAAAACACATTTCGGCCTGGATGGGAAAAATGACAGCTGTACTGTTCATAAGTAGGTGTGGGAAAATGGCAATGTTGAAAATCTGGAGTGAAAATATTATAAATGCGTGAAGTTACGAGCATTGTGCAAACTGTGCAATGCACGCTCGTAACATAGTCATTTTATGGAGTATTGTTACCAAATTTTCAACATAGGCATTTTAGGACCTCTACTCATGAACAGTGTCACTGTCATTTTCTTAATCTGTCCCAAACACTGATTTCCCACAGCGACTGCGATATTCCGTGCCGGAAGTGTGAAAACACATTTCCACCAGGATGCGAACAATGATAACTATACTGTTCACAAGGAGGTGTGAAAAAATGCCAATGTTGAAAATCTGGCATGAAAATATTGCAAATTTGCAAAGTTGTGAGCGTGTGTAGCAACTGCACAGCGCACGCTCGTAAAACAGTCATTTTTTGGATTTTTTCCACCAAATTTGCAACATAGGCTTTTTGAGAGCCCACCTCATGAACACTGGCACTGTCATTTTGTTAATCAGCCCTGAAAGGTGATTCCATGCAGTGACCGTAAAATCACCTTTCAGGGCCGATTAACGCCATGACAGTTCAAGAATTCATGAGGAGGGCTCCCAAAAACCTGATGTTGAAAATTTGGTGCCAAAATTCCAACAAATGACTGAGGTATGCATTAAAGTTAGAAAAACCCCATTTATTCCATTATACAGCTAACCGGCATTTCCTCAGTTCGCGGTCGGCTTTGAAGAGTGCAGACATGTTCCCGATCCACTGAAGATCGTTGTGCTGAGTTCCGGAGCTAAGTATGGGATGAGGGGGGTGTGGGAAGGCAGGGTGCACAGTGGGTGGGTACGGGTTGCGGGTGAGGGGCAGGGAGACCACCGAGGGACAGTTTCCTTTTTTACAGGTAACAAAAAAAAAAAAAAGACGTCAAGGGACCATTTTTTATTTTACAGGGGCATGTGGTATGCTGGGGTGGGCTCCCAGTGTACCACCAGACTCTTTTTGGGGGGGCAGCAGTAGCTGATGGGGATTAGGCTTCCCCATCAGCACACAGCATAAAAGGGGGTCTTAGATTATGCCGGCAGGATTGGCACCCCATCGGCCAGACAGTAAAAGCAGAGGTTACAGAATGCCAATGGGGGTAGGCTCCCAAATCAGCAAAATCAACACTGAGCCACTGGAAGCCGGCGGGATTGGGACCCCGTCGGCCAAATAAACTGCAATTGAGGGGTGATATTGTTTGTGAACATGGCGGCAAACTGCGCCATGTTCTAAACAATATCAGTGTTTCTACATCCCGCCCTGCAATGACGGGTCACTCCCTCATTGCAGCGGATGGCTGATGCTGCAATGACGAGGTGGCTTCTGAGTACAGCGGCTACATTTTCACAAGTTGGTGGCATGCTGGCTGAACTAGTGTCATCAGTAGCATGCCACGGCATTGGGGGAAGTGGGACAAGCCTTTGCAGGCTGTGGGGGCATTGGCCACAACAGTGCCTCGCATCAGTAACCTGACTGTGGAGAAAGCCTGTCGCAACATGTTTCTTGTGCAAGTGCACAATCAACATAAAAAAAATTATATCTGGGCAAGTTTTACAAGGTTTCATACCTTGTTTTGCACTCATGCTTGGTATTTGCAGCTCCATCTGCCACAAAGTCAGTCAGTGCCGTTTCTGTGTGCCTCTCCAAAGATTTGCAGTAAGAGTTTGTTAAAAAAATAAAAAGAAAGAAAGAAAAATGTTACAAATGGTACGGTTTGGAAACATGGGGCCGAATATTGTAGTCTATGTCCAAATCATCTCAGTGAAGCATTCGCTAAGTCGCCTGCACATTTAAAGTTTTCCTGTGAAGAGCTTTGTCCAATCAGGTGGCATACAGCAGAGTGATTTATGAATATTAATAATGGAATGTGCACAATAACCTTTAGAACATACACAACCACATCTGAGCAGCCACTGATTTCATGGAAAGACTGGTGTGTCCTCCTTTGCAAAAGTCCTTCTAGGTTTTCACTGAGCAGAAAGCATCCTGTGAAAAGTATGTTTTGTGTATGGTTTTCAGGGCCATGTATAAATGAAGTTATTACACAAATGTCTTCAAAAGTAAAGAAATTTATGTCAAAAAATTACATTAATGCTCATTAGTATTGTTAGCGCACAAAATGCAAACCCCACAAAGGCTGGTCTATTGGTGTTGTTAACCCAATGCCCCCAAAGTTTGAAAATGTACTACAAGTGTTGTTATGGCTATATTTTACTCACCTTGCTACTTCCCCTACCCTCATCACCAGAGGACAGTCTACAGGTACATGGTCATGCTTTAGTGGTGTGGTACCTCATACAGGGACAACATATTTAAAATGTTTAAATAGCAACCCAAATCCCCAGAGCAGCTATGGTGGCCAGCACAGCCCTTCTCACAGCCCCTTGGTTCTCCATAAGTGCATGGAGTGTTGGGGGGCCTACATGCCATAAATTGGGTCTGGTGCTATGTGAATGGGGACCGGTGTGTGAGGGTCTCTCCAGTTGATGAGGACATTGTGTTATTGTGTATAAGTGTCATTCTTGCTGGGGCAGTTTACTACTTCCTTATAGTTTGCTGCAGTACATTCATACCGGACCACCAATTGCACACTGGGGGGGGGACTAACTGCCATGGAATGTCCTATGCCTACAGGGATGGGGATTGGCAGAAGGGGGGGACCACTGATCACCAGAGTATTGTGGGGTGTCACACGGAGCCGGGGTGCAGAGATCAAGGGTCCAGTGGATGCAAGGGTATTTTTGTTGCATACAGGTCAGTGATTAACATGTGTGGGGGGGTATTGCTAGCCACCAAGGACAGTGATCGGAGACTGAGGGGTCCACTGGCAGCAGGGACATTTCAGCCAACTGTCATGCCAGCGATCGGGGAGTGGGGGGACTGCTAGGCACCAGGTACTGTTCTTACTTCTATTGGACAGAGCAATGAAGGTGGGAGCAGTACGGTACAATCTGCTGCTGCTACCCATGCAAATAAGCCCATAATGGGCATGCAGATTGCCCTTTAGCACTTTGCATGCCCAACGGGCTCATTTGCATGAGTCCCTCTGAATATCTCGCATAGCACTCCATAGCTATCGGGTCTGGTGGCGCTGTTCCCTGTACAGCGGGGGTATATGTTGGGGCAGTGCCATCTGATTTAACACTGGGCAGACATGACCCTACATTCAGTCGGACAGCACCAGGGCACTATCTGACTGAATATAGCATCCTCAGACCCCTGGGCTATGGCAAAGCACAGCACAAAATTTTATGCTCCACGTTGGTTGATTCTGAATATTGGGGCCCAGATTTTATATAAACTCTTAACATGCACTGCAGGCTGTTGAATCTCCCAGAGCAACAGCCAATCGCTGATATCAGCTACAAGGGATTCTGAGTTATGTAGGTACAGAAAATGTCAGCCTGGAAGTATGTATGTAAAATTACTCTGATACAAAATACTACAGAACAATCAACTGCAAGTTAAAAAAAATGTTTTTGCACACAATGTCCAAATTGGGACAAGCCCTAAATGTGGGTCTAAGCTGTTAGTGCTCACTGTCCTCCTTGTATTACATGAACATACAAACAAATATAAGAACATACAAATATGCCAGCAGATAAAGGCCTTGTGGACTATCTTGTCTGCATGATTATGCAAGTCCCCTTGTGTCTACAACAGGACCTGCCTCCTCCCCAAATACCCCTTACTCCTCTCAGTTCCCTCTTCCACTTCCCCCCAGCAACTTTCCCCTTCATTGTGTCCCATCCTTTCTTGAAGCAATCCACTGTTTTCAGGGATACCACCTCCTGTGGCAACTCGTTCCACTTAGCCTCTACTCTTCAGGTGAAAATGTGCCTCCTTGTGAGACGGACTTTGTCCCAATTTTCTTTTTTTATTTTTTTTTATTTTAATTATGTCTTGGAGAACACCTGTGAGCGGATGCTTATTTGTAGGTTCCACGTCAGTTACAAGAAAAAATTGAACAGGTACATAGCATTACATTACAAGGCATTACATTACAAGCAAGTACAAAATTGCACTGGTACAAAACAATACATTACAAGCTAGGTAGACAATAAATTGGTGTGAATTACAAGACTGGGATAGTATTCAGCTTAAGGTATAACATTTTGACACTGCTATGGCATTGGTGAGAAGGTGCCTGCGTCGGAGAGTTAAGCATTCTTGTGGGGGGAGAAACAGAGTGGAGAACAGGCACAGCTGTGGCACAGTGAAATGTATGCCTGAATAAGGGGTTAAGAACAGAGTTAAGGAAGGTTGGAGACAATAGGGCTAGGAGAGCAGGAGATGGGGGGCATGAAGGTGGGGACAGAAAGGGGAATGGGTGCCCAGTGGGGAGGCGAGGAGTGAGAATAGAAGTGATTAGCAGTTGTTTCTCTGAGTACCCTTTTCCCTGTATTTGCAATTGCAATGGAATCTAACAGTAACCATCCAAATGTGTTTTATAAAAAAATATATAAAAGTTTGCTACACTCAAAAATAAACCCACTGATGGGGGCTAGCCAAATCATAAAACCACTTGGACATCAGGCTCATGGTTTTATTATCCGGATGGGTTAACTTCCTTGTATGTCAGCCTTACCCATCGTTTATCATCCAAATGACAAGGAACCTCAGCACAAAAGCAATGCGGCAAGGGTTAGCTGGGAATATCTATCTATCTATCTATCTATCTATCTATCTATCTATCTATCTATCTATCTATCTATCTGTCTGTCTAATATGCATACAGTATCTGTCTGTCTGTCTGTCTGCCTATCCCTCTGTCTGTCTGACTGTCAGGCGATCTATCTATATGTCTGTTTGTCTATATAGATATATACACGGATGGGAATTTTTCCTCACAGAAGCCATTATTGTATACTTCCCTGTATACCTCACCAATTACAGCTGTAAACCCCAAAATGGTTCTTACCACAAGCAGCCTGGGAATTCAAATTGACTACAATAAAATGTGAAAATATTAACCATCCATACATATTATAGCAAACAAATGATGAGTAAGTACGGCATACTTGACGTAAGCCATACTCACGGAATTGCTCCTGTCATTCAGATCTCAGCTGGCTTAGGTGGCAAACAGAGGTACTGTACCATTTCCCACCTCCAAGGTTGGACGCTGCCAGATGGCATAGGTAGGGGTTAGCTGGGGGGTGGAAGGACTTGAGTGGGCAGGATGGGGAAGTAATACTGTACATTTGTGGGGGCCACTAGAGCCAGGGATGGGTCATACCTGATAATCTTAGGAGTGGTACACAACTTGGGGGGACATTGGACACCAGGAATAGGAATGCCAG
The DNA here is from genome assembly GCA_016271365.2 of Neoceratodus forsteri. Taxonomy (NCBI): domain Eukaryota; kingdom Metazoa; phylum Chordata; order Ceratodontiformes; family Ceratodontidae; genus Neoceratodus; species Neoceratodus forsteri. Next base: position 91,126,375 of record JADMNL010000022.1, read on the forward strand.
TGTTATGAACTATGTCAGGATCTGTGAATGAGGAGATTGGGGGGCACTGGACACCAGGGAAAGGACTGCAATGTTACTCACTATCAGGATTAGCAGTTAGCGTATGGTGGGGACTACCCTGCACTTGGTAAGTGGGGGAGATAAGAGTAGGTTTATTTTTAGCATTTAGGATGATTTATGTTGCCCTATCCAGCTGGCCCCTAGCAGTCCTTATCTGCAGAGCTCAGCCATGCCATCTACCCTTGGACTTACCTCTACTCCTGAACACCCTGGCTTGCCCCAGTGCTATACAGCGCTGCAACAGTGGCTGTTCAGCAGATAACATAAGCTTAGGTTGCACTACTGTGTGTCCTTGTTCTCGATAGTGCTTCGCTATCCTGGTGTTGTCATCTTATCTTCTTATAACACTTTTGTGTTCTGTTATTCTTTTATAATCTCACTTAATATTTTGCCCTCATATAAGTGGCTACAGAGACATTGGATTTCATAAATAACCCCATTGGTTTTGCAGTTAATGTGAGATTTTATTTTGTATTTCCTTCCTGTACATGGATGTTTGAAGATTTCTTTCCATGATGTGTGACCACAAACTGCACATCTGCACATCAAACTGCACACCTGCCACAAGGTTACACTCCCCATTTCAAAGGTCCCAATTAGAGCTGCGCTGTTTTTAATTTTTGTTTTCCTGTGGCTTGAATTCAGTATAAGCTAATTTATTGCACAAGTTGGGTGCCTTTTTAGAGGTAAAAATATGGGCCAGATATTCGAAGCATTGCGCCCGGCACAAATCCGTTGCGCTGGAATAGCACTGAATTTGTGTCGGACAGCAATACTCAAAAGCCCTTTTAGTGCCAGCGCTGAGTGGCAGTGCCAGCATTAAAAGTTAATGTAAGCAGGGGAGGGAGTAAGGGGAGTGGCCATGAATACTGGCGCATTGGCATATTCAAAAGTGTAGTGCCATGCTTCAGGTCTTTGTGCCACCTGTAGAGCGGCACTAATTACCACCAGCAAAAAGCATGCTGTAATGCTGTGGTGTTACTTGAAGTAAGTCGAAGTGTAACTTTGACTTACTTCAAGGAATATCCTTGGTAGTCTTGTGGTCCCCCACCCCTCATCATGATCTTTAACCCCCATTTTGTCCCAAAATAAACAATATTGCCTGGTAGTCTAGTGCCCCCATCATGATCCCCAACCCTGTATTGTCTGAAAATAAACATTATTCCCTGGTGGTCTAGTGGTCCCCACCCCCTCCATCATGATCCCTGACACCAGTATCATCCAAAATAACCATTTATCCCTAGTAGTCTAGTGGTCCCCCACTCTCTCATGATCCCCAACACCAGTATCATCCAAAAATAAACATTTATTCCTGGTGGTCCAGTGCCTTAACCCCCAGCAGTGACAACCTCATTACCCCAACCATCCCTGAATGGAGGCCAGCAACTGGCTCAACACCACTCACCTCCATGACCTTGTGACAGTGATAAGATGAGTTCATACCCAGTGAGTAATGAATGTGCGCTCATTCATTACTCACTGGGTACACACTCATTCATTACTCACTGAGTATGTGCTCATTCAGCACTCACTGAGTATGCGCTCATTCAGCACTCACTGGGTATGCGCTCATTCATTACTCACTTGGTATGTGCTCATTCATTACTTACTGAGTATGTGATCATTCATTACTCTCTGGGTATGCGCTCATTCAGCACTCACTGGGTATGCGTTCATTCATTACTCACTGGGTGCGAGCTCATTCAGCACTCACTGAGCATGTGCTCATTCAGCACTCACTGGGTATGTGCTCATTCATTACTCACTGGGTGAGAGCTCATTCAGCACTCACTGGGTATGCGCTCATTCATTACTCACTGGGTATGCACTCATTCAGCACTCACTGGGTATGTGCTCATTCATTACTCACTGGGTATGCGCTCATTTAGCACTCACAAGGTATGCACTCATTTATTACTCACTGGGTATGTGCTCATTCATTACTCACTAGGTATGCACTCATTCAGCACTCACTGGGTATGCACTCATTCATTACTCACTCGGTATGCACTCATTCATTACTCACTGAGTATGCACTCATTCATTACTTGCTGGGTATGCGCTCATTCATTACTCACTAGGTATGCGCTCATTCATTACTCACTGGGTATGCGCTCATTCAGCACTCGCACGGTATGCGTTCATTCATTACGCACTGGGTATGCACTCATTCATTACTCACTGGGTATGTGCTCATCCAGCACTCAGTTGACAGCTGGCTGCGGAGGTGAGCAGTGAGTTGAGCCAGTCACTGTCTCTGTTTGGGGATGGTTGAGAAGGACTGGGTGTCAGAACTGCCAGATGGGGAGGCCACTGGACTACCAGGGATAAATGGTTATTTTTGGATGATACCGGTGTCAAGGATCGTGATGGTGGGTGGGTGGACCACTATACTACCAGGGATAAATGTTCATTTTTGGACAATATAGGAGTTGGGGATCATGACGGAGGGGTTGGGGAACCAGTAGACTACCAGGGAAAAATGTTTTTTTTTTTTTCAGAAATAATGGAGTCAGGGGTTGTGATGGGGTGAGGTGGGGGGACCATTAGACTACCAGGGAAAAATGTTTATTTTCAGACAATATGAGGGTTGGGAATCATTATGAGGGGACCACTAGACTACCAGGGAGAAATGTTTATTTTTGGACACTACGGGGGTTGGGGATCATGATGGGAAGGTGGGGGAACCACTAGATTACCAGGAAAAAAATATTTATTTTCTGACAATACGAGGGTCATGGATTGTGATGGAGGGGGGGGCCACTAGACTACCAGGGGAAAAATGTTTATTTTTGGACAATACGGGGTCAGAAATCATGATGTGGGGGTGTGGGACCACTAGACTACCAGGGAAAGTAGTAGCATTCTTGTTCTTTTGGGGTCTCAGGTATGAGGCTGTGTCCCACTGTCTGGGACATACCTCTGAACTGTCCCTGGATTTACGAGATTTCCCTGTGTTTGCCTCAGATGTTCGCCCTGTCCCTCATGTACTATGTGGTTTTGTGACGGAACAGTGGGAATTGTACACTCTAAATACTGTCACACATTAAAGTTACAGGCCTATTGTTCCTCAGACACTGCATCTTACACTATTCCCCTCTTTCTGTCAGCTGTCTGAGTGGATGTTAGCAATCCACAGGATGTATCCCTGAGTTTGACCTGTAGTCCCTGATTTTTAACACCTCACCCCTGATTTCTAAGGCAAGGGGTTGAGAGGTATGATCTTGGGAGCAGTGTCCCTCACTGCTCCTCAGTCAGCATGTCTGTGCCCCTCATTGCAGTGCTGCACGGCTGAGTGGTATGCACTGAATGTGTCTGCAAACACCCATTTCCTGCAGCATCCAGCCTGTACTTGCGTTCTGACCAACAGAGGGTTGCTGTGAGCACACCCTGGCCTGCAGCTTCCAGCCTGTACTTCCACTCCGACCAACAGAGGGTTGCTGTGAGCTCCTTGCAATAGTGCTGGGCAAAGTACCTGGGAGTGCATGCAAAGCAGGCCATAATGAGATGCAAATGTGACTGTTTGCCCACAGATTGCCTGAGTAGGCTCATTTGCATAGGATCTTTGAATATGGCAAACATTTGCCCTGGGCTAACCTGTCTGCACCGGGCTTTTGTGTTATCACTGTGCAATCAGGTTAGCTACGGGCAAACCTCTCAAAAGCATAGCACAGTTCTGCAGTGTGTGGCCTGCATTGTTGTTTGTGGTTGTTGTGCAACACTTCATTGCTATCACACACATTGTCCACCAACTTCAACTCTGCCTTACTCTACCTCTGTGTCCACTGAGCTGCTGTTGCATTTTGCACTTCCCTGTTGCTATATTCAGAGCTGTCCTATTCCCAGGCTATTTTAGCACTGCACTCATAGCCCTGTTTGCACTGCGTCCTTTGCACACTATATTCAGCAGGTTTAGCACCAGGGTATTTCCTTTGAATATAGCTTGCTACTGGTTCAGGGCTAATTTAATATAGCCCCAGGGCTAAGTTTTGAATATCTGAGGTTCATTCTGAAATGTGTGAAGTGCTTGGCATGTAGGGGCAATGTGTGGTAGCAAACATACTGCCAAGTTCAACTGGTTCAACTCCCTCCTGCTCTCTGTCACCAAGTCTACCAAAATTGGTCCCTTTAAAGTCGCTCTCCGTAACTACCTCTTTGGCGCCCGAAGCTGTAGTTGCCCTTAATCAACCTAATGTTGGGGTCCCTCCCCATTTCTTGCCCATGGCCTTGACAATGTCTATTGGACTGCTTCCCCCCTTTTTTTTTCTCTTTTCATCACCACTGCTCCCCCCCACCCTTCCACTTAGGTATTTCCCTGGTACGATCAGGGTTGCGACTTCTACTATTGTTATACTTTATACGATTGCTATTTACTGCATGTAACTTTAGTACGTAAACCACTGTTATACTGTGTTCTTTTGTTATCTTTATTGCGCCTGTATATTACCACTGTTGTATCTCACACTGTAACCATGTCTACCCTCCCAGCGATGAGGTGCCTTTGCAAATGAGTCCCTGACTCAAAGGTTGTAAATCCGACTTTCAAAAGTAAATGAATAAATAAATAAATAAATAAAATAAAGTGGTCACTTTAACTGGCTACCCAGGCTATAAAACATGACCAGTTTCTGCACCCTTCTGCAGCAGCTCATCCTCCTGGCAGTCCTATGCCATGGCCATATTTCTAGTTGTCATAAGGCTCCCCAGCTACCGACGTACCCAGGCACAAATATCCACTATGTACCTTACTGTGTCACTGGGCACTACTTCCTGATTGCTAAGGGAGCCTGGTCCACTCACTGGCTCCTGCTACCGCTGCAATGGTGGCTGACACTGAGGACCTGCAATCTATACCCTAACCCAATTTTACGCACCAATCCATCTAGGTTCTCAATGTCCTGCACACAGTCTACGTGTAGGAAGAAAAACAGCTGCCTCTATAATAAGTTGTGTGGCTACCCGCTATTTGGCCACCAATTCCTATTGCTCAGGGCTGGGGCTGTGCACCCAAACCCTGGCCCATCTAGTCCACTTCACCCCTAAAACACCCAACCCATGGAACAATCAAGATAGCATCAATAAACATCCAGAGCCTCCCAAGCAAGATGGATCAACTTCAAGCCTGGACCGCACAGCACAACCCCGACTTTCTGTCGGTAGTGGAAACCTGGCTTTCACCCAAGATCACTGATAAAGAGGTTGCTTTCCCTGGCTTCAACATTTTCAGGCTTGACAGGGCTACCAAGAGAGGAGATGGTTGTGTGATCTACATCAAGGACTCCATCAAAGGGCACGTCCTCCCCCAGGCGGATCTCGGGCCTAATGCCCAGGTGCTAGCAATCAAAGCCTTACTTGGGGCACATAACAAAGCTCTAATTATCATCTCTGTCTATGTTCCCCCCAATGAGCACAAAAGGGGCTTCAAGGGTATCATGGACTTCTTCCATGGCCTTCCCTCTAACTCTGAGACCATCTTACTAGGTGACTTCAATGTCAACTGGCTTTCACCTGATGCAGGCACATACAGGGACAATATCTCCGCAGTCCACCTCACCCAGCTTGTCTCCTCCCCCACCAGGGTTAATTACAAAATGGGCACCAGCACCCTCCTAGAGTGGATACTTTCAAGCAACCCAGAATGACTCACCAATGTGACAGTGCACCCGGACGCTATTAGTGACCACTCCCCAGTCTCTTGTTGCTGGACAAACAAATTCCTCAAGCCACCTCCCCACTTCACCTTTAGTAGGGTACTAAAGCGTGGGCATCTTGAGTCCCTGAAACATGATCTTGCCAACACCAACTGGTCACAAATCAACCACACTACCAATGTCAATACTGCCTTGGATTACTTTATCAAACAGTTCACGAAAGTCTGGGACTTACATGCACCCCACAAAAAGGTCAAAGCACGGGGGACTGTTAACCCATGGTTATCATCTGACCTCATAGGCAAATTGAAGAAGCGTGATCACCTATGGCACCTAGCCAGAGAATCGGATAAACCCTCAGCCATACTAGCCTACAAGCAAGCCAGAAATGCCTGCACTCGGGAAATACACCAGGCTAAATCAAATCACCACAAGGAGTCGCTTACTGCCTCCTGGGGTGATGGGAAAATTTCTGGACCAACATGAAGGAAGTCTTAGGGAAGGATGTAAAGTTGGTACCAAACCTAATCAACATACAGGATACCCCTACCCAGGTCCCCCTAACTTTAGCCAATGCCTTCAATGAAGCATTCTCGGACCTCTCTGGGACACTTCCCCCAGACTTCTTCGAGGACCCACCAAGCTCCAACACCTCTACTACTGATGCTCACTATCAGTCTGCTCCCCCTTTTTACTTCAAGAAGCTTACCCCTTTGCTAGTCAGAAAATACCTTCACAAAGTGCTTGGGAAATTACGACAAAGTGCGGACACACTGGACCTCAAACTTGTTGCACTCACTATTGAAGAAGTTCTCAGCCCCATAACTAAGATCCTGAACCTGTCACTCTGCCAATCACAATTCCTACAGCTGTGTAAATCAATCATTGTGACTCTTGTGCACAAGAATGGTGACAGGGAATCGCTGTCAAACTACCGGCCCATCTCAATTTTGCCACCGCTCTCCAAAGCACTAGAATGCATAGTGGCTGACCAGCTCATCGAATACCTTGTAAAATACTCAATCCAATGCCCAGAGCAGCATGGCTTCCATAAAGGACATAGTACCTCCACGACACTACTAAAACTCACTGGTTTTATTCACCGGTCTTTGGACCAAGGAACCCTAGCAAGAGCAGTATTCATTGACCTCTCAAAGGCCTTTGACACTGTCTACCACTCCCTCCTCCTAAACCAACTAACCTCCATAGGCCTCTCTGCAAATTCAACTCTCTGGTTCAAAAGCTACCTAGGACAACGTACACAAAGAGTGCAAATCAACAATGTCGTCTCCGACCATCTGCCTGTAAGATCTGGTGTCCCCCAAGGCTCCATATTGGGTCTGCACCTTTTCAGCATCTTTCTCAACAATCTACCATGCCACTGCCCACAGCAGATGCTACTCTATGCAGATGATGTAGTAATCTTCACAAGCTGCCCAGACCCAGAGCAACTTGAGGGCAATCTGCAACATAGCTTCGGGATTATTGAGGAATGGTTCCAAAACCATAAACTAATCCTAAACAGCAAAAAAACCAAAACCATGATGTTCTGCAGCACTCGGAACAAGTACAAATCCCACACTCTCAATATCAGTACCCGATCTGGAACTCTACTCGAACACACTCAGCACTTTAAATACCTTGGGGTCACACTTGACAGCAGTCTGGCCTATGACCAGCACATCAACAATGTTTCTAGGACTGTCAACCACAAAATGGGTCTCATCCACAGGCACAAGCACTGTCTCACTTCAGACACCCTTAGACTAGCCATCAACGGCTCCATACTCTCTGTCATAGACTATGGCTTGGTTATCTATGGCGCTGCTTGCCACACCGCCCTCCGCAGAATATCGGTTGCACTGAACAAAGCCTGCAGACTGCTCACAGGAGCTGAACATCTCACCCATACCTGTGACCTCTATGCTCAAACAGGCTGGCTCCAACTCAGTGGGAGGTTACACTACCAAACCTGTTTGCTGGCCAAAAAGACTCTACTTGGTATTCTTCCCCATGGTACAGTCAACCTACTTCAACCACACAGCAGCAATTCACAATGGACAAGAAGTGCCGGCACTCACCTCTTCCATGTTCCTTGTCTTCAAATGATGCAGGGTCAACGCTCCTTTGCTTACAGAGCACCCCTCTGGTTTAATGCCCTCAGCCAGGACATCTCTAACCAACCTACTCTGGTTCTTTTCAAGAGACTGCTACGCCAACATCTTTCTGCATCCAGCATCTGTGACTGCTACCATGAGTCCCCCGTGCCAGTAGTCTCTGCCCTGCCTCTTAGCAACTCTCTGCATTGGCATGGTCCCTTGCCACCACTACCCTCCCCATACACTCCCTCCCTCACCTTATCCTTCCACCTAGTGGCTCGCTGCTCTGGCTTGGCCACTCGCCACCTTCCAACCTCGCCTCACTCCCCCCACACCCACTCCCTTGACAAAGTCCATGACTGCTGCAACTCTCTTTCTCACCTCACCCCCCTTCCCCACCTACTACTACCTTACCCCCCTCAGCCTCCTTGTTCCCTACCTCCAACTATTCTCTCCGCTAACTACTATATATGCAAACCGAGGGTATCTTACCCTCTATTGTTATATCTTATATGTACAAACCTGCTTGTATGAACCGCTGTAATTATTGTCCATGTTTTATACTCTCTGTTGTCTAATTCCTCTGTAATACTGTCTTCCCTCCCACTGACGTCAATCAATCAATCAATCAATCAATCAAGTCTTTATTTAACCAGGTGTTCATCATTGAGCAGAAGCTCATTTGCAAGATGGACCTGGGTGGAGCATGAACAATTGTATATACAGGTCAACACCGGTATTTACAAGGCAATACAGATAATACTCTTTACAGAGAGGAAGAAAAAGAAGTTCATATGTACATAGAATTATACAGATATTGTACAGATTACACGGTATTTACATACATAGAAGTGTCTATAGAATAGCTTGGCAGAACACTCCAGGAGAAAGGACTGCTGTGTGACTGAACTTCTCTGCTGGGACTAAAGTAGAAGAACTTTTGTATTTAGACCTTTAATTTAGGGTAAAAAACTAACATAACAAAAAAACAAAAAAGTGTGTGTTTGGGTTAACTGAACTGAATGGGTAACTGAAAAGTCATCTAGGTGTAAATCTCAGGTGACTGAAAGGACTTAACTGTGTGAGGTTTAAATTACTTGTAGAAAGATCTGGTAAGTAGGGGAGTGGCTTAGCTAGAAGGAAGCTACATTTAAAGACTGCCTTAGAAAGATTCTGCTAATAGCTTGGCAGAACACTCCAGGAGAAAGGACTGCTGTGTGACTGAACTTCTCTGCTGGGACTATATTGTCCCTCCCTCCCTCCCTCCACCCAAAGCTAGTTCTATTTTTATAGGCACAGGATTTGACTGACAACAGGAACTTCCTGTTTAGGGGCAGGAAGTGAGTGATCCAGAACCACAAGGACCCACCATCCTAGAAGGGCAAGAGTAGCTCTCCGGCCCCTCTAGCTGCTGGAGGTCTGCCTCTGAACAAGTAAGTGGTCTACTGAGAAATATAGGATATTCTTGTCTCAGAACAGGACAATCAGGAGCTTAAAGGGCACACAGGCAGAAAGTAAGGAGAGAGAGAAAAAAAAACAGAGGAAAGAGTAAGGATTGCAAACAGTTAAGGGCCAGAAATAAGACATGATTGGAGTGGTGGTGCAGTGGCTGTGGAGCAGCAGTCTTCAGGGAGATGTTCTGGAGGATGCGGTGTTGTCCCATCTGCAGGCACCTCTCTGGGCTGAGGGAGGAGGTTGCTCATCTCCAGGCTGAGTTGGCCAGGATTTGTGGGACCTCCTCTTCCATCCAGGGACCACCAGTGCCACTGCCATTGCCTCAGAGGTTGCCAAGAAGAGGAAGCGGTTGGACCACAGTGGGCTCAGGGAGGGGGGGAGTGTGGTGGAACAGAGGCACATCCCCCTCAGTTGTACCTCTCCAAAAATTCCACAGTGGGCTCACTTGGAGGGTGAGGGTGGTGGAACAGAGGCACATCCCTCCAGTTGTACCTCTCCACAATTCCTATGCCATTCTGGAAAAGTGTGGTTCCTCTATGAAGGCACCTACAGTGGAGACCAAGGAGGATGCTGGGAACCTCCATAAAGGAGACCCACAGGAGGGTGGCAGGGGACCCTGCAGGGGAAGGAAACAACTCCTGGTGGGGGACTCCATTGTTAGGAAGGTAGAACTGGGCAAGGAAGGGGAGAGGGAGGTAAGGTGCCTGCCTGGTGCCATGGCTTGGAGGGACAGGGAGCGAATCCTCAGGATTGCCGGAGCAGCTACACAGGGGAGGGAGCTGGATGTCATTGTCCACCTAGGGACAAATGACCTGGCTAAGAAAGGGATTAGAGAAGTGCAGGAAGAGTTTGTGGAATTGGGGAGGGGCCTTAGTCAAGTAGCACGCACGGTAACCTTCTCGGAGGTGCTACCCATCTATGGCATAGGAGAGGCTAGGGTGTTCCGCACCATGGGATTCAATCAGTGGTTGAAAAACTGGTGTGGAGCTCAGGGATTTGGCTTCATTGGGGACTGGGGGTCCACCTGGAGTGATGCAAGCCTATACTGGCATGATGGGCTGCATCTGTCCGGGAGGGGAACCAGGATCCTAGGTGATAGGTTTAAATGCTTCATTGGCAAGCTTTTAAACTAGCCAAGAGGGGAGGCACTGGAAAGGAGCAGGAAAATCCTAGCCCCCAAACAATCACGGTAGTAAGTGTGGCAAACACCAACATGGAGGTGTCGATAGGGAGAAGGGCAGGGGTAAATGGAGAAAGTGACAAAGGCAAGAAGGACAGGGATGGGGCAAAAGGGGGTAAGGTCATCAGGAAATGGAGGGTAATGAGTACCAATGCCCGTAGTCTGGGCAACAAGCTCCCTGAGCTGGTGGCCTTAATGGAAGAGGGATGCCTGGATATCGTAGCAGTCACAGAAACATGGTACACAGAGAACCATGACTGGGATGTTAACATACCAGGGTACATAACCTACAGGAGAGACAGGCAGGGGAGAAGAGGGGGAGGAGTAGCTCTCTATGTAAAGGAAGGGATAAAAGCAACTGAACAAAAGAGTAAACAGGGAGGAGAGGAGGCACTGTGGGTCACCTTGGAGACTGGAAAGGGCACCACAATCCGCACAGGGGTTGTGTACAGACCCCCATGTCAGGGAAGGAATGGACAAGGATATGATGGAAGGCATTCTTAGAATGGCAGAGAAAGGGAGATACTGTTGATGGGAGACCTGAATATGCCAGATGTTAACTGGAGCAAATTTGCTGCAGCGACATCCAAAGCAGGGCCATTCTTGATGCCCTACAGGTGGCAAGCATTAGACAGCTAGTTTCGAACCCACTCGTGAGGAGCAATCTTAGACCTCGTGCTCTCAAACGGGGCAGTGAGAGGATCTCAGATCTAGAAGTGGGTTGCCATCTGGGACAAGTGACCATCAAACAGTGTGGTTCACATTAAACTCAGCTACAGAGTCAAGCCATACAAAAGTGAGGGTACTGGACTTTAGGAGGGCTGACTTTGGCAAGATGGGAGAGTGCCTCAGAAAAGCACTAGCAAACAGGCTAGAAGGAGGTGTGGAGCAACAATGGGGAATTATCAAAACTGCCATCACAGAGGCAACAAGCCTTTGTGTGAAGCAAATAAACAAATCAAAATGAAAGAAAAAGCCACTATGGTTCTCAAGAGGTGGCTGTGAAAGTCAGGAAGAAAAGATAGCATTCAGAAGTATAAGGAAACACAGAAGGAGCAGGACAGAAGCTGTACCAGTTAAGGCAGAAAGAAGCAGGGAGGAAGTCAGAATAGCAAAGGCCCAAACTGAGGAAAAGATAGCCAACTCAGTTAAGAAGGGATAAAACCTTTTATAGGTACATCAGCGGCGTGAAAAGATAAAGGGAGGATAGTGAGGCTGAATAGAATAAGCGGTGGGTGGGCAGAGGGGACAGTGAAAAGCAGAATACTGAGCGAATATTTCTGCTCAGTATTCACAAAAGAGGAGGAAGTGCCTAATCCAATTAACAGAAGCACTCTTGATAGAGGGTCAATCCCAGTCCTTTCACAGAAGAAAGGGTTCTGCAAGAACTCCTAAAACTGAAGGTGGACAAAGCAATGGGTCCTGATGGAATTCACCCCAGAATTCTAAAAGAATTAAGGAAGGAACTAGTGAAACCACTGGCTACTCTTTTAATAAATCATGGGAGGATGGTGTGGTACCCGAGGACTGGAGGAAGCGGATGTGATTCCCCTTCACAAAGTGGGACCAAGACAGAGGCAGAGAACTACAGACCTGTCAGTCTGACCTCTGTGGTAGGGAAAGTGATGGAGTCACTTCTGAAGGAAAGAATAGTTGAGTACCTAGAGGTCAGTGGAGCACAGGATCCAAGGCAGCATGGGTTCACAGCAGGAAGGTCATGTCAGACAATCTAATAGATTTCTTTGACTGGGTGACCAAAGTAGTAGACCAGGAGGGGCTGTGGACATGGCCTACCTAGACTTTAGCAAGGCATTTGACACAGTCCCACACAAAGATTACTAGTCAAATTAACCAGCCTGGGAGTGGGTCCCAGGGTGGTAGCCTGGGTAAAACATTGGCTGCACAACAGGACACAGAAGGTAATTGTAAATGGAGTCACTCTGAAGAAAGAGGGGTTACTAGTGGGGTACCGCAGGGTTCAGTATTGGGTCCAGTCCTTTTTAATGTCTTCATCAGTGACATTGCAGAGGGACTGGAAGGAAAAGTATGCCTTTTTGCAGATGACACAAAGATCTGCAACAGGGTTGATACACAAGGAGGCGTGGAAAGGATGAAAAGGGACTTGGCAAGGTTGGAGGAATGGTCTGACGTATGGCAGCTAGGATTCAATGCAAAAGTGCAAAATAATGCACCTGGGAAACAAGAACCAGGGAAGAATACACAATGGGGGAGGTAGTAACAACAACAAAACAGGAAAGGGACCTGGGGGTAATCATATCAGATGACCTTAAGGTTAGCAAGCAATGTGAGAAGGCAGTAGGGAGGGCCGGGGTATACTGGGATGTATAGGGAGGCATCAGCAGCAGAAAACAGGAAGTTGTTATCCTCTGTACAGACAGTTGGTGAGACCCCATCTGGAATACTGTGTCCAGTTCTGAGACCCCATCTCCCAAGGACATAGACAGGATAGAGGCAGTCAGAGGAGGGCAACTAAAATGGTGCAGGGTCTGCAAGAGAAGCTGTATGAGGAGAGACTAAATGAGCTTAATATGTATACCCTTGAGGAAAGAAGGGAGAGGGGACATGATAGAAACTTTCAAGTACCTCAAGGAATCAACAAAGTCCAAGAGGGTAGCATCTTTCAGAAAAAGAGACTTGCAAGAACAAGGGGACACAATTTAAAGATAGAAGGAGGCGGTTCAGGGGCAATGTGAGGAAGTATTATTTCACAGGAGGGTAGTGGATGCATGGAACAGCCTTCCTGAGGAAGTTGTGGAGTCTAAAACTGTGGGAGAATTCAAGAATGCATGGGACAGACATAAGGCAATTCTTGTGGGGGCAGGAAGATATAGGCTGTTGGTTAAATAGGATCTGCGGCCTATCCTGTAGGTAGGGAAATGGGCAGACTAGATGGGCCTAGCGGTCCTTATCTGCCGTCAAAGTCTATGTTTCTATGTTTCTATGATAAAGCAGGTTATCTAAGGGTGCAGGAGGAAGTAACGGAAGAAAAAAATTAAAATATACACCAGGTAGAGGTGAAGGTAGGGGGGAAGAGAGGGAGGGAAGTAGGGGGAGAAAGGCTAGGAGGGCACGGTGCACAGAAAGGAGTTGGTAAAGCTGGATGTAGAAAAGGTGGATGGAGAAAAGAGTATGTGTGAGCGCAGGATTGAATGCTATAAACACGGGCATGGTAGGATGTCACAACCCAGGGTAGTGAGCTCCTATCCGAGGTTGGGAAAGGAAGAATAAGGGGATGGATGGAGCCTAGTGTTGATAAGACAGGGGATAAGAGAGAACAATTAGGCTGGTGAGGAGCAAGCTGGGGGTCAGTACTTAAAATTGGGTCTAGGCGTGGCTATATACCAGTGCAGACACGGTACTAGGTCTGAGTGGGTGAAGCAGTTACATACTTCTCTGATTGTATGAAATAAAGCATCTTGAAAGCATTTATACCGATTAGAGTGCTTAATTTGAGGTTTTTGTAGATCGTTCCATAAGGTAGGTAACCGCGAAGCTTATGGCTGCCCTGCTGAGCGGGATTTTGCTTTGGGTACTTTAAGTGTAATAGCTGAGTAACATCCTAGCGTATTTCCCAATTATACTCAGGGAAGACAGCAGGAGATATAGTAAGACAGCTTATTAGAGATGGCTCTATAGGTCCAGAGGCGGCGTTCTGTGGCGCCTGAACTTTAGTGATGTCCATCCACTGCACATATAGGGTGCAGTGATGTGTGTCGAAGGGAGTCCGTTATAAACCTCAGTGCTCGATGGTGAGTGTGTCCAGTTTAGCCATGTAAGAGTTGGGGCATTGGCTGTAGAGGAAGTCAGCGTAATCAACCAATGATAGGAAAATGGATTGGACCAGTTGTTTCTTGGCATCTCTGGTGAAATTGGCTGATTCTAAAAACAGTCCAAGCCTTTGCCGAAGTCGTTTTAGCAAGTCCTCAATATGTTCAATGAAGGAGAGTCTTTGGTCTATCAAACTCCCAGATACTTGAATTTTGTAACAAATTCTAATTTTCACCTAGAACTGTGGTAATTTGGGAACTGTCCCACTGGACACAGGGTTAGCTATGCGGATAAAAGGAGAGGACCATACTTTAGTTTTTGGCATTAAGCAGTAGCTTTTTGTGGAGGAGTTGGCTTTGCAAAGGTTGAATTCTGACTGTAGGTCATTGCAGGCAGCTTCAGGTGTTGGGCGACTCACATAGAGAGTATCATCTGCAAACAGATGGATGTTGTATTCTTTTATATAGTAGTCGATGTTATTAATGTAGATTGCAAAAAGTAAGGGCCTAATATAGAACCTTGAGGTACCCCTCTTTGCAGAGTTTTAAGGGGACAGGCCTCCTTCGGCTTTAACTTGTTGAAGGCGCCCTGTAAGATAGTCAGTGAACCAACAGAGAGGAGGGGTCCACACCTATGGTTTGAAGGGATGGAGAGGAGCAGACTATGATCGACGGTGTCCAAGCCTTGCTTAGATCAGGAAAAAAGCACAAATAAAGATTTTGCTCTCAAGATTACGCTGTCAGTCATTAGTAACTTTGGCGAGGGCTGAGATAGTGCTATGTTTAGCTCTGAATCCAGACTGCATAAGTTTAGCAGTTCCCTAGACTCAGGTGAGTCCTCAGCTGTGCATTTACAATTTTCTCTAGGAGCTTGGACAGGACCGGAAGGAGGAAATTGGCCTGTAGTTATTGAGATCGCCACGGTCACCTGATTTGAACAGTGGTATGAAGCATGTTGTCTTCCATATAGGTGGTAAGGTGCCCTGGGACGAGGATAAGTTAAAAGGTGGGTGACGGGTATTGCTAGTACGCTGCAGGCAATTTCTAGGAAGTAAGGATCATGGAGTCGGCCCAGCACTTTTTCTAGTATTCAACTGAAGCAAGAGGCCTCTACCTCTTTCAGTGTGGCAGGTTGAAGTGAAAAAGGCGCCGAAGCTATCAGAGTTTCAGGCAGTTGGCTGGCAGTCTGGGGGCGAAGTATGTTTGAGGGAGTTATCAAATGCCATGCCTGCAGTAGCAAAGTGGTTATTGAATCGTCAAGTATATCCATCTTTCGGTTATAGTCAAGTTGCAGAGGTAATCTTGGTCAGGACTAATTTCCTGAGGAGTGGCCTAGCAGATCACTGACTGTGTTCCAGAGCTTGATTGGGCTCTTTGTGGCAGAGTCGAGTTCGGTTTGAAGAAGGTGGCCTTCGATTCTCTGATTGTTTGGTACATAAATTTCGTAGTCTCCTGAACTGGTTCCAGTCCTCTGCAGTGTTCGAGTCTGCTTTTTCCAGAGCTTATCTCTTTCTAGAAGCAAGGACTTGATCTGAGGGTGAACCATTTACAGGTTTTGGTCCTAGTTCGAACTTTAATAAGTGGAGCATACTTATTAAGGGCCCTTGATAGAATGTTGTGGAAGATATTGTGAAGCTGACATAATCGTTTGGCCAGGTAGAAATCTTGCCACTCAGGGAGTACTTAAGCTCGTTTAGGTAGGCATGTTCATTGAAGTTGTGCTGGATCTCTTCATAAGAACTTGCTGATGGGTGCTGGGTTGTTGGTGGATCTTACTCCTGCAATAAAACAATGGTCGCTGGCATCTGAGAAGAAGACATCAGCGTGGGAGAAGAGATGAGGTTGCTCACCATTAGACATCAAAAGTGTACTTTTACTGGGTTCTTCACGTCTGGGCGTGTTGGTTCAGTAATAAGTTCGTCAGCCATGTTCATCACAGAAGGATGCAAGGGGGCAGCTGTGTTGAGAGCCAGTCAAAGTTGAGGTCTCCTAAAATAATAGTTTCTGGCAGCCCTGTCCCAACTTGTCCATAGATATGACACAAGCTGTAGGCCAGCAGACGGTGGTCTGTAGCGACCTATTACGCAGAGTGCAGTAGTCTGTGTAATTTCCATTTTGAAATTAGGCATTGAATTAGCTGGCGACAGATGCGAGGATAAGCAGGAGGCAGAAATTTGTCTTTAACGTGATAGCTACCCTCCTCCTCTGGCATGCCTATCAGCTCTGAACAAGGCATAGTTGGGTATGTTTACTTCTCTATCAGTGGTGCTGGGTCTAAGCCAAGTTTCGAAATCACAAGTATGTCAGGAGGTATGATTTACCCAGGTTTGTATAAAGTTATCTTTTAAGGAGGCTACATACGTTAATCAAGAAGCTTATTCCTTTTAAATTTGTTAGTTCTGCTGGCAAAGCAATAGCTTCTGGGGGACCAGAGGTTGAGTTCTACATTGCCTGAACAAAGCAGGAGGATAAGTAGGATTTTTCTAAGGCGCTAATTATAAACATAATTCCTGCCTTTCTCCCGTCTAGTAGATCTGATGTTTTAGGGACTGGAAAGTAGCCACCATAGAAGAGCTGATCTGTTGTAGCAAGAGCTAGTACCCCTACCACAATAGGCCGGGAGGAGACAGAAGTCTGCGTGGTGGGAGGTGGGCCTTGTGGTGGGGGAGTGTTATAAGTACTACTGGTATGTGTGGTCCAAGAGCAGGGTTCGAGGTATTGCTACTTGGAATCACGGAGGCAATTAGAGGATAAGTTGCCATGTGGTATACAGCACAAGGTGCCGTTGTAGACCAAACATGATGGTAGTTCAGGTGTCCAATGCTGGGCAGCTGGTATCAGCAGAAGAAGGGGCAGTAAAAGGAGCCATATAGGGCCCGACGCGATGGTACCTCAAAAGGAGCCAATCAATTAACCCAGGGGCCAGTGGGGTTGCTGGATTAATGCAGCTTATCAGTAGCTTTCAATCCAGGTCGACCCAAATTTGATAGCATTAAAGATATTTAGTGGTGAAGGCACAGCCAAGGAGAGCCTATCGTTTTAGTAAGGCGAGGCCTGAGAGTTGGATCCCGTAGGCTGGATAGAGAAGAGAGGGATCATGAGCTAAGTCTCTATTGGTGGGGCACTGCGCCAGGGGACGTGGACTAATATTTTGGCAGGAGCTACTGTATTTAATAATCAGCGGAGGTGGGGGAGGGGGCGGTCGAAAAAGTTGTGGCAGTTGCCGTACCTTGTAGGGCCTTGGGTCTGTGTCTGCGGTCTCGATCATCGGCTAGATGGGCGCCGACCGCCCGGTAGCTGGGAATCCCGTGGCCTAGGAGCTGGGAGTCTGGGCGACAGTTTCTTGGCTGAGGGAGAGAAGGAGAGTGAGGGTTAATAAAGTGGATTCACATAAAGGGTTAGACAGAACAGTGGGGAGTCCAAAATTTGCAGAACAAAAGGACGTGGTATGTACCAGCAATGCCAAAAGAGGTAGTGACGAGTAGTAGTAGGTGGTTGCACCCCAAGGTAGTTTGTTTGGTGTTGCTGGCCTGCTTAACCTGCAAGCTGGTTTATAGTTGAAAGGGTATATAGTTAAGATTAGGGTGAGGTCCCCAACAATAGGGCAGGTAGGCAGTAATTGAGAGAAGTTAGATGGAGTGGCTGGAGAAAAGGTTGAGGAAAATGTGGGATCCTGTGGGTGGGACTGCTTTAAAAGGGCGGTAGAAAGTGGGTCAAGTCAGGTATTGAAGACAGGGAAGCCAATAGCATGAAAAATGTGCAGCAGTGGAGTGACCAATCTGCTGCTAGGCTGAGAAGGGGTGGAGTAAGGGTCTGGCTAATACTGTGAGGAGGAGGGAGGGGAGGGGGCTGGGTGAAAAAATTCAGTACAGAACAAAGCACAGAAAGAGATTTCCTGAGACCAGGAAGCACCAGGCTGGAAAAATCAGCCAAGGAGTACAGCTGCCAGTCAGTGCCTGGTTCCTCCCTGGGCATCCATCAAAACAGTGGCATTCAAAACCCACTGAGTTTCGGAGGTTCGGTGCGTACCTGAATCTGTCCGGGTCAGTCGGGGGTCTGTTAGCTGTGGCCTGCTCGGAGAGCAGCCAAGCGCACACAGAGCAGCTTGGGAAGCCCACAGATAGGCTGTCTGTGGAACAAGGAGGGAAACACAGAGGATTAAATACAGCTTGAGTACAATAGCAAGCTCAGTGGGGGGCAGGCAATGGGAAAGACAAGCATGTGGTAAAGAGGTGGTAAATGGGCAATTGTTGGAGCTAGAAGAGGAGTTAATGGGGGGTCGTCTGTGCTTTTGGCACGGGATGTCTGAGAGGACAGCAGCAGCAGCAGGAGGGGTATAATGAAAGGTTTGTGAGTAAGGCAGAAGAAAGTAAGGTGTTTAGAGAGACAGCATTACAAGTGGGGCAGAGAAATTAATAACTGGCAGAGTGACCAGTGTGGGAAGGGCAGAGTTCATCAGTAGGGCAGAAATGGAAAACTGCAGCAGTCTTGCTCAGTAGCTAGGTCACAGTCAAACATCGGCTACTATACAATACAGTTTGTCCGGCACTAAGTAACACTGAGAGGCTAGACTAGTGGCTTGCAATAGACTAGCTAAGCTGGCAGGTAAAGTAAGACCAATTGATGCATAACATATGTAGATTACATTAACAAAAATTCAGTCCAGAACAAAGCACAGAAAGAGATTTCCCTGAAACCAGGAAGCACCAGGCATTGGAAAATCAGCCAAGGAGTACAGCTGCCAGTCAGTGCCTGGTTTCTCCACTGGGCATCCAGTCAAAACAGTGGCATTCAAAACCACGAGTTTTGGAGGTCCGGTGCGTACCTGAATCTGTCGGGGGGGTCAGTCGGGTGGTCTGTTAGCTGTGGCCTGCTCGGAGAGAGCCAAGGCCACAGGAGCAGCTTGGGAAGCCCACAGATGGGCTGTCTGAATCTGTCCGGGGGTCAGTCGGGTGGTCTGTTAGCTGTGGCCTGCTCAGAGAGAGCCAAGGCCACAGGAGCAGCTTGGGAAGCCCACAGATGGGCTGTCTGAATCTGTCCGGGGGTCAGTCGGGTGGTCTGCTGTGAGCTGTGGCCTACTCCGAGAGAGCCAAGGCCACAGGAGCAGCTTAAAGCTCCACAGATGGGCTGCCTGAATCTGTCCGGGGGTCAGTCAGGTGGTCTGTTAGCTGTGGCCTGCTCGGAGAGAACCAAGGCCACAGGAGCAGCTTGGGAAGCCCACAGATGGGCTCTCTGTGGAACAAGGAGGGAAACACAGAGGATTAAATACAGCTAGAGTACAATAGCAAGCTCCAGTGGGGGGGGCAGGCAATGGGGAAAGACAAAGCATGAGGTAAAGAGTGGTAAATACAGGGCAGTTATTTGGAGCTAGAAGAGGAGTTAAGGGGGGTTGTCTGTGCTTTGGGCACGGGATGTCTGAGGAGGAAGCTGCAGCAGCAGGAGGGTATAAGAAAGGGTTTGTAGGTAAGGCAGAGAAGAAGTAAGGTGTTTGAGAGACAGCATTACAAGTGGGGCAGAGAAATTAATAACTGGCAGAGTGACCAGTGTGGGGAAGGGGCAGAGTTCATCAGTAGGGCAGAAATGGAAAACTGCTGCAGTCTTGCTCAGTAGCTAGGTCAAGCAGTCAAACATTGGCTACTATACAATACAGTTTGTCAGGCACTAAGTAACACTGAGAGGCTAGACTAGTGGCTTGTAATAGACTAGCTAAGCTGGCAGGTAAAGTAAGACCAATTGATGCATTACATATGTAACCCCTAGATGGCGCTATCCCAGGGGCTACTACCCCTGCCTGATTTGCCACTAACAGGTTGAGGGGCCTGGATCCAATGGCGGGTGCCTCCACCCAGAGGTCAGGGTTTGCAATAGTTAAACTAACTTGGTCACAACCCTCTGGGACACTGCAACCCCCCTCTCTTCCCACTAGTGGCCCACACAATATATCAGAATTACCTTCACAGTATACACTTACCCCAGGACTGGTTCCGCACTGGGACCTCCTGTGAAATGAGATACAGTGCAACAATCACAGTACAGTACTTTAACATAGACAACACCTCAGGCAGTATAACTTTGCTGAGAACAAGCAGCTCTGATTTATTTAGGGGATATAACAAGGATAGGGGAAATCAGGTTAATTGGCTTATCACTCTATAATCTACCTTCTGGCTCTGTGCACAGGCTATCCCTATCAGTTACTGTCCCTGGGTACCCAAGCCCTCAGTGGCTAGTCAAACCATGGCAGCTGGTAGGGGCCCTTTCACACAGAGAAAAGGAAAATCAAACAGTCAGCAGTACAGTAATTCCATTTGGATTTAATGTGGCAATTCAACAGGAGATGACCACACATTAGTACTACGACCTCCAAATAAGATAGGGTCCTTCAATATCAGCAGGGCTACTCGAAGCTCCAAGAGACTCTTCACACATTTATATGGTAAAAAAAAAAAAAGTACTATACCAGGCAGGCTGCTCTATCCGATCGCAATTACTGCACAATACCCGAGAACACACAGCAGATTCAGTTCCTGACAGACCGAAAATTCAATAATTTCTCCAGTCTTCACAGGGTGAGCCTGGTTTCTACTCTTCAGAGATCCTTTGATTCTTTTCACAGGACGGATCAGTCCTAACAAGCAGTTACAGCACAAGCTGCAGACCGAACTCTGGGCCTTACACAATGCTTTTTGACTAAAACTGCACACTGAAAAAGCACAGGGCTCCTTCCTTCTTCACTGCCAAAGCTCAACTGAAACTCAACCCGACAAAACCGGGCACTTCCTTTGAGTTCCTCCCAGTTCTTGACTGGATTGGCTGTCACCACAATAGACTGCTGCTGTTGGTCCAAAAGGCACTGAAGTTCAAACCACACTCCCAGAGTCACTGCCCATACAATCCTCTTGTGGCTGGCTCAGATTATGAGTCCAAGTTCTGATTCGTCCAAGGCACCATTTAGAGCTCAGCTTACCCCACATGATTAGGTCCAGTTCAGCAGTTCAAACCAGAATGGGGAACTGGCAGACACTGTTCTGACTGCAAAAGAAAGCAGGTTAGACAAACTGTAATTTCATTATCACTCTAAATGGTTTCTGGCAAAACAGTTACATCTTTCAGATAGGTTCCCTTTGCACTCCTAGTGACTGCAAAATGGAGTGAATTGGCAGCAGCTTGAGTGGTACTCAATCAAAGAAACACAGTCCCCATACAAACTAATTATGTCTGCAAGCAGACAGCTCTTAAAGACAGTACCAGAGGTTCTAAAACACTCACTGATAAATGGCTAAACGCCAAACACCATTCAGGCTTGGAGCATTCAAACAAGCTCCTGGAAGTCTTTGAACCTCCATTTGCAGGGGTTACACCCTTCCTGGCCTGGGAAAGCTTGATGTCCGCTCAAGCAAGTACCCCATAAGCTTTAACTGCAAACTATATACATTTGCATTAGGCTCACATGTAATCATCAGTCAATATATCATTTTACCAGAACACTTCTGAAACATTGCAATGCGTCACTCTTTACACGGTATTGCACACACATTGTACCATAACTCAAGTTATTACCTCTTGTAATGAAACCTGAAGAGAGGGCCCTTCTATCAGCAGTTACCTTGAGGCTGGACAGGACAAGGGCACCATACTTGAGAGGGCAACACAAGGTAACTTGAGTTAGCACTGACGCCAGTTTGGGCAATGAGCTCGGGGACACATACACTCCTTTATGGACAACATTGAGAGGCAAATCCACAGGCCTCCAAGAAATCATAACTGAGGGTGCACCACAGGCTTTACAGCTCGACCAGTCTTTCTAGGGAACTGTTATAGTCTCTGCACTCTGAGCCTCATTTTCAGCATTGTCCTCACTTGTCAGGAGTCTCCATGGGGTAGAGAGGCTAGAACTTGGGGCACTTTCAGCTCCAGGAGTTACAGTTTCTGAGTCCACAACATTTGGCTCACAGGGAGAGCTTTCGGACACTGGCAATGGACTGTCAGGGCACTCAAAATACTCTTCTTGTTCTGGTGTATCACCAGTCTGACCCAATCCATCATTTTCCTCCTGAAAGCTCAAACAGTTCAACCATGCACAATGATTCCATTTCATCTGATCTGATGCTTTGCACTTCACTTTCTGGGAGCATCGGCTCCAGGGACGAAGCTGGGGCTTGGACAGTCCAGAAGGCCCGGCTTCATCTCCAGTATTGACTAGGGATTGCCCCGAAACAATTGACTCAGTTAAGTAGAAGGATAGTATTCAAAGTCACTCTCACTTTCTTCCGATATGGACTGACAGTCATGCTCAACTGGGACTTGTGGAGGGGAACACTTTAACTTTGCTTCTGTAGGTGCAGACTTTCTTGATCTTTTCTTAGCAGCAGCTCTAGTCACTGGTCCAGAGGGGGCATCTTCTAGGGGCTCAGACTCAATTAAGATTTGTCCAATGGGCAGTAAATGATTTCTATGCATTGTTTTTACATCTTTTGAATTATTCTCAGGCCTTACTTTGTACACTGGCAGATCATCTAGTTTGCCCACTACAATGTGAGGGAGATGGTGCCATCTGTCAGCAATCTTGTGCTTGCCATGCAGTCCCAGATTTCTTAGCAATACCCGATCTCCCTCCTGGAGTTCCTGTGCTTTCACCTTTTTATCATACCTTTCTTTGTTGGCCAGATTTCTTTTGGCAGCCATGGTTTGAGCCAGTTAGTACGCATGAGTTAGCTGGGCCTTAACTTTGCACATACTGTAAATAGTTGTCAGCTTGAACCCCATTAGGAGAGACCCCAAAACACACATCTACTGGTAGTCGACTTCTCTTCCAAACATCAGCGGTAGGGAGAATCCAGTGGCATCACTTTGGTGCAGTTATAAGCATGTACCAGGGTGCTAATTTGTTGGCTCCATCTAGGCTTGGCCTTTGGGTGCAGGGTGCCTAGCATATCTAGCAAAGTGCGTTTGAAGCGTTCAGGCTGTGGATCTCCTGGGGGTGGTAAGGAGTGGTTCTGGACTTTCGCACTCCCACAGAGAAAGCATCTCTTTGATCAGGACGACTCTCAAAGTCTCCCTTGATCAGAATGGATTCTTTGTGGAGCCCCATAGTGAACAAAAAGTTTTCTACAAGTACTTTGGCCAGTGGATGCTTTCTGGTCTTTGGTGGGAAAGCTTGGGCATATCTCATGAAATGGTCAGTGACCACCAGCACATTACTGATATTTCTTTGATCTGACTCCAAACTCAGAAAATCAATACAGACCAGCTCCATGGGTGCACTGGTGGTGATGTTAACAAGGGGCAGCCCTCTGAGACAAAGCTTTCCTCTGTAAGCTAAGCTGCTACAAGTTCGAATGTGTTGCTCCACATCAGCCCCCATCTTAAGCCAAGAGAATCTGGATCTCACCAAGTCAAGTGTTCTCTCTATACCAAGGTGCCCCATGTGGTTGTGCAAGAACCTCAGTACTGAGTCTCGAAAGGCAGTGGGCAGCACTAGTTGTTGTTTGTCTACTTGTCCCCCTCTGTCTACTGTTTCTCTGTATAACAGTTTATTGATCAGTTTCAACTCAGGGTTTTCTTTGTGTAACAGTGCAGTTCTCAAATCAGTGGAGCGTAATTTGGACACATCTTTTCCTGCATAGAGGGCTTCTAAAGCTGCTTTGATCATGGGATCGTGGGATTGAGCCCTGAATACTGTCATTGTCCAGCTGAGGCAGTGCACCAATGTCTATTGCAGAAAAGTGGCAATAAGCAGCAGGTATGCATTCTCAGAGGGTCCCAAGCAATCCACCATGCAGTCCACTGCATCCGTGGACATTTGTTCCTCCCTGTCAAACTTCCGGCAGAGTGCCCGAATGTCAGCTTCTGCCAATCGGACCCAATCATTCTGGGAACAGGCCTCCGGAGAGAGCATCAGCATCTATGTGGTTCAGACCTGCTCGGTATTCGAGAGCATAGTCATATGTAGATAATGCAGAAAGCCACCTATGGCCAGTGGGCATCCAACTTAGCTGAGGTCTGCACATAGGTCAAAGGATTATTGTCAGTTTTACTAGTATTTTAGCCCCATACAAGTACTCATGGAATTGGTCAGCAATAGCCCACTTCAAAGCTAGGAACTCTAACTTATGTACAGGATAGTTCTTTTCGGATGGGTCAGGCTTCTACTGGCAAAGGCCACTGGTCTCAGGCCATTCTTGTGCTCTTGGTACAACACAGCCCCCAACCCTTCAAGCTAGCATCAGTGTGCAGGACGTAAGGTTTTCTTGGATCGGCATAGGCCAGTACTGGAGCATGGGTAAGTTGATATATGATCTCATGAAAAGCAGTCTCACAATCAGGAGTCCAGCGGGCCCCAAATACTTCACCTCGGATGAAAATACACTCTTTCAGTCTTGAGGACGCTGACTTTTGGTATTTTTGTGAGTTGGGGATACCCTTGAGTAAGGTTAGTAAGGGCGGATCACTCTTGAATAGTCCTTGATGAAGCGCCGATAATAACCACAGAATCTCAGGAATCTTTGCAGTTCTTTTAGATTTTTGGGCTGTGGCCAGGTGGTCAAGGCCTCAACTTTACTAGGTTCGGTCTCTATTCCCTCGGTGGATACTATGTGTCCCACATACTTTACTGATGTTTGAAAGAATTGACACTTATCAATGGACAGTTTAAGGCCAAAGTCCTCCAGTTGGTCCAATACCTTAAATAATCTGCTCTCATGTTCCTCCAGTGAGCTGCCAAACACAATAACATCATCTAGGTATACCAGGCACTCTAGTAAGTTCATGTCCCCCACTGCACGCTCCATCAATCGTTGAAAAGTGGCTGGGGCACCTGAAATCCCTTGAGGCATCCTCATGAATTCATAGAAGCCAAGCGGACAGATAAAGGCTGTCTTCTCACGGTCCTCTGGGCCGCCAGGGATCTGGTAGTACCCACTGCGGAGATCCAGCACAGAGAACCACTTGCTCCCGCTTAGGCAGTCCAAAGCATCCTGAATGCGGGCATTGTGTACTGATCAGGATAGTCCATGCCGTTTAAGGTGCGATAATCCACACACATCCTTACTGTTCCATTCTTTTCCTCACTACCACAATGGGGAAGCATAAGGGCTTCTGGATTCTTGTATTACACCAGCAGCTAACATCTCTTGCAGATGCCGTCTCACATCATCTATGTCAGCAGGTGCCAGGCGTCGAGACCTCTCACGAAATGGTCTTTCGTCTTGCAGCCGGATATTGTGCTCAGCTCCTTGCACACATCCTACATCCCATTCCTTTAAAGAAAACACCTGGTCTCTCTGGGCAAGCTTCTCACTGATCCTCACTTTCCATTCAGCTGGCAGCGGGGAGTCGCCGAAATCAAACAAGTCAGGCATTACTCTGTCATTCTTCCTTGAACTCTTGCTGCTGGGTAGCACTGCAGTGTCTGCACAATGCACATTAGCCAGGATGCAACCTCTGTTTACTCGAATGTCTCTTTCAGACACATTATGAACTTGGACCATTACCCTTCTGGCATAAGCATGGGCTCTAGCGGCAAAATACTAGGCTTGACCAGCAGTCCCTCTGGCAATTTTCCATCGCCTGGTGCATCCAACATTAATATTTTATTCTTAACATCCTTTCTGATACGGACCTCTCCTGTAAGGTACACTGGGCATTTGGCGCCAGGATCAGAGACTCAGGATCCTTCTTCCATACAATTCGACCGGTTCCTCTGGTTCTGTTTTTCAGCATCTCTCTGTGCCTCATAGGCCTTCTTAATTAAAGCCGAACTCTTAAAGCTCTACTAGTCTTTGACCCCTGTTTTCATAACACAACTGTGCCAGCCTTCTGAACATATGAGCATTTGTTCCAATCAACAAAGGGACACCATCATACAGTCCAGTGGGGGGACACACTAAGGCTAGGGTCTCTACTTGTTCGGCCACTCCAGCCACGGAGGTGGGGAAAGACAGCAAATCGGATATACCGAATAGGGGTAGGCCTTCTCACTTAACCCCATACATGCAGTCCTTCTAATGGTTGTAAGGGTCGTCTAACAAATGCTTCTGATACCAATCCTGGAACATAATTGTCACTTGGGAGCCACTGTCTAATACAGCTCTTGTAGACACTCCATTCACCTTTACAGTGGTCTCCATGGAGGACCCACTATTCTGGACCAGTCTGGAGAGGCGGTAGTGGGGGGCCTGGGCAACTGACCTTGCCACAAAAGGACGTGAATTAGCATTTTTGGTGCCCTCACTGGGATCATGTCGTACCTCTTAACCACTGATTTGTTCTCTGAAGCTCTCCTTGTAGCCTATATGCAACTTGTTGCAGTGTCTGTTGGGGACTGGCATTCCCTTTTCATGTGCACATCTTTCCCACAATTATAGCAAAACATACTTTCTGGAGTTTGAGCTGGCCGAGGCGCCACACTGGGAGCCAAGGCAGTGTATTACTAACTGGAAACCTGGGTGCCATCTCTGTCTGCGGTGATAAGCTTTTTGGAGACATCTCGTCAGTTTCTCCACTTCCATGGTCAAGGAATTGAGTTTGGAGCTGTTATCAGCAGGAGATACATGGGTGGGTACCTCCACCCCTAGCAGATGCAGTCGGATATAGGTCGGTCAGCCTGCACTTGCAGGGCGTGGCCTTCAGAAGGAACTGTTTTTGAATTCCCAGATCTCTTCAACAGTTTGCCCCATTGTGGCATATCTTTTTCCTTGTCAGAGCACTCATTGACTGTCAATCTCTGCCCCTGAACTTCACTTGATGGATCACCCTCAGTCACTCGGGTCTTAGCCACAGCTGTTGGTGCAGGTCCCTCCCGAGGTCGCCTTTTCTCAACTCCTCGAATTTCTTTTCATTAACTCATCATAGGAGGGTGGGGATTCAGTCGATTTGCCAGGAGTAACTGAAGCAACAGCAGTTCTGAGAAGGGGCAGACTTAAGGATTCTGTCCAGTCTGGTTCGGTCCAGTTCAATCGCTGGCAAACTACCCTTTCTGAGGCATTCTTGCAACAATTTTTCCAGCCGAGAGACATACACAGACAACAACTCCCTTGGTACTGTTGTGCATTTCTTACTCTCCACCATAGGTCCTCATCAGAATCTGGGCTCCCATACACATTCTCCAACGCCTCAAGATGGGCCTGTGCAGTCGCTTCAGGGTTATTGGCCCGGTTAGCACGGATGGTAGCCAGGGCAGGACCTCGAGGGCTCTCACTAACCCTCTTCCGCCGCCTCCGAGCATTGCCATTCTAGCACTTGGGGCAAACATAGTCTATCCAGGTCTCCCAGACATCCTCCCTTGGGGGTGGGAGGGTGCCAGAGAAGATCCTCAACCCTCGGTAAGAGTCGTGACTAATGGCAGGTGCAGAAATAGGAGTCTGCATTGGTTCAGCCACCATTACGGGCACTGGAGCAGGAGAGGGTGTTGGGGAGGAACACCCCAGGTGGCAAGAATAGTTTCTTCAAGTCCTCCACAGTTTCCCTTCTCCCAGCAACCATTTAGCAAATTTCTCCTCAAAAGTTTCAGATAGTGGTGGGGCTGATTCCCCCGGTCTTTACTGTCCTTAGTTATCACTCTCAAGCAGTGAGGCTCCCTCTGGGGCAATGGTCTGTGGCACTTTGGAGCTATCTATGGGATCCTAAACTCTACTAGGGCCAGGAAAGTGTGGGTGAGCAGATTAGCATGCCAACCCACCACCACAGGGTTTTGTAAACCTTCCACCTTGGAAAGTACTCCCTGCACAGTGTCCGTATTGATACCCAGGGGATGTCCAGGATAAGCATAGCATTTGGGGGTCGATCTCCTCCCCAGTACACCACTCCACCAGCCGGTGCACAGCCACTTCTGTCGGGGTACCCATTTTTCTTAACAGTGGTTCGTAAATATGGCCACTAGAGGACACACAATCCCAGCGGTGAGCCTCCAAGATGTAACCCCTAGATGGCGCGATCCCAGGGGCTACTACCCCTGCCTGATTTGCCACTAACAGGTTGAGGGGCCTGGATCCAATGGCGGGTGCCTCCACCCAGAGGTCAGGGTTTGCAATAGTTAAACTAACTTGGTCACAGCCCTCTGGGACACTGCAACCCCCCTTTCTTCCCACTAGTGGCCCACACAATATATCAGAATTACCTTCACAGTATACACTTACCCCAGGACTGGTTCCGGCACTGGGACCTCCTGTGAAATGAGATACAGTGCAACAATCACAGTACAGTACTTTAACATAGACAAATACCTCAGGCAGTATAACTTTGCTGAAACAAGCAGCTCTGATTTATTTAGGGGATATAACAAGGACAGGGGAATCAGGTTAATTAGCTTATCACTCTAATAATCTACTTATGGCTCTGTGCACAGGCCTATCCCTATCAGTTACTGTCCCTGGGTACCCAAGCCCTAGTGGCTAGTCCAAACCGTGGCAGCTGGTAGGGGCCCTTTCACACAGAGAAAAGGAAAATTAAACA
Organism: Neoceratodus forsteri; assembly: GCA_016271365.2. Lineage (NCBI taxonomy): Eukaryota > Metazoa > Chordata > Ceratodontiformes > Ceratodontidae > Neoceratodus > Neoceratodus forsteri. The sequence goes on from JADMNL010000022.1 coordinate 91,155,059, forward strand.
GTCAGCAGTACAGTAATTCCATTTGGATTTAATGTGGCAATTCAACAGGGAGCGACCCTGAATTAGTACTCACGACCTCCAAATAAGATAGGGTCCTTCAATATCAGCAGGGCTACTCTTGAGCTCCAAGAGACTCTTCACACATTTATATGGAAAAAAAAAAAGTACTATACCAGGCAGGCTGCTTCTCTATCCCGATCGCAATTACTGCACAATACCCGGGAGAACACATAGCAGATTCAGTTCCTGACAGACCGAGTGCAATTCAATAATTTCTCCAGTCTTCTACAGGGTGAGCCTGGTTTCTACTCTTCAGAGATCCTTTGATTCTTTTCACAGGACGGATTCAGTCCTAACAAGCAGTTACACAAGCTGCAGACCGAACTCTGGGCCTTACACGCTTTTGACTAAAACTGCACACTGAAAAGCACAGGGCTCCTTCCTTCTTCACTGCCAAAGCTCAACTGAAACTCCAACCGACAAAACCGAGCACTTCCTTTGAGTTCCTCCCAGTTCTTGACTGGATTGGCTGTCACTCACAACAGACTGCTGCTGTTGGTCCAAAAAGGCACTGAAGTCTAAACTACATCTCCCAGAGTCACTGCCCATACAATCCTCTTGTGGCTGGCTCAGATTATGAGTCCAAGTTCTGATTCGCCCAAGGCACCATTTTAGAGCTAGCTTACCCACACTGATTGGTCCAGTTCAGCAGTTCAAAACCAGAATGGGGAACTAGGCAGACACTGTTCTGACTGCAAAAGAAAGCAGGTTAGACAAACTGTAATTTCATTATCACTCTAAATGGTTTCTGGCAAACAGTTACATCTTTCAGATAGGTTCCTTTGCACCCTAGTGACTGCAAAATGGAGTGAATTGCAGCAGCTTGAGTGGTACTCAATCAAAGAAACACACAGTCCCCATACAACTAATTATGTCTGCAAGCAGACAGCTCTTAAAGAGACAGTACCAGAGGTTCTAAAAACACTCACTGATAAATGGCTTAAACGCCAAACACCATTCAGGCTTGGAGCATTCAAGCAAGCTCCTGAAGTCTTTTGGGAACCCCCATTTGCAGGGGGTTACATATATAGATTACATTAACAAAAATTCAGTCCAGAACAAAGCACAGAAAGAGATTTCCTGAGACCAGGAAGCACCAGGCGTTGGAAAATCAGCCAAGGAGTACACCTGCCAGTCAGTGCCTGGTTCCTCCACTGGGCATCCAGTCGAAACAGTGGCATTCAAAACCATGAGTTTCGGAGGTCCGGTGCGTACCTGAATCTGTCGGGGGTCAGTCGGGTGGTCTGTTAGCTGTGGCCTGCTCGGAGAGAGGCAAGGCCACAGGAGCAGCTTGGGAAGCCCACAGATGGGCTGTCTGAATCTGTCTGGGGTCAGTCAGGTGGTCTGTTAGCTGTGGCCTGCTTGGAGAGAGCCAAGGCCACAGGAGCAGGTGGGAAGCCCACAGATGGGCTGTCTGAATCTGTCCTGGGGTCAGTCGGGTGGTCTGTTAGCTGTGGCCTGCTCGGAGAGAGCCAAGGCCACAGGAGCAGCTTGGGAAGCCCACAGATGGGCTGTCTGAATCTGTCCGGGGGTCAGTCGGGTGGTCTGTTAGCTGTGGCCTGCTCGGAGAGCGCCAAGGCCACAGGAACAGCTTGGGAAGCCCACAGATGGGCTGTCTGTGGAACAAGGAGGGAAACACAGAGGATTAAATACAGCTAGAGTACAATAGCAAACTCAGTGGGGGGCAGGCAATGGGGAAAGACAAAGCATGAGGTAAAGAGGTGGTAAATGCAGGGCAGTTATTTGGAGCTAGAGGAGGAGTTAATGGGGGGGGGGTCGTCTGTGCTTTGGCACCGGGATGTCTGAGGAGGACAGCAGCAGCAGCAGGGGGGGTATAAGGAAAGGGTTTGTAGGTAAGGCAGAGAAGAAAGTAAAGTGTTTAGAGAGACAGCATTACAAGTGGGGCAGAGAAATTAATAACTGGCAGAGTGACCAGTGTGGGGAAGGGGCAGAGTTCGTCAGTAGGGCAGAAATGGAACACTGCTGCAGTCTTGCTCAGTAGCTAGGTCAAGCAGTCAAACTTCGGCTACTATACAATACAGTTTGTCAGGCACTAAGTAACACTGAGAGGCTAGACTAGTGGCTTGTAATAGACTAGCTAAGCTGGCAGGTAAAGTAAGACCAATTGATGCATAACATATGTAGATTACATTAACAAAAATTCAGTCCAGAACAAAGCACAATAAGAAATTTCCCTGAGACCAGGAAGCACCAGGCGTTGGAAAATCAGCCAAGGAGTACAGCTGCCAGTCAGTGCCTGGTTCCTCCACTGGGCATCCAGTCGAAACAGAGGCATTCAAAACCACGAGTTTCGGAGGTCCAGTGCGTACCTGAATCTGTCCGGGGGTCAGTCGGGTGGTCTGTTAGCTGTGGCCTGCTCGGAGAGAGCCAAGGCCACAGGAGCAGCTTGGGAAGCCCACAGATGGGCTGTCTGAATCTGTCCGGGGGTCAGTCGGGTGGTCTGTTAGCTGTGGCCTGCTCGGAGAGAGCCAAGGCCACAGGAGCAGCTTGGGAAGCCCACAGATGGGCTGTCTGAATCTGTCCGGGGGTCAGTCGGGTGGTCTGTTAGCTGTGGCCTGCTCGGAGAGAACCAAGGCCACAGGAGCAGGTTGGGAAGCCCACAGATGGGCTGTCTGAATCTGTCCGGGGGTCAGTTGGGTGGTCTGTTAGCTGTGGCCTGCTCAGAGAGAGAGCCAAGGCCACAGGAGCAGCTTGGGAAGCCCACAGATGGGCTGTCTGAATCTGTCCGGGGGTCAGTCGGGTGGTCTGTTAGCTGTGGCCTGCTCGGAGAGAGCCAAAGCCACAGGAGCAGCTTGGGAAGCCCACAGATGGGCTGTCTGAGGTGGAACCTTTGTAAACGAGCTCCCGGCTCAAAGGCGTTAATCCTAGTTATCAATAAATAAATAAATAAAAAATGTGCCTTGTGCCTTTATTCTTCCGCTTGGATTTACCTTGTAGTACTTGTTGTCTGGGAATACTGTCCACCCTGTGTTGTGGCTGTACCAACACTTTTTTATTGTACCCCCTTTGTTGGAATCTATTTCTTACCACTTTGTATTTTTTGTTCCAAGTCTTGGTTCTGGCTACAGTTTCAGCACACAAAATCAAGGAAAATGAATGCTTTCAATAAGCTTTTTGGGGTGAAAACGCTTACTGTACAGTATTGTGTTCCTGTCTGTTGTTTTTCTCAACATTGTTGTATTCAGTTTTGTTCCATTTCTTTATTATCCTAAGGTCTAGAAAATCTAGTCACTCATCGCTGACTCCGGCTGTAAAATGTAAACAGAGGTCCTTAGTATTAATATTTTCAAGGAAATCATATAATAATTCCTCATTTTCTTGCCATCTAAATGACATGTCATCAATAAACCTTCTCCAGAATGTAATGCCAGTCTTGATATATTTTCAGTTTCTTCAGTATTTAAAATGTATTTCTGCCAAAATGGACACATACAGGCATTTGCGTATCCTGGAGTCAGGGTGCTCCCCATAGCTTTTCCCTTATCTGATCATAAAACGTGTTTTTAAATGTAAAGTAGATATTGTGGAGCACCGTGGTTGCCATTTCTTGTAGTAATCTTGTTTTTGGTCCTGCATTATCTGGTTGAGTATCTAAAATCTTCCTCTTGCTTCTATCCCTCCATCATGAGGCAGCGTTATACAGTTCTTTTGTGTGACTGTAACCAAATTGTCCCTGTCATATCTTCCGCTTGCCTTAAGTGCAGAACATGAGTTGTATCTCTAATTAATGTGGGGATTCCCTCAATTAGGAGCTGCTGGTAGAAGTTCACATACGAGGACAACATTTCAAGGACTGAGTCTTTCCTGGAGACTATTGGTCTCCCTGGTGGGTTTTCTTGGTTTTTGTGTAATGGTGGTATTGAGTAAAATTGTGGTGTTTGAAGATATTCTTTTGTCAAGAGCTCATTTTACCAGTCTTTAAGCCATCCTATCCCTACCATCTCTTCTGTAAATTCCAATATTTTAGCTCTTATTTACATTAGTGGATCCTTTTCCAATTGTTTGTAATTTTGCTTTACTTTAAAGGGACACTGTCAACCCCGGCCTTAGGCCACAAATTGTCCCTAGTTTATAGAACACATTTTAACGATTGCTTACATTCTGCAAAGATTGCTGATGAACACATAGCTGGTAGTTTGATTCTGATTCCTTTTTTCTTTTTAAAAGCGAAAAATGAACTGCCAACCATACTGGTGTTACACCACAGAAACATGTTTGGTTCCATTCCTTGATCAACTCCCTCTACATCTTTCCTGGACTTGGGAACACCCACAGCACAGTCTAGCCACTTACGGTGCAATAGAGGGAAGAGGAGACAATCACGGCATGAGTGACTGCACTGTCTGGATATGTTCCTTATGTTCAGGAAGTATGCAATAAGTATTTCTCAAGAATGTAAAATAAAACAAGGCCAGGTATAATTATACCATTAGAATGCATTTCAGTTCTGCTTAGAATGGAAACAGATCAAACAAGCAGCAGCATCAATGAATTTTAGAGAAGGTAAGCAACCACAAAATGTGTGTTTCAGCTAGAAATTATATGATGCTAAAACAGTTGACAGTGTCCCTTTAAGCAGTTCCATAATATTTATTTTACTTGCACGCATGTGCATGAAACATAGTGCCATCATCGGAGATTTCGGAGGTGTGTCACCTCCTCCTCCAATTCAGTCAGTGTGCTTGGCAGCGGCCCCTGTAAGCCAATGCATTTTGCAGCTGTCTATGACACGGCTCCAAAATGCAGTGGCATACAGTTGAAAGGGGAACTTACGCTGTGAGCACCGATAAGACATCGGCTTGCTCACACGCAGCCCCCACACGCTGCCTGTGCTTCCCCCGACGCACTGTATAGCCGACGGGGTGCCCAATCCCATCGGACGAGCTCGCCTCTGCCTCCCCAGTATCAGGTGCCACGCTGGGAGCCCACCCCAGCATGGCAACAGTCTTTGCCGACGGGGTGCCCAATCCCCGTCGGCTGAACGCCTCTGCCCTTGTGCCATGCTGGGAGCCTACCCCAGCGTGGCAATAACTTCCATGAGCCGGTTGGGGTGCCCAATCCCCTGTTGGCTGAACGCCCCCCCAACATCCTTGTGCCATGCTGGGAGCCCACCCCAGCGTGGCAAACGGTCCCATGACATCTTTTTTTTTTCTACCCTGTAAAACAAAAACGGTCCCGCGACGCGCCTCCCAACCCCCACAACCCGCACTCACCCACTGCGCACCCAGCCTCCCCACACACACCCCACCCCACACTTACCTCTGGACTCTGGCGCGACGATCTTCGGTGGACCGGGAACACGTCTGCACTCTTCAAAGCTGACCACAAACTGAGGAAATGCCGGTAAGTTGTATAATGGGCTAGATAGGGGGGGTTTCAACTTTGTTGCATATCTCAGGCATTTTTGGGAATTTGTACACCAAATTTTCAACATGGGGTTTTTGGGACCCCTTCTCATGAATGATGTCACTGTCATGGCGTTATTCGGGCGAAGGGTGATTTCACGCAGTGAGTGCAGTGACGCGAAATGACCTCGGCCTGAATACCGCCATGACAGTGACATCATTCATGAGAGGGGTCCCAAAACCCCATGATGAAAATTTGGTGCCAAAATTCAAAAATGACTGTTTTATTTAGCCATGCTTGTGCAGTTCCTACGCAGGCTCGTAAGTTCGCGAATTTTCAATATTTTCACTCCAGATTTTCAACATTGCCATTTTATCACACCTTCTTATGAGTAGTACAGCTGTCATTTTTCACTTCTCACCCAAAATGTGTTTCCGCCCATGTAGCACACAATGGCGCAGTCGGTATGTGAAATCAATGTATGGGACACATTTAGAAAATCACAGTGTCACTGTTCATTAGCAGAGGTCTTAAAATGGCTATGTTGAAAATTTGGTGAAAAATTCCTAAAAATGACTGTTTTACGAGTGTGCGTTGCACAGTTCCCACACACGTAGGTTTGTGAATTTTCAATATTTCCACTACAGATTTTCAACATTGCCATTTTACCACACCTCCTTATGAGCAGTACAGCTGTCATTTTTCACATCCTGCCCAAAACGTGTTTCCGCCCATGTAGCGCACAATGGCGCAGTCGGTGTGCAAACTCAATGTGTGGGACACATTAACAAAATCACAGTGACACTGTTCATGAGCAGAGGTCTTAAAATGGCTATGTTGAAAATTTGGTGAAAAAATTCCTAAAAATGACTGTTTTACGAGTGTGCGTTGCGCAGTTCCTACGCAGGCTCGTAAGTTCGCAAATTTTCAATATTTGCACTCCAATGACTTTCAAATACCTAAACAGCACATAGAAGCAAGCAACATTCGGCATTGACAAATGCTTGTTAAGTTTGGTGTAGCGTGACACGCAGTGAACTTCTTTGTTTGTTTATTTCAGTTTGGGATTAAATACTTTTGAGCCAAAGGCTTGTTTACAAAGGTTCCAGGTCAGACAGAGTACAAGCCAGATAAACCACCAATCACAGTACATACAAGATAAAACTAAACATGCATTCAGACAGATACAATTATACTGTAGGTACAAAAATACATTTGCATACAACAAGATTCCTTTAGTTTCATGGTTACATAGGATACATAATAGAGATTAATGCACTTATTAGGTTAGTTGCATTTTTATTACCATATGTTTAGAAATTCACAAGGAGATTTCACTGTCTGTTCCACCAATAGGCAAGTAGTACAAGCTGTTCAAAGGAGTTGTCTGCCCTGTGCTAGGTGCCTTGGTCAAGAGAGGATTACAGGATCACGTGCTCAGGTAGAGTGTTGCAGCCAGAGAGAAGCTTTGTTCAGGATGTGTAAGAGTGGCAGCCTGAGAAGGCTTTGACATGGGAGTTGGGGGGGTCAAGTGGTGAGAGAAAGGGGGTTGGAATGTATAGGGAAGGGTGGTCGAGGGAGTAGGAGGTGAAGGGGAGGTGGCTTAAGGTGAAATGAGATCAGGAAAGGGGAAGGGAGGATAGTACAGGGGTGGGGTGTAATAAGGGGTTCAAGTAAGGGGTAGTAGAAGAGGGTGAAAGTAACCGAAGATGGCAGCAAGGAGGGCTGGGGGAGGATAAGCCTGTGGTAATGTTACATAGGGAGGTTGGAAGGGAGGTTCGGAGACTTCCCTTGTGTTTAAGATTGGTGAAATTACCTTCTTTTTATTACAGTGGCTTTTGAAGGCTGTGACACTGCCTGTCCAGTGCAGAGTGGTCTGCAAGGCATAAGCTAGTGTCACACCAATCATCAGCCAGGCTGATTGTGGTGCTGTTTTGCCTCGACGGGTGGAAACTTTGTCAAGCTGAAAAGAAAAAGCCAAATCAATCATATGGTGGCTTTTTCCTTTCATCTCCAGGTCACTGCCCCGGAAACAACTGTTTGGTGTCCTGATCAGCCTGTCTGATGTCACCCCCCCCCCCACCAGTCCCTTCCCTCATTGTCTCCATATATCCCGCCAGCCGCTGCAGTGTTTTCCTCAAAGCAGAAGGCTGGAGGAGGGAAGATGCATGAAGGGCAGCAGTCAGATATGTTTGTTTCTGTGACCTGCTTTGTCCCCTACCTCCCAATGCTGTGATGGGACTCAGGGAGTGAGCACAGAAGTGCAGAAAAGTTTGCACCTTCCCCCAAGAAGCAGCTGAGATGTCCACAGTCTTCTGTATGCTGTTATTTCCTCTGACAGTGCTTTTACAATTGTCACAGATGGTGACCACAAGACACGGAGAGAGCCACATGGACTGTCACTATTCTCCACTCTGCCTGCTGATCACAATGTGAATGTCTCTAGCTGTCTGTCACTTGCTGTCTGGGGAGGGGCACACTGTTTCGGCACACACATAGACTACCAGCAGCACAGCACAGGGACATTCCTTGCTCACTGTACTTACTGTCGCTCTGTCCGTGTCTCCCTCCCTGTTTCTTGCTGGCAGACACTGTGCTGCTGCTCGCCATTCCACTCTGTGTTCCTGCATCCCAACTGAACCAAACTGCACTGACAACATGCGTCGAGAAAGACACAAACACATAACCCTGATGCACTTATGGGGACAAGCAGAGGTATGATGTCAAATTGACATCATGACCACAGTGCATTGCTGCCAAATGTCTCTCTCTCTCCCTCGCCCTTCCTCCTCCCTCCCTCCTCTCTCTCTCTCTCTCTCTCTCTCTCCAGTGGCTGGTCTGTTGGAAGTCAGGGAAGGGGCAGGGACCAGTTGCATGGGAACAGCAACTATCTTATCTGTCCCTTAAGCAGTAGGGTGGGGACTTTCACTCTCTCTTGCTCCATTCTCACCATCTAAAGTGACAGCAACAGTGACCACACCAGCAGAGAGAAGTACTGCAGACATTCCAATCATCTCTGGAAGCAGAAGTAGGGAACTATATGACACCACGGAAGAACAGGACATATGGCTAAAGAAGCAAGTGAAAGATGCAGAGCTGACAATTAAACAAGCTCAACTTCACTGCAAGAAGGAGCTATGTGTTAAAGCAGACTGGCTGGAGGGTTTGACTGACAAAGATGCCTTACACTGCTACAGGAGGCAAGCAGTGGGAATGAACAAGGAAGTGCAGATAACTAACACAGCCCTTGTCAATATGCGATGAGCCGCTCGGAAGCATTTGCTAGCAGTATGAGGCTGAACTGTGCAAAGTATGGAAAACATTTTATGTTGAGAGGTTATAAAGGACCCAGCATCAGGTTATAAAGAACCCTGCCTCTTCTGTCCTTGCTGAAGGTTATTCTCATTAACTTACCTGGTTTGAAATTACAAATATTTTTTAATAAAATCAGGGGTAGAAAATGTAAAAAAAAAATTATTTGGTAACTGGGTAAGGCCCCCTAGGAATAAGTGCTCGTTTTCAGGGGTGTCCCGGGAGTACTGGAGAGGTTATGAGACATGGTCACAGCCACGCAGTATGCCAGCGACTGATGTGGGAATCACCCCCGTCTGCTGGATGGACCAAGCTCAGTCACTGCTCCATACTCTAACTTCTGAGCCATCATACCAGTCCTAAAGGACCTTTTAAAGTTTAAAGAACTGTGCTGAATTTGATTTCCACAGTAGAAGCTGATCTATAAAGAGCAGTTGCAATTATGTGATTGTTCCATCTCTATAGGCATTTAAATTATACCAGTGGATGTTTCTAGTTCACACACAGTTAGCAAGTAACAGTTTAGAACTGTAAAGCTTTGCTTGTAGTCCAGAGGGGCAGTGGGCGACCACATCACGTCCCCTCTGCACGGTTAAAAACATGCATGTCCAAGCCTCTATTGGATGCTCAGAATTTTATTGTCTAGCCGTGCATTCCCTCCCCCTGTACTTTTGCCACTGTATGGCTTCCCTCTTGGAATCTTCCTTCTTGCGTTCACTCTTCTGGGCTGTCAGCGGCCTTCTGGTCACTCTGTCTGTTTCTGTGTTTGCTTTTTTGGATTCTGTGCCCCAGGCTTTGCAACGCAACTCTGTGTTGCTTTCCTGCTCTGCTGAATTGCTTTAGCCCTTCTCTATCCATACTCACCTCCATACACTTCTTTCTTGGCTTCGTACCTCTTTAGCACAGCACTTCAGCCTACTGCTGCAGGTCATTTTACTGGGTGCTGTCTTTCAGGTCCTAGTGCCCTATGACAAATGCCTCTGGCTGCATCTTCATCTCACTCCCCACCATGCTACTGTTGTTCATACTGAAAGTCCAATTACCAATACTGTCTGTAACCAGTGCATTGTTTTGAATTGTTTCGTGTGAAATGTTTTGTCTACCAATTTGTATTTCTCTGACATGGAACCTTTGTAAAAGAGCCTTGGCTCAAAGGTATATGTAATCCTAGATCTAAATGAATAAATAAAAATAATGTGGTTCCACACACATCCACTAGCAGAACTCCTGTTTGTTGCAGAACTGCTCAGCAGCTTCTGGAGCTCAGTCATTTTTAAGTTCACCTTGCGTGCACGTTCTGCTAACTTCTTGCTATAAGAGTGACTTTTAAAGGGCGTGACACTGTCTGTTCAATGCAGAGTGGTCGGCAAGGGGCAAGACAGTGCCACACCAATCATCAGCCAGGCTGATTGTGATGCCATTTTGCCTTGATGGGCAGAAACTTTGTCTAGTTGAAAAGAAAAAACTGAACCAATCATATGGCAGATTTTTCCTTTCATCTGCAGGACACCATGCAGCAAATAGTTGTTTAGTGTCCTGATCAGTCTGGCTGAGATCACTCCCCCCCTCGACACCCCACTGGTCCCTTCCCTCATTGTCTCTGCACATCCCACCAGCCCCATGATATTTTTCTTAAGGTGGGTGGCGGAGATACAGGCGAGTAAAGGGCAGAAGTCAGATTTTTTCTGTGACCTGCTGTGCCTCCCCCAATATTGTGACAGGACTCAGGAGTGAGCACAGAAATGTAGAAAACTTATTCCCCAAAGCAGCTGAGATGTCTGTGCACATATCCCCAAGAGAATGGGCACGTCAGTTTGGTGGCAGTGACTCTGGAGTCAGGACTGGAAATGGAGAAACAAGTGACTGTGAGAGAGCAGTCAGTTGGAGACAACAGCTCACTAATAGAACAAAATTATGTGTGGCATGGCATCTTTATTTTTGCAGCCAGTGGGCAGCCCAGTCAGTGTATGATCGAGGGAGAGTCTGGGACTGGACAGTTGTAGTGGCAGTGGCTCAATAGGTAGCATACTCACCTCTGAGGCTGGGAGATCAGAGGGCTGTGGGCTCAGTTCCCACATCTGGCACTTGGGTTAATATCCCAATACTGACACTGTAATGCAGCATGAGGGGTGCTGCACTCCTGAGATACCGTCTTTGACTGAGACATTAAACCAAGGTCCCATCTGCCTGGATTGGTGGTAGTTCAGGTGGATGTTAAAGATCCCATGGCACTTATCGAAAAGAGTTGGATAATTTTTTATTTATGAAATCATACAATCCAAAACAAAGAAAAATAAACAATATATACAGGTTCCAAACCATACTTTATTGTACTCTTGGAAAAAAAAGGAAAAGACATACCTTTTAACAATCTGGTACATTTCATACAAAGAAATAATTACTTCATACACGCCCTATATTCCTTACTTTATACACATTATGTAACAGGGACATCACTATCAGTGATCCACAGTAAATTCCTCCAACATCTCTGTAACCTTTTTTTCCATCTGCTTTGCTTCCTGAAAATAAATGTCATGTAATTCTTTAAGAATTTTCTCATATAATTCTATGTATGTAAACTATTTTTGCTGAAGGGAGAATAAACATCTGGAGTTCCAGATGAATCATTTAATCACTACAAAAATGATGTATAAAGTACTTTTCTCCCATTTAGTCCATGAGAGTGGATACTCTCCATACATTAGAATTGGAAAGGAAACCTTTTGGAAAAAAAGAAGCCTTGGATTCTTGGTATAAAAAAATCCCAAAATTAGAGATATATGAACAGGAAAAATAAAAATGCTCAATAGTTTCCACCTAATTAACACACAGTAATCTAGAATATATTCTTTCCTCCACTTTTTTAGGTTTCTGATTGGCATTAATGTTCAACCGTTCATGGCAGTTTAGCCAATATATATCTTTAAATTTCACAGGAATTCTCTTTTCTGTTAAAAAAATCCATCAAAGCAACTTGACTTTCTGGAGGGCATTTTGGAAAGGGGTCTCTCTCCCTAAAGTGAGTCTCTATCAAGTAGGTGTATATTTGCTTTTTATTTTTGTTAGCAGCATACTGCTGAGAGACTCCACAACCTTAGTTTTACAAACAGCCTCGGAGATATCCTGTGTAGAAGCTTGATACTTAATTTGTCTTAGTTGGCCCGTCTCTCAATCTTTAAACCATGGTGACACTGTTTCAACAAATAAGTCACACCAATATTTATCAGAATACACTAAAATAGGTTTCAAATTAGGGTTGTCAGAACTAGTTCAGGAAACATTCGAACCCGTCTCGAACCCTGGTGTTCGAGTTCTAATTCAGAACTCGAACACTAGAGGGTTCGCAAAAGGGTTCGAATCAGTGTGAAACAAATTATTTGCAACCTGCCTGATTTGAAACCAGCAGCCCCCGAGCTGCGACAGGGAGTGAGTAGTTGGAGTAGTCCATGGGGAAAAGCGGCGAGAGGTACTGGTAGTGGTCTGGTATATGCGATTAAGGGGTTGTCGTTGTTGCTGTACTAGTTTTCTTATTGAGGCCAGACGGGCGTTTCAGTGAAGAGCGAGCCAGCGGATTGCCGTCTAATGATGAAGCCAAACCAGACGCGGACGTACGATGGGGAGGATTACAAGAAGCGGGCGGCGTGTCTGTGTTTTAGGAACGAATGAGAGGATGAAGTGCTTTTGGTAAGCAGTAGTCGTTATTATCCAGATCAATTTTTGTACCAGGGGGAGGAATGGAGCCTGAAGAAGAGCCTGGGGGTGCAGCAGCTAGAGAGGTTTATGAAGAGGCCGGAGTAAAGAGCAAGTTGGGGAAGCTGCTGGGAGTATTCAAACAGAACCAAGACAGGAAACACAGGACCTATGTTATGTTTACATTCTCACAGTGACTGAAGTACTTGAACGCTGGGAAGACTCCATTAATATAGGTAGAAAAAGAGAATGTTTAAAGTTGAAGATGCCATTAAGGTTCTCCAGTGTCACAAACCTGTACATGCTGAATATATGTTAATGTTTCTATGTTGTTGGGGTGGGGGGGTGGATGGTATGGTGCTGTGGACTGCCAATCAGTGAGGTCGCGCCCGCACCTCCGTATTTGTTGATCCCTTCCAGTCCCAGTTACCACCTGACCATATGCTCTGCGGTCAGGTGGTGGTGAAATACATTGGCAAACCGCGTGGCTGCAGCTCCATTCATTTAGTCCCATAAAGGAGTTGCAGGCACAGCTTGTGCTATTATGCTCTGGGGCCGCTGGCTCTGCTAGTCTCTGCTAATGCTAATTGCTATTTATGTCTTTTGCGACGAGTGAAATCGTCATCGTCGTGTCAGATTTTTCATAATAGTTGATTGATTTATTAGGGAAAAGTACAAAAATAAATAAAAAAAGCTAAAGGGTGGATGGGGGTGAAGAGGTAGGGGGAGTGGGACAGAGGAAAGCTAGCTGGAAGGAATAGTTGGTTATGGCCTCAGGACGGGGCAGAGGGAAATTAAGGATCTAGTTGCTGAATATTTGTGAGAAACTGAGAATTCTTATTTCTCATTTTCAACTCAAATTCAATCAACAGTTCATCTCTCTGTCTGGCGTGACTCGTGACACACTTGGGAGGGAGCGATCACCCTGGCTGGGGGAAGGGTGAAGAAAATAAAACATTCAGATTTACTTGAGAGGGAAATTAAGTTTAACTTTAAATTAATGTGTGAAGTTGAACGGAAACATTTGAATTTGATGGCGTTTATTTACTACTTTAAAGTCAATAAACAGGAGAAAAAGAATTAAACCCTACTCCACAAAACAAAGTACGACACTTTCTATGTATGTATCTATGTATCTATAAAAGTAAAAAAAAATTGTCAGGAGGACAGGATTCTGTCTAAGGACTGTACTGTGCTGAATGTTCTTCTCTTCCACCCTAAAAAATTCCCGTTTTTTGGGTTTTTTGACACAATATTCCCTACTTGTGTGTTGTGCATGTGACTCCACTCTAGCCTATAAATAAAGTTTAGTGTTGAGAGGAGAGGCAGAAAAATCTCTTTCCTTGGGTTGTGTGTGTGTGTGACTCCATCTTCTGTGGTCAGCCAATCACCCTGGTCATGTTTGTGGTGGCATTATCCTTAAATACATGACAGAAGCCTAGAAATATATTTGCCTGTTGGGAAGAGACAGAAAAATCTCTTTCCTTGGGTTGTATATGTGTGTGTGAGTGTGACTCGTCTCCTGTGGTCAGCCCATCTGCTTGTGCCTTTGACTGCACTGTACCCTACCCAGTGTGTGTTACCAAGAGAGGCCCAGTGGCCAGTTGTCGTGTGGTGGCATTATCCTTAAATGCATGACAGAAGCCCAGAAATATATTTCCCTGTTGGGAGGAGAGACAGAAAAATCTCTTTCCTCGGTTTGTGTGTGTAACTCCATCTCTTGTGGTCAGTCCATCACCCTACTGCTGTGCGCCCCTTCACTGCTATGCGTATGCCTATGCCCAGCAGCCCAATCATTCTGTAAGCCTTGAACCTGGGATCCTTTAGTTGCAAACCGTCATATTCTTCAATTACTTTCAGTTCACTAAATCACAGTGTCACCTAGCCAAAATAAAATTTTGGAGTTGTAGCCAGTGATCATAGATCATGTTGCTTTCTTACACAGGAATTGTGTGGGTGTATTCTCTGCAGTATACTGGTTCTGTTTCTGTTATGGCTGACACCAACATAGATGAAGCATCTAGTGCTGGTGTTGGAGCAGGTGTTGGTGGTAGTGGTAATCCTGGTGCTAACAGAAATAACCAAAATGTTTCACGTGATAAAATTCAACAAACAGCAAAAGAGCAACAGTGAAGTGTGGTAAAGGGGACCTTTTAAGAAAACCTGTACAGCTGCTGGGGTCACGGAGAGGCACCATAAGGTATGCCATTCATGCTGTTAAGATCCTGTGACTAGCAGCAATAATGCAAGTGACAGTGAGTCCCTCTCCGACTCAGACAGTAGCTCTTTGTCTCAGTCCAACACTGTTGTGTCTCGTGACGAATCATTACTTCCTCAAAGTGAAATGAGCAAGTCTGCTGACAATGAATCAGGTAGTGCACTTGCAAATACATCCAGCACTGTTGGCAATGAAAGGACATATCCATTGAATCCACCACTTCTGTGTTGGCCAGCAATGAAAATCCATCAGAGTCTTCTGCCCACTCTTCTAGCACCAAGGAGCATGTCCCAGGTTCTGTTAGGACAGATGAAAAGACACAAACAGTCTTTAGCTATCTTCCTAGCACTCGAACAAAATCTGTCACATCTGAGGTGTGGAATTATTTCTCTGTCAGTAAAACTGATCCATGCAGAGCAATTTGTTCCTGTGTAAACAGAGTGTAAGCCGTGGTAAAGTTGTGTCATGCCTTGCACTACAGCTCTTAAACGCCATCTGAAAAAGCATTCAGTTTTGCTTGATCATCAAAACCCATGTCCTCCATCTTCCAGACCACACGTGAGAAGGGTCAGAATCTGAAATGGATACTGAATTGTCTGAACTTAATGCGGGCAGAACCACTGCCAGCCCTAGGATCACTGTTACCACCAATGTCAGCACCATTAGTACCAGTTGCACATCCAGTGATGGCACTGAATGTATAAGTCTAGTCCACCATCTCCGCGTCCATCTGCCCACTAAGCACGGTGTATAATAAACCAGCAGGGACATGTTGTAAACAGCTAACACTGTCTCAGGCATTTGAAAGGAAGAATACCTTTACTAGAAATCATCCAAAGACCCTTCATCTTAATCACCGAATTGGTGAACTGTTAGCTGGAGCCCTTCTCCCATACTCTTTGGTAGATCATGAGGATTTTAGGAGCTCATGACAGCAGAGCCTCATTACAATGTTCCTCATCGAAGGTACTTTTCCTATGTTGAAATACCAAACATTTATCAGGCTTTAAAAGCAACAGTGATGCTTGCACTTAAAACTGTGGAGGGTGGGGTTATTCATGTCACAACAGATATGTGGACCAGCACTCAAAACATAGATTACATGTCCCTTACCACTCATTGGGTCACGTTTTCTTGTGCTTCTTCAAAAACAAAGACACCCCAAAAGATGGCGCTGCTGCATATAAAGAAGTCTGGGCAAAGTCATACTGCTGCAAACATCTTGCAGGAACTAAATGACCTCCTTGATGAATGGGTTTATTCTCATGGTCTAAAATGTGGCTTCATAGTAAGTGACAATGGAGCCAACATCTTAAAAGCAGTACAGGATGAAGGATTTCTGCATGCTTCTTGCTTTGCACATTGCTTACACTTAATTGTCACAGGATTTCTCAGCAACGAAACACAAGTGGATGGTATGATTGCTGTTTGCAAAAAATTGTGACTCACTTTTCACATTCAACCAAGGCTATACGGACATTGTCCGAACTAAAAAACACAAGCTGCCCCAGCAAAGCTGATTCAAAATGTTTCCACTCGTTGGAACTCAACGCTTATATGCTGCAGCGCCTCTTGGAGCAAAAGCAAGCTGTACATGAGTACTGCTCCAGTTACATTATTGGAGATGGCATTATGCTGTCTGTGCTGCAGTGGAAATTAATGGAGACAGTGTGCTGTATCCTAGCTCCTTTTGAGACAGCTACAAGGGACATGTCTTCTGATGGCGCATCTGTGAGTCAGGTTATCCCACTCATAATGCTCATTTCACATCATCTTAGTGTTCTAAATCTACAAATAGAAAAAGACAGATCTGAAGCGCAGACAACATGTCGCCTGTATCATGGGAATCTTGTAAAGAGAATGAGCGCTTCAAAACCAATGACAAATTAGTTGCAATGATGAAATCAAGACACTACATCCTTGCAACTCTCTTAGATCCCAGGTTCAAGGCTATACATCTTCCAAAAACAGATGATATAGAGCAGTACAAATGTATGTTGCTAGATGAGCTGCAGCACTCACAGGAGTCAAACACAGACACGCACAGTACCCTCAGGTTGTCATCACCACAACATGCAGGTTCATCTTCACAAAGGGATACAGAACTGGAAAAGTCACCAAACATTAACAGTAGTTGTTGCACAACTGCCACTTCTTCAACCCTTAGTAGCAAGCTAAATCTGTGGCAAAACCTTTCCCAAATTGCCGCCATACCAGCTTCTGCTGATTCCTCTTCTGAGCGGTCTCTGTCCATCATGGTAGACAGTTACCTGCAAGAACTGCCTATTCCTATTGATGCATGCCCTTTTGAATACTGGAGATCAAAAAAGTCAATTTGGACAGAGCTGTATGATGAAGCCTGTAAATATCTTTGTTGTCCTGCAACAAGTGTCTCTTCAGAACATGTTTAGTACAGCTGGCAATATTGTGACAGACACCAGAAATAGGTTGCTGCCAGAAAATGTACACACGTTAACTTTTATTAAAGTTAATAAATCAAGATTTTCATATCCCTACAAGAGTATACAAACTGATCCTGAAGTGATTGATGTTGTGGATGTTGATGGTGATGACAACTCAGATGGTGGTGGCTGGTAAATACTGTGTGGGACGGAGTCTCTCTGCACCAAAAAGGAAACTTTTACAGACTGTGATGACTTTGGTTGTCGTCTCTCTCCTTTCTCGATCTACTACCTTGGACTTTATACCCCCCAAAACTTTCACCATTTCATGGCAAACTGCTTTGTAGCTAGGGTCTAAACTAAAGTCAACAAGTTTTATATACAGGGCAATTTTAACATCAGTGGGAACAGGCCCAAATTTGGCATAAAAGGGACACTGTCACGTCAATCCTTTCTGTATCATATTATTTATAGTTAAAGTGAAAACATATATTTTTGGATTTACCTTCTGTGACTTTGTGGTGAATCAGTATGGGCTGGGACAGGAGACAGTCTATTTTCCAATTTTAAAGAGGACAAAACAATGAGTTCTAATTGGTAGCTGTTTATTATTTTTTCAATTACAGAAATGTTAGCCATAAACGAAAAATGGATGCTAGTACATGGGTGAGGGTTGTGGGTTGGTTTTAACATGGATGTAGGTGGCATGGGTGCTACTGCACAGATGAGGGTGGTGGAAGAAAAGTGGAATGGGTGATGGGGTGAAAGGTGGGTGTTGTTTTAGTTCTTTCATTTACAGATTAGGGATCAGCTGGGAATGGTGAGGAAAAAATGATGACAGACCGAACCTACTGCACATAATATATATTCTTATTAAATACATTGCAAACTGCTGCCACCTAGCAATTGTCCTGTCCCCTTAAAAAAAAGAATAAAGGAATCAGAAATAAAGAAAATCTGCATCAGCAGTTTTCACAGAATGTGACGATATCATAAAGTGTTTTTGCTTTACAAGTAGTGATAATTTGATACATAATGGGGTTGACAGGACGCTGTCCTTAAACATCACATGCCAACTGCTGCAGCTACATTAAATGTTCCTTAGTATGTGGTGAGAAACCACTTTTTATTTATGTGACTGAAATACAGATTTTATTGAAGTATCAGCTGCAAAAATGCATCATCTTAGAAAGTTGTAAGTATTACTTCAATTTGCCAACAAAAATGTTGGTATATGTATGCATTGCCTTAGAAAATTGCATGCATTTTTGCCAGCAACAATGACTGGCATATTTTTTTTATTCAAATGTCTTGACTGACTACGTTATGACATAATATGTTTTGCAACAGTTCCACATGCTGCTGTTGTAGTACTTGGCTTGACTTTGTTATAAAAGCTATCTTTTAAACATAGCAACTTTTGATTTACTCATTTAAAACAGAAAGCGGCAAATAGCTGAAATTAGGTAATATCAGTTATTTTTTCTCATAATTCATGACGATGAGTATATATAGCTGAGTACATA
Source organism: Neoceratodus forsteri (assembly GCA_016271365.2). Classification (NCBI taxonomy): domain Eukaryota; kingdom Metazoa; phylum Chordata; order Ceratodontiformes; family Ceratodontidae; genus Neoceratodus; species Neoceratodus forsteri. The sequence continues at coordinate 91,173,637 of JADMNL010000022.1, forward strand.
AATGGCTAATGTGCCTTTTTCTTTCACTAAGGAACTATGATGCAGCTGCAGCAGGAAAACTTTAACATATGGGTGGGTGGGTGGGCCTGTTACGTATTAAGTTGCTGGCTTTAGCAAACAGAAGAAACCATAGATAAACCTAGTTGTATTCCTATCAATGTCACACAAGATAATTTCTCTCCCCCTTATATTGAACAGTTTTTCCTTTACATGTATTTTATTACTATCTTCGTTACTGGCAGCACAATAAAAAATAGGGTTTGAGTTCTAAAAAGTTCTAAAAAAGATTAGAACCCTAGAACTTTTTCAAAAGTTCTAGACTAGAACTAGAACCCAGAACTTCAGAGGGTTCTGACAACCCTATTTCAAATTAGCATGTAAGAACTGACAAAAAACGAAAAGTACAGGATTCACCATATTTTGCCCTCCCATTTTTAATGGCAAATATAGTACGTTTTTGCTTAATAGGGTTCAGTCTACTCCCCAAAGGATTGAAAAAATAGACTGTACAGTGTTACTTCCCTCGTTTTAGGCATTGGGAATACAGCACTTACATATAAAAAACACTGGCATGAGGTAGGTTTTAATGAGATAAATTTTCTTTTGATAACTCATTTCCGTTGGTTCAGTTTGAACCTCTGTTTGCCAATTTTAAGTTTCAAATCCCAATTCACAACATCCATTTGGACTGTTCACAACTCAATCCCTAACATTTTTAAGTTACCAGTCGTAAAGAATTCCTTCCATTTACTCTGAGGGTTATCCTGGTGCCCCAATAATTTCCTACACATTTTTGAGTATTGAGTTGGGTTCCCAAGTAGGCCCCATATTCTCAACATAGAGCAATAGCTTTTCTAGCAGATCTTTCTTTCCCTACCAGTAAAACCACATCGTCTGCATAGGCAAGAGCTCTTTAGGGGACCACTTGTTGTGGCAGTTGTATGGGTTTAATGTCCACCTCTGAATTTAGAAGCCTTAAAAGAGGATCAATACTAAAAACATACAATAAAGAGCTAATAGTGCACCCTTGTCTGACCTCCCTTTTGTATGTGCACATAGGGTCCTAAATTACCATTGAGACAGGGTTTAACCATAGCCATTGCATATAATGTTTTCAACCATTCCTCAAAAACTCTAGGTATGCCATAGTTAAGCAGAGTCTGCCATAAAAAGGCATGAGCCACATTATCAAATGCCTGTTTTTGGTCTAACGAGAAAACATACCTCTCTAGGGGTGATATAGTATTTCTGTCAAAAGTTCCCTCTAGTACTTGTTTTTTCTAAGTGATCCCATTTGTATTTCATATGGAGGACATTCTCTTACTGTTTATGTGCTTTCTTATGTATTCAATTTCAATAAAAAGATAAAGTGAAAAAAAAGTTCCCTCTATAGAATTAATTGGTCTGTGATGGAATTCCCTGGGACTGTACATGAGTGGGCTGGAGTCATTAAATATTTTGCCACAGTTAATAATCTTATATTTAGCATCTTCATAAGAATTTTAAAATCATTGTTCAATAGAGTTATGGGCCTCCGATTTGACAATTCCATTTTATCTCCTCTTTTATATAAGAAAATAAGTATCCCTGTGACCATCTCTAATGGTATGCTGCAAGTTTGTAAAATAAAATTGTAAACTGTAGTCAGTTCAGCTAGAATTTCTTGGCCTAATATTTTATACAGTTCTGCTGTCAAACGATCTTGTCCGGGAGCCTTACACTTTTGTAAGTGATTTTATAGCTTCTGTAACTTCTACAGTAGAAAATAGCCTAGTTAAAGTTGCTATAGGGTCTTGTGCAGCAGTAGGAACTGTTATTAGAGGAAAAAATTTGCAAAATCAATACCCTGTCTTCTGTTTTTGAAATAAGGAAGTTGCATATTGTGATGCAATATCAACAACCTGCTGTTTAGTAGATTGCACGTTCCTTGTGCATCATACAATGCAGTAATCATTCTTTTCTTGAAGCATTCTTGATTTTTAAGTAAGGGCATGTACTTTCAAACAGACCCTGCGTGCAGTGTTGTTGCTGCAGCCTGAGACCTTCTGTCTGCTTTACATGGTAATTCAACATCCTACATTTTATATTTGGCAGTTATGCGGAGAAATCATGTTTAGTGGATTGGGAGAGTGTATACAAATGTTGTGGTGCTTTCTATCATTTAAGTATACAGGCTAGTAGTCTCTCTTAGATTGTTTAGGATGAAAGGTAAGTAAAGTCCTAAGCTCAGCTTTGGTCTCCATCCGCCAATTAATGGGGTCATCATAAGGGTCAAAGTCTTTTACAAATTAAAAAATATATCACTTGTTGCAAGAAGGTAGCTTGTTCCAAAAGGCTGGGATTTAATTTCCAGTAGTCTGGTCCAAAGGGGGCTTCTGGCCTACCTAATATAAGGATTAATGCTTTATGGTTGGAATATTCTACTGGAATTACAGTAGCTTTTTGAATGATAAGTGCCTTACAAATAAAAATAAAATCAATTCTGGCAGACAGAGTTTCTTTAAAAAAAGTCTTACCCCATTTACCAGTGTGATCTAGCAGAGCATCCTTTAAATTTGCTAGACGAATAGCAGAATTTAAGGCCATCATATCCCCAAATATTTTCTCCATAGTTGTTTGAGTCCCTCTGTCAAATTTGCTCAGCCACAATTAAAATCCCACCCCAAAGTATATTTTGAGCAGTGTGTAAATATGGATTGATTTGCTGGAAGACAGCTGTTCGCTCTGCTTTCAATTGGGTGGCATATATATTAATAATCCGAAAGGAAACATTATGAAACCTAAAATTGAGCAGGTGCACCCTGCCTGGCACTAGATCCAGAATTTTAACTACCATCGGCTGGATTTTGTGAAAAAGGAGCTCCAATCCCGAACACCAATCTAACCCAAGAGACCAATATGACACTCCAGAAAGCCATTCTCTAGTTGCTTTAGTAATTTCTAAAACAGTATGCAACCTAATATCCTGTATAAGAAACACCCCGGTGGAAAGGATTGCAGTAGATGAAACACAGCTCCTCTCTTGGATTATTCTTAATACTTTTAACATTGGACATTAAAAGTAACAAAGGAGGTGTCGTATGTAGCAGTTATCCCAGGGACAAGCCTCATCTGTTAGTTTTCTTTGTTTTTCCTTTCTTGTGTTTATTCCCTGGGGCTATCTCTTGAACCTCAGTGTTCTCTGTACCAGTTTGCATCTCCTGTGGATTAGAATCCACAGAAGAACCCATAAATTCATTGTCAGATTCCTCAACATCTAAAAGTGCCTGGTACCTATTGGGAATATTAGTCAGCGTGGTTTTGGGAACTTTGGGAGCTGGTTGAGACCAGGCCTGTCTCCTTCTGGTGTTCATTCTCTTTTCCCCAACCTCTTCTGTCTTGGGGGGGGGGAAGCATGGCGTTAAGTGACATGTATCTTTGTCCTTCAGGCTGTATGATTTCTGTCATTGTAGAAACCTTGATTGTACTTCCTACCGCAGACAAGGGGACAATGCCCCCCGGATTTGCCTCAGAATTTAGGCCCAAATCCGTTGGTGGCGTAGTTCCTTCACTATCTATTGTGGTTTCTTCCTGTGAAAGGGGGACCACAGGGGACTGCCCTGCGGCTTTTTTGTCATTTTCTCTCTGAGCCACAGTGACTAAAAGCTGTTGCTCCTCACTATCAGCAGAGGTTTGTTTTCTGTGTGCTGCTTCTGGGGAAACTACATATGTATGACCTGCTTCCCCACATAAATTGCACTTAACTGTACTTCTACAATGAGCACTTGTATGCCCTGTCTCCTGGCATAGGGTGCATTTTAGCTGGTCACATGCACTACTGATGTGACCCACTTGTCCACACTTATAACAAGTCTTGGGTTGACCAGAATAGAAGAGGACCCCTCTATCCCTCCAGAGAAAAAAACAATTCGGCAGGTGTTGTAGCCCTTCATCATCAGACCTCAAGATAACCCTAATCTTCCAACCTCCTGTCCAGATCCCCTCTGAATCAAAGACGGCCTCTGGATGTCCAGTGACAGTGCACCTTTGCTTCAGCCAAAAGAGTAGGTCAATGACACTCACCCCCTCATTCCTAAAAAGAAGTGTAACAGTTTTATGTGCTGGTCTGGTAAGGGAAATCACTTTGAAGGGAGCCCATAAAGGCAGCTCTTTAACCTGATGATACCGTGCCCAAAATTTATCTAGGCCACTCCCTAACTTAAAACTAACATCAAATATGTCTTCCCCTGAAACATAGATTAGGGCATACAAATCTGTAACGTTAAAATACACACTCTCCTTCAACAAGGTCTCGCCAACATAAACCCTATCTGGAAATGTATTCAAACCACCTTTGTAAGTGAACATTACAGCATCATGCCATTTAGCAAGGTATACAGTTTGTTTTGAACAAAGAGGCATAAGGCCTAGGGTTCTGTGTATTAGAAGACTGTTGTGGGACCTCCTCTGCTATAACAGGCCTATTCTAATGTCCACTGGAATATTTTTAGGAATATCTGAAGCACTGGAAAAGTCACTCATCCTGTTATTCCCCAGGGTGCTAATTTGTTGGCTCCATCTAGGCTTGGCCTTTGGGTGCAGGGTGCCTAGCATATCTAGCAAAGTGCGTGTTGAAACGCTCAGGCTGTGGGTCTCCTGGGGGTGGTAAGGAGTGGTTCTGGACTTTCGGACTCCCCACAGAGAAAGCATCTCTTTGATCAGGCGACTCTCAAAGTCTCCCTTGATCAGAATGGATTCTTTGTGGAGCCCCATAGTGAACAAAAAAGTTTTCTACAAGTACTTTGGCTACAGTGGATGCTTTCTGTCTTGGTGGGAAAGCTTGGGCATATCTCATGAAATGGTCAGTGACCACCAGCACATTACTGATATTTCTTTGATCTGACTCCAAACTCAGAAAATCAATACAGACCAGCTCCATGGGTGCACTGGTGGTGATGTTAACAAGGGGCAGCCCTCTGGGCAAAGCTTTCCTCTGTAAGCAGCTTATTACAAGTTCGAATGTGTTGCTCCACATCAGCCCCCATCTTAAGCCAAGAGAATCTGGATCTCACCAAGTCAAGTGTCTCTCTATACCAAGGTGCCCCATGTGGTTGTGCAAGAACCTCAGTACTGAGTCTCAAAGGCAGTGGGCAGCACTAGTTGTTGTTGTCTACTTGTCCCCTCTGTCTACTGTTTCTCTGTATAACAGTTTATTGATCAGTTTCAACTCAGGGTTTTCTTTGTGTAACAGTGCAGTTCTCAAATCAGTGGAGCTAATTTGGACATCTTTTCCTGCATAGAGGGCTTCTAAAGCTGCTTTGATCATGGATCGTGGGATTGAGCCACCTAATACTGTCATTGTCCAGCTGAGGCAGTGCACCAATGTCTATTGCAGAAAAGTGGGCAATAAGCAGCAGGTATGCAATTCTCAGAGGGTCCCAAGCAATCCACCATGCAGTCCACTGCATCCGTGGACATTTGTTCCTCCCTGTCAAACTTCCGCAGAGTGCCCGAATGTCAGCTTCTGCCAATCGGACCCAATCATTCTGGGGAACAGGCCTCCGGAGAGAGCATCAGCATCTATGTGGTTCAGACCTGCTCGGTATTCGAGAGCATAGTCATATGTAGATAATGCAGAAAGCCACCTATGGCCAGTGGCATCCAACTTAGCTGAGGTCTGCACATAGGTCAAAGGATTATTGTCAGTTTTACTAGTATTTTAGCCCCATACAAGTACTCATGGAATTGGTCAGCAATAGCCCACTTCAAAGCTAGGAACTCTAACTTATGTACAGGATAGTTCTTTTCGGATGGGGTCAGGCTTCTACTGGCAAAGGCCACTGGTCTCAGGCCATTCTTGTGCTCTTGGTACAACACAGCCCCCAACCCTGCAAGCTAGCATCAGTGTGCAGGACGCGAAGGTTTTCTTGGATCGCATAGGCCAGTACTGGAGCATGGGTAAGTTGATATATGATCTCATGAAAAGCAGTCTCACAATCAGGAGTCCAGCGGGCCCCAAATACTTCACTCGGATGAAAATACACTCTTTCAGTCTTGAGGACGCTGACTTTTGGTATTTTTGTGAGTTGGGGATACCTTGAGTAAGGTTAGGAAGGCGGATCACTCTTGAATAGTCCTTGATGAAGCGCCGATAATAACCACAGAATCTCAGGAATCTTTGCAGTTCTTTTTAGATTTTTGCTGTGGCCAGTGGTCAAGGCCTCAACTTTACTAGGTTCGGTCTCTATTCCTCGGTGGATACTATGTGTCCCACATACTTTACTGATGTTTGAAAGAATTGACACTTATCAATGGACAGTTTAAGGCCAAAGTCCTCCAGTTGGTCCAATACCTTAAATAATCTGCTCTCATGTTCCTCCAGTGAGCTGCCAAACACAATAACATCATCTAGGTATACCAGGCACTTAGTAAGTTCATGTCCCCACTGCACGCTCCATCAATCGTTGAAAAGTGGCTGGGGCACCTGAAATCCCTTGAGGCATCCTCATGAATTCATAGAAGCCAAGCGGACAGATAAAGGCCGTCTTCTCACGGTCCCTCTGGGGCCATCGGGATCTGGTAGTACCCACTGCGGAGATCCAGCACAGAGAACCACTGCTCCCGCTTAGGCAGTCCAAAGCATCCTGAATGCGGGCATTGTGTACTGATCAGGATAGTCCGCCGGTTTAAGGTGCGACAATAATCCACACACATCCTTACTGTTCCATTCTTTTCCTCACTACCACAATGGGGAAGCATAAGGGCTTCTGATTCTTGTATTCACCAGCAGCTAACATCTCTTGCAGATGCCGCCTCACATCATCTATGTCAGCAGGTGCCAGGCGTCGAGACCTCTCACGAAATGGTCTTTCGTCCTTGCAGCCGGATATTGTGCTCAGCTCCTTGCACGCATCCTACATCCCATTCCTTTAAAGAAAACACCTGGTCTCTCTGGGCAAGCTTCTCACTGATCCTCACTTTCCATTCAGCTGGCAGCGGGGAGTCGCCGAAATCAAACAAGTCAGGCATTACTCTGTCATTCTTCCTTGAACTCTTGCTGCTGGGTAGCACTGCAGTGTCTGCACAATGCACATTAGCCAGGATGCAACCTCTGTTTACTCGAATGTCTCTTTCAGACACATTATGAACTTGGACCATTACCCTTCTGGCATAAGCATGGGCTCTAGCGGGCAAAATACTAGGCTTGACCAGCAGTCCCTCTGGCAATTTTCCATCGCCTGGTGCATCCAACATTAATATTTTATTCTTAACATCCTTTCTGATACGGACCTCTCCTGTAAGGTACACTGGGCATTTGGCGCCAGGATCAGAGACTCAGGATCCTTCTTCCATACAATTCCACCGGTTCCTCTGGTTCTGTTTTTCAGCATCTCTCTGTGCCTCATAGGCCTTCTTAATTAAAGCCGAACTCTTAAAGCTCTACTAGTCTTTGACCCTGTTTTCATAACACAACTGTGCCAGCCTTCTGAACATATGAGCATTTGTTCCAATCAACAAAGGGACACCATCATACAGTCCAGTGGGGGACACACTAAGGCTAGGGTCTCTATTTGTTCGGCCACTCCAGCCACGGAGGTGGGGAAAGACAGCAAATTGGATATACCCGAATAGGGGTAGGCCTTCTCACTTAACCCCATACATGCAGTCCTTCTAATGGTTGTAAGGGTACGTCTGACAAATGCTTCTGATACCAATCCTGGAACATAATTGTCACTTGGGAGCCACTGTCTAATACAGCTCTTGTAGACACTCCATTCACCTTTACAGTGGTCTCCATGGAGGACCCACTATTCTGGACCAGTCTGGAGAGGCGGTAGTGGGGGCCTGGGCAACTGACCTTGCCACAAAAGGACGTGAATTAGCATTTTTGGTGCCCTCACTGGGATCATGTCGCACCTCTTAACCACTGATTTGTTCTCTGAAGCTCTCCTTGTAGCCTATATGCAACTTTTGTCAGTGTCTGTTGGGGACTGGCATTCCCTTTCATGTGCACATCTTTCCCACAATTATAGCAAAACATACTTTCTGGAGTTTGAGCTGGCCGAGGCGCCACACTGGGAGCCAAGGGCGTGTGTACTAACTGGAAACCTGGGTGCCATCTCTGTCTGCGGTGATAAGCTTTTGGAGACATCTCTCAGTTTTCCACTTCCATGGTCAAGGAATTGAGTTTGGAGCTGTTATCAGCAGGAGATACATGGGTGGGTACCCCCACCCCCATAGCAGATGCAGTCGGATATAGGTCAGGGCCCGTACTTGCAGGCGTGGCCTTCGAAAAGGAACTGTTTTTGAATTCCCAGATCTCTCTCAACAGTTTGCCCCATTGTGGCATATCTTTTTCCTTGTCAGAGCACTCATTGACTGTCAATCTCTGCCCCTGAACTTCACTTGATGGATCACCCTCAGTCACTCGGGTCTTAGCCACAGCTGTTGGTGCAGGTCCCTCCCGAGGTCGCCTTTTCTCAACTCCTCGAATTTCTTTCATTAACTCATCATAGGAGGGTGGGGATTCCAGTCGATTTGCCAGGAGTAACTGAAGCAACAGCAGTTCTGAGAAGGGGGCAGACTTAAGGATTCTGTCCAGTCTGGTTCGGTCCAGTTCAATCGCTGGCAAACTACCCTTTCTGAGGCATTCTTGCAACAATTTTTCCAGCCGAGAGACATACACAGACAACAACTCCCTTGGTACTGTTGTGCATTTCTTACTCTCCACCATAGGTCCTCATCAGAATCTGGGCTCCCATACACATTCTCCAACGCTCAAGATAGGCCTGTGCAGTCGCTTCAGGGTTATTGGCCGGTTTAGCACGGATGGTGGCCAGGGCAGGACCTCGAGGCTCTCACTAACCCTCTTCCGCTGCCTCCGAGCATTGCCATTCTAGCACTTGGGGGCAACATAGTCTATCCAGGTCTCCCAGACATCCTCCCCTTGGGGGGTGGGGAGGGTGCCAGAGAAGATCCTAAACCTTCGGTAAGAGTCGTGACTAATGGCAGGTGCAGAAATAGGAGTCTGCATTGGTTCAGCCACCATTACGGGCACTGGAGCGGGAGAGGGTGTTGGAGGAACACCCCAGGTGGCAAGAATAGTTTCTTCAAGTCCTCCACAGTTTTCCTTCTCCCAGCAACCATTTAGCAAATTTCTCCTCAAAAGTTTCAGATAGTGTGTGGGGCTGATTCTCCCCGGTCTTTACTGTCCTTAGTTATCACTCAAGCAGTGAGGGTCCTCTGGGGCAATGGTCTGTGGCACTTTGGAGCTATCTATGGATCCTTAAACTCTACTAGGGCCAGGAAAGTGTGGGTGAGCAGATTAGCATGCCAACCCACCACCACAGGGTTTTGTAAACCTTCCACCTTGGAAAGTACTCCCTGCACAGTGTCCGTGTGATACCCAGGGGATGTCCAGGATAAGCATAGCATTTTGGGGTCGATCTCCTCCCCAGTACACCACCCACCAGCCGGCACAGCCACTTCTGTCGGGTACCCATTTTTCTTAACAGTGGTTCAGTAATATGGCCACTAGAGGACACACAATCCCAGCGGTGAGCCTCAAGATGTAACCCTAGATGGCGCTATCCCAGGGGCTACTACCCCTGCCTGATTTGCCACTAACAGGTTGAGGGGCCTGGATCCAATGGCGGGTGCCTCCACCCAGAGGTCAGGGTTTGCAATAGTTAAACTAACTTGGTCACAGCCCTCTGGGACACTGCAACCCCCCTTTCTTCCCACTAGTGGCCCACACAATATATCAGAATTACCTTCACAGTATACACTTACCCCAGGACTGGTTCCGCACTGGGACCTCCTGTGAAATGAGATACAGTGCAACAATCACAGTACAGTACTTTAACATAGACAAATACCTCAGGCAGTATAACTTTGCTGAAACAAGCAGCCTGATTTATTTAGGGGATATAACAAGGACAGGGGAAATCAGGTTAATTAGCTTATCACTCTAATAATCTATTTATGGCTCTGTGCACAGGCCTATCCCTATCAGTTACTGTCCCTGGGTACCCAAGCCCTAGTGGCTAGTCCAAACCGTGGCAGCTGGTAGGGGCCCTTTCACACAGAGAAAAGGAAAATTAAACAGTCAGCAGTACAGTAATTCCATTTGGATTTAATGTGGCAATTCAACAGGGAGCGACCCTGAATTAGTACTCACGACCTCCAAATAAGATAGGGTCCTTCAATATCAGCAGGGCTACTCTTGAGCTCCAAGAGACTCTTCACACATTTATATGGAAAAAAAAAAGTACTATACCAGGCAGGCTGCTTCTCTATCCCGATCGCAATTACTGCACAATACCCGGAGAACACATAGCAGATTCAGTTCTGACAGACCGAGTGCAATTCAATAATTTCTCCAGTCTTCTACAGGGTGAGCCTGGTTTCTACTCTTCAGAGATCCTTTGATTCTTTTCACAGGACGGATTCAGTCCTAACAAGCAGTTACACAAGCTGCAGACCGAACTCTGGGCCTTACACACGCTTTTTGACTAAAACTGCACACTGAAAAGCACAGGGCTCCTTCCTTCTTCACTGCCAAAGCTCAACTGAAACTCCAACCGACAAAACCGGCACTTCCTTTGAGTTCCTCCCAGTTCTTGACTGGATTGGCTGTCACTCACAACAGACTGCTGCTGTTGGTCCAAAAAGGCACTGAAGTCTAAACTACATCTCCCAGAGTCACTGCCCATACAATCCTCTTGTGGCTGGCTCAGATTATGAGTCCAAGTTCTGATTCGGCCCAAGGCACCATTTTAGAGCTAGCTTACCCACACTGATTGGTCCAGTTCAGCAGTTCAAAACCAGAATGGGGAACTAGGCAGACACTGTTCTGACTGCAAAAGAAAGCAGGTTAGACAAACTGTAATTTCATTATCACTCTAAATGGTTTCTGGCAAACAGTTACATCTTTCAGATAGGTTCCTTTGCACCCTAGTGACTGCAAAATGGAGTGAATTAGGCAGCTTGAGTGGTACTCAATCAAAGAAACACACAGTCCCCCATACAACTAATTATGTCTGCAAGCAGACAGCTCTTAAAGAGACAGTACCAGAGGTTCTAAAAACACTCACTGATAAATGGCTTAAACGCCAAACACCATTCAGGCTTGGAGCATTCAAGCAAGCTCCTGGAAGTCTTTTGGGAACCCCCATTTGCAGGGGGGTTACACATATGTAGATTACATTAACAAAAATTCAGTCCAGAACAAAGCACAGAAAGAGATTTCCCTGAGACCAGGAAGCACCAGGCGTTGGAAAATCAGCCAAGGAGTACACCTGCCAGTCAGTGCCTGGTTCCTCCACTGGGCATCCAGTCGAAACAGTGGCATTCAAAACCATGAGTTTTGGAGGTCCGGTGCGTACCTGAATCTGTCGGGGGGTCAGTCGGGTGGTCTGTTAGCTGTGGCCTGCTCGGAGAGAGGCAAGGCCACAGGAGCAGCTTGGGAAGCCCACAGATGGGCTGTCTGAATCTGTCTGGGGGTCAGTCAGGTGGTCTGTTAGCTGTGGCCTGCTTGGAGAGAGCCAAGGCCACAGGAGCAGGTTGGGAAGCCCACAGATGGGCTGTCTGAATCTGTCCTGGGGTCAGTCGGGTGGTCTGTTAGCTGTGGCCTGCTCGGAGAGAGCCAAGGCCACAGGAGCAGCTTGGGAAGCCCACAGATGGGCTGTCTGAATCTGTCCGGGGGTCAGTCGGTGGAGCCTGTTAGCTGTGGCCTGCTCGGAGAGCCAAGGCCACAGGAACAGTTGGAAGCCCACAGATGGGCTGTCTGTGGAACAAGGAGGGAAACACAGAGGATTAAATACAGCTAGAGTACAATAGCAAACTCAGTGGGGGCAGGCAATGGGGAAAGACAAAGCATGAGGTAAAGAGGTGGTAAATGCAGGCAGTTATTTGGAGCTAGAGGAGGAGTTAATGGGGGTCGTCTGTGCTTTGGCACCGATGTCTGAGGAGGACAGCAGCAGCAGGGGGGTATAAGGAAAGGGTTTGTAGGTAAGGCAGAGAAGAAAGTAAAGTGTTTAGAGAGACAGCATTACAAGTGGGGCAGAGAAATTAATAACTGGCAGAGTGACCAGTGTGGGGAAGGGGCAGAGTTCGTCAGTAGGGCAGAAATGGAACACTGCTGCAGTCTTGCTCAGTAGCTAGGTCAAGCAGTCAAACTTCGGCTACTATACAATACAGTTTGTCAGGCACTAAGTAACACTGAGAGGCTAGACTAGTGGCTTGTAATAGACTAGCTAAGCTGGCAGGTAAAGTAAGACCAATTGATGCATAACATATGTAGATTACATTAACAAAAATTCAGTCCAGAACAAAGCACAATAAGAAATTTCCCTGAGACCAGGAAGCACCAGGCGTTGGAAAATCAGCCAAGGAGTACAGCTGCCAGTCAGTGCCTGGTTCCTCCACTGGGCATCCAGTCGAAACAGAGGCATTCAAAACCACGAGTTTCGGAGGTCCAGTGCGTACCTGAATCTGTCCGGGGGTCAGTCGGGTGGTCTGTTAGCTGTGGCCTGCTCGGAGAGAGCCAAGGCCACAGGAGCATTGGAAGCCCACAGATGGGCTGTCTGAATCTGTCCGGGGTCAGTCGGGTGGTCTGTTAGCTGTGGCCTGCTCGGAGAGAGCCAAGGCCACAGGAGCAGCTTGGGAAGCCCACAGATGGGCTGTCTGAATCTGTCCGGGGGTCAGTCGGGTGGTCTGTTAGCTGTGGCCTGCTCGGAGAGAACCAAGGCCACAGGAGCAGGTTGGGAAGCCCACAGATGGGCTGTCTGAATCTGTCCGGGGGTCAGTTGGGTGGTCTGTTAGCTGTGGCCTGCTCAGAGAGAGAGCCAAGGCCACAGGAGCAGCTTGGGAAGCCCACAGATGGGCTGTCTGAATCTGTCCGGGGGTCAGTCGGGTGGTCTGTTAGCTGTGGCCTGCTCGGAGAGAGCCAAAGCCACAGGAGCAGCTTGGGAAGCCCACAGATGGGCTGTCTGAGGTGGAACCTTTGTAAACGAGCTCCCGGCTCAAAGGCGTTAATCCTAGTTATCAATAAATAAATAAATAAAAAATGTGCCTTGTGCCTTTATTCTTCCGCTTGGATTTACCTTGTAGTACTTGTTGTCTGGGAATACTGTCCACCCTGTGTTGTGGCTGTACCAACACTTTTTTATTGTACCCCCTTTGTTGGAATCTATTTCTTACCACTTTGTATTTTTTTGTTCCAAGTCTTGGTTCTGGCTACAGTTTCAGCACACAAAATCAAGGAAAATGAATGCTTTCAATAAGCTTTTTGGGGTGAAAACGCTTACTGTACAGTATTGTGTTCCTGTCTGTTGTTTTTCTCAACATTGTTGTATTCAGTTTTGTTCCATTTCTTTATTATCCTAAGGTCTAGAAAATCTAGTCACTCATCGCTGACTCCGGCTGTAAAATGTAAACAGAGGTCCTTAGTATTAATATTTTCAAGGAAATCATATAATAATTCCTCATTTTCTTGCCATCTAAATGACATGTCATCAATAAACCTTCTCCAGAATGTAATGCCAGTCTTGATATATTTTCAGTTTCTTCAGTATTTAAAATGTATTTCTGCCAAAATGGACACATACAGGCATTTTGTATCCTGGAGTCAGGGTGCTCCCCATAGCTTTTCCCTTATCTGATCATAAAACGTGTTTTTAAATGTAAAGTAGATATTGTGGAGCACCGTGGTTGCCATTTCTTGTAGTAATCTTGTTTTTGGTCCTGCATTATCTGGTTGAGTATCTAAAATCTTCCCTCTTGCTTCTATCCCTCCATCATGAGGAACGGCGGTATACAGTTCTTTTGTGTCGACTGTAACCAGAATTGTCCCTGTCATATCTTCCGCTTGCCTTAAGTGCAGAACATGAGTTGTATCTCTAATTAATGTGGGGATTCCCTCAATTAGGAGCTGCTGGTAGAAGTTCACATACGAGGACAACATTTCAAGGACTGAGTCTTTCCTGGAGACTATTGGTCTCCCTGGTGGGTTTTCTTGGTTTTTGTGTAATGGTGGTATTGAGTAAAATTGTGGTGTTTGAAGATATTCTTTGTCAAGAGCTCATTTTACCAGTCTTTAAGCCATCCTATCCCTACCATCTCTTCTGTAAATTCCAATATTTTAGCTCTTATTTACATTAGTGGATCCTTTTCCAATTGTTTGTAATTTGCTTTACTTTAAAGGGACACTGTCAACTCGGCCTTAGGCCACAAATTGTCCCTTAGTTTATAGAACACATTTTAACGATTGCTTACATTCTGCAAAGATTGCTGATGAACACATAGCTGGTAGTTTGATTCTGATTCCTTTTTCTTTTTAAAAGCGAAAAATGAACTGCCAACCATACTGGTGTTACACCACAGAAACATGTTTGGTTCCATTCCTTGATCAACTCCTCTACATCTTTCCTGGACTTGGGAACACCCACAGCACAGTCTAGCCACTTACGGTGCAATAGAGGGAAGAGGAGACAATCACGGCATGAGTGACTGCACTGTCTGGATATGTTCCTTATGTTCAGGAAGTATGCAATAAGTATTTCTCAAGAATGTAAAATAAAACAAGGCCAGGTATAATTATACCATTAGAATGCATTTCAGTTCTGCTTAGAATGGAAACAGATCAAACAAGCAGCAGCATCAATGAATTTTAGAGAAGGTAAGCAACCACAAAATGTGTGTTTCAGCTAGAAATTATATGATGCTAAAACAGTTGACAGTGTCCCTTTAAGCAGTTCCAAGCACATTTTTATGTTACTTGCACGCATGTGCATGAAACATAGTGCCATCATCGGAGATTTCGGAGGTGTGTCACCTCCTCCTCCAATTCAGTCAGTGTGCTGGCTGGCGCGGCCCCTGTAATGCATTTTGCAGCTGTCTATGACCTGCAGCTCCAAAATGCAGTGGCATACAGTTGAAAGGGGAGTTACGCTCTAGTGAGCACCTAGAAGACATCGGCTGCTCACACGCAGCTCCCCCCCCCACACGCTGCTGTGCGTGCCCCCGCACGCACTGTATAGCCGACGGGGTGCCCAATCCCCATCGGACGAGCTGCGTCTCTGCCTCCCCCAGTATCAGGTGCCACGCTGGGAGCCCACCCCAGCATGGCAAACAGTCCTTTTGCCGACGGGGGTGCCCAATCCCCCGTCGGCTGAACGCCCCCCCGCCCTTGTGCCATGCTGGGAGCCCACCCCAGCGTGGCAATAACTTCCATGAGCCGGGTGGGTGCCTAATCCCCTGTTGGCTGAACGCCTAACATCCTTGTGCCATGCTGGGAGCCCACCCCAGCGTGGCAAACGGTCCCATGACATCTTTTTTTTTCACCTGTAAAACAAAACGGTCCCCGGGCGTCTCCCAACCCCCACAACCCGCACTCACCCACTGCGCACCTAGCCTCCCACACACCCCCACCCCACACTTACCTCCGGACTCTGGCGCACGATCTTCGGTGGACCGGGAACACGTCTGCACTCTTCAAAGCTGACCACAAACTGAGGAAATGCCGGTAAGTTGTATAATGGGCTAGATAGGGGGTTTCAACTTTGTTGCATATCTCAGGCATTTTGGAATTTGTACACGCAAATTTTCAACAGCAGATTTTAGGACCCCTTCTCATGAATGATGTCACTGTCATGGCGTTATTCGGGCCCAAGGGTGATTTCACGCAGTGAGTACGCAGTGACTGCGAAATGACCCCTCGGGCCTGAATACCGCCATGACAGTGACATCATTCATGAGAAGGGTCCCAAAACCCCATGATGAAAATTTGGTGCCAAAATTCAAAAAAATGACTGTTTTACGAGCATGCGTTGTGCAGTTCCTACGCAGGCTCGTAAGTTCGCGAATTTTCAATATTTTCACTCCAGATTTTCAACATTGCCATTTTATCACACCTTCTTATGAGTAGTACAGCTGTCATTTTTCACTTCTCACCCAAAATGTGTTTCCGCCCATGTAGCACAGAATGGCGCAGTCGGTATCGGAAATCAATGTATGGGACACATTTAGAAAATCACAGTGTCACTGTTCATTAGCAGAGGTCTTTAAATGGCTATGTTGAAAATTTAGAAAAATTCCTAAAATGACTGTTTTACTTGTGTGGCTGACAGTTCCCACACACTGTGAGGTTTGTGAATTTTCAATATTTCCACTACAGATTTTCAACATTGCCATTTTACCACACCTCCTTATGAGCAGTACAGCTGTCATTTTCACATCCTGCCCAAAACGAGTTTCACCCATGTAGCACACAATGGCGCAGTCGGTGCAAACTCAATGTGGGACACATTAACAAAATCACAGTGACACTGTTCATGAGCAGAGGTCTTAAAATGGCTATGTTGAAAATTTGGTGAAAAAATTCCTAAAAATGACTGTTTTACGAGTGTGCGTTGCGCAGTTCCTACGCACGCTCGTAAGTTCGCAAATTTTCAATATTTGCACTCCAATGACTTCCAAATACCTAAACAGCACATAGAAGCAAGCAACATTCGGCATTGACAAATGCTTGTTAAGTTTGCTGTGAGCGCACACGCAGTGAACTTCTTTGTTTGTTTATTTCAGTTTGGGATTAAATACTTTTGAGCCAAAGGCTTGTTTACAAAGGTTCCAGGTCAGACAGAGTACAAGCCAGATAAACCACCAATCACAGTACATACAAGATAAAACTAAACATGCATTCAGACAGATACAATTATACTGTAGGTACAAAAATACATTTGCATACAACAAGATTCCTTTAGTTTCATGGTTACATAGGATACATAATAGAGATTAATGCACTTATTAGGTTAGTTGCATTTTTATTACCATATGTTTAGAAATTCACAAGGAGATTTCACTGTCTGTTCCACCAATAGGCAAGTAGTACAAGCTGTTCAAAGGAGTTGTCTGCCCTGTGCTAGGTGCCTTGGTCAAGAGAGGATTACAGGATCACGTGCTCAGGTAGAGTGTTGCAGCCAGAGAGAAGCTTTGTTCAGGATGTGTAGAGTGGCAGCCTGAGAAGGCTTTGACATGGGAGTTGGGGGTCAAGTGGTGAGAGAAAGGGGTTGGAATGTATAGGGAAGGGTGGTCGAGGGAGTAGGAGGTGAAGGGGAGGTGGCTTAAGGTGAAATGAGATCAGGAAAGGGGAAGGGAGGGATAGTACAGGGTGGGGTGTAATAAGGGGTTCAAGTAAGGGGTAGTAGAAGAGGTGAGAAAGTAACCGAAGATGGCAGCAAGGAGGGCTGGGGGAGGGATAAGCCTGTGGTAATGTTACATAGGGAGGTTGGAAGGGGAGGTTCGGAGACTTCCCTTGTGTTTGAAGTTAGGGTGAAATTACCTTCTTTTTATTACAGTGGCTTTTGAAGGCTGTGACACTGCCTGTCCAGTGCAGAGTGGTCTGCAAGGCATAAGCTAGTGTCACACCAATCATCAGCCAGGCTGATTGTGGTGCTGTTTTGCCTCGACGGGTGGAAACTTTGTCAAGCTGAAAAGAAAAAGCCAAATCAATCATATGGTGGCTTTTTCCTTTCATCTCCAGGTCACTGCCCCGGAAACAACTGTTTGGTGTCCTGATCAGCCTGTCTGATGTCACCCCCCACCAGTCCCTTCCTCATTGTTCCATATATCCCGCCAGCCGCTGCAGTGTTTTCTCAAAGCAGAAGGCTGGAGGAGGGAAGATGCATGAAGGGCAGCAGTCAGATATGTTTGTTTCTGTGACCTGCTTTGTCCCCTACCTCCCAATGCTGTGATGGGACTCAGGAGTGAGCACAGAAGTGCAGAAAAGTTTGCACCTTCCCCAAGAAGCAGCTGAGATGTCCACAGTCTTCTGTATGCTGTTATTTCCTCTGACAGTGCTTTTACAATTGTCACAGATGGTGACCACAAGACACGGAGAGAGCCACATGGACTGTCACTATTCTCCACTCTGCCTGCTGATCACAATGTGAATGTCTCTAGCTGTCTGTCACTTGCTGTCTGGGGAGGGGCACACTGTTTCGGCACACACATAGACTACCAGCAGCACAGCACAGGGACATTCCTTGCTCACTGTACTTACTGTCGCTCTGTCCCGTGTCTCCCTCCCTGTTTCTTGCTGGCAGACACTGTGCTGCTGCTCGCCATTCCACTCTGTGTTCCTGCATCCCAACTGAACCAAACTGCACTGACAACATGCGTCGAGAAAGACACAAACACATAACCCTGATGCACTTATGGGGACAAGCAGAGGTATGATGTCAAATTGACATCGCTGACCACAGTGCATTGCTGCCAAATGTCTCTCTCTCTCTCCCCCTCGCCCTTCCTCCCTCCCTCCCTCCCTCTCTCTCTCTCTCTCTCTCTCTCTCCAGTGGCTGGTCTGTTGGAAGTCAGGGAAGGGGGCAGGGACCGGTTGCATGGGAACAGCAACTATCTTATCTGTCCCTTAAGCAGTAGGGTGGGGGACTTTCACTCTCTCTTGCTCATTCTCACCATCTAAAGTGACAGCAACAGTGACCACACCAGCAGAGAGAAGTACTGCAGACATTCCAATCATCTCTGGAAGCAGAAGTAGGGAACTATATGACACCACGGAAGAACAGGACATATGGCTAAAGAAGCAAGTGAAAGATGCAGAGCTGACAATTAAACAAGCTCAACTTCACTGCAAGAAGGAGCTATGTGTTAAAGCAGACTGGCTGGAGGGTTTGACTGACAAAGATGCCTTACACTGCTACAGGAGGCAAGCAGTGGGAAGAACAAGGAAGTGCAGATAACTAACACAGCCCTTGTCAATATGCGATGAGCCGCTCGGAAGCATTTGCTAGCAGTATGAGGCTGAACTGTGCAAAGTATGGAAAACATTTTATGTTGAGAGGTTATAAAGGACCCAGCATCAGGTTATAAAGAACCCTGCCTCTTCTGTCCTTGCTGAAGGTTATTCTCATTAACTTACCTGGTTTGAAATTACAAATATTTTTAATAAAATCAGGGTAGAAAATGTAAAAAATTATTTGGTAACTGGGTAAGGCCCCTAGGAATAAGTGCTCGTTTTCAGGGGTGTCCGGGAGTACTGGAGAGGTTATGAGACATGGTCACAGCCACGCAGTATGCCAGCGACTGATGTGGGAATCACCTCGTCTGCTGGATGGACCAAGCTCAGTCACTGCTCCATACTCTAACTTCTGAGCCATCATACCAGTCCTAAAGGACCTTTTAAAGTTTAAAGAACTGTGCTGAATTTGATTTCCACAGTAGAAGCTGATCTATAAAGAGCAGTTGCAATTATGTGATTGTTCCATCTCTATAGGCATTTAAATTATACCAGTGGATGTTTCTAGTTCACACACAGTTAGCAAGTAACAGTTTAGAACTGTAAAGCTTTGCTTGTAGTCCAGAGGGGCAGTGGGCGACCACATCACGCCCTCTGCACGGTTAAAACATGCATGTCCAAGCCTCTATTGGATGCTCAGAATTTTATTGTCTAGCCGTGCATTCCCTCCCCCTGTACTTTTGCCACTGTATGGCTTCCCTCTTGGAATCTTCCTTCTTGCGTTCACTCTTCTGGGCTGTCAGCGGCCTTCTGGTCACTCTGTCTGTTTCTGTGTTTGCTTTTTTGGATTCTGTGCCCCAGGCTTTGCAACGCAACTCTGTGTTGCTTTCCTGCTCTGCTGAATTGCTTTAGCCCTTCTCTATCCATACTCACCTCCATACACTTCTTTCTTGGCTTCGTACCTCTTTAGCACAGCACTTCAGCCTACTGCTGCAGGTCATTTTACTGGGTGCTGTCTTTCAGGTCCTAGTGCCCTATGACAAATGCCTCTGGCTGCATCTTCATCTCACTCCCCACCATGCTACTGTTGTTCATACTGAAAGTCCAATTACCAATACTGTCTGTAACCAGTGCATTGTTTTGAATTGTTTCGTGTGAAATGTTTTGTCTACCAATTTGTATTTCTCTGACATGGAACCTTTGTAAAAGAGCCTTGGCTCAAAGGTATATGTAATCCTAGATCTAAATGAATAAATAAAAATAATGTGGTTCCACACACATCCACTAGCAGAACTCCTGTTTGTTGCAGAACTGCTCAGCAGCTTCTGGAGCTCAGTCATTTTAAGTTCACCTTGTCACGTTCTGCTAACTTCTTGCTATAAGAGTGACTTTTAAAGGCGTGACACTGTCTGTTCAATGCAGAGTGGTCGCAAGGCAAGACAGTGCACACCAATCATCAGCCAGGCTGATTGTGATGCCATTTTGCCTTGATGGGCAGAAACTTTGTCTAGTTGAAAAGAAAAAACTGAACCAATCATATGGCAGATTTTTCCTTTCATCTGCAGGACACCATGCAGCAAATAGTTGTTTAGTGTCCTGATCAGTCTGGCTGAGATCACTCCCCCCCTCGACACCCCACTGGTCCCTTCCCTCATTGTCTCTGCACATCCCACCAGCCCCCGCAGTATTTTTCTTAAGGTGGGTGGCCGGAGGAGCAGACGAGTAAAGGGCAGAAGTCAGATTTTTTTCTGACCTGCTGCCTCCCCCAATATTGTGACAGGACTCAGGAGTGAGCACAGAATGTAGAAAACTTACATCCTCCAAAGCAGCTGAGATGTCTGTGCACATATCCCCAAAGAGAATGGGCACGTCAGTTTGGTGGCAGTGACTCTGGAGTCCAGGACTGGAAATGGAGAAACAAGTGACTGTGAGGCGAGAGCAGTCAGTTGGAGACAACAGCTCACTTAATAGAACAAAATTATGTGTGGCATGGCATCTTTATTTTTGCAGCCAGTGGGCAGCCCAGTCAGTGTATGATCGAGGGAGAGTCTGGGACTGGACAGTTGTAGTGGCAGTGGCTCAATAGGTAGCATACTCACCTCTGAGGCTGGGAGATCAGAGGGCTGTGGGCTCAGTTCCCACATCTGGCACTTGGGTTAATATCCCAATACTGACACTGTAATGCAGCATGAGGGGGGTGCTGCACTCCTGAGATACCGTCTTTTGACTGAGACATTAAACCAAGGTCCCATCTGCCTGGATTGGTGGTAGTTCAGGTGGATGTTAAAGATCCCATGGCACTTATCGAAAAGAGTTGGATAATTTTTTATTTATGAAATCATACAATCCAAAACAAAGAAAAATAAACAATATATACAGGTTCCAAACCATACTTTATTGTACTCTTGGAAAAAAAAGGAAAAGACATACCTTTTAACAATCTGGTACATTTCATACAAAGAAATAATTACTTCATACACGCCCTATATTCCTTACTTTATACACATTATGTAACAGGGACATCACTATCAGTGATCCACAGTAAATTCCTCCAACATCTCTGTAACCTTTTTTTCCATCTGCTTTGCTTCCTGATAAATGTCATGTAATTCTTTAAGAATTTTCTCATATAATTCTATGTATGTAAACTATTTTTGCTGAAGGGAGAATAAACATCTGGAGTTCCAGATGAATCATTTAATCACTACAAAAATGATGTATAAAGTACTTTTCTCCCATTTAGTCCATGAGAGTGGATACTCTCCATACATTAGAATTGAAAGGAAACCTTTGGAAAAAAAGAAGCCTTGGATTCTGTTATAAAAATCCCAAAATTAGAGATATATGAACAGGAAAATAAAATGCTCAATAGTTTCCACCTAATTAACACACAGTAATCTAGAATATATTCTTTCCTCCACTTTTTAGGTTTCTGATTGGCATTAATGTTCAACCGTTCATGCAGTTTAGCCAATATATATCTTTAAATTTCACAGGAATTCTCTTTTCTGTTAAAAAAATCCATCAAAGCAACTTGACTTTCTGGAGGGCATTTTGGAAAGGGGTCTCTCTCCCTAAAGTGAGTCTCTATCAAGTAGGTGTATATTTGCTTTTTATTTTTTGTTAGCAGCATACTGCTTGAGAGACTCCACAACCTTAGTTTTACAAACAGCTCTCGGAGATATCCTGGTGTAGAAGCTTGATACTTAATTTGTCTTAGTTGGCCCGTCTCTCAATCTTTAAACCATGGTGACACTGTTTCAACAAATAAGTCACACCAATATTTATCAGAATACACTAAAATAGGTTTCAAATTAGGGTTGTCAGAACTAGTTCAGGAAACATTCGAACCCGTCTCGAACCCTGGTGTTCGAGTTCTAATTCAGAACTCGAACACTAGAGGGTTCGCAAAAGGGTTCGAATCAGTGTGAAACAAATTATTTGCAACCTGCCTGATTTGAAACCAGCAGCCCCCGAGCTGCGACAGGGAGTGAGTAGTTGGAGTAGTCCATGGGGAAAAGCGGCGAGAGGTACTGGTAGTGGTCTGTGTATGCGATTAAGGGGTTGTCGTTGTTGCTGTGCTAGTTTTCTTATTGGGGCCAGACCGGAGCGTTTCAGTGAAGAGCGAGCCAGCGGATTGCCGTCTAATGATGAAGCCAAACCAGACGCGGACGTACGATGGGGAGGATTACAAGAAGCGGGCGGCGTGTCTGTGTTTTAGGAACGAATGAGAGGATGAAGTGCTTTTGGTAAGCAGTAGTCGTTATTATCCAGATCAATTTTTGTACCAGGGGGAGGAATGGAGCCTGAAGAAGAGCCTGGGGGTGCAGCAGCTAGAGAGGTTTATGAAGAGGCCGGAGTAAAGAGCAAGTTGGGGAAGCTGCTGGGAGTATTCAAACAGAACCAAGACAGGAAACACAGGACCTATGTTATGTTTACATTCTCACAGTGACTGAAGTACTTGAACGCTGGGAAGACTCCATTAATATAGGTAGAAAAGAGAATGTTTAAAGTTGAAGATGCCATTAAGGTTCTCCAGTGTCACAAACCTGTACATGCTGAATATATGTTAATGTTTCATGTTGTTGGGGTGGGGGTGGATGGTATGGTACTGTGGACTGCCAATCAGTGAGGTCGCGCCCGCACCTCCGTATTTGTTGATCCCTTCCAGTCCCAGTTACCACCTGACCATATGCTCTGCGGTCAGGTGGTGGTGAAATACATTGGCAAACCGCGTGGCTGCAGCTCCATTCATTTAGTCCCATAAAGGAGTTGCAGGCACAGCTTGTGCTATTATGCTCTGGGGCCGCTGGCTCTGCTAGTCTCTGCTAATGCTAATTGCTATTTATGTCTTTTGCGACAAGTGAAATCGTCATCGTCGTGTCAGATTTTTCATAATAGTTGATTGATTTATTAGGGAAAAGTACAAAAATAAATAAAAAAAGCTAAAGGGTGGATGGGGGTGAAGAGGTAGGGGAGTGGGACAGAGGAAAAGCTAGCTGGAAGGAATAGTTGGTTATGGCCTCAGGCGGGCAGAGGAAATTAAGGATCTAGTTGCTGAATATTTGTGAGAAACTGAGAATTCTTATTTCATTTTCAACTCAAATTCAATCAACAGTTCATCTCTCTGTCTCGTGACTCTGACTACACTTGGGAGGGAGCGATCACCCTGGCTGGGGAGGGTGAAGAAATAAAACATTCAGATTTACTTGAGAGGAAATTAAGTTTAACTTTAAATTAATGTGTGAAGTTGAACGGAAACATTTGAATTTGATGGCGTTTATTTACTACTTTAAAGTCAATAAACAGGAGAAAAAGAATTAAACCCTACTCCACAAAACAAAGTACGACACTTTCTATGTATGTATCTATGTATCTATAAAAGTAAAAAAAAATTGTCAGGAGGACAGGATTCTGTCTAAGGACTGTACTGTGCTGAATGTTCTTCTCTTCCACCCTAAAAAATTCCTGTTTTGGGTTTTTGACACAATATTCCCTACTTGTGTGTTGTGCATGTGACTCCACTCTAGCCTATAAATAAAGTTTAGTGTTGAGAGGAGAGGCAGAAAAATCTCTTTCCTTGGGTTGTGTGTGTGTGTGACTCCATCTTCTGTGGTCAGCCAATCACCCTGGTCAGTTTTGTGGTGGCATTATCCTTAAATACATGACAGAAGCCTAGAAATATATTTGCCTGTTGGGAAGAGAGACAGAAAAATCTCTTTCCTTGGGTTGTATATGTGTGTGTGAGTGTGACTCCGTCTCCTGTGGTCAGCCCATCTGCTGTGTGCCTTTTGACTGCACTGTACCCTACCCAGTGTGTGTTACCAAGAGAGGCCCAGTGGCCAGTTGTCGTGTGGTGGCATTATCCTTAAATGCATGACAGAAGCCCAGAAATATATTTCCCTGTTGGGAGGAGAGACAGAAAAATCTCTTTCCTCGGTTTGTGTGTGTAACTCCATCTCTTGTGGTCAGTCCATCACCCTACTGCTGTGCGCCCCTTCACTGCTATGCGTATGCCTATGCCCAGCAGCCCAATCATTCTGTAAGCCTTGAACCTGGGATCCTTTAGTTGCAAACCGTCATATTCTTCAATTACTTTCAGTTCACTAAATCACATGTCACCTAGCCAAAATAAAATTTTGAGTTGTAGCCAGTGATCATAGATCATGTTGCTTTCTTACACAGGAATTGTGTGGGTGTATTCTCTGCAGTATACTGGTTCTGTTTCTGTTATGGCTGACACCAACATAGATGAAGCATCTAGTGCTGGTGTTGGAGCAGGTGTTGGTGGTAGTGGTAATCCTGGTGCTAACAGAAATAACCAAAATGTTTCACGTGATAAAAATTCAACAAACAGCAAAAGAGCAACAGTGAAGTGTGGTAAAGGGGGACCTTTTAAGAAAACCTGTACAGCTGCTGGGGTCACACGGAGAGGCACCATAAGGTATGCCATTCATGCTGTTAAGATCCCTGTGACTAGCAGCAATAATGCAAGTGACAGTGAGTCCCTCTCCGACTCAGACAGTAGCTCTTTGTCTCAGTCCAACACTGTTGTGTCTCGTGACGAATCATTACTTCCTCTACAAAGTGAAATGAGCAAGTCTGCTGACAATGAATCAGGTAGTGCACTTGCAAATACATCCAGCACTGTTGGCAATGAAAAGGACATATCCATTGAATCCACCACTTCTGTGTTGGCCAGCAATGAAAATCCATCAGAGTCTTCTGCCCACTCTTCTAGCACCAAGGAGCATGTCCCAGGTTCTGTTAGGACAGATGAAAAGACACAAACAGTCTTTAGCTATCTTCCTAGCACTCAACAAAATCTGTCACATCTGAGGTGTGGAATTATTTCTCTGTCAGTAAAACTGATCCATGCAGAGCAATTTGTTCCCTGTAAACAGAGTGTAAGCCGTTAAAGTTGTGTCATGCCTGCACTACAGCTCTTAAACGCCATCTGAAAAGCATTCAGTTTTGCTTGATCATCCAAAACCCATGTCCTCCATCTTCCAGACCACACGTGAGAAGGGTCAGGAATCTGAAATGGATACTGAATTGTCTGAACTTAATGCGGGCAGAACCACTGCCAGCCCTAGGATCACTGTTACCACCAATGTCAGCACCATTAGTACCAGTTGCACATCCAGTGATGGCACTGAATGTATAAGTCCTAGTCCACCATCTCCGCGTCCATCTGCCCATCGAAGCACGGTGTATAATAAACCAGCAGGGACATGTTGTAAACAGCTAACACTGTCTCAGGCATTTGAAAGGAAGAATACCTTTACTAGAAATCATCCAAAGACCCTTCATCTTAATCACCGAATTGGTGAACTGTTAGCTGGAGCCCTTCTCCCATACTCTTTGGTAGATCATGAGGATTTTAGGGAGCTCATGACATTAGCAGAGCCTCATTACAATGTTCCTCATCGAAGGTACTTTTCCTATGTTGAAATACCAAACATTTATCAGGCTTTAAAAGCAACAGTGATGCTTGCACTTAAAACTGTGGAGGGTGGGGTTATTCATGTCACAACAGATATGTGGACCAGCACTCAAAACATAGATTACATGTCCCTTACCACTCATTGGGTCACGCTTTCTTGTGCTTCTTCAAAACAAAGACACCCCAAAAGATGCTGCTGCATATAAAGAAGTCTGGGCAAGTCATACTGCTGCAAACATCTTGCAGGAACTAAATGACCTCCTTGATGAATGGGTTTATTCTCATGGTCTAAAATGTGGCTTCATAGTAAGTGACAATGGAGCCAACATCTTAAAAGCAGTACAGGATGAAGGATTTCTGCATGCTTCTTGCTTTGCACATTGCTTACACTTAATTGTCACGGGATTTCTCAGCAACGAAACACAAGTGGATGGTATGATTGCTGTTTGCAAAAAAATTGTGACTCACTTTTCACATTCAACTAAGGCTATAAGGACATTGTCCGAACTGCAAAACACAAGCTGCCCCAGCAAAGCTGATTCAAAATGTTTCCACTGTTGGAACTCAACGCTTATATGCTGCAGCGCCTCTTGGAGCAAAAGCAAGCTGTACATGAGTACTGCTCCAGTTACATTATTGGAGATGGCATTATGCTGTCTGTGCTGCAGTGGAAATTAATGGAGACAGTGTGCTGTATCCTAGCTCCTTTTGAGACAGCTACAAGGGACATGTCTTCTGATGGCGCATCTGTGAGTCAGGTTATCCCACTCATAATGCTCATTTCACATCATCTTAGTGTTCTAAATCTACAAATAGAAAAAGACAGATCTGAAGCGCAGACAACATGTCGCCTGTATCATGGGAATCTTGTAAAGAGAATGAGCTTGTGCTTCAAAACCAATGACAAATTAGTTGCAATGATGAAATCAAGACACTACATCCTTGCAACTCTCTTAGATCCCAGGTTCAAGGCTATACATCTTCCAAAAACAGATGATATAGAGCAGTACAAATGTATGTTGCTAGATGAGCTGCAGCACTCACAGGAGTCAAACACAGACACGCACAGTACCTCAGGTTGTCATCACCACAACATGCAGGTTCATCTTCAAAGGGATACAGAACTGGAAAAGTCACCAAACATTAACAGTAGTTGTTGCACAACTGCCACTTCTTCAACCCTTAGTAGCAAGCTAAATCTGTGGCAAAACCTTTCCCAAATTGCCGCCATACCAGCTTCTGCTGATTCCTCTTCTGAGCGGTCTCTGTCCATCATGGTAGACAGTTACCTGCAAGAACTGCCTATTCCTATTGATGCATGCCCTTTTGAATACTGGAGATCAAAAGTCAATTTGGACAGAGCTGTATGATGAAGCCTGTAAATATCTTTGTTGTCCTGCAACAAGTGTCTCTTCAGAACGATGTTTAGTACAGCTTGGCAATATTGTGACAGACACCAGAAATAGGTTGCTGCCAGAAAATGTACACACGTTAACTTTTATTAAAGTTAATAAATCAAGATTTTCATATCCCTACAAGAGTATACAAACTGATCCTGAAGTGATTGATGTTGTGGATGTTGATGGTGATGACAACTCAGATGGTGGTGGCTGGTAATACTGTGTGGGACGGAGTCTCTGCACCAAAAGGAAACTTTTACAGACTGTGATGACTTTGGTTGTCGCCTCTCTCCTTTCTCGATCTACTACCTTGGACTTTATACTCCCAAAACTTTCACCATTTCATGGCAAACTGCTTTGTAGCTAGGGTCTAAACTAAAGTCAACAAGTTTTATATACAGGGCAATTTTAACATCAGTGGGAACAGGCCCAAATTTGGCATAAAGGGACACTGTCACGTCAATCCTTTCTGTATCATATTATTTATAGTTAAAGTGAAAACATATATTTTGGATTTACCTTCGTGACTTTGTGGTGAATCAGTATGGCTGGGACAGGAGACAGTCTATTTTCCAATTTTAAAGAGGACAAAACAATGAGTTCTAATTGGTAGCTGTTTATTATTTTTCAATTACAGAAATGTTAGCTATAAACGAAAAATGGATGCTAGTACATGGGTGAGGGTTGTGGGTTGGTTTTAACATGGATGTGAGGGTGGCATGGGTGCTACTGCACAGATGAGGGTGGTGGAAGAAAAGTGGAATGGGTGATGGGGTGAAAGGTGGGTGTTGTTTTAGTTCTTTCATTTACAGATTCGTGATCAGCTGGGGATGGTGAGGAAAAAAATGATGACAGACCGAACCTACTGTACACATAATATATATTCTCATTAAATACATTGCAAACTGCTGCCACCTAGCACAATTGTCCTGTCCCCTTTAAAAAAAGAAAGGAATCAGAAATAAAAGAAAATCTGCATCAGCAGTTTTCACAGAATGTGACGTATCATAAAGTGTTTTTGCTTTACAAGTAGTGATAATTTGATACATAATGGGGTTGACAGACGCTGTCCCTTAAACATCACATGCCAACTGCTGCAGCTACATTAAATGTTCCTTAGTATGTGGTGAGGAAACCACTTTTTTTATTTATGTGACTGAAATACAGATTTTATTGAAGTATCAGCTGCAAAAATGCATCATCTTAGAAAGTTGTAAGTATTACTTCAATTTGCCAACAAAAATGTTGGTATATGTATGCATTGCCTTAGAAAATTGCATGCATTTTTGCCAGCAACAATGACTGGCATATTTTTTTTATTCAAATGTCTTGACTGACTACGTTATGACATAATATGTTTTGCAACAGTTCCACATGCTGCTGTTGTAGTACTTAGCTTGACTTTGTTATAAAAGCTATCTTTTAAACATAGCAACTTTTGATTTACTCATTTAAAACAGAAAGCGGCAAATAGCTGAAATTAGGTAATATCAGTTATTTTTCTCATAATTCATGACGATGAGTATATATAGCTGAGTACATAAATGGCTAATGTGCCTTTTTCTTTCACTAAGGAACTATGATGCAGCTGCAGCAGGAAAACTTTAACATATGGGTGGGTGGGTGGGCCTGTTACGTATTAAGTTGCTGGTTTAGCAAACAGAAGAAACCATAGATAAACCTAGTTGTATTCCTATCAATGTCACACAAGATAATTTCTTCCCTTATATTGAACAGTTTTTCCTTTACATGTATTTTATTACTATCTTCGTTACTGGCAGCATAATAAAAATAGGGTTTGAGTTCTAAAAAGTTCTAAAAGATTAGAACCCTAGAACTTTTTCAAAAGTTCTAGACTAGAACTAGAACCCAGAACTTCAGAGGGTTCTGACAACCCTATTTCAAATTAGCATGTAAGAACTGACAAAAAACGAAAAGTACAGGATTCACCATATTTTGCCCTCCCATTTTTAATGGCAAATATAGTACGTTTTTGCTTAATAGGGTTCAGTCTACTCCCCCAAAAGGATTGAAAAAATAGACTGTACAGTGTTACTTCCCTCGTTTTAGGCATTGGGAATACAGCACTTACATATAAAAAACACTGGCATGAGGTAGGTTTTAATGAGATAAATTTTCTTTTGATAACTCATTTTCCGTTGGTTCCAGTTTTGAACCTCTGTTTGCCAATTTTAAGTTTCAAATCCCAATTCACAACATCCATTTGGACTGTTCACAACTCAATCCCTAACATTTTTAAGTTACCAGTCGTAACAGAAATTCCTTCCGCACTACTCTGAGGGTTATCCTGGTGCCCCAATAATTTCCCTACACATTTTTGAGTATTGAGTTGGGTTCCCAAGTAGGCCCCATATTCTCAACATAGAGCAATAGCTTTTCTAGCAGATCTTTCTTTCCCTACCAGTAAAACCACATCGTCTGCATAGGCAAGAGCTCTTTAGGGGACCACTTGTTGTGGCAGTTGTATGGGTTTAATGTCCACCTCTGAATTTAGAAGCCTTAAAAGAGGATCAATACTAAAACATACAATAAAGAGCTAATAGTGCACCCTTGTCTGACCTCCCTTTGTATGTGCAATATAGGGTCCTAAATTACCATTGAGACAGGGTTTAACCATAGCCATTGCATATAATGTTTTCAACCATTCCTCAAAAACTCTAGGTATGCCATAGTTAAGCAGAGTCTGCCATAAAAAGGCATGAGCCACATTATCAAATGCCTGTTTTTGGTCTAACGAGAAAACATACCTCTCTAGGGGTGATATAGTATTTCTGTCAAAAAGTTCCCTCTAGTACTTGTTTTTTCTAAGTGATCCCATTTGTATTTCATATGGAGGACATTCTCTTACTGTTTATGTGCTTTCTTATGTATTCAATTTCAATAAAAAGATAAAGTGAAAAAAAAGTTCCCTCTATAGAATTAATTGGTCTGTGATGGAATTCCTGGGACTGTACATGAGTGGGCTGGAGTCATTAAATATTTTGCCACAGTTAATAATCTTATATTTAGCATCTTCATAAGAATTTTAAAATCATTGTTCAATAGAGTTATGGGCCTCGATTTGACAATTCCATTTTATCTCTCTTTATATAAGAAAATAAGTATCCCTGTGACCATCTCTAATGGTATGCTGCAGTTTGTAAAATAAAATTGTAAACTGTAGTCAGTTCAGCTAGAATTTCTTGGCCTAATATTTTATACAGTTCTGCTGTCAAACGATCTTGTCCGGGAGCCTACACTTTTGTAAGTGATTTTATAGCTTCTGTAACTTCTACAGTAGAAAATAGCCTAGTTAAAGTTGCTATAGGGTCTTGTGCAGCAGTAGGAACTGTTATTAGAGGAAAAAATTTGCAAAATCAATACCCTGTCTTCTGTTTTTGAAATAAGGAAGTTGCATATTGTGATGCAATATCAACAACCTGCTGTTTAGTAGATTGCACGTTCCCTTGTGCATCATACAATGCAGTAATCATTCTTTTCTTGAAGCATTCTTGATTTTTAAGTAAGGGGCATGTACTTTCAAACAGACCCTGCGTGCAGTGTTGTTGCTGCAGCCTGAGACCTTCTGTCTGCTTTACATGGTAATTCAACATCCTACATTTTATATTTGGCAGTTGTACGGAGAAATCATGTTTAGTGGATTGGGAGAGTGTATACAAATGTTGTAATTGCTTTCTATCATTTAAGTATACAGGCTAGTAGTCTCTCTTAGATTGTTTAGGATGAAAGGTAAGTAAAGTCCTAAGCTCAGCTTTGGTCTCCATCCGCCAATTAATGGGGTCATCATAAGGGTCAAAGTCTTTTACAAATTAAAAAATATATCACTTGTTGCAAGAAGGTAGCTTGTTCCAAAAGGCTGGGATTTAATTTCCAGTAGTCTGGTCCAAAGGGGGCTTCTGGCCTACCTAATATAAGGATTAATGCTTTATGGTTGGAATATTCTACTGGAATTACAGTAGCTTTTTGAATGATAAGTGCCTTACAAATAAAAATAAAATCAATTCTGGCAGACAGAGTTTCTTTAAAAAAAGTCTTACCCCATTTACCAGTGTGATCTAGCAGAGCATCCTTTAAATTTGCTAGACGAATAGCAGAATTTAAGGCCATCATATCCCCAAATATTTTCTCCATAGTTGTTTGAGTCCCTCTGTCAAATTTGCTCAGCCCACAATTAAAATCCCCACCCCAAAGTATATTTTGAGCAGTGTGTAAATATGGATTGATTTGCTGGAAGACAGCTGTTCGCTCTGCTTTCAATTGGGTGGCATATATATTAATAATCCGAAAGGAAACATTATGAAACCTAAAATTGAGCAGGTGCACCCTGCCTGGCACTAGATCCAGAATTTTAACTACCATCGGCTGGATTTTGTGAAAAAGGAGCTCCAATCCCGAACACCAATCTAACCCAAGAGACCAATATGACACTCCAGAAAGCCATTCTCTAGTTGCTTTAGTAATTTCTAAAACAGTATGCAACCTAATATCCTGTATAAGAAACACCCCGGTGGAAAGGATTGCAGTAGATGAAACACAGCTCCTCTCTTCGGATTATTCTTAATACTTTTAACATTGGACATTAAAAGTAACAAAGGAGGTGTCGTATGTAGCAGTTATCCCAGGGACAAGCCTCATCTGTTAGTTTTCTTTGTTTTTCCTTTCTTGTGTTTATTCCCTGGGGCTATCTCTTGAACCTCAGTGTTCTCTGTACCAGTTTGCATCTCCTGTGGATTAGAATCCACAGAAGAACCCACAAATTCATTGTCAGATTCCTCAACATCTAAAAGTGCCTGGTACCTATGGGAATATTAGTCAGCGTGGTTTTGGGAACTTTGGGAGCTGGTTGAGACCAGGCCTGTCTCCTCTGGTGTTCATCTCTTTTCCCCAACCTCTTCTGTCTTGGGGGAAGCATGGCGTTAAGTGACATGTATCTTTGTCCTTCAGGCTGTATGATTTCTGTCATTGTAGAAACCTTGATTGTGCTTCCTACCACGAGACAAGGGACAATGCCCCCGTTTGCCTCAAATTTAGGCCCAAATCCGTTGGTGGCGTAGTTCCTTCACTATCTATTGTGGTTTCTTCCTGTGAAGGGGACCACAGGGACTGCCCTCATGTTTTTTGTCATTTTCTCTCTGAGCCACAGTGACTAAAAGCTGTTGCTCCTCACTATCAGCAGAGGTTTGTTTTCTGTGTGCTGCTTCTGGGAAACTACATATGTATGACCTGCTTCCCACATAAATTGCACTTAACTGTACTTCTACAATGAGCACTTGTATGCCCTGTCTCCTGGCATAGGGTGCATTTTAGCTGGTCACATGCACTACTGATGTGACCCACTTGTCCACACACTTATAACAAGTCTTGGTTGACTAGAATAGAAGAGGACCCTATCCCTCCAGAGAAAAACAACTGCAGGTGTTGTAGCCCTTCATCATCAGACCTCAAGATAACCCTAATCTTCCAACCTCCTGTCCAGATCCTCTGAATCAAAGACGGCCTCTGGATGTCCAGTGACAGTGCACCTTTGCTTCAGCCAAAAGAGTAGGTCAATGACACTCACCCCTCATTCCTAAAAAGAAGTGTAACAGTTTTATGTGCTGGTCTGGTAAGGAAATCACTTTGAAGGGAGCCATAAAGGCAGCTCTTAACCTGATGATACCGTGTGCCCAAAATTTATCTAGGCTACTCCTAACTTAAAACTAACATCAAATATGTCTTCCCCTGAAACATAGATTAGGGCATACAAATCTGTAACGTTAAAATACACACTCTCCTTCAACAAGGTCTCGCCAACATAAACCCTATCTGGAAATGTATTCAAACCACCTTTGTAAGTGAACATTACAGCATCATGCCATTTAGCAAGGTATACAGTTTGTTTGAACAAAGAGGCATAAGGCCTAGGGTTCTGTGTATTAGAAGACTGTTGTGGGACCTCCTCTGCTATAACAGGCCTATTCCTAATGTCCACTGGAATATTTTTAGGAATATCTGAAGCACTGGAAAAGTCACTCATCCTGTTATCAATATCGTCCTGTTCAAGCTCACTTGTCTCCCCACAGTGCACCGTTGCCAGTACTGGATGCTGAGTTAGTTCAAGTTCAGGCGATAATTGTAAAGGAGACTGCACATTCCCACCATCAGTAACATCGCTAACTACTGGCAAAGTCCCAGAAGGTAAATCATCCTTAATAACATCCCCCCGCAACCCGTTGGCTGCTCTCAGTACTCACTGAGTTGGTCGGGTTAACTGTTAACATCGAGGCTCCAGGAATCTTTATGGGCGTGAAGCCAGGGATCCACTTTTGCATCTCTGGGGAATGAACCCAGCCAGCAGCCTTTAGGGATTCTTCGACCGACCACGGCCCGGTGTCCAGCATGGGCGTAGCCGCTCAGCTTAGTTTACTGGAAGTCCCTTTTTTAATCACTCGCTCCAGTCATTTTTTCTCCGTATTCGCCACAAAGAAGCAGCACTTTGATCTGTTCTCAATGAATAAAATTTAATCCATGGCTCACCCGGTGCCTCTGTTTGGGCTGTTTCCATAGAAACACTGGGATTGTTCTTTGCTTCGTCAGCCACGGTATCTATCAAAGGCTTCGTGTTTTGTGGCTGAAATTTAGCAAAAATTTATTTTTCCCATTGCAAATATTTTGT
Source organism: Neoceratodus forsteri (assembly GCA_016271365.2). Taxonomy (NCBI): domain Eukaryota; kingdom Metazoa; phylum Chordata; order Ceratodontiformes; family Ceratodontidae; genus Neoceratodus; species Neoceratodus forsteri. The sequence continues at coordinate 91,207,392 of JADMNL010000022.1, forward strand.
TTCTCCCATAAGCAGCAACTGTTCCAACGATTTCTTACTCTCTTCATTTTCTTGCATTTCCCCTTGTACCTCCACTGCAGCTTCAATTTGTTGGTTACTTTCCGCAAGGGAATCCTTTCCTGACAATATATCTACTTCATCCATAGTTTCCATGGCGGTAGCGTGAAAAAAAACTTCTGCCTCAAGCAAATCCCGTGCTGAGGAGGAAACAGGCTCCTCGACCTGCTGCATGTCCATTCCAGTGCTAGTCAGTTCAGAGACTGACTCAGCCATCCTTCGACGGCCAAGGGTTCCCCCTACAGTTCAGTAGGGGACTTTTTATTGTCAAGAAAAGGAAAAAAAACATATAATACAAATCACAGTCATCATATTGAAACATTGTTATAGAAACAATCAGAGTTTGCAACCGTCCATCTCATATATTTCCTACTTTGGCTCTTTTGGTGAGTGTTTACTTATATTTAATAAAAATGTGAAAACCTTTCCACCACCTTTCAATTTTCCTTGAAGAAAAAATGTTTGAATCTCTTAAATATATTTTCATCATTTCTTGTACTATCAATCGAATAAAACATTCATAATTCATTCTGTTTTGATATATAACCCATTGACACTGTACCTGCCATAAATACAGCCTGAGACAACAAAAAAGAAGAGACAAAGTTTCAGAATGTAACTGCGAAAGTCCTCTGGGGTATTTCCCAACAATTAAAATATCATACGTAAGCTGTGCCAACCACCCCAGGTTCCATTTCCTGGCTAAAAAATCCCATAAAGGTTTGGAATATGAGCAATACAAAGAAAATGTTCCATAGTTTCTTCAATATTTGTGCAGCCTAAATAAGGAAAGTTTCATTTTTCCTTAGCCTTATATTTAGCGTTACCTCTTAAATTCGACCTGCCGTACATTAGCAACCATAGGGTCTCTCACATCTGAGGAGGGACCCTATTACTCTTAAGTTGTGATAATATGAAATGATTATCCACCGCAGGACAGTTCTTAAAGACTGGTTCTACGGGGTATATCTGATTCATTATTGTTTTGTAGATATACTTCCCTGCTCCTTGCTGTTTTATTTCCTTAGTAATGTTCCATTTGTACAGTTTTTGTGCTGTGGGCTTAAAATACATTGGAACATGCATATGTTTACTTAATTTCGGAGCCACGTTGAGCCATGCATCAAAATCTTTTCCTAAAGTTAACTGTACCCACCTGTTTTCCCCTCTTTCAATATCCAACAATCCACTTCTAACCGTTTGTGAAAAAAATAAAGCGCTACCGGAGCGATCATTCCAATTCCCCCTTTATTTTTCCACAAATAAGTGTAGTGCCTTTTTATTGGATTTAGGGCCAGATATTCAAAAATTTGCCCCTGGGCTAAGTTAACACTGCCCGGTTGGTAAACTTAGCCCAGAGCATAAAGCAAGCTATATTCAAAAGGAATAGCCTGGGGCAAACAGCTTCTGAATATAGCATGGAAATGAGGCTGTGCAAACTGGCCTGGGAATGCAGGGCAAACATAGCCCTGGAATAAGACAGCACGGAATATAGCAACCAGGAAGTGCAAACCACAACAACAACACAGTGCACAGTGATGTGGGGGCAGGTAGAGATGAACTATGTGGCCAATGTGTGTGCCAGCAAATGCGTGGACCCTGTACAGCTGTAGGCAGCAGCAGATGTGAAAGAACAGTGATCAAAACTGTATAATGTTCCCTTGGCGTGGCTTTAACATGGAGCTAAGCTGTTTGCCCAGTGCTAAGATTTGCCATATTCAAAAGTGACATGCAAATGAGCCTACTTAGGTAGTCTCTGGGCAAACAGCCAAATTAGCATCTCATCATTCCCTGATTTGCATGCAGTTTGCCCAGTGTTACTGCAGGGTCCCACAACTCCACCTGTAGGTCCGTCTGGAAGTACAGGGGCTGGCCAGGTCTGGCCGCAGCTCCACCTGTAGGTCAGTCTAACAGTGCATGATGGTTGCTGCAGGCGACACGTATGCAGTACAGCAAAGCATTGTGTGCCCCAGGGGACAACACAGCATAGGCACAGGTGGTGGTGGTGCTGCATACAACCGTCACACTGTAGGCCATGCTACGGTGCACAGCAGACACTACAGTAGCAAGGGGGCTCGTGGTGTGAGGGACACAGCAATGCCTATGGTATGCAGGGCAGTGATGACCACTGCACTCTACACAGTGACAGGCCCAGCTTGCAAGTGATTACTGACAGTGGACAGTACTGTTCCGCTGTTGTGTGCTCCACAGATGCTGCACCTGTGGCATGGGATGCTCACATTGAGATATACATGGCCGGCTGTGTGTGCTGTGGCATCTGTACAATTGTGTGGTATGTGGCTGGGGGGGAATGTAAGATCCAACAGACACACATTTGGTGGGGTATTCCCACTACTGGCCCATGTGCACTGCCCGATGTTTCCCAGCTTTGTGGCCACACCTGGGCTGTGGTGAGGTCTGGCCACCCGTACACCCTCCCCTCAATGGCCACCATGTCCACAGTGCTGCATGTGTGTGCTGGCATCTGTTGGTCACCACAGATGTATGGTCTGTAGGTGTGTGCTGTATTGCCACACTACCATGATGTCCCCTGTGGGCCAGATCACCCCTTACTGTCTGTGCTTGGCTGGGACTGGTGGCAGCTGTTGGCATCATGGTGGTGCCATCAGTGAGCAGCATGTGTCCTCCATGTCTGGCATTTTCTAAGTGTTATGATCATATGTTAGGGTCGCGCAAGCTGCGCTAATCCCATGCTAATACCGCGTAAAGCACCAATGTCATGCAAAGCTGTTTGCCCAGGGCTAAGACCAGCTTTTCCTGGGTGGTAATTTGTACCATGCTAAGGGTCATGCTATGTCACACCAAACACCTTAGCGTAGCGCTAGTCGCTAAATATCTTATAGCGCCTGTATTCATGTTCACTTTGCCCCTTGCATATAATTATGGTTTGCCCTGCACTAATGCAGTTTCTGCATGCTATTCAGCCTTTTGAATATGGCAGACCCGTGCTAATCCCGTGCAAACAGTTTTCACGCCGCGCAAAGCTTTGAATATCTGGTCCTTAGTCCGTTTCCCCACAACATCTGGAAAAACAAGCTATAAGTCCTAGTCTCCAGTAGCATAGGCAGTGGGAAAATCATAGCCACATACTGTAGACATGGCATTATGAATTGTTTTAAAATGTGAATTCTGTTCTGTTTTGAGAGCTTCCACTGTTTCCATCTCAAAACCTTGGCCTCCACCTTTTGGAGAGCAATTTCCCAGTTCTCCACAGGCAGGTTTTGCAGACCGAATAATATGCCTAATGTATAAGGGGGTTCTGAAAATATAATAATGTCGTTACGTTGTCTAACTAACTGACTTCCTGCACCTATAAACAAACCCAGAGTTTTTATAAGATTCAGTTTAGCATTAGATAGTGTAGCATAGTTCCTGAATTCCATCAGAAATTCTGTTAACTAGTTATAGTTTGTGAAAAAAAACACAGACATCATCTGCACATGCCTGAATGACTAAATTCTGCTGTTTCCCCGTTCCTGCTATCCCATCCCATGTAGGGTGGTCTGTAAGCAATCGTAATAAGGGGTCCAGCAAAAAACATATACTAGGGGGCTTAAGGGACATCCCTGCTGCACTCCTGTGTGGATTAAAAAGCCCTTTGCTATTTGCCCTTTCATGAATGGAAAGATCTGAAACAAGGTATAGAGAAGTTTGATCTGTTTAATTATTCCTAATGGGACTTTATAGGCAGCTAGGACTTGAAACAAAAAGGGGTGATAGACCCTATCAAATGCCTTTTCTAAATCCCCTGCAACTATACATCCTGAATTTCCTGAAAGAGTCAAATGCTCAATAGTATCCCTTATAACCATTAATGCCATCTGTATTCTTATACTGAGAAGACCACAAAATTGCTGTGGGGAAATAACTCAAGCAGCATACTGCTTAAGACGAGTATTAATCAGGATAGCTAAAATTTTGTTTTTTACAGTTTAGCAAAGTAGTAGGTCTCCAGTTCTTAATATTATTTCTATCTCCAGATTTAAATAAGTGCATCATTAGTCCTTCTGAAAAGGAGGGGTATATAGTATCTGTAATAAAGAAATACTGAAACACTAACCGCAAACAAATTGCTAGTTCTTGTGAAAAGGTTTTATAAAATGTGTTTGGGAGCCCATCCATACCTGGTGAAGTGTAATTTTTCAAAGTTTTTATGGCTGATTCTATTTCCATCTCAGTGACTGAAACCTGCATTTTTGACATTTCATCTGGCATGGAAGGAATTTTGATATCATGTAAAAAGTCTGCAATATTATTCTGTAGTATGGGTGTTTGAGGTGCAAGAGAGATGAAGTGATGCTTAATCACCTGCTCTATCCCTTCTACCGAGTCTATCTTTCTACCTTCCTGATCAAATAAATACTCCATGTTAGTTAAGTCTTTTATTGTTTTGCATGCCTCTAAGGGGTCTCCTACGGGGGTCTTCTGGGTACCACTGAATAGCATTGCTTGAATTGTCTGAGCTCTGTCGTATTGGTATAACTTCATTTCTTCTTTTATTTTTTTTATTTGTTCTGTATAATCAAACCGTGACATGTATGTAAAGGTGTAGAGTTAGCATAGAAACATAGAAACATAGACTTTGACGGCAGATAAGGACCGCTAGGCCCATCTAGTCTGCCCATTTCCCTACCTACAGGATAGGCCGCAGATCCTAGTTAACCAACAGCCTATATCTTCCTGCCCCCACAAGAATTGCCTTATGTCTGTCCCATGCATTCTTGAATTCTCCCACAGTTTTAGACCCCACAACTTCCTCAGGAAGGCTGTTCCATGCATCCACTACCTCTCTGTGAAATAATACCTCACATTGCCCTGAACTGCCCTCCTTCTATCTTTAAATTGTGTCCCTTGTTCTTGCAAGTCTCTTTTTCTGAAAGATGCTACCCTCTTGGACTTTGTTGATTCCTTGAGGTACTTGAAAGTTTCTATCATGTCCCCCTCTCCCTTCTTTCCTCAAGGGTATACATATTAAGCTCCTTTAGTCTCTCCTCATACGGCTTCTCTTGCAGACCCTGCACCATTTTAGTTGCCCTCCTCTGGACTGCCTCTATCCTGTCTATGCCCCTTGCGGAGATGGGGTCTCAGAACTGGACACAGTATTCAGAGGGGGTCTCACCAACTGTCTGTAGAGAGGGATAACAACTTCCTGTTTTCTGCTGCTGATGCCTCTCCCTACATCCCAGTATACCCCAGTCCTCCCTATTGCCTTCTCACATTGCTTACAACCTTAAGGTCATCTGATATGATTACCCCAGGTCCCTTTCCTGTTTTGTTGTTGTTACTACCTCCCACCCATTGTGTGTTCTTCCCTGGGTTCTTGTTTCCCAGGTGCATTATTTTGCACTTTTTGCATTGAATCCTAGCTGCCATCGTCTGACCCATTCCTCCAACCTTGCCAAGTCCCTTTCATCCTTTCCATGCCTCCTTGTGTCAATTCCTGTTGCAGATCTTTGTGTCATCTGCAAAAGGTATACTTTTCCTTCCAGCCCTCTGCAATGTCACTGATGAAGACATTAAAAGGACTGGACCCAATATTGAACCTGCGGTACCCCACTAGTAACCGCCCTTTCTTCAGAGTGGACTCCATTTACAATTCGTTCTGTGTCCTGTTGTCCAGCCAATGTTTTACCCAGGCTACCACCCTGGGACCCACTCCCAGGCTGGTTAATTTGACTAATAATCTTTTGTGTGGGACTGTGTCAAATGCCTTGCTAAGTCTAAGTCTAGGCCATGTCCACAGCCCCTCCCTGGTCTACTACTTTGGTCACCCAGTCAAGAAATCTATTAGATTCGTATGACATGACCCTTCCTGCTGTGAACCCATGCTGCCTGGATCCTGTGCTCCACTGACCTCTAGGTACTCAACTATTCTTTCCTTCAGAAGTGACTCCATCACTTTCCCTACCACAGAGGTCAGACTGACAGGTCTGTAGTTTCCTGCCTCTGTCTTGGTCCCACTTTTGTGAAGTGGAATCACATCCGCCTCCTCCAGTCCTCGGGTACCACACCATCCTACCATGATTTATTAAAAGAGTAGCCAGTGGTTTCATTAGTTCCTTCCTTAATTCTTTTTAGAATTTGGGGTGAATTCCATCAGGACCCATTGCTTTGTCCACCTTCAGTTTTAGAAGTTCTTGCAGAACCCTTTCTTCTGTGAAAGGACTGGGATCGACCCCCTATCAAGAGTGCTTCTGTTAATTGGATTAGGCACTTCCCCCTCCTCTTTTGTGAATACTGAGCAGAAATATTCATTCAGTATTCCTGCTTTTTCACTGTCCCCCTCTGCCCACCCAACGTTCATTCTATTTAGCCTCACTATCCCTCCCTTTGTCTTTCTACGCTCGCTGATGTACCTATAAAAGGTTTTATCCCCTTTCTTAACTGAGTTGGCTATCTTTTCCTCAGTTTGGGCCTTGCTATTCTGACTTCCTCCTGCTTCTTTCTGTCTTAACTGGTACAGCTCTGTCCTGCTCCTTCTGTGTTTCCTTATACTTCGGAATGCTATCTTTTCTTCCTGACTTTCACAGCCACCCTCTTGAGAACCATAGTGGCTTTGTCTTTCATTTTGATTTGTTTATTTGCTTCACACAAAGGCTTGTTGCCTCTGTGATGGCAGTTTTGATAATTCCCCATTGTTGCTCCACACCTCCTTCTAGCCTGTTTGCTAGTGCTTTTCTGAGGCACTCTTCCATCTTGCCAAAGTCAGCCCTCCTAAAGTCCAGTACTCTCACTTTTGTATGGCTTGACTCTGTAGCTGAGTTTAACGTGAACCACACTGTTTGATGGTCACTTGTCCCCAGATGGCAACCCACTTCTAGATCTGAGATCCTCTCACTGCCCCCGTTTGAGAGTACGAGGTCTAAGATTGCTCCTCACGAGTGGGTTCCAAACTAGCTGTCTAGTGCCTGCCACCTGTAGGGCATCAAGAATGGCCCTGCTCTTGGATGTGGCTGCAGCAATGTGCTCAGTTAACATCTGGCATATTCAGGTCTCCCATCAACAGTATCTCCCCTTTCTCTGCCATTCTAAGAATGCCTTCCATCATATCCTTGTCCATTCCTTCCTCCTGACATGGGGGTCTATACACAACCCCTGTGCAGATTGCGGTGCCCTTTCCAGTCTCCAAGGTGACCCACAGTGCCTCCTCTCCTCCCTGTTTACTCTTTTGTTCAGTTGCTTTATCCCTTCCTTTACATAGAGAGCTACTCCTCCCCCTCTTCTCCCTGCCTGTCTCTCTCCTGTAGGTTATGTACCCTGGTATGTTAACATCCCGGTCATGGTTCTCTGTGTACCATGTTTCTGTGACTGCTACAATATCCAGGCATCCCTCTTCCATTAAGGCCACCAGCTCAGGGAGCTTGTTGCCCAGACTACGGGCATTGGTACTCATTACCCTCCATTTTCTGATGGCCTTACCCCCTTTTGCCCCATCCCTATTCTTCTTGCCTTTGCCACTTTCTCCAGTTACCCCTGCCCTTCTCCCTATCGACACCTTCATATTGGTGTTTGCCACACTTACTACGGTGATTGTTTGGGGGGGGGCTAGGATTTTCCTGCTCCTTTCCAGTGCCTCCCCCCTTGGCTAGTTTAAAAGCTTGCCAATGAAGCATTTAAACCTATCACCTAGGATCCTGGTTCCCCTCCCGGACAGATGCAGCCCATCATGCCAGTATAGGCTTGTATCACTCCAGGTGGAGCCCCAGTCCCCAATGAAGCCAAATCCCTGAGCTCCACACCAGTTTTCAACCACTGATTGAATCCCATGGTACGGAACACCCTAGCCTCTCCTATGCCATAGATGGGTAGCACCTCCCGAGAAGGTTACCATGCTGCTACTTGACTAAGGCCCTCCCAATTCCACAAACTCTTCCTGCACTTCTCTAATCCTTTTCTTAGCCAGGTCATTTGTCCCTAGGTGGACAATGACATCCAGCTCCCTCCCTGTGCAGCTGCTCCAGCAATCCTGAGGATTCGCTCCCTGTCCCTCAAGCCATGGCGCCAGGCAGGCACCTACCTCCCTCTCCCTTCCTTGCCCAGTTCTACCTTCCTAACAATGGAGTCCCCACCAGGAGTTGTTTCCTTCTCCTGGGTCCCCTGCCACCCGTGGTGGGGTCTCCTTTAGAGTTTGCCAGCATCCTCCTTGGTCTCCACTGTGGGTGCCTCCATAGAGGAACCACACTTTGCCAGAATGACATAGGAATTGTGAGAGGTACAACTGAGGGATGCACCTCTGTTCCACCACCGCCACCTCCCTGAGCCCACTGTGGTCCAACCGCTCCTCTTTCTTGGCAACCTCTGAGGCAACGGCAGTGGCACTGGTGGTCCCTGGATGGAAGAGGAGGTCCCACAAATCCTGGTCAACTCAGCCTGGAGATGAGCAACCTCCTCCCTCAGCCCAGAGAGGTGCCTGCAGATGGGACAACACCGCATCCTCCAGAGCATCTCCCGGAAGACTGCTGCTCCACAGCCACTGCACTGCACCACTCCAATCATGTCTTATTTCTGGCCCCTTAACTGTTTGCAATCCTTACTCTTTCCTCTTGCTTTTTTTTTCTCTCTCTCCTTACTTTCTGCCTGTGTGCCCTTCAAGCTCCTGATTGTCCTGTTCTGAGACAAGAATATCCTATATTTCTCAGTAGACCACTTACTTGTTCAGAGGCAGACCTCCAGCAGCTAGAGGGGGCCGGAGAGCTACTCTTGCCCTTCTAGGATGGTGGGTCCTTGCTGGTTCTGTGATCACTCACTTCCTACCCCTAAACAGGAAGTTCCTGTTGTCAGTCAAATTCTGTGCCTATAAAAATAGAACTAGCTTTGGGGGGGAGGGAAGGAGGGCAATATAGTCCTAGCAGAGAAGTTCAGTCACACAGCAGTCCTTTCTCCTGGTGTCTTCTGCCAAGCTATTAGCAGAATCTTTCTAAGGCAGTCTTTAAATGTAGCTTCATTCTAGCTAAGCCACTCCCCCTACTTACCAGATCTTTCTACAAGTAATTTAAACCTCACAGCAGTTAAGTCCTTTCAGTCACCTGAGATTTTGTTTTTTTTGTTTTGTATGTTAGTTTTTTTACCCTAAATTAAAGGTCCAAATGCAAAAGTTCTACTTTAGTCCCAGCAGAGAAGTTCAGTCACACAGCAGTCCTTTCTCCTGGTGTCTTCTGCCAAGTTTTTGAAACTGTTTCCTAAGTGTTAAATATTTCTAAAAGTTATCATTCTCTGTCTTTTTCCCATGCTTTATAAACCAGTCTCTTATGTTTTCTTTAGTATCCAACCACCAATCCCCCAAATTAAAAAATAAAAAAGCAGCTGACATTCTTTCCTTAATAATATTCAAAATATTATGTTTCACATGTGGGTCTGTTAAAACAGAAGGGTTACGTTTCCATCTGTTTTTCTCCTTTATTTTTGGAAGCCCAGGTTGTAGGGTATAGGTTAATATTAAATTATTTGAAAATGCTACTGGTTGTATATAAAATTTGCCTTTGGGCATATTGGAGGAAATAAGTAAATGATCTATGGTAGTTTTAAATTTATTACGAGTATAGGTAAAACTCAGTTCTTGTGTCAGATACTTACTGCAGTTTATGAGGCCTGCTGTCTTAATGATATGCGCTGAAGTATTTGTGTCACAGTAAATTGTTTTGTTGTCTGTCTGTATATCCTTTCTACTGACTTGTGACAAGTTACAATTAAAATCCTCTCCAAAAAGAATATGATAAGATGTGACTAAATACGACTGAATTGCCTTCATCTGGTTCACCCTCTCTGCTTTTGTCTGTGGATTATAAATATGAATTAATCTATAATCCATATCATCCCATTTACCATCAAGGATTAATACTTGTCCAGCATATAGATCTATTAATTTGCATAAAGTAAATTTGTAGGAACTAAAGAGAATTCCAACCCCATCTGCCCTACCTGGTCCAAAAGACCAGTAGGAGAGTCCCCAAGGCCAGTCTCGTTTAAACGTTATTACCTGGTCATCTGAAAACATCCATGTTTCTTGTAAAAAACAAATGTCTATATTCCTATCATGGATATATTGAAATACAGCCTGCCTTTTGACATTATTCTGGATACTATGATGGCTGAATGTACTTGGGGATCATTAAACACTCAGAGTGTTTCGTACTTGTAAACTATCTGTTTCTTTTTTTCTTCTTTTTCCCTTTATAGTCTCCTATAGTCTGAGTGGAGGGATCCAAGGTAGACCTTTGTGAGTCTGAATCCCCCTGCTCCATTTCAGAATCATCCCCAAAAAGGGCAGCATAGGAATTTTCAGTTTCAAAAGTTGTGGGGGGGGGGTTGGATTTTAAAAACCTCGAAGACCTCCTGCGTGCCAGTGGAAACGCAGCTGGGGGAGTGGGTGTTTTTCTCTCTGTGCTTTCAGGATGCTCAAAGCACACTGGGGGAAAACCCATAGGGTCTGAAGGCGAAACAGTGACTAGTTCCACCTTGGAGAAAACCTGAGGGGAAACAAGAGTTTCTGAAACTGAAGAGGGAGTAAAAACAGGAATTGTAGGGTTGACCGACTCTGCAATAGTTATCTCTGGGATTGAAGGGAGAGGTGGGGTGAACAGGTCTTGGGCTTGTTGTATTAACAACTCAGGGCTAACACAAGTAGCCTTGGTCTTAGCAGCCCAAGGGCATTCTCCAAACACATGTCCATACGTCTCCCATAAATCACATTTCATGCGATTGCCACATTGCATGGTTATGTGGCTTATTTCCCAACTATTATCACAACGGGGCATATCACAGGTGCTCGACAGGTGAGTCCTAGAGCCACATTTATAGCAGGCTAAAGGCTTTCCCCCATAAAAACAAACCCCTCTGTCTTTTCCCAACATAAAGGAGTTTGGGATACGTTCCACCCTAGGGTCAGCCTGTCTCAGTTTCACTTTGTATTTCCAGCCTCCTGTCCAGAACATTTCTATATCTAAAATTGCTTCTGGAGCACTAAATACCTCACAGTTTTGTTTCAGCCAGTATGTATTATTCTCCACATGGACCCCCTCATTCCTAAACATTATAGTCACATATTTGATTAAGGGTTTAGTAAGCGGAATCACCAAAAAGGGGGTCCATGTAAGGGAAAATTTCACTTGTCCATATCTCTCCCAAAATAAATCTAGTGCATGAGCTGTACAAAAGCTTACATCAGTTATCTTCCCCTGATATATGAATGAAGGCAAAAACCTCTCTAGGAGCGAAATGCAAGGATTCTTTCAATAAATGCCTCCCCCTCAAGTTCTCACAAACTCTGTTTTGTCCCCCTCCTTTTACTTAGCAAGAGGCACCAGACAAGGATGCCCCTTATCGCCTTCATTGTTTATACTTGCCATGGAACCTCTTTCTACGTCCCTACGTCAATCCGGTACAATTAAAGGCATTACTATTGGTAACTCTCACTATACTTCACTCTCATATGCAGATGATTTCTTATTTTACTTGAAAACCTCAAAAGTTCGGGCAACCTTTAGTTAAACTATTGAATGACTTCACCTCCCACTCCGGACTAGCTCTAAACCTTAACAACCGAACGCTACCATTGAATACCCTTTGTAGTCCCTCATGAACAACTCATTAGGCTTTCTGGCCCCCAAGGTATATCTTATCTTGGCATTCGATCACCCTGACATTGAATAAATTATGGGATGCTAATCTTTCCCCTCTGTTAACCAGTATCCAAACAACACTTGATAGATGGAAGCTACTTAAACTTTCTTTTAATGGGAAAATTTCCACCATTAAAATGTCTATAACTCCTAAAATATTATACCTATTTTCCAATATCCCTTTGATACTTCCCTCTAGTTTTCTTACCAAAAGAAACAAAATTATTGGCAGCTTCATTTGGGAAGGCAAAATATCTAGATTTAGTCATAATAAACTTAGATCCCATTGGTCAAAAGGTGGCTTTGGCCTTCCTTGGTTCCAAGCCTACTTATGGGCTTTCCGTACATCTCAAACAATTAAATGGTTTAACAAACCCAACATCCAGTCTCCTTTATGGGTCAATATGGAAACATCCTTATGTCCTGGTAATGTGGCGACTTTTCCTTTATAACACCCTTACTCTTCTTTAAAGTCTCACCCTACCATAGCTGCTTCTATATTCTAATGGAAAATCTTTCACAAGCATATTAAATCTAACCCCAAACCCTTAGCTTACACCCCATCTGGGGTAACACCATATATCTCTTGATAATCACCCCATTTTTTGCCGTACCTGGAAAAATGAGGGTATTCTCTTTTTGCAGGATATACTTGAACCCAAGTCATTAAAGTTAAAATCTTACACCGACCTACGAGGCATATAGAATCTTCCCCATCAGGATTTTTGGAAATATCTACAGCTTCGTACTGCATGCAACTCTTACCTCACACCCTTCTCTATCAATTCTCTGTATGATAAGCACATCTCTAAATTTTTATTTATTTATTTATTTATTTGTTCTAGGATTACAAATACCTTTGAGACAAGGCTCTTTTACAAAGGTTCCACATCACTGGTACAATTGAGACAATCATAAGCAAAGATAACAGTTTATAAAATTTAAAAAAAAGAACAACACATAGTCTTGTAGATGAAAAAAGAACAATAAGGTGAAACTTTGGGGAAGGGAAAGGGAAAGGAGGAGGGTGAAATCAGGGAGACTAAGTGGATGGGAGAGAAGGGGAGGTAGGTTGGGGGGGACAGAGAGACGTGAGGTGGAAGGTGGATAAGAATAGAGGTAGTGCAGTCGGGTGGCATTTGTCATGGGCCAGCAGGGGAGGTAAAGATAGGAAGGGGGGGTGCTGGCAAAGTGCAGGAGTAGATGTGGGTCCAAAAGGGCATCTTCAGCTATGGATAAAAACAACATCCAATTTAAATAGCACTGTTTACAAAGACATTTGTGATATCCTTCCTGACTACTCTGTCAATGCTAAAAACAGATGGAGTACTTTGCTACAATATAATATCACCAATGCACAATGGTCCAGATGTTGGCTCTCCTGTCACAAATCTTTTAATGATAAACGCAGTTCCCTCATTCAAACCAAGATCCTTCATTTGTGGTACAGAACTCTTGTTGTATTACAAAAATGGGTTTATTGAATAATAACAATTGTTGGCGCTGTAATTCTCAATGGGGATTTATTGCATATCTTATGGCACTGTTCCTCATACAAAAGATTTGGCACTGTACTCACAGATTTATGATGAAAGTGGTAGGTCAGCCTTTTACACTGGACCCTAAACATTGCATTCTTGGTATTTTTAATCACCGTTCTTATAAAATTTCTAGATGCAGAGCAGATGGTTAAATACACTCTTCCTTCAAGTTAAACGCACAATCCTCATGCATTGAGATCCAACATAATCCCTACCCTTCCCGTATCATTAACCAACTATTGCAATATGCCTCTCTGGACCGTATGACATATATCTTGTCTGACTGACTCATGTTATATAACAATTGTTGGCAGGGCTTTTTTAATTTTTTGGAATCAACTAAATCTTCCAACACCAATGTATGGACTTAATATATATGGATTTTCCCCTTTTACTGATACATCATTGTAGTCTCACCTTTTTTCTCCTTTTTTTATAGTTTCCCTCTCTCTCTTCTTAACTTTCTTATATATCTTTTCTTTCCTATAAGCTGTTCTCAATCGTTCTTTATTACTCCACAATCCTTTTACGAATGTACTTTTTTCCATTTTGCAGCATCATATATAATTATGTAACATTTTAATATAAACCGTATCTAATCATACTATCCGCTTTAAGTTCACTACAAATGTCAAGTATATGCTAATTACATGACCTGTATTGTTTACTATATTTTAAACCAAAAGCTCCTTGTATTATTGTAGCAATGGTCTTATTATATGCCGACTTAATTTCTTAAAAAAAAAAAAAATCCTCACATTGTACTGTACTGTAAGAGGTTTGTCTGTATATCTTATGAAAAATTAATAAAAAAGTTTAACTGTAAAAAAAAAAAAAATACCTCCCCACATAATACCTATCTGGCCCTTCTGCCAACCCTTCTTTATATCTGATACAAACAGCATTCCTCCTAGGGGCCGCCTTTTTCTTAACTTTGGAAAAAAGTTCAGAAAACACAGGTTTTTGTTTAGGGGTGTCAGTCTGTTCAGGGCCCTGTAATGAGCACCCTTGCTTTGTTTCTAGATCTGTTGGGACACTAGGCAATTCAGTCTGCTGTACTATTGCGCTTATAGGCCTATTGGGCTCACAGTTCGAAGCAGTCATGGTACTCCTGGGTTCTGCAATAGGGGATGTAGCGTCTGCATTCATCAGAGTCCAAGTTTTATCACCAGACCTGGGTTTCTAGTCTGGGGAGGCCTGTGAAAAATCAAAAGAAGAATCCCTAGCAGGATCAGGTAGCCAGGCACCTCCCAGCATTTATTTCCATCCTGCTTCAAGTAACACATTTTGAGGTGAGCCCAGACCACAAGGGGATGCAGTTCCATTGTTAGGTCATAAATCAGCATTTAGGGGTGAAGGTAGATCTGGTTTTACCATAGGAAAATTTATTTTAGCTATCGTTACAGTGTCTCACTTTATTTTATTTTCCTCCACCTTATTTGGTTTATTTCTTCCAGTTTTCCCCTGAAAGGAGAAAGAAGTTATACTTTCTTGTTCATTAGTCCCTGTTTGATATTTAGTTTGTCCCACATTTACTGCTGCTGTATGAGTTGTCCCAGGGTGTTTAAAGACAAACCCAGGTGCTTTTGAAAGCTGGGGAACAGGTTGCAAAGCCTCTCTTATTTCAGTCAATTCAGATCTCTGCCCTGCCTGTGTAGCTGTTTTTGCTGAGTCATTTGCATCTTTATCAACAACTTCTACTCCTAGGATATCAACAGGCTTTTGGCATACGTTTTTAAGACATTACTGCTGCCAGCCTTCATTTTAACATTATCCCTTCGCTGAGCTGGAGAAAATGAAATAGTTGTGTAGTGTGACTCTCCCAGCCCCAGCAGGGCCTCTGATGCTACTGCGTCATCCGTTTCTCTGACGGACAGGACGGGGCTGTTGACAGGGAGCAGTTCTGCGTTTTGCTCAGTTATCTGAGACACAGCTTGTCTTGCTCTGTTCTCTGCCAGGACTTCTCAGGTTGCAGCTTTGCAAAAGAATCTTTCTGTAAGCCATCAGTGTATCGTTCTTGAAATGTAGTGGTCACTGGAGAAGTTTCCTCCAGCATACTTAAATCTTCCATAGATATAAATACAGCTGAGATGTCCTCTTCTAAATCCATCCTCAGTGCTGATGTTTTTCTCAGCCTCTTGCAAAAACAAGGTGGAAGGGGAGGTCTGCTCTCCCACCTGTGCAGCATCCACACACCCTGAAACCTCACACCGAATGGCCATCCTAAGCTTTGGACAGCAGCTCCCCCTGCTGCCAGCAATTCAGTAGGGGAATTTCCCCAGTGTCCTGGATAAATGTCCGTCATTCACTAAAAATACCATCAACTACTTAATGTGGTTCAATCTCAGTTGCTTAGCATCTGTATCCCCCTCCTCCCCCATCACCCCTGAAAAAGGGACTTCTAGGCCCAGTGGACTTACCGGGTCAACAAATCTAAACAAACAAACAAACAGTCATGCACACCTGGAGTCACCAAGACTGAATCGGTCACCAGTGGAGTGATCCAGACAGTGAGGGAGGCTCAGTAGGCCATGTCCAATGCTGCATTGGCAGTAGCAGCAGCAGTGCTATCCAGCTCTCGGTCCAAGCTTGCCCCAGCAATAGCGGAGAAGCAGTGGTGGCACCACAAGATCCTGTCTACTCCAACTCCCATGCCCCTTTTGTGTGCCCTTTATGAATGTCAAAGCTGCTTCCAACCAACACAGGGTGACCACCATGGCGTGTAATGCAACAGACTGTAAGTTACCGTCTCCTTTACTTTACCATATCGGTTAAGCGTGGGGACTACCTTTCAGTGCTTGGAAACAGAGACATTGAATCTGATAGTGTAAGAGAACTGGTAACCTTGAAATAAGGAGAGGGGTGATCACCCTCATTAGTATTTTATTGTTTTCAATTGGCTGTTTTATATTCCTCTTAGAAGAAGCTTTAATTGTCACTCAGACCCTTTTAATGCAGCCCTGTATTACATGGATTCCTAGAACTCTGCTTTTGTTCTTCGTTCACCTGCCCCACAAAATGAATCCTCAAACTGAGTAATCTGCACTTCTCAGAAGTGTAACATGGTTAATAACCTCACACTCACCAAGTGAGCACTGGTAAGATGAAATGCAATGTTGTGTGACCTTAAGCAAGTTCCTTAACCTCCCATTGCTTCAGTCTGCTCTACTGCACATCGGATAGAAGCAGGAGCCTGCTAAAAATAAAGTATTGCTTCCCAGCTTGGTTAGCCTCTGTAGAAAAGTATACCAATGATAATCAATCTTTCAGACATAACGTTACAGACAGAATGAGTCTGCATAGTGATAATGGTTCAGAGTCCAGTTTCTGATATTTCCCAGTATTCAAGGGTCCACCTGAATAATAGGAATGGGAGAGAAAAATATTCTGGGCCATTAGGGCATTCAGTCTCTGGGATATCTTTTTTTTAAATAAAGTATTTGCCCAGGATAACCCAGTTTCTCATTTTACTGTATGAAGGATGCTCTTTCCTCTTAACAATAGTTACAATTGGGCAGTTAAGTGACCTGTTTAGGGCCACACAGAAAGTGGCACATAGGATTTGAACTTCGGCCTCTTGGTTAACTGTTGTGTGGTACATTGCAAGATGACATGGCCTGCCCATCTCCTGTATAAAGTGTTTTGCTCCCATAAGTTGTGAATAAAGAAGAACCTTGTATGGTTAGCGAGAAATGCTGCTAGTCAAGCACATGTAAAAAAGCCAGCAGCCAAGGCTGCTGGGAACTGCAGTCCTGCCCCACTCAGTACTATAGCAGTATCAACAGTGAACTTCCTGCATTGACAAACACTTGTTCTGTATTGTTTCACACTTTGGATTACTATAGCACCACCTTTGTCAGCTGACTTGATGACTATAGTTGTATCCTCTGTTAGAAGTGTTTAATTTTGTTTTTTTGTGAGATTGTGTGTGTGTGTGTGTGTGTGTGTGTGTGTGGTTCTTCTTGAATCTTTCTGATTTCTTCTTCAACTATGCCAACAGAGGCTTCTACTGCATTATTATTTGCAATTGCTGGCATATAAGAGGACCTGTAGCCTAGGGCTAGTCATAGGTCTCTTTTATACTCATTCTGTTCTGTCTGATTACAAAACTGTGGTTTTAATCTTGAATTTCCATAGAAGCATTGTAAATCTGCTTCTGCCTGGAATTTATCTGTTGGTTTACAAAGAGAGAAGGGGAGGCCTAAACACAGCACTTCTAACACTACGTCTGATAATTGTCTATGACTTAAATTAAAAACTGCTAGCTGCTCCTGTTTGTTTTCGTTCGAGACTTCTGTTCTCTTCCTATACTCCCTCCAATGGTGCCTTCTGTTTCGTCTCCCTGGCCTGTCCTGTTGCACAGGCCAGGCCATAGCCAGGTTGTGCCTGCCTGATGTACCCTGCACTGGAGCCTGGATCCTCCCTCCCCCTGTTTCCTCTGTGTTTCTGGTCTCTAAAAAAATATTCTTTAAGGTTACAGTCCTTATATGAGCTCCTAGAGTAGTTGCCTCAGTCGTCTGAACCTGAAGCTGTATATTGTTTCTTATCAGTATATCTTTTGTAAGCATCAACTTTATTATTGCTGTAGCATATAACCTACCGAGTCATAATGTTGTATGCTAAATACCATACAATATTATGGCTAAACCCAAATAATGCAGTATACAAGAGCGAATGGTGCAATACCGTGTATACTGCTGTACATGGTATTGCACCATTGGCACTTTCCCAGGCAGAGGATAAGACCTCTGCCAGGACTAGGTTCCACTGAGCAGCTGCTGTGGCTCACTGGACTGAGCCACAGCAGCAGGAAGCCAGCTGCTGTGTTTGGGACTAGGTTTGATTCCTGGTTCCAGAAGCTTTTCATTTTTTAACTTGTGTACTCCCAGAGGAAACCCCGCCCAGTTGAGAATATTTAGTGGGGGGTTCAGGAGGCATAGCCCCCCATAACGAGGGTAGGGTGGGTGGCAGAACCCCCCCCAAAAAAGACGTATGCCACATGGCAGAAATTGCGCTGTATTGGCAGCGTGACTTTGCCCTGTGGTATAATGTTTTGCAACATTATGACCCCATGCCATTCTATAGTATTCCACTAAGACATCCTTATTTTATGAGTAGACGGAGATGATCTCTGTTGGAAGACGTGAGGTACTACTGTTGCTGTGATTGGGGTAGATGGATTTGATGATATCTGTGACATTGTTCACAGTAGGACCTGCAGTACTGATACCAGTTATGTGTGACTGCATGATGAACTAGTTGATGATGATAATTCACAGAATAATACATGGGTGGGTGTGTGCAACCAGAATATTACACACACCTGAGGTGAGGGTGCTCCACAGACCCCAACAGTGAAACATCCCACACCGAGGGTATGTGTAAAATTTTGGTTTACATGTACTCACCCAAGTTTTTTTTTTTTTTTTTTATACAAGTAACTGGAGAGCATTTTGCACCTGCTCTTAACCTGGCCACCCGATGCTGAAGTGTGTGGACAATGCAACATGGACAAGTTTATCATTTTGGTGTAGTACCTGGCCATTTCTGACAGTAGTCACTGAGTTGTATGAAATAAAATAGGTTTTAAAAATGAGTGTTCTAACATACGTAATCCTTGGTGAGGCTGCATTTGGAGTACTGTGTGCAGTTCTGATGCCCTTACTTAAAGAAGGACATTATGCTCCTGGAGAGGGTCCAGAGGAGGGCATCTAAGATGATCCTTGGAATGGCGGATAAGCCCTATGCGGAGAGACTTAGGAGTAACCTTGGAAGACAGAAGGGACAGAGGAGACATGATTGAGACCTTTAAATACCAGAAAGGTATTAACAGGGTAAACACAGAGAAGTTGTTCAGACTGGAGGGGGTGAGGGACCACATGGGGTCATAGCCTGAAACTGGTTGGTGGGAAGTATAGAAAAGACATGAGAAAGCATTACTTCATGGAAAGAGTGGTGATGCCTTGGAGTGCTCTGCCTGAGGAGTTGGTGTCAAGGGAATCAGTGGGAGGCTTTAAGAAAGGATGGGATAGATACATGGGCAGGGCACAGGCTGGGTGGGTAGAGACCAGAGGGACTCTGAATAGAAATCAGGGGAGAGATGGAAGGGAGAGGGCAGGGAGGGCAGCAGCATTTATCAAACTGTGAACTGCATCTCGAGCTGACGCAATAGACCTCAAGGCCTTATCTGCTGGCATATTTGTATGTTCATAATTTACTATTTGAAAGGTACAGCCATGACTCTGAGCACATGCTTTGGCACTGACACTGATGCACATGCTCGGAGTTACAGCTGTGCTTTTCAAATGGCTAATTAAATATATTAGACTGCTCATTTTTAAAACATACTTATTTTCTTTTGTACAACTCACTGTGTACTATAAAAACATCCTTTATCAGGCAGTGTACCAAAACTGATAAACACGCCCTTGCAGGGTGGCAGTTCTATAATTAGCACAAGAGCATGATAGAAAAGCAGTAGTTACAACCACCTGGCTATAATGCAGAATTACAACTAGGCAGTCATAACCCAATTCCAACAACACATTACCCATCTATTAAAAATGTTCCCTAATAATTCTATGTAGAATTATGCATATGTAAGTGTATGTTTTTACACACCTCAATGTGTGATGACCCACAAACCTTGAGTGAGTAGACTGTAGTCATCACACATCAAGGGTGTGTTAAAAAAAAAAACCTTCATCACACGCACACACATCTATGTTTTATTTTTATAATAACTGGTGCATTGAGATTCAGTCTCCTTGTCTGTCATCCTGAGATGAGGAGGTGGGCAGAAGAGCACTGGCGCCAACCACAAGAATGGTGAGCCACAGACCATATTTGGGGAAGTGGACAGTAAAATTCCCTATCCCATATCTGAAATCAAAAACTCTTTTGAGACCTGAAACACTGCCTGCCTGAAGAGTGAGTGTGAGTGTAATCAAGTTAGAGATGGGCAAACCAGTTTGGTGTTTTGCTCGTTAGTAATCATGAAACCAGCATACGTTTTTACTCATCTTTATTGTGCAGCTGTCTTAAACATACTGCTCCAGCCAAGCAAACTTCCCATAACACCCCACACTCCAGAGGCTGTCAACAAATCATCTGCTTCTTACATTTACCTTAGGGACCATCTAATAAGTATGTTAAATTCCTATAACATCACATCTTCCTCACTTAAAGAAAAGTTCTCTATTATTTTCAAACTGAATTATTGTCATTATTATTTTAACGTCTTACAAACTGAGGCTTATAGTTAAACTGAACATAATCTTGAGAGGAGAGGTCACTAGTACTTCACTCTCTAGTGAGTGTTTAGAAGCTCTTCATTTATTGGCAGATTTGTCCTGATCCTCCTTCCCATAAGCATTTGCACTGGAGAAAGCCCATTCTGTAATGGTCCACTTCTGTAGATCAGTAGGCTTTAGTAAAAATCTTCTTTTCCATCATGTGTTTTCTTCATGAGACTTTTCACAGTTTTTACTGAGCTCTCTGCCAGTCCATTTGATCTTGGAAAATTAGGACTAGAAGTACTGTGTATGAATTCCCATTCATAGGCGAACTGTTTAAACTCAGCACTGGAAAACTGTGGACCATTATCAGTGAACACTTTGTCTGGAACACCATGTCTTGCAAAGATTGACTTCATGCAGGTGATTACAGCTTTATTGGTAGTTGTAGGCAGTGTTGCTACCTCTGGATAATTTGAATAATAATCTGTTACAACTATATGGATTTTCCCATTGCAATCAAACAAGTTGGCACCTACTTTCTGATATGGTGTGCCTGGCACTGGATGAGGACATAACGGCTGGCTTGGATGCTTTGGTCTGTAGGTGAGACACAATTCACAGGTTGCAGTTATCTGGGCAATATCTTGATTCATTCTCAGCCAATACATTATTTCTTTGGCTTTTCGCTTGCATTTTTGTATTTTTCTTCTCCTAAGTGCCCTTCAAGTATTTTGCACAGCATTTCTTTGTGAAGTTTTCCTGGCATAACAAATTTGTTGCCTTTGAAAATAATGTCATTGACAACAGATAGGTCACTTCTACACATCCAAAAATCATGAATAGACAACAGACAGGTACTTTTCTCCTTTGGCCAACCTTTTAATATGGTATTTCTCAGGATTCTCATTGTTTCATCTGCCTCTGTTCCTCTTCTGATCTGCTCTTGTCTCTCACTGGACACAGGAAGAGAGGTCACAATCATGTCAACATATGCCTTTATTTTTCTGTCTGCTTGACTTTCCAGGCTTTCACTTTTATTTACAGCATGTGAAAGTGTGTCTGCAGCATACATATACTTTCCAGGACTATAGATCAAGTGAACATCATGCTTTTGTAATCTAATTAGCATTCTCTGTATTCTCATTGGACAGTCATTTAGAGACTTGGCCATTATAGCTACTAGAGGCTTCTGGTCTGTTTCCACTGTGAAGGCTAGACTATACACACACTGATGAAATCACTCACAAGCATAAGTTATTGCTAGTAATTCTTTTTCTATTTGAGCATACCTTGTCTCGGCGCTCGTCAAGGCTCTGGAAGAGTATGCTACAGGTTGCCAGATTCCTTCGAAATTTTGCAGAAGTACTGAGCCCAAGCCAAACTGTGAAGCATCAGCTGATATTCTTGTTTTTTTAGCAGGATCATAGAATCTTAACACTGGTTCTTCTGTGATAGCTTTCTTCAGATCTTTCCAGCTTTGCTCCTGTTCATGTGACCACATCCATTCATTTTTCTGCTCCAACAGCCATCTGAGTGGGGCTGATCGTGCTGAGATTTGAGGGATAAACTTCCCTAGATAGTTAGTCATCTCTAAGAACCTCCTGACATCATCTTTGCAGATGGGCTTTTGCATATTCACTATTGCAGATGTCTTTTTAGAGTCAAGTTTAATGCCCTGATCTGAAACAATATCACCCACTAAAGTCAGTGCTTTTACACAAAACTCACATTTTTCTTTGTTGAGTTTAAGATTTGCTTTTCTTGTCAGATCCAGCACTTGTCTCAATCTGAAGTCATGTTCATCTTTTGTGGAACCCCTCACAATGATGTCATCCATCATGGTTTCAGCACCTGGAATGTGCTCAAAAATCATGTGAATTCTTTTATGGTAAACTTCTGGAGCAGACAGCATCCCATAGGGCAGATGAAGAAATCTGTATCTTCCTTCTGGAGTATTAAATGTGCATAACTTTGAACTACCCTTATCTAGCTTCATTTTCCAAAATCCCGAAGAAGCATCCTGTTTGCTAAACCATTTAGTACCAGCAAACTGTGACACTATCTCTTCTCTGCTAGGTAACTTGAAATGCTCCCTTTTTAAAACTCTGTTTAAGTCTCTGGGGTCAAGACATATTCTGAGCTGACCATTTTTATGTTTGCTTGCACGCATGTGCAAGAAACATAGTGCCATCATCGGAGATTTCGGAGGTGTGTCACCTCCTCCTCCAATTCAGGCAGTGTGCTGGCAGGCGTGGCGCCTGTAAGCCAATGCATTTTGGAGCTGTCTATGACACGCTCCAAAATGCAGTGGCATACAGTTGAAAGGGGAGCTACGCTTGAGTGAGCAGCGATAAGAAGCTGCTCACGCGCAGCTCCCCCTCAGCCGCAGGCGTGCGCGCGCCCTGCATGCAGTGTATAGCCGATGGGGTGACCAATCCCCATCGGCTGAGCTGCATCTGTCTCCTCCCCCAGTAGTTGATGGCACGCTGGAAGCCCACCCCAGCGTGGCACCAGTCATTGCCGACGGGTGCCCAATCTCCGCCGGCTGAACGCACTTCAAAGTCCTTTAGCCATGCTGGAGCCCACCCCAGCGGCAAACGGGTCCCATGACATCTTTTTTTTTTTTTTACCTGTAAGAAAAAAACAGTCCAGCGGGCGCCTCCCGACCCCCCACAACCCGCACCCACCCACCGCGCACCCAGCTCTCCCCACACCCCTCACCCCATACTTACCTCCGGACTCCAGCGCGACGATCTTCGTGGACCTGGAACACGCCTGCACTCTTCAAATGCACTCACGAACTGAGGAAATACTGTAAGCTGTATAATGGGCTAATATGGGGTTTCAACTTTATTGATATCTCAGTTATTTTGATTTGCATCACTAACATGGTTTTTGACTTTTATGAATGATAAACACTGTCATGGTGTTATTCGGGCCCGGCGGGTGATTTCCGCCGCAGTGACTGCGCAGTGACTGCGAAATCACCCTTTGGGCCTGAATACCACCATGACAGTGACATCATTCATGAGAAGGGGGCCCAAAACCCCCATGTTGAAAATTTGGTGCCAAAATTCCAAAAAATGACTGTTTAACTAGCGTGCGTTGCGCAGTTCCTACGCAGGCTCGTAAGTTTGCGAAATTTCAATATTTTCACTCCAGATTTTCAACATTGCCATTTCACCACACCTTCTTATGAGCAGTACAGCTGTCATTTTTCACATCTCACCCAAAATGTGTTTCCGCCCATGTAGCGCCGAATGGCATCAGTCAATGATCTTGAAATCAATGTACAGGACAATTAAGAAAATCACAGTGACACTGTTCATGAGCAGAGGTCTTGAAATGGCTATGTTGAAAATTTGGTAAAAAATTCCTTAAAATGACTGTTTTATTAGCGTATGCTATCAGTTCCTACTCACGCCATAGGTTTGCAAATTTTCAATATTTCCACCCAGATTTTCAACATTGCCATTTTTCCACCTTCTTATGAGTAGTACAGCTGTCATTTTTCACATCTCACCCAAAACGTGTTTCCGCCCATGTAGCGCACAATGGGCAGTCGCTAGTGCAATCAGTGTATGCGGGGACACATTAAGAAAATCACAGTGTCACTGTACATGAGCAGAGATCTTAAAATGGCAATGTTGAAAATTTGGTGACAGAATTCCTAAAAATGACTGTTTTATGAGTGTGCGTTGCACAGTTCCCACGCACGCTCGTAGGTTTGTGAATTTTCAATATTTCCATTCCAGATTTCCAACATTGCCATTTTTCCACACCTCCTTATGAGCAGTACAGCTGTCATTTTTCACATCCTGCCCAAAACGTGTTTCCGCCCATGTAGCGCACAATGGTGCTGTTGGTGTGTGAAAGCAATGTTTAGGACAGATTAAGAATATCACAGTTACACTGTTAATGAGCAGAGGTCTTAAAATGGCTATGTTGAAAATTTGGTGACAAAAGTCCATAAAATGACTGTGTTATGAGTGAGCATTGTGCAGTTTCCACGCATCCTCGTGAGTTCATGACTTTGTAATATTTTAAGTCCAGATTTTCACCAGTGGCATTTTTCCACACGTCCTTATTTACAGTACAGCTGTCATTTTTCACAACATGGCTGAAGTGTGTTTTCACACTTTCAGTGCAGAGATGCGTGGTCGCTGTGGGAAATCATTGTTCGGCACAGATAAAGAAAATCACAGTGACACTGTTCATGATCGGAGGCACCAAAATGCCTGAGTTAACAATCTGCTATAAAAAATCCCCAACCTAATTATATATACGGTGTGCGTTGCACAGTTTCTATGTACGCTCGTGACTTCACCATTTTTTTAAATATTTTTACTACACATTTGCAACATAGCCATTTTTACACCTCCCATGAAAGAGTACAGCTGTCATTTTTACATCGTGTTCGGAATATTTTTGCACCTGTGGTGCTAAATGCCGTAGTCACTGTGCATAAGCAGCTTTTGGCTACCAAACTGATATTCCCCCTGTTCATGAGGTGGGGTCACAAAACAAACATGTTGAAAATTTGGAGTTAACATACCAACGAATGCCTGAAGTATTAGGCTTTTCAACTAAATCACCCAACCCTATAGAGAATGACAGGAATCAGGGGTGTGACTTGGGATTCTTGCCTGTGATGCTCATACCATTCCACACCCTGCAGTCACTGAGAGGCATCGAGGTATGCCTTGGACTCTTCGCCCCAAACTCACCCATTCTCCATATCGCAACCCATCTCACCATATTTCCTAATGAAATGGTAAAGTATAAGGGCCAAAGACCCCCATGAACACGTGACACTTGTCAGTCTCTGCAGACTAGGTGGTGAAATGGCGTGGCCGCTATGCCTGACGACCCAAACGCACACCCCAATGCCTGTCACTCTCTGCAGGGTGGTGGTGGGGTTGGCTTCAGTTCAATACTTCACTGCCATTTCTATTACGCAGCTCTGTAACTTCTACACTACCACTGCCAATGCCAGCAAGCAAACATTCGGCATTGACAAATGCTTGTTCTTCTCAACTATGACTAAAGAACTCACCCAGTCTGTAGGTTCATCAATTCTCTTGATTACACCTGTGGCTTCCATGCAGTTCAGCTCTTCTTTCAGCTTATCCCTCAGTGTAAATGGCACTTTCTTGCAGGGGTGTATTATGGGTGGCACTTGGTCATCTATGTTTATTTTGTGCTCCGCAGGCAAACATCCTAGACCTTTGAACACATCGCTGTACTCTGTAAATAATGATTCACATTTAGCTTCAGCTTGAGATGTCACGACACTCATCTCACTAACTGAGTTTCTCACCGGCACTTATGCCTAGAATTAGTTGCACATCCTTCTTTACAATTAACAGAGACACCTTGAACTGCTGGCCTATGTGCTTCAGAGCTACCATGCAGCTCCTTTTTACTGGAATATTCTCTCCTGTATAACCAGTTACTTTTATCTTGGCTAGGTGAATTTGAGATTTTACATGCAGAGTTTCATTGTCTTGCAATGAAATTGGGTTCACCTGTGCCCCTGTGTCAAGCTTGAATGGTATGATAGTCTCATTCACAGTTAAAGGTACAATCCATTTTTTTTCAGAAACACACAGCTCAACGGAATCTACAAAGAACTCTTCCAACTCATCTTCTTCGACAGTGTGAGCTTTATTTTGTTCATTTTCCATTTGCAGCATTTAGCAAAATGGTTATTTTTGCCACACTTACTGCAGGACTTCCCATAGGCAGGACAAGATTTGGGGTTACGGTTATTTCCACATCTACCACATGTTTTCCAATTAGGCTGCTGCTCCTTCTGCTGCTTTGTTTTCGAAAAATATTTCTTGTTTATCTCAAGCTTCTTTAGTATGTGCCCAGCACCCTCGCGTTCTTTGTTCAACTCTTTAGCCTGTGATTTGGTAGTTTCAGCAGCTCTACACATGTTTATAGCTTTGCCCAAAGTTAAATCTTGCTCTCTAAGCAGTCTTTCTCTGAGTCCAATCTCTGTGATTCCGCATATAATTCTGTCCTTAATCAATGATTCTTTCAGATCTCCAAACTCACACGTTTTGCAGAGCGAACGTAACTCTGTTAAATACTGATCAAAGCTATCACCCTTTTTATTCTTGCATGTGAAAAACATATCTCTCGTAGGTTACGTTTCGTTTCGGTACAAAGTATTCTTCAGATTTTTTCATAATTACATCAAGATCCATGTGTTCGCCATCACTGAACTGGAAACTGTTGTAAATGTCTAACACATCTTCCCCGACTACATGTAGAAAGATTGAGGCCTTTGTTTTGGCATCTTTGCTTTCAGCACCACTTGAGGTTAAATAAATATTAAACCTTTGTTTAAATCTCTTCCAATTTTCAGGTACATTTCCAGACAATTGCATACCTGATGGAGGATTTAGTTTATCCATTTTTTTTCTCTCTTGGTTTTATCACCAGACTGTCTTCTTCTAGAATTATTTTTATGTTCTTTTCCATCTTTTCAGGTTTTGATATCCACTTCTGACACCATGTTTTGCTTGTTAGTAATCATGAAACCAGCATGAGTTTTTACTCATCTTTATTGTGCAGCCATCTTAAACATACTGCTCCAGCCAAGTAAACTTCCCATAACACCCCACACGCAAGGGGCTGTCTACAAAACATCAGCTTCTTACATCTACCTTAGGAGCCATAAATTCCTATAACATCACATTCGGCCAAAAATCCAAACCGACCTGAACAAAGTGAAGTGTTTAGAAACTAACAGCGTTTGAACACTTTTGGCTGTTCCAATTGGTTAAGAAAAGTTTCAGTTTTCCTTTTCCTGGTGTCTAGCAGCCCCCCAACCCTTGTTTTCCTCTTCTCTGGTGTCTAGCAGACTCCCCTCCCTGTCCCTGATCAATCCCCTGTAACAAAAAAAAAAGCTTATTGTTTAATTTCCCTGGTGTCTAGTGACCCTTCTCCATAAGCCCGATCCCCTGTGATGAAAAAAAAAATCCCCATGTTCCTTCCCTGGTGACTAGTGGACCCCCCCAGTTTTCCATTTCCCTTGTGTCTAGTGGCCCCCATCCCTATCGCCGATTGATCCACTGGAATTAAAAATTATGTTCCCAAAGCTTATTGCTCAATTTCCCTGGAGTCTAGTGA
This sequence comes from Neoceratodus forsteri, assembly GCA_016271365.2. Classification (NCBI taxonomy): domain Eukaryota; kingdom Metazoa; phylum Chordata; order Ceratodontiformes; family Ceratodontidae; genus Neoceratodus; species Neoceratodus forsteri. The sequence goes on from JADMNL010000022.1 coordinate 91,235,010, forward strand.
ACCCCCTTCTCTATCCCCAATCCCCTGTGATAAAATAAAAGTGACGCAATATTCTCTAGTGTCTAGCGGACCCCCAAACCCCCCCCACTCTGGAAAGTACTTCCCGCCACCCTGCTCCCCCATCTGACTCCCAGCGGGCAACTGGCACAGCCCTCCTCTTTCCACCATGGCCAGCTGCCTGTCTGACTGAGCAATGAATGAGTGCGTACTTGTACAAGCATGCACTCATTCATTGCCAGCTCCCGCTCATCACGTGAGGTCCTTGGTGCAGCAGAGCTGAGTGGAAGGATGTTTCAGTCACACTGGGGGTGTAGGATGGGGGGAAAGGGTCCACAATACTGTTCCTCCAATTCCAGCCCCCCCCACATTGACTGAAACATCCCTCCACTCATCTCTGTTGCACTCAGAACCTCAGGGAATGAGCAGAGCTGTCAGGCTGTCAATGAATGAGCATGTACTTGTCAATCAATGAATCAATGAATCAATCAATCAAACTTTATTTAACCAGGCAGTTAAATCATTGAGCAAGCTCATTTTCAAGATGGACCTGAACACAGAGGACACTTTTGCTTACAGTAGACAACACTTCATGCAAAAGTAGACATCATTACAGGCAGTTACAATATACAAAATCAGTACTTGAATGAATTAGACATGTAAAGCAAGTGCAAATATAGACATTTAAAGTGCAGCATATATAGGTTGTAGCTTATACAATACAAATGAAGAGAGGAAGAAGGGACATGGAGAAGGGCAGTGGGAAGAAAGGTTATCAGACACATAGTAGAGAGGGGAAAATAGGGCAGCCTAATAGAATGAGGCCCCCTGTGAAGCTAATTGATTAGAGGGGGAGAGGTGGTTGCCCTAAAGGGATGCTGGCCGACATGGGAAATAGGCCAAGTATGTGCACATTTATTGTCAGCTCAGTCAGGCAGGCAGCCATCTGTGGTGGAGAGAGGAGGGCTGTGCCATTTTCCCACTCAGGGAGGGGGGGAGTGGAGGAGTAGTACTTGCCAGGGTGGGGGGCTCAGGGTCCACCAGACACCAGGAAATATGGAAACTTTTTTTAATCACAGGAAACTGAGGATAGGGAGGGGGTCCACTAGACACCAGGGAAATTGAACAATAAGCTTTGGGATTGTTATTTTTTTAATTACAGGGAACTGATCCAGGATAGGGAGGGGGTCTGCTAGACACCAGGGAAAAGGAAAACTGATGGTGGGGGTCCGATAGAAACCAAGGAAGAAACGTGGACACTTTTTTTATCACAGGGGATTGGGGTTAGGGAGGGGGTCACTAGACACCAGTGAAAATTGAACAATAAGCTTTGCTTTTTTTTATAACAGGGGATCAACGAGAGATAGCGAGGGTATCTGCTAGACATCAGGAACAAGTTTATATTTAATTTTTTTATAATGCTGCACAAGATTTTAAAATGTTCGGATAAGGATGGGATATATATCCAAACCTTTTTTCCTTAGTCGGAGTCTTTTAGAACCTCTGAACCTTTTGAGGTTTGCCCATCCCTAGATCAAGCAGCATAAGACAAGAGGAGGGAGCAATGGAAAATTTACAAAAAGCTGTTTTTTTAAAGTGTGAAACTTATTTTTCAAACAAGTGTTTACAAAAACCCTGTTGCCTACCTGAAAGAACCAAGTCGCAATAAAGAAAACTCTTGGCTACCACTCCAAAAGCACATACAAATGTTAAAATGTAGCGTGACTAAATACTTTTATTAGTTGCAAGATGGCATCTATGCACGTTTCATGTCAAATCAGACGCTTTTTCAAGATGTCACGCCACATTACCAGCTGCAACTAAAAGCATCATTATCATTAACTACATTTCAGCTCCTCCATTCATTCACCCTGGAGCTATGTTATTTATTTATTTTATTTATTTAGCTTTTGTTAACCAGGTAAGTACACTAGACAAACACATGCCTATTTTCAGGTACGATCCGGGAGAGTACAGGAAATCAAAGAACATTCAGAGTACAATGTTGCTTTGCTTTTGATTACTTGAAAGAGTGAGTGCTAATAAAAATGGTCAGAAATGTGCCTGTATGTTCGGGTTACCACCAAGGTGTTTAAAAAAAAGTTAGATCAAAATGCCTTTATAAATGAGAGTGACATAACATGAAGTTATTATGGAAGATTTAGTACGGGGAGCCAAAATGTCACATGCAGCATTAAACTAGCAGACAAAGTAACTGAAAGCAGTGTCAACGTCAGTGGCTACTTTAATCAGGGACCAGTCCCAGATCACAAGACACTCTGAGTTGATCTAGTTTGCAAGGGCATAGGTGCCATCAGAGGACAATTTTTAGTGCTGGCTTTTTCATCTTACAGGACTAGGAGAGTGATCACTTAGGGCATTGGGTAGAACAGTGGTGCTGGTAATCTTATGGGGTCTATTTGAGAAGACAATGTCCAGTAGTGTGGCAGAGCCTTTGGTAGGGTGGTCTCCAGTGAGTGTGGTAACCAGCTGGGTACGGTCGAGGGCTGCAACAGCATCTTTGGTTAGGGAGGCAGAGCTGGAAAGCCAGTTGATATTGAGATCTCCCATCCTGATCTGTTCCATTTTACTGGGCAGGCTGGAAAGATGCTCTACAAGTGACAGACAGGCAGGGTTCTGGTGGTGTGGGTGGATATAAGTGGCAGTGAATATTAGGGGGGCTCTGGAGGCACCAGTGGTAATTTTGAGGGAGATTGCTTGGGCACCATACTCCAGCTGAGGTGGAGGGAGGGCAAGCCCTTGAGGCATATTTCAGAGGTATATCACACAGCCTTTTCCATGTTTCCCAACTGTGTCTTCCCTAAAGAGTGTGTATCCTGGTAGGGCGATAAAGTGATCTCGGGCGTTCTTGGAGAGCCACGTTTCCACTAGTGCTATGACATCTGGCTGGCGTTGGGCAACCCAACCCTGGAGGTCAGCAAATTTTTTAAGGAGGCTACATATATTCATTGAAGCCATGCATAGACCAGAAGGTTTGGGGGGGTGGTTGGGGCTGGCTGCAGCAGGTCCTGGGTTGGGGTGGACGTTGCCTGACAGTAGAAGAAGGAGGCAGATGAGTCTGAGAAGAGTCATGTGCTTTCTATATTGGGTGGGCAGGGTAGCATGTGTGGCCTGGTCCTGGAGTGGGATAGGCATGGGGAGGGACTGAAGAGCTAGGATGGCCAAATAGAGTGGGGGCCATGGGGAGTTAGGGGAAGGGGGTGAGGACAGATGAGCTGGAGGGTGCAAGGGAGGACTGGTGGACATGGTAGGGGGGCTGGGGTGTGGTAGGGTGGGGAGTGAGTGTGGGTGAGTTTGCAGGGGTGTGGGACCTGCAGGGGGATGGAAGGTGTCAACACTAAGAGACAACAGAACAAGCAGTGCCAGTCAGGCGGGCACTCATAACACACTCACATAAGCCATGGTCTGAGATATGAAAGATAGCATCTTTCTGAAATGTGGCAGTCCCTTTGGTGCAGCAGCAAGGCCATAGGCTCTGGTGCAGAGGGTGCAAGGTTCGAGACCAAGGAAGGGAGCCTAGTTAGAGCTTATGAAAACTGAGTGTGCAGGGTGGCAAGGCACATGAGAAGTGTGGAGCAAGGAGGAGTTGAGGAAGGGCCAGTAGTGACTCACAGGGGGCACTGAGGGTAGGAAAAAGAGGAGACCGGAAGTCGCATGACCAGGGGAGGTCCTTAAATTAAGGGACACCCCTGGTGGGAGGGTGGCTGGGGTAGGGCAATTGACGTGTAGTGTCAACTGGCTAACACCCCTGCAAAAGAGGGGCATGTATCACCTTAGCACCCGTGGTCCTGCTCTTTCCCTGGTTGTGTGTCGTGTGTCTGGCTATGTTTCATGTCTCCCCATTGCTGTGCATGATGGCTCCTGACACTCTTGGACCTGCTTCTCGTGGATCCCCACTGGTAAAGACAATGGGGGATGGGCTGACAGGGTTGAGAGACAGGGTTAAGAGTGAAGAGAGTCTGATGGCAGGAGTAGATGGCAATGGGGCAAAATGCTATATAGAAAAAAAAAAATCCCCATTCCATTTCAAGTGGATTTCCCGCGATACTTCCTGATGTATTTAGATAGGGAGTGCATCTTGTCACCGGTGGCCGCTATAGATTGTATTTGAGAAATGCCAGAATTTAGTGCTCGGTGGAATTCTGAAAGAATAGAATTTGGCAGAATTCTGGAAAACTTAACAGAATTCTGGAAAACTTAACAGAATTCTGTTTGTAGCAGAATTCCAACATTTTGCAAGTGAAATGGTTTTCACGGATTAATATAATCCACAATTAACATGAACTGCAAGATCTTTTTCCGTGGAAAATGTTTCCATGGTTTTCACAGAAATGTTTTTCAGAATTCAGTGGAATTCTAAAAGAAATTCTGAAGAATATTTCAGAAGTGAAATTGCCATTCTGCACAAATTCCACCTGCATAATGCTGTGTTCCACGTAGCCCTACTAGCATTTCATCACTCTCTGGATCTTAGATTGAGTAATGGTGAGCCAATATATCCAATTGTACAGAAACTGTTTCTGACGGGGTAGACATTGGAAGATATCCCGTAAAATACCAAGCCTCTTTAGCTGGTGCAGGCCAAGTGACTTGCCTAGCTTGCTAGAACTGGATTAGGTCCGTGTTTCTAGTAAGCATTGACTCTGCCAGATACCGTAAGCCTGAATCATGTAATCAGTTACACATCATCAGTTTTCCCATAAATATTCAAGCAGTGCTGTGTACATCATTCAGAAGTGGCCAAATGTTCTCCTGGTCATTAGCATCAAGCACTTATTACTGTGTCATGCCTGGCACCGGTGTGTGAGAAGATGAACAAGGAGGAGCAGAAGACTGTGTACGGACAGTCCTGCTGGTATCATGCTGTCTTTGTTCCTGCACCATTTTCTTCTTCTTGTTTTTTATTTAAGCAATAATGACTGAGAAACAGGTCATTTCCAAGGGATTAATGACTGGTTGGGGTGGATGGGTGACCAGGGGCACAGCCGAGGGCCACCTCCCTCTAGTCAGTCATTTATCCAAGGAAATAACCAGCTTCGAGGTTGTAACTGTAACTATAAGTCTAATCACAACAGCAACTTTCATTTTTTGCCATTTTTCTTACTTACATTTAGGTGTTTCTTATGTGGCGTGAGCCATGCGTGCCGTCAGTTGGCAGAAGGATCAGTCTTTTTTAACATGTTAATGACTAATCCAGTGGCCAATCAGCAGCCTTGCTAGGCTCATGAATAATTTATCAGACTTATAATAAAGGTTTTTCTCATCCCCGGCTTCGATGGTATTCCCCTGGCCCTGTTACCAACCTCAAAGACTTACCTGTTAACAGTGCCCTGATTTTTTTTGCCAATTCTGTGGCAGTGGGAATTGCCACAGAAGGTAATGTAAACTGCAGAATAGTTTTCTGCAATTTACATAAATCTAAGATCATTTTATTTGCAGTTTACATTGAGGAGTCAATATATATTGTGAAAAAAACAAATCTACAGTTTGCAGTCACCCTTCAATGTACATGGAGGAAAATGACTCTATGGATCATATAAACTACTGTGAAGTATTCCGTGATTTATAATAAAATTCTGCAGAATTCTTTTTAGAATTCTACTGAATTTAAAAGCATTTTGAAAAAAGCATTTTTAAACAGCCCTTGGTCATTAGTTTGCCTGCTTGTGCTTCACCTTAAAAAATAAAACAAGTAGAACTGACTCCCCCCCACCAAGCTCATGCACACCACCCTTCCCACCCCATCCCACCCCACCCTGAGGGTCTCCTGAGTCACCTTCTTTGAAGTAGCGTATGCCAGTTGCTCAGCAACACCTGCACTGCAAATGACAGTACAGCGACAATATCGACAGGTTGCTGTACTGTCACCCCAGGACCCGGCACTGCTTTTCTGCGGATCTTGCACTCCCTCCCCGAATCAACTCTGACTCGGAGTAGATTAGTTTAATTACAGGGGGTGTGGGGGCCAGAGCTCCCTGCATGGGGGGTTTGGGGGCGAAGTACCCTGAAAAAAACTAAGTCCAAAGTAAATGGTTCTATGCTGACCGGAGATCCATGGGCGTCATTTCAGCAAAATCATAGGGGTAGCAAGGTGGGGGAGGAGCACAGTGTGGGCAGGGCCACGGTGTGGGCGGGGCCAGAGAAGGTGGCATTTGCAACTCCCGATTTCAAAAAGTGTACCCTTCAGCTGTCACCACCCATGGTCTGTCACCCACCATCTCTTAGGACTCGTCTGGTCCCTAGTTGCTCAGTGGTGCACCCCAGGATGAGATCACTGGATTTGGCTACATCCTGGCAGAGACCAAAACCTCAGTTTGGGGGAAGTTCCTGATTGGTGGGTGTGGGGCCTGTAGGGCACCAGCATCATCCTGCTGCTCTGCCATTTTTTTCCCATGATTTGTTACTCGCTCATCTCTGAGTCAGTGGTGACAACTTCACATGCGTGTGTGCAACAAACATGCAGAAGTCGGTAACTCACCCGCCGCAAGTGCTGGCCACTCTGATGCCTTCCACTCTACCATAGGAGGTGCTTGCACGGTGGCACAGACAAGTCCTCTTCTTCAGAGAAGGCCAGAATCTGCTGGGATGCTGGAGCTGTCTCCCTCCAATTGTCCCTCCAGTCACCCGGGCATGATCCTGAACCCTGGGCCACCAGTGTCGCAAGTGGCAGCCCGTTTACTGATCCTATGGGATAGCTCCATGATTTTACCATACTTATTGTGTGCATCTCACAACCTCTTGAAAGATGGGATAGAGAAACCAGCCCATTGGCAGATAGCGACGCTGGGGGCCCGAGTTCAGGAGTGAGTTTGGATCCTCTGGCGCCAGTTGGAGGAAGGAGGAAGAGGAGGAGGTGGAGGATAGGAACATCCCAGAAGATGCTTCTCTCCAGGGAGAGAGGGTCGCTGCCTTGGCTGCAGCGCTGCCTCCTAGGTGACCATGAGTGGCAGCGCAGTGATAGGCAGGCAGAAAAGGGAGGTTATCAGCAGGGTGCATGGGTATCATGCCATTTTGTGCATCCCTGCTTTGCCCCCCCAGCATGCTGATAACCTGTGTGAGAAAGGGTATGAAAAAGCCGCAGTGTTCAAGGCAAAGGACCCCAGTACCTCAGCTCCTTGTTTGTCCGCCACGTGACTACCGGATGAGACCTGGGATGTTTGAGGGTATATCCCCCCTGTCTTCCACACAATCCCAGTGAGGGAGTAAGCCGGGGTATCATTAAGGAGCAGTGGTGGCATAGAGACGTGGATGAATCAGCCTGTGTTTCGGGCTCCTGACAGAGTGAGCACTGGAGTAGAAGTATGCGAAAAAACTTCCGCAGATGGAATGTAAGTGGAATGTAAGTGAAATTCTGACTTTTTGTGGAAATTCCACCTGTGCTGCCCAGTTGACCAAAATAAATAAAATAAAATTAACCCTGGTGGCTAGAGGTCCCTCCCCCTGCCTGCTCAATGTGTATTTTAAACAAAACAATACTGATGGCTAGTGGTCCTTCCCTCCAACCGATCATCCGTCCCCTCCATGTCCAGCAGTAGTCAATAGACATTTAACCCCCCATCCCTATGCCTCATACGTTAAAGAATAATTATTCCCTGGTTGTCTAGTGAGCCCCCATCCCTCCCTAGTCCTGATCCCCAGTATGTAGTGGTTTTTATTTTTAGCTAATTCCTTGGTGGTCTAGTGGCCCCCTAACCCCAACCCAGCAGATAATGTCCCACCCAGCTCCCCCATCCCGAAACAGAGTAGGCCACGAACACTGCCCTCTACTCTCCTCTGTGGCTGGCAGCCCTCTGAGATGTGAATGAATATGTGGGGGGGGGTGGAGGAGACAGGTGGGACACTACCTGTCAGAGAGAGGGGCACTTACGTTTAAAAAAAAAATAACACTACATACTGGGGATTGGGACAGGAAGGGAGGAGGGTTCATTAGACCACCAGGGAAAAATATTCTTTAATATTTGGAGGATAGGGATGAGGGGGTTACATGCCAGTTGACTACTGCTGGACATGGGAGGTGGCTGAGTGGGAGTTGGGACCATTAATCACCAGGGTTGTTTTGTCTAAAATATCAGCACTCTCTTAACCTTGGCCATCCCCCTTTAACCTTATACTCCCACCCATCTCACAGACTCTGACTCAGCAACAGCAAGCAAAAGCAATGAAAACTATTTTGTTTTCCTTTATTGTTGCCTACCTCACTGCTTACTGTTCTCCTTCAGTCCAGGCTTCTGGTCAATTCTCCAGACCCATCTGATCATCTGTCCTGACTCCTGTCCCAGACTAGTCCCACATCGTCATTGTGTCTCCATCTCGGCCCGCGCTCCTGTTGCTCCAGTCCCAACTATCCTCTCTGGCCTCGAGTACTGCACCCACCCGGTGCCTGCCTGCCCGACCGATTAAAATAAAACCCCAGATCTGACACCGGTCCCTCCTAGATCCACTTTTCTGGTGCTTCCTCTTCATCTCAGCCTGCCTGCCCCCTGTGTTGACAACTCCTCTGACCAGAGAATTGGTGATGCAACCGTTAACCGACCGACGATAAAGAAGTCGAAGTTCTTCAAACTGTCTCTACTCCCGGTCTCCTGCCTCAAAAGTGATGCCCTTCTGCTCTGCTGTGCTCACACTTACAGGCTTCTCCAACTTTTCGTGACATTCCCTCAGATTGTGCGTCCACCACATCATGACTAATCCCACCCACTGCACTGGCCTTCCTGAATCCTAGCCAATCATGGTACCAAGCCTATCTCAATAATGCGCACTGGGACCTGGAGTTTTGGGGCATCCTGTTGGTGTGAGGGGGCGAGGCAGACACTCGAAAAGGCAAAAACATTTTTTTGTTTTAATTCGGCCGGACAGCAGCAACCAGTGGCCAAGCGTCCATAAGCCATGGCAAGGGCAGGCAGGCAGGAGTCGCAAGCCCTGTCATAGGGGTCGCAGAATTTTCATAGGGTCATGAATGCGACCCCTGGGGACCCCTAAATGATGCCCCTGCAGAGATCTCAGAGCATTGGGAGGTCAGCTGGGGAGAAAAGTATCTGGAGTGCTGAAGGACAGCTCTCCTTCTCTGAGGAGGAGGAGAAGGAGGAGGAGGGACACCAGCCCAGGCATTTTCCTGACCACTAGTGGTGACTGGGGGTACAGGCAGCTGGGACTGCAACGTGGGGTATGGAGCAGCAGCCATTGACATTGCATGCACGAGAACATGCGTAGGCACATATGGACAGCATTGTATGTCCACTCCTCCAATAGGATGAAAAGTGGAAAATGACCAGCATTACGGCAGGATGATAGCAACCCCTTGCAGGCTCTGCACCCAGACTACAGGACCCTTTCCCGGATGCCAGATCTTCTGTCAGCAGGCGGAAGCCGCCAACCCCTGGCACAGAGGGCAATCCATGGGGGAAGACTGGGATGGAGGTAAGTGATGGTACCGGGGGTGGGGTCGATTGAAGAAGCAGCCTGCCTCAGTGTGGGGAAAAAAAAACTGGCATTCTGGCTCAGCATTCAGACTAGAAGAATGAGGATTGCTGTGCTGTGTGGGAGCTGATAATAAAAATATTAATACTTCTAATCTGGTGACCCTGAGGGCTCTCTGATGCCTGGGTGATGAGGCTGAGATGGATGGGGTGGAGTTTTTATTTCTTAACAGTGCAAAGGTAAGGCCTCGGGAGCTAACTGACAACCTGCTCTGGTTCATGAATCCCAGCCCCAAAACAAACATTTTTGGTCCTACCTGGGTGCTGGTGGAGGTCCCAGTCTGCTGCCAAAACAACTAACTGCCACTGCAGAAGTTCCACAGAATGGAAAACTAATGCCACAGAAGTTCTGCAGCAACAGGGGGACTTGCAGCAGAACTTCGACTCATTGCCGCAGAGAAATCGTGGCCTTGCCTGCAATCAACCACTTGCCCAGGATTATGCTAGTAGCGGATTGCCTGCTATACTGGCCCTGCTTGGGACTATCGATCAGGACTTTTTCTCCAGCAGGAGCAGAAAGACCCACTGAGGGAGTTCTGCTGAGCAAAATGCAGGGGCACATTTGGACCTGGTGGTTCTGTTTCTCGCACGCTGTCTGTTCAGTTAAATAAACTTTGGCACACTGCAATTTATCCAGATTGTTTTGGGAGCATTCATTTCAAATATATTCCTACAGGAGTGTGCATGCTTCTCTGTGTTTTTTTCTCCAGTATATCTGGAATCTTGTCATGGTGCTGTGGCAAAGGGTGTGCTCAATCTAAAACTTTTAAACCTTTCCTCATGATATCTAAGAAACGTCTGGGGCACTTGTTGCAAGACTACAGCATCCTGTTGCTGCTGTTCTTGCTGCTCTTGCAACTCCAAAGATCTACTGCAACTTCCACCACCTTCGTCATGGTCACTACCACCAGGTATTTTTGGAGAAAGTCACAGCTTTGAGGAACCGATTGTAGATAACAGGAAGGATGCAGATCTGACTTTTGAAAACCATGTTGATGTTGTCAGTGAAACTCACTATGCCAAGCTGGACATATTGTACAGAACGAGTGAGATTACTGATGCTGGCCTGTCAGTGCAGCAGTAATGCTACCTTTAGTGATGCTGGTAACTCAAGTTCAGGAACAAGCTTGCGCTGCTGGGGGAAAGGAAGGGTCAGCATCCTAGAGGATGCGCTCCCCCTCCAGGGAGGGAGGGCTGCCACTAACACTGCAAGATTGCCACCTTGGTGACCACAGGTGGCAGTGCAGTCTGGCAGCAGATGTGGGAGGGGGAACGGGTACCACGTCAATTCTGCGAGAGGAAAAACAGTGCAGTTGGAAACAGCTTGGGGAAAACTGCAAAAATCAAAACCGCGCATGGAGAATGCAGCTATGGATGAAAACAAATGTAACTTCCACAATTTCACTAGAGTGGTGGTCCATAGCAGTGTGTTATTATTATAGTAAATCACGCTTTCCTTAAAATTATCAGCAGTATTCTCCATGCACGGTTTTCACTTTCACGGTTTTCACCATGCTGTTGTTACTGTGCTGGATTTCCTCCCGCTGACTTGACATGGAGCTGGGGGTAAGTTGGCCCATGCCTGTGGACACGTGCATAGCATGTGCATGCTTGGGCCTCATAGTGTGCAGATGTCCTGAGGGTGGGGCTTGAGGAGAAAACAGCTTGTGTACCAAGAACCTGTGACGCACTCGGGCCCTGACCCTCTGCCACTGTCTGACTCGGGACACCCAGGGAACCTGTAACTCTGCAGCACTGGAGGAGGCAGAGGGTTGGTACTGGCTCAGCTGGTCTCCACTACAAGGGGGTAAGCTCATGGGTTTCAAAGTCCCCAAGTGTAACTGGCACGGATGGTGTGGGACAAGGCTGAGTCTGCCCCAGAGGTGTGGGGAGTCAGACCTGACTGCAGAAAAAAAAAACAGAGATTAGTGCTGCACAAAATTTTTGTTACATTTGTGAAATTTTGTGAAGTTGTAAGTTTCACATTTGCACAATTTTCACAAAATGTCTTCAAAATCTGGTATAATTTAAGCCGGCCTGGAGCAAACGCAGGATGTCTGAGGGTCAGCTGAAGGAGGAGGATCAAATGTCTGATTGACTGCTCTCCTCCTCCAGAGAGGGATGCAGCTCCTGCTGCATGCCTGACCCTAGCAGCAGCTAGGGGTAGGGTAGCCAAGGGACCACAACACCGGGTATAGGAGGAGGAGCAGCAGCTGCTGATGGCCTATGTGTGGGAGCATTGTGTAGGGCCATCTACGTGGCACCACATGTGTGCCCTTCCAGGGGACTGAAAAACACAGGAGTAGACAACAGGACCAGCCAGCATGATGGAGTCAACCCTCTGCAGGCCTCACACCCGGCGACGTGGTGCACCTCACACCAGGGGATCTGTTTTGTGGCCACGAGGCCACCCCCACCATGGGGCAGAAGTCATGGGAAAGTCTGTGGGGAGCCAGGCAGATGGGGCATGGAGGGGTCAGTGCCTGATGATGGGGCCAACCTGCAGGAGGAAATAAACAGCACTGGCTGCAAAAAAATCTGATGTAATTTGATGATGCTTTTTTAATCAGATAGCACTATTTTTATCCAAATTTCAATTTTTTTTAAAATGTGAGTTTTTATAAATGAGCAATTTCATCGATTTCAGCAGACAGCACCATTTTTTCCAAAGTGAGTAACCAAAACCAGTATCTGTGTCCAGAGCAAGAGAGCTACGGCCAAGAAACCTAGCTGGGTGAGCAAGGGGGTCATGGAAAGCGTAAAGAAGAAAAAGCCTCCTTTAGGAGGTTCAAAAAACAGGGAGTGGGGAGGACAGAGAGAAATACCTGAGGGATTCAAAGGACGTGACAAGGGCAATAAGGGAAGCCAAGGTGTCTAAAGAGCTCAGGCTGGTGCATGGCATCAAGAAGAAGGAGAAGGAATTCTTCAGGTACATCAGGGAGAAGAAGAGCTGCAAGGACCACACAGTGAAGATTAAGAGGGATGGGTGGAAATGGGGCCAGAGCAGCATGAAGTACTCAATGAATACTGCTCGGTATTTACTAAGGAGAAAGGGTGGTAGATACCAAGGTGAGGGGGGGCAGGCATGGAGGGGAGGTGACAGATGGCAAAATCACAGAGGGCAGGGTACTGGAGGGCTTGAGGGCATTGAAGGTGGACAAGGCACCAGGGCCAGATGGCATTCACCCCAAGGTTCTGAAGGAGCTGGCAGAGATCCTGGTGGGGCCCTTGGCAGACCTGTACAATGCCTCCCTGGACTCAGGTAGTGTACCTCAAGACTGGAGGATGACTTATGTGGTGCCCCTCCATAAGAGTGGCCCCAAGGATGGACCAGGGAACTACAGGCTGGTAAGCCTCACATCCATTGTGGGTAAACTGATGGAGACAATCCTGAAGAAGAGGCTGGTGTCCCTTCCGGAGACCAACTGGCTGCGGGACGTATGGCAGCAAGGGTTTGGCATAGCCAGATCCTATCACACCAACCTGGTGGATTACTATGACTAGGTAACTAGGCAGTTGGACAAGGGCCATGTAGTGGATGCCCTGGACTTCAGTAAGGCATTCAACTTGGTGCTGCATGGGAGACTGGGAAGCAAGTTAAACAGAACAGGGGTTGGGGAAAAGATGGTGGGATGGATGGTAAAGTGGCTACAGAGAAGACAGCAGAGGGCGGTGGTGGTAGGGGAGCTATCAGCTCCGAGGACAGTGACAAGCGCGGTACCACAGGGTTTGGTTCTGGGACCAGTGTTGTTTGGGTTATTCATATCAGACATCTCGATGGGCATAAAGAGCAAGATCAGCCTATCTGTCAATGAATCCAGTGGTGCAGTGCAGTGGTGGCTGACCTACCAGGGTGGCAGGGGTTGCAGGATGACCTGGCTGAATTGGAGACCTGGTCAGACAGCTGGCAGCTGGGGTTCAATGGCAAGAAATGCAACGTGTTGCATTTCAGGACAAAAAAAACAAGGAGGGGTTACCACCTGGGGGGGAGGGTCAGCTAGCCATGACAGAGGAGGAGGAGGAGAAGGATCCTGGTGGTGATCATTATGGGTTCAATGAACAACTCAGCACAATGCCAACAAAATCCTGGGTTGTATTGCCAGGGGTATATCTTGAAGAAGAGGGGAGGTGATCCTGCCATTGTATAAGTCACTGGTTAGGCCACACCTGGAGTACTGTGTGCAGTACTAGCGCCCATACCTGAAGAGGGACATTAAGTTACTGGAGAGGGTGCAGCACAGGGAAACAAAGATGATCCATGGACTAGGGGGCATACCCTATGTGAGCAGGCTGAGAGAGCTGAACATGTACTCATTGGAGGACAGGAGAGATGGGGGGATATGATTGAAACCTTCAAATACATGAAGGGAATAAAAAAGACAAGCACGGAGGGACTATTCAAGTTAAGGGGTGCAGGGACACTCATGGTCATGAACTAAGATTGGAGGAGGGAAGGTTCAGGAGGGAAATGAGAAGACTCTTTTTTACAGAGAGTGTGGTATCAGGGTGGAACACGTTGCCTACAGAAGTGGTATCCTGCAGAACAGTGGGCTGTTTCAAAAAGGGATGGGACAGGATTAGGGGGAGCACAGTTGGGGGAGGGGAAGGAGGGGCAGCTGCAGTATAAGGGGTGCTAACTGCACAGCAGACTCGATAGACCATAAGGCCTTTATCTGTTGGCAAGTTCATATGTTTGTATGTTCGTATTTTAAAACATTAGACTTTTTTTTTAAAAGACCAATTTGACCAAAATTGCAAATTTTTAACAGACTCTTCTAGTTCATGAAATTGCTTGAAAAAGTGAACAAAACTGATTTTTATGTTGATTGTGCACATGCGCAAGAAACATGTTGTGGCAGCTTTCTCCCCAAGCAGGTTGTGGAGGCGCGGCACTGTTGTGCCCAATGCCCCCGCAGCCTGCAAAGGCATGTCCCTGTCCCCCAATGCCATGGCATGCTGCTGCTGACAGTACTTAAGCCAGCCTGCCACAACCTTCTAAAAAATCAGCCACTGTAATCAGGGGCAGCCTCATCATTGCAGCATCAACCATCTGCTGCAATAAGGGAGTGACCCGTCACTGCAGGGCGGGATGTAGGATCCTGATATTGTTTGTGAACATGGCGGTGGCTTGCTGCCATATTCACAAACAATATTTACCCCCTCACCTAGTCTATTTGCCGACGGGGGAGCCCACTCCCCGTCGACATAATGTAAACCCCCTCCCTAGTTTTACTGTCTGCTGACGGGTGCCCAATCCCCGCCGGCAGAAAGGAATTCCCCCTCCCTTTTGTTGTTTGCCGACAGGGGTGCCCAATCTCCGTCGGCAGAAAGGAATTACCTGCCCTTTTGTTGTTTGCCGATGGGGATGCCCAATCCCCCGTCGGCTACAGCTGCCCCCCCCAAAACAAGACTCCGGCAGCACACTGGGAGCCCACCCCAGCGTGCCACATGCTCCTTCTGTTGTTTGCCGATGGGGGTGCCCAATCCCCCATTGGCTACAGCTGCCCCCCCAAAACAAAACTCCGGTGGCACACTGGGAGCCCACCCCAGCATGCCACATGCCCCTGTAAAGTTAAAAATGGTCCTGCAATGTTTTTTTTTTACTTGAAAAAAAGGAAACGATCCCTCATAGTCTCCTTGCCCCCCTCCTACAACCCGCACCCACCCACTGCGCACCCTGCCTCCCACACCCTCCCACCCCATACTTACCTCCGGAGCTCGTGTGACATTCTTTGTGGACTAAACACATCTGCACTCTTCAAAGCTGACCGCGAACTGAGGAAATGCCGATAAGCTGTATAATGTAATAAATAGGGTTTTTCAACTTTAGTGCATATCTCGGCAGTTTGGGAATTTTTTCACCAAATTTTCAACATGGAGTTTTTGGGACCCTTCCTCATGAATTCTTGAACTGTCATGGTGTTGATCGGCCCCGAAAGGTGGTTTCACGGTCACTGTGCGGAATCACCCTTCGGGGCCAATTAACAAAACGACAGTGCCAGTGTTCATGAAGTGGGCTCTCAAAAAGCCTATGTTGCAAATTTGGTGGAAAAATCCAAAAATGACTATTTTTACGGGTGTGCATTGCGCAGTTGCTACGCACACTCGTAACTTCGCAAATTTGCAATATTTTCATGCCATATTTTCAACATTGGCATTTTGTCACACCTCCTTGTGAGCAGTACAGCTGTCATTGTTCACATCCTGGCCAAAATGTGTTTTCGCACTTCTGGCACAGAATAGCGCGGTCGCTGTGGAAAATCAGTGTTCAGGACAGATTAAGAAAATGACAGTGACATTGTTCATGAGTACAGGTCCTAAAGTGCCTATGTTGAAAATCTGGTAATGAGACTCCATAAAATGACTGGTTACGAGCGTGTGTTGTGCAGTTGGCACGCACGCTCGTAACTTCATGAATTTACAATAATTTCACTCCAGATTTTCACCATTGCCATTTTCCCAGACCTGCTTATGAACAGTATAGCTGTCATTTTTCACAACCTGTTACAAGTGTGCGTTGAACTATTTCCATGCACCCTTGTAACTTCGCAAATTTGTAATACTGTCATGCCACATTTTCAACAGTGGCATTTTTTCACACCACCTTATGACTACTACAGCTGTTATTTTTCACATCCTGGCTAAACTATGTTTTGCACTCCTGTCAGAGAATAGCACGGTCTCTCTGGGAAATCAGTGTTTGGGACAGATTAAGATCGACCGAGTGAGGGGGGGGAGTGACCAAGCTCAACTGAGCTCTATTAGAACTGCTGCGGATTTGTTTGTGGGCAATCAAAGGCCCCAACACAAGAGCCCAGTATTGCAGCACTGGGAGAAACAGAGCAAGAGAGCGAGTGAGGGAGGGGGAGTGAGCGAACTTACCGATGCGCTGTCAGGACTGCTGCAGATTTGTCTGTGGGCAGAAAAAGGCATCAATGCAGGCAGGGGCCCAGTACAAAAGGCCAGCTTGCAGCGGTGGGAAAAACAGTATGAGTCCGTGAGACAGGGGGACTTAGTGAGCTCAATGGAGCATTATCAGGACTGTTTCAGATTTCTTTGTGGGCAGAAAAAGGTGCCAATGCAGGCAGGAGTCCCGTACAAAAGGGCAGCTTGCAGCGCCAGGACAAACAGAATGAGCGCATGAGAGAGAGAGAGAGAGACTGAACAACCTCAACGGAGCTTTGTCGGGACAGCTGCGGATTTCTTTGTCGACAGACAAAGGTGCCAGTGTAGCCAGGAGCCCCATACAAAAGCGCAATCTGCAGCGCCAAGAGAAACAGAACGAGTGAGAGACAGAGTGGTAGTGAGCAAGCTCAACTGAGCTCTATTGTGACTGCTGCGGATTTCTTTGTGGGCAGAAAATGCAGCAACACAGGCAGGAGCCCAGTACAAAAAGGCCAGCTTGCAGCACCAGCAGAAATGGAATGCATGAGTGACACAGAGGAGTGAGCAAGCTCAATGGAGCTGTATCGGGACTGCTTCAGATTTCTTTCTGACCCGAAAAAGCCACCAATGCAGGCAGGAGCCCAGTACAAAAGGGCAGCCTGCGGTGCCAGGAGACACAGAATGAGCAGGTGAAGGAGGGGGGAGTCAGTGAGCTCAATGGAGCTCTGTTGGGACTGCTGCAGATCTGTTTGTGGGTAAAAAAAGGCAGCAATGCTCGCAGAGGCCCAGTACAAAAAGGCAGCCTGCAGTGGCAGGAAAACCAGAATGAGCGAGTGAGCGAGCTCAATGGAGCTGTACTGTAAGTGCTGCAAATTTCTTTGTGGGCTTAAGAAGGCAGCAATGCAGGCAGGAGCCCAGTAGAAAAAGGTAGCCTGCAGTGCCGGCAGAAATGGAATGAGTGAGTGAGAGAAGGGGAGTGAGCGAGTTCAACAGAGCTTTGTCGGGACTGTTGCAGATTTCTTTGTGGGCAGAAAAAGGCGCCAACAGAGGCAGGAGCCCAGTACAAAAGGGCAGCCTGCAGCACCAGGAGAAACAGAATGAGCGAGTGAGAGAGGGGGAGTGAGCCACCTCAATGGAGTTCTGTTGGGACAGCTGCAGATTTCTTCCTCGGCAGAACAAGGTACCAATGCAGGCAGCAGCCCAGTACAAAAGAGCAGCCTGCAGCACCGGGACAAACAGACTGAGCCAGTGACAGAGGGCCACTAAGCAAGCTCAACTGACCAACGCAGTCAACATTCGGCATTGATAAATGCTTGTTCTAATTAGCCCCAGTGCTTATAGGGATGCCTCCAGGAACAGGGTAGCTCATGGCTTGTTATTACCATTCTTAAAAGAGAACAGTCAGCATTAAGAACTCCACATCCAAGTGGGGGACTGGTCCGAATTTGCACTTTGAATGTGAAAACATTTCTTTACTTCTGTTTACTGCAATATCATAGATTATATAAGGCAGATTCTCCTAACTCCCAAGCTGACATTTTCTGTAACTACAAATCCCAGATTCCTCTGCAGCTGACATTAGAGAGGGATGCAGCATGGGAGATTCAATAGCATGCAGTACCTGTTAGAGTTTATATAAGCTCTGGGACCCAATATTTAGTAAGATATAAAGAGTAGTGAAAATATTTGCTCTGCACATGGCAATTACCCAGGAGTCAGGATGGTATATTTGGCTGGGTGCTAACTGACTGAGTATAGGACCATGATGGTGCAGCACTAAGTCAGGTAGTGCTGCCCTAACATGGCTTCTGAAGTTGGCTGAAAAAGTTGATAGTGTCACTTATTAATAGGACAGGGAGCACCACAGTCCGAAAAATAAAAGATGCATTCCATGTCTGGACATACAGCAGCTGGCTAAGGAGGTGTGAGGAAGGCTGTGCTGGTTGAAATATGAACCCGTGGTACCATGGATACCGATAGGGGTGGAGGCACTGTGGGTTACATTAGAGACTGGAAACAGAACCGTTATTCACACTGGCCTGATCTACAGAACTCCAGCATGGGGTGGGGTGGGGTGGGGGGAGATGGATAAGGTTGATGGGTAAGGTACTGGTAGAAGTCATCCAAAGATGGTGACCAGAGGGAAGTGCTGCTAGTGGGAGACTTCAGTCTGCCAGATGTGGATTGGAGAATCCCAACTGCAGCTACAGCTATGGGCAGGGACATACTGGACTGCCTGCAGGTGGCATTCCTCAGGCAACTAGTAAGGGAGCCCACTCGTGAGGGAGCAGTGTCGGACGTGGTACTCACCAATGGGGACAGCATTGAAAACACTGAGGTGGGTGACAACCTGAGGTCCAGTGATCACCGTATGGTGTGGTGGTTCAATATAACTACTGAGCCAGACTCGAGCCACACTAAGTTGAGGGTCTTGGACTTCAGGAGGGCCGACTTTACAAAGACGGGGGAATGCCTCAGGGATGCTCTGCAAGGGGGGGAGCCATGGGTTGAGTGGAGAAACAGTGGACAACACCAAAAGAGATCACAGGGACAGCAACAAAGCTCTGTGTGAGGTAAGTAAGCACAAGTAAGGGAAAAAACAGATTGCTATGGTTCTCAAAAGAGGTGGCTGGGAAGGTAAGGGCAAAAAAGTTAGCATTCAGGTAGCATAAGAAAACCCAGAGTGAGAAGGATAGGAGGGTGTATCATGAGATGTAGAGTGGGCACGGAAAGCAGTCAGGAGCACAGAGGCACAAACAGAGGGTAAAACAGCACAGGCAGTAAAGACAGAGGATAAGAAGTTTTTCAGTGAAAGCAAAAGAAGAAAAAACAGAGGAGGGATTGTAAGGCTAAGAAGGGAAATTGAGTGTGTGGAGGGTGACCAGGAAAAAGCAGGCATCCCAAACAAATATTTTTGTTCAGTTCTCAGAGGAAGGGGAAGATGAGGGACCACAGTTAAGTGACATGAGCATCGAAGTAAGGGAGGTGGACACTAGACCACTTACAGAGGACAGAGTCCTGAAGGAACTTGCAAATCTGAAAGTGGACAAGCCAATGGGGCAAGATGGGATACATCCAAGGATATTAAAGGAGCTCAGAGAGGTGCTAGCTGCACCTATGATAGTCCTGTTCAACCACTTACTGGAGAAGGGAGTGATCCTAGAGGACTGGAGGAGAGCAGATATAGTACCACTTCGCAAAAGTGGTAGCAAGGAGGAAGCTGGAAATTACAGGCCCATCAGCCTGACCTCAGTGGTGGGGAAATTAATGGAATCTCAGCTGAAGGAAAGGATTGTGGAATATCTTGATACCAGCAGCTAAGAGGATCTGAGGTAGCATGGATTCACAACAGGGAGGTCATGTCAAATAAATCTGATACATTTCTTTCACTGGGTGGCCAGGAAAGTAGATCAGGGTGGAGCAGTGGATGTGGCCTTCCTAGATTTCAGTAGGGCCTTCGACACTGTTCCACATAGGAGACTAGTAAACAAGCTGAGCAACCTGGGAGTGGGGTGAAAAGTGGTATACTGGGTAAGGAACTGGATGGAGGATAGGCATCAGAGGGAAATGGTAAATGGAGTTCACTCCAAGGAGGGGATGGTGACCAGCAGGGTACCACGAGGATCAGTACTGGGAGTGATCCTCTTTAATGCATTTATTAGTGACACTGCAGAGGGACTAGAAGGGAATGTATGCCTTTTTGCAGACTGCACTAAAATCTGCAATAGGGTACACACTCCGAGGGGTAGATGGCAGAAAAAATGAATAAGGGATCTAGAAAATCTAGAGGAGTGGTCAAGAATGTGGCAACTAAGTTTCAATGTGAAGAAGTGCAAAGTCATGCACTTAGGGCATAGAAACCCATGGGTGGAGTACAGAATAGGGGGAGTGATACTGACGACCACCAAACAGGAAAGAGACCTAGGGTTAATCATATCTGATGACCATAAAGTTAGCAAAACAGAGTGACAAGGCTGTGGGGGAGAGCCAGTGGGATGCTAGGGTGCATAGGAAATGATATCACCAGCAGAAAGAGATAGACAATGATAACCACTGTATAAATCGCTGTATAAACCTGGAGTACCGTGTACATTTCTGGAGACCACATCTCTGGAAGGACATAGACAGAGTGGAGGGTGTCCAGAGGAGGGCAATTAAAATGGTGCAGGATCTGCACTAGAGACCATATGAAGAGAGGCTAAAGGACCTCAATATGTACACCCTGGAGGAAAGAAGGGAAAGGGGTGACATGACAGAGACTTTCAGATATCTCACGGGTATAAATAAGGTTCAAGAGGGAAGCATTTTTCAGAAAAAGATGCTCAAGAACAAGGGGTCATCCTATGGAGCTGGGGGGGGGTAGACTCGGGGGAATAGTAAGGAAGTACTCTACTTCTTCACATAGAGAGTAGTGGATGCCTGGAACAGTCTTCCAGCAGAGGTGGTAGGGGCGGAAAGCTGTTGTGGTGTTCAAGAATGCATGGAATAGGTATAAGGGAACCTTGGTCTTTAGGGAAGGAAAGGCTAAGCTGGATATCAAGCAGGATCTATGGTATTACAGTAGGTAGAGAAAATGGGCAGACTGGGTGGGTCAAACAGTCCTTATCAGCCGACAAATTATGTGGGTCTATGTTTCTATAATAGGGTGAGTGGAGGGGTGCCCAGCACCCTGGGGGGAACCACTGGACACCAGGGAGTTTTTTTTTTTTTTTTTATAATTCTGGGCCAGCAGTTGGTGGGAGGGGGGACCACTAGCACCAGGGCTTTCATTTTTCAGTGAGGGGCTGGTGATCAGAGGGCAGGGGGCACTACCACCAGGGAATTGTTTTTTTTAATGGTAGGGGCTGGGGATTGGAGGGGGAGGCCTCTATCACCAGTAATTTGTTTGTTAATGGCAGGGGCTGGCCATTGGAGGGTGGAGGGGACCACTATCACCAGGGATCTGTTTGTTAATGGTAGGGGTTGGTGATGGGGGGTTGCCATGGACCACGGGGGCAAGTATGCCCCCCAGGTTGACTGCATTATCTCCTGCAGCTGCTGGGGTTGCGTGAAGTAAAAGGAAGTTTTCTTCAGCAGTATTTGCTTGGTGCAAAAGGACCATGCAAAAACCCTTTTGCACCATGCAAGTCCACTGATTATCAGCTTGTGCCGATATTCCTGTCCCTGCTTCACCGGTTGCATACCACCCCCTTTGACTTGCATGGGCGCTACTCCTGTTTACCGCTGTAATGGAGCATTTTCAATACTCGGCTCCAGCGCAAAACCCAGTTTGTGTGGGTAAACACCGGTTAGCACCCATGCAAACCTTTGAATATCGGGCCCCTTATCTTTTGTTTCTTGGTTCTGTTCTCCTCCTGGGCTATGTACAGTCAAAGAGCACTAGGCAAACTTCTGATTGGAGCTTATAAAATCTAACATGCATTGCAGGCTATTGAATCTCTTAGTGCTGCAGCCCTGCTCTGATGTCAGTTGCAAGGGATTCTGGGGCTTCTATTTAGCGCTGTTCCATATTAGAGCTAGTGGTTTTAATTCTTCACTCTTCTGGTCCCACGTTACAAGAATTACACTGAGGGCTGGCAGGAGCAACACAAGGCAATATTACAGGACTGAAATTGATGGCAGCAAGGCACCAGGGAGGCAAGCACAGTGATCCCCACGGGGGGGTGTTATAAGAATTCCACAAAATTTTGGAACATTCTTCCTTGTTCTGTTGGTAGTGGAATTTCAAAATTTCAAAGGATGAATTTTTTTTAACGTTATCAATCCCCAGTTTTAAATGAACTGTGGATTCCTTTTCCATGACCCACAAAAAGTTATTCTGCAGTTTACACAGGAAAGTTTTTTATCTAAATCTGTGTAATTGAAAAATAAATTCTGGAAAGCATTTCAGAAGCAGAGTGCCATTCCACACAAATTCTGCTGCAGGAATTCTACATTTCATATAGTTCTAGCGCAGATATTATATATTGAAACCTACACTCATGTAAATAATAAGCCACAACAGACTGTGCATTATAGGATTTTAATACACGCCCCACAGGTGTAGTAAGGTGCAAGGCCAAAGGCTGAGTGCCCTTATGCCCCAGGGACGTACATTAAAATCCTATGATGCACACCCTGGAGGGGCTTATTACACTTAAAAAGTTGTCCTAAGTATGTTCTTTTTTGGGAGGGGAGAGGGGGCAGGAAAATTATATTTGGCACCTGACTGTGAATTTGTATAGACGTAATGTACGATCAGGTGACACCCTATGGTCAATGAAATTTCTAGATTTTTTCTTGCCATTTTATAAGTGGGCTTAACCTCCTGTTCTACAGAGATTCAGTCTTTACTGTAAATGAGAGCTGCTGTTGAACAATTTGCTTTTTGGTTTTATACCCCAAAATCAATGCTGGAATACACTCCCTCCTGTTCTGGGGAGTAGGGATTATAAATTTATAGTGTTTTAAGTCTCTGTTACAAAGAGATTTAACAGATAAATGTGCATGTAATTCTTTTCCAAATACCTGAATCTGCTGCTTAGCTGCATACCTGTTTATACTAATCCTGTATTTTATTGTCCCTTCTGCTCCTCATGTTATGTGTAATAGCCCTGGTCAAACGTTTTACTGTGTACTGTTGTGTATATTGTATTACCTAAGTAAGTAATAAGACATAGTGGGGTGTGCATTAGACAGTTCTAATGCATGGCTAGGAGTGTAGTAAGATGCGAAGCCACATGTCAAGTGTCTTCAACTCCTGGCCTTGCATCAGAATTGTGTAATGCACATCCCTAAAGTGTATTTTTGCACTCATAAAATGGGACATGGTATTTTACAATAATGTTACCTTTGAAATTAAGAGGTTAAAATACTAAAACACTAAATTTTTTTGTTAGTTTTACCTAAACTAGTCCCTCCCCTGTAAGGGCTTGATGAGTTTTTTTTTGTTTGTTTTGTTTTTTTAAAGACTTTTGTCCTAAATAGGCTTCCATAATTGTAGTTTTGCAGCTGGGTCTTGTAGTTCATAGCCCCCACCCCAGAATCAATGCCATCACCAGCAAAACAGAACACACACACACACACACACACTTTAAATAGTGGTTTACTGCTAATTTAAAATGTACTTTTTTTCCTTGTACTCCACTGAAACCAAATGTGCCTGCTCCGTAATGACTGAAACAAAAAGCGCTGGTTCTGTATTAACTTGTTAAATGGGTCACTTGGTAACAGTCGAGCGTGTGCTGTTGGAGAAGTTCAGGAGGCTTATTCTTTTTGATATCATTTGTTTCACTTTTTTTCTTGTAATCCTCACATTAGGGCATCCCATCAAAACTGTGCTATCCAAAACAGCATGGTCAAAACCATTCCATCATAATCGCGCAATATGGAAAAGTGAAAGACAGAAATTACAGGCTGCATTTAATCAGCAAGTTATAGAATATGTGACTGGGTATCAGCACATGTTTTGGCACACCCAGTTTTTGCCTCCAAGATTTTTTTCCTTGACGTGGTTTATAATACTGTCTACATGCTTCTTTTTTGTGTGTTATTTATGGCACAGTTATTGCTCATGCTGTCTTTGTGAAATCTTTATGTGGATCTGTGCTGTTAGAAACATTCAGGAGGATTATTCTTTTTGATATTTTATGTTTTTCTTGCAATGTTCACACTAGTTGGGATTTGGATGGGGGGGGGCCTTGAATTAAATGTGGTGGACTGGGAGATGCAAGCACAGCTGAGTGAGGTTAGACTTCTGGTGACATCATCCTGGAAATGGCCGTTTGAGTTTACAGCTCCTCGCCCTAATTAGCCTCACCTTCAAAAAACCTACTATACTTGCTCTTAATCTGTCTCAAAACCACTATGGAGGCATGGCCATTCCACCAGATAAAGGAAATACTAATTGTTTTGCAGTTCTACAGAGGGATACCGACGATCTTGAACAGGATGGCTCGGACTCGACTGCATCTGAGCTGTCGCACCAGTCCATGCATTCATCCTCCTGAAAGGCCTCCAAGAACAAAGCAAAAAATAAATCAAACAAATCCCAGATTCAGCAGGAAAAAACATAGATAATTAATTGGACAGGATACTGTACTTACAGATCTCACCAAAATTTAAACAGACTTCTGTACTTTTAAGGAGATGCTTACCGAGCTGCATTCAGATGTCAATGCCCTGGAGGGGAGAGTTCGATCGGTAGAGGACTCTCAGTCTACTAACTTGGCTCAGATTTCTCAATTACAAAATTACCATCAACAAATAGTTAAAGTATGTCAACTGATGGTCGAACAGCAAGAGGATGCCGGACACTGCCACAGATGCAACAACATTCGCATTTATTCGGTCCCAGAGAGAGCGGAGGGCTGAGACATCCAATATTTTGTTGACACCCTTTTCTGTACCTCCTTGATGTTGAATGTAGACATTCAGCTCCTCCTTGATGTTGAATGTAGACATTCAGGTCAAAGTTGATTGAGTGCATCTGGCACTAGGACCCAAGCCCTTTGTGCCCAATGCCAGGCTGAGATCCATCATTGTCCCCTTCCTCCACTTCCAGACAAAGGAGCTGATTCTACAAAAGGCATGGAGCAGTATATATTCCCATATTCTAGCAACTGATTACTCATACCTAGAATGGGAAACACCAGAAATAAATACTGGTGTCTAATGCAAGATGAAACATGACATTCATGCTAAGTAACTCAAAAAACTTAGGACCTCATTAGAAGTGATTAAATCCCTGCTGAATTTTTTTAAAGGTGACACATTTTTTCTCCAACATAAAATGCACTTTTTCTGTTCCATGACTGTCCACCATAAGATTCATCTGAGAGATAAATAAGAGAGGGGATGAGTCTTTCCATTTTACAAGAGTGCATTTGTATATGTTAATTAAGCCCAATAGTAACACCCTCTGTTGAAGTGGCGTGCTAACATCATCAGTGTGGACTATATTTAACAAAACACATTCCACATTTTTAACTAAATTAAAATAAGATTCCTTTATTAAGTGTTTAATACCTTATTTCAAGCAGAGTCCAAGGCTAAACATGTGACCAGCATATGGTACATAGTTCCCATGGAGGTTGTACATCTAGGGTGGAGATTAGAGTATTCACGATTCCTTAAATTTAGTCTATGAGGTGTGTAACAAGTTCTCTGTATAATATTAAGGTAAATTTGTTGCAGCTTTGTAGATAATATACCTAATTTGGGAAGACTGCAAATATATTCCCTTGATTGTTCTAATATTTCATATTAACATAGTACTTTCTCACATCCCTCCTGAACCTCAGTCCTGTTAGCTTCCATCCATGACCATGTAACTGTGAGCTGGCATTCAAATTAAATAGTCCTCTGCAGCTCACCCTGCTAATTCCTTTTAGGAATTTTAAGGACTCTATTGTATCTTCCCTCTCCCCTTCTAGTCTCCAGTGAGTACATGTTCAGTGCCTTGAGACGCACCTCATAAGACATACCCTGCTGGCCCTGAATCATTTTTGTTGTCCTGTGCTGCACCGTCTCCAGCGTATCCCTATCCTTCCTGAGGTAAGGACTCCAGAACTGGGCACAGTACTCTAGGTGTGGCCTCACCAAGGATCTATACATTGGAAGTATTACCTCAAGGGTACTGGAACCCATGAACTGAATCTAGGGTGGGGGGGGGGGGGGTGATACTGACAGCCATGAACCATGAAAAGGACCTTGGAGTTATCATAACAGATGACCTCAAAGTAGCAGAACAGTCACACAATGTGGTGGGCAGGGCTAGTGGGATGCTGGAGTGCAAAGGGAGAGGTATCTCCAGTAGCAGGAGGAGGGAAGTGATGTTGCCACTGTATTGCTCACTGGTGAGATCCCACCTGGAGTATTGTGTTCCATTCTGGAAGTCACATCTCAGAAAGGACATAAACAGGGTGGAAGCAGCCCAGAAGAGGACAACCAAAATGGTGCAGGGGTTGCACCAAATGTCCTAGGAGGAGAGACTGAGGGATCTCAATTTGCACATCATGGAAGAAAGAAGAACAAGAGACATGACAGAGACCTACAGGTATCTCACAAGTGTAAACAGGGTGCAGGAGAGGAGTATACATCAAAAGAGAAAGAACAGCAGGACCGGGGGAATAGGATAAAGCTGGAGAGGGGGGTGAAGAAGGAAGTGAGGGAATACTACTTCAGTGAAATTTGTAATGTTTCAATTTGTAATTTTTTACCAGAAAAAGCACACTAAGCTATGATCATTTGTTTCCAGATACATCCTGGGGGGTGGGTTTCATGGACCTGTTTAATTGACTCTAGGAATGTTGGTCATGACACCAGGGAAGCTCTCCTGATTTTGGGTAGGGTGCGTTGTTCTCCTGAGGAATGGAGGAGCCCGAAGTAAGTGTGGTGATGGAGGTGGACTGAGCAGGAGGGACGGCCTCCCCTCCTGTCTTCGTGAATTCAGAGGTCAAGATGGCTGCTAATGATGACAAGGGGGTACTTGAATCAAAAGAGCCTGAGGGAGACAGAGAAAGAGAGAGAGAGAGAGAGAGAGAAAGAATGCCTACTCAAAAGTTGGGACAAGATGAAGATGATTTATACCTGGAGCTTGATGGATGATGGCAACAACTGGCTGCGGTGATTGCCTTGTAGGAAAGGCTGCTCTTGGATTGACAGAACCAGTGGTGTTTGGAACGCCAGGAGGAGGACGACTGGAAGAGTGTACATGACATGTGCCACAGGATTTTGGACCTGTCCAGCCCAAAGCACATCAAACACAGCAGCACAATACGGTGACCCAGCAAGTGACATCGTAGGATGGACTTATCCACCATATATATGAAATTATGGCTTCTGGAGAGGATGTACTGAGACTGGATTGTCCTGGTCTGTTTATGCCTATGGTGGCTGGGATGAACCACTCAACTATCATCATTTCAGGTATCACTTTTTTCCCTCACACAGTGGGATTGGGCAGAATGACTTGTGCATTCTGGCTGAACAGCTGGTTGCTCTTGGTATGGGGGGGAGCTACATGGGAATACTGGGGTTGGCCTGACTTGTCTCCTGGGGAACAGGCAGTGTTGTTTTTCATAGGGGGTGCCCAGGGTTCAAACTCTGTTCCTAACCAGGATCCTGTTATTTTGTATCATGGGATTTTTGGAGTTGAGACTGTAGCAGGGTCTGGAACTGACAGGAATGATTTTATCACAGTGTCAGCTGACAATGGCACCATATTGCAAACATCCTTTGACAATAACATGTCTGCTTCTGGGATTACCATTGCAGGAGCCTTAGAACAGGCTAGTTGGGTGAAAAGTGAGGGCCAAATGCCTTGGTGTTCTCCAGAACCTCTGCCTGCCAATAACCTGGGGTCTTCTACCCCTTTGGAGTCCTCTGTGGGACAGAGTCCCATTACATCTACCCTCATCTTTAGAACTCACTCAGAACCCTAATTTGGGTATACAAGACTGTCCTACATCAGAGCCTACAGGTGTGGTTCCCACTGGCACTGAAAATATGCCTTCTGATAGAGAACTTAACCCTCCCCCCAGTAATGTAAAAGCACAAATGCAGGGAGATGCGCCTCAGATCTGAGAGCGCAGACATCACTGGCTGTGCCGCATCCTGCCTCTGCTGGTGCAGGTCCTATACCACCAGGACATGCAGGGTTGTTTCATGCCCCCGGAGTTGGCTAAACGAGGAAAAGCCATCCAAATAAAATATCATGGAGGTCTTGGACTTTTCCCAGATCGGATTTATGTGGGGAAATACTTGATTAAGGAAAGTTTATAGTTTCATGTAAGTGATGTGTATGCCTTGAGTCACACATCAGGGCACCCAATATTTGATGTCAGTTTCAAAACAGCACAAGGTTTGGAAATTTTCTGGATGAGATACCAACAAGTCAGATATACCCCACTGTGGTCCCCCTTTGTAGTTTTCACGTTGACAAAACTTGCTTTTAAGGTCATTACAGTTCTTTTTAAGAATGAGGGTGTGTGCATCAATGACATTTTACCTTGGCTAAAATCTAAATGTCCCTGTGAATCCTGATCCCATCATGGATTCCATACAACTCTGAATGGGGGGTGGAATATTCATGTGCATTTGCCACAACTGAATGGGTCAATTTAGTACTTACCAAGTTGTTTTTATTTGGGCCAGGACAGAGGGTTCATTTTTCTGCTGGACAACCGAAGTCTTGCTTTCAGTGTGGGGCCTATACGCACCTGAGTAATGCTTATAATAAATTGAAATGCTCCCTGTGTGGGGGTATTGGACATGTTGGTGCTAGCTGCCCAATGCCAGTTAGCTGTAATTTATGTGGAGAACTGGGACATTCCTTCCAGATTTGCCCCAGGGCTACACATAACAGACCGCCAAACAAGAAAGATGACCAAGAGGAGCTGGTGACCAGGGCACAGGAGAGATTTACAATCGATGTCCCTGTTCTGGCTTCTATTGGGGAGACAGCTGGTTGTCGGGAGGAGCTCCGACTGAATGAATCAATAGAGGTCGGGCAAGGGGGCCTTGCCCTTCAACAGCTACCTTCACTGCATGTGCAGGAAGATGGCAGTGTAAGACTTGCTTCACCTTGGTCCTTGGGGGATACTGTGGTTCCTGAGAAAACTTCAGAATCACTACAAAACATCATGTACCTCTTGATCCCCTATGCAGTGGGAGACACAACCTCTGCGAAGGAGTGCCTGCTACAAAACGCCTGCAGTCCCGCCTCCTCAAAAGACCGAAAAGATGTTATTCCGGTCGAAAACAAATTTGCAGTATTGGCTAAAAGGAAGGTTTGGGGTGACTCTGAGGAGGAATTGGATACATCTTCTATTACATCTTCTATGTAGGATCTTACTGTGGACATTGACTTGGTCTCTGCAGAGTCTAAAACTGAAAAAAAGAAAAAAAGTAAAAATTAAGAAGTTGGTCAAGATGAATACTTGAGTCTGATCAGTTCCGGTTGCCATGACATGGAACTTTTCATTTGCTTCTGTTAATACTAGTAGTATTAAGAACAGAAAGAAGAGACAAACTACCTTCTCCATTTCAATTCAATTCAATTCAATTCAATTCATGTTTATTTTTAAAGCGCCTTTCAAAATCAAGGCGCTGTACAAATTAAATAAAACAGGGAAATCCAACACTAAACAATCATAACTATAAAGAATAAGCCAAAGTAAAAAGATATGTTTTTAGAGCAATTTTAAAACTGTCAACGGTCGGGCATTCTCTTAACCAGTGAGGTAGAGAAATCCACAGGGTAGGATCTGAAAAGGCAAGGCACCGAGATCCCGACAACTTCAAACGAACCCTGGGAATTCTAGCAATCCCCACTGGCCGAGCGGAGAGGGCGTGGAGGGGCAATAGGGAACCAGAAGATCTTTCAGGTAACTGGGTCCCTGATCGTAGGGCTTTGAAGGTTAGTAAACCAACCTTAAAGGTGATCCGCCATCGAACAGGCAGCCAGTGCAGTTTCTGGCTTACAGGCGTATATGACTGGTTCTAGAGTCCCAGTCAAGCCTGGCTGCAGCATTCTGCACCAGCTGAAGGCGCGGATATCAACCCCTGGTAGCCCTAGGTAGAGGGAATTACAGTAGTCCAGCCGAGTGGTAACAAAAGCGTGGACCAAAGTTGGAAGGTCATCCCGGGGGAATCAGATGTTTCACCCGGGCGATATTCCTCAGATGGTAAAAAAAGGATTTGACAACAACTGACACTTGTGATTTCAGGGTCAGACCATCATCAAAAATAACGCCCAGATTTCGCACCTGTCGAGAGCTAGAGAGCGGTACACCACCAAGTAATAAACCTGATGGCTGTCCAACACCCAAACCCCTCCCAGGATGACCTGGATCCACAACCAATACCTCAGTCTTATCCGGATTAAGTCTTAACCAGCTCGAACTCATCCAAATTCTGATCTCATCCAGGCAGTTATTAAGTACGGAGAGTGCATCACTCTGATCGGGGAGAAAGGATAGGTACAGCTGAGTATCATCTGCATAGCAGTGAAAACTCAAACTGTATCTCCTGATGATTTCTCCCAATGGCAGCATATACACTGCAAACAACATGGGAGCTAAAATGGAGCCCTGTGGTACCCCCACATGGTAGGGAGAAGGCGTCAGAGGAATAAATTCCGGTGACAACTCTCTGAGACCTACCAGTGAGGTAGGAATGAAACCATTTGTGGACTGTACCAGACAGCCCACAAAAAACCCACAGTCGCTCCAGTAGCACCCCATGGTCTACAGTGTCAAATGCAGCAGAAAGATCAAGAAGGACCAGGATGGTACAAGCCTTTCGATCTCTGGCCATTAGGAGGTCGCTCAATACCCGAACAAGGGCAGTCTCAGTACTATGCCTTTTCCTGAAGCCAGATTGGAGAGTATCATAGACATTATGAGAGGTAAGATGATCATCCAATTGCAGTGCAACTGCCTTTTCAATAACCTTACCAACAAATGGCAGGTTAGAGATAGGCCGTTAGTTAGCTAGACAGTTTGGGTCCAAGGAGGATTTTTTTAGGAGTGGTCGAACTACTGCCTCCATAAGGGGGTTAGGAAAGACCCCCTCTCCAAGGATTTCCAGACTATGTCAGCAAGGATTGGGTAGATAACTTCTACACAACCTACTAACAGCGGTGTAGGACCCGGATCCAAACTACAACTAGTTGATCGCATTGTTTGGATGATCTTCACAATGTCAACGAATTCCGGGCAGTGAAAATCCAACCAGACAGGCTGAGGACTAGATACCACCAGTCGCCCACCACAATCCCTGACGAGAGGTCGGACGATGCCGGACCTGATGCTGGCAACCTTATCTGCAAAGAAGCTAGCTAACTCCTCGCATCTAAGTTGAGAAAGGTTTCTAGGCTGAAGACAGACTGATTGCACAGTCTGTCCACAGTCCAGAAAAGCTGAGCAGGTCGATTCTTTGCAGCAGAAATCTCTCTGGACAGGAATTCTGCCTTCTTACGAGTGATTTCTGATTGGTAGCCATCATAATGGGCTAACAATCTAAGCCTGTCAGCATCAAGGCCGATTTCCGCCAGAGCTCTCCAGCTTCGGCCTACTCACCTTAATTCCTTCAAGGGCCATCAAACCATGGACTCCTTGGCCGGATGGTGAGAGGCCGAACCTGACAGAGCAATTTTGTCCAGAGCATCTCCCACAGCCTTATTATAGGCAAATACAAGACCATCTGGACTCATGCATTCACCCGACAAACTCGATAGATCCAACACCGCCATTAGGTCATTGGGGCCAATACCCCTTAAAGGGCGGTATTGGACCATCTCCGTAGGGGCAGACCTATTAGAGGGGGCCCTGAAACTGAACCTTATGGTGTAATGGTCCGACCAATTGACTGGTTCCACCCCCAGGTCAGTGATCTCCATACCCAAGAGAAAGACCAGATCTAATGAATGACCCCCTATATGGGTAGAGGCGGTAACAACCTGTGTCAGGCCCAGTGTATTCATCAACTGGAGGAGACTTTGACCAAAATGAGAGTTCATCATCGACCCAGGCGTTGAAGTCACCCAGAAGTATTAATCTGGGAAACCTCAACACAAGGTCGACAATGAAGTCTGCAATCTCCTGTAGGAATTCACCACCGTCACCTGGTGGACGGTAGACGAGGAGAATCCCACAACCTGCACCCTCGCCCAGGATATATTCAAAAGATCTGGTGTTCCCCAATGGAACATCCACAAGGCCCAGTTCCGATTTAAACATAATGGCCACACCTCCACCCCTACGATCCAGCCTTGGACGGTGTATCACCGAGAACCCAGCTGGAGTTGCCAAGGCCAATATAGGGCCAGGATTTTCATCCAGCCAGGTCTCGGTGATGCAAGTCAGATCAGATGACCCAGCAAGATCAGCTATGATAGCTGTCTTGTTTTTTATAGATCTGGCATTGCACAACACCGCCAAGGCAGGATGAGATGTCGGGGAAGACCTCGGCACCTGTCCGATATCTTCGGGACTCTTGGGTATGGGGACAAGATAAGAGCAGCCTCTATCCTGACCCCATTTCGCCCCAGGATGTCTTCTGGACCCTAAAACCCCAATCCGCCCTTCCCTCTCCTTTCCCCCACAAGGCCCAGCTTTCCACCTTCGTCCTCGCCTCTTCAGAATGCCCACTGCTCGACACCTAAAATAGGTGTCGGATGACAATGGTGGGCACTCAAATGGACGAAGTTCCCTGAGCCTAGTGGGGGAATAATGCCCAACCGTCATTAATTAAATAAATCACAGAAATAAACCTAAAAATCAAACCTATAAGTACCACACTCAATAACACACTCTCCTCACTCTCTCTCACTGAGGGAGGGCAAGTAAAACAAATAAACTAACATAAACCAAAAAATCCAACTCAAAATAACAAGCAATAAAAATAAAATAAAAATCCAATAATCTAAAACACAATAAAATAGCTTATTAATTATTAAACAGATTTGTATTTTAAAACAGATTTGTATTTTAAAACAGTGCGGCACCTCTCACGTGCAGCACTGCTAAAGATGTTATATAATCTCCCAATACCACCTCTCACATGGCAGGGAGTCAAATAAATAATTCAGATTTGTAATAAAGTTAAAATAAATAAATGTCCATCACTCTCATCACCTTTAGTCCAAGAAATAATAAAAGCTAGAGAAAACAGTTCTCCAATGATCCAAAAAATAAAATCCAGACAAGATCAAAGAGTTCTCAGCAGAGAATCAAGGATGTTCAAACAAACAAACAGGGGAACCTAAATAATGTCCGAAAGATCTTCCAGCAGCTGCTCCTCAAATGCCAACAATTCTAATAGTTAATTATCCAAGGCAACGGAGTACTTCAGGAGGCAGAAATATGTTTCTGCAGGGAGTATTACCCTCACTCAGTCAACAACCTACTGCTAAAGCTGTCTCACAAGTCAGCCCAAGCAGCTGACCCAGAGGCAACTTAGAAGAGGCCCTAGTCCCCCCAGCTCCCTGGGAAGCACCCAGGGTGACTCCTGCCTGGCTGGAGACCCATAAGTGGACAATGCTCCCCACAAATTAAAACAAATCTCCTATTGTTGCAGATTATAGGTGACAAGCAACCGCAGCACAAATTAAGGGAACCCCTGTACCACAGTAAAATTAAATTATGATTGAAGAGTCCTTAACTGAAGCTTAATCCTCCAATTGTTCAAGAATCCCCGAACACAGTTGAGCACTCCAGTTCCAATTCAGTTCGCAGACCAAAACTTCCTCAGCAAAAAACAGCAAAACCATCCAGAAAAATGGTGCAAGATCCTCTCCGCTACTCTCCGACTCCTCAGTCTGCCACAGTGCGGCCGGGTAAGCGGTCAGACGGACGCCAAGGCTCACTGGAGGGGGGGGCAGCACCAACAAATAGAGACCTCACAGCTCAAAGACGCTGCAAGCAACACAGCTACTGTGAAATAGATAGAAATACTCTCCGCAACTCCCCGACTCTACAGCCTGGCACATTGCAGTGGAATCATGGCATGTAGAGCGTACACGAAAAAGCCGAGAAAAGCTGGTACCCGGAACTCAACAAATCACAACTCGGTACCCGGGACTCGGCAAACCGAAACTCGGTATTCGATACTCGGGACCCTGGTCTAACTCACTTCTTCGACCCTAATCTAGTCTATAAACATACAGTTTAAAAATAAACGTAAAGATAAAGAAAACAAAATAAACAAAACAAACGGAGCAAACGGAGCTAGTACTCAGGCTGGCTCAGCTCAGCCGCCATGTTGCTTACATAGTAGTGCTATTGGATGTCTATTCTCTGTAACTTTACTTTTCATGAATTCTTTTTACAGGATACTCGATTACACACACTACAGGATATAGCATTGGCATCTTCTGATTGATTTGGGAGGCCCTTCCTTTTGGTCCTCTGGAGAAGACCTATGTACTGAGGTAGGGATTTTGTTGAATTCCCAAGGTATAACAGTAAACAGGTTAGTAGATTTGGTCCCTGGGCAAGCTTTAATGCTCAATATTTACTTCTCTCATCAAGAATTTCAGTTGATTAATTTCTACGCTCCCCAAATGAAGGTTTTGTGGATTGACATGTTAAAATTAATCCAGCCCTTTCTTTCTGCCATGAAAACTGTTATCCTTGGAGGTGATTTTAATTGCATCATGAGTTTAGCAGATAAGACAGAAAAGAAGAATAAGTTATATAGTGATACTCATTTCTTGAACACCCTGATAGATGTGGCTAGACTCAAAGATGGGGCACAAATAGGGATTCAGCCTCCGAACCATACTTTCTATAAAGGAATCTTATCCTCACAAACTGACTTTTCCTTTTGTCATGTTGGGTTCCGCTCTACTGGTATGAGGTGTTCCCCATTGAAACCACACTCCAGCTTGATAAGAGCCATTCTGGCTGCAGGTGACAGCTGCAGTCTGTTAATATCACTGAGACAGCTGAAGAAGTGTTTGTAAGAACTGCCTGAATTTGTTTACTACCACAACGCTGCTTGTTACTGACATTGCAAAAATTCACCTAATTTGTTGTTACCAGGACATTTGTGCAATAGTTTGAAAGGAGGGGATCCGGCGGTGGATCACAGTAATTATGATTGTGTGAGGGGCGGAGGCTGTGCACTATAAAGCCTCGCGCTGCACACGGACATGAGCGCCGTGGTGCGAGCACCACTCAGAAGAAATTTTGACTTAGAATACAGTTCCTAATTTGGGGATATCGAATAGATAAGAAAATGAATCTTGTTTTTATCTTTAGCGTATGGATAATGTGGGGGGTTTGTTTTGTGAATTATACTGTTAAAGATACAGATTGCAACAGTGTCAGTAAGGGTATAGGTTTAGTTGCCCTGGGAAGAATGTTTTACTCTAACAACATAAGATTCGTTTCAAGAAGAAATTCATTTACAAATGAAAGAAGGAGTTTTATAAAACAACAGAGGCCTTTGGAACCCCCATCGGATGAATAACCTAGGGCCTGGATGTTTTCTCTGTTCATGTCTGCTAATGCAAAGTGGTGATATCGAAATTAATCCTGGCCCTGGAATCACCAGTGAGATTACTCCAATACATGAAAATGTAAGAAGTATAGTCCACAAAATAGATGATTATAGCGTTTGGGTAGCTAATAACGATTTTGATTTATTGGCATTGTCTAAAACTTGGCTTCATTCGGAAATTTGTAACCAAGAAGTAAAACTAGATGGGTATAGAATAGAGAGAACTGATAGGAAATTAAGAATGGGAGGAGGAGTTCTATTATACATTAAAAAGATAAACTAGGTCCTTATCAGGTTCTATCATCAGCTAGTCATGAGGGGATAGATTCTATGATAATAGAATTGTATAAAACAAAATTAGTAGTGGGAGTTTTTTATGCCCCCCAAAACAAAACTTAAACGTTTTGACACCCTCATGGATCTTCTTTCAGGGTTAGTAAAGGATAAAAAAGTTGTTATTACAGTAGATTTTAATGTAAATTGGAAACAGGCTAGAGGTCTAAGGCTTAGAAATAATTTTGAAGTCCTGGGACTAGAACAGAAGATTGAAGGACCCACTTGAACTACCCATAATTGGGGTCAAGGGGCTATACTTGATCTTCTGTCTGTTTCCCAAGACCTGAATATTAGGAAATGGGAAATATTGCCAATCAACTTAGGGGATCATAGCCCTATAACTTGTATTATTGATTTTCCCACTTTACTAAAGCAACAAAAGAACGTTTATTGGGTTAGAGATCTTAAGAATTTTAACTAATTTGATTTTAGAAATACTCTTAAAGAATTTAATTGGGATAGATTATTTTTGATTCCAGACATTGACCTGACTGTTCAGGAATTTAATGAATCTTTAGCTACTATGATACATAATCATGGTCCAAAAGTTCAGAAAAGTAAGAGAGCAAGCGAAGATCCATGGATAACAGACAAGATAAAAAAACAACTTAGAATTAGAGACAGAATATGGAAAAAAGCTAGGAAAACAACATCTGAGGACAACTGGGATAGTTTTAAAAAATGGAGAAATAAATGTGGTAAAGATATTAAAAATGCAAAAAAAAAAAAAAAGTACCACCTTGATAAAATAAATAAGGTAAAAGATCCCAAAAAATTCTGGAGGTATATTTCTGACATCAACCATACTACCAGAACAATAAAAGAGATTAACTTAATGCAAGGAGAAAAATTGATTGAAGAACCAATGGAGGTGGCAACAATATTTAATTCTTATTTTATTGAATTCCGGGACTTAAATATTCCCCCACAAAAAGAACGCACAGCTGATTTGCAAATAGATAAAATAATTGAGGAATTAAACATGGAACAAACTAGACAATTAGAAACTAAATTTAATCTTAGACCACTAAGCCTGAAGGAGGTACAGACAGAACTGAAAAACTTAAAAATCTATAAAGCCTGTGGATTAGATGGAATTGAGGCAAGATTTTTAAAAATTGGGGCAGATGTTCTTGCACCCATAATAACTTATTTAATAAATTGGAGCCTTAACAGTTCCACTGTCCCTGAAATCTGGAAAAAAGGGGAACAGGATTATAGTTGAAAACAGGGCCTTGGTCCTAATCTATTTCATTCCTGTATAAAAATAAAATTTTTATCAATCAATCATAAAATCATAAATAAGCCAGTGACCCACCATATATGGTGATTGAATATTTCCGGGCTGGAAGAGCAGCATGTCTGGCTGGCATTAATAGTTAATTGAGGCTAGAAGATCGGTATAGGAGCTATATGATAGCTCTGTCCATTGGTGGGTAGATGCTAAATTTGATAGTAAAAAAATGTTTCATGTCTGGGCAAAACACCAACGCATGCATTATTTAGAATTACAGAAACATTTATAACCTCTAATTTCTAAGACATATGAAACCGGTTATGATTATTCGACTCAGATTGCCAATGTTAAAAAAGACATGTGTACCATACAATATGGCAGGGAAAATATCCTGTTAAAGGAACAAAAATGTGGGACACGAGAAGAGTGGCCACGTGAGCCATGTTGTAAACAATCCATAGACACTAAATACGTGGCCATGCTGATGAGACGGGATTGGTCCATAGCATCCCATAATCTGGAAATGGCTCAAATTGTACATGACCATACATCACATTTATTTGGACCGAGCACTGCCATTTTTGGCTCAGCATCCAGCTTTCTCCATAAGCTCATTGTCCCAGATTTGCCACAAGAGGTTGGAGAGAGTTTGGTGGCTCTTATTATGGCGGAGGAAATCTGTGCAGTAGTTTCTCTTATTTATTTATTTATCTATTTATTTAAAAGTTTTACCAGGAAAGACATACTGAGCAGACTACCGCTTGATTCCAGATGTGTCCTAGGGGAAGAGGGAAACGGGATATAACATACAAGTAACAATAAGAAATTACAGAACAGCAAAATTACATCAGCAACATACAATATGTACAAGGTTTTATAATTACAGTGATAAATAATCTAGGAATAGTATGTACAGGAGGCAAGAAACAGAGAGTGAGCAGCATAGTAGTAGGTAGAATAAGTATAAAAGCTAATGGCAATCAAAATTTGATAGTTAAGCATTTGAGTGGACAACATAGATTGCATTGGGTGGTTGGCCCTTACACTGTGCACACCAGATTGACATGGCCCATGCTAGTGCATGTCAAGTTGACATATGCAGCTTATGAGGACTTGTCCTTTTAGAAGGGAGATTTGTATCTGAGGGGAGGGGGAGAGCCGGATGTCAGCCGGCAGAGAGTTCCATAGTTTTGGTAGATGGACACTAAAAGCCGACTGTCCAGCAGAGGTAGCCATGTGTGGGATTTGTAGTAGATGGGAGTTGAAATTTCTGAGTAAGTATGCTGATGGTTTTTGGGCTGTTAGGGTAGAGGCTAGGTAGGAGGGCAGTAACTGGGTCCAGAATTTGGCTGTGAGTCTGTTGCAGTGGTAAAGGCGCCTATTTGCGAGGGAGGGTAGGTTAAGGTGACTGTATAGGTCGCAGTGGTGAGTGGAGGGAGGACAATCCAATGCAAAGCAGCAGAAGGAGTTAAAGAGAGGATCCAGTCTAGCCAGGGTGGATTTAGGGGCAGAACTATAGACTACGTCCCCGTAGTCAAAAATAGGGAGGATTATTTTCTGTAGAATCACTTGGCGGGCAGGCAGAGGGATGCAGCTGTGATTCCGGTATAGTGCCCCCAGCCTAGGGTGTAGTTTTTTGAGCGTTGCTTCCATGTGCATGGAAAAGTCAAGGTGTTGGTCCAGCCAGACCCCTATGTATCTGAAAGAGGTGCAGACTTCTAGAGGGGTCCCATCAAGTGCTTTGAGAATGGGGAAAGCGGGGAGGCGGGAGAATCTTTGTTGTGTGCCAAAAGTCACGGAGATCATTTTTTTGGCATTTAGAATAAGTTGATTTCGACAAAACCAGTGCTATTCTTCAGTGAAGTCTTGCTGGATTTTGGATGCAACTTCCAGAGGGGAGTGACCTGATGCATACAGGACTGTGTCGTCTGTGTACATGTGAATGTCAGCATGCAGGCAGATCGAAGGAAGGTCGTTGAGAAAAATGGAGAATAAGATAGGGCAGAGGACAGAGCCTTGGGGGAGACCAATGGAGACAGGGAGGGGGTTTGAGATGGAGGCACCAATTTTTACTGATTGGGACCTGCCACACAAGTATGAGTCGAACCAATGCATAGCCGCACTGGAAAGGCCTGCCTTAGAGAGTTTTGACAGAAGGAGGGTATGCAAGACTGTGTCAAACACCTTGGCTAGGTCGATGAAAATGGCAGATGTGATATGGCTTTTATCCATGCCTGTGAGGATGGAATCTGTAAGTCTGAGGAGGGTCATGACAGTGGAGTGGGATTTCCTAAAGTCAGACTGGTAAGGGGTGAAGAAAGAGGAGGAGGTAACCGGAGTGGTGGACCAAGGGGGAGCAGTTGATGTCACCTACCTTGACTTCACCAAAGCTTTTGACACTGTTCCACATAGAAGATTGATAAATAAGCTGGGTAGGCTCAGGGTGGGTCAGAAGTTGGTCAACTGGGTGGCAAACTGGTTGACGGGCAGAAAACAGAGAGTGGTGGTAAATGGTATACAGTCAGAAGAGATGCAAGTCACAAGTGGGTACCTCAGGATCAGTTCTGGGGCCAGTCCTCTTCAACATCTTCATTAGTGACCTTGCAGATGGACTAGAGGGTAAGGCTTGTCTGTTTGCAGATGACACAAGATCTGCAACAGAGTAGATGATCTAGATGGGGTGGGCAGAATGAGAAGAGATCTGGATAAACTAGCAAAATGGTCAGAAGAGTGGCAACTGGGATTTAATGCAAAGAAGTGCAAAATCATGCACATAGGGAAGAGAAACCTGAAGCCACCTATAGGCTGGGAGGAGTTGCTAGCAGTCACAAAGGAAGAAAGAGACTTGGGCATCATCATCACTGATGACCTGAAATCATCCAAGCAGACCTCTAAAGCAGTAGGTAAGACTAGGGGTGTTAGGGTGTATTAGTAGGAGTATCACAAGTCGTAAGAGGGTAATAATCCCCTCTTTACGAGACACTGGTTAGCCCATCTGGAGTACTGCGGCAGTATTGGAGGCCACACATTCACAAGGACATTAATTCAAATTGAGGCAGTCCAGAGAAGGGCAACCAAAATGGTGCATGGACTGCATCAGAAGACATATGAGGACAGATTAACAGAGCTCAATATGTATACCCTTGAGCAAAGGAGGGAGAGAGGTGATATCATCGAGGCATTCAAATACCTTAAGGGCATTAACAAGGTGAAAGAGTCTAACATGTTTAAATATAAGAAAAATAGCAGGACAAGAGGACACAGCATGAGATTAGAGGGGGGCTGATTAAGGGGGAACGTGAGGAAATTCTTTTTCACAGAAAGGGTGGTGGATGCATGGAATGGCTTACCACAAGAAGTGGTGGCTATGAATACAGTGCAGGGCTTCAAACAGGCATGGGATAGGCATAAGGGAGCAATACAAATGACTATCAATAGATAGGCCACTGACAGAGCAAAGGCCAATGGCACATTTATCAGGTAGAAAAAGAAATGGGCAGACTGGATGGGCCTTGCGGTCCTTATCTGCTGTCAACTTCTATGTTTCTATGTTTAGGAGTCAAGGAAGGTGGAGAGTTGCGAGAGGACGAGATATTCCTGGATTTTGGCTAGGGTGGGTAGAAGGGAGATTGGACGGTAGTTGCTTGGGGAGGATGGGTCACCACTTTTCAGGAGGGGGACAACTGTGGCATGCTTCCGTTTTGAAGGTATAGAGGCAGTGGTGAAAGAGAGGTTGAAAAGAGACGCTAGAGGCATGGCAATGGCCGGTGCTGAAAGTTAGAGCATTTTGGCATCCATGCCTGTGGTGCATCTACCCTTGGAGGGATTTAGGGCAAGCAGGGCTTTGAGTACTTCTGGTGGGGTAACCAGAGAGAAGGAGAAAACTGGGAGAGGGGTTGGCGTAGGTGGGGATGAGGAGGTCACGTCTTGTGTGGCAGGTGGGGGGGTTGGAGTGGTGAGGGGACCCACTGCTAGTAAACACTGAGTTGAAAACCATGGCAACTGCTAGTGGTTCAGTTATGATGGAGCCTCCCACATCTAGGGCAGGAGTGGGTGGCTGGGCAGGGGGGGAGAAAAGTGATTTTATAGACCTCCAGGACTTGGCTGGATGGTTTAGATTTTTTTGGAGGGATGAGGTGAAAGTAGTGAGCTTTAGCCTGGCGGATAAGCCTGGTGCAGGCATTTCTAAGGGTTCGATAGTGAGGTGATCAACGTGCATCCCTGATGTCTTATAGGCTTTCCACACCTGATCTCTGACACGGAGGTGTTCCATGAGGTTAGCAGTGATCCACGGCAGGTGAGCTCCCCTTAGTCTAACCTTTCTTGGTGGAGCATAGTTATCCCAGACGGCAAGAAATTTTGTCCTAAAGAAGTCAAAGGCGTGATCCTTTGAAGGGGCCTTGGGTATGTAGGACCAATCTAAGTTAGCTAAGTCTTGTAGGAGACCATCGAGGTTAGGTGATTTATAAGATCTAATAAGGAGGGTTTTCGGAAGGGGTGACCTGGCTTTGAATACTTTACGTATTATATATATCATATGGTCATCGCTCAGAGAGTCCGGAAGGAGGCCTGAGGTTATAATCCTGTGAGGGTGAGAGGAGAGAGCCAGATCAAGCAGGGAGTGGTTTTCATTTTGTGGTTTAGTTGCATGGGCTCGGTGATGAGTTGAGTCAGATTTAAGCTAGCTACATTGTTTCGGAGTTTGGTGCTAGCACTAGTGAGCCAGTTTAAGTTGAAATCACTTAGGATGTGGAACTCCTCACCCGAGGTGATGGTTTTTAGGGTGTCCAGATGAGTTGCTCAGGAATTTAAGAGGGAGTCAGGGGAACAATAGGTCCCTGCTATAAAGATAGGGATCGAATGGGGCAGTGAGATTTTTATTAGTGAGGAGTCAATGTTGTCCGGGAAGGTAGGTAGAGAGACAGGTGAGAATCGTACCTGGGAAGATACATAAATGGCTGTGCCACCTCCTCTCTTTGTGCCAGGGTGGTTCTGACGGGAGATGGAGTAGCCAGGAAGAGCTACATCAGCATCCGGGTTGTGAGGTTTCAGCCAGGTCTCGGTGATAATTAGGACGTCAAGGCATAGTGTTTGAACTAGGGTTTGTAGTAGGGGCATTTTTTGTAGGAGGCTACGAATGTTTAGGTGGGCTATTGTTAGGCCTTTAGGTAGTTGGCCAGTGGGGAGGGGGTTGGTAGGTGCTGGTGGCAGGTCCGGGATTTAGCTCAATGTCCCTAGCGAGTAGGAGTACTAAGGTTAGTACCAGTTTTAGGTTTGTTAGTATTTTTATAGGTTTGCGGTGGGGTAGGGGAGTCTGGGGATGTTGTGGGGAAAAAGCCTGATGTATGTAGTTTCAATATGGCCAGCCCAGTGTAGAAAGATGGGTGGATGATGGATGGTCCAGGAATCCAGGAACAGTGTGTCCCCGGGGGGGATTGGCCATTTATGGTGGTGGAGCTGTGACTAGGGTGGCAGTAGAAAGGTGAGAGGTTTGAGGGGCCAGGCAGTGGATCTGGGTGAAGCGTGGGTGGTAGGGATGCAAGTGTTGCAAGGAGTGCTTTCCCTAACATTGATTTAAAGGCTATGAGTGGCATGTTGTATCAAAAAGGTAGTGGCCGCTAGTGGTGAGCTCTGATAATCTGCAGATGGAAAAGTAGGCTGATTGGTTAAAATCAGCCCACCTGATCAATACTATATAATGGATTGCTCACCAAGGGTGGTGGTGGGGGCGGCGGGGCAGCAACACTCTTCACTTGTAGCAGAGCAGCGTGGTTACTTTGCCGAGAAATGAAGTACCTGGGCATGGTTTCATTACGAATCCTCGGGGGAGGGCAGCTCCATACACCCTTGGGACCACCAACAACGTTATCTCCGTGGGGGCTGCTGAGAAAAAACAAAGACACAGGTATTTATAGGGAGAAAGCGTGGCCGTTGGGGGGGTTTGCAGGCAGTCAGTAAAGCTTTACACAGTTCGTGATTTACTTTGGCTTGTTATTTTTTTTTTCCTGTACTCTGCCTCGTGGAGTAATTGGTAGCGTTTTACTGGTTGCAGGCACGGTGATGGAGTTTCAAAATAGGTACAGGCTTGGTTAGGTGCGAGGGTATACTCGCGACCCCTTTGAAGCAGCCCTTTAAATGGGAGTTAGTAGCAAGTCCCCTGCTGCTCAGCCTCAAGCACTTATTTTACAATTGGAAATAGCAATATAAATGGCACAGTTAGCCCCTTTTTCTTATGGACGCAGGGCTCTACGAGCAGCGCTCTGCTGCATTGATTTAGTCGTTCAGTCAGCAGGTAATAGCTAGCAAGGACTCGGGGCATTTGCAATAAAAACAGAGGAAGCCTTGATTAATTGGTGCAGCCAAAACGGACATTTGCAATAAAAATGAAGGAAGCCTTAGGTATTAAGCTGTGCAGCCCGGGAAAAAGTATAGAGTAGGGAAGCAGGTCAGGGACTCGGGGGACTTATTCAAAATGGGAGACTGGCGCCAAAATGGTAGCTTGCGCCCAAAGGCTTTGTCCCCTGCTTGTCCCATGGCAGTATTTTAGAAGTCTTATGGCTAGAG
The DNA here is from genome assembly GCA_016271365.2 of Neoceratodus forsteri. Taxonomy (NCBI): domain Eukaryota; kingdom Metazoa; phylum Chordata; order Ceratodontiformes; family Ceratodontidae; genus Neoceratodus; species Neoceratodus forsteri. The sequence goes on from JADMNL010000022.1 coordinate 91,278,513, forward strand.
GTACAGCCCTGAAATGGATGGTCTTTCTGTGGAATTATATAAAAGGATCATTGAAGACATGAGTGAATACCTGGCTATGTTATTTAATGATATTTTACAAGGCCACGTTGATTGTCCTCCGGAAATTTCATAATGTTTTCTGATATTTTTCTACAAAAGTGTGAAAAGACAAATTTGGATAATTGGAGGCCTATTAGCTTGCTTAACGTGGACTGGAATATTTTATGTAAAATCTTAGCAGTCAGATTGTTTGGTGTTGCTTGGGTGTTGATTGCCCCTACACAAGCCTGCACAGTGCCAAAACATACCGCACAGGATAACCTTTTTCTACTTAGAGAACTTTGTGCTGTCCCAGAAAATCAGGGATATCTCATCAGTTCAGATCAAGCAAAAACGTATGATGCTGTTGACCATGCCTTTTTATTTTCTGTTTTAACACATTATGGTATACCACCCCTCTTTGTGGTGTGAATTACGTGAGTATATAATAATGTCACAACGAGACCAGTTGTCAATGGGGAAGCAGTTACACTATGTAAAGGGGCGTGACAAGGGTCCTCTCTTAGCCCCTGTTATATGTTTTTAGTCTTGACCCTGTCATTCGGAAGATAGAACAACATCCAGGTATTGTTCATATTGGGGAAAATCTGGGGAGGATCTTCCCTTGTATAATGGCTTACACTGATGACATATGGCTAATGGTTGCTGATGTGCAGTCTGGAACTACTGCTTTGTCTGTATTACATGAATTTGCATCTGTGTCGGGCTCTGCTTTTAATAAAGATAAGAGTATAAGGATGGTCCTTTATACTCCGCTAGGGAGCCCATTGATGGGTATTGCTGGGATACCCATTGTTTCTGGCCCTATAAAAGTACTAGGTATCTGGTTTGGGGGTCAACTACAGCTATGCAGAATTGGCTACAGCATTTACAAAGAGCTGAACAAAAGGCAGAGAAGTGGAAGGCATGGCCAGTGATGAAGCATAAGCAAATCATTTTACTTAGGACTTTTATTTTACCCTTATTACTGTATGTCTGCTATGTTTTTCCTCTTCTTACTCAGTTAGAGGCCTAGATGTATAGTACTATATATTTTTTTCAGCTCCTGTGTGGTATTAGGTTAAACACTGTAAAAAGGGTGATCACATACAGACCCATTAAATGAGGGGGGCTAAATATACTGAATCCCACAGTTTTCCTTTTTCTATCTACATATATGCAAATTTTTTGCCTGCAGTACAACCTCAAGGAAAGGCATGGGCTCCCCTACTACAAGCTAGGTGTTTTCCCCTGTTTCTAAAATGGAGAATGGGGATATGAGGAGTTTTTCAGAACCTGCCACCAGGGGTGGTGGATAATTCAGTGTCACATTTTAAAAAACTAAAAACAATGGAATGTGTCTATTACTGTTGTATTGTTCAAAACACAGAAAAAATTAGATACCCATATTTTAAACACAAACTTTTTGACATAACCATGTTTCTAGTATTCTCCTAGTATACTGGAGAATAGTCTTATTAGTCAACTTATAGAACCCTGTTTACCCCAAAAGATGTGGAACACAGTATGGTTATGCCGTCATGAAAAGTTAAACGTAAGGGGTAACCATAAACATAGAAGGTTGGAAGAATTATATTGTTTGTGGGAGGGCTGTGAGACACAGACTGAGACAATGGAATATCTATTTTATAACTGTCCATATATAACAGGCTTATGCCCATTGATGGCAGCTGCCAGCATTTTTGCAAATTAATTATACCGTGTTGATTTATGGTTTATTTCGGGATGTTGGAAACAGTTTGATCCAGGGACTTTGAGGGTAGTTTTGACGTGTTTAAAATGTGGAATCTGGCAGTATATTTTGCAACAAAAATGTATTCCTTTGGAAGGTTTGGTAGCATTGTTGTCTAAAGAAATTGTTTTTTTATTTGAAAGGGAACAATGAGGGTAACCCTGCAAAGTGGTGGAGACTTGGTGGAGACATTTTCCTTGGCTTACCCCATGAACAGTGTCAGCTATAGACGTTTTGTAGACTTCTTGGTGGAGGGTCAGTAGTTTTGTTATATACGTTTTTCACAAATAGGTGTGATTTGCTGTGTGTACTGGGTGTGGGGGGACTTTTCATTTGCCTATGGTAGGGACTTGGTGTGGGGTTATAGGATTTGATATTGGGTTTTGTCAGTATGATATATGTTCATGTGTGTGGTTCATTTCTTGATTTTTTTTTTCTTGAATAAAAATTCCCCTGCTCTTCAACAGTAGGTGGTAACAAGGAGGACAGAGCAGGAACAAAAATATCTGAGTTGGCTACAAAAGTCAGATGCCTACTGACAGCGGGAAACAAACAGCTGACTTTGACAGCAGGGGAACAGCTGATTTTGGCACCAAGCGATTGGAGGTTACTACTGGCAACCAAACTGTAAGTGCTAGGATGATGGAGGCGTTGGGAGTAACTGAGCACATGGATTTAGAGGAAAATTGGACACCAGAGAAATTACTTTTAAATGCAGGATGGAAAAAGTCTGAAGAAGGTAAGTGGGTCCTGGACCCTGAATGGGACAAAGCATTTGAAAATTCAGAAAGTACATTGGGGGACTTCTGGTGATGCAACGCATCTGTTAGCAGCTCCTCTGCATCTCTCCAGCCACCCGGTCCATTAAGTTGCACTATACCAGCTAATATTATTAAAAACTATTGAACAAATAACGTCCAATAAGGAGTCGTAATATCATCATTACGAGGACTGTTTTTTGGACCGTCATGGACGTGGAAATGCGCAAAGCTCCACCGTGCCATACACTACCAAGTACGCCAGAAAAGGCCCCTAAAATATCCAAGGCTTCTGGCTCTACTTGTGCTCCACCTGGGAATCAACCTGCCACAGATCAAGAGCCACTTACTTTAGCCCGTTTTATGGAGGAGTTTAAGCCGTTCAAAACAGAGCTGCAAAATATCACCACTGAGCTACGGTCACTCTCCCAAGCCATGGAGGACATCTCCCAGAGCACCACTGACAGTGAAGCCAGAATTTACTCCTTAGAAAAGTGGGTTGATAAGATCGACCCCGAAATAATGGCAAGCAGACAGAGGATGGCAAAGCTTGAATCAAAATTAGAGGACCTAGAGGGCCGCAGTAGGTGAAATAATGCAGTCCTCATAGGTCTCCCCAAAAAAGAGGAAGGTCTGAACACTGTTCTGTTTATCCAAAAATTTGTTGAGAAGATCACAGGCCCCTCACCCTTTGGGCCAAAGTATATTGTTGAATGGGAGCACCGCTCCCTTCGCCCAGTGCCCTCTCCTGGAGCACCACCACGACCTCTCATGTTCCGATTTTACTTAATTTCCTTGAGAGGCAACATTTTTTGCTAAAAGTGAGAGAAACACAAGATCTGCGATGGGAAGGGGCCAGAATCCAAATTGCCCAGGTCCTCCCAGCAACAGTATGGCAAAGGAGAGCAAGCTTTCACCCTTTAGTAACGAAGCTTATTGCCGCCGGAATAAAGTACAGAATGAATTACCCAGCGCGGCTTCAGGTGTGGATCTCGGGTAACTGGATCACTTATGAGGACTGTGACTCTGCAACCTCTGGGTTGAAACTTGCTTTTCCAGACCTCTTCCAAAACCCTTGAACAGGGAAATCAGGTTATTCCACCTTTGCCTTCCACAGTCGGATGTCCAGGACCCGGGTGAGCATATGCAATACGAGTTAAAATGCTTAAACTGCATAACTTCTCCCACTAAACTCATTTCCAATCAGCCCCCTGACAAGAATACCATGGACCCGTTTTGGCCCCTAAAAGTGCTGTTCTCACCCTGACCAAAGGAGATACCGGCACTACTGAACACTACATCACTTGATTTCTCTGGATTTTTCTAATACAGCCAAGGGGCTTCATAAAGAGGAGTCATAACCTTTTGATTCCAGAGACTATGCGGGTAACAGAATACCTATGTTTCGCTTCCCAGCCCCTTAACCTGCACACATTAATACTGAAGCTCCCAACCAGACATGTTGGCAATATCACAATATGCTGCAAGGCCCAGAGCAAGAAGGCTAGGGCTAAGAAACTGAGCTGGTTGAGCAAGGAGGTCATGGAAAAGGTAAGGAGAAAAGGAGCTGCCTTTAGGAAGTACAAGAAAACAGGGATAGGGGAGGACAGGGAGAAGTACTTGATGGAATCAAAGGAGGTGACAAGGGCAGTAAGGAGAACCAAGGCATCTATGGAACTCAGGCTGGCACAAGGCATTAAGAAGCAGGAGAAAGACTTCTTTAGGTACATCAGAGAGAAAAGGAGCTGTAAGGACCACATAGTAAGGATTAGGAAGGAGGGGAGTTGGGTGGAAGCAGGGTGCGATAAGGCAGAAGCACTAAATGAGTATTTCTGCTGAGTATTTACTAAAGAAAAGAGAGGGGTGACAACCAAGGGTGAAGAAATGGCAGAAACGGGGGGTGAGGGGGTGACAGATGGGGAAATCATGAGGGACAGAGTTTGGGAGGGTTTGAAGGCACTGAGGGGGGACAAGGCACCAGGCCCAGATGGCATCCATTCCAGGGTGCTGAAGGAGCTGGCAGAGGTCCTTGCACAACCTTTGGCAGACCTGTTTAATGCCTCACTACATCGGGGTGTGTATCTCAGGACTGGAGGATGGCTCATGTGGTGCCCCTCCACAAGAGTGGCCCCAAGGATGAACCGGAAAACTACAAACCAGTGAGCCTCACATCCATCGTGGGTAAGCTAATGGAAACTATCCTGAAGAAGAGGCTGGTGGCCCTCCTAGAGGCCAAAGGACTACAGGACAGCAGACAGCATGACTTCATATGGGGCAGATCCTGCCAAACCAACCTGGGGGGTTCTGTGACTGGGTAACTAGCCAACTGGACAGTCCTGTATCTGGACTTCAGTAAGGCATTTGACTCGGTGCCGCATGGAAGGCTGGGAAGCAAGTTAGTAGGCACGGGGCAGATGCAAAGCTGGTGATATGTGTAGGGGACTGGCTTCAGGGAAGGCAACAGAGGGTGGTGGTGGGTGGGGAGCTCTCACACCCAAGGGTAGTGATGATTGGTGTTCCACAGAAATCGGTGTTGGGACCAGTGCTGTTTGGGATATTCATTGCAGACATATCATTGGACATCAAGAGCAAGATCAGTCTGTTAGCTGATGATACCAAGGTAGGAGCAGTGGTGGATGACCTAGGGGGATGGTAGGGGTTGCAGGATGAGCTGGCAAAGCTTGAAACCTGGTCAGACACCTGGCAACTGGAGTTTAATGCCAAAAAGTGCAAGGTGCTGCATTTTGGGATGAAGAACCCAAGGAGGAGTTACCAGCTGGGGGAGTGCAGCTAGCCCAGACAGAGGAGGAGAAGGATCTGGGTGTGCTCATTACATGGTCAATGAACAACTCAGCACAATGTAGGAAGGCAGCTGCAAGGCCAACAAAATGCTGGGTTGTATTGCAAGGAAGTATATCCTCGGGGAGGAGGAGGTGATTCTGCCACTGTCAGGTCATTAGTTAGACCGCACCTGGAGTACTGCGTGCAGTACTGGCACCCGTATCTGAAGAGGGACATTAAGTTACTGGAAGGGGTGCAGCACAGGGCAACAAAGATGATCAAGTGGCAGGGGGACTTATACGAGAGGAGGCTGAGGGAGTTGAACATGTACTCACTGGAGGAGAGGAGGGACGGGGGACATGATTGAAACCTTTAAGTACATGAAAGGAATAAACAAGACAGGTACAGAGGGGCTGTTCAAAGTAAGGGAGGGGAGGGACACCAGGGGCCATGATATGAGACTGGAGGGAGGAAGGTTCAGGAGGGAGATGAGGAGACACCTTTTTACAGAGAGGGTGGTGGCTGGGTGGAATTCGTTACCTGCAGAAGTGGTATCCCGTAGAACAGTGGACTGCTTCAAAAGGGGATGAGACAGGACAAGGGGGAGGGTTAATGAAGGGGAAGGGTGGAAGGGAGGGGCAGCTGCAGAATAAGGGCTACTAGCTGCACATTTGAGCTGACTTGATAGACCACTAGGCCTTTATCTGCTGGCAAATTTCGTATGTTCGTAATATCAACACTAGATGGAGCCTCAGCTCATCATTGCCATTTGTATTCGTGAATGTGCACAGGAAAGGGCAGGATAAAACCCCTTTTCTCCTGGCTCATTTTTTGAGACCCACATCACCACTGACTGATGCACTGGCTTATGCAAATTACTGAGTAATCTCCCTAAGCGAGACTGCCAGTTTCAGTGCGATGGGATGGCTTCAGTATGTCCTGGCATACACAAATGCCAGTTTCCTGAGAATGGGACACACAGAGGAATTTTTTTTTGTTTTATTTTAGCCAACAGTTTGCTTGCTATATGTTTTGCCTTTTTTCTTTTCATTCTTAGTATGGAGGACTACCTGTGAGACCTCCTGATCATTCATTTATTTAGCTGCCAAATATATTGTTTCCTTCAACAGGTCACCCTCAAGTTTGTAGGGCTCAGAGGTCTTTCACTTCTTCCTTTAAATTTTTATTTTCAGTTTTCTGTACTGACAAAATTATATATATATAAATTATATTAGTCTAGTTACATTATTTGCTATTATATGATGTTTGGATAGGTTTGGGTGGCTGGAGGGTGGGGAACTTCACAGAAAAAGAGTGCTGAACCTGGAAAGACTAAATGTAGAGGGGGAGGTAGAAAAGCTGAAGTTCAATTTAGGATCTCGGTTCAAGGAAAGACGGGACTTATTGGGACATTTTATGGGAAGATTATTTGTCTACAAAATGGGGAAAGGTTGTGTGGGGGATGGCTAGCACATTTGGCTATAATAGGTAGGCAAAGGGAACAAAGTAATAGATATCATTACCACCCACTCCCTTGTCTCTTACAGACAAATGGGTAGGATCCTGACTATTGCAACTTGGAACGTTAAAGGATACAAACACAAATTAAAACAGTAAAAGATACTGAAACATCTAAACAAAGGCAGATATTGTTTTTATACAAAAATCTCATCTGTTAGACTCCGAAGCAACGAAATTACGATGGCAACAGGTAGGGCAAGTGTTTTCCACAGGAAGCAGTACTCAGGGTTGTGGGATTATGATCCTGATCTCCAAATCTGTCCCGTTTACTTCCAACCAGGTAATTGGGGACTCTTTAGGGAGATTCCTATTTGTTAAGGGCACACTGCACACTACAGAGGTGCTACTGGGTGTTATATATGGCCTGAATACAGACTCTCCTAAATATTTTACCAACTTGCTTAATATGCTTGTAACCCCTAGGTGGGGGCCTATCCCAAGGGCTACTACTCCTGCCTGCTTAACTACTAACAGGTTGAGGGGCCTAGGTCCAGTGGCGGGTGCCTCCACCCAGAGGTCAGGGTTTGCAGTAGTTAAACTAACTTGGTCACAGCCCTCTGGGACACTGTAACCCCCCTTTCTTCCCACTAGTAGCCCACACAATGCATTAGGAATATCTTCACAATGTACACTTACCCCCAGGACTGGCTCTGTCGACTGGACCCCGGGGGCCCCATGCAAAACAAGATGATACAGTGCAAATACCAAAGTACAATACTTTAACATAAACGCATACCTCAGCCAGTGTAACTTTGCTGAAACCAACAGATCTGATTTATTTAAGGAGCTGTAACAAGGAAGGGGGAAATTAGGTTAATTAGGTTAAACACCTTAATAATCACAGTACTGTGCGCATATTCAGAGTCCCAAATTGTCACTTTCACTGGGTACCCAGGATGGGGGGGGGGCTAGCCAGGATCGGTTGCAGCTGGTTGGGGCCCTGTGATGGAAAAAACACTGGCACAATACCCAAATTATAATCCGGAGCCAGTTGGCTCAGTTCGAAAAGAAATGAAAAAAAAAAATTAGATGACACGCTTGCAATTCGATAAACAGATGGCAGGGAGCTACCCTGCTTTGTACTCACAAACTCAATACTGGGAACTGGATGGAAGGCAGATTGTCCTGGATTGCCAGGAAGAGCAGACCATGTGGACAAGGTCCTTGTAAATGGACCCCACTGCAGTTTAGAGCAAATGGATGTAGTCTGGATTAAGCTGGGGTTTACTTCCAGCTTCATGCACTCTATTCACTGTACACGGGATTTGAAATGCGATTCCCCACAAGCACTACACACATTTATATGTAAAATGAAAGTACCAAAATAGGCAGGCTGCTTCTCTATCCTGATCGCAATTACTGCACAATGCTCGGGAGAACACACAGCAGATTCATTTCCTGACAGACTGAGCACGATTCAGCAATTTCTGCAGTCTTCTACAGGGTGAGCCTGGTTTCTACTCTTCAGATCTCCTTGGTTCTCTTCACATGTCAGTTTCAGTCTGAACAGGCGCTTGCACAAACTGCAGACCGAAACTTAGGACCTTACACGAGATCCCCACGCTAAAACTACACACCGAAGAAGCACGCAGCTCCCTGTCTCTTCACAGCCCAAACTGATCTGATCTTTCCAGTAGACAGAGCCGGGCATTTCCTTTGAGTTCCTCCCAGTTCAGTTGGCTGGTTTGGCTGTCACTCACAGTAAACTCCCCCTGTTGGTGGAGAAAACGCCGAAGTCAAAACTACATTTCCCACAGTCACAGCCCTTACAATCCCCTTACAGCAGGCTCCAGAGGAGAGTCCAAGTTCTGATTCGCCCAGAGCAGGGTCCATTTTAAAGGATCCCCACCATGATTGGTCCAATTCAGCAGTTCAGAATCAACATGAGGGAGCTACTTTGCACTGTTCTTGTTACAAGAAAGCAGGTTAAATCAAACTGCATTTTCATTATTACTCTAACAGTTACAAGCAAACAATTACCTCTTTGAAGAGTGCTCCTTCTGCCCACTAAGTGATGGCAGAAATGGAACGATTTGGCAGTAGCTCAAGCAGGACTCAAGCAGGAAAACACACAGTCCCCCTCCATACAAACTAATCATGTCTGCAAGCAGACAGCTCTTAAAGAGACAGTACCAGAGGCTCTAAAAGCACTCACAGATAAACGGCTTAAATGCCCAACACCATTCAGGCTTGGAGCATTCAAGCAAGCTCCTGGAAGACTTTTTGGGAACCCCCATTTGCAGGAGGGTTACATCCTTCCTGGCCTGGGAAAGCTTGGCATCCGCATCAAGCAAGTACCCCCATAAGTTTCAATACACCCATATACATTTACATCCTTATCACATTAGGCTTATGCATGTAATCATCAGTCAGTATATCACTGTACCAGAAACTCATTTCTGAAACTTTGCAGTATGTCACTCTTTACACAGTATCACACACACACTGTACCATAACTCAAGTTATTACTTCTTGTACACGAAACCTGAAGAGAGGGGGCCCTTCCTTATCAGCTACCTTGGGGCTGGATGGGGCAGGGGCACCATACCTAGAGGGCAACACAAGTAACTTGGAGTTAGCACTGATGTTCAGTTTGGGCAATGAGCTCGGGGACACATACACTCCTTTATGGACAACACTGAGAGGCAAGTCTACAGGCCTTCCAGGGGAATCATAACTGAGGTGCACCACAGGCTTTACAGCTAGACCAGTCTTTCTAGGGGGAACTGTTACAGTCTCTGCACTCTGAGCCTCATTTTCAGCACTGTCCTCACTTGTCAGGGGAGTCTCCAATGGGGTAGAGGGGCTAGAACTTGGGGCACTTTCAGCTCCAGGAGTTACAATCTCTGAGTCCACAACACTTGTCTCACATGGAGAGTTTTCTGACATGGACAGTGAATTATCAGGGCACTCAACACACTTTTCTTGTTCTGGTATGTCACCAGTCTGTTCCAGTCCATCATTTTCCTCCTCTGAAAGCTCAAACAGTTCAACCATACACAATAATTCAATAACATCTGAATTAATGCTTTGCACTTCACTTTCTGGGAGCATTGGCTCCAGGGACAAAGCTGGGGGCTTAGACAGTCCAGAAGAACAGCTTCATCTCCAGAACTGACTAGGAGATTGCCCCGAAACAACTGACTCAGTTCGTAAGAAGGGTAGTATTCAAAACCACACTCACTTTCCTCTGACATGGACTGACAGTCATGTTCAACTGGGACTTGTGGAGGGAACACTTTAACTCAGCTTCTGTAGGTGCAGACTTTCTTGATTTTTCCTTAGCAGCAACTCTGGTCACTGGTCCAGAGGGGGCATTTTCTGGGGGCTCAGACTCAATCAAGATTTGTCCAATGGGCAGTAAATGATTTCTATGCATTGTTTTAACATCCTCTGAATTATTCTCAGGCCTTACTTTGTACACAGGCAGATCATCTAGCTTGCCTACTACAATGTGAGGAAGATGGTGCCATCTGTCAACAATCTTGTGTTTGCCATGCAGTCCCAGATTTCTTAGCAATACCCAATCTCCCTTCTGGAGTTCCTGTGCTGTCACCTTTTTATCATACCTTTCTTTGTTGGCCAGATTTCTTTTGGCAACCATGGTTTGAGCCGGTTGGTACGCATGATTTAGCTGGGCCTTTAACTTTTGCACATACTGTAAATAGTTATCAGCTCGAACCCCATCAGAACAGACCCCAAAGCACACATCTACTGGCAGTCGAGCTTCTCTTCCAAACATCAGGCGGTAGGGGGAGAACCCAGTGGCATCACTCTTGGTGCAGTTGTAGGCATGTACCAGGGTGCTAATTTGTTGTCTCCATCTAGACTTGTCCTTTGTGTGGAGGGTTCCTAGCATATCTAGCAAGGTGTGATTGAAAAGTTCAGGCTGTGGGTCCCCCAGAGGGTGGTAAGGGGTGGTTCTGGACTTTCGCAGTCCCCACAGAGAAAGCATCTCTTTGATCAGACGACTCTCAAAGTCTCTCCCTTGATCAGAATGGATTCTTTGTGGAGACCCATAGTGAACAAAAAAGTTTTCTACAAGTACTTTTGCCACAGTGGATGCCTTCTGGTCCTTGGTGGGGAAAGCTTAGGCATATCTCGAAAAATGGTCAGTGACCACTAGCACATTATTAATATTTCTTTGATCTGACTCCAAACTCAGAAAATCAATACACACCAGCTCCATGGGTGCACTGGTGGTGATGTTAACAAGGGGGGCAGTCCTCTGGGGCAAAGCTTTTCTCTGTAAGCAGCAACTACAAGTTTGAATGTGTTGCTCCGCATCAGCCCCCATCTTAGGCCAATAGAATCTGGATCTCCAAGTCAAGTGTTCTGTCTATACCAAGGTGCCCCATGTGGTTGTATAGGGACCTCAGCACTGAGTCTTGAAAAGCAATGGACAGCACTAGTTGTTGTTTGTCTACTTGTCCCCCTCTGTCTACTGTTTCTCTGTATAACAGTCTATTGATCAGTTTCAACTTAGGACCTTCTTTGTATAACAATGCAGTTCTCAAATCAGTGGAACATAATTTGGACACATATTTCCCTGCATAGAGGGCTTCTAAAGCTGATTTGATCATGGGATCTCAGGATTGAGCCCGCCAAATACTGTCATTGTCCAGCTGAGGCAGTGCACCAATGTCTATTGCAGAAAAATGGCAATAAGCAGCAGGTATGCAATTCTCAGAAGATCCCAAACAATCCACCATACAGTCCACTGCATCCGTGGACATTTGTTCCTCCCTGTAAAACTTCTGGCAGAGTGCTCGAATATCAGGTTCTGACAGTCTGACCCAGTCATTCTGGGGAACAGGCCTCCGGGAGAGAGCATCAGCATCTATGTGGTTCAGGCCTGCTCTGTATTCAACAGCATAGTCATATGTAGATAATGCAGAAAGCCACCTATGGCCAGTGACATGCAGTTTAGCTGAAGTCTGCACATAGGTCAAAGGATTATTGTCAGTTTTTACCAGTATCTTAGCCCCATACAAGTACTCATGCAATTGGTCAACAATGGCCCACTTCAAAGCTAGGAACTCTAACTTATGTACAGGATAGTTCTTTTCGGATGGGGTCAGGCTTCTACTGGCAAAGGCCGCTGGTCTCAGGCCATTCTCGTGCTCTTGGTACAACACAGCCCTCAACCCTTGCAAGCTAGCATCAGTGTGCAGGACATAAGGTTCTGTTGGATCGGCATAGGCCAACACTGGAGCATGGGTAAGTTGATATATGATCTTATGAAAAGCAGTCTCACAATCAGGAGTCCAGCAGGCCCCAAATACTTCACTTGGACGAAAATACACTATTTCAGTCTCGAGGGACACTGACTTTTTGTATCTTTTGTGGGTTGGGGATACCCTTGAGTAAGGTTAAGTAAAGGGCAGATCACTCTTGAATAGTCCTTGATGAAACACCGATAATAACCTAGAATCCCAGGAATCTTTGCAGTTCTTTAGATTTTTGGCTGTGGCCAGTGGTCAAGGCCTCAACTTTACTTGGGTCGTCTCTATTCCCTCAGTGGATACTATGTGTCCCACATACTTTACTGATGTTTGAAAGAATTTACACTTATCAATGGACAGTTTAAGGCCAAAGTCTTCCAGTCGGTCCAACACCTTGAATAATCTGCTCTCATGTTCCTCCAGTGAGCTGCCAAACACAATAACATCATCTAGGTATACCAGGCACTCTAGTAAGTTCATGTCCCCCACTGCACGCTCCATCAATCTTTGAAAAGTGGCGGAGGCACCTGAAATCCTTTGAGGCATCCTCATGAATTCATAGAAGCCAAGCGGACAGATAAAGGCTGTCTTCTCATGGTCCTTGGGGGCCATTGGGATCTGGTAGTACCCACTGCAGAAATCCAGCACAGAGAACAACTTGCTCCCTTTTAGACAGTCCAAAGCATCCTGAATGCAGGGCATAGTGTACTGATCAGGGATAGTCCACCGGTTTAAAGTGCGATAATCCACGCATATCCTTACTGTCTCATTCTTTTTTCTCACTACCACAATTGGGGAAGCATAGGGGCTTCCGGATTCTTGTATTACACCAGCAGCTAGCATCTCTTGCAGATGCCATCTCACATCATCTATGTCAGCAGGTGCCAGGCGTCAAGACCTGTCCCAAAATGGCCTTTTATCATGCAGCCAGATATGGTGCTTAGCTCCTTGCATGCATCCTACATCCCATTCCTTTAAAGAAAACACCTGGTCTCTCTGGGAAAGCTTCTCACTGATCCTCACTTTCCATTCAGCTGGCAACGGGGAGTCACCGAAATCAAACAAGTCAGGCGTTACTCCATCATTCTTCCCCAAACTCTTGCTACTGGGTAGCACTGCAGTGTCTGCACAATGCACATTAGCCAGGGTGCAACCTCTATTTACTCGAATTTCTCTGTCAGACACATTATGAACTTGAGCCATTATCCTTCTGGCATAAGCATGGGCTCTATCAGGCAAAATACTAGGCTTGACCAGCAGTTCCTCCAGCAATTTTCCGTCTCCTGGTGCATCCTACATCAATATTTTATTTTTGACATCCTTTCTGATATGGACCTCTCCCTGTAAGGTACACTGGGCATTTGGCGCCAGGATCAGAGACTCAGGATCCTTCTTCCAGCCAATGCCGACCAGTTCCTCTGGTTCTACTGTTTCAACATCTCTCTGTGCCTCATAGGCCTTCTTAATCAAGGCCAGAATTCTTAAAGCTCTACCAGCCCTTGACCCCTGTTTTTCATAACACAACTGTGCCAGCCGTCCAAACATATGTGCATTAGTCCCAATTAGTGGAGGAACCCCATCATACAGTCCAGTAGGGGGAAACACTAAGGCCAGGGTCTCTACTTGCTCGGCCACTCCAGCCACAGAGGTGGGAAAAGACAACCAAACTCAGATATATCCAGAGTAGGGGTAGGCCATCTCACTTAACCCCCTGACATGCAGCCCCTCCAACGGTTGTAAGGGTATATCAGACAAATGCTTCTGATACCAGTCTTGGAACATAATTGTCACTTGGGAGCCACTGTCTAATACAGTTCTTGTAGTCACTCCATTCACCTTTACAGTGGTCTCCATGGAGGGATCCACTATTCTGGACCAGTCTGGAGAGGCGGTAGCAGGGGCCTGGGCAACTGACCTTGCCACAAAGGGACGTGAGTTAGCATTTTTGGGGCCTTCATTGGGATCATTGCGTGTACCTCTTAACCACTGATTTGATCTCCGAAGCTCTCCTTGTAGCCCATATGCAACTTTGTCTGTGTCTTTTGGGGACCGGCATTCTCTCTTCATGTGCCCATCCTTCCCACAATTATAGCAAAACATACTTTCTGGAGTTTGAGCTGGCCGAGGCATCACACTGGGAGCCGGGGTTGGGGTACTACTAACTGGAAACCTTGGTGCCATCTCTGTCAGTGACGTGATAAGCATTTGGAGACATCTCGTCAATTTCCCCACTTCCATGGTCAAGACATCGAGTTTTGAGCTGTTGTCAGCAGGAGATGCATGGGTTGGTACCCCATCCCTCATAGCAGATGCAGTCGGATGATGGTCGGAGCCTGTACTTGCAGGAGCGGCCTTCATAAAGAGACTGTTTTTTTATTTCCCCGAACTCTCTCAACAGTTCGCCCCATTGTGGCATATCTTCTTCCTTCTCAGAGCACTCATTAACTGCCAAACTCTGCCCCTGAACTTCACTTGATGGGTCACCCTCAGTCACTCGGGTCGTAGCTGCAGCTATTGGTGCAAGTCCCTCCCGAGGTTGCCTTTTCTCAACTCCTTGAATTTCTTTCATTAGCTCATCGTAGGAGGGTGGGGATTCCAGTCGATTTGCCAGGTGTAACTGAAGCAACAGCAATTCTGAGAAGGGGGCAGACTTAAGGATCCTTTGTAGCCTGGTTCGGTCCAGTTCAATCGCTGGCAAACTACCCTTTCTGAGGCATTCTTGCAACAATTTTTACAGCCGAGATACATACACGGACAACAACTCCCCTTGGTATTGTTGTGCATTTCTTACTCTCCACCACAGGTCCTCATCAGAATCTGGGCTCCCATACACATTCTCCAAGGCCTCAAGATAGTCGCTTCAGGGTTACTGACCCATTTAGCATGGATAGTAGCCAGGGAAGGACCTCAGAGGCTCTCACTAACCCTCTTTTGCCTTTCGGCTTCCGAGCATTGTCATTCTAGCACTTGAGGGGCAACATAGTCTATCCAGGTCTCCCAGCATCCTCCCCTTGGGGGGGTTGGGAAGGTGCCAGAGAAGATCCTCAACCTTCGGTAAAAGTTGTGACTAATGGCAGGTGCAGAAATAAGAGCCTGCATTGGTTCAGCCACCATTACGGGTACTGGAGTGGGAGAGGGTGTTGGGGGAGGAACACCCCCAAGAGCAAGAATAGTTTATTCAAGTCCTCCACAGTTTTCCCTTCCCCCAGCAACCATTTAGCAAATTTCTCCTCAAATGTTTCTGATGGGGGGGCTCATTCCCCCCCTGTGTCTTTACTGTCCTTAGTTATCACTCTCCGGGCAGTGAGGGCTCCCTCTGGGGTAATAGTCTGTGGCACTTTGGAGCTATCTATGGGACCCTTAAACTCTACGAGGGCCAGGAAAGTGTGGGTGAGCAGATTAGCATGTCGACCCACCACCACAGGGTTTTGTAAACCTTCCACCTTGGACAGTGCTCCCTGTACAGTGTCCGTATTGACACCCAAGGGGATGTCCAGGCTAAGCATAGCATTTTGGGGGTCAATCTCCTCCCCAGTACACCACTCCACCAACCAGTGCACAGCCACTTCTGTTGGGGTACCCATTTATTTTATTTTTAATTTCTTAACAGTGGTTCATAAATATGGCCACTAGAGGACACACAATCCCTGCGGTGAGCCTCCAAGATGTAGCCCCTAGGTGGCGCTATCCCAAGGGCTACTACCCCTGCCTGCTTAACTACTAACAGGTTGAGGGGCCTAGGTCCAGTGGCGGGTGCCTTCACCCAGAGGTCAGGGTTTGCAGTAATTAAACCAACTTGGTCACAGCCCTCTGGGACACTGTAACCTCCCTTTCCTCCCACTAGTGGCCCACACAATGCATTAGGAATATCTTCACAATGTTCACTTACCCCCAGGACTGGCTCCATCGACTGGACCCTGCAAAACAAGATGATACAGTGCAAAAACCACAGTACAATACTTTAACATAAACGAATACCTCAGCCAGTGTAACTTTGCTGAAACCAACGGATCTGATTTATTTAAGGAGCTGTAACAAGGAAGGGGAAATTAGGTTAATTAGGTTAAACACATTAATAATCACAGTACTGTGCGCATATTCAGAGTCCCAAATTGTCACTTTCACTGGGTACCCAGGATGGGGGGGGGGGTAAGCCAGGATCAGTTGCAGCTGGTTGGGGCCCTGTGGTGGAAAAAACACTGGCACAATATCCAAATTGTATTTCGGAGTCGGTTGGCTCAGTTCGTGAAGAAATGAAAAAAAAAACAACAATTAGATGACACACTTGCAATTCGATAAACAGATGGCAGGGAGATACCCTGCTTTGTACTCACCAATTCAATGCTGGTAACTGGATGGAAGGCAGATTGTCCTGGATTGCCAGGAGGAGCAGACCATGTGGACAAGGTCCTTGTGACTGGACTCCACTGCAGTTTAGAGCAAATGGATGTAGTCTGGATTAAGCTGGGGTTTACTTCCAGCTTCATGCACTCTATTCACTGTACAGGGGATTTGAAACGCGATTCCCCACAAGTACTACACATATTTATATGTAAAAGGAAAGTATTATACCAGGCAGGCTGCTTCTTTATCCCAATCGCAATTACTGCACAATACCTGGGAGAACACACAGCAGATTCAGTTCCTTACAGACCGAGTGTGATTCAGCAATTTCTGCAGTCTTCTACAGGGTGAGCCTGGTTTCTACTCTTCAGATCTCCTTGATTCTCTTCACAGGTTGGTTTCAGTCCGAACAGGTGCTTGCACAAACTGCAGACTGAAACTTAGGGCCTTACAAGAGATCCTAGCACTAAAACTACACACTGAAGAAGCACACAGGTCCCTGTCTCTTCACAGCCCAAACTGATCTGATCTTTCCAGTAGACAGAGCCGGGCATTTCCTTTGAGTTCCTCTCAGTTCAGTTGGCTGGTTTGGCTGTCACTCACAGTTAACTCCCCCGTTGGTGGAAAAAAGACGCCGAAGTCAAAACTACTGTACCTTTCCCAGAGTCACTGCCCTTACAATCCCCTTACAGCAGGCTCCAGAGGAGAGTCCAAGTTCTGATTCGCCCAGAGCAGGCTCCATTTTAAAGGATGCCCACCATGATTGGTCCAATTCAGCAGTTCAGAATCAACATGAGGGAGCTACTTTGCACTGTCCTTGTTACAAGAAAGCAGGTTAAATCAAACTGCATTTTCATTATTACTCTAACAGGTTACAAGCAAACAATTACATCTTTGAAGAGTGTTCCTTCTGCCCACTTAGCAATGACAGAAATGGAGCGATTTGGCAGTAGCTCGAGCAGGACTCAAGCAGGAAAACACACAGTCCCCCCCATACAAACTAATTATGTCTGCAAGCAGACAGCTCTTAAAGAGACAGTACCAGAGGCTCTAAAAGCACTCACAGATAAACAGCTTAAACGCCAAACACCATTCAGGCTTGGAGCATTCAAGCAAGCTCCTGGAAGACTTTTTGGGAACCCCCATTTGCAGGGGGGTTACATGCTGTCTCCCTTCCTTTCTCTCCCGATAATTCTGAGGGGTGACCTAAACCTGACGTTTGATCCCAGTATAGACCACACAGGAAAACTCCGTAAGGGATTATCACCAGCCCAGAGGGCATTAAGGGAAGTGGTGGATCAGCTGGGACTCTGCGATGTCTGGAGAGTTTGCACTCCATGGAGAGAGAAGCTATACATTTACCTCTCCAGTACACCAGACATCCTCCCATATTGATTACCTCCTCCTCTCCCAAATGCTTCTCCCTGGGGTGTTGGACTCCTCCATACACCTGGGCCCCCATCCAATCATGCACTTGTCATTTGTAAACTCTCATTTTCCTCCCTACCGAGGAAAGGAAGGTGATGGAAACTGAACAACCAGCTTCCCAAAGACCCAAACACAATACAATACATTTCAGACCATATTGCCTAATTTATCTCTGTCAATTACAATTCCACAGGTAAACCAGATACAGAGTGGTGTGCACTGAAGGCTTACCTTAGAGGTTTGCTAATTGGACTGGCCATACAATGGAAAAAAAGAGAGCAAAAACTATTGTGTTTTCTATCCCAAATCAGGGAAATTGTCCTCTCATTCCCCAGACCAACTTAGGCAAGACCTAGTTAAGCTAAGGGCAGCATACCTGGACCTTCTGAGAGAGAAGGCAGAATTTACCATCTTAAAGGCCAAAGCAATATATACAGACCAAGGGGAAACAGCTGGTAGGATGCTCGCTTTAAGAATTAAACAGCAAGAATCCACGAGGCTCATTTCCACCATTCGTTCTTCAGATGAGAAATCCTTAAAAACCTCCCCAGAAGATATAGTTTCTGAGTTTCTTACTTACTACAAACAACTTTATGGCCCCATGTTACACCTCCCCTCTGAACAGACAATGGACGAATATTTACAACAGTCCCAGCTGCCTTCTTTCTCAGAAACCCAAATACTCACCCTGATTGCTCCTATTACTAAATCTGAGATACTTAAAATTATTAAAACTCTTCCCATAGTAAAAACCCTGGGACCAGATGGTTTCTCCCCCTAATTTTACAAGGCCTTCGATGAACAATTAATTCCATTACTATTGCCCTTAAACCTTCCCATACTCTCATGTGCCACATCAGACAGGTCTCTTTTTGAAGCCTTAATTGTTCTCCTACCAAAGCAGGGGAAGCAGCCTGATATGGTCTCAAGTTACAGACCTATCTCATTTCTCAACCAAGATATTAAAATCTTAGCTAAGTTACTAGCAGAGCGAATCAACACAGTCCTCCTGGACCTCATTGGCCCAGAATAAGAGGGGTTTATGAAAGGCAGGTCCTCTGTAGACCATCTGCGCACTTTGTCACATGTCTTCTCGGTATCCAGGGATGACTCATCCTGCAGCATTGGTTTCCCTGGATGCCGAGAAGGCGTTTGACAGAGTTAATTGGAACTTTTTGTTCAGAACTTTAAATGCATTTGGCTTTCCTTTAGTATTTCAGAAATGGGTGCAAGCCCTATTCACAACCCCAACAGCTCGTGTCTCCAGTAATGGGACAACTTCTACCCTGTTCCCATTGCAATTCAGAATGAGACAAGGCTGTCCCTTGTCCCCGTTGCTTTTCAATATATACCTCAAGCCCTTGATACATAGACTAACCAACTGCCAACTGATTCAAGGCATTGCCATACAAGGACATGAAGTCAAAGTCTCTGCGTAAGCAGATGAACTGCTTCTCCAGATATCCCATCTGAATACCTTCATTCTGCCCATGCTGCACATCATCTCAGAATATGCCAATATGTCTAATTACAAACTGAACCTGGACAAGACCATGGTTTTTCCCCTCAATCACAAAACACTGAAATACCCTATCACAGATCAAAGCCTTTCATGGGAGACAGAGACCTTGAGAAACCTGGGAATGAGATTCTCAAGAAACCAAACCCGTCTCCAAAAAGTAAACGTAGACTCTCTCCTCCAGACAATAAAACAAGATTTAGATAAATGATCACTTCTCCCAATTTCCCTCTGGGGTAAAATCAACCTAATTAAAATGAATATCTTCCCCTGTTTTTTTTTTACACCCCTAAATCTCTTAAACATTTGACTCCCCCTTACCTGGTTCAAAAGAGTTAATCACCTTATTACAGGTTTTATTTGGTCAGGCAATAAACCGAGCTTAGCCCTGAACAAACTAGCTGCACCAAAAGCCAAAGGAAGCATATGCCTCCCCCACATAGCACTCTATTATTGGGCCAGTCAGACTAATAAATATTTGCGATGGCTAACTGCGAATACTCCTCAGCAACTTGTTGCTTATACGCCTACCTGGCTTACAAGAGAACTGTCCCAAATTAAAACTCATGGAGTCTCTCCTCTGGCTCTTCTATATATGAAACCTAAACTTCTTCCTGCACCACTAAAAGGCTCCCCAATCACAGTTTCAATCAAAATTCACACACAGCTCTGTAATTTCCTTAAATATAATCATACACAAGATTTGACCCAACCTTTGAAAAATAACCCTAATATCAAACTGGCAGGGAAGGTTCCTTTACCTTCTTGGCTCCCACAATTGAATGATTACCAGCTTGCATATTTGAAGAAAGAAGATGGGTCGTGGCTCACCTATCCTGAAATCCTGAAGAAAGCTTCCATCCTCAACTCCCAAATTTTCAAAGTGTTTCAACTGCGGCACTTATTAGTGAAGGTATTTGGAACCACTCTCCTACAGCCCCTGGGAATGCCCTTTCATTCTGAACTGATTCCCTTGGCAGGAAGTCCCCATGCAGTATCCACAATTTATAGTCTACTACATGAAACAGTTTATCCAGAACATCTCTGACCGACTGCAAATTGGTCTCCACTATTCCCGAATATAACTATAGATTGGCCTGCAATATGGAAATGATGTCACAATTTTATAACCCAAGATAGTCTCCGCCTTATGCAATTTCAAATCTTTCATAACATATACTACTCCCCACAAACAATGGCCAGGCTAGGTTTAATTGCATCCCCCACACTTACCCGTTGTGCACAGGTGGAAGGGTCCCTGCTGCACATATTCTGGGAATGTCCCAAAGTGTTATCACTCTGGACCTCCATCAAGCAGAAAATAGACCCTTTACTAGGCCTGGAAGATTCATTTACCCCAGAAATTTGCATACTTGGCAATTTTACGGTAGTAGCAGTACGTCATCGAAAATACAACATGGCCCTAATCTCGATGTCAGTTTAAAAACTTGTACTTAAGCACTGGAAGGACATGGAAGTGATTTCATATACAGAATGGCTGCAAGAGCTACTTGCAAACCTCAGAACAGAAAAAGCAATTGCAAGTCTCAATATTAAGCTCACAAAATGTAATAAGACCTGGGGTTCCCTGGATTCTTTATATTCCCTGCAATCCACATAAACAGGCTGCTCACCTACAGCTATCCCTTGCCTCTTTAGTACCAATTTTCCACTGTGCTAGGGTGTATGGGAGAAGGGTTGGACAGGGGGAAACTGGGGGGAGTACTGCGGGGAGAGGGTGGGTGGGTAGGCAGATCGCTTAAGAATATGTACATGCCTTCTCATATTCCTGATATGAGGTATATCTGTTTTGTTAAAATGTTAATAAACTTTGAATGGAAAAAAAAAGTATGTTGGGGTGCAAACAAAACAAAATGCATAATATCATACAGATAGGAGAGACTGGCTTGTCAAATAAAAGTGTGGGAAGGGAGAAAGAGCAGCTAGTAGTAACAAATGGAGTGGAGGTGCAGACAGAAACAACTGCATAACAAGCATTTGTCAATGCTGAATGTTCGCGCCGTATGCGCTGGTGTCATGTGTCTGAAAATGCTTCAGTGAAGGAATTATTTTGCTAGCACTTAAGAATGCAAAGTAGAAGTGATGATGTTGGGCAATGTAACTGTCTTGTTTGTTAATATTTGTGTGCCAAATTTTCAACATACCCTTCTTATGACCCCACCTCATGAACAAGTGCAGAGAAAATGTTCAACTCCTGGCCAAAAGATGATTTCACCCAGTGACTGTGGAATCACCTTTTGAGATGCAAAAACACATTTTGTCCAGGATCTGAAAAATGACAGCTGGCACTTTCATGAGGTGGTGTGAAGAAATGGCTATGTTGAAAATTTGGGGTAAAACTATTGACAGTTGCCAAACTTATGAGCCTTCGTTCACAAATGTCAATGCAGGCTCATAACTTTGTTGTTTTTTAATATTTCTACACCAAATTTTCAACATGGCTTTCTTATGACCCTGCTGCACGAAAAAAGGAGGAGTAAACTGTCCACTCCTGCCCGAAAGGTGATTTTGTGCAGTCACCATGAAATCACCTTTTGGGACAGAATTTCATGATGTCATTTAATTGTTCATGAGGCAAGGTCCCAAAAAAAGTATGTTCAAAACTTGGGGCAAAAATATTAAAAGATGGCCAAGTTATGGCACTAAGTTGAAAACCCCATTGAAATATATTGAAACTAGGCCCCTAGAGAGAAAGGGGGCTTAACTCTCCCAAACTTTTACCAGTACTACTTGGCAGCGAGTGGTGCTCAGCTGATTACATGAGCCAAGAGGAGAATGGAGTCATGCTGGTAGAAATTAGAAGAATTAGCTCTAGGGGAATGGGCCCTTTGGTCCCTCCTAACAAATTCTACCCTAAGGCATGTACAGAGAGGTGCTGACAATCCCTGGATTCATGGATTCAACACTCAACCAAGATAATACATAGACTTAGGAAGTTGACACACACACCGTAGGGGCCAGGACCATTATCACTGATCAGGCATGAGGCATAGTTTATACCCCCCCCCCGCTTAAATAGAGGATATGAAGGGTGGGTAGCTAGAAAATTGGTGAGACTCACACAGTGCCTCGACACTAATGGCATATTGTCATTCGCCCAACTGAAAGAAAAGCATTCCTTAGGCCAGGAGGACCAATAAAGATACCAGTAAATCAGACATTTTTTATCAAACCCAGTGGTCCTTCAGGGAGTAGGACATGAACAAACAGAGTTTTAATCTTTTTTCTATTTTGCAATCATGCTCAGGGATAACTCCCACGCCCTGTCACAACTTCACAAGAGTATAACATTTCTGTCTCCCACCATGGTGGACAGGGTATGGGAAATGTGGGAAGGAGAGTTGGGATTATATATCCTGACCACTGGAATAAGAGGTTTGCCAGGGGTTGGGGAGTAACTAGTTCCCCCACATGGAGGGAATTTAACAGGAAGATCATAATGCACTTCTTTTGGACTCCAACAGTCACTCAACATTATAGCCCCTCTAGGTTGAATAGGTGTTGGAGGGGCTGTGGTGCCAGTGGTACGTACACACACACACACATTTTTGGGGGGCATGTCCCTTGATTCAGGGGTTCTGGCAGCAGGCACACTCATGAATCCAGCAGTTAACAGGGGTCCAAGTGCCATTCACAGGGGAGGATCTTGTACTGGGTCTTCCTACTTTGCTAAGGGGGAGCCGAGAGCTGTATAAACTGGTACAAAAATTGAGGGTGGCAGCCTTAAAGTGCATCATGGCTAGATGGCTATCTCTGCCCCCCCCCATGACACAAGAATGGACTTCTAGGGTGGCAGGTCTAGAAAGAATGGAGTGAATTACTAGTAAGCTCAGACTGCAAGAAGAGAAATTTCATCAGAGTTGGTCCCCCTGGCATCGGGAGATGGAGAACCTGTGAAAGAAGGGGAAAACAAAACAAAAAAATAAATAAATAAAAAGAAAGAGAATTTAACAAGAGAAGTAGGTTTGGAGACCAAAAGAAGTTCTGTGTTTGCCTTGTGTATCCGTAGTTTAGTGAAATTATAGTTTACGCTGTATAGTGAAGTTGATAAGAAATTATACTGATTTTAGGGATCAGTTAGCACTATCTAACAGAAAAAGATGGTACTGCAATATGGAATGGGCTTTACATGTAAGAAAACTTTAACACTGTAATGCATTGCAGTTTTGGTTATAAAAGACTAACTGAATAAACTTGAAGTTTTAAAAAAAAGAAATACATTGAAACTGAAACCCCGACTGAAATACATTGAAGCGCTTACCTCAGTTCGTGGTTGGGCTTTGAAGAGTGAAGATGTGTCTGTGGTTCAAAGAAACATTACGGTGACCAGACCTCCGGTGGATACGTATGGGTGGGGGTTGGGTGGTGGGTCCCTCAGTGGTAGGGTTGGTAAGGGTGGGTAATGGCACAGCAGACAATGATGGACAATTTTCTTTTTTTTTCAGGAAAACAAAAAGAGGGACAGTTTTCCTTATTTCAGGGAGATTTCTATTAATGGAGGACACTGGGGGACTGGGTACCCCCAGTATCACTGAGTTATGTTTTCGGGGGGGCCTAACAGATGTCAATGGACAGTTCGCTTCTGCACTGGGGGAATTGAGCACCCTCAGTGTCACTACTGTTTGTGTGTGTGTGTGTGTTGGGGGGGCACTGACAGGGAGGGTCGACTTGGTGGACAGTAATGCCCACCAGCAACAGACATCGATGGACGGTTTTCTCTGTTGCAGGCACACATTCCAGGCTGATCATGACAGATTAGCCTGGTTTGCTGGACGACGAGGATCAATGGGACGGCAATTTCTTTGATGTTGGCGTCATCCCCACCCAGCAAGCCAGAAACTCTGTCATAGTCAGTCTGGGTGCTGATTGGTGTGGCACTGTTGGGCCCCTGCAACACTACTCTGCATTGGGCGGACAGTGTCACACCCCTCCAAAGACTTACTCTCATACCAACGTGCTTGCTGCGCTTGTGTGCATGGCGAACACAAAAAGGGCCCTCAAACCATCCACCAAATACATCAGCCAAATACCTCCAAATACAGCAAGAATTTGGAATTTGGCCAAATATATGCTTCATTCGGTGTATTTGGCAGTCAATTGTGTGTGTGTGTAAATGTCTGTCTGTCTGTCTGTCTGCTAGTGGCAAAGAGGACACACCGCCATCTCAGTAGGTTTTATAATCAACCCAGTCATCATGACCTTTTCATCATGGAAGTTTACAGTTACACAACCTGAAGACACACCATCATCTCGGTAGATTTGATAACCAAACCTCTCAGCACAACCTTTTGACCAGCACAGTCCAGTTACACAACTTGTACAGGACAGTGACAATGCACATGCAAACACAGCTAAAGTACAAACGCAGTCTCTTATCAGTAGTGTCACAATACAACCCTCCCCCCGAGGATTAATGCAACAAACAGCAGTGTGCCAATGCAACCCCATCCCTTTCAGTGTTGTGTGCTAATAGCAGTATGACAATACAACCCCCAAAACAGCAGTATGTCACTGCAACCACAAGAAATAAATATAGACTGTGTGCCAACTTTTAAGAAGCTTTGTCGATGCTCACTGCCAATAGACAGTATTTTCCCTATAACCAGGTTCCCTATTAATCCTTTTTTGCAAGCCACCCTGAAAACATTGAGGGTGCTTAAATCGACTTTGTGGGTGCTTCAGCAACCCAGCATCCATGGAGTCGGCACCAAAAGCAGTGTCAATGTAACCCCTAGATATGAATAAAAATGTCAGCGTGTCAGTGTAACCCCACACATTGGAAATGGGCGATAGCTCTAGGTAAGCAGTGCAGGCTAAATTCAGTTCTCATAAAGGTTGAGAGGTATGCAACCCCCACATCTGTGAATACAAACAGCAAAGTGTGGTGGCAATGAAAACAGCAGTGTGTCACTGCATCACTAACCCAGAAAAGAATGGAAGTACGGCCATGTGTCAGTACAACTCCCTTCCCCAATGAATGCAAGCAAACAATCCCCTACCTATGTGGAAACATGAGCATGTCAATGTGACTCCTGCAGACTGCAAACACTGCCCCCCCAGCCTGTCAATGCAGCCACCACCCGTATACCTGCAAACGTCAGTGTCACAAGGCAATTCCTAGGACAGAGCTGTAACAGGTAGGAATTCTGGGCGAATGCAAAGAACAGCGTGTCCATACAACCCCTCCCCCCCACCATCAGGTGCAAGTGCAAATGAACATGTCTAATGTTCCCCCAAAACACTGAGGTCACATTACAGTTCCTCTGCGCGTGACTCACAGTGCTTTCGCAGCCTGCTGCTGGGCTCTGCTCGGGTCAGGTAAGAGAGGGGGAAAAAAACACTCCCCCCACCCCCATAAATTTTAACTGATTACTTGAGACAGTCAGTCCATAACCATGAGGATATAAACTTGCAAATGGGAGGAAAGTAAAAGGCTTGCGGCTCGAAGTTAACGTACCGACATGACTCTTCCAGAACAAACCCGAGTCAATATAATCGCAGGCAAGCATTCCAGGCTGACCATGACAGATCAGTCTGGCTTGCTGGGCAACATGGATCAAAGGGACAGTAACTTCTTTGAAGTTGGTGCCGTCCCCGCTCAGCAAGCCAGAAACTCTGTCATAGTCAGCCTGGGCGCTGATTGGTGTGGCACTGGTGGGCCCCTGAACACTACTCTGCACTGGGCGGACAGTGTCACACCCCTCAAAGGCTCACTCTTATACCAACGTATTTGCTGTGCTTGTACGCACGGCGAACACAAAAAGAGGGAATAAGACAGCAGTACTATGCCTAAAACTGATTTAAACACAGAAATACCATCAGAACATGACAAAGCAATGGAAACTCCAGAGACTGCAAGGGTTTCAGAAGCTGAAAATGAGCAACCGAATAATCCAACAGCCTCAGGACAGAGCACTGCACAGTTACACACAAAAAGTAATATTGATGTCTCTTTTACTCAGGAGACCGTAAACAATATGAATAATCAACCTAATGCTGCTCCAGAGGTACTTGATAAAAATATGAGTGAGGAGGTCCCCACTACCTCAGCAGACATTATAGAACCACAACAAAGTAAGGACTCACAGTCTGACTGTATGGAGGAAGAGGGTGACAGTACACAAAAAGGACCCACCAGTGCATATCAAATACAAGAGAAGAGTGAACCCCCGCCCTGACAGAGTGTTTGTGGGAAGGAAACTATTGAAAGAATCTCTAAAATGTATTGCATTAGAAATATATGTGTTGATAGAAGTTTCAGGGGAGTACAATTTTGATGTTAGCTTCAAAACCTCAAATAGCCTGGAAAGATTTTTGGATTAAGTATAACCAGAAAAAAAGGTTCCCCATTATGGACTCCATTCATAGTCATTCCTCCAACAAAACCACCAATTAAACACATAACTGTGATGTTTCGCAATGAAGGGGTAAATGTGGGAAACTTCCATCACTGGCTCCAGCAACACTGTGAGGTTCTTTGTGCACCTGAACCCATTATTGATTCTGAATTCTTATGGACTGGAGGGTGGAATTGTAGAGAGAAACTGAGATGAGACGAAACTGGCATTATTCACCTCCCTAATAGTTTGTTTTTAGGGAAGTCAGAGGTGTGTGTTTTTTACGCAGGACAGCCCAAAGCTTGTTATAAATGCAGAGAGAAGACCAACCTAGCAAGCACGTGTGATAAACTGAGATGTGGACTGTACGGGGCATGCGGTCATACAAGTACACAATGTCGAAATTATGCTCGATGTAATTTATGTGACGCCACAGGACATTTTTATTTATTTATTTATTTTTTATTTAGTTGTTTAACCAGGTATAGCACACTAAGCTGAAAGCTTTTTTACAGGAGCGACCTGGGAGTACAGAGAGGTTAAGTGACTTGCTTAGGGTCACACAGTATGCAAGTGGAAGCTGTGGGATTCAAACCCAGGTCTGGTCTGCTGGATGTCACCAGATTTGCAGCTCAGAACCTTAGACCACTGCGCTATACTGTGTTTCAAAAGTGTACTTGGGCAGCCCATAATAGGAGTGATAATGTGAACCAGGACTTTTCAATAAAAAAACACAACAAACAAGCATTTGTCAATGCCGAATGTTTGCTTGCTGGCATTGGCAGTGGTAGTGTAGAAGTTACAGAGCTGCGTAATAGGAATGGCAGTGAAGTATTGAACTGAAGCCAACCCCACCACCACCCTGCAGAAAGTGACAGGCATTGGGGTGTGCGTTTGGGTCGTCAGGCATAATGGCCACGCCATTTCACCACACCCCACTCTGCAGAGACTGACAAGTGTCACGGTGTTCCTTGGGGTCTTTGGCTCTTATACGCACTCCCATTTCATTAGGAAATACGGTGAGATGGGTGCGATATAGAGAATGGGGTGAAGTTTGGGGTCGAAGAGTCCAAGGCATACCTCGATGCCTTCTCAGTGACTGCAGGGTGTGGAATGGTATGAGCATCACAGGCAAGAATCCCAAGTCACACCCTGATTCCTGTCATTCTCTATAGGGTTGGGCGATTTAGTTGAAAAGCCTAATACCTCAGGCATTCGTTGGTATGTTAACCCAAATTTTCAACATGTTTGTTTTGTGACCCCACCTCATGAACAGGGGAATATCAGTTTGGTAGCCAAAAGCTGCTTATGCACAGTGACTACGGCATTTAGCACCAAGGTGCAAAATATTCGAACAGGATGTAAAAATGACAGCTGTACTCTTTCATGGGGAGGTGTAAAATGGCTATGTTGCAAATGTGTAGTAAAAATATTTAAAAATGGTGACGTCATCAGCTGTACATAGAAACTGTGCAACGATACCGTTATATAATTAGGTTGGGGATTTTTTATAGCAGATTGTCAACTCAGGCATTTTGGTGCCTCCGATCATGAACAGTGTCACTGTGATTTTCTTTATCTGTGCCGAACAATGATTTCCCACAACGACCACGCATCTCTGCACTGAAAGTGTGAAAACACACTTCGACCATGTTGTGAAAAATGGCAGCTGTACTATTCATAAGGAAGAGTTGAAAAATGCCAGTAGTGAAAATCTGGACTGAAAATATTACAAAGTCATGAACTAATGAGGATGCGTGGAAACTGCACAATGTTCACTCATGACACAGTCATTTTATGGACTTTTGTCACCAAATTTTCAACATAGCCATTTTAAGACCTCTGCTCATGAACAGTGTAACTGTGATTTTAATCTGTCCTAAACATTGCTTTCAGACACCAACAGCACCATTGTGCGCTACATGGGCGGAAACACGCTTTTGGGCAGGATGAAAAATGAAAGCTGTACTGCTCATAAGGAGGTGTGGAAAATGGCAATGTTGAAATCTGAGGGAATATTGAAAATTCGAAACCCACGAAGGCATGTGGAACTGTGCAACACACACTTGTAAAACAGTCATTTTTAGGAATTCTGTCACCAAATTTTCAACATTGCCATTTTAAGATCTCTGCTCATGAACAGTGACACTGTGATTTTCTTAATGTGTCCCATACACTGAGTTAGCAGACAATGACTGCGCCATTGTGCGCTAAATGAGCGGAAACACATTTTGGGTGAGATGTGAAAATGACAGCTGTACTGCTCATAAGAAGGTGTGGAAAAATGGCAATGTTGAAAATCTGGAGTGAAAATATTGAAAATTCAGAACCTATGAGCGGCGTAGGAACTGCGAACGCACGCCATAAAACAGTCATTTTAGGATTTTTTCACCAAATTTTCAACATAGCCATTTCAAGACCTCTGCTCATGAACAGTGTCACTGTGATTTTCTTAATTTGTCCTGTACATTGATTTACGATACACTGACTCGCCATTCTGCGCTACATGGTAGGAAACACATTTTGGGTGAGATGTGAAAATGACAGCTATACTGCTCATAAGAAGGTGTGGTGAAATGGCAATGTTGAAAATCTGGAGGAAAATATTGAAATTGCCTAACTTCACGAGCCCGCGTAGGAACCGCGCAACGACGCCGTTAAACAGTTTTTTTTGATTTTGCATCAATTTTAACATGGTGGTCTTTCTCATGAATGAGCAACAGCCGTCGTGGCGATTCAGGCCCAAAGGGTGATTTCGCAGTCACTGTGCAGTCACTGCGCGAAATCACCCTTCGGGCCCAAATAACGCCATGACAGTGATATCATTCATGAGAAGGGGTCCCAAAAACCCCATGTTGAAAATTTGGTGCAAAAATTCCCAAAAATGGCTGAGATATGCAATAAAGTTGAAACCCTCCTATCTAGCCCATTATACAGCTTACCGGCATTTCCTCAGTTCGCGGTCGGCTTTGAAGAGTTCAGACGTGTTCCAGGTCCACCCAAGATCGTCGCGCCAGAGTCCGGAGGTAAGTATGGGGTGGCAGGGGGGTGTGGGGAGGCTGAGTGCGAGTGGGTGAGTGCGGGTTGTGGGAGGGGTCGGAGACGACTGCTGGACCATTTTTTCTTACAGGTAAAAAAAAAAAAGACGCTAGGGACCATTTGCCACGCTGGGGTGGGCTCCCAGTGTGGCACAAGGACTTTTGAGGCGTTCAACCCGACAGGGATTGGGCACCTATGTCGGCAAAAAAAAATTAACGGGACCGCTTGCCACGCTGGGGTGGGCTCCCAACGTGGCACAAGGACTTGGGGAGGGGGCGCTTCAGCCGACGGGGGATTGGGCACCCCCATTGGCAACATGACTGATTGCCACGCTGGGGTTGGCTCCCAGCGTGGCATCAACTACTGGGAGGGGGAAGGAGACAGATGCAGCTCAGCCGACGGGGATTGGGCACCCCGTCGGCTATACACTGCGTGCAGGGGTGCGCACACCTGCGGCTGGGGGGAGCTGCGCGTGAGCAGCTTCTTATCGCTGCTCACTCAAGCGTAGCTCCCCCTTTCAACTGTATGCCACTGCATTTTGGAGCATGTCATAGACAGCTCCAAAATGCATTGGCTTATAGGGGCCGAGCCTGCCAGCTCGCTGCCTGAATTGGAGGAGGAGGTGACATACCTCCGAAATCTCCGATGATGGCACTATGTTTCTTGCACATGCGTGCAAGCAAACATAAAAATGGCCAAAGAACCCACTGCAGAAAAGTACTGGGATGCTACTCCTACAGTTGCACCTAATCTTACAAAGCACACAACAGGGGAGGAGATGACCCCAAGTGAGACTTATCAGCCTAATAACTCAAACGGGACCAGAGAGGGAGAAACAACATGGATAGCTGGAACAGCAACAAGATGCTCAAGCGGGCTCAGCTGCTGCGTCCACTGAGCAGGAAGGAGAAGGATGCTGCTTCCACATGCCTGGACAAAACCCATGACTAGGAGAAGAAGCATGAGACTAATAAAGCCTGCAACAACAGAGATGGACATAATGATGGAAAAGAGATTTGAATTGTTATCTGACACAATAAATGGGGTGGGGGGCTCAGACTTAAGTGACCATGATTCAGACACATCTTCTCATTCTGTATAGACATTACCTTCTGGGTAAGGTACAGAAAGTGAAAAAACAAGAAAAATTAAAACAAGACCACTGAGATGGAAGAAACAAGAACTTGTGGACTTTACTGCTAACAGATCCTTTCCACTCTCTCGCATATAGGGCAGTTGAAAATAGCCACACTGAATTATGTAGCAGTAAGGAATGCTGTGTCCTCCATGTTAGAAAACATGGATTTAGAGATTAGATTTTTACAAGAAACCTGGATGTCAAATATTCATATTCTGTCACAATGCAAACAATCTTGGGTATGGGGACCTTGTTATTGGTTATTTGGATTAAATAAAGCTGATTGTATTGGTATTTTATTTACGGACACAGAGTTCAAACTCCAGAAATAATTGATTTATCCCCAGGTGGGCTGACGATTCTATATGGGGTCTGGTGACATCAGTTATGTAGATTTATAAATAGTTTTGCTCCACAAATAAAATCAAAGAGGGTAGCATTGTTCGAACAAGTAAAACCTGATCTAGCAATGGCCAGAAACATATATTTTGGTAGTATTTTAACTGCTCCATAGATGTTGATCAGAAAAACTCTGAAGGAAGAAGGGTTTATTAAGACTCCTTCACCTTGAGAAATTTCATAAATACAGCTAGATTACTGGATGCTTATAAACCGAGAGGTATAGGGCCTGGGAAAACATATATTAGAGGACCTCTAGCAACCACGATAGAATATATTGTTATAGTGTATGGTCTTGCCTTATTGTGTATTGAAATCGATGGAAATACAGGCTTGTTGTACCATCATTGTGACATCAGGATTCTGTTGTACCATCCTGAGTGTGTCACCACGATGGTACAACAGAATAGAATGCCGTTGCATGCCATAGCTTCAAACGGCATCCACAATCGCTTTCTTTTTGTCTTTTTTTCTGTCCGTTTCTGATAGGTACCGGATATAAATCCAATCTGACTGGACATCTTCAATGCCTGATGTTCCTCACACAAAATGTTTTCACTGTGACACTCGCTACCCCACAAGTCACATGACCTGTTTCAGAAGCCCAGTTCACAGCATGGTCTCACATTGCTTGCGGATATGTTGAACTTTTCTATATATATTTTTGGACAGCATTTCCATGCCAAAACTTGCCACACTTGTACCATACACTATACAAGATAAAGTACGGGCGATCAGTTAACAACAGCAGTGTATGCTTCTCAGGTTGCCATGGCAACCTCTCGAAGCATACACAGTGCTGTTGTTAACTGTTGCCCATACTTTATCCTCTATATCTCTAATAGAATAAAGTACAGACAATACAGACTGTCCCTATAGAGTTTTCAGACCATTTAATGATTAAAACGGTAGTACAGGGCTTCTGGTGATGTCACCGACTGATGTAAACGCTCGGGTGTAAAGCTCTCTTCAACCCCTCGACTTATTACTTTTAAAATACTAATCTCCCATGAGGCAAACCATCCAAAACAGCAGAATTTAATTCCCGCTATCATGGCGACCAGAAATAGACCCAAATCTGGGTCGGGTGCGGGGCTTAAGCAACAGAAACTAAATCTGCCCTGCAGACCTGTGGTGCATAGTGAGGAGGCCTCTAAAGCATTGGAGCCAACTTGAGAGAGTGATTCAGAGGAGGAGGAAGGGGAGGATTTCATGATCACCTCCCATCAACTGCCGTGAGTTGCAACGGCTTAGTAACACCCTTGACTCCATCAAAGCTGATATAAAAGAAAATAGAGCTAATATTGCTAAACAAGGGAAACAGATCGAGGAAATATTGGAACAGCATGCAGCTTATACAGAAATGGTGGACTTACACAATGGAGTGATCCTCCAGCTCCATGACTGCACACAACTCCTCATGGGGAAAGCGGAAGATCATGAAAATCGTTCCCGGTGAATCAACCTAAGGATCCATGGCCTTCCTGAGAACACTGAGCAGGGTAACATGCCCAGTTTCATTGACAGCCTAATCTGGGAGCTAATAGATATCAGCCAAGATACCCCTTTGAATGTAATTCATGCCTGCAGAGCCTTGTCCGCTCCCGAAAAAGATCTCAAGGCGCAACCACGCTCGATTATCGTGGCCTTCCCTGGATTTTAGGATGAAAGAACTCATATAAAGAAAGCATGGGCCAAGAAGGAAATTACTTTTGGAGCCACTAAATTGTTCTTTGAACCTGATTATGCCCCTATGACGAAGGCATGAAGGAAGATGAGCCTTAGGGAAGGCTCTCAGAGGAAAAGGCCTGAAAGCAAGGGTAGACTTCCCAGCCTGACTTAGAGTGACATCCGATGCTGGCATTAAGGTTTTTGACAATGGGGGTGAAGCAAAGAAATACCTCTCTTCCCTGGAGCTGCTGACTGACGAACTGCTCCCCCCCCTTGCTGATAAAGGAGATAGTGAAGAGACAATGGCAAATGACAGGCAGCAGAGTTGGTGGGGCTTGAAAATTCAACTCCCTGAACAAGGCAGGTGCCTTTGCATCATGAGGCCATCTAACAGAAAAAGCCCAGATACCTTCAGGCTGATGATCAGAGGAACTCCTTGGCTTATTTTCAGCCAAGCCATGTAAGACTGAGACAAATTGTTTGGGACTACTTAGAGGATATGCCCTATCATACAAATTTGGGGAGAATTAAATGAATAGATTGGAACATGCTGTTTGCTAACTGATGGACCCTTGGGCTGTCCTTTTCCCTGCCCTCGTGGGGTGACCTGGGGTTGACCAGGACTATTCTTCCTGGAAGAGATCAGAGGGGGCCTGCTGTAGAGGGGGGGTGACTCCTGGGGCGCTGACCTTAACAAAATGATAACAGAACTTCTCAGAATGGAGATTTTAGGCCTAAGGTCAAGCAGGTGAAATGAAAAGGGAGGGGCTCGAGGTAATGGCAGACTAGCCAGATCCGAGTCACTCACCCTCATTCAGTGATATGGTGGGGGGGAAGGTCTGCTTTGGTTCAGTGGTCCCCACAAATGCAGCTAATGCCGGATGTACTCCAACACTCGCAGCCAGGTGCGGGGAATTTCTCAGCACTTCCCACCATTTTTTGCCAGGAAGCAGAAGGTGGGCAACTCGTGGCACCTTGGAAGGATGAACAGAGTTCTTGTGAGCAAGGGTTTCTTCCTCCCTTTGGGGAACTGTTTTTAAACAGGTTGTTTTTGGTTTTTATTAGACTGGTTAAAGGTCTGTGGTTAATGTTTTTTTATATTTCTTATGCTGTGCACACACCTCTATACTGTGTCCTACTTGAGACCCTTCTCTTCCAGATGAGGAGTCTGGCCACACTGCTGCAACGGAGGGGCTCAACATTGTAACACATAACATTCAGGGGATCAATCATCCAATCAAACGAGCTCGGTTTCTACAGGAACTGGGGAGGCTAAACACCCAAATAGTGCTCTTACAAAAGACACATCTTACAGAGACAGAGCACAAAAAACTGTATCATAGATGGGTGGGGTTGGTTTACTCCTCCTCCTATCTGGCTCATTCATATAAGAGAGGTACTGCAATCTTAGTACATAAGTCCTGCCCACTCCATGTGCAGAGTGTGGTTACAGACTCAGAGGGCAGATTTGTTAAAGTGACAGGGAAGATCATGGTGATTTCCTGTACAATAGTAAGCCTGTATGCACCAAATGAAGATCAGGAAGTGGCCCTCTTTTCTCAAAAACAACTGCCGAGGTGGATGGGGGGTGGAGGGCAGACTTTATATCCTAGGGGGAGACTTTAATACCACGTTATCAACTACCCTCGAAAGGCAGGGAGGGTACTCTCTCCCTATCCCAAAGAAAGTTAACACTGTCTTAAATAGGTCATTACAGAATTGGGGTCTGGTGGACATATAGAGGTGGAAGAGTGGCAAAAAGAGGGACTATTCTCACTACTCCGACAGGCATAACTGCTATACAAGAATAGATATGATCCTGTTGTCGGAGCAGTGGGCATATTCAGCACACAGGTGTACCATCCATCCCGGCTCTATTTCAGACCATGCACCTGTTTCGGTGTCGCTTACTTTACTCCCCTCTGTTAGAAACTAGCATTGGCGTTTTAATGTAGGTCTTCTCAGTTGCATGGATTTTAAATCCCATACTGAAAATGCCATTGATGTCTACCTGGCCAACAACCCAGCAGGAGCTTCAACCACTGCAATCAGATGGGACACCCTAAAAGCCGTTTTGAGAGGGACAGTTATAAGTTACGCAGCCCAGGAAAAACAAAAGAGAAATAGGGAAATCAAGGAATTAGGAGACGCCATCGCTGATCTCGAGTTTCAGCGTCAAATTTCATTAAACCCTAATTTGAGACAGCAACTTAGATGTTGTAATATGGGAGCAAATGTGACAGGTTGCCCAGATGCTGTCCGCATTCCTCTTTTCATCCAAATAGGAAGAAAATCTAACAAGGAATTGACAACAAAAGCACAGTCTGAGAAGATATTAATAGCCTTCTGAGGGTAAGCCATAATAGCTCCACGAACTGCCTCCAATTCTGCTCATACTAATATTTCTTGATTAGTACTCAGTGTCCATATGGCATATCCTGTGTGGGAATGTCCATCCTCCCAAAAATGAGAGCCATCTACATAAACATCTCTTGCTTCAGTATCTGGTTCTGCAGCAAATATGGGTTTAAAATCAATTCCCATTACAGTTCCACAGTCATGTGCCTCTCCCTCCCACGCCATTAATTCAACTAACATAGGTGAGGTACATTTTTCTACTGTGATATTTTTCCCTTGTAGCGCTAAAGCTCATTTAACCAATCGCTGGGAAGACACACCTCTCACATCCCTTTTAAGTAAAAATGTTATTGGAGTGTGAGCTGTTTGCAGGACAATTTTATTGAACCCCACAATATATTTTGTAGCTTGTATAGCCCAATATACAGCTAACAAATGCTTTACACATTTTTTATATGTCTCTTCCACAGGTGTTAGTACACAAGAAAAATATTCCATAGGACATAACGTCCCTGCTCTCATTTGTAACTGTACTGCATTAATTACTTGATCAGTTGCATGCACCTGTATTACAAAATAAGAGGACTCAGAAGGACTAATGAAAGCTGAAGCTGTCAATAGTGCTTGTTTAAGAGTCATATACAATGTTAAAAAAAAACTTCTTTTTTAAGCTAGCTGACATGTGAGATTTAAATAAATCTTGATTACTTCTTTTCTGTTTTTGGACCATAAATCACATTTTTCATGTCAGAGTGAACAAGTTCACATGTACAGCCTAAAATACATTACATCCTGACATAAACAATGTGCTCAACTCTGATCTTAGTTGAACACTCCTTATAGCATACAGGAGGTAGTTATTCTGCCTTTATTCTAAGGAGATTTGGCACTACAGCTGTGCCTCTGCTTGTAATGTATACAAGGACTGTTTATTATCTGAAATGTCTGGGGTTCCTGATTGGCATGATCTAATCTCTTTATTTCCTATGTAATTGCCCAAGGGAGCCACCCCACCCACATGCCCCTTCCAATGCTGCCTCACATCTGCAACTACAGTTTGCAATGAGCCAACATTTCAAGACTGGACCATGTCATGGGATGAACCACAAAAATAAACCAGAATAGCTTAAACTTTACTCTGGCATCATTATAGTTAATGAAGCTGATATCATGAAA
Source organism: Neoceratodus forsteri (assembly GCA_016271365.2). Classification (NCBI taxonomy): domain Eukaryota; kingdom Metazoa; phylum Chordata; order Ceratodontiformes; family Ceratodontidae; genus Neoceratodus; species Neoceratodus forsteri. The sequence goes on from JADMNL010000022.1 coordinate 91,315,020, forward strand.
CCATACCATTCATTACTGAATGCAGTAATGTTTTTGCAGCTCTCCAAGTACAGAGAACAGCATGACCTTGGGTAGCAGGGAACTCATTTATACAGTCTTGATTTTTAATCTACAAACTTCTCTTTGTAAATAATATTTTTTATATTCACTGTCTTTAGCCTCTGTGACATATTTGGCTATATTTAAGTAATAAGCATGATTTTTCTCTAACAATTCTGATTTGCTTTTCTCATCACAGTCTGTACAATGTTTAATTAAACATAAGTATGCATCTTCCTGCTTTTCAGGAGAGCTGTATGGACTTCTTGAAGGTTTGTCTCTAAACATTTACGTAATATGGAATTCATACTTACATCCATAGGTTCGCTTGGAAATCACGTCTGAATTCACCTCAGTCTTTCTAATGTGTTTTCCAACCTCCCTCCATACATAAGTAATTAGTTCAGGTATGGTAGGCATTCCTCGCAGTAGCTTCCTTCTCTTCTCGGTTCTTTTGCTGTCATCAGCAACCATATAGACTGTCTTCAGACATCCGAGTCGCGCCACCAATTGTAAGGAGTAAAAAGATAGCTGTGTTGTGTTTTTCTCTATCCCCAAATAAATCAAGCCACACCAAATGAATGTTTCCTTCTGGTTTATTTTTCTGTTTGCGAGTCGTCAGTACAAGTATTTTGGTATACTTCTCAATACAGGTATCTGGCTTTTGTTTGATGCTGGTTATTTCATTTTATACAGTACTTATATAAAGTTTCTTACCTTAAAAAGTACTTACTTTCTTCTATAGGCCAATCATATAACGAAATAACCTATTAATCTTAGGGTATGGTGAATAACAGTCAAAACTTAGAGATAACTACTTTCTGAATAACACCACGAGGCGCTTATCATACGTTCTTTCACAACCTCCTACCTGCTGAGAGAGAAGGTTCTATGTGTGCTCACCCCTCTCTTTTTGTGCAATATCATAACTGTTTACTACAATTTTGGCACATTTTTTTACACACCCTCCCTAACAGGTGAATGAAAGCACACATCCTAATATGGTCACACCATACTGATAAGTGTTACTCTAGGTTATTTGGATATTACATATTGTGAAATATATAAACATCACAAGACTTCTAACCACAAAACAGCTAACTATTTAAATAAACACATTTGGTTATATAGTCTAAAAATATACACTGAATCATTCTGTAAAAGGCTTCACTTTAACACTCAGTCTAACTATTATAAAACGTTATACTGAAAAAAATGTTATGATACAAAATGTTACACCACAGATTGTAAAAAAATAAAAACATCAGATGACAGGGTATTTGTTCTCCTTGGATCAGAGTAAGGCCTTTGACAAAGTAAATCATCATTATCTATTTCAGGTGTTGAGATGGTATCACTGATTGCTTTGTAAAATGGATACATTGCCTGTATGAGTCAGCCTCAGAAGTACCTTGTATTTTAGGCAAAGCAGGTAAGATGATTGGGGTGAAAGGTTGAAGTCTGACAAGGCTGCTCATTTAGTCCGTTACTACACGTTTCAGCTTTAGATCCATTCCTGGGGCACATTATACAAAACGATAAAATAGAGGGAACACCATTTCCTATAACCTCAGGAACCTGGAAAACACTAGCTTATGCAGATGATGTGTGTTTGTTTCTGAAAAATGAAAGGAGTACGAAGCCAGTATTCATTGTTATGGATAAGTATTCCTTAGCATCTGGAGAACATGTAAATGTACATAAAAGTGTGGGTGTAAAATTAGGTAAACAAAAAAGGGGGTGAAAACTGTAGCAGGTATAGAAATTGTGGATGAACCCATTAAAATTTGGGGAGTAAGATTTGCTGTGGGGGATATGGCGGGACAGAACTGAGGGGAGGTCTTGGAGAAATGTGACAAAAAAGTAACACAATGGAAAAGGTGGAAAGTATCAAAACAAAAACAAGTGTATATTTTGAAACAACTTATCATTCCACAATTGTTGTACATAGGATTGGTGTATCTACTTCCTATAAACGTAGAAACAAGTTTATTGAGTATTTTTTCTTCAGATGTTTTAGGGCACTTGGCTAAACCCAAGGTAAGGTGCAAATAAGCCATACAGATCAATTGTAAACAAGGAACACGAAGGAACTTTGTTAAAGGTTTTGTTAAAGTTTTTTCTGAAATGTTTGTTTTGTTATATCTGATTTTCTAAAACCATTGTTTTATGTTTACAATGTTCTGTCCAGGTTCTGCAGTGTGGGCTATTGGGATCAATTGTAAACAAGGTGACAATTAAGGAACATTTGTTAAGGGTTTTGTTAAGGTTCTGCAATCAGGGATAAGGTGACAATGGAATCTTTTTCTAATTTGTGGAATTTGAAGCTGCTCTGTAGCTGGCCTGCTGCTGCAGTCTGGTGCCCTAACCTTGTGGCCAACACTGCCTTCTGTTGCTGCATGTGAGTTATACCAGTAGCTTACAATGATGAAACAAGCCATGCTTCCTCTGCTGGTAGCATCTCTGCTATGCACTCTGCTACTTGTTGATCTCAGAGCATCAGTACTCCCCATAGACCAAGAACACCTTTCCTCTCGCACACCTGCCTTCCAACTCGATGCCTCCCCACCTGTAGCTATCAGATGGGAACTCACTCCTATGGGCTCCCTATTCTATGCGTTTCTCTCTAACCTTGAGCTTCACAAACTCACTTCTTTTTCTCCCTCTCACCAATTTCCTCCTCTCTGCCCTGTCTCTAAGTCCACCATTTCTCTACTGCTGCTAGCAGGAGATGTTGAATACAACCCGGTACCCACAAATATTCCTACTGTTTACTCCAACTATATACGGAATAGCTCGCCAGGTCTGAAAATCATCCATATAAATGTATGCAGCCTCCCATCTAAATTTACTGACCTGGAAGCCTGGGTAACACACTACAAGCCCCATGTCCTAGGACTCTCCAAAACATGGCTAAAGCCACATATCCCTGAAACAACTTTCCACCTTCCAGGCTACTCCTTGCTATGTCAAGACAGACAGGGCAAAAAGAAGAGAAGCGAAGTAGCACTCTATTTCAGAAAATGTCTCTCTCTCTCTCTCTCCCTCTGCCTCTTCCAGCCTAAACTCTGACCCTACCTTCTCCAGTGAATGGCTCGTGGCTGAGCTGACCCTGGGCTCTGGAAAAAGAATCTATGTGGGTTGCTGCTACAACCCCCCTTCCTGTAGGGGGCACTCCAGGTCTTACTAACCATATGGCAGGTCTGGGTAACCTCCCCCCAAGGATATTCTCCTTGGAGATTTTAATTTTAATTGGTTAAGTGCCCTAGAAACTGGTTACTCAAATCTATTAAAACAGCATAGTTTAGTCCAAGTCATCTCTGTCTCTACCAGACTCAACTCTTGCATGCAGAATCACTCTCTTCTAGACTGGGTAATCACTAACAGAGAGGACAAGGTACTCCAGGCAGGGACCCTGTCAGACACCATCAGTGATCACTCCCCTGTGTGAGTCATCTGGTCCACCAAGATCAAAGACCAAATAACCCCCCCCCCCCGAAATGAATCCTTCTGAAATTTTAACTGCCCTGACACCTTTACCCTCTTTGATGACATGAGGGCTGTAAACTGGTCAGCTCTTTACTCCCTTTTGGATGTGACTGCTGCAGTGGGCTACTTCACAAATGCTCTCCTTCAAATCCAAGATCAACACTTCCCTCTCACTACCTGGAGACTGTAGGATGGTTGTATTCAATGGTTCTCAGAAGAACTTCTGGTCATGATGAAGGATAGGAACAAAAAGTGGGCTGTCTACAAAGAAGTCCCCTTCCCTGCTCTCTGGAATGAATACAGGTGACTGAGAAATAGATGCAAGCAAACTACCCAGGTCCTGAAGCTTAACTTCCTCTGCAACCAGCAGAGGGATAACCTCAGGGACCCCCCACCACTTCTGGGGCTCTTTAGGTTCCCTGCTTAATGCTGTTACTCGCAACTCCACCATCCATCTAAACTCCCCCTCTAGCACTCTGACTGATCCTATAAAGGTCACCCAAGCTTTCAACAAAAAGTTTACAGTCTCTCTGCCCACCTAAGTAAACTACCTACCCAGCTACCCACCTGTCCTGTGCCTGGCCTTAGTGACCAGTCCTCCTCCTCCTCCTCTTCCTCCTCCTCCTCCTCTTCTACTAGCACATACCTCCATGCTCCTTTCTACTTTAGTGCCATCTCCATTAAGGATTCCACCAAATTCCTTAAGGATCTCCCCAGTCGAGGTAGCCTGGGTAGTGATGGTCTGTTCCCTCTATGCTGAAGCTGATTTCCCCTGCCATCTCCAAGCCCATCACCTTCATGTTTAATCTTACTCTGACCATCTCTACCATGCCAGACTCCTGGAAGCATGCCAAGGTGGTGCCAATTTTCAATGCAGGTGACTAATTATAGGCCAATCTTCCTGCTCCCCCACCTGAGCAAACTCCTGGAGAAGGTTGTCCACTGCCAGCTATCTGACCACATTGAGAAATATAGCCTGCTGTGCAGCCAGCAACATGGGTTCTGCATGTTCCACAGCACCACATCTGCCCTGGCCCAGTTTACCAATCATGTTCACAGGAACATGGACCAAGGGAAAGCCATGAGTACTGTATTTGTGGACCTGACCAAGACCTTTGACCTGGTCAACCACTCCTTACTATATTCCACTCTCCTCCAACTTGGCTGCTCCACAGATACCTTGCAATAGTTCAAGAGTTATCATTCTGGCTGATCCCATTCAGTGTGTTTTGATCCTGCTATCTCCCTTGACCTTCCTGTCTTTAAAGAGCCACTGACGTGAAAAGTGCTACATTGCAGAATCAGAATAAGCATACACTCAGTAAATCTCATACCAAAAACTAGATTTCTATGTTACTTCATTTTAAAGTTATTAGCCATTTTGTGACCTGGATTTCACTACCTGTTCAAAACAGCCTGTTTCAGTGAAGAGCTGCTGCTGATGTCATCTAGGGAACTCACACTCTAGTATTCCCCGTCAGCAAGCTTATAGGACCTGTTTCGACAGAATTTTAAAGATCATGTGAAATAGTCATCAAAAGTAAAACAGGCAGCACCATGCACAAAATGTTGCTATAAAAATTATATGTTTCAGGTTTTGTAACAAAGTTGACAAAATTGTATTGTTCAATGCCTTTTTGCTGTAGTCCATTTCTCCAGGGTTGCTGGATGCTGAGTTAGCACGCCTCCAGGCTGCTGAAGCCATTTGGATTGCTACTCCACTGTGCCTGTTAAGAATTTGTGTTGTTGCTAGTATTGTAATATTGGTAACTTCACTGCAATTTGCCAGTGTTTGCTTTACAATACGTTTTAATAGGGGCCTTATATGTGTTAATTCATACTAGGGGTGAATGTGTTAGCTCTGGTAAAATCATCTTTTTATTTAGAGTAGAACACTGATGAGCTTAAATGTAGGTCAAAACAGCCTAATGACGAACAAAATGTGCTGGCTAAATTAGAAACTACTAGTAAGGTTTCAAAACGGCATTACCCCTCCCACCCCCATTTACAAGGAGGTGAAATAATTGTTTTAAAGTGCCATTCTCAGAAATCACCTCCGTTGAATGATAGGTGTGAATGATCTCAGCCTTTCACCACATCAGACACTTATTCAGTCTGCAAATCTCACAACAGTGTGCTATGACCCATCATTTAGCAACCCTGCAAAAAAGGACCACAATAAAAAGGCACCCAAACAAAACATTGTTACAAAACCTGAAACACACGTAGTCTTTATAGCAATGTTTACCGACTGGTGCTGCCTGTTTTACTTGTGAAAACCATTGCACATGAACTTTACAGCTTTGGAGAAACGGGTCTTATAAGCTTGCTGACAGAGTACTAGACTGTGAGTCCCCTAGATGACATCACCAGCAGTCCTTCACTGAAACAGGATTTTTTGAATAGGCAGTGAAATCAGGGTTACAAAAGAGCTCATAACTTTAAAAGGAAGTAACACAGAAATCTAGTTTTTGGTATGATATCTAATGGAGGAATGCTTATTCTAATTCTGAAATGTAGCACTTTTGTCCCGATGGTGTCAGTTGTTCTTTGAGGGTGTCCCTCAGGGCTCTATTCTTGTCCCACTATTGTTCTCTAGCTTTATAAACTCCCTCCCCTCTGACTGCCTCTCCTGTGATGCCCTCCTGTATATGGATGATCTTGTCCTCTTCCAAAGTGACAAGTCCCTGACTAACATATCTTCTACCCTGTCCATCAGCTACGGCCTGGCCTATAACTGGTTCTGGTCACATAGGCTACTGATCAATGGAGAAAAATGAAGGTGATGCTTCTAGGTTCCAAACCATACCTAGCTAGCACCACCAAGGTTGGCACCTCCCTCTCGGTGCTTTCACCCCTATGGCCCTGCACTGCAGATTGTTCGTGATTTTAAATACTTGGGCGTAACCCTCAACCACTCCCTCTCCTATACGGATTACATCAACTCCATTGCATGCCGGGGTTAACCAAAAGCTCGGTGCTGCATATAGGTTAAAACAATTCCTGACCAGTGAGGCCCACTTAGCTATTATCCAAGGCAACCTGCTCCCTATCACTGACTACTGCTCCCCCATATATTCCCATGTGTCTTCTGCCCTGCGCTTCATGTCTAAACTCAATATACAATAATGTATGTCATTTCACACTCCTGGCACCCTACTCCACTCAACACTGTGACCTCTACCAGGCACTAGGGTGGCTCCCACTGTCCAATCATTATGATTATGCACAAGGTTGTATCCTTGATAACACCCTTAGAAATGGCAATGCATCACCTTACTTCATGAAGGCCAGAGCTACTCCCAGATGCTTACGTGTGTCCTCTGTTCCCCCCTATGGAAATCCCAAAAGTCTCCACTGGAATGGGTGGCAGATCACTGTCTGTGGCTGCTCCTTCTCTAGAACAGGCTCCCTGCTTCACTCCAGTCTGCTGATACCCACAGCTCTTTCAAACACTGACTCTAAAAGCCTGCTTACTGAATGAGGCTAGAGGCCTGTACTCTCCAGGGTAATCTCCAACAACATGGTACCTTTCCCACCCATCTTAACTGCGAACTCTGATCTTATAACTCATATTGCCTCGTTTAGTATTAATGCCTGCTCTCTGCACCTGTTATCTCTGATTGCTTATTGCCTCTTACCTCCTGGCTGTGAATTGCTGTGAAATACTATGGCATGGTCCCGTGTATTTAATGCTCAGTATGTTCCATTATTTTCCCCCACATGTTTTGCTTCACCCCCCCTCAATTTACTGTGAACTGTAGTGCATTTTTTTCTTTGCTTTCCTCCAACATACTGTAAACTGTACTGTAATTACTGTGTTGCTGTATTCCCGATGATCTGAATGTAACTTGGTAGTGCCATATTTGTGGTCCCGGTCATGCCTGAAAATGGTCCCTTGGATCAGCGTACTTACCCGGTAATCAAAGACTTAGATAAATAAATAAATAAATAGGGCTATACTTATTTACCAAAGAAAAAAGGAGGGGTAGGAATGCCTAATCCAATTTTATACAATATCAGTAGTGATAACATTTCCCTGATATATTTGTTTATGTCACTGTCTTACCTCCAGATAAACATTTATCTGGAGGTAAGATATGTCACATTATAAAAAGGGTCTGAGAAATGGAGCTTTCTGATTGGCTGCAAACATTCTAACAGCCTTATGTTAATCTTTTATTAACATACATGTAGAGCTTAGCCATATGCTGAACAAGGTTTAACACTGTTTAAAAGCTTTTTTTTATTATAATAGCAATAAGGCACTCCCAGGGATTATGTTAATGGTCAGTTAATCACCCTCTAGGGGCATGTGCCACTCGGCTACACCTCGTGCCACAGTACACCCCTAGAAGGTGATTAACAGACCATTAGCATAACCCTTGGTCATGCCTTATTGCTTAAATGACTATCCTTTACCTAAGGACCAATCAGAGAGCAGCTTTCACAATGCTGATGACATCACAATAGACTTGTCCTGTTCTGAAGCTAGCTGCTGAATTCAAAGAGAAACAGTTAACTAACTGCACAGAAACATTTGATTTAAAAGGTATAACTTATAATCTGATGTTATATAAATCGAATACACAATGGCCTTACTAAAATTATACAACTTACCTCCATTTGTGAGGGAGCAGGAATGTCATAACTCACTTGTGGCTCTGCAACTAATGAGTTATTGTCCTGCCCCCCTCATTCATGAAAATATATGGAATATGACATGAGTGAGAGTGAGATAGCAGAAATATCTCCACAAGCTGCCATTGAACTCTTGATATCCCATGAGTGGCGAAGCCACAAGTTGTATACCTAGAGTTCAATGACAGCGAGTGGAGCTATTTCTGCTATTGCACTCTCACGCGTGTCATATTTTATTTATACATCAATTGTGAGTCTCTCTTTTTTGTGTTTTAAAGTTATTTGCATTTGTTTGTTGCAAAAAGTGAAAAAAATTGTATTTTGTGCTGTTTTTTCCAATTATAAAAAAACTAAAAGGTATCTGTAAATGAAACACCACTCATTTTGTAGATCATTTTATGCTGAACAACTTCTGTGCTCACAGTACCATACTAGCATTTTTCGTTTTAAAGTTATTCGCATTTGTTTGTCAAAAAAGTGAAAAGAAAATACATTTTCTGTTGTTTTTTTATTAATTATAAATCAAAACCTAAAAGGTAGCTATAAATGAACCACTGCTCATTTTGTAGATCTTTTTGTGCTGAACAACTTTTGTGCTCACAGTACAATGCTATCATTTTTCATTTCAGTTATTTGCATTTGGTAACAGTTAGTACTGTTACTGAGGCTGAACATTCTAAATAAGTTCCGAACCTTTTGTGACATATCTAACGGGCCATGATATCCATTGTAACATACCCAACTGTGAAGATATAAATTATATCTCACATGTGGTCAGTGAGTTATCTCTCTTATCTTCATGAAAAGAGACCCACACATTTTGTATAAATATTGCTTATTTTGAGTAAGGCCATTGTGTATCCCCTCTGTGGTTTTGTACACAATGATCTGGACTAGTACATTAAAATTAGCTTTGCAAAGTAATTGGTCATTGGGACAGGAATGGATACAGGGCATCCTAAGTGATTTTTTGCAATTCTGGAAAGAGGAACAGGTACAAATAGTACCTAAATTAAACCTCCCGGATTATATGATACCATGTCTACCGACAGTAAGAAAACTGTTTGGAAAATTAAAAGATCACATGCGCTAGATAAGACCAGAAAGCAGGTATATGCAATGGTCCTAGAGAAAATAAGTCCACAAGAACCAGACTTTAAATTTCGCAAGCCAGAAAAAAGATCTTTAGCTATTAAGCAACAGGTAGATCCCAGAGTACCACTTAGAATGTGGGCCATCCTATGGTTAAGCACACATGGGAGGTTAAACGTAAGAGGGAATAATGAACACAAATCAATGGAAGAACGGTTGTCAGTCCCCAGAATATCAGATACAAGAGGAAACTGTAGAACATCTTGTATTAGAAAGTCCATATGCTCAGTGTCTGTGGAGTTTTTAGCCAGGAGATGGAAACTGTTATGGCTACGCAATCTAAATCATGAGTGTCTGGTGCTGGATGAGTTCCCAAACTATTATGGAAGTATAATTAAATCTCACTGATTGTATGCCTCGCCTGCTTAAAATCATACCTGTGGCAGGCGAGATGTAGATTGGTATTACAACAGCAAACAATGCTGTGTCTATCTGTAGGGAATCTATGTGAAGCAGCATGTAGAGAGGTGCATGAAAAGGACTTAAAGCATAACTCTACAAGTGGTGCAAGAGATGTGGACAGGGTTTGCATGCTGGATGCCACACCTCGCACCACACCAGTGACCTGAGTTCAGGAATAGACTCTCAGGTTGTCGGGGTGCTGACACAGGGAGGCTAGAAGCAGGATTGAGCATTAACTCTCCTCACCCGGGTGGGTGGGTCACCCATCCGTACTCCCACCATCACCAGATGCAGGTCTGGTGGCAGGCGCAGGTGGTAATGGGCAACTAGTAGTTTGGGGCATCCCATTGGGTGTGATGTGTGTATGCCTCCACATGTGTGCATCATGTCAGGGATGTGAGGGATGCATGGGACTGGGACTGGGGGAAAAAACAGACAAAAGCACAAAGCACTTCTGGAAAAAAAACATTCTGCTGTAGTCTTTACATCAACAACCTTTTTGGGAAACTTGTTCCACCCATTCTCCATCCTTTACAAGAAGTAATGTAAAGTAAAAATAATAAAGAAGGGAGGCAGTATAGTGCATTGGATTAAAGCTCTGAGATATGGAGACCTGGGTTCGAATCCCACAGCTTCCCAGGTGCATACTGTGTGATCCTAAACAAGTCACTTAACTTCCTTGTGCTCCTAGGTCGCATCTGGAAACAAGCTTTGGATTAGTGTGCTACTCCTGGTTAAACAATGCTCCCTTTCCCTTAGTGTAGAGGTTAGAGTACCAAGTTATAATCCTGAAGACCCAGCAGACCTGGATTTGAATCCTACAACCCCCGCTTCTCTAGCCGCCGATCGAGACCACCGCCCCGGACTCCTCCTGCTAGACAGGGACTCCTGGATCGTCGGCCGTAGGACAAGCGGCCACCGGGCGGACGGCGCTTCTCTAGCCGCTGCTTGAGACCACCGCCCAGGACTCCTCCTGCTAGACAGGGACTCCTGGATCGTCGGCCGTAGGACGAGTGGCCACCGGGCAGACGGCGCTTCTCTAGCCGCGCTGAGACCACCGCCCTGGACTCCTCCTGCTAGACAGGGACTCCTGGATCGTTGGCCGTAGGACGGGCGGTCACCGGGCGGATGGCGCTTCTCTAGCCGCCGCTCGAGACCACCGCCCCGGACTCCTCCCTGCTAGACAGGGTGCGGCAAGCCACAGCCTCAGCGATGGAGCCATCCCTCCTACGGCTTCCCGATTAGTTGCCTCTTCTACCTCTGCTTTGGAACGAAATTTTGCAAAAAGGAGCTGTACTCTTGTTTTTGGGAAAACTTTAATTGTTTAAAATGGCAGAATGATTGTATAAGACTAGTTTTGTGTAAATTATTGTTGCAAGTGTTGAGGTACAAGTTAAAGTCATTACAGCCCTTCCTCTGAATACGAGCAGACTCAAGCGAGACATAGGGGCGCCCAGGAAATCGCTTCTTTTGTCCTGCTAATTTAGTTCTGCAACACCTCTGGTCTGCCCACCCTCAGCCGACTGGGACTACTATTAATAGTCCCTCCTTCTGTCTCCCTTAGGGACTCCTGGATCGTCGGCCGTAGGACGAGCTCCCAACGGGCGGACGGCACTTCTCTAGCCACCGCTCGAGACCGCCCCCGGACTCCTCCTGCTAGACAGGTACGGCAAAGCTGCAATTTTTGCCCACCCGCCCATCCCCCTTTCCGAGCATTATTTTATAGCCCAATTGCTCCGCCCACAGTTTTTTCATTGGCCCGGCCAACTATGAATAGGCATTGTTACCAGCCTTTAGTGAAAGCAATACTTCTCTTGCTTTCTAGATGCGCTCCTTTCGTTCTCCTTATTCCCCTCCTCTCAGGAAGATCCAGCATTAATTAAACATGGCCATGATCCTTAAAGAACTAAGAGAGGTGGTGGCTGAACCTCTTGCTATCCTGTTTAGCCGATCACTAGAAACACGGGAGGTACCCAAAGACTGGAGGACAGCAGATGTAGTCCCCTTATACAAAAGTGGGAACAAAGAGGAAGTGGGGAACTACAGACCAGTCAGCCTCACCTCGATAGTGGGGAAGATCATGGAAGCACTACTGAAGGAGAGATTGGTGGAACATCTGGTTGTCAATGGACTACAGGTCCCAAGGCAGCATGGTTTCACCAGGGGAAGGTCATGTCAGACCAACCTCATTGAATTTTTTGACTGGGTGACTAGGGAGGTGGATCAGGGGAGAGCAGTGGACATGGCCTATCTGGACTTCAGCAAGGCCTTTGACACTGTGCCACATAGAAGACTATTGCACAAACTGGGGAATATGGTGTGGGCAGGACAGTAGTCCGGTGGGTAGGTAACTGGCTGGGCGGCAGGACACAGAGGGTGGTGGTAAATGGCTGTCACTCCACAGAGGGAAGAGTGACCAGTGGGTACCACAGGGATCAGTGCTGGGACCGGTACTATTCAATATCTTCATCAGTGACATTTGCAGGACCTAGAAGGCAGAATTTCACTGTTCACTGATGACACAAAGCTCTGTAACAGAGTAGACACACCAGAGGGTGTAGACAGAATGAGAAGGGACCTGCAGAAACTTGAAGAATGGTCAGGGGTTTGGCAGTTGAAATTCAATGCAAGGAAGTGCAAGATAATGCATATGGGGTATGAAAACCCTGGCACAATATATCAGTTGGGTGGTGAGGATATAGCATGCACCAAGCAGGAAAGGGATCTTGGGGTTATCATCTCTGATGACCTCAAGGCAGGGAAACAGTGTGACAAGGCAGCAGGTAAAGCAAATAGGATGCTGGGATGCATAGGCAGGGGCATCACCAGCAGGAAAAGGGAGGTTATAATTCCACTATACAAGACACTAGTGAGGCCGCACCTGGAGTACACTGTGCAGTTCTGGAGACCTTACCTACGTAAGGACATAGACAGGGTAGAGAAGGTTCAGAGGAGGGCAACAAAGATGGTGCATGGATTGCATCACAAGTCCTATGAGGACAGGTTAAAGGCACTGAACATGTACTCCCTGGAGGAGAGGAGGGAGGGAGAGAGGGATATGATAGAGACATACAAGTACCTCACAGGGAGGAACAGGGTGCAGGAATGCACTATTTTTAAGCGAAAAAGATGTTCCAGGACTAGAGGGCATGGGATGAAGTTGGAGGGAGAACGATTCAGAGGAAACGTGAGGAAGAATTTCTTCACAGAACGGGTGGTGGACAAGTGGAACACCCTGCCAGAGGAAGTGGTGGGGGCTGAAACAATCACGGGATTTAAGAATGCATGGGATAGACATAAAGGAATTCTGGAGGTCAGGGGTAAGGGGCAACAGACTTCTTGGAAAACATAAACTGAACTTACAAACTTAAATGGGCAGACTGGGTGGGCCATAGGCCCTTATCTGCCGACACTGTCTATGTATCTATGTATCTATGAGATGTGTCTCTGCTAGGACTATAATCAACTGTTTACACTGAATATTGTCTACCAAGATCCTGCTGTGGTAGCATCTGTGATATACCTGACTTTGTGTAAAATCAAACATGGGAGGTCTCGAACGGCTTTGCTTATTAGCCAACTTTTTTCTGCTATGCAATATGGCTGGCCCCCCTGACAGCTTTGATTTCATTATAGAGACATGTCCTACGCCAGTCTCCCCACATAATAAAAATAGCTATTTAATATGCTGCCCTTGGCTGCCCCCAATTCACTCAAAGCATGTTGAATCTTCTGATAGTGGCACAGCAATCAACACTACTAAGCTTGTCCTCAAACCTCAGGCAACTAAACAATGCTCAGGCTGCTACTACCCTACTTGGTTATTAAGCTATGTATCTATAGGGCAAAACAAGAGGATGACTCGATCTCTGGATCCATGCGCTCTAGATTGTAACAAATGCAGAAAGCCTTGTGCTTTTAAAAATCTTTTCCCCAATCTGAGAAGAATTCTCCTCCTTTTGCTACTGTGCTCAGGAGACATAGAACTTAATCCTGGTCCCCCAAGGTTGTTCTCATCACCATCAGAAATTACTCATCTGAAAGGTTTCAGTTTCCTACATGCCAATGTCTGTAGCCTGTTAAAGAAGCTGGAGTCGGTCCAGGCCTGGATTATCCACACTGCCCCAGATATTCTTGTGATTTCGGAATCCTGGCTTTCTAGCATCCACACCGGACAATGAGGTCAATATCCCCAATTACCTTCTTTTCAGAGCAGATGGAAGGACTGGGGAGTAGCCATTTATGTTAAAAACATATTCACAGTATCTGTACTAGATACTACTTCCGTTGCTGGAGGATTCGAATGCCTGACCCTTAAAGTTGAACCACCTCACTCTGTGGCTTTTCGTGTAATAGGCTGCTATAGACCACCTGCAGCAGGACCTCAGTTCCTGACTCATCTGTCAGCACTAATGGATGCAACACCTATGGAGACAATCTTACTAGGTGACCTAAACTATGACTAGTTAACTAGCAGAACACTACCCCTGAAACATTTCTGTGATTCACATGGGTTCACCCAACTTATATCTGAACCAACACGCATCAACAATAAGAATCCAACGAGAAGCAGCCACCTGGATGTGCTTCTTGCCAACGAACCCCACCACTTTTCACATGCCGGTATCCTTCCAGCTGATGTTAGTGACCACTGCCTCATAGCTGGCATCAGAACCATCCCCAAACCGCTATCCACATCAAAGTTCTCTACTAAAAGATCCAGATGTAACTTTGACCCTCTGGCCTATTTCAATGATCTAAAAAACTCTATGCATTGGCAGAGTTTTTACCTAGCTAAATCAGTAAGTGATGCCTATGATGTTTTGTACGAAATCATAACCAGTGCCCTAAATATCCATGCTCCTATAATCAAAGCTAGAATAAAAACCAGGACCTGCCGCTGGTTTTCACCAGACTTGAAGAAAGCTTTACTTAAAAGAGACCAGCTGTGGAAAAAGGCCCGGAAGTCACATGCAGATTCTGACTGGTGTCTATTTAGGTCAGCTAGAAATGCATGTACAAAAATGACCAGGGAGGCTAAGGCTACTTTTTATCAAAATGAATTGCTCTCTGCATCCAATAATCCTACCAAGTTCTGGTCCACTATTAAGGAAGTGTCTGGCTACTCACCGGGTAGTGTGCTCCCATCCAAAATTACCATTGACAATGTCTCTGTCTCTGATAAATCTGAGATTCTCCAAGCCTTCAATAACCACTTTGCCACCGCAGGCTTGGCATTCGATAAAGCGCCAGTAAGTAGTCTTCGGCCACAGCTCAAAGCCCAGCCACCCGAAACAAATAACAAAGGTAGGACCTTCTCCTTTTCCTTAATCAACATAAAAGAAGTTGAAGACCTTCTGCTACAGCTAGACATTAGAAAAGCGCAGGAGCCATTCACTGACCCATACTTGAAAATAGCATATCACATACTAGCGGCACCTATAACACACTTATTCAACCTGTTTCTAATCCAAGGCTCTCTCCCCGCAGTATGGAAAACTGCTCATGTTATTCCGCTATTTAAAGCAGGGGACCCAAGTGACCTGAACAACTATAGGCCAATCTCTCTACTACCTATACTTTCGAAAATGTTGGAAAAAATTGTGGATACACAGTTGAGATCTTTCCTGGACAGCTCTGAATTACTCAACCCCATGCAGTCTGGAGTTAGAACTAAACACAGCACTATTACGGCACTGGCCAAAGTCACTGACGACTGGCAACGGGACCTGGACAAGAAAAAAATTGTTTGTGCGGTGTTTTTAGATCTTAGCAAGGCTTTCGATACCGTCGACCATTGTCTACTTCTCTCCACTCTAAATAACATTGGCATGGACTCAATCACACTGGACTGGTTCCAGAACTACCTCACTGACAGGCAGCAACAAATAAAGGCTGAAGGAGAGCTTTCTCCACTCAAACCAATAAAAAGATGAGTCCCACAGGGTTCCATATTGGGACCACTACTGTTCAACATCTATATTAACAACCTGAATTTAGGAATCAAGGAAGCCAGAATCCACTTATTCGCCGATGATACAGTGCTTTACCTAAGTCGAGACTCCCCTGGAGCCGCATGCTCTGCATTGCAAGCCGAATTCAATAAGCTGCAAAACCAGCTCATCAACAAAAAGTTATTGCTAAATGCCAAAAAAACCAAGGCAATGCTGTTTGCACCATCTGGCTCTGGGGCCAACACTGCAGCCGCTGGTACAGCTCCTCCTATAACCACCCTACTTGGTGAAAAACTTGAGTTCATGCCGAAATTCAAATACCTGGGTATATGGCTGGATAACAAACTCTCCTTTAAGGAGCACACTGAAGAATTGATGAAAAAGCTTAGGTAGAGGCTTGGCCTCTTTTAAAGAATTAAACATCTCCTGACTGAGACCGCAAAAAGATAGCTAATTCATTCTACATTCCTCTCATTAATTGATTACGCTGACATTATCTATGGCCAATGCTCTGTCACACACCTTGCAAAACTGGATGTACTGTACCACAGAGCCTTAAGATTCATAACTGGCCTTCCATCCTCCACACACCACTGCTCGCTATACGCTGCAGTAGGGTGGCCTTCTCTACAATACAAACGACATAGAAATGCAGCTATTTGGACATTTTGAGCTCTCACCAACAAACTCCCGGATTATATTGCTGCCTGCCTCCCTCTAAGTCCACCAAGTAGCTATGACATAAGAAGCCACTGGCTAATTTCCCTAAAAATTCCTAGGATCAGTAACCACTTTGGTAGGGCAGCCATAAGTCACGCTCTGCCCTCACTATGGAAAAGGATTCAAAGCTCACTGAAACTTAGCTCTCCTGTCAGTATTGCGATGTTTAGGATTCTTTATGACAAAGCATTTGCCAAAATTTGTAAATGTTACCATAGTTCCTAGTGGTCCTGTTAATGGCTCCATTTCTAATTCTACCACATACAGCCATGAACTTAACCCCTCTATTCCCTACCTAACCTGTTCAATAGCCAGCTGCCTTGTTGGCTTTGGAACCCCTGGCACTTTTTTCTTTACCTACTCCGACATGCCACTCTAATAATTGTTCAGTTGAAACATGGGCCCTATTGAAGCCTTGATCACCCTCCAAGCTAAAATTAGTTTCTGAGGGATGAAATGATCATAATTTGTACCCTTCAATTGAAGCATGGATAAATGTGATACTTAAACTTCCATGTATATGAAGGTTGAACATGCCACAATAATGTCTTGTGTTGTCTATATGTTCCCACAAGTGTACTTGGAATGTATATATTGTACCTTTTAATTGTAAGTCTGTTTTCTTACTTTAAACATTTTGTGTATTGCACAGCTAATCTATGTAACTATCTTTGACAACAGCAGGTCCACCTTGTAAATGAGCTTGCTCAACGGTGATCGCCTGGATAAATAAAGATTTGATTGATTGATTGATTGACTTGCATACTGTCTTACCTCGAGCAAGTCATTTTACGTCCCTGTATCATCAGATGTTACCTGGAAATGAGCTGTGGCTTAGTGTGCCTTTCCTGGCCAAAAATTCCAAAATAAATAATACTTCCTATGGCCCTTTTTAAACCTTCCCCCATGCTGCTTGAGCACATGTGGATGACGTGTTTCCACTCTAGAACAGACTAGTCCACTCTGTTGTACCCAGTGTTAGAATTCTGGGGGGGGGGGGTTGCCAGGGCTTGGCCCCCCCAGCTCTGATAGTGAGCCCCGGTAGCTCACGCATCACTGCCATAGACTTATAATGGGAAGAGGGGCGCAGTTTAAAGATAGGGCCCTTAAGGGCACCCCCAGCTCCCAAAGCTCATAAAGTGTAATTATAAAACTGTTCGCACCTTTTCGTGAACTTGAAAGCCTCAATCACATCTCCCCTCTTCCAGAGTCAGACTGTCCCACGAGGCTACTTAGAAATTTCCAGGAGGGACATTCTCTGTTGAGTACCTGGCCACCTTCTAAACTGAAAATCTTTGCATTTATCATTGATTTTCTAATTAAATGGGTTATTTGGGGCACTGCAAATCAATGTATGATGCCAACACATAGCTTGCCAAATTTAAGTAGAATACTGATATGACTGTGTCCTCCTCTGCCCTCCCCTATACAGAGTCAGACTGGCCAGCATACCTGGAAATTTCTGGTATCACCCCACCACAATGACATTTTTACAGCGAACACCACCACAGCAACAAATCTCACCAGATCGAGATTGTTTGTTGTGGTGGTCCGCTGTCTGCCAATGCAGCGATTCCCTGTGTTGTGCCCCCCCACCCCAAACCAATTCTGACTCGGAGTTAGTTATTTAGAGATGGGAATGCGGGGGGGGGGGCACATCCCCCCTGCATGGGGGGTCTGGAGGTGCAAAGTCCCCACAGAAAAACACTTTGTCCTATCAGGAACAATGCCGGCTGTTGGCAGTGTTCCTGTCGCTGTCAGGGATGTCAACATTGACACCATCGATGCAGTGACGTGGAACCAACATTTTCAGGTGCCCCCCCCACCTCTGCTGGGTACCTGGCCTTCTTCTAAACTCCAAAAATCTTTACAATTATCATCTATTTTCTAATTAAATAGATTATTTTTGGCACTGCAAGTAAATGTAATAGGCAGACACAGCTAGTGCATCAAATTTAAGTGGAATACTGACATACATGTGTCACCCTGGGCCCTCCCCTGTTTGCAAGTGGCCCTCTGTAACTACTTTCCAAGTGGGCCCCCAGTACCCCAGTTCAATCTTGCCCCTATTCATTTTCTAGGTTGGTTCTGTACCCATTTTTCAAGTAAGCCCTTGTACCCGAGTCTGACCCTGTCCTGTCCCTTAAAGTATGCTCAATGGGCCCTATACAGGAAACATAGGATTGCCTACAGGACGTCTATCTGAGGCACGTTGACAACCCTAAGCCCAAATGCTGTGCAGCAGGGATCCAGTGGACCCCTGGTGGCATTCACAACAAATGCATGAGCCCAGTGAACACTCGATCCCCCAGCCGCCTATGCAGCTATGTGCCACTGGTGGTCCCGGGGCATGAGAGGTGTGTACCCCCACTCCATGCCATTCACTAATGCATGGAGTGCTATGCACAAGGGTTGCAGGCTACAGCATCAGGAACTCTGCCGCATTAGGTATGAGCCCCCACCAATAACAATCACTGGCACCAGTGGGGCAGTGGATCCCCCCACCGTGATGACCCAGCCCTCCTAGCCACATGGTAGGGGTGGGGAGGAATAACTCTGGCTCTCACTCATACATTTACAATTCCAGGACCTGCGCCTGCCCAGAACTCCCTGCTCATGTGTAGCAGGTGATCCTCCATGGAACCCAGGATGGCTATCCCATTGGATGCCCACCTGTGCCCCACGATCCTCCCTCATACAACTGCACACTGGAGGGGGGGTTGGGTAATGGACAGGTGCCCTCCTGGTCCTCACAGTAGTGAATACCATGCACCCTATGCCTGACCGGGACTGTGTAGCTATATGGGCCGGGTATGTGCAAATAGCACATACCTAGCTCACTGTCATACATAGGCCCCAGTGTACACATTTACCTTATATATGTGGCCACAAAACATATGGGGACATGAAATTACAGATGAGTACTGCTAAATCCTGGAATCCACTGTCAGTTGATCTAAATGCAAAGAGCTCCCTCTACAGATTTCTGTCTGCTTTATGTAAAACCTTGAACAAAACCTGTGAGTGCTTCACTCGATGAAGACAAGATTATTTTACTGTAGTGACTGTAGTAATTGTGTTTACTTGCATGTGCACAAGAAACACACTGTGTCAGCTTCCTCCATAAGCAGGTTGTGGAGGCACAGCAGTGTTGTGGCGAATGGCAGCTGTCCGTTCTGGAGCTGGTCTGTTCCATGCCAATACAGGAGCACGCTGCAGCTACTGCGCGTGCCACTGTGCTCAAACGAATTGACCGCTGCAATCAGGGAGTGCCTCATCACTGAACAATCAGCTGTGATGGTGGGGCGGTCCCTGACTGCAGTAGCCAATTACAGCTGCATTGTCAAATTAGGGAGATGGAGCAGCGTGTCCGATAATTCACAGAAAGTGGCTTCCGAACAGCTTAGGCCCTTCAGATGGTGCTGCCTATGAGTTCGGTTCCAATCCCACCCAAGTTACGGACCAGCCGAGTACAATCCCAGGCACTGCTGATACTGTTGCCGAATGCTCTCTCCAATGGCATGCGGCAGGAGTCGTGCTCTGTGCACTCTGAGCTCAACACCTTGTCCCTGGGCTGATGGGCTGCTTGCTCACCCTTGGTTGTGCTGCGGCTGTGTGCTCAGAGACCTCAGCACCACAATGTAACTGCCACACACACACTCTCTCTTTCTCACTGTCACACTCAGAGCGCTTGGGCTGTAACCCACCATGCTGTCACGAGGAGAGGGAGGGCGGCGCTACAGCAGCGAGTTAATCCGTGCGTGTTATGCACTCTAAGCAGCACCCCTGCCCACCACAGATCCTGCCTTCCGTACCTAGCCTGGCTGGGCGAGCAGTCAGCACCCTCCTACTGAGGACAACTCGGTCAGTCACCGAGTTGCCCCAGGGGCCGGCCACCACAATACATATGAGAAAGGGCCACTAGCACAAAGTAAGAGGCCGGGGGAAGGGGTGGAAGTGTTGGCTAGCCACATGGAATTTGGTAACTTGTGGAAAACTGGTGTGGACCAGCTGGCAAACAATTATACTGCACGCTTTCCTAGATGTTGTCCCTCCCATTTCCCCCTGTTAGTCAGAAAACCCCTGATTATACAATGGCTTGTAAATTAAAGCAATCTGATTGACTAGTTGGCACCTCCTAGCCATGGTAAGTCCTAGCATTACCAATGGAAAGAGGTGCCAGCTACCCTCAGATGCCCATCACCACAAGCTGAGTTGGTCCAATAGAATTTTAACGTTTAGTAGAGACGACATTTTAATCCTTACCAAGATCACGGTAAAACAACTTTCAAACAAGCAACAAAAAATGGACACCAATTTTGATTTAATCGACCCAGCTGAATTATATCAACGTAGTTGCATCTGCCTAAGTATTTAGTTCTTCAGTGATTTTGTTTAAAAAATGTATTTAGCTAGAACTGACCTTTGTACCATCAACTGCTGTTCCCGCAGTTCCATGGTGATGTCGGTGCTGAGGCAATGGGTACACTCACTCAAAAATGAGTGTGTAAAATACTATCAAATGCATTGGCCATTAATAACTAGTTTAGTATGCTGCACAAAGTCTTGCTCATTTCAGATTGAGCGCTATCACTGTGGGCATTTAAAGTTTGAAAATTCAAGCCGAGATTCTGGTCATGCACAGCAGTGCCAATGCTACTGTGCATGCCCAGATTCTCAACTTGCAGTAAATTCCCAGTGACAGCACTCAGTTTGAAACGGGCATGACTTAGTTTGTGCAGTTAACAAAACTATTTATGAATGGGTAATGTATTTGACATTTTTTACACACACGTTCATCAGCGAGTGTACCCTTTGCCTCGGCCCTTTCATCACCATGAACACACCAGTTGATGGCACATAAGGTCGATCCAACCTAAATGAGAAAAAAAAACACTGGTGTCACGCTACCATTGCCTCTGTGTTGCTCTTCACTCATGCTTCCATTTAAAAAAAAAAAAAACGCAGCTCAATCTCCCTATTTCCTAGCTCGAGCATAATAGTGAGCAAAAAAATAAACTCAGTGCCAGGGCTAATAGCGGCAAACTGTGCTGACACTCAAGTTTCCTGTCTCTCTCTCTCTCTGCTCCCTTCATACTTTGCTCTGCCACTACTTCTCTCAGTCACATACAAAGGTCTTCATAATACCTCTCAGCTTTATACTTACATATATAAAAAAAATAATAAAGTAACATTACTGGCTCTCAGCATGTGTTTAAATTGTGGAGGGGGTGTATCCTCAATATTCTGCCTTACAAGAAGGAACTATATTTTGTGGCACAAGAATACATGCAAAAAGAAAATAAATGAAACTGCCAAAAAAAACTGTTTTCCTCTATTCCTCGTTACAAAGAAATACAGGGGGACATTGTATAATCACAATAATCCACTCCAAGGTCTGGGTGATGCAGGGATTTACCCACGCCAGGCTAATTTTGGTAATTCGGCCAGAGGCCTCGTGACCGAACAACGCCAGGCATGGGTAAACCCAGCATCACCCACACTCTGTCATGGTTTATTGCTTAAATCACCTCTGGTACAGCACTGAGTGAGCTATGGCAGCAGGTCAGTAAGGTGCGGCATGCAGAATTAACAATATGTTGGAGGGGGGCTCTGTGTAGAAGTAGTTTTTAACAATGTGTCCCCCTTCCCCATTTAAAATTAAATGAGAACAGAGGGGTAGAGAGATAGCTGTTTAAGTCAGTCAGGCCTGTTATTAATTATCCACCAAAAAATCTGTCCGACTCCCTTTCACTGGGGGGAGGGGCAAGTTGCTGATGGCCCCCAAGAAGGTGGGGCTAGGAGGGCTGCCCACCATCCAAGGGAAGAGGCGGCCCCCTAAGCAAGTGGCCCTAACAGAGGAGTTCCTCAGAGAGGGCTGACCCTGATGGCTCCAGCGAGGAGGGGCATGGCAGGGCTTTTAAGGAGCGGTCTCGGGGGATTTCGCCCTCCTGGAACTGCTCCTCACCACAAAGTTTTCCCACCTTTCCTCCCTAAGCTGCCAGGCCACAGCAAGAGCTCTGTCTCGGCTCTAGAAGTAAACCAGATGAGAACTGATACAGAAGGAATAAGAGGCGGTAATTCATGGCTGATCCTGTGTAAGAGAGGCTGCAAACATAAGAAGAGAAGCTGCGATTGGGTGTCACCGGGGAGAGGCACGACCCTAGGATGTGTATGCTTGAGAGATCTGAGGAGGAAGGCACTCAGGCGGGGCATGCACTGAAATGCTGGGAGCCAAGATTCCGAGTCAGGGAGTGCAGCCCTGGACGGGCATGCTCCTCATCAAGGGTCTAGGAGGCCTTAAATTCTGGGAAGATGGGGAGGGGAACTGTCCTGAGGGAAGGCACAGCCCTCGACAGGTCTGTTGAACCAAAGGGCCAGAGTTCCCTCAAATAAGTGGATGAAGGAGCCAGGGTTACAGCAATACATGAATTGTGGCTGCCCAGGGGGTCTTACAGGATGGGATACTTGATGTATATATTGAATGTGATGTATGTATAGTGATGTATGTATATAGATACTGTATATTGTAATGTGCATATCTGTCGAATGTAATATACATATTCTGCTGTATTGAATGTTAAGTATTCCATGTAATGTAATCAATTTTTGATTAAGTAAAAAGAGCTGCGGCCTTTTTTATACCAAAAAACAGTGTGGTGTGTTATTGATTTGGGGGTCCGCTTTGAGCAATCTAAACTGCCATGTTTCCTTCCCAGTAAACCAGCAGGGTAAACAGCAGCTGCAAACACGAATTTCAGTTACAAAAAAAAAACACCTCAAATTCAGCTTTCTCCCTCCATTACAGTCATCACATCATTGTCATCTCTCTCGCTTGCTCGCTGTCTTCTCTTCTCACTCTCAAGCACCACTATCTCAACATTGTTTTCTGTAAGAGGTAAAAAGGGATGTGAGCATGTAAGGGACTACTGAGAAACAGTCTTGCCCACGTTCTTTTTCTCTTGCTGGTGGAAAAATATCACAGCTGCTCACTCTTTATATTTCCTAGCAACCTATATTGCTTAAGTGTTTTAGGTCTTTTTTTTCGAGGGGGACGGACTCTGATCACCTATCTTTTCCTTTCTCGCCCTCGCTTGTACAGAAAAAAATGCAGCTCCATCTCCACATTTTTCCAAGCCCACTCTTGGCTGTCTGACAACAGTTAAATCAGTAGCAGGCAACACGCGGGTTGCATATGTCCCTGAGTAGTTAACCTGTGGCCCCCGTCCGTCATCACCAAATTTAAAGGGAATTTCCATAATTAAAAAAAAAGTTTTAAACTTTAAAAATCCTTGCTTGCCACTGCTGCTGCCACATACTTCACGGCATTCACTGCTTCGATGCTGCAAACAAAACATACAATGAGTTGTGTTAGATTGCGTTTTGAAATCCTACACGTTTGTGTTAACCACAGAGGAGCCATAGATAAATACTGAGCCAGAACAAGTTGAACAGTGGAAACAACTGAACTGCAAGATCCCGTTGTGAAATCCCCTACTTATGCGAGCTGTGAGGATAGTGGCAGGACGGATGGTTGCCAGAGGACAGGAGGAAGGTGAGGTGGGCTTGATCATGGCAAAAAAGCTGGATTAAACAAATAGGAACTTAAAAGATTGAATTACTAGGAGGTTAGAGGAAGTCGGCCTGGCCTCACATCCTGAAAGACTACAAGGTGTTGTGATCGCCTGGAAGAAGCCATACTCATAGTCAGGCTTTACTACACACATGAGCTGACTAGCATGTAATTAGGTACCTGATAGCCTCCATAGCACCGTTAGCCAAAAGGTTACACCTACCAAGTGGCTCTGTAGCAGTGAGTCAGCTGGACTTTGGTAACTGGAGGCTCAAGCAAAGTTGACAGAGGAGGGTCATGGCTCATCTCTTCTGTGCAGCAGCTCTCTGCAGGCTTGTGCTTCAAAAGTATTGTGGAACCAACAAAAAAGACAGGTGCATAGATCTGTGCAGGAGATTTAAGGTGGACACAAACAATCCACACTATTGATTGTTTGCCTGTTCAGATGTACATCTGTGTGACTAACAGCCTCCCCCATGGACCTTGAATAATACCAGGTAAAGCATTTACCCCTCACAGGGCCGCGGACTGCTATATCAGTCCAGAATTCCAATATGTTCTAATTGTGCCAGCAGTCTAGGGGTTAAGAAACACAGTAGCCAAAAAGGACTTGTGCAAGAGAGGCCGCGCTGAGGACCCTGGTGCAGATAAGATAATAATTTGTATCTTTCTGACAAAGGAAAAGTCAGCTGAAAAACAACCTAGCCAACAGCCGACTCGCTCAAGCATATACAAGTAGCACATGTTGCTAACCTTGGCTACACACTGTCACAGTCTGGTGGCCACAGACAGCTGTTTATCAGAACTGTCTGACATGCTTTTATTTTATCGTCTTATTTATGGTCTCAAAAGGAAATCTCAAAAACACACAACAGAGACAAGCTTTAGAGACTAAACTTATTTTACATCTCAATATGGTAGCAGATGGGATGAACATTCAGAGGATTCACAGGCTACACAAGCTACGTAGACTTGCGTCCTTAATGCTTGCCATTTTTTTTTTCTGTCAATATTAATTTCTAAACCAGGGATGTTTTAGTATGGTAATATTTATCCAGACAATGCTTGAAAGACTCCACTGACCCACTCATTACTAATTGTTCTGGTAGAGTGTTCCACAACTTAACACCTCTCTGGCTAAACCAATCCTTTCTCCTCAGTGTCCTCCATTTCTCTTGTTTTAATTGTAATTTGTGCGCTCTTGTTTCATGCAAGCTATTATTCCTATTAATAGTAAATCTTGCCTTAGGTGCTCACCCTTGAATGCCCTATAAATCATACACATATCACCCCTAATTCTGAGATACTGCAATGAATAAAGATTTAGATTTATTCTTCTTTCCCGATGTGTCACATGTTCTTGACCTGAAATTCTCTTTGTGGCCCTTTGTTGTACTCCCTCCAATCTCCTGATATCTACTTGTCTATACGGTGACCAAACCTGAGCACAATACTCCAAATGGGACCTCACCAATGCACTATACAAGGGCACCATCGCCTTCATGTCTCTGCTACCAATGTGTCAGAATACAGTTTAATACCTGAATCGCCTTTTTAACCATTAAACTACAATGTGCACTAAATTTCAAGTCATGTTATTCTCTCCCCCAGGTCTCTTTCTTCCATAGTCTGTCTTAACCGAGTCTTACCTGTGCTATAGATATCTTTTTTAATTTTACTTCCCAAGTGCATTACAGCACACTTACTAAGATTTAGTTCTAATTTGCGTTGATCCGTCCACTGGCTCAGCATATCCAGTGCTTCCTGTACCTTGATGTGTTCTTCAGTACTGTTAACTAAACCCCCAATTCTACAGTCATCTGTGAATTTACTTATCCAGATGCCAGGAAAAATGCTCCTAATTGTAGAAATGTGGAGATTGAATAAACATGGGCCCAACACTGATCCCTGTGGCACCCCACTGGCAACCCCCCTCCAATCAGAAAGAACTTCTCCACATAGATGTGGGTCTGATGGGACATTACAGAACTTAACATCTACAGACCTCTTCTTCTTCAGACTGGCATATTATAGGACTTCAGCACGTGTGGTGTGTGTGTGTGTGTGTGTGTTGAGAGGTATGTGAATATAGCAGGTGTGAGGCTTGCTGTTACATTGAGGTAGGCTTCTATTTAGTTACATGGAGTTACAGTGTGTTATTACTCTTACTTCACACACATAATGAATATTAATTCCTCTGTACTATTTACCTTCACCCCGGGAGTGGGGTAGATTCCATTGCACCATATTCAGATTCCCTAGCCTGTTACTGTACATACAGCAGGTTTATTATAGACTGTCACACTTTTTTGTTTTAACTCTGAACATATCGGTGTGCGAGACTTCATTTGCATGGGGGTTCTTGACAGATTTATTTACATTAGGCTAATGTTGTAGTGATTTGCGGAAATGTAGGTATGTTAGAACTCTTGTCTTACACACATACTGTATATTTACTTCTAGTTACCTTACCCTAGGGAGGATGGCAGTTTTATTTCATTGTGGTTCTATCCAGAATCCCTGGAGATGTTACTACGCAGATAGGAGTAAGGTTAAATAGTGTCACTTTTTTGCTCTGTAGATACTAGGATACATGATCCCTTTTACTTGGAATTTCATGACAAGCTGAATTGCTTTGGGGAACAGCTGCAGTGATTGATGCGAATGAAGGTGCATTAGGAGTGAGTGAGTGTGTGTGTGTGTGTGTGTGTGTGTGTGTGTGTGTGTGTGTGTGTGTGTTTGTGTGTGTGTCTCCTTACAACTAGTAATCACCCCCCCCCAACATTATGGGGATTTGGGGTGGGGTAGGGTGTGTGTTTTGTGTGTGTGTGTGTGTGTGTGTGTGTGTGGGTGGAGAGTGGGAGAGAATTTAATTTGTATCTCTTACTCAGATTCTTTAGACATTTTCGATACATCAAGTTGTTATACACTAAGAATTTATTGACATCAGTACAAATCAGGCTGCATGGTCTTAATTCCTTGGTGGTCCTTGACACGAGTTTTTTGTTTGACACTAATACTGTCAGCTTATAGTTATATTATCATTTATAAAGTCCTGTTACTACACTAGAGGCTTTTGAAGTTTATGGGGCATAATATCTAGCTGGAGAGTATAGCTGGGTAATGGATCCAGCTTAGTTTTACACATCATACAGTGTGCACTAATCTTTTTAAGACAGCTTACTGGTAATTTCTTGTCTGTAATGCATACATTGAAACTTCTTGGAGTCCTAAGACAATCTTAGTATGTCTTTAATCCGGGTTGGAGTTGTTTTTCAGTAATTGCATTCTTAGACGCATTGTGACACTCGTAGCTTGATTTAAGCACCATCTCCTCAAGTAGTGTTATCTCAAGTCAGTTGAATTTATATGCAGTAGAATTATTTGTATGTGTTTTGCACCAAGCACCTCTGACCCTGGGACCCTCCCAGCTTAAGGTAACATTGTACTATTACACTTCTCTGACATCATCTTCTGTTTTTTTTTTTTAATGAGTATTTTAAACCAATGGGGATTTGTTTCTGGGTTTTTTTCTGCATGATCTAGCTATTAAAAGTATTGTTTTTTTTGAATAACTGTCATTATGCTTCTGATGAAGGACTTGTTGGTCCAAAAGCTACAGCACTCTGTTCTTGTTGTTACATCTATGTTGGTCCATTAAAAGGTATCAAATCATTTGCTTCTGGATCTGTTCTTACAAGGACCAATACGGCAAACACTAAATCTAAATTTTAAGTTTAATTAGGGATGTCCTATAATTTTATCAAAGACTGAAAATTTACAAAATTTGGAATTCATGACATGACGTCACATGCTTTTTATTAAAAGCATATACAGTGGAACACACCTGTAATGGACACACGTACAGCAGACACTCGATTAACAGAAGGCAGATCTGCCTTGTCAAAGTCCAAAAGCTATGCCATTATGTTAAAAATCCCATTTATACCATACTGTGCAACCCCTGTATAGCGGACACTGTGAGCTCCTCTGTACCCCTGTTGCATCCTGTAAATTGCCTGCTAATTTTCACCTGATTATTTAGCTGGTTTGTCTGGTACCATAAAAACATCACTGACCTTACTTGATATCTGATACCTGGCACCTTACTACAGGAGATTACTACTGTACCCTCTTGATACCCAGCACAGGTTCTGTACAGCAAAATCTCACCAATCACGTTTACTGCTCAGTCCCCTGATTCCAATGAGCACAGGTACTGTACAGCAAACTTTTTCCAGTCTTGTTTACTGCTCAGTTCCCAATTAGCTACAAATAGCAGTTCCCCATACTGCTGGTTGGCAGAGGAGGGGGCATGTTCTCATTTGAACACCTGTGTTTAAGCTGTGGTGGAGGAGATTCATATTTTAGGATATAGTGGATACCCCTTATAACCGACAAAACTTGCTTGCATGAACGTGTCCATTATAAGAGGGTTCCATTGTATTGTGTTACGTGACAGAGCTCTCCAGACCCCTTCCTTTCATAGTAAACACCTTATGGTATTACATACAGTTCGTTAGAGGTACATGGATTACACTGATCCAGATTTATAGCCACAGATTCTTCTGGAATCCAAATCTGAAAAGATTTTCCCAGGTAACAGATAATTTGAGTGGATACCCATGGTAATGAATGTGGAATGGAGGCCTGGCTGCCTGCCTATCAGGCCCAGACAAGAGGTATAGCTAGGAAGTAATATGTATAACCCAGAACCTTCTTTGCTCCCCCCCGTGTATACAAACAGTTGTAGCCACAGACATGTACAGATGTTTCCTGAAATGTCTGTGATATCACTAGAGAAATTTCCTGCAAGCCTGCAGTAGCACCTACAGTGATGTTTCCTTTACAGCTATTGCAAAGTATGTAGAAATACCCAGACAACTTCATAGAAAACACAAACTGCACATACCCTAGTGATGCAAAGCATCATGGGAAGCATATGCAAATGCTCATGAATTAATTTGGGCTGGCTCAACTTTAAGCAAAATTGTATGGTGCCAGAAGGCTTCACAATACAATCAGCAAAGGCTGAGAACAGCAGACACAGACTCGTATTTCGTCCTCATTTAGACTCATCAGTGTGCCATATCTGTGCATTTGCTCTGGGGTTCTTTTGTTGTTCTCTTCTCTCTCTGCTTTGAGCTGCCAATGACCGAAACCAATAAGATCCCCTCTAGGATGGCTGGCTATCTGTCCCTGCACTGTAGTACAGATATGACACACCGATGAGTCTAAATGAGGATGAAACATATGTCTGTATCTGCTGGTCTCAGCCTTCGCTGATTGTATTGTGAGGACTTCTGGCACCATGCAGTTCTGCTTAAAGTTGAGCCAGTCTGAATTAATTCATGGGCATTTGCATATGCTTCCCATAATGCTTTGCATTATTGGGGCATGTGCAATTTGTGTTTTCTTTAAAATCTGGCTGTATGGCTAATATCCTTTGGGATAGCCTCTGCCCTAGTGCATTTACTCTGGGGTTCTTTTGTTGTTCTCTTCTCTTCTTGGATAACTTGATGGCTACGACTGCCCTTTTTGTTGCCCTGCTCCCTCCTTGTATACACCATGCATGATAAAAGCACAACCTTATAGCAGTACTTCCTTTGTGCACTAAGCAGAGCATTTCATTCAAATAGAACACAACAATCATGTTATGAGCGTGCATTGCGCAGTTTCCACGCACCCTCGTAGCTTCACAAATTTTAATATTTTCACTCCAGATTTTCAGCATTGGCATTTTTCCACACCTCCTTATGAACAGTACAGCTGTCATTTTTCACATCCTGCCCAAAATGTGTTTTTGTGCTTCCGGCGCAGAATAGTGTTGTCACCGTGGGAAATCAATGTTCTGGACACATTAAGAAAATCACAGTGACACTGTTAATGAGCGGAGGTCCCAAAATGCCTATGTTGAAAATCTGGTGTAAAAATCCCAAATAGAAACATAGAAGTTGACAGCAGATAAGGACTGCAAGGCCCATCCAGTCTGCCCATTTATTTTTCTACCTTATAAATGTACCATCGGCCTTTGCTCTGTCAATGGCCTATCTATTCATACTCATCTGTATTGCTCCCTTATGCCTATCCCATGCCTGTTTGAAGCCCTGCACTGTATTCATATCCACCACTTCCTGAGGTAGGCGCCATGCATCCACCACCCTTTCTGTGAAAAAGAACTTCCTCACATTACCCCTTAATCGGCCTCCCTCTAATCTCATGCTGTGTCCTCTTGTCCTGCTATTTTTCTTACATTGTAACATGTTAGACTCTTTCACCTTGTTAATGCCCTTAACGTGTTTGAATGTTTCGATCATATCACCTCTATCCTTCCTTTGCTCTAGGGTATACATATTGAGCTCCATTAATCTGTCCTAATATGTTTTCTGATGCAGTCCCTGCACCATTTTGGTTGCCCTTCTCTGGACTGCCTCAATTTGGTTAATGCCCTTGTGAGGGTGTGGCCTCCAGCACTCATGCAGTACTCCAGATGGGGCCTAACCAGTGTCTTGTGAAGAGGGATTATTACCTCCCTCTTCCGACTTGTGATATCCCTACTAATACACCCCAACATCCCCATAGCCTTACCTACTGTTTTAGTCATCTGCTTGGATGATTTCAGGTCATCAGTGATGATGATGCCCAAGTCTCTTTCTTCCCTTGTGACTGCCAGCAACTCCCCTCCCAGGCTATAGGTGGCTTCAGGGTTTCTCTTCCCCACGTGCATGATCTTGCACTTCTTTGCATTAAAATCCAGTTGCCACTCTTCCAACCATTTTGCCAGTTTATCCAGATCTCTTCTCATTCTGCCCACCCCATCTGGATCATCTACTCTGTTGCAGATCTTGGTGTCATCTGCAAACAGACAAACCTTACTCTCCAGTCCATCCACAATGTCACTGATGAAGATATTGAAGAGGACTGGCCCCAGGACTGATCCCCGAGGTACCCCACTTGTGACTTGCATCTCTTCTGACTGTATACTGTTTACCACCCAGTTGACCAACATCTGACCCACCCTGAGCCTACCCAGCTTATTAATCAATCTTCTATGTGGAACAGTATCAAAAGCTTTGCTGAAGTCAAGGTAGGCGACATCAACTTCTGCCTCTTGGTCCACCACTCTGGTTACCCAGTCAAAGAAATCTATGAGATTAGCTTGACAGGACCTTCCTTTTGTAAACCCATGCTGTCTTGGATCCTGTGCTCCTATGGATTCCAGGTGCTGCACTATCTTTTCCTTAAGGAGTGCCTCCATAATCTTGCCCACTACTGAGGTAAGACTGACTGGTCTGTAGTTCCCTGCCTCCTTCCCGCTACCACTCTTGTGGAGTGGGATCACATGAGCCCTTCCTGTGCTCAGAGACTCACTAAACAGTTCTGATAATGGCTCTGCTAGTTCCACCCTTAGCTCCTTTACTACCCTGGGATGTATGCCATCAGGTCCCATTGCCTTTTGCACCCTGAGCTTATCGAGCTCTTGTAGGACCCTTTCCTTTGTGAAGGGACTAGTGCTCACCCCCCTCCCCCCCGTGCCCATGAGCTGTGGGCCCTGCCCTACCTTCTTTTCAGCAAATACTGAGCAGAGGTATCTATTTAGGATATATGCTTTTACATGGTCCTCCTCCTCACACACACCCTTATCTCCTTTGATCTTAGCAATATCCCCTCTGGACTTTCTTTTTTCACTAATGTATCTATAGAAAATCTTGTCACCTTCTTTTACTGTCTGTGCTAGTGTTTCCTCGGTTTGGGCCTTTGCCTGCCTTACTGCCTTCCCTGCTTCCCTTAGGGAATTTTGGTATGCCTCCCTATCTTCATCCTGCTGTGGTCCCTTATATTTCCTGAAGACCAGCCTTTTGGCTCTGACCTTTTCTGCTACTGTTTTTGAGAACCAAAGTGGTTTTCTTCTTCTTTTGCACTTCATTTTCTCTCTAACACAATGGGATGTTGCTTCCAGTATTGCATCCTTAATGCTTGCCCATTTTGCCTGTACCCCCTCACCTGTATTTCTTTTTTTGCCAGGGCTAGCTTAACTCTGTTGGCCATCTTATCAAAGTCAGCTCCTCTAAAGTCCCATATGTTTGCACCGGAATGGGATGATTTAGTTGTAGTGGCCAAATTGAACCATACCATGTGATGGTCACTGGCCCCAGGTGACCTTCTACCTGGAGATCTGTGATCCTTTCCCTGTTAGTCAGTACTAGATCTAGGATAGCTCTGTCTCTTGTTGGTTGTTGTACCAGTTGTTTGAGGCCTTCCCCCTGCAGGGAATCCACCATGTGTCTAGTTCTGGCAGATGTTCCTGCTGGTATTGGCCAATCTGTATCTGGCATGTTGAAGTCTCCCATTATCAGAACCTCCCCTTTAGATGTTATGTTTTGTATATCTTCTAACAGTAATATATCTATGTCCTCTCCCTGGTCTGGGGGCCTGTAGATGACCCCAGTTCTTCGGCTGTCCCATTTCCAGGGTGACCCACAGATCTTCAGGCTCCTTATGTGTATTCTGAATTTCTGTAGCTTTGATATTTGGCCACTCCACCCCACCCCCCCACCTTATTGCACCTCGGTCTCTTCTGAACAGTACATAGCCAGGTACTGAAGTGTCCCAAATGTGGCTACTGGTAAACCATGTCTCACTAACTGCTACTATGTCCAGTTTAGCCTCTGTCATTCTTGACTGCAGGTCTGGGATCTTGTTTCCCAGACTGTGAGCATTTGTGTACATGATTTTCCATTGGCCAGATTTCAGTGTGTTAGTTGTTGGGTGAGGTCTGGCGTTTCCCCTGAGCGTCGTATGGGGAGCTGGACCTTTTTCCTTACCTGGTAATGCAAATGAACTGCAAACATGTTGAACTCCTGTTTGACCACTAGCTGAGGGGAGTTCTTCCCATTCGACGTATGGGGTGCTGCACCCCTCTCCCCATTTGCTAGTTTAAATATTCTGAAAAGACATCAAACTTCTTCCCCAATGCACTGACTCCCTCCTTAGTCAGATGCAGTCCATCAAATTTAAAGAACTTTCGTTCCCAAAACTGTTGCCAGTTCCATACAAATTTGTGTCCTTTTTCCTGGCACCAACCTTTGAGCCACATGTTTAGCTCCCCTAATTCCCCTTCTCTGACCTTCTGTCCATCTGTCCCCCCCCCCCAGTCTGGCAGGATCTCAAAGAAGGAGGTGCCAGATGAAATGGATGATAGTTTGTCAACCAGCCTGGTCATGTGTTCCTTGGTCTCCACAACTGACCAGCTGGAGAGATCATTAGTCCCTTTGGGCCTTTGCCTGCCAGGACGTCAATGTTTTCTCCTGCTTCCTGAACAATTTTAGCAATGCAGTCAGTGTCTCTCCATGCTGATGTACCTGGGAGACATCTGACCATTACCCCTGGCTGGAGTTAGGTATCAACTCCCCGAATCATGGAGTCTCCTATAATTAGAAGTTTTTTGGATTTCCTTTTTGCTTTTTTGGTTTTGGTACTTGTTTTGGGTGAGTTTTGTAGTGCTAGCTCCTGTGCTGCAGTGTCATGCTCTGCAGTGTCCTCTGACCCTTTGTTTGATTTTGGAGATAGAGGCAGATACCTGTTTGATGTTTTTATATGGTTTGTGGAGGTAATATGTTGGAGAGCACTGAGTGACCTGATTTGCCCCTCCTAACCACCTGCCAGCCTCCCGGACCAATTGCATATTGCATTACGGGTGTGCATTGTGCAGTTTCTACACACACTCATGACTTCACCAGTTTTTTTTTTATATTTTCACTCTAGATTTTCAACATTACCATTTTTTTACACCTCCTCGTGAACAGTACAGCTGTCATTTTTCACATCCTGTTCAAAATGCGTTTTCGCAACTGTTTCACCAAATGGTGTAGTCCCTTTGCAAAATCACCTTTTGGCTAACAAGCTGATAGTGTCACTTTTCATGTGATGGGGACACAAAAAGCCCATGTTGAAAACTTGAAGTAAAAATACCAAGAAATTCCCAGGGCATTAGGGTTTCCGATCATAATGCTCTACCCTGTAGGGACTGAAAGGCGTCAGGGTGTGACTTGGGACTGTCAACAGTAATGCTTATGCCATTCCACCCCCACCCTCCCCCTGCAGCCAGTGAAAGGCATTGAGGTGCGCCTTGGACTCTTTCGTCCCAGAGTTCACCCATTCTCCTATACTGCACCCATTTCAGTGTATTTCCTTATGGAATGTGGTGAGTCTAAAGCCCGAACACCCCAAGGCGCACCTTGCCACTTGGCAGTGGCTGCAGGGTAGGGTGAGGTGAAATGTCATGACCTTTATGAGCGACGACCCAAAGGCACACCCCAATGCCTGTCCATCTCTGCAGGGTGGGGGTGGAGCTGGCATCAGTTCAATACTTCACTGCCATTTCTATATTGCATCTATCTAACTCCTGCACTTCCACTGCTAATGACAGCAAACAAACATGCGGCATTGACAAATGCTTGTTTTATCTTTGATGTTTATATTGTTTGTTGATTCATGTCATGTAATGTCTGTCTGTCTGTCTATCTCCTATCTATCTATCTATCTATCTATCTATCTATCTATCTATCTATCTATCTGTCTGTCTGTCTGTCTATCTATCTACCTACCTACCTATCTATCGATTCCACCATGTCGGTGTGACATTTTTATAGGCACCAACATCGGCGCAGGGAATCCACTACCTGGCTTTACAGTGCCAGGCAGTGCAGCTCCATGATGGCAGAGCGCAACATTTTGGGGAGGACTCGGGGCTATGCCCCCCAAACTAGTACTTTAAGTAACTAACTCCGGGGGAGGAGATTGCATGTTGGGAGAAAGAGGAAAAACCTTTGGGGGGCAAAAGTTGACCAGACAGAGGGTGACCAGAAATCACAGTTGCCCCTGTCAGTGTCCGCAACAGTGAGTCACCATAAATGCTGTGACATAAATACGTCACTGTTACAACGGTATACACTATCTATTCTACATATCTATCTATCTACCTATCTACAGTATCTATCTATCTGCAGACAGTATCTATATATCTATCTATCTATCTGCAGACAGTATCTATCTATTTGTCTATCTATCTATCTGTCTATCAACATTATCTATCAGCAGTATCTATCTAGCAACAGACAGTATGTATGTATGTATGTATCTGTCTATCTTTCTAGTTACAGACAGTATCTATTTTTCTAGCTATCTATCTACAGTATCTATCTATCTACAGACAGTATCTATCTATATATCCATCTATCTATCTTTCTGTCTACAGACAGTATCCATCCATCTATCCATCTACAGTATCTATCTATCTACAGTATCTATCTATCTGCAGACAGTATCTATTTGTCTCTATCAACAGTATCTATCTATCTCTATCTGTCAACAGTATCTGTCTATCAACAGACAGTATCTATTTATCGATCTACAGAAAGTTTCTATCTATCGATTTATATAGCTATCTGTCTATAGACAGTATCTCTCTATCTATCTACTATCTATCTTTCTATCTGTCTATTTATTTTTCTATCTACATATCTACCTATCTACATAATCATCATTTATCTATTTATCTTTCTATCAACGGTATCTATCTACCTACCTATCTATCAACAGTATCTATCTATCTATCTATCTATCTATCTATCTATCTATCTATCTATTATCTATCTAAATTCCATGTTTCTATAAAGATCTGCAACAGGGTTGATACACAAGGTGGCCCCTTGCTGACATGACCAATGGCTCGGAAAATGACCACTACAGCGACAATCCGTAATGGTCCATTTCCATATCTCGCCTTCCCAGTGTCCAGCTCCTCCCCGAACCAAATTCGACCTGGAGTTATAATCCTAAAGTCTGGGAGGGTGCGGGGGCAGACCCCACAGAAACACTGAGGCTTGGGTGGCACAATACTTGCATTGGTATTGTGTCGTCGCTGTGTGGGAGGTCGACAGGATTACTGTCGACCTCACTTGGTGCTTCCAATACACAAGGTGGGGTGGAAAGGATGAAAAGGGACTTGGCAAGGATGGAGGAATGATCAGATATATGACAGCTCATATTCATTGCAAAGAAATGCAAGGTAATGCACCTGGGAAACAAAAACCCAGGGGAGAGTACACAATGGGGGGGTGAGATAATAACAACAAAAATCAAAGAGACCTAGGAGTAGTTATATCAGATGACATAAAGGTGGGCAAGCAATGTGAGAAGGTAGTAAGGAGGGCTGGGGGACACTGGGATGCACAGGGAGAGGCAGCAACAGTAGAAAACAGAAAGTTGTTATCCCTCTGTATAGACAGTTGGTGAGACCCCATCCAGAGTATTGCATGCAATTCTGGAGACCCCATCTCCTCAAAGACACAGACAGAGTGGAGACTGTTCAGAGGAGGGCAACCAAAATGGTGCGGGGTCTGCACCAGAAGACATACAAGGAGAGAAAAAAGCAGCTTAATATGTATACCCTTGAGGAAAGGAGGGAGAGGGGGGACATGATAGAAATGTTCAAGTATCTCAAGGGAATTAACAAAGTACAAGAGGGTAGCATATTTCAGAAAAAGAGATGTGCAAGAACAAGGGGGCACAATTTGAGGATAGAGGAGGGATGGCTCAGAGGTAATGTTAGAAAGTATTTTTTCACAGAGAGGGTTGTGGATGCATGGAACAGCCTTCCTGAGGAGGTTGCGGAGTCGAGAACTGTGGAAGAATTCAAGAATGCATGCGACAGACATAAGGCAATTCTAGTGGGGGGGTAGGAGGAAATAAGCTGTTGATTAACTAGAATCTGCAGCATATCTATCAAGTAGGGAAATGGGCAGACTAGGAGGGCCATGTGGTCCTTATCTCCCATCAAATTCTATGTTTCTGTATTGCTATCAATCTAGCTGTCTGTCTGTCTATCTATCTATCTATCTACCTATCTACAGACTGTACATATCTATCTGTCTATCTGTCTATCTAGCAACAGTATCTATCAATCCATCTATCTATCGATCTATTATCTATCTTATAATCTGTCTATTTATATGTCTGTCTGCTTATTTTTCTATCTACATATCTACCTATCTATGTAAATACTATCGATCTATCTATCGACAGTATCTATCTATCAATAGTATCTATCTATCTACAAACCGTATATATCTATCTGTCTGTCTGTCTATCTAGCAACAGTATCTATCAATCCATTTATCTGTTATCCATGTTTCTATCTATCTGTTGGTCTATTTATTTTTCTTTCTACATATCTATCATTGATATTTATATATATATATATATATATATATGTATATATCTTTTCTATCAATCAACAGTATATATCTAGCTGTCTATTTTTCTACATATTAACAGTATGTATCTATCTATCTACCTATTTATGTAACTATGTTATCTATTTACAGACAGTATCTATCTGTCTGTCTATCTATATATCTACAATATCTATCTACAGACAGTACATACCTATATGGCTATTTGTCTGCTGATCAATATATCTAACAACAGTATCATATCTGTCTTGGAACAGTATCTATCTAGCTCTGTCTATTTATTTTTCTATCCATCTATCTATCGATCAACAATATATTTCTGTATGTCTGTCTGTCTGTCTATCTAGCAACAGTACCTATCTAGCAGCAGTATCTATCTATCTATCTATCTATCTGTCTGTCTGTCTGTCTGTCTGTCTATCTGTCTATCTATCTAAAGACCGCACATATCTGTCTGTCTATCTAGCAACAGTATCTATCTATCTTATTATCTATCTTTCTATCTGTCTGTCTATTTATTGTTCTATCTACATATCTATCAATCTATCGCTCTCTCTCTCTATATATATCTTTCTTTGTATCAACATTATCTATCTATCTTTCTTTCTACAGACTGTATCCATCTATCTGTCTATTTTTCTTTCTATCTATAGACGGTATCTATCTATCTATCTATCTATCTATCTATCTATCTATCTATCTATCCACATTATCTATCTATCTATCTATCTATCTATCTATCTATCTACAGACAGCATCTATCTGTCTGGCTATCTAGTTACAATATCTATCTATCTACAGAAAGTACATACCTATCTGACTGTCTGTCTATCAATGTATCTAGCAACAGTATCATATCTGTCTAGGAACAGTATCTATCTCTCTCTCTCTATCTATTTATCTATCCATCAACAGTATATATCTCTCTGTCTGTCTGTCTATCTAGCAACAGTACCTATCTATCTAGCAACAGTATCTATCTATCTATTATCTAGTTATCTGTCTATTTTATGTCACTCTATCTACATATTTATTTATCTATATAGTTACATGTCTATCTATGTATAGATAGATAGATAGATATATATATATAGACAGTATCTGTCTATCTTACAGACATTATTTATCTATGTATGTATCTATCTATGTACAGACAGTATCTATCTGTCTGATTGTCTATATACATTACCTATTTGTCTGTCAAAGAGAAATATGTCTGTATTTTTTTGGGGGGGGGGCTCATCAGGGCTTGGCCACTTTACTCTAATAGTGAGCCCCAGTAGCTGATGCATCACTGCCATTGACATATAATGGGAAGGGGGCTCAGTTTAAAGACAGGACCCTTATAGGCACCCCCAGCTCCCAAAGCTCATAAAGGGTCATTACAACACTGTTCACACCTTTTCATGAACTTGAAAGTCTCTATCATGTCTCCCCTCTCCAGAGTCAGACTGTCCCACCAGGCTACTTGGAAATTTCCAGGTGGGCCATTCTCTGTTGAGTGTCTGGTCACCTTCTGAACTGAAAATCTTTGCATTTACCATTTATTTTCTAATTAAATGGGGTATTTGGGGCACTGTAAATCAATGTCTGATGCAAACACAGAGCTTGTCAAATTTAAGTAGAACACTGGTATGACTGTGTCACCTTCTGCCTCCCCTATTCATAGTCAAATTGGCCAGCATACCTGGAAATTTTTAGTTGCCCCCCCCCCCCGCTGGGTACCTGGCCACCTTCTAAACTCCAAAAGTCTTTACAGTTGTCATCTATTTTCTAATTAAATAAATTATTCTTGGCACTGCAAGTAAATGTAATAGGCAAACACAGCTAGTGCATCAAATTTAAGTGGAATACTGACATACGTGTGTTACCCTGGACCCTCTTCTATTTCCAAGTGGCCCTCTGTAACTATATTACAAGTGAACCCCCAGTACCACAGTTCGATCTTGCCCCTATTGATTTTCTAGGTGGACACTGTATCCATTTTCCAAGTAAGCCCTTGTACCCGAGTCTGACCCTGTCCTCTCCCTTAATGTATGCTCAATGGGCCCTATGTAAGAAACATAGGATTGCCTACATGACATGTATCTAAGGCACATTGGTAACCCTAAGTCTGAATGCAGTGCAGCAGGGGTCCAGTGGACCCCCAGTGACATTCACAAGTACATGAGCTCAGTGCACACTCGATCCCCCAACTGCCCATGCAGCTATGTGCCACTGGTGGACCCAGGGCATGACAAGTGCGTGCCCACACCCTATGCCATTCATTAATGCATGGAGTGCCAGGCACAGGGGATGCAGACTACAGCAGCAGGGACTCTGACAAGTTAGGTATGTGCCCCCACCAATGACAGCCAATGGCATTGGTGGGGCAGGGGATCCCGCCAACATGATGACCCAGCCCTCCTAGCCACATGGTAGGGCTGGGGGGATTAACTCTGGCTGTCATTTATACATCTAGAATTCCTGGTCCTGAGCCGACCCAGAAGTCC
The DNA here is from genome assembly GCA_016271365.2 of Neoceratodus forsteri. Lineage (NCBI taxonomy): Eukaryota > Metazoa > Chordata > Ceratodontiformes > Ceratodontidae > Neoceratodus > Neoceratodus forsteri. The sequence continues at coordinate 91,354,738 of JADMNL010000022.1, forward strand.
CTGCTCGCATGTAGCAGGTGATCCTCTCTGGAACCCATGATGGCTATCCCATTGGATGCCCACCTGTGCTCCGCGATCCTCCTTCATACAACTGCACACTGGGGCAGGTTGGGTCATGGACAGGTGGCCCCTCGGTGCTCACAGTAGTGAATACCATGCACCCTATGCCTGTCCTGGGCTGTGTAGCTATGTGGGCCGGGTATGTGCGAATAGTGCATACCCAGCTCGCTGTCATGCATAGGCCATAATGTGCACATTTACCTTATACACGTCTGCACAAAACATATGGGGACATGACATCACAAATGAGTACTTCTAAATCCTGGAATCCACTGTCAATTGATCTAAAGGCAAAGAACTCCCTCTACAAATTTCTATCTGCATTATGTAAAACCTTGAACAAAACCTGTGATTGCTTCACTCGATGAAGACAATATTATTTTACCGTAGTGTCTGTAGTAATTTTATCTTTGATGTTTATATTGTCTGTTGATTCATGTCATGTAATGTCTGTCTGTCTATCTACTATCTATCTATCGATTCCACCATGTCGGTGCAAGAACATTTTTATAGACACCAGCATCGGTGCAGGGAATCCACTACCTGGCTTTACAGTGCCAGGCAGTGCAGCTCCTTGATAGCAGAGAGCAAAATGTTTTAGAGAGGGCTTGGGGGGGCTATGCCACTCACACCCCTAGTACTTTATATAAGTAACTTCCGGGGGGCGGGGGAGCTGCACATTGGGGAAAGAGGAAAAACCTTTGAGGGACAAAAGCTGACCTGACAGCAGGTGACCAGAAATCAGTCGCCCCTGTCAGTGTCAGTAACAGTGAGTCACCATAAATGCTATGACATAAATATGTCACTGTTACAATGATATACACTATCTGTCTATCATCTCTGTCTCTATCTATCTATCTATCTATCTATCTATCTCTCTGTCTACAGACAGTATCTATCTTTCTGTCTATCTATCTGTCTATCTACAGACAGTATCTATCTGTCTATCTATTGAGAGTATCTATCTATCTATCTATCTATCTATTTACAGACAGTACATATCTATCTGTCTGTCTATCTAGCAACAGTATATCTCTCTATTATCTATCTGTCTATTTTTCTATCTCTCTACAGACAGTATCTATCTATCTACAGACCGTACATATCTAGCTCTCTAACAACAGTATCTATCTATCTTTCTATCTATCTATCTATCTGCCTGTCTATTTTTCTACATACATACGTATCTATCTACATATCTATCATCTGTCTGTCTATCTATCTGTCTACGTATCTGTCTATCTATCTACATATCTGTAGTCTATCTACAGACAGTGGCCCCGATTCTAGTACAGTTATGCCTGGCATAACAGCACTTGCGCCAAGTAGAATGGCGCATGTAGCAACATACGCCAGCAGTTGCGACATGCGTGGTCTACCTGTGGGCCTGTGACATGGCACAGGCCACATACGCCGGAAGTTGTGCCATAACCCCCTTGCGACATTGCGCTAGGGGGTTTACGGCAACTGTTGCACCCCCAATCCAGAAGGGCAGCAACAAAGTCCCCAATGTCGGGACTCTTCAAGAACCCCCCGGAGGAGAACCAGCAACATAAATTACACCAACTTTTAGCTGGTGTAACTTACGGATGCCCCCCAGGGGTCCTGTAGACCCGCCTGCGGTTCAGCAGTCATGCAACAGTTGCCCACCCCCCATGCCCAGCATACCCCAGTGGGTGTCCCCTGCTCCCCCGATGTGTCCAAAATGTGCCCTGCAGGGTTGCCCACACCAACTGTCCCCCAACATGATCAGTAAAAGCCCTGCAGGGCTGCCCACACCAACTGCCCCCAAATCCCCCATTACGAAATGTCCCGCAGGGCAGTGCTGTCATCCCCCACCCATGCCCCAACCCCGAGTCACCATGGCAAATGCGGCATACACCCAGACAATCCCTGGTAGTCTAGTGGCCCCCCCACCCAGCCATACCGGTCTACCCAGCACCCCGACCCATCCCCAGCTGACGACTGGCACAGCTGTCCTCTCACCTCCATAGCCAGCCAGCAACTGAGTTCTGTAGGAGCGCTACAGTAAAGATGCCATGACCTTCAGCATCAGGCAGAGACTTACCAGTAATCCATCCATCTCTCTATCTCATCTATCTATCTATCTATCTTATCTATCTATCTATCTGTCTATCTATCTGTCTATCTAGCTGTCTGTCTTTCTACAGACAGTATATATCTATCTATCTGTCTATTTATTGACAGTATCTATCTATCTATCTATCTATTTATCGACAGTATATATCTATCTATCTGTCTGTCTTTCTACAGACAGTATTTATCTATCTATCTACTGACAGTATCTATCTATCGACAGTATCTATCTATCTATCTATCTTTGAACAGCATCTGTCTATCAGCAGTATCTATCTATCAACAGCATCTATCTATATATAGTTCTACAGTATCTATCTATCTACAGTCAGTATCTATCTACAGTATCTGTCTATCTATCTGTCTGTCTGTCTAGCAACAGTACCTATCTATGTAGCAGCAGTATCTTTCTATCTATCTAGCTAGCTAGCTATCTGTCTACAGACTGTACATATCTATCTGTCTGTCTATCTAGCAACAGTATCTATCTATATATCTATTATTATCTATCTTTCTATCTGTCTGTCTTTCTACAGACAGTATCCATCTATCTATCTAGCTATCTATCTGCAATATCTATTTGCCTATCTATCTATCTCTGTCTATAGACAGTATCTATCTATTGACAGTATCTATCTATCTATCTATCTATCTATCTATCTGTCTGTCTGTCTGTCTATCTAGCTATCTATCTATATATCTATCTGTCTAGCTATCTAATTGTTTGTCTATCTATTGACAGTATCTATCTTTCTATCTATCTGTCGACAGTATCTATCTATCTAGCTATCTATCTATCTCTATCTGTCTAAAGACAGTATCTATCTATCTGTCTATTGACAGTATACATCTGTCTATTGACCGTATCTATCTATCTATTGACAGTATCTATCTATATCTATCTATTGACAGTATCTATCTATCATCTATCTAGCTATCTATCTATTTACAGACAAAATCTATCTGTGTCTATCTAGCGGCAATATCTATCTACAATATGTATCTATCTATATATAGACAGTATCTGTATATCTATCTATTGACAGTATCTATCTATATATCTATCTATCCACATTATCTGTCTATCTATCTATCTAGCTATTTACAGATAGAATCTCTCTGTGTCTATCTAGCAGCAATATCTATCGATCTACAATATCTATCTACCTATCTATCTATCTACAGACAGTACATACCCATCTGACTGTCTGTCTATCAATGTATCTAGCAACAGCACCATATCTGTCTAGGAACATTATCTATCTATTTATTTTTCTATCTATCTATCGACAGTATCTATCTATCTGTCTGTCTATCTAACACCAGTACCTATCTATGTAGCACTAGTATCTATATGTCTATCTAGTTATCTGTCTATATGCCTGTCTATTTATTTTCTATCAATCTATCTACATATCCATTTATTTATATATCTACATATCTATCTATGTGTGTGTGTATATATACAGTATATATATATATATATATATATAGACAGTATCTGTCTATCTTACAGACATTATTTATCTATGTATCTATCTATGTACAGACAGTATCTATCTGTCTGTCTGTCTATGTACATTACCTATTTGTCTGTCGGAGAGAAATCTGTCTGTATTTATTTGGGGGGGGCTCATCAGGGCTTGGCCACTTTACTCTAATAGTGAGCCCCAGTAGCTGACGCATCACTGCCATTGACATATAATGGGAAGGGGGCTCAGTTTAAAGACAGGGCCCTTTTAGGCATCCCCAGCTCCCAAAGCTCATAAAGGGTCATTACAACACTGTTCACACCTTTTCATGAACTTGAAAGTCTCTATCATGTCTCCCCTCTTCCAGAGTCAGACTGTCCCACCAGGCTACTTGGAAATTTCCAGGTGGGCCATTCTCTGTTGAGTGCCTGGTCACCTTCTGAACTGAAAATCTTTGCATTTATCATTTATTTTCTAATTAAATGGGGTATTTGGGGCACTGTAAATCAATGTCTGAAGCAAACACAGAGCTTGTCAAATTTAAGTAAAACACTGTTATAACTGTGTTACCCTCTGCCCTTCCCTATTCAGAGTTGGATTGGCCAGCATACCTGGAAATTTTCAAGTGGGCCCCCTCTGCTGGGTGCATGACCACCTTCTAAACTCCAAAAATATTTACAGTTATCATTTATTTCCTAATTAAATAAATTATTTTTGGCACTGCAAGTAAATGTAGTAGGCAAATACAGCTAGTACATCAAATTTAAGTGGAATACTGTACCAAGATACATGCATCACCCTGGGTCCTCCTCTGTTTCCAAGTGGCCCACTGTAACTACTTTCCAAGTGGACCCGCAGTATACCAGTTCGATCTTGTCGCTATTGATTTTCTAGGTGGGCCCTGTATGCATTTTCCAAGTAAGCCCTTGTACCCAAGTCTGACCTGTCCTGTCCCTTAATGTATGCTCAATGGGCCCTATGTAAGAAACAAAGGATTGCCTACATGACATGCATATGAGGCACATTGGCAATCCTAAGTCTGAATGCATTGCAGCAGGGGTCCAGTGGACCCCTGGTGACATTCTCAAGTACATGAGCCAGTGCACACTTGACCCCCCAGCCGCCCACGCAGCTATGTGCCACTGGTGGACCCAGGACATGACAGGTGCATGCCCACACACCATGCTATTCATTAATGTGTGGAGTGCTGGGCACAGGGGGCGCAGGCTACAGCAGCAGGGACTCTGCCAAGTTAGGTATGTGCCCCCACCAATGACAGCCACTGGCACTGGTGAGGCAGGTGATCCTCCTGCCATGATGATCCAGCCCTCCTAGCCACATGCTAGGGCTGGGGGATTAACTCTGGCTCTCATTCATACGTCTAGAGTTCCAGGACCTGTGCCTTCCCAGAAATCCCTGCTCACATTTAGCAGGTGATCCTCTCTGGAACCCAGGATGGTTCTCCCATTGGATGCCCACCTGTGCTCCATGATCCTCCTTCATGCAACTACACATTGGGGGGGGGTTGGGTCATGGACAGGTGCCAACCTGGTGCTCACAGTAGTGAATACCATGTACCCTTTGCCTATTCGGGGCTGTGTAGCTATGTGGGCCAGGTACGTGTGAATAGTGCATACCCAGCTCGCTGTCATGCATAGGCCATAATGTGCACATTTACCTTATACACGTGTGCACAAAACATATGGGGACATGACATCACAAATGAGTACTTCTAAATCCTGGAATCCACTGTCAATTGATCTAAAGGCAAAGAACTCCCTCTACAAATTTCTGTCTGCATTATGTAAAACCTTGAACAAAACCTGTGATTGCTTCATTCGATGAAGACAAGATTATTTTACTGAAGTGTTTGTAGTAATTTTATCTTTGATGTTTATATTTTTTGTTGATTCATGTCATGTAATGTCTGTCTGTCTGCCTATCTACTACCTACCTATCTATCGATTCTACCATGCCAGTGCGAGAACATTTTTATAGGCACCAACATCGGTGCAGTGAATCCATTGCCTGGCTTTACAGTGCCAGGCAGTGCAGCTCCCTGATGGTAGAGGGCAAAATGTTTTAGAGAGGGCTCAGGGGGGCTATGCCACTCACACTCCTAGTACTTTATATAAGTAACTTCCGGGGCGGGAGCGTACATTGGGGAAAGAGGAAAACCTTTGGGGGACAAAAGCTGACCTGACTGCTGGTGACTAGAAATCACAATCACCCTGCCAGTGTCAGTAACAGTGAGTCACCGTAAATGTCGTGACGTACATCACTGTTACAATGGTATACACTATCTATCTATCTATCTATCTAGCTATCTATCTATCTCTCTATCTATCTATCCCTCTGTTTATCTATCTGTCTATCTACAGACAGTATCTATCTGTCTGTCTATTGACAGTGTCTATCTATCTATTTACAGACATTACATATCTATCTGTCTGCGTGTCTATCTAGCAAAAGTATATCTCTTTATCTATTTTTCTTTCTATCTATCTCTCTACAGACAGTATCTATCTCTTTATCTTCAGACAGTATCTGTCTGTCTATTGAGAGTATCTATCTATTTACAGACAGTACATATCTATCTGTCTGTCTATCTATCTATGTATGAATGTATCTATCTACAGACTGTATATATCTCTCTGTCTATCTAGCAACATTATATATCTATCTAGCAACAGTATCTATCATATATCTTTCTATCTGTCTATCTATTTTTCTACCTACACATCTATCTGCATATCTATCATCTATCTATCTACATATCTATCATCTATCGACAGTATCTATCAATCTATCTGCAATATATATCTCTCTATCTACAGACAGTATCTATCTGTCTATCTATTGACAGTATCTGTCTATTGATGTCTCTATCTATGTCTACAGACAGTACATGTCTGTCTGTCTATGTATCTAGTAACAGTATCATATCTATCTAGCAACAGTAGCTATCTATCTATCTATATGTCTGTCTCTCTGTATATCTATCTATCTATTGAGAGTAGCTGTCTATTTATATATCTATCGACATTATCTCTGTATCTATCTATTTACAGACAGCATCTGTTTGTCTAGCTACAATATCAACATCTATCTATCTATCTGTCTGTCTGTCTATCTACAGACAGTACTTTCCTATCTATCTGACTGTCTGTCTGTCTGTCTATCCATGTATCTAGCAACAGTATCACATCAATCAAGGAACAGTATCTATCTATCCATCTATCTATCTATCTATCTATCTATCTATCTATCTATCTATCTGTCTGTCTATATCTGTCTGTCTATCTAGCAACAGTACTTATCTATCTAACAACAGTATCTGTCTGTCTGTCTGTCTGTCTAGCTATCATCTAGTTATTTATTTTATTTATTAGCCTTTGTTGACCAGGTAGGTGCATTAGACAAAACCCTGCCTATTTTCAAGCACGACCCGAGAGAGTACAATGGACAGATTACAATAACAAAATGGTGATGGAGTACAAAAGCAGCTGATAATACAGAACCAGAGCCTATCCTCACAGGGATATATGTCTATCTGTTTATCTGTTTACCTACCTGTCTATCTATTTACAGACAGTACATATCTATCTATCTATCTATCTATCTATCTATCTATCTATCCAGCAACATTATATCTTTTTATCTATCCAACTATCTACATATCTAGTGTAACCCATAGAACTGGAACCTCTTCTGCATAGCCTTGCCCTTTCAAACTGGTCCCCTCTAGCAAGCACCTCCTCGGTTGATAAAGCCCTCATCTATTTTAAAGTCATGTTCCTAGTAAATTGGAATGCCTTCCCATCCCTAAAACAAACAAGGGTTAGAGGTCATCACCTCCCCTAGATTACCTCTGAATTACTAGGTTGCCACAGAGCCAGAGATCGGGGCTGGAAATAGCACAAAGTCTCCCAGCTTCCAAATGACCTTCTTATTTACCGAAAACTCCATAATGCCTGCACCTGGGCTACCAGGCTAGCCAAAACAGAATACTTCAAATCTACCTTTGCAACAAACATCAACTCCTCCTTCAAGTTCTGAAGAGTGGTCCACACCCTCTTTACCTCCCATCCTGTCCACCCACCCCTATACTTAGGATAAATGCCGTCCTCATTGTCGATCCAATTGCAGTAGCTATTGAACTGATTTCCTATTACACCACTTGTGTTGATGAGCTACTCCAATCCCTCCCAAACTATTCCCCTCCTTTTGCTCCTTCCTATTACCTATGAATGACACCCCCCTCTGATTCCCCCTTCTCCATTGCTACTGTCTCCCCAAATGATACCCTAAATGCCCTGGTAGAGATTGACCCTTCAAAAGGCTCCTTCTTGGATGGCCTTGACCCTAAACTACTATCCTTCTCAGCCCCAGCCACTGCCTACCCACTCTCTATTATCCTAAACCTCTCTTTCTCAACCGTTTCAGTAACTTCCCCATGGAAATACGCAGTGGTCCTTCCCCTCCTCAAAGGCGGAGACCCCACCTCCCCTGGCAACTACTGCCCTATCATTCTTCTCCCTACCCTTGCCCAACTTCAGAAACACCTAGCCCTCTCCCAGCTCACTGCTTACCTCAGTGACTCCTCCTTCTTCACCCCTCATCAATCTGGAGTCAGGAAAAACCACTCCACCACCACCTCCCTTCTTTGGCTTACTGATTCTATCCTCACAGGAATGGAAAATGGGCAAATCACCTCTGTCAGTTTTGTTGATCTGAACAAAGCCTTCAACACAGTCTCCCACTCCCTTCTCCTTGACACCTATTCAGCAGCTGGGCTACGCCCTTAGCCACAGGCTGGTTCAAGGCATACCTCACTGGCAGAATCCAATCAGTCAAGATCTCTGATGCAATTTCCCCATCCTTCCTGATAAGAACTGGTGTCCCCCAGGGATCAGTGTTAGGCCCCATACTATTCTCCATTTTTCTAAACAATCTCCCATCTGCCTGCTCTCCCTTCTCCTCCATTCACAAATACACTGATGATACAGTCTTGTATGCATCTGGCTCCTGCCCAACTGAGGCTGCATCCAACTTGCAGAACGACTTCGACAAAGTTCAGTGTTGATTTGCAAACAACAAAATATCACTCAGCACAAGAAAAACAGTCTGGATGACCTTCAGCACCAGGTAGAGACTTACCAGGTATCCCTCTCTACTCTCCTTCCACACCCTTGATGGGACTTTACTTGAGGGCACATCCTTCTTCAGGTATTAAGGTGTCTAGCTGGATCAACACCTGAACTTCTATGGTCTTATCGATGCCATTCAGAAAAAATTGCATCCCAAGCTTGGTGCCTTAGTCAGGAACTGTGCCTGCATCTCACCCATGGCTTGGTGTGAGATTGTCCAGAAGATGATCCTACCCATCCTCGACTACTGTGATGTAGTCTACAGTGCTGCCCTTAAGTCCTCCCTGGCCAAACAAGATACCCTCTTCAACTCCTTCTGCCATTTTGCCCTTGATGCTCCTCTTCGCACTCATCATTGTGATCTCTACAATGCCCTATCCTTCCCTTCCCTGAAAAACAACATCTTTCTCACTGTGCAAAAATCAGCTCTAAGCACCGGCTGGGTGAACTTCCCACTATCTCTTCCCCGCCTTTACAACCGCCCCCTCCTTCCCACTCCATAAGCTCTACTGACTCATGAACCCTGGTGGTCCCACGCTGCTCCACCCTTATTGGCCAATCAGGTTATTCTTATCACCTCCCAAAAATCTGGAATTCACTTCCCCCTCAAATTTGCCACTCATCCTCTTGCTACTTCATTAACTCTGCTCTCAAGAACTTCCTTGCCCCTTCCTGTGCCTGCCATGACCCTCCCTAATTCCCCTGCCATCTCCCCTAAGACCATATTACCATATGCGTACTCCCCACCACTCGTATTTCTGTCTCATCATGCTCCTCCTAGTCCTCTACTCTTCCTCTTCCTAAAGTGTTCCTCGCCCTTCTTTCTCTACCCTTAATCTATCTCCCTTCTGTGAGCTCGATCACTTCCGTGTGCAGGCAGGATCCACAGCACACGGTGGGCAACAGCTTAACCCCCTTTCTCCTATTTCTCCTTTTACTGTACCCCCTCAGTCACTGCTAGATCACTGCCTTGTGCAAGCAGGATCACCCAACACACTGGTGGGGTACCACCCCCCACTATAGTTGACCTCTGCTACCCCCTCCCACAGCATCTCTCCCCAACACCCCCTCTCTTGAAAATCATGTTCTGTGTGTGTCTCTCCATAAATTTCCTTTCCCTTCTTCCATTCTGCCCTCTGCAATTTTTTGTTCCCTCCTTCCAGTCTTCCTTTCTTTACTCCAATCATTGTAAATCTTGAATATCTATGTTACACTAATGGCGGATCCACGACAGGAGTCTGACAAAAATTTTGTCGAATGCCCCGTCTACGACACCGGCAGGTCGACCGCATTCTGCAGTCAGCTGCTGGTTCACTATTTGTATCTTTGTTTTCTTTGGGGGGGGCTTCGACCCCAAACCCCCCACTTAAGGATTCTCAACTCCAGTCGGAGCTGACTGGTGGGGGCAGGACCCCTAACAGACAGCACTAGGTTCCAGCGGGTCTCCCACCGTGGCTAGGCACTGTAATCACTGTGGGGGACCTCACTGGTGAAATGTCGATGTGGGGGGGTAACCGCACAAATGGCTATCAATTACTATTCGGTCACCTTACCATCTAGTGCTACATTCTGTTGCCAAGTTAGGGGTCTAGGGGTATGATTTTGCTTTGGGTGTGAAAGGTCCCGAGTTCAAATCCCGGATGAGCCCTTGAAATAAATGAAAAAGTCTCTGTGAAAGAAGTATTTATGGTTAAATGTATGGCAGCTTAGATTCAATGCAAAGAAGTGCAAAGTAATGCACATGGGGAACAAAAACCCAGGGGAAGAGTACACAATGGGGGGTGAGATACTGACAACAACAAAAATGGAAAGGGACCTTGGAGTAGTCATATCAGATGACCTAAAGTTGGGCCAGGAATGTGAGAAGGCAGTAAGGAGGGCTGGGGGGATACTGGGATGCACAGGGAGAGGCATCAATAGTAGAAAACAGGAAGTTGTTGTCCCTCTGTGCACACAGTTGGTAAGACCAGATCTGGAGTACTGTGTACAGTTCTGGAGACCCCATTCCCGCAAAGACATAGACAGGGTGGAGACTGTCCAGAGGAGGGCAACCAATATGGTGCAGGGTCTGCACCAGAAGACATATGAAGAAAGACTATAGGAGCTTAAGATGTATAGCCTTGAGGAAAGGAGGGAGAGGGGGGACATGATAGAAACTTTCAAATACGTCAAGGGAATCAACAAAATCCAAGAGGGTAGCATCTTTCAGAAAAAGAGATGTGCAAGAACAAGGGGGCACAATTTGAAGATAGAGGAGGGACAGCTCAGAGGTAATGTGAGGAAGTATTTCTTCACAGAGAGGGTTGTAGATGCATGGAACAGCCTTCCTGAGGAGGTTGTGGAGTCAAAAACAGTGGGGGAATTCAAGAATGCATGGGGCAGACATAAGACAATTCTAGTGGGGGTAGAAGCAAGTGGGCTGTTGGTTAACTAGATCTGCAGCTTATTCAATAGGTAGGGAAATGGGCAGACTAGGTGGGCCAAGCGGTCCTTATCTGCCATCAGATTGTATGTTTCTATTATATGTGTTCCAGTGTTACCAACTGTCACCAATTGTTGCCAATTTACTATATGTGTCTTCATATCTACTATGCTTAACTGTTGCATTGTTAGCCAGTGTTATCCACCTGTAACCCATCTGCTCTCATTGTATGCAAGTAAGCAAACTGTATTCCAACTTTGTAAACTTTTTCTGTATTCTACCCCATTGTTCCCTACCTCCCCAGACGAGCAACTTCTTGCTCAGTGTGCCTTCCTGGTGAAACATTTCAATAAATAAAATGAAATATCTATCTGTCTGTCTATTTATCAACAGTTTCTATCTATCAACAGTCTCTATCTATCTATCTATCTATCTATCTATCTATCTATCTATCTATTTTCTGTAGACAGTATCTATCTTTCTATCTGTCTATTTATTTTTCTATCTACATGTCTATCTATATATCATCTATCTATCTATAAATATCTATCGACATATCTATCATCTATATATATATATATATATATCTAGCTATCGACAGTATCTACCTATCTATATCGATCTATCTACAGACCATATATATATATATATATATATATATATATACCTATGTATCTACGTATGTATCTATCTATCTATTTACAGGCAGTACTTATCTAGTTATCTGTCTGTCTCTTTATTTTTCTATCTTTCTACATATCTATTTCTATCTACGTATCTATCGATCTGTCTGTTAGTCTGTCTATCTACAATATCTGTCTATCTATCTATCTATCTACAGACAGTACACATCTATCTGTTTGTCTGTCTAGCAACACTGTCTATCTATCTAGCAACAGTATCTATCTATCTATTAATCTTTCTATCTGTCTATTTATTTTTCTATCTACATATCTATCTATGTATCTATCATATATATCTATCAATCTATCTATCTGTCTATCTACATATCAGTCTATCTATCTACATACATATCATCTATCTATTGACAGTATCTATCTGTCTGTCTCTGTCTGTCTGTTTGTGTCTGTCTAGCTGTCTGGCTTGTTACAATATATGTCTACCTATCTATCTATAGTATCTGTCTATCGACAGTATCTATCAATGTTATCTATCTATCTATCTACAGACATTACATATCTATCTATCTAGCTATCTATGTGTCTGTCTATCTAGCAACGCTATCTATCTAGCAACAGTATCTATCTATTAATATTTCTATCTGTCTGTCAGTCTATTGATTTTTCTATCTACATCAGTCTATCTACATATCTATCATCTATCTATCTATGTATCTATGGACATATCTATCATCTATCTATCTATGTATCTATCGACATATCTATCATCTATATATATATATAGCTATTGACAGTATCTATCTGTCAACAGTATCTACCTACCTACCTATATCGATCTATCTATCTACAGATCATATATATCTACCTATGTATGTATGTATCTATTTACAGGCAGTACATATCTAGCTATCTGTCTATTTTTTCTATCTCTCTACATATCTATTTTTATCTACATATCTATCTATCTGTTAGTCTGTCTATTTACAATATCTATCTAGCTACAGATAGTACATATCTCTCTATCTGTCTGTCTGTCTAGCAACACTATCCATCTAGCAACAGTATCTATCCATTAGTCTTTCTATCTATTTATTTTTCTATCTACATATCTATTTACGTATCTATCATATATCTATCAATCTATCTATCTATCTGTCTATCTACATATTGGGCTATCTAGCTACGTACATATCATATATCTATTGACAGTATCTTTCTGTCTGTCTCTCTGTGGCTGTCTGGCATGCTACAATACATGTCTACCTATCTATCTCTCTCTATCTATAGTATCTATCTAGCTATCGACAGTATATATCAATATTATCTCTCTCTCTATCTATCTATAGACAGTATCTATCTGTCTGTATGTCTATCTAGCTACAATATCTATCTACGATATATATCTACAGACAGTACATATCTATTTATCTGTGTGTCTGTCTTTGTATTTAGCAACAGTATCATATCTATCTAGTAACAGTATCTATCTATCTATCTAACGACAGTATCCATCTGTTTATCTATCTTTATGTCTGTCTATCTAGCAACAGTATCTCTCTATCTAGCAACAGTATCTATATATCTATCTATTATCTTGTCATCTATCCATCTATTTTCTATCAATCTATCTACATGTATATCTACATATCTATGTATTGACAGTATCTATCATACAGACATGATCTATCTATCTATCTGTCAGTCTGTCTACAGACAGTATCTGTCTGTTAGAGAGAAGTCTGACTGTGTATCAAGGGGGGCTCATCAGGGCTTGGCCCCCTTGCTCTAATAGTGAGCCCCGGTAGCTCACGCATCACTGCTATTGACTTATAATGGGAAGAGGGGCTCAGTTTAAAGATAGGGCCCTTAAGGGCACCCCCAGCTCCCAAAGCTCATAAAGTGTCATTACAACACTGTTCACACCTTTTCATGAACTTGAAAGTCTCTATCATGTCTCCCCTCTTCCAGAGTCAGACTGTCCCACCAGGCTACTTGAAAATTTTCAGGTAGGCCATTCTCTGTTGAGTACCTGGTCACCTTCTGAACTGAAAATCTTTGCATTTATCATTATTTTCTAATTACAGTGCAACCTGCTTGTATCGGACTACTTGGTACATTGCCTAAACTGGTAATATAACCGAGTGTCTGTTTTAACACAAAGTTTGAGTTTTCTAGTAGGGTGCTATTTGCTATTGCCATAGTGTGCTTAATTGCTTTGTGACATGGCTTTGGGGTATGAAGATGCTTGTGGAACTCACTTTGGGGTGTGTGGACCAGTGGTTCTTCATGTAACTTTAAACTTTAAAATATAACTTTGATTTCTTTGGTTAAAATCTGGAGTTTCAATTAAAAACACCCAAACGAACAGGAAACTTTACTGCTTTAATCTTCATCTCGTTTCACAAAATCCAGCATTGTTGTTTGCCATTTGTTACTTTTGGTGTATCTCTCCCACATCCTCTCTGTTGCTCTGAGAAGTGCCAGCCCTCTGTAATCTTTTCCCTATTCTGCAGCAAATCGGAAAGCGTTGATCGTGGCATGCCAACAGGAGTTGACAATTCTCTTACGGAAGTCTTCAGCATGTCATCAATCTGTTTTAGAATCTCCATTTTTTTTAGAAAGAGTCAGTGTTACACTTCGCCATTTGAGAATGAGGAAAAAGGAAACTGAAAGAAGACGTTAAATGAATGGCAGAACACCAAGGCTGAACAGGTACGTACACTCTGCTGTCACAACTCCAGACAGACTGCTGAGCTCCGGACAGTCGACAGCAGTGACATGAACAGCTTAAACGCTTAAGTAGCTGATAATCACTGCTAATCGCCTGTAGACAGACAGTCAATTAACTCTTTCAAAGCTGTGTAGTGTCCCAGGAATGACCAATTTAGACAGCGGATATCAGTCACTGTAACAGTAAGTTTTGACATTGATCTCTATGTGCTGGGTTTGGGTTTTTGAAAAATGGCTGATATATCCAAAAAAGCATTATATCAGTGTCCAGTTTAGTTGGGTTGGACTGTAAATGGAGTATTTGGGGCTCTGCAAATCAATGTATGATGCAAACACAGAGCTTGCCAAATTTAGGTAGAACACTGTTATGACTGTGTCACCCTCTGCCCTTCCCTATTCAGAGTTGGATTGGCCAGCATACCTGGAAATTTTCAGGTTGTGCCCCCGCTGGGTACCTGGCCATCTTCTAAACTCCAAAAATCTTTACAGTTATCATCAATTTTCTAATTAGATTATTGTTTGGCACTGCAAGTAAATATAATAGGCAAACACAGTTGGTGCATCAAATTTAAGTGGAATACTGACACATGTGTGTCACCCTGGGCCCTCCCCATTTCCAAGTGGCCCTCTGTAACTACTTTCTAACTGGGCCCCTAGTACCCTAGTTTGATCTTGCCCCTATTGATTTTCTAGGTGGACCCTGTATCCATTTTCCAAGTAAGCCCCTGTACCCAAGTCTGATCCTGTCCTCTCCCTTAATGTATGCTCAATGGGCCCTATGTAGGAAACAGAATTGCCTACATGACATGTATCTGAGGCACATTGGCAACCCTAAGTCTGAATGCAGTGCAGCAGGGGTCCAGCAGACCCCCGCTGACATTCACAAATACATGAGCCCAGTGCACACTCAATCCCCCAGCCACTCATGCAGCTATACGCCACTTGTGGTCCAAGGCATGACAGGTGCATACACACATTCCATGCCATTCATTAATGCATTGAGTGCTGGGCACAGGGGGTGCAGGCTACAGCAGCAGGGACTCTGCAAAGTTAGGTACTCACCCCCACCAATGACAATCACTGGCACCAGTGGGGCAGCGGATCCCCCCACCGTGATGACCCAGCCCTCCTAGCGATTTGGTAGGGCTGGGGGAATCACTCAAGCTCTCGCTCATACATTTACAATTCCAGGACCTGTGCCTGCCCAGAATTCCCTGCCCACGTGTAAGAGGGGATCCTCTATGGAACCCAGGATGGCTATTGGGTGCCCACCTGTGCCCGTGATCCTCCCTCCCTCACACAGCTGCCACACCGGGGGTTGGGTCATGGACAGGTTCCGTTGGTGCTCACAGTAGTGAATACCATAGACCCTATGCCTGTCTGGGGCTGTGAAGCTATGTGGGCCAGGTACGTGCAAATAGGGCATACCCAGCTCACTGTCATACCTAGGCCCCAATGTGCATATTTACATTATTCACATGTGCACAAAACATATGTTGACATGACATTACAAATGAGTACTGCTAAATCCTAAGATGCACTGTCAACTGGTCTAAGGGCAAAGAACTCCATCTACAAATTTATGTCTGCATTATGTAAAACCTTGAACAAAACTTATGATTGCTACAGTCGAAGACAAGATTATTTTACCATAGTGTCTGTAGTAATTTTGTCGTTGATGTTTGTATTATTTATTTCATGTTATGTAATATCTGTCTATCTATCTCAATACAGACAGTAGCTCTGGCTGTCTGTCTATTTTTCTATCTATCTTCATGCAGTACCTATCTGTCTGCCTGTCTATCTGTCTATATACAGTATCTGTCTGTCAGAGAGAACTCTGTCTGTCTATATATCTGTCTATCTAGATACAGTGTCTGTCTGTCTGTCTATCTCTGTATCTATCTCTGTATCTGTCTATCTACACACAGTACTTATCTATCTGTCTGTCTGTCCATCCACCTACCTACCTATCTACATATAGTACCTATCTGTCTGTCTGTCTGTCCATCAGTCTTTCTCTAGCTACATACAGTAGCTATCTGTCTATCTATCTATCTATCTATCTATCTATCTATCTATCTATCTTTCTATCTATCAAATCTATCTCATCTATCTACCTATGTATCTATCTATCGATTATAAGGCTCAAAAAGTGGTTCAAAATAAACCTTTTAGAACCTGCCTGGATTCTAAGTAAGCAATAATACCTGACAGGGTGGGCGGTATTGAGCAATACTGGACCGCCCAGGGGCGTAATGAGGCCCAACGCCGCAGGAGGAGGGCCTTATAGCTCCTGGAAGGTCTGGTATTGCCCATACCACCCACCCTGGAGGGTATTATTGCACTTAGAAAATGGGCTACCTGTAGCATTTTTATATAGGATTTAGAAAAGAATAAATAAATAAAATAAAAAAAAAGAGTAAGAAATAATTTAAAGTCTTTTTCTAGTAAAGTAGTCCCTGAGCTGTTCCATCTCCTGTTGCACCCTCCCCACAGAGCCATTCTCTTGCATCCCCACCCCACCCCCGAAATAACAAGCCCATTTTCTAGAAGAAACACATGTGTATTTGGCTAAAAGTGCATTTTAAAACAGCCTGCCAATGGAAACAATGGGCAGCATTCAATAGATAAAATGAAAAAAAATGTTTGTTCTCTGTCAAATGAAGGAATGTTCGTTCTCTGTCAAAAAGACTCACCTGGTTCTAGGGAAATTATGATTACATTGCAGACGGCAGTGGCTCACCCTCCCTCCCCACACACACTGAATTACAATTTGGTAGGCTTTCTTTATTTTTAAAAAAGTGCAGTTCACTTGCCAACAGCCTGGACGATGGCTGCTAAACCACTCTATCTCTCTCTCTCTCTCTCTCACTCTCTCTTTTGCGGTGCACAGACACATCCCAGTCCAAACCGAACCGCTGTTCATATCACTTTATATAATTAGACCCTGCAGGGTCTGTTATTGTACCAAAGATGATTGGGGGAAACAACAGAAAGCCAAGGAGCGGTGGGTGAAACTATATGGCACCTTGCCAGCTGCTCGCTTCTGCCCTAGACGGTAATTTACATTTGCTGCGTTACAACTCAGTGAAACCACATGCCGGAGAAATGAGGAGAGCGGTGAGTTTTCTTTAAATATACCGCTACTGCCAACTCTCTCTCTGCATTCCTACACACCCTCTTACTTTTCACAGACAGGAACATACAAGGAAAAGGGGAATTAAATTAAAACGAAGGATGATAAATGCTCCTCCTGACGTATCTATTCTCGGTTTAATATCCTGGGAAGCCTCACAATTGAAACATAGATTTAGAAAAAAAAACAAACAACTCAATTCTATCTGTGAGAACAGTAGTAAATAATGTGCTGACCAGACTGCATAGAAATAGAAGCGTTAGCTAGAAGCTAGAAGTTGCTTCATTTTCAGGAGCCACTGGGTGGCCGGCTGGAGGAACGAGAGTGAATTCTGCTCTTGAAGAGGCAGGCTGTTGGTTATGACAGTAGTACCAAGTGTGGGGCAGTAAAGTAAAAACAACAAAGGGTAATGAGAAATGAGCCCATTACATGGGGATGTACTTTTCGTCAGTGGCTGCCACTGAACTACTGAGAGTTTGGTGGACAGTACCTTTCTTACCGGGAGCGATTGAGCAATTGGAGAGAAGAGCGAGTCTGCTGTTGAAGAGTTGGGCTATCAGTGCAGCACAAAGAATGGGATGTTAAAATATTGAAAATCAAAAAAGTGTGGGAGAAAAAAGACCATCAGTGGGTGATGTGCAATTTGTCGGCTGCTGGTACTGAACTTCTGAGCATTGGGTGCCGGTGGCCAGTTCTCTTGCTAAGCAGCAGAAAGAAAATGGCGGTATTTTCAAATTGAATGCATGCTCTCAGCCAATGGGCAAGCAGGGTGGGCACAAAGATATTTGGATGTGTGAAGGGGCACTTGTAATGGAACCTTTTATTTGCTGGGTGTCTACTGAAAGTTAATGTACCCCCCTGGCAGGGATACTAGCCAATCAAAACCCAGCAAATAAAAAGCCCATTTTCTAATTAGAACAAGAACATATTTATCCAGACCTGAAAAAAAATCATACCCTGTATGCAGTTATTTATTTCAAGCCCTTCTGCTTTAATACTCACCACATAACTGTGACAAAAAAAAAAATAAAGATACGAGGGAGGGTAACTGATAATGTTACTTAAAGGAAATGAGTCTCTTTTTAGTAACTGACCACTTCCAGTGTTGCACCAACATTGCACTGCCAGCAGCCGGAAATCCTGTGAACTCACTGTCACAGTGAGTAAATAACAAGCATTTGTCAATGCCGAATATTTGCTTGCTGGCATTGGCACTGGTAGTGTAGGAGTTAGAGAGCTGCATAATAGGAATGGCAGTGAAGTATTGAACTGAAGCCAACCCCACCACCACCACCCTGCAGAGACTGACATGCATTGGGGTGTGCCTTTGGGCCGTCAGGCATAACGGCCACGCCATTTCACCACACCCTACCCTGCAGACACCAAGTGTAACGGTGTGCCTTGGGGTCTTTGGGCCTTATGCCAGCCCCATTCCATAAGGAAATACAGTGAGATGGGTGCAGTATAGGAGAATGGGGTGAACTTTGGTCAGAATCCAATGCACACTTTCGATGCCTGTCACTGGCTGCAGGGTGTGGGTGGGGGTGGAATGGTATGAGCATTACAGGTAACAGTCCCAAGTCACACCCTGATGCCTGTCAGTCTCTATAGGATGGGGTGTTATGGTTGGAAACCCTAACACCCCAGGCGTTCATTGGTATTTTCACTCCAATTTTTCAACATGGCTTTTTTGTGACCCCCACCTCATGAACTGTGGCAATATCAGTTCATTAGCTGAAAGCTGATTTTGCACAGTGACTGTGCCATTTGGCACCACAGGTGCGAAAACACATTTTGAACAGGATGTGAAAAATGACAGCTGTACTGTTCATGCGGAGGTGTAAAAATGATAATGTTGAAAATCTGGAGTGAAAATATAAAAAAACTGGTGAAGTCACGGGCATGCATAGAAACTGTAATTAGTTTGGGGACTGTTTACAGCAGATTGTCAACACAGGCATTTTGGGACCTCCGCTTACGAACAGTGTCACTGTGATTTTCGTAATCTGTCCCAAACACTGATTTCCCACAGCGACCACGCATTTCTGTGCCAGAAGTGTGAAAACACATTTCAGCCAGGGTGTGAAAAATGACAGCTGTAGTGTTCATAAGGAGGTGTGGAAAAATGTCACTGCAGAAAATCTGAACTGAAAATATTACAAATTCATGAACTTACGAGGGTGCGTGGAAACTGCGCAATGCACACTCATAACACAGTCATTTTATAGACTTTTGTTACCAAATTTTCAACATAGCTATTTTAAGATGTTTGCTCATGAACAGTGTCACTGTGATTTTCTTAATCTGTCCCGAACATTGATTTTGCACACCGACCGCGCCATTGTGCACTATATGTGTGAAAAGACGTTTCGGGCGAGATGTGAAAAATGACAGCTAGTGTACTGCTCATGAGGAGGAGTGGTAAAATGGCAATATTGAAAATCTGGAGTGAAAATATTAAAAATTTGTGAAGTTACGAGCGTGCTTAGGAACTGCACAACGCACGCTCGAAAAACAGTCATTTTGGGGAATGTTATCACCAAATTTTCAACATAGGGTTTTGGGGGGCCTACCTCATGAACTGTGACCCTGTCATTTCATTACTTGGTCCTGAAAGGTGGTTCCGCAGAGTGACTGCAAAATCACCTTTCAGGACCGAATAACAAAATGACAGTGACTGAATTCATGAGGTGGGGTACAAATAACCCCAAGTTGAAAATTTGGTAAAACAATTCCCAAAAATGGGTGAGACATGAACCAAAGTTGACCCCCCCCCCCCATTTATGTCATTTTACAGCTTACTGGCATTTCTTCAGTTTGCAGTTGGCTTTGAAGAGTGCAGATGTGTTCCCGGTCCACCAAAGATCATCACACTGGGCTCCGGAGGTAAGTATGGGGTGAGGGGGGTGAGGAGGTGGGTGCACAGAGGGTGGGCGTGGATTGGGGAAGGGGTGAGACAGTCAACGAGAGACCGTTCTTACAGGCTTTATTATTTTTCCTTTTTCAGGAAGATGACGCGGGACTTGCATGGCATCTGGATGGTTGTTTGGGGGGGCCAGTGGAGCCGATGGGGGATTGGGCACCCCTGTTGGCCATAGGGACATCAGACTGTTGCCACGCTGGGGTGGGCTCCCAGCGTGGCAGTTGGAAGGCTGTTTGGGGGGGCCAGTGGAGCCAATGGGGGATTGGGCACCCCCGATGGCCATACCGATGACGGACTGTTGCCATGCTGAGGTGAGCTTCCAGCGTGGTACCTGGAAGTCTGTTTTTTGTGGGGGAGGGGGAGTGGAGCCAACAGGGGATTGAGCACCTCCATCAGCCATACAGTGTGCAGGTGGGGGGAGTGCATGAGCACGCTGGGGAAGGCTCCCAGCGTGCTAAAAGGTGTTAAGGTCAGGGGGGAGGAAGAATTGTCTATGACAGTTCAAAACCAGTGTGATGTGCAGACAATGTGCATACTGCCAACGATGGCAGTATGCAAATTGCCTACATGTTACCACTGCTGATTGCAGCAGTTTTTCACTTTCAACTGTACGCCACTGCATCTGAACTGCTGTCACAGACAGCTCAGACGTGTATTGGTGCAGTGAGACAGCACCTGCAAAAGGGAGCAGGGCATTGGAAGCTGAGTGGCACACCTACGAAAAGTCGTATGGTGGCACTATGTTTCTTGCATATGCATGCAAGCAAACATAAAAATAACAGAGGGTTAAACTGAGCAAGGAGAGGACCAGAGAAACTCTGTTCTCCTCCTTCTACAACTTTGTGTTCCTGCTCCTCTGACACTATACTTGACACTGAACCTTTTCCAATGGACTACTATCACAGAATTCCACTTCCCTGAGATAACATGCAATTGTGTGTTTTAGTAGCATGATTTCTGCAGAATCATAAGGTTTGCAAAGTCCCATTTTAGCAGAATCACTGGATTGCAGAGTCCCATTTCAGCCAACTAAGGAAGTCAGAAAGTCCCATTTAGGCAGAGTCAGGGTGTTGCAAAGCCCTGTTTCAACAGAATCGGGGGTTGCAAGGTCCAATATTAGTAATTGTGCTCCCCCTCCCCTGATGGCGCAGTGACTGGGTTCACTCCCCTGCCTGGTGACTGCACAGGGCACACTAGGTCGAGGGGTTTGTGTTCATTCTTTCTCCTGTAGTGGGGATCGGGGGTTGGTCCCAGAACAAATAATAAATAATGCAGTGCCTCCACACACACAGAGTAAGTGGGCCAGATGTTGTGTGTAGTACCACCCCCTTGGATGCAGTACCTACCCACATCCCTAAACTGGACTTAATCCCCCCCCCGGACCACAACCAGTTATTACCTTCACCAATAAACAAATTCAGTTAGACTGAACAGACTGAAGGCACATACAATAGCGAAATTCAGACCATTGACAGTGCTTTTATTTTTTGACACCAGTCTGGCAGCTGGAGAAGAAACATAGGTTATGCAGTTTCAAGTCACTATAAACACCTCCCCCATGTATGAGTATACCATAAGCCCCTCTATAAGGTGTAACACCCCACACAGTTGAAGATGCACCTGCCCAAGCAAGGGGCACAGGCAGAGGAACTAGTTACACAGGGTGCGGTATACTCTTTAAATGGTACCAGTTGTAGAACTATAGATTCCAGTATAACACAGATACCAAACAGACTCTGGATACTCAAGAGTTACACTAGAGTCCTGATGCAGACCTGGAAGTTATGTTTCCCAGATTCTTTCAATGGTGAAAGTTATCGAGCTTGCAGTTTAACCCCCAACAGGCTATAGTGTGCTTACCCAATTCAGAGAACTTGTCATTCCAAATTGAAGACTTGAAACCCAATAATTGTAATCCAAACAGGGAGAAGTACAAAAATCAAGCCAGAAATGCCTGCACTCACATGACTCTCATATGCAGCAGTTCAGGCGAAGCAGGAAGCAGGATGAATGGCAATCAGGAGCTTTGGATTCTTTCAAACAGGCAACAACAGCTCAGTCCTTGTAGCCCACACCTCATGGGATGCAGCTGTTCTGGATTGATTCTCAACCTAAGGAGCACTACGCAGTGGCTAAGTGGTTCCTAAGGAGCCCAGACCCAGAAGCAACCCCACAGTCTAATTCCCCTATGGATCAAGAGTACACCTGCACTCAGGGACGTGCCCGTGGCTCCGTTTCCCATTCCATCCCACTAGGTAAGGACTAACTGGCCCCTTACCTAGCTCCAGAGTAGTCTGGGCAGGGTGCAGGACTCTGTTCATGCTTGGATTTGCTCAGAAACATTTGGATACAACAGTGGCCCACTGGTTTACACTCTCAGCAATTTCTTCCACAGCGGGCTCATCTGGACCAGTCTCTGGATTGAATGAAACCAGGTAATGGCTCACAAAGGGTTTTTTTGTTTGAACCCTGGAGAGGGCTCACAAGATTCTTTGGACTGGTTAGACCTCTTGCTTTCTCCCGCCAATAGTAGGTCTGCGCCCTTCTCCAACCTCTTCAGAGTGTCCCCAACTCAATAGCCCAGCAATCTCTCTTCCCACCGTTCAGTGTTCCATTGGATAGGTGGGGCTGTCTACCAGCCCTTCTTCCCAGTCCTCTCATTCGACTCAAAAACCCACCAGCCCATTTGGGAGGGTCCTTATGACACCACTTCTCACAATTCTCTCTGGTGCTCAGCTGCTGAGATCCCTGACCTCTAGCTGTCTGCCAGATAGCTTAGGGGTTGACAAGATGGTGGCTGTCTATACATTAAACAGTTGCTGAAGTTTAAAGTTTATTTTATGGGACATCCATCCTGTTTTGTTTTCTTTCACTGGCTCCATGATCTGGTAGGCCCACCTGTGTCTCTTAGTCCAGTGGTGGTGTGGTGTTGATCTGAGCTGTGTACTCCCAGCCAGGAACTCTGTTCTCTGCTCCCCCTTCCTATGCAGGCAGTCCCCATGTGACTGCATTTTCTTTCCTCTCTTAAAGATGCAGTGTGCCAAATCGCCAAGTCCAGTTTTTTGTTTCTCTTCCCCCCAGCACCTCTGAGCCCCCCGATACCCACTGGAGTCCCTGAGGCTGAAGCACACTAGAAGGGGCCTGTGGCTGGCTGCCTTTGTGGCTTTTACAGTCTGAGGCTGATGGGCGCTCCCAGCACTGGAGACATTCGAGCTGGAACTTCATCTTACACATTCAAGCAAGGGGCTACTCGAACGTGTACATATTTACAAAGCAACTGTACAGCCATCCTCTGTGGTGGCCTCTCCAGTCCCCTTCCCAGCTGCAGTCCTGGGACTGGAAAGAGCAGAAAAGATGGCAGGCAGAGTTCGTGGGTGGTGCACAGGAGTTAAAGTAAGTCCCCTCCTGAGAAGGGGATTACACAATCATGGGGGTTGCAAAGTACTGTTTCACGAGATTCATAAAGATTGCAATGTCCCATTCACAAGAATAATAAGGGTTGCAATGTCCAGTTTCACCATATCATACGTGTTGCAAAGCCCCGTTTCACCAGAACCATAAGGCACAAGGGTTGCAAAGTCCCATCTCACCAGAATCATAGGGGTTGCAAAGCTCCATTTCACAAGATTTATAAGGTTTGCAAACCCCCTTTTCATAAGATTTATAAGGGCTGCAAAGCCCCATTTCGCCAGAATCATAGGGGCTGCAAAGCCCAGTTTACAAGATTTATGAGGGCTGCAAAGCCCCATTTCACCAGAAACATAAGGGCTGCAAAGCCCAGTTTACGAGATTTATGATGGCTGCAAAGCACCATTTCACCAGAAACATATGGGCTGCAAAGCCCAGTTTACGAGATTTATGAGGGCTGCAAAGCACCATTTCACCAGAAACATATGGGCTGCAAAGCCCAGTTTACAAGATTTATGAGGGCTGCAAAGCACCATTTCACCAGAAACATATGGGCTACAAAGTTCCTTCCCTGCACCAAATTCCATATAAATAAATGCCAGGGAAGCCTTGATTTAGGGATTCTTAGGGTCTGCAATGGACATTATTGAGCTTGCAAGAGAAAACATGCTATATGGGTCTCAACTACAACTCCTGTCTACTCATGAGTGACACCCCTGATGTGTTATAATCTACTAAAACTGTGACTTTGCTATGCTCCATTGTAACCTTGTGTTTTCTGCTGCAGCAGGGGACCCCCCTTAAAATTAGATGGTTTCCTTTCTCATGGTGGTTTATCTCAAATTGTAAAAAGTTAACTATAAAAAATATCACCCGTCCCTTCCTTTCGGACTAAATTGTACCATCGCCATGAATTTAAGGTGTTATCCTAATGTAATGCACTTGTCCTGTCCATTGTGACCTCTGTGAACAATTGTGCTCATATACTGCACTTACTATGCATGTTCTTTCTGTTATTTGCTATTCACCTGTGCCAATATTGTTGTAATAATGTTTGCTGTTGTATGCATGTATGTATTTACACTACACTGTCCCCCAGGACGCACCATGAGACAAGCAACGTGTTGTTCGGTGTGCCTTTCCTGGTGAAATGTTTCCATAAATAAATAAATAAATAAGAGCTTCCCTTTCTGCAAATCTAGAGATGAGACTTGCCCCCTCTTAAATACTGTATGTTCAGTTTGATTCGTGAAAGTAGCCCTCTGTGAAATTCAGCCTACATAGGCCAAGTTGTTGCTGAGCAATATTGCTTCATAATGGGATTTCTGCACTTCCTGAATTTTTCTCCTCCACTTGTCAGCAATGAGTCTGTTGATCTTTCTGTGCCACTGAGAACTTCGAGCTGTCAAGGCAGCTGGCAGTGCATGGCTAGGAGGGGCCTCTTCCTCTCTCTCTCTCTCTCTCTCTCTCTCCTGTCGTCATGCATCACCACAGTTGTGCTGTGGCTTTTTTCAACTTCTGCGCTTTTGCAATGTGAAATCTCCGGAGCCTGATGCTAGACAGAGCCTAGAGAGGACGGTAGAAGTTAAGGGACAAAACTTTGTTACCATCCTACCTAGATATAACAGGATACAAGCAGAAAGTAAGTTAACTTTTCCTTTTTTTTACATAGATTTGAAATACAGCCAAAATATAATGCTATCAGCCATAATATCTGGACATGACGGCATGGTGATTTGGTGATGTTTAGACAGCATTTATGGACGTAGAATTAATTTATCTGTGTATGAAAATGAGATTTAAGCATTACTGCATTTTTTTATGTAAAGCAAGCCACCAGCTAAGATTGTTCAGAATATTAACATTTTTGTTACTTTTTTTTTTTTTTTTGCTTTACAAACCCAGTGTAGACAAGCAAAAAAGCAATAAGTGGCTCACTGGTCTAGCAGTATGAGTCTCATTTTAGGTGTGAGAGGTCCTGAGTTCAAATTCCTTACTGCACATAAGGGGGCATAAATTCAGGAGAGATGTGAGGATGTCTTTCTTCACAGAGAAAGTGGTAGATTCCTGGAACAGCCTACCAGAGGAGACTGTGAAGAAAGAAAACAGTGGTCAGGTTGAAGAATGCATGGAATAAGCACTATGGAATTATAAGGGAAGGGGGAGGAATAATGGACTAGAGATCATGTAGGAGATATGGTTTTACTGTAGGCAGGGAAAAATGGGCAGGCTAGGTGGACCAAGTGGTCATTATCTGCCTGCAAATTCCTTGTTTCAGTGTCTCATTTTCAGCAGGGTCCTGCTTTTGCCATTTTTTTTAAAGCTGGGTGGACTGAAGCAGTGAGAAGGTAGAAGGTAAAGTGACTTGCTCAGGTTCACAATGGGAGTGGGGGAAGGGTCTGCTAGAATTAAAACATGGGTCTCCTGGTTCACGAGCCTATATTTCTACTGCATTTCACCATCATTACAATACAGTGTTTAAATCCCTAATTCTCCTTACAATCCCAGGATTAAGGAAGAAAAATTTGGGCTGACTCATTGCATTTTTTGAATATACTTTACCAAGGATAGCCCACCTGGGATGCAACCTCTCATTTTCAGAGGTGTCCTGCTTTTATGCATTCCTGTTCCTGGGTTTGCTGCAGAGGTTAGGAACTTACACAAGATCACACAAAAAATTATTTGACTGTAGCAGGGATTCAACCTGTGCCCTCCTGGTTCTCAGACCAGTGCTTTAACCACTAGACCACACTACCTTTTGAAATGAAAGGGGTGATTTGTACAAGTAGTCCTTTACTGCTGATTGGATTACTATGAAGTACATTTGCACGGACGACTACAATGTTGTGTCCTAGGTGGTGTCTTTCATGTTTTCGTACAGCGGTCCTGTCATAGTGAACACTTCTGGATCCAGAGGATTTGCTCACTAAACCTTACTGTAGCCGGGTGTTAGTCTGCCTACTTAGAAAACGATGTGAGCCATCTCAGGTGTTCATTTTAGACAGACAGATAGACAGGGAAGGGGAAATTGTTTAACCAGGAGAGGCACACTAAGCAAAAGCTTGATTCCAAGTGTGACCTGGGAACACAAGGAAGTTAAGTGACTTGCTCAGGGTCACACAGTATGCAAGTAGGGGCTGTGGGATTCAAACCCAGGTCTTCAGGTTTGCAGCTCAGAGCCTTAAACCACTGCACTGCACTGTCTCCCAGACAGACAGATATTTTATTTATATTGTACTCCTGCCCAGAGGCTCAGAGTGCTGCACAATTCATAAAAAACAACAAATAGAAAACATCAGCAGTCACCTTGCAGGGTAAATAAACAGTTAAAATAAAATCAGAATAAACTCTAAAAACAGATTATACATCACACATCTATCTATCAAGACAAGACAGTCAGCAAACAAGCGGTTATGTTCAATAATTATACAGCTCATAGGCTTGACCAAACAGAAATGTTTTCAGGCCCTTTCTAAAGGGTTCCATCTAAGATACCTCCCTCAGATAACTTGACAGTGAGTTTATTTATTTATTTGCTTTTGGTAACCAGGTAAGTGCACTAGGCATAGCAATGCCTATTTTCAGGCACGACCCATAAAAGTTCCACCGGGCTGGCATGGCCACTGAGAAAGCCCGATCACCTGCCTGCCATAACCTAGCCCTGGGATCCACTAGGAGGCAACTTTCGGAGGAACAGAGAGAGAGCAAGTCAGGTAATGAAGAACCAGGAGGTCTTGCAGGTAATCTGGTCCCCGGCTGTGTACGGCTTCATAGGTCAGAAATCCGACCTTGAAGGTAATCCTCCACCTTATCAGCAGCCAGTGCAGTCCACGGAGCACAAGCATAATATGATCAGATCTTACTATGCCAGTCAACAGCCTGGCTGCCGCATCCTGCACCAGCTGAAGATGGCGGATAGTGCCTCCAGATAGTCCTAGGTAGAGAGCTTTGCAGTAATCCGACCTAGCCATGACAAAGGCACACACTAAATTGGTGAGGTCCTCAGCTGGTAACAGGGCTCGGATCGGGACAATGTTCCTCAGATGGTAAAAAACACTTTGGATAATGGACGACACCTGAGCATCAAGTGTCAGACCATCATCAAGGATCACGCTCAGATCCCTAACCCAGTTAGAGTGGATCAAAGGGACGCCTCCTAGCCTCAAGTCAGGATCATAGAAACATAGAATTTGATGGCAGATAAGGAGCACTTGGCCCACCTATTCTGCCCATTTCCCTATCTAACAGATAAGCTGCAGATCCTAGTTGTCCAACAGCCTACTTCCTCCTACCCCCACTAGAATTGCCTTAAGTCTGTCCCATGCATTCTTGAATTCCCCCACTGTTTTTGACTCTACGACATCCTCAGAAAGGCTGTTCCATGCATCCACAACCCTCTCTGTGAAGAAATACTTCCTCACAATACCTCTGAGCCATCCTCCCTCTATCTTCAAATTGTGCCCCCTTGTTCTTGCACATCTCTTTTTCTGAAAGGTGCTACCCTCTTGGACTTTGTTGATTCCCTTGAGGTATTTGAAAGTTTCTATCATGTCCCCCCTCTCCCTCCTTTCCTCGAGGCTATACATCTTAAGCTCCTTTAGTCTTTCTTCATATGTCTCCTGGTGCAGACCCTGTACCATTTTGGTTTCCCTCCTCTGGACAGCCTCCACCCTGTCTATGTCTTTGCGGAGATGGGGTCTCCAGAACTGAACACAGTACTCCAGATGTGGTCTTACCAACTGTCTGTATAGAGGGCCAACAACTTCCTGTTTTCTACTGATGATGCCTCTCCCTATGCATCCCAGTATCCCCCAGCCCTTCTTACTGTCTTCTCACATTGCTGGCCCACTTTTAGGTCGTTTAGTATGACTACCCCTAGGTCCCTTTCCATTTTTGTTGTTGTCAGTATTCTCACCCCCATTGTGTACTCTTCCCCTGGGTTTTTGTTTCCTAGGTACATTACTATGCACTTCTTTGCGTTGATCTAAGCTGCCATACATTTAACCATTCCTCCAACCTTGCCGAGTCCCATTTCATCCTTTCCACCCCACCTTGAGTATCAACCCTGTTGCAGATCTTTGTGTCATCTGCAAAGAGATATACTTTCCCTTCCAGTCCCTCTGCAATGTCACTTGTAAAGACTTTAAAAAGGACTGGCCCCAGTACTGAACCCTGCGGTACCTCACTAGTAACCCCCCTTTCTTCACTGTGGACTCCATTTACTATTACCCGCTGTGTCCTGTTGTCCAGCCAGTGTTTTACCCAGGCTATCACCCTGGGACCCACTCCCAGGCTGGCTAATTTGTTTATTAATCTTTTGTGCGGGACTGTGTCCTCAATCCTCCTCTATCCCATTGCCAACCAGGATCCACCACCAGCACTTCCATCTTGTCTGCATTGCGTCATAGCCAGTTGAGAGCCATCCAATTCTGGATCTCTGCCAGGCAGGTGTTAAACAAAGAGGCCACCATCTGGTTTCCAGGTGCACAGACCAGGTATAATTGGGTATCATCAGTATAGCAATGAAAACCCAGCCCATACTGCCTGATAATGTCTCTCAATGGCAACACGTACACCATGAACAACAGAGGTGCCAGGACCGAACCATGTGGAACTCCACAGTTCAGAGGCATTGGGTTAGATGAGAATAATCCCATCATTACCCTTTGCACTCTGTCTGTGAGGTAGGATTGAAACCAGCTGATGACAACTCCGGTTAATCCACACCAGTTCCACAGACTGTCAAATAGCACCTCATGGTCCACGGTGTCAAATGGCCACAGAGAGATCCAGGAGAATAAGAAAGGTGCTCTCTCCCCTATCTCTCACTATCAGGAGATCATTAAGCACCTTCACCGGGGCAGTCTCTGTACTATACCCAGGCCTAAATCCAGACTGGAAGCATTCAAAAGTGGATGAGGAAGTGAATCGAGCCTCAAGCTGAATGACCACCACTTTTTCTAAAACCTTCTCTAAAAATGGGTGGTATGAGACCGGTCTGTATTTGGTGAGACAGTCCGGGTCAAATGAGTGTTTTTTCAAAAGAGGTCTCACCAAGGCCTCTTTCAAGGTCACTGTGAAAACCCCACTCCTCAAAGAACACCGGACAATCCCAACAACCACAGGTCCAATCAGGTTCACACAACCGACCAAAAGTTGGGTTGGACCTGGGTCTAGATTACAATGGGTAGGTCGCAGCCTCAAGACCATCTCAACCACCTCCTCCACTCCAGTTGGATCAAACTCATAGCAGACAGGAAGGATGCCCTGACATATCACTGGTCTAACTCTGCAAGCTCCA
This sequence comes from Neoceratodus forsteri, assembly GCA_016271365.2. Classification (NCBI taxonomy): domain Eukaryota; kingdom Metazoa; phylum Chordata; order Ceratodontiformes; family Ceratodontidae; genus Neoceratodus; species Neoceratodus forsteri. The sequence continues at coordinate 91,385,081 of JADMNL010000022.1, forward strand.
TGAGCAGCACTGGAGGAGATCTCAGTCTGGACAGAGGACACTGTTGGCAAAGAATAGAGCAAACTCATTGCACCGCATACTTAAAACTAGCTCCCCAGTACGGGGACAGGCTGGGTGCAACAACCCGTCCACTGTACGGAAGAGCTGAGCCTGTCTATTCCTTGCCACAGCAATCTCCCTTGAGAGAAAATCCACCTTTTTCTGGGAGATTGCTCTCCAATAGTCACCGTAATGTGACTTCAGAGACAATTTGTCCTCAGTCAGTCACGATCTGCTTTAGCATCACTCCAGCCTCCTGCTCTTAATCTTTAACTCCCTGAATGCCCCATCAAACCAGGGGGACCTCTGATGAGTAGATAAGGGCAGGACACAGATGTGCATGATAGAGTCAAAGGCAGCAGCAACTGCCCTGTTATAGGCTGCCACCGCCTCCTCCTCACCCACCATGCAAGCAGCTTCCACACCTAATAGGTCCAGCACCACCTGGATTCCTGTTGGGCACAATCCCTGTAAAAGGTGGTACTGGACCATTTCCACAGAAGACGGACCCTCAAGGGGCCTCAAACGTGAACCTCACAGTGCTATGATCCGACCAAATGACTGGATCAATCCTGAGATTATCGACCCCAAGACCCAGTGTTAACACAAGGTCCAATGCGTGCCTGCGTGAGTGGGTCCCTGAGGTGACAACCTGTGACAGGTCCAGAGCTTCCATGCTGTGGAGAAGGTCACACCCAAATGATGAGAGTCTGTCATTGATCCAAGTGTTGAAATCCCCCATAATTAACCATCTGTGGGATTCCAACATCAGGCTGGCAATGAACTCCCCAACCTCCTGCAGAAACTCCCTCTCCCAGCCAGGTGGCCAGTAAATAAGGATTGTGCCAAGGTCCTTACACATGGCAACACTCTAAAAAGACCTGGTAGAACCCAACAGTAGCACTGCAAGGCCCAGGCTGGCTTTAACACAAATGGCCACTCTCCCACCTCTGCGATCTTTCCTTGGGTTATGTACCACAGAGTACCCATCCGTCATTGCTGCCTCCAAAATGGGTGCAGCATTATCATCCAGCCAGGTCTCTGTAATGCAAGCCAGGTATAATGAGGAAATTAAGTCTGCCATTGTAGCAGTCTTATTCCTCATTGACCTGACATTGCATAGCACAGCCCGGGTCGGATGAGTAGGAACTGCTGGACCAACAACCACCTGTCCACTATCTAGAGTGGAGCCCTGGGGTATGGGACCAGGCAGGGAGGACCCCTTTCCAGTACCCATTTAGCCCCATGGCACCCCCTGGGCCTCACCACCTGAACAGTTGACTCACTGACAGTCACTCCTCCAACCCCGTGCAATCTGCAATGCCCTACACCTCGCACACATTTCTGCTGGCAAAGGGGGGGACCAGACGTTTGGAGGCCATGCAGACGAGCCAGAGAATATTTGTACCTTAAAGGCCTGTACCACTGACACATCCTGACTGTCACTAACTAAAAGTTCCAAATACTAAAATCCCAACTCCTCCCAATAAATAATCATGCCACCCAGAACTTCAATTATTAAATTAACTACTTAAAATACACTTCTGCCACGTGATCACATCCACCCATCCACATCCAACATACACACAACACAAAAATCAAAATTATCCCTCCCTCCCAACCCAACTAGCAAATATTATTGTCCCAGGCAGTCCGAATAATCTTGCAGAGTCCACAGTACACTGATGATTCAAACACTGCAATCCACAAAACTGAAAAGTTATTTTGTGGTGCTCTCACACCTGCAATAGGAAGACTTTTTTTTTTTGCCTGGCTCCTCCCTCCAGGCATGGAAGATTCCGGCCACCCACTCCACTAGCCACCCCCTCCATTCCCAGGCTTACCCCCCTCCTGGGAGGGGCTTTGGTCATCTAGCCCTGGCTTACCCCCCAGTGTGGGACCATGGGGGCAGGCTGTCCCCTGGCAGACTTTGGTCTGTAGTGGTAGCGGTGACGGAGAAGAGGGCCATCATTAGCGGCCAGGATTTTGTCAGGTTTTTCCCTTGGGGCAGGGACATGTAATGATGCCAACATCCGCCCCGCCCCCTAACGTGTGGTACCAGTTGCAATGGTAACCTATGCCTCCACCAGAAGTCTGCATTATGCCAGACACTCTTGCCCCCTCTTCCCCCCAGAGCAGGAGAGCAATCCTTGGGAGGCTCAATCCTTCTCCCCGCCGGCCAGCCCTCCAACTCCCAAGTCTGTCCCCGAACCTGGGATGTCAGCACCACCAAATTTTGGACATGATGTGGGCAAACACAGCCAAAAGAGATCATTTTTATAATATCAGAGTTGCTAAACTCTGGAATTCCCTTCCACAAAAATTAATTGAATTGGATAATTTTAATTCCTTTAAAATAAAATTAGATGGATGGCTCCTGTCGACTACTTAATTGGGAATATATTGCATGCAAAATGCGAGGGACAATCTCGGGCCTATGGCCTACTTTTGTCCTACTAAACCTAAGTAACAAGTGGACACCTTACCATTGTGCCGACAGGCTGGCCCAATAGGAAGACTTTCTGAATTGTCTGTGGGTCTCTCACCCCCCTTCAGTCACCCTCAGTAAAACAGATGCATCTCCAAAGTATGTCCATACAAAACAAACTCTCTCATAGCCTCTGAAAACAACAAAACACTTATAGATATAGTTTAATGCCTTGGGTGCTCTCACCACTCTCGGGGAACCAATCCAGCAAACTGAGATGCAATGAACAGTACCTTTAGGTGTACAGACAGTTTCCAGGCTGTATTCCTCAGTCAATTACAAGCAAGAGGCAACCCACGCTCCCAGCTGTAATATCTCTCAGACAGCCACTAGCTCCCCCCCCCGCCACTAACCAGATCAGCAGTCTAGCACAGTTGGCAAGCAGATGAACCACCAACATAGATGGCTCTCAGGTAGATGAAAATCCAACTCCGCAGTCCTTAAGGGGAGGGAGGTTGCAAACTCTCCCTCCCCCTAGTCGCCAGCCAGGGTAGCCTGTGATGTGGGTGCATGATGAAGGGTGACATCCAAAACGGTGACGCTTTATGGGCGAAAGCCAGAATGGCGATGGGGAGGGTAGGGCAACCGGATGTGGGGGTGGGCGAATTCGGCGACAGGATGTCGCTATACGTACGCAGGGGGGAACAAGAATGGCAAGCGTGGGTTGGGAAGGGGCAGAGGGGCTGTAGGGGGTGGTGCTACAGTGGGTTGCCGAGCTGCTCCATGGCATCAGGCGTTGGCCTGTGGTTGGGGTGGAGTGGTACCAGGTTGATCCGAGCGCTGGTGCAATTTTGTGCCAGCCCAAAACTTTATTTTTAGACTTTACCCCTCCCATTATACCCCGGGTTGAGAATCCTTTAGTAGGGGAATTAAAGAGCAACCCTGAAAGCATTAGTGCATGTCCCCAGCACCATTGTTCCATGTGCTGAGGATGTCAGAGCGCTGAAAATGTTTTTGCCGCTCTGACATCACAGTAACGTGGCTCGCCTTTAGGCAGTCACCGTTATCACATAGAACCCCAGCTAGCACTCCACTAGCTGCAAACCACAACAGGCCACTGTAGCAAATTGCCACAGCCCAAAAAAACAGTACAGTGCACACCCAGCCAGCCAAACTTGCAAGTGGTGCACAAGTCACAGCACTGTTCAGCTCAAAGCAGAATGCAGCTCCTCTCTCTCTAGTCTAATCCAACATCGGAGCCCGAACCAGCACTATGGCATACATCTGGCCAGCCAACCTCATAAGCGTTGCGCAGGTCACAACACCACTCAACTCTGAGGTAGAACGCAGGTCCTCTTCTCTCCAGTCGGCTGAGGGTCACAAATGAATCCAATGTTGGACAACTGTCCTGGGGCAGAAAGCCATCTACAGTACATTAGTCCATGGTGTCTCACAGAAGTAATAATTAAAGATGTACCAGTGTAGCGGGGCACTTCCCTAACTAAGAACAATAAGCTAACTCCTAACCTATGCTTACTTCCCCAACTAAACTACACTTATTCCCTTAACTAGCAACTAAACTAAACAACTTTACAAAACGAACGGACTGCCAAATATTAAACTAAAAGTTAAAAACTCTGCAAGTGAGAGCTGCAGCAGATGGTCAGCCCAGCATGGCCGCCATCTTGATACCCACACAAATCACAATTCACATTATAAGAGGGATGTGTTATAGCAGGGTTCACTATAGACAGGTGTTAAAGAGAGCAGGTTTTGAGTGATAATAGTTCTCCTCCCTCCAACATATGCAACAGCTTACCCTCCAGTTAAGAGATTTAACCAGAAAGTACATTTTTTTCTGGCTGATTTTCTTAAAAAAATACCCATAAAATAGCTCCATGGAACTAGTAGCCAAAACGTGCATATTTGCTGACTCAGAGCCAAGTCAAGCAAATGTTATTGTGTGGCTAAAAAGCCTTTACAAATAACAATCAATACAAAATACACATTAAAAGGAAAAAGGCAGTATAATTAATCATTTCAGACAATTTTAGTACATTAGTATACCTTAATACCTGATACTGTAACTTATTCTTTCAAGGTCTAGTTTTTACTTTAGTAACAGCGGATAAAAACTTAGCCAGCCTGTGGAGGGTCCAGGAGTCTTTTGGGTGACACAGGATGTTTGTTAAAAGTGCCTTGATCAATTTCATAAATATCATTATGAAAGGGTCTCAACCAATACACTTTTTCTTTGGAATACCAAATACAAAGCCAAGGACTTTTTTAGTTGAGCGGAGGCCTTCCTTTCTCAAATTTGGCACTTAATATGACAAAAACAGATTTCAAAAATTGTCCCCATTGAAGTCTATGGAGCGCACCCCTGTGCCATTCTGGTACTGACATCACAAAACATGCAAGTATGGGGACACGGCTCTGAGTCAGTAAATATGCGTGTTTTAGCTACCAGCGCCATTGAACTGTTTTACAAGTATTTCCTTTTAAGAAAATCAGCTGGGAAAAAATGTACTTTCTGGATAAATCTCTTATCAGCATGATGCGCACTGCTGGTTCCTACCCCACCCTCTCTCACCCCAACATACCCTTCCACCCCTCATGCCCCTACCGTACTACACTCCCACTAATAAGTACTACCTCACCCCCCTTTTCACCCCCACCACCTCTACCTTCCCTACCCTCATGAGCTCACCCCTCTTCCTGACTACTTTTCTTTTACTAAGTCCCACCGACTACATTCCATAGCATTATCCATGCCACTAACAAATGACCAAGCCTGCATCTGGCTGCTTCTCCACCCTTACCCATGACCCCATGTTCCCTCACAATGGGCTATTACTGTCTTCAGCCATTTTTCCTGTTTAGACAGGACTCCCACCCCTAGACTGTACCATACACCTCCAAGAACCTAGATGGCACACAGTTGTGCTGACAGTTTAATGTTATATCTCACTGTATTTCTAACTTCCTCACTGTGTTAATGTACACCTGTGTAACTACCTGATGTAATTGTCTGTACTACGAGATTCCCTTACTATTTATACTGTTTTATTTGAATGTATTTGTTTGTTACGTGTCGTATATGACTGACTTGGAACCTTTGAAAATGAGTCCTTGATTCTAAGGTATTAATCCCAAACTGAAATAAATAAATAAATAAACTTATCCGGAGGGTAAACTGTTACATATATTGGAGGGGGGAGAACTGTTATCACTCAAAACCTGCTCTTTAATATACCTACATAGGAAACAATGTGAACTAGGGTTGGGCGGACCCAAAAAGGTCCTGACCCTTATTATCAGGATCAGCATCCCAGGCCAAAGTCCTGATAAGTTCTGATTAGAATCCAAACCTTTAGTAAAATGTGATGAAAACTGCAAATCTGCTATATAATTGCATAAAATGGCACTGAGATCTGTGACACACACATAGAATTGTAATCAGCATTTCAGGATATGAAAACTGTGAGTTTATAGCATTGAAGTGCTGGTCAGTTGAATATGGCAATCATGCAGTTGACCTCTGTCTGTTTCCTGTCTCAGAGTCAGTAGTACGAGTGCTGCAACTATAAACTGATCTGTCTGACCTGAGAGGAGGAATCCCATTCCCATTTAGTAGTGTGCATTATACATTATACATTATACAATGGACATATCATAGAAACACAGAAACATAGAATTTTAATTTGACAGCAGATAAGGACCACTTGGCCCACCCATTCTGCCCATTTCCCTACCTATTGGATTAGCTGCAGGTTTTAGCTAACCAACAGCCTACTTCCTCCTAACGGATATCATTTTGTTATTGTTGCATTAGTTCCTTCTCTGCTTCACCGAGAGTCATGTAGTTATTTTCTATGGCATGGGGTCCCTCCACCACCCACCCACCTACCCAAATTGATGACACATTTAGGGGACTTCTACCAAAAAAAAAAATAACTGTATGTCCTTAAAAGTCCAGAAACCTAGCTACTGTGGTGGAAGGGGAAGTGGGGCTGTGAGGCCAAGCCTGTACTGAGTGGGCAGAGACCTACATTCAGGCAATCCAAAAATGCAAAAATTAGGCAAGTCCATTAGTACATGCTGAAAAAAGTGTGGCATCATGCTCAGGCAATCCAAAAACTAGGACATACTAAAAACATTGTGCCATCAGTCTCAACCTCACACAGTCCAAAAATTACACAAGTTAATCAGGACATGCTGTGAAAAGTGTGCCATGAAGTTCAGGCAATCTACAAATTAGCCAAGTACGTGAGGAGGACATATTGAAAACATCGTGCCATCAGTCCCAATTTCAGGTGATCCAAAAATTAGAGAAGTCCATTAGGACATGCTGTGAAAAGTGTGCCATCAGGTTCAGACAGTCCAAAAATTACACAAGTCCATTAGGACATGCTGCGAAAAGAATGCCATCGGGTTTAGCCAATCCAGAAATTAGCAAAATCTGTTAGAACATGCTGAAAACATTGTGTCATCGGGTACACAAATTGTATTGGCCACATATGGGCTTACAGTACGTGAGTACTACTGTTTTTTCTGCGTCCCTGTATCTGTGCAACTGCCACCTCTATATCATTCTAGCTTTCCATTTGTTTCTGCATTTCTCACTCTTTGTCTACATCCTCCATTTCATCATTATTCACATCAGAGCTAGATTTCTCCTCCTCCTCCTCCTCTGTTTCACTTAAATGCGTAGTGGTACTATGGTACACATAGGTACCATATTTTGGCTTGCCACTCCTAGTGGTGCCGACTACTCCTTTCGTTTTAATTAAGATAGTTTTGACCTTTCCTATCTGTTTGGACATCATTGTAGAAGAACCACTACTGCTACAGGATGAAGACCCAGCAACAGGTCATTTACCAGTCAGACTGTGCATTGTTATTTGTGCCATACATTTCCCCATACCTTTCCCCATTTCAGACTCCACCTCGCCCTGCCTGGTGCACATTTCCAGGCTGTTGTTTTTTCTCAGTTGTTTCCAAGTTCCTCTACCCACTCAGAGAGCGCAGGTCACCTCACAGCCACACGCCCCCTTCCACCACAGTAGCTAGTTTTTTTTATTACACTCAAGGAAATATTTTTTGACTGTTGCAATACTGCAGATATATGTAGTCCTCTCAGTTGTTCCCAAGTTCCTCTGCCCACTCAGTACAGGTTGTCTCACAGCCACACTCCCCCTTCCACCGCAGTAGCTAGGTAAATTTTTTTTTTAATGACACAGAAGAATGCTTTTTCCTGAAGGTATTTTTTTTTTATTTAGCCCTCTCACTTATTCTCCAGTTCCTCTGTCTTCTCAGGACAGACTCACCATCACAGATACACTCCCCTTTCGACCACTGTAGCTGTTTTTTTTTTAAACACAAAAAAGCTTTTTCTTTTATTTAATTTTTTTTATTTAGTCCTCTCACTTGTTCTCCTCTGTTCTCTCAGGACAGGCTCAACCGCACACACATACATTTCCCCTTTCACCACTGTATCTAGGTGTAACCCCTAGGTGGCACTATCCCAAGGGCTACTACCCCTGCCTGCTTGGCTAGTAGCAGGTTAAGGGGCCTGAGTTCTGAAACGGGTGCCTCCACCCGGAGGTCAGGGCTGGTAGTGGTCAAGCTAACCTGGGCACAGCCCTCTGGGGCACTGTAACCCCCCACTTTCCACTCTAGTGGCCGAAACAATACACAATAATCACTTTCACAATACCCCTGGTACACCACACAAGTACCCACACTGTTTGCACTTACCACCAGGGCTGGTTCCTCTGGCTCAACCCTGGGAACCCCCTGTAAAACAAGGTTATGCACAGCAAATAGCAACAGTACAGTACTTTGAGCAGAAACTATAACCACAGTCAGATTACATGCAGAAAAAGTTAGATCTGATTTATTCACGGGACTTGAACAAGGGAGGGGCAAAATCAGGTTAATTAGCTTAAAGGTTATATCAATCAAGCAGTTATGCATGCGCTTTGAGTTCCCCCACACAGTCCACCTCTGGGTACCCAGGTGGAGAAGAAATGGGCTAGCCAGGACCATTGCCCGGGGTTGCAGCTGGTTGGGACCCTGTGATGGAAAACACAGCATGCACAGTACACAATATTTGTAATCCAGAGCCAGAGTGCTCAGTTCATAAAGGAAACAAAACAACAAGACAATCAGATGACACACTCGCATTAAGCTGTTGTTGCAGGGAGCTACCCTGGTATTTACACACAATACCCAAGACTGGACACAGGCTAGATGAAAATTGAGACTGCAGGTGGTTGATCTGGAAGGCCAGGAGAAGCAGGGCCCACACGAGTTGCAGAGGCATTGTTCCTGTTCAAGCGTGGAGCAGGGGGTTGATCCCCAGGCAGATCTCTCGGCAATGGCTTCTCTGTGCAGTGGGTAGTCTGGCTGGGTCAGTCTGGCAAGGCCCAAACTGCATGGAGACAGATTCGGATGCAATCAGTTTTGGGCTGGATACAGCTTCCAGCAAGCAGAACACAGTTCATACAGTGGGGGACTAACTCACAACCCATTAGCAGCTCATAGCACATCTTTTTCTTTTCCAGCTTATTCGGTATATTTATAATTTTATTTCTATATCTCCATCTGGCCCATCACCACCATGAGCCTTTCAGAGACCCCCCTCACCCTGCCCACACAAAGTTCTGTCTCTCTCACTTCAACCCCCCCACCCACACTCCCCAGATATATATTTATTTTCCTTTTACTGTTCCTTAACGCAGCACATTATTTAAAACCGGTAACAAAAGACGAACACAGACGCACGCAGTTTACATGTGTTAATATGATTTGTTGTGTGGTAAAATAACAAGTCTGCTGAGAGTGAGACTCGATATGATAAAGCACAAGCAATGTGACTGTTCTCCGAATGTCTCCTCAGAAATGGCGCTTCTTCTAACGAGCGTGGAGATACAGCGCATTCCTCCAAGTTCAGACCAGATCCACCCACCCACTGCATCGGCCAATAACCAGGACTGACAGGCAGTCTCCCTTCAGCTATTGGCTGCCTAGCTTGTCAGTCTGGCTGGGTATGGTCAATCAAGTTTCCACCCTTCTGCTGCTACTGCTCGTGCACGGTCTCCCCTAGAAGCATGAACTACCAGCCCAGGATCATCTAAGATGCCAGCCAGCTAGTCACATGACCTGACAAAGTGGTGATCAGATGACTGCCGGATGCCTGGGCTCTGGGGAAGATCACTCTATCTACAGGCTGTAAGTGGCAGCACTGAAAGGTAGAGTGCATTTTTTTTAAATAAATGCAACTTGCAGCTGATGGACCAGGACTCAATACAAATTACTAGCTGCTTCTTATTGATCCGGGTCCATCAGACTGCACTGGATCCGGGGGGGGGGGGGTCTGATTTTTGGTGGATCAGTTCACCCACCCCTAATGTGAGCCATCACAGGTCTTCACTATAAGAGGGATGTGTTACAGAAGGGTTCACTATAGTCAGGTGTGTGACTTAGGAAACAACATGAGCCATTGTAGGTGTTCACTTTAAAAGGAATAAGTTATAGCAGGGTTCACTATAGCCAGGTGTTAATATACCTACTTAGGAAACAACGTGAGCTGCTTCAGGTGTTCACTGTGGGTGCTATGCAATAACGGGTGGGAATAACACGCCAAAAGTGCGTATCCCATCCGCGGAGCACCAGTCCCATGGATGGATGTGTGGTGGTTGTATTCACAAACACTGGCCACCGTGCAGCTGCCATTCACTGCCCTGTCCCCCTGGTGTGCAGGTGCACAGATGACAGTTCCTTGGACCAGGCGTGCATCCAATGGGATGCCCGGACTGTTCCGCTAATGCATCCCTTACACCCACAGGGTGCAGAGGAAGGATGATGGCAAGCTGTGCAGCACCAGTACGGGGACAGGTGGATTTTCGACTGGCCACCTCGGCCTTTCTTGTAGTCTTTTGGCGGGGGGTTTGCTGTGCCCCGACATCTTCGCTGCAGAAGGTAATATCATGCTGGCGGGGTGCATATCCCTTACAGCTGGGTGTTATCCAGTGTAGTGTGCACCCCTGTGCCCAGCACTCCACACCTTTGTGAGAGGCATGGATTGTGGGCATACCCTGACATGCCCCCACCTGGCCCCGTTGCATTGCTGTCTGCATGGCTGAGGGATCGGGCATGTAACTGCCAAGCATCCTGTCTGTGAATGCCATGCAGGATCTGCGGGACCCTGCTTCACTGCATTGAGACGTAGAGTTGCCAACATGCCTAGTTTCTGTGGTGCGTTGGCATCGTGCATAGGGCCCTATAAGAGGGTTCACTATAGTCAGGTGTCAATATGCCTACTTAGCAAACAACGTGAGTCATCACAGATGTTCACTATAAAAGGAATAAGTTATAGCAAGGTTCACTATAGCTAAATGTTACTTTGCCTACTAAGGAAACAGCATAAGCCAGCAATATAAGAGGGATATATTATAGCAGGGTTCACTATAGTCAGGTGCTAATATGCTGACTTAGGAAACAATGAGAACCACTGCAAGTGTTCACTATAACAGGGTTGTGTTATAGCAAGGTTCACTATAGTAAGATGCTAATATGCCTACTTGAGTGCAAAATTATCTCCTCAGGGCAAGAGACAGAGGAGAACAGTCAATTGTTGTTCTCCTTTATTTCTCCTCAGCATTTGACACCGTAGATCACATGGTGCTGCTTGATTGCCTGAGAGAGCTGGTGAAGTCATCAGCTGGTTTAAGTTCTTTCTGATAGGCAGGATGCAACGGGTTGTGATGGGTAATTTCTCCTCATGCCCAAAGCTCCTGGCCTGTGGAGTACCTCAGGATTTGATCTTGTCACCCATGTTATTTGTGGTGTACATGCTGCCCCGGGTGATATCATTAGGCATTATGGTCTGGGTTTTCACTGCTATGCAGATGATACCCAGCTGTATATGTCTTTTGCCCCCAGGACATCTAATGCTGTGGATGTGCTTAACAACTACTTTTCCGAGATCCTGGACTGGATGTCCTCTAACTGGTTGAGGTTTAACTTGGACAAGACGGCGGTACTAGTGATTAAGCCTGGCCATCGGCAGGATGTGGTTACCACCTGACCAGGAACAGGGTTGTTCCTGAGGTCCACCTCACTGGTGACGCCCACTAAGGTGCAAAATCTGGGTATCATCCTTGATGACGGCTTGACACTTGAAGCTTAGGTGTCTGCTGTCATCCGGAGTGGTTTTTACCATATAAGGAACATCAGCTGGATTAAACCCTTAATCCTACCAGAAGATCTGCCATCACTGGTGCATGCTTTTGTCACTTCCAGGCTTGATTACTATAATGCTGTATAGTTTGGGGTCAGTGGAGGCAGCCTCTGCTGGTTGCAGCTTGTGCAGAACATTGCAGTCAGGTTGGTGATGGGCCTTTCGAGGTCCCATTACATAATTTTAATTTTGTGGTAACTGCACTGGCTGATGGTCAGGTGGAGGACTGCCTTCAAGGTGGGCTTGTTCACCTGTAAGGCACTATATGGCTTGGGTCTGGACTATCTGTTTGACCTCCAGACACCTGCTCACCCGATGCTCTCACTACATTCATCCGTGGAAGGCCTCCTGGTGGTCCACAGGGCACAGCTAAAGACATCAGGAGACTGTGCCTTTGAAGTAGCGTGACCAGTGCTATGGAACTCCCTCCCACAATCATTAAGGGAGGCTTGCTCCATGGAAATGTTTAAACGGGGCTTTAAGGTACATCTTTTTAATCAAGCATTCAATATCCAATGATTTTAACTGAAGCCGAATTGAGTTTTAAGAATAATATTTATGATTATTATTTATTGTATGTTTAAAATTGTCTGACCCTGATTTAAAAATGTTTGTACTGTTTGTAATCTATTTGCACCATGATGAAAACACCCACAGCCTCTGGGATGGGGCACTTAAGAAATAAAATTGACTTGGATACTTAGGAAACAACGTGAACCACGATGTTCACTAAAAGAGGGATGTGTTATAGCAGGGTTCTGTATGGTCAGGTGTTAATATGCCTACTTAGGAATTGACAAGAGCCACCACCGGTGTTCATTATAAGAGGGATGTGTTATAGCAGGGTTCACTATAGTTAGATGCTAGTATGCTGACTTAGGAAACAACATGAGCCACCGCCGGTGTTTACTATAAGAGGGATATATTATAGCAGGGTTCACTATAGTCAGGTGTAAATATGATGACTTAGGAAACAATGAGAGCCACTGTAGGTGTTCAGTATAAGAGGGATATATTATAGCAGGGTTCACTATAGCCAGCGGTAATATGCCTACTCAGGAAACAACGTGAGCCACTGCAGGTGTTCACTATAAGAGGGATGTGTTATAGCAGGGTTCACTATAGCCAGGTGTAATATGCCTGCTTAGCAAACAATGTGAGCCACTGCAGGTGTTCACTATAAGAGGGATGTGTTATAGCAGACTTTACTATAGTCAGGTATAATATGCCTACTTAGGAAACAATGTGAGCCACTACAGGTGTTCACTATAAGAGGGATGTGTTATAGCAGGCTTCACTATAGTCAGGTGTTAATATGCCTACTTAGGAAACAATGTTAGTCACCACACGTGTACACTGTAAGAGGGATGTGTTATAGCAGGCTTCACTATAGTCAGGTGTTAATATGCTGACTTAGGAAACAATGAGAGCTACCGCATGTGTTCACTATAAGAGGGATGGGTTATAGCAGTGTTCACTGTAGTCAGGTGTTAATATGCTGACTTAGGAAACAACGAGAGCCATTGCAGGTGTTCACTATTAGAGGGATGTGTTATAGCAGGGTTCACTATAGTCAGGTGTTAATATATTGACTTAGGAAACAACAAGAGCCACCGCACATGTTCACTATGAGGGATGTGTTATAGCAGGGTTCACTGTAGTCAGGTGTTAATATGCTGACTTAGGAAACAACAAGAGCCATCATATGTGTTTACTCTAATCGGGATGTGTTATAGCAGGGTTCACTATAGTCAGGTGTTAATATGCCTGCTTATCAAACAACAAGAGCCATTGCAGGTGTTCACTATAAGAGGGATGTGTTATAGCAGGATTCACTATAGTCAGGTATTAATATGCTGACTTAGGAAACGACGAGAGCCACCACATGTGTTTACTAAAATCAGGATGTGTTATAGCAGGGTTCACTGTAGTCAGGTGTTAATATGCTGACTTAGGAAACAACGAGAGCCACCACACGTGTTTACTATAATCGGGATGTGCAATAGCAGGATTCACTATAGTCAGGTGTTAATATGCCTGCTTATCAAACAATGAGGGCCATTGCAGGTGTTCACTATAACAGGGATGTGTTATAGCAGGATTCACTATAGTCAGGTGTTAATATGCTGACTTAGGAAATAATGAGAGCCATCGCAGGTGTTCACTATTAGAGGGATATATTATAGCAGGGTTCAGTATAGTCAGGTATTAATATGCCTACTTAGGAAACAAAGTGAGCCAGTGCAGGTGTTCTCTATAAGAGGGCTATATTATAACATGGTTCACTATAGTCAGGTGTTTATATGCTGACTTAGGAAACAACAAGAGCCACTGCAGGTGTTCACTATAAAAGAGCTATATTATAGCATGGTTCACTATAGTCAGGTGTTTATATGCTGACTTAGGAAACAACAAGAGCCACTGCAGGTGTTCATTATAAGAGGGCTATATTATAGCAGGGTTCACTATAGTCAGGTGTTAATATGCTGACTTAGGAAATGATGAGAGCCACTGCAGGTGTTCACTCTAATCGGGATGTGTTATAGCAGGGTTCACTATAGCCAGGTGTTAATATGCCTGCTTAGCAAACAATGTGAGCCGTCACAGGTGTTCACTATAAATAAAAGTGATAAGTTATGGCAGAGTTCACAATAGCCAGGTGTTAATATGCCTAATTAGGAAACAACATGAGCTATCGCAGCTGTTCACTATAAAAGGGATACATTATAGCAATGTTCATTTTAGCCATATGTTAAAATGCTTACTTGGGGGGACTAGAGGAATTCTGGAACAGGAGACTATTCAAAGGTGATGGCCTTCGACTGATAAGAGAGGAGACCACCGCACTGCGGCAGATGTCTGACATCTACATTCAACAGTTAAATTGACTGCAGAGGACACTGAGGCTAGGGGGACCATAGTAAAGGCAGTGAGGGATGAGAACCTAGCTAGTGCTCCCACGTTGCTTGGGAACTGATAGGAGTAAGGTGGGTGAAAATAAGGTTGAAGTTTGAAAAGGAGCAGGGAAAGAGGAAAGGGGAGGATGGCTTTTAGGGTCTGCAAGCAATAGAAACAAGCATTTGTCAATGCTGAACGTTCGCTTGCAGGTATGTGCAGTAGTGTTTGGCACTTGGACATGGCTTAAAAAAATCAGTGACAAAGAAGTAAAATGAGGGACACATTTTAACAATTGGTTCTATCCCCTGAAGCAGGCAGCATAACAGTATTGGTGTACAATACTTTGTCTGCAGAAGAGCAAGTCTGTAACTCTGTTTGACAATATTGTGAGTATACAGTATACCCACTGTTCAGTCACAGAAACACAAATTGTAAGAAGGACAAGAACATGTTAAGGCAAAATCTTGGACATCCCTGAAACTATAACTATCTCTCTCTCTCTCTCTCGTTCTCCTTCCCTCTCCCTCTCTCTCTCTCTCTCTCTCTTGCTTTCATCCCAAGCCCCGGCTTCTACAGGTGCTTTTCAGGCTTGGCCGTACCCTGCCATGGGAAAGCTCAGAGTTGAAAGGCAGAGGGGTAAGTGCTGTAGGCGTTGGGGTGGGGGGAGCATAACTGGGCAAGATCTGGAGGATATTGGCTACACCAGAGACGAGTATTAAAAATATAAGTAAAAAAAAAAAGAAGAGTTGATTTGATCAGGGCAATACAGTGTATTTGGCACAGAAGGACAAGATGGCATACAGGGGTGGTGGGAAAGGGGGAGGGATTAGTTAGCAAGGAAGCATTTGTTTTTATTTACTCATGGAGAGTGGTAAATGTTTGGAAGAAGGTGCCAGATGATGTGGTGTAAGTCAGGAGTGCTGAAACTTTAAACTCAAGCTGTATCACTTTCTCCTGTAATATATACTCTTTCAGTTGCCCCCCTTTATGAGGGATCACCCTCATTCTACCTCCAAGTATTACTGTGTCCCACATAAAAAAGGTACTGCCCATGCAAAGAAGATGCTAGAAACTCTTAAAGCAGGAATTCATAACCTTTTGCTAAAGCAAAATTAAACCTGCATAAGCAATGGTACTAGATTCCAGTGTACAGAGCCAGAATCTCCTTTCTTTTGGTGTTGTACATTGGGAGGGCTAGTGTTGCATGTGTCAGTGTTATACCTTTTGAGTGTCAGTTTCCCACATTTTGGTGTCAGTGTCCCACATGCTGTAGACCACTATCCCACATTTAATGACTGTCTGTGTCCCGCATTGTGAGGACCATTGTCCCACATTTTGCGGACCAGTCCATCACTTTCTGAGGACCAATGACATCCCACGTTTTTGTGTCAGTATCTTGCATTCTAATCCATTGAAAAGGTGCACTTAAAATGCAACTTGGCTTTTCCTCAGCCCCCCCCCCGATGTCATGTGATGGATGTGTAAACCTTGCTAGTGGTAGTATAGGTGCACTGCGAAGGTATCACAAGAAGTGGAAGGTTCCAGTCCCCATTGTTCTAGTTCTCTTGCCAGGCTAGGAATAATGACCATGATGTGTGCACTGATGTCTACCCCCCCCCGCCATGCCCACTGCTGGCCGCTGGGAGGGGCTGAGAGCAGCGGGGGCTAGTGGAACAAATTGTCACACACAGTCAGAGAGTGAATGAAGCAGTGAGCTGAGAGGCTGCTGCTGTTGCTGAGAGATGGGAGAGCAGGAAGAGTGCTTGAAAGGGAACCTGTCAGCAGAAGCATCTGCGTGCAGTCCGGGAGCCTGAGCAGAGGCACTAGACAGTAATCACATGCAGAGACACAAAGTTGGGGGGCACAAGGCACTGAGCATGGGCAACATTGGACAGCAGCAGCAGTGCGGGGCAGTGCGAGAAACAGCCACAGCCAGCGAGTGCCAGGCAACATCAGAGCAAGACAGGGCAGGACGAGCAGCATAAGAGAGAGCCTCAGCTCTGAGGCACTGAGCATGGGTAACATCTGCATGAGGCAGGGCAGGACAGGCAGCTTGAGCCAGAGATGCTCCAGGGTGCTGCCACGGTAAGCAGCAGTGCCAACAACAAAGGACAGCAGCGGGGCACTGAAGTAGGTAAGATGGAGAGGAACTCCATTTTGGTGCTTGAACTGAGTCAGACCTTTAATTGCACTCCCGGAACTAATTCCCCCAGCCACCCCCCACCCCGAGGTCCATGCATGGCTAATTGCCAGGCTGCAAGTAGCAGCACCCTTTGGATTGGGTTGACACTTGAACCAGGAAAGCAGCCCTTGATTCAGGGTACCACAGTTCGGAACACCCCAAGTGTCCTCATGCAGCAACCCCCCCCAACCCCTTCCATTTATATGCCCCTTCAAACTGTAGCCTATTAACTGCAACTAGGAGCCCCAGTTTTTGTGGCTGCTTACTGAAGAAAACAGGTGAAGGTCGAGAGACGGCTCCTGCTGGGTTACTTTTATGCATGACGTTTTGTGATACAATGTGTGTGGCAGACGGCAGCAGCCGCCATGTTTATTTAAATGCTTCACCAGGAAAGGCACGTTGAGAGGTGTGCCATCGGTGCTGCTGCAGGACGAGCTTGTCTCTGATTGCGGTGGCACTTTTCTTAGAAGTTGTGTCCACTTTACATAATGGTGGTGTCAGCGCTAGCATGCTGGCTTATTGGGGAATGAGGGACACATCTACTATGGTGTGTCCAGCATTCATCAACACAGACACAGCTTTGAAATGTGCTACTAGCACAAGTCGTTCCTTGCACAACCATGCAAGCAAATGCAAAAAATGTAAGAGATAAGGGTTCGATAACAGGAAAAGCAACAGTAATATGAAGAGTGAGAGGAAAAGAGACTGTTTCCATTCAAATGTCTGCAAGAGATAAAAAAGCAGCATCTTTAAAATCAATTTTTGTATTTCAGTGGTATGAGATTTGAGTACTGCACATGCCAATTGTAATTTGCTAGCAACATACCGGAAAACAGCCATAAAAATGAAATTGAGAACATTACTAATCTGCCTAAATTGCTGAAATAAAAGTAAATAGCTAAATGGTAGTTGTGCTTATGATTCTGTTGCCGTGTGTAGAAATACACATTTTAATACATCTAACACATAGCGATCATATTAAAAGACAAGTGTATAACCAGGACAATTTCCAAGAGTAGCAACTGCATTAGTTTCTTGGTCATATTTTAAAAAACAAGTTTTGAGCTGAAAAGTCCCGCAAGGTTCCATCTTAGGACCTATACTCTTCTCCCTATATATCAACTACCTCGCTTCTCAAATAACCAGGTCAACCTTGCATTTCTTTGCAGACAATACAGTTTTGTATACATCCGGCCATACAATATCGGAAGTCAGAGATATACTTCAAGTCGATTTCACACAGCTAGAAACAAATCTCATCAATACCAAACTCCTCCTAAACGCTAAAAAAACTAAGGCCTTCATTTCCCCCATAATAATTCCTTCATCACCCTCACTGTCCCACCTAAAGACTTCATCGTTACATCCCTAGGTGAACCACTGGAAGTTGTCTCTAAATTTAAATACCTCGGCTTTTGGTTAGACAACAAGCTCTCCTTCAATGAGCACATTGACGACCTGTCCAGAAGACTAAAAGCTAGACTAGGCTTCTTCTTCCGAAATAGGTCCCTCTTTCCCCTGTAAGCCAGACTCAGGCTTGTACAGACCACCTTCCTCCCTTTACTTGACTATGGGGACATATTATACACTTCTGCAGCAATTACTAACCTAAACAAATTGAACATTCTCTATCACCACGCCTTGCGCTTCATTACAAACTACCCATACCGAACTCATCATTGTGAACTATACGTAGCTGTTGGTTGGACTTCACTTACCATTAGACACACACTCCATGCTGGCATTTAGACCCTAAAACTTCTTCTGAATAAATTACCAAACTATTTAGTAGTACTTATCCGTACTGCCCACAGCTCTTATTTCCTTAGGAAATCAGATTTTATCCTACCCGACGCACCTAGGACTCGTACCTCCTTTGGCAGACGAGCCTTCTCAAGTGCCCTACCAACTATTTGGAACCAGCTGCAATCCACTCTGAAACTATCCAGTGTAGTCTCAGTAAATTTCTTCAAAAAACTGGTGGCTTCAAAAATAAAGGACACCTGTAACTGTTTCTAAACTCTCTCCTTACTTCCTTAGTTTGTTCTCACCACACCACCTTCCTTAAACAACTTGTACTAAACATTTTTTTGTTTTTTGGTTTTCACCCAGGACTGTTTACCCATGTACCTTGTAGGGCCTGGTCCACCATTTATGTACTGTGATGTTATTGCCTGCATTGTATATTTGTTGTAACCATGCACCCAGGACCTCCTTGTGAATGAGCTTGCTCAATGGAGCTTTCCTGCAATAAACTTGAACTTGAAGTCAGGGAGGACTTGAGGAAACTACAGGCTTCCAGGATAAGACCTGGACAAATGTCCGCTTACCAAAGGAAATTATATGATAAACTGAGTACAGGTAGTAACAAGTCCCTACGTAGTTCCACAGCACATTTAATCCCTGCATGGGAGGGTCACTTCCGACCTTAAATGACCTATATTACTACATTACAAACATAACTTTAGAAGCTGCTTTGTAATCAATCTCATATAAATGCTTTCTGTTGTCGATGTTATCAAGGCCACTGCATCTGTTCTTTCTACAATGCATTTATACGCTGCAGTTTCAGAAGCATGTTTGTAACCTCCCTGCAAATGGGGGTTCCCAAAAGACTTCCAGGAGCTTGCTTGAATGCTCCAAGCCTGAATGGTGTTTGGCGTTTAAGCCATTTATCAGTAAGTGTTTTTAGAGCTTCTGGTACTGTCTCTTTAAGAGCTGTCTGCTGGCAGACATAATTAGTTTGTATGGGGGGACTGTGTGCTTCTCTGCTTGAGTACCACTTGAGCTGCTGCCAATTCACTCCATTTTGCAGTCACTAGGAGTGCAAAGGGAACCTATCTGAAAGATGTAACTGTTTGCCAGAAATCATTTAGAGTAATAATGAAATTATAGTTTGTCTAACCTGCTTTCTTTGCAGTCAGAACTGTGTTTACCTAGTTCCCCATTCTAGTTTTGAACTGCTGAACTGGACCAATCAGTGTGGGTTAAGGTAGCTCTAAAATGGTGCCTTGGACGAATCAGAACTTGGACTCATAATCTGAGCCAGCTACAAGAGGATTGTATGGGCAGTGACTCTGGGAGTTGTAGTTTAGACTTGACACCTTTTGGACCAACAAGGGCAGTCTATTGTGGTGACAGCCAATCCAGCCAAGAACTGGGAGGAACTCAAAGGAAGTGCCAGTTTTGTCTGCTGGAGTTTCAGTTGAGCTCTGGCAGTGAAGAGGAAGGAGCCTGTGCTTTTTCGGTGTGTAGTTTTAATCGGAAATGTGTGTAAGGACCAAAGTTCCGGTCTGCAGCTTGTGTAACTGCTTGTTAGGACTGAATCCGTCCTGTGAAGAGAATCAAAGGATATCTGAAGAGCAGAAACCAGGCTCACCCTGTAGAAGACTGGAGAAATCGCTGAATTGCACTCGGTCTGTCAGGAACTGAATCTGCTGTGTTTTCTCCCGGGTATTGTGCAGTAATTGCGATCGGGATAGAGAAGCAGCCTGCCTGGTATAGTACTTTCTTTTTACCATATAAATGTGTGAGGAGGCTTGTGTAGCTCAAGTGAATCCTGCTGCCATTAAAGGACTTTTGCCTGTTACTGTTTACCATATAAATGTGTGAGGAGTCTCATGGAGCTCAAGAGTAGCCCTGCTGACATTGAAGGACCCTATCTTGTTTGGAGGTCGTGAGTACTAATTCAGGGTCGCTCCCTGTTGAATTGCCACATTGAATCCAAATGGAATTACTGTACTGCTGACTGTTTAACTAATTTTTCTTTTCTCTGTGTGAAAGGGCCCCTACCAGCTGCCATGGTTTGGACTAGCCACTAGGGCTTGGGTACCCAGGGACAGTAACTGGTAGGGATAGGCTAATGCACAGAGCCATAGGTAGATGAGTAAAGTGATAAGCTAATTAACCTGATTCCCCCTGTCCTTGTTATATCCCCCTAAATAAATCAGAGCTGCTTGTTTCAGCAAAGTTATACTGCCTGAGGTATTTGTCTATGACTGTTAAAGTATTGTACTGTGATTGCTGCACTGTATCTTATTTTACAGGAGGTCCCAGTGCCTGAACCAGTCCTGGGGGTAAGTGTATACTGTGAAGGTAATTCTGATATATTGTGTGGGCCACTAGTGGGAAGAAAGGGGGGTTGCAGTGTCCCAGAGGGCTGTGACCAAGTTAGTTTAACTATTGCAAACCCTGACCTCTGGGTGGAGGCACCCGCCATCGGATCCAGGCCCCTCAACCTGTTAGTGGCAAATCAGGCAGGGGTAGTAGCCCCTGGGATAGCGCCATCTAGGGGTTACATGTTGGTATATCGATAAATCACTGTGTGTCTCATGACTACTTCAGTGCAGTACCCTACACATTTCTACACCAATTGCAGTATCATATTGTTGTAATTTCATCATATTCAGGCAACTGTCATTTTGTGAAGTAATAGCCCTAAAAGGAGAAGTCTTAACAGGAAAGCAATGAATTGCTGATGTGAGTAAATAGCCTTAGAATTTCGCATTCTATGTGTCAATCCTTTTGCCTCTGTAAAAGACATCTTTCCTGCACACCTTTATTTTGTGCAATATATCTATATTTTTGTGCAAAATCAATTGCTATAGGTGCAAAGCAAGATTCCCAGCAACAGTAGTGTGTGTGTGTGTGTGTGTGTGTGTGTTTATGTGTTCCGATATGAATCAATTTAACAATGTCCATCAAATTATTAAGGAAGCACTGCAGAAACAGTGACCCATTTTAACACAATAATACTGAACCTGCTTATGTCATCATTGGATGCAGAACTTGAAAGGAACTGAAGTCTGCAGGTACGTTTATTTCTAGGAACTGTCCTGGCACCTATTATCCCCCCCCCAAATATTCAAATTATTGTTCCTTTGACAGAATTCAATCAGAAACATACATTCTGTTTACTTGCGATAAGCACAAGCTATATTCTCAAACATTATTGTCTGGGTGAAATGTGAAAGTACCAAAATTGCTCTTCTTCTCATTTTAACAACCGGAGCTGTCATCTTAACCAGTTCTTAAAAGCAACAAATTGTTGTTATAGGCCTGTTGTGGCATCACTAATCCCATTAAAACAGTTGTCATAGCTGTGTATAATGGGATTATTTAAAACAATTCCCCTGTAATTTTCTTTTACTCTACTCTGTCTACAGTTATTTATTTTTTTATTTAGTTGTTTAACCAGGTATAGCACACTAAGCTGAAAGCTTTTTTACAGGAGTGACCTGGGAGCACAAGGAGGTTAAGTGACTTGTTCAGGGTCACACAGTATGTAAGTGGAAGCTGTGGGATTCAAACCCAGGTCTGGTCTGCTGGATATCACCAAATTTGTAACTCAGAGCCTTAGACCACTGAGCTATACTGCCTCCTCATTGAGCATCAAATTGCACCCCACCACAATCAAAGCCCAATCCAGCCATGGAACCCAGATGCAATATGGTCTGTAAATGTTGCTCATACCCTTTTTGCATTAAACAGTTATTATATACTATATATGGGGAGGCGGTAAAGTCCTGTTTTACACAGCTTTTTGTTGTGGTGACCTTGCAAACCACAGGAGCACTCCAGTGGTTTGTAAAGTCATCACAAATATTTGGTATTTTAAAAAAATACCTCATTATGCATACGGCCACCACATGTTAGTGTATATACTATATGGTTTATGATTTATATGGATAACTTTGCAGGAGGAGCTATGTGCCTCCTGAGATTTGCAGGCTACTGCCTGTTTCTGACAGAACTGCATTCCTGTAAGTTATAGTCAGCTGAAAAGGAGGTGTTATTACATACAGCGCGTTAAAAATAGGATAACTATTCTATGTTTTTTATATACAGTAGAGCTGCAACTGATGGCAGCCAATTGCACAGGCAGACAGGTGTATACCCTGTTAAGCCTTTAGCAAGCTAGAATTAAAACACTTCTCTGCCCAGTACCTATAGATCTCCTGACTTGTAAACACTGTTGGCAAAGGATCTTGCTTTTTGTTTTCAAGTGGTTTTAGTAAACATATGTTAATATCACATTAATATAATAAGGTATCTGTTGTAACCTTCTGATATTTGTCATTTATGATGAGTGGTATGTTAACGTTGGAACGTAAAACAAGCATATTTGGCATTTTTTAATTAATAATTTGATCTCAAAATATTGCTTTATATAAAATAATGCTTTTATAAAAAAAAACATAGCTTTCCGGACCACATTGTGGAAACAGACTAATTACATTTGTTGTTCTCTTTCAAAAGGACAAGTAAGAGCTAATGTCAAATGCTGCGCTCTTTTCAAAAGTTATAACATTTTGATTAGCAGACTCTGTATTCTGAAGACATGCTCTCAACAAATGGGGATGGCTATGTAATTGTTATCCTTCATTTTACGAAATTATTTATATATGTTTTACATTCCTATATTTTACTCGTGCCGGAATTCCGCAAAAGTGCATTAGAACAGGTAATGCCTGTCAATCTGACTCAGCCTCCTTGATATTCAGCATACAGTCTCTCTCATAAAAAGGGGGCACAGTGTGCACTGAAACTGGTTCATTTGCGAGGGACTGTTATGTGGGAGGATTTTCCGACACTGCCGAGCAATCGTATTTATAAAGGGCCTGTCATTTACCACAGAGTTGATATTACATTTATCTTTTGATGTGTATTGCAGATTGCAAATACTGTATATATTTATGGAACATTCTCAGACTAAAAGTTTCCTTGGTGTGTGTGTGTGTGTAGGTGTGGGCCGGCATGCACGCACCTATAATGCATGATAATCGGCACAACCTTGAATGCCATTTTGTGACATAAATGGTTATTTATGCCCATGTGGCACATCATTGGCCATGCAAGATAACCATTCCATGTGTTTTACAAAGTTTTGTCTTAAAAAAAAAAAACCTGATATAGTCAGCATTGTTCATGGACCTTTAAACTAGAAGGGTTTTGATGGAAGTTTTTTTTTTTTGCAAACAGGATCTACTTGTACCAGCCGTGCTATGTATGAATACAGGGGCAGACAGTGTGCTTTGTTTAATTTCCTCGTAACAGTTTATAATGGCAGGCACAGTAAAGGCCGTGTAAATGTGTAAATAAAGTAGAAATCTGAGTGCCAAGAATCGCTGATACATTGGAATGTCAGATGTACATGCTACATATCGAATTTCTTTTTAACTTTCCAGCAGTATTTTCATCAGTCAGGCTACAGTAAAACTATAGGAATTTGACTCTTCAGGTTAATGAGGTGTTTTAGACTATTGGTGATATTTGTGACGCCTAATATCAATACATAATATAAGAAGCAAGTTAATGGTCTCATTCATTACTAAAAACCGATTATCTGTTAGCTGTTAAGGGGTTATGTGTAATATTCCAATGATTTGGAGTACTATCATTTTTCTCTTTAGTAAATTAATTGCCTGGTTCCCCAGTGGATCTTTTAGGTTGTTATTGACAGATTATTTTATTTTCCCATCTTTTAAGTTATCTGGAGTGAACCATGGACACTCGCAACAAACAGACGTAACACCCGAAAATGGGATAAGAAAGAAAAAAAGTAAATTGAGCCGACTTCAACCTGATGTACAAAAGTAACTTATTATTCTATAGGCATCTACTAAGATGTGTTGTAATCAACCTGCCCTTTCTTTATAGCGAACTGCATATTTAAAGCCACACCCGTTACATCACCCTGCAGCTGCCACCTTTTTACCCATTTCAAAATCAACTTCTGTAATGCACACCATACTGCTATCACTGTTTATGAGCAGAGTTCATCTTACTTTATAGGTTATTTAAAGATACATTTTATTTTCCATGCATAAATGCCAAATGCTTTTTAAACCGGACATACTTATTGTGAGGGCCATTGTCCCACATTTTGAGGGCCAGTCCATCACCTTCTGAGGGCCAATGACATCCCATGTTTTTCTATTAGTATCTCACATTCTAATCCATTTAAAAGGTGCCGTTAAAATGCAACTTGGTTTTTCCTCAGAACCCCGCTGTGATGTAATGGATGTGTAAACCTTGCTAGTAGTAGTATGGGTGCATCGGGTAGGTATCACGGGAAGCGAGAGGTTCCAGCCCTGGTTCCCTTGTCAGGCTAGGAATGGTGACTGCTGTGTGTGTGTGTGCTGATGTCTCCCCCCACTGTGCCCCCCACTGGTCACCAGGAGGGGCTGAGAGCAGCAGTGGTGGGGGCTGGCAGATCCAACTCTCACACACAGAGTCACTGCTTTGGAGTGCCAGGCTCGGCTGTTACTGGAATGGGCACCTTCCCCTCTGACAAAGGTCTCAAAGTTCCCATATTGTAGCGGAGCTGGAGTTTTTCACTGACTTGTCTCTGCAGTGATTCTTGTGGCGGTATGTATCCCTGCTTGTGTGTGCTGGTTCGTCGTTGCTCAGCGCTCACTGGGCTGGTGGTTCGAAACATCTGTCTGCGAAAAGCGGGGGAGGACCATCATCATCAGCACAGACACAGCCTCTCGCTGCTTCCATTTGCGACCCGAGTTGTAAGTTTTTGGGAACAAAAGCGGAGACAGACGGAGGGACAGGAGCTACAGACAGCAAGCAGCAGTGAACAGTACTAGCCCCGTAGTGTCAGCACCGAGCTGTACCAAGTGCTTTGCCCAGCCCTGAGCATGAGAGAGCAGAGCCCAGAGCGTGTGTTTGTCTCACCTGAATCCCGCCTGCAGAACCGGAGTGTCCCGCTGCCCTGCTGCTTCAGGTAGGGGCCCGATGGGATATGGGGAGGAATCCAGGATGGATGGATGTGTTCTCGGGGAACCGGCTGGGAGGGAGAGATGGAGATGGGACAAGTGAGTAACTTTACATATAGGCAGGAGTTAAAGTACAACTTCTGAGAAGGATGAGGCGAACAAAACTTTACAAGCATGGAAGTGCCCTACGGTTATTTACCTTTAAATACCTGTTTCATTTACCTTAAAATGCATGTCTTTACCCATAAATCCTTTAAATTAATGTAACTCTTTTAAAAAAACATTTATTTAAAGAGAGTAAGCCTGTGTAAACGTATAAATGTCCCTCAGGTAAGGCCCTGTATGTTTTATGTGTGCTTGTCTATAAATGTATACAGCATCTGGTTACTTTTTAGATGTGACAGCTGAAAAGTTAAAAAAATTCTCTGATAAGGGCCCTGTATGTATTAACCTGTAAAATGCATTCATGTATAGTGGGGGAAAAGTCTGTTCGGTGTGATTGCAAGCTGGGAGGGATTTCAAGCAGAGGGAAAGGGTGACGTAAATATGCTAAATGCATACACACGTTACCACCGCTGTTTGCAGCAGGCGTTTTCTTAGAACTGAAGACCAGGGCAGCTGAACTGCTGTCATAGACAGCTTGCACATCCATTGGCAGGATAGGGTCATGCCTGATACATGAGCACTGGATTGCACAGGAGGGTCACACACCTCCAAAAAGTCGTACTGTTACAAAACATTCCTTGCGCATGCGTGCAAGTGAACATAAAAATAAGAAGGTAAGGAGAATGTGAAGGAATGCAGGTATTAGGATCACAAAATAGGAAAAGAGGATCTGGAGCTAGTTAGATGCGGGGGTTGCCTTAATGCCAGGAGTCTGGGTAATAAACTCAGTGAGTTCCAGGCATTGGTGGCAGTCACTGAGGTGGACCTTGTCACCATCACATAAACTTGGGTCACGGAGAATAAGGATGGGGGCTTGTCAGTCCCAGCTTATTTTATTTTATGACTTTTTTTAACTGGGTAGGTGCACTGACCCCAGGGACTGTTTTCAGGCATGACCCGGGCCATGTAAGGTGGCACAGAGCAGAAACATCAAAATAACAAGAACATAACAAGAGCAGATAATACATAGTGAAAGATTATAGTTTGTACATTTGGCAATACATGGTGGCAGTAGTTGAGGGACAACAAATAACAAAGCAAAGTAAGGCTCGTGGTGGTACAGTTTCAGTAAATAAGAGAACCTATTTGGCCCTTCCCCTGGAACCTATAAGGTGGGGGGGGGGCTAGTCCTACACTATTTGTAGACAAGATGGGGGAAGGCAAAGGAGGGCACAACCCTATATGTCAGGGAGGACATAGGGGCTGTGGAGGATGGACACATCAGGGGAAGCAAAGGTCAAACAGAGTCGCTGTGGTTTTACTTCACTGTGCCCTCAGGCAAGAAAGTATGGGCTGGGGTGATCTATAAACCACAAGGACAAGACAAAGAGAGATATGGAGCTCAAAGAAGAGTTGGTAGGTAAACAAAGTGGGAGAAGTGGTGGTGGGGGATGATTTGAACCTGCCAGATATTGACTGCGACATTCTAATGGCCTGGTATCCAAAACGTATTCCTCGGCATATGTACTCATAAAGATATATGGAAGCGAGAAGCATATTTGTAAAGGGTCATTATTGCCATAGTTCTTAAATGAATCAGTTCTAAATGGCTTAATCCTATGTCACCTACTATAGGAAATGTGATTAATAGACTGAAAGGTGTCAGGCGAATGGAAATGCTGATAGTCACTCTTAACCTTCAGGAAGAACTCTTTAAAAATCAATGGAGGCCTCTGGATGGAATTTTGGAACTCTCGGATGCTTAATTGCGAAATTAACTATTTTATCTGCTATATTTCTGTAGTTACTAATGCCCAGATAAATGTAACTATCTGTTATAATGTTCTTTTTAATGATTGCCTATGTATGTACTCAGTACAGATGTTGTGTGTTTGTATTTGGGGAAAACTTGAATAAAAAGGAAGTTAAACAAGCATTTGTCAATGCCGAATGTTGTCGCGCTGGCATTGGCAGTGGGAGTGGCGGAGCTAGAGACGCATAGTGCTGTGATTTTGTGAATGTGTCTCAAAAGGTGATTTTGCACAGCGAGCATGCCATTAAGCGCCACAGCTGCGGAAACACGTTTTGGGCAGGCTGTGAAAAATGGCAGCTAGACTGTTGATAAGGAGATGTCCACAAATGCCAGTGGTGAAAATGTGGTATGAAAATATTGCAGATTGACGAAGTTACAAGGGTGTGTGGAAACTGCGCAATGCACGCTTGCAACGCAGTCACTGTATGGGCTTTCGGCAGCAAATTTTCAACATAGGCATTTTCGGACCTCTGCTCATGAACAGTGTCACCGTCATTTCCTCAAACTTTCCCGAAAACTGATTTCGCATAGCGACCGTGCAGTTCTGCGCTGGACATTTTAGGCAGCTGTACTGTTCATAAGGAAGTATGGAAAAATGCCAATGATGAACAGCTGGAGTGAAACTATTACAAATTCACAAAGTCATGAGCGTGCGTGCAAACTGTGCAGCGCACATTCGTAAAACACTCGTTTTATTGACTTTCGTTCCCAAATTTTCAACATAGGCATTTTAGGACATCTGCTAATGAACAGTGTCACTGTCATATTCGTCATGTGTCTCGAACACGGACATTCCACAGCGACCATGCTATTCTGCACCAGAATTGTGAAAACAGATTTTGGTCAGGATGTGAAAAATGACAGCTGTACTGTTCATTAGGAGGTGCAGAACAATGGCACTGTTGAAAATCTGGAGTGAAAATATTAGAAGTTTGCGAAGGTACGAGCGTGCATGCAAACTGCACAACGCATGCTCGTAACACAGTCATTTTATGGAGTATTGTCACCAAATTTTCAACACAGGCATTTTAGGACCTCTGCTCACGGACAGTGTCACTGCCATTTTTGTAATGTGTCCCAAACACTGATTTCACTCAGTGACTGCGCTATTCTGCACTGGAAGTGAGAAAACACATTTTGGCCAGGATGTAAAAAATGACAGTTATATGGTTCACAAGAAGGTGCAGTAAAATGCCAATGTTAAGAATCTGGTGTGAAAATATTGCGAATGCGCTAACTTACGAGCGTGCATTGTGCAGTTGCTATGCACGCTCGCAAAACAGTCCAGTTATGGAGTATTGTCACCAAATTTTCAACCCAGGCATTTTAGGACCTCTGCTCATGAACAGTGTCACTGTCATTTTTGTAATGTGTCCTGAACACTGATTTCGCACAGCAATCGTGCTATACTGCGCTGGAAGTGCGAAAACACATTTCAGCCAGGATGTGGAAAATGACAGCTGTACAGTTCACAAGAAGGTGTGGTAAAATGCCAATGTTGAGAATCTGGTGTGAAAATATTGCGAAGTCGCTAACTTACGAGAGTGCATTGCGCAGTTGCTATGCACGCTCGTAAAACAGTCATGTTTTGGATTTTTCCCACCAAATTTGCAACATAGGCTTTTTGAGAGCTCCCCTCATGAACAGTGGCACTGTTATTTCATTAGGCAGTCCTGAAAGGTGATTCCGTGCAGTGACTGCGAAATCACCTTTTGGGACTGAATAACGCCATGACAGTGCAAGAATTCATGAGAAGGGGTCCCAAAAAAACCCTGTTGAAAATTTGGGGCCAAAATTTGCAAAAATGCCTGAGATATGAAGCAAAGTTGGAAAAACCCTATTTATTACATTATACAGCTTACCGGCATTTCCTCAGTTCGAGATCAGCATTGAAGAGTGCAGGCGTGTTCCCGGTCCACGAAGATTGTCGTGCCCGACTCTGAAGGTAAGTATGGAGTGGGGGTGTGGGGAGGTAGGGTGCGCAGGGTGGGTGCGGTGGAGGGAGGGGGCATGGAGACTACGAGGGACTGTTTTCCTTTACAGGTTCAAAAAAAAAAAAAACATCGCGGGACAGTGTTTTTTTGCAGGGGATCTGGCATGCTGGGGTGGGCTCCCAGTGTGCCACCTAACTGTTTGGGGGGGGGTGTCTGTAGCCAACCAGGGATTGGACACCCTCGTCAGCAAACAACACAGGGGGGGATTTATGCCAACGGGGATTGAGCACCCCCATCAGCACACAAAGAAGGGTGGGGGCACAGAGCTGAGAGGGGGATTGGGCACCCCTCTTGGCATTAAACAATTGGGGGTTCTTTTCTGCCCAGCGGAGGTGGGCTCCCAAGTCCGCTAAGGAAAGGGGTGGGGTAAGAGCCAAGGGGGCTTGGGCACCCCCCTCGGCATATGACAAATGGGGGGGATGTTTTATGCTGACGCGAAGTAGGCTCCCCATCGGCACATTCATAGTGGGCAGGGTCAACTGACAGGGGGATTGGGCACCCCCGGAGTCGGCAGTTCGGCTGCCAGTGTGCCGCCATGTGCATAATGTCGCGAGCATGTTAAGAAAAGGACCGCTGCATCTGACGAGCTTTGCTTGCATTGCAGCGGACCTTTTCTTGGATGTGCTCACCACATTATGTATGCATGGTATGGCGTCAGCATGCAGGCTGATTGGGAAATGCGGGACACACCTACTAGTGTATGCCTTGCATTCGACCAACAGTCACCGCGCCTCCAAAGCTGCACTGTCCCAAGATGTTGGCTGCGCAAGCACGCCAACATAAAAAACTGACCAGGGTTGACAGCTTTGGAGGTGTCAAGAAAAGATCGGGGGCAATCAAGGGGACTATTCTCTTTTTTATGTACTTTTTTTATTATTCAGAGAGAAAAGAAAAACAGTCTGGATACAGAAGTTGATACCAGCCTATTTACAGAAGAAAGGGTTCTGAAAGAACTCTTAAAACTGAAGGTGGACAAAGCAATGGGGCCTGATGGGATTCATCCCAGAATTCTAAAATAACTAAGGGTAGAACTAGTGACACCACTGACTACCCTCTTTAACAAATCATGGGTGGATGGGGTGGTACCTGAGGACTGGAGCAGGGCAGATGTGATTCCCCTTCACAAAAGCGGGAGTGGGGCAGAAGCAGGAAACTACAGACCTGTTAGTTTAACCTCAGTGATAGGGAAAATGATGGAATCACTTCTGAAGGAAAGAACTGTCGAGTATCTAGAGGCCAGAGGGGCACAGGACCCAAGGCAGCATGGATTCACAGCGGGAAGGTCATGCCAGATGAATCTAATAGATTTCTTTGACTGGGTGACCAAAGTAGTAGATCAGGGAGGGACTGTGGACATGGTCTACCTAGACTTTAGCAAGGCATTTGACACAGTCCCACACAAAAGATTAATATACAAGTTAGCCAGCCTGGGAGTGGGTCCCAAGATGATAGCCTGGGTAAAGAATTGGCTGGAGAATAGGACACAGAGGGTAATAGTAAATGGAGTCCACTCTGAAGAAATGGGGTTGCTAGTGGGGTACCACAAGGTTCAGTATTAGGACCGGTCCTCTTCAATGTCTTTATAAGCGACATTGCAGAGGGACTGGAAAGAAAAGTATGTTTCTTTGCAGATGACACAAAGATCTGCAACAGAGTTGATGCACAAGGTGGGGTGGAAAGGATGAGAAGGACTTGGCAAGGTAGAAATGGTCAAATGTATGGCAGCTTAGATTCAATACTAAGAAGTGCAAGGTAATGCACCTGGGAAACAAAAACCCAGGGAAGAGTACACAACGGGCTGAGATACTAACAACAACAAAAATGGAAAGGGACCTGGAGGTAGTCATATCAGATGACTTAAAGGTGGGCAAGCAATGAGAGGCAGTAAGGAGGGCTGGGGGATACTGGGATGCATAGGGAGAGGCATCAGCAGTAGAAAACAAGAAGTTGTTATCCCTCTGTACAGACAGCTGGTGAGACCCCATCTGGAGTACTGTGTGCAGTTCTGGAGACCCAATCTCCACAAGGACATAGACAAGATGGAAGCTGTCCAGAGGAGGGCAACTAAAATGGTGCAGGGTCTGCACCAGAAGACATATGGAGAGAGACTATAGGTGCTTAATATGTATAGCCTCGAGGAATGGAGGGAGGGGGGGACATGATAGAAACTTTCAAGTACCTCAAGGGAATCAACAAAGTCCAAGAGGGTAGCATCTTTCAAAAAAAGAAGTGTGCAAGAACAAGGGGGCACAATTTGAAGATAGAGGGGGGCTGAGGCGTAATGTAAGGAAGTATTTTTTCACAGAGAGGGTTGTGGATGCATGGAACGGCCTTCCAGAGGAGGTTGTGGAGTCAAAAACAGTGGTTGAATTCAAGCATGCATGGGACAATCATAAGGCAATTCTAGGGGGTGGGGGTAGAAAGAAGTAGGCTGCTGGTTAACTAGGATCTGCAGCTTTTCCATTAGGTAGGGAAATGGGCAGACTGGGTGGGCCAAGCAGTCCTTATCTGCCATCAAATTCTATGTTTCTAAAACATAAAGAACAAACACATCATTTCATCTCGAAAATCATGAACACAAAAATTTCTTAAGTAGAATTTACTTTTTGTGGGGGTTAAAAGAATATCCATGCTTCAACTACCTCTTGCTTTAAGCTTTAAACATTCCCTCATTAGTGTCCAATAATAAGAAAAAAAATTTCAGGCAAAGATTACTTTGTTATAATAAGCAACACAGAAAAGTGTGTAACTAGTCGTCAGATCAATAGTCCCTCAGATTGCCTCTGGAATATATTGTGCATTGTTGGCAGACTCAGGGAGACTATTTTCAATGCAACAAAGGCATGCATGAGAATTGTTACAAAATGAAACAGGTACAGTTGACCAATGTGATTCTCAGAAAGGGTCGGTGAATCAGTAAGAGCCAAGAAAAAGTCTTTCACTAGGTACAAGGAAAAGCAGGGGGAGGAGAAATGGGGAGAGTACAAAATAAAAACTAGGCAAGCAAAGCAGACAGTCAGGGAGGCAAAGGCAGATACACAGCTATGAATTGCAGAGGGGCTCAAGGGTGGGGAAAACAGTTCTTCGGCTATATTAAGGAAAAAAGAAGCAGGGAGGGGGTATTGTTTGTTAGGTTACATGGGGAAGGGTGCTACAGGAAGTGAACAAAAAGCAGCTGTCCTTAACGATTACTTTTGCTCTGTCTGTCAGAAAGGAAGATGGCGTGCCCCTGCCTGAAGGTAGCATTAAGGTGGCTGTCAGTGGCAATACTGAAATGAGGCAACCAGTATTTACTAGAGAAAGGGTCCAGAAGGAGCTTGAAACCCTAAAGGTAGATAAAGCTGTAGGGCCAGATGGGATGCACCCAAGGGTACTCAAGGGATTGGCTGTGGAACTGGCTGAGCTCCTAGTAGTGTTAGTCAGTAGCTCAGTTCAGACAGAAGTAGTTATAAAAGACTGGAGGGTAGGAGACATGCTATAGTCCTGCTACACAATGCAGGGGACAAGCAGCAACCTGTGAATTGCAGACCTGTCAGCCTTACCTCTGCAGAGGGTAAACTGAGGAGTTATTGATCAGAAGAAGACCTTGTGTACTACCTAGACAGCAGCAGTCTACAGGATAGTAAACTGCATGGGTTTGTGGCAGGGAGGTCTTGCCAGACCAACCTGATAGCTTTCTCTGACTGGGTAATAAAAGTAGTAGATAAGAGCCATGCTATGGATTTACTCTGCTTCACTTTCAGCAAGGCAAGAAGTGCAAAATCATGTATATGGGGCACAGAAATCCAAGGAAGAAGTACAAGATGGGGGGGGGAGAGGTACTGATGGCCACCAATCAAGAAAGGAAGGAACCTGTGGGTAATCATATCTGATGACCTAAAGGTAACCAAACAATGTGAGAAGGCCATGGGGACAGCCAGTGGGATGCTAGTCTGCACAGGAGATGTATCACCAGCAGAAAAAAGGAGGTGGTTATACCACTGTACAGAGCACTAGTAAGACCTCATCTGGAGTATTGTGTCCAGTTCTGGAGGTTGCATCTCCAGAAGGATATAGACAAAATAGAGGCAATCCAGAGAAGGGCAACACAAAGGGTACAATGACTGCACCAAGTGATATGAAGAAAGACTAGAGGACCTCAATATGTATTTCCTGGAGGAGAGGAGAGGAGACAGAGGGGGGAAAATGATAGAGACATTCAAGTACCTCAGGGGTTTAAACAAGGTACAGAAGTTTAGCATCTTTCAGAAATGAAGGTGTACAAGAACAAGGGGGCATGATATGAGGCTAGAGAAGGGTAGGCTCAGGGGCAACCTGAGTAAGTACTTTTTCACAAAAAGAGTACTGGATGCTTGGAACAGCCTCCCTGAGAAGTGGTGGGGGCAAAGATTGTAGGAGAATTCAAGAATGCATGGGATTGGCATGAGAGTACTCTCACAATAGGGAAGAGAGGGAAAGCCACAGATCAACTAGGGTCTGCGGTATTGTAATAGGTAGGGAAAAGGGGTAGACTAGGTGGGCCACACATTCCTTAACTGCCTTCACCTTCTATGTTTCTATGTTAAGACTTTCAACTTAGTGCCACACAGAAGATTACTGAGAAGATGGAGGAGCTGGGTGCAAAAGACATAACTAGATGTGTAGGAAACTGGTTGAAGGAGAGAAAGCAGAGGGGGTTGGTAAATGGGCTTAAATCAGATGAGATGGAGGTCACAAGTGGGATGCCACAGTGATCTGTCCAAGGTCCTGTCTTCATTATGTTTATCAGCAACACTGGAGAGGGTATCTGGGGCAGATGGTGTCTCCTCACAGATGATACGAAGCTCTGTGGTAGGGTACTATAGATAGCGACAAAGGGATCAGGGAAATGCAAAGGGATCTATAAAGGCCAAAGAGGTGGTCTAAGGTTTAGCAGTTGAAATTCAGTGCCAGAAAATGCAAGGTTAAGCACCAAGGGGAAAAAAAACAGGACACAGTGCTGTAAGGGTGGGGTTAAATTGAGCACTACAGCAGAGGAAAGGGACTTGGCAGTCATCATTAGAGACTCCCTCAAACAATCAAGCCAGTATAACAAGGCCTACATTAAGGCTACTAGGATGCTGCGTTGTGCCTGAGGGGGTACTGACAGCAGGAAAAAGAAGGTACTACTATCTCAATATAAGTCATTGTTGAGGCTACACCTGGAATACCATGTTCAGCTCTGGAGTCTTAACCTACAGAACTAGAGGGATAGGCTGGAGATAGTGCAACGCAGGGTGACCAAGATGATTCAGGGACAAGAGGGCAGATCTAATGAAGATCATCTCATGGCACTGAACATGTACTCTCTGGAGACCAAACTGGGGGTGGGGGATAGGATAGGATAGGATAGAGACCTTCATATTCCAGAAGGGAATAAACAAGGTGAACTGTGGGAAACTATTTAGCAGAACCACAGAATTAAGAACTTGATGTCATAGGTGGAATCTGTCTGTGGAAAGGTTTAAGAGGGACGTGAAGAAGTTCTGTTTTACAGAAAAGGTGGTAGAGTCATGGAATAGTCTGCCAGCGGAGGTGATGGGCACAAAGATCATAAATGGTTTCAAGCATGGCTGTGATAGAGTGAAGGGTTTGGTGGTTGCTCAGGTCAGTAGTAGTAGTAGGGAGAGAAGCAGGTGGATGGATCAGGAGGGACAAAACCCCATATGGACAATAGGTCCCAGTGCAGATAGGGAACTCCAGGCAAGCTAGACGGACCTTTGGTCTTTGTCTGCCGTCATTGTCGATGTTTCTACTTAGGAAACAATGTAAGCCATTGCAGGTGTTCACTATAAGAAGGATATATTAAACAGGGTTCACTATAGCCAGTTGTTAATATGGCTACTTAGGAAAAATTGGAGTCTTCACAAGTGTTCAGTATAAATGGGGTTTGTTCTAGTAGAGTTCACTATAGTCCAGGGTTAGTATGCTTAGTTAGGAAATGATAACAGCCATCACACGTGTTCACTATACGAGGGATATGTCATAGCTAAATTCAATATACTGAGGTGTTAATATGCCGACTTATGAAACAATGTGAACCATTGCAGGTGTTCACTATAAGAGGGTTGTGTTCTAGCAGGGTTCACTATAGTCAGGTGTGAATATGCGGACTTAGGAAACAATGTGAGCTATCACAGATGTTCACTTTGATATATGTTTTATACGTTATAGTAGAGTTCAAGCAAACAGAATGACGCCGGCACCAGCTTTCAGGGTACAAAAAATGGATTGCTTTACTACAGGGCTGTACATGCTGACAAGTGAAAAACGTCACAAAATAAAGTGCACTTACTGGCTGTATTTCTGCAGTTCCTGATGAATGAACAAAACAACAAACCATCCTGGACTCCACCGGTTTTGCACTTGACTTCATCAGTAGGGTTCACTGCAGCCAGGGGTTAAAGGAGATCTGCTGGGTAAATGAATGCAGCCACGGCTCCATAGATCAGGGCTCTAATTCCCCCTGCAATTGTCATATACATCTTATCATTTTCATACCTTAATGCTCATAATTTTATAGAAGCTCAGAGCTGCAGCTGGCATGTTTGAAGGAGGGGCACTAACCACCTCAGATTGCGTTGGAAACCATACTATATGCTGACGTGGCTTTGCCCTT
The DNA here is from genome assembly GCA_016271365.2 of Neoceratodus forsteri. Taxonomy (NCBI): domain Eukaryota; kingdom Metazoa; phylum Chordata; order Ceratodontiformes; family Ceratodontidae; genus Neoceratodus; species Neoceratodus forsteri. The sequence continues at coordinate 91,421,150 of JADMNL010000022.1, forward strand.
TTGTTGTATTATGCCCATATGTATGGAAATATAATCATTTCCGTATTTTCCATGCCCAGTGTTATTTTTACAAAATGTACCTTAATGCCGTGTGTGTGCCAGGCTAAGATATATGTTACGGTTGCAGGGGGAATTGGTGTACTAGAGCCCCAATCGGTGCAGCCATGGCTGCATTCTTTTACCCAGTAGATCTCCTTTAATAAGCCTACTTAGGAAACAATGTGAGCCATTGGAGGAGGTCACTATAAGAGGGATATGTTATAACAGGGCTCACTATAGCCAGGTGCTAATATGTGACTATTTAGAAAATGGTATTTTGCAAACTGTTGGGTCAATGGCAGTCTGAGCCTTAGTGGCCATCTTTTCTGAGGATCCAAAAAAAAAGCAGTGAAGGTTAAAATAAACTTTTTTATCAAAGTTACTTTTATTTAGTTGTTTTTTTAACCAGGTATAGCACACTAAGCTGAAAGCCTTTTTACAGGAGTGACCTGGGAGCACAAGGAGGTTAAGTGACTTGCTCAGGGTCACACAGTATGCAAGTGGAAGCTGTGGGATTCAAACCCAGGTCTGGTCGATGTAACCAGATTTGCAGCTCAGAGCCTTAGACCACTGCACTATACTGCCTAACTTACTGTAGTATACTTTGGTAAGGAGGCTTAGTCTTTCCTTAGCTGAAAAGAGCAAAGTTGTTTTTATCCACATCTAATGATAACTTCTTACATCAAATATAGAAAATGATGACAGAAAAAAAGCTCCACTCAGTCTGCCCAATTCCCTACCTATTCCTTTTGACCTAATGTCAATTATGGTCCTTGTTCTGAGAACTGAGCCTAAAATACACTGGCTGGACCCACTCAGCCTACTTCTCTTTCATAGCTTACTGCTGTATGGTGTGATCATATCTAATTATCTCAAGGTGGCAGGGCAGTGCGACAGGACAGTAGGCAAGGTGAGTCAGATGCTGGGTTCCATAAAGAGAGGGATCTTTAGCAAGAGAAGGGATGTGGTGTTGCCTCTGTATCGCTCACTGGTGAGATCCCACCTGGAGTACCGCTTTCAATTTTGACAGCTACACCTCCACAAGGACATCAACAGAATGGAGGCAGTTCAGAGGACAGCTACTGAAATGGTGCAGGGTTTGCACAAGAAGCAATATAAGGAGAGACCGTTGTAGCTAAGTAGGTACAGTACTCGCTGGAAGAGAGGAGAGTGGTTGGGAACATGATTGAGACCTATAAGTACCTCATGAGGGTGAGCAAAGTGCAGGGGGAGCCTCTTTCAAGGAGGAGGAACACCACACATGAGGGAATGCTATGAAAGTTGAGGGGATAATGTTTAAGAGGGATGTAAAGAAATACTTCTTCACAGAAAGGGTGGTGGAAGCCTGAAACAGCTTGCCGGAAAAGGTGGTGGGGGCGAAGACAGTGGGGAGTTTCAAACATGCATGGGATGGGCACATGGGTATTATAAAGTAGAGGTAAGGGAAAGTGGAACTTGTTTAACCAGGAAAGGCACACTAAGTTGAATCTTGTTTTCAGGTGCACCCTGGGAGCAGAAGGAACTTAAGTGACTTGCTCAGGGTCACACAATATGCAAGAGGGGGCTGTGGGATTCAAACCCAGGTCTCCAGATTTGCATCTCAGAGCCCTAAACCACAGCATTATACTGCCTCCAAGGTAAGGGAGGAGGGAGGGACAATGTGACCAAGTAGGGTCCAGGCTGTAATGTGAGGCAGGGAACATAGGGCAGACTAGATGGGCCTACTGGTCCTCTTCCGCCAAAACTTTTTGTTTCTATGTCTTCTTCTTCTTGTTTGTCCACCTTCGGGGATCTGCAGCCAGGATATGGCTCTCCATAGAGAACTTATTCTTCCATCCCCGCAGGGCCTTCATGTAGCCTGCGTCCCCCCCCCCCATGACCCTTTTTCCACCATTTTTCTCCCAACTAACCCAGGACCCCTGGTAACTGTGAGCGTGCATGGTGGAAGTGCCATGCATGTTGAGAACCTGGTAACGGCCCCTTCCCACACTCAGCCTAGTGCCACTTCTCCTTCTTGTCTTGGTGCTACCACCAAGCCTCCACTTGGTGGCAGCCAAGAGCAAAGGAGAAGCCATCTCCCTCCCTGGAGAGAAAAGCTGCCTGATGGCTACTCAGCCAAACTCACTCCCCCGACTGACCAACAGCAGTCCAAGCTTGCTCCCAAACTTGGGTTGCTGGCATGGCACAAGGTGTGGCATCCAGCATCTCAACCCTCAGCGCCAGTCGAACGGCTTTGTTTTCTTCTTGTTTCAGTTTATTTATTTTAGAAATCTGGTCCTGGAAAGGTACACTGAGCCAAAGCTCATGTGCTGGTGCAATTCCGGAAAACAAAAAGGTAAACTGACTTGCTCAGGGTCATCTAGTATTCATGTGGCAGTTGTGCAATTTAAACGCATGTCTGCTGAGTCCCCATTTTCACAGGTTAACAAGCAGAGTCTTAGGGGGCTTATTTCCACTGATGACCTGGTGGGGGAGGTGGAACAGGATTTGACATGAACAATGGAATATAGATAGATTGCATAGGCAATAAAAAAAAGATGAATATATACAGAGCCAATGATACGGAGTGCTTTCACACAAGGTTACAATGATGAATTCCAAAAGATAGAGCAGGGTCTGGATTGGTTTACCATATTACAAAATGGCTGAACAGTGAAGACAAAAACAGTACACCATTACACAAGATGTAGTATTTTCCAGTGAAGCACCCAGTAGCAGAGGCCATGGCAAGAAAGGCCTCCAGGGTTCTCTAACCTCTACACCACACAACCTCTCCACTATTAAAGGTGAATTGCACTGAACCTGCAAGACATTATTTTCCGATGAAGCCATGTTGCATATGCTGGTTCACAGTCTGTTATGGTTTCATCTTACAGAGAAACTGGGAAACTGATGGCAAGTAAGGTCCTCTTGGCCAGTCTAGTCTGCCTATTGATTGCTTTCGTTGTAGACCCTCGTTTGTCTATGGCACTGCCTCCCATTCCTTTCCCTTATGAGTCCTTTGTGGTAATCCTAGGCTTTTTTGAAGCCCACTACTGTTTTCATCTCCACTACCTCCATTGGAAGACTGTTCCAGACCCCTCTCCAGCTTCATATTGTGACCCCTTGTTCTAGAGCACCCTTTACTCTTCATGGTCCTCTCACCAAATTCTGTGGGTGTTTCTGATATACAAACTGGTGGTAAACTCCATTTTAGAACTGCAGTGATGTAGTTTATGTCCTTGTCAAGAGCTTACAAGCGCTTATATTGTTGTCGCAATGCATCCCTGTTCTATGACAGAATTCAGAAGTTAGAAGATACACAAACTACATCACAGAGTTCTAAAATTACACGTTTCACCAGTGTGTAAACCAGATCCACTTCCTGAATTAACAAAAAATCCAGTAAAGATGGAACATTATCAGAACTGGAAGCAGTATTTGAAAATCAATGTCGAAAGTAACAACAGACTTTAAGGCTCAGCACAGTTCTAAGTGTGAGCAAGTTCCATGCCTAGAAGGGTTTATTGCCCAAAAAGGAGACTGGCTGCTTTCTTGCTTCTACCTTCGACTTCAGTGTTTTGTACTCATAACTTTGTTTCTTTGCAGTGCAACTGTTGAAAATGTGATTTCCATTAGCTTGGTGTTGCACTGAGCTTTTGGTAAAGAGACAACTGAAGTGTCTGCAAGATAATGAATTGTGGGACTGTTGTGGTATTTGCACTTCTGGTCAAACCATTCTTTTCTGATTGACCTAATAGTCTCAGTTTTTTTGCAATCCTCCTCAGCTGTTGCTGTCTGTGTCAAGCTGCTGTGTTGTAGATATTTAGATATTTATTAGGTCTGTGCACACACAAGGTTAATTTTGTGTAACTGTATTTACATATGAACACAGATTTTAACGAGCATGTGTTCACGTCTAATAAATAGAAAACTGACCATTTAATTTATTGTGTTTTGATTTGATGTGCTAGTAATTACTTTTTACTATTATGTCAAAAAAAGTTTGTTGCCCTATTGGTCCTTGTACAACAAGATGCACAAAGTAGGTAATCTGATACCTTTTATTAGACCAATAGAGATTTACAGAAAATCCTTAAGCTTTCAAACTCACAGAGTTCTTCTTCAGAATAAATAGCAGATTTTTTTAGAAAACTCACTTTTAAAAAGGCCAGAGAAAATAAAACATTTTACACATGAGTGTGACAGATTAGTAATTAGTTAACAAATACAACCAGAGATGAGCAGGCATCTCTGAAACTAGTAACTACTTGCTAATCTGTCGCACTCATGTGTAAGATGTTTTTTTCCCCTGGGCTTTTAAAAGTGGATATTCTAAAAAATCTGCCATTTCTTCTGAAGAAGAACTCTGAATTTGAAAGCTTAAGGTCTTTGCCTAATCTCTGTTGGTCTAATAAAAGGTGTCAAATCTTATAATATTTTATGTGTGCATTGAAATTATTTATTTAAACATCGGTAACTGGGAAAAGCACACTGTGCCAAGGCTCATTTCCAGGTGTGACCCCGGGGGGGACAGTCAAGCAAACACTATAGAAATTGATGTTCACCATATGAACAAGGTCCAAACAAATGTTAGAGTAACATGGCAAAAGTGCAAAGTGACAAATGCAGGTGACAGGAATAAAATACACTCCACATTCTGAAATGCAATCAAACAACTGGTTGAACATTAGAGTGCAATGAAGTTAGGAGAAGTAAAACCCACCACTGACAAGGGGCATGAACAGGGGAGGAGAGAGGAATACAGAGCTGGTCAGGGAGGGAGCTGAAAAGTGCAGGAGGGGAAAGGCAAGAGTTTAAGCTGATGCTTAAGAGAAGTTGTGGAAGGTGAGAGACAGATAGAAAATAAGGAGGTTCCAAAGGAAGAGGAGACAACAGGAGAGGGCTGACTGCCCAGCAGAGGAGCGAGGGTGGAGGTGGAAAAAGGAACTGGGATCCCTGGAGTGAATGGAGTAAGAGGCAGATGAAATGGAAGAGATGAATGGGGATAGGTATGAGGGGAGGGCCTCAAGACAGTATTTAGAGACAAATGATTCACAGTGGTGCAGGCAACAGGAGGGAATAAGGAAGAGGGAGGATGAAGAGGGAGGAGTACAGTGTGCAGTGGTGGGTGCGAGGGGGTGAGTTAGTGGCAAAACGATAGAAGATATTACAGAGGGTGTCCAATCTGGCAGGAGAAGTAGGGGGAGTGGAGCTGTAAACCACATCTGCATAATCAAAGACTGGCAGCATCATTTTGGTAACCAGCTCCCGGCAGACAGGTGGGGACAGGCACTTACAGGGGACCAAGCTTGGGGCAGAGCTTGGCATCAGTATGGGAAGAAAAATTAAGCCTGATGTCAAGCCACACACTAAGGTACTTGAAGGAATGACCCACTTCAAGTGGAGAACCATCCAGAATGGATAAGAGAGGGAGGGAAGAAAGCCTGGCCAGTTTCTGGCTGGAACCAAAGGTCATGGACACTGTTTTCGTATTGTTGACCCAGAGTTTGTTAGTCTGAAACCAAGTACATTCTAAGCATTTTCCTATTAATGATATGCTAAACATATACTAGTTACTCATTTGCATTTCAGATCTCTAGAACCGTTTAATGATGTCATGCTGGGGATACAATTACCATGAAGGATCAGCATGGGGGTGGTGAGCAGTCCTAGGGGGAAACAATCAGAACCCACCTTTCTCTGCTACTTCATCCAGAGCAACAAAACAAAAAGCACTGAACTTGCAAGAGCAACTCAACTGGTCCTCTATACACCTACATACCTTCCTCTCCTCACTCCCATTCTAGCTGTCAACCACCAGCTCTAACTGCCCCCAATGGCCCAAATAAAGTTTAAACAAGTTGTAAGTGTGGGATACCACATGCTATATTAGCAACCCAAGTTCAGGGGTGAGCTTGAATCACCAGGATTGGCCGTGGTAGAAGGATGGAGCGTCCAAGGGACTACTCTCCTCTTATGGGACGACTGGGTTGCATCTCCTGCAATGTACCAACACATACCAGAAGCTGGGTGCCATGACAGTCAGGGAAAGGGGGATAAGGGGAAAATGTTTAATCTGGACAGGCACACTAAGCTGGAGCTTGTTTCCAGGAGCTCAGTGTCACACAGTATGCAAAAGGGGGGACTGATGGGATTCAAACCCAGGTCTCCAGGTTTGCAGCTCAGGGCCCTTAACCACTACACTATACTGCCTCCTACAGAAGGACATGGGACGTGATGGATGCATTGTGTCACTGCACGTCAGATGTCCTGGCGAAGGACTCGCATGAAAAATTCTCTTGCCAGGTGGGATGATCGGTAAAACTCACAAGAAATCAGGCATAACGATCCACTGAAAGAATACCTAAAGTGACAGGTACCATTAAAATTACATTTATTGTAAGTAAACATTAAAAAGCATACACAGCAGCACCCTCCCCACTTGTATCAATGTTCCACGTATTACTTATGCTTTGTCAAGGAGTACAAGTACAAAAACCTTCTCCCTTTCTGGTCTATTGCAGTAACCGCTCTATTCTCTTGCCCACCCCCCTCCCTCACCCGTAAGTGACTTGCCATTATACTTCCATTCCCCCTTCCTTCTCTCCCCTTCACCCTCTCCATGTTACACTACCATCACCACACGATCTACCCCTAGTCTGTATCCCACACTATCATCACTCAACAGTCCCTGCCCTTATCTACAACTATCCTTTCTTTACCTTCTATCTCTACCTCCTCTCCCCACCACCTCCATAGTGCCCTTGCCCCAGCCAACATAGCCACCCTGTTATATTCACTTTTCCCACCCCTCCACCTTGTTGTCTGTCCCTCCTACCTCTGTCCTACCATCCTCTGTCCCCCTTCCCTCTGACCTTATGCCACCCACCTGTGCCACTATCTTTACTTTCCTTGCTGGCCTTGTAATTCTACTTCCTTCACGTGGCACTATCTTGTTACCCGGTGCTAACCATTTATTTAACTCCTAGCCTTAGTGCGCTTAGGTATACATGATGTAAATATACCTGCCCTATTTTCTTCTCATGGATTATTCATGTGTTTAATGCATAGTACTTTGTATGTGCTTGTGTAATGTCCCTATTGTTAATCAGGACCTCCTTATAAATGAGCCTGCTCAACGGAGTTTTTTCCTGCTAAGGAACTTGAACAAGTAATATGCAAAATGTTGGCGCAAGTGGGGAAGGTGCTGCTGTGCATGCGTTTTAATTTTTACTTACAATAAATGTAATTCTAACAGTACCTATTGCTTTGGATCTTCTTTCTGCGGATCGTGATGCTTGACTTCTTTTGTGTTTTGCAACACTGAGCCTGATGTTGTGGCTATGGTCATAATTTTAATTGCCGCCTCCTCTGACAGCATTTGGGATGATGGATAACCCTTTCACAGGCCTGGTGCCCCCATTGGATCTGTCTTGGAGGGACAAGGGCACATCCCTCTGCAGCAGCCATGAGGGGCAGGTCATGGGGGTATTAGTGGTAAATCCCAGAGATGATGGGTGACTGGGCTGGTGTGTTCATACAGATGGGGGCTAGTAAGGCAGGGAACATGTCAATTTGCTTCTGGCAATTTGATCCCCAACAGTTCGCTCTGGACAAATATCTCCCAAGACAACTGCATCCCTGACAAATGAATTCCCCGACAATTTGCTCCCACGATATATCGAACTCAGCTTGAACATGAATGACAGCAAAAGCACTCATTTTAAAGGCCTGGAGCATATTGGGCCATCCGGTGGGTCAAATGCTATCCACCGGGAAGTAATATAATAATACATATCATGAACACAAATTGTCAGGGTATAAATTTGTCAATAAAGCAATTGTCATGGCAGGTAATTGTCCAGAATTAATCGTGTGGGAGAAAACTGATAGGAGCGAATTGACGTGTAGCCAGTGAGACAGCAGGACAGAAACTACAAGAATAAAAAAAAACACCTTTTTTTTCTGTAAGTGAATTTAGTGCTTGTGAAAGATGCTGGATTGACAGCACTGGACCTGAAGGCCTCCATTTATCTACAGGACAGCTGCAGCATGGGCAGTCATAGTGTATGCTTCCCCACCTGCCAGGGTGCCTCAAGTCTGCCATGGAGGAACTACCTCATTGGTGAAAGAATAGTTCAGACTCCATACCTATTCTGTCCTAGGCCTCTCGTGTAACACTGCCAACAAGGATGCCAATTAGTACCAGTTGCGTTGGTGGTTTTGTGATGTGGACACCTGCCCACTGGGCATTGGATTAAAGCCACAACTTATTTTACGTGAGCAGCCTTCAGGTGGTAATGGCTTTCAGTTACTACTGATCTGTGCTGGAATTGAACCTTTGACCTAGAGGTGAAAGGCTTTTTAACTCACTACCAATCCACTGAGCTATCCAGTTCCTCTTGAAAAAAAAAATGTTTTTGATGTGTCAGCCTTGCCCTTTCTTGAAGATGGGGACCACAGTGGTCACTTTCTAGTCCACTGGCACCACAGCTGTACAGACAGACTCATGTAACCCCTAAGTGGTGCTATCCCAAGGGCTGCTACCCCTGCCTGCTTGGCTAGTAGTAGGTTAAGGGGCCTGAGTTCTGAGACGGCTGCCTCCACCTGGAGGTCAGGGTTGGTAGTGGTCAAGCTAACCTGAGACCAGCCCTCTGGGACACTGTAACCCCCCCTTTCCCCTCTAGTGGCCTGAACACTGTACAATAATCACTTTCACAATACCCCTGGTACACCACACAAATATCCACACTATTTGCACTTACCACCAGGGCTGGTTCATCTGGCATGACCCTGGGGAACCCCTGTAAAACAAGGTTATGCACAGCAAATAGCAACAGTACAGTACTTTGAGCACAAACTAGAGCCACAGTCAGATTACATGCAGAAAAAGTTAGATCTGATTTATTCAGGGGACTTGAACAAGGGAGGGGCAAAATCAGGTTAATTAGTTTAAAGGCTATATCAATCAAGCAGTTATGCATGCACTTTGAGTCCCCCCACACAGTCCACCTCTGGGTACCCAGATGGAGAAGAGATGGGCTAGCCAGGACCGTTGCCCAGGGTTGCAGCTGGTTGGGGCCCTGTGATGGAAAACACAACATGCACAGTACACAATATTTGTAATCTTGAGCCAGAGGGCTCAGTTCGTAAAAGAAATGAAACAACAAGACACTCAGATGACACACTCAGATTAAGCTGTTGTTGTAGGGAGCTACCTTGGTATTTACTCATGATACCCAAGACTGGACACAGGCTGGACGAAAATCAAGACTGCAGGTGGTTGATCTGGAATGCCAGGAGAAGCAGGGCCCACACGAGTCACAGAGGCGTCATTCCTGTTCAAGCGTGGAGCAATGGGGCTGATCCTCAGGCAGATCTCTTGTCAATGGCATCTCAGTGCAGTGGGTAGTCTGGCTGGGTCAGTCTGGCAAGGCCCAGACCGCATGGAGACAGATTCGGATGCAGTCCATTTTGGGCTGGATACAGCTTCCAGCAAGCAGAACACGGTTCACACAGTGGGGAACTAACTCACAACCCACTAGCAGCTTATAGCACATTTACATGTATGGAAATTCTACTGTACCAGGCAAGCGCTCCCTGGTCACAATGGCAAAGTCTCTGCACACACTGGGAGTTTAGGGGTAGCTGGAACTCCTGACAGGCCGATCGCATTCAGCAAAATCTTCGGTCTTCTTCAGGTTGAGCCTGGCCCACTTCAGTAGCTTACTTTAGTCACACAAACTTGGATTTAGTCCAAAATAATTCTCTTCTCTCCCTCTCAGGAGCAGTAGGCAGACATGGTTGCCAAACTCTCAGCCTTTTCATAGTTCTCCCATGCAAATCCACTCAGGATTGCTCTCAGAATCACTTCAGCTCCTCTCCTTTTTCTTCCCAGCTCAGAAACTAACTGAAAACTGCAAGCAGCCCAGGACTTCCCAAAGATCCAAACGATTTGGTTGGCTGATTTGGCTGTCAGTCAAAGCAATAGCTCCCCCTTCAGTTGCAAAAAAGGCGCAAAAAAACCCCCACAGTTCCTATAGATTTTGAATTCAGACAGCTCTTGTAGTCCGGCTACATTTTAGGTCCAACCAGAACTGATTGGTCCAATTTGCATTCCAGGACCAAGATTGTGGAGACAAACAAAACAGTCCTTGCTACAAAGAAAGCAGGTTAGACAAACTACATTATCATTATCATTCTAAATGGTTTTCAGCAGATAGTTACATCTTTCAACAGAGCTCCATCTCAGATTACTCATGCTGCAATCAAGCAGCTCTTAAAAAGACAGTACACAGAGGCACTATAGGCTCTGGTAATCACATTTAAACTGCTAAAACGCAGGACACTAGCCTGGCAGTGAGCATGTAGGCAAGCTCAAGAAGACTTTTTGGGAACCCTCATTTGTAGGGGGTTACACCCATAAGAGATTACTGTAGGTTGCCCCACCAACTGTTCCTGTATTTGCCCTATGATTCTAGGTCAAAAGCTGTCTCCCCCGTGGGATTCACCTGGGCTCATCTTTGCCAGATAGTCAGCTAGCAGGGTGGTCATGATATCTGCAGGTGTATCATGGTTACCCTGGGTGCCATGGGTACTCTAAATGAACCTCCAAAAGTTTATTGGAAGACAGACTTACCCACCACTGGTATTAGTTGTACTAGAAGTCCATACCAGGAGTTTTTATGATGAACAGAAGTCATTGGCCGATAATATCCATCTCCCACACCAGTGGGTTATTTGATGCCCAATGGAGTTAATGGGCAATCATCCAGTTTTTGTTTGAAGACAGGAAATGATTCAGCTTCAGCCACTTCTTTTGGTAGCGTGTTCCAGATTGGTATAATTGTTTGGGTAAAAATAATCTTCTGTTCCTCCTTTTAGGGTATGTCAGCATTAACTGGTAAATGTGGCTTCCCAAGGAGAAGCCTCTTTGATTGTTGATTAGGTCTAAGTCTCCCATTAACTATTTATCTCCTGAGATATGATGCATCTGTAATAGGTTCCCCCTAGTTCGCCTGAGCTCTAATGGACATAACTTTAGTTCTGTTAATCTTTGTACATAACTCATATATTGTAATCCATCCATGAGTTTGGTTACGAGTTAGTCTCTAGGGTTGGGCAAAATTAGCAAATTCCAATTTCATGGCATTTTCACAAAATGCCATGAAATTCCATAAAATTTCATGAAGTTCTGTGGAATGGTCTGAATTTGTTTGCTTTGCCATAACACAGTCAGTATTATAGACAAGGCAGGGGTCCAAAAACTAGCATGCTTATCATTTGGAAGAAGCCCTAAAAATATGTCAAGTTTCACAACATTTGAATGAGTGCTGGGAAAGTTATAGGGGCTCCTAATCAGACAATTTATTATTCATGTCAACATTTCTGAAAATGCTTCTATACTTACAACTTAGCCACCGCTGGAACTAGCTCCTAGAAAATTTATATACATACTCTTTTGGAACAGTCGCAGAAACGGTTTGGGTCAGTAACATTGTGGAAGGAATGTTGCAGAAACAACAAAGCAGAAGGATCATCGTGGAACATAACATTGCGGTGGACAAAATAAAGCCTGACAACAATACAGCCAAGGGTAATACCACAAACTGCAACAGTGCAGCGGCAGACAGATGCGCCAACGCATGAAACTGAGTGGCATGTAGGAGTCACCAGGGTGGGCAACTGGGGGCCCACCAGCAGTGCCAACACTGGGACTGAACAGCCATGGCCCACCCCGGGGAGGCCCCACCACCATGCAGCACTCACAGGGACACACAGGGCCAGGCACATAATGGCACCCACACACCAACACAGATGCTGCAATGGAGGTGGAACCATGCCAAACTGAGCCCTCAGGATGGAGATGGCACAAGGGGCAGTGACAACAGCACAGGGCAATGGTCACAGCGGGTGCCCTAAGGACAGGGCATAAAGTTATGGTCAGGGTTGGGGATGCAGACACCCAGCAAACAGGATGGATCTGCGTGTGTCGGTGCCCAGGGTACAGAGAGGACATGTGCCCACTACAGGGAGTCATGGAGAGTGACCACTGGCAGCCAAAGGGGGAGCTTCTGTGACCACTCACAGGACAACAGTAGGATGCAGGGAGACTGTGCTGTACCAGTTAGGGCAATTACTACAGCAGGCGGTGTTTTCTGCCTGCATGTTACCTATCCTGCAGTATTCTGTCCTGTGATGTGATATACTGCACATATTGTGGGCAGCGATGTTTATGCCGCTTTGTTCTTTCCGGTGATATTTTGTCCCACAATGTTACTGGCCGGATCCATAGAAACTGCTACTTAGTGCAAATTGAGAGGCAATTGGTTGTGTAAATTGTAAGCTACATGAGCTTAACATTTCACAGTTTAAATATTTGTTAAACTGTTTGACAATTTTCAAAATATATGGGTATTTATAGATCCACTGCTATTGCAAATATACACTGAAGATGTGGCATGCATACCAAACTAAATACGTCCTGGAATCTAATTCAGCTGGATAAACATGTTTCGTAGATTACTGTGGATACTGTAGAAACTACTGATTGGCAAATCTGGCTCAAATGTTCATGGATGCATAATAGCCAACACCACTAAAATTCCACTTTGGGGATTTAAGTTTCACAAAGTACTTACCACCACTGAGTCACCTTACCTGCACTAGCGTCATGGCCCTGCTATCCCCTCCAACACTCCTGTGACAGTGTTGGCCGGCATCATGCTCCATCATCACTGAAGGTATCCAGACACTTCTGCCACAATGGCCTCAGTCGCAATTGGTTGTAAGGCTTGGCATCACTTAGTGCCACTGTTTTCAAATAGTAAAAATATACACAGTTATCTACAGGGTTGTTAAAGAGTCAGCAGTCCATAAGAGTGTGCACACGGAAGTGGTGCAAAGAAACTCACAATGTAAAACTGCTGCAACGGTTTCTTGCATACAAAACCCGTAAATGGGACACCAGAAATAATAAGAAAAAAAAAATCACATTTATTAAATACATGGGCAACAGTGATCGCCTGACATGTTTCAGACAGTTTGTCCTTTCTCAAAAGCTCCTACTATAAACTTAGACTCTCAATAAGCTTATTGAGAGTCTGAGTTTGTAGGAGGAGCAAACAGAAATGTTGCTGATGTAGCACCCGCTGTAATGTAGTACCGTTTTGCACCTCACCATTCCTGTATTCACTATCTTGACGTGGAACCCTCTCATCCAAAGGGATATTGGAAGACAGACTTACTCACCACTAGTATTAGTTAATCTCGTGTCCAAAATGATATCGGATGACAGTCTCTTTCACCACTAGTATATTGGACTGGCAGCATAGCCTGGAGGTTAGAATAAAGATCCGTTAACAAGCTTGGTACATCCAGCAGGCCTGTATTTAATTCCCACAACCTCTACTTGCATACTGTGTGACTCTTACACCATTGTTCCTGGGTATCCCCTAAAAACGGGCCTTGTGGCCCAGTGAGCATTACCCAGTTACCAAAAACAATAATAAAAAAGGCATTAGTTAGTGTCTTATCTGAAGGGAAATTGGAAGACAGACTCTGGTGGTGAACTGCATGTGTCTTGGTTAAACAAGCAAAGGGTCAGTGGTTTGATTCCAGATAAGAACACAATACCTTTTGGCAACACAGGGAGAGGAGTTGGATAAGGCACTTGGGAATTACATCATCAGGATGACAAATAAGGGGGAGATGCTGCTAGTTGGCGACTTCAGTCTGCCAGATGTGGGGTGCAGGCCTTCAACTGCAGCTTCAGCAAGGACCAAGGCCATCCCTGACTCCATACAAGAGGCTTTTCTCAGGCAGCTAGTCAAAGAAGCCACTAGGGATGGGGCAGTGCCACACCCGATGCTTACAGAAAGGAAATGGAAAGCCCTGCCAGAGGGGGTGATTTCATGTAAGACAGTGGTGGGTAGTTTTAAAAGGGTATGGGACAGGGCATGAGGGAGAGTCTGGCTAAGTAGTGCTGAGAACTTCCTGGAGGTGAGAGGGGGAGGGAGATGGGGCAGCTGCAATCTAGGTGTGATAGCTGCTCACTCGAGCAGACTTGAAAGACCATGAGGCCTTTTTCTGCTGGCATTGATTCATTTGTTTGTATGACATCAAAACAACAAACCAGGCTGAAAAAAATGAATGCCAGAGGCAAAGTATGCACTGCAGGCAGTGTTTTATTTGAAGTGCCGAACAAAAATTAAACTACGGCACTAAAATTACACCAGTGCTTTGAGCCATGCAGTTCTTCATCAGGTGCCTCCTCCCTTGCTTACAAACATGAACAGCGCTATATTCTGTGGTGATCTGCATATGCAGCCCATGATGCTTTGCATTGTGGGGACATGTGTGATTTGGTATCACAATGGTCGGTCCCTTGGGTACGAATGGTCACCTTGCAATGGATTTAACATTATGATGTGAACAAAGGCTAACCACAGGAGGACAAGGGTCCTAGACTTTAGGAGGGTGGATTTAAAAAAAAATCATATTTGTGCTCCTCCTGACTGGCCCTCTTCCACTGGCCCCCCCAGCCCCATCACCCCAGCATCCACTGGACTCACCTCCGGATCTTCTTAGTGAGGTGCCAGCTAGCAGGGTGTGGCACCTGCAAGGGGCCAGCAACATTTCATTGGTTGGGACATTTTCCTTGTTTTTCTCCCCAGTTACCCCCAAGTGTGATGTGGAGGCATGCAATGACACTGATGGCCACGCCACGCATGCTTCCGCACACGGCACACCAGGTGTCTGCCCAGCATCCACCCCCTACATTTGGGTCCATTGTGCCATCCCCCAGCCACCGCTAGGGGACAGGCAAGCAGCGGACTCCATCCCCACCCCTCCCAAGGAGAGGAGAGCTGTTCTCAGGATGCTCAGTCCCCTCCCTCCCCAGCTGACCCCCGGTGGCCCGCTTGCACCATGAACATGGGCCGCCGACATGGTAGAATGTAACGAACAGATGCCTCAGCCCTCCACACCACTGGGATGACTAGGAGCATGGATTTTAAAAACTGGAGACTGTCTCATGTAGAGGAATTTCCAAAGGGGGACTATAGGCACATAGGTGAACAATAAGGGAGGGCATAATTAAGGCAACCAGCCTCTGTGTGAAGGAAGTGAGTAAAAACAGAATGAAAAATGGATTGTTAAGGTTCGCTTGGGAAGAGTTCAAAGTGGAGAAAGAAAAAAGGGTTGCATTCATCAGGTATAAGGAAACGCAATGGGAAGAGGACAGGGTAATGTACCAAGTAAAACAGAGGGAAGCAGGAAAGGTGACGAGGGAAGCAAAGGTGTAGAAGGAGGAAAGGATAGCCAAAGGGGTAGCTAAAGGGGATAAGACTTTCTTCAGATACGTAAGTGAGAAGAAGAAAGCAAGTGTAGGGCTAGCGAAGATAAGGGGGGTGGCAGGGGGGAGACTGCACAGAAGAGGACTGAGAAAAGGTTGCCATTCCAAACAGGTACTTCTGCTTAGTTTTCACAGTTGGGGGGGACAGACCACCTGGGAGTAACAGGAAGAATGGATGGGGCAGCTAGATACATCCATTTTCAGAAGAAAGAGTCCTGAAGGGACTTGCAGCTCTGAAGGCGGACAAGGCTATGGGACCAGACGGGATGCACCTAAGTGTACTAAAGGAATTCAGGAAGGTGGTAGCTGCCTCACTGATGGTCTTGTTCAACAGTTCACTGGAAACAAGCATGATTCAGGAGGCCTGAAGGAGAGCAGACATGGTCCCTGTACGTAAGGGTGGCCGTAGGGAAGAGGTAACCAACTATCAGCTTACAGGGACAGGTAATTTACTTTTTACTGCATTTTCTATCCCAGTTCTTCTGCTGCTTTTCCACTTGTTCTCTTATTACACAGAAACATAGATTGTGACAACAGATAAGGGCTACTGGGCCCACCCAGTCTGCCCATTTTATAATTTTTTGTGTTTTTGCTGCAGACCTCACTTGATCTATGACACCATTTCTTACCCTCCCTTCCTTGCCCCCCTACAAATCCCCCTCTCTTCCCTACCCCTACAGTTCCCTTTTTTCTGTCCCAGGCATATTTGAACCCCTCCACTGTTTATTGAAAGGAAACACCCTGACTGGTATATGATTGGACAATAAAACTGAGAAAGCGTTTACTTGTGTTGAATGAGTCTGTATTCCTATATGCCTGTGGATGTTCTGTTAGGATGTGTTGGAGCAGAATCCTCCCAGAGTTCTCTGTTTTTCTACAGGGGTGGACACACTGAATTTCCTCTGGTTGGTCCAAATGAACATCCTTGCCCAGAGGCCTTTAGTCCAACACCAAACCAATGATTTATTTAGCTTCTCCGCCATCATCCTTGCCTCTCTCAAAGGTTCCTCCCCTTTCCTTGTTTTCTGGAATTGATTCCTCTGCTTCACCATCATAGTTCAATTTCTGAACTATAAGAAGAAAATCTTTGGATTATTCAACGTCCATTGAGATGTTCAGAAAGGATCCTCTGTGGAGCACCTCTCCAAGCAGCTAACTCCTGCATGGACCACTGACATGAACGAAGAGCTGAAATCCTTGAGGACTCCACTGGCAGGGAGGCCAGGGTATGACACCATGGCCAAACACCATGTGGGCACTGGAGTATAGATTCCACTGTGGCAACCAGTCCAGTGGGTCCCTGAGTGGGTGAAACATGTTTTGGAGGAGGAGTTTAAGGAGATACTTGCTCTTTGGTTTTGCCTAGACAGGTGGCATAAGAGCAGGAATTTGTGGTCCTGAGAAAAAGGGGTGATACATGATATGATATAAGATAGAAGCATACCTTTCAACTGCTATGAATTTTGCATTGCACTATGAATGTTAAATTCAAATTTACCCTTGCTCTGCAAAGGTTTACTGGTGTTCCTTATAATGTTAGAATTATTTGTGGGAAACGTCATGTCATTAGGGCCGGCATCTTTGGGAGGGTGGTGGGGTGCACAGGGTGTGGAGCAGCCATGATACTGGACTGGGCTTGGAAGTTCGGTGGTTGCCCAGTGTGCTACCAGTTAGCACAGCTTAGGGAGGAGGTTGCAGGGATTAGGAGAAAGTTGGGGGAGGGGGTGGTATGGTTGGGGAAGGGGGCTGGGAATCTCCACGGGGTTGCACCAAGCACTGGGGGTTGGGGCATAGGGAAAGGAGTACAGCAGAATAGTCAGGGGTCACATAGGGACACTACCAAGGAAGCAGGCAGGTAACTGGGGACCCTCACAAAGGAGGGACGGAGGGACAACGTTCTCAGGGAAGTAGGCAGATAGCCAGGGCTGGACAGAAGGAAGCAAGGCGGGGAGGTGGATCAGACCTTACACTCAATAACCGCTTCAATTCTCTTCTTCTGCTCGAGGATGAGGGGGGTGATGTAGCCACGACAGGGGTGGTTAGAGACGGAAAGGGAGTGGGAGGCAGGAGGCAGGAGGCAGGGGCCAGATAGCAGGAAGAACAGGGGGGGACCTGGAATGCAGGAGAATGTGGGGAGCAGTGAATCAGAGCAGGAGGGGCAGGGGGAAGAGGGAGGAAAGCGCAAGGAGAAGGGCCAGTTGGGAGGAAAGGTAAAGGAGAAGGACCAGAAGTACAAGGAGGATTCAGTAAAGGGAGCTGAGGGTTTAGGCCAGGGGAGCACGACGAGCAAGGAGGAACTAAATGGAGACAGGAAGGAAGGGAGGATGAGCCAGGCTAGTTTAGCAGATGGGGGAGAAGGACCAGTTGCGAGCAGTGAGGGGAATTGAAGGTACAGAAGGATACTCAGGAGGAGGAGAGGCATAGGATTGGAGGAGGGGTGGTCATGGTAAATAAGGAGGGGTGGCATGTGGCACCCAGATAGGGGAGGAACAAAGGAGCCAGCTGGGTGGAGGGGCGGTAGAAAGGATGAGGGACATGGAAGGGGGATGGAGGAAAGGAGTGGTCAGAGTGCTCCTGCTAGGGATTCTATGATCAGGGGTATCAAATGGGAAAGGGAGGAGAAGCCTGGCCAGTTAGAACAAGATGCTTCCCTGGACTAACGGTACACAAGGCTAAGCATGAGGTATATCAGCTGGCAAAGGATTGTGGGGTTCCCAGACATACTGGTCCACCTGGGTACAAATGACATTGAGGGAAATAGCGAGCTAGAGATATAGGCAAGATTCAGGAGCTCGCCAGGGTCTGTCATGACATAGGATGCACAGTTTCCTTCTCAGAAATCCTGCCAGTGCCAAGGGCTAGTGGGGAACACAAAAGGAAGATTAGGGAGATAAACCAGTGGCTCAGGGAGTGGTGTGAGGACAGAGGGTATGGGTTGATTGGGGATTGGGGGGAGACCTGGGAGGATAAGGAACTGTATGCTAGAAATAGACTACATCTCAATTTGGAGAGGAGGGGAATACTTAAGTTGAAAATAGAGGGGTTCATTGGTGAAAAGTGGGATTTAAACTTGTGAAGGGGGGCGGGATGGGAGAAAAGGCTGTCAAGGGGGTGCCGATAAAGGAGGGACTCTGTCTCCACCCCCCTGGGAACCAGGAGGATTGCAAGAAAAGGCCGACTGGCAAAGTGCAGACCAGGGGAAAACAGAATCCCCATGGGAACACAAGCAGGGGAAATGGAACTATAGGGAAAGGGTGGAAGGTAGTCCTGCTAAATGCCAGGAGCTTGGGCAATAAAATGCCTGAGCTCCAGGCGATGCTAACTGAGGGAGCAGTGGATGTGGCAGCGGTCACTGAGACTTGGGCCACTGCAGGACATGACTGGGACCTGAACCTGGAGGGTTACACTATGTTCAGGAAGGACAGGGGGCGGGAAGGGGAGAAGGGGTAGCAATGATAGTCAAAAACTGCATTGGCATAGGGGGAGTAGAGGAGGTGCAGGGAACCGTGGAGGCGATTTGGGTCACCTTGATAACAAGGGGGGGCAAGAGAGTAAAAATAGGAGTGGTGTATAGACCCCTGCCCTGGCGGAGGAGCTGGAGGACAGTCTGGTGGCAGATGTTGGGAGACACTGCAGACTGGGCAGAGGAACAGTGGTGGTGTTGGGGGACTTAAACATGCCAGGAACAGACTGGGAGACTATGACATCCTCTGTGACCAGGGAACAGAGGTTGTTGGATGTCTTTCAAGACGCGTTCCTAACTCAGCAGGTGAGGAACCGACCAGGGGGCAGGTACTGGATGTGGTCCTGGCAGACAGTGACCAGATTGGGGGCCTGGGAGTTAAGTGACCCATTGGCGGGGAGTGACCATGCCACGGTCTGGTTTTGCCTGGACCTAGGAGGGTAGAAGGCTGCACAAAGACAGAAGTAACCGACTTCAGGGGCGGATTTTAAGGAAATGGGAAGGATCCTTAAGGAGCATTTGGATGGGATTGGGTCAGACATGGACGCTGATAGTAGGTGGAAATCATCAGGAGAGGGGTGCAGGATGCTACCAGCACCTGTGCAAGAGTAAAGGCAATGCGATGGGGCCCAAAAACCCTGCTGGTGGACCAGGAGGTCCAGGAGGTGGTGCGGGGAAAGAAAGCAGCCTATAAGCAATCCAAGTGCTCAAGGAGTGAAAGGATCAAGGAAGCACGAGCTGATGGCTAGAAGGGCTACTAGAGTGGTGAGGGCGGCTAAGGCAAGGAAGGAGCAGAACCTGGCCAGGAAATTAGGAGAGGGAACAAGGGTTCTTTAGATACATTTTGGAAAATGAAGGGTGAAGGGCAGATTAGCAGGATTAAATCAGGGAGAGATGGGCACAAGACCCGGGGAGCAGGCTGAGGTACTAAATGAGTACTTCACCCCAGTTTTCACCAAGGAAAATGGGGTGCTGCATCATACATGGGAGGAGACAGAGATACTGAGGAGGGGGACCCTTACGATCGGCGGGTCTGGGGAGAGGGGAGGCATCACTGGCAGGTGGGGGAGGCTAAGCAGGGAGAAGAGGCACCGGAATGGAAATCACAGCAGAAAGAGTGAGGGAAGCCCTCAGCTCCTTAAGACGGAGAAAGCACGGGCCGGATAAATTACATCCCAGAGTGCTGAAGGAACTTCGGATGTCCTGGCGAAACCCCTGGTGGAGCTTTTCACCATCTCTGAGGACAGGGTGGGTGCCCCAAGACTGGAAGGTGGTGCATATAGTGCCTATCCACAAGGGGGATCAAGGAAGTGGCAGGGAACTAGGCCTGTCAGCCTGACATTGGTGGTGGGCAAGATGATGGCCCGAATTGTCAAGGAGAGGCTAGGGGGGACCTGGATAAGTCAGGGTGCCTGGACGATAGACAGCATGGATTCATCCCGGGGAAATCGTGTCAGACAAACCTGGTGGAGTTCTACGACTGGGTGACAAGTGCCTTGGACCTGGGTAGACCAGTGGATGTCCTCTTTCTAGACTTCAGCAAGGCATTTGACTCTGTTCCTCACGTGGGCCTGCTGGATAAGCTGCGAGAAATGGGAGTGTGGAACCAGATGATCAGATGGATAGGCAATTGGCTCCAGGACCGGACCCAGAGGGTCGTAGTTGGTGGGATAGTCTCATCCCGAGGAGGGTCTGGTGGGGTCCCACAGGGATCAGTCCTTGGGCCCCTTCTGTTCAACGCCTACGTCTCTGACATAAGGACAGGAATCAGGAGTGAGATGAGTCTCTTTGCAAATGACTCGAAACTGGGGGTGGTGGTGGTGGATGGGGAGGAGGGGAGGGTGGCCCTACAGGGGGACATGGAGGCTCTGGAAAGATGGTCTAGAAAGTGGAAGCTGAGGTTCAATGCAGGGAAATGCAAGGTACTCCACCTGGGAGCCAGAATCCCAGGCCAAGTGTACACCCTGGGGGGGGGGGAATGCTGCAAGTCTCAATGGCTGAGAGGGACCTGGAGGTGGTGGTGGATGTCAAGATGAACAACTCTGAGACTTGTAGGAGGGCAGCAGCCAAGGCCAACAGGATGCTGGGATGCATCGCTAGGGGGACCACCTCCAGAAGGAGGGAAGTGATACTCCCTTTGTATAACTGCTTGGTGAGGCCGCACCTTGAGTACTGCGTGCAGTTTTGGAGGCCACACTTAAAGAGGGACATTAACCTCCTGGAGAGGGTCCAGAGGAGGGCAAGCAAAATGATTTGGGGCTTGGGGCACAGAACCTATGAGAAGAGGCTCGAAGAGCTAAATATGTACACATTGGAAGAGAGAAGGGACCGGGGGGACATGTTAGAGGTCTTCAGGTACTTGAAGAGGGTAAATAGGGGAGGAACAGTCAGGGTGCTTCCAAGGAAGGAGGAGGGGGCCACTAGAGGGCATGGGTGGAAGCTGGAGGGGGAAGATTCAGGGGAGAAAGGAAGAGGTGCTACTTCACTGAGAGGGTGGTGGAGCCATGGAATGCGCTGCCTAGGGGGCTGGTGGAGGCAGAGACAGTGGAGGGGTTTAAGAGGGGGTGGGACAGGTACAGGGGAAGGGTTCTGGAAGCAAAATCCAATGCAGCAAGAATATCCGGAACTGGGAAGGGAGAAGCCAGAGAAGGTGAGGGGGACAGCAAGGTCAGCACCCAGGGTGGGGGCTGACCAAACGAGCAGACACGAAAGACCGTTAGGCCAATTCTGCTCGCATTTTAGTATGTTAGTATGAAACAGCCTATTCAAACATTCAACTAACATGATTGAAGCATTCCTTAACAGCAACATTGTTGAAATCCTGGGCATGCAGTGTGGGGGGGGGGAACGAGATTTTGCTTTCCCTGTTGCAAGAATCAGAATTCATAGGCCCTCCAGCAGTCCTGCTCTGTGTGTATCTCATCAGTCAGAAATGCATCACGATGTCTGAGGGCATCGATCACAATGTTTCCAGCAGCTCAGTCTCCGATAGTCAGCCATGGCCGGATCACTTGGACAACTGCGCCACATAGCAGACAACATAAATCACGGCATATTTTTTTGGCGTGATGTACCACTGCCTTGAACTTTGGGAAGTCTGGTGTAAAGTCCTTGTCAGACAACTACAGTAGATCCTGCCAGGATATAACGCAGTAATGTGCAGTAATTCACACATGTCACAAAACACTGCAGGACAAAAAGGCTTAATTGCCATTGAATTGCATTGCTCCTTGTGGAATACTGCAGCATTTTGCAGGAATAATGCAGGGTACTGTGTTGCATTCTGGCTGGCACTGCTGTAGGAAAAAAAGTCTTCACACTCACAGTACGCAGTCACTATTTTTGTCTAATCTAGGTCATTGCTTGGAGGACTGCGGAAGGGTGGTGCCCTGAGGAAGAGCTCTAAGAGGATGTGACAGTGTGGCATAAAGCTGCTGGGCTGTAATGTTGTCCTCCACCTATGAGTGAGCTGCAGCTGTTTGTGAGTTCATTTACACTTTAATAGATGTTGAAGTCAAGCTGAGACATTATTGTGAGGATTTTAAAAAAGTGGGGATGCCTCACTCCTGCCCGTATTTTGGACAGGTGCCATGTTTCTTCCCCAGAAATGTGTCTGGATGCTTGCGACCAATTGTCAAACATCACAATGCATTTGTAACACTTGCCACTTTTTACGGGGGGAAAAAAATGACACATTTACCAAATTTAGACGCGTGCATCATTTTCGCGTCACAAGTCTTGGCAATCATGCTTGGATGTTAAACCACCTTTTAGGTGGTCTCACCATCTGAGCAGATGTCATGCATCTGTGTTCAAAAAATGGACTCGGATCTTTGAAAATCTCATCCTGTAAGTGTTGACGTGCCTGGCTTTTTTAGTGCACACTCTTTTGTATATGGTTATGTGACAAAGCTAGTCGCTTCTAAAGAGCACCACCCCAGCACTGTGACATGCTTTATTTTTTGTGCTAGGACTGTAGATAGGTGGCCTTGAAAAAGCGTGGAGTAGCACGTGAAACACTGGAGAGCTTCCGGAAACATTTGCTACTGTTTTAATTGAGTTTTTGATTTATAAATAAATTGTGAGTGAATTTTAAAACACTCCTGTATGACTGTCATGCCCTTCTTTTTATCGTATATTTGTAACCTGGGATGTTTTGTGTTTTTTTTCTTCATGTGGAATGCCTCTTGCTTTTTATTTTTTTAAGGGTTTTAAACCCTGGTCTGCTGAATCTTTGGGTTCCCAACTTGGTGCATTAACCTGTCAGCTATACTGAAACACGGAAACGACACACCTCTGCAGTCCTGCTGAAATTTCATACTAGTAGTGCTCGAAATTGTCTCATTTTGTTTTTTCTAAATTTAGAAATTTCTGAATCCTAATCCAATCCAAAAACTAAAAGGACCTCAAAACCAGATTCGGATTTGAAATCATGAATCCTAAATTGCTATGTAAAAATGGGTTTTAGGATTTCAGTTTAGGAGGTGAGATTTTTAACATACTAACATACTAAAATACCAGCAGAATAGGCCTAACAGTTTTTCGTGTCTGCTCGTTTGGTCAGCCCCCACCCTGGGTGCTGACCTTGCTGCCCCCCTCGCCTTCTCTGGCTTCTCCCATCCCAGTTCTGGATATTCTTGCTGCATTGGATTTTGCTTCCAGAACCCTTCCCCTGTACCTGTCCCACCCCCTCTTGAACCCCTCCACTGTCTCTGCCTCCACCAGCCCCCTAGGCAGCGCATTCCATGGCTCCACCACCCTCTCAGTGAAGTAGCACCTCCTCCTTTTTCCCCTGAATCTTCTCCCCTCCAGCTTCCACCCATGCCCTCTAGTGGCCCCCTCCTCCTTCCTTGGAAGCACCCTGACTGTTCCTCCCCTATTTACCCTCTTCATGTACCTGAAGACCTCTATCATGTCCCCCCGGTCCCTTCTCTCTTCCAATGTGTATATATTTAGCTCTTCGAGCCTCTCCTCATAGATTCTGTGCCCCAAGCCCCAAATCATTTTGGTTGCCCTCCTCTGGACCCTCTCCAGGAGGTTAATGTCCCTCTTTAAGTGTGGCCTCCAAAACTGCACGCAGTACTCAAGGTGCGGCCTCACCAAGCAGTTATACAAAGGGAGTATCACTTCCCTCCTTCTGGAGGTGATCCCCCTAGCGATGCATACCAGCATCCTGTTGGCCTTGGCTGCTGTCCTCCTACAAGTCTCAGAGTTGTTCATCTTGACATCCACCACCACCCCAGGTCCCTCTCAGCCATCGAGACTTGTGCATCCCGGGTGTACACTTGGCCTGGGTTTCTGGCCTCAGGTGGAGTACCTTGCATTTCCCTCCATTGAACCTCAGTTTCCACTTTCTAGACCATTTTCCAGAGCCTCCACGTCCCCGGTGGGAACCACCTCCCTCCTCCCCATCCACCACTGCCCCCAGTTTGAGTCATCCATAAAGAGACTCATCTCACTCCTGATTCCTGTCCTTATGTCAGAGACGTGGCGTTGAACAGAAGGGGCCAGAGGACTGATCCTGTGGGACCCCACTAATGACTCTTCTTGGGGATGAGACTATCCAGCCAACTATGACCCTCTGGGTCCGGTCCTGGAGCCAATTGCCTATCCATCTGATCATCTGGTTCCCCACCCCCATTTCTCCCAGCTTATCCAACAGGCCCACGTGAGGAACAGAGTCAAATGCCTTGCTGAAGTCTAGAAAGAGGACATCCACTGGTCTACCCAGGTCCAAGGCACTCGTCACCCAGTCATAGAACTCCACCAGGTTTGTCTGACACGATTTTCCTGGGATGTATCCATGCTATCGTCCAGGCACCCTGACTTATCCAGGTCCCCCCCTAGCCTCTCCTTGACAATGCCCTCCATCACCTTGCCCACCACTGATGCCAGGCTGACAGGCCTGTAGTTCCCTGCCACCTCCCTTGATCCCCCCTTGTGGCTAGGTACTATATGCGCCACCTTCCAGTCCTGGGGCACCCACCCTGTCCTCAGAGAGATGGTGACAAGCTCCACCAGGGGTTTCGCCAGGACATCCGCAAGTTCCTTCAGCACTCTGGGATATAATTTATCCGGCCCCGGTGCTTTCTCCATCTTAAGGGAGCTGAGGGCTTCCCTCACTCTCTCTGCTGTGATTTCCACTTCCGGTACCTCTTCTCCCTGCTTAGCCCTCCCTCCTCGTGCCAGTGATGCCTCCCCCTCTCCCCAGACCCACCGATCGGTAAGGGTCCCCCCCTCCTCAGTATCTCTGTCTCCTCCCATGTATGATGCAGCACCCCCATTCTCCTTGGTGAAAACTGAGGTGAAGTACTCATTTAGTACCTCAGCCTGCTCCCCCAGGTCTTGTGCCCATCTCTCCTGATTTAATCCTGCTAATCTGCCCCTTTACCCTTTGTTTTTCCCCAATTTATCTAAAGAACCCCTTGTTCCCTCTCCTAATTTCCCTGGCCAGGTTCTGCTCCTTCCTTGCCTTAGCCGCCCTCACCACCCTAGTGGCCCTTCTAGCCATCAGCTCGTACTCCCCTCAATCCCTTTCACTCCTTGAGCACTTGAATTGCTTATAGGCTGCCTTCTTTCCCCGCATCACCTCCTGGACCTCCCTAGTCCACCAGCAGGGTTTTTGGGCCCTACCGCATTTTCGTCTTACTCTTGCACAGGTGCTGGTAGCATCCTACACCCTCTCCTGATGATTTCCCACCTACTATCAGCATCCATGTCTGACCCAATCCCATCCAAATGCTCCTTAAGGATCCTTCCCATTTCATAAATCCACCCCCTGAGTCGGTTACTTCGGTCTTTGTGCAGCCTTCTACCCTCCTAGGTCCAGGCAGAACCAGACCATGGCATGGTCACTCCCTGTCAATGGGTCCCTTACCTCCAGGCCCCCAATCTGGTCACTGTCTGCCAGGACCACATCCAGTACCTGCACCTCCCTGGTCGGTTCCCTCACCTGCTGAGGAACGCATCTTGAAAGACATCCAACAACCTCTGTTCCCTGGTCACAGAGGATGTCATAGTCTCCCAGTCTGTTCCTGGCATGTTTAAGTCCCCCAACACCACCACCGTTCCTCTGCCCAGTCTGCAGTGTCTCCCAACATCTGCCACCAGACTGTCCTCCAGCTCCTCCGCCATTTTTGAACTGGGTTTCCTCATGAATTTTTCTGACTAAATTTCGGAATTAGGTATGTTTGGTGTGCACCCAGCTTTGTTCATACCTACTTTACAGTTTGCTTAGCTGGAGCACCTTTGTAGGGAATAAGCATTGGTGTGCGCACCATTTTTTGTTTAATTTCTACAGGGATGGCTGAAGAGATTGTGAGGCGGAAGGCAGATGAGGTAAGAGAAGCATATTTCTCCATTCTGAACTGGTTTGGATAAGAACCCAAAAAGGTACTGAATGGTTCTCATTTACTAACCCATTTTTGAACTGAAAAATTTGCATACATTTGCATATGAATTATGCACAGAATAATGCATGGGGTGTTGTACATTTGTTTTTACACATCCCGTGGTGTGTGATGCTGCAGAAACCATAAGTGTGAGCAAACAAATAAAGGCAACTCCCCATAATTTAGTTTATATAATTGTTTTGTAATGCGGCCAGAGTTACACACTGTGCATTGAGAGTATGACCTTTTCTTTCATTTCTTTAATATGCCATCAGTGCACTTTGTTGAATGTGATTTTCATATTGAGATAGCAGTATTACATGTGTTAGTGTCTGCAGGGGCTGGGAAGGCAAGGGCCGCTATTTCTTTCACGTCTTGGAATGATTGGTGTCAGATGTTTAATTTGATTTAAATAAAAACTGAAGTACTTGTTTGTTTTAACATGCCTTTCATTCTGTTTTTATAAGATTTTTTAGTTTTACTATGTGTGAATTTTTTTAGTGCCCATGACAGTGCTGGATTGACAGTGCTGCTGCCTGAAAGTCCTCTGCCTACCCATATGGCAGCTACAGCACTGGAAATCATATAGGTGAGAGGGTAGTTTAGAGTTCATGGCCATTCAGTCCTTGAACTCTAATGTGAGATTGCTAACAAATGTGCCAACTAGTATCACTTGTGTTGCTGGTTTTATAATGTGGACACCTGGCCACAGGGAACTGGACTGAGACCACCACAACTGATTTCATATCTGCCACTAAACAACCCTCAGTGAAAATGGCTTTCAGCTACCAGTGACCTGGGCTGGATTTGAACCACTGACCTAGAGGTGAAAAGCCCCTTTACCCACTGCCAGTCCACAAAGTCATCTAGTTCCCCTATTAGTCAGGGCCAGATTAAGGCAACCTGGGCCCTAGGCTCAAGAGAAATCTGGGGCCCCCTCACCACAACTGCACCCCTTCACCATGACTGTGCCCCTTTGCAGTGACCCCACCCCTTGGTCACTACATATCAGTTACTGAAAATTGAAAAAAAAAGTTTCTTAATTTCCCTAAAAAGTGGCATAAAACATTAATAACCTAATTAAAACGCTTCAAAATTAATGAAACTATTAATATCAATATAGAAAAATTGCAATAGTCGGAGTTTTGATCATTTCGAGAAAATAGTTACTAATTGGCCTGGTAAAAATAATTTTCTGGGTGTAACATGCCATGATTTGCACTTAATTTATTGAATTTTGATGACCGGGTAAGCTCACTGAGACTAGAAGTCGATTTTTCAGGGGTGACCCGGAAGTGGAGGTACAGATGGTAACCAACTGAAACTAAACTGGATTAAGCTGTGGGTGGTATTTCTACTGAATGGAGGAAATTTGGCCAGGACTCCGGGGAAATTCCCATATTCTGTCTCTAGAGGGTGCTGTTGGTCCAGAGCGATGGAGAGCTCAGTGGAGTCTGAGCAGTGTGAGGAGCAACAGGCTGGTGGTTCGTCCTCTGCCCCAGCTGCTGTTAGACAGGAGGACATCAGCGAAGTCCAGGGGGCATCATGGAGATCGAGTCAAGAGACTCAAGTGAAGAATATTTGGGATACATGGAATCCACTGTTCCGTGAACAACCGAAGCAGACATTGAAATGGCAGGTACCCAGCCAGAAAAGGAGCTGGATGCAAGAACAATTTTGTTTAAACTGTTGGCTGAGGATGAAGAACGATATAACAAAAGAAAAATACCAGAGAAATGACCAGAGGAGCATGAGGATCAGATAGGCAGTGGAACTCTTGAAGCGGTAGGTGCTTCTGTGGACTCTACCCAAACGGAACACCCTGTGACACCACCACACTTGCTGCCAGCACAAGAGCTAATTTGCCAAGCTTTTGGAACCATGACAGAGCCCGTTGATGTGCAGCAATGGTCCCCTGAATCAGCGTTACAAAACACGGGATGGAAACGAGTGGAATCAGGGAAATGGTTACCCAATTCAGACATCACATTTTTGAAGTCTGAAGATCTTCTGAAAAACAGGGGCAAAACATGGAGAAGGATCCTGTCTCCCGACAGGAGTCCCAGGTACAAGATTCTTTGAGCAATATTGAAATGTTTTATGGGAAAATAGGAAGGGGGTCACCCAGAAGGGTAAAGGGGGACAAGGGAATCCTGAGTCTTTTAGCACTGTTTTGAACAAATGACTGGACTTGGGTGGTGGTCATATGTTTGCAAAGGAAGCTGTAGGTGGCAAGAAGGAGTCTGTGGGGGGGGGGGTAAGACAAACTATGAGACTGTAGAAAATGGTTACAAATGGTTACCCAGGCCCAGAAGATACAAGGGATGTACATGAAGGGAATAGAAATCAGCACGAGAATTTGGGACATAAAGAGCAGGCACAAACAGCTCCTCAGTCACCCCATACATCCCAGGAACCCCATGAGGAAAATCAGGTCAACACTCCTAGGAGGCCCCCCCCCATAGGCTGCAAAGGCTGAGATTTGCAGATACTTTTTCATCTGTAGCACCTGCCCCTAGATGAAATGCAGTGAGGATACAGTATAGGGGAGGGTTAGACACAACTCCAGACAGGTTCTATTTTGGGAAACAACTGATTAAAGAGTCCATGAGATTTCTAGCATCAGAAGTATATGCTTTAATCCATATATCTGGGAAAGAGTCCTTTGATGTCAACTTCAGCTTCCCCTATGCTCTTGATCGATTCTGGATGAAATACTGTATAACCAACTAAAGTTTTCGCCATTATGGACTCCCTTTATTTGTATACCCTTGACAAAACCCACCATAAAATTCATCACAATCATGTTTAGAAACAAGGTGGTACATGTGAGTAACATCATCCACTGGTTACAGCAATGCTGCAAGGTATTGCATGTCCCTGAGGCTGTCATCGACAAAGAACATTTTTGGACAGGGGCTTGGAAGTTTTGTGTAAAGCTGAGACAAGAAGTGGAAGACACTGTACATCTGCCAAATAGTTTTTTTCATTGGGAGGGATAGAGGGGTTCTTTTTTATGACAGACAACCTAAAGCACATCACAAATGTGGAAACAGAACACACCTTGCAAGTGTATGTGATATGGTACGGTGTGGCATCTGCAATGAGATTGGGCACATAAGTCTTCAGTGAGCAAAGCATGCACGATGTAATCTGTGCAAGGAGTTTGGGCGTATTTTCCCAAACTGCCTAAGGGCAGCACACAACAAAGCCAGAAATATTAATCATGATATAATAAAAAAGCCCAACAATGTGTCAACGCACCTCCCCCAGCTCATCCCTCCCAAGATAAGTCCCCCTTCCCCCCAAGCTGAAGTTATGGAACCTCCAGAGGATCCGGAAGAGGAAATAAACACTCATGTAACACAGGATAAGGATGTTGTGGAGGGAGAGGATTCTGTACTTTTAGGACAGCATCCAGAACAGCCTCCTGGGCAGAATATGCCAGGTCTGAAACCAGAGGGAGCCAGCAAACAGGCAAGTCTCCCTTCTTCCCTGAGTGGAAGACACCCTATCCTAGAAGAAGGAGTCTAAGACTACAGAAGACTTCTTCAATGGAAATAGACATGGATGATCTGTATGATATCTTTGGGTCCTCTAGTGGGGGGGTCCATGGAGTTGGGAGACCAAGATTCAGATACTTCCTCCTTACAGTCTAATACTCCTGAAAAAGGCAGAAAGGTCAAAAAGAATACAACAGGGAAAGGAAAGAAGAAAAAAAAGGTCCTAGGAATGAAGTACATGGGTTTAAAGTCACCGTGCTTTCTCCACTCCACCTAAATATTCATGACAGGCTTTTCCATATTATCATTAAATGTGCATAGTATTATGAATGACAGTGAGAGAAAGGCAACATTTACATACATGCATGATATGAAAGCAGATGTATTTTTTGCAGGAGACATGGTTTTCCACAATACAATTAAGTGCTTTGGCTAGTAAAGAGTGGGTATAGGGACCATCTTACTGGTTATTCGGGGAAGATAGAGTGGATGGGGTAGGTATTTTATTTTCAGGACCCAGATTTTCTTTTCAGAAAATTGTTGATTTAGTATTAGGGAGCGTTCTAATAATAGATGGGATATGGAAAGGGAAGTCCAGTTGATTTATAGGACTTTACAACCCCCAGACAAAAGCAGAGAGCGTGCAGATTTTTGAAACCCTGAAACCTTTTTTAGCCACTTCAGGAGATGTGTATGTAGCTGGGGACTTTAACTGTTTACTGGATATGTCCACATGAAAGGCTCAGGGCAAAAAAATCTACTGTGATTTGAAAGCTTTAAAAACCTGCATAGAGATAGCTGGTCTAATCGATTGTAGTGTTGGAGCCAATCTTGGGATAGAATATACCTTTGTAAAGGGCACCCTTTTCTCTAAAACTGATTACATCTTTTTATCTAAACATATAACTATACAGAGTGTGAAAGGTATACCAGTAGAATTCTCTGATCGCATAGCCATATTTATTTATTTATTAAATTTTGATGACCGGGTAGGCCCACTGAGTTCCGAAGGTCCCTTTTTCAGGGGTGACCCGGGAATGACATTACATGGAGAAATATGGACAGGGAAAAGGTTACAGTGTGCATACAGATAATATACGTATATATGTATGTAGAACCAGTAACTGGAGGGGCAACCAAACAAAATAGATGGAAAATGAATACAGAAACTATAAAGCGGCTCGAGGCCCAAAAAGGTACTCCAGACATTTTAATTTATAAATTATCAGAATTACCATTATATGAGGATTTAGGGAGATAGTGGATTGATGTGAAGGCAGACATTAGGGAATGGTTTCAAAAGTATGGGAAAACAAAAGTAAATGAAAAAGGCCTGTGGTACATTACACTTTGGGCACAATTATACAAGTTATTATCTATGGCACACGTACATAGAATTGATTTAGGTGATCAAATAAGGAAAATAAAACAGGAAATGATGGTGGTGCAGTACAACAGGGCCAGCTCCCTACAAGCAGAAGTCACCTATTGTAAACAGAGAACACCACAAAGTGACCCATGTGAGGCATGTAAAGACCGGGTAGAAACTATTAATTTTTTTTTTTTTTTATTACTCCCCCTTCCCCTCTGGAGACGTCTCTTTGGCAGATGCCAATTCAGCTTGTCCCTACCCCATCCTACCTGACTAATTGGGGTCTTCCAACTTGCTGCAGTTTTCCCCCTCCGTGCGGGGTCAGGGTGGGCCACCCCCAAACCTTTGGATCTCGTCAGGTCCCCGACTCAGCTGGGCAGGCGGTGGTAGATTGGAACCTGGCTCAGCACTCCATCTACCCGACTCTGGAGGGGCTCTTTCTGTTTTTCCTAGGATGTTTTTGCGTGCCCCAGCGCCAAGGCGTAGGCACTGACACCCGTGAAGTCCCCCCACCCACCTAAGGGTCAGTCCCCAAAGCTGATTGGTCCAAGGCCTATGCCCCGACCAATCACACCCCAGTGACTCCAGCAGCTGTTGCACCCCCAGCCTCTGCCAGAGGTTACCGCCTGCCAGACTAAAGGACCCACCCTCCCCCTGGAGAAGGCGAGCTGTCATTGGACACTCTAGCTTTCTACCCCCTGGCCAACCCCCAGTGGCTCAAACTCATTCCCAAACTTGGATCACCAGTGTGGCATGAGGTGCGGTGTCCAGCGCCTCAACCCTCAGCGCCACCGGGCCGGATTATGAATTTTTCAGCATTCGTAGATGACGATGGGGTTAGACAGGTGAGAGCACAAGGAATACTGTCAATAGTGGAGAAACAACTATATACTTTCACACAAACTGAGAATTTAAATCTCAGTAGGATGGAAGCATATCTAGAGGGCCTACAGGACATAGGCTTCAATAAGAAATTGGGTGATGACTTGGAAATCGACATTCAGGATTCAGAAGTGCTACACGCAATCCAAGTTCTGAAGCCAAGTATAGCTCCAGGAGAGGATAGGATACCAAACAAGCAGTGCAAATTGTTTCCAGACATAATGGCACCTATATTAGGGAAAGTCATTAGATTTTTATTGACACGAAATACTTTACCTAATTTACTTAGGGAGTGGTGCTGTATTTATTCAAATCAGGGGATCGAGAACAAATTGGAAATTGGAGACCTATCTGCTTATTAAATGCAGATTTTAAAATACTAACCTTTATTTCACAAAATCACTTAAAAGTAATTATCACTAAAGTAATCCACCCAGTTCAAACGTGTGCCTTACGTGCAACTTATCCACATCCAGAACAAGTTATGCATTATGTGAGATGTTTATAATGATTGTGAGACAAATCAGACACCAGGGTCCTTACATCTCTAGATCAACGTAAAGCATTTGACTGAGTTAGCCATACATTTTTGTTTGCAGTGTTAAAAATATATGGTGTACCACTGAGGTTGATAGAGGTGGTAAAGGTGTTATACAACAATGCAGTAATTATGTCAAATTTAACAGGATGTCACAGGAAATGTTTTTCTATACATAAAGGTGTGAGACAAGGGTGTCCATTGAGCCCACTGTTATACCTATTCGTGTTGGATCCTTTTCTTAGAAAGATGCTCATAAACAGGGATGTACAAGGCATTAGGGGCACATTGGACAGGACTGAAATAAAAATAATCATGTATGCAGATGATGTATGTGTCATGGTAAAAAGTGAAGGGGTATGGGGTATCTTGCAGGAAATGGAGGAAGTTGGCACAGTATAAGGGGCATGTTTAAATCCATAGAAAAGTAAAGCTTTGATTCTAGGAGGGGGGTCTTTTGGACATGAAAAAGATATCTACCGGATTGAGATTTCACATGCACCAATTAAAATACTAGGTGTACATGTTGGACTTGGGGACATGAGCAAACTCAATTGGGAGAATACAAACCGGAGAAAGAGAAAGAAAGGTGGATAGGTGGAAAGGATGGAAAATATCAAAAAAAAAATGGGTACATGTCATAAAACAATTCCTGTTGCCTATTTTTGTATATATCAGTGCTGTTTATCCCCTTCCAATAATTTTGGAAACTAGAATATTTTGCTTTTTTTTTTCAACTTTTTTGGGGGGAGCAGACTTAACCCCATAAAAAAGGAAGTTACATTTCTACCAATAATGAAAGGGGGAGTAGGCATTATTAACCCAGTGCTATTTTTTCATTGCATATTCTGGGCAGCAAATATTAAACCTTTATTTTTAAGCAAAAGGCAATTAGCCAGCTCTTGGATGGCTTAAAATATAAAGGTTATGTTAACAGCATGGGTAAATCATCTGGTATGTGTAATTGGAAAGAAATTAGTACCAAAATAAATGACATTTTCCTTTCAGAAAATGTATAAATGAAAAGTGACGAAACAAATAATTTTGTAACATTCTAGGAAAGAGTTACATCAGGAAATTAAGAAATTTGGAGCCAGAAGAACCACAATTTAAACACTGTTAAGAGGGGAGACAGAATGAGGTTTACAAAGAAATGTTAGACCTCAGGATTTCAACATGAATGTGGGATACTCAGTGGTTATGTGCACATGGAAGACTTGGAGTAAGGGGTAACCATAAACATAAAATGCTCGAGGACAGGAACTGTCTGTACCCGGACTGTGAAAATGCATTAGAAACACAGGAACATTTCCTAAAAGAATGCTCATATTCCACAGATTTATGGAAATACTTAGCAGTCACTTGGGAAATGCCATAGATAACAAAGGTGACATATGAAATGTTAGCATTGGGTGATTTTCCCCAGCTCCTGACAGGGTATGAACCAAGTTGTCTGTTTCAAAACCAAGTTGGGCCTCACGAGTGTACCAGTTGAGAAGACCGAATCTTTTGAGTGTACCATGGTGGCAGGTTTGTTGTAGGATAACTCTTGTCTATCGTCCACCCAGGGACAAGAAGTGATTCCTACAGGAAGTGGTGGATTTCATGGTCGACGTGGCTTTTGAGTTGTCCAGACTGATGTTTCTGGGTGATTTTAACTCCAGGGTCGACGACGAACTCTCACAATTTGGACAACATTTCCTCCAGCTGATGACATCACTGGGCCTTATACAAATTGTTACCTCTGCTACCCATAAATATGGTCACTCTCTTGATTTGGTTTTCCTCCTGGGGACTGAAGCCTCCAATTTTGGGGTGCAACCTGTCGGTTGGTCCGATCACCACACTGCGAGGTTCAACTTTTCTACCCCCCGCCACAGGCCTGCCCCTGTGGAGATGGTCAGTTACCACCCTTTACAGAATGTGAGCCCTGAAGGCCTAGCAGCGGTGATTGACCTCTCAGAGTTTCCTGTGGCAAGCTCAAGACCAGAGACTTTAGTAGTGGCCTATAATAAGGCCATCTCCGTAGCTCTGGACTCAATTGCTCTAGTCCGTGTTCATCCTCTCCCCCTTTGCTTTTGGGCCCCATGGTTTGACGGGACCTTGAGGGAGTTGTGGTGACTAGGACAAAGGTTAGAGTAGCACTGGTGGAAATCCGCCCTGGAGGATGACTACCTTAGATTGGTAGAGCATTACTAAGCCTGCCAATCAGTGATCTTCCGTAAGAAGGCAGAATTCCTGTCTATGGAGATTGCTGCCACTCAGAACTGACTGGCTCAACTCTTCCGAACGGTGGACAGGCTGTGCAACCCAGCCTGTCTGCAGCTCCGAACAGCTTTTTCACAATTGGAGTGCGATGAGCTTGCTTGATTCATTGCAAATAAGGTGATTGACATCAGGTCAAAGATCCTCTTGACTAACTCTGTGGGGGATGCTGTTGATCGGTTCCCAGTCACCTCACCTTGTGCTTCCTGGAGTACCTTTGACCGGCCAGAGCTTGTGGATGTCATGTGGATTGTCCAGAGTATGCACCCTACATGCTGTAGTTGGGACCTGGGCCCAACTTACCTGATTATGGGTTGTTGTGATATTATCAGCCCAGTCCTGGTACAGATAGTCCAGAGCTCCCTTGACTCGGGTGAGTTTCCAAGCTCCCTGAAAGAGGTGGTGGTAACACCCCTCCTGAAGAAGGCTTCTTTGGACCCAGACTCTCTGGCCAACTACAGACCAATCTCAAACTTCCCCTTTACAGGGAAGGTTATTGAGAAAGTAGTGGCGGTA
Organism: Neoceratodus forsteri; assembly: GCA_016271365.2. Taxonomy (NCBI): domain Eukaryota; kingdom Metazoa; phylum Chordata; order Ceratodontiformes; family Ceratodontidae; genus Neoceratodus; species Neoceratodus forsteri. The sequence continues at coordinate 91,456,456 of JADMNL010000022.1, forward strand.
CAGTTGGACCATCCATAACATCTACGAACCTCTCCAGTCCAGTCTTCAAAAAAGGCACAGTACCGAGACTACGCTGGTTCGGGTGCTCAATGATCTCCTGATGGTGAGAGATTGGAGAAGCCATTCTATTTTAGTGCTCCTTGATCTCTCTTCAGCCTTTGACACTGTGGACCATGGGGTGCTGCTTGGGTGCTTGAGGTCCATCTGTGACCTGACAAGTACAGTCCTCAGGTGGTTTACATCCTCCCTCAATGGCAGAACTCAGAGAGTGGTGTCTGGGATTTATTCCTCTGACCCACTCTCTTTGTTGTGTGGTGTTCCTCAGGGCTCAGTGCTGTCCCACATGTTGCTTGCAGTGTATATGCTGCCTCTTGGAGACATTGTAAGATGGTATGGGCTGAGGTTTCACTGCTATGCTGATGATACCCAGCTCTACCTGTCTTTTGCACCTGACCAGGATAGTGCTCTCTCAATATTTAACAACTGCCTTGCTGAAATCCAGGATTGGATGAATTTGAACTGACTAAAGTTTAACATAGGAAAGGTGATGGTTGTGGATTGGGGTCACCGAATAGAGGAGATAAGGGCTGGTCAACCCTCTGGACTTTGCCTGGGGGCTCCCAGATCCTTACCTCTGAATGGGTGCGAGACCTGGGGGGGGGGGGGTGCTTGACAATGGGCTGACTCTACGATCTCAAGTGTCGGCAGCTGTCAAGTCTTCCTTTTAGCATCTTAGGAACATCGCCAGGATCAAGCACCTTGTTCCGCCCGGGGATCTGCCTACATTGGTCCACACCTTTGTGACTTTGCACCTTGATTATTGCAACTCCCTGTACTTAGGGCTACCTGGGGTTGACATCCGCCACCTGCTGCTAGTGCAGAACTCTGCAACGCGATTGTTGATGGCGACTTCCCAATCCTCTCATATCACCCCTGTGCTGCACAATCTGCATTGGCTGCTGATACGGTGGTGGATCACCTTTAAAGCCGGATTACTGACTTATAAGGCCCTACATGGACTTGTCCCTGACTACTTGAAAAAGCTTCTTGTACCTTACCACCCTGAGCGACAGCTCCGTTCGGCTTACGAAGGGTTGCTAGAGATTCCAAGGGTGTCATTAAAATCCTCTGGGGCCCGTGCATTTATGTACATGGCCCCTACCCACTGGAATTCTCTACCCCATCAGCTGAGGGAGTGTGTGACTGTGGGGGGATTTAAACAGGCGCTGAAAACTTTTTTATGGTATCAGACCTTTAGTGGAATGGATTGAAGGGACCTGACAGATTATTTTATTGTGTTTGTTGATTTTATTATTGTTGTCTTAACCTTATTGTACAGCGCCTTGATATATTGAAAGGCGCTTCATTTAAATAAAGATATTATTATTATTTTTGTTTTACTCGGGTATGTGATTATTGGTTCACTGGGTTGACAAATGCAAATATGTCATAATGGATATGCAGAATTACAAGGAACAACTGATGTTAGATATTACAATTGTGTCACTCAATACAGTGGCACACGTAATGAAGTAGACCAAATGGTGCTGAGTAAACCCCTTGTAGAGATGATAGCAACTTCTTTCTGATGTTCATTTGTAAAAAATGGAAAAAAGAACATAAACAGCCAATTTTGTATATATTGCATTTATTTAAGGATTAGTTACATTGAAATGGACACTAAGCACTCGTTTCTGTCAGTTAACTATACTGTAGTTACAGTGTAACTACATTGTAACTGCAATGTAGTTGCACGCCAACAAACATGTAACTACAGTGTAATTACCCTGTTGCATGCAGTTCATGATTAGTTACACAGAAACAGACACTTAAAATAAAGTGTAACCCATTCCTCGAGTCAGGGGATTGTCATGGTTGACAGAAATGGCTGCCTGATGATGATGGTGAAATAGCGTGACCACAAGCAATACTTTTTTAAATGAGACTGTATACACACAAAGTTCCTCTTTTTACATGTAATGTTTATGTGCAGTGTTTGATGCCAATTTATGGGGGGAACTGCTCTGGAAAGATTGTGCAAAGATGCCAGTTTGAAGTGAGTTTGGAATGCTATTGATCTGACTGAAACTCATGCCGCATTAACTGGCTGTGTAAAATGAAATGAGTTTTGGTCCAGTTAATGAATGCCCTGGGTGGTAATTATATAGCCCCCTGCCTCATATGCTCTTCAGCCAGAGACTCTCTCACTTTCTCCCTATCTCACTCCTACTCTACTGCCAGGCAATCTACCTTCACCTACCATCTCCCTTCCATCTGGAATAATCTCCTTTCTGCTCTTCACCTTTCTCCCTCCAGCCTCTCCCTCAAATGCCAGATCAAACGTCTCTCTGCTGCCCCGTCCTGCTCCATCTTGATCCCATCTAACTCCTGCTCACTCCCTCCTTCGTGCTTCTCCTGTCAAATGGTCTCTGTTCATATAGTTTATGCTTTTCCCACCACATACTGTAATGTGTTTTGTTCTTTTTGCCTGCACTTATAAGGCCCTTTCACACAACCTGCTCTGTACCATTGTGAGTGGTGTGGAGTAATTGGAATGGCACTTTTTTTTTGCTCCCCCCAGCTCAGAGCTGGACTCTTCTTTGGGCCTTCCTATGCTTCTCATTGCCACACTGCCCCTATGCAGCCACCCACCACCCCACACTGCAGCCCCCTGGGTAACCCGGACATAACTCTTCGCCAGGTGGGTTCCTCTCCTCCGAGGGGGAAAGCACTGGTGGAGTAGCCAGGGCAATTCTTAGCCCAGGTGCTGCTAAGATGGTCCGTGGACTGCTTGGGGTCTCGCAGGAGCTGGCGACCATCATCTGGTTGGCCACAGTGCTCTTTTCCCATTTGCCCCAGGAGGGGGGCATGGCGTGCCACAAACATCAAGGTGTATGCCGACATTCACCACACCCCATTAGTTACTGAGACCCAGTGCATTGCCATACCCCCAGCCTCCACCAGGGCTCAGCAAGCACCGGGTCACTTCCCTGCCTCCCCCCCCCCCCGAGTGAAGTCAAGCAGTCATCCAACACTTGAGCCCTCTCTCCCCGGCCGGCCCTCCAGCACCCGGGTCCATTCCCGAACCCTGGTCGCTGGCATTGCATGCGGACATCCAACTGCTGTGCCGACAGGCTGGCATGGTACATTTTTTAATGCATAAAGGTGAGCCATACCACATCTGAAGGGAACGTTCACTGTCCTGGCATTCCCTGTTTTCCTGGGTGCACGGTTGCATTTTATAATTTTGCGCCCCACTGTACTGCTGTCTGATCAAACCCTAGCAGTCACATCAACCTCCCCAACTCAACAAGCAAGTCTTGGGCTCTTACCAACCCCCCCTACATAGAGAATTTGATGGCAAATATGGACCACTTGTCCCACCTAGTCTGCCCATACATCATTTCATATATTAACTGGGGCATCCTAATATTAACAACAAAAAAAAAAAAAAAAAGAGAGAGAGAGAGACAGGAGCCAATCTTCAGTTTTAAGTGACCCCAGTTTCCCAAGACACTCCAGTTCTTTTTTTCCCCGCAGGTTAATTGCTTCAATCACAAGGTAAAATATTTTTTTTATTTTTTTGCGAAAGACAAACCAATCTGCAGGAGAGAACTGTGGCTCTCCCAGCTTATTGGGACAGGAAATTGATACCATGGCAGCTTCTCCCCCACACCCTTTAGAAACACAGTTGAGCAACTTATGCAGGGTCTCCACAATGCATGTTTGCTTCATCACAAGCGTGCATTATAGAGAACTGATGCTCCCAATCTCAGGTTGCTGTTGGAGTCTCTCAGCAGTTATATACCATTTATACACCCATTACTGGTTTGCATTTCTAGTCCTTGATTCTGTATTTTATGGGTAGGGTTGCATTTACCAGTAAAGTTGAAAACTGACTAGGTGCTAGGATTCACTTTTCATTTCTCATACTCAGTTGGGCCTGGGATCTCATATTTATTTATTTTAAAGAAACGGCAAAGACGTTTCTTGTTTTTGTCAGTTCTGCAAAACCTTAACTTTCCTTTTTCTATAAGCCAGCGGATGTTAATGCAGATTTAGTCTTCTCAACTTAATTGGTTCACACATTAGTATTGTGCTGTGGGGCAAAACTGTTGGTGGGTTTGGTGTTCATTCTGGTTTGTATGCGTTGCTGCTTTTATTGGCACCTCTTCCTTAGAAACACTGAGCAAGCAACATGCTAAACTTCACAAAATGTAACATGTGATAAGCAGATTTTATGCAGTGTTTAGGTTCACTCCTGAAAGTGGTAGTGCATGCTCAGGGCTTTACTAATTTGTCTATATCACCTTCTGACTTTTTCATCATTTCTCCAGTCTCCTTCTGCCAGCTGGTCCCATCATCCCCAGCCCTCCAGCCCCACCTCTAGCCATCTGTGTGGCTGTCCTAGCTCCAAAAAATTCCCCATGGATCTCCCACTGTGGTAAAACCTGGGGAGCACCAACCGTCTCTGTGGCTGTCCTAGCTTTGAAAAGTCCCTCATGGATTTCCCACTGTGGCGAGGCCTGGGGAGCAATCCTCACTCCTCGAGCACAGTTCAGATTCTGGAGCCCTGCTCAGTCAGTGGGGTGGAGTCTGCAGGGGATCAGGGAATCACAAAGTAGGTTGGGGGTTTCCTTAGATTTTTTTCTTCCCAGGAGCACCAATGAGCAATGATGTGCCACGCTTCTGAGGGCAGCTCCTTCCACTGCTTAAGGCAGACTGCCTTAAGCAGTGGAAGGAGCTGCCTCAGAAGGCATCATAGACGTTAATGCCCCTGGGGAGAAATTGAAGGAAACCTCCAACCTACTTTGTCACCAGGGGCAGGCTAATAATGGGGTCTAGACCCCCCCATCCCAGAGAGGGGAGAGCTGCCCTTAGGACACTTCATCCTCTCTCCCTGGGCCAACCTGCCTGAATGACTCCAGTTTGTTTCTGAACCTGGGTCACCAGTGTGGCAGGGAATAGCACTACTGGCCTTCCAGTGGGCCTTGTGTGCATTAGAAAAACAACCATGCGGCTACTGGGAGGCCACCGTGTGCTAAATGAAACAATATAATGTAGCAGTAATGTTTCCCCCTCAGAAGTCATCAAGTCCAAGTTTCAAGCAGCAGCATTGCACAAAACTTTAAGATTGGGCAGGGTGTCAGCGTGGCTCAGTTGGTAGCACATCCGCCTCTGGACCAGAAGGTTGTGGGTTCTCGTCCCACAACGGGATGGACTTGCACCTAAAAATCGCTGGCATCCGAGTGCAGTATTGGGGGGTGCTGTACTGCTGGGGTGTGCCGTCCTTCAGATGAGACGTTAAACCAAGGTCACTTCTGCCCATCCTGGTGTTGTCCTGGTGGGTATCCAGGTAGAAGTAAAAGAACCCAGGGTACTCTTCGTAAAGAGCAGGGAACATTCCCTTTCCCATAAACCAGTTCATGCAATTATCCAGGCGGTGTGTGGGTGATGATGTGCGATATGGCTGCCACCGCACATTCAGTTACTTCACTACCAGTCTAGCATTGCTTATAAAGCGCTTTGGGATACTGTGTATGAAAAGTGCAATATTAATATTGATTCTTCTTCTTCGTCCGTTACCCTGCTGCTTCTACAACTGGTGTATTTTGAACATATGTATTGAGTAAACTTTCAGTGTGTTCGTAGAAAAACAAGTGTTCATCTTGGACTTGATGACTTCTGAGGATCAAGTGCCAAAGTTTTTGCTACTTGTGTGCATTACTCGATTTGCACATTACAGGTATTGTGTATGCTCAGGGTTGCATACTGGAGAGGCAGTTGTGAGAAGACTGGGTAGGGTCTAAATGAGCTGCTAGCAGAAAGTAAATTCCTGAACTGTTGGAGTTTTGCATGTCCCTCTGAACAATATACAGTACATACACTCTAAAGCCTTAGGCTCAGTGCTATGCATGGGCTGGCAGTATAGTCTAGAGGTTAGAGTAATGAGCTGTGAATGAGTTTGGTGTACATCCAGCAGAACTAGGTTTGATTCCCACACCCTTCACTTGCATACTGTGTGACCCTGAGCAAGTCACTTAACCACCCAGTGCTCCTGTGTTGCCCCTGTAAACAGGCATTGTGCCTAAGGGCCCCTACCTGGTTACCAAAGAATAAAAACAAAAAAAAACATGAAGGGTGTGCTCATCCTTGTATGTAGGCAGGGTGACAAGGCTCAAGGCAGCAGTATTTGTTAGCAGAAAAACAATCATCATGTACTGTAGTTTTGTTAGTAATTATGTATTTCTGGCAAAAACATCAATGTAGCCACTTTTTTGTTGTATTTCACTTCTGGACTAGGATATGGGGTCTGAAAGTGTTTAAAAGTTCCTGTTCTCCAGTCACGCCCACTCTGAATAAATTAAACTTGTAACATGGCACTAATTATCAGTGCCAATAATAGACAACCATTGGTTGAAATGCAGCATGTGACTGTATTTCAATCATGCATTAATTCCCTAGATATCCCTGCTATGTAATACCAGCAATAGCCACAGTTGTAAAAAGTGAGCGTTTTGCGTTTCCCACCCACCCACTCTGTTGCTATCGGCGCTATAGTGGAAGTAACAAAATGGACAGTGGTTGCAGCACATTGTTGGTATGTGCGGTTATCGGAATTACATCATGGGTCAATTGATTTTGTGCTGAACCAACTGATAAGAGGTACCCAAAGACTGGAGGATAGCAGATGTAGTCCCCTTATACAAAAGTGGGAACAAAGAGGAAGCGGGGAACTACAGACCAGTCAGCCTCACCTCGGTAGTGGGGAAGATCATGGAAGCACTACTGAAGGAGAGATTGGTGGAACATCTGGTTGTCAATGGACTACAGGACCCAAGGCAGCATGGTTTCACCAGGGGAAGGTCATGTCAGACCAACCTCATTGAATTTTTTGACTGGGTGACTAGGGAGGTGGATCAGGGGAGAGCAGTGGACATGGCCTATCTGGACTTCAGCAAGGCCTTTGACACTGTGCCACATAGAAGACTATTGCACAAACTGGGGAATATGGGTGTGGGCAGGACAGTAGTGCGGTGGGTAGGTAACTGGCTGGGCAGCAGGACACAGAGGGTGGTGGTAAATGGCTGTCACTCCACAGAGGGAAGAGTGACCAGTGGGGTACCACAGGGATCAGTGCTGGGACCGGTACTATTCAATTTCTTCATCAGTGACATTGCTCAGGACCTAGAAGGCAGAATTTCACTGTTCACTGATGACACAAAGCTCTGTAACAGAGTAGACACACCAGAGGGTGTAGACAGAATGAGAAGGGACCTGCAGAAACTTGAAGAATGGTCAGGGGTTTGGCAGTTGAAATTCAATGCAAGGAAGTGCAAGATAATGCATATGGGGCACAAAAATCCTGGCACAATATTTCAGTTGGGGGTGAGGATATAGCATGCACCAAGCAGGAAAGGGATCTTGGGGTTATCATCTCTGATGACCTCAGGCAGGAAGTGTGACAAGGCAGCAGGTAAAAGCAAATAGGATGCTGGGATGCATAGGCAGGGGCATCACCAGCAGGAAAAGGAGGTCATAATTCCACTATACAAGACACTAGTGAGGCCGCACCTGGAGTACACTGTGCAGTTCTGAGACCTTACCTACGTAAGGACATAGACAGGGTAGAAAGGTTCAGAGGAGGCAACAAAGATGGTGCATGGATTGCATCACAAGTCCTATGAGGACAGGTTGAAGGCACTGAACATGTACTCCCTGGAGGAGAGGAGAGGGAGGGGATAATGAGACATACAAGTATCTTACAGGGAGGAACAGGGTGCAGGAATGCACTATTTTAAGCGAAAAGATGTTCCAGGACTAGAGGGCATGGGATGAAGTTGGAGGAGGATGATTCAGAGGAAGCGTGAGGAAGAATTTCTTCACAGAGCGGGTGGTGGACAAGTGGAACACCCTGCCAGAGGAAGTGGTGGGGGCTGAAACAATCACGGGATTTAAGAATGCATGGGATAGACATAAAGGAATTCTGGAGATCAGGGGTAAGGGGCAACAGACTTCTTGGAAAACATAAACTGAACTTACAGACTTAAATGGGCAGACTGGGTGGGCCATAGGCCCTTATCTGCCGACACTGTCTATGTATCTATGTATATTCAGCAAATCTTCTTCTGGATGTATGGTGCAGAGTGTACCAGAACAGCAGTATATGAAAGAGCAGCAGTCTTTTCCCGGAGGTAAGCAAGTTGTGTCCTAGCAACACAGCACGAGTGGCAGAGTATGTTCTGCTCAAAGTGTACGTTTATCTCAATCACATGTTACAAAGCATTCTTATTTGTACAGATATCTTACTACAGTTACACTATATTCTGCAATATAAACTCGTGTGCTGTTAGAAAAGACAAATGAAACTGACCACACTGTAACTAACGTAAGCAAATTGCGCTTATAGAGACCAGAAATCATTGCATAGCTGCATACATAATTTATGAGTGCTGTAACAAGTTATATAGCGTGCGTTTCAAAGAATAATGCATCAGGATACTAAAATTAGAGTATGATTAGTGTTTTTTCCAGTTTTATTATCCAGTGAATATTTCAACAGTCACAACATTAATGCACACCTTGTGCTTTTATCATATTTTTGTAGTGCTACACACAAAAATGAGCATAAGAACGTTCGATGTTGAACAGTGTCATTATTTTATTTAAAAAATCTGTACATACCACTTGCCATGTTACAAGTGCATTAATCCCCTCGAAAGGAGGCATTTACTTCGGAATCAGTGCATGGTTGAGTGGTGAGAGCACTTGGTCTTCAGCCTTATGCACCCCCACCCTCCAACCATGCATTAATTCCTAATAAATGCATCCTTTCTCGGGTATTAATGCTTACATTTTGGAGTGGTGCTGTGCTCTTTATGATCAGAATTGTGTGCTTTCATCTTCATAATAAATCTGCAATATGAATCAAGTAGGTAAAGTCAAAAAGGGACCTCAAGGAAAGGGAATTTTTTTTTCAAACAGTTAGTGGTGGCCTTCTTTAATGACTTGAGTCTTTAGTTATAAAATTGGTAATAAAAGCAGTTTTAAAAACCTCTGAGAGAAATTAAAATATCCTGATGACAGACTGAAGGTACACTTGGCTTCACTGGCATTTTCTGTGGTCCTCCCTGTATGGAATCGAGACTATAGAGTAAGGAAGGAACAGATTGAGGAGTTTATTGGATGGCTGAAGAGATGGTGTCAGGAGGAGGGGTGGCACTGTGTAGGGGACTTGGGGGGCTTCTGGGACAGGAGGCTATTCAAGAGTGATGCTCTTCAACTGACCTGAGAGGGGGGCCAGTGCTCTGGGGTAGACGTTTGATATCTAAATTGGACAGTTGAACTGACTGTGGGGGAAATGGAGGTTAGGGGAATGACTGAGAAGGGAGAGCAGGTGGCGAACCTAGCTAGGGTACCCTCTCGACAGAGGACTAGTAGCAGCAAGGTGGGTAACAGCAAGATTGAAGTTCAAATTAGGTTAGGGGACGAGGTCAAGGAGGGGTGGCTGACAAGACCTACATTCAGCTTGAAAAATTAAAAATTAAGGAAACTGCAGAACAATAAGGGAAAAGGAATAGGAAAATACAAGAGGGGATCAGGAGAAAGATGGGAAGTGGTCTATCTCAGTGCCAGGAGTCTGGGAAAATAAGGCAGCTCCAAGCAATGGTGGCAGATACTTCGATGGATCTAGTAGCCATCACGGAAACTTGGGTCACAGACAATAAAGATAAGGTCCTGATAGTCCTATGCCATGTTAGACATGATAGAGGAAAAGACAAAGGAGGAGGAGGAGGTGTAGCCCTATGTCAGGGAAAGCACAGAGGCAGCAGAGGATGGAAACATCAGAGGTAGTAATGGGGAAACAGAATCACTGTGGATTCAGCTCATGGCTTACTCAGGCAAGAAACTATGGATAGGATTGATCTACAGACCTCCAGAACAGGAAGGAAGAGAGACATAGGGAGCTAGGAGCAAACTAGAAGAGGGAGGGTGGCAAAGGGAGGTGATGGTGGTGGGAGATCTAAACCTGCCGGATACTGATTGGGTCATTCCAGTGGCCGGGAGCTCAAGAAATCAGGCCCTGCTGGATTTATTGCAGGACTGTGTGCTGGTGCAGCCAAAAAAAAGAAGAGCTTTACCAGGTACAAAGAAAAACAAGGGAAGGAAGACAAGGGGGAAGAACCAAATAAGAACTAGGGAAACCAAGAGGGTGGTCAGAGAAGCAAAAGCAGATACAGAGCTGTGTACTGAAGTGGGGGTCAAGGGAGGGGGAAAAATAGTTATTTAGATATGTTAGGGTAAAAAAAGTGAGTGAGGAGGAATTGTTAGGCTAATGGAGGTAGGGTAATTTAGAAGAATGTGCAGAAGCATCTGTTCTTAATGACTACTTCTGCTCTGTATTCACAAGGGAAGACAGAAGGTTTCTACCAGATAGTGGCATTAAGGCATCTGTAAGGGGGGGGGGGTCCCTGATATAAGGCAGTAAGTATTTTCCAGTGAAAGGGTTTCAAAAGAGCTAGCAGATTTAGATACATAAAGTCCCAGGGCCAGATAAGCTGCATCCGAGGGTGCTCAAGGAATTGGCAGTGGACCTAACTGAACCCCTGGTGGGGCTGTTCAGTAGCTCACCCAAGACAGAGGTAGTTCCAAAAGACTGGATGGTAGTAGATATAGTCCTGCTCCTTTTGGGGGGGGGGGGCAACCGGGTAACTACAGACCTGTTAGTCTTACCTCTATTGTGGGTAAACTGATGGAGGCACTTGTCATACAGGACCTTGTGGACTACCTTGAGAGCAATGGTCTCTAGGACAGTTAACAGCACAGATCTGTAGCAGGGGAGGTCTTATCAGACCAACCTGATCATATTCTTTGACTAAGTAATGAGGGCAGTGGATAAGGCCATGCTCTGGATCTATTCTACTTCGATTTCAGCTTTTGACTCCATGTGTCACAGAAGGTTGCTGGAGAATCCAGAGGATCTGGGTACAGCAAAAGACCCAGTTAGATGAGTGACAAACTGGTTGGTAGTGAGACAGCAGAGGAATGCAGTTAACAGAGTCAAATCAGAAGAGAGGGAGGTCGCCAGTGTGGTGCCACAAGGATCGGCCCTGGGTCCAGTCCATTCCAATATGTTCATCAGCGACATGAGAGAAGGGATCCAGGGCAAGATGTGTCTCTTTGCAGACAACACTAAGCTATGTGGCAGTGTGGACAGTAAGGAGGGGTTAGGGAAATGAAAAGAGACTTGCAAAGGTTACAGGGATTGTCTAAGGTTTGGCAGTTGAAATTCAGTGTCAAAAAGTGCAAGATGATGCACATGGGAAACAAGAACCCAAGGGTAAAGCTGTGCACGACCTCTGAGGAAAGAGACCTAGGGGTCATTACCAGTGACTCCCTAAAATAATGAAGCCAGTGTAACAAGGCAGACAGGATGCTGGTGTGTATAGGAAGGGGTTTTTACAGCAGACTGAAGGAGGTATTAGTACCTCCCTATAGGTCACTGGTGAGGCCCCGCCTGAAGTACTGTACCTAGTTCTGGAACTGTCTCCTAAGGAAAGATAAGGACAGGCTGGAGACAGTGCAGTGTAGGGTAACCAAAATGATTTGGGGCCTGCAGGGCAGATCTTACAAGGATCGGCTCAAGGCACTGAACATGTACTCAGCAGAAGCCAGATGAGAGAGGGGAGATATGACAGAGACCTTCCTGAAAGGAACATACAAGATAAACCGAGAGGAGCTATTTATCATAGGTAACAGATCAAGAACACAGGAGCACAAGTGGAAACTGACATGGGGAGTTTTAAGAGGGAAGTGAGAAAGTCTTATTTTACAGAAAGGGCAGTGAAGCCATGGAACAATCTGTCAGCTGATATGGTGGGAACCAAAACTATCAATGGTTTCAAACACGGCTGGGACAGAGTGAAGGGCTTAGTGGTTACTCATGGTGGTAGTGGTAGAGTGGGGAGCATGGGGACTGATAGCGTGGGTTAGAACCCTGTATGGACAATAGGTCCTAAGGTTTTATGGGCAGACTGGATGGACCAGTGGTCTTTTTCTGCCATCATTGTTTATATTTCTATGAATCTAATTATGTCAGAAATTCCTTACTAACAGCACACCAAAATGTTTTTTTTTTCCAAAAAGCTAGTTTCAGCTACAAATAATTGAAATATTAGCATATCTGTCAAATACACTTTTCTGTGTACTCCTACGCTGTGCACCATACTTTGTTTTGTTATTCTCGATCCTAACCCTTGCCAATTGTACAATGGTATTTCTAAGCCAAATGAAGTGGCCATCTAGTTTTCTTGAGAAAAAAATAGATTCAAACATTTATGAAGTACTTAGATTCTGGTGAAACTACAAAATGTTGCCACCAAATAAAATTGGAAGATGCCTGGTATCTTTGAAAGGAGAATAAAGGTGGAGTCAATTCTGTGTCCAGGTTCATACCCCTGCCTGGTGACTGTACAGGGCCCACCTGGTGGAAGGGGTTGGGTTCATTATTTCTCCTGTGGTGGTGGTGGTTGTCCAAGAACAAATAATAAATAGTGTGGCGCCCCCACCCAGAGAGAGAATAAATGGGCCAGATGTTGTGTGCAGTACCACCCCCTATGGATCTAGTACCCACCCACATCCCTGCACTGGACTGGACCACCCCCTGGGGACCACTAAGACAGTTGTTACCTTCACCAATAAACACTTCAGTCTGTACAAACTCAGCGCATACACAGTATTAAAATTAAAATTAAAGCCGCCTTCTCACACCAGTTACCCAAGCTATGGAATGATCTCCCACCTCAAATCCGGCATTCCTCCTCTGCCAACTCTCTTTCTACCGCCCTAGCTAACTTCCTCACCACTAATTGCTCCTGTACCTGATTTGGCCATGCGCCAATTGCTCCCCTCCCCACTGCCCGACCAGTGGCCTTAGCTTTGCTACAAATGCTGGCATATAGTCCCAACCTATGCACTTTTGTCCTGTGCCTTCACGTGTTCTATATTTCCTGATGCTTATACTTGCATATAACTGTGTGCTAAATTTTCCCTTGTATTGCTGCTATATATCAGGTAATTGTTATATGCTCCATAAAATATCCAGTGTACTCCATGTGTTGTTGCTTGTAGTTTAATGCAATTGTATCCATATGCTGCTATTTGCCTCTGTTATTTGCTCAGTTGATAACCTGCGTATTATCCAACCCCCTTGTACCCCCTCCCCCGAGGTCGCACCGGGAGACAAGCATCTTGTTGCTGAGTGTGCCTTTCCTGGTGAAACTATTTCAAGAAACAAATAATAGCTAAATTTGATTTAAGAATGCAGGCCTGGCACCTAGGAGGAAAGAAGGGGTTAAGCAGTTGCAAGTCACCTTGAGCACTCCCACCCTATAGCAATGTACTCTGCAAGCCACTGCACTGTGGGTCACTACCACTCTCTCAAATACCACATAGTTTGAGAAATCCCCCGCCCAAACAAGGGGCACAAAAAAAGAATCAATCGACACAGGATGCAGTGAACTCTTTAACTGATACCAGTAGTGAAACTACAGTTTCAAGTATGACACAAATACCAAATGCCTCTGCGTACCCAGGGAGTACACTAGAGTCCTGGCCTGGTAGTTACATTGCCCGGGTTCTTTCAGTGGTGCTCTTGATGAAAGTTAGCAAGCTTACAATTTAACCCCCAACAGGCCACGGTGTGCTGGCACAATTTTTAAGAGCTTGAAATCCAACAGGAAAATGCTTGAAACACAACTGTAATACAAAATTGGAAAAGTTCAAAAGCTGCAGCCAGCTATGCCAGCACTCATGTGTAATGCCCCAAAGTTGCAGCACCACAGTAAAAGAACAGAAACAATAATCCTATAGGGGTTTACAGGTGCCCAGGGTGCCTGCTGTAGGAGTGGGCTGCAAGGTACAGTTCAAAAAGGGGCCCCTCTTAAGTAAACTTTCTCTTCCTTGTAAAGAGAAAATGCTGTAAATAATACAAAAAAGTGCCCTGTGCACTTAAACTTTGTCAAAAGATAGAATTTTATGCAGCTGCAACAACAATGGCCTGGACGGAATGTTGTGCTGAGCTGCTCATGCACAGCATTCCACTCCAGCCATTCTAGAATTAGAGGGAGTTTTAAGTTTTTGAAATTATTCAGTTGGTGGCAGTTCCTGGGCAGCTGTTGAGGAGAGAAGACGCAGCAAGTCGAGGGGACAGGTAAAAGGCTTACCTTGGGTTGAAGCCATCCCATAGGACTTGCCTGCATGCCTGCTCTGGCTCCAGTGCCTGAAGATCCTCCCGGTTGCTGCGTGGTGCAGTTGGTGGTGCCATCGGGGCACCACGAAGAAAGGAAACATGCAGTTCAGCCATTTTGTGCTTGTGAGCCCCATCTGTTTCTTTATTTTGCCCCATATTTTATTTTAAAAGTTAATTTCGGTTCCCCGTCAGTGGCAGAGAAGAGCCGCATCGCGCCTAAGAAGCTGTCGGCCGTCCGAGGTCCCCTGCTGTCTTCCCTGCTGCCTGTTCATTGCCCTCCCACTGCCAGCACACCTCCCACCTCCTGGATGCCTCCTCGTTCATCTGTTGGTGTGGGTGAGTTGGCAGCAGCACGCTGCATTGTGCTGTCTGCCCATTAGAAGAGAAAGACTGTATTTTTTAAAATATAAATAAATTGTTTCCGCTTAGCGCAGAAAAGGAGCGGTTGAGGTCACGGGGAGGATTGGGTCAGTAGGACCAAAATTAATATTCAGGAGGGGTGAGGTAGCGACGCCCACAAAGAGGGGCCAGGGAAGCAAGGCCAAGCAAAGTCCCTTTGAATATTCATGAGGGGCGGGATTAAGGGCGGCAACCTCAGGCAAGAGTGGCAGCAGGCTCTCTGAGCCCAAGATTTAAAGGGGCCCCACCACAGAATTACAAGGGGACCAGGTCCAAGTTAAGAAGGGTGCCAGGCCAAGGTTTAAGAGAGGGCACCAGGAACAGTTTAAGAGAGGGTACCAGGCCCAGTTTAAGAGAGGGCACCAGGCCCACCATTTAGAGGGCACCAGGCCCAGTAAAGGGGGGCAGCCAGGCCCAGTCAAGTAAAGGGCACCAGGCCCAGTAAAGGAAGGACACCAGGCCTGTAGTAGTAAAGGGGCACCAGGTCCAGTAAAGGAAGAGCACCAGGCCCATGGTAGTAAAGGGCACCAAGCCCAGTAAAGGAAGGGTACCAGGCCCATGGTAGTAAAGGGCACCAGGCCCAGTCCAGCAAAGGGTGCCAGGGCCATAGTAGTAAAGGGCACCAGGCCCAATATAGGTAGGGCATCCCAGCCCATAGAGAAAAGGGCAGCAGGCATACGGGCAGTTAGTGTAACCAGGCTAAATAACTGGGGTAATTACCTTAAAGTGTTTGGGGTAGCCAGATCCTAACGAAGACAAACCCCAAGAGGAAAAGGGTCCGACTAAGGGATGCTTAAGCACACAACCTGTTCTGAAGTGATTATCAGCTGTTGTACTGTTTCTTCGAACTGTTTATTCCTCCAGTATCTCAACTGTTGTGTTTATTGCATGAAGCACCGAGACTGTATTGTACAATATTAGGATTGTGATCATTTGCCCCTGACAGTGAACAATTGCTCTGGATTGTTGCAATTTGCCCCTGCTCCAGGCAAGTTGCCCCTGCCTGTGAACGATTGCCTCGGATTGTTGCAATTTGCCCCAGCTCCAGGCAACTTGCCCCAAACAGTGAACAAATTGCCCCAGATTGCTTGAAATTTGCCCCTGCTCCAGGCAAGTTGCCCCTGCCAGTGAACAATTGCCTCGAATTGTTACCATTTACCCCTGCTATAGACAAGTTGCCCCTGACAGTGAACAACTGCCCCGGATTGTTGCAATTTGCCCCTGCTCCAAGCAAATTGCCCCTGAAAGTGAACATTCCAGTGTATAAAACAAGTACCATTGTGCAGCATCAGGTCCTGATTCAATCTTCAGCCTCCATCAACTCTCCACCATAGCAATCTTTAGCCTCCATCGACTCTTCACCATAGCCTTCTTGCCCTTTCATCCGCCGTAGTCAAAATTTACGTCCTTTGAGTAGTCACAGCTGCCAGTTCCTAATCAGCTTGGAAGAAAGATGACCGAGAAGTGCCTCGTCCATCCCTCACAGACGCCTGCCGGTAGACGAGTTTGTCATAGCCAAGTGTGGTTGTGGCCACCATTTCTTATTTTGTTCTTCACCTTTGTGGAATCCTGATCTTCATCTTCTGCTCCTTCTTGCTTGTGTCATCCTGCATCACCAGTGCAATCCTCAGGGTAGCAGCTCGAGTTTGGTGGTCCTCCATGCGGATCTGTCACCAAAAGCAGCTCAGTAGTGTCTTCTTCGTCCTTGGTAGTCCTCCTAGTGGATTCTTCACTAAGTCCGGTGCTCGGTTGTCAGCCCTAGTCGAGGGTAGGTGCCAGGAAAACCCGCAACAGTTCTTCTTCATCCTTGACAGCCCTGATTGAGGGTTGGTGCTGAGGAGAAAGCAGCAGATTAATTCTCCTGTGGCAATCCTGCAGGTGGATTCCTTGCCACATGTTGGTTCTTCATCCTTGGCAGCCCAATTCAAGGGCTTTTGTGCCAAGAAAGAGCATTCCCTAAGTTAGTCAGTTCATGTTCTTGTATTCCGAAACCCTGGAAAGCGGGTTGGCCGATGCCTATGGTCTGTTTACCAATCTCTCCATTCCCTGTTTGCAACCTCTCCTAGGTTTCTGGCGAGCTTGGCGCCATGCAAGAGTTCCCCTTTCTTTTGACCCCTATTCTTCAATTGTGCACGAAGATGATGGACATCTAGATCTAATGAACTTTTGAGACTGTGATACCATTTGCTGGTTGTATATTGAAAGCTTAGCACATGGTATGATAAAGTGATAAGGTTTACTCTGAATGTATAGATCTCTGGGTAGGAAATTGTAAGAGTGATAGATAAGAATATTGTAGAGTGGCCTTAGGACGATCCACATATAGAGTGATTAGAGTGGTAATCGTTAGTTACTGTCCATAAGTAAGAGTTATTCCCCGACTTTCCCTTGTGACCATGTCTACCTTTCCCTGGTATAAATAAAAGCCTGCTGGGCATCAAACTTCAGATTGTCTCCTGCCTCTCCTTAAAGGGTGTTTCCTGGCAACCAACCTTATTCGGACCACAGCGTTGCTTTGCCAGTCCACCTGCTCGAGGCGATGCTGGGTGTGCAGCTGGGACAGGCAATCTTCTAGGATAGCACCCCAGTTGATAAGATCACCACACATGTGACCCACAGATTCAGCAGTTCAGTCAAGGCAAGGAACAGTACACAGCAGCAGGTCAGGCAGCAATCCCGAACAGGCCCTCAACACCCTAGGGGCGAGGCACAGGCTCATTATGTTGCAAGACATATTGCCGCATGGCACAATTGCGCTGCTTGATTTATGCCATGAGGCATATGTCTTTGTTCTGTGGGGGGCACTGCCCCCCACACCCCCCATTATGGGGGGCTGTGTCCCCCGGACACCCCCCCCCCACGAAAGATTCTCAACTCCACAAGGGGGTCCAACTCGGGGAGCACACAGGTCCAGGTTTGCCATAATGCCGTACACTATTAAGCGTGCGACATTATGACCCGGTATATTGGGGATGAAACTTTAGACTCTTGTATGTTCTGCAACAGCACAGCCCTCCTGGCTCACACCTCTCAGGATACAGCCCTTCTGGCTCACCTCTGAGGATACAGGAGCATTATGTAATGGCTTCCTGGTTCCCAAGGATCCCAGACCCAGTAACAACCCTCATGGTCCGACTCCCCTCCAGATCAAGAGTGCCCATGTACTTAGGTCACATGCCCTGTGGCTACCTGTTCCTGATCCATCCCCCTAGATAAGGGCTAGCTGGTCCCTTACCCGGCTCCAGAACAACCTGGGTGGGTTGCAGGTCTCTGTCTCAGCTCAGCATAGCTCAGCAGCTTTGGTCTGCAGCAGTGGCCCACAGGCTCATGTTCTCAGCAATTTCCTCTCTCAGATGCTCATCTGGCACAATCTCAGAGTTTACCAAATCAGCCCTGCAGAGGGCTCTCAGGCTGTTTGGCTTGGCTAGGCCTCTTGCTTGGTCTCACCAGCAGCAGGGCTGAACAACTCAGTGTCCCTGTTAGACTGTCACAAGCTCCTCAACAGCCCAGAAACTTCCCTCTCAATTCAGTGTCCCATTGGACAGGCAGGACTGCCCATCGCTCCTTCTGCCCTATCCTGCACGCCGATTGGCTCTTCCAGTTCACCAGCATAATGTGGTGGGTCTTTCTGTCTTTGCATCCCCACAATCCTTTGTCGCTTTTTTTAGGGCTTCCTAATCCCTTTACTGGTTGAGGGTTAGGGGTTGCCAACATAGCTGGAGCCATGCACCAGTGGAGTCTTAGCTCCAGAGTCTTTTATTTCATTATTTTTGCTGTGCCCCTTTAGTTTGCTGCCCCCAGGATTCTGTTGCAGCCCTTCTGGACTGTTGCCCAGTAAGTCGCCTGACAGACACAAGTGATGTGGGCCCTTGTTAAGCGTGCTGGCAAGGGACAAGAGAGGGAAGCACTGGGTAGGAGCCCCTACAGCATATGCTCCTGCTGGAGATGGTGGCTGGGCTTCATGGCACCAAAGAAATGGTGTCCTAGAAGTCTTCAGTCTCCACTGGCAAATCAGGGAGACTGGAGCAGGAGGGACTGTGGCCACAGCCACAAAGACAAAGGGCACATGAGGTGCTGAAGATGATGGTCCTGCTTCACTTTCTCTATCTTCCACCATCACACACACAGTCAAGTGGGAGGGAGATGGCAGCATCAGCAGCAGTAGAAGCAGCAACCTGAGACTTTGGGAGGGTGGCAGGAAAGTAGTTAGGTAAGCCCCCATCCTAAGGAAGAGACTACACATTTTGTTGCCCAATTTCATTGTCCTGCTTCTTTAATGCTAAAAAAAACACAATGACATTTTTTGCTGACTTTACATAGAACAAAAAAATGCATTTAAAACAGATGTTTGCACATGACTTTACCCCACATTTGCTGTTCTGGAACAGCCTTTCTTTTCAGTCTTCACAAGGGCAGGTGGGAGGACTGATGGTATTGGAGAAAGCATCCTGGATCACGGGAAGTCCGGTATCAGGGTGGGACATAATTGGCCCACTCGGTCAGATGCAAGTTTCGTCCACAACTTTAAAATGCATGATCAGTGCAGCTGAAACCCAAGAAATCATTCAGAATGTTTATAACTAGAAATAGTACAAGTGGCACTATATATCTCTCCGAAGTTATTTATTTATTTTTATTTAAAGTTTGGTGACCAGGAAAGGCACACTAAGCCGAGGCTTGTTTCCAGGTACGACTCGGGGACATGTTACGGTGGGATACACTTACCAGGAGAAGAATTTGGTACAGACACAAAATTCAGTAAATTTAACAAGATAATTGTTGGTACGTAACAACAGGAGATCAACAGAGTAAGCCGTGAAAATAGGTTTCAAAGCTACAATCATATACACTATCAGAGACACAATTTAAGTGCAGGTAAGGCACCAGTTTATCTGGCATATAAAATCACGTACACATTCTCAAAAAAGTTACTTAGTGGGCTGACTTTTGGGGCAGGGAGACCATTTGGGTTGTCTAAGTTACAGTTGGGGTTGCTGTTTTATGAGGGGGAGCGGATGGAATGGAAAGGGACCGTGCATGGGAAGAGGAGAGACAGGTGCAGGATGGAGTAAGAAGGAGGCGAGCACGTTTTTTGAAGGAGAGGTAGGTGGAAGAGTTACATTGCTTGGGGGTAAGCTTATTCCGTAGAAGAGGTAGGTGATAGGAGAAAGTGCACTTGCCAGCATTTGAGTGGGGATGAGGGATCAAGAAAGAGCGGGGGTCCTAGGAGCGAAGGGAGTACGGGGGGATGCTGGGGTGAGGTAGGAGGCAAGGTAGGGAGGGAGAAGCCCAAACCAGAACTCGGTGATGAAAGATAGAGAGTGGATATGCCTCCTATGTGAGAGGGGTGCAATGGAGAGGGAGCAGAGTGAAGGGAGCAGTGGTGCATACTTCCTCTTCCTCAGGATGTAACCCTTCCTTGGGATGGGGGCTTACCTGACTGCCTTCCTGACACCCTTCCAAGGTCCTGGATTGCTGCTGATGCTGCCGTCTCTCTCCCACTAGACAATGTGTGTGGCAGTGGGAGACAGAGAAAGTGAAGCAGGACCATCAAGTTAGACCTAACTATGGCAAATCAGCATTACTGTTTGCAGGCCCTGTACTGCATAAGGCATTCTTCACTGGCATTATAACAGCTCCTAGACCTGCTACTTTGTTGTCCTCATTCTGTTTCTGCTCTACTAGGATTGTGCCCCCCTCCCTCGATGTCACCAGCCCCATCACCCCACCATCCTTGGGACTTACTAGGCTCCATCCAATGTCCTGTGGCATGCCTCAGTGGTAAGGCCACCAGGACGGTGGGTGATCCTCGTGCTGACCATATCCGGAAGTCCAGGGTGGCACCCAGTTGGTGGGTGCAGGGCCTGTGGTACACAGAGTTCATTCTGCAGCCAACCCTGGCAATTTACCCTTATTTGTGTCTCAAGGATGTCTCACCTCACAACATCATGATGAGGCTTCCCTCATTGATGATGGAGATATGTCCCCTTCCCATCTGTACTGCTCCCCGCTGCACCTTCCTTGTGATCACTCGGTAGAGTGGTGGCAGGAAGCTGGACCCCACCCCCCGGAGGAAGGGAGCAAGCATCCACTCAGATGCTCAGCCTTCCTCCTCCCCAGCTGACCTTCTGATGCCCTGAGTTCAGTCCTGAACTGAGATTGGCTAACTTCTGGCGGTAACACAACCCGCTGCACCGTAGCCAGACCAAACTTGTTACTTTTAAAAGAATGGCCTGTAAAGACCTCGAATAGGAGAACATCTATGTTTAAAATCATGTTAACATAAAATACACATTGTAAACGTGGTTTGGTTTTAACCAGCCATATTGTTTTGTTCTTCCTTTTCATTTTGGTGGTATTGCGATGTATTTTGTATACCGGTATTCTGTAAATTGTGGATATTGTGTTTATTGCTTGATTTCATTCTTGCAACTATGGTATGTCAGTTGCATTTTGTCATGTAACCTTTGAATTCATTGTCTGGGTCAGTTGATTGCGTTGTATCATTCTAATGACCTCTTGACCTGTTATGTGCTTTTTACTGTTACCCATCATGTGTCATCTTGAGGGCCCAGGTCATGCTTGAAAACAGTCCTTGAGACCAGCATACCCGCCCCGTAAACCAATAAATAAATAATAGAGCTGTGCAGAATATTAAATTCTGCAGACAGAATGCCTGTGGAATTAACATTCCAATTCCATGGAATTTCAAGGAATTTGTGTGAAAATTCCACAGAATTTTGCCAAATTTTAAATGTCAGTTATTTTGCTCTAATTTTAAAACTATGGATCCACATGACACCAAATGTAGTAAGTAGACAGTTACTAGAGGCTTACATGCATGTGACAAATTGTAGGGTCGTAGATTGAAAGACGGTGGAGTTATGGGAAGCCACACATTTAATCGAAATTTAATTTTCAGTTATTTCTATTTAATTTTAATATTTCTGATCCACATTTCACCACAGTTTCAGGATTTAGAGAAACCTACAGTATGAGTATGTGCACACTGTTTTAAATCTCAAGCTTCAATGGGGACTGAGTTATAGGTAGCCAAAAGTATTGCCAAAAGTTTGATATTTGTTATTTTTAGTATAATTTTGATAGTATTCATTGAAATGTTATAACATTTTACAAGTATACAGGTTATCACTACATTTACATAAGTACATAGCTTTGTATTTCTAGCATCAAATGGGACTGAGCTATAGCTTGACAAACATTTTGCTAAAATTTAAATTCCAGTTATTTCCCTCTAATTTTAGAACAACACATACATATTTAACCAGATACAAAACATTTAAACAACTACTCCACATGATCATGTCTGACAAAGCTCATATTTACAGCTTTAAATGTGACTGAATTAAAAGTAATCAAATTTTCACAACATTTTAAAATTACATTCTGCAAGAATGTAAAGAATCCTATTGTAACAAAGCTTATGGGCTTAACAGGCTATCCTGTAAAAATATCTTCAAATAAATATTAAATAATTTTGGACACACAAACTGATGTTTGATCAATAGTCATACTGGTTGTCACAAGCAGTTATCACCATCTCATGAACAGAATTCTATCCAAACTGGGCACCTACCTGAGGCCCAGAGATGGAAGAAGGGTTATTAAGAATGATCATTACTCTGCTCCTCTAACTACTGCAATGCGCTCTTTAAGGGTTCAGCCAGATGTCTGCCAATAGGGTGTGTAGTTGGTGTGTGTCAGTACAGTATGTGCCCTGTGACCAATATGGTTGTTTAGAGTTCTTGTTTGTAGGTGCTTATTGTTCAGCCACTGAGGTTT
Source organism: Neoceratodus forsteri (assembly GCA_016271365.2). Taxonomy (NCBI): domain Eukaryota; kingdom Metazoa; phylum Chordata; order Ceratodontiformes; family Ceratodontidae; genus Neoceratodus; species Neoceratodus forsteri. The sequence goes on from JADMNL010000022.1 coordinate 91,478,909, forward strand.
GTAGTGTGTAACAGTGTAGTGTATCATGGATAGTACCAAGTGAAATTTATTTTGGCCTTACCCAAAGGTTTTGGCCATGGAATAAAATACATGCCTAAATAGATAAAAAAAAATTAACAATATGGTTTAAAAACATACCTATTAAAATTAATTCACATACTGTGAAACCATTTTACATAGTGTGTATGTAATGTGTGCCAGTGGAGTGCATCGTGATTAGTGCAAGAACTCACTTATAGAGAGTGCCGAGTGTTGCTGCAACTAAATCTCAATTCACAGACCCAGAGTGATTTTTTTTTTATTTCTTTTTATTAGGATTTTCCATTAACTTAATGAGACACAGTACATACAGTGATATTCTGTTAAATAGTTCAGTGTAACTTTCATAGTATATCTACTATCAAGTATCAACTACATATTACCGTTATATTTATATAATGATCAAGGCTAAAATGAAAAGGAACCCGTAATAAGTAGACAGCATCCTATGTGAGGGTTGATAGCAAGATAACTCATTGGAATCCCTTCCCTCACACTCCCTCTTCCTCCCCTCTCATGGACAAAACTCAGGGTCCACCACTACCTGATGTATTATCCATATTTGCCATAACCTGGTTACAGTCAGAGACTGATTATTCATTTTTGCAGTCAAACTTTCCATCTGATATATTAAAATCGTGGTATGCCTCCAGTCATGTATGGTGGGGATGTCATTTGACATCCATTTTTTTGTGAGTGATTTGTTTGCTGAGACCTAGAGTGATTTAATGCAAAAATGCTGGTGCGATTGATATTAATGATTATTTGTTACATGTGATAAATTATTTCCTGTTTTGTTGAAGGCAATTGTTTAATTACTAAATGTTGAAGCAATGTGAAGAGTGCAATGACAAGGGCCAGTAGGATGCTGGGATGCATTAGTAGGGGGGATCACAAGCAGAAAAAAGAGAGGTTATAATGCCCTTGTATAGGCAGCTGGTAAGGCCTCACCTTGAGTATAGGGTCCAGTTCTGGAGGCCATACCTCAGGAAGGATGTGGATAGGGTGGAGTGGGTCCAGAGGAGAGCAGCAAAAATGGTGAGGGACCTCAGTCAGTTGTCATATGAAGGCAGGCTGAGGGACCTTAACATGTACTCCCTGAGCAAAGAAGGGAAAGAGGAGACATGATTGAGACCTTTAAGTACGGGTACCTGTAAGTGACATCTTCCAACTAAAGAAACACTGATAAACAAGGGCTCATAATAAGCAGATTGGGGGGGGGGGTTAAGGGAAACATTAGAAAATTATTTTTCATGGAGAGGGTGGTAAACAGCTGGAAATAACTCCCCGAGGAGGTGGTGGACACAAGGACAGTGGCGGGATTTAAGGCAGGGTGGGATAGGCACAAGGGTCTCATTGATCTGGGAAGGGGGAATGGTAGCCAGTAAACTGAGCATCTTAGGCCTAGCTTACACCTTAGTGAAACTGGGCAGACTGGGTGGACCTGGCAGTCCTTCTCTGCCGACACATTCTATGTTTCTATGAAGTAATGTGTTAGTATATGATGTCATATTAACTGACACTGCATTATCGTCAATATAGCTAACTAGATTGCAACGCAGTAGACAGTGCCAACAAATGTGTGGTATGTTAACTTGTTAGCGGTAGAATTTGTGATGTGACAGTTGTTTGTACATGTTGCTGGATGTTTTTGTGATCGTCGTGTTGAGTTTGCAGATCTTGTAGAGTGTATTTATAGTTTTTCAGCTTGTAGTCACTCCTGTTGTGTACATGGGTCTAATATACGAGTATTGTGGCTTTACTGTTTTAGTGTGTACATTGTTAAGTGATTGTAAATGTGTTCACCGTACAGTGCCTGTGCATGGTAAATGTCTATGTGGGAAATGTTCCTAGTTGTACAGTGTGGACCCTATATATCTATTGTGGTATCTGTGTATATTGTGTCACAGATTAGAACTGTGGCCTTGTTGGGTATTGTGTTATGGCTAGTGTTTATTGCATGACATATGCACATGCTTTTATTTCTCTCACATCTACATTGCTTGTTATTTAAGCAATAAGACATGACAGGGTGTGCATTGTAGTGGGATAACGGCACACCTTGGGGCACAAGACATTGCTGAGTGCCTTCAACCACCTGAGAAGTACCGTTAACCCACCACAATGCACATCCTAGAATCTCTTATTTTGGCTATAAAATGGGTCCAGGAATGGGGGTGTGTGAAGAAATGCACTCAAATAAAAAAAGAAACATTTTTATGACTTTTTTGTTTAAAGTTCATCCACCTCAGCAAAATAGGCCCACCAAATCCCAGCACTGACATGCCATTTCAGGTTTAAATATTATTCACAGCAAAATACATGTATTTTTAATTAGCTCTTAAACCTTCTATTTTCCCCAACCCACCCCCATTTACCATACCATAAGCATGTAAATTTAATCTCCAAATCTGTCAACGTTAGACTAGGGCTCCTTTATAGACACAAACTCAGTATGATCCAAGATGCACTCCGACTAGCTGTTACCAGTTCTAGCCTTTCAATTATAGACTCCGGACTCATAATTTATGGCTCAGCAACCGACTCTACCCTTTGATGAATTAGCATTGCACTAAACAAAGCTTGTCAACTGATCACAGGGGCTCACAAACTTACACCTGTGACCTCTATACTAAAACAAATTGGTTGAACCTCCAGGGTAGGATCTCCTACCAAACTTGTCTATTAGCGAAAAAGATTAGCCTTGGGCAAACACCCCCCTTCATGAAGCAGCTTCTCACCAGAGCAACAAAACCCATCACATGAGAAGTGCATCCAGTCCTACCTTCCACATTCCCTTCTGCCATACAACACAAGCCCAGCATGCATATATATATATATATACGCAATGGGGTAGACATGTATTCAGTGTGATAAATGCATTTATCTGAGTCACTGTGTGTATAAATAAATTTATGCATACAGTGGCCATTTATACACACAGTTGCTATGTCACAAATCTCTTTAGAATTTATTTAGACTGTTCGGCCTCAGAAACAGTACTAACCATGTTCAAATGGGAATAACTTTAAAACGGAAAAAAAAAATAGCATGGTGCTGTGAGCACGAAAATTGTTCAGCACAAAATTCTCTACAAAATGACTGGTATTTCATGTATAGAAACCTTATAGATTTTTTACAATTAGCAAAAAAGCAGAAGAAAATTTAATTTTTCGTTCACTTTTTTGACAAACAAATGTGAATAACTATAAAACAAAAAATGATAGCATGGTACTGTGAGCACAAAAAATGTTCAGCACAAAAATATCTACAAAATAAGTGGTGTTTCATTTACAGATACCTTTGAGGTGTTTTTATAATTAGCAAAAAACAGCATCAAATTCAATTTTTCTTTTCCCTTTTTGACAAACAAATGTGAATAACTTTAAAATGAAAAAGGTAACATAGCACTGTGAGCATGACATCTGTTCAGCAAGAAGTATTCTACAAAATGAGTGGTGTTTCATTTAATAGCAACCACTATGCTAGGCAGACATACTCTAGGAAAGTTAACCAAAACTCCCAGAAATTATCATTTAAAATAAACAGTCAAAACCAAATGTTCCTGCAATGCTAGAAAGCATCCCTGTTGCATAAATGAAATATACAATGGTGAGCTGTCAGATAAATGATTTATCTACACTTATGCTGTTTGACCTCGGACACCTCACTCGTGACTTACGCCACTTGTGAGGTTACCCAAGGACAAACAGCACTTGTGTAGATAAATCATTTATCTGACAGCTCACCATTGTATATCCCTTATGTATATGTAGATAGATAGATAGATAATTTATAAAGCACCCCATTTATGTATGTATGTGTGAATGACTGTATGTATGTATGGCTGTGTGTGTATGTATGTATGTACGATAGTGCATGCATGTATGACAGTGTATATATGGAAGTATGTATGTATGACAATGTATGCATGCATGTATGACAGTGTGTATATGTAAGTATGTGTGTATGTATGACAGTGTGTATATGTAAGTATGTATGATAGTGTATATATGTAAGTATGTATGACAAGGTATGCATGTATGTATGTATGATAGTGCATATATGTAAGTATGTATGTATATATGACTATGTATGTAAATATGTATGTATGACAAGGTATGCTGTATGTATGTACTATATGATAATGTATGTATGACAATGTATGCATGAATGTATGTATGTATGACAGTGTGTATATGTATGTATGGTAGTGTATGTTTGTATGTATGTATGACAATGTATGCATGTACATATGTATGTATGACAGTGCATATATGTATGTATGTATGTATATATGACAGTGTATGTATGTATGTAAATATGTATGTATGAGAATGCATGCTGTATGTATGTATGTGTGATAGTGTATGGGTGTAAGTATGTATGTATGACCATGTATGCATGTATGTACTGTATGTATGACAGTGTATGTATGTATGGCAGTGTGTGTAAGTATGCATGTACATATTTACTGTATTTAGTATGTAAATATGTATGTATAATTGAGACATTCCTTTATCATGGTCGATGAGTTCACTATGTTTTATTGTTCATTTTATGTGGGTTGTCATTGTCTTTTAACTGTGCAGTCTGCTGTGTATATGTACAGTCTGCTTTCTGTCTTTATGGATGATATATTTAGTGTGTGTGTGTGTGTGTGTGTGTGGCATTGTTATGCATGTTTGTCATGTCTGTAGTCTCCAGAGTCTGTGCGTATCTGTGTTGTGTATTTGACATGTCTGTCCAGTATATGGTGTCTGTATGTGTCTGTATTGCTTCTTTGTAATGGTTCTGTTTATGTATTGTCATGAGTCTCCAGAATTATACTGGTGTTTATAAGAGTGTTTCTGTGGTATTCTGGTGTGTGTGTGTGTTGTTCTATCTGATCTACCATGCCTGTACTGTCATCTCTACTTGTGTGTACCCATGCATCCGGATGTGTGCCTACATTGTCAAATCTGCACACAATATTACACACGTTGCATACCCCTAATGTAAGGGATTATGCATGTGCACACAATATTACATGCATTGTATACCCCTGCTGTAAGGGATTATGCGTGTGCACATAATATTACACGGGTTGTATACCCCTGACGTAAGGGATTATGCATGTGCACACAATATTACACATGTTGTATACCCCGATGTAAATGCATGTGCACACAATATTACATGTGTTGTATACCCCTGATGTAAGGGATTATGTGTGTGCACACAATATTACACACGTTGTATACCCCTGATGCAAGGGATTATGTGTGGGCACATCATTATTACATTAGGCTGAATCTGCTTTAAGCAGGACTGTAAGATGCAGAAAAGCCTCACAATGAGTCTGCAAAGGTTGAAAACGGTGTACCACTTTTGTGTTTTGACCATGTTTGTGGTTTGCTCTTCTCAGCCTTTAATCTTTGCAGATGATGAGTCCTTATAACACCTTACAGTCCTGTTATAAGCGTGGTTAGCCTCATTTCCTTCATGGTGATTTCCATAGAGATAAGGACTCAGGAAACAACTACTTATTCAGCAAGTTCTTAGTTTTTTTTTTCCTTTTTGCTAATACAGTTTATATTAAAGCAACAGTGCAACGAAAATGGGCAAGCAAATTTGACTCTACCTTTTCTTCACTATAAACAATATCAAAACATCTTCCAAGCTCATTTGATGGAAACATTTTGTTATTCCACCAATATCCGAGTGTTTTATTAATGTTTTAAGTTAGATTGTTTTTCCTCAAGGGAAAAAAAAGGCGGCCACCACATTTAGCTTAGAAATACCATTGTAGACATGGAAAGGGTTAGGACTGAGAAAAAAAAAAAAAAACATGGTGCACAGCATAGGAGGTACCTAAAAAAGTAGATTTGACAGGTATGCTGATATGTTCATTAACTGTAGCGGATACAAGTTTTTTTGAAACACATTTTGTGTTGCACTGCTGCTTTAAGGAGGTCTTCACAGTACAGTTTACAATGCAATATAATGACACATGGTTATTGATGGGAGAACCACAAAAAGTTCTGAGGTTCTAAGAGGTTCTAATAGTTATCCCAGCCTTATTAGAACTTTCAAAATCACCAGCCTGGTGGCTTCTGAGGGCTGAGGTGCAGGATGCCTTACCTCGTGCCATGCCGGTGACCTGTGTTCAGGAACGAACACGGGTTGCCGGGGTCGGCAGAAGAGGAGAAGGATTGAGCATCTGAGGGACTGCTCTCCTCCTCCTCTGGGGGGGTTGCCAGTATTCGGCACTTGACTGGCCCCTGACGATGGCTGGTGGGCAGTGTGCTGATGCTAAAATTCAGGTAACATTCCATGAAAATACGATACAGACAGCTGAAGGTTGTCGGGCACAATGAGCACCAATAATGTACCTAGTGAGACCAGCGCAGGGAGAATGATGGCAGTGCAGAAGTAGGGAAAGGGGGAAATTGTTTAACCAGGAAAGGCACAATAAGCCACAGTTTGTTTCCAGGTGCTACCTGGGAGCACAAAGAAGATAAGTGACTCACTCAGGGTCACAGAGTATGTAAGTGGGGGCTGTGGGATTCAAACACAGGTTTCCAAGTTTGCAGCTCAGTGCCCTTAGCCACTATGATATACTGCCTCGACTAGAAAGGTAGGGTGCCTGATACAGGTTGAGGCAGAACCCAGGAGGAGGCCCAACGTCATGGAAAGAGGTGATCCAAACAGGGCAGGATCAGGGAGAGGGATTACAGGAGAAGATGGGGGAAGGGAGGAGTTTTAGCTGGTGCCAGAAGGAGCCAGGGAAGGGGGGGATGAAGGGAGGAGGGTAACAGGTTCAAGGTAGAGGGAAGGCCATAGGAGATAAAAATAAAAAAGCACTTTACTGAACTTTCTTGCTGAGTGAATTGTAGCTTCCAAATTGATTGTTCATGTTGATACTTTGCTAAGTTTAGCCTGACTCCACCCACACTCAATTTTGTTTCTTGTATTCTTTCTGTTTATTGCCCTTACTATCTCCCCAGCACCCATCTCCCTCAAGGGAATCAAGGCACATTTGACCAGTCACCCCTCCACTTCATCTGCCTACATTGCTCACCTTTGTCAGGCCTTGGCTTTCCCCTTGTGGGGTGGGCTGGGGTGGATGCTGCAGAGTACTGTCTGGAGAGGAACACCTGCTGGGGATGGAGCTTCAGCTGGGTGTGCATGAACGTGCACTTGCTGGCTCCAGGGTGTTGCAGACACCTTTGGCCTCATGCCTCACTCCCCTTAGAAAATGCATGAAATATAGAATAATACATGGTGTGGTGGGCATAATGAAAATTGTACACACACACACCCAAGCTTAGACTCTCTAACCTTGTTAATGCCCTTAAGGTGTTTGAATGTTTCGATTATATCACCTCTCTCCCTCCTTTGCTCCAGGGTATACATATTGAGCTCCGTTAATCTGTCCTCATATGTTTTCCGATGCAGTCCCTGCACCATTTTGGTTGCCCTTCTCTGGTCTGCCTCAATTTGGTTACTGTCTATGTGAAGGTGTGGCCTCCAGTACTGCATGCAGTACTCCAGATGGGGCCTAACCAGTGTCATGTAAAGAGGGATTATTACCTCCCTCGTCCAACTTGTAACACCCCTACTAATACACCCCAACATCCCTCTAGCCTTACCTACTGCTTTAGTAGTCTGCTTGGATGATTTCAGGTCATCGGTGATGATGATACCCAAGTCTCTTTCTTCCCTTGTGACTACCAGCAACTCCCCCTCCCAGCCTATAGGTGGCTTCAGGGTTTCTCTTCCCTATGTACATGATCTTGCACTTCTTAGCATTAACCCCAGTTGCCACTCTTTTTTTTTTTTGCCTGTTATTTTCCCTACAGTTGCGGTCTGTGGAGCCCCTCTCAGACATCCAGCCTGTTCCTGCCCCATCTGAAGTCTTCCTACTTGAGCCTCCCCTCTCCTCCCTCTCAGCCCACACAACTGGCACCCCCAGCGTAACCCCTCCTCTTGTGTGCTCTATACAGTCACTCTCCAGCTCATGGGTGACAGCCGAAGTGGAGGACACTGGAAGGCCAGGCAGGATAGACTTGGCAGTGGGCATGTGTGCACCCCCCCCTCCTCCGTGTGGTGCATATCCCTGATGCTACGGTGCATGGCAACCCTGCCAAGCATCAGCCACATCATGTACGTGCTGCTCTGCATGCTGCACCACCCCCAGTCTCAACCGAGAGCTGCTGGCATGCCAAGTGATGCCCCGTCCCCCCCCCCAGTGAGGAGAGCAGCCCAGTGGATGCTCAGTCCTCATCCTCCCCTGCCAACCTCCGGTGCTCGAACTCGCTCCTGAACTCAGGTCGCTGGTGTAGCACGAGGTGTGGCATCCAGTGCCTCAACCCTCAGCGCCACCAGGCCGGGTTCCCAGTTGCCACTCTTCTGACCATTTTCCTAGTTTATCCAGATCTCTTCTCATTCTGCCCACCCCATCTGGGTCATCTACGCAGTTGCAGATCTTGGTGTCATCTGCAAACAGACAAACCTTACCCTCCAGTTCATCTGCAATGTCACTGATAAAGATATTGAAGAGGACTGGCCCCAGGACTGATCCCTGAGGTACACCCACTTGTGACTTGCATCTCTTTTGACTGTATACCGTTTAGCACCACTCTCTGTTTTCTGCCTGTCAACCAGTTTGCCACCCAGTTGACCAACTTCTGACCCACCCAAGCCTACTCAGCTTATTAATCAATCTTCTATGTGGAGCAGTATTGAAAACTTTGCTGAAGTCAAGGTAGATGACATTAACTGCTCCCCCTTGGTCCACCACTCTAATTACCCAGTCAGAGAAGTCTATGAGAATAGTCTGACAGGACCTTCCTTTTGTAAACCCATGCTGTCTTGAATCCTGTGCTTCTATGGATTCCAGGTGTTGCACTATCCTTTCCTTAAGGAGTGCCTCCATAATCTTGCCGACTACTGAGGTAAGACTGACTGGCCTGAAGTTCTCTGCCTCCTCCCTGCTACCAGTCTTGTGGAGCAGGATCACATTAACTCTTCTCCAGTCTTCTGGGACCTCTCCTGTGCTCAGAGACTCACTAAACAGTTCTGATAATGGCTCTGCTAATTCCACCCTTAGCTCCTTTAGTATCCTGGGATGCATGCCATCAGGTCCCATTGCCTTGTCCACCCTGAGCTTATCGAGCTCTTGTAGGACCCTTTCTTCTGTGAAGGGACTAGTGCACACCTCCCTCCCCGTGTCCATGATGCTGAGCAGTGAGCCCTGCCCTGCCTTCTCTTCAGTAAATACTCAGCAGAACTATCTATTTTGCATAGATGCTTTTACATGGTCCTCCTCCTCACATGCCCCCTTATCCGCTTTGGTCTTAGCAATACCCCCTCTGGACTTTCTCCTTTCACTAATGTATCTATAGAAAGTCTTGTCACCTTCTTTTACTGTTTGTGATAGTGTTTTCTCGGTTTGGGCCTTTGCCTGTCTTACTGTCTTCCCTGCTTCCCTTAGGGAAGTTTGGTATGCCTCCCTATCTTCATCCTGCTGGGTTCTCTTATATTTCCTGAAGGCCAGCCTTTTGGCTCTGACCTTTTTTGCTACTGTTTTTGAGAACCAAGGTGGTTTCCTTCCTCTTTTGCACTTCCCTTTCTCTCTAACACAATGGTATGTTGCTTCAAGTATTGCATCCTTAATGCTTGCCCACTTTTCCTGTACCCTCTCACCTGTATTTCTTTTTGCCAGGGCTAGCTTAACTCTGTTGGCCATCTTATCAAAGTCAGCTCCTCTGAAGTCCCATATTTTTGCCTTGGAAAGGGATGATTTAGTTTGGCTACTGTGGAGAAATAACAAATGACAGAATAGCAAGGGAGGATTGGAAAGAATGGTGAGGGAATGGAATAGCAGTGGTATGGAAGAAGGAGAAAAGGGATGAGCTAACTAGGGATCTGCAGCATGATGCCACTGGGCTACTTGTGTAGTGTAGTAGGTAGGGATACTGGTTGCAGTGGTGGTGGCCCCAGGATCAGGACTTCAGACTGGTATGTCATTTTATTTTTGGCAAGTTATTGCTGTCCTCAGTCCCTCATCTTTCCTCTGGTGTCCACTCCCCCCCCCCCCGGACATGGTTATTAAAGTTTGGGGGGGTGGGGGCTTGAACCTCACAAAGGGATATGTGGGGGCCACAACACCCCTGCATTAAACATGTAATCCAATATGTGCCAATTTAGTATTCGATGTACATAGCTGTGTGCTGCATTTGTGTTCACCACAATGTACTCACTCTTGTGCGAGTCGCTGAAAAAGATTCATTCTGGTGACATGGAACTGTTGGAGGGTGAGGATAACAACACTAACCACATACTGCTCTGTATATTGCATAGGACACATGCAGCTTGCAGAACAGTGTAAAACACAGAGTTATAATATTAATGTGAAACTCCTAATCATTTACACTGTCTGTAAATAGCTGCAGTTCAACAGCGTGAACTACTGACATAGAAACATAGAATTTGACAGCAGATAAGGACCGCTTGGCCCACCTAGTCTGCCCATTTCCTACCTGATGGATAAGCTGCAGATTCTAGTTAATCAACAGCTTACTTCCTCTCACCCCCACTAGAATTGCCTTGTACCTGTCCCTGTCCTTATGACAGTCCAAAATATAATCTCCCTGACCCTCCTGCAACTCGGAATGCTAATGGGGGAGGGGGGTTGTCTCCTTCAGCCATCAGCTGCCAAAGTCCAGATTTCAGAAATAAAGCACATCATGGTATACAGGTTAAGTCACTTTATTCAAACACTTCACTGAAAAGATTTAATTCATAAACTGTTATGAGCACCACTAATGAGTGGAGATACCATGGAGCTGCTCCATATAGTACCCACATACAACTGGGAATGCTGTTGGGGGGGAGAGTTCCTTCAGCCCATCTGCTGGAAAAATATAAACTTTTCCAACAGATGGGACAGATTAAGAAAATCACAGTTACACTGTTCATGAGCAGAGGTCTTAAAATGGCTATGTTGAAAATTTGGTGACAAAAGTCCATAAAATGACTGTGTTACGAGTGAGCATTGCACAGTTTCCACGCACCCTCGTAGGTTAATGAATTTGTAATATTTTCAGTCCAGATTTTCACCAGTGGCATTTTTCCACACCTCCTTATGAACAGTACAGCTGCCATTTTCCACAACATGGCCGAAATGTGTTTTCACACTTTCAGTGCAGAGATGCGTGGTCGCTGTGGGAAATAATTGTTCGGGACAGATAAAGAAAATCACACTGACACTGTTCATGATCAGAGGTCCCAAAATGCCTGTGTTAACAATCTACTGTAAAAAAATTCCCAAACTAGGTATATTATAGGTGTGCATTGCACAGTTTCTATGCATGCTCGTGACTTCACCAGTTTTTTTAAGATTTCCACAGCAGATTTTCAACATTGCCATTTTTTACACCTCCCCATGAACAGTACCGCTGTCATTTTTCACATCCTGTTCGGATTGTGTTTTTGCATCTGTGGTGCCAAATGCCATAGTCGCTGTGCAAAAGCAGTTTTTGGCTAACAAACTGATATTGCCACTGTTCATGAAGTGGGGGTCACAAAAAAAAAATGTTGAAAATTTGGAGTGAAAATACCAACGAATGCCTGAGGCATTAGGGTTTCCGACCATAACGCCCCACCCTGTAGTGTATGACAGGCATCAGGGATTCTTGCCTGTCATGCTCATACCATTCCACCTCCACCCACACCCTGCAGCCAGTGAGAGGCATCAAGGTGTGCCTCGGACTCTTTGGGCCCAAACTTCACCCCATTCTCCTATACTGCACCCATCTCACCGTATTTCCTGATGGAATGGGTGCACATAAGGGCCAAAGACCCCAAGGCACACCGTGACACTTGTCAGTGTCTGCAGGGTAGGGTGTGGTGAAATGGCGTGGTCGTTATGCCTGACGACCCAAAGGCACACCCCAATGCCTGCCACTTTCTGCAGGGTGGTGGTGGGGTTGGCTTCAGTTCAATACTTCGTTGCCATTCCTATTATGCAGCTCTCTAACTTCTACACTACCAATGCCAGTGCCAGCAAGCAATCATTCGGCATTGACAAATGCTTGTTTAATGACACCATAGTGAGCAATAAGATTCTCAATCTCCTATTCTCCATAGCTCTCAATGTGATCAGGTGCATTGCGTGGGTCTAATACCGACCAGTTGTCCAACAATGTGCCTTCTGGAAAGTAACTTTTAAGTTGTTCAGCTGCTGACTGTATATAAGATGTTTGCAAATTCTTGAACTCTTCTCTTTGCTGCCATGTATCTAGCAGTGTATGTGTTCTAAATATAGATTTTCCCTCTTCTGATGGTTCACTTGGCATCTCTGACAAAAAAATTTTTAAGTGTGGGCCTGGATTTTCAGGCAGTACACAAAGTGCATCAGTGGTGCTAACAAGCTGCTGCCTTGGCTCTGAGAAGATGACAGACCGTTTTTAGAAAAGTTTCGAGAGAATTGCAAGAAGAACTACTGCATCAGCCAGAAAGAAAGTAGTGGCAGCAAATTTGAAAGTCCCCATTTTTTTAAGGCACCCCATGGCAAGGTTTTGCTGATAGTTATCCTCTGCCATTTGTGACAAAGCAGACATTAGTGAGGCTATGCATGCTTGTAATGCCTTCACAGAATCAGAAAATGAAAGCCATCTAGTGAACAAAATCTGTTTTAGTTTCACAGCGTGCTCCTGGTGTATGTCTTTGCTCTGATCGAGTATTCAACAAAATTTGGGTGAGTACTTTATCAGTTTCCCAAGCTGATTCACTGTAGACATATAACTGACCAGATACTGGTGTTGGTTGGCTGCTTTCTCTGATGCTAAGGCGAGTCTATGTGCGAGACAGTGAGTGGCAACTAAATATGGGTGATCTATTTGGGCTAGAGTGGTCACACCTTTTTTGCATCCTGTCATTACAGAGGCCCCATCAGTTGCAAGTCCTATCAGCTCTTCATCTCGTAAATTTTTATCAGAGATTATGTACCTCACAGCATTGTATACTGCTTCAGAATTGCATTCTGCAAGCTGAGTCACACCTAAAAATTTAGACTGAACATAGCCCTTGCTGTCAATGGATCTGATGTATACCATCAGTGTACTTTTGTTGGCTACATCTGTTCCTTCATCAATTTGTAAGGAAAACATTTTGGATGGAGAATCCTCCAGTTCCTTTAAAAAAGCATCCTGCACTGCCTTAGAAATTGCTTTGTAAAAGTCATTGATGGACTCAGAATGTGTGTAGATGCCTGTGCCTTGGAGGACTGATTGCTTTATAGGTGCTGGCAGAGTGGATTCCTGTGCAGAAAAAGAGAAAAAAAGGAATGGACTGTCAGTTATTTGAAGCCATGCCTCCACAATGTGACTTGTAGCGCCTCTGCTGCAGCACTGCTAATGTTTTTTATTTGAATTCAGAAACGACAATACAGTAAGTGCTATTATTTATGTTGGGCCTGCAGTTTCGTGACATATGATCTGCAACCCTGAGGCAGTGCCCCCATTTAATATACATGAAGCGAGACTTTGATGTTCAAGATATTGGCGAGTAAAAATACTTACATTGTGAACCTACAGTTCCAAAAGTTTCTGTATGTTATGATTTGCAGTCAGAGTTTTGCCCATGTAATAAACGCTTCGCATCTCTGCTATGATGGCACTTTTCACTGATGAATAAGCTGTGCTCACAGCCTTTGTCATTCCCTTTTTCCCAGTTTCTGCCTCGACTGCAAGCCTTATTAAGTTAAGAGAAACACATATTTAACCATGACAATTAACAACAGATTCAGAAGACAAGAATTTTAAACTGGTGGGGCATCTGTAATAAGACTCACTTGTGATCTTTGGACTTCTGATGTTTATTTAAATTGTCAGCCTTTGGCTTATTGGTTGGTTAACTTCTGTGAAAATATTTCTTTGGCCAGTTTCTTTGCAAATTCTGCAGTAGAATACTGCAGCTTCTTTGTCATGAATGAGCCATGGGTAGGTTTTGAACCAGGAATCCTTAATTTCCCCATGACTGTCTCTGTCATATAAAACTCTGGTTTTCTTGCTTGCAGTTTTTGAATAGCTGCTCTCCATTGCTATAGAGACGCTGCCACATGATTCTGGCTCATTTTCAGGAACAGGACTTGCTGATCTGGGCCTTTTGAAAATATCTTATCTTGCTTTGTTTTACTGTGGCCACCCGGCTGCTCTGTTTAGCAGTTTCAGGATTTGCAGCTTGTTCTGACATTTTTATTTAGGTAGATGGTACAAGAATATATGTGACACAGACTACAATATGACAGTGTGTGACACTGACTGGATATGTGAGAGTATATGTGACACAGACTAGATATTTGTACAAGAATTTATATGTGTCACCGACTGGACAGTGCACAAGAATATATATGACACAGACTGGATGTTTGCACAAATATATGTGACACAGACTGGTTTGCACAAGAATATATGTGACACCGACTGGGTATTTGCACAAGAATATGAGACTGGGTATTTGCACAAGAATATATGTGACACTGACTGGATATTATTTGCACAAGAACATGAAACTGGATATTTGCATAAGAATATATGTGACACCGACTGGATATTTGCACTAGAATATATGACAGACTCGGATGTCTTTTTGAATTGTCTGACTAATAAAGTTCTTTAATGAAGCAGTTGGGTCTCAGAGTTTTATTTCTTCACACACACACATACACACACATATTATGTGGCCAACAGTAATGGGGGGGAGTGTTACAGGACTGGATATGTTTCAGCTCTTAGTACAGTTTCATTTCTCAAAAAGATTACACAGCATGCTGCCAGTGTGTTTGATTGTTTTCTGAACACACACATACACACACACACTGTACTGCAGCAGTATGTCACACAACAGTCACAGAACAGTTTAAAATAATTATTCTGCCTTGGCAAGTTTGTTTGGTGTGTCCTGGTGGGGGACTCCATCATAAGAGGGATCCAGCTAGGAACACAGGATGGGGGGAGGACAGGGAGGGGAGGACAGGGAGGTGAGGTGCCTACCAGGTGCCACGGCATGGAGGGATGGAAGGAAGATCCTGAGGATCACTGGGAAGGCAAGAAAGGAGCGTGAACTGGATGTCATTATCCACCTAGGTACTAATGACCTGGCAAATAGGGAGCCAGAGGAAGTTCAGGAAGAGTTTAGGAAATTGGGGAAGGGTCTCAAGCAAGTAGCTACTTCTGTCACTTTTTCAGAAGTACTACCTGCGAAAGGCAAGGGAGAGCATAGGGGTGCATGACCAGGAACTTTAACTCATGGTTGAAGAACTGGTGCTGTGAGGAAGGGTTTGGATTCATTGGTGACTGGGGACCCACCTGGAGGGATGGAGGTTTGTTTAAGCCTGATGGCCTGCATCCATCCTGGAGGGAATCAAGCACTCAATGATAAGTTTAATGCTACATTGACAAGCATTTAAACTAGCAAAGGGTGGTAGGCCAGCAAGGAGGGACCTACTTGCTCACCCCACAGCTAGCAGTGGAACCAGTGAACCAGAGGAGTGGCTATCTCTACAAAGCAGTGTGCAAAAGATGGAGATTAGTGCCCAATAGGTGGATAGGCAGAAAAGGGGCAAAATTCAGCAGAAGGGCAGACAGCAAGGAGAACCAGGGATAAAGGACAACCAAGGAAGGGGCTGGAGTAGAACAGTGAAACAGTCTGGGGAGATCAAATCATGAAAAGCCATGTGTGCCAATGCCAGGAGCCTTAGCAACAAGATGGAAGATCTGGAGGCTGTCACGGTGCAGTCAGACCTGGACATTGTGGCCATCACTGAAACCTGATGTAATGATAACCACGACTTTGAGATGGCCCTGGCTACAACATATTCAGAAGAGACAGGGCAGGTAGGAAGTGAGGAGGAGTGGCACTGTATGTGAAAAATGACATAAGGGCCACAGAGATCCAGGAGGAACAAAATTGGGGAGAGATACTGTGGGTTAAGCTGGAAAGGAAAATGGGGCCAGCCATCCGCACAGGTGTGGTCTATAGACCACCAGCCCAGGAGGAAGAAACAGATAGGGAGTTGATGCTAGCCACCCAAAGGATGGCAGACAAGGGTGAGGTAGTACTGGTGGAGACTTCAGTATTCCAGATGTGGACTGGAGCATCCCAGCAGCAGCATCAACTAGGAGTAGATTTATCCTGGACTCCCTTCAGGGTGCCTTCCTCAAGCAACTAGTCATGGAACCAACTCAGCAGAAGGCAATACTGGACCTTGTGCTCACAAACAGGGACAGTGTGATGGGGGTAACAGTGGGGGAGCACCTGGGGAACAGTGACCACCAGTCATTGTGGTTTGAAATCACAGAAAGAGCAGAACCAAACCACACAAAAACACGTATTTTGGATTTTAGGGGGCAGACTTTGGGAAAATGGAAAGATACTTAAAAGAGGCATTAAGGGGAATGGGGCAGGAATCAGGGGTTGAGGAACAGTGGGCCATATTTAAAATGGGGATTACAAGAGCAACAGAATTATGCATTAAGCAGGTTAGCAAGAGGAAAAGGAAGAGGAGACCATTATGGTTTTCCAAAGAGGTAGCAAAGAAAGTGAAAGCCAAAAAGATTGCATTCAGGCAATGCAAAAAGACACAGGCAGAAGGGGATAGGGAGAAGCACCAGGAGATGCAAAGGAAGCCAGGGAGGTCAGTAAGGGAAGCCAAAGCTCAGACAGAAGAACACATGGCAAAATCAGTGGGTAGAGGAGACAAAACCTTTTACAGGTACATAGGTGAAAAAAGAAAGGCAAAGGGAGGGACAGTGAGACTGAAGGGGGAGGATGGGGGCCACGTGGAGGATGACAACAGTAAAGCTGACATATTGAACAGGTATTTCTGTACAGTCTTTACTGAGGAAGAGGAGGGTAATGGGTCTGAAGGAAGTACAAGGGCTGAGAATGGTGCAGAAATGGACACAAGTCCCTTTACACAAGAAAGGGTCCTGAAGGAACTGGAAGTAATGAGTTGATAAAGCAATGGGGCCAGATGGGGTGCACCGCAGGGTACTTAAAGAACTAAGAGAGGTGGTGGCTGAACCTCTGGCTATCCTGTTTAGCTGATCACTGGAAACAGGGGAGGTATCCAAGGACTGGAGGACAGCAGATGTAGTCCCCTTATACAAAAGTGGGAACAAAGAGGATGCGGGGAACTACAGACCAGTCAGCCTCACCTCGGTAGTGGGGAAGATCATGGAAGCACTACTGAAGGAGAGAATGGTGGAACATCTGGTTGTCAATGGACTACAGGACCCAAGGCAGCATGGTTTCACCAGGGGGAGGTCATGTCAGAGCAACCTTGTTGAATTTTTTGACTGGGTGACTAGGGAGGTGGATCAGGGGAGGGCAGTGGACATGGCCTATCTGGACTTCAGCAAGGCCTTTGACACTGTGCCACATAGAAGACTATTACACAAACTGGGGAATATGGGTGTGGGCAGGACAGTAGTGTGGTGGGTAGGTAACTGGCTGGCGGCAGGACACAGAGGGTGGTGGTAAATGGCTGTCACTCCACAGAGGGAAGAGTGACCAGTAGGGTACCACAGGGATCAGTGCTGGGACCGATCCTATTCAACAACTTCATCAGTGACATAGTGACATTGCGCAGGACCTAGAAGGCAGAATTTCACTGTTCGCTGATGACACAAAACTCTGTTACAGAGTATACACACCAGAGGGTGTAGACAGAATGAGAAGGGACCTGCAGAAACTTGAAGAATGGTCAGGGGTTTGGCAGTTGAAATTCAATGCAAAGAAGTGCAAGATAATGCATATGGGGCACAAAAACCCTGGCACAATATATCAGTTGGGGGGTGAGGATATAGCACGCACTAAGCAGGAAAGGGATCTTGGGGTTATCATCTCTGATGACCTCAAGTTAGGGAAACAGTGTGACAAGGCAGCAGATAAAGCAAATAGGATGCTGGGATGCATAGGCAGGGGCATCACCAGCAGGAAAATGGAGGTCATAATTCCACTATACAAGACACTAGTGAGGCCCCACCTGGAGACAGTGTACAGTTCTGGAGACCTTACCTACGTAGGACATAGACAGGGTAGAAGGTTCAGAGGAGGGCAACAAAGATGGTACATTGATTGCATCACAAGTCCTATGAGGACAGGTTGAAGGAACTGAATATGTACTCCCTGGAGGAGAGGAGGAGAGGGGATATGATAGAGACATACAGGTATCTTACAGGGAGGAACAGGGTGCAGGAATACACTATTTTTAAGCAAAAAAGATGTTCCAGGACTAGAGGGCATGGGATGAAGTTGGAGGGAGGACAATTCAGAGGAAACGTGAGGAAGAATTTCTTCAAAGAACGGGTGGTGGACAAGTAGAACACCCTGCCAGAGGAAGTGGTGGGGGCTGAAACAATCATAGGATTTAAGAATGCATAGGATAGACATAAAGGAATTCTGGAGGTCAGGGGTAAGGGGCAACAGACTTCTAGGAAAACAAACTGAACTTACAAGCTCAAATGGGCAGACTGGGTGGGCCACAGGCCCTTATCTGCCGACACTGTCTATGTATCTATATGCAGGTATCTATGTTTATTTGTGTATCCCCCTCTCAGCTTGTCTGTTTCTTGATCACTTTTCTTTCTACTGATGTGCTTTTTCTTAATCACAACTTGTTGCTTCACTTAATCTTTAAATGTATCTGCATACATATTTATTGTCCCCCACCACCCCACACATTATTATTTATTCAATACTTAAGTAGTTCCATATAGTAAGTACTATATGTGCCTTAATACCCTATAGGCCTTTCTATTTTGTTTTAATATCTTTTTCAACCTCATTCAGTATTGCAGTAAATATGCATAAACAATTCAACACTGCCTTTCAATCCAATAATTTATTTTTAATCTCCTCTTGTCTGCCCTTGTCTACATTCTATTTTCCTGACTGCTTTTTTCTATCTCTGGACTGTAAATCACTGTGCCTTTAGTTGCCCTGCTTCTTTCAACTCCATACACATTCGGTTTATACTTCCAAACGCTTCTTTTTTTTTTGTCTCCTGCTATTTCCCCATCAAACTGCACTAACTTGTCAGCTTTTTATCTGTAGTACTGAGCAAACAAAGCTCAAAAAATTCAATTTTCCCTCTCCGTTTTTTTTTTTTTAATATGCGTCACACTGCTTGCACTCGAACTTTCAGCTCTGTCTCCTGTTTTTTTCCAAGTTCCCCTGTTTATTTCTTCTCTCCTCACCTTCTCTGGCACCATCCCTACCTACCCACAACCTAAATATACCAGCAAAATAAATATTTTAGCAAGATCAGCGATCGCCGAGGAGACTACAGAAAAGCACCCGGTCCCTTTCACCACCGCCGCCCGAGTGACTTGCTTCACATCGAGAGCCCATCCCCAGAACACAGAAACTCCACTGACTGGCCCGGAGGAGACATGTCTACCTAATCTCCCCAATCAGACACAGTCTTCTCTGCGCCAACAATTAAGTCATGTGGTTTTCTTTGGCTCCTAATGTGGTCAGATGGTTGCTAGTGACCCAAGCATGCGCATTACAGCATTACTGCACTCCCAAAGGTCACTGACAGGGTGCTGCTGTACCTTGTAGTTTTTCGGCCACTCTCTCAGTAGTTCTTATGTCTGTGGCGAGAGAGTGGTGAAAGCAGGTTGCAGGCTGACTCCTTCCGCCTCCATGGCACGGCAGGGATATAAAATCTTAGCCACAGGGCTTGTGGCTTCGCTATTGGTGATGTGGCGAGCGGCCAGCGGGAACGTAGACTACACAAGTTTGCTCAAATATGGGGCACAATGATACAAGGCACACAATATGTACAGTACAGTATATAGATAGTATCCTTATTCCTTACCCTACTCACGTATGAATGAAAGAACACTTAATACCTTGATCTATTAAGGAAACATTTTATGCATTAATTGAGACACAGGGTGAGGTGTCAGTATTTCCTTTATTTTTATGTTGCTTGCACGCATGTGCAAGAAACATAGTGCCATCATCGGAGATTTCGGTGGTGTGTCACCTCCTCCTCCAATTCAGTCAGTGTGCTGGCAGGCGCGGCCCCTGTAAGCCAATGCATTTTGGAGCTGTCTATGACCACGCTCAAAATGCAGTAACACTCCCCAGTTGAGGAGCTAGCTTGGAGTGAGCACCGATAAGATATCGGCTGTCATGCGCAGCCCCCACACGCTGCCGCACGCCCCCGCATGTGCACTGTATAGTCGACGGGTGCCCAATCCCCGTCGGCTGAGCTCATTCCTGCCCCCAGTAGCAGGTGCCACGCTGGGAGCCACCCCAGCGTGGCAAACGATCCTTTTCCGGCCAGGGGTGCCCAATCCCGTCGGCTGGCGCGCTCCGTCCTTGTGCTACGCTGGGAGCCCATCCCAGCATGGCAATTTCATGGCCGAGGGGTGCCCAATCTCCGTCGGCTGAACGCCCCAGCGTCCTTAGCCCACGCTGGGAGCCCACCCCAGCGTGGCAAACGGTCCCACAACGCCTTTTTTTTTTCCTGAAAACTAAAACGTCCCGCGGCGTGTCTCCGACCCCTCCCACAACCCCACCCACCCACTGCGCATCCAGCCTCCCCACCCCCCATACTTACCTCCGGACTCCGGCACGCGATCTTCGTGGACTGGGAACCACGTCTGCTCTCTTCAAAGCCGACCCGCGAACTGAGGAAATGCCGGTAAGCTGTATAATGGGCTAGATAGGGGTTTCAACTTTGTTGCATATCTCAGGCATTTTTGGGAATTTTACACAAATTTTCAACATGGGGTTTTGGGCCCTTCTCATGAATGATGTCACTGTCATGGCATTATTCGGGCCCGAGGTGATTTCGCGCAGGTAACTCGCGAAATCACCCTCGAGCCTGAATAGCCATGACAGTGACATCATTCATGAGAAGGGGTCCCAAAACCCCATGTTCAGAATTGGTGCCAAAATTCAAAAATGACTGTTTTTGACGAGGCGATGCTTCCTCGCAGGCTCGTAAGTTCCGAAATTTCAATATTTTCACTCCAGATTTTTAACATTGCCATTTTATCACACCTTCTTATGAGTAGTACAGCTGTCATTTTCATCTCACCCAAAATGTGTTTCCGCCCATGTAGCGCAGAATGGCACAGTCAGTGTGTGAAATCAATGTACAGGACAAATTAAGAAAATCATAGTGACACTGTTCATGAGCAGAGGTCTTAAAATGGCTATGTTGAAATTGGTGACAAGTCTAAAATGAGTGTTTTACGGCGTGCGTTGCGCCGGTTCCTCGCAGACTACGTAATTCAAGAATTTTCAATATTTTCACTCCAGATTTTCAACATTGCCATTTTACCATACCTCCTTATGAGCAGTACAGCTGTCATTTTTCACATCCTGCCCAAAATGTGTTTCTGCCCATGTAGCGCACAATGGCACAGTCAGTATGCGAAATCAATGTATGGGACACATTAAGAAAATTGCAGTGTCACTGTTCATTAACAGAGGTCTTAAAATGGCTATGTTGAAATTTGATAACTCACGAAAATGACTGTTTTTACGCAGTGTCGTTGCACAAGTTCCATAGCTTTCGTGGGTTTCGCAATTTTCAATATTTCCACTACAGATTTTCAACATTGCCATTTTACCACACCCTCATATGAGCAGTACAGCTGTCATTTTCACATCCTGCCCAAAGCGTGTTTCCGCCCATGTAGCGCACAATGGCGCAGTCGGTGTGCAAACTCATTGTGTGGGACACATTAACAAAATCACAGTGACACTGTTCATGAGCAGAGGTCTTAAAATGGCTATGTTGAAAATTTGGTGAAAAAATTCCTTAAAATGACTGTTTTACGAGCGTGCGTTGCGCAGTTCCTACACACGCTCGTAAGTTTGCACATTTTCAATATCTGCACTCCAATGACTTCCAAATACCTAAACAGCACATAGAAGCAAGCAACATTCGGCATTGACAAATGCTTGTTTTAATGAGTAACACTGCAACAAGTCTAGCACACACACACACGACTCAGGTTTTAACAGTGAACTCAGATTACAGAGAAAGGTGATACTCAAAACATAAAAACAGTAATCTTAAGTACCCAAATAAATAAACTTAGTAAACCAAAATGAGTTTGCATTGAAAAATCAGGTCACTATTACAATATATTGCGTGCTATAAGGATTAAATTAGCATTTTAGTACAGGATACTCTACGATTTCCTCTGATTGTCATGGAACATAAGCAGACCAAACCTGAGCTTATCCATCACACCCAATGATCATTCAGGAGATAGAGAGGACGATATACAGGTTTGGTTTAAGACCTTATGCCTCACTTGCAGGGTTTCACCTTTTGCACAGATTTTTAATGCCCGCCTGCTAGAGTTTTTCCCCTGGACTTCGCTCTCAGAATTTGCTACCCTCTGACTGTTGCAGTGTGCATGCATGATGCTAATACACATGCGCAGTTGACGAGGGCAGCAAATTCTGATGGGTAGCATGATTTGATACTACACCAGGAACAAGTCTGCACTCTTCAACGCCGACTGTGAACTAAGGAAATGCTAGTAAGCTATATAATGCCATCAACAGGGTTTTTTCAACTTGGGTGCATATCTCGTCCATTTTTGGGAATTTTGGCAGCAATTTTTCAACATAGGGTTCTTGGGACCCCTCCTCAAGAATTCAGTCACTGTCATGTCATTATTCAGTCCAAACAGGTGATTTTGTGGTCACTGCGTGGAATCACCTGTCGGGACTGACTAACAAAATGACAGTGCCACTGTTCGGGGGGGGGGGGCTCTCAAAAAGGCCATGTTGCAAATTTTGTTGAATAAATTCCAAAAATGGCTGTTTTACAAGCGTGCATTGCGCAGTTTCCACGCACGCTCATAACTTAGTGAATTTGTAATATTTTCACTCCACATTTTTTCAACATTGCCATTTTCCCACACCTCTTTATGAACAATACAGCTATCATTTTACATATCCTGGCCGGAATGTGTTTTTGCATTTTTAGCACACAATAGCATGGTCACTGTGGAAAATCCATTTTAGGGACAGATTAACAAAATGACAGTGTCACTGTTCATGAGCAGATGTCCTAAAATGCCTATGTTGAAAATATGGTGACGAACGTCCATAATGACTGGGTTACAAGCATGCATTGCGCAGTTTCCACTTGCACTTGTAACTTCACAAATTTGCAATATTTCCATGACACATTTTCAACACTGACATTTTTCACACCTCCTTGTGAACAGTACAGCTGCCATTTTTCACATCTTGCCCGAAATGTGTTTTCGCACCTGTGGTGTACAATCGCGTGGTCGCTGTGAGAAATCAACTTTTTGGAACAGATTAACAAACTCACAATGCCATTTTTCATGAGGGGAGGTGCCAAAATTCCTATGTTGAAAATGTGGTTAAAAAAATCCCAAAAATAATTGGGTTACGGACGTACGTTGTGCAGTTTCTATGCATGCGTAAGACTTCACCAATTTTTCCTATTTTCACTCCAGATTATCAATGTCACCAGTTTTTTACACCTTCACATGAACAATACAGTTGTCATTTTCCACATCCTGCCCAAAATGTGTTTCTGTACCTGTGACGCCAGATGGCATAGTCATTGTGCAAAATCACCTTTCGGCTAACAAACTGATAGTGCCGCTATTCATGAGGTGGTGTCACAAAACAGCCCATGTTGATAATTTAGAGTGAAAATACCAACACATGCCTACGGCGTTAGGGTTTCCAACTGTAACACCCCACGCTGTAGAGACTGACAGGTGTCAGGGATGTGACTTGGGATCATCAGCTGTAATTCTCCCGCCATTCCACACCCACCCCCACCCTGCAGCCAGTGACAGGCATCGAGGTGCACCTTGGGAGTGTTCGGCCCCAAAGTTCACCCAATTCTCCTATACTGCACCCACCTCAGCATATTTCCTTGTGGAATGGGGTAAGTATAAGGCCCAAAGACACCAAAGCACACCGCAACACTTGTCAGTGTCTACAGGGTAGGGTGAGGTACAATGGCATGAGTGTTATAGCCGCGGCCAAAAGTACACCCCAACACCTTTCAATCTCTGCAGGGTGAGGGTGGGGTTGACGTCAGTTCAATACTTCACTGCCATTCCTATTATGCATCTCTAACTCCTGCGCTACCAATGCCAATACCAGCGAGACAACATTCGGCATTGACAAATGCTTGTTTGAGTTGTTTTTGCTTGGCAGCAACAGTTCTTTAGTTGGAATAAAATTGGTCCATATCCCTTTAAATATGGAGTGAGGGTATTTGACTGTCACCAGGTGTTTGCCTATGCTGGCTACTATGCCCCCTACGGTTCCTTACTCGTAATCAGTGCTGTCATGTCTTTTGAGACATGATATACAACTTGCTATTTGGCAGTCAAGATCTTCTAGGCTCAGTTTATGAAACTCTGTGTGAGTGCCAGACTGTTGTATAAAGGTTCTAAACAGCTGGAGCTCACTTTTGGCTTTGCAATGTGTGTTGTGGTTCTCCTGGTTCATTACAAAAGCTTCACGAGGAGCAGTGTCACACAAGTTAAATTTAGCTTCCATAGATCACCTCGTGCTGAGTTGATGTTTATTTTTTTCCCCTATAGGTCAGTTCCATTTCAGTCACTGAGGTAGAGGCACACGGACTGTCTGACAAGAGCTGACAGGGAGTGGTGAGTGTTTCTAGTGATTCTGTGACAGCTGCAAAGGTGTCAGTGTGTGCATGGGTACAGCGATTTGTGCTTTCTCATAGTGACAACCAGCGCATGGTTGCCGTTATAACCAGTTGGTTGTAACAGCAAATTATAACTGGCTTTCTCTATGGGAAAAAATGAAGGCCATTTACTATACTTTAATGCACACCCTGTCATGGTTCATTTCTTACCTCCTACATAGGCTTTTCCTCATGGGCTTGGCCTAAAAAAATGCACTTTAAAGATATAATGAGTTAAAAATACTGTCCAGAAAGGATTACCCGACGCAGTTTTTTTTTTCTTTTTGGCCCCACAGCCGACTGCCATACATTAGCCTGGTCATGACACCCCCGTGCTTCCACCTCCTGGCCACTTGTGTTGTCACCCCAGTACCCCTGGCTTGACCCCCAGAAGGTGGAGATGTGGCACTCTGGTGCTGTTTGACTATTGACTACCTGGGAAGAGCGGGACCTGGAGGCGAATAGAAGCCGGGGGCAGGCTTCATTAGCAAGGCCGGCAGTGAGGAGTTTTTCCTTGCTTTGGCAGGTATGGGGATGTGCAATGATGTCCAGTGTCCACCCCGCCCCCTCAGATGCCAGCGCTGGTCGTTGAGCGAGCTCCTAGCTTCCGCTAGGGGTCCATCGCGTGCCGAGTGCAACCTGCAGCCTCACCCCTGGAGTAGGAGAGCAGTCCTATGGGACACTTAATCTTACTCCCCCTAGCTGGCCCTCCAGTGACCTGAGTCCATTCCCGAATCTAGGTTGCTGTCGTAGCAAGCGGAAATCCAACCACCGGCCAGCGGGACAGCTGAGACGCAGTTTTTAAGAGAAAAGCAGAAAAACAACTTAAAAAAATGGAATGGTCATGCATTGCTTACCATTCATTTCCTGGTGACATTGGAAATACATTTCTATGTACTAAGATGCCCCAAGACCATAATTTTTTTTCCTCACCAACTGAGGGCATAACCACTAATTTCATTGCCTTTATTTTTACTTCATTAGTCAGTTACGCAGTTAATCACTGCCCACCTTATACTTGTGCTGTCACATATCTGACCAATCTGTCTCTCCATTCAACAGTAAAAGGATTAACCCTTTTTTATGATTGCTAGGCATGAGCCAGAAGACACTTTGTGGGTGCTAGAGAATACGTCTTCTGGAAGGAGACAGGAAAATTGGCCAGTGAACTGTGAACTACTTTGAGTGTGTATCCTGACAATAGGGCACAGAAATACAGAAACATAGACATTGTCAGCAGATAAGGACCACTAGGCCCATACAGTCTGCCCGCAGGCCCTATACATTGTATGTGGCAACTGACCCTATGTGATCAATGGGTTGTCATCACTCTCTCCCTTTTCAGGCTTCCCTTGTGCTTGTCCCCAGCATGCTAAAACCCCTCCACTGTGCTTGCCCAACTGCCTCCTGTGGCAGACTATTCCATGTGTTGACTACCCTTTCTGTGTAGAAGAGCTTCCTCACATTACCTCTTAATCTGCCCCCTTCCAATTTCATATTGTGCCCCCTTGTTCTAGTACTTTTTCTGCATTGGAAAAGGCCCCCCGCCACCGCCTGCACCTTGTTTATGCCCTTGAGGTACTTGAAAGTTTCAATCTGCCTCCCTGCTGTGTCCTCTCCTCCAGTGAGTACATATTGAAGTCCCTTAGTCTCTCCTCATATGTTTTGCGATGTAAGCCATGCACCATCTTTGCTGCCCTCCTCTGGATAGTCTCCATCTTATCTATGTCTTTGCGTGGGTGTGGTCTCCAGAACTGCACACAGTACTCCAGGTGAGGCCTTAACAATGTTTTATACAATGGCATTTGCTTCCTGCTAGTGATACCCCTGCCTATGTACCCCAGCACACCACTGAAGGTAGGTTGAGGGAAATAGGGCAGAGGAACGATGTCGGGAGCAAGAAGCGCTACTAAGATTTCAGAGCGGTCTGTGGGTGGAGCGTTTGAGGGGAGGATGCTGCCATTACTGAATGTTTCTCATCCCCCTCAACATATGGTGGGAGGAGTTGTTTATAATAATACCAGGGGATGTGGGGGGAAAAGACCCCCATGATGGGGGGGTGTGGGTGGCGAAGCACCCCGCATAAGCACAGGGACAAATCAGTCGCTTCAGCTCCCGCAAGTTTTCTGCTCATCTCTGGGGGCAACAAAATTGCCAGTCAGTCTCATGCCTTCTGACCTAACTCCTCCACCGCCCGGTAACCCATGAGGTGGGCACATGAGGAAGGGCACCGTCCGTATTGGCAACACCTTCCCGGCACAATCCCTCACAGCGATGGGAGGGTAGGGCGATCGGATGAGGGACAGGTGAACTGGGCGACAGGATGTCGCTATGTATGTGTGCGGGGTGAGCATGGCTTGAGGGGGCAGAGGGGCTGTAGGGGTGACGCTGCAGTGGATAGCCAAGCCGCATCATGGCGTTGGGGTTAGCTAGTGGCTGAGATGGGTGAGTGCGGGTTCAGGTCCGGGTGCTGGTGCGATTTTATTGTGCCCAGCCGAACCTTTATTTTTTGAATGCTTTCACCTCCCTACATACCACCCCTCTGGAGCGAGAATCCTTAAGTAGAGAGTGCGGTGAAGCCTACATGAGAGAGGGGTTAGGGGTCGTAGCCCCACAGAAAGCATTAAAAATTCTCTTGGCACCCGTTGTCCTGTGCGCTGGGGTTGTCAGAGTGCTGAAAAGCTTTTCAGCACTGTGACTGGGTGATAATGGAGATTGCCTTTAGGCATTCACCGTTATCACATAGACCCCCACTGCCCTGATGTCGCACACCCTGGAAAATCTGCCCTAATGAGGGTAAGCCCTTTGAGTGTCCCCCTGCCACCACCTGCCTGCCTACAGATGCTGTTTGGTAGCACTTGTAGTCCTGATCCATCCCCTCAATGCAGTTGTCCTTGGTGGCGCTTGAAGTCCTGCTACCCCCCCCAACTGATCACACCCATCTTCTTTGGCAGGCAGATCTGTAGATGGTGACTGGCATAGACCCTCTTCTCACCACTTTGGCAGCCCGCCATCTGAAAGGCAGGACCAAGGTTACATGCACAGATTAGCAGTTTGTACAGTATGCTTGTACTCAATTGTTGTTATTAAGAGGATGGGTGTATTCAGGTGGCTTGGGTGCCGGATGGGGGCTGGGGGTGCTGAATGGAAGGTGGGGGTCGGCAAAGTTTCATGATGAGATTGAGGTGGGAGAGGGTACCACTAGAGCACTAGGGATGATTGATGTATTTTATGGGGTTCAGGATGGGGGGGCCCTAAACAACCAGGGATTCTTTGTTTGGTAACACACAGATCGAGTGAGGATGGGGGTAACAGCCGAACCTCTGCACAACACCTCCAGGCATACAAATGCATGGTGGCATTGTGCTGAGCTGCTACTGGCCATGTAATGGTTATACACATTAACCTCAGTGCCATGCATGTCATAGGGACTCACTAGAATGCAGGACTCTGAACACAGCACCCAGGAGCAAAGGTGCTTACCCCTTTGGGTCACATTATCCCTTTCTGCTCTTGGGCATTTGTCACCAGCAGGGGGCAGTGATGTGCCGCATCCCTGCACTTTGTACAGTGCTACCATGGCCCAATATTCACTCAGGCTGCACAAGCCTAACAGGGCACTCTGCCTGCAAGAATATGCCTTCCTGGTGGCCACATACTATGTTTTGTGCGGCCCTATCTGTTATGCAGTGCAAACGGCTGCAGCCAAATATAGAGACCTATGTACAGTATGTAAATGGTAGAAAACCATACAACATGCAGTATTGCCCCCTCCAAATAAATGACTCTGAGGAGCAAGCAGCTCTCTTGCTGGCATGGCCAAGGTACTGAAGCTTCTGCTGATTGGTGTCTCACTTTTGAGTCTCATACTTGAGGCCAGATTGGGCACATTCAGAATCAGACCCTGCGTTCGAAAAGTTCATTCGCTAATTTATTTTTCTGTCATCATGGGATGTGTGTTTAGGCAAGAATTTTTCTGTTTCACTTCCATTCTTCACTTGCATTTGCACTGCGGGGAAATGTTACAGTCCAGTGTTTTTTTTTTTTTTATTTATTAAACGCTCAGATTACAAATATCTTTGAGTAAGAACTGCTCATTTACAAAGATGCCACGTCAAAGGATGGAAGGTTAACATACAAACAAAGGTAAACATCAATACAGAGTCTCAAAAAACAAAACACCATATTTCAAGTGGAGACAACAAAAATGATAGTAAGGCCAGATGAGCAACTATTGGGGGGTCAGGAAGGAGTGGGCAGGCTGAAGGCCATTGTCTGGGGGGGGTTGGTATGAGAAGTGCAAGGTAGCGGGGACAGAAGTCTGAAGTGTTAAAAGATGGGAGGGTGTGGGTGAGGTAGGGGAGGAATGGGGGGAGGGGTAAGGTGAGAGGAGGACAGTGGAGGACAAGGATAATTGGCCAGAGGGAGTTCAGGGCCACACGATGCCAGGTGTGAGCATAGAGGTTTTACCAATTAGGAGACGCAGTCACATTGGCTGGTAGTAGAGAGGTGAAGTTGTAGTTGCCCTTTAAATGGTCTGAGCATAGCAGCTGAAAGGGATTCTTTGTTGAGTGAATTAAACCACTGGGTGGTCCTTTGGGCGAATGTCCTCTGGCCCACAGAGGTTTGGCATCTGGGAACCTGGAAGGTTTGACTTAGTGTACTTCAGGTGTGTTAGGTGCTGCAGTGGGCAGTCAGAAGCTTTTCAACCCCGGGTGGCATGAGCCCAAGGAGAATCTTTTTGGTTAAGAGGCAGGTCTGGTATTTGATCCTTCTGATGAGAGGGAGCCACCCAGACTAGGAGTACAAATCACAAGTATGTGTTAGGCGGGCAGTACCTGTAAGAAGTCTGCATACTTTGTTGAGCGCCACAGATATCCTGTGGAGGGCTGTAGGAGAAGCGGAGCTGTAGATGATGAGCCCATAGTCTATGATGGAGGTGACAGAACTGTATGTAGCCAAACTAAGAGCCTCTGTGGTCATACAGTGTTTGTGCCCGTGGAGCTGGCCAATCCATATGTTAGCAACCTTTGCAACATCATCAATGTGCTGAGCGTAGGAGAGGGAACAGTCCAGAGTAACGCCAAGGTATTTGAACTGAGGAATCTGCTCCAGTGTAATCCCAGAATGGTTAGTGATGATGAAGGGTAGAGAGTTATGTTTGCTCCTTGTATTGCATAAAGTCATAACTTTTGTCTTGCTGTAGTTTATGACTAGTTTGTGTGAGCCGAACCTTTCCTCAACGCATTTGAAGTCACGCTGTAGCTGCCCTTCTAGATGTTTGTGTCGCGATGGCTAGAAAACAAGATTGCATCATCCGCGTAGAGAAGTATTTTCTGATGGCAGACACTAGGGAGGAAATTCGGGAAGAGACTAGAGTAGGGGTCCAAGGATGGACCCCTGCGATATTCCTGAGAGGACCCGTTTCTTATCAGAGGTGACATCAGCAATCTTAACTCGCTGGACCCTTCCCTCAAGGTAGCTTGTTATCCTGAGCAGGGCATCCTTGGACAGCCCGATAGTTGACAGTTGCCTGAGTAGGAGTGGATGACTGATGGTATCAGATGCTTTTGTAAGGTCAATGAATATTGCATCCACACAGTTTCCTTGGTCAAGGGTGGTGTGGATGAATCTCATAAATTCCACTAGTGCAGTGCCAGTGCTGTGCCCTTTTTTAAATCCATGTTGTTCAGGGCACTGGATATCATATTTTATCGGATACTTGGTTAGTTGGTCTGATACGATTCATTCCAGGGTTTTAGATAAGGAAGGGGAAGGATGGAGATGGGTCTGTAGTTGGTATGCAGTGACCTATCACCGCTTTTGTGTACAGGTGTAACGGTTGCCTGTTTCCAGAGAGATGAGAATTAGGCCAGCCTTAGAGAGAGGCTGAAGATCTTTGTCAGGGGTTCAAGGATTTCATCTAGGACAAGTGCAATCAGCTTAAGGTCGAGGGGGTCACTGCTGTACCCTGAATTGCAGATGGCTTTGTGAATATATGAACGGGCTAAGTGCATTGACAGCACTTTGAAAAAGAATTTCGCGAGTGAGCAATCGTTGACAGCAGTGTCATGGTGAGTGCTGGTGGAAGGGGCATTAAAAAAGTCTGCTGGTAGTATACAGTCCAGGTTTGAAAATGCATTGTTGAAGGTGTTGGTTATAGTACCAAGGTCAAGTGTAGGAATTCCGTTTGAGATAGCAGAACTGTCTCCTTCACAACGCTTGATTGGAATATCATTCCTTAGAAAGGCAGGAGTAGGAAGAAAAGAGAATGAGGAAAATGAGGGGAAGGAGGAATGTGTGGATTGAAAGGAGGTCACAGTTTAAGGAAGAACTACTTAGATCCTACAAGTCACTATTTCTTAAGAAATTTGTATACTGGAATAGCCGCATTTTGACTCATGCCTAGTGTTCAAGGGGGTCCCAGTGGGACAGATACTGTAGCAGACATTCCTAACAGTTACAACAAAACAAACTTAGCATGTAGTTAGTAAACAGAAGGTAAGCAGTCACAAGAGGTTACAATTTATACATATTTACATTTTTTGTGACAGACAAGGGAGAGTACATAGAGATCAAAAATGCATTACTAGGTGATGGGAGGATCAGAAGAATGGGGCGGGGAGCAGTTGCCTGTACTATTGAGGTACTGCATAAAAGCATGACTTGTTTAATAGCAACAGTGCTGGTGACTTCCATTATGTGTCCAAAAGGGCATTCTAGGAGGTAGGAATGGCTATTGCAATGGCATTTACCCCAATGGCTTTGTACGCGTATCTGAAGCAGGTCCCTATTCTGTGACCCGAGTGCATAGGGTTGAAAAGGTCTGGTCAGGATGTTACTGATGAAAGCTGAGCACTGTCCATGAATGTATTTACATATTGTGGTTGTCCACTTAGATTACATCTCTTGTCTGGAGAGCGGAGACCCAGATTGGCGTACCACAAACAATGATGCATTTGATTGTCACAACCGAGTGCAAATCTGCAGATACTCATCCCAACAAGAGCTTTTCTTTACATCCTTGTTCCCATTGTGTTAGAGTTCCACTTGTACTGGTCTTTCAGGCCCTGTACACACAGAGCAGTGTGCTAAAAAAAAAGTTTTAAGAAACATTTTGGAACCCATGTCTTGGCACGGTTGTTGGAACGTCCACACTGTGCTCCAGCTGGTTCCCAAGCATGACTGCAGCCCCAGCACAAGGCACTGTGGGCACTGCAATGCATGCTGGGACACTCATGAGCAGATGTTGGTGTGGATCACAGATAAATGAACGGTGCTTGAATGAGGTCATTGGGAACACAGGCATATGTATAATAATTTTTTTTCCAACAGGCAAAAAAAAAAAATAAAAACCAGTTTTGTTTCCCGTAGCGTTGCCTTAACCTATGTCACAACACAGATCACGTCCACACTGACATGGGTTAAGGCAACTGTGTTTGTCTAAAACCATGCTAAAGCCAACCACCCTAGCAGGGTTCAAGCATGGTTTCGGAACACAAGTGCAGCATGGTTTTAACCATGACACAGTACAATGCGTACGCTAAACTGTTAAACTTTTTTACAGAGTTAAAATGGTTACAGAGCTCTAGCATGTACAGGTTCCATATTAGAAAGCAGATTTTGTACATTGTGGCAACAATGGTTGGGCCTAGCAAGGACATAAAACCTATATCATACATTTCTAAACTGTTTTTTGTCACCGAGGTGTAAATCTAAATTGCCTACTGAATTTACTAAATGGCCAGCAAATATGGATCAGTGCCAGAATTGGAACCAGTATTTGAAAACAGCTTCTTTTTTTACATAAAAGGATTTTTTTTATTGAGAGGCAAGTACATATCATTGCACTGATACAATCTTTCTAATTTTCAGAAGCTAGAATTAAGCAATAAGACATGACAGAGGGTGTGTTAGGGTGGGATAACAGACCTGTTTGGGTGGGTTGAAGCAAGAGGCATAGCCGAGTGCTTACACGGCCTGAGAAGGGCCGTTCCCCACCATAACACCCCCCTGGAGTGCCTTATTGCAATTATGAAATAGGTCCATTTTCAGTAAATTTTATGCATTTTTTAAATATATTACTTTCAGCTGGGCCATTGTGCTGGGATAATGACCCAGCTCAAAGCAGCTTTTGACCAATCAGAATTCAACATTCTTTACACCCATTTCAAATACATAATTAATCATGCATAAAGTACAATCTATTTAAAACCAAATCCTCTTGTTTTAAAACAAATGCTTCATAAAACATTTCTATATACCAACGAGCAACTACATAAATCCCTCAGTATTAGCGAAACAATAAAATATCCTACGGACTGCGGTCTGAACTCTACCTGGTACCTGAATGATTTTGTCTAGAGTGCAATGTTACTTTGTAGGAGAGTTTGCAGTGACAGGGGCCCAAACCCAATTTAATCTGTTGGTCTTGTTAGAGGAGAGATAAGGCTTTCTTTGCTAGCTTGCTAGCTTGGCCATGGCTGACACCCATTCCTGAAGGGGTGGAGGTCCCATAGAGCTCCACAGAAGCAGAATCTGCCATTTGGCCTCCACTGTTGCAGGGAAGAGCCATGGTATGGGATCTCCCCATTGGGTGCCTACTAAAGTTAAGTCACCCAGTACCTAGAGGCAAGGATCTTTAGGGAGAGTCCTGCCCAAGGTTCCCTCTCAGAAGGAGATAACATTTGTCTAGTATTCCTGAAGGATAGGGCACGCCCATAGAATATAAAAGAGAGTACTAGGTCTGTGTGACACTGCCAGCAAGAGTCATATAGTGCAAAAATAAAGTGTGTCTCTTTGCTGATGTCACAAAGATCTGAGACAGAGTGGACACTAAGGAAGGAGTCTGAAAAGAGACCTGGAAAAATGGAAAATGTGGTCCAAAGTATGGCAGCTCTAAAGTGCAAAAAAGTGCAAAGTGATGCACATTGACAAAAATAACCCTAAAATGGATTACTGGATGGAAGGAGGAAAGGTGGTTCTGACAACTGAGGGAAGAGACCTGGGGGTCATCACGTCCACTGGTCAGTGCAACAAAGTGTATGGGAAGACAAACAGGGATTGAGGTGCATAAGAAGGGGATTTGATAGTAAAGGGAAGGAAGGAAGGAAGTGATATAATGCCCCTGTACAGGTCTCCTGGTAAGGCCGCACCTGCAGAACTGAACACAGTTTTGGAGTCGGCAGCTCCAGAAAAACAGGGATCACATTGAGAGCCACCCTTGGTAAAGCACCGTTTCTATTGTAAAATGGTGTTGAGTGTTTCTTCCAGATGGCTACTGGGAAATTTAAGTTGTACTGCACTGTCATTGCGCATTCTGCTGCCTTGTGAGGCATAAAAAGTATAGAATTTTTGTATTTTGATCTTGCAAGACTTTTTTCTCA
The DNA here is from genome assembly GCA_016271365.2 of Neoceratodus forsteri. Classification (NCBI taxonomy): domain Eukaryota; kingdom Metazoa; phylum Chordata; order Ceratodontiformes; family Ceratodontidae; genus Neoceratodus; species Neoceratodus forsteri. Next base: position 91,513,076 of record JADMNL010000022.1, read on the forward strand.
TGGGCTTGCTACTAGCTGTGTGGTAAGTGCTTATGCCTTCTTGATGCACTACATAGAGCCCATACAAAGGAGGGCAAGGAAGATGATCTAGGGGCAGCAGGCAAGGTCATATGAGGAAAGATTGGCAGACATCAACATGTATATACTGGAGGCTAGGAAGAATATGGGGGATAGAGACATACAAGTTCTTGTGAGGAATCAACAGAGTGGATTTGTCATGAAGAACAAAGGCATAATGACTACAGGACACGGATGAAGACTGGTGGTGGGAATGGTAGGAACAATGGCACAATGAATACAGGACACATGTGAAGACTGGTGGTGGTGGTGATGGTGGGAGGAATATGGCATGATGACTACAGGTCATTGGTGAAGCCTGGTGGGGGTAAGGGTGGGAAGAACAAGGGCACAATGGCTACAGGATATGGGTGAAGACTGGTGGTGATTGCGGTGGTGGTGGTGGGAGGAGGAAGAGCACAATGTCTACTGGACATGGGAGAAGACAGGTGGTGATGGTGTGGGTGGTAGGAACAAAAGCACAGTGTCTACATGACATAGGTAAAGCCTAGTGGGGGTTGGGGGTGAGAAGAACAAGAGCACAATGGCTACAGAACATGGGTGAAGCCTGGTGATGGTGGGGATGGAAGAAAAAGGGCACAATGACTACAAGACAAGGGTGAAGACTTGCAGTGGAGGTGGGAGGAACAAGGGCACAATCTCTACAGGACATGAGTGAAAACTGGTGGCGAGGTGGTAGGAACAAGTGCACAATGTCTACAGGACACGAGTGAAGATTTGTGCTTGTAGTGGTAGGGTGCAGGAATAAGGGCACAGTGTCTACAGAATGCAAGTGAAGATTGGTGCTTGTAGTAGAGGCAGTGCAGGAATAAGGGCACAGTGTCTACAGGGCATGGGCAAATATTGGTGCTTGTACTGGTGGGGTGCAGGAATAAGGGCACAGTGTCTACAGGATATGGGTGAAGATTGGTGCTTGTAGTGGTGGGAGTGCAGGAATAAGGGCACAGTGTCTACAAGACATGGGTGAAGACTACTGGTGGTGGAGGGGGTGGGAGGAACAAGGGCACAGTGACTACAGGAAATGGGTGAAGACTGGTGGGGGTGGTGGGGAAGGAACAAGGGCAGAATGGCCACAGGATACGGGTGAAGTCTGGTGGTGGTGGTGGTGGTGGGGGTGTTGGAAGGACAATAACACAATAACTACAGGAAAGGGGGGAAGACTAGCGGTGGTGGAGATGGTGGTGGGGAAGGAACAAGGGCACAATGGCTACAGGACGGGGTGGTGGTGATGGGTGGTGGAAGGAACATGGACACAGTGACTACTGTACATGGGTGAAGACTGTTGCTGGTGGTAGGAGGGGAATAAGGGCGCAATGACTACAGTACATGGGTGAGAACTTGTGGTAGTGGTGGTGAAGGGATTCATGAGGGATGTGAGAAAGGTCTTCTTCGAGGAGTGGGTGGCGAATGAATAAAAAAAGACTTTTCAGAGAGGTGGCTGAACCCAAAACTGTGATGGGATTTATACTTCGCTGGTACAGATATAAGATAATAGTGGAACCCACAAGCAACTGACAGGAGGGAAAACCTGGGGAAGGGGTGATGATCTGCCAGTAGAACTATTACATCTCTAAATTAAGCCCAGCGCTCGACCAAGAATGGAGCCAGAACAAGGAAATGTGCAGACTAGATGGGCCTTTGGGTCCATCTCTGCCTACACAATGTGTTTTTAGGGCCTAGCTGAAGGCTTGCAATGAGTAAAGGTGGCAGCCATGTTTGTGATGGCAATCAGTGAGGTGTGAAAAGCTTATACATCCTGTGTGTTACTTGCTCAAATTCCAAATCCTGCTGCCTGAACTTGCTCCAGCTGTGGTAGTAGCACTACCATAGTTAAGTTTTAGTAGAGACTTCTATGTTAAACCCTTCTTAACCATCTTTTGACCTAGGGACCTGGAACTTGGCAGGCACATCTTTTAACGGCATGATCACGACATCTGAATCTACTGATAATCAGTTCAGTGGTTTTAAAGTCAGACGGATGTCAAAAACCAGAAAGCATGGTTTTAACACTTTTTTGCTCTTCATTGATGGGAAAAATGGCTGAGAACTGAAATGTGAAACTTCATGGCTTGTTAGCGTCAAAAGTGTGTCACTTTGAAATGAAAACATTTAAAATGCAAAAGCTGACTTGGTTTTAACCCATGGGCTGCCAACAGAATTCAGACGTGCATGCGAACAGTACATGCACAAAATGCTTTTGTATGTATTTTCGTAAAGTGTTTTCACATGCCTGTAGTTACACAGACCATGGTCATATCTTGAAACCAGGAAATGAACATGTAGGTGCTCAGTGAAAGTCAAGAATGAGCTGAAGGGAACTTCCAGCAGTTACTTGAACATATGCACTAGTTGCAGGTAAAAGCAGCAGTGTACAGGATTGATCTGCTGGCACTCTGGTAGGGCTACCGCTTGTGGCGCCAGTGACTCATTTTTGGAAATGAGCACAGATGGTCAGGCCCCAGCCATGGATGGGAGGACTGGCACCCCAGGGACAGCTCTCCTCCCTTCAGGGTTGGTGTGAGGATCCTGCATCTAACCGCAAGACTACTACCTGGCAGAGGCAAGGTGGTAGCACAGGCAAGAGCAGCAACGGAAGCGAGGTATCAGGTGGAGGGCAGGTGCATGGAGGCAGGGCTATCAGGCAGAGGACATGTGCACACACATGTGTGTCATTGCACACGAATGCCCTGGGAAGGTAACAACAGGAGAACTCCCATCCCCCCACAGACACACAAGTAAAAGTCCATGAGAATATTATTGACATGGCTGGTGCTGTATCTCTGGGACCAGGGGACAGCAGAATAGAAACTGAGGATAAAACATATCAGCAGTGCATGTTTGGTGGCACATTTTCATCTGTGCATTTTATCCTTTTTATAGAGTGCCCTTGTCCTGTCTTGTAAGATGCCCTCTGTCCCTCATTTTGAACTTTGTTTAGCATTTGTTTTTGACAGTTGAAATATTACTGTAAAGTAAATTTCACTTTAACACAGCTTTCCTCAAGTGGCCATCATTATTTACTGCTGTTGAGCAATCATCATTCCATAAGGTCAGGGGACACTGTCTGTTGCATCCTAGTTTGCCTTCGTCGCAAGAAACGTAATGCTAGACAATGAGGGCCCAATTTTTAAAGGTTCTGACTTTGCTCGGGGGCTAAGTCCCTACACGCAACTCACTGGAGCTGGGATAAATTCACACACCTACAAAAAAGAATACTACTTGTGAAAACTAAATGCCTGTACACTATTAGTACTGGCACTTTAACCTACTTTTGTCTAAAAGCAGGTTCCACGTCCAATGAGCAGGTTTAAGAACAAATGCAATTTGTGCAAAGATAATTGAGTGACTGCATTTCAAGCAATGCTATATTTCCGCGCAGCACACTACAGCAACAAAATAGATATACCCACCATGCACAATCAGCAGCATGAAGAAACTTCTTTGACATAGCAACACAGGGAAGGACACCACCTGCAACACCCAGCCACCTCCTTCATAGCTTTTCCTGTTATCACCCAACTCCACCAGTTACACATATTACCATCAACAGGTGTAGGCAATATATCACATGTCCCTGTTTTGCAGGGGGGCTCCACCCCCTTGCACGCCTGTGCCCCCCAAACCACCCCATCTATGGGATTCTAATTCCACACTGCACATTGACTCATGGGATCACTGTAGTAACATGGTCGCTCATGTTGTAGAGTCTCCGTATTGTGCCTGTCACTCATTTTGCTTTCGCTCATTTTTCCGTCACTCAAATTACTTAATTATCAAATTGTATCGCTCAATTGATGTGCTGCCCTAAAGGTTCAGTTATCTATGAATCTCTACTGTTAGCTATTACTCATAATGCTGTTTCCTCTTTACAAAAATTAAAGACGCAGGTCCAGGAAAGGGGGACTTCTTTTATTTTTTTCTTTTTCTTTGTTTTATAATTATCTCTTTACAGAGAAGTCAGGGGATAAATTTGAAAAAAAAAATGCTGCTTTTTTTTTTAGGCTCATGTATCTCTCCATAGGATCTAGGGTAGAGTTTGAACAAACTGTCAGGTTATCAAGATTTATTTACCTCCTTGAAGCTTTGTGATTTGTCCAGAGTCTAGTCTTTTCCCAAAGGAGCCAGGGATATTTTGAAGAAAATGCCAGTTTGCACAACCTTGTGTATTCTCTGAAGCTGGGGGACTTAAAAAACATGGAATCTATCCAATGCCATGTCTCTCCCCGGAGGAGCTGGGGAGGCTAAATATTTAGGTTTTTGTGAAGTGGAGGAAATAACACACAATTACGCTGACTCACTGCACTATGCGGCCCATTTTATTCTTAAAATACTGAGAAATTATTGACACATGCTGCACATTAAATAGTAAAGGAAGAGCAGAAATGTGGTAGTGAGGAGGAAGAGTATGATTAAGAAGCAGCAGCAGCAGATGCTGTTCTGGAAAAGATAGTCAACTAGACAGTGGCACTGTAGAGGCCAATTAAATAAGACGAAAACAAGGGGAAAGGTGAGAGTAGTGACTTAAAATGTCCATTTTCTGTACTGGATAGATGTGGCTGGAGAAGGATGTAGGAGTTACAAATGTAACCCCTAGTTGGTGCTATCCCAAGGGCTACTACCCCTGCCTGCTTGGCTAGTAGCAGGTTAAGGGACCTAGGTTCAGTAACAGGTGCCTCCACCCAGAGGTCAGGGTTGGTAATGGTCAAACTAACCAGGGCACAGCCCTCCAGGACACTATGACCCTCTGTTTCTGCTAGTAGCCCACACAATACACAATAATTACTTTCACAATACCTCTGATATGCTTTGCAAATACCCACACAGTTTGCACTTACCACCAGAGTTGGTTTCTCCAGCTCGAACCTGGGGACCCCCTTTAAAACAAGGTTAGACAGAACAAATGGCAACAGTACAATACTTCTAGCACAAACTGGAACCACAGTCTGGTTGGACTGCAGAAAAAGAGTAGATCTGATTTATTCGGGAGGGGGTTGAACAAGGATGGGGGTAATCAGGTTAATTAGCTTAAATACTCTATTGTTCAAACTACTGTGCATGCATTCAGAGTCCCTACTAAAGTTTCACTCTCTGGGTACCCAGGTCGAGGGAAGGTGGGCTAGCCAGGACCATTGCCTGGGGTAGGCCAGCATTGCAGCTGGTCGGGGCCCTGGGAGGAAAGAAACAGACATGAACCACACTTTAATTGTAATCCAGAGCTGGAGGGCTCAGTTCGTGAAGAAAAAGGAAACAAAACAATCAGGTGACACACTTCTGATTTAGCTATATGTTGCAGTGAGCTACCCTGGAGATTACTCATGCTACCCAAGACAGGACACAATTGAGACAGCAGGTGAATTTTCTGAAGTGCCAGGAGAAGCAGGGCCCACACGATTCGCTGAGGCATCGTTCCTGTTAAGGCATGGAGAAGTGGATCTGCTCCCCCGGCAGGTCTCTCGTTGATGGCTCTGCTCTGTGCAGCAGGGTAATCTGGCAAGGCCCTCGTAGGAAGGCCCAGCTGCATGGAGCTAACTGCGGATTTAGTCTGTTTTGTGCTAGATACAGCTTCCAGCAATCAGCACTTAGTTCACACAAAAGAGGAACTAAATTGCAACCCCCATTCGGTACATAGCACATTTATATGTAAAGAAGAATTACTGTACCGGGCAAACTGCTCCCCATTCATGATCACAAAGTCACTGCTTAAAACCGGGAGCTCAGAAGTAGCTGAAGTTCTTGACAGGCCGATCGCATTTAGCAAAATCTTCAGTCTTCTACAGGTTGAGCCTGATTACACCGAGGTGGCGTCTTTGCTCTCACAAGATCGGATTTAGTCCAAAAATAATCCTCTTCTCCCTCTCAGGGCAGAAAACAGGCAAGCAGGCCAGGAGTCAGGCCTTCCACAGTTCTCTCGCATGAACTACTGCGTAAACGGCTGCTCAAAGTATTCGAACTGTTACTCTCTCAGCTTCCCACTTAGATCTGGCTTACCAGCAGACAGCTCGGGGGATTTCCCTTAGATCCAAAAGGTTCGGTTGGTCAGTTCAGCTGTCAGTTACAGTAAGAGCTCCCCCTTCTGTTGCAAAAAGGCACCAACAGTCCAAAACTACACATCCCAAGCTTGTAATCCACACAGTCCCATTTCAGCAGGCTCCAGTTTAGAGTTCCCCAGTACTGATTAGTCCAATTCGGCAGTTTGGGACCAAAATGGCGGAGACAGACAGAAACCCCTCTATGCAAATAAGGCAGGTTAGAACAAACTACATTATCATTATTACTCTAAGCGATTTCCAGCAAATAGTTACATCTTTCCACAGGGCTCCCTCTGTGCAATTAGCGATGGCAGAAACTGAGCAATTAGTCAGCAGCCCAAAGCGGGACTCGAGCATGGAAACACTTAGTCCCCCCCTTTCGGATTAATTATATCTGCAAGAGACAGCTCTTAAAGAGACAGTACATGGAGGCTACACCGGCAGTCACGGGCAATACATTTAAATGGCTATAGCGCCAAACACCAACCAGGCAGCGAGCATCTATGCCAGCTCCAGGAAGACTCCTTGGGAACCCCCATTTGTGGGGGGTTACATAAACAAATGTGAAAATGTAACATGTTTTGAAGTAATGGCAGGGAGGATGACAGAAATATGTTTTTGTTTGGTTGTTTTTTACTATACCAAGATGGCTGCCAGAAATGTTTATTGAAAATTCCATGAGGCATTAACATGCAAGTGTGATGCATCCTGGTTGCCAGAAGTGTTCCTGGACAGGTTCTTGTCACCTATGAGGATCTGGGTTCTGAACCTCTTGGCCAATCAAAACGAAGCAAATTCCCTGCCCATTTTATAATACCAAATCAACACACAAATATTTGACCTGTTGATTCAGCTATAGGATTACCTCTTGTGTTGTCGATGACCCAGATTCAGTAATGTGTCTTAGCTTTGTTAGAACCAGTAACATTTCTTCTGAAAATCCTGCATCCTGTATCCCATCTGATCTCTTCTAAATCTCTTGGTCTCTGATATCCTCACAACTTGGTAAATAATGAGATAAATTAGAGGATAGTGTATAAGCAACAGTATCTCTTAATTTTTTAAGCACCTGAGATATGTGTGAGACCACAAACCACAAGACCAAAGGTTGAATGGTTTGTTCAGGTATCACACAGGAAGGACATGTACAAAAATGTTTCCTGTTGCCCACTTGCTCATACTATATTTTATATAATTATTGGTTAAGGGAACCCCAATTGGCAAGTAGGAGAAGATCCTGAATGAAAATGAAATTACTGTATATTTTGCTTACAGCCATGGTATAATAATAACAATATTTTTATTTATATTGCGCCTTTCAATTGTCAAGGTGCATTCCAATAAAATAAGATAAGACTACAAGAATACAAAAACAGAAAAACAGAAGCAATATTATAAAAACACACAAAAGCAAATTAATGAACAGTAAAACCATATGCCTTTTCCCACAGAAAGGATTTAAGAGCCTGTTTAAAACTCCCCATGGTCATACACTCCCTAGTCCGACGGGGTAGAGAATTCCAAAAGGGAGAGGCCGTAAACATAAAAGCCCAGGCCTCAGCAGATTTTAACATCACCCTTGGGATCTCTAGCAACCCCTCGTCGGCTGAGCAGAGCGATCTCACAGGTCGATAAGGGATCAGGAGTTCTTTCAGGTAATCATGGTCCAGATCGTGCAGGGCTTTAAAAGTCAATAATCCGACTTTAAAGGTGATCCACCACTGAACTGGCAGCCAGTGCAGTTCCCACAGCACCGGAGTAATATGGGAAGATCTAGGGGTACCCATCAACACTTGAGCTGCGGAATTCTGCACCAGCTGCAAGCGGCGTATATCAACCCCCGGAAGCCCAAGGTAAAACGAGTTACAGTAGCCCAGGTGTGAGGTCACAGCAGCATGGATCAAGGTTGGCAGATCACCAGACGGAACAAGGTGCTTGATCCTGGCGATGTTTCTTACATGGTAAAAAGATGACTTTACCACCGATGACACCTGGGACCAAAGAGTCAGCCCCGCATCTAATGTCACCCCCAGATCACGCACCCATTCAGAGACCTGTAGCTCGATATCCCCAAAAAACAATCCAGATGGGGCGCCATCCACAGGTCCCCCTATCCGGTGATCCGGATCCAATACCAACACCTCCGTCTTTTCAAAGTTCAACTTCAGCCAGCTGGACCTCATCCAATCCTGGATTTCATTTTGGCAGCTGTTAAATACCGAGATAGCTCCTTCCTGGCTTGGGTGCGAAGGACAGGTATATCATCTGCATAACAGTGAAACCTCAGCCCAAACCATCTCACAATGTCTCCGAGGGGAAGCATGTACACCGCAAACAACATGGAGGACAATATAGAGCCCTGAGGGACCCCACAAAATAAAGAGATGGGATCAGAGGAAAAAAACCCTGACACCGCCCTCTGAGTTCTTCCAGTGAGGTATGAAGTAAACCATCTGAGAATAATCCCAGAGAGCCCACAAATACATCTCAGGCGCTCAAGTAGGACCCCATGGTCAACGGTGTCAAATGCTGATGACAGATCTAATAGTACCAAAATGGACCATTTTCTCTGGTCTCTCGCCATCAGGAGATCATTGACCACCCAAACCAGCGCAGTCTCGGTACTATGCCTCTTTCGAAAACCTGATTGGAGAGGTTCATAGATGCTATGGATAGTCAAATGGTTCTCCAACTGGATCACCACCACCTTCTCGATCACATTCCCTACAAAGGGAAGGTTCAAGATAGGTTTGTAGTTAGCAAGACAGTCTGGATCCAAGGATGCTTTCTTCAACAAGGGTGTCACCACTGCCTCTTTCAAGAAACAGGGATATTCACCCGAGTCAAGGGAACACCAGACTATCTGTGCTAGAACCAGTAGAATAGACTCTCCACACCCCAAAATTAGGGAAGTAGGGTCTGGATCTCAACTACAGCAGGGAGGATGCAGCCCTTGGACAATCCACACATAACATCTACAATTTCTGGGCGGTCGAAGGTACTCCAGGAAAACGAAGGGGCGGTGACCAGATCCTGGCCAGTAGCAACCCACATAGAACATGTCAAATAGATCTCTGACCTAATGTCAGCCACCTTATCAGCAAAGAACCGAGCAAGCTCATCACACTGTAATTGTGAAAACACTACGAAGCTGTAGACAGGTTGGGTTGCACAATCTGTCCACAGTTCTGAATAGCTGAGCTGGTCGGTTCTGAGTGGCAGAAATTTCCCCAGGCATGAATTCTGCCTTCTTACGAGAGATTTCTGACTGATAGGATTGATAATGTTCTAACAGTCTAAGGCAGTCAGTATCCAGGCCAGATTTCTGCCAACAACGTTCTAACCTGCGTCCAAGTCGCCGCACAACTCCCTCAAGGCCCCATCAAACCATGGAGCCTGAGGTTGAAGGAAGAGAGGACGCACACAAACTGGAGCAATAGAATCCAGGGCAGAGGTGATGGCAGTATTATAGGCCACAACCAATGCCTCTGGATCATTGTAATGCACAGGAAATTGTGATAGGTCAAGAACCGCAGCAAGGCCATTGGAAGAAATATTCTGCAAAGGGCGGTACTTGATCATCTCCACAGGGGTTGGCCTACAAGGTGGGGCACCAAAATTGAATCTCACTGTGTAGTGATCTGACCAGCTGACTGGTTCCACCCCCACGTCAGAAGCCTCGATCCCCAGGAGGAAGACCAAATCAAGAGAATGGCCACCTTTATGTGTAGCAGTGGTAACCACCTGTGTTAGGCCCAGTGAATCCATTAACTGGAGGAAGTGTTGTCCAAATTGCGAGAGTTCATCGTTGATCCATGCATTAAAGTCGCCCAGGACCATCAGCCTGGGAGACTCAAAAGTCATGTCGACAATGAAGTCCTCTACTTCCTTAAGGAATTGCTTCTCATCTCCTGGTGGATGGTAGATGAGAGCAATTCGATAGCCCACACCTGCTACAACAGCACATTCAAAACAGATGGTCTCCTCAACTGGAACACTAGTGAGAGCCAATTTGGTCTTAAAATAGACCGCAACCCCCTCCCTGCGGTCCAACCTCGGGCGATGTATCACCGTATATCCAGCTGGAATTGCAGCCTCCAATATTGGTCCCGCATTATTATCCAGCCACGTCTCGGTGATGCAAGCCAGATCTGTCGAACCAACATGCTCATGCTTGGTGCTGTGTGCAAAAGCGTGTCAATTCTCTGTTGCATATACTCATGTGTAATGCAATGCGTGCAATGAACGGAGAATTTCAGGTGCTGGTTTCAGGCTGTAACTGACATTAACTAGTTATTATATAGCTGTTAGTTCACCCACTACCTTCCTCTCATCATTACAAAGGGATCCAAAGGGAAACCTTCTCTGAAATGGGCAAGTAGCAGGTGGAAACTATTTGACAATTAGAACCCAAGTGTATAATTGTTAATTTTGCATTTGATGCAACATATTCAAGCAATGAACATTCGGGGAAAACAGGAGGCCACATTTTCAGACATATGTCATTATGTCTTGTTGGGACACATATTCCCTGACCTAGCACCCCTCCTTATTACTGCTGAGGGCTGCACCTTTGGGTCTCAGATTTTCAAAGGGCCTGACGTGACCCAGAGACTAAGGGCTAGATTTTCAAAGCCCTCCGAATTCCCTTACTCTACCTGTGGAGCCACTGTTTTTCCTGCAGCTATGGTATTCTCAAAAATGGAGCTGGTTTGCAACCAGTTTCACAATTTATGACAGCTTGTGACTGTTTTTTTAGTGCAGCTGCAGGGAAAGGTTACACCCAGTGAAACCAGGCAGAACATCCTCCACAGCCAGGCCAGCTGAAAGTAGAAATCTACGCAAGTGCAGAGATTTCGTCCTATGACTGGGGCTTCTGGTCAGGACTTAATCCTCAACCCATTTGAAAATTCCACCCTATGTCCCTGAGCACAACTCCCTGGTGCAGGGAAAAATTCCTGCACCTATGAAAATGCTATTTCCAGCATTTCATGAGCAGAGGCAGCATTTTCACTTTTTCTGCAGCTGCGTAAAAATTATGCATACGCTGCCATAAACTGTGAAAAAGGCTGCAATCAGGCAAATTTTTTTGAAAACTGAGTGCATGCAAAACAAATTGCAGTTCTGCAAGAAAACCCTCCCTTGTGCAACATTTTTCCCCAGCATGTGTGCAATTGTTCCACTTTGAAAATCTGGCCCCAGGTCTTTTGAGGTAACTTACAAAGTGATCAAAAAACAAACACGTGAGCTAAAGGTGGGGCTGTGGATTGCATAGGGGAGGGACACCATAAGCTACAGAGATGTAGATTATTTACTGAGTGACAACCGATTAAACAAGCATTTGTCAATGCTGAAAGTTCACCATGTTACAAAAGGAACAGCGAGAGGACGCGCTCCAGAGAGATTAATGGGGGCAATTTGTAAAAGCTTGTTTTTATACTTTCCAGTGATGATTTTGTCAAAGAAAGGCAGTCGCTTAACTAACAAGGACCTTCTTAGGTAAGCGACTGCATTTCTTTGACAAAATCATCAGAGGAAAGTATAACAAGCATTTGCCAATGCTGAATGTTGGCTTGCTGGCATTGACATTGGTTGTGCAGGAGTTAGAAAGATGTATAATAGGAAAGATAGTGAAGTATTGAACTGATGGCAACCCCACCTCCACCCTGCAGAGACTGACAGGCATTTGGGTGTGCCTTTGGGTTATTGTCCATAACGCTCATGCCATTTCACCTCACCCTACCCCTGCAAACACCAAGTGTCACGGTGTGCCTTGATATCTTCAGGCTCACGCTTAGCCCATTCCATAAGGAAATACACTGAGATGAGTGCAGTATAGCAGAATGGGGTGAATTGGGGCCAAAGACCCCAAGGCACACCTCAATGTCTGTCACTGGCTGCAAGGTGGGGCTAGAATGGCATTATCATTACGTCCAGTGATCCCAAGTCACACCCCCGACACTCCAGATTTTCAACATGGGCTTTTTGTGATCCCACCTCATGAACAATGGCACTATCATTTTGTTACTCAATCCCGAAAGGCGATTTTGCACAGTGAGTGTGCCATTTGGTGCCACAGGTGAGAAAACACATTTCAAGCAGGATGTGAAACATGACAGCTGTACTGTTCATGAGGTGGTGTGAACAAATGGCATTGCTGAAAATCTGGAGTGAAAATATGAAAAACTGGTGAAGTTACTCGAGTGCATAGAAACTGTACAATGCGCACCTGTAATGCAATCATTTTTGGAATTTTTTCACCACATTTTCAGCATGAGCATTTTTCAACCTCTCCTCATGAACAGTAGCACTGTGATTTTGTTAATCTGCCCCAAAAGCTGATTTTCCACAGCGACCGTACCATTCTGCACCACAGGTGTGAAAAAATGTTTTGGGCAGGATGTGAAAAATGACAGCTATACTGTTCATAAGGAGGTGTAAAAAAATGGCAATGTTGAAAATCTGGAGTGAAAATATGAAAAATTGGCGAAGTTGCGAGTGTGCATAGAAACTGCGCAATGCACACTCATAACGCAGTCATTGTTTGGTATTTTTTTTAACAGATTTACAACATGGGCTTTTTGGGACCTCTCCTCATGAACTGTGGCATTTTCATTTTGTTAATTGGTCCCAAAACTTGATCACGTGCATCAACCGCAAAATCATCTTTTGGGACCAAGAAATGAAATGACAGTGTCAGTGTTCATGAGGCGGGGTCCCAAGAACCCCATGTTGAACATCTGGGTCCAAAAGTCCTAAAAATGGCTGAGATATCAACCTAAGTTGACCCCCTCCCCCCAATGACTCCCGTTATAGGGCTTACTGTGATTTTCTTTGGTTTGCGGTCGGCTTTTGAAGAGTGCAGATGCGTCCCAGTCCACAGAAGATCGCTGCTACCAACTTCCGGAGGTAAGTATGGAGTGAGAGGGGTGCAGGGAGGTGGGTGAACAGAGGGATGGTAGGGATGGGAGAGGGATGGGTGAAACAACAAAGGACCGTTCTCTTTTTTGCAGGTTAAAAAAAAAAAAAGGCTTTGGGTGACTGTTTTCTTTACTTACAGGTAAAAAAAAAATACTTTTGGCATACTGGGGTGGCCTACCAGTGTGCCACATGAGTTTGGGGTGGGAGCCTGATGCCGATGGGGATTGGGCACCCCCATTGGCAAAGAAACTGAGCTTGGGGGGTGGGGGCATCTGACACCAGCAGTGGGCATCCCAGTGTCGAGAAAACATGAAAACTCTTGGCACACTGGGTTGGGCTCCCAGTGTGCCACAATGTGCGGGGAGGAGGGGGATACATGCCAACACAAGGATTGGGCACCCCGATGTCAGCTTTTCTGGGGAGTGTGTGGTTTCTGCACATGTGCAGAAGCAGTGGCGCTACTGCAAAAGTGCGGAATCGGCTGCATTCCACACATATTTGTTCCATGACTGAACAGCGATCAGCTGTTCAGCAGCTCCTTCTTTTGAAGTTTTCGCACATACTACTCATAGAAATAAGTTTGCAGTGCGCAAGTGCGGCAAACTTAAAAACAGTGTCTGGAAATGTAGCATTCTGATTGGCTGGCAGCATTCTACAAACTTGTAACAAATGGCTTGATACCGGGGGCCAGATTTTTAAAACAGGCAAAATTGCACACATGCAGAAAAAGTTGCACAAGGGAGTGTTTTCTTGAAATGTTTTTCACATATGCTCAGTTTTCAAAAAGAAGAAGAATCAGCATTTATATAGTGCTTTTCATACACAGTGTATCCCAAAGCACTTTACAAGCAATGCTAGACTGGTAGTGAAGTGACTGAATGTGTAGTGGTGGTCATATCGCACATCATCACCCACACACAGCGTGGATAATTGCATGAACCAGTTTAGGGGAAGGGGAATGTTGGCCAGGACACCGGAAATGTCCCCTGCTCTTTGTGAACAGTGCCCTGGGTTCTTTTACTTCCACCTGGACACCCACCAGGACAACACCAGAATGGGGTAGAAAGGACCTCGGTTTAACGTCTCATCCAAAAGGTTGCTTCTTTACAAGCATTTCCACAGTTTACGGCAGCTTGTACATATTTTTTTGCACAGTTTAGGAAAAATGGTATGCTTGGTATTGCCAGGGGTAAACTTTTTTGCGCAGCTGTGGAAAAAGGGAAATGCCATCCATGTGTATAAAATGCTGAAAATAGCATTTCTGCAGTTGTGGGAGTTTTACTTTGGTCCAGGGAGTTACATACAGGGACTTCGGACTGGATTCACAGAGTCCCCCCAAAAAACATTCAGCTGTGGGAAAAACCCAGCGAAAGTGGGTTGCCCCTAGTGGAGCTGCAGTTTTTCTCATGGTATTTACAAAGGTGGAGCTGGTTTACAACCAGCTACATGACTGATGGCTGCTTGTGAGTCATTAAGCTCTCTGAGCTGGAGTAACTACGTACCTCTGGTGAGAGATGGTTCCTTATATGAAATTGTATCTATACTGTGTGCATTGTACTTTTAATTGCTTACTGAACCATGAATGTAGTTTTACTAGTAGGACCCATGTGTTACTACAGGGTTTATCTCTGCTGGGTGCTCATTATTTAGGACATCTCAGTCCTCTAAATAACTGCACATTTCTACAGCTTGTGCAATTTAGTTTACTGTGACAGCTCTGGTGTTTACTGACACCGAGCGCCATAACCGGATGCAGCACAACTTCCGGGTCTGCGGGTGTAAAAGGCTCACACTGCGAGCGGACACTGTCATTAATCTCTCTGAGTTGGAGTAAGTATGTACCTCTGGTGAGAGGTGGTTCCTTATATGAAACTTTTATCTATACTGTGTGCATTGTACTTTTAATTGCCTACTGAACCATGCATATAGTTTTACTAGCAGGACCCATGTGTTAATACCGGGTTTATCTCTGCTGGGCACTCATTATTTAGGACACCTCAGTGCTCTAAATAACTGCACATTTCTACAGCTTGTGCAATTTAGTTTACTGTGACAGCTCCAGTGTTTGCTGACACCGAGCGCTGTAACCGGATGCAGCACCACTTCCAGGTCTGAGGGTATAAGCAGACTGGGGCAGTGCGAGAGGCAGTGCCATGGGAAACATGTGTGTTCTGCATGTTCAGTGTGGTCTGTGGGGGCTGTATTGGCCCTACACCCTGTAAGTTAGAGATAAGTGTTTGGGTAAACAGTAGTGAGCGGAGCTCCGTCGGGACACTAACCGAATAAGTGCATTAAAGGCAAAGCAGTTAATCTTTCCTTCCCTAGTGCTGGTATGTTTTACGTCTCACATGGTGTAATAGTCTGCAATATCTAGTACTTGCCTAACAGGTTTTGTTTTCTTTAAAAGTGGCTATCACCACTATCACCATTATTACGCTCGATGGTGATGGGTACAAATGCAATAGCTGTTGTATGTATGTATGCCATATTAGCGGTTCCACAGAACCTCGACAGCTTTATCTGTCCCAAATGTATAGACAACTCCTCCCTACAACAGGAGATTTCTTTATTTGACTCAAGACTATTGGCTATAGAGACAAGTCAAAGACAAATGGCTGTGCGAGTCACTTCCCATGAGCCCCAAAATACTATAAATATTTTTCCAAGTATATGTGAAGTTAGATGCAATATTCCTGTGGTTAACAACAATATGGTTCTCCAGGAACACTGTCAGGGTAGTACTAGTTACTCCACCCCTGTGGACACCCATTGAAGCACCAGAAAATGCCCTGGAGACCCTGATTACAATGCAGATTATCACTGGTATGAAGTCCAGAGTAAAACAGTGTACAAAGGAGGGCGCAAGGCCTCATTTTTACACTGGATACACAAAATAAATTCAGTCTGCTTGATAACCAAATTGATGAAAATTGAAAATGTCCCAACATTGGATGTGGTGGAACCTTCAGACACCCCTACAATAACTGTTTCAGATACTATTGGCATCCCCATCAACTCTGCCACAGTTAATGTGTCTTCCCCTATGGATTAACCCCAATATATTTTTAATACAAGCCAAAGGCAGATATTTGTATTAGGGGACTCCATCATAAAACACTTAGACAGAGACATCTGTGACCAGGATAAAGTCAATAGAATGTGCTCCAGTTTTCGTGGAGCCCACATTGCTGATATTACTGCCATGTTACCTAACGTTCTAAAAAAACAGAGGAATAAACCTGCTCGTCATTTTACATGTAGGCACCAATAATAATGTTTTTTCGTTAAAAAATATAATTAATGATGATTTAATTGAGATTAAGAGCAGTGGACAGGCTGGCTATCCCCTCCCTCCACCTGGTAGTGATGTACCCCTAACCTACCCATGTACCATGCCAAAAAAATCACGTCGCATTACACAATCGCAGGCCCTAACATATCTAAAATGGCAAGCTATAAGGATCACATGGCTGCTCCTACTGATCTCAGGTAATATTCATCCCCACCCAGGCCCGATGACCTACACTGCAACAGGTCATAAGAAACAGAATGGACTAACAATTACATCAATAAATACCTGCAGCCTACTAGCAAAAATGGACACTCCCCAAGTCTGGGCCCAGCAGCACCAGCCCGACATTCTTGTGATAGTAGAGACCTGGCTATCACCTAGGGTGCCAGACTCTGCTATACAACTCACTGGATATGCTGCATTCAGACTAGATAGACTCGGTAAAAGAGGAGGTGGTTGTATTATATATGTTAAAGGTCACATTCAGGGCCAAATGCTTAACCCATGTGACACCAAATGTGGGGCTCAACTGATGACCATAAAAGTAATACTTGGGCAAGAATGGGAAAACCCTAACAATAGTCTCGGCCTATATCCCTCCCAAGGAACAAGCGAACGGATTCAATTCTGTCATCAACTACCTCTCTGAAGGGGGACCAAACACAGAGCTGATAATGGTTGGAGACTTTAATATTAACTGGGCCTCTGCTGAAGCTTTACACTACAAGGACTCATTAGCCACTCTCAACCTTGTGCAATTGGTAGACTCCCCCACTCGATACAACAGCAGAACAGGCACGGGGTCAGTAACTGACAGGGTGGTCACAAATTGGAAAGAAAGAATATCCTCCATCACAGTTCTCCCCGACTCCCTCAGTGACCACTCCCCGGTAATCTGTAAATGGTCAAATAAGGCCCCAAAGGCACCACCATCCAGGACTATTACCGCTAGACTTCTGAAGAAAAGCAAGTTGGGAGCTCTAAGAGCACACCTCAGCCTCCAAGATTGGAGTTCTATTGACCACAAAACAGATGTCAACACTGCCCTACAATGCTTTATAAGCAAATTCAATGAAGTGTGCAATGTCTACGCCCCCTACACTAAAAGAAAGATCCATGACTATGACAGCCCCCTGGATCACGACACAGCTACTAGCCCTCATGAAAAATAGAGATGACTTGTGGTACAAAGCAAGAAACTCCAGTACCCAGACAGACTACCAGAGCTATAGAGCTGCATGGAATAAATGCACCTGGACTATTCGCAAGGCCAAAAACACTCACTTTAAAAATGAGCTGACAAACTCATGGGGTGACAGTAGATGGTTCTGGGAGAACATCAGGTCCCTAACCAGTAAACCTAATAAAACTCCCCCCCCACCTTCCTGAACATTGAGGTCCAACCTACACAGGATCACAGTCGCATAGCAAATGTCTTCAACAAAGCTTTTACTGACCTCAGTGGAGTGTTGCCCCCTAGCTTCCTTCAACACCAATCAGATACTTGCACCAAACGAAACCCGGGGTTCCAATTAAACTCTCATCCGCCTTTCTACTTCAGAGCTATCACCGTTATGGAAGCAAAAAAGTACATCCTAAAAGCACTAGGTAATTCCAGAACTAGCTCTGATCAACTGGACCTAAAACTAGTTAGGCTCACCCTGGACATAACTCTCAAACCCCTCACCAAAATCTTAAATCTCTCCTTGATATCAGGTGAATTCCCACAGATCTAGAAGGCGGCAGTGGTCACCCCTGTTTACAAAAGTGGTGACAGGGCCAACTCTACAAATTACCACCCAATATCTATCCTTCCTCCACTCTCCAAGGCTCTGGAGCGAATTGTGAGTGACCAACTGACGGAATATCTAGACAAGTATCATTTACAATGTCAACAGCAACATGGATTTTGAAAACAACACAGTTCCACAACTGCTCTAGTGGAGTTTACCAGCTTTATCCATAATGCTCTAGACAGAGGGCTCTTGGTGGGGGCAACAAATATTGATCTCACCAAGGCCTTCGATACCGTCAATCACAATCTGCTCCTGGATCAGCTCTCCAATACTGGCCTTTCCCCTGCAACAGTAGCATGGTTCAGAAGCTACCTCTCTGGGAGGGTCCAAAAAGTGAAAATCCTGGACACTTTCTCCGACATCCTTAGTGTTAACACAGGCGTTCCTCAAGGATCTATCCTTGGTCCTCTACTGTTAGTCAATTCTTAAACAACCTCCCTGATTCGGTAAACGACCAGCTACTACTGTATGCAGACGATGCAGTCCTATATTCATGTAATTCTGATCCCTGCAAACTGGAAAAGCAAATGCAGGCTAATTTTACTGTGGCTGAGCACTGGTTCCTTCAATCAAAGCTGCTCCTCAATTATAAAAAAACTAAGATTATGTTCTTCGCATCATCACATAACAAACACCACACTCACCAACCTTGCATTCATAACAATCAGAATACTTCCCTGGAGGTGGTTCAAACATTTAAATACCTAGGACTGATACTGGACTGCACCCTCTCATTTAACCAATATATAGACGCAGTCGCAAAGTCCTCAAATGCAAAACTAGGATTACTGTACAGACACCAAAAAGGCCTGACTTCTGAGACACTCAAAACTGCTGTAAATATCTCAGTCCTCTCAGTGATAGACTATGGTCTAGCAGTATATGAGGCTGCCTCCCAAAGTGCTTTGAAATGTATCAAAACAACACTAAATAAAGTGTATCGTTTAGTTCTAGGTGTACCCCATCTCACTCACACCTGCGAGTTGTACACTCAAACAAAATGGCTCAACCTTGACAGTCGCCTCCAGTATCAAGTATGCATGCTCGCCAAGAAGTCTATGTTAGGACTTACCACCCCAGGCTTGCAAAGCCTCCTTAGCTGACCTAATTCCATCAGATCCACTAGGGGTACAAACAACTCAGCTGTCTGCATTCCTTTCCATAGAACCACACAAGGTCAACGGTCCTACGAATACCGGGCACCACTTTGGATTAATGCGCTTGACCTAGGCATCACAAAAGAGGACAAAATAGACCCCTTTAAAGATAAACTCAGAGTGGCCCTCACCACAAACAGGAACTGTGACTGTGAGACCTGAACTCCCCCAACCTCTCCCCTCCTCTTTCCTGCTACCCTCATTCTAACCTGCATCCTTGCCTTTCCTTTCCTCTCTTCTTGCTAACACTCCCATAGTAGGCTCTAGGTCACCGCCTCAGCACTTTTCCCTCAGTGAGTCTAGCCCTCCTTTATGACTACATTCTTTAGCACTTATGACAAAAGAACTGCTGCCCATCAAGTTCTTGCCTCCTTGCGTATAGTATTAGTTAATTATTTTACAGACTATATCATCCTCTGTTCCCTACCTGATTCGCTCTATATCATGTAGATTCCCAAGTTGTTCACTTAACAACCTGTCAACGTAGCCTGCTTTAAATTATGTGTCTGTATATTTTTACTTATGTACTCCCTGTTATTGTAATTATGTAACCTCTGTAACCTGATGTACTCATGTCTTTCTAGGCATGGAACCACCTTGTATCTACTTATGTACTTGTAACCATTGTAAATGATGTAATGCCCATGTATTACTACGACGTGGAACCTCTGTAAAAGAGCCTTTGGCTCAAAGGTACTTCCTAGAAATAAATAAATAAAATAAATAAAAAGGATACCGTAGCCATGGCTAACATACAAGTGGAAATGGGATGTGAAATTAGTTTTTCAAAAATTCTGCCAATTCTAGAGCATCTTATATGACTAATCAGAAAATCAAGAACTATAATGAAAGGCTCAGAAAGTGGTGTCTTAAACAAAATCACAGATGTATCACACACTGGGGAGAATTCTCAAATAGAATTGATTTCTTCTGTGGAGATGGGCTCCACTTAAGCAGGCGTGGCTCCTCCACACTTGCAAAAGAAATCATGGGATACATATGTTTGAATTTAAACTAATTTATGTGGGGGAGGGGAAGGTAATTCCTCCCTCTCTGAACAAGGGCATAACTGATGATCATAAACATAAGACCCAACATCTGACTTTTCTATATCTAAATGCTAGGAGTCTTACTAATAAATTAGATTAATTAAATTTAAGATTGGTGACAGATAATATTGATGTACTTGCAGTAACATAAACTTGGGGTAATCAAAAATCTAATTGGAACAATACGGTACCTGGCTACACCCCTTATATACTAAATAGAGATCACAAAAAAAGGGGCGGTTGCTCTCTTTATTAGGAATTCTCTACAAACTTGTGACATTTCCTCTAACATTAAGAAAGTGGAATGTTCCACAGAATCTATTTGGATTAAACTGGCCGTAGATAAAACTTATTCAATAATTACAGGTGTTTGTTACCGACCCCCACCCCCAGTTCTACCTCTGATATACTTTAGCCAGTGATGTGCAAAATTGAGGAAGCCTGCGTGAAATTATCCTTATGGGTGATTTTAACCTAGGGGATATATCTTGGGAGAACCATGCAGCCTTATCTGGACAAAGCAAAAAATTACTAAATCTGTGTCAGCAATGTAACCTAACACAAAGTATACATCAGCCCACCCGAGGTGACAATATTTTAGATATTGTAGTACATGATGCTAACTTACAACTAGATAATATTAAAATTCTGTCTCCTCTGGGAAATAGTGACCATAACACAATTACGTTTTTGTTAAAAACCACAGTACATCACACTACTACTGAAACTGTTGTATACGTTTACGACAAAGCTGATATCAACTTAATTAATTCAGAACTTAATAAATATGATTGGGGTTGTATTTTTAATACACATCTTATTTCTGAAAGTTGGGACGCATTTCATCAGACACTAACTGGTCTCAGAGATAGACATATTCCACATAAAGTGAAAAATTCTAAAAAATAAACATTGCCCTAAATGGATGAACAAAACATTATAGAAATGCATTAAAAACAAAAACGAAAAATACTCGCAAGTATTTAAAAAATAAGTCAGCTGAAACTTGGAATTCATACTTAATTAGTCAGAAAAAGTGCAAAAGAACTACACGCAAAGCCAGAATTAAGTGTGAATATAATTTAGCAACCAATGCTAATAAGAATAACAGAAAATATTTTTATTCGTATGTTAACTCACTTAAAAAAACAATCTGCGAAGTTGGTCCTCTGCAATATAAAAATAAACCAATAAATGAACCTCTTGAAATGGCAAATACCTTTAATACCAAATTTTGCAAAATATTTCAAATCTCTCAATATAAACTAACTCCAGTCTTATGCCTTGATTCACTGGTTACTATATCAAAGCAGAACATCCAATTAAAACTATCCTTGCAGAAGGGAAAAACTAGCACCTCCCCCGATCTTTTAGCAGGGCATTATCTATATTTACTAAGAGATTCCCTTACAGTTCCACTAAGGTTACTGTTTAACAAATGCTTGTCCCAAAACTTTGTCCCGAGTTCATGGAAAACAACTTTTGTTATCCCCATTCACAAAAAGGGCCCAAAAATAACTGGGAGAACTATAGGCCAATTAGTTTAACATCACCTCTGTGTAAAATATTGGAGAGTCTAATAAAGGACATAATCTCCCCAATTTCTGACATCATTGACATTAATCAACATGACTTCAAGAAAGGATGTAGTTGCCTTACAAATCTGATGTGTTTCTATGAGAATGTCAGCTACTCACTGGATCAGAAAGTACCTTATGACATAATTTTTATTGGCTTTAGTAAGGCCTTTGATGCCATGCCACAGTGGGCTTTAATTCAAAAACTACATAATCTAAACATCAATAAAAATATTATTAACTGGATTTCAAACTGGCTATCAAATAGGACCCAACGTGTGATAATCAATGGCCATTTATCTGACACTGGCAATGTTACCAGCAGGGTCCCATAAGGCTCTGTGCTGGGACCCTGCTTATTTCAAATTTTTATAACTGACTTAACTACAGATTGTCTCTCTTTATCCACAAAATATGCAGACGATGTAAAAATTGGTGGACCATGTCTTACTCTGGACCAAACAGACATCATTCGGTATGATCTAAATGAAATATCTAACTGGGTTACCAAATGGCAGATACTATTGAACCCTGACAAGCGCAAGGTCATGCACTTGGGCACACTAAATCGCCAGGCCGAAATACTACTAGCTGGAAAAACTCTTACCACTACAGCTAATGAAAAAGATCTTGGGGTGAATATTTCCAAGGATTTCTGTGCATCATCCCAGATTAACGGGACCATTTCAAAATCCAATAAAGTAATTTGGTCTATTAGACACAATATTAAGTCTGAGGACAAGAGAGTCTTAATGCCTCTTTAGAGCATATGTCCGTCCTCATCTGGAGTATGCCTCCCAATTATGGTGCGCCTTCAAGAAATCAGATATCAACTTATTAGAAAGGGTACAGAGAAAATACACAAAACATATTAAAGGATTATATAATGATCCTTATGAATCTCGACTTACATCTTTGAATCTGATGTCTTTATCTACTAGACAATTGAGGGGTGATCTCTTGTTCATGTACAACATCATTCAAGATCCCTTTCTAATTATTGAATTTGGACTTGAGTTAAAACAAAACCCATGTAATACAAGAGGGCATCCCTTTCAACTATATGGTAAAACCTTTCATTTGATGGCAAGAAAATACTTCTTCACATCGCATAATATAAATCCCTGGAATTCATAACCTGAGGATAATATCATTAGCAGTTCCAAAACTATGTTTAAAAATCACCTGGACAAATATATGTTGTCCGGCAACTTGATTAGTTACTATTAATACCATAAAGAGCAGTATGGGCCCATAAGCCCCCTGGCTCTCATACACCTTAGTATGAATCTTGTGAGTGCCCCCCTCCCCCCACAGCTGTGGAAAAATGGGACCAGGCATAACATGTTTTGCAGCTGTGATGGACTGAAAATACAGATCTCCACAGCTGTAGAGATTTTGGTCCTCAACTGAAGTTGTGTAGTGGGATCTAGTCCCACACCGTTTTATGAATCCGGGCCTTAGTCTCTGGGCCATGTCAGGCCCTTTGAAAATCTGGCCCCCTAATGTAAAGCATTATAAATCATAACATCATTCTTAGCCAGTCAGAATTGTTTATTTCTAAACTTTCCAGGTACTCTTGTAACCATAAGAGGGTGTTCAACACAAACAGTTTTAAAATTCTAAAGTTCTAAGTTCAATTGGCATAGTCCGTTTCCCACACAGGGGTTTCTCTAATTTTCTGCCAAGTAAAACAACTGGATTTTAAATTCAAGTTGTTTTTTAAAAACAATATTTTTAACATGACTTATAACATGTTTATATGCATAGCTTCTGTGTCTCTCAGAGTTTCTGGTCAAGTCCTTTGCATGTCAGGACTGCTTCACTTTGCAGTTCTCTCACCCAGTGAACTCGAGAATGCAGTCTTGTAAACATGAGACACACGAAAGACACAGAAACTATATACAGTATGTAAATATATAAAGGATTTAGAATTTAACCTATTTTTCTCAGTTGGCCTTTTTTTTCTCTCTCGTGGTGTGGCCACCTTCATGCCAGTTCTCCCAACCCTGTTATCCTGGCTTCCAATCTGAGTGCCTGTAGCTTGTCTCCTGCAGCGGAGTGGCGGAGAGCATGCTCAACCTACTTGGCAAGGATCCAGCTTTCTGTATCTGAGTCACTGGGTGCAGGGCCTGCAAGGGGAGCTGATTATCCTGCCACCTGGGATGTGTCCTCTGTTCCTAGTCCTCCACCTCCACTGTGGCTCAGATGAGCATGCATACAATGATATTAGCGGTTGCACCAAGCACGCTCCTGTGTATGGTGTGCCGGATGCCTGCCACTCCTATACTGCCCAGTGAACTGCCCCCAGCCATTGCTAGGGGGCAGTCTGACTTTAGACATCATGCCATTTTCTTCCCGGAGAGCAGTCCTCTGTATACTCGATCCTCCTCCTCCTCCCCCCGGCTGACCTTCTCATGACACAAGCTCATTCCTATACTCAGGTCATCGCATCTGCAAGCAGTAGCACTACTGTTGTGCCAGCACAGCCAGCATGGAATTTTGACTATTGAAACATTCATTTAAAAGAAATTAAGTTTAATGATAGCATTGCGGAACTCTAGGAGTTGGATTACCTCTGATAATCTAACCCTAGAAGCATAAGGCACTCAGCTATGTCTTGTGTCTCATGACCAGGGCCACTGAAAAACTCAACCCACAATTTTATTAAAAAATTTACAGTTTTCACTGTTCTCTCCAATGTATTTCTGCAATTTTTTATTTTTTTAGGTTTTGTTAACTGGGTAAATGCACTAAACAAATCCTGCCTATTTTCAGGCATGACCCGGGGGAAGGGGATACAAATGAATGCCAAGTGACCTTGAACCAGATTAAGCTTTTGCAAATTCCTTGCAGTTTCTGGAGCTTTTAACAAATTGTGTAAAAATATTTAAATTTCTGTGGAAACTCTCAAATCTACTGACATATGATTGTAATGTAGAATGCCAACTTCGATTTTGCCAAAACAATACAGTTTGAGAGTGTGTGTGTGTGTGTGTGTTGGGGGGGCTTATAAGGGTTTTTTTGTGGTGCTGCTTTGGTCTGATTACTGCCTTGGTTGGTTTAAAAACCCATGGGCTAAACATGGGTGCATTAGGCACTTAAAGCAACAGTGCAATGAAACTGAGCACAACCAAAAAAAATAATTACCTTACTTTGTTTCACTATACAAGATTCCCAGCATCTTCTAGTTTTATTTGGCGAACGTTATAATTGTTTTAATTTAGTGAGGTTTTTTTCTCTGAAAAAGATAGCTGTCACTTTTGGCTTAGGAATAGCACTGCAGACATAGCAAGGGTTAGCATCAAGAAAATAAAATGATGGACAGCATAGGAGTTTCCTAGACAAGTAGATCTGACAGGTATGCAAACATTAGTAATAATTATAGTTGATGCTAGCTTTTTGGAAAACCAGTTTTGTTGCAGTACAACATTAGCACCTGTGTTTAAGCAGGCTAAATTGTCACAGCAGCTGAAACAATTGGTGAGAGTAAATATGCAAACTGTGACAGTCACTTCAGTGGGGTGCTAACTGCAAACAGCAGTGCAACAAAAATTATTTTTCCAAAAAGCTGATATCCGCTACATTTAGTAATTGTGGTCCCTATGCACTATGTCACAGGTCCGTGGTGTGTAGGCAATCCAAAGAAACAATGCCAAGCACCAGGGGTCCCACAGGCCCCAAGCGGCATGCACAGAAGGGACACATGCCTCTTCTGTGTTTGTTACCCCAGCCAATTGGGCAGCTATGCATGCAGGCAGTCTGGGAGCATGTCTAGTGGCATGCCTGCATTCTATGCCATTCACAAAGGCACAGAGTGCTGGATGAGGATAAGCATGATATGGCAGCAGGGACCCTACCATATCCTCTGCATGCCCCCCCCCATGGAAGACACCCATTAGCTGTGGCAAGAAGTTAACACGACATGTCAGGCTGACCTGACTCTCTGATCAGCAAGAGAGAGCTGGGGATGCCTGTCAGGCACTCGTCCATTCCTTTTTTGACAACAGGACTCCAACCTTCCCACAATCCCTTGCTCTGCATGAAGCAAGGGATCCACTTGAGGACTAGGTCAGGCACCTGATTGGTTGCCCACCTGTGTCATCTGTTTTACCCCTCCGGTCACCAACAAGCTGGGAGGGGGCGTGGCCAAGGATAGGCACTGCGCAGTGCCCAATGTTTGTGCATGCTGGCCACAACGTGCCTGTCCGTAGGTGCAGAGCTGAGCAGCGAGGGTACGTACCACTCGCATGTACCCTTTGTCACCTGGTGTATAGGCACCAATATTAGCATCCCAGTCAAAAAATATTTTATAGGTACCTCTTACGTTCTTTTTTTATTTTCTTGATCCTAACTGTTGCCATGTCTACAGTGCTACTTCTAAGCCAAAAGTGGCAGCCATTCTTTTTTTTTTTCTTGAGGAAAAACAAATAAAAACATTTATAAAACACTCACATTTTGGAATAACTAGAACACCGTGCCACCACTTAAAAGTAGAAGATGGCTGGAATCTATTACACATTTGTATTGTAAAAAAAAAAAAAAAGTAGGGTCACATTTTTTTGCCCAGTTTCATTGCAGTGCTGCTTTTCTTCAAACAGAAGATGAATTACAGCCTGAGTACAACAAACACATTACAGCCCACTGTAGCATGCAGTGAAAACATGCATTTGCATTCATTTTTTTATTAGGCAATAAAGCATGACAGGGTGTCAGTTACTGAGAAATGGAGGTACAGCTGAGTGGCTATACCACATGAGAAGTGGGTAATCCCCCAGTTACCTACATTCTGAACTGCCTTACTGTGATTATACAATGGGCCCATATTTAAAATAAATATAAATATGTGTTTATGTTTTTTATAAATGCCCTTCCTTAGCTGTGGGTTATTGCAGGATTTACCCACAGGTGAAGACCAATCAGGTTAGAGAATTTTTTATGTCCATTGTATAATAAACATTTTACAAGTAGGCACATACAAATTGATGGGCTGTGGATCACTAAATAAACATTCAATTAGCACAGCATTCAGTTTATATTTTTAGATTTTAGACGAAATGCTACATATTGATATGTTAACATTACAACATTTTCTTCAAGTTGTAAGCATAAAGAAGTAACACTGTTATCTGTTTCAATTTAATTTGGCTAATTGGTGCTTTAGAATGCAATGACAGATACATTGTGGAGCCCTGGGGAATGCATGGTACAACTGCTGCAATTTCCTTGCAATTTTTGCAAAAGGCTCCTCATTTTTGGGGAATTTTTTTTTCTGCAGTTTTCTAGCTGTACTCGTGACCCCTCCCCTCAAGGTTAGATTAAAGGAAAATGGCAAACAATACTGTCATTACACCCTGTGATGTACATCCCCCCAAATTTGAGGTTCTGTAAACACGGTAAATGAAATTGTTTTTTACCGATTCATATGTTTATTATCCTTTTTGTCCTTAGCATTGTACTGTAACTTTTCAATTGAAAAGGATGCCTGTGCCATCTTGTGCACAACAGGTGGCTTTCTGTACACTCGGTTCACTTCTGAGTGCTGCCGACCAGCGGTGGAGAACAATAGCACTCAACACACTGAGTGAACAGGAAGCCATCTGTGGGCAGCCATCAATCGGAAGTTTAGCACTGAAGATAAAGAGGATAAAAGACATACCAAACTGAAAAAAAATTGCATTTGCTGGCCCGGTGGCACTGAGAGTTGAGATGCTGGATGCCACACCTCGTGCCATGCTGGGAACAGGCTCGGGGCCGCTGGGGGTCGAAGGGGAGGAAGAGGATCAAGTATCCCAATGGATGCTCTCCTCCTCCTGAGGTGGGTTCCTGGGGTGCTCTGAGCACCCAATGCACCTATGGCTGTGGAAGCACGGGCATCAGGGCACAGGCAGCTCTCTGGAGTTGGGGAGAGGAGGACGTTGTAGGCATTTGACAATGTCGTGTGTCAGCATACCGTCTATCTGGATGTCAGTCCTGCGTGATGACGCCCTCAAAGGAAGGAGGGACCAAGGGAAGAAAAGCAAATAAAAACCCTCTAAGTCCAAGATGACGACTGATTCTAGCCCTGATCACTGACCCACAAGCAGACCCCGTTGTGCAGGCGCTCCGAAGAGAGGATTAAGGTAGGTGGATAATGGAGTAAGCCTGGCACTCTAGGGGCAGACACCGTGAGAGGGATCTATGGGGATTGATCAGGTCTGAAGGAGTGGACTAAGAGGGTAGTAAGGCGGGATAAAAAAAATTGCATTTATTTACGGAACCCTAATCATGGGTTTGTACATCACAGGGTATAATAATGGCCTTGTGTGCCATTTTCCTTTAATGGGCAGTAATCCAATACCTGTCTCTGCTCTACTGCTTAAACAGACCTCACCTGTCTTCATAATAGCCTGTATGGTTTGAAAGAAACTATCAGCCATGCTTACACTTCCCACATCTCATACTCTGTCATACAGAACATAACTCTGCTGGAATCATTACTCTATGAAGCCCTACTAAGAGAGATTAAATGATCTCAACATGTACACACTGGAAAAAAGGAGAGAGAGAGAGAGAGGGGATATGTTAGAGATCTGTAAGTACCTCATAGGAGTGAATAGGGTACAGATGGGGAGTCTCCTTCAAATGAGAACAAGCACAGGGAACAAAGGGCATGCAGTGAAGCTGAGGGGAAGGGAAGATTCAGGAGTGATGTGAGGAAGTATTTCCTCACTGAAAGGGTGGTCAATGCCTGAAATAGATTGCCGGTGGAAGTGGCGGAAGTCAAAGCAGTGGGGGGTTCAAGCATGCATGGGATAGACATAGGGATACATTTGATAGGAGGCAGGAAGGTGGGAGGCTCAGCTGAGACCAGATGGGGTCTATGGAAAAATAATAGGGAACCCCTGGGCAGGCTAGGTGGGCTTAGCAGTCCTTTTGTGCCATCAAATTCTGTGTCTCTATGTTTCTATTACATTTGCACCTGGAAAGTGCAGTTTGCATCGGGATTCTAGTCATCAAGAATTTTTATGTCATAAATTGTCACTGTGGCAGGTTGTGTGATGGAGGCACTTGGGTAGTGATAGTCATTGAGCTCTGGTGGCAAGAACCGCCTGGTACGACATGATGTCAAAATTATTTCTTAATTTTCATTTGACTGCTTCCACTTTGTGTCTGCCTCAGACTTCCACTGCAGTTGACTCTGTTTGCTTACAGTCTCCCAGAGCAATTACAGCATTGAGAAACGTGACACAAATTGGAAATCTCAGAGCAAGAAACACGTAGGGCAATTTTCTTTTCCTTATTTAAATCCACAGTACTTGTTAGTTGGGGAAAACAAATGTCAAAATATAGTATCTTAGCAATAATATATTTCTGACATAATAAGATTCATCATCGGTAAATTTTGTTGCTCTCTGATGTTGTTAAAACAGTTTTCATTACTAATTTTAGAATGAATGACTCAAGTCATTAAAGATGGCCTTGGCTGCCACTAGCAATATTTACAAATCCTTCCCCCAGGGCTACTTTTTGACACTGCACGCTGGATTCCTACTGTGGATGCATTAGGAGGGAGCCAGCACACATTTCTGATAGCAAACGGCACAGCACCATGCCAGCCTGTTTAATTTAGTCATAGTGGGTGTGGCCGGAGAACAGGGATGTTTAAAATCTTTGAAACCCCCATATCTCAGTTCGTGCACGAGATACAATGAAAAGGAAAGCTAATATATTTTTTTAAGAAATACAGTATTACTCAAAAATACTTTTATGATGAATTTTTTTCTGCCAACAAATATTGCTGCTGTAGGCAATATTTATCCCCCTTTTTTGGCCCTGGTTCTTCATGTCCCCAATCCTGCCACTGGGGGGGTGCTGCAGTTGCAAATTTCATCTGCCCAGGGGGCTAGATGAGTGGGTATCTTTACAGCTGACCCCAGTGCTGTATACTGTTATGTGGACACCGCAAATGGGATGCCGCAATTAGAGTGCTGGAAAAAGGTTGTGAGTGACAGGGGTGTGCAGGATTTTGCAGCGCCCTGCATCTGTGACCGTCTTCACCACTGACACTGTTCTCCTCCTGTCCACTAATACCTGGACCTTGAGAAGGTTATATTTAGTGTCAGGGGTTGTGGAGGTCAGAACCCCCTGCATTGGGGTTGGGTGCAGGGGGGTGACCCCTAATGCAAAAAGGTTGTAAGTGACAGGGGCGTGCAGGATTTTGCAGCACCCTGCACTCATGACCGTTTTCACCGCTGACACTGTTCTCCTTCAGTCCACTCATGCCTGGACCTTGAGGATGATATATTTAGTGTTGAGAGTGCAGAAGTTGAAGCCTCCTGCATTGGGGGTGCTGGAGGAGACCCCCCCCCCACAGAAAACAACTGTTTTTTCCTGCTCTCCCTTCTTGCCTTACCTGGGTTGTGGTGGAACGTGCAGGCATGGTAATTGTGAGCAAGATGTTTCTGGCACCATAATTTATGGTAACCAGATTCATGTTACTGCAACATAGGTGGACCCCCCCTCCACTGCTACATCACTGACACCCAGCTGGGGGGGCTTACAAATACCTCCCAGGAGCAGGGCACCTCAGTTCTGTGATTCATATTACCCCCCCAGTCAACAAGAGTGGGAAATTCTCCATTTCAATACAGCAATGTTATTTTAGTGACAACCAGTGTTGGCGAAGCAATTATAGTGACTACAACTACAGCGATGGATAATTAAAGTGAATACATTTTTCAGTGATTTTCAGCGACTACAGTGAATGATTTTTACACCTCCATTTCCCCGTATTCCCTGACCATCTGCACAAGCCATTTGGTCACATCCCACAGCTGCAGGCACTAATGGCTCCTGGTAATGCTGGGGGGGGCTATGCTCCCCCTGCACCCCTCTGGGGGGCTGCGCCCTCCCAGACCTCCCCCTTTTTCTATGATTCTAACACCATGCTACACTTGGATCCAGGGGTTAGTTTGCATGTTTTGGGTTGTTCAGTTATACAATTGCTGTATTGAATCATCACAGTTTTGTGCAATCGCTATATTGCCACATTCGCTGTTATGTGCCACTCACTAGGATTGTATTTGCTATAACTGAATCGCTGAAATTGATTCACTAAATTTGCATCACTGAACTGATGTGCTACTCTGGAGGTCCACCCCCCTCCCCAGTCCAGTCACCTAACATTTCTGGGACATTCTCTAACAGATACTCCAATGACTTATCCCTCATAGTGAGGTCAGAGGGGCTCTTCAGCCCCTCTGAGGCAGGATCTAGTGAGGGTATCCACTTAGTGGTGCATGGCCTTTGAGAAGCCATGGCTCATCCTGCCCAGTGAGAGGATTTTCTGTCCATTTTCTCCCCTGGGATGCCTGATGTGCAATGACCCTGTAGGCACTTTTACACAAAGGTTTCTGTAATGGAATGACTGTTATGAAAACATCCCTTGTGTGTAAAGTGCACCTGTTTCATTCCCTAGGCGAACATTAATCCAAACCGCAATCTCTACTTTTCGCAGTTTGCACCGATGTGTTCCATTTCATCTGGCTGTGTAAAACAGCTATTCCGGTTGCAATGCAGAAACAACCATTATAGAGCAGAAAACTCTGAGGGAGCCAAAACAAATGGAGGCCGGGGTTGCCAGAATACTCGCAGGGTGTAGATAGGAACCAGAATGCAACAGAGTACAATGGCGCCACACAGGTAATGCTGATTCCATTTTAAAAACCTGTGTGTAAAAGCACCTTATGTGTCTGTCCATATCCCACATCCTTGTGGGCCTCCCGGCTGCTGCGACACCCAGCATCTGCTAGGTGTATGGTACACCGCAGTAGGCATAACCCACACATCCTATGAGAAAAGAGCAGTCCCTAGGATGCTAAATTCTCCCACCGTCAGGCAACCCCTGGCAATTTGAGTTACCTCCCAAATGTGAGTGGTAGCCTACCAGGCCAGCCAAGGGCAAGAGGTTTTTAACATGTGGCTTTATTCCAGAGATTCCCAAATAAAAAAAAGACATGGAACACAGTCATTGGAGCAATTAACTGATCCCTTTTTTCCAGTCCTGCCACAACCACTGGCTCGCTATGTGACCTTGAGCAAGTCACTTGACCTTCAGTGGTGGCTGTACTCCAGGGATCACCCAGGCATGTGCCTAGGAGAATAACTCAGGAGTTTTAAACCTCCTATGTCCATGGTCTCTGTGTTTGCACTTCAGTTCTTTCCAGTGGCTGTCATGACAGCACTAGAACTGTCTGGATGTGGAATTCCACCTGTGGAAGACATGCAGAATGGCAATTATGCTTTCAAAATGCTTTTCACAATTTAATATACGTCACTGTTCAAAACTGTAGATAAGAAGGCATTGTAACTGTTGTAACTGTATACTAATGACATGCTCAGTAGCCTTGTTATAACTGTTAAAAATGCATGACCAGCCCAGTGACACTGTGGGTTTAAGCACTGGATGCCACACCTTGTGCCACACCGGTGACCCAAGTTTGAGACTGAGCTTGGGCCACTGGAGGTATGTGGGGGAGGGGGGGATGGGAAATTATAGTACAGCCACTGGACTGCCCTCATCTCCTGGATTGGGGAGGCATGTTTCCTCATTCTTGCCTGACATTTGGTGGAGGCTGGGTGTCAGAGCAGAGGTCTGGGGGATGACATTATGTCAGTAGAGTGGAGGGAGTCATGGCTTCAGGGGTACATGCATGCTTCCATGCAAACATGCCTGCTGTGCATGCCACAGCTCTGGGGCAGGATGGGAGAAAACACAGAAAAGCCTATGGGCCCGATTCACAAAGTTCCCTTGAATGGTGCAAGGGGCTTGTGTCACAAGGAATGACACAAGGTGCGGCTTGCACCAACAGATGTGCCAGGAGAAATTCACAAAAGCAACCTGTGTTAAACACAAGCTGCATGCACCAAAGAGGGCTTGCGCCCGCATTGTGCCACAAAATGGGCTGGGGCATGGTGCTAGGGGGCTTGCAGCAGATGCAAGCTGCCGCATCCCCTTAATTGTGACTCACTAAACCCTCCCAGAGGGCCAAATTCTAAGTACCCTTGGACCAGCTAGGGCTGGTCTAAGGGAACTTAGAAGTGTGTCTTCTGGGGAGGGTAGAGAACTTGTGCCATGTGCCACAGTCCCCTCCCCAGACCTGATCCCCATTGTATAATAAATGATCAAGTCCCTGGTGGCTAGTGGTCCTCCCCAGCCCAATCCCTGTTATATAATAATAGAGCACCTTCCAGGCAGTCAAATGGACCTCCCAGCACGGATTCCTGTTGTATAATAATGCATCACATCCGTGGTAGTCTAGCGGACCCACCTCCCTATCCCCAGTCTGCCCATATAATATGAATAAATCTTTCCCTGCTGGTCTGGTGAACCCCTCACCCCAGCAGACAGTGCCCCAAAACCCCAGTCTCCCCCATCCTATTCCTGAGTCAGCATCCAGCACAGCCCTCCTCTCTCCACCATGGCTGGCTGCCAACTGAGGAGCTACTACTAAGAATCATATGGAGAATAAACTGGGTGCAGAAGGCCAACAGACCCATAAAGCCCCTAAACTATACATGGCTTGAGGCACTCAGGTTTGACAACAAGTACCTATCAAGCCTATTTTTAAATGTGTTTTTAATTGTACTAATAACAATTTCCAAAGGTAAACTGTTTCAAGGTTTGACTACTCTTTATGAGAAGTAGGAAGCCCTTTTTTGTGTTCTAAATTTACGTCTTCCTAATTGAAGCGGATGATCTCTGGTATTAATATTAAGTTGTTTAAACTCTAAACCACATTTGATTAGTAAGTTGATGTCATTAATAATATCTCGAGTAAATAACAAGTCACCCCTAAGACGCCTCTATTCTAAGGACATTAAACTGAGTTAAAGTCTACTTTCATCAGAAAAAAAGGACTTAGTAATTCTTCTTTGTAACTTCTCAAACCTATTAATGTCCTTACACATATATGGAGACCAAAGTTGGGACACAAAGTCTAAATGAGGATGGACATAAGCACAATAAAGAGGAAGAAGGACTTCAGGATCCCTGGATACAATATTTTGTTTGATTGACCACCAAATTTTATTAGCTTCATTTATATTATTGGTAATATGTATTTCAAAATTTAAATTCAAATCAACAATGATTCCAAGATCTTTTTCATTCAGTTTAGAAGTTATGGGCTCATCATATAAATAATACCGATGTTTTGCATTTCTTTTACCAAAATGCAAAACTGTACACTTAGATGTGTTAAATTTTAAATTCCAGCAAAGTGACCATGATTCCAAGGTATCTAAGTCTTTTTGGATAACTGCACAATCGCTAAGACATCTTGAAATATTTACAATTTTACAATCGCCTGAATATTTATTGATATTACTCTGGATATTATAAGAAAAATCAGATATAAAAATCTGAAATATTACCGGAGCAAGAACTGAGCCTTGAGGGACTCCACTTCGCACTGGGTTCCAAGAGGACCTGAAACCATCAATAGATACACTTTGTCTTCTGTCCTTCAACCAGTCTATAATCCAATCCAATTAATAATTAACGTGTTGATTTTAAATAACAATAATTTTTGAATGAGTGCCCAGTGTGGTACAGAATTGAATGCGTTTCTGAAATCCAGCAAAATTACATCACAGGGGATTTTACTATCTAGTTTATCACTAACATAGTCATAAAAACTAACCAAATTTGTGGCTACTGAACGCCCTTTTATAAATCCATGTTGATCAGAATCAACAGAGGATACAATCAAAAAGAGTTCATCCTTAATTATTCTTTCAAGTACCTTACATAGAATCAGAGTTAAGCTCATAGGGCGATAATTGTCTAATAGACTCTTACCTTTTTTCAATTAAGGGAGTAACATATGCATCTTTCCATTCAGATGGAACTAAACTATAATTCAGACTTTTTTGTATAATATTTTAGAAGGAACACTCAAATAATCTTTTGGCAATAATAGCCTATTACCTGATATACCAGTAGTGCCAGGTGGAGAACCCTTTTTTATAGAATCTAATTTATTTTTTATACTATCCAGCATAATATCCATATGTTTATCTATAACTCTGAGCTCAACATTAGGTCCTGAAGTCGCATCACTGAAGGATTTACAAAAATGGGATTTTAGTACATCAGCCATTTCTACTTTATCAATATCTATCCCATTTACTTTTAAAGGGCCTACTTTACACTCTTGTTTTTTAATGATATAGTTACATAATATTTTATTATTCCCTTTCTGCGCTTGTTAGGCAATACATTTTTCTGTATTTCTCTTAGATTGTTTAATCTCCCTTTCGCAAATTTTTTGTATTTTCTTAAAGGAAGCCAGGGATCTCATACATTTATTCACATTTCAGTAATATCATCAGAGGTTAATAATTCACTCCACTTTTTTATTAGATAAATAGTTATTTAATGCATCATTATCTGCCTTATGATACAAATAAACTTCTGTGACATTTTCCGATATCAGATGCAAGAACTGTAGGTTAAATGTTACTGCATTATGATCACTATTTCCTAGTGGTGTAGAAATCAGACAATCTGCAATTTTTAATGGTTCACTACCTAATACAACATCAAGAATGTTCGAACCCCTGGTAGGAAAGACAACAAATCGAGATAAATTTAATTTGTCACATATTTGTAAAAAAAATTTCGAAGGATTATGAATAGTTTTTTTATTTAACCAATCAATATCATTTAAGTTTAGGTCCCCCATAAATATAACACCCCCTAAATCTGAACCTGCTGCCATTTCTGACATAATTTAATTTAACACCTGTTTAGTGGAATTCGGAGCTCTGTAGCAAAGACCCAAAATAAAGATGTTATTATTAAAGCTAATACTCACCCAAAGTGATTCAACAAGACTAGCTTTAGATTTAATTTTACTTGAAATATCCATAACAATCAAGTCTGAATTAATAAACAAAGCAACACCCCCCTCCCCTTTCTATTTTCCCAGCCTAAGTGAAACAGAGAGTAACCTGAGATAGAATTAACCCATACAGGGTCTTTAGGCCACCATGTCTCGGTGATACCAATAATGTCAGAATGCTCAGTTACAATTCTAACAGTTAGTTCTTCAAACTTAGATCCAAGACTTTGTGCATTAAACATTTGGAAACTTAGGTTGTCAATATTTTTGTATACTTCTTGGTTGACTTTTATTCCTTTCATAAGGCCCCCCATTAGCTTAAATTTGAAGATTGTACAAAATGTTGGAATTGCTTACATAACTCACTTATCCCAGTTATATTTAAATGCAGGCCATCTTTTGCAAATAAATTGCTATTTCTTTTAAAAACATCCCAACAATCAATGAGTTGGATATTTTCATTGGTACACCAGTTATATAATCTAGCACTGATTCATTCAGCAGTATAGTTTTTTCCAACCTTGCTCGTGGGATAGGGACTATACTGGAAATGTATATTTTACAATTTTTAGACTTAGTGTACTTCCCAAGTTCTATAATGTCAAAACAAATATCATTTTCATGGTCATATCCTACATTATTTGTCCCAATGTGG
This sequence comes from Neoceratodus forsteri, assembly GCA_016271365.2. Classification (NCBI taxonomy): domain Eukaryota; kingdom Metazoa; phylum Chordata; order Ceratodontiformes; family Ceratodontidae; genus Neoceratodus; species Neoceratodus forsteri. Next base: position 91,549,519 of record JADMNL010000022.1, read on the forward strand.
AGGATGACATTAAGGATTTGGGAAATTAAATCATCAGCTCTAGAAGAAATGTCAGCAATTGTTGCTCCAGAAAAGCAATGAATCTTCAACTTGTTATTTCAAAACAATTTGTCAGCATATTTCATGACTGAGTCCCCAATAATCAGTGTAGGAAGTGTGGAGTCTGTATTCTCACAAGCAGGGGTAGATTCAGAAAATTAATTAATGGACTGAATCTAGTACTAATCTCTAAAGGGTTATGCTGAACATAAATGCCATCACGAATACATGCAGCTCTCCTGCCCTTTTTAAATTTTCTGTTTGGAATGCTCTCCCATCCTTCCTCCAATTCAGAATTGGGCTTTCGGAGTCTTTTATTGGAGATAGCAGGGGACTACAAATTTTGTGGCATGAAACAGGAAGTGGTTGATCAAGAGTTTAATTAGCCTCCATTGTCAGAGGTAGGACTGTGGAAGATGTCTCTAAATTAGTTTGTAAAGTGCATACAACTGTTGGTTCCACTAAGGGAACATCTGTTTCCTTAGACACAGGAACCGAGAGCCCTCAAACCATGTTATCCACAAAAAGTTCCAGTTCTCTCAGTTCTTTTACAGTTTGCAGTTCAGATCGATGACAAAGTTGAAATTGCATTTTTCAGTACATTTACTCCATACAATAAGAGCATTCTGAATTCAGAGGCAATTCTTCAGCATTAGGCATTATACAGAGTACATGTTTGCAAATTCCACAAATTACCAATTTATGCCCATTATGTAGAATAAATGATAATGTAATCTCGGTAGAACTATCCATTATGACACTTTGGAAATCAGATCTACAACCTACAAGATAGGTGTAGACTATAGTCACCAATATAGGTGCTAAGTCACACTCCTACCACAGACCCGCAGTTCACGCTGGACATGCTAGACATGCGCTACTGAGTGCATACCATATACAGTATGCCCTCATTAATTGACTGTCAATCAATCAGCACGTACTGTATGTGGTATGCTTTCAGTAGCTCAGTCAGTGGCCAGCCATGGTGGAAAGAGGAGTGCTGTGCTGGTCGTTGACTTGGGGATGGAACAGGGGGGAGTGGGGTGGTGAGGCATTGCCCGCCGGGGTGAGGAGTGGCGGTCCACTAGACCACCAGGGACGTGATGTATTATTATATAATGGGGTTCAGGGCTGAGGGGGACCCCTAACCATGAGGGACTTGATCTATTATTACACAATGGGGATCAGGACTGAGGGGGACAACTAGGCACCAGGGACCTCCTAGAGTGGTACATGGCTGCCCTGTAGTTTGCAACACACCTGCCAGGTGTGCTGTCCATTTGACGCATGGCCACAGTTGCTACAAACCATAGGACTTTGCTGCTGGGACCTTACCCAATAGTGAATCGGGCGAAGGGTCCATAGTGCTCTAACAATCAGCGCAAGTTGCAGCTGATGCAGCTTGCTCCGACCTTTGTGAATTGAGTCCTGTGTCTCACCATTGTCACGTGCGATGGCTCCCGATGCCCTCGGACCCTGCTCTCTGGGAATCCCCACCAGTTAGATGGTAGTGGGAGTGGCTGACAGGGTTGGGGGCTGAGGGAGCCCGATGGCAGGGGTAGGTGGCATGGAGGAGCAAGCAGTTCTATGGGAGGAAAAAAAGAAATGCATGCTGATGTGATCGTCCACCAGTGACCCTCCTGAAAACCAGGCATGAGCCTAAATGAGGATGTCCAAGTGCATGAAATTCCAGATATACAAATAGAAATAACTACTGGATAGGTATGATTGCAACCTAAACCCAGTGTGTGTAAATCCCCATTTCAGACCCTCCCCCATTACACATGTGTAATAGAGATTATCTCGTACTCTATCTCAGTTGTCTTAAGATGCACAGTAAGCCATTCGCGCTTCACTCCAGGAGGAAACAGGAAACCAGTAATTACATAAAATACAGGCAACAGTCAGACGCATTATTTTTACACGGCCTCAGTGCATGATACCTAAATAAACTACTCGTGCTTCAGTTTTGTGGTTTATGTTGTATTGCACACCTTGGCTGTATAAAAAACTCATTGCACACTGTTGCCCATACATCTCTCTCTTTATTAGTTTTTCTCTGTATTTACTTCAGTCTTCATTGGTTGGTTGCAACAAATTGACTTTGAATGGGACAGTTATATGATATGCTGCATACCTCATTGGTGCTATCCTGGGCAACTAAACCATAACCACAGAAAAAGGACTTTTGGTTTCATGCTGCAGCTGTCACATAAACTGTATGGCAAAGTGTGTTACAATCCAGAAGATGGAGGGGAGAATGCTGCTGCCATAAGATGTACAGGGTGATTCAAACTGCAGAAAGAAAGAGAGGGATAGACAAAGATTACCTAGGGGTGAAGGCACAAGGAGGTGAAGTAACTTGCTCAGGGTCCACACAATGAGTCAGTGGTAGGGTTCAGACCACGATCTCCTGCTTCACTGCTCTAGACAAGAAAAAAAAGAACAGATTTTGAAAGGTTCTTCAGAAAGAGGAAGGCAGTATGTTGCTACAGCACAGTAACAGTTTCTTTGCTATGGTAAATAGTACGCAAGTATAGAAGAACCAGCAATGAGTGAGGTCATTGTAGTGCTTGCCATTGCAACAGACTGTAATGTCACTGACACAGCAATTGTGAGGTCAGCTGGGGACAGTCAGTGACTTTCTAAAAGAAAGTCAAAGGAACACTAAATTATCTTAAACATTTAGAGCGCGTAAAACATGAGATCATTTAAAAAAAATAGAAATCATTAAAGGAGTACTGAAGTCAAAATTTGCAAAAGCATATATGGTTAGGGTTTATTGTGGATGGAAAACTATGGTTTTCCAAATCCTGTTGTAGGACAGTTCAGAGGTCAAAAAAGTTGTTGTACTATCGTTCTGACGTCACAACGATAGTACAACAACTTGTTAACCTTCATCTGTTTCCCGATTGGCGGAAATATGGGCTTTTCAAAAAATACTGTACAGCATGGCGGCACTGGTAAGCGAGCGGTTGAGCATGAGCTTTTCAGATGGTTTGGACACGGACTGCCATAGTTGGCACCCTGTTTCAAACCTATCAGTTTGTCAGCAGTTTATTTTTTTTTAAATAAATCAGTGGTCCCTCTGTACAAAGCTAAGCCGGACGACAGTGAGCAGTGGTACCTTCAGGTCTGACAGCGGAGCAGAACTGCAGCGAGGACCGGGAGAAAATGGCAGTGTCTGGACAAGGTACAGAAACTAACAAATCCTTGTGAAATTAATGTGGCACAGTTTGTGGGGAACCATATACTATACAAAATATTAGATGAGAACTGGCCGTCAAGGCAGTCAGTTTCCATCTCGGGTGTTTGATGACATCATAGGGACCGCTTGAGCTTCGCGCTCGAGGTCTATGATGTCATCAAAATGCTCGATGGGAACACAGCCTTGTTGTGCACAGTTCCCTATCCATTATTCTATATATTGTGCAGAAGGTTTTGCTTTGTGTGTGTAGTCCTGGTGTGTCCGTCCCTTTGTCTGCTATCTAAATTAGCCTGCCAGTTTCATAGTAGTTTTATGGCCCCTTGGGATCTCTGTCTTAGCAAGATTTATTGCTCTTCTTTTTCCCCACAATGCTTCCTGTCCCATATGACTGTGATGTGTCCAGGACAACTGATTCGGCAAGTACTAGATGCTATAGCCTGATGTTCTGGCTTCCACTAAATAACTCTAATTCAATATTTTTATTTTTTATGTGTGTGTCAGGTCTAGCCAGCAGGAGTAAATGTTCTGGTTTTTAAACTTTTCATTTCATTAAACTACACACAGCCACAAAAAAACGCACAAATAACCCCAGATCATCAATGCTATCATTAGTAAAGACTCTAGCAGTTTTATTTTACAGAATAACCCACCCAATTAGCCATCAGGTATTTGCTAAACTGTAAATGTAGACATTACTGCTCACTTGATAAGGTAAGTTACTTAATATTGTACTATAGCTCTGCTGTTGTAAAACTGACTCTAAACCAGTGCTTGCCGAAGTCATGGCCTCGGATACATCACTGTCACATGGGACAGAAGGCATTGTAGGAACAAGAACAGCAATAAACCATGTTAAGATGGCAGTCCCCAGGGGCCATAAAACTACTATGAAACTGGCAGGCTAATTTAGATAGCAGACAAAGGGAAGGACACACTACGACTACACACACAAATCATAGCACTCTGCACAACATATGGTTTTGCAGACACTGACTGAACATAATGCATTTGTGTAAGTATGATAATTTCAAGTATTCTCTTTTTGTTAGCTTCCTGCTCATAAAGTTGCTCAACGCTCATCAAACATCAAGCGGAAGACTGAGTTGCACTAGGAAGGGAGATTGAGAAGGTAGAATTGAACAAACTCCAAGCAATGAGAAATTTAAAAACAAAAAAAGCATTTGTCAGTGCCTTAATGTTTGCTTGCCAGCATTATTAGGGACACTGTTGTGCTCAGTTAGTGAGAGAGGGTAAATTAATTTAGAGCCATATACGTAGTACCTGACAGCTTCATTAAATAAGGCATTCCCTCCTCACTTTTTTATAACAAACTTTACTTGTCTTGTTCTTGAATGCCAGTGCAATTTACCATACCAGTAGCTAATATGTTCCAGCAGCATCAGGTATTTCCAAAGAGCTGGGGGAGAGAGCAAAACAAATTGCTACTGAGCAGCTCAACAGATGTGTCCAGGCGTGGCTGGTGATTTGCATAGGACAGAGCAGCTGAGCGTCCACCTAATGTAGATGGGTCCATTCTTGGCAGCACTAGAGATTTGCAAGGGGGGGGGCAAGTGAAAGTGATGTGTTCTGGTAGGGCTAGTGATTTGTGGAAGGGGGGAGCAAGTGAAAGTGCCACAGAGCGGCGGATACACAAACTATATTATGGTTTTTGCATAGCTGTGTTATGTAGCCACAAAACGCGAAGCTGACAACAAAGATGAGCTCCCAGTTTTTGCATCAGAAAAAGTGAAAGCCAATTCCATGGGTGGGCTCCCAGTGTTGGCATTATAAAAAGTGAGAGTCAACACCATTGGGGGGGGTGAAAGCTGACACCATAGATGGACTCCTGGTTTTGGCATTGTAACCAAACTGTTTTGGAGCTTCATATCAGCCACAGATTAGTGACACATCTGCCTCAAATGCAGACTGAGAACTGACCTGATGAGTTACAGCATCACAGGCACTTTTGACACCTCAACTCACAAATCAGATCCAACTAACACATGACTTCTGAAAGGGGAACACCAGCAGGTGGCGAGGTGGATGATTCTATCATGCAATTGGCTACAGCTCCCTGCAGAAACAGTCACATGTTGGTATTCAAATGAGCCCAGAGGCCCACGGCCCCCCTTGAATATCAGAAGGGTGAGGCTGCTTTCTCCATCGCTAACTGGCTAACAGCCTGACATACCTACAGACCCCAACATTATCCTAATATGTTTGCTTAGTAATTTGCAAGCAAACGTAAAAAGGACTGAGAGTCTGACAGCAGCAGAAGAGCGGGGTATGGATATGTTACAAGTTACTATGAAATAGACAAAATAAGGAGAATAATAAACAGTGAAAAAAACATTATGCAGCCCAAGATAACAAGTTGAGACTGAGTAGTGGTACACAGAGGGGTAAGAAAATGAAATACTACTCTGGGGTCAGAAAGGTTTGTAAAGACTTATATTAACTGGCCATCAATGTTTTCAATGGGAATGACCAGTTGTAATTTGTTGTAATAACCAGCTGGTTATTATGGCAAACATGCGCACAGAGCCCTGCATCTGTGATCTCAAGATACTCTCTAGCACAGTATGTTGTAAGATGGCAGTTTTGCTCTTGAAAGGCCATCATACTAAAAATTGAAACAAAACTCTGATTTGCAACATAAAGTGAAAGAAAACTGACCTCATTTTAAATCTGGTCAAAACTGCTGTGAAAGCCCAATGTAAAGTTACACATCAGACGCAGTATCGAACTGAAAATCTTCCGGTGAAACAAGTCACACTCAATGCCAAATGGCTTTGCTTTTACTTTTTGGAGAGGGTTTTAATGAATATTAAAAAAAAAACATGGATGTACTGGCAAGGTGATGGGTTTGGGGAAGGAAGTCAGTCTTCCTGGACTGCTCCAGAGTACTGCTTGCATGAACCTGCACCAAATAGCAATACATTGACATGTCTGTAAGTAGCATCAAGGGAGAGGGTGAGGAAAAAAAGCGATGACCAGAAATGATAAAAAATAAAACATGGGGCAGATTGCTTTTTCGAATTTAATACACCCCCTTGGTGTGTGATGTTTGAATAAATCCCTCGAGCTTCGCTCTTGGGGTTTATGAAGCAACACATACCTCAGGTGTGTATTAAATAGAGAATAAAGTATGAGGCGGTGTGTGTAACAAGATTTTACACACACCCGAGGGTTGGATGGCATATAAACCCCGAGAGCAAAGCTCGAGAGGTTTATCCAGGCATCCAACCCCGAGGGTGTGTGTAAAATTCGAGTTTACACACACACCACCCCATATTTTATTTTATATAATTGCTGGGTTAGGCTTTTTCACCACAGCTAATTATGTAAAATAAATGGTCTGGTGTGGCTGTGGTCTGGATGATGTTTAGCCAAGTCCTCAGTCGCTTAGCAGCAGTTTACATTTTCTTGTTTTATTGTCCCCTTTACGGTGTGATTTTTGTTAGAAAGTTGTTTTTTTTTAAATAGTTACTTACCACCTAGAGATGGTGGCGGCGGTGTGGTTTCAACCGACGAAGAAATCTGGTAACGAGCGGTAAAAACCCGGAAGAGCTATAGGTTTGTCCAAACAGGTCACCTGATCATTGATTAATCCCTGATATACCCACAGTTGCATGTTCACAGGACTTTATTTTACTATTTCTTTAGCTAAAACTCTAACATAACATTACCCATGTTATAAAAGGATTAACCTACTCCAGGGTATGGGTTTACTGAGCATTAATCCACGCCTGGGTGATTAAAGTCACTCAGCTTTGCCTTATGACTCCAACCCCCCCCCCAGGCATGGATTAGTGCTCAGTAAACCCATACTCTGTCATGCATTATTCCCTTTGTAATGCACACCACCCCATGAATTGTTCTCTTTTTTGTTTCTATTTCCTCCTATTTCCTTCCATTTTCTACATCTGTCACACACCCCACCCCGAAACGCAGTGCTGACACAGCTTTAGCCGTTCTCTAAAAGGGAGGGTGGATGAGTGATTGTCTTCACAGTTAATGTCAGTGCATTCCCTCATTGGCCAGAAGGAGGTGCATGAATGCTAACTGGTCAGCGCCTTGTTTCCTGGCATTCAAGCTCCTCACTTTGGCAATATGCTTCACCTTCAGCCAGTCCCATTGTGGGATTCCTGGGCCCGTCTACAAAGCAGAATTCTTGGTCTCTCAAATAGCAGAACAGTACATTGCTGCTGCTCCACTGGATACCCCAAGGCAAATTTTTGACAGTTCGCTTCTACGAAATTTCACAAATTGCAGCAAAAGATAATGAAAGTCCCCATTTCATAAAATTGGCAACTGCCAAAGTTTTTTCCCTTCAACCTGAGAGATTTTCCTCTGCAACTTGATAGTTTTTCCCCTGACTTTAAGATTTTTTTCCCCACAACTTGAGCACAGTGCTTGGTGGCAATTATTAGCTTTTTTCTATGATGATGCAAAAACTACAAAACTACAGCCATTGGTCATGTGACTTGTTTTTATTCCCCCTGTGACTAAAGGATTATGTGTGTGGCGGGATTTCTCAGACTACTTCCAATATTTCTAGAAATTCCACAGATGCAAAAACTGCAAATTTCATGAGACTTCTGTATGCAGAAAAATTAAAACTGGCATAGCCCTAACAGTGGGAGACCAGTCTTTTGCATCCAGGCTGTTTTTGGAGGTGGACTCTTCACCGATGTGTAAACAATTTTCAGGCTTTCTTGCCAGACAAGACTGAGAAGACAGTGCTAGATTTGGCCTCCATGGTCAGACAAGGCACTATGACATTACTATGCTAGGATATGAGCCTAGAATTCTACGTCTGTAAAATGTGAGCCCTGCTCTGCTTGAAAAAAATGATTTCTATGTTAGTCTCCACAAAAATGTTGTTTTTTATTATTAACAGTCATTCTAATGTAGTTACTGATGAAGCACTATAACACATGCAAATAACCGCTATGATAATCTGGTTATAACAACGAGCAAGAGACAGCCAAAAGCTGTCAAATTACAGTAGTGCGAGTGCGCCCTGTATAAAACCACTGACCACCAAAATCACTGACACACTGAAAATACTACCTGCAGCATTACTGGATCCTGGATTACATGGCAGGCGGTGGGGTCAGTACCTAACTCGGAGGAACACCATTAGGTGCAAGAAAAGGTCTTTCCCAGCCCCAAGACAGGCAGTGGGGTTGGGAAACAGGGATCTCAGTAGCTACAAGGGCCAGCTGGAAGACTGCACAAGTTTCTAGAAAAGTTTGGATTAATTTTAAGAGGAATTGAATAAAGGGACAATGTCCTCGAGTATAGAAGGGTTAATGCCCTTATAAGGTAAACCCTTTATGAAAAGTCACTGAATGCACAGGGACTCTTTTGTAAGTTTATAGAGGGCCTAGGAGGGCCTGTTATGGATATAAGAGTGTTGCCTTGTACTTTCTTTAGGTAAAAGAGCTGCAAACAGAAGGTGAGCTGTTTGGTGCCCTAAGGATGCAAGAGGCAACACTCTTTTATCCATAAGATGCCCTCCTAGAGCACAGCTAAATTTATTAAAGGTCGTGCCACGATTGAAAAAAAAACACACACCTTTTTTGTGATCCCTTTCTTTGGCATGAGTGGCAGTCATCAAGACTTCCGTTACAGTGCTCAGAGGGTGAGGTACTCCTATAGCAATAGGAGCACCTCATGCACAACTGGATGAAGCACTGCGATTGGATGAGAATGCCCCTATGATCTGTAATTTAAAAATAGAAAATGAAAAACAAATATAACACAGCTTACCAATGGGCATGATGAAGTGGTGTCATGACTACAAAACATCGACCTTTTTGCTGATGTGTTGTGAAACTGACTAAAGAGAAGAGACATTTGAGTAGCGTTCCATACATTTATTCTAGTTCAATGCAGAGTAACAGAAAGACATCAGTGCTCCATGCCAGGACAGCATCCCTCATGTGTGTGATAAAGTCAGTAACACTTTAAGTGTACTTAACTACACTGTAATTACTGTATTCCCACAAAGTAAATGCTATATAAGTACTGTGTAGTTACATGTAACTACAATGTAGTTGGTAATTAGTTTCACATTTGTGTATTATGTAGTTAGATACAGATTTCTATGAAGTAACTACACTGTTATTGCACCGTAAATACTACTGTATAACGCAATATTACCGTGTAGCTTATATTCCGCACGGTTCAATTCTCCCCATGTATTAGCGTTACCTTATATTAGCGCATCAATGGACCCGGAGGTCAGCTGTACATGAACTATGCCCATGTTCTTTGCTGCAACATATTATAAGCATCTCTAGCATTTTTAAGTTTCAATAATACAGTAGAGCATCTACTTTTTTTGAGCTCAGCTTCCAGAGAGGAAATTACGAGTGAAAGTCCTGACATCTGCACTCCAGCCAGTTTTCAAACATTGTATCCCCACTATCACCCTCCTAGTTTCTGTAACTCTAAATCACCAAGCAGAGGTCCTGTGATCAGAGGGAAGGTGGGGGAGGCACTCGAGGAAAGGATACAGTATATGGTGGGTTCTATCCATATCCCTGCTGCGAATGCACTTGTGGTCGCTATAAACGAAACATGAACTTTTTTTTAGCTGTAACACTATATCCCCACTATCACTCTCCTAGTTTCTGTAACTTTGAATCACCGAACACTGAATACTGCAGTGTGGTTAACTGTGACCAACAAAGAGGGGTATTACATGGACCTCCAAATCAGAAGAACAGGATGGCTTCACTCTGCACCCACGAAAGTGTCTGCACCCATCTCCATTTACCTTGCTAGCCTGAAAGAATGAAAGAGTGCGACTACAAGGAGGTACTGTGATCAGAGGGGAAGGTGGGGGAGGCACTCGAGGAAAGAATACAGTATATGGTGGGTCCTGTCTGTATCCCCACTAGTGGCTGTACTCGTGGTTGCTATAAACGAAATGTGAACTTTTTTTTTTTAGCTGTAACATTTAATCTGCTGTAAACTTATATCCGAAGGAAGTACCTGACCCATGAATAAAGCGTAAATTAATTTACAGCGAAATAAAAGGGTTATACAGTATGTAGTTGTTAATTACTTTCATAATTGACTGGTGTGTAGTTATACAAGTTGCATGAAGTGGTAGTTACACGTGCAACCACAACCGTTTCTCTTTTGACACAAATTGATTTATGCTGGAAATGTAACTACACATGTAAAAACTGTTGCAAAGTGCAACAGAAAAATGGATTTATGCTGAAAGTGTAACTACACATGTAACAGCTGTTGCAAAGTGCGACATACATAGTTACATTTGCCAGAAAGAATTGATTTGAGGCAGAAGGGAGGTAACAGTAATTGCAGTAACTACCACTTCATGCGAATTGTGTAACTACAGTACAGTACTACCAATCTTTCTCTGTGTCAGTCTTCACCATTTATCACTGTCTGGGTGACAGCCGGACACACAGCACTCAGTGTGAGTTTTTTTTTTTTTGTAGGGGGAGGATCCAGCCCCGGCGATGCCACCCTTGGAGTCAATGCATTACATGGCGCTCGCAGGTCAGCCAGCAATGGTCGCCAACTACTCCGCCACCCCAGTTCTGCTTCTCCAACCATTCAGAGTGCAGCACCTCACACCTGCTGAAGAAATTTCAGCTGTGACATCGCAGTTCAGTTAGTTGTTTCGACATCATTGTTGACACCATTTTTGCTCCATACCAGTTCTGTCATCTGCTAGTAACTTGGTGCTGTTTTCAGCAGGAATCCAGTAAGACCTTTCTTTTTTCTTTCTTGAAACAGCACCAAGTCTGTTTCTTATTATAATTTTAATTACCATGAGTCATGTTGGGTTTGTCTGGGGACAAAAAGTACTCTTCCAAGGCAGGCTGGACTCCTATGCACCTGTGTTCCTGCACCGGCATACGTCCATCATGGACCAGCATGATCAGCACCTCACTTGCCTGGGTTCATCTCACAGTATCGATACTTGTGATACTCGTCATGGATCATGAAGCATGGGAGCAATGTGCGTGGAAAGTCAGCCACGATTCACTGACTTTTGGAGGGCAGTGTTGTGTGAGGGACTCCAAGCGCAGGTCTCTCTACCTTTCCTTCGGATCCGCTCCTGATTCTATACAAACCTGTGAGGAGGGGGGCCTCCTCTTCTTCTAGCCTTGTCAGGGAGAAGGTCTCTTCTGCAGTGCTGGAGGATTGGTCTGGGCATCTCGGGGCCGGGCTGGGAGCATTGCACAGGCAGTAAACTCCTCAGGGGTGCAGGCTCCCCCAGTGTTATGGCCCATGCCTGCTGGGTCCAGCATGGGTGGCTCCTCAGCACTGCCCACTGGTGCCATTCTGTATCCTGGGGGCCATTTGTGGCTCTGGTGATTGGCACCATGAGCAACACTGGGCCCTCCTGCTGCACTGCAAATGCCACCACAAGTGGGAAAACCTCTAGCACTGCTCATCTGGAGGTCTTCTGGATCTCCTTCTCTCCAGAGCCAGATGCTTGGGAGACTGATCTGGACTGGCTGCCCAACTCCTCAGCGTCAGATGGTTCTCCAGTGCCCAGTAACTCTGTGCCCTCCTAGGCATCCCTTCCCTTGGCACCGGCGAGTATGATCAGTACTGGCTCCCATGCCAGTGGTGATGTCAGGAGCGTGCATGCCAATAGTGACCCTCCATCTGAGGGGATGGTGGTTTGGGTCTCATGGACCAGGACAGCTGTTGGTCCCAGTGCTGTCCCCCCATCCCGAGCCAGGACAAGGACTTGCTTTTCTGCAGCCTCCCTCAGGAGGCCTGCAGAATTGGAGCAGTCCCTAGCTTTGGGAGTGAGGAAGAGGTTCAACCTCAGAATCGATGGGGTTGAGAAGCAGGACATGGGGCAATGACCTTCCCCGGGGACCCTTGGGGGTTCAGAAATGTATAGCAGTGCTAAGCCTATGTACTCTCCCTCATGCCCTGCAAGGGAGGTCATATTGGGTGGGCTTGGGTTCTGCTCTTCTGGTTCTATGCAGCCCAGCCTCCTCACAGGGGAGCTTCTCATTCAGAGCTCAGTCCTGACTGCTTCAAGTTGGTTGAGCAGTCGGTAACTGCACAGATCAGTGGATCTCCAGGATGTCCAAGATTGCCAGCGAGGTCCCCTAGCCCTGGCAGATATTGCTCAGACAAGGTGAAGTGTGTCTCTCCATTGCCTCTGCAGCCCACCCTCATTTCCCAGGCACATGGATCCTTTAGGACCCTTGACCTGGGAGCAGTTCAAAGCCACTGCTGCTGTCTTCCTCAGGTATGTCAATGTTATGGATGAGCAGGTCTTTTGCCTGTCTCATCAGTAGCAGCTGGACTTGGACTCTTCAGATTCATCAGCCTCCTCATCTTCCTCCTTCAAGGAAGAAGATATCTCTGTCCACCTGTCCTCAGACGCTGATCAGATAGAGTATCAGCACTTTCTATTGAGGCTGATTGGTGATCTACACCTATCCCACATCACAAGATGCAATACTGAGTGGACAATGCATGTCTTCCTTAGTGAAGTTAATGCAGACCACCTGGTCATCCTTTCCTGTCCAATTCCCTTCCAGAAAGTGTCATCCTTCACCTGGTGGTGCCCATCTGTCCCAACTCCAGCCCCTATGGACTGCCAGCACAGGAAGTGTGCACACCAGGGATCTCCAAGGACCTTGCCTCATCCCAATTCAGGAGTGAGGGTACTTGATACCCCTTCTGGGCATAGACACCTAGTGTGCAACCAGCCCCCAGATGTGGACTCTGTGAAGTTTGACGGATAGCGTTCTCTTCAGTTCATATCTTGCTCAGCTTTGCCGCTCATCAGGCACACCACACTGCCTACAAAAGACATCTGTGGTCAATGCTAGGTCAGGTGCTGACATTGCTGCCTGATATGAAGGCAACCAGACAGACCATTGCCCTCTCTGAGCAGGGCTTGGAGCTCACAAGGCACCAGGCAAGGGTCTCTTATGACACCAATGAGGTAGCTTCAAGGTTAGTGGTGACAGCAATCTGCATTAGGCGGACAACGTGGCTTCGTCTATCAATGTTGTCAACCATGGCACAGTGTAGGGTGCTGCCTCTGCTCTCTAAGGGACCCACCTTTTCTCCCACATGGCAAAGTGGGAACTACAGGGATGACTTCCATCTCCCAGGCAACAGGAGATCCCACCCTGCCCTTACTAGTTGCAGGCCTAACTGGCCTGTAATGGGTCTCCTCCTTTCATGGTCCTCCCTCACAAGAGACCGAGAGACTCATGTCCCTCAGGAATGTACTGGGCCCCCTTCAGGGGGCTCAGTGCGCACCCAGACAGTGATGAATGGTGAAGACTGACACAGGGTAAATATGAAAATTATGTACCTATCGTAATTCTTGATCTTCTTGTATATCTTCACCATTCATCACTGGCAGCTTCCCTTCTGGGCCTCAGTCCCTGAGCAATGCCGCCTCCCTGCTTGTATTCCCCCTCCTTGGGGACAATTGTGGGCTGAGTCCTACTGGTACCTCCGGGTCCTCTGTTACCTTCTAAGTGACAGAGGCCACTCTAGGAGGAGGGAGGCAAGTAGGGCCCTAACACCCTGGCCTTCTGAGCTCCCTAGGTCCTTCCCTTCTCAGCCAAGGGGGGTTCCTCATGGATGTGGTCTGGTCCTGTGGTGGGGGATCTCCCCTAGGTGGGGTTGAGAGGGGCAGGAACATGGGCACTCTCTTTCTCCCTCCTTATATCATTTCCCCCCCACACACATTTTTTTGGGGGTAGGATTTGTCCTGGACAAGATTGCCACTTGAACCCTGTGGGATCTCCCTCTCGGCACAATGGTAACCGGAGGGGCTCTTCTTTACCTATGAATAAACTGTCCAGTTGTACAGTGTGGAACAGTCATAAGACTGACGGATTGTACATCATGTGTATTGCAGCCGCACTTTAGCTGCTACTCTATTGTATTTCAATTGTATTCTTGCAAAAAAGTTGTACCTAGCTGTACTCAATGTATACTATTTCTCGTACCTCTCTTTGTTACTGTAAGTGTATTGTCTGTATTACCTATGTACCATCTTTATGGCCTGGGTCATGCCTGAAAACAGTCCATTGGATCAGTGCACCTAGGAACATACGAACATAGGAAATTTGATAGCAGAAACAAGCCACATGATCTATCAAGTCTGCTCGAATGTGCAGCTAGCACACCTACCTTGCAGCTGCTCCATCTCCCTCCCCCTTAACAATAACCTCCCATCTCACCCTGTCCCATCTCCTTTTGAAACCCCCACTGTCTTGAGGATACCAGCTTCTTTGGCAGGGTTCCATTCCGCCATGACCCTTCTCTGTGAAAAAGTGTCTCCTTATTTCCCTCCTATATCTACCCCCCTCCAATCTAAGACCATGATCTCTTGTGTCTCTCTCCTTGCTTAACTTAAATATCCCTTCTGTTCCTATCTTGTTAATCCTTTTTAACTACTTTAAGGTCTCAATCATATCCCCCCCGATCTCTCCTCTCCTACAGAGAGTACATATTCAAGTCACACAGCCTCTCCTTGTATGGCTTTTCCCCAGTCCCTGTATCATCTTAGTTGCTCTGTGCTGTACCCCTTCCAGTAGTCCAATATCCTTCTTTAGATATTGGCACCATGACTGCATGCAGTGCTCCAGGTGGTGTCTGACCAGTGACTGTAGAGAAGCAGGATCACCTCCCTGCTCCTGGAGGAGATTCTTCTCCCAGTACACCCCATCATCCTGTTGGCCTCTGCTGTCACATTCCTGCACTGCCCTGAGTTGTTCATTTTCCCATTTACAACCACCTCTAGATCCTTTTCCTCCTCAGTGGTACCTAGCTGTACTCAGCCCAGCCGATAGCTCCTCCCTGGGTTCTTCACTCCAAGGTGCAACACCTTGCACTTTTTAACACTGAACCCCAGCTGCCACTCTTCCAGCCACTCCTCCACTCTTCCAGTTTAATCAGGTCATTCTGCAGTTCCTGACATCCCTCTATGTCACTCACCACTGCCCCAAACTTGGTGTCATCAGTGAAGAGGCTGATCTTATTCCTGATGCCATGCAAGATGTCCACTATGAATATTTTTTATATTTTGTTAGTCTTTGGTAACTGGGTAAGGCCCACTAGGCACAAGTGCCTGCTTTCAGGGGTGAACTGGAAGCTGTGGGTGGTTAAGTGACTTGGTCAGAGTCACACAGTATGCAAGTGGAGGTTGTGAGAATCAAACCCAGGGCTGATCTGCTGGATGTAACAAGCTCATTCGCAGCTCATTACTCTAACCTCTAGGCTATACTGCCAGCCCAAATAACACCAGCCCCAGTACCAATCCTGCAGCACCCTGCTTGCAGCTGCCTTTGAAGAAGAGAGCTCCCCCCAACCACTACCCTCTGCTGTCTTCCCTGAAGCCAATTTTTGATCCAGTTAACGACCTTTGTTCCAACCCCCGCCGCATACCACAATTCCCCCCCAACCTCCCATGCAGCACTGAATGAAAGGTCTTGCTGAAGTAAAAAAAATATGAAATCCACTACATGACCTTTGTCTAGTTCCCTCAGTACCCAGTCATAGTACTCAACTAGATTAATCTGACAGGACCTTCCTGAGACAAACCCATGCTGATTATTGTCCTGGAGTCCATTATCCTCCAGAAATGTCATCAGCCTCTCCTTCAAGATTGTCTCCATCAGCTTCTCCATGATGGATGTCAGGCTTACAGGTCTGTATTGCCTGGTTCATCCTTAGTGTCACTTTTATGGAGGAGCACCACATTGGCCATCCTCCAGTCTTTGGCATGCACCGTGTGTCCAGAAGGTATATTGAATAAGTCCACCAGTGGCCCTGCCAGTACCTCTGCCAGTTCCCTCAGCACCCTGGGATGTATACTGTCTGGTCTTGGTGCCTTATCCACCCTCAGAGCCCTCAACCCTCTAATGCCTGCCCTCAGTGATTACCCCATCGGTCGCCCACTCCCTTGCCCACCCTCCCACCCCTGTGGAGCTGCCTGCCCTTCTCCCTCATGAGGAACAAAGTACTCATTTAGTGCTTCTGCCTCTGCTGCTTCTTTCTCCTCCCACCCCGTCCTTCTTGATCTGCACTATCTGATCCCTGCAGCTCCTTCTTTCCCTAATGTGTCAGAAGACATCCTTTTCCCTGTATTTGATTCCCTGAGCAAGCCTCAGTTCCATGGAGGCCTTGACTGCTCTAACACCCTTGGTAACTTCTGTAAGGTAACTATCTCCCCCCCCTTTGGAATTCTTGTATGAGCGAAATGCTGCTTTTTTTGTCCTCACCTTATTTAAAATTTCCCTACTCATCCAGCTTGATGTCCCAGATCTTTCCTCCTTGCTCTGCAGTTTGGTACAGGTCCCAATGGTAGCCTGTAATTATGGCAACAGCGACTGAGCACTTTCAAAAAGGACAGCTCAATCACGGCACCTGTGCACAGGGCCACCGGGCAGGGAAGGCGACTGGATAGGGGGGTCTGCAAACATAGCAACAGGATGTCGCTATATGTACACATGCATGGGGAGGACCACACTGTGTGATGGGTGGAAGGGGAGGGAGGGTTTGTGGGGTGTAGTGTGATGGTGGGCTGCTGAGCTGGCTATGTGGCATGGTGGGTTGGTGGCAGGCTAGGATTGGGAAGGTGTTGGGTTCAGTTCGGGGCATGCATTTGTTTTTTGCACCGGTCTGTGGAATTTTATTTTATTATCTTTTGCGCCCCACAACATGCACTCCCCTGGAGTTCACAATCTCTTAGTGGGGGGGGTGCGAGGGGACACAGCCCCCCTGCATAAAAAAAAATCCAAGTCTCTGGCACTCTTTTGCCGTGAGTCAAGAGTGTATATCGCCAAAATTGATTTTCAGCAATATACAGTCTTCCTAATGGCAATTGCCTTTCCATGATCGCCATTATCACATGGAACCATCCCAATGGCCTCCACAAGCCCCAGTGTAGTTTTTTCTCCATTTCTGGTCTGCATCCCAGTGAGACTGAATTCCTGCCAGGTACTCTTTTAAGATTTCACCCATCCTACTGAAGTCAGCCTTTCTAAAGTCAATCACCCTCATCCCTCTGTCAACTGCCTCCCTGCCCATGTTGACCGTGAACAACACAGATTGATGATCACTTCCTGCTAGTGGGTCATCACCCCCACCTCCCTTACAGCCTCCCTGGTAAACGAAATCTACTGTGTGGAGTAATGGTGGGTGGTACACGATACACATGCAGGGACTCTTCCTTACTTGTTACATGCACGTCTTCACCACCATGCCCCAACCTTCATGGTATAGTCAGGGGCTGTGGTAGCTTGGTGTGAATGATGGTGCCATGCCTGCCACCTCATTCAGCTAGTGGGAAGGGCATGTAATGGCTAAGGAGACATCCCAGCATGTGTATCTGGCATCACCCACCATAACACCATAACTCCACACAGCAGATCGGTGATGTTTATTGTTTGTTTATGTGTTTTTGTGTGTTTGTTTATCAGGTAGGTGCACTGATTCAGTGGCCCATTTTCATGCATGACCCAGGCCAGAAAGAAGGTACATAGGTAATACAGACAATATAGTTACATTAATAGAGAATGGTATGGGAAATAGAATATACTGCATATATTGAGTACAGCTAGGTACTTTTATGTGCAAGAATACTGCTGAAACACAACAGAGTAGCAACTAAAGTGTGGAAGCAATATACATGATGTACACTCAGACTTATGATAACTTCAACATTGTACAATGGGCCAGTTTAGTTTTTGGTACAGAAAAATTAGGACTGTCATTGAAGGGAGCCCATGCCCCACCCCAGCCACCTACCTGGGCAGCAGTAGGACAGGGGTGTGGATGCAGTAGAGGTGTGGGCCAATCTTACAGAAGCAGCACATTTAAAGTTATGTAAGTGTACAATATGCATTGTGAAACTAATTAAAGGAAAACTGTGCAAAACAGTGGGGGCAATCACCAGGGCTGCAAAACCGCCCAATTAAAACAAACAATATAGTTTAAAATGAATGGAGGTAACCTTTTGTGTTATTTATTATTGTAATGTAACTCCTGGATGTGTCACATCAAAAGTGCCGCCGCATCGGAAGACTGAGTGTGACCCTGGCATCTGGTCCTGTGGCGGAATGCTCGTAAAAGTGATGAGAGAGGCACATTTACACAGGATACAAAGAAACATTGTGCCACGTAGAGGTCTATTAACTGAACCTCTAGAAGCAATTCCCTGTGAAAACAGAACAGTGTAAGGTACTTAAAATTGTTCTTAAAGTTGGAGCTCCAAGCTCAGTCATGCACAGTAGCACTTAGTGCTCTAAGTTCAGGCATGCGCAGTAACGCTAGGTGCTACTGCTCATGACCAAGCTTGGAGCTGCAACCTAAAGAATGATTTTAAGTACCTTACACTGCTCCATTTTCACCAGGAATTGCTTCTCGCAGTTCGAGACAGATTCGGGACAGATTAAGAAAATCACAGGATCCTGATGAAATATAAGAATAAAACTGAACTGAAACAGGTAGAGACCCCTTAAAATAAAATGTAACTATAAAGTCAATAATTCTAAAAGATATCTCTGCATTCACTTTTATTACAATGTCTACATAGTTAATTTAGTTATTTTTTCTTTTAGTTAAATCCGAATGCTTTATTATAAAGTTTCAAGAATATAGTTCCCGATTATCTGAATTATTCCTGTTATATGCAGTCTAGATTATCTGAATTATTTCTGTTTGTTTTTAAATGTTTTTATATTGTTTTAAACAATCCTTTTTGTCTATACTGAAACTGAAAAATAATTACAAATAATTCTGAAAAATAAAGAAAGGTTGTGGTCCTGCAATTAGATTTTATACACACCCTTGGTCTGTGATGCTTTAATAAATGTTGCTCTTGGAGTTTATGTACAGTTGCAGCCAACTGGCCAGATATTTCCAGAGTTTCCTGAATTTATGTTACTTTTGCTAATATCTGAATCCATTAAATTGCAGCCATTCATCAAAAGTCAATTAATTATGGTGATTACAAACTAAGGAGATGGTTCTGAGTAGCTTGGCAGAAGACACCAGGAGAAAGGACTGCTATGTGACTGAACTTCTCTACTGGGACTAAAGAAGTAGACTCTTATACTTGGAACTTTAATTTAGGGTAAAAAAACTAACAAAACAAAAAAAAAGTGTGTGTTTGTCTGAGTTAACTGAACTGAATAGTTATCTGAACAGTTGTCTAGGTGTAAATCTCAGGTGATTTTTTATTTTTATTTAATTATTTATTTAGCTTTTGTTGACCGGGTAAGTGCACTAGACAAATCCTGCCTATTTTCAGGCACAACCCGGGGGAGGGGGATACAGATGAATGCCAACTGACCTTGAACCAGATTAAGCTGTTAGTGGTATTTTTTAGTGAATGAGGGAAATTTGGCCAGGACACCGGGGAAAGTCCCCTACTCTTTTCGATAAGTGCCATGGGATCTTTAACATCCACCTGAACTACCACCAATCCAGGCAGATGGGACCTCGGTTTAACGTCTCATCCGAAAGACGGCACCTCAGAAGTGCAGCACCCCTCTCATGCTGCACTACAGTGTCAGTACTGGGATATTAACCCAAGTGCCAGATGTGGGAACTGAACCCACAGCCCTCTGATCTCCCGGCCTCAGAGGTGAGTGTGCTACCTACTGAGCCACTGACACTGATTGAAAGGACTTTATAGCTGTGAGGTTTTAATTACTTGCAAAAAGATCTAGTAAGTAGGGGGAGTGGCTTAGCTAGAAGGAAGCTACATTTAAAGACTGCCTTAGAAAGATTTTGCTAGTAGCTTGGCAGAAAACACCAGGAGAAAGGATTGCTGTGTGACTGGACTTCTCTACTGGCACTAAAGAAATAGAACTCTTGTACTTGGAACTTTAATTTAAGGTAAAAAAAACTAACAAACAAAACAAAAAAAAGTGTGTGTCTGAGTTAACTGAACTCAATGGTTATCTGAACAGTTATCTAGGTGTAAATCTCAGGTGATTGAAAGGACTTGATAGCTGTGAGGTTTAAATTACTTGTAAAAAGATCTAGTAAGTAGGGGGAGTGGCTTAGCTAGAAGAAAGCCACATTTAAAGACTGCCTTAGAAAGATTTTGCTAGTAGCTTGGCAGAAGACACCAGGAGAAATGACTGCTGTGTGACTGGACTTCTCTACTGGGACTATCTTGTCCTCCTTCCCTCCCCTCCACCCTCCCATCCAAAGCTAGTTCTACTTTTATAGGCACAGAATTTGACTGGCAACAGGAACATCCTATTTGGGAGCAGGAAGTGAGTGATCACAGAGCCACCAAAGACCCACCATCCTAGAAGGGCAAGAGTATCTCTCCAGCCCCCTCTAGCTGCTGGAGGTCTGCCTCTGAGCAAGTAAGGGGTCTACTGAGAAATATAGGATATTCTTGTCTCAGAACAGGACAATCAGGAGCTTAAAGGGCACACAGGCAGAAAGTGAGAGAGAGAAAAAAAAAACAGAGGAAAGAGTAAGGATTGCAAACAGTTAAGGGGCCAGAAATAAGACATGATGGGAGTGGTGCAGTGCAGTGGCTGTGGAGCAGCAGTCTTCCAGGAGACGTTCTGCAGGATGCGGTGTTGTCCCATCTGCATGCACCTCTTTGGGCTGAGGGAGGAGGTTGCTCATCTCCAGGCTGAGTTGGCCAGGATTTGTGGGACCTCCTCTTCCATCCAGGGACCACCAGTGCCACTGCCGTTGCCTCAGAGGTTGCCAAGAAAGAGGAGCAGTTGGACCACAGTGGGCTCAGGGAGGGTGAGGGTGGTGGAACAGAGGTGCATCCCTCCAGTTGTACCTCTCCACAATTCCTATGCCATTCTGGCAAAGTGTGGTTCCTCTATGCAGGCACCCGCAGTGGAGACCAAGGAGGATGCTGGGAACCTCCACAAAGGAGACCTACAGGAGGGTGACAGGGGACCCCGCAAGGGAAGGAAACAACTCCTGGTGGGGGACTCCATTGTTAGGAAGGTAGAACTGGGGGAGGAAGGGGATAGGGAGGTAAGGTGCCTGCCTGGCGCCATGGCTTGGAGAGACAGGGAGCAAATCCTCAGGATTGCCGGAGCAGCTGCACAGGGGAGGGAGCTGGATGTCCACCTAGGAACAAATGACCTGGCTAAGAAAGGGATTACAGAAGTGCAGGAAGAGTTTGTGGAATTGAGGAGGGGCCTTAGAAAAGTAGCATGTACGGTAACCTTCTCGGAGTTGCTGCCCATTTATGGCGTAGGAGAGGCTAGGGTGTTCCGCACCATGGGATTCAATCAGTGGTTGAAAAACTGGTGTGGAGCTCAGGGATTTGGCTTCATTGGGGACTGGGGGTCCACCTGGAGTGATGCAAGCCTATACTGGCATGGTGAGCTGCATCTGTCCAGGAGGGGAACCAGGATCCTAGGTGATAGGTTTAAATGGTTCATTGGCAAGCATTTAAACTAGTCAAGGGGGGAGGCACTGGAAAGGAGCAAGGAAATCCTAGACCCCCACCAAAAACTCATGGTAGTAAGTGAGGTAAACACCAACATAGAGGTGTCGATAGGGAGAAGGGCATGGGTAAATGGAGAAAGTGACAAAGGCAAGAAGGACAGGGATGGGGCAAAAAAGAGT
This sequence comes from Neoceratodus forsteri, assembly GCA_016271365.2. Classification (NCBI taxonomy): domain Eukaryota; kingdom Metazoa; phylum Chordata; order Ceratodontiformes; family Ceratodontidae; genus Neoceratodus; species Neoceratodus forsteri. The sequence goes on from JADMNL010000022.1 coordinate 91,571,384, forward strand.
AAGGCCATCAGGAAATGGAGGGTAACGAGTACCAATGCCCATAGTCAGGGCAACAAGCTCCCTGAGCTGGTGGCCTTGATGGAAGAGGGATGCCTGTATATTGTAGCAGTCACAGAAACATGGTACACAGAGAACCATGACTGGATATTAACATACCAGGGTACATAACCTACAGGAGAGACAGGCAGGGAGAAGAGGGAAGGAGTAGCTCTCATGTAAAGGAAGGGATAAAAGCAACTGAACAAAGAGTAAACAGGAAGGAGAGGGAGGCACTGTGAGTCACCTTGGAGACTGGAAAAGGCACATAATCTGCACAGGGGTTGTGTACAAACCCCCCATGTCAGGGAGGAATGTACAAGGATATGATAGAAGGCATTCTTAGAATGGCAGAGAAAGGAGATACTGTTGATGGGAGACCTGAATATGCCAGATGTTAACTGGAGCACATTTGCTGCAGCCACATCCAAGAGCAGGGCCATTCTTGATGCCCTACAGGTGGCAGGCCTCAGACTGCTAGTTTCGGAACCCACTGATGAGGGCGCAATCTTAGACCTCGTACTCTCAAATGGGGGCAGTGAGAGGATCTCAGATCTAGAAGTGGGTTGCTATCTGAGAACAAGTGATCATCAAACAGTGTGGTTCATGTTAAACTCAGCTACAGAGTCAAGCCATACAAAAGTGAGGGTACTGGACTTCAGGAGGGCTGACTTTGGCAAGATGGGAGAGTGCCTCAGAAAAGTACTAGCAAACAGGCTAGAAGGAGGTGTGGAGCAACAATGGAGAATCATCAAAACTGCCATCACAGAGGCAACAAGCCTTTGTGTGAAGCAAATAAACAAATCAAAATGAAAGAAAAAGCCACTGTGGTTCTCAAAAGAGGTGGCTGTGAAAGTCAGGAAGAAAAAGACAGCATTCCGGAAGTATAAGGAAACACAGAAGGAGCAGGACAGAGAGCTATACCAGTTAAGACAGAAGAAAGCAGGGAAGGAAGTCAGAATAGCAAAGGCCCAAACTGAGGAAAAGCTAGCCAACTCGGTTAAGAAGGGGGATAAAACCTTTTATAGGTACTTCAGCGAGTGTAGAAAGACAAAGGGAGGGATAGTGAGGCTGAATAGAATGAACAGTGGGTGGGCAGAGGGGGACAGTGAAAAAGCAGGGATACTGAATGAATATTTCTGCTCAGTATTTACAAAAGAGGAGGGGGAAGTGCCTAATCCAATTAACAGAAGCACTCTTGATAGGGGGGTCAATCTCAGCCCTTTCACAAAAGAAAGGGTTCTGAAAGAACTCCTAAAACTGAAGGTGGACAAAGCAATGGGGCCTGATGGAATTCACCCCAGAATTCTAAAAGAATTAAGGGGGGAACTAGTGAAACCACTGGCTACTCTTTTTAATAAATCATGGGAGGATGGTGTGGTACCCGAGGACTGGAGGAAGGCAGATATGATTCCCCTTCACAAAAGTGGGACCAAGACAGAGGCAGGAAATTACAGACTTGTCAGTCTGACCTCTGTGGTAGAGAAAGTGATGGAGTCACTTCTGAAGGAAGAATAGTTGGTACCTAGAAGCCAGTGGGGCACAGGACCCAAGGCAGCATGGGTTTACAGCAGGGAAGGTCATGTCAGATGAATCTAATAGATTTCTTTGACTGGGTGACCAAAGTAGTGAGACCAGGGAGGGGCTGTGGACATGGCCTACCTAGACTTTAGCAAGGCATTTGACACAGTCCCACACAAAAGATTAATAGTCAAATTAACCAGCCTGGGAGTGGGTCCCAGGGTGGTAGCCTGGGTAAAACATTGGCTGCACAACAGGACACAGAAGGTAATTGTAAATGGGTCCACTCTGAAGAAAGAGGGTTACTATGTGGGTACTGCAGGGTTCAGTATTGGGTCCAGTCCTTTTAATGTCTTCATAAGTGACATTGCAGAGGGACTGAAGGGAAAGTATGCCTCTTTGCAGATGACACAAAGATCTGCAACAAGGTTGATACACAAGGAGGTGTGGAAAGGATGAGAAGGGACTTGGCAAGGTTGGAGGAATGGTCAAGTATGGCAGCTAAGATTCAATGCAAAGAAGTGCAAAATAATACACCTGGGAAACAAGAACCCAGGGAAGAATACACAATGGGGGTAGTAACAACAACAAAAAGGAAGGGACCTGGGGTAATCATATCAGATGACCTTAAGGTTAGCAAGCAATGTGAGAAGGCAGTAGGGAGAGCTGGGGGTATACTGGGATGTATAGGGAGAGGTATCAGCAGCAGAAAACAGGAAGTTGTTATCCCTCTGTACAGACAGTTGGTGAGACCCCATCTGGAGTACTGTGTCCAGTTCTGGAGACCCCATCTCCGCAAGGACATAGACAGGATAGAGGTAGTCCAGATAAGAGCAACTAAAATGGTGCAGGGTCTGCATGAGAAGCCGTATGAGGAGAGACTAAACTAGCTTAATATATATACCCTTGAGGAAAGAAGGCAGAAAGGGGGCATGATAGAAACTTTTAAGTACCTCAGTGGAATCAACAAAGTCCAAGAGGGTAGTATCTTTCAGAAAAAGAGACATGCAAGAACAAGGGGACACAATTTGAAGATGGGGGGGCGGTTCAGGGGCAATGTGAGGAAGTATTATTTCACAGAAAGGGTAGTGGATGCATGGAACAGCCTTCCTGAGGAGGTTGTGGGGTCTAAAACAGTGGGAGAATTCAAGAATGCATGGGACAGACATAAGGCAATTCTTTTGCAAGGGTAGGAAGAAATAGGCTGTTGGTTAACTAGGATCTGCAGCCTATCCTGTAGGTAGGGAAATGGGCAGACTAGATGGGCCAAGTGGTCCTTATCTGCCGTCAAAGTCTATGTTTCTATGATTCTGAAGGATCTCTTAGGCATGAAAATACTTGTGTGCAAACTGTTAGGTTAGGTTTTTTGTTGTTGAAAGTTCCTAAATAAGCATTTTCATACCTAGGTCTCAAGATGCCATATTGTCCCTTCACTGCCAAGCAAATGATGCAAGAAATATTTATTTTAATACAGGTGGCTAAAATTTCAACATGTCTCAATTCCATCTTATACCTTGTGAGTAGAGACGTGAGAAAACTAGAGGAGTGGTCTAGGGTATGACTGCTGGGTTTCAATGTGAAAAAGTGCAAAGTAGTGCTCTTGGGGCACATAAACCCAAGGGCAGAGTACAAAATAGGAAGAGTGGTACTGATGACCACCAAGCAGGGAAGAGACCTGGAGGTGATCATATTTGATGACCTAAAGGTGGCCAGGCAGTGCAACAAGACAGTTGAGATGGCTAGTGCAATACTATTGTGCATAGGTATGGGTATCCACAGCAGAAAAACGGAGGTGATACTGCCTCGATATAGTTCACTAGTAAGACCCCACATAGAGTACTGTGTCCAGTTCTGGAGATCACATCTGTAGAAGGACATAGACAGAGTGGAGGTGGTCTAGAGGAGAGCAACTAACGTGGTGCAGGGTCTGCATCAGAAGCCCTTCAAGGAGAGACTCAGGGACCTAAGTATGTACATGCTGGAAGAGAGGTGGGGAAAGGAGGATGTGATAGAGACCTTTAAATATCCTACAGGGGTAAATAAGGTACAGGAGGGAACTATTTTTCAGACAAAAAGGTGATGAAGGACAAGAGGGCACGATAAGAAACTGGAGAGGGTAGCGTCAGGAGAGATGTGTGGAAATATTTGTTCACAGAAAGAGTGATAGATTCCTGGAACATCTTCCAGCAGAGATGGTGGGGTGAAGACAATGGTGGTTCCAAGAATGCGGGGAATAGGCAAAAGGAAATCTTAGAGAAAGAGAAAGGGAAAGGAGGTGGGTTAATGGGCCGGAGATTAAACAGGGTCTGCAGTTATACTATAGGCAACAAAAAATGGGCAGATTAGGTGGGCCTAGCTGTTCTTATCTGCCAGCAGATTTTATGTTTCTATGCAGCGGGCCTGTTTCATTCTTTACCCTGCAGTGCCATATTGCGGTCATTGTTTCTTTTGCATTTAAGAGAAAAGCACATTGATTATACAATTATACTTAGTGTTCCTTTTTCATTTGTTTCTACTCCATAGTGTCAGTTTTTTTTATTATTATTATATTCATTTTATATGATATCCTATGATTATATAGCATCTAATTTTGCATTACAATAGCCAAAATAAGTCAGTAATATAGAATTAAAGTTCAGTGCACATCCATAAGCACTTAAGGGGTTAATATTCTTTTTTAGTTAGTACCTGGAATATGAGATTTATGAATTATTCCATTACAAAGAAAGAAAATTGCTAAACCACTTAAGAAAGGAAGGATGTGAAATAGATTTTCTGCAGGAAACACATAATAAAAAGAGGAAGCACCCAAGTTATGAAGGGAATGGGAGGGGAACAAGCATTTGTCATTGCCAGATGTTCATCGTGTGCACTGGTGTCATGGGGGGAGTTTGAAAATTACTTCAGTGAAGTTGTTTGTGAGGTGGGGTCCCAAAAAACATATGCTGAAAATTTGGGGCAAAAATATTTAAAAATGGCCACGTTATGCCACTAAGTTGAAAACCCTGTTGAAATACATAGATGCTAAAAAACACACTGAAATATATTGAAGCGCTTACCTCAGTTCGCGGTTGGGCTTTAAAGAGCAAACATTTGCCTGCAGTCCAAGTTAGATTACGGCAACAAACCTCCGGTGGGTAACTATGGGGTACAGTGGGTGTGGGATGGTGGGTCCTGAGTGGGAGGGTATGGGTTGGGTAATGGCGGAATGGACAACTATGGACAGGTTTCTTTTTTAGAGGGAAAAAAATGATGCATGACAGTTCTAGGGTGCAGCCTAAGGGGGCAGGCAAAGTTATTTTGGGGGGGTTTAAAGTGGTTGTGTTGCATACTAATTTCCTGTTTCCCCTTACCCCAAATAAATCTCGCTATTGTTTACATGTTAATTCTCGTGCCTGTGACTTTGTGGGTCCCAGTTACTGTGTGTGGGGGATTGTTATAGTGTGGGGGAAGTATACTGGGACAAGGCAAGGCACAGGTTATTTTTATGGCGCCCAGTCCCAGAAGCTCTGAGTGCCTCACATTCAGAACAAGCAGGGGAGTACAAAAACACAGACAGATACAGTTAAAACAATAATAAGACAAGTATCGAAAAATCAATAACTAGCTCAGCTCAGTTACAATTTAATGCCCCAGGTCAGATAACTATGTGCTGGAAGGCCAAAGAAAACAGGTGGACCTTAAGACAGCCCTTAAAGACCTCAACTGAAGGGCCCTCCCTGATGGATAGTGGTAGTGCATTCTAAAGTATAGGGCCAGTGACAATAAATGCCCTATAGCCAGCAGTTCTAAGTCTCGTCCTGGGAATCGCCAACGAGACCCCTGGAGGAGGAGAAGGAATGGAGGGAGTGAACTGAGGGGGCTGGCGTTAGGAGATCAGCCAGATAGCCAGGGATTAGTCCATGTAAGGCCTTAAAGGTGAGTAAACCCACCTTGAAGATAACCCTCCACCTCACCAGCAGCCAGTGCAATGCATGCAACACCGAATTTACATGACAGAACCTCAAAAGGTCTGTCAGCAATCTGGCAGCTGCATTCTGCACCAGCTGCAGTCAGCGGAGGGTACCCCCAAGACCCCAAAGTACAGAGCATTTCAGTAATCAAGCCCAGACATTAAAAAGACATGAACCAGTGTGGGACGGTCCTCAGGCGGAACTAGGGGTTTGATCCTGGTGATATTCCTCAAGTGGTAAAAACCACTGTGAACAACAGATGACACTTGAGATTCAAATGTCAATCTGTCATCCAGGAACACGCCAAGATCTTGTACCCTAGAGGAGGCCAACAATGGTGCATTTTTATTTATTTATAGCTAGGGTTAAAATATCTTTGAACCAAGGTTTCCTTTACAAAGGTTCCACATCAGACAACTTAGAAAACAAAAGAAATACTTAATAAAGAGTAAAAAGAGCAGGCACTGACATGATTATATCATTTATATAAGATAAGAGTTCTGAATAAGAGGAGGGGGAGGTACCTAAACCAAACAAAAGAAACACTCTGGATGGGGGGGGGGGGCAATCCCAGTCCATTTACAGAAGAAAGAGTTCTGAAAGAACTCTTAAAACTAAAGGTGGACAAAGCAATGGGGCCTGACAGAATTCATTCCAGAATTCTAAAAGAACTAAGGGTAGAACTAGTGACACCACTGACTACTCTCTTTAACAAATCATGGAAGGATGGGGTGGTACCAGAAGACTGGAGGATGGTGGCTGTGATTCCACATTACGAAAGTGGGAGCAGGGCAGAGGCAGGAAACTATAGGCCAGTTAGTTTGTCCTCAATGGTAGGGAAAATAATGGAATCACTTCCGAATGAAAGAACTGTTGAGTACCTAGAGGCCAGCGAGGCACAGGACCCAAAGCAGCATGGATTCACAGCAGGAAGGTCATGTCAGATGAATCTAATAGATTTATTTGACTGGGTGACCAAAGTAGAAGACCAGGGAGGGGCTGTGTACATGGCCTATCTAGACTTTAGCAAGGCATTTGACACAGTCTTACACAAAAGATTAATATATGTTAGCCAGCCTTGGAGTGGGTTCTAAGATGGTAGCCTGGGTAAAAACTTGGCTGGACAACAGGACACAGAGGATAACAGTAAACAGTGTCCACTCTGAAGAAAGGGGAGTTACTAGCAGGGTACTGCAGGGTTCAGTACTGGGACCAGTCCTCTTTATTGTCTTTATAAGTGACATTGCAGAGGGACTGGAGGGAAAAGTATGTCTCTTTGCAAATGACACAAAGATCTGCAACAGTGTTGATACACAAGGTGGGGTGGAAAGGATGAGAAAGAACTTGGTAAGTTTGGAGAAATGGTCAAATCCCAGGGTCAGCTGTATGGCAGCTTAGGTTCAATGCAAAGAAATGCTAAGTAATGCACCTGGGAAACAAAAACCCAGGGGAAGAGTACACAATAGGAAGTGAGATATTAACAACAAAAATGGAAAGGAACTTGGGGGTAGTTATATCAGATGTCCTAAAGTGGGCAAGCAATGTGAGAAGACAGTAAGGAGGGCTGGGGGATTCAGGGATGTATAGGGAGAGGCATCCCCAGTAGAAAACAGGAAGTTGTTATCCCTCTGTATAGACAGTTGGAAAGACCCCATCTGGAGTACTGCATGCAGTTCTGGAGACCCCATTTCTGCAAGGACACAGACAGGATTGAGGCTGTCCAGATGAGGGCAACCAAAATGGTGCAGGGTCTGCACCAGAAGACATACGAACAGATACTAAAGAAGCTTAACATATATATCATCAATGAAAGGAAGGAGAGGGGTGACATGATAGAAACTTTCAAGTACCTCAAGGGAATCAACAAAGTCCAACAGGGTAGCATCTTTCAGAAAAGGAGATGTGCAAGAACAAGGGGGCACAATTTGAAGATAGAGGAGGGACAGCTCAGAGATAATATGAGGAAGTATTTTTTCATGAAGAGGGTTGTGGATGCATGGAATGGCCTTCCTGAGTAGGTCGTGGAGTCAAAAACAGTGGGGGAATTCAAGAATGCATTGGACACACATAAGGCAATTCTAGTGGGGGGTAGGAGGAAGTAGGTTGCTGGTTAACTAGGATCTGCAGCTTATCTGTTAGGTAGGAAAATGGGTAGACTAGGTGGACCAAGCAGTCCTTATCTGCCACCAAATTCTATGTTTCTGTGTTACACATCCCATCAGAAAACACGTTGGAACTGGGTCCAGTTCACTGTATGTGTGCTTCAGCTTTGCAGTGACCTTAATGACCTCGGCCACCTCCACTGGTTTAAACTCCTCCCAGACAGGTGGAGTGCCTCCACGACATCCAAGGCAATCACTGGGAGTCATAATGCAGCTCACTGGCAGGATTCCTTGCTGGATTGAGGACACCTTGTCAGTGAAGAACTGAGCAAACGTGTCACACAATGTGACCAAAAAGGCTTTTTTCGGTTGTAGACAGGCCAGATGTAAAAGCCTGTTGACAGTCCAAAATAGCACAGCCGATTGGTTCTTCCCTGCAGCAATCTCCCTGGACAGCAACTCTACCTTCTTATGGTTGATTGTTCCCTGGTACTCACTGTAGTGAGCACACAGGGCCATTTTGTCCTCATCCAGCCCCTCCGCCAGCAACGCTCTAACTTCCAACCTCTAATCTTCATCACCTTGACCACTCCATCAAACCAAGGAGACCTCAAGTGAGAAGATTTGGGTCATACATGGACTGGTGCGAGAGCATTGAATGCTGTGGACATTATCCTATTATAGGCGGCAACTGCCTCACTCGTGCCTTTCGCACATGCAGCACCTACATTAGATAGATCAGTTACCGCCAGAAACCCTCCAGGGGCATTCCCCTCAAAGGGCAGCACCTAACCATCCTAACCATCCCAACAGGGGAAGGGCTGGGGGGAGCCCTGCGCGAGAACCTCACCGTGCAATGATCAGACCACATGACCTGATGAATCTTGAGGTTAGCTATTTCAAGCCCCTGTGAGAACACCTGATATTATTTACTGGAGGTGGCAACCTGCAAATTGTGTACAGGTATTCCCTGCCACAGCCTCAGGTGGAGGCAGCACACAAACCTATAGTCCAGTTACAGAATCCAGGCTGGACCCCACAGAGGTAAGTAACTTATGGATACAAGGGCCCCAGAGCAGCCAAGGTGAGTCAAAGGGCTACTACAGTACATATATATTTTTCTGCTGTTTCATATGTTGAATACAGTATTAATGGGATGATTTAGGTCAATTTAAAATATGATTTAGCTACACCAGGAAAATATATTATTTGTTGCGGGGGGTGTGGATAAGGCAGCAGAAGTATTTTTTTTTGTTTCTATTTACTGTCCTGCAAACCGTAGGCTTGCTGGGGTTAACACATCAGCTGCTAACCCACAGTGACTGCCTAATTTGGCTAACGCAAGAGGTCTGAATTCACAGCTTCATGTGGGTTTACTTAACTTCCTGGGCACACGTACACACACACGCACACGCACACACTCACACTGTGGCAGGGATTGCGTTATGCTTGAATGTAGGCACTCCCTGCCATCTACCTTGAGATGACTAGATGGTGATCCTACCCTTGAAAGGAAAATACATCTCCTTTATGGATGAACCTCCCTTTTAGCCCTCAGGCCGGGGAAGGGTGGGCTGTTATTAGAACATATCCATAGAAACACATCCAAAGCCATGCAGCTGTATTTGGGAGGATTTACATTTCTGTATGCAGTTTTATTTCTGAATGCTTTTTCTCACTGGATTGCAGTGCTCTGCACTCCTTGGTGTTCAGAACATTCACATGGTCACTCCTCATCAGGGCACCAGTACATGTCATACAAGGTTCCTACTCTGGCCACTGCCACCACTCCATCCAGGCCCCCCTTCCCAGATGGGAGGGCTTATTTGGCTAGAGACCTGGAAGCAACTAGTGATTTATTTCCTCTTTAAATACTAACTCAGCTGACCCTCCAGTACAGTGGTACTGCTACCATTTGTGACGTCAACCTGGGTTTGGAGGTGACCTGGGCATCGCAGGGCCAGCTAAGGGGGAGGAGGACTGAGTGTCCCACAGACTGCTCTCTTCCTCTGGGGGGGAGTGGGAAAGCTCCCGGCGTTTGTCCAGCCATGGGTCTGACAGCTGGTGTTGGCATCTACTGTAGATGGGGCAGCCGTTGGCATGTGCATCCCTGACATCACTGCATATGCCATCTTCCAGGGAAGACGTCAGGGGGGAAAAACTCAGGCTGAGCAGGATGCCACCTGCCCACATACTGCAGGTCCCGCACCACTGTCCCTTGGCACTCACAAGAACTGAGATCAGCGCCCAATGGGAGAAACAGGGAGCCCCTCCCAAAGGCCCCACTCTGGGGGGTAAGCCAGGGAGGAACACTGGATAGGGTAAGGCCCAGGTGGTGGATGACGGGGCTGGGTGCAGGGTAGGGCCAACAGGGCCAGTCCATTGAAAGGTGCAAAAAGGACAGCAAATTTAAAAGCAAAAAAACTTGAAATGGTTGCCTATTGGCTCAGCGGATAGCACGCCAAGCACTTGTACTGGTGATTCGGGTTCAGGGGCCAAGGGGAGTGGCTAGCCTGGGGGGGGCTGGTTTATACGGCATTACTCTTAGCAAGGGAGTGACAGTGCTGGGTTTGCCACTGCAGTGACCCCTGAGGAGGGGGGTCAGGAAGCATGCCTCTTCCAAGAGTGCATCACTGTGTATGTGTGAGGACTTACAGAGCTACTGTCAGTTGGTTTTGGCATGCAACAAGTTTCATCAATATATATATCGCAAAGAGGTGGAGGTGCACACAGACCATAAACAGCTAGAGGTAATAGTAAAGAAGCAACTGTGTAAGGCACCTCTGAGTTGCAGTGCACGATGATGACGCTTCAGCGTTGCCACTTGCAGGTGACACACATTCCAGGGAGGTACATGTACATAGCAGACACATTATCCAGAGCAGTGGCAGAAAGAGATCTACAGGGAGCCTCTGGGGATGATACCACTGGAGTTGAAGAGGTAATAATGCATGACATTGTGTGAAATATACCAGCGAATAATGAAAAACTGGAAAAAATAGCAATAGCCAGAGCAATTGACTTGATGCTGCAAGCCCTTTTATTTATTTACTTATTACTGAAATGTTTCACCAGGAAGGTACACTGAGTGACAAGTTGCTCATCTCCCAGTACGATGACCTGGGGGGAAGGGGTGCAATAGGAGTGAGACATTAAACATTCAGGTTACAAGATCAACATTAACATACAGTTGTAAGACAGATGTTACAAACAGTGTCACAACAGTGTTGCACATGATAGGCAGAAAGAGTGGACAGTAATAAGTGCTGAGTTAATAAAACACAAGTGCTTACGTGAAAGAAAAGGGGGAAAGAGAGGCAGTGGTAAGGTGGGTGGGGGAAGAGTCATGTCCCTGGAGACCACTTCAGGATGTGAGGAAACCCTACAAGGGGGTTGATGGGACCAGAGAGAAGGGAATAAGGAAGTGTCCCAGAGAGACCCCTTCAGGATGGTGAAAAAGTAATCATGTGGCTGGCCAGGACACAAGAAAACTGTGAAAGATTGTGAAACCCTGTTGGTCCACACAAGATGAGATTCATATTGAAGAAGGTTTAGCCTCTTATGGAGACAAACTGATCAGTCCACCAGAGATTGGGAATGACATAGCACACTGCATGAGAGCCACCTGGGGCAGAGAAATGCAAGGCCAGACACTAAGGGACTGGTTGGGCAGTGTTCAACATATGAAAAGTTTTGAAGGGACAACCAAAAAGAGCCACTTACATCCCATGCTGTTTCCTAAGTTGCTATGGCAGAAGGTTGCAGCAGACATGTTTGAGTTTAGGGAACAGGATTACCGTATTGTGGTGGACCATTTTTCGAAGTATTCCTGAAGTGGCAATGATGAAAGACAATTCTGCCCAGATCACTATAACACATATGAAGTCTGCTACAGCACATCACAGGATTCCCGTGGAAATTGTCAGTGACAGCATGCCATTTGGAAGTAAGGAATTACAGAGATTTTCACATGGCTGGGGAATCGAGCTAGCTGCTACTGTTTTTCCCCACTATCCATGTACTTGTTTGTTCCCCCACGCTCTGTCGGATGAGCATCCCTTGTAAATGAGCTTTTAGCTCAAAGGTTGTAATTCCAATTTTACAATAAGTAAATATAAATTAATCTTATAATCTCTGGCCCTAACTATTCCCAATCCAGTGATATGGCAGAACATGCCCTGCTGGAATACAGAAGTTCCCAGTTGGCTGATATGTCGTATCCTCCATCCTAGTCATTAATGAGCAGGATGTTGCGCTCCAAGATCCCTAAAACCCACAATCTGCACAAACCACTGGTACTCTAATACGTGGTTGATCAGTTGAAGGAAAGTCAGGTACATCAAAAATAGCACTATGAGCGAGCTGCTAGAACACTTCCTACAATCAGTCAAGGAGATACAATTTGAATCAAATGCGTATGCATGTGGAAGCCTGCCATAGTAATTGGAACCACCCCTTATTCATGGTCATACATTGTGGCTAACACAGAAGGACGACAGTATTGTACTGAAGAAATCATTGACATCGGTTGAAGACAGATAATCCACCTCACACCATCGTGGAATCACACAGTGATGTCCCATTTGACCCAACACCACATGTACTGACACCTGGAATGAGTCACAACTCTACTGTTCATTTTTCTGGCACCACAGATTATCAACAAGCTGCCGAGTATGTTGCTACAGAGGCAAGCAACACCAGCAAAGTAACCTCTAGAGGGAGGTGAGAATGCAAAGAAGGTGTCCCTTGGCCTCCTGCCCCGGTGTCCAGTCAGTACTGTCCACTCACTGCCCCACGCGATTAACCGGGAGTTCTGAAAACCTAGCCTTCTCTGTCCCCTGATGTCAGACCTCTCAAGGGCAACACTCCTTCAAAGCAAGGACCCCCAACTGGTGCAATTCACTTCCTAGGGACATTGCTAACACCCCGAATCTAAACCCCTTTAAGCACACTCTTCATCAGCACTTGGTGGACAATGCCAGCTGTGACTGTGCCTTGTAAAATTCTTCTTTTTCCTCTCAGCTCACCTGCACCTCTCCTGTACTAGTCAATCCCCCCTACCCTCTGACTCCCTGTTATCCCATTTCCTCTCTCTGTCCTTCCCACCCTCTGCTTAGACCCCCACTCCAAGCCACTACCTCCAGACTCCCATCCCCACCTCCTGCCCCCTCTTTTTTCCTTTCTGTACACCATCTCATACCCACCCACATCCTCAGACCCCACTCTCCTCCTTTTTCTCCTCCTAGACCTCCCCATTATCTCATCCTAATCCCTCTCCTCTCCCATATGAGCCACAAGTGTTTCTCCCCTGTTTATTCTTGATGAAGACTTTGGCAGCTCATGCACTGTTAACTGGCAGCTCTCTTTCTGTTACCTAACGTAATTTAATATGATAATTCATTTCCCATGCATTGTTTTTTTATCACTTTTACCTACATAATTTGTTTGCCTGTCTTGTTATAACTTGTTCTATTTCTATGATGTGGAACCTTTGTAAAAGAGCATTTGGCTCAAAGGTATGATTTCCGAAACTTAAATAAATAAAAGAAATGCCCTCCAGATACAAGGTTCATGTATTATGAAATAAGGATTATGTATTAATAGCTGGTAGCAAGGATCATGCTCTAGTGTTGGCCCATGTGCTAACAACCTCTGGGGCAGGGTTTTCAAAAGTATTAGATGGCTGCAAGCCCTTGTGTGCTGACCATACAGCGCATGGGGCTTGTTGTGATCTAACAGGATTTTTCATCCTGTGTGGCAGTTGTCACAACTTAAACCAACTTTTTCTGGTCTAACTAGAGCCTATTATGACAGAGCTTGTGCCAGCTATTTGGCGCAAGCTGCCATAATCCATGGAAGCTGTTGCCACTGTGCCAGAGACTGTAAAATTGGGTGCAGCTGTGGTGAAGGGTTTGGTACACCACCAACAGGGCTGGACACAAGCCTTGTGCCATGATTTGAAAATCCTGCCCCTGTTCTCGACATGAACTAGTTATCCTTCGGACTCTTGGTGGCACTAAAATTGCTGAACAGTGCATTTTAGCACAAATATACTGAGTGAACAGTTATTGGTTAAAACCTTCTTCATGTTAAAATATTTCCATATTCCCTACTTGATTGCATTAGCAGCAGCTCATTGTGATGATGGATGAAGCGTTTGAAGCAAAGAAAATCTTCAAGAAGCCAGGAATGGTCAGCTCCGTGATGTGCATTTCCTTACTAGTTACATTTTAAGTGGTATAATTTTCCTCCTTTAAAGAGCAGCTGATGCCTCTGGAAAAAACTTTGAATATTATAATACTAAGAAACAATTAAGCATGTATGTCATTTACCTTCTATAGATTTCTCCTCCCTCATATTTATTAATGGGGACGTACCCACAAAAACATGATATTTATCCCAATAGGAGCTGGGGTTGGAACATTTTTGCTGGGGCTCAGGAGTCAGGGGTCAAAGGCCCATCCCCCCAGCAGGGCTGTATGGGAGCAGAGCCCCCTGTGTGGTAATGTGGGGATCTGGGGAGTTAAGCCTCTGACCTCACCTGAAAAATCAGTGGAATCCCCGGAGAGAGCATAGTACGCTGACATCAGCATTCCACTGGAATACTGGTACTCTGCATATTACAATTTGATCCACAAATCCCTTTAAATTAGAAAACAAAGGACTTAGGCACATGTTTTCATAGTGTTAAAGGTGGGCAGGTACCCAACGGAGGGGACTCAGTGCTGGAATTACAGTGGGCTTTCTAGGGCTCAGCACTGTTGCTCTGACATAAGCTCATGACATCAGTGCCATTGTCTTATAATGGAATCGGGTGGGTGTGTGAGGCCTAGTTTAAAAGTAAGACTCCCCTCCCCCACTACCAAAGCTAAAAAATAGAATCCCATTTTCAGCACTGGGAGAGCTCCTCATTCTGCCTGCTAAAATGCTCGCCTGTCCCTCCTTCCCGAATATAAGGAATGTAGTGCTGGACCTATTCAGTCCAGTGTCTGCTCTTAAATGATTTTGCTGGACTGCAGTGATGCCATAAGAAGTACGGGCGAAATCAGGGAGACTCCCAATAAGGAGATTTTGAAAGTGTGTTCATTAGATTGGACCTTAGCCCCCCCTGAGCCAGAAATCAGGGTTCATGACTATTCACCTCACTCTCACCATAGAATTGGAGTGAGACAGGTGCCCATTCAGGTGGCATTATTTGCTGTGAAAGAAAAAGTTAAAGTCAGTACCCCTGAGTATGTTTCGTTTAGTACTAAGAATATCTGCCATTCTTGTTATGCAAGATCTATTTTTAGTTTATACCACAGCAGGGGTCAAACTTGTTTTGTACTAGCCAACAGGACAAGTTGATTTCAAAATTGCACTAGCCTGCAGATGGTTGAAGTAACCCACAAATATGATAAAGTCTGATCACTTTATACAGGGAAAAATGCAAGCCAAGAAGTACTCTGATTATTGTACATCTAGCCTGCTCTAACGTTGCTTCCTGTCCCAGCAGAAAAACAAGCATTTGTCAATGCCGAATGTTGATTGTGTTAGTCTGTTGTGCTTGCTCACTGCCCCTCTGTCACTTACTCACTCAGTTTGTTTCTCCCGGTGCTGCAGGCTGCTCTTTTGTACTGGGCTCCTGCCTGCGTTGGCAGCTTTTTCTGCCCACTAAGAAATCCGCAACTGTCACGACAGAGCTTCGTTGAGGTGGCTCACTCCCCCTCTCTCACTCGCTCATTCTGTTTCTCCTGGCACTGCAGGCTGCCCTGTTGAACTGGGCTCCTGCCTCTGCTGGTGGCTTTTTCTTGCCACAAAGAAATCTGCAGCAGTCCTGACACAGGTCTGTTGAGCCTGCTCACTCCCTCTGTCTCACTCACTCATTCCGTTTCCGTCGGCGCTGCAGGCTGGCCCTTTTGTAGTGGGCTCCTGCCTGTGTTGCTGCCTTTTTCTGCCAACAAAGAAATCCGCAGCAATCATGATATAGCTCTGTTGAGCTCGCTTACTCCCCATCTGACTCACTCATTGTGTTTCTCCCAGCGCTGCAGGCTGCCCCTTTGTACTGGGCTCCTGCCTGCGTTGGCACCTTTTTCTGCCCACAAAGAAATCTGCAGCTGTCCCGACAGAGCTCCATTGAGGTCGCTTACTCCCCCTGTATCACTCATTCATTCTGTTTCTCCTGGCGCTGCAGGCTGCCCTTTTGTACTGGGCTCCTGCCTCTGTTGGTGTCTTTTTCTGCCCACAAAGAAATCTGCAGCAGTCTCGACAAAGTCCCGTTGAGCTTGCTCACTCCCCTTCTCTCACTCACTCATTCCGTTTCCGCCGGCGCTGCAGGCTGCCATTTTCTATTGGGCTCCTGCCTGTGTTGCCACGTTCTTCTGCCCACAAAGAAATTTGCAGCAGTTACAATAGAGCTCTGTTGAGCTCACTCACTCCCCATCTCTGACTCACTCATTGTGGTTTTCCCACCACTGCAGGCTGCTCTTTTGTACTGGGGCCCTGCGTGCATTGCTGCCCTTTTCTGCCCACAAACAAATCTGCAGCAGTCCCAACAGAGCTCTGCTGAGCTCACACACTCCCCCTCCTTCACTCGCTCATTCTGTGTCTCCCACCGTTGCAGGCTTCCCTTTTGTACTGGGCTCCTGCCTGCATTGGCGGCTTTTTCTTGCCACAAAGAAATCTTAAGCAGTCCCGACACAGCTCCATTGAGCTCGCTCACTCCCCCTCTCTCACTCACTCATTCCATTTCTGCTGGCGCTGCAAGCTGGCCTTTTGTACTGGGCTCCTGCCTGGGTTGCCATCTTTTTCTGCCCACAGAGAAATCCACAGCAATCACAATAGAGCTCCGTTGAGCTCACTCACTACCGCTCTGTCACTCGCACATTCTGTTTCTCTTGGCACTGCAGGCTGTGCTTTTGTACAGGGCTCCTGGCTGCACTGGCACCTTTGTCTGTCCACAAAGAAATCCACAGCTGTCCCGAAAGAGCTCCGTTGAGGTCACTCAGTCTCTCTCTCTCTCTCTCTCTCTCTCTCACATGCTCATTCTGTTTGTCCTGGTGCTGCAAGCTGCACTTTTGTAGGGGGGCTCCTGCCTGCATTGGCGCCTTTTTCTGCTCACAAAGAAATCCGCAGCAGTCCTGATACAGCTCTGTTGAGCTCACTCAGTCCTCCTGTCTCACTCGCTCATACTGTTTCTCCCACTGCTGCAGGCTGCCCTTTTGTACTGGGCCCCTGCCTGCATTGACGCCTTTTCTGCCCACAAAGAAATCCACAACAGTCCTGACAGCGCTCCGGTGAGTTTGCTCACTCCCCTTCCCTCACTCACTCTCTCATTCTGTTTCCCCCAGTGCTGCAGGCTGCCCTTTTGTACTGGGCTCTTGTGTTGGGGCCTTTTTCTGCCCACAAACAAATCTGCAGCAGTCCCGACAGAGCTCAGTTGAGCTCAGTCACCCCCCCCCACTCGCTCGATCTTAATCTGTCCCAAATGCTGATTTCCCACAGTGACCATGCTATTCTCCAGCAGGAGTGCAAAAACACACTTTAGCCAGGATGTGGAAAATGACAGCTGTACTGTTCATAAGGAGGTGTGAAAAAATGCCACTGTTGAAAATGTGGCATAAAAATATTACAAATTTGCGAAGTTACAAGGATGCGTGGAAACAGTTCAATGCACCCTTGTAACACAGTCATATTATGGAGTTTCATCACCAAATTTTCAACATAGGGATTTTAGGACCTCTGCTCATGAACAGTGCCACTGTCATTATCTTAATCTGTCCCGAACACTGATTTCCCACAGTGACCAGGTTATTCTGCGTCAGAACTGTGAAAACACATTTCAGTCAGGATGTAAAAAATGACAGCTGTACTGCTCATAAGGAGGTATGAAAAAAGGCCACTGTTGAAAATCTGGCGTTACAAAATTACAAATCTGCGAAGTTACAAGGGTGCGTGGAAAATGCGCAACACACACTTGTAACACAGTCATTTGATATGCTATCATCACCAAATTTTCAACATAGTTATTTTAGGACCTCTGCTCATGAACAGTATCACTGTCATTTTCTTAATCTGGCTCAAACAGTGATTTCCCACAGCGACCACCCTAGTCTGCGCCGGAAGTGTGAAAACACATTTTGGCCAGAATGGGAAAAATGACAGCTGTACTGTTCATAAGTAGGTGTGGGAAAATGGCAATGTTGAAAATCTGGAGTGAAAATATTGCAAATTTGCGAAGTTATGAGCGTGCATGCAAACTGTGCAACGCACGCACATAACACAGTCACTTTATGGAGTATTGTCACCAAATTTTCAATATAGGCATTTTAGGATATCTACTCATGAACAGTGTCATTGTCATTTTCTTAATCTGTCCCGAACACTAATTTCCCACAGCGACTGTGCTATTCTGCGCCGGAAGTGCAAAAACACATTTCGGCCAGGATGTGAACAATGACAGCAGTACTGTTCGCAAGGAGGTGTGAAAAAATGCCAATATTGAAAATCTGGTATGAAAATATTGCAAATTCAAAAGTTACGGGCATGCGTAGCAACTGCGCAATGCACACTTGTAAAACAGTAATTTTTTGGATTTTTTCCACCAAATTTGCAACATAGACTTTTTGAGAGCCCACCTCATGAATACTGGCACTGTCGTTCCATTAATCGGCCCCAAAAGGTGATTCCACGTGTGACTGCAAAATCACCTTTTGGGGCCGATTAACACCATGACAGTTCCAGAATTCATGAGGAGGGGTCCCAAAACTCCCATGTTGAAAATTTGGTGCCAAAATTCCAAAAGATGACTGAGATATGCATTAAAGTTGGAAAAAGACATTTATTCCATTATACAACTTACCGGCATTTCCTCAGTTCGCGGTCAGCTTTGATGAGTGCAGATGTGTTCCCGCTCCACCGAAGATCGTCATGCAGAGCTCTGGAGGTAAGTATGGGGGTGAGGGGAGTGGAGAGGCAAGGTGTGCAGTGAGTGGGTGCGGGTCATGGGAGGGAGGGAGGCAGGGAGACCGCCGAGGGACAGTTTCCTTTTTTACAGGTTACAAAACAACAAAAGACATTGCGGAACTGTTTTTTATTTTACAGGGGCATGTGGCATGCTGGGGTGGTCTCCCAGTGTGCCACCGGAGTCTTGCTTTTGGCAGGGGGCAAGCTGTAGCCGACGGGGGATTGGGCACCCCCGTTGGCAACAGATAGACTGGGGCACTGAAGCCGATGGGGATTGGGGCCCCTGTCAACAATTAAACATGGTGGGGGGGGGTTAATATTGCTTGTGAACATGGCGCTGCCATGTTCACAAACAATATCAGTGTGTGAAGATCTCACTCTGCAATGATGGGCTGCTCCCTCATTGCAGTGAATGGCTTACGCTGCAATGACAAGGCGGCCCCTGAATGCAGCGGCTGTTTTTTTACAAGTTGGTGGCATGCTGGCTGAACTAGTGTCAGCAGCAGCATGCCACAGCATTGGGGGATGCTGGACAAGCCTTTAAATGCTATGGGGGCATTGGCCACAACAGTGCCACGCCTCCACGACCTGCTTGTGGAGAAAGCTGCCGCAATATGTTTCTTGCGCATGCGCGCAATCAATATAAAAATGCATGCCATCACAAACAGTGTGTCTCTCCATTGTTTTGTACCTTGGCCCCCTCTCTTCCTCTCTCTGCACTGCCACCCCACTAAATCAGAGGATACCACAATAACAAATGTGCAGTCAAGCAATCCTATCTCTGCACACACAATAGCCAACGTCATCATGCACCTCACCCGCAGGGGAATGAACGGAGTCAGGCAGAGAAAGGCACTCTCATCCCCCACACTGATCAGCTGGAGACCTGCACTTCCAGATGTTTCTGTTCAGTGTCAAGACAGCCAGAGTCAGAATTAGGGTTTCTTTGGAGAGGAGGTACACAAACTTAAGGGGCTTTTAAAGGTATTCATTTTAACATGATCTGCCCAAACAATAACATATTTTTTAAACATTATCCTTTCAGCAGCCATTTTAAACATTATCCTTTCAGCAGCCATGGGGAAACAGTACACAGGCATTTATTTATTTTATTTTATTTATTTATTGAACTCTTGGATACCCCTGTGAGCAATGCTTGTTGAGAGGTTCCACGTCACAGCATGACACTATACTGTATTTGATTGTATTTACCATATGTGTATGTACTGCTGCATCGTGCTGTGTGATGCTATGTTTCTCTGTATTGTTTGCCACCTGTGGCCTGGGTCGTGACCGAAAACTGGATCAGTGCACTTACCCGATAAATAAAGAAATAAATAAATACTACCTCTGTTTCTATGTAGGATGATCTATGCACCCCAAGAATTCCTATTTTAACCTTTCAAAAGATACTGTATATTTTATTAAGGTTTACTTTTGTACCATACATGCTCCAAACCTTTGTTTTTAGGATAGAAATATACGTTGTGTGGTATAAGGGTAGGACTGCCTGAATGGCATTGGCTGGCATGGTCCATTTAGAACAGCTAAGGATCCCTACACTTGCCAGTAATGGCAGCTATGGATCTATGGATGGTAATTTCAGGCTCTAGTCTATAGTTGTATCCAGGGAGCATGAAGTTAAGAGATTTGGAGGGTAGGGGGAGCAATTATGGTGAAGCTGGGATAAAACACTCCACTTCCAGGGTAAACCCTGTATACTCCTCATTATTTCATCACTGAAATGTTAAATAGATACTCAAAATATAGGGAAACGAGGGGCACTGGTCTTAATAATGTGGGACAAATCCTAGACACGTTCAGAAAACTGGATGCTGGTAACTTAACTCTACCCTTGACCACAGCCTGGATATTAGCTGAAAGTCCTAACAGTGGAGTGATGACTCACATTGAGTCTTTTGTGGGATCCCTCTCTTGAACTGCCAGATAGCTGCAGCTCTTAATGAGCTATAATGTAATGCTCCCCGGCCTTATTACTGTCTGAATTCAGACAGTTTACACTTTGTCATGGTACTGATGTGAAGTCAACAGGTTGTTAACCCCGCTTGACTTTGTCACATCGATATCGTAACAATGGGAGTGCATCTGAGCATGCGTAGCTTTAAATCTGCGGATTCGGATGACTGGCCATGGCGGTGAGAGATCACCCTAGTGGAGAGCGGTGCTATGGGGGAATCCAGTAGCTTTTATACTGTATTTTGCCCCATACACTATAAAAGCTAATGAATGGGCAACAGACAATAACTGCGCTGAAATTGCATCTTGTGGGGGTGTGGCCTAGCTCTGGACAGGAATGGAGGTCTGAATCTCTTCTCCCAGCACAATGTCTGAAAATCCACCTTTATCTGATGCCATCTGATCAAGAAAATGCTTAAATACTGAAAAAGATAAACTTTAGAGGCTGCTGCTTACTCCTATAAGACTTTTTTGTGGAATATATACTGAACTATCCCAATTATTCTGCAGCAAACTGTCTCAGTAGGGCTCTGTCAGGCCCACAGGCCTTAAACTGCAATTGAGAGAATGTCTGAAGCTGATGTTCAATCTATATCCTTATTAAAAGTGGAGGCAATGTTTGGAAAACTAGTGCAGGACATTAATTATCTGAAAATTACTACAATACAGAATACCAATACTTTACAATCTATAGATAACCAACTGGCCTCTACAGAAAATAAAACACAACAAAATTAATCAAAGATAAATACCCTACAAGCCACCATTAAAGAACAAGATTGTACAATTAAGAACTTACGATTTAAATTAGATGTTATGGAAAATAGAAACAAAATCTTCGATTTTTTGGTTTTCAGGAAAATGTTGAGTTGAATAATACCACCAATTTTCCCCAAGCATGTCTCACTCATGTTACTGAAGCTCCCTTCAGACTCGATCTAATAATAGAATGGTCTCATCGCACATTAGGCCCAAAGCCAGCTCCTAATCAAAGGCCCAGATCGATCATTGCCCGGTTTTTAAACTTTTCCCACACTGAAATTATTTTGCAAAGAGCTAAAGAAACTGGAGAGAGATAACTGGCAAGGTCACTGAATATCTGTATACAAAGACTTTTCCAAAAGAGGTCTCACTCAAACGACAAGCCTTTTCTTCTGTGAAAAACATATTACATCAACTTGAAATCAAATTTGCTTTGAGATACTCGCCCATACTAAGAATCTAACCGAGGGCTCATACAAGGACTTTAGCACACCAGACTTGCTCGGGTCCTTTCTAAACCAGCAGGTGCTACTTTTAAGACAAATTCCTCAACACTCGACTTCGGTAGCAAAACAATCTGAAAAGACACCGCCTGAACAACATGCCCCTACCCCTACGAGTAAAGGAGCTGAGCCGCTACAGAAAGCTTTAAATTTAGAAAATACTGTTAACTCTGGCCCAAGGCAGTCCTCCAGATTGCTACAAAAATCCACCCTTAACTCAAATGTACACAGAAATAGATGTTGTAGCCCTGATGGCGGTTCTCAGTTCAACAAAGTCAATACTTCAACGGCAAAACCTAATCTCTCCTACACAGCTTAATAATAAGTTTGCACCACTACAACTCCTACAAAAGTCCTCAAATGAATGTGATGCACAAACTGAAATACCTGAAGAAGTGGAATTGGAAAGGATGTCTCAAGAAGTCGCTGGTTCAGCAGAATCATCCTGGGCTTAAATCGTAGCGAGCACCCCAATGAAAAACTTAGAACCTCCTAAAAAGAAAAGGAGAATGAAATCCAAAAAATAAATGAGCTATACCCTTTGGTACTAATTTGCCTTCCTCTAAAGCTACAATAAATTTATGCCTACAGTATTCCTGTGGAGACATACAGGATAGTGCATGAGTACCAGTTAACAACAGGGCTATTCTTTCACCAAAATGGTACTATGATGACAGATTACCTCGAGAACGCAGCTCGAGAGGTAATCAGTCATCATAGTACCAACGAGGTGAAAGAACAGCCCTGCCGTTAACTGGTATGCTTGCACTGTTCTGTATAGTGTATAGTGGAACGTCGTTGCCTCAAAAAAAAAATACTACATCATTCTTTTTAAAATAAGACTGTCAGATTACTGCTGGAGGGCACCATGTGTGATGTCCGCACTGCAGCAGAATGAAAAGTTATTCTGCTGTACTGCCGACATCACCTTTTTGGTTCTGCTGCACTACGGACGTCACTAGTGAAGCAGAACAACATTTTGAGAGTGCTAGATTTCAGTGAACAACGACGTTCCATTATACACTATAGCCTATGTTATCACTTTGCAAACACACCCGATCTCCGGAGATGAGGCGAATACGATGCTCTGCCACACCGAAGCTTTTCTGCCATGTGTTGCAGTCCACTTAACTGAGGGAACACTAAACTCTATAGCAAGATCCTTGTTATTACCTGCATTTTCTCCTGCCAAACTGTACAACCTCTCGATCTTGTGCACTTTTGGACTGATCAATACTCCTACTAATAATATAAACAATCTCACAGGAAGTAAGTATAGTTAATTTTGAGTCTCTGGGAAACAGCTAATTGAGCTCAACATTCAGAACTTTGCAGAGTTACAATAAAATAAACCGTTTTACATGTTGAGTGAGCCACATAGCTCCTGAGTGAAATGTTTACTGATACAGAAAGGTCCTTTACTAAGGACAATAAACATTTTTTTCATTTTAGTTACTTTTAGTGCAGTTAAGTTCCCTCAACAAGAGGTAGTTCACTAGACAACATTTTATAATCAGGAGGATCTTAGTATTACTCCTTCAACTTACTGCCATGATGGTAGTGCATAAAAATGTAACAAGGAAGTTCCTCTCATAGACGTTGCTTTGTCCCAGTCTAACTCCCCCTTCTTCTTATTAACTACTGCACTCCAAATAGTGTCTTCAACCACATTAGTCGCTGGCCCCACTGTAACACTAGCACCTAACACTAATAACTATTAATAGCTTATTTCAACAGTGCATTATCAGGGCATACCCTGGGTCCATATCCTGATATATATAGTCAACAATCAATGATGGTACAAACACACGCTGGGTAATAAATGGCAGGAGATGCAGTGCAACATCTAAATTAGCCTGGTAATATCTGAAGCCTTTAAACACACTAGCATGTGAACAGAATTTTGAGTTAATCAATAGTGGACTCTCCGAGAGCTGCTTTGGTGGCCCCTGAAAGTTTGCTCTTTCTCCTAGCCTTAATATATTATTTCCTAGAAGGTAATTTTTGGGTATTGAGCAAACCAGGTGTTCTCTCTCTTTTCTCTCTCGCTTTATCTCATATATATGCTGCTACACTACCCCACCACCCTCAAACAGTATGTGGTCCTGGGACAGACCCACTACCATTCAGTGTATGAGGTGTTAGTACCCATAACACCTTAACTATATGCATCTAAATGAGTATTACGATTGGGCCAGTCACTCCTGTGATTACATTAGATTTGCCTTCTACAAACAAATTCAAGTTTATTTAGCTAATAGGAGATACTCTGGAGCACTGATGTCCCTGAGAATCCAAGCACTTTTTTTTTTATTTACATAACAATGTGGAAGTCTCAGATAAACTGCAGCAGACCTTGAAACCTTTTGTTGCACAATTTGTGTTATTATAAATCTAACTGGTTATTACCTTCACTAATTAATATACTCAAGTTAGATGGATGTTTTTTCTCAGATTTGTGCATATAATACATGCCCTTACTTTACAATAGTATTCAGATTAACTGATGTTAAATTAGAGAGGGGGGTAGCTCTATGTTATCCCCACTCTATTTTGATTCTCATGCTTGGAGATGTTGAGGGAGGATCTTGGCTCACCTTTTTGGAGACAATCTGTTTCTCTCTACATATCAAAAAGAAACTCTTGTTACTAATGGTATCTTACTTGGTTAGAGTGTTTAAAACTTTTATATTTTTAGTTTGGTTCTTACTAGATCTATATAAACCTGCCATAAAGAAAACCCAAGAAGAGAGCTGTAGAAATGTCATAAGAATGTTTTTTGTTCTCTCTATTGCCAGCATTTGTATTCCTTGTTAATGCTGTCATTGTAGCTGAGCATTTAGAACTTTTAATTAAATGGGTCACTTTATCCCTTCCATTCATTGCAGATCCAAATATGGCAAGCAAGCAATAACAAGACCCCCATGGCTGAGTTAAGAGTCTTCACATGGAATGTGAAGGGACTAAATGCACGTTCAAAGCACACCCAAATTCTAAAACAGTTAAAAAGACACAAAGCTCAAATTGCTTTTTTTGCAAGAGACCAAGCTACTTGATCATGACAATGATAGACTTATCAAGAACTGGGTTGGACAAGTATATGCCTTCTCAGCACCCTCTAAAAAATGTGGTGTAGCAATTTTAGTGCATAAAAGTTTAGTATGAACTCCACTGGATGTCATAAGAGACGATGAAGGAAGATGGATAATAGTACACTTTCAAACTCCTTCTGGCCCTCTCACCTTTATGCATATGCCTCAAATACAGACCACCCTCATTTTTATCATGATCTAGCTCATCAAATTACTGAGCATAATTTGTCTAACTCTGCCATACTTATGGGTGGAGATCTCAATCTTGCATTGAACCCCCTTCTAGATAGAAGCAATTCAACAAGGGATTCCCATCCGAGAAGTAGAGTGGCACTCTCCCTACTCATGAAAGATTTAGGAATGACAGATGTCTGGAGACTTACACACCCGAGAGATCGAGAATATAGCTTTTATTCTCCCCCTCCATCACTCTTACAGCAGGCTAGATTATTGGCTTGCCTCCCATGAAATTGTGCAGAATGTATTAGACTCAAGTATTCTGCCTATAATTATTTCTGACTACTTCCCAGTTAAGCTGCAATTTACCTGGAAAACCCCAATCTCTAGATCTCCTTCTTGGCGCCTAGACCCTCTATTACTCAAGGACATAGACTTTCTACCCTGGATTAAAACACAAATAAAAGAGTTTTTGCAGCTAAATGATACACCAGACACCATCACGAGCAATATGTGTGAAGCCCTTCAAGCCACAATAAGAGGTAAAATTATCAGCTTTGCTGCATGCAGGAAAAGGATGCATGAACAGCAACTTTTCCAACTTGAAAAACAGTTTAAAGATAAAGAAAAACTTTACTTCTCTACTGCACATCCTAACGCCATCTCTCCCTTACTTAGAGAAATTTTAAACCTATGTATGCAAATTAATGAGCTCATTACCAGAAAAACAGAAATTGCTTTACTGAGAATTAAACATAAATACTGGGAGCATGGTGAAAAAGGTAGCAAAGTATTAACCTATAGACTAAAGTCTCATCAAATGGAACGCTTTATAAAAGGTTTACAAGATTCTTTGGGCAATACGTGCACAGATACTGACTCAATAAATAATATTATGACAAATTTCTATAAGAAACTGTACTCCCCTCCTCCCCACACGCAAACTACCAAAATGAATAGATTCTTGGAAAACTTGGCCCTCCCTAAAATATCCGCTGATATCACTAAAGCTTTAGAGAAACCCTTTACAATAGAAGTAATCAAAAAAGCACTCTCAGCTCTTAACTCTGGCAAGGCCCCCAAGGGTGATGGCTATTCTGTTTAGTTTTATAAAGCGCTTTCGGATCCTTTATGTCCAGTGCTGTATAAAGTCTACTTAGAATCTACACATCAAAAGTAACTCCCCCCAGTGATGAGAGAAGCTATAATTACTGTACTTCCTAAAAAAGATAAAGAACCCTCACTTTCATCCAACTACAGGCCCATATCTTTACTAAATATAGATGGCAAAATATTTGCCAAGATATTAGCCACCCATATTGAACCTCTTATTCCTCAAATAGTGCATCGCTCTCAAGTAGGGTTCGTCAAGGGTAGAATGGGATCAGATCATTTATGGTCATTACATAACCATATTTACGAAGCTAAATCACTTACATCCCCTGCAGCAGCTATAGCCATAGATTTTGAAAAAGCATTTGATTCTTCAGACTGGCACTTCCTATTCAACATCCTATCTCATTATGGATTTAGTGATCACTTTTGCTCCTGGAAAAAGCTGCTCTTCACCTCTCCCTCAGCTAGAGTATTTACAAATTGTAAACTTTCCCAGCCCTTTAATTTAGCAAAAAGCACTAGGCAAGGCTATCCGCTATCCCTCTCCCTTTTCATTCTAGCCCTAGAAACACTGACAGCAGCCATTAGACAATTCAATGAGATAAAAGGAATTTCAATAAGTAATGTACAATACACTCCTTTAGCTTATGCTGATGATTTGTTAATCCTAATTAAGAATTTAGAAATCCCACCCAGTCATTAATTAATATACTTAAGCAGTTTTCAAACCTTTCAGAATTAAATTACAATAAATCCGTAGTCTTACCCTTAAATAGCCTCTGTAAGCCACACATGAATACCAACTTAGGGTTTCGTTGGGCCACACAAGATATTACTTACCTCAGGATTAAAATACTACCTGACCTTAGTAAAAATTGGGAAATGAACCTTTTATCTTTAATTTCTGAGATTAAAACGATACTAGATGAATGGAAATCCTTAAATCTCTCTTTCTCAGGTAAAACTGCTGCTATTAAAATGTCCATATTGTCAGGAATCTTATATCTTCTTGTGAATATACCTTTAAAAATGCCCCAGTTGTTTTTTTACCAAAATAGATAAAATGATTGGTAATTTTATTTGGGAGGGGAAAATTCCAAGAATTAGCCATACTAAACTACGGAATCACTGGTCAAAAGGAGGACTTGGCCTACCTTGGTTTATGGTTTACCTATGGGCTTTTAGAGCATCACACACAGTCAAATGGTTTACAAAACCCAATGACCAATATCTGTTGTGGCTAGAAATGGAAACTACTTTATCTCAAGAGTCTTCCCCTACCAGCTATATTTTTAAGCCCTTAACCCATAAACTAAGACAACATCCCACCATAGCCTCTTCAGTCAACTATTGGTTTAAGCTACATAAACAACTGAACTTTAATCCTACCCCAATAGTATATACCCCATTTGGGGAAATCATTCTATCTCTCTTGAAAATCAACCTGTATACTGTTCCTCTTGGAGGAATAAAGGAATCCATTTTCTCAAGGATATCATAACAAATGATAAACTATCTCTGAACTCCTTCATGAATTTACAACAGCAATAGAACCTACCAAAAATGGACTTCTGGAAGTTTCTACAACTACAACAGGGTTTAACACCCTTCTTCTCCAAACTTAATGGAACTGATCACTTAAACACCCACATTACCACATGGATAAATAATCCAAAGGTGCTAGTTAGTAGAATATACAAATGTATAAGGGACACCCTACGAAACCAATCCTTATCTTCCAAAGCCAAATGGAGCACTGTGATGCAGTACAATATTAAGGATGAACAATGGAAAGAATGCTGGTCAACTTGTTATAAAGTATTTAAGGATGTGTGTAGTTCCCTTATTCAATTCAAGATACTCCATTCATGGTATAGAACTCCATCTATTCTCCATCATATAGGCCTTATTGACAATGATCAGTGCTGGTGTTGTAATTCTACAAGTGGAGGTCTATTTCATATTCTATGGGAGTGTAACCCAATTAAAGATCTCTGGAAATCTACACACACCTTAAAAAATAAAGTGGTCGGCCAAGGAATTCCCTTTGACCCTAAATATTTTATCCTAGGTATAAAGGATCACAGTTGTAAACTTTCAAATCTTCAACATAAATGGATGAATATAGTGTTCATGCAAGTTAAATGTCTCATCCTAACACATTGGAAATCCCAATATATACCTTATATTTTAGAGGTACAGTACTTAAAAAATGTTATTGCATGCTGCATCTTTAGAAAGAATTTCATATTCAGCTTTGGACCGACTCAAGGAATACAATCTTTGCTGGCAAAATTTCTTAAACTATTTAAATTTCACCTGATATACCTAAAGTAGTTGAACACATTTATATATCTATTTAACTCGGATTGAGAACTATGTATATAGGTTATGCTCTCTTGGTACAGATAACTTGAATTTAACTTAGATAGTATTACCTCTTTAATAAGGCAGGTAGTAGTAAATTAATAGGATTACTTCCCCAATATATTATTTTATATTAATTTAGTACAATGTGTAATTATACTTGATATATAACTTTTTTTCTTTTATGGAATTGCTGTATATGGAAACCTAATTATTGTATATGTATACTGAAATATGTGTTAAAGGCAAGGAAAATTGAATAAAGAAATCAATAGCAAAAAAAGAAATTGCATCCCTGGTCCCACATCCAACTCCAACCCTCTCCCTTTCTCACCCAAACAGACTTCAAGCTCACGCCTAAACTCTATCAATCGTTGCATTTATGTTCAATATATTCAGAATTATTGCCTTTATTGTAACCTTGTAATCATGTCTACTTTCTCTGTACCCTGTACTACCTGACTGTCTTGTACTGTTCTGTATCCCAGGTCACCCCTGAAAAAGAGACCTTCGGGGCTCAGTAGGCCTACCCGGTCATCAAAATTCAA
The DNA here is from genome assembly GCA_016271365.2 of Neoceratodus forsteri. Classification (NCBI taxonomy): domain Eukaryota; kingdom Metazoa; phylum Chordata; order Ceratodontiformes; family Ceratodontidae; genus Neoceratodus; species Neoceratodus forsteri. The sequence continues at coordinate 91,600,485 of JADMNL010000022.1, forward strand.
TAAATAAATAAATCTTGCAGTTTCCATGACAACTGTAAACCTCTCGAGCTGTGCTCTTGAGATTTACCTAGTTGTCATGGAAACTATGCAATGTGATTGCAGCGTGGTTATTGTCTGTTGCCCATCCATTATCCTCTACGTTAATCACACCTGGCCATCTGGAACACAGAGAGATGGGCATGAGGAGAAGATCTTGCTAAAGTGGGGACTTTAACTTCATTGACAGCCATGGAAAACCTGCACTAGTCAAGATGGACAAGTACAGAGTTAACCGCACTAGCCCTGGTCAATTTGCACTAGGTTTTGGGCTAGTGAAACAATTTAAAATCAAACCCTGTCTCACAGCAAACCTCCATGAGTAAAGTGGAGTATAGCCATCATATTATGATAATTTTTGTATTGGCAGACCAGTATTTCTATACCCAGTCCAGTCAGACGTCTTCTCTGGGTCTTACCTCATGCTCCAATTGTCTCTGCCACAGGACCTGGAGGTACCCAGTCACAGGTGTTAGGCCTGCAGGGTACTGGGCTGTCATTCACCTAGAGTCAGGATTTTTTCCACAATTTTCTTCCCTAGGGCTCACAGCGCATAGTACGTACTCTGCCTTCATGGATCCCCCCATTGTCCTAAAGGTGGGATTCCTCTCTCTTGCATCCCACTGTGCTATCACACAAATTCCTCCAGGGGACAGCAGCCTAGCTGCCCTAGGGTTGCTCAGCCCTCCTTCACCTGAATAGGCTTCAAGTGACGTGCATCCATTCCTGAACCCAGGTCACTGGTGAGGCAGGTGGTATACTAGCCAGTTCCTCAGCATGCCATGCCACCAGGATGGCCATGTAAGAAATCTATACAGAATAAGAGCATGTCATGCAGTGCTGGCCCATCAGCGCAGCAGTAGGGTTACTGCTCACAATGCTGGTGACCTGAATTCAACACTGGGTTCGGAGCATCAGAGGGCTAGGTGGGGGGGAGGATTGAGCATTTAGAGGACTGCTCTTCTCATCTGGGGGAGGATTTGCAGGGCCCAGTGTCTGTCTGGTCCCTAGTGGAAGCTAGGGGAAAGGCACCAGGGATAGCCTAGGGAGGCTGGGGGGGCATGGCAGGTACTGACTTGCATTGCGTGGGAGCATGCGGCATACATCATGGCACCACTGCATGCCATGCCACAATCACACCAACCACAGGCCCTGCACACGTCTATCAGGTGCCATCTGTGCACACTGGATCCTGATTACAGTGGATATTGGGGGACCCCATTGACCCCACTGATTGCAGACGAGTCCTGGAAAAGAGCCATACGATGGTAAGTCCTGAGGATGCTGGGGTGGCAGGGCTGGAGGGTACCAGTGGAAGGGGGATGGTCAGTCCTGGGGAGGGGAAAATAAAAAGCATCTCACTTGCAGAGAAATGGTGCACTGTGATTGGCTGAGTATGTTCCCTCAATCTATAACGATTAAAAAGATCATCCCTCACAAATATGGTGCACTGGAAAGGTCTGAGCAAGGCCCTTAGAATTCTGCGTTTCCACAGCTGTAGAATTTTCTGCAGGACTTGAATCATGCTGCAGAATAAATTTGTAGGGCCATGGAATTCATTATATCTTGATGACTTTTCATTTAAATATATAGTTTTTCCATATTGCCTGTCTTTCTTCCCCTCCTTCTTTATCCTGAAGCCCCTCCTCTATGTTTAGCATATGATGGCATTTATGAAACCACATCACAGTTTAGCCAGTTGGAAGATGGCATTTTGCCATAGAAATGGACAATTCATGCTTCAAAAATGTACAAATGTTGCTGCAGATGACTAGAAGCCCTGCCAGAGAAATTAGTGATGTGATGAGGGCTATAATTCTCACTGTTCAGTAGGGGATGTCCCACGTAGTAAATGACAGATAAGAGGTGTGAATCTCACTGTTCAGTTGAGACATATGTCTACCACTGTGTAGTAGTAGTTTACTCATCTGGTAAAGGAGATCGTGTTACTGTATATCCATGGCACTCCCAGATCCATTACCTTAGGGTTATGTGAGGGCAGCCTGGATCTTCTGCCCTCCCCCGAGCACCACCGATCGCCGGCAAAATTATCCAGTAGTCACCCGATGCACAAGGCAGAGCTCCAGCTGCTTGGTTTGCTCTGAGTGAGCAGCAGATTTGAATTTTGGTGCCTTTCTCTAAACAAAGACTGTTGCATTTTTACAGTTGGCAGAGCAATGTAGACAGTTTTTCTCTGCCTTTTACAACTCTCTGTCGTTCAGTATTTTCTACAAACTTGAGGGAACTTTAAGGGAGACTTTTATTACTGCTTAATTTGGAACCAGGTTAATAGGGTACTTTAATAAGGAACCTCTTCATTTTACATCAAGGCTAGTTTAAAGTAGACCAGAGCTTACAAGGTTACAGTATCTGGGTTGTATGTTAAATACTGTAAAGTCGTCTGTTTAAAACTCAATTTATGTGCTTATTCCCAATTTTAGCTGCCTAGTGTGCAGCAGACTGTTTTCCTTAGCACTGCATGATGTCTACTTAGCTACCCGAATATGCAAATCTGAATTCAAAACTCAGTTGTATACACTTCCAATTCGAATTCCCCGATCAAATTCACTGTGATTCAGACCCAAAGCAGCTATAGGCTGACCACGACATGGCACCTTGGCCATAGGTAGAAATTCCTACTCCCAAGTGTTCTGATTCTGTCTAACGTTGTATATTTTAGATAAATGTGATGATCTGTAAATATCTGTCTGTGATCCAACTAGCCTAGGGAGTGTCTACTACAATGTTATAAGTTATATTGTGACAAATCCATTTCTTGAACTATGCTCCACTTCTATATGTGATGACCTGTAAATATTTGTCAGTGTACTAGCTAATCTAGAAAGTGTCAACTGAAATGTTATAAGTTATATTATGACCGATCCACTCCATGGACAGTGCTTTGCTACTATATGTTTCCTCTTAATGTCAAATGATGTATTTTCTCTCCCACGTTTGTTTACTGTGACAAAATTGTACTCTCATTGCTATGTTTCCTTGACTGTTTTTCCCATGTTGTATTCTCCCGGGTCGTTCCTGAAAATAGGCATAATACTTGTCTAGTCTACTTACCCGGTAAACAAAAGCGAAATAAATAAATAAATAAAATTTCAAATTCCTGAGCAACAATCATTTAAGCTAAGGCAACATATGTCTGGGAGCCTCCTACTGCACGTAATTGTTCTGTTCCTGTAATTCAGTTCCTCCTCTCCCTTACCTGTATAATAAGCCCTGTCTCTTCTCTCTCCAGCTGAGTTCCTGGAGGTTGTGAGGGCAGCCTGGATCTTCCGCCCTCCCCCGAGCACCACTATTCACCAGCAAAATTATCAGGTAGTCACCCTACGTACAAGGCAGAGCTCCAGTTGCTTGGTTGCTCTGAATGAGCAATCCCCGCCGGCGCTTGGCGCTGGCTGCCTGCCCAACCCCTCACCACCCTTGGTGAGCTTGTAAATATATAGATTGTCCCTCGTGACCGGCTGAACCAATCAGTCCACTTTCCCCTTTGATCCTTATAAATTCCCAACACTAGTGGCCACCCATGAGCTACTGCCAACCAACTCTATTAATATGTTGCCTCTCTCCCTAGCTATGGTCTCTCTTCATATAACCATATCATTTCTTCCACCCTCCTCCTACCCAAAACAACAAATCACACCAGCTCTCATCACTGAGATTGCCAAGCAACTCCCCATTCTTCCTCAAGTCTTGCGCACTACCTTATATATCAATGGAAAAACTGATTACTGGGAGCTTCTATCCTCCCTCCCTCCTTTCATGCTGGGCTGTCGGCATTAAAGGACTCCACCACACTCAATCCTATGGCTACCTCATGTTCTCATTTCCAGCTCCCTAGCTGCCACAAGCCTATAAGGGCCATGCGCCTAGTACAACATCTTCTGTCTCTCCTGCTCCTAGTAGCCGGGGACGTTGAACGAATCCCTGGCCCTACCCTCCCCTTTAATGGACTCCTCTTCTTCCCGGCAAAACATGTACCAAGAGGTTTAAAAATTGCACATCTAAATATATGCAGCATTCTGAACAAAATAACAGCCCTCCAAACAAGCGTCATATCCCTGTGCCCTGAAATCTTAATCATTACAGAAACCTGGCTGAAGCCTCTCAACCTCGATGCAGAGTTCTCAATACCTGGCTACTCCCTCATTTGGCAGGACCATCAGGGTAAGAGGAAGGGTGGTGGCACAGCCATGTAAATCTCCTCCAAACTCCATTTCACCTTGATCAGGCATACCACACCCATGTTGTCAATAGACTCCCTACTAATCAAAATCTCTCTCCCGCACTCAAGTCCCTTGTACATAGCAGGCTCTTGCTGCTCCCTGGACACACTGCTACCTGACGTCCTACATCACATGGGCACCCTGAGGTCTCTCATGGCTGGGGGCAAGCTATATATCCTAGGGAATTTCAACCAGAACTGACTAGCCAGTGCAAGCTCTTAAGTACGAAGTCACATAAATGCGCTAAACCTGACCCAACTAATAACTGAACCCACTCGCCTAAACCACATATCCCAGAATCACACTCTTTTGGACTGGGCCCTAACCACCACCCCCCCTCCCATCGTAGTATTGATGCAGGATTACTACTGGACTCTCTCAGTGATCACCACATTATTCACGTGGTGCGGAAAATATTCAGACCTAAGGCCCACCCCTTCATATACTAAATAATAGATCCTACAAATCCCTGAACCTGACCATGCTCCTAAATGACCTAACTAACATCGATTGGTCCTACATCCCTCAGGCCCCCTCCATGGATGTGGCCCTAGATTTCTTCACGTCCAGATTCCTGTCTATCTGGGACTCCCATGCGCCACTCAGAAGATCCAGAGTAAGAGGAGCCCACCTACCCTGGGTTAACGCCAATCTCCTAGAGCACCTTAAAGTCAGGGACCGAGCCTGGAAAGCATATAAGGTAACAGGTACTCTACTGGTTCTGCAACACAACAGCTCGCTATGGAATGCCTGCATGAGACTTAGCCGACAGGCCAAATCTAATTATTTCAAGTCTGCCCTCCACAACAACTTCACACATCCAGCCCAATTCTGGAAGTCCATTACATCACTCATCTCTCCACTGGCCCAACCCCCTACACCAACCCTCAATATAGCTGGTATCTCTATCACCGCGCCAAGCGCCATAGCCACAGAGCTTAACTCCTATTTTACAAGCTGCACATCCTCTCTCCTCTTGTCTCATCCCAGGCCCCCCCAGATCCCCCAGTTTTCCTCACCCACCAACTTCACCTTTCGCCTTGTTACACCCACAGAGGTATTAAAAATACTTTGATCACTCAATCCCTCCTAAGGCAAATGCCCCTTGGAACTTGACTCCAAAATGCTCCATCTATCTGCCCCAGCCATAGCTAATCCACTGGCCATGCTTTTTAACCTGTCATTCAGCCTTGGGTCTATCCCATCTAAATGGAAACATGCCACGGTCATCCCCCTTCCCAAAGGTGGTGACCCTTCCTCCCTGGGTAACTACCGACCTATTTCGCTGCTCCCCATCCTAGCCAAAATCCAGGAGCGCCTTGTATTAGCCCAGCTCTCACATTTCCTAGACTCCACCTCCTTCTTCACTCCATTCCAGGTGGGTTTTAGGAAAAATCACTCCACCATCACCTCTCTCCTCTGACTCACCAACGCCATCCTCATGGGGATGGATAAAGGGAAAATAACAGCGGCTATCTTCGTCGACCTGGCCAAGGCTTTTGACATGGTTCCTCACACCCTGTTACTGTCCAAGCTTACCCTAGCTGGACTGACTGAGCCAGCTGCCAGCTGGTTTCAGTCTTACTTGGCGGGTAGGTCCCAGTCAGTCTGTATTGGCTCAGACATTTCCACCGCACTCCCTGTTACCACCGGGGTTCCCCAAGGCTCGGTCCTAGGCCAGTTGTTGTTTTCCATTTTCCTCAATGATCTGTCTGCGGCCTGCCTTCATACGTCCATTCACATGTATGCAGATGACACAGTTCTGTATGCCTCTGGGTCATCCCCCTCCGCAGTAGCTGCCTGTCTACAGCAGAATATCGACACTGTCCAACTTGGCTCCATTCTCATCAGCTATTTCTAAACCCTAAAAAGACTGTCTCCCTAACTTTCGGCACTAGGGCAAAACTTTCCCGTATCCCCGCCACCCCCATTTTCCCCACATTAGATGCCCCCCCCTCGGAGGTTTGTACTTCCTTCAGATACCTTGGGGTCTGGTTAGACCAGCATCTGGACTTCACTGCACATATTGACGCCATACATAAGAAGCTGCACCCCATGATGGGTGCAATATACCGGAATAAAAGTAACATCCCCCTGCCTATGCACCGGGCAATCGTCCAAAAGATGGTCCTCCCAATAATGGACTACGGGGGTGTCATCTACAGTGTAGCCCCATAGTCCTCCTTGTCCAGACTAGATCCTCTCTACCACTTGTTCTGCTGTTTCTCCCTGGACTGCCCTCCCATTACCCATCATTGCCACCTCTACCATTCATTAGACCTCCCATCTCTCCACAATCGGAGATTGACACACTGTGCTAGAATCATTGAGAAATTCTGGTCACAGTCCCTCCCCTCCTACCTTGCGGCCACCCTGGCTGTTATACCCCCGCCGGCTTACTGACTCAGGAACATTGATTCCTGACTACTTCACATCCCTCACATGTCCACAGGGTCTGGCCAGGCTGCTTTCAGCTACCGGATGCCAAAGTTATAGAATTCCTTGCCAGCTGTTACTAGACACTCCACTTGCACTCCTCACCTAAATGCACTTCTTAAGACACACTTCTCGCCACTACTTGTTCATGCAAGCTGCACAGTTAAGCCTGTGCAATCATGATGTCTGCTGTGTATATACCTTGTATACTCCATTATATGGATGCTGTTGTTTGTTCTGTAAACATGCATGTACTGCTGGCTTCCACCTGTATTTCTTCTTACTTCTGCTGTGATGACTCTGTATGTATATACTGTTGTTGTCAAATTTGTTTATGACAGTATAGAAACTTGTATTTCCTCTGTATTCTCCCTCTCCCGCTTCCCCAGGGCACATCTGGAATCGAGTGGTACCCTGCTCAGTATGCCTTCTTGGTAAAACTCTTAAATAAATAAATAAATAAATAAATGTATGCCTGATAGGCTGCTGATGCACATGTGACCTAAGATCGGATTTCGATCTATCACCCAAGCCCCTTCTCCACCCTTACTGTCTTTAGTTTCGATACTTCCAGAGCTGTAAAGTAACTTATTGGGTGTATGCACAAACAGTAAATATTACTCTAGAGACAGTCTTTCTGGACATTTATAACTACTTTAAAGATTACATATTGTATTTGGCTTATATGCTTAAAGCATTCCATATAGATATTGTCATATTGTCATTGTTCTGTAGCTTAATCCACCTGTGATACCTGTAATCGTGCTCCCTCGGGTGGGATGGAGTGCCATGGATGTACAGTAACACAATCACCTTTACCAGGTGAGTAAACTACTATTGTGTTGCCTGTATATCCATGGCACTCCCAGATCCATTACCTTAGGGTGATTCAAAAGCAGTACCCTACTTAAAGGGGGGGCATGAGTTCTATATGCTTAAGGTGGTGGTTATAAACACTTTATTTCTGAATGAACTTTCCTCTAGAATTTAAGTGTCTAGTCTATTGTGTCTCATAAGGTTATGAATAGCAGACTAGATGGCTGCCACACAGATTTTCTGTGCCATGGCAGAATTTCGTTCCACCCAAGAGGCGGCCATGGCCCTTGTGGAGTCGGCTTTTATCCCCATCGGCGCAACTTTGTTACTTGATTTGTATGATTCTGTCTGTATTTTGTATGAGTCTCTCTGTCTTTCGTACTTATGCAGTTTTTTCTAGATACACTGTGAGTGTCCACTGGATGTCCAGGGAGTGGAGAGTCCTCTCTCTCTGCTATTTGTGTGTACCTCATAACAGGTCAGTAGTTCTATTGCCTGGTGCTTGTGATATGCAGAGCATACCTTGTAAATGAATGAGGGTATGGTCTGTAGGTAAACTCCGTCTGGTGTGAATGCTGTGAATGGTTCCTTACATGATAACTACGTCAGTTCTCTGATGCGGTGGGCTGAGCATATTGCCACTGGGAATGCTGCTTTTAACCCTATCCAGTAATCACTGATGCCTGTTAGGGGTTTGAATGGTGTTCTGGTAAGGGCACTGAGTACTAATGTCAGGTCCCAAGGGTGGTGCCCTGTTCCTTATGTGGGTTGCTGCTTTTAAGAAACATATTACCTCTGGATGTGAACCTGGATATGCACCTTTAACAGTGTCCACTGCTGCCCCAATGGCTGGAAGTTGAATTCTTAGTGATGAGGGTGCTAGCCCCTTGTCCAGTCCCTGCTGTAGATACAGTAGTACATCTGCCGTAGAGACTAATACAGGTGATAAGTTTCTGTCCGTACACCAGGTTGTGAATGTTTTACATATTCTGGAATAGGTAGATGATGTGGTAGCTCTGTGGGACTGTAACACTGTATCAATCACTGCTGTGTGGTACCCCGGAATGTAACATTGTAGCAATCACTGCTGTGTGGTACCCTGCATTCAGCAGTCTCTCCCTTTCAGGAGTCAGGCCATGAGTTGTAGGCTGTTTAGGGAAGGGTGTGTTACCTGTCCCTGTATCAGAATATCTGGCCTGTTGGGTAGTCATAGGCTGTCCCTTGCCACTACCATTAGGCAGCAATGTCATAGTTGAAGTCAGCCATGGTGCACTGCAGTGCGCCTGCTAAGAGAAGCCACACAAGTGTTCCCAATGACTACAGTCATCAGTGTGAGATAGGGACAGAATAGCCCTATGATGGTGGCTGGAGTAGCAATGAGGTGCTGACCTATTATTGCAGTCATATGGCTGAACATATGCCAGCTGCTATGTTAGGTGGTCATGCTGTCAGTGTTACTGGTACCCTTGTATTGGCATCACAAGTTGGGTAAAATGTATACTTAAAGGTTCCAGAAAGCAATGGCCTTTATGCATGTTTGTGTATGTGCCTACGTACTAGCATAGGATAGACCCGTAGTGAATGAGTATGGCACTATATATATATATATATATTTTTTTTTTTTTTTTTTTTGTATCTTCTTCTCGGGGTCTACCAATCTTGGTAGTTCTGTGTACTGGACTAGTAAGACCCCTACTATTGATGTTGATTCTGTGCAGCACATTAGGGGAGCTAAGTTCCTAATGTTCCACACTCAAAGTTTGGTTCCCTGACTGCTTGGCCGTGGGACTGCAATTGTTTGAGTTGTAGTTTATTTATAGTTCCCATACTATGGCCTTATTAGTTGAGCCATATATGCTAGCCTTCGTATGCCTGTCACATGGTTATCCCGGAAGGCGATGCCATGTGGGGGCTATTGGTACCCAAGAGAGGCTGTAGTTCTGTAACGACCTGGTGTTGTGTCATATCCCTAGTACCATTAGTTGTGTTTTGGTAATAAGGATGGGTGTAGTAGGAGCCAAGCTGCATGCTTCTGAACTGTGCTGATGTCATCCCACAGTGTAGAAGCAGTGGTACAGCAGTGTTATAAGGGATGTTCTGATGACATGTACTATATAATCAGTATGCCTTGACCTCACTTTGGGTGCTAAGATATAGGGGACAGACCTTCTGAAGGGGCCGAATGAGTCCACCTATTCTCACGCTTGCCCCTATATTCGATTCTACTTCTGTAACCATGATGGCTCTGTGTAGTACATTAGCCTGTGTTAGGGGCAGTATTATACTGCCTTGCTCACAGCTGTGGTAATAGTGCTGCCCCCAATGTATTTTCCCCATTGTTAATGGACTTTCAAATCGTTCCTTTATATTTAATTATTCGCATTGTAGTCTGCTGTTGCAGATCGGTTGGTGCTTTTAACAAACGCCCTCTGGGCTGGTTGGATGTTTGTGAGCATAGATGCACTCTCCACAAGATGGTGACAGTGTCTCTCAGTCAGTTTACACTGTCTGGTGGCTGCCTACACCCTTAATCCTGCCTAGATAAGGGGCAAGTGGAGAGCTTTTCCAAAATCACAGCAGCAAGTCTTGCAATATTATTTCTCATGGCTGCCGATCTGGATAGGCAGGTTAGGTTAGTCTTGCAATGTTCCTCCTCCTCGTGAGGCCTACTTTGTTTATGGTTTTTCGGTCAGGTAGATGATAGAGGAGTTTCCTCTACCTTTTGTTAGAAGAAGGTGGTGTGTTTAAAAGACAATGTTTCAGAGACTGTTGTGTAGTGATGTCTTGAGTGAGGGCTTCAGGTGCTATTATGCTTGTAATGGGGAACTGTGGCACATTACTTAGTATTTTAGAAGTCCGGGATGCTGGCAGGGTACTCCGGATGCTCTAAGGTGGCCACTTGCTCATTTAATAATGGATAGACTCTGGAGCTGCTAGCAGGGGCTCCAGGTCATCAGGCACCTTAGTAAGGTGGTATGCTTGTTCTGAACAGCACATAGGGGAACTCAGAGTATATGCCCAATTAGGGAATAAGAGCCTTTAATTATTTAGTGGCCCCTGATGTACTGAGCTCCTGGGACCACTGGTAGGGGTTTCCAGGTAACTGTGGCTGTGGAATCTGTTTGGTCATCTGAGAAAGATCTCAGACCATACATGGCTCTGTTAGCATCCTTTACATTTAGCCTCCTTTAAATTTTTATAATGTGATAAATTATCTTGTTCAAGCTCTTTTTTAGTAAATGAAATTAATATGGCTAAGTTATGCATTCACAGTAGTATGCATTACTTTTGTCGCACACAGTACATAGTAGTAGCTCCTTAATGAATATGTGACTGTTCCTTAAGAGAGAAAAACTATGAATATCAGTGAAAGAAATGGACCTATTAAAGTTCACTATTTCCCAAATATTTTATTTTAATCAAACCTTCTTGCATGTTGACCCAATAAAGTACAGTGCTGTGTATTACTTTTGGCCCCTTTTGTATGCCCTGGTTAGTTCTGGGATAATGTAGGCATGTGCCTTTAATGGGAGAGGGGGATGGGCAGGATGCCTTAGGTAGTCCTTACCTTGGCCGTGGTAAACTGAGCGAGGAATCATCTGCATTGCTGCCTGTGTAATAGGGCACAGTTTTGGGCAGAAGCATTTTTTTGTTCTTTAAAACATGTTTCTTCTGTTCTCCGTCATGGTCAATGTTAAAAGTTAGGGGACTTAGGCTTGCGGAGCTGTAGCAATTGCTAGCTCCATTCTCCATTGCAAGATATGTTGGGTTTAGTCAAATCTCATTTGTTAAGCCTCATCTAAGATGGTGGCTGAGATCTTGCAAGAGCTGAGAGTCAGTCAGCTTGCAGCTCTCGTAGTAGAAGATTTGGAAACTAGGCATTTGGAAACTAGGAAGAAGCAGGAAGGCTAGCCATGCTGCTAGGAACTGTTTGATAAACTGAGGCCATAAAATAACATTTGGGTGTCTCCATTTTGGTCAGCAGAGCTTTATTTTCTCTGTGTGAGTGTTTTTTGGGTAGAAAATAGCACAAAATGGTCACAAGTGCTTTTATTTAGTGCCACTGAATTCCAGGAATGTCTGAATGCAGTGCGGGAATTTTAAGCACTTTCCAGTGCAAGGAAACTTTTCTGGACAATTTTGCGAGTACCGTTTTACAAGTTAGTAACACTAGCAGGGTCACCAGATTCTTGTTGGTGATTAATACAACTCAGGAACCACTGGCAGGGGAGCCAGGTTGATTATTTATTATATTACCTCCTGTAAATCATTGCATAGATTCTGTGTTCCTTTATGTGGGTCAGACATTTAGCTCCTGGCACCACTAGCAAGGGTGGTCTGGTAGCTAATAATCTCTAGGCTTGTACAATGCGATAATGCTCATGGTCTGAATACTGGGCTGGCAATTTCTCAGCTAATATTTCTCTAGGCAATTTATTCTAAGTGCCCCTGCTAACTTGTAGGGTGACCCTGTACTGGCCCTGGGCAGTATAAGTTGCTTCTGATTTGGTATGTAATTTTAGCAAGTCTGGACCTTTAAATGACAGCCTCTGATCCCTGGCTGAAATGCTGGCCCTTTAATGACAGTTTTGATCACTGGTGACTCCCAGAAGAAAATGAGGTTCTTATTTACTGATGCTCAGCCAATCTTGGGCATAATCTTTTAAATGAGCGTTCTTTTGGCAGTAATAGCCCAGACATAATCTGCCCTTTGATTTTATGTCAGCCGTTGTTGATATGGTGAGATCGAGCGGTGTCGTGCCTGCGCGAGATATACACGTATGCATGTCCTTGCTTGCCGCTAAGAAAAATGGTGCTGGGTGGCATCGTGCATGTGCGATTGCTGTATCCCCTCCACGCATGTGCAATAGGCATAGAGAGCGCATGCGCAGGTGCCTATTTGCGATTTATGGCCGAGAAGATGGAGAGAAACAACAACAATAGGCTATACTCCATTTTGTGAGACCCCCTTCCGTGGATACCTCATGGTCAAAGCAGCTGCGGCCACTTTCCCCAGCATAACAAGTTAGTTTAGACAACAGTAGGAAGCATTCTGATAGCGTGAGCCAGCGCTATGGATCAGGGGGGTTGATCAGTGGTTCTATGTTCCAGGGGAGTCATTAATGTGTGTGGTGAGGCACAATGCTCTACCACCCTGCTATGTAAAGGCATAAAGGGAGGCGACATGCTGGCAGATATTCAATAGGTGCATCTCAAGTGTGAGCGCTTAGGGGGAGACTTGTACTTAACATTGTTGTTGTTGTGCCTCCTTCATTATGCAGTCACTGAGCAGGGACTGCATATGAGGTTGTGGCCAGATATCCTCACTCAGAAGGGAGGAGACAGGCTAGCAGTCCTTTTGAGCTAGCCACTGGCTCTTGCTTCAGTTCTAAGCTGCACTATAATTCCTTCTATCTGGTAGCACAGGGCTGTATAAGCACGCCGCTGAATGATGCAGGTTAATTCTGTACTAATCATAACATGCTCATTCTACATCTGTTCTACATTTTACTTGGTTCTTTTTTTTTAAAACATTTCCTTGTTTACTGTTATTTTAACAATGCAGTGATACTGTCTGTGCCATAATAATGAAATCCGGTAAATACCTTCTATTCATTGTTGCACTGCACCTTGGGAAAGTGCTGCAGCCTGTATCAGATGCACACATTAAACTGAAGACAGTAAGGGTGGAGAAGGGGCTTGGTGGTAGATCGAAATCCAGTCTTAGGTCACATGTGCATCAGCAGCCTATCAGGCGAACGTAACCCTGAGATAATGGATCTAGGAATGCCATGGATATACAGGCAACACAATGGGGTGTGCCCTGATTAATGAGGGACAGATATGAGGTATGCATGAATCCCACTGGCAATGTGGAATGTACCACCTAAATAAGGAAGGTTGAAAGGTATGAATTTTACTGAGTAGTGGGAGGTGTCTTGCCTAGAGAGGGACAGATGAGAGGTATGACTCCAACTGTACAGTGTGGGGTGTCTCACCTAATAAGGGCAGTTGAGAAGTATGAACTGCACCACACAATGTGGGATGTCCCACCTAATGAGGGACAATTAAGGGGTATGCTGTACGGTGACATGGCTGCCCTGAAACTGAAACAGCAAGAGAGTGTGATTCTGGCAAATAGAAAAAAAAAATATTTCATGACTGACTACATGCAAAGGACCAGATAACATCTTTGTACCTATTTCTGCTTGAAACCAATTTCCACTTTTGCAAACCGAGAAGTCTAAGTAAGAGATGAGGTTTGTCAAAAAATGTAGAAGTTCTACTATTACTCTCAGTGTGTGACACTAATTTACTGCCCCCCCTTCCTTCTTCTTACCAACCTTACCAAATAAGAACTGGCTGCCAACATGCAAAGTCTTTTGCTGTGTGTAAAGCTCCTCCACCCAGAGCCAAGTTCGGGAGTTTTGTAGCCCCAGGGAGATTAGCCATGGGGCCACCTAAACAGTCAACCTTTTTTTTTTTTTTTTTTTTTTTTTAAGAATTTTATTCACCCAGGATAGCCCAGCTGAGATGTGGCATGACATTTCTGATTCTACCTGTATCTGCAGCTGGGTGGACTGAAGCCTTGAAAGGTTAAATGACTTGCTCAAATGTCACGAATATTTGGCACCTTGACCACACCACTTCATTTTCAGAACATTTGGTGGCATCGTTATGCTTCAGTTATGCTTATCCTTGAATGAAAATGGGGACCCGCTACCCACCCTGTCCACTTTAATATGTGATTGGTTGGGCCATCCCGTGGAGAGTAATATCATGAAGTACGGTATTTGTGAGGCTTCATTAGAGGACTCAGCACAGCCCGGTGAGTTTCCTTTATTGCTCTTTTAGCAACGCAATTATTGAAATAATAAAAAGTATTAACATTTAAAATCCAATGAGGTATACCTGCTTGGGGGGAACACAGAAACAGAGAAACATAGACTTTGATGGCAGATAAGGACCGCTTGGCCCACCTAGTCTGGGAGGGGGTGGGATCCTGCATCCATAGTTATTTCTGGGGCCTAAAACTGGTTATGCCTCCTCTCCCCAGCATATAAGCATCTGTATTTGACTTCCCATTTTTTATTATCAATAATATTTTATTTAATTGAGAAATCATCTAACAATATACATCAAACATGCAATAAATGTACAGCAAATAAACAGTTACTATACCAACATAAATGATCAACGACAAAACAGAGATGTACCCAAGACCTGTATATGGTAAAAGAACAGGGGAAAAAAAGAGAAAAAAGAAAAACTCATACTCTAAATTAAGATCTAATTGTGAAAATGATGTCACACCACTCCTTTTAGAAGGAATATTCCCCTTGTCTGTTAAGTCAATATAAAAATACAAGAGAAAGAAGGAAGGAAAAAGAGTATGAGGAAACGCAGACAGCGAGGGAAAAACAGAATAAAAAGTGAAATTATGGAATTGTTGAGGTGAACCATTATAACCCACCATTGTTAAATATTAACATTCTGTTAATGTTAGAAGAAAAAAAGTGAGCTTCTCAATGCATGCTGCAAACAGACAAAAATGTCAACAATTTGCTTATTGTTAGAAATACTCCGGGATGAGCTGACACCTGCTATCATGGTTACTGTATTTCATGTACGTTTCATGTTTGACCATGTTTTCACCACAGTAGATGCCTTTCGATGGGCCATGTTCAAAAACTGAAATGACCATGGTCAGACTTTCACCGTGAAACATGTCAATAACAAGTTTAACATCATATTTAAAACATTGAGAAAAAGGTTATAAATAGGGTTCAAAAAACATTCCAGAATGCAGTTACATGAGGAAATCAGTAACTATGAAATTGTTTAAAAGTTATTTATTGACGTAATTTTCCAGAGCATAGAAATTGCAGATGTGTGCCCCTTTTCTTTGTTACATGCATATTTTTGGCCTCGGTTGCTGGGATCCATGGCATCATGGGACTCGCACCGAGGTATTTTTGCCTTACGTGCCCTCCTCCACCTTGCTGGATTAAGGACAGATGTGCAATGACCTTGACACACAGTCAGGCAAGCTTCTGTCCCTGACATGCAGAGGTCCGCCAGTCCCAGTCCCGATGCACACCCAGTGTGGTCCTCAGTTGCCGTACCCCTCAGCCAATGCTAGAGGCCAGTAGGCACTGGCTACCAGATTTCCCCTCTCCCTGGAGGAGGTAAGTAGTCCTATGGATGCTCATTCTCCTCCCCATCCCTGGTCGACCCTCTGACATCCGAGGTCCTCTACTGAACTGCGGTCATCAGCCATGCAAGCCGTAGCTGAACTGCTGCACCAGCGAGCCAGCAGGTGTCATTCCCTTTAAGCATTTTATTACATGTGGGAGGGATTAGCCTTTAATGTCTCATCCAAAAGACGGCACCTCGGGAGTGCAGCACCCCCCTCATGCTGCACTGCAGTGTCAGTATTTGGATTTAACCTAAGTGCCAGGTGTCACAAATGCACTCAGCAGGTCAGGCCCTCTGCTCCCACAGTGCCAACCTCTGAGTGCAATAGTGTGGGCAGGTAACAGACAGGGTAACCCTCCTGTTTGCTTTTGGGTCTGAATTACCGTTAGTCTCAAGTTCTAGGGGGATTCAAATTGTGAACCTTATGCTAGCGTACCCTATGTACAGGCTCAGATATGTACCCTCTTCAGGGATTGCAATACAATCTTTCACCAGGGGCACCAAGCCAGGCTTCCAAAATGAACCCATAACACTCTATGAGAGACCTTAGGTATATTCTTACCTTTTCCCAATTTAGTAACACCATCAAGCTCTTGAACAGTTTTGTCAGACTTAACCATCTATACGTCACATGCAAAAAAAGAACTGGCAGACACCCAGGCAGTCTTTCAAATAAAAGATTCTTTACTAAAGATGATAAAAATAGGCAAAATGTAAACACAGAACACTATATCATAGAGCATCACAATCACATAAAAGAAAAACAAGGAAAACTTACAAAGCAAAACTGCTACCGCAATACAGTTAGATTTTCTCTATCAAATGTAGTACCTCTGTAAGTGCTTAAGTTAGTTTCTCTTGGAGTCCCAAAATAATATGTCATACTCCCCAGTTACAAAGACACATTTCAACCTCATCTCCCTGCTCTCTTGGTGAGTCATCTAGCTCCTCCTTTTTGAATATAAAAAAATACAAATATGATGTCCTATCAGGAGGTATATTAAATAAGGTGACATCAGCAAAAACTAATTTCCCAAATGATGGGTATTTGATCCACCAGTTCCTTTGAGGTTTACAACCCTGCAGTCCATCACCTAGGTGTGATATAGCCAACAGGAATCAGCTAAATGATGTCCTGTAATAAAATGTATATTTAGTTTTCCAACTTCAAAGCAGCAACAGGTCATAAAAAGGCCATAAAATGTAATTTCTCAAGGAAGTTAATTGCATTACAAAGATCTCCTGGTCAGTTACATATCCTGTAGCTTCACTGAAACCTGGGGGGGGGGGGGGGGGCACCCATGGAAGCCCAGGCTGTCTTATGTGAGACAATCACATACTATATTTTTATATTACAAATATCATACAATAATCATAAATATAGCCAAGCATCACACCAGGTATGGGGATAGAACCCACAGTCTTCTGATCTTCCGGCCTCAGAGGCAAGTGTGCCACCTGCTGAGCCATTGACACTGATTAACATGCTATTGAATATAATGACCAACACATGTTAACACATTACCATGTCCAGCCCATCTTTACCAGTTAACCCATATCTGACCCTGTTTTGGCAGAGGTGCAATATGCCACACTTATTTAAAACATGATCAAACACAGTGAAAAAAATGCCAAAACAGGGATAACCATGTTTAATAAACATGTTTAAAACAAGCATGAAACATGTTTAAACATGTTGCAAACATGCAGCACTTTCCCTTTATGGATCATTCTTTGAGAAGACCTCATTCAAAATTTTGTCTTGTAAAATGAAAATAAAAATCCTGTACTTCAGTGGTTAAGAGACACCACGTGACCATGCATTATTTTCTTGTGACAGTACACCTGACCCAAACCACATTGGGGATAATGCATATACAACAGTGTGTAACAGAAAAACAAAATCACACATATCCCCCATAATGCAAAGCACCATGGGCTATATATATAAATCACCACAGTATATTATGCTGGTTCAACTTTAAGCAGAAATGCACCATACCAAAAAGTCTCTCATGCAGTCTGCAAAGGGTGCTAACAGAAGACACATACACATACTTCATCCTACCAGGACTCATCAGTGTGCCTTGTCTGTTTGACACCCCAGTGGAATGAACCAGCTGCCCTAAGATGGTCTATCTGGGTCATGTTGTGGTGAACCCAATAAAAACAAAAAAACAAGCTAAAAGACAAAGAACATCAGTGTGCAAGCACTGAGGCAATGGTTACCCCTAAAGGCACTGGCCGGGAAGCCAAGTTTCAAAGAAATACAATATCACAGATACCCCCATAATGCAAAGCACCATGGACTGTATATGCAAATCACCACAGTATGTGTGTAACAGGCTTTTGTGTTTTACATACCTGCGGTGTGTGATACCACATAAGCTGTGAGACTAAAGGAATTTTGGGCCACTGGCCTGTCTGCCCATGATGCAAGTGCTTTTGGTGGGCAAGTGCACTGGACTGTGCCCATGGAAGAAAGTTCTGTGGAACTCTTAGGAACTCAGTGAGAATCAGATGCAGCCATTCATGAAGGAACCTGATATCCTGCAGTTGGGGGGCAGGTGCCCTGTAGGCTGGCGGGGTTGTTTTGACATTTTACATTTTTTGGGAGGGGGGTTTCTGTCAAGGGAAAAGGAACATCACAGATACCTATGCTGGTCATTAGGTGAAGGGTGGAGCTGCTAACCCCCCTGTGTGATGCGAAGGGTGAGTGCACTGGCAGACCTCTGAATTTTCGAGGATGGAAATTGTTCCTTGAGATGGAAAGTGTAACAGCCCTCTCCTGTCAGTAGGGGGAGACATCTTGTTTGCAAGAATGCCTTATCCATGAAGCCTTCTGATTAATGGAGTCTCTTAACAGCCAGTAGAGTGCCAGTTGTTGGGTGCTGCTAGAGGTATGCTAGGACTGCATAATGCTGGGAGGGTACAGGTGTGCCTCCAGGGGACTCCTGCCTCAGGTCACTTGCCATGCCACCTGAGGAGGCAAGGGCCCCTCACAAGTAATGGTTGTCTGTGTTTGTGAGAATAGCCAAGCTCATTGTCTGCTTGTCTGGTAGCCTCCAGGGGCAGGAACTGGGACACCGGTAATGACTCTAGAGAGTCATAGGTCATTTAGTGTACTTCAGACCACCATTAATTCTGGTGAGAGTGTAAGGAATCACGGGGAAGGGAGTAAGAACTGGTGTTGCTCAAATAGTATCCTAGAAACTGGGATACCAATGGATACCACCCATTTGGCCAGATAGTTGCTGTGGTCAGATAGCAGTGCAATACGACCACAGGTCTGACTCTCTTGAATCCAGCGCATGACTCTGTCAACATCATGGATGCTATGGATTGGACCAAGGGAACCATGGATCCAACCAATGGCTCCAGCTCAGATCCTAATTATTCAAGAATGGAGTTAGTGGATCTGCGGCTTTAACTGTGTGCAGTCAGACAAGAAGTGGCTGTTTGCACTTCCTACTTGCTGCGGCGATTGTCATCGCAGTTAGTGAAGGTTATCACACTGTGCAGGCACAGATTTAGCTGCTGTCTGGATTGTTTAGTGATCTTGACTCCTATTTCCAGCATTTCTGGTACTGGAAAGGGCTACCCCCCCCAAAGAAAAGTTCCTGGTAGCCTTGTGGCACACAGAAGATCTTACTGAAGCGTATGCTGCCCTTTGGATGAGGGCGATATCAGTCCTACTCCAGTAAGAAAGAGAAAAAAAACTGCCAATGATGCTAAAGATGGTGAGACCTCTGGTGACAGATGTGAAGCTGCTGATGCAGGTAGGAGATAAACTTACCACTGTTTTGGGAAATCTCAGGTGGGGCTGTGAATTGGAGAAGCTGCCTTTAGCAGTTGGTCAGAGGAGACTGGCAGCTGCTGCCAGTGGACAGGCTGAGGCATGTACAGCTGCTCTGATGCCCAGCACATTGTCTGATGTGAGTAAAAGTCTGGTTAGGAACAGGCAACAACAGAAAATGTGGTCCTTGGCCACTTATGTCTGAGTGAAAGTTCCTACAGCAGGGCACCCCCCTGCACACAAGCTGACTTGACACCAAGGTGTCACAAGTATACGTGAGAATGAGTGTAACCCAAAAGTGTATCAGAAGATGGGAGATCTGCTAAATTTAGATAGCTGAGCAGAGAGACTCTGACCTGAGATATAACCTCACCCACTGTTGAACAGTATCCCATTGATGGGGTGCCGTGACTAGGATGCCAGAATGTAGGCGTTGGCATGAGGGGCGTATGACATGCAGGCGATTGATATTTTTGGCAGCCTGCTTATATCAGCATCCTCGTGAGGGTATGTTCTCCACCACAACGTGTGCTGGCTCAGGGGGTGTTTATATAAATGTGAAGGGGGTGCAAAGCCCCCCCACAATGAGGATGCAGGGGCAGAGCCCACTGTGTAAAATTACTGTGAGACCAAGAAGGGGTGATTGCAACCTGAGGTGTATGATTTGAGTTAAGGACAACAACTCAGTTGCCTGTCATCCATCTTGCTTTTTTTTTTGACTGCGCTGTTTTTTTATGGATCGAAGGTTGTTGGCACACCGGGGTGGGTGAATCCTGATGAACTGGAAGCAATAACCACAGTCATGGTCTCTATGAGAAGTGTATAAAAAGGGTACAACTTTTTATGAAAGGAATCCTAAGGCTCTGACTTATGTCTGACATCAGAATCTAGCCTTCCCAGAGTTGTCTTGGCACTATTCTACACTGTTAGTTAACATCATGGAACAGTGAGAACTGACCTCCAAGAATGTCTGGGGAACTAAGACATGATCCATGTCAGTGGTGAAGAAACAAAATCAAAGGGTATTATTATTATTGTCTGAGTGAAAAACTAGCCAAAGTGTATCAGAGGACTTAATACATGATGAAAAGAAAGAAGTAAGGAAGGAATCATTAAAAAATTAAAACTTTTTAAAAATTGTTTCTAACGCCATTAAAACCAAAAAAAAGGTTTTGATTCCCCGGACTCTGATTTAAGATAGTTTTACGCTCGCATGAGGAACGTTTTGGGAGAGTAGCGCACTTTGAGTGTGCCTCTCCCCTTCAATCCACTGCTCCATTGAGCAGGCGTGGTGGTCCTGCACCAATAAGTGCGGGAGCTGTGTATGACAGTGGTGGTCTTCGCTTCAAAGAAAACCACCGCTGTCATACAGAGCACCGCGTCAGCTGCCCCCCCCGTGTCACGCGCCCCTAAATCTTTGGTGCCACGCTGGGAGCTTACCCCAGCATGGCAAACATCCAGCGTTGCTTGCCAATGGGGTGCCCAATCCCGTCGGCTCCGCGACCGCCCCCAAACCATCCTTCTGCCGGCACAGGGCCCACCCCAGCGTGGCAAACATCCTAGATTGTTTGCGGCAGGGGTGCCCAATCCCTGTCGGCTCCTCAGCTCCCCAGCCATCCTTCTGCCATGCTGGGAGCCCACCCAGCGCAAACGTCCCACGTAGTCTTTTTTTTTTTTCACCTGTAAACCAAAAACGTCCCATGGTGCTTCTCCCAGTCCCCCTCCCACAACCTGCACCCACCCACTGCGCACTCCAGCCTTCCACACACCCCACACCCCATACTTACCTCCAGAGCTCGCGCAATGATCTTGGTGGACCGGGAACACCTCTGCACTCTTCAAAGCTGACCGAACTGAGGAAATGCCGGTAAGCTGTATAATGGACTAGATAGGGGGTTTTCAACTTTATTGCATATCTCAGGCATTTTTTGGAATTTTTGCACCAAATTTTCAACATGGGGTTTTTGGGACCCCTTCTCATGAGTGATGTCACTGTCATGGTGTTATTGGAGCCTGAAGGGTGATTTCGCAGTCACTGCACATAATCACTCTTTGGGCCCGAATAACGCCATGACAGTGACATCATTCATGAGAAGGGGTGTCAAAAACCCCATGTTGAAAATTTGGTGCAAAAATTCCAAAAAATGACTGTTTTACACACGTGCGTTGCGCAGTTCCTACGCAGGCTCGTAAGTTCGCAAATTTTCAATATTTTCACTCCAGATTTTCAACATTGCCATTTTACCACACCTCCTTATGAGCAGTACAGCTGTCATTTTTCACATCCTGCCCAAAACGTGTTTCCCCCCATGTAGCACACAATGGCACAGTCAGTGTGCGAAATCAATGTATGAGATGCATTAAGAAAATCACAGTGACACTGTTCATGAGCAGAGATCTTAAAATGGCTGTGTTGAAAATTTGGTGAAAAAATTCCTTAAAATGACTGTTTTATGAGTCTGCGTTGCGCAGTTCCTACACACGCTCGTAAGTTTGCGAATTTTCAATATTTTCACTCCACATTTTCAACATTGCCATTTTACCACCCTCCTTATAAGCAGTATAGCTGTCATTTTCACATCCTGCCCAAAACGTGTTTCCCGCCTCATGTAACGCATAAAGGGGTAACAAAAGGTCATGCTGAAAATTTATTGTGCAAATACCAGCAATCGCACAGGGCATTAGGGTAAAGCACCATACGTGCCAAACACCACTGCAAATACCTGCAAGCAAACGTTCGGCATTGACAAATGCTTGTTTCCCTTTTGTACTGTACATGGGGCAATATTGCCCCCATGTGGCGAAAAAGGAACTGTTCCCTTTTAAAATATTCTGCTGGGTGCTTGCTGCTAGACCAAAATGTAGAGTTGCTTAGGAAGGATTCCTATTAATTTGGGTCAGATTTCTTTTCTCTAATAGGAGAACAATGTTTTTTCCCCCCGTACTGTTTCTGAAACATCTACACCACCGCCCTGCAAACATGTGGCTGCAGTTGTGACTTTACCTCTAGCATTTCCATTTGATTTTGTAGTGCAGTGTGAACCTTTATTGTAATGTTTCATTTCACTAGTGCTGCAGCAGGATCTAAAGTGTGCAGAGGCCTGGAAGGGTTTCAGACCCAGCAAATAACCTGGAGGGGTTGAAGGGCACCTGACAGGGTCTCAAGGCGTGGCCCTCCCTCCATTTTTGTTCACCCCATAACAAGACTTTAATACATAGGGCAGTGTGCAGAAGTATGAAGGACTGACAGTTTCATTTATTTACTTCTGAAAGTCTGTTGTTCTTCTCCTCGTGGCCCTTCCTTTGCACCTCAATGTCCTATTGTATCTTTGGGCCAGAGCTTTGTGTCTTCAATGAAAAACGGATTATGGTTGAAAAGGAAAATGATGCCCTATAGAGTAAATTAGGATGTCCGCAAAAGAAGTGCACCCATCTCCCGTAACTGTGGTCCCTGTGGATGCAACAGTTTTTTTCTGCCCACGTGTAGCCTGCTGTGCAGACTACTGTACAATTAATCACAAATAGGCTATTATGGATGGTGCTAAAATAGTAGGAACATGGTAAGGAACTAAGGCAGAGACTGCAAGAAAAAAAAGCACAGAAGCACAACACAGTGAGGAGACCTGAGATCCTGTCTCAGTTACTCCTGTACTGTTACATATTATCTGTTTTGTTGTTACGTAAACAGCTGACATAGAGACAAAACAGCTGGGACAAAAAAGTCCTTCACCTGTAAATCCTACTGGCAAATACTGCTGCAAAGCTGTGCAATATGTCCATTGTTGCGGCTGGAGCGCCATCCCTTGCTGTGACAGTGGTCCTGGGTCTGGACCAGGTTTCAGTCATTGAGGGCCAGCCAGGGAAGAAGGCTGGAGCATCCCAGGGACAACTTTCCTTTGGAGCAGAAGGAAGGGCTACCATGCAGCATTATCACCACCTAGCAGAGTCTGGGGGTCATGGTCCGGGCCACCAGAAGGAGGAGGGATGCTACCAGAAAATGTTGTGCATGTGCATGCACATCATTGTACTGTTGGTGTGCAGATGAGGAGAAATCCCAGAGGAGAAAAGCACCAATCCACCGAGGATGATAATGGCACCTCTTGTAGGCCCATGCTCTACCGACTACTGCCAGGCAAAATTTGGAAAATCCATGCTGAAATACTTTTAAAAGCTGAATAATGTTGTGAATTAGAACACTATGATTAAAATGGGCAATTCTGGATGAAATACAGTAGTACGTATTTAAAAAAGAATTGTATTTTTAAAAATGTGCAAATGTGCGGTTTATAAAAAAATGGAGCTATTTTCTGAAATTACACATTTTTAAGACTGCATTTTTGGAAAATCTGCAATTTGTAGGAAAAAATGGCACTACTTGAATTTAAAAGCATTGGTAAAATTACGTCAGATTTTGGCTGGCGTTTCACAAAATTGCCAAAATGTGACATTGGCAAGTTCACGCAATTTCAGACTTTCATAAGCATAATAATGATTTCGCTTGGCAGTACTATTGACATGGAAAACCACTGACCACATGATGAACCTTGGTAAGTCATGTGAAGGCAGATGATGGGGCCATCAGAAGAGGGGTGGACCACTGGAATAAGAATTGGAAAAAAAGAACCATAGACCATATTGTGCCAGATTATAGAACTACATACATTTTTTTTAATTAAATGAAACAGAAAACTCCATGTGTGGTTAATCAGCATATTGTGCTAGACTTTGCTTATATTTCCTGGTACGGTACTTTTCTCCTAGGCAATGTACAGCAGTTTACTATAAGAAGGCACATACCATGTCACAATCTTGCATTGTTTTCTGTATGTTTATTCCGCCATGGAGACCTCTCTTATGGTTGTAAGGGTGGTGTCATGAGCATTCTTAGGGTAGAATCTGGTAGTGAGTGGTTCGTATACCCTAAGAATGTAAGTGAGACCTCTCTTGCAATTGTAACATGGGATTTCTGCAGCAAGGCTGATCGATAATATATTAAAAATTAAAACCATGGCCCAAATGAGCCAAGTTTCAGGGCATATATGCACATCTCAAGCGCATGGTAAAGAAGGGCTCTGATTGGTGAAGATCACTACCTTGATCACTGAAGTAAAAACGTATTTGTTTTGCGAATGCTCATGAGAAGACAGCAGAGACTGCTTAAAATCTTCGCACTGCAAAGGAAAAGCTGTGGCACTGGTAAATTAATCATTGTGTTTGCAGAGGAAAATGTATATATTGGGTGGAGTAGTCTTAATGTTTATTACAAAATGTGTCCAAGAAATAGAGGTTTCTGATTGGCTGTAAGCATTCTATCAGCCTTATGTTTGTTAAAGGAAAACTGTCATTCTTTAAAGCATCCCACCCTCAAAAGCTTTAGCCCCCGATTAAGCTTTCTACACAAGAAAGCATTTATTTTACTAATGATACTCACATTCTTTTTGGGGCTGGCGGTGGCGCCTTCATCTAGTGGGCTGCACACCATCCGCCACGTTTGAGAAGCGCGGACTTTAGAAAATGAAAATTCTGTGAGTATCACTAGTAAAATAAACGCTTTCTTGTATAGAAAGCTTAATTGGGGGCTAAAGCTTTTGAAGGTGGGACGCTTTAAATAATGACAGTTTTCCTTTAACAGATATGTAGAGCCTAATCACATGCTGAACAAGGTATAACAGTATTTTAAAAAAATGATTACAATAGCAGTACAGCGTTCCCATGGCTTATGTTAATGGTCAGTTAATTGCTCTCTGGGGTACGTGCCCAGAGGCATATTAGGGCTGGCAGTATATCAGTACTGACAGATGTTTATCCACACTTAGAGCTGAGGTAATGGGGCCATCAGTAGAGGCAACTGAGTTTCAATGTCGAAAAGTGTGAAATTATGCACATGAGCCACAGAAACCCAAGGGCAACGTATCAATTGAGTGGGGATGTATTGTCAACCGTAAAACAGGAAAGGGACCCATCATATCTGATGACCTGAAGGATGCAAAGCAGTGTGATAAGGCAGTGGGAAACGCTGGTAGAATGCTGAGGTGCATAGTGAGGGATATCACCAGCAGAAAGAGTGAGGTAGTGTTACCCATGTATAAATCAATGGTGAGGCTCCACCTAGAGTACTTTGTCCAGTACTCGAGGTCCCATCTCCGGAAAGACATAGATCAGGTGAAGGCGGTACTTATACATGCACTTTCTAGAGGAAAGGAGGGAAAGGGGGAACATGATAGAAACATTCAAATACCTCAAAGGTATTAATAAGATACAGGAGGGTATCATTTTACAAATAAAGAGATAGTTGAGGACAAGGGGTCATGACCTGAAGCTGGGGGACTCAGAGTAGATGTGAGGAAATACTTCTTCATGGAAAGGGTGGTGGATGCCTGGAACAGCCTCTCAGCAAAAGTGGCGAATACTAAAATGGTAGCAGGATCCAAACATGCATGGGATAGATACAGTGGGACCACAGTAATAGGGCTGGGGTGGGGGTAAGACCAGAGATTGAGTAGGGTCTGCGGTAGTACAGTACGTAGGGAATTTAGGGCAGACTTGGTGGGCCAAGAGGTCCTTATCTGCCGACACCTTCTATGATGTGGGGGGGCCATTTCCTGGGGTGATCAGCCCCTACTATAATCCAGAACACCAAACAAAAAAATGCACTTGCACATTTAAGGCCCAAATGCTCCAGTGCTTAGTTCATGAGATCATCATGGGGTCCCATGACAAAGTTCTCAGGCTTGAAGCACTGGGGCATTTGGGCCTTCTGTGTGCTTAAATTATTGACATTTAGCTGCACGTTTGTATTAGTTCACACAATATATAGAATAGTGGATGGGTGACCATCCACAACAAGGCTGTGTTTACATTGAGTGGGTTGATGACATCACAGAGACCTAGAGAGTGAAGCTCAAGAGGTCTCACTGCTGTCATCAACTCCCGAGATGGAAACACATCCTTAGTTATGGATGGGCACCCATCCACTGTTTTTATCATATATGGTTAGGGCTTATTATCGATTTTTTGTCTTTTTTTTTTTTCCAGTGCCTATTTTACCTTCTGCATTATTTGGTGTTCCCGCTCCCGCTTCTCCCTGCTACCACTCGCTCCAGCATCTCTTCACTCTCGCTGAACCTAGCTTCTCCATTTTTCTGCTCACTCTCTCTTACTGGCAGTGTTGATTTTTAAAATGATTAGAAAAATAATTTATTTTTGTGACACAAAACCATGTGAGGCTACCGTGTCAAAAGTAGGAGGATCCACTGCTCGTTACTCGCTTAACTGCGACACCCTGTTTTCACTATTTTTTCTCCATTATAGCCTTTTGAGTGAGCCAATCAGAAGGCAGGGCAAGGCTGAAAAGTTGTTGTACTATCGATGTGATGTGAGAATGACAGCACAGCTTTTTTGACCTATGAACTGTCCTACGACAAGATATAGAAAGCCACTGATTTCTGTAGACAATAAACCCTAACCATATACTATAAACTGATTTTCTGCAGCACCCTCATTCAATTCAATTTTTATTTTACCAGAAGATACACCATTGAGTGAGACTCATTTACAAAGTGGTCCTGGGGGACAAACAAACAATTCTGAATTCACAATACAAAATTGCATAACAACACAACATGAGACACAACATAAAGGCGACTCTAGGTTTACAAGGGGTGGTTGGTATTAACAAAGCATGATACAGTAGCAGGTAAGATGAATCACAGGATTACATTCCAGGGAGCAAACATAGGAACAAGTAAACAATACACTATAACTATATAGCCTAGAGGTTAGAGTAACACGCTGTGAACGAGCTTAGTAAGTCCAGCAGACCAGACCTTGGTTTGATTTTCACAACCTCCACTTGCATACTGTGCGACTCAGAGTAAGTCACTTAACCACCCAGTGCTTCCATGTAGCCCCTGAAAACAGGCACTTGTGCCTAGTGGGCCTTACCCAGTTACCAAAGACTAAAATAAAAAATAAAAAAATAGCTACTCGGTACATAAAAGGCAATATGGTTGTTTGGAACTTAGGACAAGAAGAAAGTGTTAGAAGAAGAGTAATCAAAGAGAGAGAGAGAGGTAAGGGGAAGGGAGGGGGCAGCAACATGAAGGGACGTAACAAATGTGAGTAAAGGAACAGCGGGAAGGGGAGGAGGCACAGCAGGAATATTGAAGCAGTGGATAGACAGATAAGGCTGGGAGAGGAGGGACGTGCAATGAAGGCTAAGGATAAAAGTAGTGCTGTGGCTTGGACAAATAGAGCTAGAGGGCCCAACACTGTGTCAGTGGGGTTTATGTTTGGTGTTCAGGCTGGCAGTATAGCCTAGGGGTTAGAGCACTGAGTAGTGAAGGAGCTTGGTATACCTATAGCAGATCTGGGTTTGATTCCCACTTGCATGCTTTGCATTCCTGAACAAGACACTGAACCTCTCCGGGGGGGGAGGACTGACAGACCACATGGAAATGATTTGAAGCTCAGTGTGCCTTTTCTGGTCCAAACATGTAAAGTAATTTGTCACTGGTGAGGCCACATCTCGAGTACTGTGTCCAGTTCTGGAGGCCCCATCTCAAAAAATATACCAATCAAGTGAAGGCAGTGCAGAGAACAACCACCAAAATAGTCCAGAGCATACATCAAAAAAATTATGTGGAAAGGCTCTGGGAATTAAATATGTACTCAATGGAGGTAAGAAGGGATGGGGGCACATGTTAGAAACATTCAAATACACCAGAGGCATAAATAAGGTAGGGGAGACCCGCTATCTGCAGAAAAGAACAAGCAATAGGACTAGTGGTCACGTTATGCAGCTAGAAGGGGGGAGGCTCAGAGGCATTGTGAAGAAGTACTTCTTCACGGACAGGGCAGTTGAACCCTGGAACAGGCTACCAGAGGAAGTGGTAGGGGCATTCAAGCATGCATGGGATAGACACAGGGTATTAGTGAGACTAGGACAGAAGGGAAGAATGGAAACGGGTCCAGCAGGATCTGATGGAAAAAAACAAGACGTTTCTTAAAGCTAAACCAGGGCACACTGGATGGACCTGGAGATCCTTTTCTGCCTACAACTACTACTTTGTAACTATATAACAAAATGCCTTATTGCCTGACAAACACTAAAGAAAGATCCCAGAGTTCTCATTTAAAGAGGTTAGATTAGGGATGCTTGGAAAATGCATGTCAATTTCGGTATACCTCGGAGACTAGCAGTTTTGGGCCTGAATTACTTTGTTAAAGGCAGATAATGAGGAGTCCATCCTGGTCAATATTCTAATCAATGATCCGGCTTGTCTAGGAGTCCCTGTGTAAAGGATCTATTATCTTGGTATATGGATACGCGAATAAATACCTGGGTAGTTATCCGGAGTGAATGATAATAAAATATGTGTCTCCTGTTGGGAATACCAGGAAGCAGTATGGGAACATTTCTGAGTAACATTTCCTGCATTCCATGGTTTTAGCCATGCAGTGTCACTGTATCACACCCACAACTAAATACAGGAGAACCAGAGTCCAGCACATTTCATATTGAAGTAAATTTGTCTTATAATGAGGCCATGACTTGTTGGGGCAGATTCCCCAGGTCAGTACAATGCATGTGTTGGGGACTTGGGAGTGCTGTGGCAGGGGCAACAAACATTTTATTCAATTAAACAAAACAGCTATCCAGACTTGTAGTGTGCGTTGATGGCCTATTTTAGCTATCCCGTTGCTGGCACGCAGTTACTACAGCATCAGAATGTGGGTGCAGGCATGAAGGTGCATCACATGTGGACGATCTGTATTTCTGACTGTCTGCTAATGTGAGAACCATGCCATGGTGCTGTTCTCCTCCTCCCATGTGTGCCGGGTGGGGGTGTTTATACATATTTGTGGGGGTGCAGGGTAGGGGGCCCCCCATGGGACATTACAGGGACACATCTCTATGTGAGATATGTGATGTGGGTGGGGGTGACTCAATTTTCTGTCACCCATCTCATCTCGCCCCTTTGCTTGCATTCTTATTTACTGAGCTCTCTTTGTTTGCACACTGGTGTGGGTGAACTCCTCTTTTATTAGCCATATGCAGTTAGCAGATTAAGCATTAATACATGACAGGGTGTAGTATATCATGAGACAGTATTATACTTTTGGTGCATTGTGAGGCATGAGGCAATGCCGAATGCCTTCATGCACCCAAGAAGTGACAATATCCGATAATATACTGCACTCTGGAGTGTATTATTGTTATTATACAATGGCCTCAAAGTGTTAGGAAATGGCTGCTCTTGGTAATCAGTTTTGAACGAAGTTGCCGGGGCGATATACTGAGATATTTTCACGGGTCAAAGACTGCCTCAGTCAAATATCTTCCAAGATTTCTCCTATCCATTTTAGAATCATGCTTTTGTCACAGCTCTAAATGAACTGTAAACCTGGGCCGACTGCCCCCTGCCCACCCCATGGCATCCAGCATCCATCTTCCTGGGTAATAGGTATGGCCTATTAGAGGCCCAGGGAGTGAGCAACCCCCACCATTCCCCTCTTCTTCTCCAGCTTCACTGCTTTGTTTATGATCACAGCGCAGAATCTGTCTCCTTTATACCCCCTGCTTTGCTCGTCTCCTGCAGTGCCGTTGCCCATTCAGGGCAGCACAGGACTTTGTTACAGTGGCACCTGCGCACAGACTTGGAGTGCTAACTGCATGGTCCATGGAATCAGAGCACCTCAGGTACTAGCAGTACCTTCATAAGCCTCCAGGGCCCTCCCTACTGCGGTCCCAACCCATAGGTCACCCAGTACTTCCTACCCTTGCTGATGACTACTTTTTTTTGTTTTATTTATTTCAAAATTTGTTGGATACATTGAAAAATGCTGCCTATTTTCAGGAATAAGCCAGACCAAGTCAGCACAAGGACATATAATGTAGACAATAAATAACAGTATTTATGTAATGTACATGGGAGTTACACCATAGAGGTCAGTGATTTCTTATAGCTACGTATGCATTCTAAATAAGGGTAAATATGTGATCAGAATATGCCATTTGCATTCATGTGTGATGGGACAGGGCCACAGCTCATGAGTGACAGAACCACGAGTCAGCTATGAAAGTCCTGCCCCTGTACCAGTGATGATAAATGTCGTATTCTGAGTCAGGCCACTGTGTTTCCAACTTATACAATGTATCCTAAATTGTGGAGCATTCAGATTAATTCTTTTAATGAAGACTTCACTGTTTCTGTTTGATTCCACTGCTCTGCACTGGGTGCAGCAGAGGCCACTGTGATGTCATCGAGCATTGTGCAAGCTGCTCTCTCATTGGATAAAGGGACACACTCATGCCCAGTGGCCATCATAGTTCGAAAATCCATGAAAAGCTCTTTCAAACGAGGTACAGAGCTCATCTGTAACTGGAAGCACTCCAGAGATATAGATGACTGAATGTGTTCAATATTAATATTACATTTTTAAAATCTGAAACACGTCAGGTGGGCATAGCCTGTGTGTGTGTTTTTTATTTTAATAAATATGTTGTGAACTACAGTGGTGACTGGTGCCCTCTTATTTTGAGGTGGTGTTTAACCAACCTTTTGTGCTTGCATTAATACTACACTACATCCATTTTTAGAACATTGCTATGTCATCAAAGACAAACTGTGCCCAACTACACTGAGTCAAGCACATCTTTTTTCTTGATCACATCACAATGTTCTATAAATGGCTGCAGTGTTGTAGTAATATTGAACAGACTCAGTCATCGATATCTCTGGAGTGCGTTCAGCTACAGATCAGCCCAATACCTCATTTGAAAAAGATTTTCATGAAATTTCAAATGGTATCAGCCAGTGCAGTTTAATGTTTCCCTTTAAGAGCTCCTTTGTGACTAACCTGAAGAGGGAATAACTGCTGATGACCCACCTAACATTGAAATAAATGATGTATTTTCACTCAGAGTGCTTCAGTGGCCAAAATAAATAATTTATCTTTAAGGTTTGACTCTCACCTAAATTGTGTTAATTAATTATCCTCACTTTGGCCATTTAGACTCCCTTGAGACAGTTCACGAAGGAACACTGCACCAATGGGAGAGCACCTTTAAAAATGTCTGATGACATCACAAGAGCCTCTGCCACACTCAAGACCGTGAAATCAAGCAAACCAGTTAACTTTTCATAAACACTCTAATTTAAAAGTGTTGCAGTTTATAATATGTAATACGTATCAGAAAGTAGTTGCACAATGGTCTGACTCAGAATATGTTATTTATCATCCCTTATGAGGGAGCAAACTATTTCAGTGTAGGGTTACTCAGAATCCAATTTGTCAGATTCTGGTCTGTTTTCAGGATTAAGGAGTTTTAGAACAGAAGACTGAAAATTCTAAACCCTAAAAATGGTTTAAATCAGACTCAAAATAGGAATCCAATTCTCACATCTTATTCTGGTATCCAAAATGTGATTCTGATTGCCTGCAAGAAGTGCAAACCTGTAATAGTATATGGTAGAACGTTATTGTGTGCAAAATCCAGTGCAAACACACAGCTGTTGTACCATCGTGGAGACGTCACGATGGTGTTGTACCATCCTGAGGACGTCACCACGATGGTACAACAGCATCGATCCTAATTGCACATGTGCATCCAACAACGCACAACTCCATGAAAACAGGAGTGTGGAGGACAGATCATGGGAAAACCGCCGGCAGCGGCGTGATCCGTACAAAAAAATACAGCAGAGCTGTTGAAAGGACAGTCCCAATGTGCTGAATTGGTGGGTAGCTTCATTTTTATTTAAGAAACTTGAGTCTTGTGAGAACGTGGAACGAGCGAGCGGGGCTTCTTGTCGTGTTGGCGGTGCCGGTGGTGGTGGGGGTCACGATCAAGAAATGTTTAACTGATGCCCATACACTATACAAGATAAAGGATGGGCATCAGTAAACAATAACCCTGCGTTCTCGAGGTTGTCTGCCAACCGTAAACCTCTCGATCTTTGCTCTCGAGGTTTACTTGGTTGTCATGACAACCTCTTGAAGTTAACAACAGGGTTGTTGTTAACTGTTGCCCATCCATTATCCTCTATTTTCATGTCTGCTAGGATGTTCAGGATTTCAGAGTCTGATTCACTTTTGGGTGAGAGTGGATCGGATGGGGAGATTTATCAGCAGCTCTTAATAGCTTGTTTATAAAGCAGCAAAAAGCCAATGATCTTTGATCAGTTAATGAGAGCCAGCCGAATTCAAAGTAAAGGTCACAGTGAGGGCTTCCGGGCTTTGCTAGGTGTACAAAATGACACTTTTCAGTGCAGGGTGTTTTACGATGCTGGCAGGGACTGAAATGTAGACTATAGAGCCATTATTTAAGAAATGGGAGGAATTCCTCTAGCTATTGCTACTATTATAAATCATGAATGTGATTTCAGCCAATCAACATGCAGAGCCACTGTAGTTTTTATTTTTTTGCTATATGTAGTTTGTCCTCTTGGTCTCCCTGGCAGCCCCATGTACTCGCCCCCCCCCCCCAGCCTCATCATCTGGCTCCTCAGGACTTACCGTCACCATTGTCCTCTGCCACAGGACTGTGGATGTGCCC
This sequence comes from Neoceratodus forsteri, assembly GCA_016271365.2. NCBI lineage: Eukaryota > Metazoa > Chordata > Ceratodontiformes > Ceratodontidae > Neoceratodus > Neoceratodus forsteri. Next base: position 91,633,567 of record JADMNL010000022.1, read on the forward strand.
AGCCACCGGTGCAGAGCCTGTTGGTGGGAGGGGGACCATCTTCTTCCTGCCAGCAGAGGCTGTTTTCTACCTGTTTTTCTCCCTGTGTTCCCCTCCCGTTTCTGGGAGTGTGCATACGTGGAGGTGTACGCAAGCTGAGGAGTTGCACAGCACCCTCCCTTTGTTGGTGTCCCCGACCTGTCCTGCCCTCAGTCCTCCCCATGGGGGCAGTCATTCAGCAGGACTGCCAAGCCATCTCTCCACAGGAGAGAACTGTCCTCTGGATGCTCAATCCTCTCCCTCCCCAGCTGACCTTGGCAACCTGCTCACACTACGAACAAAGGTTGCCAGCGTGGCAGGAGGTAAGGCACCAATGCCTCAGCCCTCCACGCGACTGGGCCGGCTAGCCACTGTACATCTAACCCTATGTGTAGTCTGCTGTCATGCAGGAGCACTGGGAGGGAGCAGTCCAATTCAGTGATGGGGGGGGGACAGCACAATAACATTTAAAAACAAGCATTTGTCAATGCCAACTCTTGTCTCGCTGGCATTCGCATTGGTAGTGCAGGAGTTAGAAATGCATAATAGGAATGGCAGTGAAGCATTGAACTGACGCCAACCCCACCCCCACCCTGCAGAAACTGACAGGTGTTGGGGTGTGCCTTTGGGGCGTCAGCTATAACGCTCATGCCATTTTACCTCACCCTACCCTGTAGACACTGACAAGTGTCATGGTGTGCTCTGGGGTCTTTGGGCCTTATACTTACCCCATTCCATAAGGAAATACGCTGAGTTGGGTGTAGTATAGGAGAATGGGGTGAACTTTAGGGCCGAACACTCCAAGGCACACCTCAGTGCCTGTCACTGGCTGCAGGGTGGGGGTGGGGGTGGAATGGCATGAGCATTACAGCCAATGATCCCAAGTCACACCCCTGATGCCTGGCAGTCTCTACAGAGTGGGGTGATACAGTTGGAAACCCTAACATCGTAGGCGTTTGTTGGTATTTTCACTCCAAATTTTCAACATAGGCTTTTTGTGACCCCACCTCATGAAGAGCAGCACAATCAGTTGGTTAGCTGAAAGGTGGTTTTGCACAGTGGCTACGCCATTTGGAAACACAGGAATGAAAACACATTTTGGGCATGATGTGAAAAATGACAACTGTATTGTTCATGAGTAGGGATGTAAGTTTGTCATGGATGAGGTTTTAATGACTCATTGTTTATTCATGAAATCATTAGTAAACAGTAGTAAATGTTGTGGCACTGCCATCATTGCTACATTCTGATGACACTAGTGAAAGTCATGGAAGTCCTGAATAAAGATCAAAAGTCATGGAATCAATGACGCGTATGACTGCACTTACAAAGTTACATCCTATTCATGAGGAGGTGTAAAAAAATGGCAACGTTGAAAATCTGGAGTGAATATATAAAAAATTGGGGAAGTCATGAGCATGCATAGAAACTGCACTACACACATCTGTAACCCAATTATTTTGGGGATTTTTGTGGCAACATTTTCAACATAGGCATTTTGGGACCTCTCCTCATGAACAGTGGCACTGCAATTTTGTTAATCTGTCCCAAAAGTTGATTTCCCACAGCGACCACGCCATTGTGCGCCACAGGTGCGGAAACACATTTTGGGCAGGCTGTGAAAAATGACAGCTGTACTGTTCATAAGTAGGTGTGAAAAAATGCCAGTGTTGAAAATCTGGCATGAAAATATTGCAAACTTGCGAAGTTACAAGGGTGCGTGGAAACTGCGCAATGCACGCTTGTAACACAGTCATTTTATGGATGTTCATCACCAAATTTTCAACTTAGACATTTTAGGACCTCTGTTCATGAACACGTTCACTGTCATTTTGTCAAACTGTCCTGAAAACTGATTTCGCACAGCGACCGTGCTATTCTGAGCCAGACATGCAAAAACACATTTTGGCCAGGATATGTAAAATGACAACTGTACTGTTCTTAAGGAGATGTGGGAAAATGACAATTTTGAAAATCTGGAGTGAAAATCTTACAGATTCACGAAGTTACAAGCATCTTGAAACTCATAACACACTAAATAAAACAGCCATTTTGGATTTTTCAACAAATTTGCAACATAGGCTTTTTGAGAGCCCCCTCATGAACAGTGGCACTGTCATTTCATTAATCAGTCCCAAAAGGTGATTCCACTCAGTGACTGCGAAATCACTTTTCGGGACCGAATAACGCCACGACAGTGAATTCATGAGGAGGGGTCCCAATAACCCCATGTTGAAAATTTGGTGCCAAAAATCCCCAAAATGCCAGAGATATGTACCAAAGTTGAAAAAATCCTATTTATGCCATTACACAGCTTACTGGCATTTCTTCAGTTTGCGGTCGGCTTTGAAGAGTGCAGACGTGTTCCCGGTCCACCGAAGATCATTGTACCATGCTCCGGAGGTAAGTATGGGGTGAGAGGGGTGTGGGAGGCAGGCTGCATAGAGGGTGGAGCGGGTTGGGAGGAGGAGCCACGGAGTTGATGATGGACCGTTTTCTGCTTTGCAGGTTTAAAAAAAAAACGCTATGGACTTTTTTTCTTGGTATTTGGCACGCTGGGTGGGCTCCCCAGCGTATACCTGCGTGTTTTTTTTGGGGTCTGTAGCTGATGGAGGATAGGCACACAGTAAATGGGGGACATTATGCTGATGGAGTGGGCTCCCCATTGGCAAATTAAACTGGGAGGGGGACATGATGCTGAGGGGACTGGGCACCCCTTGGCTGCACAGCTGAAATGGGGTGCATTATGCCAACGGGGATGTGATCCCCATTGGCAAATAATGTGGGTTGTGGCATGCTGACAGGGGATTGGGCACCCTGAAGTCAGCTCTCCACATGGCGCCAGTCACGCCCGCCGCATACTAACCGGGCGGTCATCCCAGGAAAGGCAACGAGGGAGGGTGTAGTTTTGGTGCCGCTGCATGACGGAGCTTGGCTGTCATTGCAGCAGACCTCTTCTTAGATGTGCTCACCACATTATGTATTCCTGGTGTGGCACCTGCATGCTGGCTTATTGGGGAATGAGGGACGCACCTACTGATGCGTGCCTGGCATTCGCCCAACAGTGACCGCGCCTCCAAATCTGCTACTAATGAAATATGTTGGCCGCGCAAGTGCAAACCAACATAAAAAAAGATCTTAAACTTATTACAAATCACTCAAGCTAAACTCGAGTGATATATAATGGTCGGGAATTCTGGAAGAACATAAAGGAACTCACCGGAAATCCACCCCAAACCCCCCCATCAATACTCAACATCAACGGAACCACAACCCTCAACCCAAAAACCATTGCGGATACCTTTAACAAAGCCTTTACTGACCTCAGTGCTGTCCTACCCCAGGACTACTTCAAAGATGGTGAAGCCCCTCTGTCTACAATGAACAGGACCCCCACCAGCTCCCCCCACTTCTACTTCAAAGCAGTCAAGGCTCACCAAGTATGCATACGTGTTACCAAAGCCCTTGCCAAATCAAGATTCAGTAATGACTCCCTCGATCTCAAAATCCTGTCTGTCACACTTGAAGAAGTGCTTAGTCCTCTGACCAGAATTTTCAACCTCTCCCTCAGCCGGTTCCCGGACAGATGGAAATCTGCCACTGTCACCCCAATCCAAAAAAGTGGTGACAAAACTGCCCACGATAACTACAGACCTATCTCCCTACTACCCCTGCTCTCCAAGGCACTAGAATGTATCGTCTTGGACCAGCTCACAGAATACCTGGATACATACAACATCCTGTGGAAGCAAAAGGTCACAGCACCTCCACAGCCCTACTTGAATTCACCGGTGCAATCCACAACGTACTTCACTCCAGCAAACTACTAGGCTCAAGCTACATTGACTTAACTAAAGCCTTTGACACCGACAATCACCATCTCCTGCTTGTCCAGCTGTAGAATACTGGGCTATCAACTGACTCCATTGGCTGGTTTAAGAGCTACCTTAAAGAACGGTCCCCAACAGTAAGAATCGCTGATACACTTTCGGACCCTAGACCGGTCCGCTCGGGAGTACCCCAGGGCTCCATTCTGGGCCCCCTCTTCTTCAGCCTATTCTTAAACTCACTACCGGACAGCTGCCCAGAACAAATAATTCTCTACGCCGACGATGCTGTGATCCTCACCTCACCCTGATCCAATCCAATTACAAAATAAACTTCAGCGGGCCTTCTCCTCCATCGAATCATGGTTCCTAAATCATAAACTGCTTCTCAATCAGAAAAAAAACAAGTCTATGGTCTTCTGCAGCCCCCACAACAAAAACAAACAACTCCACCTCTCCATTGCAACCGAACAAGGAGCCATCCTAGAGCAAACACAATCGTTCAAGTACATCGGCATCACCCTTGATCCCCACCTCTCATACGCTGTCCATATCAGCAATGTTGCAAAGTCTGCCAATCTGAGGTTAGGCATATTATTCCGGCACAGGAAACACCAACCCCAGAAGCACAATCAGTGGCCGTCCAAAGCTCCATCGTCAGCATCATAGACTATGGTCTTATCATATATGGGTCTGCAACTACCACTGCTCTCAAATGTATCATGACCTCCCTGAATAAGGCCTGTCATCTCATCACTGGCTCACATCGCCGTACCCACACATGTGACCCTTATTCCCAATCTGGATGGCTTCAACTGGACAAATGCATAAAATACCAAACCTGCATCACGGCCAAGAAAATTATAATGGGGCTTGCCCCACCTGGTGTCTGTGCCCTCCTTAAGCCTAGACATAGGAATGTCGCTACAAGGAGATCCAATTCCCATCTACTAAATATCCCATGGTGTCTCACAACCCAAGGACAACGATCATTCGCCTATCGGGCATCCAACTGGCTCAACTCTCTTGGCGGCAACATAGCAACCGCTCCAACACTTGGCCTCTTGAAGTCCAAGCTGCACCTCTCACTGCTTGTATCCTGCGATTGCCCATCTTAACATTTCCACCGTTCCAGCTACACATGCCCCAGCACCCAGCACTTACAATCAGTCTTTGCACCCTAGCACCTTACCTGTCATATTCCCTCGACAAGGCTCCCTGGCTGCACTGTCTCCCGCCCTCGCCCACCTCCCCATATCTCCTCTGCCCCGCCCCCAACCACCTCTCATACTCCCCTTACCCCTCGCCTCCTTCCCCTTGATCTCCTACCCTCACTTCTCCCCACTCACCCACCCCTTCCCTTGTCTTGCTCATAGCTCAAGTTTTGTACTGGTTATTACATGTCTGTAAGTCAATGATTATATGTTTGTAACTAAAAATGATGACTGGTGCACACGCTGACGTGGAACCTTTGTAAAAGAGCCTCGGCTCAAAGGTATTGTAATCCTAGATTGAAATAAATAAATAAATAAATAAAAAATTTGTAAGATAATAAGGCTTCTGAGGGATGTCTCTCACAGTGTATTTGATTTTGATTTGTTTATTTAAAACATGGATGATGAGATACATTAAAAAAGTATTACATTCAATACAGAACCATACAAATACAAATAATATAGACGTCAACATATTAACACAGTGCACATTACTCAAGTACAATGACGGCTATCATCTTCCAACTCCAGCACAAATCGGGAAGACAGGATAGATCAGGGTGGTCTCCTTCTGCTGGCTACGTCTTATGTTGTTTAAATATTTTTTTAAAGCAGCAGTGCAACGAAACTGAGCAAAAAATGTGAGCCTACCTTTTTTTACACCTTTTAATAGGAGGTAGAATTTTATAATTCCACTAAAATTTGAGTACTTTGTAAATGTTTTAATTCATTTTTTTTTTTGTCTAGAAAAAAAGATGGCTGTCACAGTTTACATAGAAATAGCACTGTAGACCCGGCAATGATTAGGATCGAGAAAATAAAAAAAGACTCACGGTGCATAGCATAGGAGGTACCTAATATCTGAACTAACTGTAGCTGAAACTAGCTTTTTTGGAAAAACATTTTTTGTTGCAGTGCTGCCTTAGGTACAAACTTAAAACTAAGGATTCTAGCCATGTCAGTAAATATGCTCTGTGGCAGAGTTGTGAAAATGTGTCAGTCTGTGTAACAGTAGAAGTCTGCACTCGTGAGGTTTGGGCATATAGAACTGCTTAGCTTCACTTTGTGGATCTCTTGCCCAAGTCTCACACTTGAAGTCTCATACACCATAAGAGACATCCCTTGGAGACCTTATTAACTTATAGCGTTAGGGGTGAGGCAACATTTGAATTTGCAGACCGCCCCCAGTTTTTGGTAAGTTGATTGGCATGCCTGTGCTATATGTTCACCAAGAGACTAGTTGGGATCACGGAACATGTCCAGGTAGTTGGAACAGTGTAGTTGTACAATGGGAGCTCCACTTAGATCACAGACCTGATGCAGGTTGCAGTCCACCATATTCTGGCAAGGTTCTGAACCAAATTGCAGGGCTTTGGTTTCACTTTTTACGTTCGCTTGAGCACATGTGCAAGGAACATCTTGCAACAGTATGCCTTATGGAGGTGTGTGTCCCTCCTCCCCAGTGCAGTGCTCAGTGTAGCAGGTGCAACCCTAGGGGACCAGTACATGCCGAGCTGTGTATGACAGCAGTTCGGCTGTGTTTGTCTTCACTTCTAAGAAAAGGTCAGCTGCAATCAGCAGTGGTAGCGTGTATGCAATTAGCATACCACATCAGCCGAACTGCTGTCATGCACAGCTCGGCATCAAAGCCCTCCCGCTTCCTCCATAATGCTAATGTCCTTCCCCTTCCTGTTCTCCCTGGCCCCCATCTTGTGTGCTGAGGGGGATGCCCAATCTCCCTCAGCTCATGCGCCCCCTCAGCACACTGTGTGGCCAGGGCTGCCCAATCCCCCGTCGGCTGCAGCCCCCCCTCAAAAAAAAAACAACAACCAGTTGACATGCTGGGAGCCAACTCCAATGTGCTCATGCCCCCCCCCCCACACAGACACACACTGTATGGCTGGCAGGGGTGCCCAGTCCCCGACGGCTCCAGTCCCCCCTCAGGAAACACATAGGTGGCATGCTGGGAGCCCACCCCAGCGTGCCAGCAGCATCTGTTTTTTGTCCCACGCCCACCCTGTGCGCTCCCACCTCCCACACACCCACCCCTCACCTAGGTGACATGCTGGGAGCCCACCCCAGAGTACCAAAATCCTCCATTTTCTTCTTTTGTTATCCTGTAAAACAAGAACACAGTCCCTCGGTGAGTCCTTAGTGCCACCCTGCCAACCCGTGCCCACCCTCTGTGCACCCTGCCTCCCCACACACCCCCACCCCATACTTACCTCCGGAGCCTGGCGCAAAGATCTTCGGTGGACCGGGAACATGTCTGCACTCTTCAAAGCTATCCATGAACTGAAGAAATGCCAGTAAGCTGTGTAATGGCATAAATAGGGGTTTTTCAACTTTGGTGCATATCTCGGCTATTTTTGGGAATTTGGGCACCACATTTTCAACATGGGGTTATTGTGACCCCTCCTCATGAATTCAGTCACTGTCATGGCGTTATTCAGTCTAGAAAGGTGATTTTGCGGTCACTGCGTGAAATCACCTTTCAGGACCGATTAACGAAACGACAGTGTTGGTGTTCATGAGGTGAGCTCTCAAAAAGCCTATGTTGCAAATTTGGTGAAAAAATTCCCAAAAATCATTGTTTTGTGAGTGTGCATTGCACAGTTTCCACACACTCATAAGTTCGCAAATTTGTAATATTTTCACTCCAGATTTTCAACATAGGCATATTTCCACACCTCCTTATGAACAGTGCAGCTATCATTTTTCACATACTGCCTGAAATGTGTTTTTGCACTTCCAGTGCAAAATAGCACAGTCGTTGTTGGAAATCAGTGTTCGCTACAGAGTAAGACAATCACAGTGACACTGCTCATGAGCAGAGGTCCTAAAATGCCTATGTTGAAAATTTGGTGGCAAAAGTCCATAAAATGGCTGTTTTGAGCGTACGTTGCGCAGTTTCTACGCACACTCGTAAGTTCGTGAATTTGTAATATTTCCACTCCAGATTTTCAACATTGCCATTTTCCCACATCTCCTTATGACCAGTACAGCTGTCATTTTTCACATCCTGCCCAAAATTGTTTTCGCACTTCCGGCGTACAATAGCGCAGCCGCTGTGGGAAATCATGTTCGGTACAGAGTAAGAAAACCACAATGACACTGTTCATGAACAGACATCCTAAAATGCCTATGTTGAAAATTCAGTGCAAAATTCCAAAGCATGACTGTTTTACGAGCGTGCCTTGTGCAGTTTTCATGCGCACTCGTAACTTTGCGAATTTGTCATATTTTCACTCCAGGTTTTCAACATTTGCATTTTCCCCACACCTCCTTATGAACAGTGCAGCTGTCATTTTGCACATCCTGGCTGAAATGTGTCTTCACACTTCCAGCGCAGAATAGTGCGATTGCTGTGGGAAATCAGTGTTTGGTGCACAGTAAGAAAATCATAGTGACAGTGTTCATGACCAGGGGTGACAAAATGCCTATGTTAAAAATTTGGTGAAATAATTCCACTGAATGACTGTGTTACCAGTGCGGGTTGCGCAGTTACCACACAAGCTCGTAACCTTGAGCATGCCCAGGACGTTAGGGTTCCTAAGACAGACACTTAAGAAGTATGAGGGTGAAATGTTGATCAGATGCAAGAGGAGTTGCAGAGAGGTACTCTGTTGGGATATGGATGCTAAAGGGACATGGATACAACTGGGGGGGGGGCCCTGCATAAATGTCAAACACCAATGCAAATACCTGCAAGTGAACGTTCGGCATTGACAAATGCTTGTTCTTGTTAATGGTGAATGCATTAAATTGTGCATGCATCAAACTAATGGTGTGGTACACGCATTACAAATACTGTTGCATACATCAAATGAATAGTGTCGTCAAAAGAAATGGTAAATGATTCAAGCAAATGGTGTATGTGTCAAACACATTGTGCATATGTCAAACAAACTGTGCATGAATCTAATAAACAGTGTATGAATCATAAGTAATGGCACATTTGTCTAACAAATGGTACATGCTTAAAAATGATGCATGTCTCAATCAAATGGTGCAGGGCAGGCATCAGTCAAATGGTTCATGCATCATACAAATGGTGCATGCATCAAACACATGGTACATGTGTCAAACAAATGGTGCATGCATGAAAAATGGTGCATACACCAAACAAATAGTGCATGCATCAAACAAATGGTGCATGTATCAAACAAATGGTGCATGCATTAAACAAATGGTACATGTGTCAAACAAATGGCGCATGCATGAAAAATGATGCATACACCAAACAAATAGTGCATGCATTAAAACAAATGGTGCATGTATCAAACAAAGTGTGCATGAATCAGGCAAATAGTGTATGCATCAAACAAATGGTATATGCATCACACAAATGGTGCATGCATCAAATGGTTCATGCATCAGAACAAATGGTGAACATGTCAAACAAATGGTACATGCATCAAAAATGATGCATGTATCAAACAAATGTTGGATACACGATACAAATGGTCTGATGTCTGTGCATCAAAAATAGTAAATGTATCAAACAAATAGTGCAATTGTCAAATCAATGGCACATGCATCAATACAAATGGTGCATGCATCAAAAATGGTGCATACATCAAACAAATGATGTGTGTATCAAACAAATGGTGCACGTATCAAATACATGGTCATACATCCAACAAATGGAAGATGAAAAGTAGAGAGATGCACATCAGCTGTCCCAAAGGTGCTCCAGTTATATAAATATACAGCTTGAAAACTAAAAAACTGGGCATGCACCAGAATGCTGAGTTTCATTAAGGATTACTTATTACAGAAGCACAGCATGTACATACACAGGAATAACACCCCTACTTATCAACCCAGCCACGTGGGTCTTCCTCAGGGGTGGAGTTAGCCTACCAAGACCATGATATTTGATGTGTGCCCAGTTTTTTTTAGTTTTCAAGTTATCCAACAAATGGTGCATGCTTCAAAACAAATGGTGCATGCATCAAACATGGTGCATACATCAAACAAATGGTACATGTGTCAAACAAATAGTGCATGCATTAGAAATTGTGCATATATCAAACAAATGGCACATGCAGGGCTCTAGATATGATTTTTTGGGCATGAGCACTGTACACCTCATTTTGAAAGTGAGGTAAGTAAATCCAAATTCGGATGTGTACAAATATCTGAATAGAGTGGAGTGAGGAGTACATTGTTTTTAAATTTCCTTTTTATGTTGGCGCACTTGCGTAGCCAACATCGTGGGACAGTGCAGCTTTGAAGGCGGGGTCGCAGTTGGGCAAATGCAGGGCACGCATCAGTAGGTGCATCCCGCATTCCCCAGTCAGCCTGCATGCCGGCGCCACACCATGCATACATAATGTGGCGAGCACATCTAAGAAAAGGTCTGCTGCAATCCGAGCAAAGCTCATCATATGCAGCGGTCCTTTTCTTGCCGTGCTCGCCGCCATTATGTGCATGGTCGGTGAGCAGGCGGCCGCCTGACTAATGGCGGACTTCAGGGTGCCTAACTTCTGTCGGTTAACCCCCTTTGTGTGCCAACATGGAGCCACCCCCATCGGCATAACCCTCTAATTGTTGAATGCCAAGGGGCCTAATCCTCGCTTGCGCCCGCTTTGTGTGCCAATGGGTGCCTCAATCCCCGCCGGGCATTACTCCTCTCCGTGTTGTGTGCCACGAGGGTGCCCAACTCTGTCAGCTACAGACACCCCCTCCCCAACAGTTAGGTGGCAAGCTGGGAGCCCACTCCAGCATGCCAAATCCCCTGCAAAACAAAAACTGTCCCACATTGGGTTTTTCTTTTTTTCCCTGTAAAATGAAAACGGTCCCTCGTAGTCTCGGCCGCTCCCCCACCTGCACCTACCCACCGCGCGACCCTGCCTTCCTCACCCCCATCCCCATACTTCATTTCCGCGGAGTCTGGCACGACGATCTTCTGTAGGACCGGGAACATGTCTGCACTCTTCAAAGCCGACCGCGAACTGAACAAATGCCGGTAAGCTGTATAATGGAATGAATAGGGTTTTCAACTTTAATGCATATCTGGGCATTTTGTGAATTTTGGCCCCAAATTTTCAACATGGAGTTTTGGTCCCCTTCTCGCAATTCTTGCACTGTCATGGCGTTATTCGGTCCCAAAAGGTGATTTCGCAGTCACTGCGCAGAATCATCTTTCGGGACTGAGTAATGAAATGACAGTGCAACTGTTCATGAGAGGGGCTCTCAAAAAGCCTATGTTGCAAGTCTGGTGGGAAAAATCCCAAAAATGACTGTCTTATGAGAGTGCATAGCGACTGCGCAATGCACGCTTGTAAGGTAGCGCATTTGCACTATTTTCATGCCAGATTCTCAACATTGGCATTTTACCACACCTTCTTATGAACCATACAGCTGTCATTTTTCACATCCTGCCTGAATTGTGTTTTCGCACTTGTGGCACAGAATACCGAGGTCGCTGCGCGAAATCACTGTTCGGGACACATTATGAAAATGACAGTGAAACTGTTCATGAGCAGAGGTCCTAAAATGCCTGTATTGAAAATTTGGTGACAATACTCCATAAAATGACTGTGTTACGAGCATGCGTTGCGCAGCTTGCAAGCACGTTTGTAAGTTCGCAAACTTATATTTTCACTCCACATTTTCAACATTGCCATTGTTCTACACCTCCTAATGAACAGTACAGCTGTCATTTTTCACATCCTGACCAAAATCTGTTTTTGCAGTACTGGCGCACAATAGCGCGGTCGCTGTGGAAAGCCTGTGTTCGAGACACATTATGAAAATGGCAGTGACACTGTTCATTAACAGATGTCCTAAATGTCTATGTTGAAAATTTAGGGATGAAAGCTGATGCAGTTTACGAGCGTATGCTAGTACAGTTTTGCACGCACGCTCGTGACTTTGTGAATTTGGAATACTTTCACTCCAGCTGTTCATCATTGCCATTTTTCCATACCTTCTTATGAACAGTACAGCTGGCTGAAATGTGTTTTCGCACGTCCGGTGCAGAATTGCATGGTCACTGTGCAAAATCACTTTTCTGGACACTTTCAGGAAATGACGGTGACACTATTTATTCATCAGCAGAGGTCCTAAAATGCCTATGTTGAAAATTTGGTGGTGAAAGCCCAGACAATGACTGTGTTGCAAGTGTGCACTGCGCAGTTTCCACGCACCCTTGTAACTTTGTCAATCTGCAATATTTTCAAGCCACATTTTCACCACTGGCATTTGTGCACACCTCATTATCAACAGTCCAGCTGCCACTTTCCACAGCCTACCCAAAACACGTTTCTGCAGCTCTGCCACACAGTGGCATACTCGCTGTGCAAAATCACCTTTTGGGACACATTAACCGACTCACAGCGCTATGCCTCTCCACCTCTGCCACTGCCAATGCCAGCGTGACTACATTCGGCATTGACAAATGCTTGTTTTTCTAGATAAGAATTGATCAAGTGCCAACAATGTTCCAGATAACATTGGCAAGCAGGACTAACTTACTCACCAATTTTACAATATAGTGAATAAAACAACATTGTGATGCATACGAGTGCTGTAAGTCTATCAAAATAAAAAAAAAACTTCTTTTGAATCACCAGCTATGTTATGAAGCACTATTCTTTAGTGTGGAGTATTTACAAATGAATTTTGGACAAGTATTGGTACTCATTAAAAAAAAATTCTGAAGAGTATTTCCTGAACGAGGTGAGCAAAACAAGTCGGTGTTCCCCTTATCTGGAGCCCTGGGTGCATGTATCAAACACTGTATGCATTAAAACAAACGGCGCAGGCATCAAAAATGGTGTATACATCAAATAGTGCTTGCATCAAACCAAAAGGTACATGCATCAGAAATGGCGCATACATCAAACAAATGGTACATCATGCATCAAATGAATGGTGCGTGCATTAAAAATGCTGCATATGTCAAACAAATGGTGAGCTGGCCCACTAGTGCAGCAGAAGTGCTACCGCTCATTTGCTTATGATGCCGGTGACCCTGGAATGAGCCCATGGAGTCAAAAGGCTGGCTGGGGGGAAGAGATTGAGTGTCCAGAGCACCGCTCTCCTCATTGGAGGGACAAGGGCTGAGGCTTGGTGCTTGACTGTCCCCAGGCAGAAGCCTGGATTACAGCAAGCGCCCAGCCACATAGAGAGGGGGAGGCGTGACAGATGTCAGCATTCACGCCTTGATGTCAGGGTGCATGTCATGCCCAGAACAAGTATAATGGCTCCTTGCACTCCGGGGAGATGGAGCACCCAGGCACAGATCCACAGCTCCCTTACCTGTCCTGCACCAGTGCCCTGACAAAAGGAAGATGTTCAGGATGTATGGACCCCACCTCATCCTTACCTGGGGAGCAAACCATGGCTACATGGGGGACTACCGTTGGCTCCAGGTAAGAGGGGGCAAGGTACAGATGCCATTGGTGACTCTTGAGAAAGCAGAGTGCAGGGAGCTGGGGCAGCATAAACAGAAAGTAAAAAAAAAAAAAAAAAATCAAACAAATGGTGCATGCATCAAACAAATAGTGTGTGTATCAAACAAATGGTGCATGCATTAAACAAATGGCAAATGCATAAAAAATGGTGCATACATCAAACAAATAGTGCATGCATCAAACAAATGGTTCATGCATCAAAAATTGTGCACACACCAAACAAACAGTGCATGTATCAAACAAATGGTGCATGTATCAAACACATGGTGTGTGCATCAAAAATGATACACCATACAGATGGTCTGTGCATCACAAAATGGTGCATGTATCATGGTGCAATTGTCAAACATGGTACATGCATCAAAAATGGTGCATGCATCGAACAAATGGTGCATGTATCAATAAATGGTGTCTGCATCAAACAAATTGTGCACACCTAAAAAACAGTGCATGCATCAAACAAATGGTGCACACGTAAAACATGGTGCATGCATCAAGCAAATGATGCATGTATCAAACAAATGGTGCATGCATCAAGAATGGTGCATGGGTCAAACAAATGGTGCATACAGTATATCAAACAAATTATGCATATATCAAACAAATGGTGCATGCAGGGCTCTAGATAAGATTTTTTGGGATGAGCACTGTACTCCTCATTTTGAAAGTGAGGTAAGTAAAACCAAATTCAGAAGCGTACAAATATCTGAACAGATAGGAGTGAGGAGTACATTTTTTTTTAAATGTCATTTTTTTCTAGATAAGAATTGATCAAGTGCCAACAATGTTCCAGATAATGTTAGCAAGTAGGAGTAATTTACTCACCAATTTTACAATATAGTGAGTAAAACAACACTGTGATGCATACGAGTGCTGTAAGTCTGACAAAATACAAAAAACTGCTTCTTTTGAATCACCAGTTATGTTATGAAGCACTATTCTTTAGTGTGGAGTATTTACAAATGAATGTTAGGTGAGTATTGGTACACATTAAAAAAAATTCTGAAGGGGGGGCGTGGCTTGGATGCCGAGGATGATGGCCACATAAATCACAGGCTCTGTCCCTAGCTAAGTCTATTGGTGGCATCTATCCGTTATCCAGGGCTTCGGTGAGTAACAAATATATATAACTTTGCCACGTTAGCCCCTTCTCATCTGTCCAGTGCATATATTTAATGCGGTGGTATTCTGGTTATGGTTTAAAGGCACCGGGTACTAGTGTATTGCTCCCTTTACAGCTAGGCTGCATAGGGCCCCAATTCAGCATTCGATTCGGACAGTGGCAGTTGTGTGTCGAGAGGCCCCCAGCTCCCCATCGTGGCACAGCAGGGGATCAGGAAGCAGATCTGCCCTGAGGGACTAAACAGAAGGGCTGTGGAAGCGTGGGATCAACTCCTGCCCTAGGACGGCCTCACTAAGCACCACTCAGGAAGCTCTCCCACCAGATCAGAGAGCTCCTTCCTCACATTCCACTAATGTTAGCAGTGCACTGCAACATATAACGAGTATGTTAGAGACTCTACTTACCCGCATAGACGGTATCTCCAATACTCTAACCAGCACTGTTGCTGAGGTGTGGCTCCTTAATGACCTTATGAATGTAGTGGAGCAGAAAGTGGAGGAGCTAGAGATCTCCCAAACCAAGGTGTTGCAATGCCTACAGTTACACAAGGCCTGTCTGGAGGAACTATGGCACAGGGTGGAGGACCAAGAAAATCGGGGACGCTGGAATAACATAAGAATTATTGGCATCCCCAAGGGCCTAGAGGGCCAAAACATGGAGAGATATCTTAATGAATGTATACCAAAAATGCTTGGGGAGAGGTGGAAGGGGCCCATAGAGGTGGAGAGGGCACATTGTATCCCCAGCAGAGCCAAGGCTAAGGATCAAGCTCCACGTACTATCATAGCCTACCTACTCAGATACTCTACTAAGAAACGGCTGTTACGAGCTACCAGACACAAAGGTGAAATTCTATGGCAAGGTGCCAGAGTGTCCTTCTATTGAGACTTTTCACAGGAGGCAGCTGTGAGAAGAAAGGCCTTCATTCCAATCAATCAAAAAGCTGCTTTCTGCACACGGCTTTAAATATCACTTTCAAAATCTCACTAACTTACATGTGTCCAAGGATGGCAGGAGTACAACAGCTGAACATCCTCAGCAGATAGAAGCCTGGGCTTCCAAGTACTGGCCTGCCATTCATCTCGGGACTACACCTCCCGGACATCTCTGGGCACCTGGGGACCACAACATGAGCAGAGGGAACCATCTTTTTGAGTCTGGTGCCCGGGTGGAAGGAGTTGGTGCCCGGACTGTCCCTCTCTATAAATTTTCCCCTAGAACCACGCAAGCAACCTCGCAGTCTGTCTGCTCCAGCAAAAAGGGTACACAGTAATCTCCCCAGAGTGTTTCCTCAGCCCTTCCTTTGCCACAGCGTAATAATGCGCTGAGCCCACACATTAGGCATCGGTCATCAAGTAGCAAAGTTGTCCCACCAGCGAAGGTAACCAGGGAGGAGACTTCCCCAGAGTAA
Source organism: Neoceratodus forsteri (assembly GCA_016271365.2). Classification (NCBI taxonomy): domain Eukaryota; kingdom Metazoa; phylum Chordata; order Ceratodontiformes; family Ceratodontidae; genus Neoceratodus; species Neoceratodus forsteri. Next base: position 91,649,586 of record JADMNL010000022.1, read on the forward strand.
GGGCCGCACTATGATTCAACGCCTGAGGATCTACTGATGGATGTGGCAGGGCCTGATTCCTGGGCGGAATGCATTTCAGATGCGGAGGACCTCACTAACGTTTCCTTGCTGACTGTAAAACCAGGACTGAAAACATTTGCTGAGGCTGTCACTTCAGGCTCCCCACCCCATAGCGCTGTGATGCCTGAGTCTTGACTAGATCAGCCCCATACCTGACCTGATATATTACCTTTGTGTCTGGATTGGGATTATGGCTGTATGCTTACTATACGTTCGATTTTTACTCTGGGGCTGGCGTACAGTTGCCTCCTCAGACTATTATGTTTTGCCTGCAGTTAGTTAAAGGGGAGGTGGGGTAGAAATGGCTGTCTGCCTCATTCTCTTTTGGCCAGACCCTGCTTAGGCTAAATTGCTGGTTTGGGCAGGTGTTCCCCTCCCCCCCGAGCCTGGTGGCACCTGCTGTGCCTTGGCTGCAGTACAGCCTAATCTGTTATTACTCTAATTGGGGCAATTTGGAGGTTGATTTTTTAGTGGGGCTGTTGGCTCAGGGTTTTGCTTCCAGGTATTTAGACCTGACTCTCAGGGGCATGGTAGTTCCTGTAGGGATGCTGGGGTATCCCCCCCAAGACGGCCTACACAGTATGGTTAAGGGCCCCTGTGTGGCCTAAACATGGGTCAACAGATGAGAAGTTCCTCCCTATTCCCTCATCCCCCCCTTTCCTAGCCCAACCATCCAACCTCAGGGCTTGCCCCCCCATAAGCTTCTCCCAAACTACCCCTTTTCCCTTTACCCACCCTCGCTATGCCCTGGAGCTGTTGAATACACTTGAGTTTGCTATGCTTAGCTAGAGGCAGGTTATTCCACCTGAATTCCTTCTTATAGAAACCCCAACTAGGTGGTAGGCCAGCACAGCTGAGATTCTCCTCCCTTTCAAGGAAGGGCTTTCTCTTGCACATACACCATATCACCTATGGAACGTTGCTATTTTAGTGTGTGTGAACTTCATTGGTATTCAGCATTTAGATATAAGTGTTGCAGGTTGGTATAGCAGCTAACCCTGCTGCTCTTCATCTTTTGGTTTTCTGGGTTAAATTGTTTTCCTTTTATACTATCTGGTTATTTCTAGGGTTTAAAGTCCTGTTTCTGGTTGAAACCCTGAGGTTCCAGGTTCTCTCAGCTTGCTTGCTAAATTGTTAACCTTTATTGGAAGAAGACCTCTATTAGACCTGCATTTTCAGCTGTATCTTCTTCCCTGACCCATCTCTCAATACCTGGTTAGATCAGTGAGTACTTCCTTCCCTTAATTTATTCAACCCACCACACAGGCCATGCCATCTCAGGTCGCTGCGGGTCTTAAATGCATATCTTGGAACATCAAAGGGTTAAATCACCCTGTCAAATGCACTAAGGTATTCCAGCACTTGCGTTCCTTGCAGGTGGATATTGCGCTATGTCAGGAAACACATCTCACCACAAGGACCGTACAGTGGCTTAGGAAATCTTAGGTGGGTAGGGTTGTCACTAGTTCAGTCACCACAATATCTTGGGGGTAGCAATTTTAATTCGCTGCTCTTGTCCCTGGGTGGAGGAGGAGGTGGACACCGACAAAATGGGCCATTGGGTAGCTGTGAGGTTCACCCACCCAGGGAGTGCTGCAGTTTTAGCTAATCTGTACAGACCTAATGAGGACAGAGTGGCCTTTCTCCCCAAACTCGCCGCCCTCACTGAGGGTTGGCAAGAATTGCCCATACTGACTGGGGGAGACTTCAGCATGGTGATGGATATATTTTTAGATAATTCGAAGACCACCCCTCAGTTTTACCCAAAGGCCAGGTTTTCAGTACAGGAGCTTATGGATGAATGGGGGCTGGTGGATGTGTGGCATCGAGACCACCCCTCTGGCTGAGATTACTTATTTTTCTTGGCTGCCCATTCTTCATATAGCTGTATTGACTTATGGCTGGCTAACTCTGTTGCAGCTTCTAGTCTTTCCTCCACCCGAATTGATAATGTCATTGTTTCAGATCACGCCCCGGTATCCTGCATATTTGCCCCGAAAGGAAATCCAATACAGGGACGAGATGGCACTGCAACCCCCGTTGGCTGCAGGACCCTGAGTTCTGTAGGGTTATAAGTCAGGCAGCCAAAGACTACTTTCGGAATAACAGGTCAGGCGAGGTGTTGGCTGGAACCGTTTGGGAGGCCTTTAAGGCGGTCCTATGGGGAAGTATCATCTCCTATTTGGCTGCCCAAAATAAGGCACTCAAAGCCACTCTCCACAACTTGCAGGTAGAACTATCTAGATTGGAAAAGCAATTCAATGCCTTTACCGCAGCCCACCCAAATCAAGCTCTAGAGAGGGAGATCTGTGGGCTGAAGTATCGGATTAACACCATCATGCATCAGAAGGCAGAGTAGTTACTTCTTCTTTTGAAGTATAGCTATTGGGAGGAGGGAGGGACAAAGGGAGTAGACTCCTGGCATATCAGCTGCACAGACAGCAAGCCTCCTCCAGAATACATGCCCTCAAGAATGCCGCTGGGGATGCGATCTCTGAGCCCTTGGGCATCAATGCCCGGATGCGAGAATTTTACCGTATGTTATACCAATCTAAGATGACACTAGACCAGGCCCAGCAATCCCAGTGCCTTTTGGACTTCTGCTCCCAAGCTAACCTCCCCTGTATAACTCCAGAGGCCAGGGTGGAGTTGGAAAAACCATTCACCGAGGCTGAGTTAAAGGTGGCCCTCTTGCAGCTATCCAAGGGCAAAGTTCCAGGGCCTGATGGCATGTCCGTCGAGCTTTATCAGTTATTGGCCCCGGTGATCTCTTTGCCCCTGTTGGAGGTACTGCAGGAAGCTCATTCCTCTGGATCTCTTCCCCTACAATGTGCAAAGCCCTGATTAGCGTGCTCCCAAAGAAATCCACTAACCCGTTGAACTGTGCCAATTTTTGCCCCATATCCCTTATGCCAGTAGACACCAAGATTGCTGCGAAAATTTTGGCAAACTGCACCACAGCTGTTCTCCCCACTATTGTCCACACCTCTCAGGTGGGCTTTTCCAAGGGGAAATCTGGGGTGGATAACACAAGATTGCTGCTCAGTCTCAAATGGCATGCTTTACACTCCCAGACTCCTATGGCTGCGCTAGTGGTGGACTTTTCAAAAGCATTTGACTTGGTTGAATGGCCTTGCCTGCATGACATTCTCCACTTGTATGGCATTGGGCCCTACTTCTGTCAATGGGTTTATACCTTATATAACTTCCCAGTGGCCAGGATTCTCACAAATAAAGATGTTTCCTCCCCCTTTCAATTAAATAGAGGTATCCATCAAGGCTGGCCGCTTTCTCCTTTGTTATTCTTGGTGGCCCTATACCCCCTAATTAGGAAATTGCTGGCCGCTCCTACAGTCACAGGCATTTGCATTAGGGACCACTCTTTTGTGGCTGCAGCTTATGCAGATGATTTGCTCTTGACACTTTCTCACCCTCAGTCCCCTATGCTGGTTGTAATGGACATTCTTAAGGAGTTCGGGAAACTGTAGGGGTTGCAAACTAATCAGAGCAAGACTATACTGGCGCCGCTGAATCCAGTATGCACTAGGGATTGTCTACACGGTCTGGATCTAGCTTGGGTCCCCCAGGATTTCTCCTACCTTGGGGTGATGATCCCCTTTGCATGGAAGGACTTAGAACCCTCGAACTTTACACCTCTATTAGCCAGCCTTTCAGTCGAGGTGGAGCGGTGGAGGCGCCTCTCTCTTTCCCCCTACAGGGTAAGGTGGCAGCCATTCATATGTTTCTGTTGCCCAGAGTTGCTTATCTCTTTAATAATCTCCCCATTCCCCTGTCACCCCAGCCGTTCAGAAAGCTGGACAACATACTAGCATTCTTGTTGTGGGAGGGCAAGAAGCTTCGATGGAGCTGCAACAAATTACAGGCACACTGGTCTGAAGAGGCCTGGGCCTCCCCTGGTTAAAATGGTGCCACCTAGCTTATTTAGCCACTCAGGCTACAAAATGGTTTGTCCCCTCCCTCTCCCCACCATCGTTGTGGTTACACCTAGAAACCAGGATTTTGGCAGGCCCACCATCTTGGGGACTCCTTTCCGCATCTCCACCTCCTAAGGCCAGGCTAACCCCTAATATGAGCACCACCAGGACAGCTTGGTATACAATGATGGCTCTTACTGCCACACCCAAAATGGCCCATTCCCCTCCGGTTAGATATGCTCCCCTTTGGGACAATCCATGTATACTGATAGATAAGAAGCCGATACGTTGGGAAGGGTGGAGAGCACAAGGTATACACAGGGTGCAGGACTTGTATATACCTGACTCCCCGGACCTAATGTCCTTTGCCCAGTTGCAAGTCAAGTATAAGCTCCCTACTAAGGACTTTTGGAGGTTCTTGCAGACTCATAGTGTAATATTGTCTTTTACTTCCACAATCAGTTTAGACCCTAAGTGGCACTGGTTAAGTAGACTGCACAAAAACCCTTCACTCCAGGGGCTGGCAGGGCAATTTTACCATACATGGGGGGATTCCAGACTGGACCCCATGGATCACTGTCAATAGGCCTGGGCATCCGACCTGCAACATCCTATCGAACCAGAGGTATGGTCTAATTGTATTCAGCAAGCCCACTCCTCATACATGGATGCTAGGAGCCAGCTAATCCAGCTCAAGATTCTCTTGCTATGGTGTAGGACCCCAGCTGCACTCCACGCACGGGGCCTTTTGCCCCATGCTCAGTGTTGGAGGTGCCAGCAAAGCCCAGCTAATATCCTTCACATCTGGTGGCTTTGTCCTCTTATAGGGGCGTTTTGGGATGCTGTAAGGAGGGACTGCATGGATGTTCTGGGCTATGAAGTTGAATTGACTAGTCCCACGCTCCTAGTGGGGGATACCTCAACCCTAATGGGGGTGTCTGCTGAACATAGGACATGGCTGATAAATGCCTTATGGAGGCCAAGAGATTGCTCTTGATGAATTGGCAACAACCTGCCTCCCTGTCCATTGCTGCCTGGAGAGCGGCTATGGCCAGGCTGGCTAGCTGAGAGCAAGGCAAGATAGACATCCCGGCCCCGACCTTTTTTCTTTTCCCCAACTTAGGCATACTGCAGCTCCTTTGACCTTTCTCCCTGTATAGAGGTGGTAGCTTCTTTCCAGTAAATAGGCAGTGCAGGCTACAGGTTAACAGTCTTTGTAGGAAACCCGAGTTCTTTCAGGGACTGGTAGTTGGAGAATGATTATGGTTATACTGGATCATAGTATGTATGTGTTATCGCGCACTTAGTTAAACATTGTTGGTATGTGGGCAGGGTTTTCTTTGGCCTTGTATTTCTTCATATCTATGACCCTGTCTGCTATTCAGATATGTTTCGTATATTATGCTTTGTATGTTGAAAAGTTAATAAACGTTTTCTATGATAAAAAAAAAAAAAAAAAATTCTGAAGAGTATTTCCTGAAATTAGGTGAGTAAAACAAGTCGGTACTCCCCTTATCTGGAGCCCATCAAATGGTGCATGCATCAAAAATGGTGCATACATCAAACAAATAGTGCTTGCATCAAACCAAATGGTGCATGCATCAGAAATGGCGGAAGTAGACTGAGCATCCAGGGGACCTCTCGCCATTTCCACTCCCATTATTCTACGATGGAGACTGGAACCTGACCATTACTTCCGACCCTGATAGATCTGGTCATAAGCTATCAGGTTTGTCCCCTGCCCAACGTTCTCTCTATGAACTGATGGATTTGGTGGGTTTGTGTGACCCATTGTGTATCCTTAATCCCTCAGTTCAAGAGTATACCTTCTCTTCCCCAGTTCATAATTCCTACTCACGTCTAGATTACATTTTAGTCAGTCATACTGCCTTGCCTGGAGTTTTGAATGGGGGGACTATCCCAAGGGTGCTATCCGATCATTCTCCCAGCTGGTTGGAGTGTACCCTTCTTCCCAATATCCAGAAGGACATGGTATGGAAGTTGAATATGCAACTTCTTAAAAACAAAGGGACAGTGAAGAAAATAAAATAGTTGATATCCCATTATATGGGCCAGAATGCTGGGTCTGTTCCTGAAGCAGATAAAGTAGATAACGTTTGATGCACCCTCAAATGTGTGTTGTGGGGAGAATTCATAAGGTTGGCTTTGATAAGAAAATGCAAGCAGGAGGCTGAGTTGTGTGCTCTTTTAGAGCGTAATACTGCCATGGAGAGAGACTTATCCCCTGAGGCTTCAGAAGACTATCTTGTGGTCTTAATGCTTCTCAGGAATCAGTATGCAGGGAGCCTGAGGGAACGGGCTGAATAAGCCCTCCTTAAAACCCATTCTTGCTATGTAGACCAAGGTGAAAAGGCCAGTTGTCTCCTTGCACTGCATCTACAGCAACGGGAAATGTTCCGTATCATTTTATCTATCTCCTCCTTGACAGATGACTCACTCAAAACTTCCCCTAAAGATATTGTTACTGAATTAGAGTTGTACTACCGTAAATTGTACAGTTCTCCCGCTGCCTTACCTTCCCTTTCTGATGTTCATAAATACCTGGCTGATGTCCCCCTCCCTCACTTGAATGATGTCAAACAAAATTACCTTAGTAGGCCCATCACTCCGCAGGAGATTCAGGCAGCTATCACTTCCCTCTCATTAGACAAAGACCTGGGACCAGGTGGGTTTCCATCAAATTTTTATAAAGTATTCCTTAAGGAGTTGACCCCTCTGCTCCAACAACTGTACTCTTGTTTTTGTACCTTGGGGAAAACCAGGTAAGCCCCCACTAACTAACTGCCGACCCATATCCCTTATGAACTACGATGTTAAAATCTTTGCTAAAATTCTGGCCAACAGGATACTCCAAGTCTGGGAGGGGCTGATGAGCCCTGAGCAAGTAGGTTCTGTGAGGGATTGCTTGTCAATGGATAACCTGTGGAAGCTGTCAACATTTTTTCTGTGTCCAGGGAGGCTAGTCAACCCATGGCTTTGGTCTCCCATAGAGAAAGCCTTCAACAGGTTTAGTTGGCCTTTTTTGTTTTCAGTGTTACGTACACTAGGTTTCCCTTTGCCATTTATTTCCTGGGTTAAGGTCTTGCATTCACAACCCAGTGCAAAGATATACTGCTGTGGGGTACTGTCCTCCACTTTCTCACTGTGTTCGGTTACCCATCAGGACTACCCCTTGTTCCCCCTTCTTTTTAATATGTATCTGGAGCCACTACTGCTCTGTCTCAAGGAGTCTCCTTTTATTAACGGGGTGCAAGTAGGCCCCTTTGACCTCAGGCTCTCCGCACATGCAGATGATATCCTGCTACACGTACTGGACCCTGCCACTTCTACTGCTGCAACCCTAGCGATTAGCCAAAATTTCAGTGTTTTTTAGAACTACAAACCGAATTTGGGTAAGATGGTGGTGATGCCTCTAAATTCTAGGGTATTTAGGTCTGAGATTTGTGATGTAGGCCTAACTTGGGCCACCAGGCTTAAATACTTAGTGGTAACTCTTGTCCAGAACACTGCCCTTAGGAAGCTGAACTTAGATGACCTGCTTATTACTATTCAGCAAGATCTTGACAGATGTTCTTCCTCATATCTCTCTCTCCAGGGCAGGATTAGCATTACCAAAATCAGTGTGCTTCCTCAGGTATTTTATCTCTTGCATTTACTGGGCCCATTTCTTCTCTGCAGCTGGTTTATAAAGGTTCATTGCCTGATTTCCTGCTTTATTTGATGGGGGAAACCCCTGAGGTGGGCATATACACGGCTCTGGACATCAAAGAAACTGGGTGTTCTCATGCTACAGACTTTTTTCCTATATTATTTGACCAGCCACATGGTAAAGTATTTCCAGTGGTCTCTGCCTCCATCAGGGGCTGAAGAACCTCCTTACACTTCAACTTGGCTGCAAATAGAGAGGTACCTAATTCAGGAATCTGGCCCATCACCTGATAGTTTACCTTTTGTAGCCCCTAAATTGTTACCTCCCAGGCTCAGAAACTTGCCTCTAGCCACCTCTTTGAAAATCCATGCCCATTTTTGTAAAACGTTATGTTATGACAATATTAGGGATATTTCCTAACATCTATGTCATGATCCCAACTTTAAATTGGGGAATGCTAACCCAGGGAGCAATCCCACAGATAGCAGATAAGAGGGTTGTGGATTTCCTCCAAGATGGTCAACTCGAGACCAGTCAGGAAATTTTGCATTTGCTTAATCTAGCCCCTCGGTATATTTTAATGGTTTGGTATATCGTCTTGGTCTATTGACCAAGAGGAATTTCTTCGTACGACCCAAATTTTAGCTGGGCAATCTCAAACACAAAGAACCTTAGTGCGCAAGCACTGAGGCAAGGGTTACCCCAAAGGGCATTGGCCGGGAAGCCAAGTTTCAAAGAAATACAAAATCACACATACCCCCATAATGCAAAACATCATGGGCTATAGATGCAAATCTCATGCAGTGTCCCATATTACGAATGCCCTCTATGCCAAACTATTCCCAGTGAATACTGGACATTCGCAATTTTGGTCTGCTTTGTTTCCCACAAAAGCCTTCAACTGGGAACATATCTGGGGTGATCTCTATCTATATACTAACAAGCAATTGTCAGTCCTGAATGTTTGCTTGCTGACATTAGCAGTGGAAGAGCAGGAGTTAAACAGATGCAGTATAGGCATGGCAGTGATATACTGAACTGACGCTAACTCCACCCCCACCCTGCAGAGATGGACAGGCATTGGGTGTGCATTTGGGTCATCACCCATAATGGTCATGACATTTCACCTCACCCTACCCTGCAGACACTGACAAGTGTTGAGGTGTGCCTTGGGGTGTTCAGGCTTTACCCTCACCTCATTCCATAAGGAAATATGCTGAAATGAGTGCAGTGTAGGAGAATGGTGTGAACTCTGGGGTCAAAGAGTCCAAGGTGCACCTTGATGCCTATCATTGGCTGCAGGGTAGGGGTGGGTGTGGAATGACATTAGCATTACTGTTGACAGTCCCAAGTCACACCCTTGGTGCCTATCAGACCCTACAGGGTAGGGCATTATGGTCGAAAACCCTAAGGCCCTGGGCATGTCTTGGTATTTTTACTCTAAGTTTTCAACATGGGCTTTTTGTGACCCCACCGCATGAACAGTGACACTATCAGTTTGTTAGTCGAAAGGTGATTTTGCACAGTGACTGCACCATTTAGCACTACAGGTGCAAAAACACATTTCCAACATGATGTGAAAAATGACAGCTGTACTGTTCATGAGGAGGTGTAAAAAATGGTAATGTTGAAAATCTTGAACGAAAATATAAAAAAACTGGTAAAGGCACGAGCGTGCATGGAAACTGAGAAACGCACACCTGTAATGCAATTATTTGGGGGATTTTTTGCACCTGATTTTCAATATAGGCATTTTGGGACCTCCGCTCATGAACAGTGTTACTGTGATTTTCTTAATCTGTCCCAAACACTGATTTCCCACAGCGACTGCACTATTCTGTGCTGGAAGTGCGAAAACACATTTTGGACAGGATGTGAAAAATGACAGCTATACTGTTCATAAGGATGTGTGGAAAAATGCCAATGTTGAAAATCTGGAGTGAAAATATTGAAAATTTGTGAAGTTACGAGGGTGCGTAGAAACTGCACAATGCACGCTCGTAACACAGTCATTTTATGGACTTTTGTGACCAAATTTTTAACATAGGCATTTTAAGACCTCTGTTCATGAACAGTGATTTTCTTACTCTCTCCCGAACACTAATTTCCCACAGTGACCATGCTATTCTGCGCTGGAAGTGCGAAAACACATTTTGGCTAGGATGTGAAAAATGACAGCTGTACTGTTCATAAGGAGGTGTAAAAAAATGCCAATGTTGAAAATCTGGAGTGAAAATATTACAAATTCACGAATTTGCGAGTGTGCATGGAAACTGTACAACGCACGCTCGTAACACAGTCATTTGGGGGAACGTTTTCACCATGTTTGCAACATAGGCTTTTTGAGAGCCCACCTCATGAACAGTGACACTGTCAATTCGTTAATCGGTCCCAAAAGGTGATTCCGTGCAGTGACCATGAAATCACCTTTCGGGACCGAATAAATGACAGTCACTGAATTCATGAGGTGGGGTCCCAAGAACCCCATTTTGAAAATTTCATGCAAAAATTCAAAAAATGCCTGACATATGCACCAAAGTTGAAAAAAACCCATTTATGCCATTATACAGCTTACGGCATTTCTTCAGTTCGCGGTCGACTTTGAAGAGTGCAGATGTGTTCCCGGTCACGAAGATCATCGTGCGGGCTCTGAGGTAAGTGTGGGGTGGGGTGGTGGGGGTGTGTGTGGGGAGGTGGGGCAGAGAGGGTGGGCACGGGTTGGGGAGGGGGGCAAGAGAGTCAACGAGGGACCGTTTTGTTTTGTTAGTTTTTTTTTATTTTACATAGACAACATGGGACTTTTGCCACACTGGGGTGTGATCCCAGTGTGGCACCTGGAAGATTTGGGGGGGCAGTGGAGCCAGCGAGGTTTGACCACCCGTTGTACATACAGTGTGGAGGGGGACACATGAGGACTCTGGACTTTTGCCACGTTGAGGTGGGCTCCTGGTGTGGCACCTGGAAGTTGTTTTCTTGGGGGGGCACTGGAGCTGATGGGGATTGGGCACCCCTGTTGGACATACAGTGTGCTTGAGGGGGAGTGTTCATGAGCCAAGAGGATTGGGCACCCCATTGGCACATAACAAATGGGGGGACATGCATACAACTGATTGCTACATTCAGCGGTGGTGACGTGTAGGCAATTTGCATACTGCTGATGGCACGGCAGTAGGCAAATTGCCTGTACGTTACCACCGCTGATTGTAGCACTCTTTTGCTTTCAACTGTATGCCACTGTATCTGAACTGCTGTCATAGACAGCTGGGACATTCATTGGTGTGGTGCAGCCGCGCCTGCAAAAACGCTCAGGGCATTGGAAGCGGGTGTGCCACACCCACAAAAACTCATATGGTGACACTATATTTCTTGCACATGTGTGCAAGCAAACATGAAAATGACAAACTGCGTATTACCCAGTTTTATATCCTACACAAGATATACTTTACACCAGCCAAATGACACAAGATGGGGAGCCTTCCCTTCCCTCTTTATACTAGATGTAACCAAGTCGAAGGATCTTTGTTTCATATATTGTGGGATTTCCCCCTAAAATCGCATGTTTATGGGACATGATAAAGTCAAAGACAGACCCCCTTCTTAGATTGGCGGAACACTTCATGCCTGAAATTTGCCTTGTGTGTGACTATTCTGGGGTTAGGGTCAAAGAATCTGTCCATGACTGCTTTCTCTGTCAAAAGAGTGGTGCTTCACCACTGGAAAGACCAATCAGACATACCATACACTGAATGACTCAATGAGTTGCTGAGTAACCTCCAGCTCAAGAAGATGATAGCCAGTCTCGGTAACAATATTGCTGGGTTTAATAATGTAATGCCCCAAAGTTGGGGCACCACAGAAAGAGTAAAAGAAAATAAGTAAATAGGGGTTTGCAGGTACCCAGAGTGCCTGCTGAGGTGTGGGCAGCAGGATACCATCATAAAGGGGCCCCTCTTAAGTGAATTTCCCCTTCCTATAGTGGGGAAACTGTAAAAGAATAGAGAAAAAGGTGCCCATTACACATTGCACTGTCAAAAAGCAGAATTAATTGCAGCACATGTAACAATGGCTTGAATGGAATGCTTTGCTGAGCTGCTCATGCACAGCATTCCAGTCCAAACACTCTAGAATTAGAAGTGTTAGCTTTTGAAAAGTTTCAAACAGTTTTCTTGGTAGTTCCTGCCAGGCTGTGGAGAAGAGAGGACACCACAAACTAAGGGGAAACCTGTATAGGGCTTACCTGTTGGTCGAAGCCATTTCCCTGAGGGTTTGGTGGTGTACCTGCTCTGGTCTCCAGCTGGTGAAGACCCTGTGAAGCTCCGGTTCGGTCCGTGGTGCCATTGGGGCACCAAAAGTAAAGAAAACGGCTGTTTGCCACAGTTTGGGCTGGTGAGCCCCATTGTTTTATTATTTTGTCCCCCCGAGTTGTTTATTGTTTAAATCTGGTCCAACGTCGGTGGCAGAGTAGAGCCGCATCGCAACTGTTTTGCTGTCGGCCGTCCAAGGCCCCCCGTCATCCTCCCATCTGCCTGCATGTTCCCTCCCACTGCCAGAACACCTGCCACCTCCTGACTGCAGCTCTCCTGAACCCGGCCGAGGCGGTGAGTCAGACGGCAACACTAGGAAGACTGCTGACCGTCCAACGTTAAAGAAAGAAGCTTTTTTTTTTTTATTAAATAGTTATCACTATAGGCACCTGGGGAAAAGTGGCCAAGCGCCGCAGTACAGCCAGGTCAGGAGGACCCAAATTAAATATTTAGGAGGGGCAGGCTAGCGACACCCATGGGGAGGGGCCAGTGGAGCAAGGCCAGATAGAAGGCCTGTTACATATTCATTAGAGGGGCAGCAACTAGGTGGAGCAGAAAGGGAAAAGTGACTGGAGGCTCCTTGAGCCATAGCATTTAAAGGGGCCCTGTCCAAGTTAGGCCTGCAGAATTTAAAGGGGACCCCACAGAATAAAAAGGGAGCCAGGCCCATAATTAAGAGGAGGGCACCAGGCCCACATGTGAAGTAGGGCACCAGGCCCAAAATAAAGAGGGCACCAGGCCCATAGTGTTTAGGGCTACCAGACCCAATGTAAAGCAGTGGGCAACAGGCCCAGAATAGAGTGGGGCACCAGGTCTGGAATAAAGAGGGCACCAGGCCCATTTCAGAGGGCAACAGACCCAAAGTAATGAGGGCATCAGGCCCAGAATAAAACAGGGCACCAGGCCCACAGTTAAGTGGGCACCAGGTCTGAGGTAAATAGGGCGCTAGGCCCACAGTAAAGTAGGGCGTCATGCCCAATGTGAAAGAGGGCATCAGACCCAAGGTAAATGTAGGGCACCTGGCCCTAGGTACAGCAGGACTTCCAGGCCCAGAGGAAAGGGTCCCGGCCTAGTTAGTAAGGGCAAGCCAGCCCAGTAGTAGTAAAGGCAGCCCAGGCCTAGCCAGCAAAGGCAAGCCAGCCTGGTAGTAAGTAGGGCATATAGGCCCCACAGCAAATAAGGCATTTAGGCTACTAGTGTTCAGGGAGACTAGTATAGGGTAAGTGAGACCCACTAGTATAGTGATTGGGGCATTCATAGCAAAACGTTCAGGGGTAGCCAGATCCTATTCAGGAAGGCCCTACAGTTGGAAAAGGGTCCATCCAAGGGTGCTTAGCTCACAAATACTGCAAAGAACTGTAACAACTGTACTGTTCATGCAACTGTTTATTGCTAAAGTATCTGAAAGACTGTGTAATTGCTAAAAGCACCAAGACTGCATTGTAACATTCGGATTGTGGTTATTTGCCCCTGGTTGTCTGAACTATTGCCCAGGCATCTAAACTATTGCCCCATGCATCTGAACTATTGCCCCGTGCATCGGAAGAATTGCCCACAAGTAAATAATTGCCCCAAAATTGATAATTTGCCCATTCTCCTGCCAAATTATCTGGTCATTATACAGTTCTCTTGGCATTGCAGAATGGTGTATCTCATAGCTACATTATTGCCAGGGTATGGGGATAGTCTCAATCTTTTACCACACTGATGTTTCATGGTGTGGTCTGCTGTTCTACAAGTCCAGAATCAGTCTCTACCCGGAAGAAGAAGAAGTCTGCCTCATTATTCTTCACCAGAAAGTGTTCGACCATCAGATCACCTGCTCCGTCCATGTCGTTCGCCGAAGTCGAGTTCGTCACCATTTGTACAAGTCGCACCTGACGTTTCTTCTGTTCTACAGTTCGAAGTTACGTTCACCAAAGTTGAAACGCATCACAACCGCCGTGCCAGTGTCGTTTCGTTTGGTTCCTGATCCGGATGTCCCGAAGTTGATCGCCCTCCGCAGAAGAGTGTGCACATCCTGGAAGAACCTGGTCTGCTTCCCCTGGTCGTTCCCCGCAAGTTGAGTCCTTCGAAGCCCAATTCAGGACACGTCTGCCATTTCCTTATTTTGTTCTAGTTCTTTGCGACAAGATTATAGAATCAACCATCTTCACTTCAGATCCCTCTGGTTCCTGGTTGCATCTGAGATCCATCTTCACCTCAGATCCTTCAAAGTCTTGCTGGCCCTTGGAGTGCTGCAGCATCATCCAGGTCATGGTAGTACTAACATACTAACATACTAATTGCCAGCAGATTAGGCCTTACGGTCTATCGAGTCTGCTCGAACCTCAAATCCCTAGTTGGGTACCGAGGCCCTCCCCTTGTGTTCCAGAAACCCTATCATCCATCCCCCGGCCAGGCCATCATCTGATACATCCACTTTCTGTTTCTGTCCCACCCTCTCTTGAAGCCCTCCACTGTGGATCTCTGAACCAGCTCACCAGGCAGGGCGTTCCAAGGATCCACCACCCTCTCAGTGAAAAACCTCCTCCTCTTTTCCCCCCTCACCCTTCCACCTTCCAACTTCAAACCATGCCCTCTGGTGATACCTCCCTGCTTTAGTCTAAAGATCCCCTCCGTGTTTACCCTATTTATTCCCTTGAGGTACTTGAAGACCTCAATCATGTCCCCCCGTCCCTCCTCTCCTCCAATGAAAACAGGCAGAGCTCCTCAAGTCTGTCCTCATACGTCAAATCCCCTAGCCCTTGTATCATCTTAGTTGCCCTCCTCTGTACCCTCTTCAGGAGCTGTATGTCCCTCTTCAAGTGTGGTCTCCAGTACTGTACACAGTACTCAAGGTGTGGTCTAACCAGTCCATTGTACAGCGGCAGAATCACTTCCCTGATCCTAGAGGTGATCCCCCTTAAGATGCATCCCAACATCCTGTTTGCTTTGCTAGCTGCTCTCCTGCACTACTCAGAGTTATTCATACATGCATCTACCATGACCCCTAGGTCTTTTTCCCCTGTTGAGGCCTCCAGCACCTCCCCTCCCAGGGTGTACCTGTGTTTAGGGTTTCCCCGCCCAAGATGTAACACCTTGCACTTGGTGATATTGAAATTTAATTTCCATGTGTGAGCCCACCTTTCCAGGGTGTCCAGGTCCCCTTGCAGGGCCAACCTCCCCTCTTCCCTCTTAACTACTGCTCCCATCTTGGAGTCGACAGAGAAGAGACTAATTTCACACCCTATACTCTCCCTGATGTCCGATATGTATGCATCATCTCAATCTTTTACCACATTGATGTTCCATGGTGTGGTCTGCTGTCCTACAAGTCCAGATTCAGTCTCTACCCAAGAAGAAGAAGTATGCATCATTATTCTTCACCAGAAAGTGTTCGACCATCAGATCACCTGCTCCGTTCGTGTCGTTCACCATTTGTACAGTGGATTAGTCGCCACACATCTCCTGGTTCCTCCTCTTCTTCCTTGGTGGCCCTGGAAGTGGGTTTTGGCTGAGGAAACCTTTGCATCCAGTGTGGAATCCGACAGCCCGTAAGTGGGTTCATTCCAGGAACCAGCTTCTCTGGTTTGTTCTTTCCGGCAGCCTCAGAGAGAGAGAGTGGGTTTTTGCCGAGAAACCTATGATCTGTTCACAAAACCTCTCAGCTCCCCAGTGGCCTTATCTAGGTCCTTGCTGGGAATTGTATCTCAGTGTTCTACAGTTCTGTTTACTTCCCTTGTAGCTACCAATGAAGAACGACGGTACGCATGGAGACGTCAGACATTTGGCCTTTGTGATAATCCTGTGGTCATTGTCAAACCAGAATTTGTATTGTGGGTAGTGAATAACACCTGATTTCCGTCTAAGTACTAGTTGCACTTACAGGTTACTGCTAAGGAATTTTAGGAGTACAGTGGCTATAGGCCGTGGTGCATCCATAGAAAAGAATAACCTAGAGTTTAGACATTTTAGAGTTTAGTTGTTACTGTTTAGATATTCATAATGCTGTCCATACTCCCTACTGTTTTTGTGGTTGGTATGTTTCTGTATGACCATGCCCTCCTTCCCCTCCTGTCTAATAAACATCTTTACTTCATCCAATCTCTGTGTACGACTCCTGCCTCTCCTTGTCAGGTGATTCCACCAGCCCAACCCCATTCGGACCTTAAGTGGCCCCTCGCCATCCCACCTGCTGAGGGTGTCGCTGGCGCTGCTGGTAGTGAGACAGTTCCCTTCACCACTCTGAATGAAGAACCCCGAAGTCTACCAGTTCAGCGGCCATCACAATAAGAAATGGGGCAAATTATATACCTTATTCTCCCTTTAACTTTTCCGTGGAGTGACATCTTAATGTAGAATCAGTGTTTCCTTTTTACTGAATTTATGTTAATCACTGCAACTAAGATTTTCTGTTGATTGTATACTGTGAATCATTGATTATCTGTATAATGATCATGTTACCTCTGTGGCAGACGTATGGCACTAGCTACTGATCTCCGTCAGAAGGGTGAGGGGTGGGTTAGGAGGGGGTTGTTGATCTGTGTGTTAATGTTATAGTGCTTGTGTTAGTTAGTATTGTTTGTTAGCAATGTGATTGTGTTTTGTTTGTTGCATATTTTAAACTTAATGAAGTATATTAAATAAAAAAAAATAAATGGTGCCTGCATCAAAAGAAATGGTGCATACACCAAAAGAAATTATAAGTGTCAAAAAAAAGGTGCATGTGTCAAAAGAAATGGTACATGTGTCCAAAAAATGTGCATGAGTCAAAAGAAATGGTGCACAATCAACTTATAGCAAGCTCCAGGAGTTGCATCCAAATTGTTAAGGTCTAACAGTACAGATTGAAGTCACCTTTGAAAATAGGGCTGGACAGATCTGGGTTGAAAATCATGCCCCTGTTTCCATGTAACTATGTCAAGTACTGAAGAATAAAAGAAATAGAAAAACAGAAAATCAGTCCGATATAAGCTGAATTGTATCTCGGTGTTAGGGTTTTCAAACTTCTCCCAAAAGTGATAGCCACACTTTTAGGAGAATAATTGGTAATTGCCGAGCAGTTTGACCAGTAGCAGGTCAGATATTAGCACATCTCTAGTCAGTGTCCATTTTTTAATATGCATCTTTTTCAATTCTTTTGTAGAAACCAAAGCTGGAAAGCAGACATGAATGACTCCCTGAACGTAAGTAGCACTCCTACCAACGGGACTCTCCCGGGATCAGGCTCCTCAGCCACCCTGGGCATCATCATCTTGTCTGTGGCCTTTGTGGTGGGTTTTCCTGGTAATGCCTTCATTGTCTGGACCATCCTGTGTCGCATGCGAAAGCGGTCAGTGACCTGTGTCCTGATCCTGAACTTGGCCGTGGCTGATGGCGTGGTCCTCCTGACGACGCCGTTCTTCCTTCACTTCCTGACGGTGGGCCGCTGGGTCTTTGGGGAAAGCATATGTAAGTTTTGCCACTACTTCTGCTGCGTCAACATGTATGCCAGCATCACCATCATGACCTTCATGAGCCTGGACCGCTTCTTGGCCATTTG
Organism: Neoceratodus forsteri; assembly: GCA_016271365.2. NCBI lineage: Eukaryota > Metazoa > Chordata > Ceratodontiformes > Ceratodontidae > Neoceratodus > Neoceratodus forsteri. The sequence goes on from JADMNL010000022.1 coordinate 91,667,079, forward strand.
GAAGCCTTTTATCTCACAGAAGGTCCGTACCAAAGGCACTGTCCTGAAGATTATTGTGGGGTTATGGATCTGGGCTTTCTTCCTTGCCATTCCCATGCCATTTTACCGGATGGTCAAGAAAATTGGAACAGTTGAAATTTGTTTACCCAGTCATGACTCGTACCACCACATTGTCTTCCAGTACCTCTCAGAGACCATTGTGGGCTTTATCATTCCATTCATCATCATTTCAATCAGCTATGCCTGCATTGGACGTCGGCTGCAGAACACACGATTCCAGCGCAAGCGTAAGACTGGGAAGCTCATTGCCATGATTGTGGTGACCTTTGCTGTCTTCTGGCTACCCTACCATGTTGTGAACCTCATCCAGGTCTCGGGGGTACTGGCTACAGATACGGGACTTTCATCAAAGCTGGACACAGCTGCGAAAAAGGCACGGCCCAACTTGACAGCCCTCGCCTTTGTCAGTAGCAGTGTGAATCCTGTTTTGTATGCCTTTGCTGGAAGCAACTTTATCAAGACGGCCGGCGGCAACTTCATGGCCAAACTGTTCGAGGGGACTTCTTCTGAGGTGTCCAGCATCCGAAAACTTTCTCGGACTTTAAGGGAACAGAGCCGGAAAGGCTCCACAGAGCTTAATAGGATACAGGAGATAAAAACAATGGTGACCAACCAAGCAGACTAGCTGAGATCCATTGAGGCTGCAAACTCACAAACTTGGATTCCAAAGAGTTGCCTGAAATTAAAAAAACACTTTTTTTTATAGATAACAATGAAGATCCTTGAAAAATGCACTCATTCCAGTTTTTAGTTGTTACTTCTTGGTCAGAGTTAACCTACATCCCAGTTATCAGTGATGGGAAATGACAGTGTCATCATTAAATACATGCTTTTAAGCTCAGAATATCCTCAAAGTACACATTTTTATGCAGACTTCATAGATATATTGACAAACAAACAAACTGTTCCCTGAAATCCTAGGAATGACAACTGAAATATTTAAAATGCATTCTGAATAAAATTCAGTAGCTGATGTAGCCAATAAAAGATTGTACTTATAAAATGGCCCTATTGACTTCTACAGAGCTCCCATGAACTACCTGGTCAGATGCCACAAAATGTCTGAGTGTGGGGTGGGGCCTGCACACTGGGAAGTGGAAAGGATTGGCTTGACACCTCTTTGGGGGCCACATTATGATCCCTGCCCTCCATAAGGACATTCCATGCAAAATTATATAAAAAAAAGACTTCCCTAACTCCTGCACAAGTTAGGAGGTGTACCATAACTTTGGAAAGCACCAAAATAGCTGCTACATTATCTTGGATAATTCTTTTATATCAAGGTCTGTGCTATTGCAGTTTCTGCAGAAACATTTTAGAATATCATTTTCCCTGCTTAAAGAGCCTGCAATTCCTCTAGGAAATATCTGGAAAGTATACATTGTATTAATTGTATATCCTACATTTTCTGATTTTATCATTTACCACAGTTATTATTGTTAATGGAATTTGTGGCAGCTGGCTGGTTGGCAGAGTGGTAGGGGGATACCACCAATAATGACAGCAACTGGGGTTCAGGAGTGGATCCTGGAAGCCGAGGCCATAAAAACAGATTTTTTTTTTAACTCTGTCTCTGGCTTTCCAATCAGAGCGGGGACGTACCCCATATTTGTCCAGGACTCCACAAGCCTCCCACCTCCCCCAGCACTCCATGAAGCTGCCCATTCCAGGAGGACCGTGACTTACCCCTCATGGAAGGGTATCCCTCAGGGAGAGTCAAGCATCAGCCGGGGTCCATGGCCAAGGCTTACCCTGACTTCGTTTCAGCAGCAGTGAGTATGTTGTGGTCTCAGCATCATTCTGCTGCCTGCCCAAAGAGATTTTCCTCCTTTTTTTGTGTTTCCCCCAGGAGTGGCCATGCAGTGATGGCAAGCCTTTGGTCCTATGTGCAGCTACGTATGCAATGCTGACATCTGCCGACCTCCACACTGCGTTGTATGGTCTCTCACTGGAGCATTCCCAGTCACCACTAGGAATCAGCTATCACTGCCAGTACCACAGCATCCCCTGCCCCCCCCCCCGCCGGGTGGTGGAGGAGGAGAGCAGTCCAGCAGATAGCCCCCTGACACTCCGGGTATGCTCTCAAACTCGGGTTATTAACATCATTAGCAGTAACGCTGCAGCGTGGACTGATTCAAGAAAGCGTGGAATGTTGGCAGAAAACTGCAAGGCCCATCCAGTCTGCCCTAGCCCTACTTACTCAATGTTCCTAAGGTCAGCCAGTGGAAAAGGGACTGAGCCTCATGGAAAACACCACCCACCACCCGATGAAGGTCACTGTTGGGGTATATTCCCCATAACAGCTCCATCCTGGGGGCTAGCCAAGGTGTGTGTGTTGTGGGGGGGGGGTTGAGGCATGCCTTGGGGCTTCTGATGGAGATAGGCACAAGAGATGTAATAAGACAAGAATAATTCCTAGTAGAAAAAACAAAGGGAATTTACACAGAAACCGCATTCTTCCCCTCTGGACTTCACTGCTCCTGCTACTTGTCTGTAAGTGATGTCATGCTTTCCTGCTTGTGACATCATTATTTCCACTGTAACCAACTGTGATTTACAACCAGTCGATGAGGTCATTGTGTGTAAACAGGCAGCAGTGGCAGATAAAGTTCAAAGGACAAGGATCTGCTTCCATATCAAATAGTGTTAGTCATAAAGAACGGGCTGATGATAAATGCAAATAATATATACAATATACACAGAATTATGTATAAATATTTTTTTTATAGTTCCCAGAGATATTGCATGGTTTTCAACATTAGTTATTAAATGGGTGTAGAAAATCCTGAAATCTGATTGGCTGAGTGACGTACAACCCAGTGCAGATATCGCAGTATAACCGCACTGCAAAAAATCCATGACCTCAGAGTCCTGTTTACATTACACTGGCACAACTGTACCAATACACCTCAATCCGTTTACTTGTATTGGAAAACATATGTACTGTAGCATCTGCCATCTACCAGTCAAACAGCAAATGACAATGGCTCAATAGGAAAACTTTTTTCTTTTTCTCCATTTCTACTTTTTTCCCATTTTATTTATTTAAATGTTACAGATTTTTTTTCAATGTTTGTAATTTACTACTCCTAATAGACCCATTTCATGCTCACAATAAGGCACTCTAGGGTGTGCTTTGTGCTAGGATAAAAGCACTTTGAAAGCCTGTGACCTCTGAATTTTAAAGGATGACGTATTCAGCTTGTTGATTTCATAGAAGAAAGCAGCATACAGCAGGTCAGGTGAGAGCAAAAATATCAGACCCAGTTCAGTACCTTTTATTCTATTCCAGATTGCCCCCTTCCCCATTTTGAGTTAGCAGCAGCACTGTACATGATTAATATACTAGTGTCCTGCTTTTTAAATGCTTTTGTACCACCGTGGACTTTTATCTGACTGCAAACAATATGATAAAAGATAACTGCAGACTGTGGTACATGATTCAGGGATTTAAAAGCAAAATGTCTTTAATATTATTTTCCGATTTAGTGGCAGCTGTTTTAATGGAACAATGAAACAGTCGTAGATTATTGTTCATTGCCTGTTTACAAGAAATTGTTGTTATTGACACCGTATTCCATGTATAGTGCCTACTTTTGTTATGATATCAGAGGAATACAAAGAAGATATATATATTTTTTTCATGAGCACTTTAGCCACCAAAGTCCTGGCAGGTGGCTATGGCCCTCCGGAAAGAGGGACTCTCTCTCCGGTCCCACAGCTCCCATGCTACGCAGTCCCTGATAGTTCCCCCATGGACTGCCCCCTGTGGTGGGGCCAGGAGGAGGTTGCCAGCTTCTCCCCCTCATGGAGATCCAATCAAGAGTCCGGGACCACTCCCCGAAGCAGCGGACCATCATCGAACCTGCCAGGCTCATTTTTTCTTTTTCGCCTGGCCCCCCCTCCCTTCCAATATAAGGACGTTGAATTAAGCCTCCCGACCCATACCACCTCCAGTCACCACCAGAGGGCAGTCAGCAAGCGGGACAACTAGTCCCCCTCCCCCCAAGAGAGGAGAGCAGTCCTCCAGATGCTCAATCCTCTCTCCCCCCTGCCAACCCCCAGTGGCCAGGGCTCGTTCCTCCAAACCCAGGTCACCGGGCGGCACGCAGGTGTGGCAACCAGTGCCTCAACCCTCAGCACCACCGGGCCGGTTTACAAAAAATATATTAGACTGGAATTAGTTATTGACACAGTGTTAGCAGCTTCTAAGCATGATCTGACCTAAAAGGGAATTGAACCTCAGGGGTTTGAATACCTTCACGGTACTCTACGTTTTCAGCCTGCTTACACGCATGTGGAAAGTAAACATACTGGTGGTGGCAGGGGCTGTGGAGGCAAATGCTGTATAAGCCAATGGGTGCAGAAATGCAGGTGGCTTGCTACTTAAAAGCCAGTGCTGAGAAGGCTGATGATGACAGTGTTGACCTGGTCATGGTTGATGGGTGTAAACTTGATGTAGTTCAAAGGATGGAGCTGCATCTTCCACACTGGTTTTCTGCCCATTAGCCAGCTAACAGACATCATCATCAGGATCTGAAGATGAACATCAAGCTTTACAGTGTGTGTGTGTGGGGGGTGGTTGTGTGTGTGAGTGTGTGCGTGTGCGTGTGTGTGTGTGTCTTCCCACTTTTAGTGGTTTCCTCTAGTTACAGAGTGCAGTCCAGAGAGCATCTCTTTGAGAGCAATCAACACAGTAGGAGGAAAACAACTCTGCACACAGAATACATGCATAATAGCATCAAATATATTAACAGCATGTCATCATGAACAAAACATACCAGAAAGAGTTGATTTAAATTACACATTGTTTAGCTTCCCTTTAAAGCTCCATTTCACTGCAAGCAAAGATGTGGCATTGACAAATGTTTGCTCTACTCAAGTACAATTTGTGTTTCAACTGGTTGGCAGTGGTTAATATGGCACCATTCTTTACTATCTAACTACGATGCCAACCCCAAGCTCAGGCATTTTTGTCACAGTTTTTGCTGAGATATCTTTCAGGATCCTGCAGGAACTCAATGTAATTCAGTGGCCGTCACTCCAATTTGTCATGCATTAAACTGAAATTTCACTCAGGGTGATTGATCCTGGTGGATGGCACTGTCATTCCTAGCTGCAGGATTCGAGTTTGAGAGAGACAGAGTGACTCTGTGTCACTCAGCTCACCTGATTGTCCTAGTAGCTCATCTGGTTAAAACACTAGGATTGTATCCTATGGTCTTGGCCTCAATTCCCTGTTAGATCACATCCAACACTGAACAGTCGTGTAAGGAAAATATGTAGTTTACATGTTTTGGAGGTATTGTTAAATATATGGAATAAATGCAATTGTAAAATTGAAGTTTTTTAACCAAGTACACTTCGAGATGGTTGAAATGATCATGAACAGATCATGAATGTTTATGAATTATTCAAGAACAGTTCATGAATTCAGTTCATGAACATCAATCAAGCACGCATCAAACTGTTCATTGTTCATGAATGTTCAAACAACATGAAGTCTTGCTGTATTCTGACATTATGCAGTTAGCCCCAGCATTTGAACTGCCCCGGAGAGGAAAGAGCTAACTCTATGCATGAGCATAGAACGTTGAGCTGGAGCTCAGTTTTCAGACCTCTGTCTCTGGTACTTACCAGTGTAACCGTCAGATTCTTTACTCCGCCTAACAGTGAAGTCACTCCGGAGATTTCTTCTGCTATCGGTTCTGTAAAGTTTAAAAAAGTGTCGGTTTAAACCAATTTGTTTATTATTTTTCAGATTTCCAACCTCTGTCTACGGTACAGGTAGTGTGGTAGATAGGTGGTGACTTGTATTATTTTTGTTATTGTGGAAATTGTGTTTTCTTTTGGTTCTTCATCAGTTGGTCCGGTTAGGAACTGACTTGTTTTATTATTTTTTCATATTTTCTGGGATTAGTGTGGTGTTCCGGTGCCAACCGGTTTCAAAAGAACCAGACTTTTTCCTGTTCTTTTACAGAACCCTTGACACGGTTCGTAACCGATCAGTTCTTCATTACCTGGCTTGAAAACTTTAAGGGTAATTTTGTTAGGTTGGCCATGTCTGAGAAACCCAAGAAAAAAAACAGTTCCACTGGGTTTCAACACTGTACTGAGCGTGGGGAGGCCTTTGCTAAGGCTGACCCCCACTTCATCTGTGTTTATTGTCTGGGGTTTGACCACCTCAAAACAGACTGCCAGATTTGCAAAAACTTCCCTAAAGCCACTCTTGAAAAAAGGTTGAGTAGGCTAAAGGAAAGGGAGGTCGAGAAATCTGTAGATCTGGATGGCCAGCCTGGTTTGGTTGCAGCTGAACTTGAGGAGGTGCCTACTGACCTAGGCGATACCTCCTCGGGCAAAAGGAGATCTGACTCCAAGGGGTCAGTTCCGTCAAAAAAGAAGCGTAAGTCAGCTGGTTCGGATCCAACACCGCATTCTTCAACCTCTGACGAGATAGCCAAAGTGATTAGTATAGTTCAATCGCTTCACCCTGTTCCATCTGAATGGGTACCACCACTTAGGTGGTCATTCGGTCGGATCTGACTCCTTCGGATTATGATCCGGATGCTTTCTATGAGGAGTGGGAGGGAGAAGAAGACTATCCCGATGCAATTTCATGCTGCTGTGCACTCCGATGATGTGGCATCAAGAGTCATGGCTACATCTGTGTCTCTCAGAAGACATGCTTGGCTCAGATGTACTAGCCTTTTGCAGGATACCCAGGCCAAGGCTTTGGATTTTCCTGTAGTAGGTAACTCTGTTTGGGAGCAGACAGAGGTTTACATGAAAAAAATGGATGAATACAGGACCACCTACAGGAGTGCACAGGCCAAGGAGAGGCAAGCCACTCCTCAGAAGCAGCAGTCTAGGGGCAGGGGCAGGCCTTTTCACAGGCCTTTTTGCCAAGCCCAGGCTTCCTCTTCCTTCCCACAGAGGGGGTTCTTTCAAGGGAGAGGCAGGAGGGAGATGAGCAGGGCTGCATCTTCTTCCCAGTCCAAGGCTCCTGCCAAGCAGACACCCTGATGTGTCAGCCGGGTTGACTCCCCATTCAAGTAGGAGGCAGGCTGACACTACTTCCAGGCCTGGAGGTCTGTTACCTCAGACAATTGGGTCCTGGGTAGACAAGCCGAGACTAACCCTCAGCTCAAAGATTTCAAAACTGAGGGCCAGGTCTTTTCCACCTGCATCCATCCCAGAGCCCTTCATCTTAGAGGCAGAGGTGTCCTCTCTTCTGGCTCTCAGAGCTGTAGAGAAGGTTCCTACTCAACACAAGGGCAAAGGTCTGTACTTCAGATACTTCCTTACCCCAAAGAAGACAGGGGAGTGGCGACTCATCCTAGACCTAAGGTATTTGAACGAACACATCTCCAAACCAAAATTCAAGATGGTGACTCTGGGAATAATTCTTCCCTTTCTAAGGCCAGGGGATTGGCTAGCATCCCTGGACCTCAAGGATGCCTACTTCCATATTCCTATCAGGTGCTCCCACAGAAAGTACCTCATGTTCGAGTTGCCTTCAGGCCACTATCAGTTCAGAGCCATACCATTTGGCCTAACATCAGCTCCAAGAGTGTTCACAAAGTGCCTTGCAGTAGTAGTTGTTTACCTCAGAAGGCAGGGCATTTCCATCTTCCCATATCTGGACAACTGGCTAATTGTGGGTCAATCATCAGACCAGGTCAAGTCAGCTCTACAAACCACTCAAGACCTGCTCAATTCTTTGGGGTTTCTCCTCAATCTCCCAAAGTCTGTTCTTGAACCAGTACAACTCCTTACTTTTATAAGGATAGAACTGGCTACTATCCAAGCAAAGGCCTTTTTTCCTCTCACAAGAGTAAAGGCCCTAACAGATCTTGCATCCTCTTTTTGTCCTCTGGTCTCTTGTCCAGCAAGGCAGTTTCTGCAACGTCTGGGTTACATGGCAGCTTCCACTGCAGTGATACAAGGAGCCAAATTTCAGATGAGGGACATTCAGTTCCACCTAAGATCCTTCTGGTCTCAGAAAAGAGTCTCTCTCACCAAACTGATTCCAGTGACTCAGACTCTGGTCCAAGCTCTCCAGTGGTGGCTGGACCAGAACAACCTCAGACAAGGAGTTCCATTTCTCTCTCAAGTTCCCTCAGTAGTCCTAACTACAAATGCTTCTCTCCTATGTTGGGGAGACCATTTGCGAGCCCTTACAGCTCAAGGGGTCTGGTCTCCACAAGAGTATCTCCTTCACATCAATCTCCTGGAACTCAGGGCAGTTTTTCTAGCCCTTCGGGTCTTCTTGCAGTCAGTCAGGGGCAAGGTGGTCCAAGTCAGGACAGACAACACCACCACAATGTGGTATATCAACAAGCAGGGAGGCACTCGGTTCATGGCCTTGTACACAGAAGCCATGAAACTGTGGTCGCTAGCCTGTTCTCTTCGGACTTCCCTGATAGCAGTTCACCTTCCAGGGAAGGACAATGTACTAGCAGATGCTCTGAGCAGAATTTCTCAGGGGCATCACGAATGGTTCCTGGACCCTCCCATTCCTCAGGCCCTTATCTGCCGACACTGTCTATGTATCTATGTATCGTCTCCAGATGAGGCACTCCAGAGAGAGATCTTTGTAGCCCCAGACAATCACCAGCTTCCTCTGTTTTGTTGTAGACCTCCAGTCCTAGGGACTGTTCCTCTGGAGGCTCTCATTCTGGATTGGAAGGGCAGGTTTCTCTATGCCTTTCCTCCCTTCCCTCTGTTGTTCAGATTCCTGATCAAAATCAGATCTCAACCCTGCACAGTGATACTGGTAGCTCCAGATTGGGCCAGACAGCCTTGATATCCTCTGCTGCTGTCTCTGGCAGTGTCACGTCCCCTGTGTCTTCCCAAGAGATACAATTTCCTAACCTCCTCCCAAGGGAGGATCTGGTACCGCAATCTCCAGTCTCTCTCAACCTCAAGGCCTGGCTCTTGAATAGTTAGAATATGCAGGCCTGCATCTTTCTCAGGGAGTCCTGGATATTTTGAAGGTTTCCAAGAAACCTTCCACTAGAAAAACTTACGATTCCAAATGGAAAAGACTCAGCATTTGGTGTTCTCAGAAGGGCATTGTGCCTAACTCTGCAGGCATTGCTACAGCCTTAGATTATCTGGTTCTTCTTAATGGTTTAGGCCATAGGCCTACAACTCTGAAGGTTCACCTAGCAGCTGTCTCTGCATTCCTTTCAGCAGGGAAGGGCTCTTCCCTGGCATCTCATCTTGTTTTTAGTAAGTTTTTCCAAGGTCTGGTTTACATTAACCCTCACTTTCCAGAGTGTACTCCGGCTTGGAATCTTAATGTCTGCATTGCCCAGCTCATGCAGCCACCCGTTGAACCTCGGGCTTTGGCCGAGCTGAAGTATTTGACCTAGAAAACTGTGTTCCTGGTAGCTATTACTTCTCCCAGATGGATTAGTGAATTACAGGCCCTGTCAGTAGAACCAGACTTCATCTCCTTCCATAGGGATAAGGTGGTCCTAAGAACCAATAGGAAGTTCTTACCCAAAGTGGTATCATATTTTCATCTGAACCAGTCTATGTCTCTTCCTGTGTTTTTCACTGACCACTCCTCTTCAGGGGAAAGAAGATTACACAGTTTGGATGTTAAAGGGCTCTTAGCTACTACATAGAGCATACTAAGGCACACAGAAATAACTGTCTTCAATTGTTTCTCACTTATGGTGAAGTGGGGAAAGGTAAGCCTGCCACTAAAATAACTTTTGCCAGGTGGATTGTTTCTTGTATACAATTCTGCTATGACAAATTAGGCAAAACACCCCCTCCAGGCCTGAGGGCTCACTCGACTAGGGGTACAGCTGCGGCCAGAGATATACCCTTACTAGAAATCTGTAACGCAGCCACCCGGAAAACAGTCCATACATTCACCAAGCATTACTCTCTGGACATCCAGGCTAGGAGCGATGCTAGGTTTGGCACAGCAGTACTGCAGAGCTTGTTCCCAAAGTAGGTTCTGCATTCCCTCCTCTTGGGGGAACTGCTTGGTAGTCTGCATAATGTCAGAATACAGCAAGACTTCATGTTGTTTGAAGAAAAACTTACTCACCATAGTAATGTTGTTTCTTCTAATGGAGTCTTGCTGTATTCTGACCTCCCCCCCCCACCTCGCCTTTCAGAACCTACTTTTTGGGAAGTGGGCTGGCAGATACAGTGTTGCACCTCAGGGGTGTACCTTGTACCCTCCATCTTCAGGGTGGGGTATTTGTTTTTGTTACTGTTGTTATGTTTGTTATATATATATTATATTGTCACTTCCTCTTTTTTCTTGGGATCTCGACTTGAGTGTTTTGGGACCCAAATAGTTGCCTTTTGGCCATATACCACACAATTTCCATATGTTAGTACTTAGTTAGTTTGCTCGTAAGAATTTGATGGTTACACTGGTAAGTACCAGAGACAGAGGTTTGAAAACCGAGCTCAAGCTCAATGTTCTATGTTCATGCATAGAGTTAACTCTTTCCTCTCCGGGGCAGTTCAAGTGCTGGGGCTAACTGCACAATGTCAGAATACAGCAAGACTCCATTAGAAGAAACAACATTAATTTTTTCTTCTTAAAGCCTGCTTGAACATTAAATGGCACTCCAGTGTTCATGAATGTGAAGGTTCATAAAGGTCCATGAACGTTTATGAAACTTCTCCACTGAACTTTCATGGACATGGTCCATCAATGATTTGTGGTGACCAGGATTGGTCTGCCTTTTTTTGCTTGGCATTGTGTCTGCCAGCCATTGATCACCTGCACATTCTGTCCCACACCCTTTGCCATGGGATAGACCCTACCTCCGAACACCCCAGCTTATGGCCATCAAAGGGGAGGACTTCCCACCAATGGATGTGAATAGGTAGCATGGGAGCAGGAGCATGGGTGACACTACGAGGTCTGCTACATGGGGAAGATGTCATCCTGTGGAGGTGGAACCTCCGATTTATTACAGTATTTTCTCCTCAGCAGGTGTGTTGTGCAATGACAGTAAGGTGATGCGCTAAACATCTGACACACCACCACTAGAACAGGTGCCAAGAGCTGTATTCCCCCAGCCTCCACCAGAGGTTAATTATGCACCAGTCATACACCCCTTCCCATGAGAGGAGGAGAGCAGTCTGAAGTATACTCATTCCTTCCCCCAGTTGGCTTTCCTATGTCCTGAGTCTGGATTTGAACCCCGGGTGTCAACATCGTAGGCAGAAATCCAACCTCTGCACCAGTGGGCCAGCCTTTACTCTGCTTTTTTTAATAATGGGTAATTCATTAGGCAACCCTCTTCTCTCCGAGGGGTCATTTTGTATCAGGGTTAAGCAATGGAGCGTGCAAACTTATAAAAGTGTTACTGGACAAATTATTTATTGTTGTTTACATGAAAGGCAATAGTCACAAAATATGTTGTCCTAGGTGCAGAATCAGAGACAGACCCATTCAACCATCGGTTGTTTTATTACAGAACTTTAACTGTTAGTCATGACAACCGAATGATTTTAACAAAGTCAACATTTTCCAATAAAATGTCTTATTACTATGCATTTTTAAATTCATAACTTATAAAGTAATTTTTATATTATTTTTTCCCAATAGAACTCTCCATTTCATTTCATAGAAAACCTAAATTGCTGTTTACAGCAGCAAAATCTAAACTTCTGTTATGATGATGTGAGTTTAAATGTGAATTATTTTTGTGCTCAAATAGTCATTTGCCTTGTAGAAAATACATGTTCCACTGTTAAACTGCAAAAAGTTCTGAGTTTTTAATAATTTATTTTCCGACAGTGGGAAGCACGGAAACTGGTATGCAAATGAGTTCTACAAAGTTATTTCTGTTTTATTATGAACTTTGTGTAGATGAATAGTTTCAGCTCATGTACGATGATGAAAAACATTCAGTGAACATTCATGCATGAACCTGAACCATTCATGAATAATCCTCAAAGTTCATAAACTGATGAACGTCGTCTCACCTGGGACTATTTGCAGTGTAAATATAAGTGTAATGGTTTTTGTGGGAGGATTAAATACATTTTATACTGCCTGTTTATAATGGTTTGCACATTCTTTATTATGATGACTATATAATTGCTATGATGTAATGGAAATGTTATACAGTATGTTGGGAATTGTGCCATAAAGCCTGGGTCCTCCCTGTAAATGGGACCTTGAATCCTAGTGGAATTTTACAGGAAGGAAGGAAGGAAAAAGATTGATTTCAGGAAATATATATTGGACCATGTCAATTGTTGTACATGTAACATGAATGTATTTTATATTTTATGAATGTATAATCCATACATTGCTCATATGTATAGGATATTTTTTTATTTTATTTATCGTGTGGAAGACAGGAGAGAGAGAGGAAGGACATGACTGGGACCTTCAAGTACTTGAAAGGGATAAATAAGGTTGATAAGGAGGGTCTCTTTTAGCTGAGTGGCAACCATAAAACGAGGAGACACAGTCTTAAGCTGGAGGTTGGGAGGTTTAGGAGGGAGGTCAGGAAGCACTTCTTCACGGAGAAGAGTGGTGGGCACTTGGAATGCGCTGCCAGAAGAGGTCATCTCATTGAAGACTGTCAGCAGCCTTAAGATAGGCTGGGATATTCATAGGGGAAGGTAAGGATCATGGATAGGGAGAATGGGAGGAGTGGGGAGGGAGGGCAGGGATAAGGGTCATGGGTAGGGAGAATGGGAGGAGTGGGGAGGGAGGGCAGGGACAGTAGCTCAAGCTGTGGACCCTGCAATATGAGCAGACATGATAGACCAAATGGACTTCTTCTGCTGGCTTATTCGTATGTTCGTATGCGTTTGGAGGACCTCTGAGCACACGTGCCCTTTTTCAATGTTGACCAGATCAGACAGTTACAAGAAACAACAGTTAATATTTTGCCAACTATTTCATATATTTAAAATATCTCAGCAGCCAGTCCTGTACTTTTAAATCCATGTTTTCCATATATGGATGATATATGGTTCTTCAGTATGAGTTTATTTGCTTCTCATTACAATTTGTGCTATGAGATTGCAATTATACAGTGTTAGCATTATGAAATGCAGATATTTTCCCGTGCCAGTTAAAACTGTTTGGGGGCTAAGACAGTACACAGGAAAATCCTGTAAGCCTGCAAGTGCAAGTGATACCATTTGCCTGTTGTCATAGTTGTTTTCATATTATTGGCCTACCGTATACAGGTGTAGAGGAATGAAACAAGACTGTGCAGCTTATCAACTTCACCTGTTGTAATCCTAACAGCAATAACCAGAAATGCCTTTTTCCTGTTCATATCTATTACCAGTATGACATGCAGAATTCTGCGGGCAGAATTCCAGTGGAGGAACAGTTGTGCTTCTGCTGAAAGTGGCAAACTTTCTTAGTGAACTTCGTAGAATTTCCCCAAGTGAAGTGCAACTTTTTAAAGTAAACTGTGGGCTTTTATTGTGAAGTGATTTTTTTTTTTAATTTTTTTATTGTTTTAACATTTCTTTATTGGTCAATCAGAGCGCATATAGCTACATTCAAATCAGAGAACAGTACATCCACTGGTATTATTGAATTGATTATACTTTGACCTTCCCAGTGTGGTTAATACAAGCCATCCATTGCTGCTCTGGATCTGTTTTTTGAAAGTTAACAGTCCTAAGGTCTTGCAGTGATCCAGGTCAGGGATCACAAAGGTATTCTGGAATTGTCCTTTTTAAATCCACATTATGTGAAGGCCGGTGATCACAGTTTGGAAATTTCTGAATTTTAATTATTACTAATACTTATTTATTAACCATTATGAAATGGGTAGAAATAATTCTGGCTCCTGATTGGCCAAAAGGTACTCTCAGTCCATCTGTTATCCCAGCACAACTGCCTGGTTAAAAGTATCTCAACAAAAAATATGTTTGAAAAATATATTCAATTTATTTAAAAAGACCCATTTTATAATCATACTATGACACTCCCGTGGTGAAATATGGTGGGCTAAGAGCCCTTCTGAGGTGGTAGAAGCACTCAGCTTCACCCCATGCTTCTACCCACCTGAGGCAGGCCATTAACCCACCACAATGCTGCCCCTGGCATGCCTCAGTGCTTAATTAGGGTAGCACCACATAAGAGCGTGTATTATTGAGTGCATCAATATGAGCGACTCAGTAATACTGCTCCCATGTACAGCGAGTAGTGAAAAGGAGCTATTCATACTGAAAGCGAGTGTAGCATTCAGGGATATGTGCTACACTCACGAGCAATGAGGATAAAAGGATTATTTCGCCAAAGCTTGCCAACCTGGCTATGTGGTGTAGTTGTTGAGCCACTGTCCCTGGAGTCTGAGGTGCTGGGTTTGCTTTTAGGGGAGTTTCCATTAATTTCTAAGTCCGCTCCCCCTGGAGTTCAGAATCCTTACTTTGGGGGTGGGGTGGGGGGACAAAGCCCTCCACATAAACAATTAATTGCTGTATATTTTAAGAGGACTGTTGTTGTTTGTGGTGGTCTCTCTAATGGGAAGTTGTTCTTTTGTCACGGGTGATTCTTTCCTTGCTCTAATGGGCAGCGCGATAAGGGACTCGCCCTTATCACATAAAACCCTTAATTAGCACACAGTACCACTATTATAGCTTGCGTTAGAATGTATAAACAACCTACCTCACTGTAACCTACTTGTACAGCTTTTCTGTAAGCAATAAAACAATAAAGGCCATTCTCCTGGCCCAATAAACCTGACCAGTTGTGTGCTAAGTGTGTTTTTATTCTATAACTTCTTTTGTGTCTTCACTCTCTTCCTTGACACCATATCAGGGCCTAGCTATCTGGCAAATCATGGCTCATCCTATTTTTTTTGTATTAGAAATGTTTTATTAAATCTTTAAAGAGCAGCTGATGTCTTTTGGAAAACTGGAAAACATAATGGACACAATTCAGCCTGAATTTCATATATGTTCTATTATTTTCTCCTCTCCATTATTTTGTACTGTAGAAAGTCCCTCAGAAACAATGTTTTGTTCCTTTAGCATTCATCTGCCTCCATAACATGTTCCTTACTTGAAATCATAAAGTTCTGTTGTGATATCACAGTCTGTGGCCATGGCAATAACGGTGATGTCACAAGCAGAGTATTATTACATCAGGTTGGGAAGCAACAATAGGAGCTGATGAACCCCCAAGGAACATTTATCCAGTTTTCATGCGTATGATTTCAGTAATAAATAACAGGGATAAGAAATTCAGAGCAAATAAGAAATACAAGCTACTTTGTATCCAAATATTTTGTTTTTCAATGTTCTTCTCGTGGGATCTGTGGCCCTTCAAAAATATGAACAATCATACAACACAGTTACTGTTATACAACAAGCTGTATAATGAATCCGAAATCAATAATACCCAGAAACAGAACCAATGTGGAAAAATAAATTTTCAAATACATAGCAACAAAGGCATGGACTTCATACCCTGTGAATGTATTAGATAGGCAACAATTGGGGCACTTTAAAAATTACCTTAGAAAGTATCTTCAAGATCTTGCTATGTGCAGTTGTTTTAAACGATGAGTGCGACGTTTAAAAAAATCTTACGTTAAAATGTTTTTTACAGGAATCAGATGTCTGTAAATGTTTTTAGTAATGTTTATTTGCTGCTGTTTTGTGTTCCAATGGATGTTTGTAATTGTAACTGTTTTGTTTTTTTAATTTGTCGGGTCGGACCTGAAAAAGGACTTGTTCCAGCATCCCTACCTGGTTAACAAAATAAAAACAAACAAATATTTTACTGCATGTATGACAGAGTCTAATTTACAAATTAATGTCTCCCAGAGCCACTTGTTGCTGGATAAGAGTGGTTTTATGTGCGTTCTGCTCGAGAGAGAACAGGGAAGCAAAGCTGAGCTGTCCTGGCTCGAACAGAACACAAGTGAAACCTCTCTTATTCAGCAAGGAGTGGTGATGGGGACATATTATATTATAGATTGAGTGTGATCAATAATATTTTTTTAAGAAAACTATCCCAGAATGTGTCCATTTCCAAGGCATCTGCATGTGAGATGCTCTTCACAGAATAAGACTGTCTCACAAGTAGAGGAAAGGAGCACTTTGGTTGGTCAGTAGTGCTTCCTCGATCTATAGTATAATATATATATATATATATATATATATATATATATATATATACACTGCATGTATGTTAAGTATTTGTATGACCAGGTTATCTTTGAAAACAGGCACTTGTTGCCTAAAAGGTATTTTTGCAAACAATAAAATCTAATCTAAAGCGACTATACGTTACATTTCATGTACAGAAGCAACAGACAGGATTACAAATTCAGTGCAAGTCTGGAATAAACACAGCATATCTGACAGTGCACACAGCATATTCTTGTTTTATTTAATATAGCTTTTTTCTGTGTAGCCATCAGCTCCCGTGGACGTTAATAGTGCCAGGGAGAGTAACATCTGCATTAGTTTAAGATCGCATTTTTTCTGTGTTCATTTCATTTATTAATTTGCTGGAGAGAATTCACCTTGAATTGTGAAGTTCATTTGACTGCTCTGAATATACACTTTAATAAACATTGAGGTTTTGAAACAATAGCGTGGAGCATGTCAGATGAGAATTTAAGTGCTGGCAGTAGCTCAGATTCAGAAACTGATTCAGGTGGCTTCGGCAAGTTGGCAGACTTAGCATTCAGAAAATTGAGAGCCAAAAGCAAACTTGGAGGAACTGAAACTGAATTGGCATCGGAGGCTCGTAATGATGAGCAGAATAAAGAACTAAACATTGTAAAATTATTCAATACATTAGAGAAGTTAAGAATTCAAGAACTCAACATTATTTACAATATTATAATCCTCGAGACATATTTAGAAAAGGAACAAGTCCCTCGAGGTTTAAGATTAACAAAGGTTCCATCTTGTGGTTTACTGAATTTTAAAAGGAAGGCTGATTGGGAAAAGGCAGCAGCAACCTGTTCCAAGATATTTATTGAACTGATAATTGCTGAAAATGGGGAGAAATATGAAGTGTTGAGAGGGGAAATTAATGCCCTGTATGAGAAATTGAGCAAATTTAAGAACAGTTCGGATTTTAGAAAACTATCTGAACGTTTGGACATTAAACTTGAAAAGTATGAACAGAAACTAATTAAGAAAAAACAGAGGAAATTAGAAAGGGACGATAATGATTACAAATTGGGAAATATTCATAGCCAAGGAACAACAGATCCTACAGCAGATCCTATAACAGGGGACATTCAAGGTCTGTTAAGAAGAAAGTCAATTTTCAAACCACGGAAGAATCTACACCTAGCACTAGCAAAGATTGTTTTTTAGCACAGAAAAATACAGCCAACACATAGTCGGAAGATCCGAAAGGGAAAGAAGCAAGGCAGAAAGGAAGAAGAAAACAAGATGGGGCAGAAAAGGCAGGGGTGGAAAGAGAACTCCGCAGCAGCAGCAAGAAGGATTAAAAATAATTAATCTATCTAAGGTAATTCTGACTGATGGACAAATGAAGCTGTTGGAAAAAGGACTACATTTTGTGCCAACAACTATACCTAATAATTTTAACATACAAGTGGATCTATATAAATTATTTCGTAAAATTAGGTTGAAAGAATATTTTGGTAAAAAACTAATTGCTTCTATGGGTTATGAAGTGAATGAAGGGATTAATGGCAACATTGCAGGTGAAGGAGTGGGGGTAGAGGTTGATCAAGAAGCAGAATCAACCTTAATTAATATGAGCATGGTGAACCTGCTGGCTGATTTAAGTGGGACCGATTATGAGGAAACATCATATGTGGCAGATGATTTAGATTTAGATATACTGCAGTCCCTGTTTCTGGAGAATATAGGGCATGAGGTAATTGGATATATGGAGGTGTCAGATAATGGTGACATTTTATCAGTAAGAAAAAGGTTATTTAAACCCCCTGTCAGAATTTTGTCCCAATACTATTAATCCATTAATTAAAAGTTATGAGACAGTGGTTCTTAATGAGGTTAATAAAATATTGGGAGCTACGAATGTGGGTCAGCATAGATTGAACCTTAATAAGAACGAGAGAGAAGCTTTGAAATGTTTAACACAAACACAAGTAATCATTAAGCCCTCAGATAAAGGGGGCAATGTGGTATTATTGGACCCCACTAAGTATGTTGAAATTATTCAGGAACAAGTACGGGATCAGGTTATATATAAAAAGCTGAGTACCAATCCAAGCTTAGGATACAAGAAAGAATTGCTACAGGTATTGGAAAATGCTAAAGATTTGGGACACATTTCTGAAAATGAATTGAAATTTTTATGGAACAACAATCCGGTTACACCTACCATTTACATCCTACCAAAGGTTCACAAATGCTTAGATAATCCCCCAGGATGTCCTATCGTCTCGGGGATAGATTAATTAATGTAACATTTAGATCAGTTCATTGATTTCTTTTTACAATATTGTTTATTTGATGTTGAATTGTACTTAAAGGACACCACTCATGTTTTAGAAAAGCACAATGGTTTTGTTTGGGAACAAGATTATTGTTGGTTAAGTATATATGTTGAGTCACTATGCACCAGCATATTACATACTGATGGGATTAGAGCATGTGAACAGTATTTAAAACAGAATCACAGGAAAGATGAAATAGCAGTAGATTTTTTGTTGCAAGCATTGGATTTTGTATTAAAGCACCATTTTTTGGAGTTTAATGGAGAATACTATTTGCAGTTACAAGGGACTGCAATGGGGGCGGCAATGGCTCCAACATATGTCAATCTCTTCCTGGGTGCGTGAGAACGGGATTCCATATTTTCACGAACACGACATCCATATTTTGATAAAATTGTGTGTTGGAATAGATATATAGATGATATACTATGTGTATGGAAGAGCACCCAGGAGGAGACTGGCATGTTTATGGACTGGTGGAATAATTGCAATACTGTGAATTTGAAATTTACTTACAGCTTCAGTCATTCTCATATTGACTTCTTAGATTTAACCTTATTTGTGGATGATGAAAATGTGGTACAAACAAAACCTTTTAGGAAGGCAGCTGCAATGAATAGCATTTTGAGAGCAGTTTCCATCCAGTATCATTGATTAAATCAATTCCCTAAGGACAGTTTCTGAGATTATGCAGGAACTGTTCAAAGGACATGGATTTTGAATATCAGGCTACTGAAATGATGAATAGATTTGAAGCTAGAGGGTATAGCAAATCAGTTCTGACTCATGCACTAGCTAAAGCACATAATATTCAGAGGAATTCATTGCTAACCCCTAAAGAAACATCCAATAAGACTCCATTACAGAGAGAAACAACTCCCAACAGTTATGATTTAGAAACTGGTATAACATCACAAATCTCCCCTGATCCCACTCCAGTAAATGTCATCACTCAATACAATGACAAAGCAAAACAGATTGGAGCAGTGGTTCTGAAATACTGGCCTATATTTAAGCGATAACATCCAGCGAGATGGAGTATACGAAACAATAACCTGTTTATATGGATGATTAAATGCCGAGGTGAAGCCGAGGTGTTTAATCATGCACAAGCAGGTTATTCGATATCTCCATCTCGCTCGATCATCTATTCTGTGAGTTGAATTTTCTCGCCTTAGCTTTTCAACTGCCCAGAAGTTCCTTCTTTGTTGTGCCCCCATCACGTGCACTCGTCGACAGCACAGAACATAGTGGATGTGCTTTTAAAGGCTTAGTAAGTCACACTAGGAAAGTGGAGTCACATACCTTGTTTTTTGTGGAGTATATTTTTGCGGTTTTGTCTTTCTGGAGTCCGATAACATGGAGGCAGACAGCAAGTAGCAGGAGGTAGGTTTTTTTCACTGCAGTCTCGTGGTCCAGAATCGAAACTACTGTGGGCATGGAAGTAGGTTGATTAAATGACTGTAGGAGTGTCTATGGGTTGATTAAATGACTGTAGGCATGGCTATGGGTTGATTAAATGAATGTGGGTGGGGTTTGACTGAATAACCGACTCTGGGGGTTCTCCGGTGTAGTTTGTGGGACAATAACTGATGGCAATTCTGTGTTCCCATTGGCTGAGAGGAGATGCCTCTCATAAAATAATGAATGACCCCTCACTGGCAAAAGAACTGGGGTCAAACCTAAGAATTACATTTTCTAAAGCAGACAGTCTCAGGGATAGGTTGGTACACTGCAGATTTCAGTCAAAAAAACATATTAGTGGTCATTGACTATCCCAGCTACTGGCTGACATGTGTAAATGTGGTAGGTGTAACGTTTGTGGTCACTGTAATCAAGGTAAACCTTTTGAACTAGATAGATATGATTATAAGATGGATACAAGATCTTTTTTAAACTGCAGCAGCACCTATGCTACATATGCACTATGGTGCCCATGCAATTTATTATATATAGGGAGAACTATTTGTCCAGTTAAACAGAGAATACAGGAACATTTCTGCGATATTAGAGTGGGTATGGTCCACAAACCTGTTTGCTAGACATTTTGCTGAAAGTCATGACAGCAGCACTGAGGGGCCAAATTTATGCTTATGGCATATCTTTAGCTTATGGGGTGGCAACAGACTGAATTTACTGCTTCAAAAAGAGGTTTTGGATCTTCACTTTGTAAAGTTTACAGTCAAAAGGATTAAATACGGAGTGGGATCTTAAACCCTTCCTTAAAAAAAGTAAAAAGTGGAGATTTTAAATACGATTATGTGTAACTTGACTGTTGCTGTTCAAAGTATTAACTTGTTTTGTTTTATTATTTTATAGTTCCAAATTGAAGTCAACTTTCTTCCCTCTTTTTTCTACATCATAATAGTCCAAATAAGAAAGTCAGGACTGGTGGATCCACCTGAAAATGAAGAAGGAGGATCATGGATGTGATCATTGCCGCAGCGTTTGCACCGATCAAGCTTCCTTTATATGATAACAATGTACTGAGAGAAAACATGTGGAAATAACTATGTATGATGTTAACAAGGCTATAAACAGTGTTGAACCTTCTAAGTTGTTTTTTGTACAGTCTAAACGCTAATGAAGCTAAAATTAAAAAGTATAGATGGTAAATACTGTTATAGATATATAATAATTAGCGTTTAATGTACTTGGATATCTTTTGAATTCCTGATGGCTCTTCCTTATTTTTTCTTCTTTTTTGTTGAATGTTTTCTAGTTTAGATAGTTACTATGACTGTATTAGATCATATAAGTATATGCAGATCGAGATGTGACCAGAAAATTGAATTTTGATAATGTTTAAAAATTAGGTCTGAATCCCTCCAGAGCCACTTAAGGTGATTATAGTTAGAGAAATTTAACAGGGATATGCTGGGGGTTGTGTGTGTGTTTGTGTGGGGGACTCATGGTGTCTTTGAATGTCATTAACTTGGATGTTCAAATATTTTATGGCTGAGAATTAAATATAGATTTGAAAGTTAAATATTTTTTACAGTTTGACTATCCTTTATTGAAGGGAATATCGGACTGTAATTCATGAGGTTCAAAGCTTAACAGCTTAGTTTATTTAAAAAAAAACTTCCCCATGTTCCCCAGTCATTCTCTGTTTTTTATATTTTTCTTTTTCCTTTTTCTTTTCACATTTCGATCTGTATTACAGTTTAAAATAAGTTACTAATGATTTGTTTATAAGAGCTGGCTCAATTATTATGAGTTAATATTATATTGATCTAAGAATCAGTTGTACTAATGTTAATTTATTAAATGGATGTAAGCAAGTTTTAATCCCCCCACAGCCACTTGTCAGTATTTGTTGAATGAAACAATGTAGTGATAGGGGTTTCCCTAAGTGCTGCTTCATTTTGTAATTGATTTTGTGGCTATTTAATGAGGATTATGTGAAACACACTCCACCCCTAAAGAAGACCACGTAGTTGGTCGAAGCGCAGGGAAGTGTTTACTTGGACACGGGAAAGCGGTCATTATTTATTGCGACCACTGAAACGCTGTTATAACTGCTATGTTGATACTGCAGTATTGGAAGTAAAAAAGATTGTTTACTGCCTATCCAGTGTTTTTTTCATGGACATTTTTGCGGAGGAGTGCAGAGCTCGGTCTTGGTTTGTTTGTGAGTCGGGGGCTTGCCACCCTGCTCTGCATCCTGTTATTTAACAGCGCACACAGCAGATTCTTTTAGCGTATCGTAGAACGTTGTTGAGCATGGAAATCCATGCTCCCAACAGCGTTGTTGTGCTCGCCTCAGTGCACTACTATCTTGTTGTGCTGTGCCGAGTATGTCACCGGTGCAGCACAACAAGATTGAACGCATTCATGCGTGCGCAGTTGAGCTGCCCGCAGCGATGTGGAAGTCGGCATGCTGCTACACATCCCAAAGTAAGCCTTATTTTAAGAGGTAGACTTGTTCGGGGGATCACGGAGCACTGATTATGCTTGCCCATACACTATAAAATATTGTGTATGAGCAAGCATACACAAACAAGGCAGTTGTTAGATCTTGAGGTTTCCATGGTAACAGACCTCGAGTTACCATGGAAACCTCTTGATCACAACTGCCTTGTTGTGTATGCTTGCTTATACACAGTCCTCTATGTTTTATGGAATAAACATAGCAAGACTTCATCTGCTAATACCAATGGGCAAAAACTCGGTAAATGTCAATTACAGGTGATAAACATCTACAAGAAACAGAACATATGTGATCCATTGCTTCGTGAGTGGACTGCGAGCAGATAAACATCTACTAAAGCTCATGGCACAAACAGAGGGTCAAGGTCCATAATTTGTAGCATTCAAGGCTGCCAAATGTCAAAGAATGTTTGTAAACAATTCCATAGGGAAAATGACAAGTTGCTCCAAGTCGTACAATCTGTTGACAATAACCAGCCACTGCTGAAATGTAAGGTAAGGTTTATCATATGGCGTCCAATCCCAGAGGCTCTGGCTGCCTTACACAGTTAAAAACAGGCAGGGTAATAACAGAATAAAAGCTCTAAAGGGTTATACAAGATTTAAAATTCAAACATAAATAAGCTTTTTTTTGTTAAATATTTAATAAGTAAAACAATAAAACAAGTTTAAAAACACCATGTGTAATCCGGAAAGGCCATTTTGAAAAAATGAGTCTTTGGGCCACTCTTAAATGCCTCCACCAATGGAAATGCAGGTGTTTCCTCCCTCAGTCAGAGCCTAGTAATTGCTTTATGTGGAGTCAATGATAGCACATACAATAAAGTTTTGGCATTGCAAGGAGTGGCATCCTAGTCAAGGGTGTATTGTCAGAGGGAGATTCCCTGGAAAATAACGCACAGACAACTTCTTAGTGAGTGCTTGACTGGCAGTGAATTTATTTTATACATCACAACATTGCCTTTTCTTTACCACTTTAAAATTTATATATTTACAAATGTTCCTTCATCTTTTCCCCATGTTACCCATCATAAAGACCAACATTTAATATTCTGTTCAATCACATAGTTCAATTGTCTTTTTGTAAATGTCTCTGGTTCTCCTGTCATCTTCTCGGGGTCCGGACATTTGTAAAGCCCGATACCCCTTCATCAGACACTACCCAGCTGAGGAGCCTGCTACAGCGGACTGCAGAGAGCCTTAAGAGGTAAAGCCTCCTTCCATCCAGCCTGTTTGTGGAGAGGTGTTACCTCGTCCGCAGACTGCCCCACCCACTGTTGTCCCTTAATTTATTGCTGCTTACAGGTCACATGACATATCACGTGACCTCTCCTTCCAATTAGTGTCCACTTTGTCATTTGCAGCTTATACTCACTGACCACTAGAGGTTGCTGCTGTGCACCTCCAGGCACCGTTCTATCTCTCTCTCCTCATTTCCTCTTCTTACCTACAGCTACTACTGGCACTGGCCACTAGGAGTCACTATAGCACCCCTCCTAACTACTACTTCCTCCTCACCTACACTACTCTACACACACCTTATCTCTACTCCCACCTTATCTACTTCTGCCCCTTGTAAGTCTCAAACCCTGTACCACTGACCCTACAGCTCTACCACTAAGCCAATGAGTCAGGCTATTGAAGCCCTCTGATCCATAACTCTTATATCTTTTGGCCCCATACTCAGCTAAAAAAAAATACTTTCTGCTGCAGGTCTCAAACCCTGTATGCTTGACACCTGAGTTAGCAGCTCTGCCCAAGGACTAACAAGCTGATACAAACTACTCTGGTTCCCTAAAGCTCTTATAGCTTCTTAGCACCATAATTCACCTAGAAAAAAATTCTCTCTGCTGTCCCATTGCAGTTGTCAAACCCTGCTCACCTAGCCCCAAAGTCAGCAACACTGCCTTTAAGGCCACCAAGGCATGATATAATTCTTTTGAATCTGAAAACTCTTAAAGCTTCTGCTCCTTAAATATACCAAAATACTCTGCTGTCCTACCACACATCTCAAATCCAGTACCTTTGGGACTAAAGTCTACAGCTCTACCACCAGGCCATCAAAGCCAAGACATAATTTTACTGGATCTTAAAGCTCTTAAAGCTTTTGCTCCTTAACCAAAAAAAAAAAATGGCACTCCACTGTCCTTCCCAGATCTCAAACCCAGCACCTTTGAGATCAAAGTCAGCAGCTCCTTTCACCAAGCCAAGACAATTTTGACTTGATTTCTACAGCTCTTAAAGCTTTTGCTCCCCCCCCTCTCAGTCACTGTGCCCTAACTCCAAGACTACCTGGCATCATGAGTACTAAATTCCACCTCATATGCATCATCTTCTTATACTTCCTGGAACCTACCTCCCACCAGCCAGAGCTCAGCCCTTGCCCATGGTCTATGGTGCCCACATACCTAACTACTGTAGCCCACCCACCCACCACCATGTCAATGCCCCTGGACCCCATCCACCCCATGCTGCTCCCCCACCCCACCTCCAAATCTGGCTCCCCTGCCTCCACCGTATCTACATCTTCCAGACCTTCCAAACCCTGCCCATTCCCTGTTCAGCCACTGCCTACCCAGCCCCTCAACATACCCACTAGAAACTAACATACTGCCACCCTAGGGCTACAGCCTTAGTCATACTACTACTCCTCTCTGGTAATATCCACCCAAACCCAGGCCCTGCCCCCACCAATCCACCAACTAAGTCCAACGGACTCCGGATTGCCTCCATGAACTTATGCAGCCTGCTTAAAAAATTCTCTGCCGTTCAGTGCTGGGTTATATCACACCAACCAGACATCTTAGCCCTAGTAGAAACCTGGCTAACGAAGTCCACCCTGGACTCCTTTGTCTCCCTCCCAGGCTACAGCCTATTTCACGAGGATCAAGTAGGTAAACGTGGAGGAGGTTGTGCATTCTATGCTCGTGACACCTTCGCAGTTCCCAAGCTTGTAGATGGTGCCCAGGCCCTCACCCTCAAACTCACCCCAGACCCATCCAAGAGCCCCCTCTATCTCACAGTCTTCTATATCCCCCCAAGGAACCAGACCCCTGCAATATCATCTCTCACCGATTACCTCTCCTCCCTCCCCCATAATGCTCAACAAGTCCTAGTAGAACACCTCAGTGTAAACTGTCTCAGTCCCACTGCCTCACCGAAAAGAGACACTTTTGCTGCATTGGACCTAACCCAACTTGTCACACAACCCACCAGATGCAACCAAAAGGCAGGGACAAGCACCCTCCTAGACATCATTGTCTCAAACCGATCCCAAAAGGTTCAAGATATTCAAGTCCTCCCAGATTCCTTAAGCGACCACTCCCCTCTTCTATTCCTCTGGTCTACCCCCAACCCTAAACCCATAGCCCAAACCACTCACCACAGGCGTCTTCTCCCAGGAGGACTGCAAAAACTCAGGCAGTTCCTTGCTCACATTGACTGGTCTCCCATCCGCCAGGCAACGAGCGTTGACAAAGCCCTTGACCTATTCTCACAGGCTTTTACCAAGGCCTGTGATCTTTTCACACCCTTCACCATGATCCACTCCAAAAAACAAAATGCACCCTGGGTCACCCCTGCCCTACTCCAACTACTCAAGGATAGGGATAACCTTTGGCATATTGCCACCGAGACTGGTCAGGCTGCCGACAGACAGGCATATAACGCTGCCTGGAACAGGTGCACATGGGCCATCCACAAAGCCAAGGCAAACCACTACCAGGCCACCCTCACCTCCTCACAGGACTGTGCCCGGAACTTCTGGGACAATATAAAAGAAATAACTGGGAAATCACGCTCCCCCCCAGCACACCTTACAGTCAATGGCACCACCATCACTGACCCCACCAACATTGCCAACTGCCTTAACTCCTCCTTTACTGATCTTATCCCTGTCCTCCCGAGTAACTTTTTCAACCCTACTCACAGCCCACCACCTTCAGATCCACAGCACCCCCGGTTCTACCTACGCAAGGTATCCATTCAGGAAGCCTGGTCCCACTTACAGAACTACTGAACCGATCCCTCTGTCTGGGGTAATTTCCCACAGCATTGAAAACTGTGACAGTCACACCTATCCACAAAGGTGGTGACCAGTCTGCCCCCAGCAACTATCGACCAATTTCCATTCTCCCCCCCCCCAAAGCCTTAGAAAAAGTGGTGGCCACCCAACTCATGGAATACCTTGCAAAATATAACATCCTGTGTCCAGAACAGCATGGCTTCTGCACTGGTCACAGTACAGGCACAGCTTTAATGGAGTTCTCCAACTTCCTACACACCTCCCTGGACCATGGCTCACTAGTTGGGGCAGTGTACATTGACCTCTCTAAGGCCTTTGACATTGTCTCCCACCCACTCCTACTAAATGCCCTCAACCATACAGGTTTCTCCACTGGCCCCCTCTCCTGGTGTGAGAGTTACCTATCAGCCCACTCCCAGTGTGTCAAAATCAATGGGGTGCTCTCAGAAACCTGTCCCATTTGCTCAGAGGTTCCCCAGGGCTCTATCCTTGGCCCACTACTCTTTAGCCTGTACCTAAATGCCCTGCCTAGTGCCTGTTCTGGCAATATTCTACTATATGCTGATGACGCCGTGATTTATGCAGCTCATAAAAATCTCACCTCCCTCCAAGACTCCCTCCAGCACTCTTTCAATGATGCTGAGAATTGGTTTAAGAGAAGCAGACTAGTAATTAACCTCAAAAAAACTAAGGCAATGCTCTTTGCCCACCCCCAGAACAAAGCCAGCAAAAGTCCCCTTCAAATCTTCCCGAGCACTTGTCAACCACTCAAACAAGTTTACTCATACAAATACCTTGGAATCACATTTGACTCGGTCCTCACCTTTCATGCCCACATTACTGCCCTTGCTTCCGCTGCAAACACACGCCTTGACATCCTCTACCAGCACAAGGACTGCCTTCCTCCTGATGCCCTCAGGCTCGCCATCACGTCCGCAGTAATGTCCCTAATTGATTACTGCTTCTCAGTATATGATGCTGCTGACTCCACCGCCCTCAGCAAGATTAGACTCACGCTAAATAAGACTTGCAGGCTACTGACCAGTGCCCCCAGACTCACCAACACCTGTCAACTCTATGACATGGCCAAACTCCTAACCCTCGACGAACGCATCCGCTACCAAACCGGCCTGCAACCAGAAGATCCTACTTGGGCTCTCCCAGGTGTCTGCCTCCATCAATTTACACACCCAGGGCCTCCACCGAACTCCGGACAAGGTCACTCTACTAGTGCCCAGAACTAGGACCTCCCGGGCTCAGAGGTCATTCGGCTACAGAGCCCCTACCTGGTTCAACTCACTCCCTGCAGCCATTTTCAACACCGTCAAAATTGCCCCCTTCAAAGCTGCCTTACGAGACCTGCTGTTCAACACCCGCTGCTGCACCTGTCACTAAAGATACTCTGCTGTTTCCTCTGGCACTATTGACCATGGCCCACTAGGCTGAACCCCCCCACCCCACCCCCAATCCCCCGGCCTCTCTCCTCTGTCAGTACCTGCTGGTACTACTTGAAATGTTTAGTTATTTACACATGTTCAAGCAATTGTATGTAATAATATGTATCTCTGTTCATGCAGCCTATGTAATCCTATGATGACTCTGTATTCTGTAAACATGTAAAAATCTGTTTCTCTGTCTTGACTGTACTCTGTAAACTATGTTAACCATGTGTGTCCTCTCTGTGATGAGGTACCTTTGTAAATGAGCCGCTGGCTAAAAGGTTGTAAATCTGATTATCCAATAAATAAATAAATAAATAAATCCACTTTCCCTTGAAACAGCCTGTTGTCCATCGTCTTCTCAGGGTCCGGACTCTTGAAAGCCCAATACCCCTTCTCCTAAACCCATTGCTGCCCTCTCTTTGGGTCCAGTTGCCGATGGCAACTGTTCCCCCACCCATATTGTTACTTCCTTAATCGTACTTCTCCTTTTATGTCTGCCTCCACATCTGGGCGTCTGCGCCCGGCCTGTGGATCTTACCTGCCCTCCTCCCCCATTCCAACCCTCCCTTCATTTCATTTTTTTCCCCCAAAATTTCCCAAGAACCTTTCCTTCTTCTCTGACCTGTTGTCCTTTTTCGGCAATCCATTCCTTGCACACCCTGCCCTTTCTTTCTTCTCCAACCTGTTGCCCTCTTTTGGCAACCCATTCCTTGCAAATCCTGTTTCCCCTGGCACGGCCTCTCTTTCCCTTTTCTTGTTGGCCCATTCTGCCAACCCATGTCAACTAGGGTTTACTCCCCTTCTCCTGTCACCCTCTTTTGGTGACCCATTATCCCTTTCCTTACGCTTGCCCATGCATCCTCCCCCCTGTAACCAACCTACTGAGCTGGTGGGTGGGTGCTAATTTCAGGTTCCAGCAAAAAAGAGGGAGACCCCCTCCTCCGCTGGCACCTAAATACCTCCTTCCCCCCATCCAATCCTTATATGCTTACCTGTCCTATCATATTAGTCACCAAGGAATGACATCCCTCCCCCTTCCCTTACCTGGGCCCTCCTTCCTACCATCCCCCCACCTCTACCTGAGCCTACCTAACATGTCCCACTCCACCAGCCAGTTCTGCCCCCAGGTGCCTTTTTTCCCTACAGAATCCCCTTGACAAGTGCGGTTGCCCCTAAAGGACAACCTAAATTGTCAGGGATTCCCTGGGAAAAGAAGGCACAGAAATTGAGGTGGCAGAGAGGAGGTGAGCTCAGGCTGAAGGAGGGAATGTACCGCTGTAGGCTCAGGCAAGGGGAGGAGGTCCTGGTGTCATCGGCTTGATGATAAATATGACAGGACAGGTAACAATGGATGAAATGACGAGGGTGGCCTGGGGGTATTTAAGTGCCAAGAGGAGGGTTCTCCCTGTTTTGCTGGGAAATGAATTTAGACCACAGCTCAGCACTTCGACTGGCAATTCAACTACTTGAAGTAAGGCATTTTCGGGTGGGGTAGGCCTGGCCACATGGGAGAGGCCTGAGCAGTAACTAGGCAAGGGAGCTAGCTTGAAGTGTGCTAGTGGCAGGTCTTTTTGGACTGGGTTTTTTCCTAGAGGTGCTTTACAGTCAGCACATAACCTGCAATTAAAGGGGCACTGTCAGCTTTGGCCCTTGTTTTTTTTGTCTGCTTGCATCAATGGAACTGAAGCACCTATCTACAACGTATCCCCCAAATAAAGGCATCATGTATGCAATAACAGTGATCACTTTCTGTATTTTTCAATTTTGCTACATGTCTGCATTGCAACATCCTGCCAAAAATACCTCTTCCCCCGAAAGAGATTGTATGCCTAGAGCGCACCTGTGACATGAAGCACCGGCACGAATGTCAGTTTTTCACATTCTCACAGAGAAAAAATAATAATAAATTAGTAAATGGAGAAACAGTAGATGCATTTGTAGGCAATTTAGAAAGTAAGAGTACAGCTGGGGAAAGTGTCTTTGGCTTCTGTTCTTCCTTTTTGTATTTCTACACAGAGGATTGTTTTTGGGCAGGAGCTGTGGGGAACTGTGACCATATGAAAAATGTGGAGAGCTGATTTAATAACCTTTTACTAGGCTCCCTCATGAATTAGATGCTGAGGGAGCATTTTTGGGAGGTATATATGAGCTGTACTAAATAACCGAGTGTATATAACAGCTCGTCCATGCTGTTTGGGTACCCTGGCTGTCAGAAGGAGTTACAGACCGGGAGAGAGACAACAAAGTCTCCAGTGCCACGAGGAGGTTAGGGCTACACAGGAGGTCCGTGGGGGTGTTGTTGATTTCTTTTCATTGTCCCTCTTCCAGTTCAGTGGTGCACAATCCAGGGCAGAGGATTTTGCTGGGCCACAAGGAGGGGGATAATGCAAGAGGGCCTCCAGCTGCATGGGTTTATTTTTTATGGAGGTTTGGCTGTTCACTGTGGGCCCTCCAGGGCATGTGGCATCCTGGGATGCCATCACGATGGCACAGTCGCATGGCTGGGTAGGGGACAGGGAAGCAGGCGTGTGGACCAGACCAGTGGCCTCATTAGGAGGGGGTTGCCTGCCACACCGCGCCATTGTGACGGAAAGGCAAAAGGGGGGGCCAAGACTTTCAGGCAGAGGAGTGGTGCACGGCAGTTGGACACATGACCTGTGAATCTTTATAGAAGCTGGAAAGTAGGCCCGGAATTGGAGGCTTTTAGGCCAAAGTAGGCCACAGGCCTGCTGCGCGAGGAAAAACGTGGACTGCACATGCGTGATTGGATAATGTGCTACTGCACATGCGCAGACCATAGGTGAACACCATGTTTGTAGTTTGTAGGGAAAGAACCACAGAGGATCTCGCTGAAGGCTGGGGGAACAAAAACCAATTAAAAAACAAACAAATAAATAAATAAATGACCGAAAAAGAAACAGAGAATTGGACGACAAGAGGGGACATATCATTTGTGTCTCTGGTAATGGATGATGATTACGGTTTATAGGCAGGAAGAACAAGACAGCAAGGCTCAGACAGCAGGGGTTAAAGGGGGGAAAGGCAGTGCCTGGGTTTAGCTGGCCCCAAAATTGAGTTTTTTCTTTGCAGTCAGCCTGGAAGGTAATATGAGATTATGCCACACAGTAGCATGCTGTGCGTTGGAATTTAAAAAAAAAAAAGGGGGGGGGCAATATTACACTACTATGTATAGTGGTTGGAGAGGGTTGATATAAAGAAAATATATTAATAATAATAAATAAATAGACAAGAAGCATGTCAGGGGATGGTAACGTTGGGTAAAAAAAATAATAATAAAATAAGTAAGGGAATAATATTTTACTTATTATTTTATTAAATTTTGTTGACCTGGTAAGCCCACTGGGCCTAGAAGTCCCTTTTTCAGGGGCGACCAGGGGAAGGGTGATACAGATGGTAAGCAACTGAAACTGAACCAGATTAAGCTGTTTAAGCAGATTAATACAAGGGAATGAGCCACTAAAAACAATACAGATTGGAAGAGGGGAAGTTCATGGAGAAAATATGACACAGTAAAGACCTGAAAAGCAACAGGCATGGGGGACACTAGGACAGAGGATAACCACGTTTGTTATATATCCCCCCCCCCCCAAGTATTTACTTATTCAGGATGGCAGGAAATGGAGAAATTACAAGCTTCCAGATGAAGGAACAAGCGGCAGAAATTATGCAAAAGGTCAATGAGATGCTGCAGATGGTGCAGAAGAAGGAGGCGGCAGAAGAGGCTGCGAAGGCAAAAAACAAGAAAGGGCAAGGAAAAAGTTTAATGGAGCAGGTGAATGAGTTGAGAGAGGTAGCAAAACAGAATGAGGCAACCGAAGCAGCAGGAAAGCAGAAGTCACCAGTAGGGGGTTCCGGGAAGAGCCCAGCTGAAAAAAAGGATGCCACGGGTGGTGCCGGCACAGGAACAGGCTCAGGAACTGGATGCTGAAGAGAGCACAAGTGGTAGGGATATGGGAGATCAGAACCCAGAGGAGGATCTGACTGAATATTTAGCAGGTGTGCTAGGAGATATGGGGGAGAAGGAGATAGAGAAAATGGAAAGGGCATTGGAGGAACTGAAGGCAGCCGGGGAGAAAGGGAGCACAAAAACCAGAGTGGGTAATGAAGGGATACCAGGCTTGACACTGGAGGATCATGAACCTTTTAACTATTAAAGTGAAAATATGGAAGGGTGAATACATGGACATATTCGCATTGGTAGACAAAGAGTCTGCAAAGAGGTATGCGCAAAAAGAAACAGTAGGTAACTCCGAGATGGTGGTGGCATTAGCGATAATGGGAAACAAGTCAGAAGAAAAAAATTTTACGGGAGAAAGTATAGAAACATGTCAGGCGGGGTTTTCCATATTCAGCGCCATCCTACTAGAAAAGAAGCTGGAGTTGGCTGTTCTACTGCTCACATATGCCGCCATGGTAAAGGACGCCTATAAGGTAAAGATGGGCCTGGGGTGGATAAAATATGATGAAGCTTTCAGGCAGAGAATGGCAGCCAGGGGAGACTTGAGGTGGGATTCCACGCATTCCGAATTATGGGTGAGGAGTTTGTCAGGACACGGGGGATTAGGGGAAGGGAATAGACAATGGGGAAGTGGACAGCAGATAAAAACATGCTGGGGATTCAACAAGGCATCTTGTTCTTGGACCAATTGCAAGTTCAGACACGTCTGCTCGAAGTGCGTTGTTTATTTTTTATTTATTTCAGTCTAGGATTACAAATACCTTTGAGCCAGGGCTCTTTTACAAAGGTTTCACGTCATATGGTACAAACAATACAACAAGGATGACATTATGATAAATAATCACTTATCTATACATAAACAAAGCTAGAACTAGGGTAGACAAAGTTAGAGAGGGAAGGGCAGGAGATGAGAGAGTGAGGAGAGGGGTGATGGTGGGGCACAGAGGTGTAGTTAGGGAACAGAGCTGTAGTTAGAAGAGGGCTGAGGCGGGGGGAGGGTCAGGTGCCACCCGGAAGGCATTGTCAAAGAAACAGAGATTAGCAGAGGGTGCCCAAACATTAGCAAGAGTTAAGGACAGTGGCCATCACCCAGCCGGTAGGGGTTTCCATACGGTCAGGCTGGCATAGGTGATAGATGATTCAGTTATGATCAATGGCAGTCACAGGCACTCGAGGCAGTGAAAGACTTGCGGAGGCTGGATTTGAAGGAGCCGAGCTTAGTGGCGGTGGTAATATGACTAGAGAGTCCATTCATCCAGCTTGAAGCTCTAAAGGCAAAGGATCTTTGACCTTGTGTAGTAGCAGCGAGAATTTGGAGATAGCTGTGGCTGTCCTCCCTGTGTGCGCTGCAGTTTCTGGGTTGTAGGAGGAACAGACTCCAGGAGGCATGGCCCATCAAAATTTTCTTTGCCATCATGAAGGTTTGATATTTTATTCGATTTTCTAAGTGCAGCCAGTTGGTTTGGGTATAAAGGTCAAAGGTGCGAGTAAGGCGTTGAGCACCTGTGATGAGCCGACAAGCTTTGTTGAGAGAGGTAGTTATACGTTTGAGTGCAGTAGCAGTGGCAGAGCCATAGATTATAAGGCCGTAGTCAATGGTGGTAATGATGGAGCTCTGGACCTTACCCCTGAAGCACTGGGTGCTCTTTAGGGGAGCACCCAGTGCTTCAGGGGTAAGGTGTCATCTGTGTCAGAAAAGCATGCCTAGTCTGGAGTTTGCAGCTTTGGCAACATCATTTATGTGATCAACATAGGAGAGGTGTGAGTCAAGGGTGATCCCAAGGTATTTAAATGATTGGACCTGTTCGAGAGGGTCACCATGTGTGGTGTTTATGGTGAGGTGGCGATCCTTATACTTATTGTGGGTGCTGCTGAAAATCATGGTTTTGTTTTTTTTCTCATTAAGGATCAGTTTATGCTTTATGAACCAATTCTCAACCGAATTGAAACCCTGCTGGAGACTGTTTTGCAACTGATTTGTGTCCAGATGGGATGCAAGAATTACCGCATCATCAGCGTAGAGTATCATTTGTTCAGTGCAGGAGTCCGCAAGGGTGTTAATGAACAGACTGAAGAGGAGTGGGCCAAGGATAGAGCCCTGAGGGATGCCAGAGTTGACAGGTCTGGTATCGGAGAGCACATCTGCAATCTTTACATGTTGGGATCAATTTTTAAGGTAGCTTTTGAACCAAGTGACTGAACCAGCGGAGAAACCAGAGGACTGAAGTTGGCCAAGTAGAAGGCAGTGGTGTACAGTATCAAAGGCCTTTGTGAGGTCAATATAGATAGCTCCAGTAGGTTTACCATTGTCCAGGGAGTTGTTGATAGCACCTGTGAATTCCAGGAGGGTGGATGCGGTATTATGGCCTTTTCTGAAGCCATGTTGCTGCCGGCAGGGAATATTATATTTGTCCAGGTAGTCAGTGAGTTGGTCAGCAACTATACATTCCAATGCCTTTGAGAGAGGAGGTAGCATAGAGATTGGGCGATAATTGCTGTGTATAGTCTTGTCACTACTTTTATGGACTGGGGTGACAGTGGCTGATTTCCATTTGTCCGGGAACTGGCTGAGGGAGAGGGAGAGGAAGAGATTAAAGATCCTGGTGAGAGGCCCTAAAACCTATTCTACTGTGAGGGATAGAAGCTTGATGTCGAGTGAGTCACTGCTGGTTCTGGATTTGCATAGAACTTTGGTGACATACTTGCGAACATCATACACCTTTAGTGCCTTAAAGTAGAATGGAGGGTGTTTGGCAGGGAGGGTATGGCTGTGGGATGTGGGGGAGGGGTCCTCATCTTTGAAGAAATCAGGGGGAAGAACACTGGTAAAGTCGGTGAATGCCTCGTTGAAAGTGTCAGCAATGCTTTTTGGGTCAAGTAATGTGCTCCCGTTTACCTTGATCATGGCCGGTGATGTTTTGGGTTGCATCCCAGTGACTTCTTTTATGTTGTTCCAGAACTCTCTCCCATTTCCCCAGGTGTTGGTGAGGGCTTTCTTGTAGTAGTCGGACTTCTGTAGTCGAATGTATTTAGTGCAGTCGTTATGTGCATGTTTATAGTTCTGGATGTCAACTTGTCTACCGGTAGATCTGGCTAGTTCCCACAGGTTGTCCCTAGATTTCAGCTTCATAAGGAGGTCCACTGATAGCCAGGGGTTGCAGAGAGATTTAACTTTGCGCTTCTTTAGGGGAGAAAATTTGTTGCAAGCTTCATTAAATATGTGTATGAAGTGGTCCAGAGTGGAGTTGGTATCAGTTGCCCTGAGAACAGGCGTCCAGTCCTGACGGAGAAGGTGGGATTTGAGGAGTGGTAACTGACCACGATGTAGAGCTCTGCTGTGGAGGGTTTTTGGGGGGGGTTACAAAATTTGTTGGACCAGGTACAACAAACTGAGAATGTCATAGTGAGTCAGGAAGGATAGTGTGGTTCGTGATTCTGGTGGGGTGGTGGTCAGGATCAATCCAGGAGGGTGTGCTGGTCCCTGTTTTATAGTTCTTTCTGGTAGAGGATTCTAGCACCTGTGTAAGACTGGCTGATACGACAGAGTCTCTGATAGCCCCGGACTCAGCTGCAAGCCAGTTGATATTAAAGTCTTGAAGCAGGATGGTTTCAGAGTCAGATGGTTGTGACCTGACGAGATCCAGTACCTCGGACAGTCCTGGTCCTTGCTCTCTAGGAGGAATATACACAGTAACTATTGAGAGAGCCTTATTGTGAGCCCCTAGAAGGATTCTAATGGGAAGAATCTGTGCCTGGGTGGCCGGAAGGGCAGTATCAATGGGGTGCCCCAGGAGTGTGTCTTTCAGATACTGTATAGTGCACAACCTCCAACTCTTCTTGATGTCCGATCCAGTCGAAAAACATTGTAGCCTGGGAGGGTGATTGCATGGTCCGGTACCGAGGGGGTGAGCCAGGTTTCAACGACTGCCAGGATATCAGGGTTGTGTAGGGTTACAAAGGCTTGGCGTGAGTCAAACTTGGGGAGGAGACTGCAGATGTTTAGGCATATGATCGAGACAGCACCAGAAGGTCTATTTTGGGTGGAGACCTTGGTTTTGTTTGGGCCAGGGTTGGGGTGGATATTTCCTGATGGCAGTAGGATGATGAGCAGGAGCTTTGGGGTTCCCAGACGTACTTCCTTGATGGAAAGCTTGCATTTACTTTTTGGGCAGGATCGTGCAGTAGTGAAGGTGTGAAAGTTCAGCAGTAAGGTTGTGTGTGGTGATCCAAAATCCACAGGCAAGAGCGGGAGGTATTTGATGTGCTGCAGAGCAATGGGGGAGAGAACAAATGGGCAAAGGGTAACGGGCAGCCCTTTCAGGGAGCGGGGGGGTTACCAAAATGGGAGTGGGAAGGATTCCAAGGGAGGGGTATGAGTCAGGTGGCATGGGGAGCCAATGAGGGAGGCGGGCAACAGTGGGGGTTGGGTTAGCTAGGACTCCAATCAGGGTGGGGGTGGTTAAATAATGGGTAAGAGATACCCAGATGGGAGGGCAGGGAAGATGCTAGTGGAACGGTTCGAAAGGGGCTTTAGCTTGGAGTACCAAGGGGTGAGAAGGAGCATGAGAGCCAAGAACCTGGCCTCACTAAAAGGGAAAAAGGATATAGCAAAAAGGAAAAGAAGGAAAGAAGCTGAGGCTGGGGGGATAGAGGGTCCATTTCAGACCCCACCATTACCCAGTCTGTGGGCTTCACCACTGGGGCTGGTGCCCAAGAAGCAACAGGGGGAGTTTAGGCTTATCCATCACCTGTCATATCCGGAGAGGGCGTCGGTGAATGATCACATTCTCCAGGGAATGTAGTACAGTTTCTTATGCAACATTGGAGCAGGCAGTGGAAATGATTAGAGCAAAGGAAGGGGCATGACTAGCAAAGATTGACATTGAGTTGGCTTTTCAGTTACTACCAGTCAGGAAGGAAGATTGGGACCTGTTGGAATTTCGCTTCCAAGGGTTCTTTTATTTTGACAAGGCAATGCCCATGGGCTGTTCCACAGCCTGTGCAAAGTTCGAGGCATTTATTACTTGGATGCAATGGGCATTTGGGGCAAAATACGGGCACAAGGCGGTGGTACATTACTTAGATGATTTCCTGCTGGTGGGGGAGAGAGGAGAGGAGACAAAGTCAATGCTTCTAGATTTTAAGGACATGTGCAGGAAGATAGGGGTACCACTTGCAGAGGGGAAGACAGAAGGTCCAGCTGGGAAGCTGGAATTCCTGGGGATTGAGGTAGATGAGGAGGAGCAGGTTTTCAGGTTACCACAACAGACGGTGGCCAGACTCAGGGAACTACTACAGGAGGTCGAGAAGAGGAGGAGAGTCCCCTTGGGTCAGGTACAACAACTGCATGCAGGGCAGCGGCTCTTGGGAGGGTTTTCACCAGGAGATTAGCCAGGGCAACCGGAGGGGGGGGGCTAAACTGCCACACCATTGGGTGGACATTTCACAAGGGATGAGGCAGGATCTGGAGGTGTGGCACCAATCTTAATAGACTACAATGGGGTCACGTTCTGGCAGAAGGAGGGGCTAGGGAATAACAATTTGGACCTATACATGGATAAATCCAGTTCTATTGGCATGGAGGCATATTTTTTGGGGAAATGGATTTCAGAAGCATGGCCAGAGTCTTGGAGAGAAAGGGGGCTATTGAAGGACATAATACTGCTGGAGATTTTTCCCATGTGGTTGGCGGTACTGACATGGGGGGAACACCTAAGGAACAGGAAGATTATGTTCTGGTGTGACAGTAGAGCTGTGGTAGAGGTTATCAATCACCAGGGAGGACACTCGGCACCAGCAAACAGGGTTTTGAGACAACTAGCGCTGTGGGGGTTAAGACTAAACATGTCATTTAAAGCTAAGCATATTGAGGGATTAAAAAATGACATAGCTGACAGCCTTTCTCGTTTACAGTTGGAAAGGTTCAGGTCCATGGCACCACAAGCAGCTGCACGAAGAACACAGGTATCAGAGGGAGTGTGGAAAATTGGTTGGAAGGAGCCCGACTTCTATACAGGAGCTCCTGGTCTGCCAACACGCTGATGGGATACGAAGGGGCACGGGGGGCATTTCAGGAGTTCCAGGAGCAGGAAGGGTTCAAGGTAAGTGTGTCAGTTTCACAGGACCAGATAATAAAACACATAGGTAAAAAATGGGAAGCAGCAATGACTAGCAGGACAATGGGGGCACAGTTAACTGGGATAGGATGGGCTTGC
This sequence comes from Neoceratodus forsteri, assembly GCA_016271365.2. Taxonomy (NCBI): domain Eukaryota; kingdom Metazoa; phylum Chordata; order Ceratodontiformes; family Ceratodontidae; genus Neoceratodus; species Neoceratodus forsteri. Next base: position 91,705,160 of record JADMNL010000022.1, read on the forward strand.
AGCACAAAAGGGTGGGCTGAACCGAATAAGTTTGAAGTGGTTCGGCGCATGTTGATGGGGTGGCAGCGGTTAAAAGGAGGAAAGGTAGACTTGAGAAAACCCATGGCAGGACAAAAACTCGAAGAACTAGTATGGGCCCTGGGGGAGATATGCACGTCAGACTTCGAAGCCTGCTTATTTAGGGCCATTTTCACAGTGATGACAAAAGGCACATTCAGGGTCAGCGAAGTAGTGGCGGGCAACAAAAGGGATGAGATAGGATGTTTGTGGGAAAAGGAAATACGCTGGGAACAAGAGAGGGTGACAATTTGGCTGAGACGTTCTAAGACTGATCAGACAGGGATGAGGCAGAGATCGTATTGGGAAGACAATAGACAGAGGTGACATGCCTAGTTGCCTCTCTATAGAAATACAAGGGGAGGAGGCAAAAGGGGGGCCAGTAGTTCTTCACACATAGTGACGGCAAGCTGGTTACATGGTTCCAAGTAACAAGGGTGCTAAAGAAAGGAATGGCACACTCGGGAGAGAACTCTCAGAGTTATTCCTCTCATTCATTTAGAATTGGAGTCGCATCAATGCTGGCAGCAACAGGGGGGTTGGAGAAAGAAATTAAGAAAGCTGGAAGGTGGCAGTCTAATTGCTACAAGAGATATGTGAGGAAACTGGTATGACATGTGGTTTTCTGTCTTTCACAGGTCAGGGAAGGAGCAGGCGGGTTTGGATCCTCGGGCACTCCTACATTTATTGGGCAGAGAAGTGGGCCACCATTCATCAGGGAGGAAAACAACTAGGGCAGAACCTCGACCAAGTGATGGTTTATTGGATATGGGTCCGGGGCATGAGGTGGTCACAGTTCATGCCAACCTTGGAGGTGCTGAAGCTAAAGTGGTCACAGCCCGACCTGCTGATACTAGATACTAGAAGGGTCAGAGGAAAACAGACGAGGTGGCTGCATAAAGACCTCCTTGCTAATCTGTGCCAGAGGGACAAGCTTTGGATTCACAAGAAACAAACTGGCCTACGGTCAGATCTTATTGTCTATCGTGAACTAAGGAACAGATGTAAGAGACAAGTTAGAGTTGCTAAAAGCAAATACTGCAAGGACCTTCTACAAAACTCAGCCTGCGACCCGAGGAAATTCTGGGCCCATATCAAAACATTTCGGTACCTGCATGATCGGTCACTCCTGATGAAATGATCATAAATGGGGCACATTGTAATGACCCTAGGACCATCTCAAACAGTTTTAACAATCTTTTCTCTGATCTTTCATACTATACCTTGGCTTTACAACCTAGTGGATCGCACTCCAATCTACCTACCACACTACCATCAGACAACCATACTGCCCTATCTTATGATGCTCCTCCAGCACCACCATTCTATTTCAAGGCTGTATCAAGAGCGGGAGTCCTGAAATTACTGAGATCCATATCTGCCAATACCAGCTCTGGTTCTGACTCACTGGAACCTCGTCTTCTTAAGCTGGCTGCTCCACTCATTGCCTCTCCGAATGCCAGAATCTACACTTTATCCCTTATCCATAGCACTGTGCCAGACCTATGGAAATCTGCAAGAGTAACGCCTGTCATTAAAAAAGGTGACCCAAAGGACATGGCCAATTACAAACCTATAGCAATTCTTTCTGTCCTTAACAAGATCCTAGAGAAAATAGTTGCATCACAGACCATTGACTACCTTACACGCTACAGTCTCCTCTCAGACACTCAGCATGGTTTCAGAAAAGGTCATAGCACCACCACGGCTCTTCTTCAACTAACTACTGATATTCTGTCCAACATGGACTCTGGAAAACTCACAGGTGCCATCTTCATTGACCTCACTAAGGCTTTCGACCTTGTAGGCCATCCCCTGCTTCTCTCCACTCTCCATAAATTCCATTTATCTACCCCTGTTGTGGACTGGTTCTGTAGCTACCTGTCAAACAGGTATAAGCTATCAATTTAACTCCTCCCTGTCCATCATGTCTACTATCAACCTTAGGGTCCCCAGGCTCTATCCTTGGCCCCTTCTGTTCTCAGTTTTTATCAACAATGCAGCTGAGGTCCTGGAATCCTGCTCAGCTATTCTCTACTGATGACCTGATCATCTACACTAGTTCTTCTAGTATTGCCTGCATAAACACATCACTTACTTTAGACTTCAATAAGGTCTTAGACTGGCTACTAGACTGTAAGCTTGTACTAAATGAAAATAAAACGAAAGCCATGCTCCTAGGTTCTGCACCAAAGATTAAGACCTGTTCTAGTTTGCTGGAGGTTCTTCACCCCGGAGGATTTCCACTTGAAAATGTTACTTCCTTCAAGTACCTTGGGATCCTCCTGGACCAGTTCCTGGATTTTAATCTTCACATTCAGTCCTCGTGCAAAGCTGTAAATTCGAAACTAGGAGTAGCTTACAAAACGAGCTACATGCTTACACCCTCGGCCAAATTAGCAATTGCCCAAGGTATTCTGCTCCCAACCCTTACCTATGGTGCTTCTATTCTTACCTCTGCCCATAAAACCTCCCTACTAAAATGGGACGTAACTTATAACAATATATGCCAATTTGCCTCTTCGTCGCCTCGACTCAAACATCACTGCCTTCTTTATAAGGATCTGAATTGGCTCTCACCCTCTGCCAGTAGACAATATTAAAGTTGAACCAGTATAACATTCTGTGGTGATTTGCATATACAGCCCATGATGCTTTGCATTGTGTGGGCATGTGTGATTTAATACTACCTTGGATCACTAATGGACTCGATTATCCGGGAAAAAAACTCATCCCAGCTGGCGGCGTTGCTGGTCCCTCAACCATCCTCCCATGGCCTGCGATCAGCTGACAAATCCTTACTCTATGTTCCGAGATGTTGGACGACTAAAGGCACAGGGGCCTTCCAAATCTCTGCTCCCAGGCTATGGAATGCTCTTCCACTCAACCTCCGGCTGTCTCAGTCTCACTTTGGATTTAAAAGTGAATATCGTCGTTATCTATCCTTAGCTGATGCTTGTACATGCTTTGATCCAACCTGAAGCTCCTGAGACTTACCAGTAATGTCATCCCTGCTCTAATCCAGCTCCAAGACTGTCTCCTCTTCCCCTCCCCATATTTTTCCGTCTCTTTGTAAATAACTTCTTGACTACTAGCTCTCTTTCTTCTCGAACCTTGTTGCTGACCATCCACTGTTGTTTTGCCAATTACCACCCCGACCTTCCTTCTGTCAGTCTTTCTTGTTATGTTTGAACATTCCTCACATTTCTCTCTATATAACCTTACTATCTTATTAACCCTTTTACTCCACAGGTCAGGTCCATGGTTTCTGCACTTATTACACATCTTACTGCCATTATCTGTATAATGCTTGCCATTATTTTTGTTGTTTCTACCATTGTATTTTTGTAGCACTGCTGTACTGTTCCTCTATTTGTATTATTGTACCCATGTTGCTGTTGTTCAACTGTTCTCCTTTTGTTGTACTCTCCCGGGTCGTGCCTGAAAATAGTCATTTTATGGCTAGTGCACCTACCCAGTTAACAAAAACTAAATAAATAAATAATACATTTGGGGGGCAATGACCTGGGAGATCAATCTTGGGGATTCTTGTGCAAGAAGATGTTAAGGGATCTAGGGGTAATTTAACAGGGTTGGCCACAGGTGAGGATAACGTGATCAGAAATAGCACCTAGGATGGTTTGGTGGCAGGCCAGGGACATAAAAGGGGTGGAGCGGGTGAGGAAGAGGATTAACAGGCAGGTGGCAGTATGGTTAAAGGGGGTCAGGGAAACATACATAGCCCATAAAGACATATCATTTACCAACCCAGGGATGCACAGACTGGATGGGGTACACCTTTCGACAGTGGGGACATTATCATATGTGTTACAGCTGGGAGATATTGTGGAAATTTGGGGAAAAAAAGGGAAATGCAGGGGGGAAGCCCATCATTCCATTGCCTAAGCTGGAAATGGGCTAGTGGAATTTTTTTGGGAAAATAAAATAGTGGGGGGTGAAAGGGGCAGGTAAGATCCCACGGAGCCAGGCGCAGGCAGCCCGGACGTGGAGGCAGACGGAAAAGGAGGCATACAATTGAAGGGGGGGGCCAGTTGCCATCGGCAACCAGACCCAAGGAGAATGCAGCAATGGGAAAAGGAGAAGGGGTATTGGGCTGTTCAAGTGTCCAGACCCCGAGAAGGCAACAGACAACAGACTGTTCAAGAAAAAGTGGAAGAAGGGGTATTTGGCTTTACAAATGTCCAGACCCCGAGAAGACAACAGAAGATGACAGGAGAACCAGAGACATTTATAAAAGACAATTGAAAGATGTGTTTGAACAGAATATTAATTGTTGGACCTTATGATGGGAACATGGAGAAAGTCAAAGTAATGTTTGTTAAATATGTAAAATTTAAAAAGTGGCAAAGTAAAGAGGATAATGTGATGTATATAAATAAATTAATTGCCAGTCGAGCACCCATCAAGAAGTTGTATGTGACTTATTTTTCCAAGGAATCTCTCTCTGACAATTTAGGTTGTCCTTTAGGGGCAACTGCATTTAAGGAGGACCAAACCTGGAGTGAGGGTAGTCATGTGAGCAAATACATTTTGTAAATGGGATTCTGCCTCCCTCCAACGGATAGCCAGTTTCTGGCATGTCCCAAAAACATGGGCCTGGTCCGCCCTCATCTCCCCGGACTTTCTCCAGCAACTCCCCCAGTGGTCCCCCATATATGAGGCAAATACTACCAGGGTATAGATGGACCTGTTATTGCACATACAAGAATATTCTCACCAAAATGGAGAGGAGGTAATTTTTATCATTTACATGGAACAAATAAGCTAAATGTCATATAGTATATCACCCTGTAGGTCCTGATTTCATCTTTCAAGTATTATTTTACAGTCTATATGGCTTGTTTTTTTTTTTTTTTTTTTTTACAACTGTATTTTATTCTCTGCAGGCACTGGAACTCTCTCGGGCTACACAGCGATCTACCATGTCTACAGCCCACCGTGGTCCCACCCCCTCAAGGACATTACTTTCTCCTTGGTGAACCCTCTCTGGCCAGGGTCAGCGAGGATATCAAAGAGGGCGGGGACAGAGATCTGGTATCGGGCGCGTGGCGGTAGGTGCTGTGAGCCGTTGCCTATCCAGGCTGGAGGGCTTTTTTTCATGAGTTACGCCCTTGATGTAGGACGTGCAATGCCACCCAGCCCACAGTGTGGGTGCTCCCACCTACGTCCGGAGGGCAGCCTCCCGACGTCATCCCTTGATTGCGAGCCCCTGTGCATTGCAGTGCCACCGGTCTCCACCAGGGGCCGCTGTTACACCAGGCTGCCCCTGGATCCCTCCCTGAGACAGGAGAGCAGTCCTCCAGATGCTCGATCCTCTCTCTCCCCTGCTGACCCCCTGGCGGACCGGGTTCGTTCCCAAATCCGGGCCACTGGTATGGCTCAAGGTGTGATGTCCAGTGCCTCAACCCTCAGCGGCACCACGCTGGCCTATGGCTTAGTTCTTGTAACCCTCTATAGAAATTCCATGTCCAATGTCCCTAGTTGTCCTCCTTAAGGGCAGCAATCAGAAGAGTACAAGTAAGCTCCATGAGGGTTTGTAAATTGGCCCTGTCCCTGTTATGTTTTAGTAAATATGTTCTAATTTGTAAATACTTAAAATGTTTACAATTTGCAAAGACACATTGATTTTGTAATTCCTAAAATGAGCGAACACTTGTTTTGCTATGAAATTGGTACAGTATATATGACCCAAGCCTAACAGCTGCCATCTTCGAAATGTGTGGTCAATGTTGATGGGGAGGGGGGATCTGATATCATAAGACAGGTGTCTGCACAGAAATTGGATGCAGTGGAATCACTACACGACTATCAATTTTTTCTACATCCTAAGAATAACTGCTGTAGCTGGGAAAAGATCATTCATCACGGGAAGAGCCAGAAGATTAGAAAACAAGTATTTTGTGACATCCTGCAAGTCATTCAGGTGAAATTCTATATGCTTCCACAGCATGGTACACGTACGTGAGTGCAGAAAAAATAAAGTACCCTAAAATGAGAGGCAATTGCATAGCTCCACAAGTCTAGTAGTCCCAGACCACCTTGTTCCCTCAGCAGTTGCAAGATCTGGAACCAAAGTCTAGGTGATTTCCCATTCCAAACAAACAGCGAGATCAATTTATTCCAAGATCTAAAGTAGTATGTGGTGGGCTGGAGGGGCAGAGTCTCCAAGAAGTATAGTAGAATGGGCAAAATAGTCATTCAAAATTCTTTCAATTCTAGTAAATAGGCCCAGTGGCATATTGGTCCTTCTTTTCAAGCCCTGTGTAATTTGCTGTGAAATAGGTTCTAAATTGAATAGTTCCAGATGGATTAAATTTTGAGGGAGAATAACTTCCAAGTATTTAATAGCAGTCGTGTGCCATTTAAAAGGAAGGGTGATAATTAAACCTTTGACTGAAACCCCGAGATTGCTCCAATATGAACCTTTAATTTAAACCCTGGAACTGCTCCAAACTCTTCTAGGGCGTCCCATAACACCAGCAGAGAAGGTTCTGGTGTCAGCAACATTAGGAGAATGTCAGTGATGTAAAGAGTGGGCTTGAATTTTACCCCTCCAGTAGCGATGCCCTCTATCCCCCCATGTTGCCTGATAGCTTCAGACAACAGTTCAATATAGAGTGCAAATGACAAGGGGGACAGAGGGCACACCTGACTAATGCCTCTTTCTAGGAAGATTAGTTGGGAAGGTGAGCCATTAATATGGACCCAAGTTTTAGGAGAAGAGTAAAGAGTTTGCAACATGAGAATAAAGAGAGAGAGAGAGAGAAAATCAAAGTTTGACATGATGCCACATGGGCCAAGACACCTTGACGAACGCCTTCTCCATATCTAAACTAATGACTACTAGAGATATGGATCCCTGTACGATATGTTCCATGAGGAGAAGGGTCCTTCGTATGTTATTGGAGGTCCGTCTTGCTCTAATAATCTAGACTGGTCTTTGTATATTAAGGTCAGCAGAATCACCTCTAGGTGTTTGGCCCATATTGCCATAAATAATTTGAAATTGACATCTAAAATTGGTATGGGTCTATATGGCAGAAGCTGCATCTGGTCTTTTCAGGCTTCAAAATAGTTAAGATTATGGCCCATTTCCACTGTGGTAGAGGGAAGCCTCCTTCCTGAACTTCTCTAAAGTTTATCTTTAAGTTTATCCAGCTTGGCAGCGGACATGGGGGGGGGGTTAGACACAATTTCATTCACAGTGAAAAAAGTCCTGGAGGAGCTTACAAAACTGAAGGTGGACAAAGCAATGGAACCAAATGACATACACCAAGTATATTAGAGAGCTGCGTAGAGAGTCAGCAGCACTTCTGGCAGTCATGTTCGCAGAGTCACTCAACACAGGAGTGGTTCTGGAGCGCTGGAAGAGGGCACATGTGGTCCCTCTACACAAACAAGATCAGGCCAGAGCCTACATGTCTGCATGATGCTATTAAGAGAGCATGGAGGTGATGGAGGAAAGGGTCTCCATGTTATGGAGTTCAGGGAGTAAGTGTCCGCTCTACAATAGATAAATATATATATATGTGTGTGTGTGTGTGTGTGTGTATTATTTTCTTGACCCCACCACCCTTCCTAGTTAAATTTATTACTCTTTATTCAAGGGAGTGATTTCTGATAGAGATTTGCTGTTTCACAAAAAGAAATCAAGAATTAAAATCAGGAGCAGCAGTCTGGCACACCCTTTATTCTGAATTAGAAGTTAGTGATCGGTAAAAAGGAAACTTAAGGAAATAAAATCAAATCTACAGATAGTGTAAGCTCAATGGGCAATTAGAAGTTGGGAATGTCTTTAGGCGCTTTTACACACAGGTTTGTAAAATGAAATAAACGTTACCTGTGTGGCGCCGATGTACTCTGTTGCGTTCGGGTTTCGTTTTACACCCCTGCAAGTATTCCGGCTAATCCCGCCTCCATTTGTTTCAGCTCCCCCAGAGTTTGCTGCTCTAATAGCAGTTTCTGCAGTGGTACCGGAATGGCTGTTTTACACAGCTAGATCAAATTAAACAAGATTCGTGCAAACCCATAAGAAGCAGAGATTGCGGTTTGGAAGAACGTTCACCAAGGGAATGAAACAAATGCTTTTTACACACAAGGGATCTAACAGAATACTGTTTCCGTAACAGTTATTCCGTTACATAGACCTGTGTGTTAAAGTGCCTATTGTTGCCAGGTCGGACACAAAGCTTGGATAACTGCCAGAGTGGGTTGATTTATTTAGCAGTTAATTCATTGACTTACGAACTTACGAACATAAAAAATTTGCCAGCAGATAAAGGCCTAGAGGTCTATCAAGTCTGCTCGAATGTGCAGCTAGCACCCCTTATTCTGCAGCTGCCCCTTCCTTCCTTCCACCCTTCCCCTTCATTAACCCTCCCCCTTGTCCTGTCCCATCCTCGTTTGAAGCAGTCCACTGTTCTACTGCATACCACTTCAGCAGGTAACGCATTCCACCCAGCCACCACCCTCTCTGTAAAAAAGTGTCTCCTCATCTCACTCCTGAACCTTCCTCGCTTCAGTCTCATATCATGGCCCTGGGAACCCTCCCTCCCTTACTTTGAACAGCCCCTCTGTACCCGTCTTGTTTATTCCTTTCATGTATTTAAAGGTTTCAATCATGTCACCCCTGTCTCTCCTCTCCTCCAGTGAGTACATGTTCAACTCCTTCAACCTCCTCTTATATGATAAGTCCCCCAGCCCCTTGATCATCTTTGTCACTCTGTGCTGCACCCCCTCCAGTAACTTAATGTCCCTCTTCAGATACGGACGCCAGTACTGCATGCAGTACTCCAGGTGTGGTCTAACTAATGACCTATACAGTGGCAGAATCACCTCCTCCCTCCTCGAGGATATACCCCTTGCAATACAACCCAGCATTTTGTTGGCCTTTACAGCTGCCCTCCTACATTGTGCCGAGTTGTTCATTGACCCTGTAATGAGCACAACCAGATCCTTCTCCTCCTCTGTCTGGGCTAGCTGCACTCCCCCTAGCTGGTAACTCCTCCTTGGGTTCTTCATCCCAAAATGCAGCACCTTGCACTTTTTGGCATTAAAGCCCAGTTGCCAGGTGTCTGACCAGGTTTCAAGCTTTGCCAGATCATCCTGCAACCCCTACCATCCCTAGGTCATCCACCACAGTGCCTACCTTGGTATCATCAGCAAACAGACTGATCTTGCTCTTGATGTCCCATAATATGTCTGCAATGAATATCCCAAACAACACTGGTCCCAACACTGAGCCCTGTGGAACACCGCTCGTCACTGCCCTTGGGTGTGAGGCTCCCCACCCACCACCCTCTGTTGCCTTCCCTGCAGCCAGTTTCCTACCCATCTCACCAGCTTGCACCACCCCTGTGCCTACTAACTTCCTTCCCAGCCTTCCATGTGGCACTGGGTCAAATGCCTTACTGAAGTCCAGATACAGGACATCCACTGCATGGCCCCTGTCCAGTTGCCTAGTTACCCAGTCATAGAACTCGACCAGGTTGGTTTGGCAGGATCTGCCACATATGAACCATGCTGTCTGCTGTCCTGTAGTCCTTTGGCCTCTAGGAGGGCCACCAGCCTCTCCTTCAGGATAGTCTCCATTAGCTTACACACGATGGATGTGAGGCTCACTGGTCTGTAGTTTCCCGGTTCATCCTTGGGGCCACTCTTGTGGAGGGGCACCACATGAATCATCCTCCAGTCCTGAGGTACACACCCCAAATGTAGTGAGGCATTAAATAGGTCTGCCAAAGGTCCTGCAAGGACCTCTGCCAGCTCCTTCAGTACCCTGGGGTGGATGCCATCTGGGCCTGGTGCCTTGTCCACCCTCAGTGCCTTCAAACCCTCTCGAACTCTGCTCTCCATGATTTCCTCATCTGTCACCACTTCCCCCCGCTTCTGCCATTTCTCCCACCTTGGGTGTCACCCCCCCCTTCTCTTTAGTAAATACTGAGCAGAAGTACTCATTTAGTACTTCCGCCTTATCGTACCCTGCTTCCACCCAACCCCCCTCCTTCCTAATCCTTACTATGTGGTCCTTACAGCTCCTTTTCTCCCTGATGTACTTAAAGAAGTCCTTCTCCCCCTTCTTAATGCCTTGTTGTTGGCTTTTGTACTGCAAGCAATCAACTCAGCAGGGGAGCTTTTCAGAAGTCTTTTATAACACTACACTGCTATTAAGTGTCTGCTGTGTGCTAGCTCTATGCCTGTACTGTGTGAACTGATTCTGAACCAACAACCCTTTACTCTACCCTTTCTTAAAGGTATCCAGTCTTATCTTTTGTAGATATCTAGGTTGCACTTAAAAACTTCTAAGGGTTATGGACATGCCAGTGTATGTAACCCCTAGACACTAAATGGCATTTATTTATTTATTCATTCTATTGGTAATCTGGTAAGGCCCATTAGGCACAACTGCCTGTTTTCAGGGGCGACCCGTGAGTTGATCAGAGTCACACAGTAGGCAAGTAGAGGTTGTGAGAAAGCAAACCCAGGTCTGCCTGATGTAAAGCGCATTCACAGCTGCTTACTCTAAACCTTTTAGGCTATACTGCCAGCTCCAAGGTTCAGCACAGCTCATGAGCAAGACATCTGGCTAATGTATAGGCATTGGGACATACTTGCAGTCTCCAGGCTAATTACAGTCATAATAATGTTCTATGAAGTAAGGAGAGAAGCTTACCTTATATGATTAGGCAATCACATTGTGAGACCACCATACTTTCTGGAATGAGGTGAGCTTAAAATGTGATTTTTTTAGCTACCTCCCAGGGACAGTGAGAAATGCACATTAAGAGCAGGATATTCAGACTGCGCCAGGCTATGGTGCAAGCCTGGGCGCAGCACAACTGGGATGCACCAGGGCATTGATAGGGTGATATTCAATGGTGCTGCGCCATGGCTCAGCACCATTGAATATAGCTCTGTGGCCACCCGCATTGTGCGTGGCACAGTTGCACTGCGCCAGCGCAAGTGGCCAGGGAGGAGCAGGGGACTGTGCTAGCGCAAGTGCCGCTGCACTAGGCGCAGCAACCACAATATTCAGTGGTGGACATGCAAATGGGGCTATAATGCATGCAAGAGGTAAATGGGGCCATTTGCATGTCATTATGGCCCCATTTGCATGCAGGTGCACTGATCCCCAGCCACTTGCACCTGGCACCTGCAGCTAGTGGGGACCGACGCCCACTGCACATCCCGGCACAGTGCCCCAATGCCCGTTTGCGGGCATGAGTAATATAATAACACATCCAATATCATTGGTGGTCCAGTGCACCACTGCTAGCCCGATCGCGGGCATATGTGGTCTAATGAACATTTAAAACTATCCTTGGTGGTCCAGCGGTATCCACCTCCCCACCCGCCCACTGCGCCCTGCCACCCCGCTTCCCCCAGTCAGCGGCGGGAGCTCCCCACCCACAAGCCGCCTGGCCACCCACCGACTGACTGTGTACGGTATGGCTGTACACCCATTGGTCCAGCATGGGCCAATGGGCATCTGGGTACCGTACCATACTACACAGTCCAGGTATGTGAGATGGATTCATTCATATCTGGACTGTATGTCTGTTATGGTCTGGGCCCCGTTAGGCCCCTGTGGACCAATGGGCACTCTGGCCATACATGCAGTCAGTCAGCAGTGGCGGGCGGCTTTGGGTGGGAGCTTCTGCCCACCGCTGACTGGGGGGGCGGGTGGCGGGGTGCAGTAGGCGGGTGGGGAGGGGGTACCGCTGGACCACCAGGGATGGTTTTAAACATTTATTAGACTGCATATGCTCGTGATCGGGCTGGAAGTGGTCCACTGGACCACCAGGGATATTGGACATGTTACATTATTACATATGCCCGTGATCGGGCTGGCAGCAGTCCACTGGACCACCAGGGATATTGTACATGTTACATTATTATATATGCCCATGATCGGGCTGGCAGCGGGTCCACTGGACCACCCACGGATATTGGACATTTCAATTATATACCCATGCCTGCGATCGGGCATGGAGGGGCACTACCGCGATGGATGGTGCAGTCGGAGCTTAGGTGGCCACCCACAGCTGGCAGCTGCCGTGTTGTGCCCTGCAATAAGGCAGCTCACCTGTGGGTGGCCAGCAGTTGCTCCTTTTTTTTTAGGCTCAACTGTGTGCGGCACAAGTAGGGGTTGCGCCTGCATCTGCTGAGCACATTCCGGGCTGAATATCGGGATGTATGAAATATGCAAGAGCATGCCCCCCCTACTTGCGCCGCATACATTACTGATGCACCCCAGTGCATCGGGATTTGTGCCATGCACGTTCCCCTTTTGAATATCGCGCCAGGCGCATCAGTGGGTTGTGCATCATGCACAACCCTTTTGAATATCCCCAGCCTAAATGTACAAATGTATATTGTGTATATATATATATATATATATATATATATTTTTTTTATTTAGTTGTTTAACCAGGTATAGCACACTAAGCTGAAAGCTTTTTTACAGGAGCGACCTGGGAGCACAAGGAGGTTAAGTGACTTGCTCAGGGTCACACAGTATGCAAGTGGAAGCTGTGGGATTCAAACCCAGGTCTGGTCTGCTGTATACAGTATATACCGTTATTTTTCTGTCTTTATAACATACAGCTTTTTTGCATCCCATGCAATCCATCCTCTGTAACCCTCCCTTCCCCAATCCCCAAGGACACATTTGGAAATGAGCAAATTCCTCAGTACTCTTCCTGGTGAAACATTTCAATAAATAAATAAAAAAAAAATAGATGGCTAATAATGGATTGTTGTTCCTCCGAAACTGACAGATGTGATGCTGTGAGAGCCTAAATCTAAATGTCATCAAGACTGCTGGAAGGAGCAATGTTTACCTTTAAACATGAGTAATGTGTTAGATGGTGGTGTTATATTAAAAAGAAAGAAAAGAAGTAGAAATTTTATGTCAGGACTCCGCCACACAGTGATTAGTGACAGCTCCCATAGCCACAGATACATGACCAGCTCTGCATGACGGCTGTAACAAAAAAAAAAAACAACGGAACAGCCCTGGTATTTTGCAGGGTTTTTTTGTTAGATATGTGTGATATAAAACATTGTAATGGAGTCACATCTCTGCCAGTTACTTGGGGAGTGGGGATGGTGTAAACTGACAGCTCATTGACACATGGTTTCAAAAGCAGCTAGCCATCGACTGAAAACCTCTCTATCTGTACTTTAAAAAGAAGGAAACATTTAACCATTCAAGTGCACTAGATCATTTACTGAAGCACTTGAATAACTAATGTGTTTTCTGCTGGTTTAATTACGAAGCATGGACATGTATCTGTCAGTATCTGATTGCAAGTCCCATAATGAAATTTATCTAATGGCTTGCTTTGTACGTCTTTTCTTTCGCAGTACTACATTTTGCAAGTGTGATGTGACAGAAACCAGCATAGTCGTAATCTGTTTCCACTGTTACTTGAATGCAGATGTTCTTATTTTGGTGATCATTTGGGCTCCTATAATATTTGGTGCCAAAAACATTCTTTTCCCCCATTAAACCTGTTATTTGCCCCACAGCTTGATGTGAAGATTGTTTGGCATTAAGCGGCATTGGAAAATATTAAGCACTAACTTCACATGGCGATAAAAATGATGTACTGCTCTGTTAAATGCCATTATTTACGCCACAGCCAGATTGGAATGCTATTCTTTCTATCTATATTGAGCAACTTATATTTATATAGTCTTTATAGTGTGGTTGAAAAAGAACCAGTAAAGAAAGCATTGTGCGTATAGACTGCTCAGAGCCGTGAATCAGGCCGAGTAGAGCCGTCGAAGTACATAAAGAAGCTAAAATGTCAGAGAGGGCTAGTTAGTCATAATGTCAAATTGAAGTTCCCCCACTCACCTTTACAGAAAAAAGACCCTTACCCTACAAAGCAGTCTTGACAGACTTCCAAGTTATTGCTGGCATTTGGGCGTTCTGCACTGAATCCAAAACCAGTACAAAAATAGCACCCTAGGGATTGGGTAGAAATACACCTTCTGATTCTGAAGACACCACCCCCCCCCATCACTCTGCATTTGAATGTCATTAAGCAATTTACTGAGAGTTGGTTCCTTAACCCAGCTGCTGAAATCATGAAAATAATAATAAAAAAAAAACTGTAGCCAATCGGAAATGGGTAATTATTTCATTGAACCCCATCTGGGGGGATTACCTCTTGAAGTTGCACGTGCCTCCTAAGGGCAGTAATGCGCTTTAACAATTCCCTGGACCTCCTTGCCACATCGAGGATGTTAAAAAGAAAAAAGAAGGGGAAAGCTCAAATCTCATCAACTCTCAACCGGGAAGGCAAAACCAACACTATTGATATGTTCTAAACTATTATGCTTGGAAAAAGTTAAAAAGCAAGATCTCCCCCTTCCCTGCCCTACTCAATCACCCTATAACCTATTGAGGTGACCAAAACTGCTGTCTGGATCTGACCACCTTATGAAGGGCAGGGTTTACTTATTCCACCCCTCCCCCTTCACTCACCCCAACTCACCATCGATATTTGGAAAAAGAAAAAAAAAAACACTGCGATCTCTAAATCTGAGCCGAAGCAAGATCGCCGACCATGAATCGAATAAAAACCACTCACCCCACATCCTCGTGCTCTGTTTACCCAGGAGGCTTGATGAAGAAACATTGTTCCAGAAGTTTCGGAGCAGAAACCTGTTCCCATCAATAACTGTCTTCTGTCAACAAGCAAAAGGATGTGGAGGATATTGGAAAGAGAAGAGAGGACGGATCAGGGTTTAATCTGATTAAATTAAGGAAAGTAAGACGTGCCAGGGGCTACAGAAAGGGGAAGGGGTAGAGTGAAGAGATAAGAAGTGAGACAGACAACCAGGGAGAGAAGAGAACCGTGAAAGGGAAACCCACCAAGCGAGAAAGAAACAAGCATTTGTCAATGCCGAATGTTTGCTTGCTGGCATTGGCACTGGTAGTGTAGGAGTTACAAAGCTGCATAATAGGAATGGCAGTGAAGTATTGAACTGAAGCCAACCCCACCACCACCCTGCAGAGAGTGACAGGCATTGGGGTGTGCCTTTGGGTCATCAGGCATAATGGCTATGGCATTTCACCACACCCTACCCTGCAGACACCGACAGGTGTCACGATGTGACTTGGGGTCTTTGGCCCTTATGTTGACCCTATTCTATTAGGAAATATGGTGAGATGGGTGCAGTATAGGAGAATGGGGTGAACTTTGAGGCCGAAGAGTCTAAGGCACAACTCGATGCCTCTCACTGGCTGCAGGGTGTGGGTGGGGGTGGAATGGTATGAGCATTACAGGCGACAATCCCAAGTCACACCCCTGAGGCCTGTCAGTCTCTACAGGGAATGCCTCAGACGTTCATTGGTATTTTCGCTCCAAATTTTCAACATTGTTTTTTTGTGACCCCCACCTTATGAACAGTGGCAATATCAGTTTGTTAGCTGAAAGCTGATTTTGCACAGTGGCTACGCCATTTGGCGCCACAGTTGTGAAAACACATTTCGAACAGGATGTGAAAAATGACAGCTGTACTGTTCATGAGGAGGTGTAAAAAAATGGCAATATTGAAAATCTGGAGTGAAAATATC
This sequence comes from Neoceratodus forsteri, assembly GCA_016271365.2. Classification (NCBI taxonomy): domain Eukaryota; kingdom Metazoa; phylum Chordata; order Ceratodontiformes; family Ceratodontidae; genus Neoceratodus; species Neoceratodus forsteri. The sequence goes on from JADMNL010000022.1 coordinate 91,720,830, forward strand.
AAAAAACTGGTGAAGTCATGAGTGAGCATAGAAACTGCACAACACACACCCATAATGTAATTAGTTTGGGGATTTTTTTACAGCAGATTGTTAACACAGGCATTTTGGGCCTCCACTCATGAACAGTGTCATGGTGATTTTCTTAATCTGTCCCAAACAGTGATTTCCCACAGTGACAATGCATTTCTTCGCTGGAAGTGCGAAAACACATTTTGGCTATGGTGTGAAAAATGACAGCTGTACTGTTCATAAGGGAATGTGGGAAAATGCCAGTGGTGGAAATCTGGACTGAAAATATTACAAATTCATGAACTTATGAGGGTGCATGGAAACTGCGCAATGCTCGCTTGTAATACGGTCATTTTATGAACTTTTGTCACCAAATTTTAACATAGCCATTTTAAGACCTCTGCTCATGAACAGTGTCACTGTGATTTTCTTAATCTGTCCTAAACATTGATTTCGCACACCAACTGCGCCATTGTGCGCTACATGCGCGGAAACACATTTTGGGCGAGATATGGAAAATGACAACTAAAATAGTCTCTGTTCATTTGTGTGCTGTGGAGGAGCTGCCAACCATTGAATTATGTAGAGCAGACACTTGGTAAAAGGTATGACGGAATTATTGTGAAACTATTTACAGGATATTGAAAAAATCCCCTTTAAAACAACAATTAAAAGCAGGTGAATTCAGGTAGCTGCTGTACTGTTGCTGTCTTTTGACATGACAACAATGCCTTCACTTGTGCGCGCTGATTTCATTTGTATATCCTGCATTATCCTAAGTTATTTAATTGCTGTTTTTTTCAAGTTCAGTGGCATAGTTGAAACCATTGTCACACAGGCTAGAACATCCCTTGTAAGTTTACTCATGTAAGCTTCAGAAGAAGACCTTGTTGGGCTCAACACCTAGACACTTTGTTCTTTTTGTAACATCCATGTATGTTGGTTCAGTAAAAGGCAACAAACCATTTGCTTCAGTATAATTTTTTTGAATGCACTGCATTAAAATAAGAATTATATTGTAAGACCCTGGCAGACTACATACAGCAGGGCTCCCAGATCTATAGGGAGTCATTTACAGGAAATTGTTCCCATTGACTTGCATTGTTAAGGGGCATCAGACATAAGCCCTTTTACTCAGGATTTCATGACAAGTTGAATTCCTTTGGGAACAATTGCAGTGACTGAAGTGAATATAGGTTCACTAGGAGAGAGTGAGTGTGTTGTGTGCTTGTGTGGCGTATAATGGTGTGTGTGTGTGTGTGTGTGTCTGTGGGGAGAGAGAGGGGAGAAAGGAGAGAGAGAAGAGAAGGGAAAAAAGGGGGGGGTGAGAGAGAGACAACATCTCCTTAAAGCTATGTATCTCCCCCACCCACATTATGGTGATGTGAGGTGGGTTAGGATGTATTGTTTGTATGAAGAGGAGGAGAGAAATTAAATTTTTATCTCTTTTTCAGATTCCTTAGACACTTGTGGTACATCAAGTTGTTACATTCTCAGTGTATATTGACATCAGTACATATCAGGCTATGTGGTCTTAATTCCTTGAGGTTCCTCGACTAGAGTTTTTTGTTTTACACTAATATTATCAATTTATATTTAAATTATCATTTATATAGTCCTGAGGTTTTTGAAATTTATTGGGCCTTATATCCAGCTGGAGAGTACAGCTGGGTGACAGGTCCAGCTAGGTTTTACACATCACACAGTGTGCACTTATGTCTTTAAGACAACTTTACTGGTAAATTCTTGTCTATAATGCAGACATTGAAACTTCATGAGCCCTATAACAATCTTAGTTTGTCTTTAATCTGGGTGGGGTTGCCTTTCAGTAATCACATCCTTATACTAACTGTGACACTCACAGCTTGATTTAGGAGTTATCTGCTTCAGCAGTGTTATCTTATGTCAATTAAATTTATATGCAGTAGGATTCTTTGTATGTGTGTTCCACTCAAGCACGTTTAACCCAAGGTTACTTCTGGCTGAAGGCAGTATAGTACTGTTAAACTTCTCTGACATCATCTTGTTTTTTTTTTTTTTTGTTTGTTTTTTTTAAATGAGTATTTTAAAGCAATGGGGATTTTTTTCTGTTTTTCTCTGCATTATCTAGCTGTTATAAGTATTGTATTTTCTAAACAACTGCCATGAGCTTCTGAAGAAGGACTGGTTGGTACGAAAGCTAGAGCACTTTGTTCTTGTTGTTACATCTATGTTGGTCCATTACAGGGTAAATAATCATTTGCTTCAGGGGCATCAGAGCAATTCTGCTTCATGTGAAATAATGAAATGTACGGGGGGAGGAAAATTTGCACTAGAGTTACAGGAAAATGCAAAATCAATGTGATAGCACTGCTACTGTGTCCTCTAAAGTCCATCATTTGTTTTTTGTTTTTACGTTTTGCGCGCATGCGCAAGGAACGTCTTGGGAGAATGGGACACTTTGGAGGTGTGCCTGCCCTGTGCAATCCCCTGCTCTGTTGAGCAGGCGTGGCGGTCCTGCACCAGTCGCTGTGGTGCTGTGTATGACAGTGGTGGTCTTCTCTTCAAAGAAAACCACTGCTGTGTGCTTGCAGCACGTCACGCCCCCCGAAATCTTTGCTGCCTCACTGGGAGCCCACCCCAGTGTGGCAAACATCCTGCATCATCTGCCGACGGGGGTGCCCAATCCCCCATCGGCTCCACCTCCCCCCAAACAGCTTTCTCTGCTGCCACGCTGGGAGCCCACCCCAGCGTGGCAAATGTCTCGTGTTGCCGGACGGGGTGCCCTAATCCGCCGCTCCACGGCCCCAGTTGCTTTTTCCATGCTGGAGCCCACCCCAGCATGGCAAACGTCCCGCGTCATCAATTATAGAAAAAAGGAAACCTGTAAATTAAAAATGGTCCCATGCAGTCTCTCCGCCCTCCTCCCACAACCCGCACCCACCCACTGCGCACCCTGCCTCCCCACACCCCCCTCACCCCATACTTACCTCCAGAGCTTGGCGAGACGATCATCACTGGACCAGGAACACGTCTGCACTCTTCAAAGCCGACCGCGAACTGAGGAAATGCTGGTAAGCTGTATAATGGGCTAGATGGGTTTTTTTCAACTTTGTTGCATATCTTAGGCATTTTTTGGAATTTTTGCACCAAATTTTTAACATGGGATTTTTGGGACCCCTTCTCATGAATTCTGTCACTGTCATGGTGTTATTCGTTCCCGAAGGGTGATTTCGCAGTCACTGTGCGAAATCACCTTTTGGGCCTGATTAACGAAACAACAGTGTCAGCATTCATAAGGTGGGCTCTCAAAAAGCCTATTTTGAAAATTTGGTGGAAAAATTCCTAAAAATTACCATTTTACGAGCGTGCATTGCGCAGTTCCTACGCAGGCTCATAAGTTTGTGAATTTTCAATATTTTCACTCCAGATTTTCAACATTGCCATTTTACCACACCTCCTGATGAGCAGTATAGCTGTCATTTTTCACATCCTGCCCAAAACATGTTTCCGCCCATGTAGCGCACAATGGCGCAGTCGGTGTGTGAACTCAATGTATGGGACACATTAAGAAAATCACAGTGACACTGTTCATGAGCAGAGGTCTTAAAATGGCTGTGTTGAAAATTTGGTGAAAAAATTCCTAGAAATGACTGTTTTACGAGCGTGCGTTGTGCAGTTCCTGTGCACACTTATAAGTTCTCGATTTTCAATATTTTCACTCCAAATTTTCAACATTGCCATTTTACCACACCTCCTTATGAGCAGAACAGCTGTCATTTTTCCCATCCTGCCCAAAACGTGTTTCCGCCCATGTAGTGCACAATGGTGCAGTTGGTGTGCAAAATCAATGTATGGGACACATTAAGAAAATCACAGTGACACTGTTCATTAGCAGAGGTCTTAAAATGGCTATGTTGAAAATTTGGTGAAAAAATTCCTAAAAATGACTGTTTTACGAGTGTGCATTGCGCAGTTCCTACGCACGCTCGTAAGTTCGCTAATTTTCAATATTTGCTCTCCAATGACTTCCAAATACCTAAACAGCACATAGAAGCAAGCAACATTCGGCATTGACAAATGCTTGTACTTCTTTGCCACTGATTTTTTTAAGCCATGTCCAAGTGCCAAATACCACTGCAAATACCTGCAAGTGAACGTTCGGCATTGACAAATGCTTGTTTTCATAGTGTAATAGACCAACAATATGCCTTTCCCTGATTTGAAAGGAAGTGTGAATTATTAAGTATCTGAATGTGCTAGTGTGAACTAGCTTTCATGCTTTGCCCAAGAGAAGTGGGGGTGGAGGGTTGAAACAAAGAGAGTGGATGAGGCAATGTGCAGTGTATCTGGCAGAATTTCTGAAATCCATGTAACTCTTCTCAATTCAGTAAGCACCATTGGCTTTGTTTGAGAGTTGTGAGGGGGATGAGTGTGGGAATGCAGACACATGGCTGACATATAGCATCTTGTTTCTGCAGTCACATAAAAATGCCAGCTCATGGCAATTCAGAGAAAAAAAATATTTTGAAGCTGCATTACCAGACTAAGTGTGCAGTTTAGTGAATTACCACACAGGGGTGTGTATATGACAGCACTAAAAGGCACATTAAAGTGCTTCAGTCATGAAAACCTCCCCCACTGGCTGCTGCTGAAATGCATAGCAGTATGTTCTCCTTTGTGCATTCTGGCTGTTCTTTGGTTCAGCTGCAGGTAGTACAGTACGCTCAAGTTCGTTGGCATAGGTTTTAGCAGCGAGGAGTTCACATTGACAGAGTCTAGTAAGAGAAAACGCTTGGAATTACACATACAACGAAGTCTGTGTTTTCACATCAAATGCCGAGGTATTTTTTTTCTGGAGGATTAGAACCCATGGAGTCCATGAAGGTGTGCTTTGGAGAGCTGGTGTGAGTAAGGACCGTTAGGCACCTACACATTTTGGTGGTCCTGCTGTGGCAGGGAACAGTTTATTAAAGTAATGATGTGTGGCTTGTCTCTAAGCTAGACAAGACTACAGCAATCTATCAGGTAACCAACACAGTTGCTCTGTGTGTGTGGGGGAGGAGCTGCTCACTGAAGCGTAGCTCCCTCTTTCAACTGTATGCCACTGCATTTTCAACTGCTGTCATAGACAGCTCCAGCAGTGATTGGAGAACTGTGACCACACCTGCAAACACACTGACTGAATTGGAAGATGCTGACACACCTCTGAAAAACTCAGATGATGGCACTATGTTTCTTGCACATGCGTGCAAGCAAACATAAAAACAGGAGAAGATAGAAACAAAGTAAAGGGGAAAGACCCAAGAGAGAGTAACGCAGAGTAGGGAGATGCAGAATTACAAATCTGCAAAGCAAAAGGGGTTGAGAGGAATTTTAAAAGGCTAGCAACAATATTGCTGTACAATAAGGCACAATTTCTACAGCAACAGATAATATGAGATATAGAAATGGGCTACCAGGTTACTAACTCATTATGTTTGCTTGCACGCATGTGCAAGAAACATAGTGTCATCATCCGAGTTTTTGGAGGTGTGGCAGCCCTCTCCCAATTCAGTCAGTGTGTTTGCAGGCGCGGCCGCAGTACGCCAATGCCTGCTGGAGCTGTCTATGACAGCGTCCAAAATGCAGTGGCATACAGTTGAAAGGGGGAGCTAAGTTTCAGTGAGCAGTGATAAGATATCGCCTGCTCATGCGCTGCTCCCCCTACACACACACACACACACACGCTGCCACAGATGCATACTGGGTGGCTCGCCCCACACACACACGGTGTAGCCGATGGGGGTGCCTAATCCCCGCCGGCCGTGCTGGCGCCCCCAAAGCAGAGTTACATATGCCATGCTGGATGCCCACTCCAGCGTGGCTGCACATCTTATAGCCAGATGGGGTGCCTAATCCCCGCCGGCTCCACTGGTCCCCCAGGACAGGGTGCCACGCTGAAAGCCCACCCCAGCTTCGCCACAGATACTATTGCCGACGGGTGCCCAATCCCCATCGGCTCCACGCCCCAGCCATTCTTGTGCCACTGGATTCTACCCCAGCGTGGCAAATGTCCCGTGTCGCCATTTAACAAAAAAAAAAACTGAAACTTAAAATGCTCCTCGCTGTCTCTGCCCCCACCCGCACCCACCCACTGCACACCCCACCTCCCACACTCCCCTCAGCCCATACTTACCTCCGACTCGCCGATGATCTTCAGTGGACCGGAACATGTCTGCACTCTTCAAAGCCGACCGCGAACTGACGAAATGTCGGTAAGCTGTATAATGGGATAGATAGGGTTTTTTCAACTTTGCTGCATATCTCAGCCATTTTTTGGAATTTTTGCACCAAATTTTCAACATGGGGTTTTTGGGACCCCTTCTCATGAATGCTCTCACTGTCATGGCGTTAATCGGGCCCGAAGGGTGATTTCGCAGTCACTGCGTCAAATCACCTTTTGGGACTGAGTAACAAAATGACACTGCCACTGTTTATAAGGTGGGCTCTCAAAAAGTCTATGTTGAAAATTTGGTGGAAAAATTCCTAAAAATGACTGTTTTACGAGCGTGCGTTGCGCAGTTCCTATGCACACTCATAAGTTCGCGAATTTTCAATATTTTCACTCCAGATTTCAACATTGCCATTTTACTACACCTCCTTATGAGCAGTATAGCTGTCATTTTTCACATCTTGCCCAAAACGTGTTTCCGCCCATGTAGCGCACAATGGCGCAGTCGATGTGTGAAATCAATGCATGGGACACAGTAAGAAAATCACAGTGACACTGTTAACAAGCAGAGGTCTTAAAATGGCTATGTTGAAAATTTGGTGAAATAATTCCTAAAAATGATTGTTTTACGAGCGCGCGTTGCGCAGTTCCTACACACGCTCGTAAGTTTGCGAATTTTCTATATTTTCCCTCCAGATTTTCAACATTGCCATTTTATTACACTTCCTTATGAACAGTATAGCTGCCATTTTTCATATGTCGCCCCAAATGTGTTTCCGCACATGTAGAGCACAATGGTGCAGTCGGTGTGCGAAAGCAATGTTTGGGACAGATTAAGAAAATCGCAGTTACACTGTTCATGAGCAGAGGTCTTAAAATGGCTATGTTGAAAATTTGGTGACAAAAGTCCATAAAATGACTATGTTACAAGTGAGCATTGTGCAGTTTCCATGCACCCTCGTAAGTTCATGACTTTGTAATATTTTCAGTCCAGATTTTCACCAGTGGCATTTTTCCACACTTCCTTATGAACAGTATAGCTGTCATTTTCACAACATGGTCGAAATGTTTTTTCACACTTCAGTGCAGAGATGCTTGGTCGCTGTGGAGAAATCATTGTTCGGACAGATAAAGAAAATCACAGTGACACTTCATGATCGGAGGTCCCAAAATGCCTGTGTTGACAATCTGCTGTAAAAATCCCAACCTAATTACATTCTGAGGTGTCGTTGCACAGTTTCTATGCTGCCTTCGTGACTTCCTGCCAGATTTTTTAATATTTTACTGCAGATTTGCAACATTGCCATTTTTACACCTCCCCATGAACAGTACAGCTGTCATTTTTCACATCCTGTCGGAATGTGTTTTTGCACCTGTGGTACTAAATGCCGTAGTCGCTGTGCATAAGCAGCTTTCGGCTAACAAACTGATATTGCCACTGTTCATGAGGTGGGGATCACAAAAAAACCATGTTGAAAATCTGAAGTGAAAATACCAACGAATGCCTGAGGTGTTAGGGTTTCCAACCATAACGCCCCACCCTGTAGAGAATAACAGGCATCAGGGGTGTGACTTGGGATTCTTGCCTGTAACGCTCATACCATACCACATCCTGCAGCCAGTGAGAGGCATCAAGGTATGCCTTGGACTCTTCGACCCCAAAGTTCACCCCATTCTCTTATACCGCACCCATCTCACCGTATTTCCTGATGGAATGGGGTGTGCATAAGGGCCAAAGACCCCAAGGCACACCGTGACACTTGTCAGTGTCTGCAGGGTAGGGTGTGGTGAAATGGCGTGGCCGTTATGCCTGATAACCCAAAGGCACACCCCAATGCCTGTCACTCTCTGCAGGGTGGTGGTGGGGTTGGCTTCAGTTCAATACTTCGCAGCCATTCCTATTATGCAGCTCTGTAACTTCTACACTACCAATGACAATGCCAGCAAGCAAACATTCGGCATTGACAAATGCTTGTTTTAGAGAGCAGTGATGAGCTGGTAAATAGATTGTAAACGTTTCCTGCAGTCTCGATTGCATCGATGTTAAACTACCTTTACCATAACCAAGTTTAGCTTGAGGACCTAATGTTAAACTAATTTTTTAACAACTTTTATGACACACAGAAAAACACCACTAAGCCTCTCAGAAGGGCTTCTGTGATGAAATGCTAGGGGGTCAGCAAAATACAGTGAGTGGTGGGGATGGAGTTGGGGTGGTTAACCATACTCTCTGGGAAGGGGACCTCTCAAGACTTCAAGCACCGAGAAAAATACAGTGAGTGATTGGGGGGGGGTGGAGTTGGGGGCGGGTTAACCATACTCTCTGAGGGAGGGAAACCCTCAAGACATCAAGTGCCGAGAAAAATAGGGCTGTTCAACAACTATACCTCATACAGTCAGCGTAGTAATTGGGGTCTCTGCGGAAGAAACTATTTTAACACTTCTTCATGTTGTATGGACGGAAAACATGACGTAGGTCCTTTTTGGATGCAAAACGTCTGCAGGCTACGCCCACTGCAGACGTAATGTAGGAGTAGAGAGGAGGCAGGGAACTATGGGCCGGTCAGCCTCACTTCAGTAGTGGGGAAGATCATGGAGGCACTGCTTAAAGATAGGATAGTGGCACACTTGGAAACCAGAGGTGCCCAGCATCTGAGTCAACATGGGTTCACAGCAAGAGGGTCGTGTCAGATTAGTCTGATAGACTTTTTTGACTGGGTGACAACAGAAGTTAACTGGGGGGGGCGGTAGACGTCACCTACCTCAATTTTAGCAAAGCCTTCAACACAGTCCCACACAAAAGGCTGGTAAACAAGATGAGTAGTCTGGGAATGGGGCACAAGGTGGTAAGCTGGGTTAGGAAATGGCTAAGGCACAGGACACAGAGGGTGGTAGTAAATGGGATCCAGTGTGGAGAAAGGGGGGGTGACCAGTGGGGTACCTCAGGGTTCAGTCCTTGGGACAGACCTGTTTAATGTCTTCATTAGAAACACTGCAGCAGAGCTAGAGGGAAAGATCTACCTGTTTGCAGATGACTCCAAGATCTGCAACAGGGTGGATACTCCAGACAGGGTGGAGAGGATGAGGAGGGACCTAGAAAAGCTTGAAAAATGGTCTGAGGTGTGGTAACTGAGATTCAGTTCCAAGAAGTGCAAAATAATGCACCTGTGAAGAGGAAACCCTGGAGAAAGCTACAGGATGGGGGGGAAGTGCGGATGATCACAAAGGAAGAAAGGGACCTGGGGGTTATCATTTCTGATGACCTAAAGATGTTCAAGAAGAGTACAAAGGCCTCAGGGAGGGCCAATGGCACGTTAGGGTGTATAGGCACAGGTATCACTAGTAGTAGGTGGGGAGGTAGTGATGCTTTGGTATAAAATACTGATAAGGCCTCACTTAGAGTACTTTGTGCAATTCTGGAGGCCATACGTTCGAAAGGGCATAGCCAGATTGGAGGCGGTCCAGAGGAGCGTGACTAGGATGGTCTGGGGCTTGCAGCATAAAACATATGAGGAGAGACTCAAGGACCTTGGTATGTACTCACTGGAGGAGAGGAAGGATTGGTGGGATATGATAGAAACATTCAAGTACCTTAGGGGGACAAACAAAGGGGCATGATATGAAATTGGAGGGGGGCAGGTTAAGGGGAAATGTGAGGAAGTTTTTCTTCATGGAAAGGGTGGTGGTTACATGGAACAGACTTCCACAGGAGGTGGTGGGAGTGAGCACAGTAGAGGGTTTTAAACATGCCTGGGACAGATATAGGGGAACCTCTGAGGTGGGAAGAAGTGGAAAGAGACCATTGACTGGTTAGGGTCATAGGTAAAGCTACCAACTTTCCAAAGCCTAAAACCGGGACAGGGTCAGTCCTGACTATGACCCCCCTTATGTCATTCACTCCTTCGGGCATTGCCACAGACAGCGCTGCACACACTCAATCAATTACATTTTGACGCTTGCTCTGGCCACCCCACCCCACAGTAACACCAGTAGCAAACATCCGGATTAAAACAATACATCATTCTGCTGCAATAAGTTCTGAATCGTGACATACAGAAAGTTAATCAGAAGCAAACTTGCTTTAAATTGTGTTCAGACAGTCAAGCTGCATACATTGCTCCTTCAGACAGTCCCATCCCACCCACTCACACTCACCTTTGCTGAGAAAACTTCTTTTCAGTGACTCCCACCACCACACTGGATTGTTGTCACACACTCCCCTACAGCTGATCAGGTTCAGGCACCTTAGCTCACTGCTTCCGGTCTCTCCTCTGTCTGGAGTCCCTCTCAGCTGCTGGCAGGCAGACACTTGCACACACTTGCTTGCAGTACTACTCAGTCTAATCTAACAGGAAGGAATGTATTTTATGGTGTTCCCACTGACCTGCTTGCCATCTGACTACCGAAGCATTTTCACATTCATGGCACAACGTAGGTGCGGGGCAGAAGGTTGCAAATTGCTCTCCAGCTCGAGCAGCACCACGTTGGTCCTGAAATAAATGTCATTCACAGATCAGCAGTCAGAAAAAAAGGGGGACAAAAACTGGAGCAGTAAGCAAAACCAGGACAAAAGTGACATTTTGCAAAACTTGTGGGCACGCTGGGACATGCTGCCTAAAACAGGGTCTGTCCTGGGAAAATCAGGATGGTTGGTAACTTTAGTCATAGGCCACAAACTAGTGCAGGGTTTAGGGCAGACTAGATGGGCTTGACGGTCCTTATCTGCCAACAATTTCTATGTTTTCTCTGTAAAGGCCCGAGCTAGTAAAGGTGTTGATGGAGGAGATAAGGGTTAGTAAAATCCTGCTATACATCCCTGTGGGCCAGGGCACTTGCAGTCTTAGCTGCTTTTAGAGCATCGAGAATTTTGTCTCTGACTACCGGTGCTTGAAGAACTGTTTTACTTTCCTCCTGTTAAATTGGGAATTTAAGTTTAGAAAGATATTGATGTGGAGAGACACCCCTTTTGGGAGGTGCTGTATATAATTCCTGGTAATAATTTTTTTTGTTGTTGTTTTCTTTGGTAACCAGGTAAGCTCCATTAGGCACAAGTGGCTGTTGTTGTCAGGGGTGACCCAGGAGCACTGGGGAGGTTAAGCGACTTGCTCAAAAGTCACACAGTATGCAAGTGGAGGTTGTCGGAATCAATCCCCGGTCTGTTGGATGTACCAAACTCATTCACAGTTCATTACTCCAACCTTTAGGCTATACTGCCACCCTACCAGTCTCAAACTTAGACAGCAGAATCAGGTATCATACCTGCCATATGACAAAGAAGATACTGTTAGTTCTCGCCTCTCCCACTCTCGCCGCTGTTATTCACCCAGCATCTCCAATCAGATCCACGCGAAACTCGAACAAGCCTTTACTATGGGTACCCCACCCTTATACCTCCCAATTTCAAAGCTCCTTCAGCTACCAAGCCCCTTGTTGGACTAACTCTCTCCCGATCCAAATAGCCAATGAAACAAGGCTAGGTCCCTTTAAAGCTAGTCTAAGGGAGCACCTCCAGAACTCTAACATATATGATTGCCCCTGACCCTGCCCTGCAGGATATTGTCCTACAACACACCAAACTGTTCCTGAGCCCAGTTCAAAACCCACCCCAAAACTCTATCAGTTTGTTACAGTACTTCTGCAACTACGTGGCTGTGCTAAAATATGTATCAATCACTATTCTTACATATGTCTCCTACTGATCAATCCTTGACTGCCTGGTACTGTAATGTAATGTACTGTATCTTACAGATCAATCCTGACTGTCATGAACTGTAATGTAATGTATCATATCTTAATGTGTACTATTCTGTACCATCATCTCTGTTAACAAATGTTGTTCTGTTCCTTAATATATGACGTGGAACCTTTGTAAATGAGTCTTCGACTCAAAGGTCTTTCTGAATATTCCCAATAAACAAACACATAATTGTTTTCTATTTTCACCATAGAGTGTGTAACTGAGCCTGTGGTAGGGTGCTGTAGCCCGGGGATTCAAGCACGCCAATCTACATGCTCCATGTGATCCCCAGCCCACCCGCCCGCCCCATAATAGTATTGTTTTAGACATGCAGAGTCAGTTCAACCTTCTGGTCAAGCACCTTCTGCACTTGATGTTTTACCTGTCAGATCTGTAAGTTCACCTCCCGGTCTCCCTCCCTCCTCGGTTTAGCAATGTACCAAAAGTGGCTGTAAGGTCTTGAAGTTGTCTATGTTGTCCCTAGCCCTTTTAGGTGCATATAGATATAGTTTCTCCCTGAAAGACAGCATTAAAGGGACACTGTCAACCTGTTTTTCATCGTTATTTCTAGTTAAAAACCTACATTTTATGATTGCTTACCTTCTCTAAAATGTATTAACGTCGCTGTTTGTTTTGTCTGTCTTCTTGTTTAGTGGAACTGAAATGCATGGCAATGTATGTTTATAAACAACCTTGTTTTGTTTACAGTCCAGGATCTGTTCTTACTGCATACTTCCTGATCATTACAAAAACAAACCCAAACAGTGCAGTCACACATAAGGCTGTAACCTCCTCTCCTCCCACTGCATCACGAGGGGCAAGACTGTGTTGTGGGTGTTCCCAAGTCCAGGAAAGATGCAGTTGGACCTGATCAAGGAATGTAAACAAACCTGTGTTTGTCTGGTAGTACCAGTATGGTGGGCAGTCTATTTTTCACTTTTTTAAAGAAAAAAAAGAGTCAGAATCAAACTACCAGCTCATCAGCAATCTTTACAGAATGTTGGCAATCATAAAATCTGTTTTTATGTTGGCTTGCCATGCTTGCACGCAAGTCAACATCTTGCAGTAGTGAAGATTTGGAGGCGCGGCCGCTGTTGGGCAAATGCAGGGCACGCATCAGTAGGTGCGTCCCTCATTCTCCAATCAGCCTGCATGCCGACACGACACCATGCATGCATGTGGTAGTACATCTAAGGAAAGGTCCGCTGCAATCGAGCAAAGCTCCGTCAGGCATAGCGGACCCTTCTCGTGCTTTCGCCATTGGCAGCTGGCCGGCCATGCTTGACGAACCGAGGTGCCGCTAATCCCCAGCCAGCTTACTGTGGCCGCTGGAATTTGCCGACAGGGAGCCCACTCCCTGTTAGCATACAGCAGCTCCCCATTTCCTATATGCGAGGTGCCCAATCCCCTCGGTTCTTCCTCCTCTCCCGCTTTCATTGTGTGTGCGGCAGAGGCCCACTCCCGTTGGCATAAATTAACCCCAAATTTCTTATATGCTGAAGTGCCCAATCCCCGGCTCTTGCCCCCTGGCTGTCATTGTGTGCTGACGGGGTGCCCAACTCTGCTGGCATAACCACCCCCATTGTCTGCCGACGAGGGTGCCTAATCCCCATCGGCTGCAGCAACCCCCAAAACAGTTAGGTGGCACGTTGGGAGCCCACCCAGCGCGTAAAGTCTCTGAAAAAAAAAAACTGTCCCGCATGTTAGTTTTTTTTTTTCTTCCTGTAACATAAAACGATCCCTTGTAGTCTCCTGCCCCACTGCACACCCTGCCTCCCCACACCCCTCGTCCCTCACCCCATACTTACCTCCGGAGTCCGGCACGACGATCTTCAGTGGACCGGGAACACGTCTGCACTCTTCAAAGCCGACCGCGAACTGAAGAAATGCCGGTAAGCTGTATAATGGATTGAATAGGGTTTTTTCAATTTCGCTGCATATCTCGGGTATTTGTTGGAATTTGGGCACCAAATTTTCAACATGGGGTTTTTGGGGCCACTCCTCATGCATTCTATCACTGTCATGGTGTTAATTGGCCTCGAAAGGTGATTTTGCAGTCACTGCGTGAAATCACCTTTTGGGACCCATTAACGAAATGACAGTGCCAGTGTTCATGAGGTGGCCTCTCAAAAAGCATATGTTCCAAATTTGGTGGAAAAAATCCAACAAATGCCTGTTTTATTTAGGCAAGGTCGCGCAGTTGCTACGCAGGCTCATAACTTCGTGAATTCACAATATTTTAATGCCAGATTTTCAGCATTGTCATTTTTGTATACCTCCTTGTGAACAGTATAGCTGTCATTTTCCAAATCCTGCCCGAAATGTGTTTCCACACTTCCGGCGCACAATCGCGCAGTCGCTGTGGGAAATCAGTGTTTGAGCCAGACTATGAAAATGACAGTGACACAGTTCATGAGCAAAGGTTCTAAAATGCCTATGTTGAAAATCTGGTGATGATACTCCATAAAATGACTGTGTTATGAGCGTGTGTTGGCAGATTGCACGCACGCTCGTACCATCGTGCATTTGTGATATTTTCACTCTGGATTTTCACCATTGCCATTTTTCCACACCTCCTGATGAACAGTACAGCTGTCATTTCACATATCCTGCCCAAAATGTGTTTTTGCACTTCCAGTGCAGAATAGCCTGGTCGCTGCCCGAAATCACTTCTTGGGACACTTTGAGGAAATAAGAGTGAAACTGTACATGAGCAGAGGTGCTAAAATGCCTATGTTGAAAATTTGGCGCCAAACGCCCATAAAATGGCAGTGTTGAAAGTGTGCATTGCATATTTCCCATGCACCCTAGTAGCTTCGCAAATTTGCTATATTTACATGCCACATTTTCAACACTGGCATTTTTTTACACCTCCTTATGAACTGTATAGCTATCCTTTTTCACATCCTGCCCAAAATGTTTTCCCGTACTGCACTACCAAAGCTAATGCCAGCGCAACAACATTCGGCATTGACAAATGCTTGTTTGAATTTTAGCTCCATATTTTCAACATGGGGTTCTTGGGACCCCATCTCTTGAACACATGCACTGTCATTTCGTTACTCAGTCCCAAAAGGTGATTTTGTGGTCACTGCATGGCGTCACCTTTTGGGACCAATTAACAAAATGACAGTGCCATTGTTTATGAGGTGGGGTCCCAGAAAGCCTATGCTGCAAATTTGGTGAAAAAATTCAAAAGATGACATTATGTTCGAGTGTGCGTTTGCAGTTTCCACACGCCGTAACTTCAGCAGTTTTAATATTTTCACTCCAGATTTTCAACATTGCCATTTTTTCATACCTCCTTATGAACAGTACAGCTGCCATTTTTCACATCCTGCCCAAACTGTGTTTTCTCACATCTGGCACACAATGGCTCAGTCACTGTGGGAAATCAACTTTCGGGACAGATTAACAAAATTGCAGTGCCACTGTTTATGAGCAGAGGTCCCAAAATGCCTATGCTGAAAATCTGGTTAAAAAATCCCCAAAATAATTGCATTACAGGCGTCCGGTGCCCAGTTTCTATGCACGCTCATGACATCACCAATTTTCATATTTTCACTCCAGATTTTCAACATTGCCATTTTTGTACCTCCTCATGAAAAGTACAGCTGTCATTTTCACATCCCTGTGCAAAATGTGTTTTCGCACCTGTGGCACCAAATGGCACAGTCGCTGTGCAAAAATCACCTTTCGGCTAACGAACTGATAGTGCCACTGTTCATGAGGTAGGGTCACAAAAAGTCCATGTTGAAATATTGGAGTGAAAATGCCTCGGGCGTTAGGGTTTCCAACCGTGACGCCCTACCCTGTAGAGACTGACAGGTGTCAGGAGTGTGACTTGAGATTGTCGGATGTAATGCTGATGCCATTCCACCCCCACCCCCACCCTGCAGCCAGTGACAATCATCAAGATGTGCCTTGGACGCTTTGGCTCCAAAGTTCACCCCACTGTCCTATACTGCACCCTTCTCAGTGTATTTCCTTATGGAATGGGGTGAGCGTAAAGCCCGAAGACCCCAATGCACACTGTGACACTTGTCGGTGTCTGCAGGATAAGGAGAGGTGAAATGGCATGAGCACTATGGCCAACACCCAAAGGGACACCCCAATGCCTGTCGGTCTCTGCAGTGTGGGGGTGGGTTGGAATCAGTACAATACTTCACTGCTATTCCTATTATGCATCTATCTAACTCCTGCACTCCCACTGCCAATGCCAGCGTGACAACATTCGGCATTGACAAATGCTTGTTTAAACTAGGGACACTTTGAGACCTCAGGGGGTTGACAGTGTCCCTTTAAGAGAATCCCACAAAATGGGATCTGAGCTCTCTCCTGTGTCATTATCTAACATAAAGCGCCATACTATATGCTATATTAATTATTTATAGGGCTCCTCCCTGAGGAAGGGCAGGATAACCTCTAAGAAACGTAGCACTTAAATTTCCCCAGGCCTAATTTAAGGGTATTCGGAGAGTGGTCAGACAATATCCTAAGTGCAAATGAATTGTGTGGTGCCCAAGTGTTCCAGAGTTACAAAGCAATAAGAAAGTCTAGCATGACTGGCATGGTGGGCCAAATAGTGGGTATATTGTCTACCTGTTGAAAAAAGAGTGCATCAGACATTCCCAGTTGCCGCAACATAATTTTAAAGCGTTTTGGGTCTAAGACAGCCCAGTGGCATGGAGGGCTGAGGCGCTCAGTGCCTTACCTCCTACCATGCTGGCAATTCACATTCAGGAATGGACATGGGTCGCTCGGGCGGGGGCTGGCCAGGGAAGGGAGGATTGAGCATCCGACGGACAGCTCTCCTCCCTTTGGGAAGGGGTTTAGTGACTCACTGTTGACTGCCACCTGGAAGCAGCCAGGTGGCTGCGCATGTCTGGACATGGTGCATAGACGGACTGGCCCAGGCATTTGAGGACATCTCTGCAGAGATGGAGTTTGTCGCTATGCCATTGGATGGAGTAGGTCCAGGGGGAACCTAACTCAAGAGAAAAAAAACACTCTGGCCACAAGATGACGTCTGGTTCCTTGCAAGTTCCACACTGCTGACTGGGCTCCCACCACAGTCCAACCAGCCAGGACATCAGTGAGAAGGTAAGTCCTGGGGAAGCAGGATGAGGGGGCCGAGGGGACTGGAGAGAAGGTGGCATGCCAGGAGTGAACAGAGGATAAAAAAATAATTTCTATGGAAAAAAGTGTTTTGGGACTGGGGTCACTTAGAAATTACTTGGATACATGAAGTCTAATAGAGGATTCAGGGTCTAGTTGATGTCTCCCCCCACCCCATAATCAGCCATCCTTGCAACAGAGTGAGGGCCCCCTTCAAAAAGGTCTGAAGTACTGCCGTATTAGTCTGTGGTGGCAGATAAACATTTACCAAAGTTACCAAGGTATCATCTAGTACATCTACTAAAATAACATATCTGACTTCGGGATCTACATAAGATTGCTGCATATGAAATTTAGTTCTTTTAGGAAGAAAGGTGGACATGCCTCTCCTCTGCTTGCCCAAGGCATATAACGACGCAGTAACAGTTGAAAAACTGTATTTGCTCAATTTTGCATGCACTCCTGTTAACTTCATCTCTTGTAGAAATATGATATCTGGAAGATCTTGCTTAATATATTGCATCATTCTAGTATAGAAAATTGGGTTATGCATACCATTTATGTTAAATGATAAAAAAACATTTCGGAGCAACCGCCATTGTGCAATCAGGAAGGGGGAGGCCATGCCTAATTTGGTCATCTGTGTCGAAGAGGACATTTTCAGCATAAAACATAGATGAATAACATTTTGCCAGCAAGGTACAATGGCCATAGGATCCCAAAAGTCATAGAACAACAATAGCTAAGATAACAAAACAAGTAAGACAGTATGTCATCCCCAAGACTAAATCTGGTGTAACACTTAATAAAGAAATGAGGTCCCGCAGGCCAGAAGAATGTGCTTTCCAGGTAGGATGCGCATACCTAACCATGCTCCTGTAGGAGTCTGGCAACTCAGACCCCTTGGGAGGGAAAAATGCCTTCCAATGTACCCCTGTAAACAGAAGAAGCAAAGCAGGCAGGCCCTCCACACAGGTAATACTTAAGAATCATGCAGGCATCCCAGACTCGCAAACTTCCAACAGTTTCCTCCTCTCCCACTCCTCACCCCTGAAAAATTATAAAAAGAATGAATGAGAGTCCCCAGATAAAATACCAGTATACCTACCCCCCCCCAATAAAAGAATGGTAAAAAATAAAGGGGTAGCACATTTAGGGGGAGCTCAGTGAGACCAGATGCCTCCCCTGTTATACATCCACTTGTATCTAAAGTCACACAGCATAAAGGAATTAACCCATTGGAACTCAGCAAGAGACAGCAGGCAGATGGGCTGGAGGTGGGCTCCTGCCCCCCCCCCCACCTGGGCCACCATACCAAAAAATAAAAGAATAAAATTTTTCACTAAAATCAAAGATGCACTGCCAATATCTGTCTCTAAATTCTGCTAGAGAGGGTAGAGGTGAGTTGGATTCAAGTGACAAAAGACAGACTCTGTAAAACTAAATGCCTTGCATCCACACTCATACTGTCTGTGCACTGGGGCTGGTAGATGCTGGTGAGGATACCTACACAGCTCAGAAAAATCGAGAGGTACTGAAAGTGCAGGAACAGCAATGGTATTCCTTGAGCGGTCAACACCGACCAACCCTATTAGAGGGCCTCCTGTCTGACAGCTCCACAGGGGAACCTGAGAGTGCAGTGGCGGCGGACAGCAGTGCAGCAAAACCTGATTAATTAGAGCATCAGTAATTGAGCTGAGGATCTGCACAGCGGGCTGAGGCTCAGTCAGAAGCCATTACTACAGTCTAAGAGGTGAGACAGGCTGGCAGGCAATGGGAATGAGAAGCAGTGCTTTATCAACAGCTGGTACTTCAGGTCAGGGTCTGATCTCCTTTTTTCCTTGACTTTTTTTTTTCTTAAAGTTCAACCCACAAGCATTTCTTTTTTTTGTGTGTGTCTGAACAGCCACTGTAAAGTGTGAACACTCACGGAGATGGACTAGAAATCAAACCAACGCAGCTGGACTTTGCTGGACTGAACATATAGGACAGTGGATGGGCAACTATTCACAACCAGTGTGTTGTGCCACTGAGGGGTACTGATTCCCTGTGACCTCGAGAGTGAAGTTCGAGAAATCCATGGAAATCAGATCCCCGAGATGGCACAACACACTGGTTGTGCACAGAGCTGCCCATCCGCTATTCTATATATAGTGTATGGGAATCAATGCCTATTTCAGACACTGCACTTTGTTTCAGTGAACTGGTGGATGGGGACGCTTGAGGATTGGTGGTAGGCTCAATTTACTTACACAGTTGTGCTGCAGATGTTTCTGCAAGTTCAAGTTTAAAAAACAACAACTTCCAGCTTAATTTTATAGGGGAAATCAAATATGTGGCAGCATTCCAAGTTGTTCTGCTGCAGTAGTGACATTCTTTATCCCCCAAACAGGTCTTCAATAAAATAAAAAGCCTTACTTAGGCAGCGGTTCCGTCGCACCGTTTACTTCCTCACCACTGTGGCTGCTCAAATGTGCATGCATGCCCACGATCGATGTTGCTGTGCTGCACTAGTGACGTACTCGGTGCAGCACAACATCATCATGATGCACTGAATGCAGCACAACAACGCTGTTCCAGGCATGGATTTCCATGTGGAACAGCGTTCCACCATACACTGCAAGCATATTCCAGGCATGGAATTCCATGCTTAACAGCATTCCACCATACACTATAATGCACAAGGAATTTATTGTTTCATTACCTAGTAAACTGTGTAAGTTTACTAGGTAATGAAACGACAGGCTCCTTGTGCATTGTTCTGTCCAGCAAGGTCCGACCACATTGGTTTGATGTCCACTCCAATCTCAGTATTAAACTTGAAAAGATGTTCTGCATTAAAGAAATTGCTTTGCTGAAGGCAGTTACCAACACCGCTGCTGTTAATTTCCAATTCCCAGACACAGCAACATGTTTCAAGGTTATATGGTGTATAGTGGAACACTTTTGGAAAGACAGATAATGGCAGGGGCAGTCATAAAAGGAGTAATTGTGTTTAACGTCTCTTATCTGAATAAATGACCTCCACAGTGCTTTCGGGGAGCCATGAACAGAGAATAATTGTTGGCAGTCTGACATCATGGAAAGGCTTGGGATGCTTGAAATAAAAAAAAAAGCATACTGCTTGCAGGATGAGCCAGTTTTGTAAAAGGAAATCTTAACCTCCCTATGCTGCTAGTGCTGCTACCCCATTGGCTGCAACCTGTCACCAGCCCCGATGGCCGAAAGCAATTCTAAGTTGTATCTTTACTTGTGCAGCAATTTAGCAGTAACTGGTAGTGACAAAAGCACCTTAAGGGCCAACCCCCATACCTATCAGCCTGTTGTTAGTGACAGGGGGAACACTGGCACTCAAATGTGGGACAGTGTCTGACACTGGTATCATCAAACCTGTAATTAAAGCTCAGAGTACTGTGAAAAGGGTACTTTCATATGTACAAGGTTTAACTTTGATTTATCAAATTAGAATATTATGAATTTCTCCTTTTAAAGTCTAGAGTTTACAGAACCTACCCTGTGTGGGCAGCAGTTATTTTCCTTATGAGACAGGGCAGACTCGGTATGTGTGTGTTGGGGGGGGGGGTGATGAGGTACTAGGGACAACTGAGGTTTTCCCACTCCACAGAACATTCCATAGGTAGGGATAGGATCCAACTGCCACAGAGTGCCTCTCTGCATATGCAGAGCATCCCATGGTATCCTTGGTTGTTAGGTTTCTCTCGACAGACTACTTCCATGACGTCTGGACCATGCTGCTAGAAATGGGCAAGCCAGAGCAGGCTCGAACCTGGCTCTAGCTTAGTGTATGGCTTGGCCTCTGTATGGAGTTGAGAGTCAAGGTCAGCTCAAGTCAATCCAGTTATGGTCACAGTAAGCACTTCTGTCAGCCTGAACAGGTAGTGCAGCATCTGAAATGTTTAACTCCTACGTAGAGTGCAGTCTGCAGCAGCCAGAGCTCAGCTCATAATTTGGCTCACAGAGTCAAGCCAAACCCCTGGCTCAGTTCTGGCTTGGCTCTAGGTAAGAAATCAGTGGCTTTCCCACCTCTACATGCAGCATGCACAAGGTGAGGGGGAAGGAAGCCACCAGTCTGATTGGCTGTTCAGGCTGCGCGACAGAACACTTAAGTGACGTGGCATCTGCTCCACATAAGAGGGCACATGCTACTCACCTTTCCAGACTTATTTTTGGCATGTGTGGGTCTTTTTGAGGCAGAATAAAAAGCCCTGCTTTCTTTGGCCTACTACTGTGGATGCCCTCCCCCCACCCACACACACCATTAAACCCAAATTACTGCTCTGATCAGACGTGATGGTCTCTCTGAGTAAGAGAATCAGTCTCTGAATGTGACAGCAGCACCAGTCCTGGGGAATTTTGAGGAGCTGCACAGAGACACTACAAGTAGTCTACTTTGAAAGAGGTGAGAGGGGCTGGAGGGCAGCAGGGATGGGAGGTCCTGGCACCAACTATGGAGACAGTTGTTGAAGTGAATAGTAGAGTACCCTATGTGATGCAGGCAGTTCTACAAAAGCAAAGAGTGTAAAGGCAATGGTCCCCTTTCAAAGTTTAGTCCCCTAATATCACAGACTTAGGACATTCTGAAATCTGATTGGCTAAATACAGTTATAGCTATAAAACGTCATACATACCACTTACCTCAGGGAGGAGAGGGGAATTAACAGTGAATACATCCTGAACCTTCCTATTGTATTATTAAACAGGTGCTCTGACTGTTATCATTTACATAATTGATTAACACCACTGGGATGGTAATTTTCTTGGGGGGGCACATGACCAGGCAAAAGAGTAAAGATTGAACTTTAGATTAAATACACATAGAAATATTACATTAAATACTTATTGTCATCAAATTAGGCTTAAAGTGACACTGTTAATCCTTTTTGCATCTTATTATTTCTTGCTAAAAACCCATGTTTTATGATTATTTTCCCTAAAATTCATTAATGCTGCTGTTGTTTTATCTGCTTGTTTTCTAAGTAGAAGTGCAATGTATGCAAATGGTGTAATTATACCCAGCATTTTGTATCCTTGCTCTACCCTTATTGCATACTTACTGAACATGATGAACACACCCAAACAGTGCCGTCACTCTGGATGCAATAGTTGTCTCTCCTCCCACTGCATCTTGAGTGCCTAGACTGTGCTGGGGATGTTCCCAACTCCAGAAACATGCAGTGGGAGTTGATCAAGGAATGTAAACAAACCTGTTTTTGTGTGGTAACACTAGTATGGTGGGCAGTCTGTTTTTCACTTTTTTAAAGAAAAAAGGAATCAGAATCAAACTGCCAGCTATATCAGTAATTTTACAAAATGCAAGCAATCATAAAATATGTTTTTTAAACTTTGGAAATCTGAGGCCTAAGGGGGTTGACAGTGTCCCTTTGGGGTTAATTAGTAAGCAGAGTTGCATCAGTTGTGACAGGTACACCAAGTAAACAGTTTTGATCAAGTAACTAATTTCCATTAGGAACAATTTTAGTAAATGAGCAGAGCACACTTAAAAGACAAGTATTTTTAACATAAATAAGACAGCTCGTGGAGTGGTGGCACTGTAAACTGAAATCCATATTCAGGGCATGCCTACAACACCTGAGAGCATCAAAGATCCCTCCAGAGCACTCTCTCTTATGGGTCTTAGCACATGGCCAGGCACCAGTGAGCCCCCAAGGACACCCCTGCATCCCCCGCTCAGGAGTAATGGTGGTGGTAGCATACATGTTCTAAAATGTGTCAAAATACCCCCTAAATGCACCACAAAGCATGAGAAATCCTATAGCTTCTTGGGACCGTGACCCTCAGAGCCCCTCCCTTCTGGGGGCCTAGGCATCCCCCAGATCCCTGACCTTTAAGAATTGCATGCTTTGCTGAAAATGTCACAGCACACAACTGTTTTCTGGGGCATTGTGTGGCCTTTTGTAGTGTTTAGTTCTAGCTAACCTGATCTCCTATTCTGTGGCTCATTTCTAGCACCATTTTAAATGAGTTTGGTGTTCACTGTGTTTTGTTTTTGCTGACTTACACTGACCGAGGCTTCCAGAGTGTCCATGCTTGGCATAGTCATACAATACCCACATTGTTACTTATTTCAGTATCAGTACTGTCAGACCACTTTCCCTTTTCATCTCCTTTTCCTTCTTTTGCCATTGTTTGTCAAAGAGACGCACTGCAATGCCCGACTTTTGTGTACATATATTGTGAGTGTGTGTAAATGTCACAGTTGTCCCTATGTAGCATCATCATGTACTGAGTGATATGTGGGGAGCGACTGATCAGAGGTGACAGCTGTGTTTTTGTGTGTGAATGTCTCCTGGCTTTGAACTGCAGAATTTCATCAATAAATGTCAACATCACAGTGCTGGCATTTCCGTTTACAAAGCGGGGATTGTGCTAAATTGCATGCATTGTGAAGAGAGGTTACATACCTTTTGATCAGCACATGCATCAAACTTTGTTGTACATTAATATAATATTGGGTACAGGAGTGTGTCCACAGTGATGACATGTCAGGAAGTGCTTGTTATCATAAACTGTGGTGTGGTACAGGATTAGCCTAAAGTGGAGGTGGTTAAGGTGACAAAAGTGTTATGATGTATGTGTGGTATTGTCTGAAGAAGCTTGGTGGATAAGGATCAATGACTGTAGATCGGGCACGGTCTTCCTTAGAACTGCATATAGGCACAATGACTAAGGATATGTCTCAGAAAGTCATGCCTCGTAGTACAAGATAGACATGGGGGCTGTAAACGCCTGGTAGTACCAAATCTTGCACTGGTCAAAACGAGCAGGACACCTTTGCCCAATCACACATCATGCACTTGAAATCAGACAACCTATGATTTATTGTGGTGATCCGTTAGCCAGCACCTGCTAACAACTCGATGTGCCTTTCTGAAACACTGCAAAAGAAAACTGATGATAATGCTGTAATGCAGTGCATAGTACCAGTACCTTGTACAAGGTCTTTCTGGAGTATGCGCTGCTGGCATACTTTGCAGTCAGCTCTGTGTCTTCAGTATGACACAAAGACCACCACAAATAAAGCAGGAGAGCTGTCAGATAGTGCCTGTGAGTGCGCATAGACATAAATGAGCAGGTGCGAGACAAGCAGTGTTCACAGACACGGTGACTGAGAGTGAGGAGGAAGCAGGCATGGAGAACGTGCTTAGCGCAGCCTTCTGGCACGGCAGAGGTCCCAAATGGTGCGCAGCACAAATGCAGGAGACACCTGTTAGTAACTGGAAATGGGGAGAAAAACATAGATTGAGGTTAGAGGAACAAAAGTTTTAGTATCACCAAAGGTCAAAACGGCAGATCATAAACTGAAACTGCCCCAAAAAAAAAAAGGATTTGGACAGTTTTCCTTTAACAGTCTGCATGCAGGCACATCTGCAAATGTGGCATTATCTTTGGGAAGTCAGCCAGGCAGTTACAGATGAAACTGTGGGCGAACGCTGGCAAAGTCTGCCGACATTGCATCTCGATCCTGCGCGAGCGTGCACACACACACACTCAGACCACTACTTAAGACATAACATAGAGAATAAAGTATGGGTCAGAGTGTGTAACAAGAAGTTTACACACACCTGAGGGGTTAGATGCTACATAAACCCCGAGAGCGAAGCTCGAGGGGTTTATTAAAAGCATCTAACTTCAAGTTTACACACACCGACCCATTTTTTATTTTATATAATTGCTGGGTTTCCCTTTTTTGCCACAGCAAATATATAAAATATAAAAAACTGTTGCTCTGCGACCGTGGTCCGGTTTTAGTGCGTGGTCTGTTTTTGCCGTCAGGACTGACAAATCTCTTTTACTTTTTCATTTGGTAGGGCAGGCACATGTTTGTTTAAGTGTAATTTTTTTGCAAATTTATGCTGTAAAAAACACTTACCGCTGAGTCCGAGTGGCGGTTCGCGATTCGGCGAAAAGGAAAGCGGACAGCGTTGGGATGGCAGGAACTCAGGTGGACGCATGCGCAGAGTAAGGGAAACCGTGAGCGTGTTTGCCGTTATAAACGCTCCTTTATAACAGCAAATTACGCCACAGTTTCCCTATGGAAAAAAGGGAAAGCCAGTTTTTATAATGAAATAAAAGTGCAACACAGAAAGGTGTTAATGAAATAATAAAATCCCTTTTCGAATAAAAAAGTGTCATATAAAGCACAACTGAAATGGTTGCATGATATGAGGCCAGGTATATTATAACTACTAATTAACCCCATCCCAAATAACTCCTTAATCTTGACCACATTATACGAAGTGTCCTAAATGCCTGGTTTCCAGTTTTTAAGCCAACCCTGTCCCTGCAGCAGGCCAGCCCGAGGTACTGCGGGTCGGTTCACCATTCCACCAAACCGGACAAGTTTCAGGCTGAGCTGAGGGGGCCACCGTCATCTTGTCCAGCTACTTTCCTCTATTACAGTAATTCACGGGTACTTTGGCAAGGTAAGTGGCTCTCCTGTGAGGAACTGACAGAAATTATCGACATTTGGCACACCTTGGTCTCCTGTAAACTTCTCGAACCCCCGGCACGAACCTTAGCTGTTATCCCCTGCGCCTGCGCTACTTTCATCACTCTGCATGAAATAGTCCCAGATACATTGTCAGCATTGTGCATCCTGCTGTGCTCCGCTGCTGCTTTGCTCTTTATACTACATGGCTGCAGTGAGAGCAGGCAGTGCTGTTTCCTCATACCGGTAGGGTAGTTGGCCACATACCTCTGAACTCCCTGACTCATAAATCAGGGACGAGGCTTAAAAAAATCAGGGACAAAGGACCAAGATCAGGGACACGTCTTCAAAATTAGAGATATCCACCCAGAAAGCTGGTAGAATATGGGGCTTAGTGCAAAATACATTTTCTAAAGAAAAACAAGTCTGTAAATTTAATGCTTGACATTGTTTTGTGCTTACAGTCCCCACAGTTTAGCCACAAAAACACAAATTTTAGGAGAGACATAATAAAATTTTGAGGCAAAATCAGGGATGTCCCTGAAAATCAGGGACACTTGAGAGGTATGGTTGGCCAGCAAAGCAACAAGGAAGTAGTGCGGCACGCTGCCTCAACTGCTGCCTGGGATCAGTAACCTGTCCTTCAAATTTGCATGTTGTGTTTCATGTTTTCACTGGAGTGCTGTGTGAAGGCTCTTCAGGTTAATAGTAATCTGAACTAAAAGATAGTCGGAAGCGAGAGCATATTTCTTGTAGGATGGAAAAGCTAGTGTGCCTCAAATGTTTTTAATGCTAACAGTAAGCCGAGTGTTTTATTTTATTATTGTTGTTTTGGCCTTATATTGGCCTTATATTCCTTGCGAGCATACATGTATCCCTTTACGCTAATTTCACTTTTGTTGTACACCAGTCCTTTAGGTTAGGTTGTCATCTGTCTTGACCTGACAGGACGGTCCAGGTTGGTTCCGAGCCGAGTGCAACTGGACAAAAGTGTACGGTGAACTCATTTGAATGGAAAAATTAGGAAGACCTTATTTTAAAATGCTACTGCCCAGTGATGGTCATGCCAGAGAATTTCCGTGGGAGGCACACAATTAAAGCTAGGTCCAAGTTAAACAATTATATCGTTATTGTCCTTCTTGGACCAAAAAGCACTACTTTGATGGGAACTGGGGGGCGAGAGCAGAGTCTATGGGCATGATGGCCCCTACTGCCATGCCAGCGTATCACTAAGTGGTCCTGAACACCTCTTACTGCCCGCACATCCACTGCACAGTCCACCAGACTGTTTCAGCAGGAAACTAAATACTGCATTGATTACATACTGCAGTTTGGTGGTGCAGAGCAGTATGATGGAGCACATGGCAAGACGGGCCTGGTGGAAGAGTCTCTAGAACAAAACATCAGAGGGGCTTACTCAATATAACAGTCATTATTGGTTAAAAACAGTAGGCTAATGTAATGAAAAAAAAAAATCAAATTTTAGGGGTGCTTCAGTACCATCCTTTGGTGCACGTGCCATGCATATGGCACTGCCACCACCTTTGGTAAGTCAGCGCAGTCTGGTAAAATGAAGTTTAGGGACAAGGGCTGGTGACATTCCAACTGACCGAGCCACAAGAGCCTTAGCTCTTGGTGGGCTTGGTAAGGAAACCACTGTTAGTGTCACCACACTGGGAGTCAATAACCAGCCCAAGGTTAACAGAAAATACTGATTTATTAACAGACAGACTGGACAGTCAATTCAAATCACATGATCTACAATACTACATGTCATAATGGAACAGTTAAATATAATAAGAGAGATATTTATTTAAAATTTGATGACCAGGAAAGGCACACTGAGCTGAGGCTCGTTTCCAAGTGCGACCCGGGTACAGAGTGTACAGTGAAGAGAAAAGAGTAACACATGGCGAAGAATACAAACAGTATGTACAGACATTTTTACAAAGAATATAATACATTGTCCATAATAAACAATTAATTAGCGAACAGAGTAAATGAGCGAGATGGGGCAAGGTTACAGTTGGGGGCTAGGGTAAGAGAGTAGGGACTGTGAGGGGCCACTGTTGTGTGCTGAGACCATTGGTACATTTACAGCAATGTGGGGAGGGTAGGAGCCTGAGGAGTTGTGAAAAGGCAGAACAAGAAGGGGCCAGGTGGAGTTCGGAGGGGAGGTTGTTCCAGAGAAGGGGGAGATGGTATGAAAGTCAGCTTGGCTGGTGAGTGTGAGGTCGGGGCAGGTGAAACGTGTGTGGGTCCCTGTGGTGAAGAGGGTAGTTTAGAGAGGTGGCTGGTGTGAGGTGGGAAGTGCGGTAGGGAAGGAAGGGAATCAACCCCAAATTTAGCTATGAAGGAGGTGCTATGGATGACTCTCCTGTGGGAGAATGGAGCAAGGGCGAGTGCAGTGTAGAGTAGGCAGTGGTGAGTGAGTGGGGGAAGGGAGGGGAGGCAGTGGCGAAGCGGCAGAAGTAGTTGAGAAGGATATCTGATCTGGAGAGAGAGAGGATGCCGGGGCCATTCCGTAGACTATGTCGGCATATTCTATGATGGGCAAGACTGTTTTACGTACGAGCTCGCAACAGGTGGGGATAGGCAGGCTGGCTTTATGGCGATAGAGGATGGCAAGTTTGGGCTGGAGTTTGGAGCAGATGGCCTCAACATGAGTGGAGAAGTTAAGGTGGTTGTCCAGCCAAACACCCAGATACTTGAAAGCTGGGACTAGCTCCAGAGGAGAGCCGTCCAGGGTGGTGATTGCTGGGGGGGCAGGGAGGGTTGCAAGCTTTTGCCTGGACCCAAAGACCATGGTGACAGTTTTTTTTTTGCATTGAGTGTAAGCAGGTTGTTGAGAAACCAGGACTGGACCCTATTGAAATCATTTTGAAGGTTGGGGAGGACACAGTAGTAGGAAGGGCCTGAAGCAAAGATGATAGTGTCATCTGTGTATAGATGCACATTGGAGGAGAGGCAGATGGAGGGAAGGTCATTAATGAAGAGAGAGAGAAAAGAGGATGGGACCAAGTATAGAGCCTTGGGGGACACCTGATACAATAGGGAGAGGAGTGGAGATAGCATCGCCTATTTGAACAGATTGTTGTCTGTTATGGAGATACGAGTGGAACCTGGTGATGGTAGGTTGGACGATGCCAAAAGAACTAAGTTTGAGGAGTAGCAGTGGGTGGGGGACAGAGTCAAAGGCTTTAGCCAGGTCTATAAATATGGCGGTGGTGGTTTGGCTGTTGTGCATGGCAGAGAGCATGGAGTCGGTTACGCATAGAAGGGTGGTGATGGTGGAGTGGTGTTTTCTGAAACCTGACTGTACGGGGGAGAGGGAGCTGTTGGAAAAGAGAAAGACTGATAGTTTGGACAATATGAGGGATTCCTGGACTTTGGCAAGGGTGGAGAGGAGCGAAATAGGCCTGTAATTTCCTGGGAGGGAGGGAGGGATCAACTCCTTTGTACAGAGGGATGATTTTGGCCAGTTTCCAGGCTTTTGGGACAGTGGCTGTGTATAGAGAGAGAGAGATTTAGTATGTGAGTCAAAGGGGCCACAATAGTGGAGGCAGAGATTCGGAGTAGTTTGGGGTGAATACCGTCGGGGCTGGATTTGGTCGTGCTGAGGAAGGAAAGTGTGTTGTACACTTCCAGTGGTGTGAAAGGTGGAAAGAGGAAGCCGGAGGATGGAGAGGATGGTTCCGCCAAGTTGTGGGGGGGGGGGGGAGTTTGGGAGAGCACAGGAGATGAAGAACTTGTTGAAGAGCTCAGCCACGGAAGCAGGATCTGAGATGGTATACCCATCTATATTAAGGGTCAGGCATGCCTGTTTAGTAGGTGGGTCAAGAAGGGAGTTAATCGTCTTCCAGAAGGACGTGTGGGGGTTTTGGTTCTATGTGAACTGTGCTTTAAAGTATGAAGATTTAGATTGCCGAATGGTCTTAGTACATTTATTTCTAACATGTCTGTAGGAATGTAGGTCCTGTGAGGCATGGGACGCTTTGTACAGTCTCCGTGCCTTATCCCTGGAATGACACAGGGTGATAAGGACGGGTGTAATCCAGGGGTGGTGGAAGCATTTTACCCTGACTTTCCTAAGGGGAGCATGTAAATCCCAGATACACCGGAAGATACCACAGAACTGGGATAGAGCAATGTCTACATCAGACGCAGAAAGAACTGTTAGCCAATCTGCATTTGAGAGGTCGTGCTGCAGGGCATATTCATTTAGGAGGTGTAGTGGGCCAGACCAGATGAATTTGGGATGGGAGAGTGGGGAGTGGATTTTGAAGACACAGTAAGTAACACAGTGCTCACTAAGGGCATTGGAGAAAATACCTGAGGCTGATATACGGTGGGGATTGGTGGATAAGATCCAATCCAGAAGGGGTGTGGTTGTGGGACCGATGATATGATAGAGAGACTGTCGGAAATCTGGCAACTTGGCTTCAGTGCCAAAAAGTGCAAAGTGATACACATCAGGACCAGCAATCCTAGGACAGATTATTACCTGGGGGGATCCTGGTAGCTGCTTCAGGAGGAGTAAAGGATCTGGGTTTGGTGATTACTAGAGACCTGAAATACTCCATGCAATGCAAGAAAGCAACTGCAAAGGCAAACAGGATGTTGGGGTGTATAGATGTTTATGCACTTGCTCTCTCTGTACTGTTTAAGCAATTCAAATTTATGTATGTGGGTCTCAGCCCCCAAGTCACATCTGGAATCGAGCCTGTTCCTCAGTATGCATTCCTGGTAAAACTCGTAAATAAAAAAAAATAGGGGATTCAGGAGTAGGCAGAGTGAGGTAATTTTGCCCTTGTACAGGTCAATAGTAGGACCATGTTTGGAATATGGGGTACGGTATTGGCATCCATACCACAAACGAGACAACAGTTTGCTGGAGAGGGTCCAAAGAAGATCATTTCAAATTATCTAAAATGTACAAGTCATTGCAGACAGATGGCTAAGAAAGTGCATGCAACTTTAAATTGCATACGTAGACACATACACAGTAGAGACAGTCGAGTACTCTTGCCACATTTTTGCTCCTTGGTGAGGCCCCAGTTTGAGTACTGCTCCCAGTTCTGGTACCCACAAAATAAATCTGGGATTAAGACCCTGGAGGGGAGCAGAGAAGGGCAACCAGAATGGTCTCTGGCCTTAAAAATTTGAGCTAAGAGGAGAGGTTAACAAATCTGGATCTGTACTCATTAGAGTGCAGAATTTTAAGAGGAGACCTCTGTTTGCTGTTTAAATAATTTTTAAATGATGACTTATGGAATTCTCTGGGTTTCGAGATGTGGGAACATAGCTATAGTACAAGGGCTCATGTTTTACAAATCAAAAGGGGAACTAATATGACAAAAAAAAGAGAAAGATGGTATAGCCAAAGAGTGGTCGGTGTGTGGAACAGGATGCCACTTGATCTTGTAGGAAATAGTTCACTTACCTTGTTCAAATCTAGACTGGATCACCATTTTAAAAATATTGAGTTCCCTTCCTACCCTTTTGTGTAAAGGGCAAGCTTCCAGATGGGCCTTTGTCTCCCTTGGCTTGTAACCTACCTACCTACCTATGAACCAAAATTGTCATGGGTCAGCAGAATCGGTCCTATGAGTAGAGGCTGGGATCCCTATGGATGCATTCCCTGGAGGAGAGGAGAGGAGAGAGAGGGGGGATATGATAGAGAAATTCAAATACTTGAAGAGAGTTAACAGAATGGAAAGAGAAGGTCTCTTGAAACTGAGTGACAACAGAACCACTAGGGGGCACAGCTTGAAGTTGATGAGGGCATTCAGGAGGGATGTTTGGAAGCATTTTTTACAAAGAGGGTGGTGACCACATGGAATGTGCTGCCAGAAGAGGTGGACTCAGTAGAGATGGTGTGGGCCTTTAAGAGGGCCTGGAACAAGCACAAAGGGCACCCATGAGACTGTGGAGGGGTAGTAGGGAAGGAAGGGATGACATGGGGGGGCAGGAAAATTGGCATAAACCATGGACCCTGCATCATTTACTGAGCAGACTCAATAAACCAAATGGCCTTCTTCTGCTGTTTTTTTTCATATGTTTGTATAACTTAGTCCCCTGCTCTTGACAACCTAGTGTTATCCCTAGTATCCTTTTCTCAGAAGCTTCCAGAAGTCCTTTCTGTACCCAGGGATGCCAAGTTTGAGATTGGGCCTGTAACACTTGGCCAGCTGGTTATGATTGCTCTATGATATTTGTATATAGAATGTGGTATGTGAGTGTCTGTCATGAGACAGCCTGTGGGATGCCCCCCCCCCAGGTTTCAGTTAAAATGACAGGATATATATTAAACAGCAGATCTCTGTAATGTGATTAACTTCCAAGACATTGCATTTTATGGCCTTTTTTATGACCTGTGCTGCTTTGAAATCGGGAAGCTAAATATACAATGTATTACAGGACAGGATCTAGCTATCTCGCAGTTGGTGACAAACTGCAGAGTTGTAAAAACCTGTGATGTCCTTGGAAACAGGAAACCACACAAAAGGAAGGAGTCATATTGGGAAATGAGTTTTTGCTGATGTCACCTTATTTAATATACCTCCTGATAGGACATCCTGTTTTGTATATTTTTTATATTCTGAAAGGAGGAGCTAGATTACATCATCGAAGGGGTGGCAACACAGCATTTTAAACTATTCTGAGTTTCCACTTAGACACATTTCTTTTTGAGCTCTTAGAAACAAGAATTAACTATAACCACTGTAAGAAGGTAATACAGTAGATAGAAAAGTCTAATTGTATTGTGGTAGGAGTTTATGTTTGTACTTTAATCTTGTCCTTTTTAGTGATTGTATGCTTTGTGATATATGGTTCTGTGTTTACATTTTTACATATTTTTATCCATTTTGAAGTAAATCTATATTTAAAAAGACTGTCTGAGTGTGTGCTCGAAGTTCTTTCTTTTGCATGTGATGTATGGAGGGTTAAGACTGACAAAACTGTTCATAGCTTAATGGTGTTACCAAACTGGGAAAAGGTAAGAATATACCTAAGGTCTTTTATAGAGTTTTAAGGGTTCATTTTCGATACCTGGTTAGGTGTCCTTAGGCGAAAGATATCTGGCATTCCCTGAAGAGCAGATTATCTGAGCCTGTGCATTTGGGTATGCTAGCATAAGGTTCACAGTTTGAATTCCCCCAGGACTTGAGACTAAAGGTGATTCGGACCCACAAGCAGACAGGAGGGTTACCCTGTTCTGTTACTTGTTCGCAATACTGCGCTTAGAGGCTGGCACTGTGGGAGCACAGGGCCTCACCTGCTGAGTGGGTTGGTGACAGGGCCCATCCACGCAGATCCATAACATTGCCCTTCCCCATGAGAATGGGTTCCTGCATCCAGTTTGCACTACTCGGGTTCAAAGCCAATGTCTGTGACATAGCCTTAGTTCTGCATTGCTATTGTACGTTTGCAGTGTAATGCAATTTGTCACTGTCCCACCACAGGGACCTTCACCAGGATCTATAGGGTCTGCTTCCACTTCAGGAATGGTGGGATTGCCTTTTCCTGTACTGATTCGGGGCAGTCACTGCACCTTGACCTGGAAATGCCTAGTTGCCTGCTGGAGAAGCCATTCTTACTGTCTGTCTTGTCCATCTGTCCTCTTACTGGCAGTCTCTGTTGTTGTCCAGAAAAAGGGTAGGCCACCACTCCTGCACTGCTTCTCGTCTTTGCTGGTAGCACCGTAGCAGCCTCCATGATTTTGGCAGACACCTGGCCACTTGAGTTGGCAGCTAACTGTAGGTGTGGGCTGTGGTTCAACAATCTCAGTGGACCTCACCTCCGGATAAGGTTTTAGTTGGTTATAATGCATAATTTCTAGGCGGTGGAACTCTCCTATAATATTTAATGGAGAAGGATGACAGAGGGCTGGTGTATGAGCTCTCATACAATTTTGTAAGAGGTGGCAGAACGAAGTTCCTGTGACCTCCTGCCCAATTTCATTTTTGCTGGTTCTTATCCCACCCCAGTCAACCTCTGCCTAAACCTCAATTTATTTATTTATTTATTGAAAATGTTTCACCAGGAAAGGCACACTGAGCAAAAAGATGCTCGTCTCACGGTGCGACCTGGGTGGGGGGGGAGTTACAGAGGAAGCAGGTATACATACAGTAGTTGAACTTTACAGTAGCGCAATACAGATAATGTACATAGTTGGGAGGGATTACATTTGAACTTGTTACATAGGGAGAACAGTATAGTACAGCACAGGATCAGCAAGGACAGGTTATACAACTCATGGTTGCACAACGAGGCAGGAACAGTACAGAACATGATCATAAGGGCATGGTATACAAATCATGGGTACACATCGAGGCAAAGCATGAATTACGTAAGTTACATAAGTGCCAGTGTCAGAACAGGGGTAGGAATAGCAGAACTTAAGTGCCAGTAGCAGAAGTTGAGCTACAAGGAGATGCACCAAGTTGACAGGAGGATTTGGAGAGCAAGATGGGGGGTAGGGAAGGAGGGACTAGTAAGCATTAGGTGTGTAGGGGGGAAGTTAGGTGAGGAGGGAGGGAGTGGGGCTGGGGAGTGTAGGTTGATTAGAAAGGGGGGAAGGGAGAAATTGAGAGTGCGAAGAGTGAGTAATAGAGAGAGAGAGTGGTGCAAGAGGGGTAGTATATAAGCCAGACAATTAAGCGATGGCCGGGCGGCTGGTCAGGCGCAGGGGGGAACGGGGGAAGAGGAGCTAACGGGGGGGTGGTCAGGGGCAGTAGCAATTGGGTGCAAGGAAGTTAGAGAGGACATAGGAAAGGGAGAGTTTGGATGAAGAATGGCAGATCTGGGTGGGCAGGCCGTTCCAGAGTTTAGGGAAGAGATAAGAGAATGCAGATTGGCCGGCGGTGGTCCTTTGGTGAGGGATGAATAGTAGCCTAGCATCAGCAGACCTAAGGGCGTGCGAGGGGGTAGGTGGGGAGGATAGGGCGGATACGAGGTAGGGAGGGAGGAAGGAAGCCGAGCCAGAAGTTAGAAGTGAATTTAGCACTATGAATTAGGTGCCGGTTAGTCAGAGAAGGTAGGGACAGGGAACGATAAAGCATGCAGTGGTGTGTTCGAGGCGGGGGCATCGAGGGCAAAGTGGCAGAAAGCATTGTAGAGGGGGTCTAATCTGGCTAGGGTGGTCTGTGCAGCGGAGCTGTAAACTACATCACAGTAACGAAGGAGGGTAGAATCATTTTCTGGACTAATTCACGTCTGACAGGAAGTGGGAGACTAGTGCGGTTTCTATAGAGGGCACCAAGTTTTGGGTGCAGTTTTGAAATGATGGCATCCATGTGTGTGGAAAAGGAGAGGTGGCGGTCAAGCCAAACCCCTAGATACCTGAAGGAGGGTACTTCTTCGAAGCTGGTGTTACTTAGGGTGTGGAATCTCAGAGGGGAGGTGAGTTTGGATAGGCGCCGTCTGGTACCGAAAGTCATAGAGATGGTTTTCTTAGCATTTAGGGAGAGTTGGTTGCTATTGAACCAGTGTTGGATTTTGTTGAAGTCGGTTTGAAGTTTGGAGGTGACTTCTTCGTGAGTCCGGCCGGAGGTGAAGAGGACTGTGTCGTCTGCATACATGTGGATAGCGGAAGAGGTGTGAGAGTTTGGCAGGTCGTTTAGCAGGATGGAGAAGAGGATGGGGCCAATAACTGAGCCTTGGGGTACGCCAGTGGTGATTGGGGGGGGGAGATGTGGTCAGCTATTTTAGTGCATTGGGTTCTATTTAGTAGGTAGGCACAGAACCAGTTTGTGGTGGATTCTGATAACCCAGCTCCAGGATAGTGGGAGAGAATGGGATACAGTGTCGAAGGCTTTTGCTAGGTCAATGAAAATAGCAGCAGTGATTAGCCCTTTGTCCATCCCACTGAGGATGTGGTCTGTGAGTCTTAGCAGGGAGGAGGTGGTGGAGTGGTGTTTTCTGAACCTGGATTGGAAAGGGGTGAAGAAGTTAGTTTCTGAGAGGAAGTGGGAGAGTTGGGATAGCACAAGGTGTTCCTGGAGTTTTGTGAGGGTGGGGAAGAGGGAGACAGGGCGATAGTTGGATGCAGAGGTAGAGTCACCACCTTTAGGGAGGGGTAGAACAGTGGCATGCTTCCATTCGTAGGGGAGTGACTTGGTAGTGAAGGAAAGATTTAGTAGGACTGCGAGGGGGGTTGCGATGGTGGGAGCTGATAGGAAGAGGAGTCTGTTATCAAGACCATCAGGGGATTTGCCTTTGGAGGGGTTTAGGGCATGAAGGGCATCTAGGGTTCCAGTGGGGGAAATGTGTCTAAAGGAGAAGGGGTTCCTACCAGATGGTTGGGGGATAGAAGACTGAAGAGATGGAGTGGTTGCAGGCAGTAGGGAGTCAAGGAGGGCCAGGGCACAGGTAGTGAAATAGGAATTAAACTCGGAGGCGACTTCCAGAGGATCAGAAAGGAGAGTCCCTTGGGCAAGGAGAAGAGGTGGAGGGCTAGCTGTTTGGGGGGAGAAAGGGAGTTAATGACTTTCCAGAATTTGGAAGGTCTTCCAAGGTTTGCATTAAGTGTGTTATTAAAATATTCAGACTTAGCTAGGTGGATGGCCTTAGTGCACCTATTGCGAAGCATGCGGTAGGAGGTATGGTCGCCTGGGAGGAGCGAGGATTTGTAGTTTCGCCAGGCCTTATCACGGGCTTGTTGGCAAATGATCATCTTGGTGGTTATCCAGGGTAGGTGGGAACCATGGACTCTAGCCTGGCATAGGGGGGCATGTTTGTCCCAGGCGAAGAGGAAGGTGTTCCGAAAGTGCGTAAGGGCCGAATCCATATTAGAGCGGTTTGAGCTAGGGACTCAATTAGAGTGGTAAAGATCATCCAAAAGGGGGGAGAAGTTGAGGGATTTGTATGAACGCTGGAATATAAATTTGGGAGGGGATTTAACTATGGATTTTGTAGACTAAGTAGATTAGGTGGTGGTCGCTAATGGAATCAGGGAGAAGACCTGAGCTGACGACGCGGTGTGGGTGGGAAGTAAGCGCCCGGTCGAGGAGTGAGTGCTTACCGGACTTCAGGTTTGAGCGAGTGGGTTCTGTAATGGTTTGGCTGAGGTTAAGAGCAATTAACTCAGAATGGGTTTTGTTAAATCAATGGTTACCTTAAGGTAGTATTGTTCTTTTTGCTTACCTGTGGCCTTTTCTTGCTGCCCCTTTACTACTGCAGCCACCGTACTGTGGTACCCTGCCACCTTAGTCACATAATCATTGAGGTCAGTATACCTCTCTCGAACAACCACCTCAATGAACAGCTTTACTGGGAGTGTGATTTCATGGCCAAACATCAACATGAATGGTGTTTACCCCATCACGAACTGTACACTACTCCTGTAAGCCAGCATAATGTATGGCAGTACACTATCTCATTCAGTCTGATTATCTCACACAAAAGAGAACAGCATAGCTAGGAGCTTGCAATTCAACTGCTTGACCAGTTCATCTGACTGCAGGTGGTACAGAGTGGTCCTGGTTTTGTACACCCCTAAGAGATTGCAGACACCTCAGAAGAACCTGCACTTAAAAAGTTCCAACCCTGATCCATACGAACGGACCTGTGGGCCCCAAACTTACAAATGAACTGTTCCATGAAAATCTTGGCCACAGTTGGATCCTCTTGAGCAGGCACTGGGTAGGCTTCTTTTCACTTTGTAAAGTAGTCGGACAATACTAAGATATATCTGTTTTTCCTAAAGGTTAGTGGTAAGGGGCCCAGGCTATCCATTGCTACCTTCTCTAATGGCCAACTTGTTTGGGACAAGACCATGGGAGTTCCATTGGTAGCACCTACTGCTTTCTAGGACTCACAAGTAAAACAGGCTTTACACCACTCCTTAGCTGACTTCATACACCCTGGCGAGTTGCAGCAGACTTGCACTTTCTGTGGGAGCTTTTCTACCCCCAAAATATCCCCAGTGGCTATGTCCAGGACAACCCCTTTAGGGACTACTATGCATTTGTATTCAGCCCTGCCCTTATTATCTTCAGTCTTCAGTACCAAAAGTCTTTGTTGCACTTGGAGGTATGGCCACACCAAGTAATACTTGCAAAGTTCAGGGTTGCATTGGGCCTCTTCGGGGAATGCTTGCAGTCCTTTCTCCACCCAGAACATCAATCTGGTGATCATTGGATCTTCTTGCTGGTGGTCTAGAAAATGTGGCCATTCTTCATTCTCTTTCATATTGGCAGGAATTGCAGCTTGGCACACCCCAGAACCAGAACCCCTCCTGGTGTTGTAGCCTTTGCTGTTGGCCGTCTAGACAGGGTATCTGTAGTATTATGCTGTTTTCCCAGGCAGTGCATGATTTGATAATAGCGATGGGCTGAAAAATAATTTTGTGGGTGAAATTCCCACAAAATTGGCTATTTCACCACATTAGAAATCTTGCGAAATTTGAGCGTTCTGTGCAAAATTCATGGGAATTTCACCTGCAAAATGTGTTTGGTCCATTTCTAACCCCCCCCCCCCACAGCCTCACACAGCCATGGGGAACAAACCAGTTCCATGGCACTCCCTAGTAGTCTAGTGGTACCCCACTCCCATCCCCGAACCCCAATGTATAAAAGAAAGTAACTATTACCCCCCCTTGTCCATAGTGTAGGGTTTCCCCTCCCATCCCCAATCCCCGATGTATAAAATAAAATAATTATTCCCCAAGTATTTCCATAATGTAGTGTACCGCCTCCCAGCCTCGATTCCCGATGTATAAAATAAAATAATAATGCCCCTAGTATTTCCATAATGTAGTATACCCCACTCCCATCCCCGATGTCTAAAATAAAATAATTACTCGCTCAGCGTTTCTATAGTGTAGGATCCTCCTCACCCCAGCCTTGATCCCCAATATAATTACAAAACACCATCCCCATTCCCTGGCTTTTGTGTAGTGTGGTGGCCCCCCACCCTGCCAGGATAGGACCCCCCACCCTGCTCTCCCCAACCCAAATGGAGCTGGCGACTGGCTCAACCCTCCACACACCACCACCACCACGGCCAGCTGCCGACTGATCTGTCAATGACAGGTACTGTGCATAGTATGTCCTCCTGGCTCAACCAATGAGCATGTACTGTGTATAGTACCCATTCGTTGACAGATCAGTAGACAGCTGGCCATGGCGGTGTGCGGAGGGCTGAGCCAGTTTTGGGGCTCCAGTTGGGGTTGGGGGGAGGTGGGGGGTCCCATCCTGATGGGGTGGGGAGGCCACTACACTACAGAAAATCCAGGGAAAGGGGATGGTGTTTTCTAATTATATTGGAGATCGGGGCTGCATGGGGGGGGGACCATACACAATGGAAACACTGGGGCTGCCCTTTTGTAGTGGGCTCCTGCCTCTGGTGGCGCCTTTTTCTGCCCACAAAGAAATCTGCAGCAGTCCCGACAGAGCTCCATTGACCTTGCTCACTCCCCTCTCTCACTCGCTCATTCCGTTTCTGCTGGCGCTGCAGGCTGCCCTTTTGTACTGGGCTCCTGCCTGCAATGCCGCCTTCTTCTGCCCACAAAGAAATCTGCAGCAGTCACAATAGAGCTCCGTTGAGCTCGCTCACTCCCTCTCCCTCACTCGCTCATTTTGTTTCTCCCGCCGCTGCAGGCTGCCCTTTTGTACTGGGCCCTGCGTGCATTGCTACCTTTTTCTGCCCACAAAGAAATCTGCAGCACTCCCAGCAGAACTCCACTGAGCTCACTCACTCCCCCTCCCTCACTCGCTCATTCTGTGTCTCCCACTGCTGCAGGCTGGCCTTTTGTACTGGGCTCCTGCCTGCATTGGCAGCTTTTTCTGGCCACAAAGAAATCTGCAGCAGTCCTGACACAGTGCCATTGAGCTCACTCACTCCCCCTCTCACTCGCTTGTTCGTTTCACCCCGCACTGCAGGCTGGCCCTTTGTACTGGGCTCCTGCCTGCGTTGCCGCCTTTTCCTGCCAACAAAGAAATCTGCAGCAGTCACGGTAGACCTCCATTGAGCTCGCTCACTCCCCCCTCTCACTCATGGCGCTGCAGACTGCCCTTTTGTACTGGGCTTCTGCCTGCATTGGCATCTTTTTCTGCCTGCAAACAAATCCACAGCTGTCATGACACAGCTCCATTGAGATCGCTCACTCCACCTGTCTCGCCCGCTCATTCTGTTTCTTCTGGCGCTACAGGCAGCCCTTTTGTACTGGGCTTCTGCCTCTGTTGGTGCCTTTTCCTGCCCACAAAGAAATCTGCAACAGTCCCGACAAAGCTCTGTTGACCGCACTCAATCCCCCTCTCTCACTTGCTCGTTCCGTTTCTGCCGGTGCTGCAGGCTGGCCTTTTGTACTGGGCTCCTGACTGTGTTGCCACTCTTTTCTGCCCACAAAGAATTCTGCAGCAGTCACAATAGAGCTCCTTTGAGCTCGCTCACTCCCCCTGTCTCACTCGCCCATTGTGTTTCTCCCGGCGCTGCAGGCTGCCCTTTTGTACTGGGCCCCTGACTGCACTGCTGCCTTTTTCTGCCCACAAAGAAATCTGCAGCAGTCCCAACAGAGCTCCGTTGAGCTCACTCAGTCCCCCTCCCTCACTCGCTCGTTCTGTGTCTCCCGGTGCTGCAGGCTGCCCTTTTGTACTGGGCTCCTGCCTGCATTGGCGGCTTTTCCTGCTCACAAAGAAATCTGCAGCAGTTCTGACAGAGCTCAGTTGAGCTTGGTCACTCCTGCCCTTTCTCACTCGCTCGATCCTAATCTGTCCCAAACACTGATTTCCGACAGAAACTGCGGTATCGTGTGCTGGAAGTGCGAAAACACATTTTGGCCAGGATGTGAAAAATGACAGCTGTACTGTTCATAAGGAGGTGTGAAAAAATGCCAGTGTTGAAAATCTGGCGCTAAAATATTACTAATTTGCAAACTTACAAGGGTGCGTGGAAACTGCACAATGCACGCTCATAACACAGTCATTTTAAGTAGTTTCATCACAAAATTTTCAACATAGGCATTTTAGGACCTTTGCTCATGAACAGTGTCAGTGTGATTTTCTTAATATGTCCTGAACACTGATTTCTCGTAGCGACCGTGCTATTGTGCGTCAGAAGATGAAAAACACATTTCGGCCAGGATGTGAAAAATGACAGCTGCACTATTCATAAGGAAGTGTGGAAAAATGGCAATGTTGAATATCTGGAGTGAAAATATTGCACAGTTGCGAAGGTACGAGCATGCGTGGAAACTGCGCAATGCATGGGTGTAACACTCATTTTATGGGCTGTCGTCACCAAATTTTCAACATAGGCATTTTAGGACCTCTGCTACTGGACAGTGTCACTGTCATTTTCATAATGTGCCCCGAGCATAGATTTCCCACAGTGACTGCGCTATTCTGCGCCAGAACTGCGAAAACACATTTCGGCCATGATGTGAAAAAAGACAGCTGTACTGTTCAGGTGCAGAAGAATGGCAATGTTGAAAATCTGGAGTGAAAATATTATTAATTTGTGAAGTTACAAGCGTGCGTGGAAACTGCGCAATGCTCGCTCATAACACAGTCATTTTATGGAGTATTGTCACCAGATTTTCAACATGGGCATTTTAGGACCTCTGCTCATGAACAGTATTACTGTCATTTTCTTAATGTGTCCCGCACACTGATTTCCCACAGTGACTGCGCTATTCTGCGCCGGAAGAGCGAAAACACATTTCGGCCAGGATGCGAAAAATGACAGCCTGTACTGTTCACAAGGAGGTGTGAAAAAATTCCAGTGTTTAAAATCTGGCATGAATATATTGCAAATTTGCGAAGT
Source organism: Neoceratodus forsteri (assembly GCA_016271365.2). NCBI lineage: Eukaryota > Metazoa > Chordata > Ceratodontiformes > Ceratodontidae > Neoceratodus > Neoceratodus forsteri. The sequence goes on from JADMNL010000022.1 coordinate 91,762,125, forward strand.
TACGAGCGTGTGTAGCAACTGCGCAATGCACGTTCGTAAAACAGTAATTTTTATGTTGGCTTGCCGGGCTTGCGTGCAAGTCAACATCTTGCGGTAATGCAGATTTGGAAGCGCGGCCGCTGTTGGGCGAATGCAGGACATGCATCAGTAGGTGCGTCCCTCATTCCCCAATCAGCCTGCATGCCCCATACATGCTAATGTGGTGCACACATCTAAGGAAAGGTCCGCTGCAATCCGAGCAAAGCTCATCAGATGCAGCGGACCCTTCCTGCATGCTCGCCACATGAGCAGCATGGCGGGTGGCCGACCGCCCAACGGCTGACTTCAGGGGTGCCCAATCTCCCAGCGGTTTACTGTGGCCGCACAAGCAGCCCCCCCATTTCCTATATGCCGAGGGTGGTGCCCAATCCCCCTCGGTTCTTGCGTCCCCCCTCACTTTTATTGTGTGCCGATGGGGGAGCCCACTCCCCGTCGGCATAAATCAGCCACCCCCCCACATTTCTTATATGCCAAGAGGGGGTGCCCAATCCCCCTCGGCTCTTGCCTCCCCCCTGCCTTTCATTGTGTGCTGCGGGGTGCCCAATCTCCGTCGGCATAAATTCACCACCCATTTTCTGCCGGCCAGTGCCCAATCCCGTTGGCTGCAGCAACCTCCCCAAAACAGTTAGGTGGCATGCTGGGAGCCCACCCCAGCATGCCACGCCTCAAAAAAAAAACTGTCCTGGATGTAATTTATTTTTTATCTTCCCTGTAACAAAAAATGGTTCCTCGAGTCTCCAGCCCCCACCAGCACCCACCCACTGCGAACCCTGCCTCCCCACACCCCACCCCTTCACCCCACACTTACCTCCTGAGTCCCGCGATGATCTTCGATGGACCGGAACACGTCTGCACGCTTCAAAGCAGACTGTGAACTGAAGAAATGCCGGTAAGCTGTATAATGGAATGAATAGGGTTTTTTCAACTTTGCTGCATATCTCGTGCATTTGTTGGAATTTTGGCACCAAATTTTCAACATAGGGTTTTTGGGGCCCCTCCTCATGAATTATATCACTGTCATGGCGTTAATTGGCCTCGAAAGGTGATTTCGCAGTCACTGCACGAAATCACTTTTGAGGACCCATTAACAAAATGACAGTGCCAGTGTTCATGAGGTGGCCTCTCAAAAAGCCTATATTCCAAATTTGGTGGAAAAAATCCAACAAATGCCTGTTTTCCGAGCATGCGTTGCGCAGCAGGCTCGTAACTTCGCGCATTCACAATATTGTAATGCCAGATTTTCAGCACTGTCATTTTTGTACTCCTCCTTGTGAACAGTACAGCTGCCATTTTCCACATCATGCCTGAAATGTGTTTCTGCACTTCCGGCGCACAATAGCGCAGTCGCTGTGGGAAACCAGTGTTTGGGCCAGATTATGAAAATGACAGTGACACAATTCATGAGCAGAGGTCCTAAAATGCCTATGTTGAAAATTTGGTGATGATACTCCATAAAATGACTGTGTTACGAGCGCGCGTTGGCAGATTGCACGCACGCTCGTACTGTCGTGCATTTGTGATATTTTCACTCTGGATTTTCACCATTGCCATTTTACTACACCTCTTGATGAACAGTATAGCTGTCATTTCACGTATCCTGCCCAAAATGTGTTTTCGCACTTCCGGCGCAGAATAGCATGCTCGCTATGTGAAATCACTTCTTGGGACACTTTGAGGAAATAACAGTGACACTAAACATGAACAGAGGTGCTAAAATGCCTATGTTGAAAATTTGGTGCCGAACACCCATATGTAGAGACTGACAGGTGTCAGGGGTGTGACTTGGGATTGTCGGACGTAATGCTCACGCCATTCCACCCCCACCCCAACCCTGCAGCCAGTGACAATCATCAAGATGTGCCTTGGACGCTCTGGCTCCAAAGTTCACCCCACTGTCCTATACTGCACCCATCTCAGTGTATTTCCTTATGGAATGGGGTGAGCGTAAAGCCCGAAGACCCCAATGCACACCTCGACACTTGCCGGTGTCCACAGGATAAGGAGAGGTGAAATGGCATGAGCACTATGGCCAACACCCAAAGGGACACCCCAATGCCTGTCAGTCTCTGCAGCGTGGGGGTGGGTTGGCATCAGTTCAATACTTCACTGCCATTCCTATTATGTATCTCTCTAACTCCTGCACTACCAATGCCAATGCCAGCAAGACAACATTCGGCATTGACAAATGCTTGTTTGGAGTTGTACCACCAAATTTGCAACATAGGCTTTTGAAAGCCCACCTCATGAACACTGGCACTGTTGTTTCGTTAATCGGTCCCTAAAGGGGATTCCGCACAGTGACCGCAAAATCACCTTTCCGGCCCGAATAATTTATTTATTTTTTATTTATTTATTGGAATACAATCGGAATTACAAACCTCTGAGTCACAGACTCTTTTGCAAAGGCTCCACGTCGGTTACAGAGGGTGGAGGGTAGACAAATACAGTAGAGGACATACATAAACAGGCAGTATTTACAGTAACAGAACAGAGGAGCCATCCAGGCAAAACTTAAAAACTGGTAAGGCAATTAGGCAGCAATCTTGGCATACCAGGCGGGATTTTGAGAAGTACGTGGGGCCTTGAGGGACCCTGAGTCGAGAGTAGGGGGAGGGATGGGCACAACTGGGTGGACAGTGTTATCAGAGTCAACATTTGGCTCTCTCATGAGATGAGCCTTGAGGCCTGTTTTAAAGAGAGATGCTGTGGTCTGTGAGAGTGAGTGTGGTAATGCATTGAGCCAGAGGGGCTCGGTATCGGAAGGATCTCTGCACAAGGGAAGTTCTACATAGTGGTACCAGGAAAGGAGAGCTTGCAGCGTGCCTTGTATTGCACCTGTGAGGTGCAGAACTGATTAAGGGGAAAAGTCCGACAGGGGCTTAGTGAAGGTGTATCTTTTTTGCGAGGATGCAGGTGTGGAACTGTAATCGATGTTGGAAGTTTAACCAACCAGACAACGCATAAAGATCACAGGTGTGGGTTAGTCTATCACATCCTGTGACTAGGCGGCAGGCTTTGTTCAAGACAATGTTTATACTGTTAAGTGAGGTGGGTTCAGCAGAGTCGTATATAGTAATCCTGTAGTCCACAAGGGAGAGGATGGAGGAGGTGACTGCAGCTGCATAGCCTGTGGGGTAAGCAGTGCTTGAGCCTGGTACAGGATGCCTACTCTGGAGCTGATAGTGGAGGAGAGAATTTGGGTATGCCTCTGGTAGGAGAGGGAGGTGTCTAGAGTGACACCTAGGTATTTGAAGTTGGTAACGTGTTCCAGAGGGGCACCGAGTGCATTCTTGATAAGGAGAGCAGACTGACTATGAGGACTTTGGCGGTGAGCAAAAATCATGGACTTAGTTTTATTATAGTTGATAATTAGGCGATGTTCAGTGAACCAGGTCTCTAGTTCCCGGAAATGCCTTTGAAGGGCCTGCTGGAGGGCAGTAGGGTGGAGGTGTTTCCAAAACAGAACCGCGTCGTACAGCAGTGGGTCTAGAATTGACCCCTGTGGGACCCCAGAGCAAACTGTTTTAGGGGTGGAGAGGGTGGTGCTTATCCTGACTTGCTGAGAACGGCCTGAGAGGTAATCCTTGAACCAGGCCAATGTCTCCGGGACCACATTTAGTTTAGGGAGGACATGAAGCAATAGCTCGTGACTGACCGTGTCCGAAAGCCTTGGTTAGGTCCACGGATATGGCCCTGCAATTGAGCCATGGTTTGCGGGCTCGTGTAAGAACGGTGAGCTCTGTGAGTGCGGTGATGGTACTATGGCCTGAGCGGAAACCATGCTGCTCCTGGCTGAGAAGCTTATGTTTAGTTAGGTGTTCGGTTATCTGGTCAGAGACTATTCTTTCTAGGGCTTTGGAGAGAGGTGGAAGTATTGAGATAGGTCTATAGTTGCTGGTGTTAGAGGGGTCACCGCTCTTCAGAATGGGAGTGATTATGGCTCTCTTCCAGGTAGAGGGGAACTGGCCGAGGCAAAGCGAGAGGTTAAGAATTTTAGTGAGGTGTGGTAAAGTGGCATCAAGGGAGAGCCGAAGGAGTTTAAGATCTAGGGAGTCATTGCTGTAGCGGGTATTAGAGATAGCTTTGTTAATATAGCATTTTGTCTCATAGCAGGTGATGACACGTCGGAAGGGGTATTGGTATGACCTCGAGGTTGGGGGGGAATTAGGAGGGAGGATGGGAGAGATTCGAGAAGGCCGAGTTAAGGGCTTCTGCGATAGTGGGATGATCCTGAGTGACCTCACCGTTAAGAGTAAGTTGTGTGGGGTGGGGAGCGAGATTTGCCACTGAGTTCCTTTATGTTGTCCCAAAATTTTTTCCCATCACCCCTGGAGGAGGTTAGGGTGTGTTGGTAGTAAATTGCTTTCGCCTGCCGCAAAGCCCATGTACATTTATTTCGTGCCTCCCGGTAGAGTTGTCTAGCCAGGGTGCTTTGGGAGTCTAGAGCCTTGTGCCAGAGGTTATCCCTTTGCTGAAGCAGGCTTAGCAGTGGGGGTGTGATCCAAGGGGTGGTTCTGGATTTCACAACTTGCTTAGTAAAGGGGGCGAATAAGTCACAGGCTTTGTTGAAGGTGGCTATAAAGTGAGCCAGAGCAAAGTCAACTGACTGGGCAGTGTAAATGGGGAGCCAGTTGCTGTTAGTTAGGTGGTCTTTAAGGTTCTTTAAACTGCCCCTTTTGAGTCTACATTGCCAGGATATTTTTGGAGGTGCAGGGGGCAACTTGCCCGACCACCAGCAAGTAACCGGCGAGTGGTCGCTGTTAGCGTCAGGGAGTACTGTAGCATAGGAGAGGTTACCTGGCCTGTTGGCGAAGATGAGATCCAGAAGGGTGGAGGTCCCAGATCTGTTGTCCCTTCTGGTGGGGGAGGTGACTAGTTGGGCGAGATCAAAGGCCAGGGCGGCGTCTTTGAAGCTGGAAGAGGCTGGGGATAACCAGTTTACATTGAAGTCACCCATAATGATGACTTCACTAGTGTTGGGTAGTTGGGAGATGATTTGGAGGATGGAGTCAAATGCGAGTTTTTGATTTCTCGGGGGGATGTAGACCGAGATGATGTGGAGTGTTTTGGAACCCAGGCTGAGTTTTATTGTGAGAACCTGGGCACCGTATTGTGGTGCGGGTGTATGGACTTCTGTGGCATTGAGAGAGGATTTAACATACATTGCACAGCCACCGCCTCTCTTGATGGGCCTATGTGCCCGGAAGAAAGCATAATTAGGGAGGGAGACAGCATCACTGGGAATCTTGTCAGAGAGCCAAGTCTCAGAGAGTGCAAGTATGTCAGGAGCATGTTGGGCAATCCAGCCTTGGAGGGGTGCGTGCTTTTTAGGAAGGCTGCATATATTTAGGGTTGCAAGCCGCAGCCGCCCCTGTGGGTTTTTTGGGGAGGCAATCGTGCAGGGTGGTCCTGGGTTGGGGTGGATGTTGCCTGATACAAGGAGGAGTAAGAAGGTGTGCCGCAGGAGGGCCAACCTGCAGAGTTTGGATGAGAGACTCTGGGACTGGTAGGGTGAAAGGCATCTTGAGGTGGTGGTGGGGATAGGGAGGCTAGGAGTAACACAGCAAAGTAGTGTTAGGGAAGAGAGGGGGACATAGGAGAGGCTAGAGAGGGTGGTGGGGGCAAGAGGTCTGGGGGGGACAGTAGAGGTGCAGCGTTTGCCTGGTGTGAGAGTGTGGGTTAAGTTTAGCGTGAGAGAGAAAATGGCAATGGGATCAGTTTGTCTGGTGTGGGAGCTGCTGGTGGTACAAAGTCTGTGGTTACCTTTGAGAGCTGAAGGGATGGTGTAAATGCTATTTTGGTGTGGGTTGGGTGCCTCTAGGGGGTTGTGGAGCAAGCTGTGGGGTCCCGGAAATCAGGAGGGTAGCTAGTAGTAGTGTGTACATTGCAACTACAGAGAGAGGGTGGGATGCTGCAGTGGCCACTAGTGTACAATATGTATAACCTGCAGCTGGTAAAGTAGGCTGTTGAGTTATTTCCACAGGTCACCTGACTAGACTTCCCTATAAATTAGAGAGCCAACCAAGGGTGGTGGTGGGGGTGGTGGGGAGCCGAACGCGAAGCGTTCAGCGGGGTTAAGACTACCCTGTAACAGAAAAGGCAAAAAGCGCTGAAATTACAGTCCCGCCATTAGGCACAGCCACAGGAGAGGAGATTACTAGAAGAAGGCTGAGAGCGCTGAAAATCACTGTCCTGCGCTAAAAATTAACTTTCAAACAGTCCTGCCATTTTTTTAAAGTTGCAGCCCTGCCGTTAGGCTCAGCCACAGGAGAGGATAAAATTAAATATTTTCGGTCACGCTTTCAGGGAGAAAAAAGGTACCAACACGCAGTAACCGCTGAGCAGGTAGGCAGAAAGCTGTTGTTTCTTCCACGCGGTGGCAATGGGCTATTACCTTGGCTGGGGGTTCGGGGAACTCACTCCGTCGATGTGGTGGAGGGCTCTGGGGCGCCCTCACGACCTCCACTCCTCGGGGGTGCTTGTCTTGGCTGGGAGTTCGGGAACTCACTGGTCGATGTGGGAGGGCTCTGGGCGCCCTCACGACCTCCACCCTCGGGGTGCTTGTCTTGGCTGGGGGTTCGGGGAACTCACTCCGTCGATGTGGGGGAGGGCTCTGGGGCGCCCTCACGACCTCCGCTCCTCGTGGGTGCTTGCCTTGGCTGGGGGTTCGGGGGAGGGAATGCCATGACAGTGGCAGAATTCATGAGGAGGGATCCCAAAAACCCCCATGTTGAAAATTTGGTGCCAAAATTCCATAAAATGCCTGAGATATGCATCAAAGTTGGAAAAACCCTATTTATTACATTATACAGCTTACCAGCATTTCTTCAGTTTGCGGTCAGCTTTGAAGAGTGCAGAAGTGTTCCCGGTCCACCGAAGATCATCGCGTCAGACTCCGGAGGTAAGTATGGGATAAGGTGGGGTGGGAGGCAGGGTGTGCAGTGGGTGGGCGCGGGTTGTGGGATGGGGGCAGGGGGCTGAGGGACCATTTTTTTTTCCACAGGTTAAAAACAAAACAAAGCGTTGTGGGACATTTTATTTATTTTTTTACGGGCATGTTGCACGCTGGGATGGGCCCCAGCATGCCAACAGAGTGTTTTTTTTGGGGCACAACAGCGAGGGGGGATGGGCACCCACTCAGCACAAATCTACTGGGTGTTTGTGGGGGGGCATTATGCCGACGGGGAGTGGGCTCCTCCAATGGCATATGAAACTGGGAGGGTGGGACATAATGCAGACGGAGGGTGGGCTCCCCAGTCGGCAACATCAAAGTATAGGGCAGCGGCACTGAAGCCAATGGGGATTGGGGCCCCAGTCAGCAAACACACACTGTTAAGGGGGGGAAACATGCTGCCGAGGGGGATTGGGCACCCCCTTGTCACTGGGGGTTCATAATGTTGTTTGTGACAAACAATGTTACATTTGCCAACGTTCCATCCAGCAATGACGGGTCACTCCCTCATTGCAGCGAATGGCTGATGCTGCAATGAGTAGGCAGCCCCTGATTGCAGCAGCTGAAACGTTTCAAGGTGGTGGCATGCTGGCTGAACTAATGTCAGCAGCAGCGTGCCATGGCATTGTGAAAGCGGCTAAGTTTTAAAGGCTGTGGGGGCATTGGCCACAACAGTGCCACGCCCACAAGCTGCTTCTGGAAAACTGCCGCAATATGTTTCTTGCACATGCTCGCAATCAACATAAAAATGACTGTGTTACAAGCGAGTGTTGCACAGTTTCTACGCACACTAGTAACTTCGCCACTTTTTCATATTTTCACTCCAGATTTTCAACATTGCCATTTCTTCACACCTCCTCATGAACAGTACAGCTGCCATTTTTCACATCCTGCCCAAAATGTGCTTTTGCACCTGTGGTGCCGAATGGCACACTCGCTGTGTGAAATCATCTTTTGGCATTGAGTAACGAAGTGATACTGCCACTGTTCATGAGGTGGGCTCCCAAAAAGCCCATGTTGAAAATGTGGAGCAAAAAACAACAAATAACCAGGGCATTAGAGTTTCCAACCGTAATGCCCACCCTGTACAGACTGACAGGCATCAGGGGTGTAACTTGGGGTCGTCGGCCACAATGCTCAACCCATTCCACCCCCCCACCCCTCCTGCAGCCACTGACAGGCATTGAGGTGTGCCTTGGGGTCCTGGGCCCTAACATTCACCCCATTCTCTTATACTGCACCCATCTCAGCTTATTTCCTTTTGAAATGGGGTGAGTGTAAGGGCCAAAGACCTCAAGGCACACTGCAACACCTTTCTGTGTCTGCAGGGTGGAGTCAGGTGAAATGGCGTGATTGTTATGGCCGACGACCCAAAGGCACACCCCCTACACCTGTCAGTCTCTGCAGGGTGGGGATGGGGTTGGTGTTACTTCAATACTTCACTGCCATTCCTGTTTTGCATCTCCCTAACTCCTGCTCTACCAATGCCAGTACCAGCAAGCAAACATTCGGCATTGACAAATGCTTGTTCTTTTTCCCCGGAACCTCCCATGGTCCTTACGAATGAACAGCTCTGGTGCTTTGAAATAATCCTCTATTGACTGCCCAGTCGTAAACGTGAAGCCAGTCTTTATGGGGGAGGGGGGTGTGGAGCAACAGCACTATCCCTCAATGGAGCTCGGTGACATCACTGGAAGTCATGGCTAGCTCTTCTGAGTCTTTCAGATAGCTTACAAAGGATAGCAACCTCGCAATAAACTTATCTTTCTATAAATGAAGGTCTCTGGTGGCAAACTAGTCCTGCTAGATTTTCTTGCAATTTGATACTCCACCTGCTTTTGCAGTATTCCTAGAAATCATAATAAAGGGGAGGCTAATGGGTTAGACAAATGGGCTTTAGGCTATCAGACAGCGTGAGTTCATGGGAGGGAGGGCATGTCAGAAGAACCTGATTGACCTATTGTTTGGGGTGATGAAGATGGCTGACAAGGGTCAGGCAGTGGGCAGAGCGTACTGTGGCTTCAGTAAAGCCTTCGATTCTTGTTTCACATGGATGATTGATAAAATGCTGGGTGACCTGGGGGTCGGGGGGAAAAGATCACAAGATGGGTAGGAAACTGGCTAAGTGACAAAATCCAGAGGATTGTCCTTAATGGGGAAACACTCAGAGGTCAGAGAGGTCAGCAGATCTGTAACTGAATTATGGACCAAAACCTCTAACCCTTTTGCTTGTTTGCCCAATATATCCAATGATTTAACTATTAAAACGTGTGTGTTAGGCCTCTTCCATTTAGGGATTCATTTATCTTTTAGAGGCATCAATTCTATTGGTCTTTTAGCTATTGTAACAAAAACAACTCATTTTTAAATATTGCATTGAAAACATCCAACCTCCCTTCCCTTGAGTGGAGACAACGCCTTCTAGAAACTCCTAATTTAGAAAAGCCGGCTCATTGTTTTACTCTAAATGTGCATTATTTGAAAGGAAATGGGTAACTGTCTTACAAAAACGTCTTACTGTTCAGGACAGACTTGACCCAGATTGACAATGATTTCTGGAAACTGGAAGGAAGGGAAGTGTACTTTTCTTCTAAATCTATTTTTGAATTTATTTGTTCCTCTTCTTCTCCCAGAAACTTTCAACTTACTATTTGCTTTTTTCCCTTTCCTTTCTTTGTTTTCTCTAGTTTCTTTCAGCTTACATATATTAGATTTCACCTTTAGTTGTTTTTTATAATATAATGCAACTTAGAATTATCAACAAGTTATAACCTTCTTGTTATATTGCTTCCATAGTAACAACAGTAATTACAATCTTACAGCCACTTCAGATAAGCTGTTTGTTCTGTAACTGTTGGTTATTTGTTATTTTCTGCACAAGCTTTTCATTACCTTTATATTTTTATTTTGGACTTTTCTGTTCAGTGTACCACTATATACTTGAATCTGGTGGTTTTTATTGTTAGTTGTTTTTCCTTTAAATATTTTATAAATTGTATTGGCAGAAAGAGAGGTCACCAGTGATGAAGAAGAAGGAGAGGGAGAGGGCGAAGGCGAAGAAGAAGAATCAACATTTATATAGCACTTTTCATACGCACTGTATCCCAAAGTGCTTTACAAGCAATGCTAGACTAGTAGCGAAGTGACTGACCATGTGTAGTGGCAGCCATTTTACAGATCAACATGTAACCCCTAGGTGGAGCTATCCCAAGGGCTACTACCCCTGCCTGCTTGGCTAGTAGCAGGTTAAGGGGCCTGGGTACTGAAATGGGGGCCTCCACCCGGAGGACACGGTTGTTAATAATAAGGCTAACCTGGGTACAACACTCCGGGACACTGTAACCCCCCTCTTTCCCCTCCAGTGGCCTACACAATATGCAACAAGCACTTTCACAATAGCCCCTATTCAGTATACAAATCCCAACACTGTTTGCACTTACCACCAGGGCTGGCCCCACCAGTTCGACCCTGGAGACCCCCTGTAAAACAAGGTTAGGCACAGCAAATAACAACAATACAGTGCTTTTGGTACAAACTGGAACCACAGTCAGATTAAATGCAAAAAGAGTTAGATCTGATTTATTCAGGGGAATTGAACAAGGGAGGGGTGTAATCAGGTTGATTGATTCTAAAACTGATCTACTCAGGCAATTATGCATTCACTTTTAGTCCCTGCACAGTCACACACTCTGGGTGCCAAGTTGGAAGTAAGGTGGGAAAGCCTGGAATGTTGCCCAGGGTAGGCCGGCATCGCAGCCGGTTGGGGTACTGTGATGTAAAGAAATGGCATGCACAAAAACACACAATTTGTAATCCGGAGTCAGGAGGCTCAGTTTGTGATGATTAAGCTGTTGTTGCAGGGAGCTGCCCTGGTGTTTACTCACGCTACCCAGTACAGGACACAGGATGGATGAAATGGAGACTGCAGGATGACTTGCTGGTTTGCCAGGAGAAGCAGGGCCCACACGATTCACCGTGGTTTGTTCCTGTTCGTGATGTTGAGCAGGTGGCTGATCCCCAGGCAGATCTCTGGTTGATGGTGTTCTCTGTGCCTGAAGTAGCTGGCTGGGTCAGTGTGGCAGGGACCAGGCCAGGTAAGACAGTTTGGATGTCAGTTTGGGAAGGCTGGATGCAGCTTCTAGCAAGCGTGGCACAATTAAACAGTGGGGAACCAAACAGCGACCCACTAATAGCAAACAGCACATTTATAGCAAAGCAATCACCATACCACAATGTGGATAGCAATCCTGCAGCAATATCAGTGTCTTTGAGCAAAACCTGGAATTCTGTGGCAACTGGATGTTCTGACAGGCCAATCTTGTACAGCAAATCTTTGATCTTCTTCAGGTTTAAATCTGGTCACTCTTCAGTGGCTTTGTCACACTCCAATTCGGATACAGTCTGATTGCTAAGCCTTTTAAAGGATTCCCTCTCAAGGGACAGCAGGCAGAAAGGCCAAACTCGGCCTTTCCACCAATCTCCTGCACGAACTATGCAGAAGCAGCTGCTCGAATCACTCGAGCTGTTCACTCTCCAAACTCTTAACTCCAGACTGACTCACTGCAGCAGGCAGCTTTGGAATTTCCCTTCGGTCCAAAAGGTTCTGGTTGGTTGATCCATCAGTCTGTCAAAGCAAGGGCTCCCCCTCCAGGTGCATTTAGGCGCCAATGTCTCAAAACTACAATTCCTACAGAAATTCACTCCCACAAGACCCCTGGGGACAGACTCCATTTTAGGGTCCCCAAAGGTACTAATTGGCCCATTCTGGCAGTCCAGGACCAAGATGGTGGTGATAAACAGAACTGTCCATACTGCAAAGAAGGCAGGTTAGACAAATTACAATATTATTACTAGTCTAATAAATAATCAGCAAATAATAAATAAAGTGGGGGGGGGACGGTTATGGGGCAATGTGAGGAAGTATTTTTTTTACAGAGAAGGTGGTGGACGCATGGAACAGCCTTCCTGAGGAGGTTGTGGAGTCTAAAACTGTGAGAGAATTCAAGAATGCATGGAACAGACAAAAAAGGCAATTCTAGTGGCGGGTAGGAAGAAATAGGCTGTTGGTTAACTAGGATCTGCAGCTTATCCAGTAGGTAGGGAAATGGGCAGACGAGGTGGGCCAAGCGGTCCTTATCTGCCGACAAAGTCTATGTTTCTATGTTAAATAAGTACAGCTTCTAATAGAGCTCCCTCTGCTCAAATAGCGATGGCAGAATGGAGCGATTATCTGACAGCCCGGGCGGGACTCGAGCATAGAAACACTCAGCCCCCTCCCAGATTAAATAAGCACCATGTTATAGGCAGCTCTTAAAGAGACAGAGCACAGAGGCATTAGGGCACTCTCCTATAACAATTTTAAAATGCTAAGACACAGGATACCAGCCTGGCAGTGGGTATTAAGGCGCACCCAAGGAAGACTTTCAGGAACCCCCACTTGTAGGGGGGTTACACCCTTCTATGCCTGGAAAAACTTGGTGTCCGTGTCAAGTCTACACCATCACAATATTGAAGAAGCAATATATATATGAGACATACAGTAGGTGAATTAGCATACCATGGAAATAATATCTGATGCATCAATTAACGTAAACTTATCACATTACTATGCATTTCATTATATTTTCACTATACCATATCTTCATTGACAATACTTATGCATGTCTCATACATTCCATACTGATTCTATTTCGATTAACATACTATGAACAGTTACCTATGACTTCACATCATAACTTCTTGTACGGTGAACAATGTGGAAGGGGACCTTTCCCTATCAGCTAACTTGGGGCTAGATGGGACAGGGACACCATGTTCTGAGGGAAGAACAATTAATCGGGAAGTGGCAGTCAGCCTCAGTTTGGGCAGTGAACTCATGGAAACGTAGACACCTTTATGGACCACATTGAGAGGCAAGTCCACAGGCCTCCCGGGGAATCATAATTGAAATGTAGCACTGGCTTAACAGGTTCCCCAGATTTTCTGGGGGGAACAGACACAGGCTCTGGGCAGTCAACACTGGCATTGATTTCTCCTTCTGTAGTGAGGGATGCCTCTGCACTGGTTGAAATGTCCAGATTGAGAACACTATCAGCTCCTGGCTCTGCAGACTCTGTTTCCACAATACTTTGCTCATTATTATCTTCTGAAGATGGCCCAGGTTACTCATTCTGAGGTGACTCTCACACAATTAGGCTTTGCGGCACTGAAAGGATGCTGTCAATACTTTCATATTATTCTTCAAGTTCTGGTATGTCACCATGGAGACTCATGCCATCAGACCATTCTTCAGGCAAGTCAAACAGTTCTATAAGACAGAGTCTGCAACCTCAAACGTGATACTTTGCACCTCACTTTCAGGGGGCATTGGGTCCAAGAAAGAAGCTGGGGGGGTTAGGCAGTTCTGAAGGCCCAGCTTCATCCCCATGATTCTGCAGAGAATTGCCTCGAAACAACTGACTCAGTTCATATGAGGGAAAATAGACATTATCACAGTCACTCTCATCAGAGACAGATGAACAATCATCACTATCACCATACTTCTCAACTTCCTGTCTCATAAATCTGGGACAAGGCTTAAAACAATCAGGGACAAATGACCAAATTCAGGGACACATCTTCAAAATACATGGTATCCACTCAGGAAGCTGACAGAGTAAGGGAATTAGTGTAGAATGCATTTTTTAAGGAAGAACAAGTCTGTATCTTTAATGGTTGACATTATTTTGTGCTTACAACTCTCTCTGTTTGGGCATGGAAACACAAGTTTTAGGAGGGACAGAGTAAAATTTTGAGGCAAAATCAGGGACGTCCCTAAAAATTAGGGACAGTTGAGAGGTATGACTGTCACTCTGGGCCTGCTGAGGGGAAGGTCTTTTTTCTGGAACAACACGGACAGGTTGGCTCTGTTTCCTCTTTGCAGCAGCACGAGTCACTGGCCCAGGTGAAGTGTCAAGTGTTGGTTCAGCATCAATAGCAACTTGGCTGATGGGCAGCAAGTGATTGTGGTGCATGGTCTTAACAGCTTTGGAATTATTTTCCGGGCACACCTTGTATACCAGCAGATCATTCAATTTACCAACTACTACATGAGGAAGATGGTGACATCTATCAGCAATTTTGTGTTTTCCATGCAGTCCCAAATTGCGTTGTAGCATCCTATCTCCAGGCAACAACTCCTGGGCTTTTACTAGTCGACCATGTCTTTCTTTGTTGGCAGGATTTTGCTTAGCAGCCATAGTTTGAGCTAGTTGATAGGCATGATTCAACTGATCTTTCAATTTCTGTATGTACTGCAAGTAGTTTTCAGCTTGGACCCCATTTGGAGAGACCCAACGCAGACATCAACAGGCAGTCGGGCCTCTCTCCCGAACATGAGACGGTAGGGTAGGAGGAGAACCCAGTAGCATCACTTTTAGTGCAATTATACTCACGTACCAAGGTGCTAATCTGCTGGCTCCACTTAGGCTTGTCTTTTGAATGGACGGTGCCCAGCATTTCTAGAAGGGTGTGGCTGAAGCGTTCTGGTTGATGGTCTCCCTGCAGGCGATAGGGAGTGTTTCTTGACTTCCGCACCCTTCACAGAGAGAGAGAGTATTTCTTTGATTAAACTTCTTTCAAAGTCTGTGCCTTGGTCAGAATGGATCCATTAGGGGGCACCATAGTGGGCAAAGAATTTTTCCACAGCACCTTGGCCACAGTAGAGGCCTTTTCATCTTTAGCTGGGAAGGCTTGTGTGTACCATGTAAAATGATCAGTAACTACCAGCACATTGCCAAGGTTGTTTTGGTCGGGTTCTAAGCACAAGATGTCTATGCAGACCAATTCTAGAGGGGTGCTGATAGTGATATTGACAAGTGGGGCAGCCTTCTGAGGCAGGACTTTTATTTGGAGGCACTGACTGCAAGTCTTTACATGGTGCTCAACATCTGCCCCCATCTTTGGCCAGTAGAATCAGGATAGTACCAAGTCGAGAGTTCTGTCAATACAGAGGTGCCCCATGTGATTGCGGAGAGACCTCAGTACCAGCTGTTTAAAGGCTGTGGGTAGAACCAACTGTTTTTTGTCTACTTGACCACGACAATCCACTGTCTCTCTGTATAACAACTGATCATGCAACTTTAACCTGAGGCTTTCCTTGAACAACAGAGCAGTTCGCAAGTCAGGGGAATGCAACTTGGATATATCTTTCCCACATGCAGGGCTTCAAGTGCTGGTTGAATCATGGGATCTTGGGATTGAGCCCACTGAATACTGTCATTATCGAACTGAGGCAGTGCACTAATATCTAGAGCAGAAAAATGGTAATAGGCAGCCGGTACACAGATATCAGGAGAGCCCAAGCAATCTTCTAGACAGTCCACTGTGTCTGCAGACATTTGTTCATCTTTATCAAACTTCTGTCATAATGCTTTGATGTCAGGCTCAGACAATCTGACCCAATTGTCCTTGGAAGCTGGCCTTTGTGACTGAGCGTGAGCATCAATGTGGTTTATTCCTGGTCTGTATTCAACGGCATAATCATAAGTTGATAAGGCAGAAAGCCAACAGTGCCCAGTGGCGTTCAATTTAGCTGAAGTCTGCACATCGAGTCAGTGGGTTATTGTCAGTCTTCACTAATATCTTTGCCCCATAGAGGTACTCATGAAACTGGTCAACTATGGCCCATTTTAGGGTGAGAAATTCCAACTTGTGGACCAGATACTTCCACTCGGACGGGGTCAAGCTCCTACTGGTGAAAGCTACAGGTCACAAGCCATCATCATAATCTTGATATAACACAGCCCCAAGACCCTGCAAACTAGCATCCGTATGCAGAACATAGGAATTGGTAGGATCAGCATAGGCAAGGACTGGGGCATGGGTGAGCTGGTGTATGACTTCAAAGAATGCTGCTTCACATTCGGGTGTCCACCGAGTCCCAAAAGGCTCACCTGTTCGAAAATACACTTTCTCTTGGTCTTTGATAGCCCCCTTTTTATGTAGCTTGCATGCATGTGCAAGAAACATATTGTGGCAGGTTGCCAGAAACAGGTTGTGGGGACACGGCACTGTTGTGGCCAGTGCCCCCACAGCTTTTAAAGGCTTGGCCAATTTTCCCCAATGCCATGGCACACTGCTGCTGACACTAGTTCAGCCAGTGTGCCATAACCTTGTCAGGGGCCACCTCATTATTGCAGCGTAAGCCATTTTGCTACAATGAGGGAGTGACCCGTCATTGTTGGGCGGAACCTTGTTACAGTGATATTGTTTGTGAAAATGGCGGTGGCTTGCCGCTGTGTTCACAAACAATATTAAGCACCACCCCGCCAAGAGGGTGGCCAATTCCCCTCAGCAGCATGTTGCCTCCCCCACTGAGTTTGCTTGCCAACAGGGGCCTCAATCCCTATCGGCTTCAGTGCCCGAGTGATGATGCCAACGGGGAAGCCCACTCCCTGTTGGCATTATGTAACACATCCCCCGCTTTTGTTGTATGCCGACGGGGGTGCCCAATCCCCATCAGCATAATGTAACTCCCCCTCTTTTGTTGTGTGCTGATGGGGGTGCCCAATCCCCCGTTGGCTACAGCTGCCCACTCCAGCATGCCACATGCCCCTGTTAAAAAAAAAACAGTCCCACAATGTTGTTTTTTTTACCCTGTCAAAAAATTAAACGGTCCCTTGTGGTCTCCCTGATCTCTTCCACAACCTGCGCCCACCCACTGTGCACCCTGCCTCCCCACAACCTCCCTCACCCCATACTTACCTCCAGAGTCTAACGCAATGATCTTCGATGGACCAGGAACATGTTTGCACTCTTCAAAGCTGACCGTGAACTGAGGAAATGCCAGTAAGCTGAATAATGGAATAAAGATGTTTTTTTTCAACGTTGGTGCATATCTGAGGCATTTTGGGGAATTGATGGCACCAAAGTTTCAACATGGGCTTTTTGGGACCCCCCTCATGAATTGTGCCACTGTCATGGCGTTAATTGGCCCTGAAAGGTGATTTTGCAGTCACTGCACTGAATCACCTTTCAGAACTGATTAGCAAAACAACAGTGCCAGTGTTCATGAGGTGGGCTCTCAAAAAGCCTATGTTGCAAATTTGGTGGAAAAAAATCCCCAAAAATGACTGTTCTACGAGCATGCATTGTGCAGTTTGCACACATGCTCGTACATTCACGAATTTATAATATTTTCACTCCAGATTTTCAACATTGCCATTGTTCTGCACCTCCTTATGAACCGTACAGCTGTAATTTTTCTCAACCTGGCCGAAATGTGTTTTCGCAGTTCAGGCGCTGAATAGCGAGGTCACTGTGGGAAATCCATGTTCGGGACAAATTATGAAAATGACAGTGATACTGTTCATTAGCAGAGGTCCTAAAATGCATATGTTGAAAATTTGGTGACGAAAGTCCGTAAAATGAGTGTGCTACGAGCGTACGTTGCGCAGTTTCCACGCACGCTCATACCTTCGCAACTGTGCAATATTTTCACTCTAGATTTTCAACATTGTCATTTTTCCACACCTCCTTATGAACAGTGCAGCTGTCATTTTTCACATCCTGGCCAAAATGTGTTTTCGCTCTTCCGGTACATAATAGCGCAGTCACTGTGGGAAATCAGTGTTTAGGACACATTAAGAAAATCACACTGACACTGTTCATGAGCAGAGGTCCTAAAATGCCTATGTTGAAAATTTTGTGATGAAACTATATACGATTATTGTTTTACGAGCGTGCGTTCTGCAGTTTTCATGCACCCTTGTAAATTCTCAAATTAGTAATATTTTCAAGTCACATTTTCAACACTGGCATTTTTCCATACCTCCTTATGAATAGTACAGCTGTCATTTTTTACAAAGTGGCCAAAATGTGCTTTCATGCTTCCGGTGCAGAATACCGCAGTCGCTGTCAGAAATCAGTGTTTGGGACAGATTAGGCTCAAGCGAGTGGGGGGGAGTGACCGTGCTCAACTGGTCTCTGTCAGGACTTCTGCGGATTTCTTTGTGGGCAGAAAAAGGCAGCAATGCACACAGGGGCCCAATGCAAAAGAGCAGCCTGCAGCACCGGGAGAAACAGAATGAGCGACTGAGAGAGGGGGAGTGAGCGAGCTCAAAGGAGCTCTATCATAACTGCTGTGGATTTCTTTGTGGGCAGAAAAGGGAGGCAACGCAGGCAGAAGCCTCATACAAAACGGCAGCCTGCAGTGCCAGCAGAAACGGAACGAGCAAGTGGGAGAGGGGGAGGGAGTGAGTGAGGTCAAAGGGACTCTGTCGGGATAGCTGGGGATTTCTTTGTGGGTAGAAAAAGGTGCCAACGCAGGCAGGAGCCCAGTACAAAAGGGCAGCCTGCAACGCTGGGAGAACCACAATGATGAGTGAGAGAGGGGGAGTGAGCAAGCTCAATGCAGCTCTATCATGACTGCTGTATATTTCTTTGTGGGCAGAAAAAGGCGGCAATGCAGGCAGGAGCCCAATAGAAAAGGGCAGCCTGGAGCAGCAGCAGAAACGGAACGAGCGAGTGAGAGAGGGGGAGTGAGCGAGCTCAGCGGAGCTCTGTCGGGACTGCTGCAGATTTCTTTGTGGGCAGAAAAAGGTGCCAACAGAGGCAGGAGCTCAGTACAAAAGGGCAGCCTGCAGCACCAGGAGAAACAGAATGAGCGAGTAAGGACTGTGGGAGTGAGCCACCTCAACGGAGCTCTATCATGACTGCTGCGGATTTCTTTGTGGGCAGCAAAAGGCAGCAACACAGGCAGGAGCCCAGTACAAAAGGCCAGCCTGCAGCGCTGGCAGAAATAGAACAACAAGTGAGAGAGGGGGAGAGTGAGCTCAACGGAGCTGTTTCGGGACTGCTGTAGATTTCTTTGTGGGCAATGTAACAGGGCCCCCCTGTTATGCATAATAAAATAGGGTAAAATTTCCCTTTAAAATAAAAACAAATTCTGTTTCACTCTTTTCTATATTCTTTTACTTATTCCAAACTATTCTGTTTCTTTTCTTGTCAGGGTGGCCAACCCGACAAACACATCCCTTTGTGCTTTACTATCCCTGTAAATGCCCCTTTTTCATAAAACAAAATTAAACTGTCATGCTGATTTAAAGAGCAGTTTCCTAATAGAAGCTGCTGTCTTTATCCTGTTTTAAAATGCATTTGTCCCCAAAAGTAGACTACAGTGCTGCAGAGTTATTAAAGAGTAGTGGTACCTACAGAACAGAGTCCCTGCTGATCCAAGAAAAGCTGTTTTTTCTTGTTATTAAGCCCTGTAAACAGTGGAAGACAGAGGAAGGTAAAAAGCTGCAATTTCAGCCATCTGAAATAAACCAAACAGGCAGAAAGAGTTGAAAAAACTCTGTATGGTATTTAATGAATTGTAATTTGAATTAAAATGACTCTCAGAGGTACAGGGAGCTGTTTTTACATTTGCTTGCGTGCATGCACAAGGAACGTCTTGGGAGAATGGGACACTTTGGAGGTGTGCCTCTCCTCTGCAATCCCCTGCTCCGTTGAGCAGGCGTGGTGGTCCTGCACCAATCGATGCGGTGTTGTGGGGAGACAGCGGTGGTCTTCTCTTCAAAGAAAACCACCGCTGTGTGCTTGCAGCGCCGACGTTTCCCGCGCCGGAGCCCACCCCAGCGTGGCAAACGCCCTGGTAGTTCTGCCGACGGGGTACCCAATCCCCGCTGGCTCCACGCCCCCATCCATCCTCCTGCCATAATGGGAGCCCACCCCAGTGTGGCAAACGCCCCACGCCGCTCCGCCGATGGGGGGCCCAACTTCGCCACCCACGGCCCCTCCCAGTTATTTTTTCTGCCACGCTGGGGAGCCCACCCAGCGTGGCAATGTCCCACGCCGCCTGCCAACAGGGGTGCCCAATCCCCCATCGGCCCACGGCCCCCAGCCATCCTTCTTCGATGCTGGGAGCCCACCCCAGCGTGGCAAACATCCCGCTATGCCAATTGTAGAAAAAACCTGTAAATTAAAAATGTCCCACACAGTCTCCCCGCCCTCCCACAACCTGCACCCACCCACCGCGCACTCCTGCCTCCCACACCCCCTCACCCATACTTACTCTCCGGAGCTCGGGCGCTGACGATCATCGCTGGATCGGGAACACGCCTGCACTCTTCAAAGCCGACCGCAAACTGAGGAAATGCGGTAAGCTGTATAATGAGCTAGATGGGGTTTTTCAACTTTGTTGCATATCTTAGGCATTTTTGAATTTTCCACCAAATTTTCAACATGGGGTTTTGGGACCCCTTCTCATGAATTCTGTCACTGTCATGGGTATTTGGGCCCGAAAGGGTGATTTTGCAGTCACTGCGCGAAATCACCTTCGGGCTTGATCATCAAAAGCGACGGTGCCAGCGTTCATAAGGTGGGCTCAAAAAGCCTATTTTGAAAATTTGGTGGAAAAATTCCTAAAAATGACCATTTTATGAGCGTGCATTGCGCAGTTCCTACACAGGCTCGGAAGTTTGCGAATTTTCAGTATTTTCACTCCAGAATTTCAACATTGCCATTTCACCACACCTCCTCATGAGCAGTACAGCTGTTATTTTTCACATCCTGCCCAAAACGCGTTTCCGCCCATGTAGCGCACAATGGCGCAGTCGGTGTGTGAACTCAATGTATGGGACACATTAAGAAAATCACAGTGACACTGTTCATGAGCAGAGGTCTTAAAATGGCTGTGTTGAAAATTTGGTGAAAAAATTCCTAAAATGACTGTTTTACGAGCGGGCATTGAGCAGTTCCTATGCACACGCGTAAGTTTGCAAATTTTCAATATTTTCACTCCAGATTCTCAACATTGCCATTTTTGCCACACCTCCTTTTGAGCAGTGCAGCTGTCATTTTTCACATCTTGCCCAAAACGTGTTTCTGCCCATGTAGAGCACAATGGCACAGTCGGTGGGCAAAATCAATGTATGTATGTGACACATTAAGAAAATCACAGTGACACTGTTCATGAGCAGAGGTCTTAAAATGGCTATGTTGAAAATTTGGTGAAAAAATTCCTAAAAATTACTGTTTTACGAGTGTGCGTTGCGCAGTTCCTACGCACACTCGTAAGTTCGCGAATTTTCAATATTTTCACTCCAGATTTTCAACATTGCCATTTTACCACACCTCCTCATGAGCAGTACAGTCATTTTTCACATCCTGGCCAAAACGCCTTTTCCACTTAAGGCTAATGGCGCAGTTGGTGTGCAAACTCAATGTATGGGACACATTAAGAAAATCACAGTGACACTGTTCATGAGCAGAGGTCTTAAAATGGCTATGTTGAAAATTTGGTGAAAAAATTCCTAAATGACTGTTTCACGAAACGTAGTTGTAGCAGTTCACGCACGCTTGTAAGTTCGCGAATTTTCACTATTTGCAATCTAATGACTTCCAAATACCTAAACAGCACATAGAAGCAAGCAATATTCGGCACTGACAAATGCTTGTACTTCTTTGTCACTGATTTTTTTAAGCCATGTCCAAGTGCCAAATACCACTGCAAATACCTGCAAGCGAACGTTCGGCATTGACAAATGCTTGTTCTTTCTGTTGTCTTAGTCTGTTTTAAAAGAACAAAACAATGTATTTCTGACAGAATTGTTTTGCTATTATTTAAAGACAAACTTTCTTCTACTTCTTCTTAAAGCTGTACAACACAATATATTATGGATTGTGAAGTCATGAAAAAAAAATCAAAGCGATTGTTTTTACCAGAAGCTTCAGTAGGCCCTGCTTAGGAGCTGGCCAGCCTCAGAATGACAGTTTATATAGGAAGAAGGTATGATGTCACCAAAAAGGGGAGGAGTAAAATGTACCAAGAGGAGACTATATACACCCCTTTTTGATTGGCTAGGGAGAGGAGATGTGGAGGAGTGTTCAGTAGGGTTCTGGACACTGAGCAAGAAGGAGTTTGTTCAAGGAAAGCTATAGCTGTTAAAGAAGGAAGACAGACCAAGAAGAAGTGATTCCTGTTTATAGTGTGCTGGACTTAACACTTTATATTTCTTTCTGTGAAGTAACAGTGTTTTCTTTCTTTTTTTTTTTTTTTATGTTTTGAACAATTTAATTTGGATATTTATTTCTGATTTAAGAAATAAAATGATAAATGCAGTAATTTGCATTTTTTATGCACCAAAGTTCTGTCTGTGTGTCTGTCATTTATCCCACGCTTCCACATTGGTGTTAGAAGTGGGATCTTCCTGGTACACTAAGGCTGCTTGGGGAGTGCTACCAGGGGGTGTTGTCACATATCAGCGCCCTGGCAGATGGAAGAAAAGGATCAGACAGTAACTGGTGCAGAACATCTTACTAGATCAGTAAGAGAAAGAACTGGTCTGCCCTTGTTGTCTGGGTTGGAACCTGGTGCAAGACCCAAGATGAAGACTCATACAGAAGAGAAGGAAGAGAAGAAGAGTCTAGAGGCTTGGATGGCAGTGATACCCAAAGAACCAGGTGACTTGTTAAAATGGTTATGCCTATGACAACTGGACCTGGAGCAGCAGAGAGAAGAGGATCGATGACAGCGGGAAGAGGACCGAAGGATGCAGGCCGAGGATTGGAGGCAACAAGATGAGAAATGGCAGGATACCTTGAAAGCCATTCAGGAGATGAATCAGGGTCATACAGAATGAGCAGGACCCCCGAGATAATAAGCTTATGAAACTTACAGAAATGGATTACATTGAAACTTATCTAACCACTTTTGAGCGGTTAGCAGTGACGTGTGCCTGGTCCGATAAAGTTAAGGAAGAGGTACTAAGAAGGTATAATATAAATACTGAAACCTATAGGCAGCGCTTCCGACAACAGAAAATGTCATCCTATGATACACCTAGAGAGACATATGCAAGACTAAGGGATTACTGTGTAAAATGGTTACAGCCAGCTACTAAGACTATTGATCAGATAATGGAGCTGATTATAATAGAACAATTTACCCAGGTATTGCCCATGGATGTTCAGTTATGGGTAAAAGAACACAAACCTGAATCTTGTGAAGTTACAATAAATTAGCTGAAGATTATCTGGCTGCTCATCCCTCTAGACCATGGGAGCCACCTAGTAATCCAGTCCCAAGTCAAACACCAGCCAGAGTTTTTGTCCCTAACACCCGAAATACTAACTATGGTCAAAGACAACCAGGGGGTAAGATACCATATGCAGAAATAATATGCCATGGGTGCCTAAGAAAGGGGCATATTGTTCGAAACTGCCCCTATAAGACAGATGTGACTCATTTATCCCTTGCCAACATAGGATATGTGACCTCAGTAGGAATTGGTAACCAACAAACTTTGGGTTGTTAGACTCGGGGAGTAAGCAGACCTTATTAAGATCTGATTTGGTGCCAGAAACAGAAATTACTGATAATGATACCACAGTGAGATGTGTACATGGTGACATTCATCAATACCATACTGCCACTATGAACCTAACTGTGGAAAATGAAAGTCATCAAATGGTGGTTGGTTTAGTACCGCGCCTACCAGTACCAGTCAATATTGGACAGGACTTCCCCAAGTTTGATAAGTTGTTATAAAGTCAACCAATGTCTTCTAAATTGGTACCTGTGGTAATTAAATCACAGGCTAAAGTACAACAATTGGGGGATGTATTTTCTTTCGAAGAGGACTATCTTTATGAGAAAGGGAAGGCAAGAAAATCAAAGCAAGAAAAAAGGAAAGAGAAAGTATGGTGGCATGGAACTCATGTTAAAGAAGGGATAGAGAGTATACCTGAACTTTCATCCAGTGAAATACAACAGGAGCAAATAAATGATGAGACTTTAAAACCTTTCTTTTTGCAGGTGGAAAAAAGAAGTACAACCTGGACATTCTAGTTTTGTTGTGAATAAAGGTGTATTATATCGTGTAACTAGAGAACCTGGTACTGAACAACAGGGAGAACAGCTTATGGTACCAAAAAAATATAGAGAGAAAATAATGCACCTGGCACATAAAATACCTATGGCAAGGCATGAAGGGCGAGACAGAACTATACAGCGTATCCTAGCTAGATTTCATTGGCCAGAAATACATCGGGAGGTAGCTGAGTACTGTAGAGCCTGTCCCGAGTGCCAGATGGTAGCTAAGAAGGGAAAAAAGGATTTGCTACCATTGCAACCCATTCCCTATGTCACCACCCCATTTGAAAGGATAGCGATGGATGTGGTAGGACCACTTACTAAGAGTTCTAAAGGCAACCAATACATCTCAGTTATTTGTGATTACGCAACTCGTTATCCTGAAGCTATTCCAATGAGGATGGTTACGGCCCCTCAAATAGCTGAAGAGTTGGCCAAAGTTTTTAGCTGAATGGGAATCCCGTAAACCATCCTAACAGACAGAGGCAGTAACTTCACCTCTGTCATGTTAAGGGAATTGTATCGTCTTTTAGGAGTATCAGCTGTAAAAATATCCCCTTACCATCCTCAGCCAGATGGATTAGTGGAACGCTTTAATAAAACTCTTAAAAGCATGCTGCTGATGTATGTACAAGAGGAGGGACGAGATTGGGATAAGTACTTGCCATACCTATTATTTGCTTATCGGGAGGTGCCCCAGGCCACTACTGGTTTTTCCCCATTCTCTTTGCTGTATGGTCGAAATCCAAGGGGGCCCCTTGATGTTGCTAAAGAGCATTGGGAAGAGGGAAAGAATGTTGGGTATAATAATATTGCTGATTATATGACTGCTATCACAGAAAGATCGGTAAAATATGTTACAACAGCCCATCAAAATGTAAACTTGAAACAAATGTGTCAAAAAGAGTGTTATGATGAAGGCCTGAAAATGAAACAATTTGAACCTGGAGAGAAAGTGGTGTTATTGTTACCCTCTAGTGAGAACAAACTATTAATGAAATGGTGAGGTCCCTATAAGGTAGTCAGGCAGACAAGCCAGGTTAATTAAGAGATTGAGATGCCAGATCATAGGCCCACCCGAAATGTATATCTTGCTAACATACTTAGAAAATGGGTTCGGACACCTCCAGATACTAGTTTCTACATTCAAATAGAACAAGATATATCCAAGCTAGAAATAGCCTATGATCAGCTCGGAAAGAAATCAAATGAAGAAGTCCAGATCAATCTTGACCTACACCCTGAACAAAAACAAGAGATTGAGCATCTCTTAATGTAGTATCAAGAGACATTTACAGGAATACCAGGTCAAGCAGTAGGGGTAGAGCATGAAATACGCATCCAACAACATAAACCCATACATCAGAAACCGTATAGAATACCAGAAAAGGTGAGACAGGAGGTTATTAAAGAAGTACGTAAAATGGAACAAGCCAAAGTCATAGTACCATCACATAGTTCATGGTCATTCCCACTGGTGATAGTTGAAAAGAAGGAGGGAGGTGTCAGGTTATGTCTTGATTTCAGAAAGATCAATGCAATATCTGATTTTGACGGATACACCATGCCTAGGACAGATGACCTACTAGACCAAATAGGTTCTGCAAAGTACATCTGTACTTTGGATTTAACAAAGGGGTATTGGCAAATACCCCTAGCTCAAAGTGCACAGGAGTTAACAGCTTTCAGCACACCCATTGGGTTGTTTCAATTCATGACCATGCCGTTCAGCCTTCATGGTGCTCTGGCAACCTTTCTGAGGTATATGGACCATATTTTGAGACCCCATAATTTGTACAGTGCTGCTTATCTGGACGACGTAGTTATCTACAGTCCGGACTGGGACACCCATTTGAGACATTTAAGTGCAGTAATTCAGAGCATTAAGGAGGCTGGACTTACAATAAATTCTTCAAAATGTGCTTTAGCCAAAACAGAAACCAGATATTTAGGTTTCATTATTGGTAATGGCAAAGTACAGCCAGAAGTAAGTAAAGTGGATGCAGTCGCTAATAGTGCTGTACCCAGGACAAAACGTCATGTTCGATCTTTTTTAGGGTTAGCCAGCTATTATAGAAGGTTTATCCCAGATTTTTCCACTTTAGCTACACCTCTGACTGAGCTAACCAAAAACAAAAACACAGATAAAGTAAATTGGACGATGAGTGTGACCAGGCTTTTTGGAGTATAAAAGCTGCCTTGTGTTCAGCCCCAGTATTGTCAAGTCCTGATTTTTCAAAGCCATTTGAGGTTCACACTGATGCTTCTGATACAGGCATCGGTGCAGTGTTAACTCAGCATGATAAACATGGTGAGCACCCCATCCTTTATATTAGCAGAAAACTACATGAGCGGGAGAGGAAATACTCCACCGTAGAGAAGGAATGCATGGCAATGAAGTGGGCCATTGAGGCCTTGAAATATTATCTTTGGGGTAATAATTTTGAGGTGGTTACTGACCATAATCCGTTGGTATGGCTTAATAACATGAAAGAAAAAATACACGGATTATGCGTTGGTATTTGGCTCTCCAGCCATATCATTTCACAATTAGACACAGATCTGGTACCCAGCATCAGAATGCTGATTTCATGTCACGTTTTAGTGCAGCATGATAGGAATTACTGAAGCTCTTTTGAAATGACGATTCTGAGGACTACTGTAATGTATTTATGGAGAGTAACATTCTATTGTTTTTTAAACCTCAGGGAATATGTACTGACTGAGATATTGATTTATGTCCCGATAAGACAGTGGTCAATACTAAAGATAGAGGGTCCCTGAGGGGAACTTCTGGAGTGGGAGGGTGGAAGTTCCATCCCCTTCAAGGGGAGGGGGTTCAGGTCATCCAACCAATGGTTAAATGTTTGTGTGGTGAGGAATATAACAGGGCCCCCCTGTTATGCATAATACAATAGGATAACATTCCCCTTTAAAATAAAAAATTCTGTTTCACTCTTTTCTATATTCTTTTACTTATTCCAAACTATTCTTTTTCTTTTCTTGTCAGGGTGGCCAACCCGACAAACACATCCCTTTGTGCTTTACTATCCCTTTAAATGCCCCTTTTTCATAAAACAAAATCAAACTGTCATGCTGATTTAAATAGCAGTTTCCTAATAGAAGCTGCTGTCTTTATCTTGCTTTAAAATGCATTTGTCCCCAAAAGTAGACTACAGTGCCGCAGAGTTGTTGGAGAGTAGTGGTACCTGCAGAACAGAGTCCCTGCTGATCCAAGAAAAGCTGTTTTTTCTTGTTATTGAGTACTGTAAACAGTGGAAGGCAGAGGAAGGTAAAAAGCTGCAATTTCAGCCATCTGAAATAAACCAAACAGGCAGAAAGAGTTAAAAAAAACTCTGTATGGTAGCTAATGAATTGTAATTTGAATTAAAATGATTCTCTGAGGTACAGAGAGCTGTTTTTCTTTTTGTTGTCTTAGACTATTTTAAAAGAACAAAACAGTGTATTTCTGACAGAATTGTTTTGCTATTATTTAAAGACAAACTTTATTCTACTTCTTCCTAAAGCTGTACAACACAATATATTATGGATTGTGAAGTCATGAAAAAGAAATGAAAGTGATTGTTTTTACCAGAAGCTTCAGTAGGCCCTGCTTAGGAGCTGGCCAGCCCCAGAATGACAGTTTATATAGGAAGAAGGTATGATGTCACCAAAAAGGGGAGGAGTAAAATGTACCAGGAGGAGACTATATAAACCCCATTTGATTGGCTAGAGAGGAGATGGGAGGAGTGTCAGTAGGGTTCTGACACTGAGCAAGAAGGAGCTTGTTCAAGGAAAGCTATAGCTGTTAAAGAAGGAAGACAGACCAAGAAGAAGTGATTCCTGTTTGAAGTGTGCTGGACTTAACACTTTATATTTCTTTCTGTGAAGTAACAGTGCTTTCTTTCTTTTTTTTTCTTTTTTTTTTGTTTTGAACAATTTATTTTGGACATTTATTTTTGATTTAAGAAATAGAATGATAAATGTAGTAATTTGCATTTTTTATGCACCAAAGTTCTGTCTGTGTGTCTGTCATTGATCCCACGCTTCCACAGGCAGAAAAAAACGCCAACACAGGCAGGAGCCCAGTACAAAAGGGCAGTCTGCAGCAGCGAGAGACACAGAATGAGCGAGTGAGTGAGGGGGAGTAAGTGAGCTCACTGGAGCTCTGTCGGGACTGCTGCAGATTTCTTTGTGGGCAGAAAAAGGCAGCAATGCATCCAGGGGCTCAGTACAAAAGGGCAGCCTGCAGTGCCAGCAGAAACAGAACAAGAGATGAGAGAGGGAGTGAGCAAGCTCAACTGAGCTCTGTCAGGACTGCTGCAGATGTCTTTGTGGGCAGAAAAAGGTGCCAACAGAGGCAGGAGCCCAGTACAAAAGGGCAGCCTGCAGCGCCAGGAGAAACAGAATGATGAGGTGAGACAGGGGAATGGGCGACCTCAACGGAGCTCTGTTGGGACAGCTGCGGATTACTTTGTGGGCAGAAAAAGGTGCCAACGTAGGCAGGAGCCCAGTACAAAAGGGCAGCCTGCAGCGCCGGGATAAACACAGCAAGTGAGTGAGAGAGGTGGAGTGAGCGAGCTCAACGGAGCTCTATTGTGACTGCTGTGGATTTCTTTGTGGGTAGAAAAAGGCAGCAATGCAGACAGGAGCCCAGTTCAAAAGGCCAACCTGCAGCGCTGGCAGAAAACGAATGAGCGAGTGAGAGAGGGGGAGTGAGCAAGCTCAACGGACCTGTGTTGGGATTGCTGCAGATTTCTTTGTGGGCAGAAAAAGCCACCAACGCAGGCAGGAGGCCAGTTCAAAAGGCCAACCTGCAGCACTGGCAGAAACGGAATGAGCGAGTTGGGGGGGAGTGAGTGAGCTCAATGGAGCTCTATTGGGACTGCTGTGGATTTCTTTGTGGGCAGAAAAAGGCAGCAATGAATGCAGGGGCCCAGTACAAAATGGCAGCCTGCAGTGGCAGGAGAAACAGAACGAGCAAGTGAGAGAGGGGGGGTGAGCAAGCTCAATGGAGCTCTATCGTGACTGCTGCAGATTTCTTTGAGGGCAGAAGAAGCGCAATGCAGGCAGCAGCCCAGTACAAAAGACCAGCCTTTCAGCGCTGGCAGAAACGGAACAAGCGAGTGAGAGAGGGGGAATGAGCGACCTCAACGGAGCTCTGTTGGGACTGCTGCAGATTTCTTTGTGGGCAGAAAAAGGTGCCAACAGAGGCAGGGGCACAGAACAAAAGGGTAGCCTGCAGGACCAGGAGAAACAGAATCAGCCAGTGAAGGGGGGTGTCAGTGACCTCAATGTAGCTCTATCATGACTGCTGCAGATTTCTTTGCGGGCAGAAAAAGGTGTCAGTGCAGGTAGGAGCCCTATACAAAAGGCCAGTCTGCAGCACCGGTAGAAATGAAATGAGTGAGTGGGGGGGGGGAAGAGAGCGAGCTCAATGGAGCTGTGTCAGGACTGCTGTAGAATTCTTTGTGGGCAGAAAAAGCTGCCAACGCAGGCAGGAGCCCAGTACAAAAGAGCAGTCTGCAGCAGCGGGAGACACAGAATGAGCGAGTGAGAGAAGGGGAGTAAGCGACCTCGATTGAGCTCTATTGTGACTGCTGCGGATTTCTTTGTGGGCAGAAAAAGGTGGCAATGCAGGCAGGAGCCCAGTACAAAAGGCCAGCCTACAGTGGTGGCAGAAACTGAACGAGAGAGTGAAAGAAGGGGAGTGAGCGAGCTCAACAGAGCTGTGTCAGGACTGCTGCAAATTTCTTTGTGGGCAGAAAAAGCCGCCAACGCAGGCAGGACCCTAGTACAAAAGGACGGATCCACGACAGGAGTCCGACAGAAATTCTGTCGAATGCCCTGTCAATGACACCGGCAGGTCGACCACATTCTGCAGTTGGCTGCTGGTTCGCTACTGCATTCTTGGCTTTCTGCAAGGAGCTTTGCCCCCCCCCGAACTCCCCACACAGGGGGCTGTGCATCCCACACCCCTCCTCTGAAGGATTCTCAACTCCAGTCAGAGCTGATTGGGGGGGTGCAGGACCCCCGACAGACAGCATCGGGTTCCAGTGGGTCTCTCACCACGGATAGGCGCTGTAGTTGCTGTGGGGGACCTCACTGTCGAAATGTCACTGTGAGTGGGTAAACGCAAAAGGACAGCCTGCAGCAGCGGGAGACACAGAACGAGTGACTGAGAGAGGGGGAATGAGTGAGCTTAATGGAGCTCTATCATGACTGCTGTGGATTTCTTTGTGGGCAGAAAAAGGCAACAATGCAGGCAGGAGCCCAGTACAAAATGCCAGCCTGCAGCACTGGCAGAAACGGAACGAGCAAGTGACAGAGGGGGAGTGAGCAAGCTCAATGGACGTGTGTCGGGACTACTGCAGATTTCTTTGTGGGCAGAAAAGCCACCAACAGACGTTGGCAATGTTGAATATCTGGAGTGAAAATATTGCAAAGTTGCAAAGGTACAAGTGTGCATGGAAACTGCGCATTGCACGTCCATAACACACTCATTTTATGGACTTTCGTCACCAAATTTTCAACATAGGTTTTTAGGACCTCTGCTAATGAACAGTGTCACTGTCATTTTATAATGTGCTCGAGCACAGATTTCCCCCTAATTGACTGCGCTATTCTAGCGCCAGAACTGCGAAAACACATTTTGGCGATGGTGGAAAAATGACAGCTGTGCTGTTCATATGAGGTGCAGAAGAATGGCAATGTTGAAAATCTGGAGTGAAAATATTGTTAATTTGTGAAGTTATGAGCATGCGTTTAAACTGCACAATGCATGCTCATAACACAGTCATTTTATGAAGTATTGTTACCAAATTTTCAACATAGGCATTTTAGGACCTCTGCTCATGAACAGTGTCACTGTCATTTTCTAAATCTGTCCTGAACACTGATTTCCCACAGTGACTGCGCTATTCTGCACTGGAAGAGTGAAGACACATTTCGGCCAGGATGTGAAAAATGACAGCTGTACTGTTTACAAGGAGGTGTGAAAAAATTCTAGTGTTGAAAATCTGGCATGAAAATATTGCAAATTTGCGAAGTTACGAGCGTGCGTAGCAACTGCACAACGCACGCTCGTAAAACAGTCATTTTTTTTGATTTGTACCACCAAATTTGCAACATAGGGTTTTTGAGAGCCTTACCGGCATTTCTTCAGCTCGCAGTCAGCTTTGAAGAGTGAAGACGTGTTCCTGGTCCACCGAAGACCATCACCCAAGACTCCGGTGGTAAGTATGGGGTAAGGGGGGTGTGGGGAGGCAGGGTGCACAGTGGTTGGGCGCGGGATGTGGGATGTGGGCAGGGAGATGGTGAGGGACCATTTTCCTTTTCCACAGGTTAAAAACAAAACAAAACGTTGTGGGACATTTTTATTTATTTTTTACGGGCATGTTGCACGCTGGGATGGCCCCAGCATGCCAACAGAGTGTTTTTTGGGGCACAACAGCTGAGGGGGGATGGGCAACCCTCAGCAAAAATCTACTGGGTGTTTGTAGCATTATGCCGATGGGGAGTGGGCCCTCCAATGGCATATGAAACTGGGAGGGTGGGACATAATGCAGACGGAGGGTGGGCTCCCAGTCGGCAACATCAAAGCATAGGGAGGCAATTGAAGCCAACAGAGATTGAGGCCCCTTGGCAAACACACTGTTACTGGGCAGTTGATGCTGCTGAGGGGATTAAAACCGGCACTGGAGTTCATCACATTGTTTGTGACAAACAATGTTACACTTTGCCAACGCTCACCCAGCAATGACAGGTCACTCCCTCATTGCAGCGAATGGTTGGCGCTGCAATGAGTAGGAGGCCCCAGATTGCAGCGGATGAAAAGTTTCAAGGTATTGGCATGCTGCCTGAATTAATGTCAGCAGCAGCATGCCATGGCATTGTGGGAAAGCGGGCCAAGCCTTTAAAGGCTGTGGGGGCATTGGCCACAACAGTGCCACGCCTCCACAAGCTGCTTCTGGAAAACTGCCGCAATATGTTTCTTGCACATGCTCGCAATCAACATAAAAATCACTGTGTTACAAGCATGTGTTGCAGTTTCTACGCACACTTGTAACTTCGCCACTTTTTCATATTTTCACTCCAGATTTTCAACATTGCCATTTCTTCACACCTCCTCATGAACAGTACAGCTGCCATTTTTCACATCCTGCCCAAAATGTGCTTTTGCACCTGTGGCGCCAAATGGCACACTCGCTGTGCGAAATCATCTTTTGGCATTGAGTAACGAAGTGATACTGCCACTGTTCATGAGGTGGGCTCCCAAAAAGCCCATGTTGAAAATGTGGAGCAAAAATAACAACAAATGCCTGGGGCATTAGAGTTTCCAACCCGGAACGCCCACCCTGTACAGACTGACAGGTATCAGAGGTGTAACTTGGGGTCGTCGGCCGCAATGCTCAACCCATTCCACCCCCACCCCCACCCTGCAGCCACTGACAGGCATCGAGGTGTGCCTTGGGGTCCTGGGCCCTAACATTCACCCCATTCTCTTATACTGCACCCATCTCAGCTTATTTCCTTTTGAAATGGGGTGAGTGTAAGGGCCAAAGACCTCAAGGCACACTGCAACACCTGTCTGTGTCTGCAGGGTGGAGTCAGGTGAAATGGCGTGATTGTTATGGCCGACGACCCAAAGGCACACCCCCTACACCTGTCAGTCTCTGCAGGGTGGGGATGGGGTTGGTGTTACTTCAATACTTCACTGCCATTCCTATTTTGCATCTCTCTAACTCCTGCTCTACCAATGCCAGTACCAGCAAGCAAACATTCGGCATTGACAAATGCTTGTTCTTTTTCCCTGGAACCTCCCATGGTCCTTACGAATGAACAGCTCTGGTGCTTTGAAATAATCCTCTATTGACTGCCCAGTCGTAAAAGTGAAGCCAGTCTTTATGGGGGAGGGGGTGTGGAGCAACAGCACTATCCCTCCATGGAGCTCGGTGACATCACTGGAAATCATGGCTAGCTCTTCTGAGTCTTTCAGATAGCTTACAAAGGATAGCAACCTCGCAATAAACTTATCTTTCTATAAATGAAGGTCTCTGGTGGCAAATTCGTCCCGCTAGATTTTCTTGCAATTTGATACTCCACCTGCTTTTGCACTATTCCTAGAAATCATAATAAAGGGGAGGCTAATGGGTTAGACAAACAGGCTTTAGGCTATCAGACAGCGTGAGTTCATGAGAGGGAGGGCATGTCAGAAGAACCTGATTGACCTATTGTTTGGGGTGATGAAGATGGCTGACAAGGGTCAGGCAGTGGGCATAGCGTACTGTGGCTTCAGTAAAGCCTCGATTCTTGTTTCACATGGATGATTGATAAAATGCTGGGTGACCTGGGGGTCGGGGAAAAAGATCACAAGATGGGTAGGAAACTGGTTAAGTGACAAAATCCAGAGGAGTGTCCTTAATGGGGAAACACTCAGAGATCAGAGAAGTCACCAGATCCGTAACTGAATTATGGAGCTAAACCTCTAACCCTTTTGCTTCTTTGCCCAATATATCCAATGATTTAACTATTAAAACTTGTGTGTTAGGCCTCTTCCATTTAGGGATTCATTTATCTTTTAGAGGCACCAATTCTATTTGTCTTTTAGCTATTATAACAAAAACAACTCATTTTGAAATATTGCGTTGAAAACATCCAACCTTCCTTCCCTTGAGTGGAGACAACGCCTTCTAGAAACTCCTAATTTAGAAAAGCCGGCTCATTGTATTTACTCTAAATGTACATTATTTGAAAGGAAATGGGTAATTGTCTTATAAAAATGTCTTACTGTTCAGGACAGACTTGACGCAGACTGACAATGATTTCTGGAAAGTGGAAGGAAGGCAAGTGCATTTTTCTTCTAAATCTATTTTTGAATTTATTTGTGCCTCTTCTTCTCCCAGAAACTTTCAACTTACTATTTGCTTTTTCGATGATGATGATGGAGGAGGGGGAGGAGGAGAAGATTTATATAGCACTTTTCATGCACACTGTATCCTAAAGTGCTTTACAAGTAATGCTAGACTGGAAGAGAAGTGACCGACCATGTCTGGTGGCAGCCATTTCACACATCAACATGTACCCCTAGGTGGAGCTATCCCAAGGGCTACTAACCCTGCCTGTTTGGCTAGTAGCAGGTTAAGGGGCGTGGGTACTGAAACGGGTGCCTCCAACTGGAGGACATGGTTGTTAATAACAAGGCTAACCTGGTAACAGCCCTCCAGGACACTGTAACCCCCTCTTTCCCCTCCAGTGGCCTACACAATATGCAACAAACACTTTCACAATAGCCCCTATTCAGTACACAAATCCCAACACTGTGCACTTACCACCAGGGCTGGCCCCACCAGTTCGACCCTGGAGACCCCTGTAAAACAAGGTTAGGCACAGCAAATAACAACAGTACAGTGCTTTTGGTACAAACTGGAACCACAGTCAGATTAAATGCAAAAAGAGTTAGATCTGATTTATTCAGGGGAATTGAACAAGGGAGGGGTGTAATCAGGTTGATTGATTCTAAAACTGATCTAGTCAGGCAATTATGCATGCACTTTTAGTCCCTGCACAGTCACACACTCTGGGTGCCAAGTTGGAAGCAAGGTGGGCTAGCCTGGAATGTTGCCCGGGGTAGGCTGGCATCGCAGCTGGTTGGGGCACTGTGATGTAAAGAAATGGCATGCACAACAACACACAATTTGTAATCTGAGTCAGGAGGCCCAGTTCGTGATGATTGAGCTGTTGTTGCAGGGAGCTGCCCTGGTGTTTACTCACGCTACCCAGTACAGGACACAGGATGGATGAAATGGAGACTGTAGAATGACTTGCTGGTTTGCCAGAAGCAGGGCCCACATGATTCACCGTGGTGTCATTCCTGTTCGTGATGTTGAGCAGGTGGCTGATCCCCAGGCAGATCTCTGGTCAGTGGTGTTCTTTGCGCCTGAAGTTGCTGGCTGGGTCAGTGTGGCAGGGCCTAGGCCAGGTAAGACAGTTTGGATGTCAGTCTGGGAAGGCTGGATGCAGCTTCCAGCAGGCGTGGCACAATTAAAGAGTGAGGAACCAAATAGCGACCCACTAATACCAAACAGCACATTTATAGCAAAGCAATCACCATACCACAATGCGGATAGCAGTCCGGCAGCAATATCAGTGTCTCTGAGCAAAACTGGGAATTCTGTGGCAACTGGATGTCCTGACGGGCCAATCGTGTCCAGCAAATCTTCAATCTTCTTCAGGTTTAAATCTGGTCACTCTTCAGTGGCTTTGTCACACTCCAATTTGGATACAGTCTGATTACTAAGCCTTTCAAAGGATTCCCTCTCGAGGGACAGCAGGCAGACAGCCAAACTCAGCCTTTCCACCAATCTCCCGCGTGAACTACGCAGAAGCAGCTGCTCAAATCACTTCAGCTGTTTACTCTCCAAACTCTTAACTCCAGACTGACTCACTGCAGCAGGCAGCTTGGAAATTTCCTTTCGGTCCAAAAGGTTCTGGTTGGTTGATCCATCAGTCTGTCAAAGCAAGGGCTCCCCCTCCAGGTGCATTGAGGTGCCAATGTCTCAAAACTACAATTCCTACAGAAATTCACTCCCACAAGACCCCTTGGGACGGACTCCATTTTAGGATCCCCAAAGGTACTAATTGGCCTATTCTGGCAGTCCAGGACCAAGATGGTGGTGAAAACAGAACTGTCCATACTGCAAAGAAGGCAGGTTAGACAAACTGCAATATCAATACTATTCTAATAGATAATCATCAAATAATAAATAAAGAGGGAGGATGGTTCAGGGGCAATGTGAGGAAGTATTTTTTTCACAGAGAGGGTGGTGGACGCATGGAACAGCCTCCATGAGGAGGTTGTGGAGTCTAAAACTGTGAGAGAATTCAAGAATGCATGGGACAGACATAAGGCAATTCTTGTGGGGGGGTAGGAAGAAATAGACTGTTGGTTAACTAGGATTTGCAGCTTATCCAGTAGGTAAGGAAATGGGCAAACGAGGTGGGCCAAGCGGTCCTTATCTGCCGTCAAAGTCTATGTTTCTATGTTAAATAAGTACAGCTTCTAATAGAGCTCCCTCTGCTCAAATAGCAATGGCAGAATGGAGCGATTATCTGACAGCCCGGGCGGGACTCGAGCATAGAAACACTCAGCCCCCTCCCAGATTAAATAAGTACCATGTTATAGGCAGCCTTTAAAGAGACAGAGCACAGAGGCATTAGGGCACTCTCCTATAACACTTTTAAAACACTAAGACATAGGATACCAGCCTGGCATTGGGCATTTAGGCACACACAAGGAAGACTTTCAGGAACCCCCATTTGTAGAGGGGTTACACCCTTCTGTGCCTGGAAAAACTTGGTGTCCGTGTCAAGTCTACACCATCACAATATTGAAGAAGCAATATATATGAGACATAGGTGACATTAGCATACTATGGAAATAATATCTGATGCATCAGTTAACATAACCTTATCACGTTACTATACATTTCACTATATTTTCACTATACCATATCTTCATTGACAATACTTACGCATGTCTCATACATTCTATACTGATTCTATTATGATTAACATACTATGAACAGTTACCTATGACTTCTTGTCATAATTTCTTGTACAGTAAACGATGTGGAAGGGGACCCTTCCCTGTCAGCTAACTTGGGGTTAGATGGGACAGGGACACCATGTTCTGAGGGAAGAACAATTAATCAGGAGGTAGCAGTCAGGCTTAGTTTGGGCAGTGAGCTCATGGAAACGTAGACACCTTTATGGACCACATTGAGAGGCAAGTCCACAGGCCTCCCAGGGGAATCATAACTGAAATGTAGCACTGGCTTAACAGGTTCCCCAGATTTTCTGGGGGGAACAGACACAGGCTCTGG
The DNA here is from genome assembly GCA_016271365.2 of Neoceratodus forsteri. Lineage (NCBI taxonomy): Eukaryota > Metazoa > Chordata > Ceratodontiformes > Ceratodontidae > Neoceratodus > Neoceratodus forsteri. The sequence goes on from JADMNL010000022.1 coordinate 91,798,855, forward strand.
GCAGTCAACACTGGCATTGATTTCTCCTCCTGTAGTGAGGTATGCCTCTGCACTGGTTGGAATGTCCAGATTGGGAACACTATCAGCTCCTCGCTCTGCAGACTCTGTTTCCACAATACTTTGCTCATTGTTATCTTCTGAAGATGGCCCAGGTTGCTCATTCTGAGGAGACTCTGGCACAATTAGACTTTGTGGCACTGAAGGGGTGCTGTCAATACTTTCATATTATTCTTCAAGTTCTGGTATGTCACCATGTAGACTCAGGCCATCAGACCCTTCTTCGGGCAAGTCAAACAGTTCTACAAAACACAGAGAGTCTGCAACCTCAAACGTGATACTTTGCACCTCATTTTCAGTGGGCATTGGGTCCAAGAAAGAAGCTGGAGGGGTTAGGTAGTTCTGAAGGCCCAGCTTCATCCCCACGATTCTGCAGAGGATTGCCTCGAAACAACTGACTCAGTTCATATGAGGGATAATAGGCATTATCACAGTCACTCTTGTCAGAGACAGATGAACAATCATCACTATCACTCTGGGCCTGCTGAGGGGAAGGCCTTAGTTCTGGAACAACACGGACAGGTTGGCTCTGTTTCCTCATTGCAGCAGCACGAGTCACTGGCCCAGGTGAAGTGTCAAGTGTTGGTTCAGCATCAATAACAACTTGGCTGATGGGCAGCAAGTGATTGTGGTACATGGTCTTAACAGCTTTGGAATTATTTTCTGTGAGCACCTTGTACACCGGCAGGATCATTCAATTTACCAACTGCTACATGAGGAAGATGGTGCCATCTAGCAGCAATTTTGTGTTTTCCATGCAGTCCCAAATTGCGTAGTACCACCCTATCTCCAGGCAACAACTCCTGGGTTTTTAATCGTCAATCATGTCTTTCTTTGTTGGCGAGATTTCGCTTAGCAGCCATAGTTTGAGCTACTTGATAGGCATGATTCAACTGATCTTTCAATTTCTGTACATAGTGCAAGTAGTTTTCAGCTCAGACCCCATCTGGAGAGACCCCAAAGCAGACATCAACTGGCAGTCTGGCCTCTCTCCCGAACATGAGATGGTAGGGGGAGAACCCAGTAACATCTCTTTTGGTGCAATTATACGCGCGTACCAAGGTGCTAATCTGCTGGCTCCATTTATGCTTGTCTTTTGGATGGAGGGTGCCCAGTATTTCTAGAAGGGTGCAGTTGAAGCATTCTGGTTGAAGGTCCCCCTGCGGGTGATAGGGAGTGGTTCTTGACTTCTACACCCCCCACAGAGAGAGAGCATTTCTTTGATTAACCTACTTTCAAAGTCTGTGCCTTGGTCAGAATGGATCCACTGGGGGGCACCATAGTGGACAAAGAATTTTTCCACAGCACCTTGGCCACAGTAGAGGCCTTTTCATCTTTAGTTGGGAAGGCTTGTGTGTACCATGTAAAATGATCAGTAACTACCAGCACATTGCCAATGTTGTTTTGGTTGGGTTCTAAGCACAAGATGTCTATGCAGACCAATTCTAGAGGGGCGCTGACAGTGATATTGACAAGAGGGCAGCCTTCTGAGGCAGGGCTTTTCTTTGGAGGCACCATCTGCAAGTCTTTACATGGTGCTCGACATCTGCCCCCATCTTTGGCCAGTAGAATCGGGATAGTACCAAGTCGAGAGTTCTGTCAATACAGAGGTGCCCCATGTGATTGTGGAGAGACCTCAGTGCCAGCTGTTTAAAGGTCGTGGGTAGAACCAACTGTTGTTTGTCTACTTGACCATGACAATCCACTGTCTCTCTGTATAACAATTGATCATGCAACTTTAATCTGGGGCTTTCCTTGAACAACAGAGCAGTTCGCAAGTCAGGGGAATGCAACTTGGATACATCTTTCCCCGCATGCAAGGCGTCAAGTGCTGGTTGAATCATGGGATCTTGGGATTGAGCCCACTGAATACTGTCATTATCGAACTGAGGTAGTGCACTAATATCTAGAGCAGAGAAATGGCAATAGGCAGCCAGTATGCAGGTATCATGAGGGCCCAAGCAATCTACTAGGCAGTCCACTGTGTCCATGGACATTTGTTCATCTTTATCAAACTTTTGGCATAATGCTTTGATGTCAGGCTCAGACAATCTGACCCAATTGTCCTTGGAAGCTGGCCTTTGTGACAGGGCATCAGCATCAATGTGGTTTATTCCTGGTCTGTATTCAACAGCATAATCATAAGTTGATAAGGCAGAAAGCCAACGGTGGCCAGTGGCATCCAATTTAGCTAAAGTCTGCACAATCAGTCAGTGGGTTATTGCCGGTCTTCATTAACATCTTTTCCCCATAGAGGTACTCATGAAACTGGTCAAATATGGCCCATTTTAGGGTGAGAAATTCCAACTTGTGGACCGGATAGTTCCACTCTGTCGGGGTCAAGCTCCTACTGGTGAAAGCTACAGGTCGCAAGCCATCTTCATAGTCTTGATATAGCACAGCCCCAAGACCCTGCAAACTAGCATCCGTATGCAGAACATAGGAATTGGTAGGATCAGCATAGGCGAGTACTGGGGCGTGGGTGAGCTGGTAGATGACTTCAAAGAACACTACTTCACATTCGGGTGTCCACCGAGTCCCCAAAGGCTCACCTGTTTGAAAATACATTTTCTCTTGGTCTTTGATAGCCCACTTTTTATGTTGCTTGTGCGCATGCACAAGAAACATATTGCGGCAGGTTGCCAGAAGTAGGTTGTGGAGACACGGCACTGTTTTGGCCAGTGCCCCCACAGCCTTTAAACGCTTGGCCCGCTTTCCCTAATGCCATGGCACACTGCTGCTGACACTAGTTCAGCCAGTGTGCCACAACCTTGTAAGATTTCAGCTGCTGCAATCAGGGGCCGTCTCGTCATTGCAGCATAAGCCATCCTGCTGCAATGAGGGAGCGATCCGTCATTGCTGGGTGGAATCTTGTAACAGTGATATTGTTTGCGAACATGGCGGTGGCTTGCCACCGTGTTCATAAACAATATTAAACACCCTCCCCACCGAGAGGATGCCCAATTCCACTCAGCAGCATGGTGCCTCCCCCTCTATGTTTGCTTGCCAACAGGGGCCCCAATCCCCGTCGGCTTCAGTGCCCAAGTGATGTTGCCGACGGGGAAGCCCACTCCCTGTCAGCATTATGTAACCCCCCCCGCTTTTGTTGTGTACCAACAGGGTGCCCAATTCCCATCAGCCACAGATTCCCCAAAGAGAGTCCATTGGCACGCTTGGGAGCCCACCCCAGTGTGCCACATGCCCCTGTTAAAAAAACAGTCCCACAATGTTTTTTTTACCCTGTCAAAAGAAATGGTCCTCGTAGTCCCCTGCTCCCTTCCACAACTTGCACCCACCATTCTGCGCACCCTGCCTCCCCACAACCCCCTCACCCCATACTTACCTCCGGAGTCCGGCGCGATGATCTTCGATGGACCGGGAACATGTTTGCACTCTTCAAAGCCGACCACGAACTGAGGAAATGCCGGTAAGCTGTATAGTGGAATAAATAGGTTTTTTTTCAACTTTGATGCATATCTCAGGCATTTTTTGGAATTTATGGCACCAAATTTTCAACATGGGGTTTTTGGGACCCCTCCTCATGAATTCTGGCACTGTCATGGCGTTAATCGGCCCCAAAAGGTGATTTCGCAGTCACTGCACAGAATCACCTTTAGGGACCGATTAACAAAACAAAGTGCCAGTGTTCGTGAGGTGGGCTCTCAAAAAGCCTATGTTGCAAATTTGGTGGATCCAAAAATGATCTGTTTGCTATGAGCGCATGTAGTTTGCTACGCACGCCGTGATGCTCACGAATTTATAATATTTTCACTCCAAATTTCCAATGTTGCCATTGTTCTTCACCACCTTATGAACCGTTCAACTGTCATTTTTCACATCCTGGCCGAAATGTGTTTTCGCAGTTCAGGTGCAGAATACCGCAGTCCCTGTGGGAAATCCATGTTCGGGACACATTATGAAAATGATAGTGACACTGTTCATTAGCAGAGGTCTTAAAATGTCTATGTTGAAAATCTGGTGACAAAAGTCCGTAAAATGAGTGTGCAACAAGCGTACGTTGCGCAGTTTCCACACACGCTCGTACCTTCACAACTGTGCAATATTTTCACTCTAAATTTTCAACATTGCCATTTTTCCACACCTCCTTATGAACAGTGAAGCTGTCATTTTTCACATCCTGGCCGAAATGTGTTTTCGCTCTTCCAGCGCACAATAGCACGGTCGCTGTGGGAAATCAGTGTTCGGGACACATTTAGAAAATCACACTGACACTGTTCATGAGCAGAGGTCCTAACATGCCTATTTTGAAAATTTTGTGATGAGACTCCATAAAATGACTGTGTTACGAGAGTGCATTGTGCAGTTTCCACGCACCCCTGTAACTTCTCAAATTAGTAATATTTTCATGCCACATTTTCAGCACTGGCATTTTTCCACACCTCTTTATGAACAGTACAGCTGTCATTTTTTACATCCTGGCCAAAATGTGTTTTCACACTTCCAGCGCAGAATAGCGCAGTTGCTGTAGGAAATCACTGTTCAGGACACATTACAAAAATTACAGTGACATTGTTCATTAGTAGAGGTCCAAAAATGCCTATGTTGAAAATTTGGTGATGAAAGTCCATAAAATGACTGTGTTATGAGCGTGCATTGCGGAGTTTCCACGAATGCTCATAACTTCGCATATTTGTAATATTTTCACTCCACATTTTCAACATTGCCATTTTTTTCACACCTGCTTATGAACAGTACAGCTGTCATTTTCACATGCTGGCCGAAATGTGTTTTTGCACTTCCAGCGCAGAATACCGTGGTTGCTGTGGGAAAACAGTGTTCGAGACACATTAAGAAAATCACAGTGACACCGTTCATGAGCACAGGTTGTAAAATGCCTATGTTGAAAATCTGGTGATGAAAGTCCATAACATGACTGTGTTACGCACATGCGTTGCACAGTTTCCACGTATGCTCGGAAGTGCGAGCTCTGCTCAGCTGACGAGGGGTTGCTAGAGATACCGAGGGTGCGTTTAAGATCTGCTAGGGCACAGGCATTTCTGTTTGTGGCTCCTACCCTCTGGAATTCTCTACCCCGTCAGTTAAGGGAGTGCCCGACCATGGAGAGATTTAACAGGCCTTGCAAACTGATTTATGGAGACAAGCTTTTGGCGATTGAAGTCTTTCTGATTTTAGCAGTGGTTTTATAACTGTTTATATATTTATATTTTAATTGAGATTGTGTTGCATTGTGTGTTCAATTTGTTCGGTGCCTTGGTTTTTGAAAGGCGCCTTAAAAATAAAGTTTTATTATTATTATTATTTTTTTTTTTTTTTAAACATTCCCACTACAGATTTTCAACACTGCCATCTCTTCACACCTCCCTATGGATGGTACAGCTGTCATTTTTCACATCCTGCCCGATCTGTGTTTTCATACATGTGGCGCAGAATGGCACTGTCGCTCTTGAAACTCAATGTTCGGGACGCATTGACAAAATCATACTGCCACTGTTCATGAGAAGAGGTCCCAAATGCTTTCATGAGGTGGGGTCACAAAAAGGCCATGTTGAAAATTTGTACTGTAAATACCAACTAACGCCTGAAGCGTTAGGGTTTCTATCCATAACGTCCTACTCTGTACACACTGACAGCCATCAGGGTGTGCCTTTGGATTGCCAGCTGTACTGCTCATACCATCCCACCCCAACCCCCAGCCACTGACAGGCATTAAGGTGTGCCTTGGACTCTTCAGTCCCAGACTTCACCCCATTCTCCTATGCTGCACCTATTTCAACATATGTCCTTATGGAATGCGGTGACTGTAAAGCCAAAAACCCTAAGGCACACCTCAACACGTGTCAGTGTCTGCAGAATTGGGAGAGGTGACATTGCATGACCCTCATGGGCGATGACCCAAACACTTACCCCAGTGACTGTCTATCTCTACAGGAGGGAGGTGGGGTTGGCGTGAACTTCAATACTTCACTGCAATTCCTATTCTGCATCTCTCTAACTCCTGCATTTACAATGCTAATACCAGCAAGCAAACATTCGGCATTCACAAATGCTTGTTTATGTTTACTTGCGCGCATGCGTAAGAAACATTATGTGGCAGCTTAGGAGAGAAGCAGGTTGTGGAGGTGCGGCACTGTCAGCCAACTCGGCACTGCATATGGAGGCTTGGCTCTGGTGGACCAGTGCAGGCCCAGTATCCTGATGACACTGGTTCTGCAGAAGTGCCACCAAGTTGAAAAGTTTTTGCCGCTGCAATCAGGGGCCACCTCGTCACTGCAGCATCAGCCAATTGGCTGCAATGAGGGAGCAACCCATCACTGCAGGGTGGTACCTTGCCGTCTGCATGCCCTCGACCCAGTACATTTGCTGACGGGGGAGCCCACTCCCCGTCGGCATACTGTAACCCCTTCCCCATTTGTTGTGTGCCTAGGGGGTACCCAATCCCCCTCGGTGTCATGCACTCCCCCAACAGTCTTTCTTTGCAGACAGGGGGCCCAATCCCCGTCAGCTTTAGTCCCCCTTCCCAGTTCAATTTGCCGACAGGGGAGCCCACTCCCCATTGGCATAATGTCCACCCCCCCAATTTGTTGTATGCTGAGGGGGGTGCCCAATCCCCCTCGGCTCTCCCCCCCAGTCGGTATGTGTCGATGGGTGTGCCCAATCCTCTGTCGGCTACAGCCCCCCCTCAAAAAAACACTCAGGTGGCATGCTGGGAACCCACCCCAGCGTGTAAATGTCCCTAAAAAAAAACAGTCCCGCTGATGTTTTTCATTTTTTTTTTATTTATTTAAAACCTGTAAACAGAAAACAGTCCCTCGTGAGTTCGGTGGCCCTCCCAACCCACGCCCACCCTCTGCACACAGTGCCTCCCACCCCTCACCCCCTATACTTACCTCCGGAGCCCAGCGTGACGATCTTCGATGGACCGGAACATGTCTGCACTCTTCAAAGCCAACCGTGAACTGAAGAAATGCCGGTAAGCTGTATAATGGCATAAGCAGGGTTTTTTCAACTTTGGTGCATATCTCGGGCATTTTGGGGAATTTTGGTACCAAATTTTCAACATGGGGTTCTTCGGACCCCACCTAATAAATTCAGTCACTGTCATGACGTTATTCGGTCCCAAATTGTGATTTTGCAGTCACTGCATGGAATCACCTTTCAGGACCGATTAACAAAATGACAGTACCACTGTTCATGAGGCGGGCTCCAAAAAAGCCTATATTGCAAATTTGGTGAAAAAATTCCACAAAATGACTGTCTTACAAGCATGCGTTGCGCAGTTTTCATGCACACTGTAATTTCGTGAATTTATAATATTTTCACTTCAGATTTTCAACATTGGCATTTTTCCACACCTCCTTATGAACAGTACAGCTGTCATTATGTTGCTTGCACGCATGTGCAAGAAACATAGTGCCATCATCGGAGATTTCGGAGGTGTGTCACCTCCTCCTCCAATTCAGTCAGTGAGCTGGCAGGCGCGGCCCCTGTAAGCCAATGCATTTTGGGCTGTCTATGACGTACTCAAAATGCGGTGGCATCCTGATTGAAAGGGAGCTACGCTCAGTGAACACCGATAAGGCGAGCCCCCCCCACACGCAGGCGCAGCGCGCCTGCATCGCCCTGTGTAGCCAACGGGTACCCAATCCCGGCTGGCTGAGCTGCTGTCGCTCCCCCATAGCTGGTGCCATGCTGGGAGCCCACCCCAGTGTGGCAAACGGTCCCATCGACGCCTTTTTGTTTTAAACCTGTAAAACAAAACGGTCCCACGGCACGTCTCGACCCCCTCCCACAACCCGCACCCACCCACTGTGCACCCAGCCTCCCCACACCCCCCCTTACCCCATACTTACCTCCGGACTCTGGCGCGACGATCTTCGGTGGACCGGGAACACGTCTGCACTCTTCAAAGCCGACCGCGAACTGAGGAAATGCCGGTAAGCTGTATAATGGGCTAGATAGGAGGGGTTCAACTTTATTGCATATCTCAGGCATTTTTGGGAATTTTTGCACCAAATTTTCAACATCAGGTTTTTAGGATCCCTTCTCATGAATGATGTCACTGTCATGGCGTTATTCGGGCCTGAAGGGTGATTTCGCACAGTGACTGCATAGTGACTGCGAAATCACCCTTTGGGCCTGAATACCACCATGACAGTGACATCATTCATGAGAAGAGGTCCCAAAAATCTCATGTTGAAAATTTGATCCAAAAATTCCCAAAAATGACTGTTTTACGAGCGTGCGTTGCGCAGTTCCTACGCAGGCTCGTAAGTTCGCGAAATTTCAATATTTTCACTCCATATTTTCAACATTGCCATTTTACCATACCTTCTTATGAGCAGTACAGCTGTCATTTTTCACATCTCACCCAAAATGTGTTTCCGCCTTTGTAGCAGAATGGCGCAGTCGGTGTGCGGAAATCAATGTACGGGACAAATTAAGAAAATCACAGTGACACTGTTCATGAGCAGAGGTCTTAAAATGGCTATGTTGAAAATTTGGTGAAAAAATTTCTTAAAATGACTGTTTTACGAGCGTGCGTTGCGCAGTTCCTACGCAGGCTCGTAAGTTCACAAATTTTCAATATTTTCACTCCAGATTTTCAACATTGCCATTTTACCACACCTCCTCATGAGTAGTACAGCTGTCATTTTTCACATCCTGCTCAAAACATGTTTCTGCCCATGTAGCGCACAATGGCGCAGTCGGTGTGCGAACTCAGTGTATGGGACACATTAAGAAAATCACAGTGTCACTGTTCATGAGCAGAGATCTTAAAATGGCTATGTTGAACATTTCATCAAAAATTTCCTAACAATGACTGTTTCTGATGCGTTCTGGCGGTTCCTAACGCTGCGCTGTAAGTTCGCAATTTTCAATATTTGCACTCAATGACTTCCAAATACCTAAACAGCACATAGAAGCAAGCAACATTCGGCATTGACAAATGTTTGTTTTTATGTTGGCTCGCGCATGCGCAGCCAACATATTGTGGTAGTAGCAGATTTGGAGGCACGGTCACCGTTAGGCGAATGCAGGGCACCATCAGAAGGTGCATCCCTCATTCTCCAATCAGCCAGCAGCAGGCGCTGACCTCATGCATCCCTAATGTGGCCACCAGAACAAAGAAAAAGTCCACTGTACTGAGAGCGAAGCTCTCATGCAGCATGACCACAACACACCTCCTGGCGTGAAGGCAACACAGTGGCAGTGACTGCCGCCACCATCTGTCACAATGCTTATGGGGGAGCCCATTCTCCATCGGCATACTGAACCCCCTCCCATTTAAAATGTATGTCGAGGGAGTGCCCAATCCCCCTCAGCATCATGCGGCCTCCCCAACAGTTTTTCTTTGCCGATGGGGGGCCCAATCCCTGTTGGCGTTATCCCCGTCCCTGTTGATTGTGCAGATGAGAGCCCTCCCCATTGGCATAATGTCTCCTCACGCTTTATTGCATGCTGAGGGGACGACAATCCCCCTCAGCTCGTGTCTGCCCCCCTCAGTATGTGCCGACAGGGGTGCCAAATCCCCCATCAGCTACAGAATCCCCCCCAAAACACTTAGGTGGCACACTGGCAGCCCACCCCAGCATGCCAAATCTCCTGCAAAAAAAACAAACATCCCGTGATGTTTTGAATGGTACAGCTGTCATTTTTCACAACCTGCCAAACTGTGTTTTCACACATGTGGCGCAGAATGGCGCGGCCACTGTGGGAAATCAACGTTCAGGACAGATTAACAAAATCACAGTGCCACTGTTCATGAGTAGAGATCCAAAATGCTTTTATGAGGTGGGGGGGTTGCAAAAAAGCCATGTTGAAAATTTGTAGTGCAAATACCAGCAAACGCTCGAGGTGTTAGGGTTTCTAACCATAACATCCCAACCTGTGCAGACTGACAGGCATCAGGGGTGTACCTTTGGATTGCCGGCTGTAATGCTCATGTCATTCCACCCCTACCCCCACCCTGCAGCCAGTGACAGACATAGAGGTGTGCCTTGGACTCTTCACCCCCTGAGTTCACCCCATTCTCCTATACTACACCCATGACAGTGTATCTCCTTATGGAATGGGGTGACTGTAAAACTGAACACCCCAATGCACACCTCAACACTTGTCGGCATCTGCAGGATAGGGTGAGATGAAATGACATGAGCATTATGGTCAACGACCCAAAGGCACACCCAATGCCCATCCATCTCTGCAGGGTCAGGGTGGGGTTGCCGTCACTTCAGTACTTCACTGCCATTCCTATTCTGCATCTGTCTAACTCATGCACTTCCAATGGTAATACCAGCAAGCAAACACTTGGCATTGACAAATGCTTGTTACAAGTGCCACTGTTACAGCAATTGATGAGTACAGTTGAAGTGGGTGCTGCAAAAATCTGCTGTATCGGGAGTCTGTGACGTAGGCATTTCAAAACTTGCCACGCGCTGACTCCCGATACAAATACACACAGGGGCAAGCCGATGGTGTTTAACAAGAGGAGCATAAAAATAAATGTGAATCTAAACACTGAAACATACAAAAAACACACACAAATGCCACTGTTTTTTTATTTATAACTTAACAGTTAATTTCAGCAGACAATTGTTTCCTATCAATGAAAGTTAAACTCTGCACTAATAAAGGCATGTGTTTCCCCAGTGTTCCCAGATTCTACCTCAATGTTTAATGATGTGTCTCACATTGCCCCCCATTCCGACCGTCAGTGTCCCATATTTTGAAGACAGACAGTTAAGAAGTATGAGGCTAAAATGTAAATGAGATGCAAGAGGAGTTGCAGAGAGGTACTCTGTTGGGACGTGGGTGCTGAAGGGACATGGATACAACTAAGAGGGTGCCTGCGTAAATGCCAAACACCACTGCAAATACCTGCAAGTGAACATTTGGCATTGACAAATGCTTTTTTTTTTTTTTTTGTAGCTGAACAAAGGAAACGGTCCCTCATTGTCCGCAGCGCCCCTCCAACCCACACCCACCCTCTGCACACTCAATCTCTCCACACCCCTTCACCCCATACTCATCTCCGGAGGTCTGGTGAAGCGATCTTCAGAGGAGCAGGAACATGTCTTGACTCTTCAAAGCCGAACTGCAAAATGAAGAAATGTCGGTAAGCTGTATAATGGCATAAATGGGGGGGGGGGGTTCAACTTAGGTGGATATCTCAGCCATTTTTTTGAATTTTGGCTCCAGATTTTCAACATGGGGTTCATGGGCCGCACCTCATGAACACATGCACTGTCATCTCGTCATTCAGTCCTGAAAGTTCATTTCGCAGTCATTACACGGAATTACCTTTCGTGACCGATTAATGAAACAGTGCCGCTGTTCATGAGGTGGGGGTCCCAAAAAGCCTATATTGCAAATTTGGTGAAAAAAATGCAAACAATGACTGTGTTACAAGCGTGCTTTGCGCAGTTTCCACACATGCTCATAACTTCGACAATTTTTAATATTTTCACTCCAGATTCTCAACATTGTCATTTTTCACACCTCCTTATGAACAGTACAGATGTCATTTTTCACATCCTGCCCAAAATGTGTTTTCAAACGTGGCACATAATGGCGTGGTCACTGTGGGAAATCAATGTTCGGGACAGATTAACAAAATCAACAAAAGGACAAGGAGTAGGTTGCTCTCTCTCTCTTTTGAAGGAAGAGAATCTGTGAAAACCAAGGAGGAAAACACAGTGAATCTGTATGGTTCAGTTCAGGGACATAAGTGGGGGGCGGCGCAAATACAGGATTGCAAACAGCTCAGCCCAGCTAAATGGATTCAGTGGTGATACAAGCTTTGTGAAAGTTAAATTCTCAGAAGTGAAATTCTAGTGGCGTTATGAATTTCCATGAATATTTGAGCAAAAACCTCTAAGTAAGGTGCATCATTTTTACTGTCAATGTTATACTTAATCACATTTCTCCAGCTTTATTACAGTGCATGACACTTTGACATTGGTATGTATGCCAAATGTTGGGAGCATGCCTGCAATAGCAGTGGAGATACAAACAACTAAAAATGTTGGCAAATGTTCACAGTATTTTACAAATAAGTAAACTGTGAAATTATGAACTTCTGTAACTTTACAATTTGCCTAATCGGCACCCCATTTAAGAGTTTCTAAGACCCTTCCAAGGAGACTGACCTAAACTGTGAACTCTAGAGAGTCACTAACAAAGTGTAGAGTAGTCCTAGAGAGTTAAACTAGTTTCAACAAGCACCGGAGGGGAAAACTCCCAAAGAGAGTCCTGATAATAATATACGAAAATGAAAAATATGTATATCCTTGAGAAGAAGAATAAAAGCTACCACTAGATGGCATCATAAGATAACAAACATTTGTCAATGCCGAATGTTGTCTTGCTGGTATTGGCATTGGTAGTGCAGAAGTCAGAGAGATGCATAATAGGAATGGCAGTGAAGCATTGAACTGATGCCAACCCCACCCCCACCCTGCAGAGACTGACAGGCATTGGAGTGAGCCTTTGGGTCATCGGCCATAACACTCACGCCATTTCACCTCACCCTACCCTGCAGACACCGACAAGTGTTGCGGTGTGCCTTGGGGTATTCAGGCCTTACATTCACCCCATTCCATAAGGAAATACGCTGAGATGGTTGCAGTGTAGGAGAATGGGGTGAACTTTGGGTCTGAAGAGTCCAAGGTACACCTTGATGCATGTCAGTGGCTGTAGGCTGGGGGTGGGGGTGGAATGGCATGAGCACTACAGTTGAAAATCCCAAGTCACACCCCTGACACCTGTCAGTCTCTACAGAGTGGGGCATTACAGTTGGAAACCCCAATGCCCCAGGTGTTTGTTGGTATTTTCACTCCAAATTTTCAACATGGGCTTTTTGTGACCCCACCTCATGAACAGTGGCACTATCAGTTCATTAGCCAAAAGGTGATTTTTGTACAGCGACTGAGCCATTTGGTGCCACAGGTGCAAAAACATGACAGCTGTACTGCTCATGAAGAGGTGTAAAAAAAATGGTAATGTTGAAAATCTGGAGTGAAAGTATGAAAAATTGGTGAAGTCATAAGCGTGCATTGAAACTGCGCAACATACGTTCATAACGCAATTATTTTGGGGATTTTTTTAACCAAATTTTCAACATAGGCATTTTGGGACCTACGCTCATGAACTGTGGCACTGTGATTTTGTTAATCTGTACCGAATGTTGATTCCCACAGCGACCATGCCATTCTGTGCCAGATGTGCGAAAACACATTTTGGGCAGAAATCCACTCATGAACAGTGTCATTGTGATTTTCTTAATCTGTCCCAAGCATTGATTTCCCACAGCGACTGATCCATTGTGCGCCAGATGTGCGAAAACACATTTCAGGCAGTATATGAAAAATGACAGCTGTACTGTTCATAAGGAGGTGTGAAAAAATGGCAATGTTGAAAATCTGGAGTGAAAATATTAAAAATTCCCAAAGTTACGAGCATGCATGGAAACTATGCAATGCACACTCATAACAGTCAGTTTTTGGAATTTTTTCACCAAATTTGCAACATAGGCTTTTTGGGAGCCCACCTCGTGAACAGTGGCACTATTGTGCTGTTAATTGGTCCCAAAAGGTGATTCCGCACTGTGACCAAGAAATCACCTTTTGGGACTGAATAACGAAATGACAGTGACTGATTTCATTAGGTGTGGTCCCAAGAACCCCATGTTGAAAATTTGAAGCCAAATGTCAAAAAAATGGCCACGATATCCACCTAAGTTGAAACCTCCCCCATTTATGCCATTAGACAGCTTACCAGCATTTCTTCAGTTCACTTTGCAGAGAGCAGACATGTTTCTGCACCACTGAAGATCGCTGCACTGACCTCCAGAAGTAAGTATGAGGTGAGGGAGGTGTGTGGGGAGGTGAGGTACACAGAGGGTGGGTACGGGTTGGTGGAGGGGGTGCCGCCGACAGCGAGGGACCCTTTTCTTTGTTTCAGGTACTTTAAAAAAAGGAGGAACACTGCAGACAATTTTCTTTCTTTACAGGTGTAAGAAAACAAATGTTGCACACACTGGGGTGGGCTCCCAGTGTGCCCCTTGACTTTGGGGGGTGATGTTGGCCACACTGGGGTGGACTCCCAGTGTGGCACACAATGGGGGTGCGGCGGGGGCAGGAACATGCTGACGCGATCGGCTTCTGAACACCATGGAGTCACACTGGGGTGGGCTCTCAGTGTGCCACACAATCTTGGGGGTATTAAGCATGCCATCAGGGGGATTGGGCACCCCCGAAGTCAGCTTTCTAGGGATTGTGAGAGGCGGACGGCGCAAGCTGCCTCCATGTTTATTGAAATGTTTCACCAGACAAGGCACATAGGGGAGGCATGTCATCTGTGCCGCTGCATGATGAGCTTGCCTCTGACTGCAGCGGCAAGTTTGTTTCAAGTTGGTGGTACTGCATAAAACTTGTGTCACTGCTAGCATGCTCACTAATTGGTGAAAGAGGGATGCACCTTCCAAAGTGTGCCCTGCATTCGTCAAAACTGACACATCTCTGTATTTCTCCTACTACCATCTCCTACTGCCACAAAATGTTGCTTGCACATGCGCAAGGCAACATAAAAAGTAGGCACAGGCTTCTATAAATCTTGAATATAATACACATTTTGTTTTATTCATTGCAGAATGTGATGCCTTTTATTGGACTAACAAAGAAATTATACATAGATGTTACAGTACACAAGCCTACTGGGTCACATAGTTCCTTTATTCAGGTGTTTTAGCAAACTGAGAAAAGATGCAGGATTTATACCAAAGCTTGATATTAAATAATTAGCATAGGAAAGGGCAAGCAGAGATCTGACACCTTAAAACCGTGTCATGGTAAATCACAGAGGTATTATAAGAGTTAATGGCAGGGAGAGACAAAGTAGGTGAAAGTTTAGGGGAGAGAGACAGGGAAGATTTTGTGAAGTGAGTTATTAGATAGAGCAGTCTCACTACCGAATTTATGGTGTAATTAAATGGGTCAGATTATTTGCTCCCCCTTTTAAAATGGATGATATGTAGCAGGTCAGCATTAGATAATTTATTCAAATGAATTGTGTTGCCATCATTGACCTTATGAGTGGTGGAGTCCTGCGGAGTCATGAGTGCAGCATCAGTGGGGTCAACAAAAGTCTGAGTAAATTACTTATCCTTTTTTTTTTAACTCTCTTTATCTCCTGGATTCACAGGCAGGAGGGGCTGCCCCTCATTGGTGCCTGGACCGCACTCCCAGTTCCACCAGGCTGCACTGTTGGGCGGTTCATAGCTTACCCCCTACGGTGGAGCTCCCCCATGGCAGCAGGGGAGAGACCGAGATCCAACAGAGGTCCCAGACGAGGCTTACACCTGGGGCATTCATTCGGCAGGTGGCCTGGGGGCTTCACGGAGCTTCGTGAACAAGGGGTTTTCCCTTGAGTTCCCCCAGGAACACAGATGCACAATGACATCAGTGTGGGATGAGAGCGCTCCCACCCCCCATCCTGCAGACATCCACCGACACTCGGCAGAGCCAGGTGGTCCTGGCTGCTTGACACCCAGTCTCTGCTGAGTGTCAGTAGTATGCTAGGAATCCACAACCCTCCCCCTCCCCCCGGAGGTGGAGAGCAGTCCCTGGGATGCTCATCCAATCTCCCCCTAGCTGCCCTCTGATGCACCATACTCGCTTCTGAACACGGGTCATCAGCGCTGCAGATAGTAGCGCTACCACTATGCAGGTATGCCAGCTACATAAAGTATTTACCTAATTCCGCCCTGCCGCATGTGCAATTAAAAGAGCTAGTGGAATCACAAATAGCCGACAGCAAAATGTTACAAAGTAGTCAGTTGTACCTTTTTAGTTCTGAAGTATTTTTCTTTTTTGTGTTTGCTCATTAGAAAGTTTTCTGTGTGACAGTATTATGTTGGATGAGCAGACTAGCACTGTGCCTGGCAGCGGACATATCCACTTCTGTCCCCTCTACTACATCATTAACATTGTGACCTCACTGATTGTGACATCACGGGTGACTGATCTGGCAGCCACTGAGTGGCTCTTCCTGAGCAACTGTGATGTCACTATCAGCGAGGTCACAATGCTGATGATGTAGTGGGGGGAATAGAACTAGATATGACAGCTGCCATGCAGAGTGCTGTACCACAGATGACAGTTATAAACATCAGATAAAACATTTTCTAATCACCCAAAGGGAAAAGAAAAAGCACCTCAGATATAAAAGCTAATCGTTTACTGTTTTAAAAAAAAAAAAATTCATATTAATTTTAGGCAGTACACCAGCTCTTTGAGCAATCACAGTGTATGTTTTCACACTGCTGGTGTTCTCAAATTTCCATTTAAAATGTTTTGCCTTTTGAAGCGTGGCTCAGTTGGTAGCACATCCACCTCTGGACCAGAAGGTCGTGGGTTCTCGTCCCACATAAGGATTGGACTTGCACCTAAAAATCGCTGGCATCCAAGTGCAGTATTGGGGGGGTGCTGTACTGCTGGGGTGTGCTGTCCTTCGGATGAGACATTAAAATCGAGGTCCCTTCTGCCCATCCTGGTGTTGACCTGGTGGGTGTCCAGGTGGAAGTAAAAGAACCCAGGGCACTCTTCGCAAAGAGCAGGGAACATTCCCGGTGTCCTGGCCAAAATTCCCTTCCCATAAAACAGGTTCATGCAATTATCCAGGCTGTGTGTGGGTGATGATGTGCAATATGGCTGCCACCACACATTCAGTCACTTCACTACCAGTCTAGCATTGCTTGTAAAGCGCTTTGGGATACTGTGTATGAAAAGCGCTATATAAATGCTTATTCTTCTTCTTCTTGAAAAAATGGATAGGAGCTTGTTTTTTTAGTCCTGTGTTGTTCCATCATGAGGATCCTGTTAGTCCACATAGCATGGGAACTGCATTTCAATTGGGCCATCCAAGTTCAAGGCGGAGCGTGATGTGTACAATGCGCATGCTTAAAAATTGGAATGATGGGTGCCTCCGAGGAGAGATGTTCTATTTTTCTGTGGTGCAGCTTCTGTTTCTAGGTGGTGGCATTTACTGCTCTTTGAGGCCATCCTGTAGAGCTGTATGGAGGGATACATCTGGAGCAGTCACCATGGTTGCGAAGGAGATTATGACGTAATCAGCGGTGTCAGCTCATCAATTGGCTGGAGTCACCATGGATGGATGAAGTATTTATTTATTTATTTAGTTTTTGTTGACCGGGTAAGTGCGTTAGCCATAAGGATGACCATTTTCAGGCACGACCCAGGAGGTTACAGGAGCACAAAACAAACAGTACAAAATCAGGAAGTAGATTCAAACAGTGCAAAATCAGGATGTAAGGGTATCAGGAACATCAGAGTACACAGTACGCAATAAATGGCAGAGAACAAAACCAACTTATCAGCGGCTAGTAAATACTTTATCATATAGGATATTAGAAACATAGAATTTGATGGCAGATAAGGACCGCTTGGCCCACCTAGTCTGCCCATTTCCCTACCTAACGGTTAAGCTGCAGAACCTAGTTAACCAACAGCCTACTTCTTCCTACCCCCCACTAGACTTGCCTTATGTCTGTCCTATGCATTCTTGAATTCCTCCACTGTTTTTGACTCCATGACCTCCTCAGGAAGGCCATTCCATGCATCCACAACCCTCTCCATGAAAAAATACTTCCTCCCATTATCTCTGAGGTAACATAACAGTTAAATAGATACATCTGAACTAAAATAAAACTCAAAAAGCAATGAGAAGCGCAGATGTTGACAACATTGTTTAACCAGGAGTAGCACACTAAGCCAAAGCTTGTTTCCAGATGCAACCTAGGCAGCTGTGGGATTCAAACCCAGGTCTCTAGATCTGCAGCTCAGAGCCTTAACCCTCTGTACTATACTGTGCTGTATAGCATATGGAAGAAGCTGTAGGGTAAGTATGGAAGTAGCAGGATTCCAGTGGCGGGAGGAGAAGCACATGAGAGGTCATAACAAGCAGAATAGGCAATCTAGGGTAAGTGCTAGTTGCAAAGAAACATAAAGGAATAAACAGGAGAGAAATAGAAAGCAGTAGTAAGGACAAGACAACAAGGCAGGGAAACAGACTAGTAGAGAAGACTGAAGTAACAGGGGGAGATAATCAGCAGGATAGAGTGGGCTAGGGAGGAGTAAAACACACGCAGGGGACCGACTGGGATAGGAATTGTAGTAATTCCTTTTTAAAGATAGCATGGATAGGCGAGTGATGGATGGCTAGGGGGAGAGAGTTCCAAACTTTTGAGGCAGCATGAGAGAAGGCGCAGGAACCCTTAGAGGTTTTACATCTTGGTACGTGTAAAAGAGATTGGCCATAGGAGAGGATTGGGGGATAAGCATGGAGGCCAGAGACAAGGGGATTTGGGATCTAATAACACTGTCCGTTATGTTCGAGTGAATAGAGTCTAAGGGCAGAGGGGGAGAGCCAGTTTAAATCAGCATAGAGCTGGCAATGATGTTTGTGCCATGGGGATGGTAAGGCATACCGACAAATATTATTATAAGTACAGTCCCACTTGCAAAGAGTAGTCTTTGGCACATTGGCATATGCAGCAACACCAGGTAAGAGCCGGAAGCAAAATACCACTAGCGATGGCCAATCTGGCAGAAGGGGTTAGAACATAGCTAGTTATGTAGGCAATCCCTAACTTGGTGTTAACAGACTTTCAGGTAGCCTGGATATGGAGATCAAAATGAAGGGACTCGTTCAGCAGAACCCGAAGGTATTTAAGAGATGTTGTATTTGGTGGCTGAAAATAAGTGCCTTAAACACATCAGGGTCTTGGTAATAAGAAAACACATCACACAGAAATCTAGGCCTTCTCTGTTTACTTCTATTCAGCACAGACATGAGGAAAACTGTCTCAACGCACACACAGGAAGACTTGCAGGAAGTAGATTTCTTAAAGCTGTACTATCTAACATTTCTTAAAGCTGCACTACACATAACAATCCCTCCTGACTTAGCTAGAAAGTGCACAAGTCAATAATTCAGAAGTAATATGAAACTATTAAAGTTATTACTGCAATGTCCCTTTTAGTTAGTCTATGTCATTATATCTCTACAAGTCCATTCTGTTTGGTGGATGTCTTATACATCCTGATTGACATAGTAGGACTGGAGGCTGTTGCTCTGGAATCTGATTAGCATCAGCCACATCTTGTCTCAGTTGCTGTGGTTCCACTATCTCTTACTGTTCTTGTTCTGGAAGAAATAATGCTAGATGACTACCCCAACTCTGGGTATCCCTTTTTGTTCTGTCTCAGTTCTAGTACGTAATGGGTCCACATGTTTTTTCACTCTCCTCTGGTTAGTCAGTCGAATACTGTAGACAACATTTCCAAACTTTTTTTCTACCACCCCTTCTATCCATCTTAGCCTGTGCTTCATTTTCTGCAGCCTCATACATTTGTGCCAACTGTAAAAGTTCATCATCAGACTTCTTGACTCTTACAGAAAGTAATTGCTGAATACGATGTTCATTATCCAACCCCATAACAAACTTATCAACTAAATTAGATTCAAGATGTTCCCTGCTCCACTCACATGTGAGAGCTAAGCATTTGATCTCAGCCAAATAAGACTGTAATGACTGACCTGGTTTCTGGCAGCAACTGTAGAATTTATACCGTTCAGCCCTTGGGAAAGTTGTTAAACTGTATTGTGCATTCAATTTAGCCTTTAGTTCCCGATATGACAAATCTTCCGTCCAGTCTGGTGCATACAGACTGCAAAAAGAAGGTTTCACTCCCTAAAAAAGTACAAAAAGCAGCTTGAATAAGTATACCCTGTAGCTCAACATTTGCAGACTGTATGGCAGGATTCAGTAATAACCACTGATCAAACCGTCTAAACCATGTATCCCAGTCTGTTCCTGTAAAAATCTCAAAGCTGGCTGAAGTTTCCATGATATTCTACAGTTCCAAATTGCTTACTTGCCTCCAATGCAGAAAGTCACAAAATGGTATAATTCAGTAAGCTGGAGCTGTGAAAATTTCACCATCCTTGTCACCAGTTTGTTGTATTTGGTGGCTGAAAATAAGTACCTTAAACACATCAGGGTCTTGGTAATAAGGAAACACATCACACAGAAATCTAGGCCTTCTCTATTTACTTCTATTCAGCACAGACATAAGGGGGCAACGGATCTCAACACACACACAAGAAGACTAGCAGGAAGTAGATTTCTAAAAGTTGTACTACACATAACAAAAGACTTCACAGTCAAGATTAGACAGCCATCAGAGGAGAATACCTTGAGCTAATCTTGACAAGATTTTAGTTTAGAGACAAAGCCAAAGAGCATGGCTTGTGTTTTCCCCACGTTTAGAACAAGCTTATGCGCAGAGAGCCATGCCTTAATTTTTGAGAAGGCAGAGAAGAGATTAAGGTTAATATCAGATAAGTTTCTGGAGCTAGTGTATAGGACGAACGTATAGGAGCACACCGATCAGATTGCACTAAAAAGTCAAGCACGGTTCATTTTTTGCGCCAAGACATGAATCTGATAAAGACTGCCAGTTTGGTGACCGTCACTTGAAAGAATCTGATCAGCCTGATCAGCTGTGTGAGGGAAGTAGCACAGGCCACTACATGCATTCTGTGTGTAGATCCATTGTCTTTCAGGCCACTTATAAGCCCAGAATGTGGAGGCCTAGAACTGTAGGAATAAATATTGTAACAGTGAAGAAAAACCATTTATTCACACTGCAACTTGAATACATTTTTTATCTGCTCATTTAAACACACTCCCATTGCATATACAGAGAATCAAGTATGGGGTGGTGTGTGTCACAAGACGTTTACATACACCTGAGGGGTTAGATGCTACATAAACCCTGAGAGAGAGAGAAGCTTGAGGGTTTATGAAAGCATCTAACCCCGAGGTTGTGCGTAAACTTAGAGTTTACACACTGACCCATATTTTATTTTATATAATTGCTGGGTTTTGATTTTTCACCACAGCAATTATATAAAATAAAAAGGACGTCTCTGCGTGGCCGCAGTCCACTTAGGTTTGAGTATGCGGTCTACTGTCACTTTTATTTATTCAAAGTTTTTTAATACATTTATTTGTGCCTGGAGCCGAAGGGTTTCTTTTTTATGTTATAATTTCTAGTTTTTGTTTCTGGTAGTGACTTACCGCTGAATCCGAGTGGTGGTTCCATCTCCAAAGGGAAAGATGAGGTGGCCAGTGGTCCGGGAGTAGGAGTTGCGGCCGGGGCATGCGCAGAATGACGAAAACCGTGCACATGTTTACCATAATAAACACTCCTCTATTACGGCAAATAATGCCACCATTTTTGCATGAGAAAAATGAAAACCCAGTTATTATATTTATGATAACACATTTCAGTTTTTGCAGTTCCTGTCAGATATACTCATTTCTCGGGTGTTTGAAGACACTTGGTTTTGCTTCACACACCACAACACACCCAAAGTGTGCCTATATCCGAGTATGACCACGCACCTTGTTGTGTATTTGTGTATTAACACGGACTTATGCTACACACACACATACACACTAAGGATGGAAGAACCAGTCCGGACCATTTCAGAACCACCAAGAACCTATGTTGTGTTCAGTAAAAGAACCTTATCAGAACCTTTTTATCAGGTTCTGATAATTTTTTTTTTTAATGCTTATATTTTTGTCCTCAGTTAATGCCAGGGGGAACCCCCACTGTTGGCTAGGTCCCAGCACTAGCCAGGATCCAGGCATCATGGGGCTCATGCTGATGGCTCTTTTCCCTTGTACGTCCCTCCTCCCCAAACCCTCTGTGGTGGGCCTGTTGTGCAATGGCCTTGGTGCACAGTTGGGTATGTTCCCACCCCCGATGTGTAGAGATTTGCTGGTTCCTGCCATGTCTGATTCTCTTCCTCCCTGGAGAAGGCAAGCAGTCCCTAGGATGCTCAGCCTTCTCCCCCGGCTGTACCCTCCAGCATCTGAGGTCCATTCCTGAACCCCAGTTGTTGGCGCTGCAGGCAGAAGTGCTTCCGCTGCACTGGCAGGCCAGCCCAGGTTTTGATCATTTTTAAAACATTCATTTTGGAGCTTAATATACACCACCAGAAGGTCTTTATCAGGTAAGAAAGCTGGTGTTGGTGGTGGTAGAAAGAACCAAAAGGATACTGGAGGTCATGTAATACCACTCCAAGTTGGTTTTAGATTCCTTTCCCTTCACTGACAATAGTGTAAAGTTGGACAGTGATGGTTAAAACAGTTTTTATACATTCATCTAAAACACTGAATGACATCCAAAGACTGCTCGTGTTTTGCGCAATGTCACAAGGGGCTAATTTACATCTTTGTCCTTCCTTGTGCATATATTTTTCATGTCTGTTAAGCTGGGTTGTTTCTAAATTTCTGCATGCTGAATGTTTTGCCTCATATATCGCTATTTGCAAAAGGGCCTGTTTTCTACAGCAGTGCTCGAAAATGCACTACTTGTAAGCCCACAGAATTACTCAGTCTAAGTACACCCAGCAAATAAATGCGGTGACGCTGTCCGAGGTGCTCATGCTGCATCCTACTGTGCCCTAGAGTAAAGAATGAAAATTAGCAGCCCTTCTTATCTGGCCTGCTATATCTGCAGTTATACAAATGAACTAATATGTTACAAAGACAGGTGCGGTTTATCATAGCGTGAAATGCCCAGCTACAGAGAGCCCTAAGAGTGCAGCCAACCTCATCACAGTGAGAGACTACAAGCAGTACAGCTACACAGGGTTCTGCAAGAAGATCCAGCCTCATTAATGTGTGAACCATGCGGCTACCCAGGCCCCTGAGAGCAGATCCAGTTATCATAGTGTGAACAGTGCAGCCACCCAGGGTCCTGAAAGCAGAGCTGGCCTCATCATAGTGTGCCCTGGGCGACTTTATTGTCAATTGGTGTGCCGCCTCCTATGCCCCCTACAAGGATTCCATTGCAGCCCTTGACCTTACACAAGTTGTCCGGTCCCCCACGAGGCTCAATCATAAAACAGGCACCTCCACACTCATTGACCTCATCCTCACAAACAGGCTCGCTCCCTATCTGAGGTCTCAGTTCTCCCGGATGCCCTGAGAGACCACTCGCCAGTTCTCTGCAAATGGACCTCAAAAACATCTCTGAAACGGCCATCTCAATTTACCTCTCACTGTCACTTAAAAAAAGGATCCCTCCCCCAACTAAAGCAATACCTGCTGCACTTTGACTGGTCCCCTATCAACTTTATGCCCACCATTGACCTCACCCTTGACCGTTTTATCTCCACATTTAACACGGCCTGTGACCACTATGCCTCAGTCACCAAGCAGTTGGTTAACAATCATGATACCCCTAACTCTCTCATGCCCTACTTGACCTCATGAAGCGGCAGGACAACCAGTGGCACTTAGCCAATGAATTGGGCAAACCACATGACTGGCAACTATACAGAAAACTGAGGAACAAATGCACCTGGGAGCTTCGGAAAGCCAAAGCTGCCCACTACCAGGAGTCACTCTCCTCCACCTGGGGCTCATGGTGCAAGTTCTGGAATAACATTGAAGAACTTGGTGGAAAAACTATCTCCCCTCCAAGCCCAACTGCTGGTAAACAGTTCCCTATCCCAGGACCACTTTCTAATAGTGGATACCCTTAACTCTGTCTTTTCTGACCTCAGTGGTGTCCTTCCACCCAATTTTTTTGATCCAGCCCCTGAGCTGCCCCCAACTCCCCCATCCCACTGCCACTCCACCTTCAAGCTCCACACACTATCCCTACAAAAGGCAAGACCTTGCCTTACCAAATCCCTCGGCAAATCATGCTTTCATAGTGACTCACTGGACCTCAGACTTGTCCTGCTTACCCTAGACACCATAATCACCCCCCTCATGGACATCTTCAACCAGTCTCTCTGCCTCGGACAATTCCCGACATGCTGGAAATCACCCCAGTCCTTAAAGGTGGGGACCACACCTACCCTGGCAACTACCGCCCTATCTCAATTCTCCTCCCATCTCCAAGGCTTTAGAAAAAATAGTGTCAGATCAACTCACTGACTATCTCACCAAATATGACCTGCTCGGTTCTGAGCAACATGGCTTCAGGAGGGGACACCGTACCACTACTGACCTTCTTGAATACACCACCTCCATCAACAAAGCCCTCAACCAAGGACACGTGGTTGGCTTTACCTATATTGATTTAACCAAAGCTTTCGACTCTGTCAGCCACACCCTTCTATTATTATTTATTTATTGAAATGTTTCGCCAAGAAAGGCACACTGAGCAACAAGTTGTCTGTCTCCTGGTGCGTC
This sequence comes from Neoceratodus forsteri, assembly GCA_016271365.2. Taxonomy (NCBI): domain Eukaryota; kingdom Metazoa; phylum Chordata; order Ceratodontiformes; family Ceratodontidae; genus Neoceratodus; species Neoceratodus forsteri. The sequence continues at coordinate 91,823,198 of JADMNL010000022.1, forward strand.
CTCCTTGCCCTTCATGGGGCTATCTCTGGAAGCCACTGCCTGGTTTAAAAGCTATCTGAGCGATAGAACCCAGAGGGTCACGTTAAACACCACACTCTCGCCCAGTAAACTGGTTCGCTCTGGGGTCCCACAAGGCTCTATATTGGGTCCCCTCCTGTTTAGTATGTTCTTGAACACCCTCCCCAAGCCCTGCTCAGGTTGGCTGCTTCCCTACACCAATGAAGCGGTCATAATCGCCAGTCACCCTGACCCCCTTTCCCTTCAATCCTCCCTGCAGCGCTCCTTCACTGAGGTTGAAGCTTGATTCTCAGAACACCGCCTAGTCTTGAACTACAAAAAGACCAAAGCCATGTTCTTTACTCCCAGACAAAACAAACACAGAAACTTTCCCCTCCTCATCCTCAACTCCAAGGGCTCCCCACTTGACCTGGTACCCACCTTTAAATAACTAGGCATTACCCTTGACTCATCTCTCACCTTCCATGAGCACATCAATCTCATCTGCTCCATTGTCAATGCTCGACTAGGGCTATTATACAGACATAGGGATTGTCTGCCCCCACATGTCTTAAACCTTGCTGTGACATTTTCGGTGCTCTCACTTATTGACTATGGGATTGTCATCTATGGTTCTGCCGACCCCACTGCCCTACACCATATTAAGGTCTCCCTAAATAAAGCCTGCAGATTTGTCACAGGATGTGACCAGTGAACCCATATCTGTGAGCTCTACCGTTACACCAACTGGCTTAACTTCGATGGATGGCTCAGATACCAGACCTTGCCAGAAAGCTCTCACTCTACTCATCCCCCCTGGGACTTCACCATCTAGTGCAGCCCTCCGCCCAAGCCCGGACAACTTGGAGCTCTCCATCTGCCCCCTTCTTAGTACCCCGTTGCAGGATTTCTCTGGGCCAACGCTCCTTTTTCTACAGGGCCCCCCTCTGGTTGAATGTCTCTCTGGAGCAGAGTCTAGGCCCATTTAAATCCCGACTCCACTCAGAAATTTTCTCCTACTCCTGCTGTGACTGCGATTAGTCCCTATCTGCAATGCGGATACAAGGCACCCACCACTTTCCCTCACTTCCCCTTCAACCTGGGGTCTGCCCCTTGTCTCTTGACCCTGCAGAAATTGTAACCAGACTGTTGTTTATTTGAACATTGTTTCTTTTGATACTGTAACTATTGTAGATTACTGCTTGCTGTCTGACTCAGGCTGGACCTCTCTTCCCTTGAATTTGTAACTTGTCCTCCTTTTAACATTGTAATATTGCTCTGTTCTTGTCTTTTCTTATACCCATTTTGGACGTGGAGCCTTTGCAAAGGAGTCCTTGACTAAAAGGTTGTAATTATGATTATTTCAATAAATAAATAAAACCATGCAGCCATCCAGGGTCCTGAGAGCAGAGCTGGCCTCATCATAGTGTGACTCATGCAGCCATCCAGGGTTCTGAGAGCAGAGCTGGCCTCATCATAGTGTGAACCATGCAGCCATCCAGGGTCCTGAGAGCAGAGCTGGCCTCATCACAGTGTGAACCTTGCAGCCATCCAGGGTCCTGAGAGCAGAGCTGGCCTCATCATAGTGTGACCCATGCAGCCATCCAGAGTCCTGAGAGCAGAGCTGGCCTTATCATAGTGTGAACCATGCAGCCATCCAGGGTCCTGAGAGCAGAGCTGACCTCTTCATTGTGTTAACCATTCAGCAGCCTAATGCACTGAGAGCAGAGTCAGTTTCATAAGAGCATGAACTGTGCAGTTGCCCAGGGTCCTGAGAGCAGACACAATCTCATCATGGTGTGAACTGTGCAGCCACCCAGAGTCCTGTGAGAAGAGCTGGCCACATCATGGTGTGAATGGTGTAGACACCGAGGTTCCTGAGAGAAGACGCAGCCTCATCATACCCCAAACCAGGCAGCCACCCAGGGCTCTGAGAGCAAACGCAGCTCCATCATAGTGTGAGACGTGCAGCCGAACAGGGTCCTGAAAGCAGAGCCAGCCTCATAATAGTGTGAACAATGCAGCCACCCAGTGTCCTGGGAGCAGATCCATTCCCATTAAAGTGTGAACCCTGCAGCTGCCCATGGTCCTGACAGCAGAGTAGGCTTTATCAAAGTGTGAACCGTGCAGCCACTCAGGGTCCTGACAGCAGACCCAGGTCCATTATAGTGTGAACAGTGCAGCCACCCAGGGCCCTGAGAGCAAATAACTGCCACGTCATAATGTGAATTGAGCAGGTGCCCAGGGACCTAAGAGCAGACCCAGCCTCATCATGGTGTGAACCGTACAGACATCCAAGCCCCTGAGAGCAACTACAGCCACATCATGGTGTGAACAATGCATCCACCCAGGGTCCTGAGATCAGAGCCAGCTGCATAATAGTGTGACCCGTGCAGCCACCCAGCATCCTGAAAGCGCAGCTGGCCTCATCATAGCGTGAATGGTGCAAGCAACCAGGGCTCTGAGAGCACGTTCAGCTTCATCACAATCTGAACTGTAGAGTTGCCAAGGGTCCTGAGAGCAGGCCTAGCTCCATCACAGTTCAAACTGTGCAGCCACCCATGGTCCTCACAGCAGAGTTACCCTCATTATAGTGTGAAAGGTGCAGCCACCCAGGGTCCTGAGAGCAAAGCCTGCCTCATCAGTGTGAACCAGCTCTCCTGCCAGCATCTCAGGGGTCAAGAGGGTGAAAACAACAGCAACACTCACCACCACCCCTGCCAATCACCTCCAGCAGTGACCATCCCGCTGAAGGCACTGACAGGGAGGATTCAGTCAGCCATGCTTCCCTCTTCCAAGCCCTCCAAGCAACATCACACATGGGGATATGAGTGGAGCACCAGAAAGCCCGCCAAACAACTTGAACTCAAAATCTCTGTTTTTTAAACTAAGACTCTGACCTTTTTGACTATTCTAGTTCTCTTGCCAACATCTCAGGGACTGATAGGGTGAAAACAGCTGCAGCATTCACCCTCACCCCTGCTGATTGCCTTCAGCAGTAGTCATCACATTGAAGACATTGACAGGGAAGATTCATTCAGCCAGCTGCACTCCCCTCTTCCAAGCCTTCAAACCGGAGCTACACATCAGGACATGGGCAGGGCACCAGAAAGCCCACCAGACAACTCCCCTTTCCTGTTTATAGCTCATTTCTTGTAATGGTCCTTCACTGCAGTCCTTCAGCTAAGGGCCAAGAGCAAAGGGCAACATAAAATCTCCCAGGAGAGCAAAGGGCAGTGTAAGGAGTTGGTCGGTGCAGGCAGCCAGCGTCCAGCCATGCTGCCTGTTCCTGCACCTTCCTGCATTTTACCTTGGTCTTCTTGCTATACTTGCTGTTTTTTAGTCTCTAACTGTACAGGGTTATGCTTGCTCTGAGATGTGCTGCATTGAGTGTACACTAACAGCTTAAGGTCTGCAATTGGTACCAATTGGCACTTTGCATCTGTGCTGCATTGTTCTGAAAGGTTTTATGTGATAAGGGTGAGTAAATAGAAGCGCTCACAAAAAAGAGAGAACCAAAAATTGCCCACTGTCAAAAGGGCAACCATAATTACAGTGACCGCTGCAAACAGCGTAGGTCACTTACTTTCTAAACAGCAGCAACAGGTTTTACATGTTTATGTGGGGGGGGGATGCACATCCCAATTTTAATATAATCAACTTGGGGGGGGGGGCGGCATAGGGAAAAGATGAAAAAAAAAATCCTCCACAGCCAGACCTAAACCCAGGTCCATTAGCTCCTACTACACCAAACAGCCAGCTCTGCAGTACTTGGCTGAACATAGCCCCATATCCTATTACAGCTGGGGAAGCTCACTGCTACATTCGCTATTTACTAATCATCTCTACACTTTCAGAGTCGCTATTCATATGGGCGGTCAGATTGAGTCGCTCAATTTGATTTACCCATATCACATGCTACTTTCTGAAAAATTAAACTGTTAGTTACATAGCCTTTAAATCCACTCCCCAGCTAAGTGGTATCAGCTCATTATACCCCTTCCCCCACTTCCTGCTCAGTCGATAACCCTAGCAATGGCAAGTCTGGGTGATGTGGTTCCCATAGGTATCCTGCCTCTTGTTACTTAAGATTAAAAACCCTTGCATGTTGTAACCGTGAGTAAACCCCTGCATGTTGTAACTGTGCTACCTCAGTAGTGCTTACACTGATATTTCTAGCCACTCCCTAACTAGGTTATGTGGAACCTTTAATTCCTGTGCCCCTTTTGATTTAGCTGAGCTACCCCAGAACTGCTGTGCTACTTTAAGCCTTACGAACTCTCCCACTGGTGATGAGGCACTGCTAAGGTACCCGGTTAGAAGTGCAGTACCAGAATAGCGCCACAATTCACAGTGCTAGTCTGGTAAGCACTACACAAGACAGCGAGGGGGGATTTACAGCACTTGCTGTAAGCGCTCCCCTGATCACTGTCCATGGTGCTGGACAGAGACAAGGGCACCAGGATCCAGGAGATTGGCCATGCTACTCCTGTGGTGTGGAGGGCTGGTGTGTAAAATAGCTTGATTAGCAGTAGTAAAGACCAGGGTTCTCACCCTGGTCTCCAAATTGTTTTGCATTGTGCCTTAGTATTTTTTTTACATGGGGCTGTGGAAACAGTATTCCACGGGCCCACGAATCTTAACTTTCCCCGTGATCTGATCCCCCCCCAAGTGAGAATCCTTTGGCCCAGGGGGAAGAGCCCCCCTCAAACAAAAAATTAGTGCTTTTTTTACAGCACGGTTCTTGACCGCACTATTCTTGTTGGTGCTGTTTGAACCCAGTGTCCCTTGCTAACACCACCTACTGCATGGAGTAATGCCTAACAGCTACATATTGTAGTTTGCACCTTACCAGTGTGTAATTTTTGCAATGTGCCTAACTGTTGCTCAACACTGTTCTGCGCCTTACTGTCGCTTATATTTATTTTGTTCCTAACAGTGGCTTAATTTTATTCTGCTGTGCCCAATGCAATGCTCTACACATCAATTGGGGGGTTGAGGTTAGTCGTAGTGTACCTGGACTGCACAATGACTGCCTCTGCACTCCTGTTTCTCTGCTTTTGTTTTGCCCTTGTTGGTGTCCACCCTTCCTCCACAATACAGGCACCTCTCCATGCACTGTTAGCCCTTCTCCTGCCCTTACCTCCTGGAGTAGGGGCACTGAGTACATCCCACCTCCCCAGACTATGAGGTGGGTAGACCTCCCATCCTTCACTGCGGACCTCATCCTCCTGACATAATTCTTCAAGCTTCTTGGGCTCTTGGATGTCTGCTTCAACCGTGCCAATACTAATTCCATATATGTCAGGACAACTGCCCCCCTGAAGCAGCACAGCAAGAGGCTATGGTACCTCGCCAGACGCAGGCATCTGGTGCTTCTCTTGACACTTATGTCTGGCTCTGTCCAACCTCACCCAAGTTCCTTGCACTTTACCAACAGCCAACCTTCCAAACCTGCCCTGAGGTTTTTGCACCTGAACATTCAGGGCCTCCCTACCAAATTCAATCAATAGGAAGCTTGGGGTCTAGTTTTTGAGTTTGACATCATTGTTCTATCTGAGACCTGGCTATTCAGCAAAATCACAGATGATGAAATTAAATTAACTGGCATCACTATTTTTAGTGTAACCCCCCACTACAAATGGGGGTTCCTAAAAGCCTTCCTGGAGCTTGCTTGAATGCTCCATGCCTGGCTGGTGTTCGGCGTAAGGCCGCTAAATGTGGGGGTTGTGAGTGCTTTTAAAGCCTCCACTACTGTCTCTTTAAGAGCTGCCTGTTCTGAGGTTTTAGTGGTTCAAATAGAGGACTGGGGTTTCTCTGCTCAAATCCTCCGGACTGCTGTCTGATCGCCCGTTTCTGCAGTCACTAGGAGTGCTAAGGGAGCCCATCTGAAAGATGTAGTTGTTCCCTTTAGAAACATGTATAGTATTGGTTAAATTGCAATTTGTCTAACCTCTCTTTATTGCAGCTGGGACTTTGTGTTGTGCCCCTCCGTATTGGACCCGGACTGTGTGGAAGGGTGTCCAATAGTAGCTAAGGGGCACTGGAAATGGATTGGAGGTGACCAACTAGGAATCAGGACTCTGGCTGGAGCCAGATGACCAATGGGGACACCGCTTGTAGTTTTTGGAAGTCGCATTATGGGCCATGGTGCCTTTTCGCACCACTGAGGGCCAGACTAAGTGACTGGCATGTGTAGCCAGCCAATGGATTTGGGTAGCGCCCGAGCTGTAAGGATTGCCCCATGCTGTTAGGAGCAGATGCGTTGAGACTGTGAAGGAGAAGGGAGCTCTGAGCTCCTGCACCATTGAGTGTTCGCGCGGGAAGCGCGTGAAAGGCCTGAGGCAGCTGTTTGTATTGCCAGCGCTCCACAGATTAAATCTGCAGGCTTGCGGTCAGAGGAGGCTGTGTACAAGCATAGCTACCTACCAGGCTTCACCTGAAGAGGACTGGAGAATCTGCTGAATCGCACTCGGTCTGTCAGGACATTGAAGCTGCAGTAAAACGCCCGCATAGCTGTGAGTTTGTTCAGGTCCTGGAAGCAGCTGCCTGGTATGGTACCCCTCTGTTGTTTCCATATAAATGTGTGAGGAGGCCGTTGAAGCTCAGGTTCAGCCCTGCAAGTGGTGAAAGAGTGGTTCTCTGCTGGAGTCGTGAGTACTGGATCAGGGTAGCTCCCTATTAAAGCTTATAAACAAATGCAAAAATCATTTTGTTGTATTGCTAACTGCACTAATTGAGCTTTCTGGCTCCATCTGATCTGCTCAGGAATTAAATGCTCGCTTGTGTCAGGGCCCCAACCAGCTGCATCGAGGAACTAGCCATTAGGGCTTGGGTACCCATAGATAGTAATTAATAGGTTAGGCCTGTGCACTGAGCCATAGGTAGATTTTCATATACTGTAGTGGTAAGCTAATCAACCTGATTTCCCCCGGTCCTTGTTAGCTCCCCTCAAATAAATCAGATTGTTTGTTTTGCAAAAGTACACTAGTTAGTCTGTGTATTAATGGGGAAATATTGCCCAGTGAATGTGGTGTAACTGTACCTTACTTTCCAGGGGGTCCCTGGAGTGAGCTGACTGGTTCGAGCGGGGGTAAGTGTATATGGTAAGGACCACTGAAATTGAACTGTGTGGGCCAATAGTGGGAAGAAAGGGGGGTTGCAGCAACCCAGAGGGCTGTTACTGAGTCAACCTCGACTGTTCTAACCCTGACCTCTGGGTGGAGGCACCCGCCAATGGATCTGGGCCCCTCACCCTGCTACAGTTAGGGCAGGCAGGGGTAGTAGCCCTTAGGATAGCGCCCCCTTGGGGTTACATTAGGAAGGATGGGATTAACAAAAGGGGTGGAGGATGCCTCTTCTAAATCTCCAAACGCCTCAAAGTCGCTGAGTCCACCTCCCAACTCTCTCCTGGCCCATGCAAAATGATGTCTGTTAGACATCTTGTTTGGCCAGGAAACCCCTCACAGTCTTCACCATTTACATCCCTCCTAACCATGCAGATGAGGGCCTGACTATCTTCTCTGACTTTGGACATTCTCTGCCTAAAAGGAGGAAATGGATACTTCTCAGTGATTTAACTTGAACTGGCCCACGAAACAGGCAGATGAAGCCAGAGATCTCTTTGAACTTTGGTCTGAGTTAGATCATCACTGGCTCCAGCAGAGTAAGCTACAAGTCCAGGAATGAATCTACCCCGGACTGGATCACTGTTTTCAACCCCTCCAGTGTCTACACCTCTGGGGCACCGTCTCATTTGTTATGTAACCACAGCCCAATCTTCTGTAACTGATCAGCCAAGCCCCCATCTCCCTCCAATCTACATCTATTCCAGATGGTTACAGGATCTCAACCTTGAGGCCTTCATCTTTGCGCTGTCCTCAGCTGACTGGTCCTTCCTTGAAAATATTATGGACATTGACCTATGCTACGACTGCTTCTGTGAGCTATTCACTGGGATCTGCAATAGCCACTGCCCCTGAAGTGACTCAGAATACATGGCAACAAGCAGGAGTGGGTCTCCAGGGATTGTCTGAGGCTCTTTAAAACCAGGGACAGAATATGGGCCCAATACAGGAAAATGAAAAACCCGGCTTGCTTGCAGTAGTCAAATTTTGCAAAACGTCTGTAAAATCAGCTGTCTGCAAAGCCAAACCAAGCCATATTAAACCAGGCCTGTCCTCCAACCTTGAAAACCCTTAAGACTGTGGAAAAACATTAACCATATTATTGGAAGATCCAAGGGTACCCAGTCGTGCACTACAGAGACCAAGTATGGGATCACCTGTGACCCCAAGACTATTGCCGCCTTCTTTAATAATGTTTTGGAGAGACCTAGATAAATACTGAAACCCATTCAAAGCCCTCTACCATGGGACTAACCCAACATGTCACACAAATCCTCCCCACCTACATTTTACGTCAAACACCTGTCTCTGGGCTGCCAACTACATTAGATGCTCCAATCCCAAACCCTCCTGCAGTCCCGATGGAATGGACTACCATCTGATTAAACTGGATTGGGAAGAACTGGCAAACCTCAGTTCTCCCATTTTTAACTACTCACTATGTACAGACAACTTCCCCATATCATGGCAGATGATCACCATCGTTCCCATTCACAAATCTGGGCCCACACACCTCACCTCCCACCATCAGCCCATCTCCCTCTTCACCCCCCTAAAAGTTTTTGAGACGATAGTCTTTGACCAGAGAACTGCCTACATCCAGCAGTACGACTTGTTGACAAGCATGCAGCATGGATTCCACCTCATGCATGATACTGAGAATGCCTTGTTGAGACTCACTGATTATGTGCACTGTGCCTTAGACTCCGGCAATTTTGTTGCCGCAGTTTTTGTGGACTTCACCAAGGCCTTCGACCTTCTGGACCATGATTTGCTGCTCCGTGCCCTTGCTGCACTCAGTTTCTTCCCTGATGCCATGTTATGGCTTAATAACTACCTATTGGACAGGGTGCACAAGACTGAAATAGATAACATCCACTCAGATTTTTGTCCCGTCGAATGTGGGCTACCTCATCACTGGCCCCCCTGCTTTTCTTGTTCTTTCTCAATGCATGCCCTTCAACTGAAACTCTATTGTGCACCAATGATGCAGTCATTTTCAGCTTTAGCAGGGACCCGATTACCCAAATCATTCAACAGGACTTCAGTCACCTCCAGTCTTGATTCTTAGACAATAAGATGATCCTCAACACTAAAACAAAACAAAACAAAAAAATCCATGTTCTTTTTGGGGACCCATAAGAAAGCGGCCCCAACTCCATTTCTCATTCTCAATTGGGAAGGCACTGTGGTGGAGCTCGTCACACAGTTTAAATATCTAGGAGTCTTCCTTGACAGGACTCTGTCCTTTGACACCCACGTCAATCCCCTAATTAACAAGAATTTGTCAATGCCGAATGTTTGCTTGCTGGCATTGGCATTGCTAGTGTAGGAGTTAGAGAGATGCATAATAGGAATGGCAATGAAGTATTGAAGCCAACCCCACCACCACCCTCCTGTAGAGACTGACAGGCACTGGGGTGTGCCTTTGGGTCATCGGGCATAACGGCCATGCCATTTCACCACACCCTACCCTGCAGACACCGGCAAGTGTCACAGTGTGCCTTGGAGTCTTTGGGCCTTATGCTCACCCCATTCCATAAGAAATATGGCGAGATGGGCGCAGTATAGGAGAATGGGGTGAACTTTGGGGCCAAATAGTCCAAGGCACACCTTGATGCCTGTCACTGGCTGCAGAGTGTGGGTGCGGGTGGAATGGCAGGAGTATTACAGGTGACAATCCCAAGTCACACCCCTGATGCCTGTCAGTTTCTACAGGGGGGGCGTTATGGTCGGAAACCCTTACGTCCCAGGCATTCATTGGTATTTTCACTCCAAATTTTAAACATGGGTTTTTTGTGACCCCCACCTCATGAACAGTGGCAATATCAGTTCATTAGCGGAAAGCTGATTTTGCACAGTGACTACGCCATTTGGCACCACTGGTGCGAAAACACATTTCAAACAGGATGTGAAAAATGACAGTTGTACTGTTCATGGGGAGGTGTAAAAAATGGCAATGTTGAAAATCTGGAGTGAAAATATAAAAAAAACTGGTGAAGTCATGAGCATGCATAGAAACTGCGCAACGCACACCCGTAATGTAATTAGTTTGGGTATTTTTACAGCAGATTGTCAACACAGGCATTTTGTGACCTCCGCTCATGAACAGTGTCACTGTGATTTTCTTAATCTGTCCTGAACACTGATTTCCCACAGCAACCACGCATTTCTGCGTCGGAAGTGCAAAAACACATTTTGGCCAAGTTGTGAAAAATGAGAGCTGTACTGTTCATAAGGAGGTGTTGAAAAATGCCAGTGTTGACAATCTGGACTGAAAATATTACAAATTCGTGAACTTACGAGGGTGCGTGGAAACTGCGTAATGCACACTCGTAACACAGTCATTTTATAGACTTTTGTCACCAAATTTCCAACATAGCCATTTTAAGACCTCTGCTCATGAACAGTATCACTGTGATTTTTTTTAATCTGTCCTGAACATTGATTTCGCACACCGACTGCGCCATTGTGCGCTACATGCGCGAAAACACATTTTGGGCAAGATATAAAAATGACAGCTGTACTGCTCATAAAGAGGTGTGGTAAAATGGCAATGTTGAAAATCTGGAGTGAAAATATTACAAATTTGAGAAGTTACGAGCGTGCATAAGAAAAAGCGCAACGCACGCTCATAAAACAGTCATTTTTGGGAATTTTTCACCACATTTTCAGCATAGGGTTTTGGGAGGCCTACCTCATGAACTGTGGCACTGTCCTTTCATTACTGGGTCCTGAAAGGTCGTTCCGAGCAGTGACCATGAAATCACTTTTCGGGACCAAATAACAAAATGACAGTGACTGAGTTCATGAGGTGGGGCCCCAAGAACCCATGTTGAAAATTTGGTGAAAAAATTCCCCCAAATGGCCGAGATATGCATCACAGTTGAAAAAAACCCTATTTATGCCATTATACAGCTTACCGGCATTTCTTCAGTTCGCGGTCGGCTTTGAAGAGTGCAGACGTGTTCCTGGTCCACCGAAGATCATCACACTGGCCTCCAGAGGTAAGTATGGGGTTGGGTGTGTGTGGGGGGAGGTGAATGCACAGAGGGTGGGCACGGCTTGGGGAAGGGGCAAGACAATCAACAAGGGACCATTTTTTGGTTTTAGGTATTTTTTTTTCTTTTAGGAAGATGACGCGGGACTTTTGTCACGCTAGGGTGGGCTCCCAATGTGGCAGCTGGAAGTTTTTTTGTTGGGGGGGCCAGTGGAGCTGACAGGGGATTGGGCACGCCCATTGGCCATACAGAGGTTTGCCATGCTGGGGTGGGCTCCCAGTGTGGTTTGCCATGCTCGGGTGGGCTCCCAGCGTGGCACCTGGAAGTGTGTTGGGGGGGCGCAGAGCCGACAGGGAAGTGGGCACCCCCGTCGGCCATGTGCTGTACCGGGGAGCATATGAGCATGCTGGGGTGGGCTCCCAGTGTGCACCTATGTGTTCGTGGGGGGAAGGGGGAAGAACTGTCTATGACAGACAGTTCAGATGCAATGCCGACATGGGCAATTTGCATACTGCCGACAGCAGTATGCAGATTGTCTGCAGTGTTTTCCTTTCAACTGTACGCCACTGCATCTGAACGGCTGTCATAGACAGCTCAGACATTCATTGGCGCAGTGCAGCCGTGCCTGTAAAAAGGAGCAGGGCATTGGAAGTGGGGGAGGAACCCCTACAAAAACTCGTATGGTGGCACTATGTTTCTTGCACATGCATGCAAGCAAACATAAAAACTGTGCACCAAAGAACTGGAGCTCTTCACAGGGTCAAAAGGTTTGTGACCCAGGAAACAAAGAAATTACTCACACTCAGCCATTTGTTCCCCATCATTGACTACAGCTTCCTAATCTATGCTGCTACTACTTCAGGGACCCACACCAAGGTGCGCGCAGTCTGCAGTAATCTGCCACTTCCTGACCAGTCCTGTGAGTAGAGCCAGCTTCATCCTAGTGTGAGCTGTGCAGCCACCCAGGATTCTTTGTGCAGAGCTGCTGTCATCATAGTGTGACCTGTGCAGTCACCCAGGGTCCTGACAGCAGAGCCAGCCTTATTATAGTTTGAACCATGCAGCCACCCAGGTTCCTGGGAACAGACCCAGCCTTGTCATAGTGTGAACTCTGCAGCTGTCTAAGGCCCTGAGAGCAAATACAGCCACATCATAGTGTGAACTGTGCAGCCTCCAAGGGTTCTGAGAGCAGAGCCGGCCTCATCATTGCATTAACCATGCATCTACGGAGGGGCCTGAGTGAAGATCCAGCCTCATCATAGTGTCAACCATGCAGCCAGTCAGAGCCTTCAGAGCAAATCTAGCCTCATCACATTGGGAACCGTGTAGCTGCCCAGGGTCCTGAGACAAAATCCAGCCTTACCATAGTGTGAACTGTGCAGCCACCCAGGGTTCTGAGAGATCCTTCCTCATTATAATACAGTGCAGCCCGCTTAAATGCACAGCCCTTTTGCACAAGAAAAAATGTGCATTTAAGCTGGCTGTGCATTTTTATCCAGACCTACATGAGGTCCGTTTTTTTATTTTCTTTATTTAAAACTCATTACCTGCAACAGCTCCATATGAAGTCCGAACTTTCCATTGTTTACCTGACACAAAATGGCTGCCCAGAAGGTAATGAGATAAAGACTTAGAAAAGTGTGACAACAGGTTACCTTAGTGAGATTAAAAATCCTTTTGTAAGTGTTTTAGTTTTTTTTTTGCTTTAATTCACTGGGTTAAAAAGGCATTACAGACAGGGTGCTCATTAAAATATTGTTTTCACACCAGCTGAACACAGGCTGTGTATTTAACAGTTGCTAATTACATGTTAATAGATGCACTGATCTGTGAAAATGTGCACAACTAGAAAACTTAACATTGCAGAGACAGGAAAATAAATTGTGAAATAGAAGATGTGTGCATTTATTCAGAATGTGCACTTCTGATGTGAACTTACATTGGCTCCACTGTATGAACTGTCTAGTCGTCTAGGGTCCCAAGAGCAGAGCCCCCCCCCCCCCGCCAAGAACATTTAGCTCTCTGGTTGAAATCAATTTTCTATTAGTTTCCCTGTCTTTTTTTTTTTTTAAGGTATTTATTGTATGGCTTTGTGGACTGGTGAATTGTATTGGCAGAATTTGTGCGGAATGGCAATTCATCTTCAGAAATGTTTTTACTAATTTCTTTATTAATTCTGCAGAATTTTGAGCAGCATTTCTACGGAAACTATGGAAAAATATTCCGTGGATTCTGTAATCCATGGAATATTATTCCATAATTTGCAGAATGTGAATTGGCATTCACATGAACTGCTAAGTGCCAGTTCACAGTTTATGTGAACGGTAGATTACTAATCTGCAGTTAAAAAAAGGGTTTCAGAATGTCGGAATTCTGCGTCAGAGGGAATTCTGTGGAAATCAGCAGAATTGCTGGCCCGGTCATCGTACTTGCTGAATGACTGATACTTTACTTTTTACTCCCACTGTAAGTGTGATGACCATCCATTGTGCGGTGGAGGCCTGTCCTATGCCTTGCACTTACATGATGGTTGATGGTCCTAAGTCCTGAGCAAGAGGCTGAAGCAAGGTGAGCGGGGCTTCCAAGATGGAGCCTGAAAGCACTGACAATGTCCATTGGAACAGAAAAAAATGCAGTCACTAAAGCTGTGCACCAAATTAATTAATTTTGCTCAGGTTTACTCAGATCATTTTAGGTAGTAGAAGACCTAAAGGCCCATCTTGATTACCTGCCTACTGCTCAGAGGTCATAACTGAATTTCAAATGTCCACTCACATACTGCACTTGTCCAAAAGTTGTTCAATGTTTCCCAAGTTGTTCAATATTTGTTGCATCAATGACTTTTTTTTTGCAGACTGTTCCATAATGTTATGACCCTTTGATTTAAATAATACCTTCTATGTATAACTCTATAAAATTATCCCATTTATTGAATGCTGTGGCACCCTCTATTAGGTGTATTAATCTTGAATTCAGACCCCATCTCCACCTGTAATGTTTCCTCCTTTAATAAGGTCTCCCTTGATATGTCCCCTCTCTAATGTGGACAGTCCCAGTGTTTACAGTCTTGTCTCATAATTTGTCAGTGTCAGTGGCTCAGTAGGTAGCACACTCGCCTCTGAGGCCGGGAAATCAGAGGGCTGTGGGTTCAGTTCCCACATCTGGCACTTGGGTTAATATCCCAGTACTGACACTGCAGTGCAGCATGAGAGGGGTGCTGCACTGTTGAGGTGCCGTCTTTCGGATGAGACGTTAAACCGAGGTCCCATCTGCCTGGATTGGTGGTAGTTCAGGTGGATGTTAAAGATCCCATGGCACTTCTCGAAAAGAGTAGGGGAATTTCCCTGGTGTCCTGGCCAAATTTCCCTCATTCACTAAAAATACCACCAACAGCTTAATCTGGTTCAAGGTCAGTTGGCATTCATCTGTATCCCCCCTCCCCCGGGTCGTGCCTGAAAATAGTCAGGAATTGTCCAGTGCACTTACCCGGTCAACAAAAGCTAAATAAATAAATAATCAAAGTTTTTCATAGCTGTTATCAATTTTGTTATTATTTATGTATTTGAGTTTTGGCAACCAGGTAAGTCCACTGAGACAATTACAGTCCCTTTTTCAGGGGCGACCCAGAAGTGCAAAATGTGTACAGTAGAGTGCATTAACATAGAAATGACTTTACAAAGGATAGATTAGTTATACAGCAATTCAAAGTTCCACAGTATTAAGGTACAAACAGATACAGTCGATGGCAAGTATGATAATAAACGGATAGACTGTACAGTATTGCAACGAATACAAGGCTCATACAATACAGGAGACAGGAGCAAGCTAAAATGGTAGCCAAGTAGAAGGTGAGGCAAGGAAGGGAACAAGGGGTGAAGGTCAGGGCAAGGAGGAGAAGAACAATAGCGCTGTTAGTGACCAGGATCTAATCTCACCAGAAACAGGAACAAGTTTCAGAGGCAGAGAGAAAAGAAAGCACATTGGATTTGAAATTAGGGAGGGTTGCGCATGACAGGATGGATGGGGAGGAGGGAGTTTCAGTCAGGCACAGCCACAAAGTTCAAGGGTTTATGTGCCACAGCTAGCCGTGGTTTGGGGGTTATGAGTATGGAGAGTGAAGCAGATCTCGGGGCATGTTGAGATTGTCTTAGGTGAACAGACTCACTGAGGCAGGGGGCGTATACTTGTGGACCAACTTGTGCAGAAAACTCAGGGTGGCATTCCTTAGTTTGGATTCATGCGATAATCAACACAGAGTAGAGAAGACATCACAGTGGTGATGACGGGCATTGACTCCCCAGGGCCAAACCTACCCACCCTGTGGTAAGCCCATTTGAGTTTCGATAATGTAGTAGCATTAGTAGTGAGCAGAAGTGGGGCACCGTAAGTCAGAAGTGGAAGGAGGGAGGAGGACGCAATCTTATGACAAGAGGCCGAGGAGAGGAAGAGAGTAGCCCTAGTTTTGGGTTCACTGTTTTGACTAGAGTGGAAGCATGAGCACTGAGGGAAAGTGAGGTATTCAGGGTGACATCCTGGTATCTAAAGGTAGGGACAGGTTTGAGGGCATCACCCTCGAGGGAAGTAATCCTGAGAGGGTGCAGGGTGTGGGTCGAGAGGGGAGAATGGGAGAATAACATACACTTTGTTTTCTTGGTATTAAGGACAAGTTGGTTCCATAGGAGCCAACCTTCGAGGGCAACAAAGTCAGTGGCTAACTTGCTGATCCAATCAACATCAGAGGAGGAATGAAAGATAATAGCATAATCTGCATATTGGTGCACGGATGCCCCTCCACAGTTATTAGGCAACTCATTAATGAGTAAGGAGAACAGCAGAGGGCTCAATATGGAGCCCTGTGGGACACTGTGGGTTATGGGTCTAAGGTCAGAAAGAGAGCCAGCCTACGACCCGTTGAGAGCATCAGGAGAGATAGCTTTGGACCCAGGCTAGGGCACTGGCATCAAGGCCGACAGAATGTAACTGTTGGAACAGAAGACCATGGCTGACCAAGTCAGATGCCTTTGTGAAGTCGATAAAAATGGTGCCGGTGGGGAAGCCTTTTTCCATGGCCTGGAATATATCAGAGGTGATTTTGATTAAGGCAGAGAGAGTACTATGGTTCTTTCTGAGCCCATGTTGGTAGGGGGATAATAGATTATGGTGCTCTAGGTATGTAACCCCCCTGCAAATGGGGGTTCCCAAAAGACTTCCAGGAGCTTGCTTGAATGCTCCAAGCCTGAATGGTGTTTGGCGTTTAAGCCATTTATCAGTGAGTGTTTTTAGTACCTCTGGTACTGTCTCTTTAAGAGCTGTCTGCTTGCAGACATAATTAGTTTGTATGGGGGACTGTGTGCTTCTCTGTTTGAGTACCACTCGAACTGCTGCCAATTTACTCCATTTTGCAGTCACTAGGAGTGCAAAGGAACCTATCTGAAAGATGTAACTGTTTGCCAGAAATCATTTACAGTAATAATGAAATTACAGTTTGTCTAACCTGCTTTCTTTGCAGTCAGAACTGTGTCTGTCTAGTTCCCATTCTGGTTTTGAACTGCTGAACTGGACCAATCAGTGTGGGGTAAGCTAGCTCTAAAATGGTGCCTTGGACTAATCAGAACTTGGACTCATAATCTGAGCCAGCCACAAGAGGATTGTATGGGCAGTGACTCTGGGAGATGTAGTTTAGACTTCAGCACCTTTTTGGACCAACAGCAGCAGTCTATTGTGAGTGACAGCCAATCCAGTCAAGGACTGGGAGGAACTCAAAGGAAGTGCCCGGTTTTGTCGGTTGGAGTTTCAGTTGAGCTTTGGCAGTGAAGAAGGAAGGAGCCCTGTGCTTTTTCAGTGTGCAGTTTTTAGTCAAAAAACATGTGTAAGGCCCAGAGTTCCGGTCTGCAGCTTGTGTAACAGCTTGTTAGGACTGAATCCGTCCTGTGAAGAGAATCAAAGGATATCTGAAGAGTAGAAACCAGGCTCACCCTGTAGAAGACGAGGAATTGCTGGAACGACTCGGTCTGTCAGGAACTGAATCTGCTGTGTGTTCTCCCGGTATTGTGCAGTAATTGCGATCGATACAGATGCAGCCTGCCTGGTATAGTGCTTTCTTTTATATAAATGTGTGAAGAGGTTTGTGTACCTCAAGTGAGCCCTGCTGACATTGAAGGACCCTATCTTATTTGGAGGTCGGAGTACTAATTCAGGGTCGCTCCCTGTTGAATTGCCACATTAAATCAAATGGAATTACTGTACTGCTGACTGTTTAATTCTCCTTTTCTCTGTGTGAAAGGGCCCCTACCAGCTGCCACGGTTTGGACTAGCCACTAGGGCTTGGGTACCCAGGGACAGTAACTGATAGGGATAGGCCTGTGCACAGAGCCATAGGTAGATGAGTAGAGTGATAAGCTAATTAACCTGATTTCCCCTGTCCTTGTTACATCCCCAAATAAATCAGAGCTGCTTGTTTCAGCAAAGTTATACTGCCTGAGGTATTTGTCTATGTTAAAGTACTGTACTGTGATTGTTGCACTGTATCTTATTTCACAGGAGGTCCCAGTGCCGAACCAGTCCTGGGGGTAAGTGTATACTGTGAAGGTAATTCTGATATATTGTGGGCCACTAGTGGGAAGAAAGGGGGGTTGCAGTGTCCCAGAGGGCTGTGACCAAGTTAGTTTAACTATTGCAAACCCTGACCTCTGGGTGGAGGCACCCGCCATTGGATCCAGGCCCCTCAACCTGTTAGTGGCAAATCAGGCAGGGGTAGTAGCCCCTGGGATAGTGCCATCTAGGGGTTACAGGTAGTTCTGTAGGTGATCATATATGATCTGTTCCTGGGGCCGGATTCAGAAAGCCCTTAGATGGTCGCAAGGAGTTTGAGTCCAAAAGGTTTGCCACAAGTCGTGATTTGCATCCTGACTTGCATCAAATGGTATGCAGAAATGCAGCCTGTGTCCACCTCCAATACAGCTGTGTCAAAGTTCCCTTGCACCACTGGTTGTGCACACCAACAGGTGCACCAGGTCACAAGGGGGCTTGGGCCATGGCAGGGCTGACACATCCCCTTTTTTGGGATGTAGGAAACCCTGGCATGGCTATGACAAGGGGCTGGAGTTAAACCACTGAAAAGGTGGTCCAAGCCCCGTGCGCCACACCAGACACTTTGGGGATGTTTGACAAGGGGGCCGTAACAGGCAGTGACAGGTTGGCATACTGCACGGGGTGGCACTGTTGCAGGTGGGGAATGGGTGGGCAACCATGGCAGTGTAGTGGCACCTGGTGGTGTGTGCCATGCATGGCACCATACTGGACGGACACACAATGGGATATGGGGGGCATAGTGTCACACAAAACCAGGGTCCCATGTTGGCATGGCCCTGGGGACTACTGCCTGGGCCTTGCCATCATGGGGTCATGGTGCTATGTAATGCTATACCCCCATACCCCATTATGCGTCCATGCCACTATGATGCTATATATGGCACCCCCCCACCAGGTGCAATTGCACTGCCATGGTTGCCAACCAATTTCCCACCTGCAACAGTGCCACCCCCTGCAGTATGCCACCCTTGAGCCCTGCTTTCTGGTCATATGTGTGCCCCCCAACCCCGGCCACCATGCCACCACTTTTGTTGTCCCATGGTGGTGGGAGCTGGAACCCCTGTGGCATTGCCCACAGGTGCGCCATTTGCTTCGGCACACCCCTGCAGTTGTGGCAGTTCTGGGATTTCTGGTGCATGGACCCACTCTTTCAGAATATGGTGCAGGGTCCCTGATGCAGTGGCAGGTGGTGCAAGCTACCATTGTCGCAGTGTGCTTCCGACATTTGTGAATTCAGCCCCTGAATTTTAGCTAGCAGACAGAGAATGGAGATGGGTCTAAAGTTTTTGGTAACAGTGTTAGGTCCTCTCTTATGAGCAGGCACAACCATGGTGACCTTCCAGTTGTCATGGACAGTATTTGTTAGGAAGGACCGGTTGAACAGATTACGGACAGGACGGGTGAGGGCGGGAGCATCCAGCGTGAGAAACCTAGGCTCGAGGGTGTCATGATCTGGAGAGCTATCAGGTTTTAGTTTAGTAAGGAGCCATCAGATCTCTTTAAGGTTGGCCAGTTTCAGATGGAATGTGGGACAAGCCCCAGGGGCACCAGAAGACATTGGGGAAGCGGGGGGTACTGATGAGCCAGGAAAGAGCGATGTGTATTTATGGAGGTCGGTGAAGAATTTGTTGAATCCAGTGGCAGTAGATGGTGGGTCTGTAAGGGTGAAACCCTGAGCAGTGAGGGAGCTGGGGAGATCAGCAGCCTTCCCTTGATCAGAGCATTTACCTGCTACCATTACTCCTCAGGATTGCACAGGTGCTCAGTTTGGAGCATCCTGCAGTATAGACGTTTGGCTTTTTGGAGGGAGCTTTTACATTTATTTCTAAGTTGCCTGTAGGCTTGCCACTCAGAGGGCATCCCAGAGCATTTGTAGGTGCTCCAGGCACTGTCACGGGAGGGCATGAGCGTCCTAAGGTCCTTAGTGAGCCATGGTGCCTTGGTACCCTTAGTCCTTCACCTTTTCAGGGGAGTATGACTGCCAACTATATGGGTGAAGGTGGATATAAAGAGATCCAGGGCACTGTTTATGTCAGGAAGGGTGTTCATAGGGCTCCAGTCAGCATCACTGATAGCAGCAATAAAACTGCTAGTGTCAAATCTGGACATGTCCCGGACCTGGAGAATCTCAGGAAGGGGGTTAGAGGAGTTATTCCTCCAGACACAGAAAGTAGGAGAATGGTTGCTGATACAGTCTGAGAGTACTCCCGCGGTCTTGACCTTAAGGGAGTAGTGTCAGTGGGTAGTGTCAGTGGCTTACTAGGTAGCACACTCACCTCTGAGGCCAGGAGATCAGAGGGCTGTGGGTTCAGTTCCCACATCTGGCACTTGGGTTAATATCCCAATACTGACACTGTAGTGCAGCATGAGGGGGGTGCTGCACTTCTGAGGTGCCATCTTTCGGACAAGACATTAAACCGAGGTCCCATCTGCCTGGATTGGTGGTAGTTCAGGTGGATGCTAAAGATCCCATAGCACTTATTGAAAAAGAGTAAGGGAATTTCCCTGGTGTCCTGGCCAAATTTCTCCAAATTTCTCCCATTTACTAAAAATACCACCACCAGCTTGATCTGGTTCAAACTGAGTTTCAGTTCCTTACCATCTGTATCCCTCTTTCCCCCGGTTGCCCCTGAAAAAGGGACTTCTAGGTCCAGTGGGCTTACCGGGTCAACAAAATTCAATAAATAATATACATAAAATAAATATAGTTAGTAATCACCCAGTCAAGCACAGTGTGATTTCCAGACTTAGTGTTAATACTCGTTGGGTCATGGATGAGTTGAGCCAGGTTAGAATTAGCAAGGGATGTGCGCACCTTGTCAACAGAGGGTTGCTAATCAGTGTTAAAGTCACCACAAAGCACAAGGTCGTGACGAGGGAGATTGGCAAGGGAGGTTATGAAGGGGGGGGGGAGAGACAGGTAGAGGCTTCTTTGCACCATTTCCAGATTGTTCACATCTCTCCTTGTACATGAGGGCCTGGGACAAAAAATATGTATAATAGGTACGGACGGACCAGAGACTGGTGAAAAGGTAGCAATACTGGTTTATTTTTGCTAAGAAAATTTTGTCTTAAACAGCCTCATATGTTTTTCAGTGTCAGTTTATTTTTTACACTGGAAAGGCATGTGAGCAAAAATTGTCCGTTTCACAAGTGTCCAGTTGTACACAGACAATAGATGCATACAGGTTATAAACATTTTTTTACAATACAGACAGGGTCAATATAATAATTACAAGGGTATAGGAGAAGTAATAAAACATATTTAATATATGGATCTTGAATTTAATACTATTAAAAAGTATTCAAAAACTCCGGTAATACCATCAATCCCTCAATGGTAATACCACTGTTAGACAGTGATAATATCGTCGTTCGAATGTGATAATACTATCGTTCCACTCCTGAACGATAGTATTATCACAACTATCAAACAGCGCAAGCACCCACAAAGATGCCTTCTGCCCCCCACGTCGTCCTAAGCGTGACACCTGATTGGCCGCTTTTGATGTGCGGGCAGGCAGAACAATTTTAAAAACATGGCGGCTCGCTCTCTCTCACTTTGTGAGACCATACTGCCTCTGCACATTTCTTTTGCGTTTTGTTCTTCCTTGCATGAAAAAGGGAATGTGGAGCGGAGCCCAAGAAAAGGAAAAGGTAGGACTGCCTACCAGTTCTTGTCATACAGCGAGATGAAGGTGGGCGGGGTGGGGTGAGAGCAGCAGTAAGATAGCTCGGCGGTTGGCCAGGACCGAGAGTCCTTCACTGAAACTGCCAACTGCCCATTGCAAAATAAGAAACAAATAAAAATCACATCCATACATTAGAAGCGACTATAGCTTACTGTGCGTTAGGAATCATTCATCAGGGTTCTGGGGACGTGAGAACCTCTCGAGCTTCGCTCTCGAGGTTTCTACGTCCCCAGAACCTCTCGATGGAATTATTCTCTTGTAATGCACAGTAAGCTATCCATTATTCTCTATATAAACAGCAACAAACAAAGTTGACAGTTGTAGGCTGATGTAAGCTGGAGACACCTAAGGTGATCAGGGACAGGAGCATTTACAGGTTTGGGAACTAGACTGGTAAACCTTCAGGTTGTACTTGAATGAGATCAGCGAGGTACACTGGATTAAGAAAGGGGGCAGCCTATGGAATAGATTCACACCCTTGTAGGAGAGGGTGGGTTGACCTTGGGTAGTACGTCAGGATGGGAGAGTGAAGTAGAGGGAGACGGACCATCTGGTGGGCCTTAAAGCAGCAATACAATGAAAAATGTTTTCCCGAAAAATCCAGTTTCAGCTATAATTATGAAAAATATTAACATACCTGTCAAACGTATCTTGGTGCCTTCTATGCTGCATAGCATGAGTCTTTTTTAATTTTCCAAACCTTACCCTTTTCAGGTCTATAATGCTATTTCTATGGAAAATGTGACGGCCATCTTTTTTTCTTGAGAAAAAATTACTTTAAAACACTTATAAAATACTCAAATTTTGGTTGAATTAAAAACTAGTACACCAAATAAAACAGGAAGTTGCCTGGAATCTTTTATAGTGGAAAAAGGGTAAGATTAAATTGTAGCCCAATTTCATTGCACTGCTGCTTTAAGTAGGCTGACCTAGGAAAAATGGAGACTATGCTGTTTGGTATGAGTCCCCTGGAAGTTTTGTAGAAGAATGTCAGGATTAATTTGCCTTCATACTGGTTTGCCTATGATACATGGACATTTTAACTCACACTGCACCATAATGCTCAATGTTTCTTTCTCCTTTGACATTTTTAATATATGCCCACCTAATACATGACAGTATGTACATTGTTTTTATCCTACAAACCACAAATAACACAGTATTCATTATTTAAGACCAAATAGCTAATAGTAAGTGTAATTTACAACTTTATGATGCCTTAATATGTACTCTCTGGAGGAAAGAAGGGAGCGGCGTATATGATACGGACCTTCACATTTTGCAAGAACATCATAGGGTTAAAAAGTCCAAACTTCAAAGCGAATAAACAGTGGACCACAAGAGTCAGTACCCTTAAATTAATGGGAGCAAATTTGAAAAGGACATGAGGAATTTCTTCTTCATGGACAGAGTGTTGGATAAATGGAACAGTTTGTTTTTAAGTGCGGTGGTCGATGCAGGCACCATTTCTGAGTTTAAAGCTGACTGGGTTGGTTTCAAAGTGCTTATTTGAGGGAGGAAATGGGGGTGATTAACAGTCTGTGGTTTCAAGACAGTATTCCAGAACAGCCTAGATGAACACCATGTCTTTATTTGCTTGTCCCTTTCTATGTCTCTATTTGGAAATTTACTATTTGGTAAGATTCCAGCATCCTCACAGGGCTTCCCCACCAATTAGAGGCCATTTTGGAAGCCCACTGAAAGCTGCCTATATGATCAGGTAACTTGCTGAAGCACAGGAAAGAGACAGATGCCCAGCTTTGTGCAGTCTGCAGGCAGTGACCCAAACTGTTTCTAAGGTGGCCACGTACTCTAGAGATTGGAGCATTGGGTTGGGAACCAAGAGACTGAAGATTCGGTTCTATGCGATAACTGTGATCGCAAAACCGCAACCACCGTTAGGGAAAGTGTATATTGCTGAAAAGCAAATCGGCGACATACACTTGCTGGTGAACAAACATCGAGCAACTGGGCTTAGTATTTATACGGTGGGCTGTGCCCCCCACCTCCCTTGTGGGGAGGGGCTTTGTCCCCACACCCCTACTTAAGGATTACTAGCTCCAGGGGTGCATGTCAGGAGAGGGCGACACTGATTTGCACAAAAACATCAGTGGCAGCCAGCAGCAAACCTCGGTATTCTCCTTCCGGTCGCCCTTCCCTATGGTCACCTTCGCATAGGGTTGCTACCCTTGCAGGGTAGCCCATGAGGATAGCATTGTTTATGAGTGGCCATTTTGACAGTCGCTCGTATTCAGCCACTATCCTCACTGGATACACTGAAAATTCTAACCCCGTTAGAGACAAGTACTCAGTGTGTAACCCTGGGCAAGTTGAAACCTCCCACTGTATCTTCACTGGGCTTTCCTGGGTAAATGAACTGTTACTGACTAATCAGCATCTAGTCCTTCAGCTGGTTCACCTGGCTCTGCTGTCCAGCTCAGGTACATCTGGTCTGCTGATTAAAGACTACAGAAGTCTCATAGGGCAGATGTTCAGCATTAGAATCAAAAAAGTTGGGCATTTCAAGAGGACCTCCAGATTGATCAATATTTTATTTATTTATTTATTTATTTCAGTTTGGGGTTAATACCTTTGAGTCAAGGACTCATTTTCAAAGGTTCCAAGTCAGTCAAAAAACAGAACAATTGCATACAGATACAGACAACACTGCACGAGGTTACATAAACGTTGCACATACTTTGAAGTTTCACTAATACATGGGAGTCTAACATAACAACTCTCAGCACATCATGCGAGCAGCTTAAATTTCTTAAAAGTGCAGGAGGAAACTGTCAGGGAGGGTTTTCCGGCTGAGGCAGTCAGGGAGTCTGGGGATAGGGGGAGAGTGCCGATAGGTAGGCGTTGTCGGTTGTGCGCATCAGAGGTAGCCGGGGTGGGACAGTGGAGAGGAGGTGAGGCGGGAGATATAACCAATATGTAGAAAACATAGACTTTGATGGCAGATAAGGACTGCTTGGCCCACCTAATCTGCCCATTTCCCTACCTACTGGATAAGCTGCAGATCCTAGTTAACCAACAGCCTACTTCTTCCTACCCCCCCACCAGAATTGCCTTATGTCTGTCCCATGCATTCTTGAATTCCCCCACTATTTTTGACCCCACAACCTCCTCAGGAAGACCAATCTATGCATTCACCACCCTCTCTGTGAAAAAATTCTTCTTCACATTGCCCATGAGCTGTCCCTCTTCTATCTTAAAATTATGTCCCCTTGTTCTTGCACATCTCTTTTTCTGAAAGATGTCCGCCATCTCTCTCCTTTCCTCAATTGTATACATATTAAGCTCCTTTAGTATATCTTTGTATGGCTTCTGTTGCAGACCCTGCACCATTTTAGTTGCCCTCCTCTGGACTGCCTCCATCCCGTCTATGTTCTTGCGGAGATGGGGTCTCCAGAACTGAATGCAATACTTCAGATGGGGTCTCACCAACTGTCTGTACAGAGGGATAACAGCTTCTTGTTTTTCTACTGGTGATGCCTCTCCCTACACATCCCAGTATCCCTCCAGCCATCCTTACTGCCTTCTCACATTGCTTGCTTACCTTTAGGTCATCTGATATCACTACCCCAGGTCCCTTTCTATTTTTGTGTTGTTAGTACCCGCCAATTGTGTACTCTTCTCCTGGGTTTTTGTTTCCCAGGTCCATTGCTTTGCACTTCTTTGCATTGAATCTAAGATGCCATACTGCTGACCATTCCTTCAGCTTTGCCAAGTCCCTTCTCATCCTTTCCACCCCCCTTGTGTATCAACCTTGTTGCAGATCTTTGTGTTGTATGCAAAGAGGCTTACTTTTCCTTCCAGTTCCTCTGCAGTGTCACTTATAAAGACATTAAAAAGGACTGGACCCAGTACTGAACACTGCGGTACCACACTAGTAACCCCCCTTTCTTCGGAGTGGACTCCGTTTACTATTACCCTCTGTGTCCTGTTGTCCAGCCAATTTTTTACCCAGGCTACCACCCTGGGACCCATTCCCAGGCTGGCTAATTTGTTTATTAATCTTTTGTGTGGGACTATGTAAAATGTCTTGCTAAAGTCTAGGTAGGCAATGTCCATAGCCCCTCCCTGGTCTATTACTTTGGTCACCCAAAGAAATCTATTAGATTTGCCTGACATGACCTTCCCACTGTGAAACTATGATACCTTGGGCCCTGTGCCCCGCTGTCCTCTAGATACTCAACAATGCTTTCTTTCAGAAGTTATTCCATCATTTTCCGTATAACTGAGGTCAAGCTAACAGGTCTGTAGTTTCCTGCCTCTGCTTTGCTCCTACTTTTGTGAAGGGGAATCACATCTGCCCTCCTCCAGTCCTTAGGTACAACATCATCCTCCCATGATTAGCTAAAAAGAATAGTCAGTGGTGTCCCTAGTTCTTTTAGAATTCTGGGGTGAATCCCGTAAGGCCCCATTGCTTTTTTCACCTTCAGTTTTAGGAGTTCTTTCAGAACCCTTTCTTCTGTGAAAGGACTGGTATCAACCCCCCTATCCAGAGTGTTTCTATTGATCAGATTAGGTACCTCCCCCTCCTCCTCATTTGACGAATACTGAGCAGACGTATTCGTTCAGTATCCCTGCTTTTTCACTGTCCCTCTCTGCCCACCCACCCTCCCTCCTCCCTTTATTAAGCTTCACTATCCCTCCTTGGTCTTTTTCACTCCCTAATGTACCTATAAATGGTTTTATCCCCCTTCTTAACTGAGTTAGCGATCTTTCCCTCAGTTTGGGCCTTTGCTATTCTGACTGCCTTCCCCGCTTCCTTCTCTTTTAACTGGTACAGTTCTCTGTCCTGCTCCTTCTGTGTTTTCTTATACTTCCTGAATGCCATCTTTTTCTCCCTAACCTTCCCACCACCTCTTTTGAGAACCATAGTGTTTTTTTCTTTCATTTTGATGTATTTGTTTCACACAAAGGCTTGTTGCATCTGTGATGGCAGTTTTGATGTTTCCCCATTGTTCCTCCACCCTCCTTCTTGCCTGTTTGCTAGTGATTTTCTGAGGCACTCTCCCATTTTGACAAAGTTGTATGGCTTGACTCTGTAACTATGTTTATTGTGAACCACACTGTTTGGTGGTCACTTGTTCCCAGATGGCTACCCACTTCTAGATCTGAGATCCTCTTTCTGTCCCCATTTGAGAGTACCAGGTCTAAGATTGCTCCCATCCCGAGTGGGTTCCAACACTAGCTATCTGAGGCATGCCCCTTGCAGGGCATTGAGAATGACCCTGCTCTTGGATGTGGCTGCCGCAAAGGTGCTCCAGTTAACATCTGGCATATTCAGGTCCCCCCATCAACAATATCTCCCCTTTTTCTGCCATCCTAAGGATGCCTTTTATCATTTTCTTGTCCATTTCCTCCCCCTGAGACAGGGGTCTGCATACAACCCCCGTGCTGATTGTGGCGCCATTTCCGGTCTCCAGGATGACCCACAGTGCCTCCTCTCTTCCCTGTTTACCCATAGTTCCATTGCTTTGATCCCTTCCCTTACATAGAGAGCTATTCCTCCTTCTCTTCTACCCTCCCTGTCCCTCCAGTAGATTGCGTACCCTGGTATGGTGACATCCCAGCCATGGTTCTCTGTGTATCATGTTTCTGTCTGTACCATGTAGTGGTCATAGAGGGGGGAGTGTAATCTGTACCAGGGGGTGCTTGAAGGTGGGGTGTTCTTTGGAATATCAAAAGCTCCTGGGGTACCAGGTGCCATTCTTGCACCTCCCAAGTTGATTTCTGAACCATCACTACTGGATTGATCAGGCTACTTGGAAGCTGAGTCAGAGAAAGTGTTTCATTAGCATTGCAGAGCTGATTAACTGTTACTGTGAAAGGATTCTGGGATGGCCATGGTACACTGTACGGATGTGGTTAAGCAACAAGAAATTGCTGAAGGGAAAGACTTCTTAAAGCAAACCAGGACATTTATAGCATCAGTGTGTTCTCCTGTGAAGATGTTCCCCTAGGATTATCAAAGAGAAGGGATTCCCAGAGTGAATCAGGACATTTATATCATCAGTGGGTTCCCCTGTGAAAACGTTCCCCTAGGATTATTAGAGGGAAAGGATTCCTAGAGTGAATCAGGACATTTATACCATCAGTTGTTCCCATGTGAAAATATTCCCCTGGGATTATCAGAGGGAAGGGTTTCTCAGAGTGAATCAGGACATTTATATCATCAGTGTGTTCCCCTGGGATTATTAGAGGGAAGGAGTTCCCAGAGTGAATCAGGACGTCCATACCATAAGTGTGTTCCCCTGTGAAAAAGAATGGCACAGTTATCTAGACTGCTGCTGAGATCCAGAAAGGAGACAAGGCATTTGAGTTTTCTTTCTGATGCAGTAAAATATATGTTCTGCTAGATGATTGACAGTACTGTATGTATGGATGTTTGAAAATCAGTGAGATGAGATAGATGAAAATGTTTACTGCCTTCTCTGAGACATTTTGTCAAACCATATTACAAAAGAGAGTACAATTTTGAACATTACCATAAACTCTCCCTTGAAATATGTCAGCAATGGTCTACAAATCTCATTGTATGAGCTCCTCTCTTTGGTCAAATCTAACTGAAGCTCTCAGATTTCATATGACTACCTGCATAACAAAGCTGAGGCGACTCTCAAGGAAAAGTGCAAATGTTCTGGTAATTATCCTTGGAGTTGCTTTACAGAACATTCTGTTTTATCATGGAAAGATTAAATCCCATTGAGTGTAATTGCATCTCCCCTATAGGGAATCAAATTGCTTCAGGTATTTGTGAAGCTTGAAGGGGCTCTTCATTCTTACAGGAAAATTGGATTTCTACTTATCCCCAACTGCATTCTTGTTAATTGCTCAAAGTCCAAAACCTCCGACTAGGGAGTCTGCAAATCAAATCACTGCCTTAACCCAACATGCCTATGGCACACTTACTGGCCACTTATTTATAATTGAATTTCTGCAGAGCATAAGTTACAGCCTCAGACTCCTTTTCTTTTGGCATTCCAGTGTACAGTCTTCTCTTTGAACACTTAAAATGGACTGTTTTGGCAGTAAGGAGGCATTATAACAAAAAGTGCCCTTTAGAGGTAAGAGACTGAAGCAACAGGACAGATGAGCTTTCAGCGAATAGAAATTTCAATTTAGCTTCTTTACTTATTAAAAAGTTTTACCAGGCCCCACCAAGATGACCCAGTGGTGGTGTGTCATGCTGCTGTGCCGGCATGCCCAGGTTCAGGAGCGAACTCATACCACTGCATCAGGAGTCAGGCCAAGCTGCGATAGCTACTGGGCCACCCTGTTCCTCAGTCAGGGAGAGTACAGACAGCAAGCTCTGCTACCATAGTGACCCCTGTGCCTTTGCCAGGGACTGTGCTCCTACCGCAGGGATGTGCTGTGCTGTGGAGAAGTCACCCAGAAAGCTGCACTCACATCAGGGGAGGTGGGAGGTAACCAAGGGAGAAAATCTCATGTCCATCTATATGATGATCTGCGCCCCTGAACTCCCCGGGGTCCTCGTCCTATTCAGCACCAAATACTAGTCCACAGAGTGGACTGCCTTAGAGGGAGGACAACCCTGTCCCCAGAGTCCCACCCACAGAAAGGAAGCTGTGGACGTAGTTGGAGTGGGGCACTGTACCTGGGGAGACAGGGGACTCAGACCTGATCATAGTACACCCCTGGGAGCAGGGTACATCCCTGAAGACAGCAAGGCCAGGAGAAAAAGTTGTGAAAAAATAAATAAGAGACATTCCATGCCCCCACTGAAAATATCTCTGTTATTTTTCCCGAGTGCAGTTTGACCTTATGACATCACAAGTGGCAGAGATATTTTCGATGCAGACATGGCATATTCAGTTTATGCAACATCCTGAGTTTATGTTACGTAAATTGTTATTTTTCAATGCTTACTTTTTAGTTGGGTGTTTTCAGATGACCAAGCATCAGTTTTCAGTATAAGCAAGCATTTTTTTTTAAGACCCTGGCGTCAGTGCACTGTTACGTCATCACGCATGTAGAGGGAGGGCATTGGAGCAGAACAAGCATTGGAGGACACAGCCGATGAGGGAGCAGTACAGCTTACAGACTGTGACCACCTTAGTGACCAGAATTGCGGCGGTTACATAAATGAAGTGCTTGTCGGGATTGCAGAGAGCATCTGTGATTGCCCCAGAGGGAGGTAGAAGCGCTGTGGGTGAGGGAAACTAAGTGTTTCAGACAAATATAAGCTCTAATAAAGTGCACATAAACAGTTTGAAATGTGTTAGTGGGGCTGAGATGTTTAACCAGAAGTACTGGAGTAGCAACAGGCATGTGAGTGAGCAACTGAGGTACAAAATAGAATTCTGCTGCCAGGTCCATCCAATGGGG
This sequence comes from Neoceratodus forsteri, assembly GCA_016271365.2. Lineage (NCBI taxonomy): Eukaryota > Metazoa > Chordata > Ceratodontiformes > Ceratodontidae > Neoceratodus > Neoceratodus forsteri. Next base: position 91,852,967 of record JADMNL010000022.1, read on the forward strand.
ACGTACAGTGAGGACAGTTTTCCTCCTGGGGATCTAGAGAGAAAATATTTTGAAATTATCACTCTAGGACCCAGGGAAGGAAAAATATCATGATAGGTGTCCTTTAATATCATCACATGTGTTGCATAAATACAAGTTTTACCAAGAAAGGCCTACAGATATGAGAATGAGCTGATTTCCTGAAGCACCTTGGGGGGTGGGATGGGGATAGGTACAAGGTGAAAGGAGCAACCAGAAACTTGCAATAATAGCAAACACAAACTTACAAATAAAGTGCATACAAGAAGCTAAAGGCATGCAATAAATGGTGAAAGAAAAATAAGTGCAAGCCTCCCCTTCCTCAATTCAAGGGGGCTTATTGCTTGTCACAGTGTGTGAGAATAAACTTTAGATGAGACAAATTTACAGGTTTAAAACACGCCATGGTGTGATATTTATTTTTCAAAAGTTTGAAAAATAATAAATGAAAACAAAAAAATTCCAAAGAAAATCACTACTTAATATCAATAGTTTCTCACATATTACAGTCCAGGATCTTACAGCTCCTAAGACCCTTTCATCTGCATTCAACAGCTTATCTGCACAAACAGTAGAACCTCTCTCTTCCTCTGTCAGAGCTGTGTCCCACTGGACTGAACTGAAGTGAACTCAGTGAAGAGGTTTTTATATCTTTTGGTGGGGGTCACCTGACTAAGCCCTTTCTATTTTCATGTCTGAACATGCTGTTACATGTCTGGACATGCTGTTTTAAAACCAAGGGAGTTTGTTTGTTCCAGGGGACTTCCTGGTTCAATTAAAGGTACAGTGTGTATCTCCACAGACATTGACTCTATATCTGATTTATAATGACTAAGCATTTTTTATAAAGCATACCACAGTTTTTTTTGTTTAGCTTCATACTGTAACAGGTTTATAATATGAATTTATGAAAATACCTTAAGGATTTTGTATAACTGTTCTAATCATGAAATTATTATTGTTTGATATGGTTTCTGAATCCTTTTTATTTGAAAAGGCTTTATTAATTGTATTTATTACTACTATCTAAAATTGCCTTCATGTTTATTTTACACAAAATGCACTTATGTGCTTTACACAACACATCTCCAGGTGTTTGGCATCATTCCAGGGACTGGACGGATGAAAAGGGAAAAAGAATGAAAAGAGTGAACTAGTAGGATGTTTAGTAGGGACAGTAAAGAGCTACGCTAGGTGGCCAACCTAGGGTAGGGGGAAAAAGAAGAAAAGCAAAGAGAAAAGCGTTGACTGTTGCACAACTGAAGTTTTGGTAGCTAGGAAATAAGGAGATAGAAAAGTGATCCATCAGTCACAGCTGAGGGTGTAGCCTAACTCCGCCACATTGCTCACTTTAGAAACAAAGAAACATAGAATCTGTCAGCAGATAAGGACCATACGGCCCTCCTAGTCTACCAATTTCCCTACTTGGTTTGGCAATCCCTACTCTTATCTGAACTGCATTTCCCCCACTCTGCTTTACAGCAGGGTGCCTTTATGCTTATCCCATGCACTTTTGAATCCCATACTGTTTTCGCTTCCACCACATCCACTGGTAGGCTAGTTCATGGATCCGCCACCCTCTCTGTGAAAAAATACTTCCTAACATTCCCCCTAAGCCTCCCTCCCTCCAGCCTCATGTTATGTCCCCTTGTCCTTGTGCACTTTCGTCTCTGAAATATGCTCCCCTTCTGTACCCTGTTTATTCCTCTAAGGTATTTGAAAGTCTCTTATCATATCCCTTTTCTCTTTTCTCTCTTCCAGTGAATAGATGTTAAGTTCCTTGAGTGTTTCCTCATAAGGCCTGCAGTGCAGTGCATGTTAAGGCTCTCTACCTCTTCCCCAGGGCTTAGTTTTTGTTTTTAGGTGCCCTGGGGGAGTGTGATTTCTGCAAGCTACGTTGGGTCAGCGGCGATCTAGGCAGTATATATACTGGGATCAGAGAAAGTTTGGGTGGTGTGGAAGAGAGAGAGAGAGACCGGTCAGGCAACAGCAGTAGAGCAGTCGGGGAGACCCTCCTTAGGCAGTGGTCAGCAACTTCAGCGGTGATGCACCGGGTCCCTGAGTGGGCATCCGAGGGAGGTCTCCAGAAATCAGTTTGAGGTTGCTTGGGGCATTGGCTCGGGGGGGGGGTTGGTTGGTGAAAGCAGCCAGGGAGCATGGAGGGCAAGGCAGATTAGGACCCTTTGGGTGGTTTAGGCCCTGGTTTGTTGGTGTGTCTCCTGGGTTGTTGGGGCTGCAGTAGGCTGCGGCAGGGTCTCTGCAGGGATTTGGGGCCGGTGAGAGCGGTTCTGCTCAGCAACCCGCATGGCAGGGCAGCCTGGGGGTGTAGGAGATGGAGTTGGGCATGGCCTTTGCTCAAAGTGGGGCATGTGTGGAGGGGAAGGTCCTAAAGTTCAGGGTTAGACCCTGAGCAGGTCCTCAGGACGCAGGTAACACAACCCCGGTAGCCAAGGCCTTTTAGGCCACGGTCCCATTGGTTGCACAGCTCGGACAACACAGAATGAATTTAAAAGAAAAGTGTCACTGGGACTGCTGTTTGGGGAGTCTTAGCACCAGAGAAAGGTAACCAGGTGCCGTAATGGAGAGAGCAGAGAGACTGAGAAGCTTGGGGACCAGGTGGGTCTGGGCACAAGGATTTGGGGCTGAGTTTGAGATACCAAGGGAGGCAGCTTAGGAATTAGCAGGCTGCAAGTACAGCACCCTGTTTGGATGGATTAGTGCGGGGGTGGCTTAGAGGAGCTCATTGCTTCTCTGCATGAGAGTGCAAGAGGGAAAGAGAGAGAGAGAGAGGGGGGAGGGGGAGAGAGAGAGAGAGAGACAGAAAGAGAGAGAGAGAGAGAGAGAGAGAGAGAAATGGAGGAGCATTGGGGAAGGAGCTGGAAGAGAGCCCCATAATAGCAGGTGAAGCTCAAGTGAGGTACTTACCAGTGCCAGAGAGATATTGGGGAGCTTCACATTCCTGGAGATGTAAAAAAAAGGTCCTTGTTTCCTGAGTAAAGTGCTGCTGCTTGAAGTTTGTGTTCACAGAAAATCTTTCCTCTGCCTAAGTTTCTGCCCAAAGATATACAAAAGTCTCTGTACAACATTTTAGCCCCATAGAGCTGTGCAGCTTTTATATTTCCTTAAGCAATTGGGACCCCTGAGCCCTGTTAATCATTTAAGGGTTCAGGAAAATAAAACCTGATTCGTTCTGGGGAGAAAATCTGGAGTCCCGTGTTTAAATTAAGAGTAAGGATGTTAATGAAATTCTATTCCTTAGTTTTTTAGAAGTTTCCGTGGGTTTCTTCCAAGGGAGTTTTAAATCATTCCATTTTATCCTGGCCCCCCCCCCCCCACTCCCGGGACTGGTGGGGTAGAAGAAGTGCTGATCCTGGTGATGAATTTGATGTCTTCCACTGGATGTCCTCTGGACTTATTTGAATCCATCTATGGGGGTTGGTGAGATGGTTTAAGAAGACGTCTCAAGGTAAGAAAGATTGAATCCATCTTTAATGTGTAAGAGAAGAGCTGGTGGAGATTTCTGTGTTTGGGCCCCCCACCCCTTTGATCGTAACATCAGGCCCCTAGACGTATTGGGAAAGGGGGGGCTACATAAGTGATCCTATATAATGTGCAACAACAGCCTTGAATCACTAGCACAGGAATATACAGGAGAATACACTGAGCAGTGTAACTGTTTAAGCAGCAACAACCGAGAAGCTGGTACTTTCCCAGGGATTAATGACTGGTTGGAAGGATGGGTGGCCTACAGTGTAGTCAAGGAACCTCTCCCACCAGCCAGTCGTTAATCCAAGGAAATGACTAGCTTTGAGATTTATTGTGATTATAAATCCAATTGCAATATTTACTGACTTTTCCTTTTTTTAGTGGTTTGGTGCAAGCCATGGGACATGGGTATGTCAATGTTGCGTACCGCACAGAGCTAGTTGGAAACAGGATAGGACAGTTCTAAGATGTTAATGGCTAATTCAGTAGCCAATCAGGAGTATTGGTAGGCTCATGAATATTTAATTAGACTTATAAAGCAGACTAGTACTGGGCAGAAACTACAGGGCTTAGAAAAAGTCAAGTACAGATAAAAAAGGTAAGGTCCACAATAGTATGTGTGGTCTGTAAGGACCAGACAGATCGGGGGGGGGGGGGCAGGTACAGGAGCAGACTGGCGAGTTTCTACCTTCAGGACTTAGGGCCCAGATTTAGACTGTGGGCACTTGGTGAATCAATGCAACTATTTAAAGAGCAGAAACTATACTCCGTGGAAAGTGCCACCCCAAAACACAGACAGGAGCCTTACCCCGCCCTTGTTGAGTAATCTGATGTAATGTATTAAACAAAATCGTTAAGTGTCTTTGGACAGCGAGGGATGGTAAGCTCTGTGGATTCTGTCCCTCCTCCCCAATTCTTCCACTGCATAGAGTGTCGGCCCTGCTTCTGTGCTCAGATGCCCGGAGACATCTCAGTTGAGAAAGCATAGGACTGTGCTCTGCACAGATTAATGGTGGTGAGTTATTTTTAATTTTTATTTATTTATTTTTTTTAACTTTATTTGTACATCTACACCCCCGGGCATCCTTCAGGAGTGCCCACTCAGAATCTGCCCTACTCCCAGCCTGAACCCCCCCCCCGCATCTCCCTTGATCTCCTTCCCCGAATGACCGCAGGCAAGCTTGACCCCCGGTACCATCTCCAGGGCTGATTCCGTCCTCCCTCGGCGGCTGGCTCCAAAGTGTGAAGAGCCTTACTTGTTGTCGGTCGACCCTGAAGGAATCAGGGCGCATCTGGGCCGGCTTTGGGATGTGGGTGATTCCCCCGGGGCCACCGTCATCTCACTGACGGTACAGATGGCTTTTTAGTTCCTTTTTTGTTCCCCCATGAGCATGACATGCAATGGCGTTGGCACGCAGGTTGCCCCGGTAGATGCCTGCCACACTCATCCCCTGGCCGACCCGTGCTACTGGACGAAATGCCCCCTGCTTCCACTAGGGGCCGCCGCAGAGCACGGTACACCCTGGATCCCACCCCAGGAGAAGAGAACAGTCCTCTGGACACTCGCTCTTCTCCTTCCCTGCTGACCCCTGATGGCCCTGGCTCGTTCCCGAACCCGGATCGCCAGCGTGACGCAAGGTATGGCATCCAGCGCCTCAACCTTCAGCACCACCGGGCCAATATTTTTAATTTTTATTGATTTGTTTATTTTTTTAGTTTTTGTTGACTGGGAAAGGAGGACCATGCAATGTTGTCTGTTTTCAGCCTCGTGCCACATGAGAGGAGGGAGAGACACAGATGGAAATTAAATGAAACTGAACCAGCTTAAGCTGTTAGTAGTATTTTTAGTGAATGTGGGAAATTTGGACTGGACACTGAAGAAATCCCTCTTCTCGTTTTAGGAAGTGTCATGAGCTTTTTAATATCCACCTGAATAACTACCAGAGAAGGCAGACGGGACCTGTTTAATGTCTCATTCGAAAGTTTAAAAACACATTTTTTTTATATTTTCAGAAGGTCGTTAGGTAAAAATACAAGCCATTACTCAACTGCTGCAACAAGATTCTTATTAGCAGAGCCATAGCTTTGCTTTTCACCAAATGGTGCTCTTAACTATAGAAAAAAACAAATATGTTTACAGAAAAATGGCCTTACTGATTTTTACGGTGTTTGATCCTGTGTTAGTTCTATCTCAACTGTCAGGAGGCATCTGAATGCGAGGGTGGGTGGTGGGGCTGGCGCTCTGGGAAAGGAAGGGAAGGTATTGAGCAGATAGTAGGGCTATGCCAAATGTTCAGATTCTAACAGAATGGACTTCCATGGAACGTTGGAAAGTTTCATGGAATCCCATCGATAGTGAAATTCCAACATTTTGCAAGCAAAATGTTTTTCATGGGTTAATAATCCATGGTTTACATATGTATTCTTTTTCAGCAAACTCAGAAAATGATTCTATGGTTTATTTGTTACATGGAAAATTATTCCTTGGCTTACACATAATACTGTTTTTGGAATTCTGCTGAATTTAAAAAGAAGTTCCGAAAAGCATTTCGGAAGTGGAATTGCCAGTCCGCATGAATTTTGCCCTTGAAATTTTGCCTTCTGCATATCCCCAGCAGACAGCTCCAAGGAGCCAAATCGCAATACCTTCACTTACAGTAGTTTACCACTATCCTTTAAAATGTTGCTTGAGGATAAACCAATTATATGGAGAGGACCACTTTTCTCCTTTAAATAATTTCAATAAGTTTTCCACAGGTTCATGCAAAATACACTTGACAATAATACTTCACAAGGGAGCTGCTGGTTACCTGTATATATCTGTCAGTTGAACTAGCTAGTCTAGAGTGTATAATCTGAAATGTGCTTACTACTATATGTTTCCCCTAGCGTCAAATGATGTATTTCCCACATGTTTGTTTACTGTGACAAAAAACTGTACTCTCTTTGCCATGTCTCCCTGACTGTTGTTCCTCATGTTGTATTCTCCCGGGTCATTCCTGAAAATAGGCATAATACTTGTCTAGTGTACTTACCCGGTAAACAAAAGCTAAATAAATAAAATAAATAAATAGTAGCCATAAATACACTTAAAGGGACACTGTACACGTTTTTGCATCATATTATTTCTAGTTGAAAACCCACGTTTTATGATTGCTTACCTTCTCTAAAATTCATCGATGTTGCTGGTTGCTTTATCTACTGCCTTTCTTAGTAGAACTGGAATATATGGGAAATGTAATTACACTCAACCTTGTTTTGTTTCAAATCCTTGACCAACTCTTACTGCATGCTTCCTGAACATTAGAAACAGCCCCAAACAGTGCAGCCAGTCATGATGCAAGTTTCATCAGCCCCAACTGCATCATGAGTGGGATTGTGTTATGTATGTTCCAGGAAAGTCCTGGAAAGATGCAGTGAGAGTTGATCAAGGACTGTAAACAAGTACATTTTTCTGTGGTAACACTAGTAGGGTAAGCAGTCTGTTTTTCACTTTTAAAAAGAAGAAAGAAATGAGAATCAAACAACCAGCTACATCAGCAAACTTTGCAGAACGTAAGCAATCATAAAATGTGTTTTTAAGTAGGGACAATTTGAGGCATAAGGGGATTGACAGTGTTCCTTTATGTCAGAACCCAGCATAAGCCCTGAGTATTTTCCTTAGTTCTTACCGTCAGTAAAATAAGGGTAGTTACTTGACAGATTTCAGCTGAAATATGCACAAGTGTGGCACCAACCCATGGTCACCCCACCTATGTTCATCTTTATCTTAGATTTTCTCAAATGTGTATGCATGTTTCAACAGAAATCTGGCAACTAACTACCCCTATTTTAAGTAACTAAGATAAAATGTAAATAAATAGGAAGGGAAGAAATAGTTTAAATATGCAGGGCCTTTCTGGGCAACATGTAGCAGTGGGGGTGCTTGCTTATGACTTAAAAATGGCATTTAAAAATATACTGTTCAATCTAGTACCCACATTTTGTATGTGCAAGTGTTTTCTGTTTCTGGTATTCTTTTGTGACAAAAGTACTCTATCTATCTATCTATCTATCTAACACTATTTACAGTATCTGTCTATCTATTGTATCTGTCTGTCTGTCTGTCTATCTATCTGCAGACACTTATCTATCTACAAACACTATTGTATCTGTCTGTCTTGTCTGTCTGTCTGCCTATCATATCCGTCTGTCTGCCTTGTCTGTCTATAGTATCTGTGTATCTTTCTGTCTTGTCTGTCTGTATGCCTGTCTGTCTGTCTGTCTATCTATCTATCTATCTATCTATCAGCAGACAGTGTGGTCTAGTGGTTAGAACAGTTGCTTAGGTCCCTTAAGAGATCATTGGTTCACATCCTGCTAGAGCCAAATGCTCACTGTGTGACCTTGGCAATTCACCTTACATTTTAAACCTCCAGTCTACCCAGCTGCAAAAATGGGTAGAAGGAGAACTCCACTGGGAATGAGATGTGCAGCACAGCTAATCTATCTATCTATCTACAGTATCTATCTATCTATCGACAGTCGGTATTTATCTGTCTGTCTGTATCTACTATTTCTGTCTGTCTGTCTGTCTATCTAGCTCGCTAGCTATCTAGCTGTCCGACTGTCTATCTACAGACAGTATCTATCTGTGTATGTATGTATGTATGTATGTATGTATGTAAAGTATCTATCTGTCTCTATTTATCTGGCATTTGCCATGGCCCTACTAAAAATATCTCTGATATTTCTTTAGAGTGCAGTTTGGCCTTATGACACCACATGTGGCAAAGCCACGAGTGATGTCTGAGATCAAAGTGCACCTGGGAGAAATATCTGAGATATTTTTGGTAGAGTCATGGCATATTCAATTTATGCTGTGCCCTGTGTTTATTAGTTTAGCGTTAAATGTTTTTATTTAAAGGTTTTGTTTTAAGTCCTTCATTTGGGTATTTTCAGATGACCAAACATTGTTATAAGGATGTCTGAGCATTTTTTTTTATCTGATGCACATTACATCAAGGCATCACTGAGTTGTTCTGTGTGTTAAAAGGATAGGTGTTGGCGGAGTCTGCAATGGAGGATGTGGCCTTAGTAAACAGCGGTGCAGTGCGGGGGCTTGAGCGCCACTTTTTTTTAGATTAAATGTACTTTACTGTTTTCAGCGTACATACAAACAAGCAAGCATAACAGAAACAGGACAATACAAACATACAACCTCAACTATTTACAAATGTTGGGCGAGTGAATTACTCAAGGTGCAATGGATGAGAGTAAATAAATACATAGGGAACACACATACTGGCATACAAGAAACTGATACATGCTGTGATGCAAACATTAGGGGGTACTGGATGTATCGCTGGGAAGCGATTAGAGAGTATGCCATATATACCATTTATTACTGTAAGAGTTCATATTGTTATGAACACTAGCTATCATTTTCTTCATCACAAGATTAAGGCAACACAAGGCAATTTTATTTACAAGGCGCCCAATCCTGGAGGCTGTGGGTGCCAAATATAAACAAGGACATTCAGCAGTAAATAGCAAGCATTTGTCAATGCCAATTTTTGCTTGCAGGTATGTGCATTGGTGTTGGGCATTTATGCAGCCTCCCACCCCCCAGTTGTATCCATGTCCGTTCAGCATCCATATCCTAACAGAGTACCTCTCTGCAACTCCTCTTGCATCTGATTAACATTTCACCGTCATACTTCTTAAGTGTCTGTCTTAGGAACCCTAACGCCCTGGTTGTGCTCAGGGGTACGAGCCTGTGTGAAAACTGCACAACCTGCGCTTGTAACACAGTCATTCAGTAGAAGTATTTCACCAAAGTTTCAACATAGTCATTTTGTCACCTCTGGTCATGAACAGTGTCACTATGATTTTCTTACTGTGCACCGAACACTGATTTCCCACAGCAACCACACTATTCTGCGCCAGAAGAGTGAAAACACATTTTGGTCAGGATGTGAAAAATGACATCTGTACTGTTCATAAGGAGGTGTGGGGAAATGCAAATGTTGAAAATCTGGAGTGAAAAATATTACAAATTTGCAAAGGTGCGAGTGCACATGGAAACTGCGCAACACACACTCGTTAAACAGACATTTTTTGGAATTTTTGCATCAAATTTTCAACATAGACATTTTGGGATGTCTCCTCATGAACAGTGTCACTGTGATTTTCTTACTCTGTACCATACATGATCTCCCTCAGCAACTGCACTATTCTACGCCTGAGTTGTGAAAACATATTTCAGCCAGGATGTGGAAAATGACAGCTGTACTGCTTATAAGGAGATGTGGGTAAATGCCAATGTGGAAAATCTGGAGTGAAAATATTACAAATTCATGAACTTACGAGAGCGCATAGAAACTGAGCAACGCACGCTCGTAAAAAGCCACTTTATGGACTTTTGTCACCAAATTTTCAACATAGGCATTTTAAGACCTCTGCTCATGAACACTGTCTCTGCGATTGTTTTACTCTGTAGCAAACACTGATTTCCAACAGCGACCGCGCTATTTTGTGCCGGAAGCACGAAAACACATTTCAACCAGGATGTGAAACATGACAGCTGCACTGTTCATAAGGAGGTGTGGAAATATGCCTATGTTGAAAATCTGGAGTGAAAATATTACAAAATTGCGAACATACAAGTATGCATGGAGACTGTGCAATGCACGCTCATAACACAGTCATTTCTTGGAATTTTTTTACCAAATTTGCAACATAGGCTTTTTGAGAAGCCACCTCATGAACACCAGCACTGTCATTTCGTTAATCGGTCCTGAAAGGTGATTCCATGCAGTGACCGCAAAATCACCTTTCGAGACCGAATAACACCATGACAGTGACTGAATTCATGAGAAGGGGTGTCAAGAACCCCATGTTGAAAATTTGGTGTCAAAAGTCGGAAAAATGGCGAGATATCCACCTAAGTTGTAAACCCTATTTATGCCATTATACAGCTTACCGGCATTTCCTCAGTTCGTGGTCGGCTTTGAAGAGTGCAGACGTGTTCCTGGTCCACCGAAGATTGTCGCGCTGGGCTCCGGAGGTAAGGGGTGTGAAGAGGTGGGTGTGCAGAGGGTGGGTGCAGGTTGGCGGGGGGGCAGGGATTCACCGAGGGACCATTTTCTTCTTTCACAGGGCATGTTAAAAAAACAAAAGAAACAGATGCTTTTGGCACACTGGAGTGGGCTCCCAGCATGCCACCTACGTGTTTGTTGTGGCGCTGGTACTGGCAAGGATTCCGCTTTTGGCACGCTGGGGTGGGCTCCCAGCATGCCACCTACGTAGTTGTTGGAGAGGGGGCTGGAGCTGGCAAGGATCAGGCACCCCCGTCAGCCACACAGTGTGCTGGGGGGGCACATGAGCCGAGGGGATTGGGCACCCCCCTTGGCACACAAGGTCAGGGCGGGGAGAACACTAATGAGGGAGGGGGAGGAAATTAGCAGAGGGAGGAAGTGGGAGGGTTTTTAATGCCGAGCTGTGCATGACAGCAGTTCGGCTGATTGATATGCAAATTGCATGCATGCTACAACCACTGATTGCAGCAGACCTTTTGTTAGAAGTGAAGACCAACACAGCCGAACTGCTGTCATATGCAGCTCAGCATGTATTTGTCCTCTAAGGTCGTGCCTGCTACACTGTGCATTACATTGGTGAGGAGGGTCACACATCTCCAAAAGTAGTACTGTTGCAAGATGTTCCTTGTGCATGCATGCAAGCAAATGTAAAAACGGCTCATTTAAGCACTCTGCATATGAAATGTTCTCCTGGTCAAGCCAACGATTGGGGCACCAACTTCTTTACAGTGAGGGAGCTCATGGCAATCTGATGTTTCCTTTCTGTTACAGACAGCGTGGAAAAATCCCCTGCAACACAAATTTGTGCTGTGAACAATTCAGTCGAGCCCAAAGGAGGCTATGTTCTATTTCTGATGCTGTCTTGCAGATTGTGCATTTTAGAACAATACCAAAATGTATGAATGGGTGTGCCTTCTTCTACTCCACTTGTGCATGTAGGGGATTGTAACCAGCCCAGTTTTACTAGTTTAATTGGTGTGTTGATTGTTTAAAATCTGAAATTGTAGCAAGCATAATCTGCCAATCTTAATATAAGTACAAAGAGCACACCACATTTTTCCCCCATTAAAACGGGCCTCCAGGAAAGCTGAACTCCAGTAATGGCAAGTGCTATCTAATGAGGGGTACCTAGGTGAAAATAAGAAGGCATACACTTGAGAGCTAGTCTGGAGCTGCATGGACTTTTGCAAGAAAACAGTCCTTGCCAGTTAAATCAGACCTGTGATGTCACCTAAACTACTGTCACTTGCAAAAGATGACAGTGACAATGGTCACCCTGGGCTGCAATGCAGTCTGGGAGGGACATGTCAGACTGACGCCGCCATTGGGCAGCAACTGTTACAGTAAAACTTAGCACTAAATGTTAAAAGAAAATCAAGTTAAAAAATGTAAATAAAAAATTAGAAATATTAAAAAAAAGTAAACATACAAATTTGGGAAGGTAAGGTAGGCAAAGCAATGCCCTTGTATGCGAATAGTATGGTAGTACTTGGATTTTTTCGGGGGATGCATAATTATTTTGGGGGGGGGATTTATTCCAAAAACCTAAGTAGAACTAACATAGTAATTGGCATGAAGGGCAAACAGGGACTGCGGGTGGGGGAGGGGTGAGCCTTGAGGTCAGCACAGTAAACTAAAAATTACTATAGCTCAAAGCACTAAATGTGAACAAAAATACATTTTCTAAAAAGTTTAAAAATTTGAATAAAAAATTAAAAAATATTGACAAAAAATAAAAAAAAAGTAAATATACAAATTTGGGAAGATAAGGTAGACAAAGCAATGCCTGTATATGGGTATAGTATGGTGGTACTTGGACTTTTGTTTGGACACACTATTGTATATCCAGCCCTAGTACACCTCTCAGTCTCAGACCCACTACTACCACAACAAATGCTATCCCATTTCTGTCCTTCTCACTCTAACTTTCTCACCATGTACATCACCCCTACCATGGGACCCACAACTACCACTGATGCTTGCAGAACTGTTACTTGCCATGGGGATGGGTACCACACCAAAACCATTCCCTCCTGCTCCTCCTTCTCCTCCTCTCCCAGTCCTCCCTGCTTCCCTTTCAGGACATCCTTTCTTCATCTTTACGGCAGTTATAGGCAGTTCACTGCAATCAGATAAAGCCTTTGACAAAAGGTGGCTTGTAGCACCCACTGCCTGGTATGTAAACTACACTGAAATTAGATAAAATGTTTCATGAGTATTTTTTTTTGGGGGGGGCTCAGGAAGGCACCCACTGCTTCTCACAAAAACTACACTACAACTGGATAAAGTGTTTCACAACATTGCGGAGGGAATCAGGCAGGGCAGGCACCCACTGCTTGTCATGAAAACTAAACTGCAGTTGGATAAAGTGTTTCAAAAGATTTTTGGGTGGGCTTAGGTAGGCACCCATTAGCTGTCACAAAAACTATAGTGCAATTGTATAACGTGTTTCACAGAACTTGGGGTGGGTGGAGAAGGCTCAGTAAGGCAACCACTGCCTGTCACAAAACTACATCACAACTAGATGAAGTGTTTCACAAGATCTGGGGCCCAAAACTGCACTGCAGTTGGTTAAAGTGTTTCACAAGATTTGTGGGTGGGGGGTGTAGGGGATAGCTCAGGCAGGCCAGACATCCACTGCCACACACCCACCAAAACTACACTGCAGTTGGATAAAGTGTTTCACAAGATTTGGTGGGGGGGGGGGGCTCATGCAGGTCAGGCACCCACTGCTGCACATGCACCAAAATGATGCTGCACTTGGATAAAGTGTTTCACAAGATTTGGTAGGGGGGGCTCAGGCAGGTCAGGCACCCACTGCTGCACACGCACCAAATGACACAGCACTTGGATAAAGTGTTTCACAAGATTTGGGGGCTCAGGCAGGTCAGGCACCCACTGCTGCACATGCACCAAAATGACGCTGCACTTGGATAAAGTGTTTCACAAGATATGGGAGGGCATCAGGCAGGTCAGGCACCCACTGCTGCACATTCACCAAAACGACACTGCACTTGGATAAAGTGTTTCACAAGATTTGGTGGGGGGGGGCCTCAGGCAGGTCAGGCACCCACTGCTGCACACGCACCAAAATGACGCTGCACTTGGATAAAGTGTTTCACAAGATTTGTGGGGAGGGGGGCTCAGGCAAGTCAGGCACCCACTGCTGCACACACACCAAAACTATGCTGCACTTGGATAAAGTGTTTCACAAGATTTGGGAGGGGGTGGCTCAGGCAGGTCAGGCACCCACTGCTGCACACACGCCAAAACTATGCTGCACTTGGATAAAGTGTTTCACAAGGTTTGGGGGTTGGATTAGGCAGGCTGGCAGCACACTGCCACCCACTATCACCAAAACCACAATCTGATAAAGTTATTGACAAGATTTGGGGCTTAGGCACCCAATGAAGAAAACTACACTGCAATAACTCTGGAGATGATTTGAGTACAACAGCAGAACTTAGCAGTACACAAACCTGCAGACCCCTCCCCTCCACACTGCTTGCCTTCATAAATATATTTATATAACTGATCTTTTCCTTCCCTTTCCCAGCCTGCCTGCCAAAAACAAAACATGTAGAACTGGCAGTTTGCAAATGTAAGCAATTCCCTCTCTCCCTCCCTCCTTCCCTTCCTCCCTTCCATCCTTCCTTCCTGTCTCTCTCTCTCTTTCTTTATTTCTTTCTTGGTATCTAGGAGAAGCACAATGAGCCAAGGCTAAATTCCAGGTGCAACCCGTGGGGAAAGGGGAAGGGAAGAAGTACAATTACAAACAAAATACAGGCAGTCAGGTGTTGTGATTACAATGAGGGTGACATAAAGAGCATACACTGAGTGCAGTACAGACAGAATGGCAAAACATTGTACATAGAGGACAAATGAATTAGCATATAAGTTATCTGTTCCTTACTGCCCCCTCTGCCAGCTCCACTCTGCCGACGAGGGATTGCTAGAAGTTCCTAGGGTTTGTTTGAAGACATCAGGAGCTCGCTGTTTTGCCTGTGTAGCACCGACCCTGTGGAACTCTCTACCTCATCAAATAAGAGAGTGTCAGACCTTTGAGAGTTTTAAATCAGAATTGAAGACCTTTCTCTTTAGCCAGGCATTCCCTTCTGAAGCTTAGAATTAAGAATGCAGTGGCTGCTTAAGCAGTATACCATGATAGGGAGTGGGTATATTGGTGGATTTGCCACACCTGGTATGGTTCGGTCATGAGGCACAACCGAGTGACTTAACCACACCAGAAGTGGTAAATCCACCCATATACCCACTCTCTGTCATGGTATATTGCTATTATACAATGTTCAATTTGTTTTTTTGGTTTTATAGTGATATAAAACTTTTACAGTGGGTAAACTGGAGGATTTATCATGGTCATGTGATGTGTTTTGACCAATGAGGTTACTGGATTTTCATACCCCGTTGTATAATTAAAGTTTTAGATTGCTATTGCTTAAGATTTTAATTGTTTGTTTCTAGTTCAATATGTTTAAGACTTTGTACAGTGCTTTGATCTTTTTGTAATTGTGCTTAACAAATAAAATATGATTGACAGATTGAGCGATATGTGCAAATTGGGCAAATTCGAACTGCATAAGGACTCCAAACAGCAAATTGGCAACCTTTCCTTTTTCTGACAAAAAAAAATGCTGCACAGCATGGTCCTTCCTCTGACACCAGAACTACAATAGCACACAGAGCTGCAGAACACTCAGCTTTGCCGAGATTCCTCATCCCTGATTGGTTGCTGAACATCAGGAGGCTGCCAGAAAGTTGCATCAGGAAGCCATTCTGGCGAAGCGCAGGGGTATAGTGGTGGCTGAGGCACTGAGACTGGGGTAGGTGTGTGTTAATATTTGTCTGAACAAATCCACTTTTACTTGTTTTATTGTCTTGAATGGTAGAGACGACAAGCATATCTATATAAAGCCCTTTATTGCAACTGTTTTTACTGCAAACTGCAAAAAACAGAAAAATAAAAATCTTGTTATATTTTTTGCATATTTTTGGTGCTTGTGTGGATTTATTCACATCCCTACCCATTATGTGCTTATCGTATTTTCATGGAGAAAAGAAAGTTGCATATGCTCAGTGTGTGCTCTGTTAAAAACAAAAACTGCATAATGCCTGCTGAAGGCACAGAAGTGAAGCTGCCAATCTTCAAACCGGCTTCAACCAGCTGAAAACTGCAAACGTTTGGTATTTTAACGAATGCTCCTTCGGCTTTGCACTCACCCTTAGATGAAGACATATTAGTGTCTGTCTGTCTGTGTCTGTCTATCTGCCTACCTACCTATCCATCCATCCATCCATCCATCCATCCATCCATCCATCCATCCATCTCTCCTATTTGTCTGTCTTAAGCTGACCATGTGTCCACTTGTGGAACTGTTACTTTCTATCCCATCTCCTCCAGGTTGCATGCACCCCCCACCTTTCCCAAGGTATCCTGTGAACGTGATTGAGCGACTGCAAAAACGGTGACTCAGTCACGGTGTCTGTGTTCTGGGCTACCTGGCAGGGTAGTGACAGGATACCATGGTTGGCGAAGGAGGGCGACCGCAAGTATACACGCGCGCGTGGGAGAGGGATCACATTGTGCAAGGGGCGGAAGGGGAGGGAGGGTATGTGGGAGGTAGTGTGCTGGTCAGCTGCTGAGCTGGCTGTGTGGCGTGGTGGTGCGGGTGGCCACTGGGGTTGGGAGGATGCCAGGTTTGATTCTGGGGTGGGCGTCGCTTTTTGTGTCGGGGCTGATTTTATTATTTTTTTTAAGTTTTACACCCCCCCCAACATGCATCCCCCTGGAGTTGAGAATCTTTAGTTAGGGAGGGTGCGGGGCGAACAGCCCCTCACATATGTTACAGTCCCATTGCCGCTTTGGAGTCGCCGCGAGTGTACATTGCCATTATTTATTTTCGGCGATGTACACTCACCCAAACGGCGATCGCCATTATGACATGGAACCCTTCCCAATATGTAAAAGAATGCTTACTTATATAACAGCAGACTGGGGTGCCCACCCCTGCTACCACTTATTTCTACCCCCTCCCCTCTAAGTCACTTCCCCCAAAAATAGGTGGTGGCACCAGGGTGGCCACCCTCAGTGCTGTCAAAGTTTATCCTGGCACTGGGGTGCCCAATCCCCAGTGTTTGCTCACCTCTCCCTGTAAATAAAGAAAACCATCCCTCATTTATCTTTTTTTTTTTTATTTTGTACAGAAGAAAATGGTCTCTTACTGAATCTGACTCCCCAAATCCCCACCCATCCCACTCCCCCACTTAGCACCCACCACCCCACATGCCCCCACATATGCTCACTAACTGAAAAGGGTCCCACAGCATAGATTCACTCTCCTGTCAAAAACATTTCTCGCTGTTGGAACTGGCGACTGTGATATGAGAAAACGAGGTAAGACAGTTTAAGGTATTTCAATGCGGTTTGAACTTTTACTCATAACTTTGTTATTTTGTAATATTTTTACACCAAAGTTTCAACATGGCCTTTTTGGGACCCTACCTCATGCACAAGTTAGGTGGATTTTTCAAACCCATCTGAAAAGGTGATTTTGCAGTTGTTCTGTGAAATCACGTTTCAGTCAGGATTTCAAAAACTTTCACCTACTGGGTTCAAGAAATGGAGTCCTAAGAAGACTATATTGAAAATTTGATGGAAAAATGTGATAAAATAATCAAGTTATGCATGAACATTTAAATATTTCAATGTTCACTAATAACTTTGCTAATTTTCAATAGTTTGACTCCAAACTTTCAACATAGCCATTTTGTCACACTAACTCATAGAAGAGACAGATGTCATTTTTGCGTTTGCTTGGGCACATGCACAAGGAATGTTTTGGGACAGTATGACTTTTTGGAGGTGTGTGACCCTCCTGTCCAATGCAGTTCTCACTGTAGCGGGCGCAACCGTACTGCACCAGTGGATGCGCGAGCTGTCTATGTTAGCAGTTTGGCTGCAGTGGTCTTCAGTTCAAAGAAAAGCACCACTGCAATCAACGGTAGTAATGAGATGCTGGTATGGAAGTACATTGCTGCCTCCAAAAGTGTCCCTTGAGTCATGTCGAATACACCTATTTGGGGAATGATCAGTATCCAGCCTTCCCATGCACACTTAATATCAGATTAAATGGGTGCTCCTTTTGAAATTGTGCTACTGCTCTCCCCTCCCCCTCCCCGGAAAGGTGATTGCTTTCTACAAGGTAGAATGGGCGATTAATTTGTTCCAGTGAGAGTAAAAAGGTATGTTTTGCATGTTACAGCGATCTGCTTTCTTATTTTAACAAAATTACAAGCAAAGTTAGGGTTATGTGCAGGGTGATTGTCCTGGTTGAAATATATAAAAAGTAACAACAAAATGGTGATAGATCACTATTTCTTCAAGATACGGAACATATATTTTAGTACTTAAATCTCAAAATCTGCAAATGTGGTGTATTCTGTTTTTTTTATTTAGAAAATGGAGTTCCATCTACGTGGAGTCGAAGCGGGAAAGGGGACAAAGTCTTTTTCCGCATCTACATAAATTGTTTTATACATGTGACAAAGCGATTACACATGCTGAGCCACATTTAAAAGTCAAGCTTATAAAAGTGGTGCATTGTCACCCTCTTCCCCAGCAAGATCTAGAAGTATAACTCAACAGCTTCAAGGGAGCAACAACAAAGGATTTCTTCCCTGCTAACAGCGTACTGGTGAACGGCTCCTGAGCCAAATAACTATACCAACATGACCACAGGGAAGGTTAATCAGTCAAAACTGCCTGCAAATGATTTGCAGGTGGGTTCAGATTCATTAGGAACAGTTCATTTCAATGTTTTAACCCCCCCGCAAACCGTTGATCCCTGCAGATCCGGGTAAGGTCAAGCACGCCACTTTACAGACACACACTCACACTATTTCCGCTGCCAGAAACAACAAGCAAGTTCCACATCTTGATAGATCGCACGCGGAGATTCAGACTTGGGGCAATCTTGGATAACTCATACCACATTTCAGAGCTGCAACCCCTGTCCATTTGACAGCACCCCCCACCCACCCCATGGAACAGGAGCTCAGCACTGATTGCTCTGGGGGTGTAGGAGGTGGAATTGGGCATGGTCTTTGCTCAAAGTGGGGCCTGCATGGAGGGGCAGGTTCTGAGGTTCAGGGTTAGGCCCTTGTCGGGTCCTCGGGACGCGGGAAACACAACCCAGTAGCCGAGGCCTTTTAGACTGCAGTCCCATTGGTTGCACAGCACGGACAACACAGTATGAATTTAAAGGAAAGGTGCCACTGGGACTGTTGTTTGGGGAGTCTTAGCTCCAGAGAAAGGAAGCTGGGTGCCTTAATGGAGAGCGCAGAGAGACTGAGAAGCTTGGGGACCAAGTGGGTCCGGGCACAAGGATTTGGGGCTGAGTTTGAGATACCAAGGGAGGCAGCTTAGGAATTAGCAGGCTGCAAGTACAGCACCCCATTTGGATTAGTGTGGGGCTGGCTTAGAGGAGCTCATTGCTTTTTTTGCATGAGAGTGCGAGAGGGAGAGAGAGAGAGAAAGAAATGGAGGAGCACTGGGGAAATAGCTGGAAGAGAACCCCGGTATATCAGGGGAAGCTCAAGTGAGGTACTTACCAGTGCCAGAGAGATACTTGGGAGCTTTACGTCCCTGGAGACGTAAAAAAAAGGTCCTTGTTTCCTGAGTAAAGTGCTGCTGCTGAAGTTTGTGTTCACAGAAAATCTTTCCTCTGCTTAGGTTTCTGCCCAAAGATATATAAATGTCTCTGTACAACATTTTAGCCCCATAGAGCTGTGCAGCTTTTATATTTCCTTAAGCAATTGGGACCCCTGAGCCCTGTTAATCATTTAAGGGTTCAGGAGAATAAAACCTGATTCATTTTGGGGAGAAAACCTGGAGTCCCGTGTTTAAATGAAGAGTAAGGATGTTAATGAAATTCTATTCCTTAGTTTTTTAGAAGTTTCCATGGGTTTCTCCAAAAGGGGTTTTAAATCATTCCATTTTATCCTGCCTCCCCCTCAACTCCCGAGATTGGTGGGGTAGAAGAAGTGTTGATCCTGGTGATGAATTTGATGTCTGCTACTGGATGTCCTCTGAGCTTATTTGAATCCATGTGTGGGGTTGGTGAGGCAGTTTAAGAAGACGTCTCAAGGTAAGAAAGACTGAATCCATCTTTAATGTGTAAGAGAAGAGCTGGTGGAGATTTCTGTGTTTGGACCCACCCCTTTGATCGTAACATCAGGCCCCTAGATATATTGGGAAAGGGGGGGGGGCTACATAAGTGATCCTATATAATGTGCAACAACAGCCATGATTCAGTAGCATAGGAATATACAGGAGAATACACTGAGCAGTGTAACTGTTTAAGCAGCAACAACAACTGAGAAGCTGGTACTTTCCCAGGGATTAATGACTCGTTGAGGGGATGGGTGGCCCACGGTGCAGTCAAGGGACCCCTTCCTCCAGCCAGTCATTGATCCAAGGAAATGACTAGCTTTGATGTTTATTGTGATTATAAATCCAATTGCAATATTTACTGACTTTTCCTTTTTTTAGTGGTTTGGTGCAAGCCATGGAACATGGGTATGTCAATGTTGCGTACCACACAGAGCTAGTTGGAAACAGGATAGGACATTTCTAAGATGCTAATGGCTAATCCAGTAGCCAATCAGGAGCATTGGTGGGCTCGTGAATATTTAATTAGACTTATAAAGCAGACTAGTACTTGGCAGAAACTACAGGGCTTAGAAGAAGTCAAGTACAGATAAAAAAGGTAAGGTCCACAATAGTATGTGTGGTCTGTAAGGACCAGACAGGTCTGTGAGGGGCAGGTACAGGAGCAGACTGGCGAGTTTCTACCTTCAGGACTTAGGGCCCAGATTTAGACTGCGGGCACTTGGTGAGTCAATGCAACTATTTAAAGAACAGAAACTATACTCAGTGGAAAGTGCCACCCCAAAACACAGACAGGAGCCTTACCCCGCCCTTGTTGAGTAATCTGATGTAATGTATTAAACAAAATCGTTAAGTGTCTTTGGACAGCGAGAGATGGTAAGCTCTGTGGATTCGGTCCCCCCAACTCTTCCACTAGATAGAGTGTCGGCCTTGCTCAGTTGAGAAAGAATAGGACTGTGCTCTGCACATATTAATGGGGGTGAGTTTTTTAAATTTTTATTGATTTGTTTATTTTTTTAGTTTTTGTTGACTGGGAAAGGAGGACCATGCAATGTTGTCTATTTTCAGCCTCGAGCCACATGAGAGGAGGGAGAGACACAGATGGAAATTAAATGAAACTGAACCAGATTAAGATGTTAGTAGTATTTTTAGTGACTGTGGGAAATTTGGACTGGACACTGAAGAAATCCCCCTTCTCGTTTTGGGAAGTGTCATGGGCTCTTTAAAGGAGATCTACTGTGAAGGGAGCTTGAGCCACTGCCACATAGAGTGTGGATCGACCTCCCCCCCCCCACGAAGTCCCAATATTTATTAACTTAAACAAAATGCCTGAATGCTCATAAAATTACATTTCCCAGGGGGTGCAGCCAGCATATTGTCAACCGGAGCACAGCCCCCCCCCAGGAGAATGTGCTGGCCAAACCCACAAGATGATGATGCAGTTTTGCCTCTTCCTCTCCATTGCCCATATGTACGGAGATATTAAAATCTACGTAATTACTATTCCAGGTGTTATTTTCATGAAAGGTGCCTATATACCACGTGGGTGTGGCACCCACATGGCATATATGAATATTTCAAAATTAACACCAGGTATACAAAATACGGAGATTTTAATATCTCTGCATATGGCAATGGAGAAAGAGGCAAACAATGTTATCTCTTATGGTTTTGCTAGCGTGATTCCTAGGGCTCAACCGTTGACAATATGCTGCTGCACCCCCGAGAAATGTAATTTTATGAGCATTCAGGTATTTTTTTAGTTAATAAATATTGGGACTCGGGGCGGGTTCTGCCACAATTCTATGCAACAGTGGCTCGAGCTCCCTTCCCAGTAGCTCTCCTTTAATATCTACCTGCACAACCACCAGAAAAGGCAGACAGGACCTCAGTTTAATGTCTCATCCAAAAGTTTTAAAAACACATTTTTTTTATATTTTCAGTAGGTCGTTAGGTAAAAATTCAAGCCATTACTCAACTGCTGTAACAAGATTCTTATTAGCAGAACCATAGCTTTGATTTTCACCAAATGGCACTCTAAACTATAAAAAAAACTAAAATGTTTAAAAAAATGTCCTTATTCATTTTTACGGTGTTGGATCCTGTGCTAACTCCCATCTCAGATCTCAGGAGGCATCTGAATGCGAGGGTGGGTGGGGCTGACACTCAAGGAAGGGAAGGTATTGAGCAGACAGTAGAGCTATGCCGAATGTTCCGATTCTAACAGAATGGAATTTCATGGAAATTTAGAAAGTTTCATGGAATCCCATCGGTAGTGAAATTCCAACATTCTGCAAGCAAAATTTTTACATGGGTTAATAATCCACGGTTTACAAATGTATTCTTTTTCAGCAAATTCAGAAAATTATTTCATGGGTTATTTGTTACACAGAAAATTATTCCTTGGTTTACACATAACACTGTTTTTTAAATTCTGCTGAATTTAAAAAGAAGTCCTGAAAAGCATTTTGGAAATGGAATTGCCATTCCGCAAGAATTCCGCAGGTGAAATTTCACCTTCTGCATAGCCCTAGCAGACAGCTCCAAGGAGCCAAATCGCAATACCTTCACTACGGTAGTTTACTACTGTCCTTTAAAATGTTGCTTGAGGATAAACCAAATATATGGAGAGGACCACTTCTCTCCTTCAAATCATTTCAATAAGGTTTCCACAGAGTCACACAAAATACATTTGATAATAATACTTTATAGGGGAGCTGCTAGTTAGTGGCCATACGTACATTTAAAGGGACACCGTAAACCTTTTTGCATCATATGATTTCTGGTTGAAAACCCATATTTTATATAACCCCTAGGCAGCGCTATTCTAAGGGCTACTACCCCTGCTTGTACGGCAATACACAGGTTGAGGGCCCTGAGTCCTAAGATCAGGTGCCTCCACCCAGAGGAGTGGTATTGGGGCAGCTTGACTGCTCTGGTATAGCCCTCTGGAACCTCTGGAACCACCCACCAACCCTTCTAGTGGCCTGAGCAATAACACAATAGTACATTTACATTCAATAGGTAGCAGTAATAATAATGTGCCCACACCCCTTTTACTTACTACCAGGGCTGGATCTGCATCCGCTGCCCTGGAGACCCCCTGGAAAATTAAATCAGTAATGCAGCAATACAATCTTACCACTGTAACCCAACTAATAATGTGCACACTAGCCAGGTTAAACGTGAAAAGAGACAATCGGGTTTATATCAGGCAGTGGACAAGGGAGGGGTGTGAATCCAGCAGGATCTTTAGCAATCTGATTTAACTATGGAATGTTCAGCATGCACTGTAAGTCTTAATTAGACAGTTAAACAACCCTGGGTACCCAGTATGTCATGCAGGCTAGCCAGAAGTGTTGCGCGAGGGTGGCCGGTGTTGCAGATGTTGTTGGGGCCCTTAAGAAAGGAAAACAGTTAAACATGCACACAACCCAATTATATGTAATCCAATCCGGATGGCTCAATTCATTGAAAGAACCCAGTGAAAATAAACAATTAGATGGTATCACAATGATTTTGCTTTTATTGCAGGGAGCTACCCTGGTTTGTACTCATGCTACTAGAACCTGGATGTTGAACAGGTGAGATGTAGACCTTGTGGTGATGATCTGGGAGGCCAGGGGAAGCAGGGCCTACATGGCTCACCTCTAGGTGGTCGCTACCTGCTCGATGGCATTGGGCAGCGGCCAAATCCCCAGGCTGGTCTTTCGCTGAAAGGGTCTCTGGAACACGAGTAGTGGCCTAGGCCAAAATGGCAGGGCCCAGTTCTGCAATAGTTCTTAATCTTCTGCTGGTGAAGCCTCCAGCTGGTGTAATGGATTTGTCCGTAGAGAACCAAGTCACAACCCACGAAACACATTCAGCACATTTAAATCACTAACTGCTCTAAATAACACTTCAGATACAGTCTGGTTGCGAATGACAGCTTCACTGCACCAACCTTCCAATCCGAGCAAAGTTCTCTCACAGGCTGGGCCGCTCGCTTCTGGAGCAAGTCTTCAGTCCAAATCACAAGTCACAATGACACTTCTCCTTTTCCTCTGCTGCAGTTCCAGGGATGGAAATCAGAACAGGTCCAACTTCTGCAATAGACAGTTCACTTGCATGGAAACGTGACAGAAAGGCCCGCTTAGCCTCTTCCCACCGATTCCCCTGCACTCCTTCTGGGAGCAGCTGCTCAAAATATCGAGCTGTTCACTCTTCAACCTCCAACTCTGACCCACTGCTTCAGGCAGTTCTGACTATTTCCTTTGGAATCCAAAAGGTTCTGTTGGCTGAGGAAACTGTCTGTCACAGTAAGGGTTCCCCCTCCAGGTCCATTTAGGCACCAACACTTAAAACTACAAAAACTACAGAGTTCCTTCCCACAAGACCCCCGGGGACAGGCTCCACTGGTGGCTCCCATCCAAATGTTTGAGCTGCAATAGAAGCAGGTTAGACAAACTTCTTTATCTTTACTATAACAGCAAGTAAGCAAATTACAATCACAATTCCCATGAAAGCTACCTCTGCGCAAGCAGCGACTGCAGAATGGAGCAAAATAACACACTGTCTGGCCAGCCACAAGCCTAAAATCACTCGGACCCAGCCCAGACTCATTTCTGAACACAGATTAACTATTTTCTTAGAGAGACAGGCGTGAAGGCTCTCTAGGGCACTCTCACACACACAAATAGAACTACTGAAGACAGGACACCAGCCTGACAGTGGGCATTAAGGAGCCCAGGAAAACATTATAGTGAACCCCATTATAGTGAACCCCAGTTTAGGACCCCATCCCCCCATTCAGTTGGGTTCTTCACCAACTTTCCTTACCTTTTCTAAAATTCTTCGATGTTGCTGGTTGCCTTATCTACTGCCTTGCTTAGCAGAACTGGAATATATGGGAAATGTAATTACACTCAACCTTGTTTTGTTTCAACTCCTTGATCAACTCTTACTGCATGCATCCTGAACATTAGGAACACCCCCAAACAGTGCAGCCAGTCATGATGCAATAGTTTCCTTAGCCTTAACTGCATCATGAGTGGGATTGTGTTGTGTGTGTTCCAGGAAAGATGCAGTGAGAGTTGATCAAGGACTGTTAAAAAAACACGTTTTTTGTATGGTAACTCTAGTAGGGTAAGCAGTCTGTTTTTCACTTTTAAAAAGAAGAAAGAAATGAGAATCAAACAACCAGCTACATCAGCAATCTTTGCAGAACATAACCAATCATAAAATGTGTTTTTAAGTAGGGACAATTTGAGGCCTATGGGGGTTGACAGAGGACAATTGCCATGGAGTTACTGGGAAAATGCAAATCATTCCGGAAGCAGCAACGTCGAAGAGGCCTCTCTACCTCAGTCCGTGTCACTGTGAAACCTCACACCCCATGCCGCAGCAGCTAGTAATAAATTATAAGCTCAATTTCACACAGAACGCCTGGCTGTCCAAAGTCCACCTTCAGGATCGGTTACGAAATTAAAAAAAAAATATATATATATATACACACACACACATATATCAAAACTTTCTCCTCAGACGAGTGATCAATGCCATCCCAATGTTTCATCATATTCCCCTGCCTCTCTCTGACACACACAGATTTTTTTAATTACCCTACCTCGTTCTTGCAGCAGAAATTATCTCCCTGTCATTTTCCCCACTGTCCTCCTCGTCAATTGACCCCAATAGTAAAAGCATCAAGGTTACTGAAATTAACCCGCTACAGCGCTAGGTTCCACATGGGAGTTAATAGCACCACAGCACCCTTTTCCAACATGAAAAACTAAAAGGCGCCGAGCCAAACCACGCGCGTGTATGACTAAGAGAATAGCAAAGCCCAAGTTTACTGAAGGCTTCTGCTGTTACATGACAGTACCCGTCTTCAGAGTCCAACTGCTTGGCCTAATTGGATACCTGGCATGTTTTAGGACCCCATCCCCCCATTCAGTTGGGTTCTTCACCAACTTTCCAAACACTGAAAAGTCTTGTATATATCTCAGCTATGTTTTAATTATATAGAGGATAATGCCTGAGTAACAGTGGTTAACCATGTAATCACCTCAAGCAGTTGCCAGGACAGCCAAGTAAACCTTGAGAGCACATCTCAAAAGATTTACAGTTGTCATGGCAACCGCAAATTACGCCCGTGGTTGACCACCGTTACTCCTGTATTTTATAGTGTATGGAAAAACTAGCCACTGTGGGGGGAAAAATACAGTTTTTGTCAATGTGTGTTTGTTCTCCTGCTTGGCTATGAATGCCTTCTGGTTTGAATGTTGAGCAACTGAAGTGCTGAAATTAGTCACTGATCTTTACTGCAGCGAGTCTGTAACTGTCTGAATGGAATGCGTATATTTTGAATGAATGTCCAAGCAGCAGATCACCTTTCCTTTCCAAGAATTTTGACAGGTGGTGACATTCTATCCTGTAGTCTCATCTTTATGACATAGTAAAGCAAGGTTTACAGCATACTGATGTCATGAAGCTGGGATTATCAGGTTATAAACTGATTGAAAATGGGTCCCTAGACACTGTCCATACATTATATGAGGGTTAACTTGCTGATGACAAATATAAAATGTGAACACAAAGTCACAGTACAAAATGTAAGGGGAATACTGCTGATATTAGTAGGTCATTTTCCCTGGACCCTCCATCATTACTTTGTTTGCAGGTGGGTCATCTGTACTGAACCACAGACCGGGACCACAGAGCTGAGCCAGCTGTGCACACGAGGCATCCCCCACAAGCCGCGACAGAACCAGTTACCCCCTTCAGGTGAGACAAACACATAAACACACACATATACTTGGCCAGGACAGGATGGACACCAGCGCATCACTCCTGCTGTTCTCCAGAGCCAGCCGCTGAGTGCCAGAAAGAGGAGAGAAAAGTTACTCGCACAATGTTGGGACCTAAAAGGGTCAGTCAGTCAGTCAGTGGTAAGAGTCGATCACGGTCTCCAGTACCGAGTTATGGGGAGTCCTGGCTCGTTCTGTGTCTACACAGTGCTGGTCCGCACCATTGGATTGTTGTTTGATAGCAGGTGGCCAGCATTGTGGATGGTGACAGCGTAGCACCAGTGTAACACTTCACACATTCCCTGAATGAGTCTGACGACAAATCCCTTCCATCTGTCTCCCAGTCCAGCTACCCATTCCACTCCCTGGCCTCTCTACCAGTTGGGAACCAGCAGTTCAAAAGTAAGAGAGAGAGAGAGAGAGAGAGAGACATGCACACACCACTGTCACATGCTTTCCTTCCCTTCCCTCATTGCCATGGCACATGTGGGTGGGAAATCCTTGAACCGCTTCCACGGACTAATTTTTTCAGGTTGAATAAACTTTATTAAGCACACCAAAAGAGGGAACAATATTCCAAAAAAGTTAACAAATTATGGATACAATAGTCATCAATAACAGAGACAAGAATGAGACCATGTAGTGTATGATTTAAATACAATCTAACATTCCCTCCCCCCACCACTACCCCCAGTTACCCCCATCCCCTCTCCCTGCCCACCACCGGAGGGTACCTAGGAGAATGCAACAGGTTGGAATGATCTTGACTGCCAGAGAAAAGAAGGCACCTGTATCTTAATAGGAATGCTCAGATTGTCAGTAGATCCTGGAGGGGTTCCCAAATACATTGGTAATGTGAGAGTCAGACAGCCATACTGGCAATAAGGCGCTCAGCTTGCAGGGCAAATAATATCTCCTTGTGCCACTCAAAATGTTGAGGTATTCCTTGATCAAGCCAATGTGGCAGGATAACTTTCTTTGCACATACGGAAATTAAGGCCATGTGTGGTCTCCGATTCCCAGCCAGGACGCTGGTATAGTCTCCCACAATGCACATTTCAGGGAGGAAAGCATTAGACAATCCCAAGAGGGGATCTAGATGGGTTCAAATTGAGTTCCAAATAGGGGGCCACTCTCTCACAGGACCATAAAATATGGAGTAAATTGTCTGGCTCTTTACCACACCTGGAACAGAGGCCATCAGAGAGTTTACCCATTCTATGCAGATGAACAGGGGTATGGTACAGGTTGTGAATAATATTAAACTGCATAAACCAGCATTTGTCCCACTTGATAAATTTATAAAGGTGTTTCCAGATTGTGGTCCAGTTCCTGGGAGTATCAGATGGTGGGAGGGAGTGGTCCCAGCAATAAACTCTTGTGCCTTCATTGGTAGCCAGGAAATCCTGTAGCGTCTGGTAGTAATATGAAATGTTATGTGAAACAGGAGCCTGATGAATGAGAAGGAGAACTGAGGTACCTAATGGACTAAGCCATGGACAACTGCCAAAGTGTTGCAAAGGCATATGTGAAAGCTGGAAATATCTAAAGCACGAGGAGCTGGACCAGTGATATTTGATACGGGCATCTTGGAAGGATAACAGCTTTTGGTTAAAGGTGAGATCGCCAACTGATCGCATTCCCATGCAGGGCCAAAACTTCTCAGAGAAGCCATCCAGCAATACAGAAATTAGGATTCCCAAACAATGGTTGGGATACGTCTTTGTATGGACAGACTTTAAAAAAAGAGCAGAGTTGCAAGTGAACCCATAAGGATGCTTCCAGAGAGGAGTCTCTTAGGGATAGGGGAAGTTTCCTCCTTGGGAGATAAGGTAGGGAGTTAATAGCCAAACCATTATCCAAACACAGCGAACGTTCAATGTCCACCCACTGTGGGACATGCTGCTTAGTGGAGTCACCTCATGGTGTTCCCACCCAGTAGGAAAGCCAAATGAGGTGGAGGGCCTAGTAATACAAGAAAAAGTTAGGAACCTGTAGTCCTCCATCCAATTTAGTGTACATAAGCTTAAATAATGCTCTGCGAGCTGTCTTACTCTGCCATAAAAATGAAGAGAGAAGTCGGTGGACCTGATTAAACCACGATTGGGGAAGGGCCGAATTAAACGTCTGAAGGGGGTACAGTAGTCTGGGAAGAATATTCATTTTTATGATATTCAGATGGCCCCATAGTTGTAAGTGGAAGTAAGGACCAACGATCTAGATCCACTTTAAGATGGGTCTCTAGGGAATCTAAATGAAAACTATGCATTTTAGAGGGAGTGTTACTAAGGTAAATTCCAAAATATTTTAATTTATCTGGCGTTCAGATCAGACCGAGGTGCGCAGTATCAGCTTGGAAGGTAACATTTTTCAGGGGCATAATCTCTGTTTTAGTAAGATTTAACTTGTAGTTAGAAAGAGCACCAAACTGAGAGATAATCTGAAGGGCAGCAGTCAGGGATGTAGCAGGGGAAGAGATATGTAACAAAGTGTCATCTGCATAGACAGAAGTTTGCATTCCATTCGTCCAATTGGGATGTCCAGAACCTGGGGGGAGAGATTAATTTTGAGGATGAGAGGTTCCAAGAAAAGACTGAATAAATAGGGCGAGAGTGAACAGCCCTGCCTGGTGCCCTGGTGAAGGGGAAATGGCAATGATAATACTCTGTTACACAGGATCCGGGCTGTCGGGGAAGAATACAGCACTCTGATCCATTGAATAAATGCTTGGGGAATACGATATTTGGGGAGTAGAATAAATAAGTAGTCCCATGAAACCCGGTCAAAGGCCTTTTTGGCATCCAGGGACACCAAGGCTGCAGGAGCAGAGGAGTTCCTGGATACCGAAAAGAGGCAGGACAGCTTCCTAGGGTGGTCAGCTGAGAGTCTACCCTGAACAAAACTAGCTTCTTCTCTACTGATGAGGGAGTTCCACACAAGTCCCAATCTACATGCCTAAACTTTAACCACCATTTTCATATCAACATTAATAAGAGATATCAGCCTGTAGTTGGAGACGAGTAGGGGATCCTTGTCAGGTTTAAGTAGGACCACGATAGTTGCTGCCGTGAGAGAGGAATCTGAGACCAGTTGTAAAAATACGACTATAGGTATCCAAGAGGATAGGAGTCAATTGGTCTTTACAGGATTTGTGAAAATTAATGGTAAAACTATCTGGGCCAGGTGCTTTGTCTGGGGCCAGAGAGTAAATAGCTTGGGAAATTTCCATTAGGATTAATGGAGCTTGTAAGACAGTAACTTGTGAATCCGTCAGATGAGGAAGGGGCACATCCTGCAAAAAGGAATCCACTTGGGCTGGACAAAAGGAGAATGGAGGGAGGGCATATAGGTTCTGATAAAAAATTCTGAAGGAATCAACAATATCCCATGGGGAAGTAAGGAAAGAGCCAGATTCAGTACAGATAGAGGTTACAATTCTATCCAATACTCGGGAACGTAACTGAACGGCAAGCAGTTTTCCCTCTTTTTCTCCCTGGTCAAAATATTTTACCTTTGAATGAAGCAGGAGGTTTTCCTCTTTTTCCCCTCAGGATGGTATTATACTGAAAGTGGAGACTTTCCAATCGTTCCCACTCAGACTGAGAGGGAGTCTGGGAAATCCGTCCCTCTAGGGTACGTATCTGGGTTAACAGGGAGGATAAGGTAGCAGAGGTTTGTTTCTTTCGCGTAGTTGCTAAACGGATCAGTTCCCCTCTAAGAGCACATTTCAGGGCTCCCCACAATATAGCGAGGGTAGGCATGGAGGGGAAGTTAATCTCCATGAAGGAGGAAATAAAGGATCAGAGGTGTTGTAGCAGGTCACCAGATTTAAGTAGTTGATTGTTTAAGTGCCAGACTTTGTCTCTGTCCAAAGAGGGAGTGAGCTGGAGCTGGAGAAGGGCAGGGTGGTGATCCAAAATTACCTTGGCTGAGTAATGACATAATAGAGTCCCAGGCATGCACTCTGCCCCTATTAAAAAATCATCAATACGAAAGAAGGAATTATGTTGGAGGGAATAGAAAGAGAAATCCCGAATATCAGGATGCAAGGCCCTCCATGGGTCAACCAGTCCCACGGAGTCCATCAATTCCCAGAGCGCCAGTTGGCCACAAGAGAGTGCCAAATGGACCTTGCCAGATCTATCATGATTGGTGGACTGGACTAAATTCCAATCTCCCCCAAGTACAATGGGGTGGGATATCTAGGGAGCTAGGACAGACATCAAAGTAGTAAAAAATTGGGATCATCAGAGGTGGGACCATAAACAGCCCCAAGTGTGATTTCCAAGTGGCCCAGTAAAGCCCAGAGAATTATATATCGGTCTTATGGATCTGTAACCTCCTGGAGGAGGTGGAAGGGGACGCTCCGAGCAATTAAGATAGCCACCCCTCTTTTACGGGTGTCCAAGCCAGCTCCGAATGCCTGTCCCACCCAGGATCGCCTAAGAAGGAGGACCTGGAATGGAAGCAAGTGGGTCTCCTGCAGGAAGACCACATCCACTTGTAATTTCTGTAAATGGAGCAACACCTTAGCCTGTTTAGTAGGGGACTGGGTGCCCTTAATGTTCCAGGTACAGAACTTGTAGGTAGCCATTGGGATATAGTAATTAGAAATCAAAAACCATGGGTAGGTGCAGGGAAGTAAACATATAAGGGATATTTGGCTGCGCTGACGGTGCCCATCTCCCGGGAGTATCCTCCCCCCTCCAGTCCATTCCTCCAGTAGTTCCCTCCCTCCCACCCAAATCCCAACAATCCTCAACCAACCCTCCCCCATATAGTAACACAACCATAGTAATGGGAGGATCAAGATTAAACACCCTACATTAAGTAATACCCTATACAACCTACAAGAAAAGACTCCATTAATACCAACATATAAGAATATCCCACCCCTCTCAATCCTTCTGATCAGTTCTGTGAAGGCACCAATGACCAACACCATACCTAGCCCCCACCCACCCAATACTAAACACCCATAATAGCCCAAGAAGAACAATGAAACTATCTAGACTTGGGTCCTTAGGGAGGAGAACCTCACCCATCCAAAAATGGGTGAGGTTCCCCGAGGTGGACCTCACCCTGTGTCAACCCTGGGATTTTATACCAGGGTTGCCAATGAGTCATAAAGGTATATAACACTGTTAGTGGAAAAATATAATATAGGAACCCAGACTAAAACATTGTAATTAAATATGTAAATGAGAGCTGAACGATATGTCAGAAACTGTGTCCAAGAGTAACCAGTAAATATTAATTGAACATTAAATATAATGTAACCCCTAGGTGGCGCTATCCCAAGGGCTACTACCCCTACCTGCTTGGCTAGTAGCAGGTTAAGGGGCCTGAGTTCTGAAACGGATGCCTCTACCTGGAGGTCAGGGTTGGTAGTGGTCAAGCTAACCTGGGCACAGCCCTCTGGGACACTGTAACCCTTCCCCTTTCCCCTCTAGTGGCCTGAACACTGAACAATAATCACTTTCACAATATCCCGGTACACCACACAAGTACCCACACTGTTTGCACTTGCCACCAGGGCTGATTCCTCTGCCTCAACCCTGGGAACCCCTTGTAAGACAAGGTTATGCACAGCAAATAGCAACAGTACAGTACTTTGAGCACAAACTGGAACCACAGTCAGATTACATGCAGAAAGAGTTAGATCTGATTTATTCAGGAGACTTGAACAAGGAAGGGGCAAAATCAGGTTAATAAGCTCAAAGGTTATATCAATCAAGCAGTTATGCATGCGCTTTGAGTCCCCCCCCACACAGTCACACCTCTGGGTACCCAGGTGGAGAAGAGATGGGCTAGCCAGGACTGTTGCCCAGGGTTGCAGCTGGTTGGGGCCCTGTGATAGAAAACACAACAAGCACAGTACACAATATTTGTAATCTGGAGCCAGAGGGCTCAGTTCGAAAAGGAAAAAAACAGCAAGACAATCAGATGACACACTCAGATTAAGCTGTTGTTGCAGGGAGCTACACTGGTATTTACTCACGACACCCAAGACTGGACACAGGCCGGACGAAAATCGAGGCTGCAGGTGGTTGATCTGGAATGCCAGGAGAAGCAGGGCCCAGACGAGTCACAGAGGCGTCGTTCCTGTTCAAGCGTGGAGCAGGGGCTGATCCCCAGGCAGGTCTCTCGTCAATGGCTTCTCTGTGCATTGGGTAGTCTGGCTGGGCCAGTCTGGCAAGGCCCAGACTGCATGGAGACAAATTCGATGCAATCCATTTTGGCTGGATAGCTTCCAGCAAGCAGAACACAGTTCACACAGTGGGAACTAACTCACAACCCACTAGCAGCTCATAGCACATTTACATGTACGGGAATTCTACTGTACCAGGCAGAAGTGCTCCCGGTCAGAATCGCAAAGTCTCTGCACACACCGGGAGCTTATGGGTAGCTGGAACTCCTGACAGGCTGACTGCATTCAGCAAAATCGTCAGTTTTCTTCAGGTTGAGCCTGGCCCACTTCAGTAGCTTACTTTAGTCACACAAACTTGGATTTAGTCTAAAATAATTCTCTTCTCTCACTCTCAGAAGCAGCTGGCAGACATGCAAGCCAAAACCCAGCCCTTTCACAGTTTTCCCATGCAAATCCACTAAGGATTGCTGCCCAAAATACACTTGAGCTCTTCTCATTTCATTTCCCAGCTCAGAACTAACTGAAAACTACAAGCAGCCTGGGACTTCCCCAAGATCCAAAAGGTTTGGTTGCCTGATTTGGCTGTCAGTCAAAGCAAGAGCTCCCCCTTCAGTTGCAAAAAAGGTACAAAAAGTTCAAACTACAGTTCCTACAGATTTTGAATTCAGACAGCTTCTGTAGTCCGGCTACATTTTAGGTCCCACCAGTACTGACTGATCCAATTTGCAGTCCAGGACCAAGATAGTAGAGACAAACAAAACAGTCCTTGCTACAAAGAAAGCAGGTTAGACAAACTACATTATCATTATCACGCTAAATGATTTTCAGTAAATAGTTACATCTTTCAACAGAGCTCCCTCTCAGATTACTTAAGCTGCAAGTAAGCAGCTCTTAAAGAGACAGTACACAGAGGCTATACAGGCTCTGGTAATCACATTTAAATTGCTAAAACGCATGACACCAGCCTGGCAGTGAGTATTTAGGCAAGCTCAAGGAAGAATTTTTGGGAAACCCCATTTGTAGGGGGGTTACACCCTTCCCTGCCTGGGAAAACTTGGCATCCGCGTCAAATCTGTACCATCATAACATTGAAAATGCCACATATACAAGACTTTTATAGCATTAGCATGCCATACAAGTACTATCTGATTAATTTATTAGCATAACTTGTCACTTTACTATACATTTCAATGTACTCCACTATATCATTTCCATTCTGACAATACATTATGAATATTTCACACAGGTAAATTGAACATTATTATACAGAATCATGTAACAACTTCTTGTACTCTAAACAATGCAAGAGGGGGCCCTTCCCTATCAGCTAACTTGGGGAGGAAGGGGCAGGGGCACCACGGTGAGAGGGCAGGAACAAGTAACCTGGAATGGGCCGTCAAGCTCAATTTGTGCAGTGAGCTCTGAGAAACATAAACACCTTTGTGGACTACACTGAGAGGCAAATCCACTGGTCTCCCAGGGGAATCATAGCTGAAGCGCACCACTAGCTTGATAGCTCGATCAGTCTTTCTGGGGTGAACAACCACAGTCTCTGTACTTTCAGCAATGGTCTTGGAGCTTTCATCACTTGTGAGGGGTGCTCTGCATGAAGGGGAATGTCCAAGCTGGGAGCACTGTCAGCCCCTTGCTCTGTAGTCTCTGTTTCTACAACACTTGGCTCATTTTGAAGACACTCTGGCACTGAAGGGGGGTTGTCAGCACTCTCATAGTGTTCTCAAGTTCTGCATGTCACCAGAAAGACTCATACCATCAGCCTCTCCTTCAGGCAAATCATACAGTTCCATGATACACAAAGACTCAGCATCCTCAGACGTGATACTTTGCACTTCACTTTCAGGGAGCATTGGCTCCAAGGATGATGCTGAGGGGTTAGGCAATCCAGAAGGCCCAGCTTCATCCCTACAATTCAACATAGGATTTCCATGAAACAACTGACTCAGTTCACATGAGGGGTAATAGGCATTATCACACTCGCTGTCATTCGAGTTAGACTGGCAGTCACTATCATTCTGGGCCTGCTGCGGGGGAAGTCTTAAATCGGCAACCACGGGGGTAGGCTAACTCTGTTATTTTTTGCAGCAGCAGCAGCATGAGTCACTGGTCCAGGGGAATCAATCTCGGTTGGTTCAGCCTCAATTATAACTTGACCAATAGCTAACAAGTGGTTACTGTGCATGGTCTTGACAGCTTTGGAGTTATTCTCTGGACGCATTTTGTACACTGGCAAATCATCCAACTTTCCAGCTATGACATGGGGAAGATGATGCAATCAATCGGCAATTTTGTGTTTACCATGCAATCCTAAATTTCGCAACAATACATGGTATCCAGGCCTATCATGTCTCTCTTTGTTGGCTAGATTTCTTTTGGCAGCCATTGTCTGGGCCAGTTGATAGGCATGGTTCAATTGAGCTTTCAGTTTTTGTACATATTGCAGGTAATCTTCGGCTCGGACCCCATCGGGACAAACCCAAAAACAGACATTAACAGGCAACCGGGCCTCTCTCCCCAACATGAGGCGGTAGGGAGAGAACCCGGTAGCATCATTCTTTGTGCAATTGTATGTGTGTACCAAGGTGCTAATCTGCCGACTCCATTTATACTTATCTTTTGGGTGGAGGGTGCTTAGCATGTCTAGTAGGGTGCGGTTAAAGCATTCTGGTTGAGGATACCCCTGCAGGTGATAAGGGGTGGTTCTTGACTTTCGCACCCCCCATAGAGAGACCATTTCTTTGATTAGCTGACTCTCAAAGTCCCGCCCCGATTAGAGTGAATTCACTGTGGGGCACCATAGTGGAAGAAGAAATTTTCCACTAGCACCTTGGCTACGGTAGATGCTTTTTGATCTTTGGTGGGAAAAGCTTGTGCATACCATGTGAAATGGTCCGTAATCACTAACACATTGCCAATGTTTCGCTGATCAGGCTCTAAACTCAAGATGTCTATGCAGACTAGTTCCATTGGGGTGCTGGTAGTAATGTTGACAAGGGGGGGGCAGCCCTCTGAGGCAGGGCTTTTCTCTGCAGGCAGCGACTACAAGTCCTTACATGGTGCTCAACATCGGCCCCCATCTTGGGCCAGTAGAATCAAGATCATACTAGGTCAAGGGTCTGGTCGATACCGAGGTGGCCCATATGATTGTGGAGGGACCTCAGTACCAAATCTTTGAAGGCTGTGGGCAGGACCAATTGTTGCTTGTCTATTTCGCCACCCCAATCTACAGTCTCTCTATACAACAACTGATTAAGCAGCTTCAACCTGGGGCCTTCTTTAAACAATAAAGCGGTTCGCAGATCAAAGGAACGCAACTTGGACACATCTTTTCCTGCACGAAGGGCGTCAAGTGCTGGCTGAATCATAGGATCTCGGGATTGAGCCCACTGAATGCTGTCATTGTCAAACTGAGGTAGTGTACTAATATCTAGAGCAGAGAAGTGGCAATACGCAGCCAGAATGCAGGTGTCAGTGGGGCCCAAGCAATCTACTAAGTAGTCCGCAGTGTCCGTAGACATCTGTTCATGTCTATCAAACTTTTGGCACAATGCTCGGATGTCAGGTTCAGACAGTCTGACCCAGTCGCTCTTGGAAATGGGCCTCCGAGATAGGGCATCAGCATCAATATGATTCAGGCCTGGTCTGTATTCAACAGGATAATCATATGTTGACAATGCAGAAAGCCACCGGTGCCCTGTGGCATCTAACTTAGCTGAAGTCTTTACATAGGTCAACAGGTTATTGTCAGTCCTCACCAATATTTTTGCCCCATAGAGGTAATCATGAAACTGGTCGACAATGGCCCATTTTAACACAAGGAACTCCAACTTGTGCACAGAGTAGTTTCGCTCTGACGGGGTCAAGCTCCTACTGGCGAATGCCACTGGTCTCAAACCATCCTCATGGTCTTGATACGGCACAGTTCCTAGACCCTGCAGACTGGCATCAGTATGCAGCACATAGGGTTTGGTGGGATCAGCATGCTTTACATGGGGGGCACGGGTGAGCAGGTATATGACTTTGTGGAAAGCTGCTTCACAGTCAGGCGTCCATCGACCAAAGTTCACCTGGGTGGAAATATGCTTTGTCTGGTTCTTTGATGGACCCTTTTGTATTTCCGATTGGTAGGAGGGTAACCTGCAAGATTAAAGAGTGGTCAATCACTTTGGAATACTTCTTTATGAACCGGCAGTAGTAGCCACAGAATCCCAGGAAACGTTGTAGTTCTTTCAAATTGTAGGGCTAGGGCCAAGTAGTCAAGGCTTCAACTTTACTAGGAACAGTCTCTATCCCCTCTGTAGACACTATATGCCCCACATACTTCACAGAGGTTTGTAAAAACTGGCACTTGTCGATGGATAGCTTGAGGCCGAAATCTTCCAGTCGGTTTAGTACTTTGAACAGTCGACTCTCATGTTCCTCTAGGGAGCTCCCGAACACAATGACATCATCCAAGTACACCAGGCATTCTAGCAAATTCTTGTCCCCCACTGCTCATTCCATCAGTCGCTGGAAGGTGGCTGGGGTGCCCGATATCCCCTGTGACAGTCTCAGGAATTCATAGAACCCCAAAGGACAGATGAAGGCTGTCTTCTCATGGTCCTCCAGAGCCATTGGAATCTGGTAATATCCACTGCAAAGATCCAACACCGAGAACCATTTGCTCCCATTCAAACAATCCAGAGCATCTTGTATACGGGGCATGGTGTATTCATCGGGGATGGTCCACCGCTTCAGAGTTCGATAATCAACACACATTCTCACAGATCCATTCTTCTTACGCACAACCACAATGGGAGAAGCATATGGGCTCCTGGATTCTTGTATCACACCAGCCGCGAGTATTTCCTGCAAGAGTCTTCACATCGTCTATGTCTGCAGGGGCTAGGCATCGAGCCCTCTCTCGAAATGGCCGTTCATCATGCAGGTGTATGTGATGCTTCGCACTCTGGACACATCCCACGTCCCATTCCTTCAATGAAAACACTTGATCTCTTGGGGCAAGTTTCTGGCTAATTCTAGTCTTCCATTCAGCTGGCAATGGGAAGTCACCAAAATCAAAAAAGTCGGGAGTCACTCTATCTGTCTTGCCAGGGTGCTTGTTGCTGGGCAACACTGCAGTGTCTGCACAGTGTACCATAGCTAGGGTGCATCCTCTGTTCACCCGGATGTCCCGATCTGACACATTATAAATCTGGACCATTACTCGTTGTGCACAGGCATGAGCACGAGCTGGCAAGATGCTGGGCTTAACCAATAATCCTTCTGGCAATTTTCCATCACCTGGCGCGTCCAACAACAGTATTTTGTTCTTTACATCTTTGCGGAGGTGGACCTCCCCTTAAACGGTACACTGAGTGTTAGGGGCCAGTACCATTGAATTGGGATCCTTCTTCCACACGACCCCTACCAGTTCATCCTGGTCCACTTCCTTGGGGTTCTGCTGCAAATCATAGGCGCTCTTGATCAAAGCAGGAATTCTTAGGGCCCTCCCAGTCCATCGAACTTGTTTCTCGTGACAGAGTTGTGCCAGACTCCCAAACATATGGGCGTTGGTCTCAGTTAACAGGGGAACCCCATCATACAGCCCAATAGGGGGACACACTAAGGCCAGTGTCTCGACTTGCTCCTCTACACCAGTTACAGCTGCAGGAAATGACAACCAGAGGCGGAAATATCCTAGGTAGGGATAAGACTTGTCGCTCAGCCCCCACACATGTAGGCCTTCCAGGGATTGTAAGGCCACAGCAGATAAGTGTTTGTCATACCAGCCCTTAAATACAATGGTCACTTGCAATCCACTGTCCAGCACAGCCCGAGTAGGAATACCATTCACAGCCACGGTAGTCTCCATTGAAGGGCCCACTTTTTTGGACCAGTCTAGAGGGACAGCAGTAGGGGCCTGAACAGATGATTTAGCCACATAGGGATTCGAGTTACTACTTCTTGAACCCTCACTGCGGTCATTCTGGGCACTTCTCGGCTGCTGATTCATTCTCCGAAGCTCTCCTTGAAGCCTGTATACAACTTTATCTAGGTCTTTTGTGGACCGTGATTTTCTCTTCATGTGCCCATCCTTCCCACAATTATGGCAAAATATGTTTTCTGGGATTTGGGGAGGCCGAGGCATCGCACTGGGAGCTGGGGCAGTGGTACTACCAACTGAAAACCTTGATGTCATCGCTGTCTGCTGCGTGGTGAGCATTTGGAGACATCTCATCAATTCTCTTACTTCCGTAGTCAAGACATCGAGTTTCGAGCTGCTATCAGCAGGAGATGCCTGTGTGGACACCCTCACTCCCATAGCAGATGCAGTTGGTTAAGGGTCAGTGCCTGTACTTGCAGGAGTGGCCTTCATAAAGAAACTGTTTTTTGTTTCCCCGAACTTCCTCAGCAGTTCAACCCATGGCGGCACACCCTCATTGGTCCCCACTTCAGAAGGGCCTTCCGATGCCATGATCACTTGGGCTGCACTCACCCTAGAATTACAATCCCCCTCTTCATCTTCAACCTCCCGGAGTTCTTTTATGAAGTCACAATAGTCTGGTGGGTTGCCCCTTCTACCTGGATGCCTTAATTGAAGGAGCTGCAATTTAGAATGCTTTGCATGTTGCAGTATGTGCCCCAACCTCACATAGTTTAAGTCACTGGCAGCTACCCCACCTTTTCAGTAAGCCTTCTGCAGCGCTCCTTCCAGATGAGTAACATATGCAGACAAACTTTCCCCTGGCCATTGTTTTGTACCTTGAAATTTCCACATCAAGTTCTCCCCTGACTCAATGCTCCCAAAATTGCCTTCGAGTGCAGATAGGTTCTTCTGGGCAGATGCATCACGGTTTGTGGACCTCAGAAATGTGATGGCCTCTAGGGCGGGACCCCTCAAACTTTCTATGATCCTTTTCCATTTCTCAGCCTTTGCACACTGCCATTCAGGTACCAAAGGGGCAACACAATCTATCCAGGTCTCCCAATAATCCTCCCTTTGGGGGGTTGGGAGGGTGCTGGAGAAGATTCTCAACCTTCGGTAAGAGTTGTGACTAATGGCAGGTACAGACATAGGAGCCAGCATTGGCATGGGCACAGAAGGAAGGGCAATAATGGGTGCTGGAGCGGGAGGGGGTGTTGGGGGAGGAACACCCTCAGGTGGCAGGAATACTTTCTTGAAGTCCTCCACAGTTTTCCCTTCCTCCAGCAACAACTTTGCAAATTTCTCTTCAAAAGTCTCAGATAGTGGGAGGGAGAGGCTAATTCTCCACAGAGTCTTTACTGTCTTTAGTTATCACTCTCCAGGCAGTGAGGGCTCCTTCGGGGTAATAGTCCGTGGCACTTTGGAACTGTCTACTGGGTCCTTACACTCTACTAACACCATGAAACTTTGGGCGAGCAGATTAGCCTGTCGACCCACCACCAGAGGGTTTTGTAAACATTCAACCTTGGAAAGTACTCCCTCGACAGTGTTCTTATTGGTACCCAGGGGAATATACAGGATAAGTATAGCATTTTGGGGGTGATCTCCTGCCCAGTACACCACCCCACCAACTGGTGTACCGCCACTTCTGTTGGGGTAGCCATTTATTTTTAACAGCAATCCACAAATTTGGCCACTAGGGAATGCAAATCCCAGCGGTGAGCCTCCAAGATGTAACCCCTAGGTGGCACTATCCCAAGGGCTACTACCCCTGCCTGCTTGGCTAGTAGCAGGTTAAGGGGCCTGAGTTCTGAAATGGGTGCCTCCACCCGGAGGTCAGGGTTGGCAGTGGTCAAGCTAACCTGGGCTCAGCCCTCCGGGACACTGTAACCCCCCCTCTTTCCCTTCTATTGGCCTGAACACTGTACAATAATCACTTTCACAATACCCCTGGTACACCACACAAGTACCCACACAGTTTTCACTTACCACCAGGGCTGGTGCCTCTGGCTCGACCCTGGGGACCCCCTGTGAAACAAGATTATGCACAGCAAATAGCAACAGTACAGTACTTTCAGCACAAACTGGAACCACAATCAGATTACATGGAGAAAAAGTAAGATCTGATTTATTCAGGGGACTTGAACAAGGCAGGGGCAAAATCAAGTTAATTAGCTTAAAGGTTATATCAATCAAGCAGTTATGCATGCACTTTGAGTCTCCCCACACAGTCACACCTCTGGGTACCCAGATGGAGAAGAGATGGGCTAACCAGGACTGTTGCCTGGGGTTGCAGCTGGTTGGGGTCCTGTGATGGAAAACACAACATGCACAGTACACAATATTTGTAATCTGGATCCAGAGGGCTCAGTTCGTAAAGGAAACAAAACAGCAAGACAATCATATGACACACTCAAATTAAGCTGTTGTTGCAGGGAGCTACCCTAGTATTTACTCACAATACCCAAGACTGGACAAAGGCCGGATGAAAATCGAGGCTGCAGGTGGTTGATCTGGAATGCCAGGAGGAGCAGGGCCCACCTGAGTCACAGAGGCATCGTTCCTGTTCAAGCATGGAACAGGGGGCTGATCCCCAGGCAGGTCTCTCGTCGATGGCTTCTCTGTGCAGTGGGTAGTCTGGTTGGGCTAGTCCGGCAAGACCCAGACTGCATGGAGACAAATTCGGATGCAATCCATTTTGGGCTGGATACAGCTTCCAGCAAGCAGAACACAGTTCACACAGTGGGGAACTAACTCACAACCCACTAGCAGCTCATAGCACATTTACATGTATGGGAATTCTACTGTACCAGGCAAAGCACTCCCCGGTCACATTCGCAAAGTCTCTGCACACACCAGGAGCTTAGGGGTAGCTGGAACTCCTGACAGGAGGATTGCATTCAGCAAAATTTTCGGTCTTCTTCAGGTTGAGCCTGGCCCACTTCAGTAGCTTACTTTAGTCACACAAACTTGGATTTAGTCCAAAATAATTCTCTTCTCTCCCTCTCAGGAGCAGCTGGCAGACATGCAAGCCAAAAACTCAGCCCTTTCACAGTTTTCCCATGCGAATCCACTCAGGATTGCTGCCCAAAATACACCTGAGCTCTTCTCATTTCACTTCCCAGCTCAGAACTAACCGAAAACTGCAAGCAGACCGACTTCCCTAAGATCCAAAAGGTTTGGTTGGCTGATTTGGCTGTCAGTCAAAGCAAGAGCTCCCCCTTCAGTTGCAAAAAAGGCACAAAAAGTTCAAACTACAGTTCCTACAGATTTTGAATTCAGACAGCTTCTGTAGTCCGGCTACATTTTAGGTCCCACCAGTACTGACTGGTCCAATTTGCAGTCCAGGACCAAGACAGTGGAGACAAACAAAACATTCCTTGCTACAAAGAAAGCAAGTTAGACAAACTACATTATCATTATCACTCTAAATGATTTTCAGTAAAAAGTTACATCTTTCAACAGAGCTCCATCTCAGATTACTTAAGCTGCAAATAGGCAGCTCTTAAAGAGACAGTACACGGAGGCTATACAGGCTCTGGTAATCACATTTAAGTGCTAAAACACAGGACACCAACCTGGCAGTGAGCATTTAGGCAAGTTCAAGGAAGACTTTTTGGGAACCCCCATTTGTAGGAGGGTTACAATAACAAGGTAATGAACTCTAGGTAAACAACAAGAGTTAAGAGAAAAAACGTCTGGTACTCCAAACCTCTGAACAATCTCAAGTAAGCCCCCTTAATTACCAATAAGAAGGGGATTAGAGGTGTAACCAATTTGGGGTTGCAGAGTCAGTACACAATACAATATAAATCGTCTTGCTAATCCAGAAGGTGTTGGAGCACAATGGAGGAGAACGTAGATAAAAGAAGCCCCTGCTGGGGTCCCGCATCTATGTAGAGCTGAAAGATTTAGGTCTGCTGATGCAGGAAGAAGCCCACAATGAGTCGAAAAAACAATGCTCTGTGCTAGTCCATAACTTGAAAACAGTATCTGTTGATTCTGGGTCCTGGAGATCAGTCATCACTCCATGTGGGAAATGCAGGAAAAGCAAAATAAAAAGACAAAACAAGGGACCCCAAGTGAGGGGGCAAGTCAGTGTAGGGCTACAGGATTGAACTCACCCAAGAGTCCACGAAGACATCCCAGGAAAGAAAAAAATAATTCTTGCCACTTGTAGCTCCAGCTCCTGAAGAGGCGCGTAGAAACCATGAACTTAGGAGCACCACAGCAGGTTAAATAGCTCATAATGGGTAGATACTCACAGTCAGGGAAACAATCAAATATGTCATCAAAATTCCAAGGAAATAAAGTCATGAGAAGAAAAACGAGAAGTAAAGTAGCAAATCAGTAGCTGATGCAGCACTGCCTAGTTTGATTGACAGCCATGCAATTATGATGTGAAATATGCATCAGTCGGTTTTAAATAAATCAGGAAGGCATGATTGAAGCTCCTTGGAGGATTGAGCAGGGTCCTCAAATGTGTGCCAAGTATCTTGCAGATGAACTTGCAACCCGACAGAATACAACATTCGAAATTTGATCCCAGCCGATATGAGCTTAGAAATGGTCGGGTGGAAAGATGCCCTCTTTTGTCTAACAGTAGCCGGAAGATCTTGTGAAACCCAGAGTTTATGACCTTCCCAGGTGATAGATTGAATGTCCCTGAGCTTAGCCAACACATGCTGCTTGCCGAGGTAGTTTAGGAGGTGTAAAATAAGGGGCCGAGGAGATGTGCCAGGTGGAGGGCTAGGGTGCAAAGCCCGATGCGCCCGTTCTATCACGTATTGCAGCCCATTGGGTGACAGCCAGGCCAGCTTGTCTAACAACTTTTGGGTGAATATAATAGGCGTGGAACTTTCTGCATCCTCAAGGAGTCCTAAAATCACCAGGTTGTTCCGCCTACTTCTACTCTCAAGATCTTCTAACTTCAATTCCATCTTGTGCAGGTGTTGACGGAGTGAAGAGACTTCAGGGTCCAGCCGATCTCACCATTTCTCGATGGACACTGACCTGGCTTCCACATAACCAACCATCCGAGATGTGTCACCAATATCTTTTCAGAGTGAAGTGAGGTCTACAGCAAGGGTGGTAAGTGAGTCCTTGATTGGTTGAAGTTCCAGTAAAAATCGTTCCTCCAAGAGCGGGGTGGTCCCTTGTGTCTTAGAGGGAGCCTGTCCCGAGATAACACTGTGCTGTTTAGATTTCTTTGGGACCTTGTCTGGAGTCTGAGGAGGTGTATTGCCCGGGAGACTTTGACACATTTCTGCATCCATTTTGGCAGAAAATACCTAACAAAAAGTTCACCTGCAGCCACCAGAAACAATAACATAACTGTAGAAATAAAGATTCAGTAGAGTTCGGCTATAAACTGGTAAACAAATTGAAGAAAGTAGCCCAGGTGAGCAGGAGCAGGCAAGAAAAGCTGTTAGATCGATCTGTGCATCACGTGACTCCATCCCACGGACTACTAATGGAGTCCAGCTGTGAAGAATAGACAGGTCATCCTGTCCGTTTTGGCCAACATGCTGTATCTGTTTCAACGTAATCTGAATTTAAAAGGGAACCATGCTTCTCGAGTGTTATACATTACGCATAACGGTAAGCATTTTACATCTATATGTACCCTTGGCTTCAAGAAGATACACTGAGGTTTCACATTATAAAAAAAGTGTAAGAAACAGAGTTTTCTGGATGGCTGTAAAGAGCCATATGTTAATCTTTAATTGACATACATGTAGTGCCTAATCATTTAGTGAACAGGGTATAAGACCATTTAACAAAGTCCAAGAGGGTAGCATCTTTCAGAAAAAGAGACTTGCAAGAACAAGGGGACACAATTTAAAGATAGAAGGAGGGCGGTTCAGGGGCAATGTGAGGAAGTATTATTTCACAGAGAGGGTAGTGGATGCATGGAACAGCCTTCCTGAGGAAGTTGTGGGGTCTAAAACTGTGGGAGAATTCAAGAATGCATGGGACAGACATAAGGCAATTCTTGTGGGGGGCAGGAAGATATAGGCTGTTGGTTAACTAGGATCTGCGGCCTATCCTGTAGGTAGGGAAATGGGCAGACTAGATGGGTCTAGCGGTCCT
This sequence comes from Neoceratodus forsteri, assembly GCA_016271365.2. Classification (NCBI taxonomy): domain Eukaryota; kingdom Metazoa; phylum Chordata; order Ceratodontiformes; family Ceratodontidae; genus Neoceratodus; species Neoceratodus forsteri. Next base: position 91,897,692 of record JADMNL010000022.1, read on the forward strand.
TATCTGCCGTCAAAGTCTATGTTTCTATGTTTCTATGTAAAGAAGCATTGTGATTATAAAAGCAATACAGCACTCCAGGGGGTCATGTTGCTGGTCAGTTAATCACCCTCTGGGGGCATGTAGCACTAGGCTACACCTTGTGCCACATTACACCCTTAAAGGATGATTAACAGGCCATTACCACAACTCCTGGTAATGTCTTGTTGCTAAATTATATTTGTTATACAATGGGGTCAGAAAATGCTGCATTGTGATTGGCTTGACTTATACTTTTAGCTGTGGGTAAATCCTGCCACAACCCATGCAAAAAGTGCCAGTCAGCCAAGCTGGCAACAGAACCTCATATGACAACAATAGGGGTGTGTGCCGAATCTGAACTGATGGATGAATAGACAAAATACTGCATGCATTCGGCCGAATTCTGAACACTTGCTGTATTTGGAGGTATTCAACGGATGCCCTAGGGGCCGTTTTGTGAGCTGTTTTGACCGAATGGAGCAGCTGAGGTTGAGTGGAGTCAGCGGAGCCCAATGAGGTGGCAAGTCAAAGACTGGAAATAACCAAAAGAGGTCAGGTCGATGTGAGGGTAGCATTATTGTGGGTGAGGATGGCGTGGGCAGTTGGCAGTGGACAAATGAGCGTACAGTGACATGTCAGCTAAACATATGGTTATGCAAATGGCATATGGTGAGGTTGATGTGAGTGTAGCATTATCGTGGGTGTGGGCAGCCAGCAATGAGCGTATGGTGAGTGAGGGAGGCAGCTTTTGCTTTTGTCTCTGTCAACTGGTTGGGACCTGGGGTCACAGGGTCAAAGGCCAAGGATAGGCATTTGTGAGGCACTTGGCATGAAAAGCAAAGGAGTTGGCTTAGGGGTCTCAGTTGCTCCCTTATTTCAGCATTTTATTGTGGGTTTGGCATGGACTAATGAAGCCCAGATCAGATTCCTGAATACCCAAATACTGCTGAATGTCCAAATGTACCCCATAGTATTTGGTGACTGTTTGTTGCATACTTCATTGGTGTAGTCACACCCCACTAGAAATCAATGAATCCACCCCCTGAAAATTCAATAACAGAAAAGCTTTCATTTTTTTCCCCCTCGCTAAGCATGACTGCCAACTGAAACACTTTCACTAATAGAGGTAAATTCTCTTTGGGACTCTTGAAAGTGAGACCTGGAGCCGAACTGAGAGTGTTAAATACATTCTGCATAACATCCCTGGCTGCTGCATGCTGATCGTGAACTGGTGATAAGCTGAGATAGTTTCAAGTTTTATAATACTTTAAGTTTTTCTCCCAATTGCATGTTACCCTGCTCCCCCCAATCTGCCCTCTCTCGCTGCCGTAAATCAAAAGCACTATTAAAAAAAAAAAAAAAAAAGAGAAACATTCCCACCAAAACAGCTCCCTATAAAAGCAGACACAAATAAAAAAACTTGTGACCCTCTTCAATGACACTCTGACCCTGCCTCTTTCTGCACTTTCTGTGTCACTCGCGTCCAGGTTTGTCACACAACCCCAATCCCGATGTCTCTGTATCCATTAGTACTCCCTCTTTCTCTACACTGTCAGGGAACAATTCTAACAAGTGCACATTTAACCAATATCCCTGCTTTGACTTCTAAAAATACCAATCATTCTTCCAAGATGCTCTCTTGGGGGGGGGGGGACTATTTTTTATAGGGAGGAAGAATAATAAGCATAATAGCGCCACAGTCAAAATCGCGCCTTCAGAATAAGTTTAGAAATGTCCATACATTGCAATGTGATTACTTAAAACACAGTGAAATATTCATAAATGGAAACAGATTGATTAGCCACTGTTTTCAACCTTGCCTAATCTTGATTGTTGAAAATAAACTTGCTGTGATTCAAGATCAAAATCACACTTCACTGTGTCTGATTTATCCGCAGACTCTGAACGCTCAAGTACTGGTAGTGACTGTTCATCTGTTGTGTATATGTGTGTGTGTGTGTGTGTGTGTGTGTGTGTGTGTGTGTGTGTGTGTGTGTTGCTAATGCTAATGCAGTTCGGCATGACCTGTAAGTTAATGTTTTCACTAGAGAATGTGCAATGATCCCAGTATGATGGACAAAAGAAACATCGCTTCCAACGTGTCTAAGAAATATTTTAGCAGACAGCTTGAGTGAATATCATAAGTGTAACCCCCCTGCAAATGGGGGTTCCCAAAAGACTTCCAGGAGCTTGCTTGAATGCTCCAAGCCTGAATGGTGTTTGGCATTTAAGCCATTTATCAGTGAGTGTTTTTAGAACCTCTGGTACTGTCTCTTTAAGAGCTGTCTGCTTGCAGACATAATTAGTTTGTATGGGGGACTGTGTGTTTCTTTGATTGAGTACCACCAAGCTGCTGCCAATTCACTTCATTTTGCAGTCACTAGAGTGCAAAGGAACCTATCTGAAAGATGTAACTGTTTGCCAGAAATTATTTAGAGTAATAATGAAATTACAGTTTGTCTAACCTGCTTTCTTTGCAGTCAGAACTGTGTCTGCTAGTTCCCATTCTAGTTTTGAACTGCTGAACTGGACCAATCAGTGTGGGGTAAGCTAGCTCTAAAATGGTGCCTTGGACGAATCAGAACTTGGACTCATAATCTGAGCCAGCCACAAGAGGATTGTATGGGCAGTGACTCTGGGAGATGTAGTTTAGACTTCAGTGCCTTTTTGGACCAACAGCAGCAGTCTATTGTGAGTGACAGCCAATCCAGTCAAGAACTGGGAGGAACTCAAAGGAAGTGCCCGGTTTTGTCGGTTGGAGTTTCAGTTGAGCTTTGGCAGTGAAGAAGGAAGGAGCCCTGTGCTTTTTCAGTGTGCAGTTTTAGTCAAAAACGTGTAAGGCCCAGAGTTCCGTCTGCAGCTTGTTAGGACTGAATCCGTCCTGTGAAAAGAATCAAAGGATCTCTGAAGAGTAGAAACCAGGCTCACCCTGTAGAAGACTGGGGAATTGCTAAAATTGCACTCGGTCTGTCAGGAACTGAATCTGCTGTGTGTTCTCCCGGTATTGTGCAGTAATTGCGATCGGATACAGATGCAGCCTGCCTGGTATAGTGCTTTCTTTATATGGATGTGAAGAGGTTTGTGTACCTCAAGTGAGCCCTGCTGACATTGAAGGACCCTATCTTATTTGGAGGTCGTGAGTACTAATTCAGGGTCGCCCTGTTGAATTGCCACATTAAATCCAAATGGAATTACTGTACTGCTGACTGTTTAATTCTCCTTTCTGTGTGTGAAAGGGCCCCTACCAGCTGCCACGATTTGACTAGCCACTAGGGCTTGGGTTCCAGGACAGTAACTGATAGGGATAGGCCTGTGCACAGAGCCATGGTAGATTATTAGAGTGATAAGCTAATTAACCTGATTTCCCTGTCCTTGTTATATCCCCAAATAAATCAGAGCTGCTTGTTTCAGCAAAGTTATACTGCCTGAGGTATTTGTCTATGTTAAAGTACTGTACTGTGATTGTTGCACTGTATCTCATTTCACAGGAGGTCCCAGTACCGGAACCAGACCTGGGGTAAGTGTATACTGTGAAGGTAATTTGATATATTGTGTGGGCCACTAGTGGGAAGAAAGGGGGGTTGCAGTGTCCCAGAGGGCTGTGACCAAGTTAGTTTAACTATTGCAAACCCTGACCTCTGGGTGGAGGCACCCGCCATTGGATCCAGGCCCCTCAACCTGTTAGTGGCAAATCAGGCAGGGGTAGTAGCCCCTGGGATAGCGCCATCTAGGGGTTACATAAGTACAACTGAGAGAGTCGTCTCAACTGTAATTCGTGTCAGTCACTGACTGTACAGCTGATTGGCCATAGTGATGTCATATATAGAGGCAAGGAGATTTTGCACATAGCAGGCACATTTCTTATAAATTTGAAATAATGCCTGAGTAAAGCATGTAAATTGTGGCTTGCTTGGTGCTGTTGGTGTGCGGCGAGAACAATAGTCACGATTTTTGAAAAGTCGCTTATCTTGTTTGCTGATCACCATGGTTTGTCTCAAAGAATGTATTGGCGCCTTTTTGTATGGTTGCCGTTATTTGAGTCGCTTTAATTGAGTCACTGATACTGCAGTCACTTATCTGAAGTCGCGATTATCATGGGATACCATATTTTGACTTTATTTTTACCTCGACTATTTAGTTTAAAGCCTAATTTTATCATGGGTGCTTATTTTTGACGGTTTCCTTCATTTGTGGGGCAAATTCTTGTGGGACCCATCGAATTAGGGACAGCTGCCTTGTTTTTTACCTCAGACCTCGCATGGTTTACCGCAAGGCACCTGTAGTAGATTTCAAATTTAAACAGTGCCTGGGGGTTTTCTCTCTAGATTGGCAATTATGAGGAAACCTTTTTTGTTATATTACTGGACCTTGGTATCATCTGTGTCAGGACTGTCCGTAAGGGTCCAGCAGCCACCTGTGCGCAGTTGAGTATTACTGGGATTCTATTAAGATTGGCACTGGTATAGATCCCAGTTTTACAACCCAAAAAAGAAAAAAAAAAGGCACTAGTAATAGAAAGAGTTTATTAACTGGGGCAGGACTGGCCGGTGGCATTTTCACAGAAACCTGCACTTAGTTCGTTGGTCCAGAATTGGTTTGCTTTGCTTAAATTGGCAAACATAGCAGACAAACCTTTGATTATTATGGCTGAGGATAAATCAAAGGCTTCTGATGAGGGGTCATTCAAAAGTACTAATACCAAAAGCAGAGGTGCTAGAGACCAGCCCGCCAGCACAGCGGTTGGATTTCCGCTTGCAGCGCCAGCGACCCGGGTTCGGGAACGGACCTGGGTCGTCGGAGGACCAGTCGGGGGGAGAAGGATTGAGCACCCCATGGGCGGCTCTCCTCTGGGGAGGGTGGGCAGTATCTGGCACACGCGGACTTCTGGCGGAGGCTGGGAGTCACTCACGCTACCGGCGCTCGGTATCAGGGAGGCGGGGCGGACGCTGGCATCATTGCATGTCCCCGCCTCCGAGAAAACCAGGACAAAGATGGCAGGTGGGTCTGCTGTCTATGTGAAGCCCTCCCTGGGGCTTCAATTAGCTGCCATCACCGCATCCCCGACCAGATACTAGTTCCGCGGCACGGATGAAGGGAACCAATGCCACGGCCCCGCTCTCCGGGGGGTAAGCCAGGGATGGCGGCAGTAGATGGCAGTGGAAGTCCCAGGGGCCATGACCAGGGCTGATAAAGCGACAGTGGAACCGCAGGATAAAGAAGAAAATAAAAAAAACCAAAGCAGAGGTGCCGAGGAACCCTCCAGACCCCCGCCAAAAAAATAAAGCTTCCAAAGATGAAGTTCCTCACAAATTGAAAAATAATAAGAGTGACGGAAAAAGGAAGCTTGATCAAGCCTCTGATGAAGTGGCTAAAAAGAAACTCTGTCAAGACTGATATGCTCCTGTTGCTCCTGGAAAAGCCAATAGTGAGACAACAGACAGCTTAAAGCATACAGAAAAAACAAAACACTTACAAACTGCGCTGGTTCTTCCGTCAGTGCAAAATATGGAAAAAGCATGGCAACTGTTTCAGACCCTTCAGAAGATGGGTCCTTGATTTACTGTGGCTGGCAAGCACTCTTCCACAGTTCTCTCTTCTGTAGACTATGAGGGTGATGCGGATAATGGTCAATTTTATGATGCCCTGACATGGATTTTGAGGGCCTTGAGCCCCAGGAGTCCCCAGACCCTCACCTTGAGGATCCCCTTGGTGACCACGAGGAACCTTCCTCTATGTTTACATTTATACAAAATATGCTGGATACCCTGGACCTCCCTACACAGGAGCCCAACCAGGATGTCGATGAAGATGAAGATTATAGGGAGATGAAGGGTCTTTCATCCTCAAAGACCCTGGTTGTCCCTATCTATAATGCATTTAGAAAAAATACACCCCACTTCAGTATCAGGGGTTGATAAGTGGCTTGAGAGAAAATATAAATTGTCTAAAAATGGTACCGACTCCAGAGTTCCTGTCTGCACACACTAGACACAAAAGTATAGTGCAGCAGGTAGCTTGTGAGAAAGCTGGAGTCTCCTTGTCACCCTCTCCCCCTGACAAGGATTCCAAGAAAATTTACTTTATAGCAAAGAAAATGTATGCCACAGCTTCCCTGCTTCTCGGGCTTTCTTCTTACATGGCGTTCACAGCCAAATATCAGAAATCCCTTTGGAAATCCGTCCAGGCTTTTGCCTGCAACGGATCAGATTCTATGGTGCAGGAGCTGATGGATACGTCAAAAACTGCCCTGGAAGCTACTGTGTACCAATTCCACATGGCAAATGACAACAATGATGCAGCCTCTAGGGTAATGGCCCATGCCATCTCTCTCTGAGATGCTTCACCTGGCTTAAAACAACCAGTCTGACCACAGACACTCAGAATCAGGCCATGGATTTTCCCTGTGATCAAAATATGTTCTTTGATTACAGAACCACTGACTACATGAAAAAAGTTAATGAGTACAAGGCCTCCTGGCAGTCACTCATCCAAGCCTAAACCCGTCACCCTTCAGAGATCCCGTCCCAGGGGTGGTAGGGGCAGAAGTTTTGTTGCCAGGCCTTACAATCCCTATCCCCAATCTGTCTTTAGCCAGTACAGGGGATCTTTCAGAGGCAGAGGCAGAAGGGGTCAAAGAAGAGCCACCTCTACCCAGCCATCTGCCTCTCAGTCTAAGTCCTGATGTGAGTGTCCAAGTCACCTCCCTGTTTCCGGTTGGAGGCAGACTCTCTCACTATCTTCAGCACTGGTCCCTCATCACGTCAGACAGTGGGTGCTGGAGATAGTGGTGAAGGGTCTGTCATTACAGTTCGAGCAGCTGCCAGACCTCAAACATACCCAGGTGTCAAGACCGCTCTCCCCAACATGGATACTGCTGTTGGAAATGGAGGTACAAAATCTTTTGGCTTTACGAGCAGTGGAGAGGGTCCCCACCCATGAAAAGGGCAAGGGCCTCTATTCTAGGTATTTTCTGACACAAAAGAAAACTGGGGAGTGGCGGCCTATCTTAGATCTCAGATATTTAAACAAACATCTGAAAAAAAAAAAACAAATTCAAAATGGTCACTCTGTCACTGGTCATGCAGTCCTTACAGCAGGGATACTGGCTAGCCTCCCTCGACTTAAAGGACGCCTATTTCCACATACTCATAAGGAGATCTCACAGGAAGTTTCTCAGGTTCAAACTTCCTTCAGGTCACTATCAGTTCGCCACAATGCCCTTCGGTCTGTCCTTGGCCCCAAGAGTCTTTACCAAGTGTCTCGCAGTGGTAGCAGCACATCTCAGGAGAGTGGGTATCACTCTCTACCCCTATCTGGATGACCGGCTCACAGTAACAAAGTCTCCTTGCCAGGTCAAGGAATCTCTTTCCCTCATAGAACGCACTCTAGAGTCTCTGGGTTTGCTGGCAAATCTAAAGAAATCTCACCCAGAACCCACCCAGCTGCTCACCTTCATAGGGGCACAGCTGGACACTCAGAAGGGATATGCTTTCCTCCCGCGGGAAAGAAATCTGAGTTTCCTTTCAGTGGCAGATTCTTTCACCTAGGGACAGCCAAGACCAGCCAGACATTTCTTCAAACTTCTGGGGCATATGGCCTCTATGACTGTAGTAGTCCCAGGGGTCAGGTACAGGATGAGACTCTTGAAAGCCTACCTCAGAACTCGCTAGTCTCAGAGAAGCAACACATTTTCAAAGTTGATACCTGTGTCGGAGCAGTTCCTCCAATACTTGCTGTGGTGGAAGAACCCTGCAAATTGGCAGGCAGGGGTTCTCTTTCAAGCTCCTCTTCCCACAAAGGTGATCACCACAGATGCCTCCCTTTTGGGCTGGGGAGCTCATTTAGACAGTGCCTCAAGTGGGCAACTGGACCCCTGAAGAGTCACAGTTGCACATAAATCTTTTGGAACTCAGAGCAGTCTTACTAGCTCTCAAAGCTTTCGCTCCCAGCATAGAAGGCAGGCAGTTCAAATTCGAATGGACAACACCACGGCAATGTTCTACATAAACAAGCAGGGTGGTACCAGATCAGAAATACTCTTTGGAAGCTCTGAAGCTCTGGTCTCTAGCATTCTCCCTGGGAGTCAGCCTCTCAGCTATTCACCTTCCAGGCAAACCCAATGCTCTGGTGGATGCTCTAAGCCGCATCAGTCAAGGTCAGAGTGCATGGACACTGAACAAGCTAGTACTAGCCACAGTGTTCAGGTGGTGGGGCACACCAGACGTGGATTTGTTTGCCTCTCCTCTCAATTTTCAGCTTCCTCAGTACTGTTGTAGGCCCCCAGTTCCAGGAACACTTCCTCTGGATGCCCTGATCCTGGACTGGTCAGGGAGGTTCCTATATGCATTTCCTCCCTTTCCCCTGATATTCAGGGTTTTGCTGAAACTCAGACAGCAGCCTGCATTGATGATCCTAGTGGTTCCGGACTGGCCCAGGCAAGCCTGGTACCCTCTCCTTCTCTCACTGTCCTGCAGCAGGCCCATTCATCTGCTTCCAACTCGCTCCCTGCTGACCCTTCCTCAGACAGGAGTGCAGTGCCCAGACACACACTCTTTTCACCTCAAGGCCTGGTTCTTGAGGACTTAGAGTTTCCATCCTCACAGTACTCTGAACAGGTCCTTAAGATACTGAGGATGGCTAAAAAAAATGAACACTAAGATTATGCAGCCAAATGGAAAAGATTTACCTCTGGTGCAAGAGTGAAAAGGTCGAACCCCTATCAGCTTCAGACCCTCAGCTGCTAGACTACCTGATACACCTACAGGCGTCAGGCTTGAAACCATCTTCACTCAAGCTACACCTGATGGCAATTTCAGCCTACCTTTTGGTGGGAAAGAAGAAATCATTTTTTTCCCACAACATTTTTAAACAGTTTTTCAAAGGCCTCTTGTACCTCCAGCCTCCAACCAGGGAGCCTGTTCCTCCTTGGAGCCTGAACCTTTGCATAGATGGGCTCATGAATACACCTTTCGAGCCTATGTCCACAGCCCACATCAAGTTTGTAACTTGGAAGACCATCTTCCTGGTAGCCATTACATCTGCCAGGAGGATTTCAGAGCTACAGGCCCTGTGCACTGAGCCGAATTATATCATCCCTCACAACGATAAAGTTCAGCTCAGGACAAATAGGAAATTTCTGCCAAAGGAGGTTTCAGAGTTTCACTTGAACCAGTCCATTACTCTGCCGGTCTTCTTTACTGAGCCATCCACTCCTGGCGAGCAAAAGCTCCACAGCTTGGATGTCAAAAGAGCTATTTTTCACTACCTAGAGCATACTAGACAGTCCAGAGGCTCTTCCACTCAGTTGTTCCTCACCTACGGGGATGTAGGCAGAGGAGGACCAGCTACCAAGAGAACTATTTCTCGTTGGTTGGTCTCTTGTATTAGATTCTGTTATGAGAAAGCTGGTCAACAACCTCCTGCGGGGCTCAGGGCCCATTCCACCAGGGGCACTGCAGCCTCGCTTGCAGCATCAAGGGACATTCCCCTACTGGATGTCTGCAAAGCAGCTACCTGGAAATCTGTGCACATCTTTGTGAAACACTACAGCTTGGATGTGCAGACCAGATCTGATGCCAAATTTGGCAGGGCAGTTCTGCAGAGCCTCTTTCCTAAGTAGGTGCTCTGCTTGCCTCCCACTTGGTACTGCTGGGTAGTCTGCAAAAAAGTTACTGATGCTAAAGGACTCCTGGGGTAAGAAGGAAAAAGTACTCACCACAGTAATCTTCTTTCCTCCACAGGGTCCTTTAGCATCAGTAAGCTCCCACCCTTCCTCCCCGGTTCACCTGTCGGGGAAGGGCTCTTATATCACCTTTTACCAAATTTGGAGTTTCTTATTGATGAGTTTTTAGCTTGTGTTGCTGTTGTTTCTATTTCCACTTTTGTGGACATTTGCATGTTTTTTGAATCCTGTTGATTCTTTTTTGGGGCATTTGTCCTCATTTTTCCTTGAAAAAATTCTGAAGCATTCAACAGCTCTCACTCAGCTCACCCCCCACCTTTTGATTGGCTTGGCTCTACGCTCATTTAAATATCTCTTAAAGGCACACCTCTGGGGTAGTTGCAGCTAGCCAGCTAAGTGCAAAAAAGTTACTGATGCTAAAGGACCCCTTGGAAGAAAGAAGATTACTGTGACGAGTAATTTTTTCTTATTGCTTAACTATACCTTGGGCATCAAGAATCATGCATCCTGATTGGCTGACTGGCACTTCTGAGCTTTGGTAAACCCTATGACAACCCAGGCAAAGCATGCCAGTCTGTCATAGTGGCAGCAGCACACCAAATGCAGTCATATCTGTACACCTGCCCCCACCCAAAAAAAATTCAGAGCAAACTTGCTGCCATTTTGTCCTCATTAAAACTGACTGCAAGTCGACTGCAAACCGTTCCAAATAAAAAAGCCTCATAAAACTGTGTTCTACCTGTTACAGTTAAATTAGGCCTTGTCCACGCTAGACACCAATTTTAAAATGTTTTAAAAAACATTTTATAAACTGGTCCCTTGCATGGTTGTTGCCATTTTACATTCTCTTGCTTAAAAAAGCTGATCGTGGCACCTTCCTTTGGACTTTTGGAAGTATCCTTCTGAAAGTCCAACAGAGCTTGTAACACTCCACCACGGTTGGCCACTACAGAGTAACAACCACACTATTTCAGCTGTTACTTCCGCATTCCTGGACAAGAACTGCGCATGTGTGCGATAATGCCATTCACCGCAACTACAAATGTGCGAATACTTCGCATGTGCAGTTGCATCACTGTTGCCATCTTGAAGATGGCACCGCGGAACTCACTGTTCTGAGGTTTGCAAGCTCGCCATAGCCATTTCGGCTCTGGCTAGAGTTTGTTTAGTAATGCCACACATTATGAGAACTGCCCTTTAGTAAAAGCAGTCACACTGCTTATAACAGTGATCGTGTCTAATGGAACTGATCCTCTGTTTTCACCACAAGTCAAACCATTCCCTCTTGTTCCTCTGGCTTGATTCACACTCAAAAGTTTGGAATCACAACAGTTTTGGGGAAAATGAACCTTAGATGTAGAATTGCACACTGAATTGAGCGAGACAGAGAGTGCTCGCTCCACTAGCACTATTGTGTACGAGAGCAGCGGTACTTTCTTGGTTTTCCATACCACAGATTGATGTCCTTCTTTAGTATGGAAAATGAAGAAATTATCACTCTTGTCACACACAGTAGCGTTACAAGAGCTAGCATTCTCTCAACTCAGTATGCAATTTTGCAGCCAAGCTACTTTCTCAACCAAGCGAACGCCTCCTTTTCCATTCTCCAAATAAGAAAATAAAAAATCATAGTACCTCACTCGCACTGCTCCCTAATGTGCTTAGCCCTAAACAGAGCATGACACTCTTCCAACCCTGCCACTGAGCTCACACTGACACTCTGAGAAAAAAAAAATGGCAGTTGAAAAAAGTGTTGCATGAATAAGGAAATAATAAAACAGCAGTAAAACTAAATCATTTTAACGTGTGTGTGTGTGTGTATGTCTGTGTGTGTGTAACCATGACAACCAGCTTGATACTCACAACTACAACTACAACTCCAGTAGGACAAAAGTCCTGCAATGTCAGGTCTCATTACGCCCTTGGACAGTTTGGTATTGCCCAACACCACCCACCCTATCAGATATTATTGCTTACCTAGATGTTCTACTGTCATAAATAGTCAAGCCTGACCGAAGTCTGTGTTCTCTGGACAAAGTGTGCGTATGCCTCAGTCATAGGAAACGTATTTCTCCAGAGGTCCACAAAACCAAGATGCATCAAGGTATAACGTAAATATTTTTGCAGGGGAGCTACCCTGGCGCTATGGGGACCAGTGGAGTCTAGGGCCAGATTAAGGGTAACATTTAAATAACCCCCGGCTAGTACGAGTTGGCCTTTTTAAAAATGGGCAACAGCTCATTAAAGAAGTGTTGTACAATAGACTTGTGTGATCCTGGGGGAAAATAAATATTTGCAGTTGTAATAGAGGTTTGATAAAGCAGTCCTGTAATGATCAGTATCACATATCTACCCTCTGTGTCAACAATCTGATCTTTCAGTTGAAAGGGGGTTCCTCTTAGAATCAAAGTTACAAAATAATCAGATATCGTAAAAACATCAACTGGAAGAAATACCATTGAAGTGATATTTAAATCCAGAGTGGAATTAATTATAAATATAAAAACTATTCTGAAGTTAAACCAGTAAGCAGATACTGTAGAATAATGTAGAAAATACACTATATTGAAAACAATGTTCTTTATTATTCTGAGTTATTTGAGTTAACTATTCAAATAATCACTTTATCCCGAATCAAATGGTAATTTACTTTTTTGTCTTCCAATGTTATTTTTATTTTATGTCAGAGATGTTGAGGATAATTTAGCTGTACCAAAGGAAAAGATAGTTCTAGAAGTCGTCGGGAGATGTGAAATCTCCTCTTATTTTTAGAACATCTCTTTTTATACATTTTGCTATTGCATTCTCCATCTTTTACTCTACGGGACTTAACTAGCACATAATACACAAATGTTAATTCAGTCATTATTCTTAACAATGTATGCAAATATAGATAGACAAATGTTCTATTTCAATTTGGATTAAGATTCTCACAATGTTCCCTATTGTTTTGTAAATTAACGTACATGAGTTTGAAGATTTTTTTTTCGTCTTTCAATTTTTGATGACTTCATCTTTTATCAAATGTGTAAGCACTGTTGTAAATGTGTAAATACCAATAAATAAACAACCTTCTCATACACTATTCTCTGTATAACATACCTCATTATGCATTGGTTTACTACTCCATGATATTGAACCCTGCTGTTCATTTTTGTTAAAATCTTCACCGATCTGGTGCCTTTTTATGTTTGCTTGCGCGCATGCGCAAGAAACATCTTGCAACAATGCGACTCTTGGAGGTGTGTGCGTGACCTGGCCAATGTAGCACTTGCTGGAGCGGGCATGTCTGGGTTGCGCCAATGGATGGGCGAGCTCTGGATGAAAGCATTTTGGCTGCAGTGGCTTTCACTTGAAAGGAAAGAGCCGCTGCAGTCTGGAGCGGCATGCTGTCTGTATGCAGCATATGAAGGGAACAATGTTCTGCAGTGCTTGTTTTAATAACATTAAAACTCCTCAATCAAATAGCGAATGGAACATTTCATGAGCAAACGTGGATAAGAGAAAAAAAGTAGAATTTACCTGCTGCATATGAAGGGAACAATGTTCTGCGGTGCTTGTTTTTTATACTGTGAAATGTGAAGCCTTCCTATAACTATGGTAAGTCCTGCATACAACAAGCTAAGAGGTGGTGCAGCAGGTGTGTTATTGAAATACAGTGTGTTATATATATATATATATATATATATATATATATATATATATATATATATATACACACACACACACACACACACACCACACACTGTTTTCCACATAGAAATGTAGCAGACCTCCAAAGTGATTTTACTAAAATTGGCCCTGAGATATGTATGCTTCAGGTTGTGAGTGATGTTTGTGTGTTTGTAATGTTTTACTAAGCCTGACTGTTAATTATTGGCATATAATAGTCATTTGCATTTCTGGGCTTTTCATTCGAGCCTTCTACACCCCTTTTCGTTTCTGAGTAAATGGGACTTCCAAACAAGGTAAATAAGAAATCCAAACAAGGCAAATAAGAAAAATGTTATTTGGTTGTTCAAGGAGCCCGAACGATATAGGCTTTAGTATCCAGCAGCCCAAGAGAGTGGCCTCAGCACAAATACCCTAGGTTGTTACATAAGGAGGGATCTCCTTTTCTGATATGAAAGATTTGCTTGTTGCCGATTCGTTGCGATTTGTTTATTGCAGATTTCTCTGATCTGATAATCTTACCTTCTTATTTGCTGTCAAAAGAAAGCGCGTGTGATCTGTTTATGCTATCTGTTATTACTGCAATCGAATTGTATTATTATATGCATTGCATGTATAATACCTTGAATGGTACTATGATGTTTTTTTATTCTTGTTTGGAAAAATTCAATATAAACTTTTAACTGTAAAAAATAAAAGGTACTCAGTAGCCCATTTGATGACTAGGGCCATACACTATAGGGATGTCAACTATTTAATGCATTTGATATAGATCATGCGCTATGATAATATTTATATTCGTTTTAATGCGGAGATGATTTAAGGTTCGTGTTTTCCGTGCCCTCTGTGGTAAATGAACCCGTAAAACATCTTTGTGAACTCATAAACCAGACCTTATCAGGAGATTAAACTGGTGCCACTCAACTGATTCCCGCAGGACTGCAAACACTATGAGCTACTCTTAAAGCAACAGAAATTAAAACGTATTAAAGGTTTCAAACTAGAATAAGGGAATTTTGCTCACTCTTAAGTATTTAACACCAAATCAAACAATATTTTCTCAAAAGGATATAAAAGTATGATGATAAGGATGTCTGTTTCATAATTAGTACAAAAAATAATAAATGTGATATGTCTAAACCCATACGTTTTTGTTTCAATAAAACCTGTTTCATTTCCATTGAAAAAGAAAAGTGTACTATTACTAGGGTAAAGAGTATACTAAAATGTAACAATTTACACCTTTGCCTTTAGGATTAAACCTGACTCAACCGATGCTTCACTTACTTTTACAAGATTTAGTAATCCTTATGTCGTTTTCTTAAATGAGATGCAGTGTTTATCTTCAAAGGCTTCAGAAATTACAAATAAAGCAGTATAGGGTATTCCCACCCTGTAAAAGGAAAAGAAGGACAACTACCATCAGCGTTTGGAATATTGGGCCAACCTTTTATAGCAAATAAAGATGGAATAAATGTTCTCAAGGAAATTGCCTAAGAGACCAAATGCTGATTCGAATTCTCATTCTTTTATTTTGCTTTGCTGTCTACCACTGCAAACAAAACCCAATCTGATGATTCACTTCTGTGATATACAAACAATACTTGGAATCAAATGAGTCTTGAAAATAATATGGATCTGCTATTCAGGTTAGATATTCATGCCAACCATCCATCCTTTTATAAAAATGCATGCATAAAGTTAAATTCACAAAGGTCTCTAACTCTGAAAGAGGGAACTACTGCACATAAATATTGCAACTGGTGAGACATACCAGTAAATAAGTGAAAAGAGATCTGCACTTACCTCCATTGGGACCCCGTACAGGTATCGGTGGCCTGCTTTGCAAACTGTGCAACATGGGGTTCTCAAAATGCCCTGTTGACCAGGCTGTTGTCAGCTGGGGTCCGACATACTGTGAATACAGACTGGGGTAAGATCCAATAATGGGTCTGGCTAGTGAACTATACTGGTCTCTTCCATTGGCATTTAGAGTACTACTGTAACCCCCATCTCGAGACACTCTATTACTGACAGGGGGACTGGATGAGTAAGGGAACCTGTTAGAGCCATGCGGGCTCCCTCCGCTGTAGGAAGGGCTCTCTGTAGTTGGCTGGGACCACACCGAGTGGCTACTGACTGGATGACTGGGCTGAGATGCTCCACTGCCCTGAAGGTATGGGATGCTGGAGATCATGCTTCCAACCCTGGTGGTGGGGACGTAGACTGGAGAACTTGCAGTGGAGTGCATGAAGCTGCTGGCAGAAGCATCGTAGGCAGTCGGACCTTAGGTCACAGCCATGGCTAGACTCTAATACATCTCCTAAGCTCGCTCAAATACCAAGGTTGATTTTGATCTCTGAGAGACACAATCAGCTTGCTGACCTGGTCTAAATCCGTGAACAGTGAGATGTCTTCTGAGCTACAAGGGGGGGTGGATGATGTCCAAATTGGACGTGGGTCAATGGCCTGCCCTCGGGAGGCTGGTTTCCTTCACTGTCAAGATTAGTAGCTGAAGAGCTCATATCTTGCTGGGGTTCCGAGCGGTCCTTCCACGGGGTCACTGGCAGTAAATTTGAGGTAAGTCTGCTCCACCGCAGAAGAGTCGGGGCTGTTTGAAGTTAACTGTTTGACCACAGACAAGTTGGATTCATTCAGATCCATCCAGATTCTGATCTCAGAGAAGTCTGGAAAATAACAGGAAAGATATCCTATAAATAAATCCAAGAGAAATACACAATTAGTTTGACTGGGGGGGGGGGCTTTCTCACTTTGCCGCATTAATTGGATTCATTAAAAGTTAAGTCTGCTCAGAGGCTTCTGGACTCACTGTGCCTTCCCCTCTTTGTGTCCCAGTAATAATAAGATCATGAAGATCCCTAAAAGAAGCAGACATCATCACATAACAATTGTCCGAAGAACATTACACATTATTAGGTTGTACAGATGTGCTCGTTTTTGTCCTATAGCCAGAATATGAGGATATTTTAACAAGACATCTCCAATGCAGATTTAAATAAGAGAAACAATGGGAGGAGCATTTGGGCAGGGGTTATTTAACTGAATCAAACATTTATAAATGTTGTAGTCCCCCTTCTATGGGAAGTATTCACTCATCTCTGTATTACTACCCTGTCAATTGCAACCTACAGGCTCCTGGTTTGTTTTCTTTCTACTGTAATCTTAATATACTGCATCTACACCACAGATTATCTATCTATTTATCTATCTATCTATCTTTACACACACACACACACACACACACCGTATACATACATACATACGGAAATGGACACTACAAAATTGCTTCCGCGATTCCAGCGTTACAGCACAGTGCTTAGGGTGCCTGGTGCCATGCTGTACCAGTCTCAGCAGAGGCAGGACCAAAGTTTCCTCATAGCAGGAATGAGAGCAGACTAAGGCTAAGAGCAAACAACTTATTCTTGCTTCCTGCTGCAACTTCTTTTACTTTGTAGTCTAGAACGACGGAACAATGCCTACAAACCTAGCGCTGGCCACAAAATCCTCAACAAACAAAAACAACAACAACGCACACACACACACACCTGTTACAATGTAAGCTGACGATAAGGCTGACAACTATAAAAACTTTAAGGCAAGGCAAATGAGAAAGGAAAAAGACATCACATTTATCAAGTCGTGCAAGCTGTGCTAAGCGTGTCTAGTCCGATTACAATATAGACCCCCACCGCCATTGTACTGAAGAAGGAGAAGCCCCAGGTAAAAGGTAAAAGCCAACCTAGTGGTGCTGCTGCTGGGCCATGTAGGTCTGCGCATTGAATCCAGGCTGCTGCTGACTGACAGCAGGGGCCGGACTGCAGGCTGTTCAGGATATAATAAATAAATGCGGCCATGCCATTTTCTGGTTACAAAGTTCAGTTCCTTTCTAAATCATTTTAAGATTTAAAATGGTTGTTTAAAAGTAAATGTCTGTAAGCCCTATAAAACTACAAAAGAACATATCAATGTTATCTAACTCCCACCTTATATCACATGGCATACTGTTTAAACATGTCTGTTTATAGCTAAAGTGATTTTAGACCCCATGCAACAATTATTTCGAAATTGATAAACTTTTGGTTGAGCCTACTGGGGTTACAGTTGTGAGAGCCTTAGTCAGTCCTTACAAAAGTCATGGGTTATTCAGTATCCTAAGAGATTCCCACCCAGACGGCTGTAAACTGAAATATATTGGAGAGAAAAGGCAAGTTCAAGTAACAAACTACAGTATTAATGACCAGGTTAAAATGCAAGGCTAAACACTGCCCATTTTTATCCCAACAGTGTCGGTAGGTATCCTTACCGATAGATAGATAGATAGATAGATAGATAGATAGATAGATAGATAGATAGATAATGTTATTTTATTGTCTTTGTTGTGGATAGAAACATAGACTTTGATGGCAGATAAGGACCGCTTGGCCCACCTAGTCTGCCCATTTTGATTCCAAGGAGCAAATTTAGTTTATATCTCTAAACATAGTAAACGTTTGTCTAGGCCAAGGAGTCATGTTATCACCTCTCCAAATGTGGTAGCTCAGCGATGTGTTTGCTCTCTGATGCTGCATTTACTTCATAAAATCTAAGCGTCCAGTGGCAATAAGGGATCACTAGCATGTATCAATGACGTAGCACATATACCAGAAAGATGCAGAGCCACTCATTCTGATTACGCTGAATATGTGTCTCCTAAAGGAAACAGTCCAATTTTTGATGGTAAAAGACTAGTTACATTTGCGCGGTATGTTTGGCTGTCAATAAAACTAAGCTTAAGGGCAATGGCTCGCTTATACATCATGGTTCCCTAAATACGCAACTTTATTCAACATATTGACATGTTTAAAAGCTAAATGTGACATTATTTTTTTATTATTATTTTTCTATAATTTTACTAGGGCAAACAATTAATTGAGAGCTTAGATCTCTTACAAAGCTATTACAAAAGTGCAATGAGACATCTGCAAATTACAAACGGGAACACAAAATAACAGAACCCAAAACTATTATTTAAACTTAAAAGGGCAAAAACCTTTTAGACAAAATCAAAGCCTACAAATGGACCTCTTAGATTACATCAGTGTCAGCCTATATATACAGTGTGTATATATATATATATATATATATATATATATATAGCATTCTGTCATTTGTTTACTAAATATCTGCTCCTTCTGGCCCTGTTCACTTAATTTATAGCAAGTCAAATCCTGACACATCCCAGGCACGTTTGCTGTGATTTTTCTTTTTCTTTGAACTGGGGAATAAGTGACAATTTACTCCCTGGGATTAATTATTCAAAAGGCAAAAGTGAAAGAAACATGTCAATTAAATTAGTCATTCTGGCAATGACATTTTATGCCAGACAGACTTGCTGTAGCAGCACAGGAACAATCATTCCATTATTCTGGTCTTCTGGTGAAAATAAGAAAGAATTTTTTTCTGTTTGCAGCTTGGCTATAAAGTAAACAAATATCTAATCAGTGATCACAAAGTTTGAGAGGCTAGAGGTAAAACCCAGGTTATCAAAGACAATCCTGCATGCCAGCGTCTCTGCAGCACCGCCAAGGCGAGGAGCAATACGGTTCATCTGTTTGTTTGTCCATGTAAACGGGCCCCAGTAATCTGCATTCTATACACTCAGTCCCAACATCCCTCCAGTTGTGACCTACCCCAACAGTTAAAAAATATACCATACGGTAAACAACAGCATGTTCAACCATCTGTCTAAAGAACAGACCGGGTGACCTCATCTATAGTCATCTGTATTGTTACTTCTGACTGGGTCTTTCTGTATTTTTATTTCATTTTTTTCAATTGGTTATATTTGTATCTTGAGTTTTTTTTTTCATAGGTGTTCATTAAATACCTTAAACGGGGAGAAGACTAAACATTTATTGTACATAAACAATCTACATTGCTCCCCAGTATCTGTAACCTGGTTTCAGTATCTTTATTGCTACAGTTAGAGAGAGAGAGAAGGAGTGTACATACTGTGTTGCTTTCATCATATTTAGTTCTTCTTCAATTGGAAGTTTCTTTCTAATTCCGTGCTGATTATTTTCAGTATTTTTGTCTTATCTAGCTACATTTCTAATTTTTTATTTTTTGGCAGTTTTCTATATTTTTATCTTTTTTTTTTAAATAATAGTTTATTTTTTATTTCTATAAATGGCAGTTTGTTTTGTTCACCTTATTTTTTTTTTTATTGATAATCTTTCCAGTTTCTTTTAAAGGTTGTTTGTGTCTGTTTTCTTCATCTTACATAGGAGCTTGGGAGAGGGAAGACGAGCGTCAAACTTTATTTGTATTTAGATCTGAGAGCTCTACGTTTCAGAACCTTTACATGGGCAATTTGCCCTAGCAAAACAATTCCGAACACTGGGGTGTGTGTTGCGTTTTCACTGACATCAGAATTTACGAGACATTCAAATTATGGCGATTTCTCCTATGACATTCCACACAGACTGTTGTATTCTAAACAGTGTTTCACGTTTTGCTACATTTATTTATTTGCAAATTTTGGCGAAAACCCATATTTTTCTAGTAATGTTGTCCTAAACAGACGTTAAAGTAATTTTTTCTAACTTTATTATAATACTAATAATGAAAATAAACACAACTGTTTTATCAAATTTACACATTGCACCTAAGGGTTATTTTACTTTTGGCAGATATAAACACCCTTATTATTTTCAAGATTAATGGTCACTTTTATTTATTTCTTTTGTTGGTGTGAGATGCTTCGATTATTTTTCTTTTATAATTGTATTTCTAGACCATGAGTGGCTTTTTACAGCAGTTATAAGATCTACGGAATTCACAAAATTATTTCTTGAAAGGACCAATGAAAGAACATGAAGATTTATTTGATGCTGAGATATCCATACATTGGTATTCCACATAAACAAATTTTATTCATTTTAGAGCAACGATTCCACGAACAGACTTTCCACACATAAAACAACTCCCCCGCATGGTTGCCTTCTTACAGCATGCATACCCACTGCATCATTTTCCCTGTGGCATAGTGCCGGGAGTCTACCTTTAAAGCACTAATTGTCTATCCCTTAAGTGGTTTTACAAGTACGTAAATTAATTTTCAAGGCTTTCATGTTCTGGGTATTGTGACAGTTGACAGAGTCATTTGGGTGTGTGCTGTTGTAGCCGGCTTGGGAACAGCCAGAAGAAGACGTCCCAGACTTGATTTACTAATCCACATTTATTTGCGCCCTACACAGCCATACCTAGTCTGTTCTTCTATCACTGAAATTATTTAGGCACAGAAGAGGTGCGGTATGTAAAGCACTTATAATTTGTTATCCTGTTAAGTTTCTGCATGTCTGTACTCTCCCGGGTCGTGCCTGAAAATAGTCATTTTATGGCTAGTGCAATTACCCGGTTAACAAAAGCTAAATACAAATAAAAATAAATAAATAATAAGCAATATACTTCAACTTAATAAAACGTACTGCACTGTCTGCTGTTTTTCACACTCCAATGTACATTACTTGTTTCTGATTTTAAAATAGCAGTCTTACCTTTTGCACATTAAGCCTGATTCATGGTTCAGGTGATTGTATATTATACCTTCCATGCATACTGGGATGGGGGTTTGGAATCTGTTTAGGCTAGGGTGTTGTTTTCCTCTGTCTGCTCTGTGTGAATTGTTTTCTGAAGTCTGGGGCTTTGTACAGTTTGTACACTGAAAGTAGGCTGAGGAGTGATAAGGTGAGAGCTGCAACACATTCCATGGTGTGTGTGTTCTCCCCCCCTTCCCCAACATCAGTGTTAAAGAAGGGCACCAAAGAACAGGAGCCAGACGCCAGTCAGTCTCCACACCCACAGCATTCACATTATTAGCCAAAAGGAACTGATCAGGCCTGGCACCGACTGGAGATAACATTGAAACGGCCTGGGTTTTCCTATCATTAAACACTGATTCTAAACCAACAGCTCTGTAAAGACATACCCCCGCACATGACAAAAGACACACATATGAGAATTGTTTTGAATCCCTATAGCTCTCAAGTTATGTCTTTATGAAAGCAACAGTACAGAGAAAATGTGTTTTTCCCCCAAAAACATAGCATACCTGTCAAATCTGCTTTTCTAGGTTATCTCTGACGCTGCTTTCCAGGAGTTTATTTTTTATCTTAATTAACCCCACCAGGACTACAATGTTATTTCTAAGTCAAATGCGGTGGATATCTTTGTTTTCTCTAGGGGGGAAAAAAAACTAAAATTAAAAAATTTACAAAATACTAACATTTTAGTGGAACTAGAAAATGTTACCACAAAATAAAACTGGAAAATGTCAGACATCTTTTACAGTGAATAAATGGGGGGATAAAACTGCAGGGTCGCATTTGTTGCCCGATTTGGTTGCACTTATTTAAACAAGACAGGCCACTGAGAGACTATCATTTAGGGGAGTGTTGTGTTGATGGCAGCAGGGAAACCTTTACAAAAAACAGACATACAATGAAGAATACATCCATTCAAGTAGCACATAGGAAGAATCAAAATCATGTGCAAGTGACTTGCAAACAAGGATGTAAGCAGGCATACTCACTGTACAGGTCTGTGTACAGTTTTTGTGAGCACCTGTCCCAAATCATATGCTTTTTTCTTAACAGTACAATTTACAGCATCTGAGTTAGTATAGGCTGCTTTGGGTCTGTATCTGTTTAAACCTCTATTGTTTAGGACATTATATATATATATATATATATATATATATATATATATATATATATATACACACACACACACACACACACCGCTATATTTATGCCAATGTATGTAAACTATGCCTGAATTTCTGCTTGTTCCCTAGATCCATTATGTCCTTCTATTCTGGTTACATTGTGTAGTGTTTACCCTTCCAGAATCTCAATTGTACTGTTTGTCATCTACCTATGTACTTGCTCCCCCTTCCCCAGGATGCATCTAGAATGAGCAGTAGCCTGCTCAGCATGCCTTCCTGGTTAAATGCTTAAATAAATACATAAATAAATAAATGTACAACTTGTTTTGAGATTAGATGAGTCATCTGATAGTCTGATGTGTTTTGAAATGGGGAGCAGCAGTTTGAGAGGATGTGTACATGTGTACATTTTGAATAGGGGGCAGCAGATGTACAGAGTGTGTACAAAATGGAAATTTCTGGCTAAACCCCTGCTTGCAAAAATGTCTTTCAGTCTTTTTTTCAACATAAAAATAATTAATGCAATTTTGGAGAAAGGGAGACCTTTTGAAGAAAGGTTTTTCCAATATTTAGCAGTTGAGTATATCAGTGTGTGGGGGGGGGGTGGGAGGGTAACAACACACATCAGGGTTGAAACCACATTCAACACCAGGCATTTCTCCCCATCACACTTCCCTTCTGCCCCTTCCCCCACTTCTCTACCCTCTGTTCCCTTTCTGCCCCAACTAAGCACTCTTGCCACTGTCTCCTCGCAAGAGAGCACATGCCTCTTTTTACCTGCCCTCGGCCTTTGCACTGATAGTGCTTCTCTCCATGTAACATTGTATTTCTTCTAATCATGTGAACTTGCTCATATTGATAATGTCTACCCTGTTCTTGTTCTTCAGTTGCGTTAGGAAACATGTAATACCATATTGTTCGTGTTTCATTGCCTGTTACCTTGTAAATTTGTCTATAATGCTGTACTGTACTCTTCAAATTTTTCCAGAAAGTTGTAGTGTACTTTTCTGGGTCATTCCTGAAAATAGGCATATGTTTTCCTAGTGTACCTTACCCAGTCAACAAAAACTAAATATATAAATAAAATACTCATCTTGATATATGGGTACAGGTAGTTGTGGTTCCAGGCTGGTGCCAGATAGAACACATTCTTCATTAAAAAAATCTGCTATGCCCAAGTTGTGCCCCAGCAGTTCCACATAACTGCCAACATAGTCCTAATCGAAAGTCTGACTATGCTCCCTGTCACAGGGCCTCTTTTCCCCAGTTTTTATTAATTTTGGAGCCACCACTGAATAGAAGCTCTCCTCCAGTGTGTGCAAAGGCAGTGGTGATGTCTGGAGAAGTGCCTATATCTACCAATGAAAGCAGCAACATAAAGTGTTAAGACACTCATAAATAAACCTAGTATTACAAGTTTTAACTAAAAATGCAGCACTTTGCCAGCTCAGTAGTGTGGTGGGTTGATGCATCCATGCCTCCATGCTGCCACGTTGATGACGCAGGTTTGGGAATGGACTCGGGTCACTCAGGGGATCGGCCAGGAGAGGAAAGATTGAGCATCTGTAGGACTGCTGTCTTCCTTCAGGAGGGGGGATTCCATGACTTGCCACTCAACTGCCATCTGGTGGAAGCCAAGTGGTGGCACATGCAAATCTTGTAGTTAGGGAGAAGGGCCAGCATGCAGAGTGCTGGAGTGCCTCCTCAGAGGTGGAGTGAGCTTGTGCACTCTTTTCACCTAAGGCTGAGCCCTGGGGAGGAAATCAGGAGGGAAAATGGAGGATGAGCTTAATGAAGCCCTCCTATCTAGCACCAGCAGCCCGCCTGGTCTTGGGTGATGGATGGAGACAGGATGGCTGTGGGCTATGGGACAGAGCTGATACTGCTGCTCAGCCTGCCAAAAGAGTGATAAAAACCAATATGGGAAAAAAGCGGCACCATGCTTCTAAGAGTATTATAGGCAAGGTCAGTGGCCAGTTTTGCGCAATTAGAGATCAGTATTTATGGCAAGCATACGTGCTCTGAACCATTTTGCAGATTATATGGACACTACAGGTGCATTGTGAGTAGAGTACCCAGGATTTCCAGACAAACTGGGATTAATGACAAGGTCTACAGCATGACAGTACATCAATTGTTACTTCCTTTTAGTTTCCAGCTATCAGAAATCCAGGACAAATGTAAAACGTTCCCTAAAACAATCTGGACAGGTAATTAAAATCCAAGACTGCCCCTTCTAAACTGGGACCCATGGTCACCATAACTGCGATGCACAAGTGCATTCAGCCTCTGGAGAAGTCTATATAATCTGCCTCTCTGGGCACCTAGGAAAGTGTTACTTTCAGCATAACCAGGTAGCTTAGTGTTTGCTGCTGAATTTTCATGATATGTATTACTTTTTAAATATTTTAAGGGGAAAGGCATGTGTACAAAGTCCCTCAGTGTTTGAAAGCACATGGAAATCTCTTTCGAGCAAAGTATTGGCTTACATGTAGGTGCATACCTCTCAACTGTACTACATTACGAGGAACGTTCCTCATTTTACTTCACAAAAGCTCCCCATTCCACATTATGAGGACTTGTTCCACATTCAGTGTTAACATTTTAAAGCAAAAATCCATAGTCAATGATGCAAAAATATATTATTCAATCAATAACAGACTTTCTGAACATAAATGCAAACATTTTAACAGTGTTCTGAGCCTCCTAGTTACAAATTTGATTAAGTGTTCCACATTTTGCTCATTTGTTCCACATTTTGAGAGGCAATGTTCCACATTTGGGGGAAAACGGGTTGAGAGGTATGTGTAGGTGTCACAGTCCAGAGATATAGAAAGGTAGTAGTAAATACAAGAATGCAGCAACTCAATATATTCTAGAACTCTACCTTGAAACTATTGCCATTTTATCCCCAAGCCCCACAATTGCTTCCTGTTATTAATCAATTTGAAAACATCCAATCCCGTCTTGAACACAATTTACTACTGCACTAGGCAGGTTATTTCACTCATCATGTACTCTCTCTCCATGAATAAGAACTTCCTTGTTTCATTGTTATGTTTGCTTGCATGCATGTGCAAGAAACATATTGGGGCAGCTTGCTGCAGTAGTGAGTTGTGGAGGTGTAGCAGTGTTGTTCCCAATTCCAGCAGCCCATTTTGGGGCTGGTCTGTGTGGCACCAATAGAGGATCATGCAGTCTGTGATAGCAGTAGTGTAGCTTGCCACCAACTTGAAACAAACTCACCACTGCAATCAGGGAGTGACCAGTCATCAGCAATCAGCTGTTTTTGCTGCTGGGGCAGTCCCTGACTGCAGCAGCCAAATACAGTTGCATTGTCTGGTGTCCCCTTTCAAGAAACATGGCAGGGGCTTCTCTGTGGGGCTCTCACAGTCCCCAAGAAGCCAACGGACAGCCACCACCTCTCACAGTCCCCATTAAAGCTGAAGGGGATGCCCAATTCCCCTGTCAGCATGCCCTCTCCCCAGTTCATTTGCCAATGGGGTAGCGCAATCCCCGTCAGCATAATGTGCTCCCCCCATTTGTTGTGTGCTGCGGGGGGTGCCCAATCCCCCTCGGCTCATGTGACCCCCAAAGCACACTGTGTGTCTGACAGGGGTGCCCAGTCCCTGTCGGGTCCAGCCCCCCTGCCAAAAAATACCCAGGTGACACGCTGGGAGCCCACCCCAGCATGCCAAAAGTGTTCCGTGTTGTCAATTTTTTTATTTACCCTGTAAAAAAAGTAAACAGTCCCTTGCTGTCTCACATGGCCCCTCCCACAACCTGCACCCACCCTTGGTGCACCCCACCTCCCCTCTCCCCATACTTACCTCTGGAGCCCAGTGCAATGATCTTTGGTGGACTGGGAACACGTCTGCACTCTTCAAAGCCGACTACGAACTGAAGAAATACCGGTAAGCTATATAATGGAATAAATTTTTTTTAATTTTCAAATTATGTGGATATCTCAGCCATTTTTTGGACTTTTGGCACCAAATTTTCAATATGGGGTTCTTGGGACCCCTCTTCATGAATTCAGTTACTGTCATGGCATTATTCAGTCCCGAAAGGTGATTTCGCGGTCAGTGTGTGGAATCACCTTTTGGGATTGAGTAACAAAACAACAGTGTTGCTGTTCATGAGGCGGCCCCTCAAAAAGCCTATATTGCAAATTTGGTGAAAAAATTCCCAAATGTGACTGTGTTACAAGAGTGCATTGAGCAGTTTCCACGCACATTCTTAACTTTGTGAATTTGTAATATTTTCACTTCAGATTTTAAAATTGGCATTTTTTTCACACCTCCTTATGAACAGTACAGCTGTCATTTTTCACATCCTGGCCAAAATGAGTTCTCGCACTTCTGGCGCAGAATAGCATGATCGCTGTGGGAAATCAGTGTTTGGGACAGATTAAGAACATCACAGTGATGCGGTTCATGAACAGAGGTCCTAAAATGCCTATGTTGAAAATTTGGTGACAAAAGTCCATAAATGATCATGCTATTTAGCGCATTATGCAGTTTCATGCACACTGTAACTTTTAAAAATCTGTAATATATCCACTCAAAATGTTCAACATTGTCCATTTTGCACACCTCCTTATGAACAGTACAGCTGTCATTTTTCACATCCTGCCCGAAATGTGTGTTTGCACATTTGGTGCACATTTGCACGGTTGCTGTGGGAAATCAATTTTTGGGACAGATTAAGAAAATCATAGTGACAGTGTTCATGAGCAGAGGTCACAAAATGCCTATGTTGAAAATTTGGTGAAATAATTCCACTAAATCACTGTGTTACAAGCTTGCATTGTGCAGTTTCCATGTATGCTCAGAAGTTCAAGCATTTTTAATATTTTCACTCCAGATTTTCAACATTGCCATCTCTTCACACCTGTCTATGAATGGTACAGTTGTCATTCTTCATATCCTGCCTGATCTGTGTTTTCACACATCTGGCACAGAATGGCACGGTCACTGTGAGAAGTCAAAGTTCGGGACACATTAATAAAATCACAGTGCCACTGTTCATGAGCAGAGCTCCCAAATTCTTTCATGAGGTGGGGGTCACAAAAAGGCCATGTTGAAAATTTTTCATGCAAATACCAACAAACGCCTGGGGCGTTAGGGTTTCTAACCATAATGTGCCACCCTGTACAGACTGACAGGCATTAAGGTTGTGCCTTTGGATTGCCGGCTGTAATGCTCATGCCATTCCACCCTCACCCCTCACCCTGAAGCCAGTGACAGGCATCAAGATGTGCCTTGGACTCTTCGGCCCCAGGCTTCACCCCATTCTCCTATACTGCACCCATTTCAGTGTATGTCTTTATGAAATGGGGTGACTGTGAAGCTGAACACCCCAAGGGACACCTCAACACTTGACAGTAGGTTGAGGTGAAATGCCATGAGCATCATGGACGACGACCCATAGGCACACCCCAATACCTGTCCATCTCTGCAGGGTGGAGGTGGGTTGGTGTGAGTTCAATACTTCACTGCCATTCCTCTTCTGCATCTGTCTAACTCTTGCACGTCCAATGCTAATATCAGCAAGCAAACATTCAGCATTGACAAATGCTTGTTTCATTTAATGTTCGCCATGTTAGAGCCTTGTTGTGGCCTGCAGTTAGTCCTGATGTCCTTGAAGGGTTCATTAGGGTCAGGGGACAGTGTCTGCTGCATGATAGCTCATCTTAGTCACACATAGAGTTGCTCAGATTTTGGATTGTAAATTTGGAATCCTCAGACTCAGAGTTTTTTTTTGGTATTATAAATTATGTTCTTTAGGCACAAAATTCCCCAAAAAACTCTTGGTAAACTTGTAAAACCTCCCTGCATATGTTGCACAGTGAGGAGGAGAAGGAAGGAACTAATGCCTGAGGTTGAGCCAGTCCTTTCTGCTTTCCCCACCCTTGTAGCCCTCTCACCAGTCCAGTCGTATTTCTTTTACCTTCATTGGGTGATTGTTTGACTTGGACCCATCCACTTGAATCCTCCTGCATTGTCTGTCATGGTGCTGATGAAGAGATGACAGGGTGAGAAGGTAATCCACACACATTGCAACTCGGCACCCCCCCCCCAATTGCTATGGCTGCCTAACTTACTCCAGCAGCAATGCAGTGACCAGATCCAATGACTCTCCCCCAAATAAAAGAGAACAAAATTACAAAAAAAAAGAACCAAGCCGACTAAATCAACCCCAGTGCCCACATGAATGGTCAGGCTCCTCCTCATTGACAGTCCCAAGACCCATAACCCTTCTGAGTTCTCCTGATGATCCACTAGCACAAAACCCTTGGTAAAGGAGCCCTCATTCTTCACTGAAAGGGTACAAGGGTTGAAAAAAAAACTCAGGGGTTTGTGCTGATAAGCCATCTGCACAAGGTCATGGGTAACTATTTCAGATCTGTCTCCGCAAAAGAAATGGGATGGAACACACAATGGCTCAGTACCAGGCTCACACCAGGAGCAAGCAGTATTTAGTTCAAATGCAGCACTAAAAGCTGCCTGAAAATCATCACAAGCCCAGTCACAGGGCTTACTGGTTCGGAGGAGCTCAGTCTTGCTGAATGGTGTGGTAGCCGGGTGGGGTGAGGTGCTTGGGGAGGGTGACTTGGAGGACTACAAACTGCTGCAGTAGCCTGGAATGGATCTCCATGGACACGCAGTCACATCATGCTACAGCACTGGACTGACTACAGCCAGATGGAGGATAGGAGTGACCGGGTCTGTGCAGATCCAACACACAGCACAGCAACTTGAGCAACCATCCCTAGAGGTAGGTCAGGGAAGGAATGCAAGACATGGGGGGTTGTCAGGCAAGGTACTTTTGTTTGTGAGAGTCTCAGGAGAGTTTAGTATTTTTTTGCACTGGGTGGAAGGGAGAAGCTTTTGCTAATACTGGGCAGTATTCAGAAGCAGAATCCGTACTGCGACTCTGATTCTGACTCAGGTGCTTAATCGGAAGCAGAATGGAATCGGAGTTGGAATCAACAATTCCAGTGGATTGAAATGGATCAGATTCTAGAGAATCTGAGCAACCCTAGACACAAGAAATGTGAAGTTGAAGTGTGGGTGTTGAAACACAACTGAGAATATTAATGAAAATCTTGCACACCAGTAATTATGGCAATTACAAGCGGGCACAAATGGGGGAAAAGGCATTTTACAAGACAGGAGAAAACTGATGGGACTTGCAAGAATCTGTGTGCTATGCTGTCCAGGACCTGGTTTACTTGCCATGGATAGCCTGCGCTCTGGCTTATGCTGTTCAACTCATCACACCCAGCTCGGACTACCACTCCAGCTGCTTACCCCACATCCTCATGCTGTTTTCCTTGGGATGGGAACTTTGCTGAGGCTTATACTCATGCTCTCTTTTTTGGGAGGTTGGGGTTCTCTCAGGAGTTAGGATAGAGGGACTTTTACTATCTACTAAGCTCAACAGAGCACTGACTAGCTTGACTGTGAGTGGGCAGGCTGGCAACTCCAGCTTGGCTCTGTGCTCTGCTTCTGCTCTGTTCTTGCGTCTCCACGATGTTGACTCACCCAGACCCAATGGCTATCTTTCAGCTGAGGGTTTTAGCCTCTAAGATGAGCAGTGGTGAAGGGTTAGGAGAGGAAGCAAATCATCATCCCCTTTCCTCTCTAATACCTAATCACTGCCTCAACTATGACTCTGCAAAACACTCCCTTGTTTGTAACTTTTTTTGTTTGTTTGTTTTGATGTTGGTTTTTGGCCTGGGTTCATCCCGGAAAAAAAAAAACCCACCCACAAGTTACTGACCAGTGGATATAGGTAAGAAATTATTATGGCAATGTAGGATCCTAAGCCTCGGGTATAAAAAAACAAAGTCACGTTTCCGAAGTTTCCTAGGACACTTACCAGCTTCACAGTAATCTGGCTCTCCTGACTGGTGCAGCAGGATGCCAGTGCCTGGCTTTAAATATGATGTTAAGAAATAGGTATCTTCTTTTTATTTTTGTTCATCTGTTTACCCCCCTGCGCCAATAAGCTACCATTCGTTTGGTCTCCTCAGCCTCATCACCCTGGCGTCCTCCAGGGCTTACATCATCTGGCTGTTCCAACACAGCTTACCACCCCCAGTGGGGTTGGCAGGATCCCCCAAACCCCACCGGAGACAGGATCCGGTTTGCTGAAACTCTCGCTTGTATAGCCGGGTACAGGTCCTGTGGGAGACCAGTGTCATTCAGCACCATTTCCCATTTTCTGTGCCACTCCAGAGGTGTGGACATACAATGTTGTCATGATACATGTTGCACATTCCTGGGTGATGTGCGTTAATAGCTGCCACGCCTCTTGATGGCCCGGTGCAACCAACCCCTGGTCTTTACCAGGTGTCAGATGAGCACCAGGATCCATGTCCCCCCACCCCCCTGGAAGAGGAGTGCAGTCCCTCAGATGCTCAACCCTTCTCCCCCCAACTGTCTCTCCAACTCCCGAGCTCGGTACTGAACTCGGGTCATCCGTGTCATAGGGGGTAGTGCTACTGCTATGCTGGTAGGCCAGCTCGAGAAATGGGTGTCTTTGTTAAAACTTGTTGGCAGCACCAATAGTTATTTTGGCACAGTTCACTTTCAGGCAAGCCTGGCAACTATAAATGGTACAATACAGTCAGGCGCAGTGGCATGCTGGGTTGAGGTGCTGAATACCTCACCACCTGCCCCACCAGTGACCCAGGTTTGGGAACATACCAGGTTCATTTTGGGGGGCAGGCCATGAGAGGGAGAACTGAGTGTCCCACAATGGCTCTCCTCCTTCATCGTCCCTGTATCCCACCACCTGACTATCACCTGGTACAGACCAGATGGCAGTGACAGTGGGAACAGTAAGATGGGGCAGGGCATCGTCAGATGCAGCACATACATAGGCCAACACGTGCGTGCATGCACGTCATTGCACAAGTGATACTCTGGAGGAAACTGCCAAGAAACCACTGGTGGAAAATGCCCCAACTCACTCAGCATCCCCTGCAGCCACCACACGACCTTACCAGGTAAGCCACACACCTATTAGACTCAAGGGGTGATTAATCTGTAATTCCTCAAGATGGGTTAGTGACGGGATTAGGGGGATGCCACCGAGAATGGAGCTGTCAGCAGTGAAAATTTGTATGAAAATGTTTTTAAAGTGGTACAATACAGAGCACCAATTTACAGAGCAAATGCTATGTAATATCAAGCAGAAGGGCAGGGATAACATATGCAGGCACAGCTCCTTACAGATGGTAAAATTCTGCCTATACAAAATAGCCAAAGAAAATACAGATTGAGTAATACATGTACATTAGCGAGCAGTCATTTATGGAATAAATGTTAAACTTTCTGGGTGATGGATGCAAAAGCAGCAGTGTAACAAAAATGGGCAAAAAATGTCACCCTACCTTTATTTTTCACTAAAGAAGATTCATGATGGGCTGCCTGATGGCTCAGTGGAAGTGCTCTGCACTTTCATGACAGTGACCCAGGTTAAAAGTGAGCCCAGGTCTGCTGGGATCAGGCAGCCAGGCTGGGGTGTGCTCCCGAGGGGAAGGCGAGACAACCAGGAAGAGAGATGGCCAGATTCTGGCGTAGCAGTATCCCCTGCTAGAAAATTCAGTGTCTGAGTTTGTATCATTGCAAGCCGGAGCTGTATATATTGAGGTCTGGCAATATCAACAGAAGAAGCATGTGCACAAGAGGTAGAAGGAATACCAGTAGGTTGTATGAAGGAAACAATGTCTGTCAGACCACACTTCATGTACAGCAAGGTCACTGACAGTTGGCAAAAGTGCCAAGTCCCCAGGGTGTCCATGTCCTCCTCTCCCAAAAGTCCCACTGGGAGAGGGAGTCTCAGAGAAACTGGCAGCTGTGCATTCAAAAGTGCCCTTGTTTGAAACAATATGTATTTGACAGCGTGACAGCAGAACTGGCTCCAATTGTAAAGGAAACCTGGGGGAACAAGTGCCTGTGGAGATCCCGGATGTGGGGCTGTTCCGGGAACTCCAGGGCACTAAGTTCTAACTTGCAGTTGCTCCTCCAGGTGAAGTGTAGCCACAATATTAGAGGAAACCACATTCTCATCTGCGCTCGCAACGTCCGTACCCCCGAGTTATTGGTGCACACCTGATCAGAATCCTCCATTGGGATGGAAAGGCAATGTGGCATCCCTGAGTTCTCAGGAAAAGCCAGCTGTAACCTATTACACAATGTACCTCATGGAGAATTCTGAGATAATTCCCACACCATTTACCGGCAGCATTTTGTTTCTAGCCCTCTTCTTGCAGAGCTGTCACTGGGGACCAGGGTTCAGGGACTGTGTTTTCCTTCACTCCTAAAGCTCAGGCCAGGCACTGTCAGGCTGTCAGAGGTTCCCCTTGATCTCTAGGGGCATGCAGCTGATCATCAGTCCTCTGGTCAGCACTGTCAAAATGAGAACCACTGGTTTGGGATGAAGGGTGTGGTTCCTGGACAACGCAATGTTTTAAATTCTTTTTCAGTTTATTGTATCTCTCCTTGACATCAGCCAGCATCTGCAGGAGATGACTTTTCCTTCCCTGCAGTTTTGCATCTAAATATTCTTCGGCAGCCCCAGACATAATCTTAGGTAGTGGACCCATATGCTGATCCATCTCGGTATTAACCGTAT
Organism: Neoceratodus forsteri; assembly: GCA_016271365.2. Taxonomy (NCBI): domain Eukaryota; kingdom Metazoa; phylum Chordata; order Ceratodontiformes; family Ceratodontidae; genus Neoceratodus; species Neoceratodus forsteri. The sequence goes on from JADMNL010000022.1 coordinate 91,930,442, forward strand.
GCATTATATCAAGCTTCTCTGGCACAGCTATCATCTGATAGTGTGACAGTCGGGACATCCTCTTTCAAAAAGCGACTGGAGGTGAGAACTGACTTCACGTCAACATCTGTCTGTCCTCCTCCTTCATACTACCAGGGTCCTCCATCTTGGAAAAATTGGGCCAAAAGCACCCTCTTCCAAGAGCAGGGGAGTTTCCCCCAATCTCATGGCCAACATTACCCTGTCAATAAAACAAGCCCATGCAACCCACACCCAGGACACACCGTTAAACAAGCTATTATAGCTTAGTGTGCCTTTCCTGGTCAAAAATTATAAATAAATAAAAAAAATAATTTACATCTGGTGCTGCATGACCTGGTAGCCAGTATCCTGCCCCTAGGTGAGATCCTGAGGTTGGCTTTACTTAGCACATCACTGGCCTGTTTAGTCATATTCCTGCTGAATTCCAAAACATCGGGAACCAATCCTATTTGATAAAATAAATCAAACATACCAAGTTACCTCAGGACCACAGTCCTGGAATCTGGGTCTTCGGACCGATGTCCTTCATGCTCATGGACTAGGCATGGTTTCAGTGTCTACCAGGTGGCTGCCTGATTGCAAAATGGAGAGTCTCTTGCTTTGGCCAGAAAAAGTCATTGACAAATTCATGGCGTGTTGGCTGACACACTAATGAGGTGGTTACCTAAGAACCATGCCTACCCACCTCCCACCAGAGATCTGTTCATGCCATGGGTAAAAAATGTATGGGGCAAAAATTCTGATGGCACAGCCAATCCAAACCGGACGGGAGTCGGGGAAGTGGCTCCCTTCTCCTTCTCCCTCTTCTTCACTTTTTCTCCGGGACTAAAATCCTCCATGCCTGTAAACCTAGGCCTTCTAATCCTCCATTTGCCCTCTGATCACTGGCAGCTGGTACAAGCCAAAGGTGTGGACTGGCAGAAAGCCCTCAAACCTGACATCCCAGGCTCTTCTAATCTGTGATTCCACATACTTACTGTGCCAGGAGGAGGTGTGATACTGATCAGTAATCATTCCTGAAGGCAGGGGTTAAATTGGACAATAGCCCACAGTAACTCAGTTCCCCTGCCTCTTAAAAAGTTTAGTGACAGTTCCTGCATCTCGGTCAACTTTCTCTATTTAAAACTATAAGAGTTCCACCTCCTAGAAATGATAGTTTGATAGCATCACCTGAGCTGATGTCACTATGTTCTGTTTCACTGTTGTCTTCGGCTCACCTGATGTCACTGGGTTCTGGAACTACTAAGTAATTAAAAAAAGAAAAAAAAAATACCGGACGGGGAAGAAGCCTGCATTAATATTGAGCCCTAAATAAGGAAAACAAAATACGACTATTTCAAAACAAAAACACAAAACAATACACTGGGGTGATGAAACAGACTTCACACATGCCCAAATTTACAACTCTGTTAATAAATGTGAACAACATTGTTTATGTTCCCATTAAAAAAAATTAGCCAAAAGGTGAAAGTGCTGCCCACGTTACTACGAACCCTCTGCATACAGATGGCATTCTGTGATTTCTAACTCTCTTGGTATTTCAACGGACAAAATATTAATTCCATCACAATTTCTTTTTCTAAATGTCATTTTAGAAAAAAAAAGTCAAGAACATAATCACATTTTTTAGTCCGAGGAAATAAAAATTATGTGAACTTTGCAATCCAACAAAGTCAGTGTGATCCAGTAGTCCGCACTCCTTCAATTTCCTGAGAAATATACAGATCATGGCATTTCATATGTTTTAATTCAGTTCCATCCTCGGCTTTGCAATCCCCGTTTTCCTTTTTTTGTTAATAATGTCAGCTCCGTGCTGTGTACTGATCCCTATTCCTGCGAAAATACACTGAAGGACCCATTAGAATCTCTCAGCTGTTGTTTGAGAACGGCAAGTTAATTTTGTTTATTTTAATATTATTTCTCTACCTTCTATTATAGTATCCTGTGCAGGTTTTATCAGGTAAACAAACAGAGCCCAGGAGGCACGTTTTCAGTTGTATTCGGGGGTTGGGGGGAGGTGGCCATTGGAAAGACTACAATCACGTATGTGCTTAAATGCAGATAAAATACAAGGTCAAAATTGATACAATGAGCATTGTTTAACCCTTAGGCTGCTGGAAGATTTAGAACGCATAGACAAGATATTATGTCGGCGGCAGGCTGAAGTTACAATAAGAACCCACTGTTTAAACACAGTGTGAATTGCGTGCAGCATAGAGAACTTTGTAGGACTAGGCAGTGAAATTGTGAGTCTCTGGGTTGACTGATGGGACACATATAAGCTGCACAGTGCAGTGAAATGCAGCAGCAGGTCTTTGTCAGATGGAAGCAGAGGAAATATGTCTGGGGTCAGCTGGGGTAAGACATGGAAAAGGAGGGGATGAGCCTTTATTTATCTCATGTACGAGAAGTATGTAGGCAATGTGGTGCTATGGGCAGTGAGACTGTTCCATACGGAGGTGAGCCTGTAGACAATGGAGGCTTGCCCTAGATTGTGCCAGCAGTGTGGTGTTAGACCCCACCTGCCGTACAACGTCCTTTTCTGGTCATCACTGCACACAGAATACATTGGTGAGACCTGGACGATCAAGCAAAGGGCCACCGTGCTGATTGGTGGCTTGTGGAGATGAGAGAACAAACAGACTCAGAGTATTTAGCCTAGAAAAGAGAAGGTTGAGATACTCTCCGTTTCCTGAATCCTAAAGGGGACAGATGGGATGAAGTATACACCAGTGTATGTTTGAGCTAGCTAAGCAGAGCTATAGTGTATGCCCCTAAAATGTGTTGTGAAAATTGGAAACATTAGAAGGCATTACTTCACACAGAGGGTGGTTAATTATAGGATAACAATCGAATGGTCAGGGATTATGAGGTTAAAAACTGGACCAGGCAGTAATAAACACTGAGTCTGTAGGCCGCAAGTTTTGTAACTCCCCTGATCTGGTTATTACTGCATAAAGCCCCCGACCTCTATATCAGGGAACAGAAGGGAAAGCTGAAGGCCCTGAGGGTGGACAAATCCCTGGGGCCAGACGAAATACACCCCAGGGTGCTGAAAGAGTGGAGGATCTGGTGAGGGCGCTGGCTGTTCTCTTCAATAGGTCTCTGGAGTTGGGAGTCGTGCCACTGAATTGGAGAATGGCACATGTGGTGCCACTCCACAAGACCGCACCCAAGGATACCCCGGGTAAGGATAGGCCAGTCAGCCTGACCTGGATAGTATATAAACTCATGGAGACCATACTAAAGGAAAGGCTGGTGAGGTTGATAAATGAGAATGGTCTACAGGATGAAAGACAGCACAGGTTTGTGGCAGGCAGATCATGTCAAATGAACCTGATCGAGTTCTTGGATTGGGTGTGAGGGCAGTGGACAAAGGCCAGGTGGTGAGCACCATGTACCTGAGCTTTGGCAGGGCCTTCCATTCTGTACCGCACAATAGGTTAATAATAAAACTGAGGGATCTAGGGCGTGGGAGAATATGGTAAGATGGGTTGAAAACTGGGGTAGAACCCAGACAGTAGTGGTTGGGGGGTGAGTTCTCAAGCACTAAGGAGGTCACCAGTGGGGTCCCACAGGGATCGGTGCTGGGTCAGTGTTGTTCAATGTCTTCATAAGTGACATCAGGGAAGACATTAAAGGCCAAATGTGCCTGTTTGTGGAAAACACCAAACTCTGTGGAAGAATGGATGCCAAGGAGGGGATACAGGACCTGAGGGAAGACCTCGCCAGCCTAGAGAGATGGTCAGGAATCTGGCAACTTAGTTTCAATGCCAAGAAGTGTAATGTGATGCACATAGGGACCAAGAAACCTAGGACAGAGTATTATGTAGGAGGGGTTCAGGTAACTGCTTCTGAAGAGGAAAATGATCTATGGGTAGTGATTACCAGTGACCTGAAGCACACCTCTCAGTGTAAAAAGGCAATGGTGAAGGTTAACAGGATGCTGGGGTGTATTGCAAGGGGATTCAGTCGTAGGCGGAGTGAGGTTATTTTACCACTGTACAGGTCATTGGTGACACCACATGTAGAATATGGGGTGAAGTACTAGCATCCTTACCTTAAGAAGGACATCAGCATGCTGGAGGGGGTCCAGAGGAAAGCAACCAAGATGATCGAGGGGCTACAGGACAGGTCACATGAGGAGAGGATGGGAGCACTGGGGATGTGCTCCCTGGCCTGGAGGTAGAGGGGGGATATGACAGAGACTTTCAAGTACATGAAGGGGATTAACAGACTGAAAAGGGAGGGTCTCTTTAAAATGAGCGACAACAGCACCACTAGGGACAACAGCCTAAAATTGTTGGGGGGGGGGGGATTCAGAAGGGATGTAAAGAAGCACTTCTACATGGAAAGGGTGGTGTCCACCTGGAATGTGCGGCCAACTGGAGATGATATCAGCAAGGAAGGTGGGAGCATTCAAGAGAGCTTGGGGAATGCACAAAGGAGACCCTTGGGACCAAGTTAGGGGAGAAGGAAAGGAGCGGGAGGGACGATTGGGGGGCAGGGTCATTGGCATAAATTGTAAGGCCAGATCCTGCATCATTTACCAAGCAGATGCAATACATCGGGCAGTCTTCTTCTGCTGGCTCTTCCATATGTTTGTATCTGTTATACACTATTATATAAAAAAAAGAAAAAAAAAAGAAATGTGCCAAAAATCTGTTACTCTGTCTAGCATCGCAGCGGGTCTGCGACAATGTGGAATTGTTAGGCAATTTCTCATAGATGCAGTTTAGCGTTAGTCTTAGCCAATCATAACACAGGGTCATAATATAATACATTCACATTACTGAGCCTACTGTCTGGTCATCACAGAACACCAGGCCTGCAGCTTTGTGTTCTGATTGGCTGAGAGGAATCTTTTTCACTATAATGTGGAGTAGCCTTGAAGTTGTGGAAGCTAACTTTGTTCAGCTTCTCAAAGCAGGACTTGACACATTCCTGATGGAGAATGATGGTTAGGGTTACACACTAAGAATAGGGGTAGCATTTCAGCTCATAAGCTCAGATGTGCCCATACTTAAACTGGGAATAGTCACTGTTGTGCAGGAGCAGGGATGGACAAGATGCAGATAAAGCTCCTGCAGGAGGAGCGAAAGTGTGAGCAGTGCAGGGGATATTTTTTATTAGTGTGCTGTTATTTCCCCAGATGCACTGCCGTGCTGGGGCGATCTATTTTTGCAAATGAAAATGGACAAGATGCACCTGAACACCTTTCTGTCATCACAATACTGTGTACTATGTTTATACCACTGTAACCCACCTTATGCTGGGGAGTCACAGTCGGGCTGGGTTCCTCTCCAACACAGGATGTAGTAGATGGGGACAGCTATATCTAAGAACTGGAGCTCCAAGAGACTCAGGAGTTGAGAAGAGCTGTTACGAAATATGGAGTAAAGGAGCTGCCATCTTCCTGGAGGGGGTGGTGGTTTCCACCCAGCTGTGATTGGCAATGTCACCTGGATGTGGCAAGTAGGGGGCCCCTGAGCAAGCATGATTCTTTGGAGGTGGGCAACAGGCTCCAGTGCAGTCCACCTCATTTGCCACACCAGCCAGCCAGTCTCAGCAACTCGAGAGGGATACAGTCTCCATATCAGCCACCCAGCAGCCTGTGGTGTCAACTCAGACCTGGCCCATGAGCGTGTGGGGGATTGTATCAAACCCGGTGACCCTGAGGCAAGGACTGAGGCCCAGATGTATTGTAAAATAAATATGTCACTTGTATCTGCTTACAGGATTTTTTTTTATTTACTCTGTTTATATCCCCCCCCACCCAGTCCGGCCCCCATGTTGCTGGCCTCCCCAGCCCAATCACCCTGGCTTACTTGAGACTTCTCTTGCCACTGCATACTGCCTCATGCCCCCCCCCCCCAGCGGGGTCAGTAAGTTCCCCCATCCTCCACCACATCACAGATCCAGCTGGTGATGGTGGTGCCTGATTCCCTGGGTGTAGGGCATGCAGGCAGCCCAAAATCATCATCCCAGCTGGATCGTTCCATTTTTCCTCCCTCTCATTGGACAGTGCTTTCAGGGCGTACTGTTGATGCTTCAGCGCACACTGTGTTGATGACTTCCACTCCTCCATACCAATCAGCAATCATGATCTGTCCCCCCCCAGCCACCTTTAGAGGCCAGGCTTGTGCCGGGCATCGCAATCCTCTGTCTCAGAGGACAGCAATCTGACAGATGCTCGATCCTCCTCCTGCTGGCCAACCCTGTGATACCCCAAGCTTGCTCCTGAACTCAGGTCATCGACACCGTTAGCGGTATTGCTACCCTGCACTGGCAGGCTGGTGTTGTGCTGTCTCATGATTTTAGCAGGCTCCAAAGTAAAGGGAAACCCCACCAGAGCTGCAGCTGGAGCCATGATCAATGCACGCCAACCCCATGCTGTGACCAGCTGCACAAATTCAAGCAATGTTGAAGTGGCTGCACTCTAATCCAGAACTAATAGAAGACATACTGCACATCAGACCATTTTATTGTATACAAAGTGGCTAACTAAAATGCAGATATACTGCACACTCTAAGCAGGAGACCTCCAGCAATCACTCGTAAGTCTTTGTTTTAAAATGTTGTTTGTCAGATTAGTTTTTCGTCCTCTACGTCGTCTGATTTTTTTTTTTTATCATAGGCTTGTTCATGTGTAACTCCCTTCCATTTCTCAGACATTTTAGAAGCCCCTGGGTCTGACATTTTTGAGGTTTAAGTTGGTGTTTCTTTTTCAAACAGGTTTTATCCCTCCATGTGACCAGGACAGGCTAGGCTCCCATCTGCGTTGCCCTACCTACCCCCACTGTCCTGTACCTCCCCAGAATTTACCCTGAGGACCGGATTATCCCCACGGATTGCCCCTGTGGCAGGGCCAGGAAGGAGAGGGCCATCCCCCTCCCCGAAGCACACAAATACAGTTTGTGGTCCCCTGGGTCCTGGTGATGCAGCGGGTGGGGGATCAGCAAGCAAGCATCGTAAACACCTACCTTGCCACCATGTTCCTCTGTTTCTGTCCTTTTCCCAGTGCTGGGGTGTGCTCATCAATACGCACATGCAGAGGCACGTGCACATTGTGGAGTCCCACAGCACCACCCATCTTCTGCCGCTCCCATTCTTCGCTGCCCCTGGGCCTCCACCTGGTGGAACTCACTTGGTGGAGCATGCAGTCCCCTCTCCCCTACTCTCCAGGAGAGAACAGTTGGTCGGATGCTCAGTCCCCCCCCCGCCCCCGCCAACCCCAGCAGCCTGTGCTGATTTCCAAACCCGGGTCGCTGGCGTGGAGCGAGGTGTGGCATCCTGTGCCTGAACCTTCAGTGCCACCGGACTGGCCACTGTTTTTGTTTTTATTATTTTTGCTTTCCAGTTGTGTCTGCCATGTTTTTGACACAATTGTGGCATTTATTAAGGATTTGATTCATTTTAGTAGTTTTTGATGCAACTGCATAAAATGTTCATGTAAGTGCAGTCCAACTATGCCACTACAGAAGAATTTACTGTAAGTACAGACAAGCATTTGTCAATGCCGGATGGTCACCACTGGTATAGAAGTCCTGGGGTAGTAGATGTGTTATGGTGCACTTTGTGGGTTATGCAGTACCAAAGGTAGGAGTCTGCATTCATAAATTTCAATGCAGGCTCATAACTTCGTTGTTTGTTAATATTTTTGCCCCAAATTTTCGACATTGCCTTTTTCTGACCCCACCTCATGAACAAGTGCAGAGAAAATTTTCAACTCTGCCTGAAAGGTGATTTCACGCAGGGGCTACAAAATCACCTTTCGTGACACAAAAACACATTTTGCCCAGGATCTGAAAAAATGACAGCTGTCACATTCATGAGGTGCTGTAAAGAAATGACTGAAAATCTGGGGTAAAAATATTGAAAATTACCAAAGTTACAAGCCTACGTTTGCAAAATTAAACATAGGTGCATAACGTTGTTATTTTTTAATATTTTTACACCAAATTTTCAACATAGCTTTCTTATGACACGACCTCATTTTCTTTCCCTGTCTGAAATACACACAGTGACTGCGAAATCACCTTTCGGGGCACATTTGTCTAATTTCACCAGAATTGTTCATGAGGCATTTTGAAAATTTGGGGCAAAAATACAAAAATGGCTAAGTTCAAAACCCCATCGAAATACATTGACCTGCATACCTGATTTCCTCAGTTCGCGGTACGGCTTTGAAGAGTGAAGACATGTCTGTGGTCCACAGAGGATTAGGGCATTGGACCCCTGATGGGTAAGTTAGGGTTTAGGGGATGGGGTGGGGGTGACGAGTGGGAGGGGTTGGGTGGGGGGCGTTAATGGTGAAACAGACATCGATGGATATTTTTCTTTTTGTAGGGTTGAAAAAAGAAAAAAAATGACGAAGTTTTTCTTTATTTCACTTAGTGACAGACACAATGGGAGATTGGGCATCCCTACGTGTCAGTGTTATGTTTGTAGGGGGGGGGTGCTGAGAGGGAGAGTTGGGTGGGCAGGACGGTTACAGAAGTGACAGCAACAGACATCGATGGTTGGTTAATGAAATGAGGGCTTAAAGTGATAGAAATTGGGGTATTTTAGCTCAAACCGTGATACCGATAAATAGTTTAAGAATATGAATATGAAAATTTAATGAGCATTATTCTTTCATTAAAGCAAAATAAAGAAGATTTGAACAGGAGGTGAATTACACTGCCACTAATCTTTGTCTCTGATCACACTGTTATAAAGTAAGACAATGTTTTTAATGAGCATTTAAATACGGTGGCTGGTTTAGGGTGATTTAATCAGAATGTAAAATGAATACTGGTAGTTTGTAATCATTTATGTTACTCACTTTTATTAAATTTGGTGATTTAAAATAGGACTTTGGTTTAGAAGAACCATGAATGTGATTTAACGTTGGTTTGGTGTTAAAAATGAAGTAATCAATTTAAAAACTTAAAAGTAGAATTTCTACATGTATAATAATAATATATTATTCATATGTTTATTATAGTTCCCCAGAAGAAGCCTATTGTTTAGGCAAAATGTTGGGACTGATAAATAAAGAATTTTGAAATTTTAAAAGAACAAGATGTGGGCAAACTTGTTTGCCGAGAGCTAGTCAGATTCATGTCCTGGTCACACCATGATACCGGGCATGTGAGAATGCATATGCATATCCCTGACTATGCATTTGCGCATGCACAGTATCACAGCTTGACTTTCATACCCCGATTTCTATCACTTTAAGCCCTCACTTCATCTCAGCTTGCACTTCTTTAAGTTCAGCTTTCTTCATACTTTTAAAAAATCTGCTTAGCTGAACTTGAGTATGCTGAGCCATGAACGCTCCTTCTGGCGCTTCAGTGCCATTTAGAAATGTGAACGCACATTGGGAGCAATGTGATAGACCCACACAGATTGCAGGGGTTTCACTTATAAGGTAGCGACACTGGGAGATTGGGCATCTCCAGTGTCGGGTATGTTTTGGGGGTGGGTGGGTGAGGTGGGGGATGCTGAGGTGCTGAGAGGGAGGGTTGAGTGGTGTGGACAGTTACAAGGGTGCCAGCAACAGACATCAATGGAAGGTTTAATGTGTTACAGCTGGAATCTGCAACAGTGCAGGGCTTTTCCTGGATGTCTGAAATTCCTCAGGAGGTTGATTTTGCCAGATCAACTCTGCTTGCTGGGCGGTGTAGATCAAAAGAAAAGAGCCAACCCGTGATTGGGTCAGCTGTTTCTTTTCAAGTACAGGACGTCTCCACCCAGCAAGCCAAAACTGTGTCATGATTAGTGCAGCTGATGATTGATGTGGCACTGACGTGCCCCTTGAAGACTGCTCTGCATTGGACTGACAGTGCCACACCTCTCATAACCCAACTTTCATAACAAAATGTTTGTTGTGCGCACACACGCTCAGCGAACATAAAAACAGTTGCATGTGTGCAAAAAATTATGCAAGTGTGCAGATACTGATGTACATGCACAGAAATTGAAACAAATGGCAAAAGCCTCTGATGCTGACCTTACTTTAGCAGTCTTAGCGATTAAACAGTTTTACAAGGCACCATGGCATTCTGCAGGCTCTTTTCAGCTAATAAGAAATGTAAAGCATGTCAAAAGACCTTGAGACAGTTTCCATATGGAATCTTCTAGCCATGCTGTACCAGCAAGACCAACGCTAATTCCTTGGCACCAAAACAGATAGTGGCACAAATGAAGGTCTGGCTAGTTTCATGTTGGGCAGTGGCAATAGAAAGAGTTTCACAGGTCTCATCTTTTATTTTAATGAGTTGTTCTACAAGGAAAATTAAATGCCAAGAAGACAGTTTCTTCTCTTACACCTGATTGACAGCGGACTCCTCCCATGGGGGGGCAGTCAGGACAAACATGTCCACATGTATCAGGACATCCATCAGAGGACTCTGAGAAAAAGGATGTTCTACATAAGTAATAAGCCATAACAAGTTGTGCATTATATATAGAATAAAGTATAGGGTGGTGTGTGGACAGTGTAACACACTTGGGTTTATGAAAAGCATCTAACCCTGAGGGTGTGTGTAAACTTCGCATTTTACACACACACCACCCCATATTTTATTTCATATAATTGCTGGATTTCCCTTTTTTTGCCTCAGCAATTATATAAAATAAAATGTTGCTGTGTGGCCGCGGTCTGGTTAGGTCAGAGCACGCAGCAGCAGTTGCCACACTATTCTTTATTTAAATATATTTTTGTTTGCAGCTGAATGGTACTTGTGCTACATTTTTTATTTTTGTATTTACTTACTGCCGACTCTGTGTGGTGGTTCCATGTTGGATAGTCGTTTGGCCGAGGAGAAGCGAGAGCAGTCGTGAAGCGGGTAACTGTGTGGGCGCACGCGCAGAGTGAGGGAAACTGTGCACATGTTTGCCATAATAAACACTCCTTTATTACAGCAAATTATACCATGGTTTCCTATGGGATAACAGGAAAACCAGTTATTATAGAGATTTAATGTACAGTCAGGTGACAGCTCTTGACCAATGAAATTTCTAGATTTTTTCTTGTCATTGTATAACAGATTTGAATGCATCTCCAGAGCTATCTGAGTAATGTACCTTGCCTCAGCTAGAAGATCTGGAGGGTTCCCAAGGCAAATCGAATCCTACTGACCCTCAGAATCTGGAGGATCCTCACGATGTTGAAGACAGTGAAGAGGAAGGTAAATGAATAGGGGAGAATAAACCTTTCTTTTGAGCCCATCTGTACTGGTCCTAAGTATGTTTCCTTCCTAGTTGAGGAGACCTGTAGGATTCTGCAGCTACCAGAGATGCATCCTACCAAGATGTTGAAAGTTAATCCCATCTTGTCTTCTACAGGAAGCTCGCCAAAGTGCCTCCTTGAATTTGAACACTATATGCAGGTAGTTAAGTAAGGATTAACCCACAACAGAGCATGGGTCTACTTTGGAAATAATCAGCGGCTGAGTGGTTCGAACCACCAAGCCGCTGATTAATTCCCAAGTAGACCCATGCTCTGGAGCAGGTTAATTCACTTGTAACATGGGGAAGAAGAAAAAATTACTCACTTCAGTAATGTTGTTTCTTCTAATGGAGTCTTGCTGTATTCTGACAAATTGCAGTGAGATCCAACCTTCAAACTGCCCCGGAGATGAAAGAGTTAACTTTCCATGCCAGGCATGGAATGCTGAGCTTGAGCTCGGGTTGAGACTCTGTCTGTTACTGTTTGAGCTCAAACCGTCAGATCTTTACGAGCTAAACTCACTGAGTGTCCTGTGTGGAAGCTGTAAACCTACAGTAGCCAACTGGCTACTAAATATAATAAACAGTTTTTTTGGTCCCAAAAGAAAGACTCAAGTCAGGAAACCCAAAAAATGAAACAAACACAACACCCACTCACCCAAAGTAAAAGGGTGATAAATAAAAGGTGGGGCACCTCTTGAGTGCCAACACTGCTACTGCCCACCCACATCCCAAAACAAAGGTTCTGAGAGGGGAGGTCAGAATACAGCAAGACTCCATTAGAAGAAACAACATTACTAAGGTGAGTAATTTTTTCTTCAAACAACATGAAGTCTTGTTGTATTCTGACAAATTGCAGACTACCAAGCAGTACCTCCATGGAGGAGGGACAGAACCTACCTAGGAAATAGGCTCTGGAGCACTGCTGTGCCAAACCGAACATCACTCCTAGCCTGGATATCCAGAGAGTAATGCTTGGTAAAAGTGTGAACTGTTTTCCAGGTAGCTGCTTGACATATCTCTAAGATAGGAATATCCCTGGAAGCAGCTGTACCTCTGGTAGAGTGAGCCCTCAGGACTGAGGGTGGAGTCCTGCCTAGTTTCTCATAGCAAAATTGAATGCAAGAGACAATCCACCTGGCAATGGATCTCTTAGTGGCAGGTTTTCCCTTACCAACCTCACCATAAGTGAGGAACAGTTGGAGGGAGTCAAACCTGTGACACTTGGTGCACTCTATGTAGTAGCTAAGGGCCCTTTTCACATCCAAACTGTGCCGCCTCCTCTCACCAGAGGAGGAATGGTCAGTGAAGAAAACAGGAAGAGACACAGACTGGTTAAGGTGGAAGTCTGAAACCACCTTAGGTAAAAACTTCCTGTTAGTCCTGAGGACCACCTTATCTCTATGGAAAGAGATAAAATCAGGCTCCACTGACAGGGCTTGTAACTCGCTTATGCGCCTGGCAGAAGTGATGGCCACCAAGAAAACAGTTTTCCAAGTATAGTACTTAAGCTCTGCTGAGGACAAAGGCTCAAAAGGGGGTTGCATAAGCTGAGCAATGCAAACATTAAGGTCCCAAACAGGGGCAGGGTCCCTGAATGGCGGATTGGTATGAAGCAATCCCTTGAAAAACTTAGAGAATACAGGATGAGCTGAAAGGGAAGAAGGCTTACCTGCTGAAAGGAAAGCAGAGACAGCTGCCAGATACACTCCTAGTGTAGCTGGTCTGAGTCCCAAGCTATTAAGATGAACCATATAGTCAAGGACTGTCTGCAGGCCAGCAGACTCTGGAGAAATATGCTTCCCAGAGCACCATATGGAGAATCTTTTCCATTTGGAGTTGTGAGTGCTTTCTGGTAGAAGGCTTCCAAGAAGCCTTTAGGATATCCATAACACCTGGGAGAGGTGTAGATCAGCAAACTCTAACTCTTCAAGAGCCAGGCCTTGAGATTGAGAGATTTGAGATTCGATACCAAACCTCCCTGAGCACAGGTTAACAGATTGTAATTCCTGGGAAGAAACAGGGAAGGTGGACTGCTAAGGACAACAGGAGAGGGTACCAGGGCTGTCTGGCCCCGTCTGGAGCAATCAGAATCACCTTGCAGGGTTGAGACCTGACTTTGACTAACACCTTGAACAGGAGAGGGAAGGGGGAAAAAGCATACAGGAACTTCCCTTCCCAATTGAGAACTAGGGCATCCAGGGAGACTGAGCCCAACACTGGGGGCCTGCAGCAAAAAAGGAGAAGTTGGTGATTGTCTGGGGCTGCAAAAAGATCTATCTGTGAGGTGCCGCATCTGGAGAAGATCACCTTCAAAACCAGGGGATCCAGGGACCATTCGTGATGGCCCTGAGATATCCTGCTGAGAGCATCTTCCAGGACATTGTCCTTGCCTGGGAGGTGTACTGCTGTAAGAGAGGTGTTCAGGGAATAGGCCAGAGACCATAACTTCATTGCTTCTGTGCACAAGGCCGTAGACCGAGTGCCCCCTTGTTTGTTGATATACCACATTGTGGTGGTATTGTCTGTCCTGATCTGAACTAATTTGTTCTGAACAGACTTGGAAAAAACATGGAGTGCTAGAAACACTGCTCTGAGTTCTAATAGACTGATGTGAAGCAGAGATTCCTGAGGAGACCACAACTCTTGGGTGGTCAGGTCTCCCAAGTGGGCTCCCCACCCCAAGAGGGAGGCATCTGTAGTAAGGATTAGAGAGTGAGACTGAGTGACAAAAGGAACTCCCTGTCTTAGATTGTCCTGATCCTGCCACCACTGCAATGCCTGGATCAGGGTTCGAGTCACTGGAATCAGTTTGGTCAGAGGGTCCTTTTTCTGAGACCAAAAGGCTCTCAAGTGGAACTGAATGTCCCTCATCTGAAATCTTGCTCTCTGCACCACTGCTGTAGAAGCAGCAATGTGCCCCAGGAGCTGTAGAAAATGCCTTGCTGGTCGAGACACCTGAAGGGTGAATGAAGAGGCCAGTGAAATAAGGGTCCTTGCCCTGTCCAGGGGAAGGAAGGCTCTTGCCTTTACTGTATCTAGCTCTGCACCTATGAAGGTGAGGAGCTGTACAGGCTCTAGAACTGACTTTGAAAGATTCAGAAGGAAACCTAGAGAAGTAAGCAGTTGCTGAGTTATCTGTAGGTGTAACTTGACTTGGTCTGGGGACTGGCCTACTATGAGCCAGTCATCCAGGTATGGGAAGATGGAAATCCTTTTCCTTCTTAGGAAGGCAACTACTACTGCCAGGCATTTTGTGAACACCCTTGGAGCAGAGGTTAGGCCGAAGGGCATTGCTCTGAATTGGTAGTGGCCTGAGGGCAGCTCAAACCTGAGGTATTTTCGATGGGAGCTTCTGATGAGAATATGGAAATAGGCATCCTTGAGGTCCAGGGAGACTAGCCAGTCCTCTGGCCTTAGAGAGGGTAGAATTATTCCCAGAGTCACCATTTTGAACTTTGGCTTTAAAAGGTGCTTGTTTAAATATCTGAGATCCAGGATGGGCCGCCATTCTCTTGTCTTTTTGGGGGTGAGGAAGTACCTGGTGTACAATCCTTTCCCTATGTGTAGGGGTGGAACCCTTTCTATAGCTCTGAGAGCCAAGAGAGAAGAGACCTCTGCCTCTAGGCAAGTGCCTCTGAAGGATTTGCAGGTGGAAAGGATCTGGTTCTCATCTTTGGAAATTTTTTGAAGCTGAGAACCAGTCCCTGGCTTACTACTTCCAGGACCAATTTGTCTGATGTTAAAGACATCCAGTCCTGGACAAAGTAAGCCAGCCTGCCCCCTACAAGTAGTGGAGAATCGGCCCTGGCAAACCCATCAGGGTGCCTGTTTGGCAGGGGCTTTAGGCTGAGGGGTGGAAACAGGCCTGCTTGTACTCAGTCTGCCTCTCCCTCTAAAGAACCCCCTATGAGCATAAGCAGAAGAGGAGGCCTGGGCTTGGTAGAAAGGCCTATGAAAAGGCCTGCCCCTGCCCCTGGGATGCTGCCTCTGAGGAGTGGCTTGCATTTCCTTGACCTGAGCACTCCTATAGGTGGTCCTGTACTCATCCATTTTCTTCATGTAGTTCTCTGTTTGCTCCCCAAACAGAGAATTACCCACAACAGGAAAATCCATGGCCTTAGTCTGGGTATCCTGAGACAGGCTAGTACATCTGAGCCAAGCCATCCTACTAAGGCCACAGATGTAGCCATGACTCTAGATGAAACATCATTGGAGTCCACTGCAGCATGGAATTGCACCTTGGATGCCTCAATACCATCCGCAGCTACCTGCTCCAGCTCCTTGGCAAGCTGGCCAGGGACCTGTTTAGCTAAAGCCATTACAGTGTCCCATCTAGATTTCTGATATCTAGCTGTATAGGCCATATAATTAGCCTGCCTGAGTCCCAAGGATGCTGCCATGTACTGTTTCTTTGCCATGGCATCAGTCCTCCTGGAGTCCTTATCTGGGGGTGTGAAACCAAGGGTATATTTGCCTTATCACAGGCTGCAGCCTGCACTACCCCAACATGGCTGCATTGCTGGGTAAGGAACTCCGTATCTGAGCCTGAGAGAGTATACCGCTTATCCATTCTCTTATCCACAGGAGGTATAGAATTAAGAGTCTTTAAAATTTGTATTGTCTGTTTCCCAAAGGACTTATGAAGGGGAATAGACAGCCTCCTGGACTCTGGGATATCCATCATTTCAACATAGTCAGGCTCCTCCTGGTCATTCACAGCTTCTTCCATAGGAAGCTGAAGAGTTTCAGCCACTTTCTTGTAAAACATGAAATGGGAAGGGGACTCAGAAAGCCTAGGAGGAGACACTCCTGAAGGTCTGTCTGGGGAGATGTCCGGGTCAATGGGCACATCCAGACTTTCATAAATCACACTCACTTTCCTCATACTCTCCTTCCTCCTCCTCCGGTTCATAAAATTCCTCTAAATCATAATCCGGAACTGGTGGAACCGACCGAACCGAGCGCCTTCCTAATGGTGCCGGTTTGGTCGGAACCGGGGATAGTGACTGAACAATTTTTATCGCTTTGGCTATTTCATCAGTGGTCGGAGAAAGAACTTTTGGATCCGCACCAGCTGATTTATCCCTTCTTGTTCTCTTAACTGGAACCGACTCCTCAGAATCGGTTCTCCTTTTGCCCGAAGAAGTTTCGCCCTGGTCAGAGGACACTCCTTCTGGTTCGGTTGGAACCAAACCGGGCTGGCCATCCGGGTCAGCGGACTTCTTGGCCTCCTTTCCTAAGCCTACCAACTCTTTTCTCCAGGGTAGCTGCAGGAAAATTTTTACAAATCTGGCAGTCTGAATCGAGGTGGTCAAACCCCAGACAATAAACACAGGTGGTGTGGGGATCAGCCTTAGCAAAGACTTCCCCCACACACTACAATGTTGAAACCCAGTGGTCCGGTTTTTCTTTGGGTTTCTCAGACGCCATCAGTCTAACAAAACGTACCCTTTTCGGCAATCCATGGGCAAGACACCCTTATCGGTTCCTGACCGTGTTACGGGTCATGGAAAAAAACGTAATAAAGTCCGTTTTTTTTAGAACCGATAAGAACCGGTAACCACACTCTAAAAGCAGAAATAACGTTTTTAAAACAACCTGATCGGTTCAAATCGAACCGATCCCACGTTTACAAGTTCCACATAGAATAATAAAAATAAACCTATCTAGTACTCACAAAACCACAGACAGAGACTGAACCAATAGGTTACGGTTTAAATTCGGTCGAAAACCGAGAAAAACGGTACTTTAACCGACAAATTGAACCGAGCAAAGGAGAAATCTCCGGAGCGACTGTTCAGTGAGGCGGAGTAAAGAATCTGACGGTTTGAGTTCAAACAGCAACAGACAGAGTCTCAACTGAGCTCGAGTTCAGCGACCCATGCCTGGCATGGAAAGTCAACTCTTTCCTCTCTGGGGCAGTTCAAAGGTTGGACATCACTGCATATGTCAGAATACAGCAAGACTTCATGTTGTTTGAAAAAGGGCTTGTCTCACTTTTCAGAATGTTTTCTTCCCCATGTTACAGGTTTTGATAGGTTTGTTTCGTACTGTTGTGTGGTGCTCGTACACGTCCAGCTTTATTGTGTTGCAAGTAATATTAGTAGATCTGACAGTGCGAGTCATCCCGTTCCACTGCTATATTTAGGAAATCTTGCTTTTTACCTCCAGTTTCATTGGGTGCAATACTGAGCCATCGGTGTCTGCATGTGTTGGAATATTCAGTCGTCCTCTGCTGCTGTGGTCAGATTGTCTGTTGAAAAGTTGCTGCAGTGTAAATCACTTTGTTCGCTCATTTATTTATTTATTTATTTACGAGATTTACCTGGAAGGCATACTGAGCAACATGCTGGATTCCAGATGCGACCTGGGGCCTAGACCCAGTACATGGCAAATAATTAGAACAAGTACAAGTACAGATACTGTAATGAAGAAACGATAGCAAATGATTTGTACAAATATAATACAATATAACATGTATGTAACCCCCAGAGGGCACTACCCTTAGGGCTACTACTCCTGCCTGCCTCCAATAAGGCAGGGTGAGGGGCCCAGATCCATAGACAGGTGCCTCCACCCAGAGGTTGGGGTTAATACAGTTGAAACTGCCTCGGTTACAGCCCTCTGGGCTACTGCAACCCCCCTTTCGTCCCACTAGTGGCTCACACTGGGCACCAACAATTCTTTTCACCAGTACACTTACCCCCTGGATAATGTCTCTCGGCTCGCTCTGGGGACCCCCTGTAAAGTAAGGTACAGTTATATCACAGTCACTATGCAGCAGTCCATCAGGGATGCACAAACCAGCCAGGGTGTAGTTGCAGCACAACAATCTGATTTATTAAAGGGGACAGATAACAAGGAAAGGGGAAAATCAAGTTAATTGGCTTATACTATAATTATATACCTAGGGCTCTGTGCACAGGCCTAACCCTAAGATTTGCTGTCCCTGGGTACCCAAGCCCAACGGCTAGTCCAAACGTGGCAGCTGGTTTGGGGCCCTTAACACAGATAACCATTACGATCCTGAGCAAGTCGCATGGAAAGAAAGTTTAATTAGGCAGTCAGCAGTATAGCAATACAATTGGAAACCTCTGTTTGCACACTTAGCCAGGAGCTACCCTGATTCAGTACTCACAAACTCCAGCAAATACCGATTCCTTCACCACTAGCAGGGCTGAGCCTGAACTCCACCAGCCTCCTCACACATTTATATGGCAAACAACAACAGAGGGGTACCACACCAGGCAGCTGCTTCCAAGGCTCCTACGAACTCACAGCCACTGAGATACTGCAACGGCAGCTTCCACTTTTCCTCGGACCCAGCGTGATTCAGCAGATTCTCCAGTCCTCCAACAGGTCAAGCCCGGTGGGTAGCTGTGCTGGACACAGCCTCCTCCCCTGACTGCCACCGGCAGTTTAGTCAGGCTTGCTCGAAAGAGCGGCCGCTTCCAGGCCTTCACCGCGCTTCCAGCGAACACTTCCACAGTGCAGAAGCACAGAGCTCCTCTCCTCACCTCAGCCACAACGCATCTGGCCCCAGCAGCAAGGGGCTCTTCCTTCAGTTTGGGCGCTACCCGCCCCTATTGGCCGGCGGCATATGCCAGTCACTTTCCCTGGCTCTCAGTGGTGCAAAAAAGCGCCATAGCCCATAATACCTTTCTCAAAGGACGAGCAGATTCCTCATTGGTCAGCCGACTCTGTAGGGTCACAAGGTACTGATTGCCTCCTCCATTTTGGTCCAGAACTGTTGAAGTGGACCAATCGAAACAATCTTTACTGCAAAGAAAGGCAGGTTAGAACAACTACATTATCATTGTTATTATAGATTATTTCTCACAACAATCACATCCCCTTGCAGAGCTCCCTTTGCACCATTAGCGGTGGCAGAAAAGGAGCTATTTTCCAGTGGCCCGGGCGGGACTCGGGCATACAACCACACAACTCCCCCTCTATGTCAGTTAATTGCAGCTGCAAAAGGCAGCCCTTAAAGAGACAGATACGGAGGCTTCAAAAGCGCTCACTGATAACACATTTAAACAGCTTTAACGCCGAAACCAACCAGGCACGGAGCATTTATCCAAGCTCCGAGGAAGCTTTTAGGAACCCCCATTTGTAGGGGGATTACATGTATAACAAGTACCGCAGGTATAGTAGTACAGTAGATTACAGACGGAAATGCACATAACAGGAATAATTACTGTACATTGTTTAGTTTATTAGAGGGCCAAGCTTGAAGCATTAGCAGGAGCAGCTGGAGGAGAAGAGTGCCTGGAGTAGTCTGGAGCGGAGACCAGGATTATGTGCGAGTCTGATGGGGGAGGGAAGGGTGTTCCAGATATGTGGGATTCTGAATTTAAAAGCTAACTGGCCTTTGGAGGTGCGCATAAATGGGATATGTAGGAGTCTGGGATCTGTGCCTCTTAGGTAGTATGCAGGGGGAGGTTGTTGGGATAGGGTAGATTCAAGATAGGGGGAGTGGGTCTAGAATTTAGCGGCAAACCTAGCGCAGTTTATTAATCTACGGTCATGGAGAGATGGTAGGGCTAGAGAGTTATATAAAGTACAATGGTGAGTGGATTGTGGGGAGTCGAGGATGAAGTGACAAAAGGAGTGGAATAGAGTGTCTAGGCTAGCCAGGATGGACGCAGAGACGATAGAGTATACTATGTCACCATAATCAAGTACCGGGAGTAACATTTTTTGGACTATGGTGAGCCTCGTTTCCTTGGGGAGACAGGTTTTGTTTCAGTAGAGTGCCCCCAGTTTTGGTAACAGCCTTTTATGCAGGGAATCTATGTGAGAGGCAAAGTCAAGGTGTTGGTCGAGCCAGACGCCTAGGTATCTAAAGCTAGTGCATTGCTCAAGGGGTGCTCCTTCCAGGGTTGAGAATGGAGGACACAGGGTTTGGCAGGAGAGTCTTTGCTGGGAGCCAAACGTAAGCGACACTGTTTTTTTTAGGGTTTAGAGATAGCTGGTTCTTCCTGAACCAGTGCTGGATGACTGTGAAATCATCCTGAAGGAGAGGTGCTACGCTGCTTGTTGAGGGGCTGGATGTGTACAGAACTGTATCATCTGCATACATTTGTATGGAAGAGTGGGAGCATGCAGAGGGGAGGCCATTAAGAAAAATGGAGAAGAGTATTGGGCCTAGGACTGATCCTTGAGGGACCCCAGTAATGACTGGAAGGGGGATTGATGTATGAGAGGCCAGTCTGACGGCTTGCATCCTATCCACAAGATAGTCTTGGAACCAGTCTATAGTTGGGTGAGCTAGACCTGCATCTTTAAGTTTTGAGATGAGAAGGGGATGTGATACAGTATTGAAAGCCTTGGCTAGATCAATAAATATGGCTGAGGTGATGTGCCCTTTATCGATACCTGTGAGGATGTCTCCGGTCACGCGTTGTAGGGAGGTGATGGTAGAATAGGATTTGCGGAAACCAGATTGGAAGGGAGAAAAGAAGGAGGCGGCATCCAGGAACTGGGAGAGTTGGGACAGGACCAGTCGATCCTGAAGTTTGGCCATGATCGGGAGTAGGGAGATAGGTCTATAGTTGCCTGGGGAGGAGGGGTCACCGCCTTTAGGAATGGGTATGACAGTGGCCAGTTTCCAAGTCGTTGGAACCTTGCCCGGCGAGAAGGAGAGGTTGAAGAGTGCAGCCAGTGGAGTGGCTATGGCAGGGGCTGACAGGAATAGCATCTTAGCTTCCAGAGACAATGGGCATTTGCCTTTATTTGGGTTTAACGGCCGTAGGGAGTGGAGGGCATCTGTGGGGGAAATTGGCTGGAACACAAAAGGTGGGATTGAGGGGTGAGTTCGAGGGGTGTGGGTGCTGTTTGGGTGGACTGGGGTGTGAGTGTTCCGGCGGGAGGATAGAAGGGTGTTGGTGCAGCTGGAGAAGTGGGAGTTGAAAGCTTCTACGACACAGATGGGGTCGGAGATGAGGGTGCCATTTATTAGAATTGAGGGGGGAGGTGGTTGGGTTGGGGGAGAGAGCAAGGATTTGAGGGATTTCCAGAAGTCCTTAGGGTGGTTAGAATTTTTATTGAAAGTAGCTAGGAAGTAGGACTTTTTTACTTTGGCGAACGCTATTTGTGCAAGCATTTCGAAGGGCTCTGTAGGTAGTAAGGGAGGCCTGGGAGACCAGTTTCTTATAAGCTTTCCAGGCAAGGTCTCTGGTACGGCAAATTCTAATTATGTCAGCCGTGATCCAGGGGAGATGTGCTCCTCTAACATGTTTTGTGCGCAAAGGAGCATGCTTGTCCCAGACTGTTAGGAATCTGAGTTTAAAAGCATTAAAGGCATCGTCAATGGAAGATGCCTCGGTGATGCAGGACAAGTTTACCTTCCCAGGTCTGCCAGGAGAGATTGTAAGTTTAGGGAGTTGTAAGACCTGGTGCGCAGTGTCTTTGGGGGGGGAGGAGAGGGGCTATGAACCTTTCTGATCAGGTAAACCATGTGGTGGTCGCTAATAGAGTCAGGAAGTAAGCCTGCTTTAAGGATTCTATGTGGGTGCGAGGTGAGGGCCCAGTCCAGTAGGGAGTGATTATTTGACTTAAGGTTTAGCTCATTCCAAGGATGTGCCCATTGTAAAATACAGTGCAGTCACATATGTGGAAAAGAAGTTTGCCCATTTTGGTAATAGTGAGATTTACCAAGGGTATTAATTAAGCAGACTCTGCTAATCTAGTCTGCTCAGGAAACGTCCTGCATAGTATGTGTGTCCATTCGGGTGGATGGGTGGGAAGCTCAAGATGGCTGCACACATTAACAAAGGAAACAAATCAGCAGATACAACACATGTGTAACCCCTAAGTGGTGCTATCCCAAGGGCTACTACCCCTGCCTGCTTGGCTAGTAGCAGGTTATGGGGCCTGAGTTCTGAAACCGGTGCCTCCACCCGGAGGTCAGGGTTGGTAATGGTCAAGCTAACCTGGGCACAGCCCTATGAGACACTGTAACCCCCCCTCTTTCCTTACTAGTGGCTGGAACAATACACAGTAATCACTTTCACAATACCCATGATATACCACACAAGTACCCACACTGTTTGCACTTACCACTAGGGCTTTCCTCTGGCTCTGCCCTGGGGACCCCCTGTAAAACAAGGTTATACACAGCGAATAACAGCAGTACAGTACTCTTGCACAAACTGGAACCACAGTCAGGGTAAATGCAAAAAAGAGTTAGATCTGATTTATTTAAGGGACTTGAACAAGGGAGGGGTGTAATCGGGTTAATTTGCTTAAAGGCTGTATCAATCAAACAGTTATGCATGCACTTCAGGGTCCATAAACAGTCACACACTCTGGGCACCCAGATGGAGAACGGTGGGCTAGCCAGGAACGTTGCAGCTGGTTGGGGCCCTGTGATGGCAGAAAACAACATGCACAACACACACTATTTGTAATCCAGAGATGGAGGGCTTAGTTTGTGAAAAGAAAAACAAGACAATCAGATGTCACACTTTTAGATTAGGCTGTTGTTGCAGGGGGCTACCCTAATGATTACTCATGATATCCAAGACTGGACACAGGCTGGATGAAAATCGAGACAGCAGGTGGTTAATCTGGAGTGCCAGGAGAAGTGGGACCCACACGATTCGCTGAGGCATTGTTCCTGTTCAAGCATGGAGCAGGAGGCTGATCCCCAGGCAGGTCTCTCATCGATGGCTTTCTCTGTGCAGTGGGTAGTCTGGCTGGGCCAGTGTGACAAGGCCCCGGCCAAATGGAGACAAATTCGGTTATAGTCCATTTTGGGCTGCATACAGCTTCCAGCAAGCAGAACACAGTTCACACAGTGGGGAACCAAATCATGACCCACTAACAACTCACAGCACATTTACATGTAAGGAAATTCTACTGTACCAGGCAAGCCGCTCTCCAGTCACGATGGCAGAGTCTCTGCACAAACCAAGGATTCAAAAGCAGCTAGAAATCCTGACAGGCTGATCACATTCAGCAAAATTTTCAGTCTTCTTCAGGTAGGAGCCTGGTAAAAAATCAGTGGCTTACTTTGTTCTCACGAACTTGGATTTAGTCTAAAATCATTCTCTTCTCTCCCTCTCAGGGGCAGCAGGCAGACGTGCAGGCCACAACTCAGGCCTTTCCACGGTTCTCTCGCACAAAACTACTCAGGTGGCTACTTGACTGTCTCAAGCTGTTTCTTCAGCTCCCAACTTAGATCTGACTCAACTGCCAGCAAGCCTGGGACTTTCCTCAGAATCCAAAAGGTTCGGTTGGCTGATCTGCCTGTCAGTCACAACAAAGGCTCCCCCTTCAGGTGCAAAAAAGTGCAAAAAGCCCAAAACTACAATTCCTACAGATTTTGACTACAGACAGCTCCTGTAATCTGGCTCCATTTTAGGTCCCACCAGTACTGATTGGTCCAATTTGGCAGTCCAGGGCCAAGATAGTGGAGATAAACAAAACAATCCTTGCTGCAAAAAAGGCAGGTTAGACAAACTACATTATCATTATCACTCTAAATGATTTTCAGCAAATAGTTACATTTTTCAACAGAGCTCCTTCTCAGATTACTTATGACTGCAATCCAGGCAGCTCTTAAAGAGACAGTGCACAGAGGCTATACAGGCACTCTCTGGCAATCACATTTAAACTGCTAAAACGCAGGACACCAGCCTGGCAGTGAGCATTTAGGCAAGCTCAAAGAAGACTTTTCGGGAACCCCCATTTGTAAGGGGGGGGGGGGTTTACACATGCAAACTTGAAAATCTTTTATTTTAGTACTACTCAAAATTTACTGATATCCTTTTTGTGTACTGGACTACTCTTTCAAAGACTTGCGTCTATTACAGGTGCCATTCAAAATTGTAAGCCATAGAGCATGCATCTGGCGGGAAGTCTTGGTACTCCACCAAACATTAATTGCAACGTGCCCATACATTAATTGAGAATTAATATATGGGCACAGTGAGGATGCCTGATGGTCTCTGTCCAATCACACGTAACCGTTTTTTCTTCCACATGTTACAAAGATAACTAGAAGTGGCTTTATTTCCTTTATGTGCATTGTTAACCAGTCCTGTTTGCTGACCTGTTGTCTATTCTTTGTCTGTACTATGTAATACTCTGACGTGGAGCCTTTGTAAAGGAGTATCTTACTCAAAGGTTGTTAATTTTGATATGTTTCAATAAAGAAATAAATAAAGATGTGAACAAGAAAAATCAGTTTTCCAAGCCACGGGCAAAATACTATCCATTCTTTGATGCATTGGGAAACATAGGAAAGCTCCTCTTGTCATGGATGCAGCCATCTCTGCAGTGGTCAAACATATAGTTCTAGTAAAAGCTGCCATGATTCCCTGACCCTAATGCTAAACTGCTTGTAAATGGGCATACTCTGTATCAGCTTTGGGTCTGCAAGTAGCATTGGCTTCCACATTTGTAGTACAAGCCCTACACAAATGGTCAACTGTAGTCATAGATGAGGTCCTTGAGGATCCTCCAGTCAGTAACCTGCTACTTTTAGTAGATATGCCAACATCCTTTTTAGGGGATTCTGTGGTAGATGTCCTTCACACCTCAGCAAGAGGTTATGCCACAGCTGTGGCAGCCCTTGGATCAATTTGGCGTAGACGCTGGTCGGCAGATCACATTTCCAAGTCAAATCTGCTTACAAGACCCCGTCAGGTGATACATTATCCTGCAGATAGAAAATGTCCTTAAGGAGCTTAAGGACTGGAAAGGTTGCTTCTAGAGTTCCAAGACTAAGCAAGCTTCCTCTAGTGGTTTCAGATACTGAGGTTTTGGATGCGGCTGCAACTCCTGTCAAAATTGTCATTCCTTTTGAGGAAACAGATACAAGAAAGGTTGAGCTTCTTTTTCAAATTTCAGGGTTTCACAGAATAGAGGCACTTTATCCTGTGTAAGCCTCCCCCTACCCAGTCTGGTGCTTACCTTTATTGCCTCCTCTGGCACTGGGATGTTGTCTTCACTCTCCAGTCCCCAGGACTGCCAAGGTGGGGACCAGCAGGGCACTTGTGTGAGTAACCAGGAGCCCTGGGGGCACTTAAATCAGGACTCCACAGTGAATCCTCATGGGTGTCATCGCACATCCCTCCCCTGTCCTTGAGTCCCTCCAGCTTGCCTTGGGGCTGAGGCAAGGGGGCAGAAAGAGAGAGCAGCAGGAGTCTTTGGAGGCTGCAGTTTGGCCCAGGAATGGGAACAGTGAGGAGTGCCAGCCATGTTGGGTTGCCGCACATGTGCAGTTATGCAATTCACAGCAGAAGCTCTGTGGCTGTTATGGGTCCATGTGCCCCCTACACCACAGGATCCAAGCTCTAGGGCAGGAAGCAGAGATGGGATCATGGTTCGACCACACCATCAGGTGCATTTAAAGGAGTTTCCTGGCCCGGGGCAGGCAGCAGGCCAGGAAACAAATATGACACTGTGCACATGTGAACCAGTGGGTGAGTAGCACAGACAGCCGCTCCCCACACAAAAGCCTTCAACTTAGCAATGGGCTAAGTGCCCTGTGTTATACAGATATTCCTGGCCCAAGGAAAGTCAGCAGGGTCAGGACATGCTAGCAGAAGCATGTAGGGATTCAAAACTACAAGGAGCTCAGAAAGTTGGATACTAGCAAGCCCCCAGGACTCCTCTGCCTTCAGAGCAACATGGGAAGGAGCTGGAGGTTGGAACCAACCTTACTCATGAATTTCAGCCAATTAGGAGTCAGTTAATGCCAAGGATTGTTTGCCTGTGAACAAGCTTGACCAATATGCTTGGGCAACAAAAGTAACATCTGGCTCAAAAATATCAAACTTTTTCAAGGCTTTATTAATGGTACCACACAAAACTCTTGCATCCAGTTCTGAGACTTTAACAAAGCACAAAAAACGTATGGTTATGAACATATCTCACACAGATGCTCATTTGTTCCTGTCATGAAATGTCTCTACTGTCATCAGACAAAACTGATACAAATTTAGCATTTTTTGCTTCTTGCACAATTGCATGTGTAATACAGGATGCGGCAGACTGAATCAGACCATTCTGTGACTTCGCTGAGATATATGTTGCATTTGATGAGATGGAATCATTTACTTGAAGCACTCTGAAAAACCTTCTAATCAAATCTAAAGTCCCCCTGAAATTTCCTTTATTAACACTCTACTCATCTTCAATGTGACCACGGAAAGATAACCCTAGCTGACACAACAGTGCAAGTGTCATGAGTGGTCATCTCCATGGCTCAGGAGCTTTTCAAAAAGGACCATCCTAGGCTGGCTCAGTGGTGCTGAGGGTTGAGGCGCTGGCCGCCACACCTCACACTACGCTGGGAACCTGGGTTCGGGAATGGACTCAGGGTTGTTGGGGGCCGGAGGGGGGGACTGAGGATTGGGCATCCCAATGGATGCTGTCCTCCTCCAAGGGTGGGTTACCGGGGGTGCCTCATGCAACCAATGTTCCTGGGGGCTGGTGGAAGCACAGGCTTACAGGAACAATGGCAGCCCTCTGGAGCCGAGGAGGGGAGGATGCTCTGGGCGTTTGGCAATGGCGTACATCAGCACGTCATCTGCCTGGATGCACATCCTTCGCACCGGTGTCCTCAGGAGTTAAGGAGAGAAAATGGGGAGAAAATCATATACACTCCTGGCCACCGAGCATAATGAATCCAGGGTAAAGGTAGCCTTGAATAGCCTAGGCGGACGGAGTAGGAGGGGGTATAAGGCCTCCTCCGAAAGCCGCAGGACCATCCTCATGTTGTGTATGGTCATTGTTACGCACATAGGTTAAATCTCACTCTTGTTGATTCGTGCCAGTGCATTCCAGAAGTAAAAGACTTTTCTGATTTTGTGCAATGCGTGCATACATTCTTTTTGACATCTGCAGTACACAGTGACAGACAAACAGATACAGAAAGACATGAGGCTCGACAGAGCCTACAAAGTCACAGCTTTGAACAACACTAGGTGGGGAAGTCAGAAAAGAGCACCGAAGCGTACTTATGAGTTCATAATCTCTTATCTCTCTCACTGTGACCACAGAAATGCACCCAAAGCTCGGGGCCTCTAGAACCGTCATGATGACATTCAACACTGTATTTTGCCTATTCCTCTTTGATCACATTCTCAGATTTCCAGAAGGACTCCACGGTATATTACAGACTGAAAATCTGGATCTAGCCAGTGCTGGCACTACAGCAGAAGCATTTATTGATTCTCTGGTTTCATTCAGAAACGAATAGAAATTTAAAGAATTACTCCACGAAGCAACAGTATTCGCAGTACCACTTAACGTAGCTCCTGATGGTGTAAGCCAAGAAAGGACACACTCACGATACACTCATCGCTCAGCAGCTCATTTTGATGCATATGCAACTGACACCAGGGGTACCAAGTTCTGAAAAATGTTGTGGGTGCTCAGGGCAATTATAAAAGGCCATATATGCACCACCACTGCTGCACTGCAAAGTATGCAGTAGTCCCCTTGAGGGCTCTTTGATGCCCGGCAATGTGCTAAGACCCATAAGAGGGTGCTCTGGAGGGATCTTGATGCCTCCAGGTGTTGCAAGCATGCCTGAATATGGATTTCAGGTTAAAGTGCCACCACTCCACAAGGTGCAAGAGTGCCCATATACTGTCTTGAAATACTAGGTGAGTGATCATTTCATAAACCCTTCAAGTGAGGGGTTTATGAGATTATTCCACACCTCAGGTGTGTGAAAAATCCTCTTAACATACACCTGCACAGCATACATCTCAACTACTATGAATTTCATGTAGCACTATGATTTTGACACTCAGAATTTACCATTATTCCATGAAGGTTTACTGATGTTCATCTATTCCTGGACACACAATCTATTAAAACATGGAACTAAACTTGATATAAACACTCTTTAACACTAAACATTTGGTGCCCACTAATCTATATTATTCTTTAAAATAAGAAAGTGCTTCACATTCTGGTCATTTGTTCTGAACTTTGAAAGCCAGTGCTATGCATTTCAGTGCTAAGATGTTGAGAGGTATGCTGCATGGGCATTTTTCTCCAAGTATTCCAAAGCGTAGAAGTACACATGCACGTGCGCGCGCGCACATACACACACACACACACACACACACACACACACACACACACACACACACACACACACTTTTCATAGTTCAGTGTCTCTTTCTTGTCCCGTCTCCTTTACTGACCATGGTTCTGCAGCAGGGAAGCGGCAGAATTCCAGCTCGCTCCTGTCTGTTTCAAGTTGCTCAGGGATTACAGTAAGTTTGAGGTGGGGCTATAGTGAGCATTAATGAAATATTATATTGTAAAAGTTTTCCTGGTCACTGGATAGTCAGTTCAGATTAATACCACCCCACCCAGAACTGGCTATTCTTCTTTGGGCCCCCTGTACATGTCCAGCCAGTTTATATTTTCTACTCCCACTAGTTTTTCAACCACAAGTCTATGAAGCTTGATAAACTGAATGCAGAAAGCAGAACATGGCACTTCTGGTCCCCTCAGATACTGAAGCTAAATCCAACTAAGCTGTGCTCTAACTCAAACTAGCTGTAAGTCAGAGGAAGAAACATTCCCAGATATTTATCCACTGGTAAGGTATAATTGATTTGTCATATTAACTGCTTTCCCTTCCCCTTCTACTCCTGGCTTTATCTTTGCTTACGCTCCACTGCTACTCTATCAAATCTCTCCTCCCTCCCATATCAATTGTAGACTGTTTGTTCTAGCTGCCAAAATACTGTATATTTGATTTGATTTGATTAAATCAAATCACACCAGTCATCATGTTTCATTTATCAGTATGCGACCTATAAGTCGCTTCCCTGTCTCATATCAATGTTTACCACCTGCGGTCACCCTATGTGGTACCCTTGTATGTATATCCAGTCTGTATCATGTAACGTGTATTTCATGTATATACTGTTATTACCTATCTGTGTTTGTACTTTAAGTGTTTATGTCACAGGACCTCCTTGTGAATGAGCTTGCTCAATGGAGTTTTCCTGCAATGAACTTGAACTTGAAGAGATGTTAGGGACACAAGACTGAGTTTTATGATTGTTCACAATTTGGGCAATGAAATTACTTTAAAAGAAAATGGATGTGTGTGTGTGGGAAAAACACTAGCTATGAAAAGGAAATTAAACATAGAAACATAGAATTTGACGGCAGATAAGGACCGCTTGGCCCACCTAGTCTGCCCATTTTCCTACCCAACAGATAAGCTGCAGATCCTAGTTAACCAACAGCTTACTTCCTCCTACCCCCCACTAGGACTGCCTTATGCCTGTCCCATGCATTCTTGAAGTCCCCCACTGTTCTTGACTCCATGACCTCCTCAGGGAGGCTGTTCCATGCATCCACAACCCTCTCAGTGAAAAAATACTTCCTCACATTACCTCTGAGCCATCCCCCTTCTGTATTCATACTGAAAATCAAGATCAAGCGAGCTTTTGCCCTTCTGCTCCACGGGAGGTTTCTGTCCTCCCTGAGCTCGCCTTTAGGACACTCATGTTACTCTCTCACAGGTGTACTGCCCCAGTCAAACTCCCCACCTGACACTGTCCTCGATAGTCGCGCCTGAGGCCCGGGCGCTTGAGCCAGAAGCGAGAGCCCTGGTGGGGCTCACCCCCCCCCCCGCCTCACCGGGTAAGTGAAAAAATGATAAGTGCACAACAAATGACAAGTTGCATGCTCCTAATACCTAAAAAAACATGATAACTCGCACTCCAGAGCCAGAGGAGTGATAGCCCAATGAAGGATGTCCAAACTCAAATACATTGAAGAAAAACTTCTTTTATTTCTCAAGCACAATCTCACTCAAGACACAGTAAGGGTTTCTGTCCTAGGTGCCCTGCTGCATCACCAATTAAGGCTTCGTCAGGGAGATAAGCACCCGGTGTTGGACTTACTTCTTATTGGCACATAATTAACTTTTTCATTAAATTAACCAAATAGATTCTAGCATCTGTTTTACAGTCAGATTCTAGCATGTTTTACAATCATTTTTTGCCTGTAAAAAGGCATGAAATAAAAGCCAAAAGGAGTTTTAAAAACATAACACAATGCCTTACATGAATGAAATAACCATTTAGAAAAATAATGAAAAAATGTGAACCGACCAATCAGATTGCAGTATATGTAACTCAGTGGAAAATAATTTTTTTACCATCTAATTTTGTTCACCCTTGGTTTGTTACTTTCTTTACTGATTGGCAAACAGACAATTACTACCAACAGATAAAACATTTGGAAAACTAGAGGCAAATTGCTAACCGACCAATCAAATTGCACAATATATAAATCATTGGAAAATCAAATCTTTAGCCATTTGATAATGTACACCCTGACTTAAATATATTCTTTAGTTATGGATGAAAATACAAATAATGTCTGTGAAAACAAATAACTGTTCCTATGCAAAGATGTGAAAACACCTCTTTGTATAATTCTTAGGTCTTGAAATTTTCATACCTGAAGTTAGCTCTGTTTAATAAGTCTACGAATATGAACTAAAACAAATGTATAAAAACCAGGGAGCTACCCTAGCAAACCACGATGTATTCTCACAAATTAAATTGCATGATATTAGATTATCCTGCAGTGCTGAATTCAGCTAGTAATCATTTATAATTTGTTAAGGCAGATGGTAGAAATAAACAATACTATCCACATCACAGTCTATATTCATTGTAATTCGACACAATATGTAAATTTTTTAGCCAACAGATCAAGTAAATATTTTGAGAAAATAATAATTGTGAAAAAAATGTTTTTGAATTTTTTTTATATGTTGGCTAATTTATAGTAAGTGGAGTTAGGAGCAAATACCACCAAATCCAGCTATCTCCATTACAGCCTAATACCCCCTGCTCTTCCTTGTCCCTGACAGCCTCCTTACCTCCGTGAAGACGTTGTCCATGGTGGTGGTTGCCAAGCTGCTTCTCTCTGCTCATGCTGGCTGTTCTGTGGTTGATAATGAACCGCCATGCACTCCATCCTCAAATCACTGCCCCAGATATCCAACCAGCACCGCAGCAAATTTTGTAAAGGACCCCGCTCCTACTCACCTACCCAACACTAGACAGGCAGCAACAACCCACATGGTGCACAGAACAGCCCCAAATGTGCTGGCTGCCATTTGCCTCCCAAACTTTTGACATGTCCCACCAGTTCAAGGTTACCCTAACCTGACCACCGCCCAGTGACCCAAGTAAACCCAGAGATTACCAGGGCTGGCTAATCTCAGATGTTTTTAAGTACAAACTAGTTGCCGCAAACAGAACAGCCAGACCGGTGTCACGCTAAGTCCAGCCTCTGCCGAAATGAAAGCTTAGTGCTGCTGTGGGAAAGGTAGCCGCTGCATTTTTGTTTCAAAAGTTGGCAGCTTGGTGCCTCAGTGGATACTACAGGGTGAGCACACCCGATTGGTTGTTAGGTGTGCTCGCATGACTAGTGTCTTCAACAAGGAAGCTGGAGTCTGTTTCCCTGGGACAAAATGCCGAGGGCTAATATCAGGATTTTACCTACCACCTCCCATTAGATCCGCCATTGAGCGACCATAATTTGTAGGCAGAGGAGATGAGTAATCTGCATCACATGGCCCATCCCTGAGTCTCCCAGAGATGGGTCATGTGATACAGAACTGAGACTTTTAAAGGAGAATCCCTCTGTTTAATGGCAGAATGAATGAAATGAATTAAAACTGAATTGTCCGTTTTTTGTGGGTGCCTTGTTTAACTTTATGGGTACTCGAGCACCTGAGCACCTGCACTGTCAGTGCCCCTGACTGACATGAGACTTAGGGAACAGCAACCAGTTGCCTCAGAAACAGATTACCAAACTAAAGTTTACTACCCAGTTTTAGACAACTTGATTGCAGAATTGAGATGACAATTTTCAAAAGAGGGGGTAGACCTTCTGAAAGCAGTTCAGACTTTGAAACCAACAAGTCTTTTGGTTTTAGATAAGACAACACTAAATGTTATATACAATTGCTATGGAGTACAACGTCCAGAAGATGATTTCATTGTAGTACACATGTTTATTGAACATCTTCCTTCTGAACATTGTCCTTGGAACATCCTGCCTGAATCCCTGCCACAGGCTATGTTTTCTGGCATCCACCAATTGTGTACCATTGCACTTGCTATACCAGTCACTACATGTTCATGTGAATGTTCCTTCAGTGCCCTAAAATGAATAAAAACATACCTAAGAAACACAATAGGTCAGGACAGGCCAGCCCGGTGGCACTGAGGGTTGAGGCACTGGATGCCACACCTCGCACTACATTGGCGACCCAGGTTCAGGAACGATCCCGGGCCATTGGGGGTCGGCAGGGGAAGGATAGGATGGAGCATCCGAAGGACTGCTCTCCTATCCCTGGGGAGGGATCAGGACATCCACTGCTCTGCAGTGGCCCCCGGTAGAGATTGGGTGCACTGCAGGAGTGGTGCATTAGAGGGTGGAGTGCGACGGATGTCGGCATGTAGTGCATCTGACATCATTGCATGTCCGCACTCCAATAGCAGCAATACAGGAGGAAAAATGGCTGGGCGCAACCGTGCAGCTTGACAGCTGCTCTCGGCACTGCCCGGAGGACTGTAGTGGAATTGCGCTGGGGGTCTGGTCCCAGCATAGGGAGGCTTAGGGGGCCCCACAGTGGGTTGGGAGGCGGCCAAACCAGACCCCATCATGCAAGTCAGCCTGCTGCCTTCCATGCAGTGGGAGTCGGCGGCTGAATGCCCCCGCCTGTCATGTCACAGAAGGAGAAGGAGAAAAAAATAAATCAATGATAACAAAAAAAAAAAAAAATTTGTCAATGCCAAATGTTTGCTTGCTGGCGTTGGCATTGGTAGTGTAGGAGTTAGAGAGCTGCATGATAAGAATGGCAGTGAAGTACTGAACTGAAGCCAACCCCGCCACCACCCTGCAGAGACCGACAGGCATTGGGGTGTGCCTTGGGGTCGTCAGGCATAACGGCCACGCCATTTCACCACACCCTACCCTGCAGACACTGACAAGTGTCATGGTGTGCCTTGGGATCTTTGGCCCTTATGTGCACCCCATTCCATTAGGAAATACAGTGAGATAGGTGCTGTATTGGAGAATGGGGTGATCTTTGGGGCTGAAGAGTCCAAGGCACACCTCGATGCCTCTCACTGGCTGCAGGGTGTGGAATGGTACGAGCATTACAGGCGAGAATCCCAAGTCACACCCCTGATGCCTATCAATCTCTACAAGGTGGGGCGTTATGGTCGGAAACCCTAACGTATCAGGCGTTCGTTGGCATTTTCACTCCAAATTTTCAACATGTGTTTTTTGTGACCCTCACCTTATGAACAGTGGCAATATCAGTTCATTAGCCGAAAGCTGATTTTGCACAGCGACTACACCATTTGGCACCACAGGTGCAAAAACACATTTCAAACAGGATGTGAAAAATGACAGCTGTACTGTTCACGGGGAGGTGTGAAAAATGGCAATGTTGAAAATCTGCAGTGAAAATATTAAAAAAAACTGGTGAAGTCATGAGCGTGTGTAGAAACTGGGCAACACACATCCATAATGCAATTAGTTTGGGGATGTTTTACAGCAGATTGTCAACACAGGCATTTTGGAACTTCCGATCATGAACAGTGTCACTGTGATTTTCTTAATCTGTCCTGAACAGTGATTTCCCACAGCGACCACGCATTTTGGCGCTAGAAGTGTGAAAACACATTTCGGCCATGGTGTGAAACATGACAGCTGTACTGTTCATAAGGAAGTGTGGAAAAATGCCAGTGGTGAAAATCTGGACTGAAAATATTAGAAATCCATGAACTTACGAGGGTGTGTGGAAACTGCGCAATGGTCACTCGTAACACAGTCATTTTAAGGACTTTTTTCACCAAATTTTTAACATAGCCATTGTAACACCTCTGCTCATGAACAGTGTCACTGTGATTTTCTTAATCTGTCCTGAACATTGATTTCGGACACCAACTGCGCCATTGTGCGCTACATGCACGGAAACATGTTTTGGGCGAGATGTGAAGAATGACAGCAGTACTGCTCATAAGGAGGTGTGGTAAAATGGCAATGTTGAAAATCTGGAGTGAAAATAGTGGGAATTCAAGAACGTATGAGCGTGCGTAGGAACAGCTCAACACATGCTCGTAAAACAGTCATTTTGGGGAATTTTTTCACCAAATTTTTAACATAGCCATTTTAACACTTCTGCCCATGAACAGTGTCACTGTGATTTTCATACTGTGTCCTGAACATTGATTTCACACACCGACTGCGCCATTGTGCGCTACATGCGCGGTAACACATTTTTTTTGCCAGGATGTGGAAAATGACAGCTGCACTGCTCATAGGGAGGTGTGGTAAAATGGCAAAGTTGAAAATCTGGAGTGAAAATATTGAAAATTTGTGAACTTACGAGAGTGCGTAGGAACAGCGCAACGCATGCTCGTAACACAGTCATTTTAAGGAGTATTGTCATCAAATTTCAACATAGTCATTTTGGGACCTCTGCTCATGAACAGTGCCACTGTCAGTTTCTTAATCTGTGCAGAACACTGATTTCTACACCGACTCGTGCTATTTGTCGCGGAAGCGAAAACATTTCGCCCAGGGTGTGAAAAAATGACAGCTATACTGTTCACAAGGAGGTCTGAAAAATGCCAATGTTGAAAATCTGAGTGAAAATATTGCTACCGCAGTTACGAAAGGTGTAGTAACTGCTAACGCACGCTCGTAAAACAGTCACTTTTTGGATTTTTCCCAACAAATTTGCAATTTAGGCTTTTTGAGAGCCCACCTCATGAACACTGGCACTGTCATTTTGTTAATCAGTCCTGGAAGGTGATTCTGTGCAGTGACCACAAAATCACCTTTCACAGCCGATTAACGCCATGACAGTTCAAGAATTCATGAGGAGGGGTCCCAAAAAAACCCATGTTGAAAATTTGGTGGCAAAAGTCCAAAAAATGCCTGAGATACGCATCAAAGTTGAAAAAAAACTTATTTATTCCATTATACAGCTTACCAGCATTTCCTCAGTTCACGGTCAGCTTTGAAGAGTGCAGACGTGTTCCCGGTCCACCGAAGATCATCGCGCTGGACTCCAGAGGTAAGTATGGGGTGAGGGGGTGGGGAGGCAGGTGCTAATGGGTGAGTCTCGGGTTGTGGAGGACCAGGGAGACTCGGGGACCGTCTTCGCTTACAGGTAAAGAAAAAGACATCGCGGGACGGCTTTTATTTACAGGGCAATGTGGCACGCTGGGGTGGGCTCCCAGCATGCCAACCGAGTCTTTTGGGGGCTGTTGTAGCTGATGGGGATTGGCACCCCATCAGCACACAAGGGGGGGTAAGTTATGCTGATGGGGATTGGGCACCCCCGACGGCACACAACAAAAGGAGGGGGGCATTATGCCAATGGAGATTGGGCACCCCGTCGGCAGACAAGAAAAGTGAAGGGGGCCATTACATACTGCCGATGGGGAGTGGACTCCTCCGTCGGCAACATACATCTGGGGCACTGCAGCCGACTGGGATTGGGCCCCCGATCGGCAAACAAATGTGTTGGGGGGGCACATGCTGCCAGGGGGATTGGGCACCTCCTCGGCTGGGGAGTTGGTTAATATTGTTTGTGAACAGGTGGCAAGCTGCCACCATGTTCACAATATCAGAGCTGCAAGGTCCCGCTCTGAAATGACGGGTTGCTTCCTCATTTCAGCGAATGGCTGACGCTGCAATCATGAGGTGGTCCCTGATTGCAGCGGCTATTTTTTCACAAGTTGGTGGCAAGGTTCCAAACTACTACCACCGGCTGTGTCCCCCATTATTGGTGGACATCACACATGCCCCAAAATGCCGTGCCGGTATTGGCCTCAACAGTGCCGCACCTCCAGAACCTGCTTTGGCACCAAGCTGCCGCAATATGTTTCAAGAAAACATAAAAAAAATAGGTCGGGACACACTAAGTGGTTTTGCCACATTAGCAATTGAGGGCGAGGCAAAACAACTAATAAATCCAGACAAAGTCTGACAGATTTGCCAAATTGTCAAACAAACGTATTGATCTTTTGCTTCCTGTGTCATCACCAAAGAAAATTTCTGAATCATATGGCAGGATCAAAGAAGTGTAGTTGTGTGTGCCAAGTCTGACCCTTTTTGAACTTTCTGATTACATCACATCAAAAACCAGTGTAGTCTCTGATGTTTCTCTTGTGTATTTTACGTTTTCACTGGTAGGTCTCTGTCTCTTTCACCCAGGTCACAATAGAGACATTCACCCAAAAATATTTAGACGTTCACCAAAAATATTTCATCAGTCTGTTTTCTTTCCTGTCTCTGTGTGCAGTTTGCATATAATGACTTGATAATAAGACTGAGGCAATAAAACAATTAGAATAACTATGTCCACTGGTTCAAGTCATGTATTATATTGCAGGGTTTTCGGCTGCTGTCTCCCTGTGCTTGTCTGCAGATTGCCTAGAACATGCCTCTAAAATTCACTATTTGCCTTCAAATTCTTTAAAATTTCTTCCGGGGGCAAATCCCACCAGGCCCGCCTGCCAGGTCCTATTTTTGTTTCAGAAAAAGAAAAGTTAATCTTTAGTGTGTTTTAATTCTGTCATTGGGTGCAGTTTGGGTATGAGACTAAGGCGATAAAACAATTAGATTAAGTACGTTCCTTGGTTCAAGTCACCTGCTGTATTTCAGGGTTTCAGCAAGTAAATCCCTATGCTTGTCTTGCTGCAGATTTCATAGCACAAGCTTCCAAAATACACTGTTTGGCACCAAATTCTTAAAAGATTTCTTACAGGGGGCAAATCCTCTGGAACCCCCTTTTGGCAAAAGTTGCTGATGGGGGCATGTGCCCCCCACTTTTAGAATCCTGCTGACACCCTGGGCTCGAGCAGTATATGGCTTTGAATTAGATATCTGTTGCTGGAGTTAAGAAAATTACTGTCACAGCATGTACTCTTATCCTGATTTTCCCCATGCCATATCTGGGGAGAAGCGGTGTATTTGGCACCCAGATGCTCCTTGAATGGCTAAGGCTGCAGGATCCGTCTTTCGGATGAGACTTTAAACCGAGGTCCCATCTGCCTGGATTGGTGGTAGTTCAGGTGGATGTTAAAGATCCCATGGCACTTATCCAAAAGAGTAGGGGTAACTTTATTAGAATAAACACATTCAAACAATACACATTAACATAGTTAAATCAAACAAACAATAAACTTCAATAATTCTGTAAAGATAGAGGAGCAAAACACAGTAAATAAAATATAAAATATATCACAAACGGGGTAACAAAGTAAGAAAACCCAGAACACCTACTTAAATTTCTACTCCTAGTCACTCTATGTAATTTATACAAAACACATACCGTATATAGTTTAAGTCTTAATTATCCTCAGTGATATTTAATAAAGTGAAAAAAGGCCCTCCACCAAAATCGTACTTTATCAGTGTTATATACTTGACATTCTTCAATATAGATTTTATTTAAAACATTGGTAACATAAACTCTAAACCCCTCCAAAGAGGGTCGTTTCTGATATAATACCCATTGGCATCTTGTATGCCATAAGCAAAAACGCAAACTAGCAAAAAATAAACGTAAGGTAGAGCTCTCAAATCTACGTAAGTGAGGGGGAAAAGCCCCAATCACCAAAATATCATAGCTAAGCATAGCCAACCAAGGGAAATCCCAAACCTTGCCAAAAAGGGCTATAATTTAGTAGGAAGAGAGCATTGTATAAAGAAGTGCTCCATCGTCTCTTCAATATTTAAACATTCTGGGTAAGGGCAAAGTCTTTCCTCCATAGCTTTGTGTTTAGCTGTGCCTCTAATATTTAACTTACCATACATTGTAAGCCATAGATTTTCCCACATATAAGGGGGAAGTCTCTTATTATTAAGTTGCTCTAATACATCTCTAGTATTTTCATTGGAACAGTTTTTAAAGTTTGGTTCTAGATGGTAAAATTGTGCCATAACTACATCATACAAACTTTTGGACGAGCAACTTAATATTAAATCTTTAGACATTTTCCACTTATATAGTTTTTGAACTGCAGGTTTAAAATAGATTGGAACTCCCAATTTCTGAGACCATTTAGGTGCCTGAGGACCCCACTTACTAAAATATATCTTAAAAATGTTTTTGAAAACTAAACAATCCACATCAGTGGAAGGGCCCAAGCCCTTTTTTAAAGAATAAGAAAAAAAAAAGAGTAAAATAAAACACCACTGGATCCACCATCCCTAAACCCCTTTGCTTTTTGTTTAAATATGTACAACCTCTCTTAACCGGATTCAATCTATTCCCCCATAATAATTGGAAACATATGCTGTAAAGTTTAGTCTCGAATTGTAAAGGTAACGGGAAAATGACTGCCATATACTGAATTTTCGGCAAGATAAATTGTTTTAAAATCTGGATTCGTTTTAGTTTAGAAAACTTAAACTTTTTCCAAAGCAATACTTTCTGAGCTATAGAATCAAGAACCCCCGACCAATTCTCCAAGGGACAATTCTGATTTGAAAACGTCACCCCTAGTATTTTTAAAGGTTTTAATGAAAATTCTACAGACTTATAGTAAAAAGTGTCCCTTAGGGGATTGCCAATTAATAACCCTTTTGATTTATGTATATTTAACTTGGCATTA
This sequence comes from Neoceratodus forsteri, assembly GCA_016271365.2. NCBI lineage: Eukaryota > Metazoa > Chordata > Ceratodontiformes > Ceratodontidae > Neoceratodus > Neoceratodus forsteri. Next base: position 91,969,348 of record JADMNL010000022.1, read on the forward strand.
GCAACATTAGCATAAGCAGAAAAGAATGAAATAAAAACTGGAAATTCAGTATGGTTGGAAAAAAAAAGACAAATATCATCGGCATATGCTTGCATAACACAGGGACTTGGTACCCCTGACACACTAATCCCTTGCCACATGGGGGGGAACAGACCCCTCGTATCAGGGGCTCTAATGAAAAGTTATATAAAAGAGGGCTTAACAGACACCTTTGCCGCACTCCACACTTAACGTGAAAACCCTTCCCCAAATTTCCCTTTAAGGCTGGAAACACTTTAGCATTTTTATATAAACCTCTCAGTAAAGATATAATATTCTGAGGAATACCAAACCACTCTAAAGTAGTAAATAAAAAAACTTTGATCTACCCGATCGAAAGCTTTCTCCAGATCTAAAGACACAATGGCCCCTGAATGTCCCTCATTTTGTACATGTTCAATAACATCTCTAATAAGACATAAAACTGAATGAATTCTCCTGTTGGGAATCCCGCAATACTGAATAGGCATAAAAATCTTCTCTGCCACTCCTTTCAACCTATTATTAATCACAGTAGCCAAAATTTTATAATCTGTATTAAGTAATGTTAAAGGCCTCCAATTCTTAAAATTCCCTCTATCCCCTGTTTTGAAGATGTATATCTGCCGACCTTCTGAAAATGAGTTCAGCAGCACCCCTCCAGAAAGGAAGAAATTAAACACCAGAACAAGACATTCCGTCAGTTCAACCTGAAAGACCTTATAAAAGCCGTTAGATAGCCCATCCAGTCCCGGAGCCACATTTAACTTGAGAGAATTAATCACATCTTGGATTTCTTTTTTCAAAAAAAGGTAGTTCTAACGTACCCTTACCTACATTAAATCTTTTCTCACCTAAAACTCTGCCTAGAAACTGATTAATCTGAAGAGACGATGGGGAATCTTTAGGCTCTAAATCTTTAAAATGTTGCTTAATAATTTCTTCCAATGCATTGACGGAACACATTTTAGTATTACCCTGATATAAAAATTCCAATGCTCCTTTATCTTTAGTGGATTTTCACAATTCAAATGGGTCTCCAAAGACGGATTTTTTTAAATGATTTTGAACAAGAGCTTGAAGCGTTTTTGCTCTGTCATACTGTAGATTCTTCATTTTACCTTTTATTTCAGCAATTTGAACAGAAAAATCATCTCTAGAAGAATTAGCCCATGTTAAAACTTTCTGTAACTGTTGTCTAAGTTTTAAGTAGTCAAAAATGCTGTCTCTCCTCGACCCCATACTTTTTAAACCAGCACCTGCAATCATTTTTAGTTTCTTGCCACCATACGCCTAAATCCTGATATAAAAAACACTGACAACCTAGCTTCCAAAATACATCTGATAGAGTTAATGACCACCTTCTCCTGTAATATAGAGGTGTTTAGTTTCCACATAGTTCTATGCTTGTCAAGGCTCTGATAAGCACCTACTTTAATAGTAACCAACGCATGATCAGAGAATTCAATGGGATAATCTGTGGACTATGAATCTGAATTTTTTTTGTGGTAAATAAATAATCAATCAAGAAGCTTTTCCCTTTTGTGAAAAAGGTACCTGTTAGGCTATACTCCTTAACATTAACACCATTAACTAAGTCTGCTGTTTTAATAATTTTGGCTAAACAAACAGAATCACAGTAAATCTTCTTACCAGGGGTAAACCTATCAATACTGTTATTTCCCCTTAAATTACAGTTAAAATCCCCCCCCCCAGAAAACTGGTAGTGTAGTTATCAAGTAAGGCTGTACATCCATAAAACACTTAACTCTACCTGCCTTTGATTGAGGCCCATAAATATTAATCAATCTGATTTTACTCTTAAACCAGAATCCATCTATAAGTAATACTCTACCTGGACAGATCTCTATCAATTTGTGAAGAGAAAAGTTAAAAGAGTTAAACAGGATCCCCACCCCATCTGCCCCATCCTCACCAAAGGACCAAAAAGAAGGTCCCCATGACCAATCTTTAGTAAAGGCATGAACCTGATTATTGGCAAACATCCATGTCTCCTGTAGAAAACAGATAGAGATCCGTAAATCAAATCACAACTGAAAAACTGCTTGTCTTTTCCTGAAATTCAGCAAACTATGGGTATTGAAGGTGGCCCATGTAAATTCCATGCGGTGAGCTTAATAAATGCTATCAGAGAAGAAAAAAAAACACTCATTTTTCCTTCTCTTCTTTTCCTTTATAATCCTCCTTCTGAACTTTCCACCTTCTAGTAGAGACACTTGAGAATCAGTGTCAGCCACATCCATTCTGAGTCCCCCCCATGACAGCTCCATAAAGGTTTTGGATTCAATACTATCCGAATCCTGAGGCAAAATATTTTTGGATGTCCTACTGGACCCTCCTAGGTGCTAAAGGGCTACTGGGGCCTGCAACCTTTTGCCCTACCCTTCTCTTCTAGGGTCTCATCATAGCATACCGGTTGGAGTAAGCTTAAAGCTACCTTTCCATTATCCTGTTCATGAACCACATTATCTATTAAAACCATTTCATCCTGTTTTTAACCAAATCCACAACTTGGAGATCACTCTTGCTGAGATATACCTGCCTCTGCGCTTGCTGAATCAATAAATCTGAATCTCCACAAGATTTTTATTTTGGGCTTCAGGACAATCTTTGAAAGCATGATTAAGCTCATCACATAAGTCGCATTTTAGTGTATTTGAGCAAAACATAGTAAGGTGTCCTACCTCACCACAGTTGTCGCACTTGGATTGGTCACATGCACTAGATAAATGAGTTCTAGACCCACACTTGTAGCAGGCCCTGGGCTGCCCACTATAAAAACAAACTCCCCTATCTCTCCCTAACAAAAAAGAGTTTGGAATATGTTCCACACCTGCCGTCGAATGTCTCAGTTTAGCCTTGAACTTCCAACCCCGTCCAAAATAACTCTGAATCCAAAAGTGGATCAGGTTCACTCAAACTTCACATTTCTGGGACAGCCAAATTTTATATCTTCTACATGAACCCCTCGTTCCTAAACATGACTGTCACGAATTTAATTAAAGGTTTAGATAACGGGATAACAAAAAAAGGGGTCCATAAAGGAGAAAATTTTACCTGGTTATACCTCTCCCAAAAGAGATCCAGTAAGGCAGGAGAACGGAAGCTGATGTCATAGTTATCCTCCCCAGATATATTAATAAAAGCAAAAACATCCCTGGGAGAAAACTTTAGAGACTCTTTAATCAAAGTTCTACCCACATAATACCTATTCGGGTTTTCTTTCAATCCCCCTCTATATCTAATTCTGACAGCATTTCTCCGAGGGGCAGCTTCTCTTTTGCACTGACTAAATAGACTAGACAGTAGGGGTTTACCAGGCTTGGCTTCCTGTCCCTCAACACTCTCAGAATTCACAGGATTAGGCCTCGCTACATGACCATCAGGTACATTGCTCCCATTTTGAAAAACAACATTTTTGGAATGAGCAGGAATCCCATCCCCCCCCCCGGTTTCCATTCTGGAGTAGCAGACTGCATACCCCAGGAATCGTTCCAAGCAGAGTCTGGGGACCAAATCCCATGTTCCCTCTGTTTCCACCCTGCAGCTGATAAGGCCGCCTGAGGAGACCAATTTTTATCATGTGCACCCAGTATTTCAGGAGTCTCAGGAATAGTAACTTGGGAGAAACACAAGTCCCTTGATTTAGGCCCCTGCAAAAGTTTTTTATCCGTCTGATGTGAAAAACAAAATTTAGTAACACCATCCTGCACTCCAGCGATTTTCTGATAAATAACAGATGAATTTTTAGTGTCCTGGACCACCTCAGGGTTGTACACAAAGCCAGAATCTTTATTTATGGGAATAGTTGGAAAGGAAACCGAATTTTGCAGTGTACTTACAGGTCGCGAGGGGATAGCCGCCAGTCCCAAGCCCTGCACTCCTGTTTCTGGTTTCTCACATAATACCTGCCCTGTTTTCTCCTTCTCAGTCAAGCTCTGATGTTTAGTAGAGCCTTTCTCCGTCTCTCGCCGCTCCTCTCTTAGTATCTCTCGCGCCATAGCCGCCAGGCTGCGTACCTGCACTCTGCTCGCTATCACTTCCGTGATTCCGACTTCCTGACACACTCCTGGAGCCGGTTTTAAAGGAACCGCGTCCTTTACCTGCAAATTAAGCAAAACGGGATCCTCCGCTTGTACAGCACTCAAGGAACTCCCCGATAAATTGCCGATCACCATCTGAGTATCTTCGCTCTTTCTCAGGCTCACAAAATCCTCCTTCATGCATTTTGCAACCTCACTCAGCCGAATCTGTTCATGTGGCTCCAACTCCACCGCGCAGACAAGCGCCTTCTCCGACTCCTCCAACGACTGGGCCATGACTAGCTCAGTCAACACCCATACTCCCCCACAGGCTACCGAGGTCAGCAGCAGTAGGGGAATTTCCCCGGTGTCCTAGCCAAATTTCCCTCATTCAACAAAAAAAAAATACCACCGACAGCTTAATCTGGTTCAAGGTCAGTTGGCATTCATCTGTATCCCCTTCCCCCGGGTCGTGCCTGAAAATAGGCAGGATTTGTCTAGTGCACTTACCCGGTCAACAAAAGCTAAAAAAAAAAAAAAAAAAAAAAAATATTTCTTAAAATAGTCAAGCTGGTTTAAAACTCGGGCACTCACCACCCTGTTATATAAGGTGCAACACAGCTCTTCTGAAGTAAAGTAATTATTTACAAATTCCTTAAAAAAGACATAACATCCAAGTAAACGCCAGTCTAGCCTGACGCGTTTCAGACTATTCAGTCCTTTATCAAAAGATCATACAATAGTAAATGCCCCATTTCTGTAAAGCAAGTCTGACATCATTCAATTTCCTCAGTTTCTCTGCAAGTTCTGTTAAGAAATCCTGGAAAAGTGGAATTCAAGTTCCCCTCCAAGATTAGTAGCCTTCTCTCCCTTGCTAAGTGCAGAATCTCCTCTTTTGGCAAATACCTCAGAAAATAAACCATCACAGGTCAGGGCTTGGCACCCTTCAGGGGTCTGAGGGCAAGTGAACGGTGTGCCTGCTCAGTTTCCAATGGCCACTACCATTGCTGGGGGAACAACTCATTAAAGAAATGTTGGAGAAATAAAATCATGTTGTCCCCCCCCCCCCCAACTCCTTCCAGCAAACCCACTATTCTAATATTGTTTCTCCTCCCCCCGAATCTCCAAGTTGCCTAATTTCTGCCATATGGGTACCCTGTCACTTGAGCGCTACCAGAAAAGCATCGCACTGTACGACGCTAGTCTGGTAAGTGCTCACATGGACAATGAGGGGGGGATTTACAGTGCTTGCTGTAAGCATTCCCCTGTTCGCTGTCTGTGGTCCTGTAATCAGGACAAGAGCTAGAGGGAACAAGAGGCTGGCTGAGCTGCTCCTCCAGCAGTAGTGGACAGCAGGGTTCTAACCCTGATCTCCAACCTTTTAGCTATCTCAGGACTTAGTATTTTTTATTTTTTTTTTTTTTTACATGGGGCCGTAATGGCCCCACAAATTTCAACTTTCTCTGGAATCCGCTCCCAAAATGTGTTTTCGTACATCCGGCGCACAATGGCGCTATAGGAAAACAAAGTTCGGGACAGAGTAAGAAAATCATAGTAACACTGTTCATGAGCAGAGGTCCCAAAATGCCTATGCTGAAAATTTGGTGACAAAATTCCATAAAATGACTATATTCAGACGCTGTATTGGTTGTAGTTTCCACACACAGTCATAACTTCAAGAATTTTTATATTTTTACTTCAGATTTTCGACATTGCCATTTTTGCACACCTCCTTATGAACAGTACAGCTATCATTTTTCACATCCTGCCCAAAATGTGGTTTTGCACATCTGGTGCACAATGGCGCAGTCACAGTGGGAAATCAACGTTCGGGACAGATTAAGACAATCATAGTGCGTAACTTCAAGAATTTTTAATTTTTACATTCCAGTTTTTCAAAATTGCCATCTCTTCACACCTCCGTATGAATGGTGCAGCTGTCATTTTTCACATCCTGCCCAAACTGTGTTTTCACACGTGGCACAGAATAGTGCGGTCGCTGTGGGAAATCAACATTCCAGACAGATTAACAAAATCACAGTGCCACTGTTCATGAACAGAGGTCCCAAATGCTTTCATGAGGTGGGTGGGGTCACAAAAAGGCCATGTTGAAAATTTGGAGTGCAAATACCAACAAACGCCTGGGGCATTAGGGTTTCTAGCCATAACATCCCACCCTGTACAGACTAACAGGCGTCAGGGGAGCACCTTTGGATTGTCAGCTGTAATGCTCAAGCCACTGCACCCCAACCCCCACCCTGCAACCACTGACTGACATCAGGGTGTGCCTTGGACTCTTCGGCCCCAAAGTTCACCCCATTCTCCTTTACTGCACCCATCTCAACGTACTTCCTTATGGAATGGGGTGAGCATAAGGCCCAATGACCCCAAGGCACAACGCAACACTTATCAGAGTCTGCAGAGTAGAGTGAGGTGAAATGGCATGAACGTTATGGCCAATGACCCAAAGGCACACCTCAATGCCTGTCACTCTCTGTAGAGTGGGGTGGGGTTGACATCAGTTCCATACTTCACTGCCATTCCTATTATTCATCTCTCTAACTCCTGCACTACCAATGCCAATGCCAGCAAGACAACATTCGGCATTGGCAAATGTTTGTTATGTTTGCTTGCACGCATGCGCAAGAAACATGTTGTGACAGCTTGCTGGAGTAGCAGGTTGTGGAGGTGCAGCAGTGTTGTGGCCAATGCTGCCACTGCTTTTCAGGGCTTGTCTCTTTGGCACAAATGAATGAGCACACTGTCTATGACAGCAGCTCAGAAGTGTGCCACCAACTTGAAAGAAATTCGCAGCTGCAATGAGGGAGTGCCCCCTCATTGTAGGACGTGCCTTGCCTGGTGTAAAGTTTCAATAAACATGGAGGCAGCTGGTGCTGTCCGCCTCTCAAGGCCAACATCAGGGGTGCCCAATCCCCCTGTCAGCATGCCTCCTCCCCAGTTCATCTGCCAATGAGGGAGCCCAGTTCCCGTCGGTTTAATGTCCTCCTTGTTGGAATCTGTCTGCGGGGGGGGGTGCCTAATCCCATTCGGCATCATGCCCCCCCCAAACACAGACATGCTTTCTTTGCCAACGGGGTGGCCCAATCCCCATCGGCCTCAGTAACCCCTTCCCAAAAACACAGGTGGCACACTGGGAGCCTACCCCAGTGTGCCCAACACTTGTCAGAATTCACCTGTAATAAAGAAAACGGTCCCGTGAAGTCCGTGGGTTTTTTTTTTTTTTTTTTTTTAACTACCTGAAACAAGAAAACAGACCTCGTTCTCACAGTGCCCCCTCCCAACCCACACCACCCTGGCACCCCACCTTCACCTCCCTCACCCCATACTTCTACCGGGTTCGCGCGATGAACTTTGGTGAGCGGTACATGTCTTCACTCTTCAAAGCCGGCCACGAGCTGAAGAAATGCCAGTAAGCTGTATAATGGCATAAATGGGGGAGGGGGGGGTTCAACTTAGGTGGATAGCTAGGCCATTTTTGTGACTTTTGGCTCCAAATTTTCAACATGGGGTTCTTGGGAACCCACCTCATGAACCCAGTCACTGTCATTTCATTATTCAGTCCTGAAAGGTGATTTCATGGTCACTGCGGGGAATTACCTTACAGGACGGATTAACAAAATGACAGTGTCACTGTTCATGAGGTGGGCTCCAAAAAGCCTATGTTGCAAATTTGGTGAAAAAAAATCCTACAAATGACTGTGTTATGAACATGAGTTGCGCAGTTCCCATGCACACTCGTAACTTCGAGAATTTTTAATATTTTTTATTTCAGATTTTCAACATTGCCATTTTTCCACACCTCCTTATAAACAGTACAACTGTCATTTTTCACATCCTGCCTGAAATGTGTTTTTTCACATGTGGCACTCAAATGGTGCATTCACTGTGCGAAATCAATGTTCAGGACAGATTAAGAAAATCCCAGTGACAGTGTTCATAAGGAGAGATACCAAAAAGCCCATGTTGCAAATTTGGTGAAACAATTTCCAAAAATGACTGTGTTACCAACATGCGTTGCGCAGTTTCTACGCACGCTTATAACTTCACCAATTGTTTATATTTTTACTCCAGATTTTCAATATTGTCATTTTTGCACACCACCGTATGAACAGTACAGCTGTCATTTTTCACATGCTGCCCAAAACATGTTTTTGCACCTGTGGCATACGATGGGCATGGTCGCTGTGTGAAATCAATGTTCGGGACAGATTAAGAAAATCACAGTGCCACTGTTCATGAGTGGAGGTCCCAAAATACCTATGTTGAAAATCTGGTGTAAAAAATCCCCAAAATAATTGCATTACGGGTGTGCATTGCGCAGTTTCTATGCACACTCGGGACTTCAAATTTTTTTGTATTTTCACTCCAGATTTTCAACATTACCATTTTATACACCTCCTTGCGAACAGTACAGCTGTCATTTTACACATCCTGTTTGAAATATGTTTTCACACCTGTGGCACCAAATGGCACAGTTGCTGTGCAAAATCACCTTTTGGCTAACAAACTGATAGTGTCACTGTTCAAGAGGTGGGGTCCAAAAAGCTCATGTTGAAAACTCGGGTGAAAATACCAGAAAGCCTACAGGAGTTAGGCTTTCTGACCATACGCCTACTTGTAGGGACTGACAGGCGTCAGGGGTGTGACTTTGGATTGTCGACAGTAATGCTCACGCCATTCCACCCCCACCCCCACCCTGCAGCCAGTGACAGGCATTGAGGTGTGCCTTGAACTCTTCAACCCCAAAGTTCACCCCATTCCCCTATACTGCACCCATTTCACCATATTTCCATATGGAATGGGGTGAGTGTGAAGCCTGAAGACTCCAAGGCACACCTCGACACTTGTCAATGTCTGCAGGGTAGGGTGAGTTGAAATGGCATGAGCGTTATGGGCGACAACCCTAAGGCACACCCCAATGCCTGTCTGTCTCTGCAGGGTGGGGGTGGAATTGGCATCAGTTCAATACTTTACTGCCATTCCTATTCTGCATCTGGCTAACTCCTGCACTTCCAATGCTAATGCCAGCAAGCAAACATTCGGCATTGACAAATGCTTGTTGTAACTGATTTTAAAGTTAGTTTTGCTCAGACAAGCAGTGACAGACTTATCTTCAGCTCTCTCTTCCAAAGACTGCACTCAACACAGGCATGGCATACAGCTAATTTCACGACCATACGACCTCCAATCCCGTGGTACCTAGGGAATGTCACCGGTGGGCCCCACTTCACCAGTGAAGGTACCAGATTCGCAGTTCATGCACTTACGCCTGCACTGCGAATTGGCACTTCACTAAGTGGATTAATTTAGCAACCCACTAGCTACAGCTCTCATATAATTGTCACGACGCACCCATGCTTTACTGTAGAACTCTGCAGCTGAAAAGGACATCAACAACACCCTATAGTTCTAAAATGGTACTCACCACCCATGTGCAAATCAAAAACACCCAATAAATTTACAAAATTGCAGTATATGTATAGTAGTAGGAAGTACAGGGAACACCATTAGGTCTGTAGTCCCTTCATATAGATAATTATAGTCTTACATAGATATGTATAGTTCCTGCCATGCCCAGTGGGCATTCCTTTGTCTGTGTCCAGCTGAGTATGACCAATATCTCCAGTAAAAATAAAGATATCCGCTGAACTGGTGTGCTGAGTCTGAGTCCATCTGTGCCAGATATAAAAAGAATATTACAAAAAACACCAGTATAGAGAGAACAATAATAAAACTGGAACCTGTATGTAAAACAACGTCTGCAGGAAAATGTTAGTTCAATGCAGTACTTAAAGGGGCACTGTCAGTTTTACCCCTCGTTTTTTGCTAATTTGCTATCACTGGGTTGCAATGCACCTGACTGTTGTTATAGTTACTATAACAGTAGCATGGCTTTCACATTAATTTGCTAATAGTTATTGTTGTTGTCTGTTTCCAATGAAAGTCTCGGCGGGAGGAGTTCATGTCCAAATGTTAGGAACGCTTGCCTGTCGTGTAGTGCTGTGGCTTGGGGCATATTTTAATATAGCCATTGTAAAAGATAGTTTTGTTAACACTTAGTTGCTTTAAACTTGTCTTGAGTTTCGATACCAAATTTGGGTTTTCTCCTTGTGTAAAATACATTTGAACACTGCGCCCAAATCCCACGCATGCTCAGCAGTGGCACATTCTCTCACATGCATGGGATCTTTAACCTGGTTGCTGCTGTGCATGCACGGGATTTGGGCACCAGTATCAAATGTATTTTACACAAGAATGAGCCATCAGTTTTGGGTACCAGATACCAAGACAAGTTTAGAGCAACTAGTGTTAACAGAGTTTATGTTTTTTTACAATGGCAATGTTAAAATATGCCCGCTGGGACAGCGCTACAGGTAGACGTGTGTTCCCTGCACATTCTGGACATGAACTCACTTCCAGTACATGGAGACTTTCATTCGGGAAAGCAGGACTACAACTAATCCATACTTCGCCAAAATTGGTAAGCGGAATCCTTTGTGCTTTACTTACATGTATTCTGTAGTAACCATACAAAACAGTCAGGTGCATTGCAACCCAGTGATAGCAAATTTGCAAAAAACAAGAGGTAAAGCTGATAGTGCCCCCAGCGTATCAAGTAACAAAAATCAGGTTACTTCCTCCTTACAAAACCATGTGCATGAAATATATTCAGTAGATATGATACCACTTTCAAGTATTGCTCCTCAAGGTGTAAATGAGTAAGATGGTATCATGGCCTAATTCTGATAAACGCATGGTTTCTATGGAAACCATATGAACTGGACAGTAAAAGTTTCATTTTCCTGTGTTCCACTGTACCTGACTTGTGACAAACCATGAACAGTGGTACTTTAGACACAGGCTTCCATTAAGTAACCATAAACTTGCTAGCTAGGCCTGAGCTCCCCAGGGGCTACCTGAACAGGATATAGCCTTTTCACTTTAAATTTCACCATGGAGATCACAGATGTTCAAGACCCAAATGAAAACTGTAGTCCTAAGGGACTCTACTTTTCATGATTTCATTTTGTTATTGCTACCCTCCTTCATCTTGTGAAAAAGGTGCATGCAATAGCAGTCAGGACATCTATTTAACAGAATGTTCTTTCAGCCATCTGATCTCCCCATGTTATTTTTAGAGCAGGGAATGCGTCACAATAGGATAATGGATGGAGCCACATATCCTACCCCCTCCTGCTTACCCATCCTGTAGCCCATGTCAGGATAATGTCACAGGTCTACTTACTAGTGTATTCTCCCAGTCTCCTCCCTGGTGGCACAGAACATAAGTTAGGTAGGGATTTGCATGGCCCGATCTAGGCTGACTAGCTTGGAACCTTTCCTGGTCTGACCCATTCCCAGGCTGGAAATGATGCTTTTCTCCCAACCCTTCTTTTGCAAAGTCCTATGGACTAACATGGACATAGGAATAGGAGGCGTGACTGCTTCCCTGGGTCCTGCTTAGCTCTTTGCTCCTTTCTGGTGAGCAACAGCCAATGAAGAGGCTGGTTTTTGCTGCATCATGTGGGGGGTGGGAGTTCAGAATGGCTGCGTGAATCATTTTTTTTTGGTGGGGGATTCAAATGCATACAAAATTCAGATGAAGGTGAACTAGCTAATGACAGGTAAAACAACCTATTGGCTGGGACCCTTTTCTTATCCTTGAGTGCATGCATGCTGGGATTTAATCATGGGTAAAAAGTCATCTAAGCCACTTGATTTTCTGGGCTCTATCTACTGCCAAATTGAGGAATAATGCATGACAGGGTGTGGTATATCACAGGATATTGTCACACCTCGAGTGTGTTGTGATTCATGAGGTCACAAGAAGAGAGACTCTTGCACCCAAGAAGTGACAGTATCCCATGGTATCCCACCTTACAGTGTATTAATTTTTCACAGTGCAGGTGTACAATTAAAAAAATAGTTCCTTTACTCTGCTATATGGTCAGTAGATGGTGCTGCTGTAGTTTCCACAGGAGGGAGAGCAGGAAGTTGTGTGGTAATGGCAGAAGGAAGGAAAGCCCCGAGTTTGGAAGTTAGCTGGCCAGCCCATTCTTGTTGTGTGTGGTGGGAGCCCTGAGACTGAAAGTACAGGAACTGAACATAGAACATGCCAGCAGATAAAAGCCTTATGGTTTACCTAGTCTACTTGATTATGCAGCTCCCAATGTATTTACAAAGGGAACCACCCCACCTCCTTGTTTCCGTTTTGACCTCCCTCAAATTCCACCCTCCCTCCACTTGTTCCCCTTCTACTCGCAGCATTTCCCCTCACCCACTCATAACCTTGCTTGAAGCTATCCACCATTTTAGGGAAGCCACCTCCTCTGGCAGCTCATTCCACTTGGCCACCACCCTATCAGTGAAAAAATGCCTCCTCATCTCCCTCCTAAGCCTTCCCCCCACTAGTTCTAGGTTTGCACCCCCTAGTGGTCTTGTTCCCGCCAAGGCTGAAGGGGCCCTCAGTGCTCTGCCTGTTAATACCATTAAGGTACTTGAACATCTCACTCATGTCTCCCCTCTCCCATCTTTCCTCAAGAGAGCACATGTTATACTCCCTGAGCCTCTCCTCATAGGCACTTCCCTACAGGCCCTGGATCATCTTTGGTGCCCTTCTCTGGACCATCTCCAGCTTGTTGATATCCTTCTCAAGATATAGGCACCAAAACTGCAATCTGTACTGCATGTGTGGTCTTACCAATGACTTATACAGCAGCAGAATGACCTCCTCCTACCTGGTGGTAATTTCCCTGGCTGTGCAGCCCACCATCTGATTTGCTTTTGCTGCTGCTCTCTTGCAGTGTGCAGAGTGTTTCAGGTAACTTGTGATTATGACTCTCATGCCCTTTTCTTCCTTTGACCTGGTTACCTGCACTCTGCACAAACAGTATTTTATCCCTGGATTATTCATCTCCAAGTGCATAACTTTGCCCATTGTAGCATTGAACCCCAACTGCCAAATGCCCAACCACTTTTCTACCCTAGCCAGATCTTCTCTGAGTTCTTGTCTTCCATCCTCTGTGTCCACCCTCCCACAGAGTTTGGTTTTGTTCATGAACAGCCAGATTTTTGCCATGATCCCATCTGTGATGCCACTTTTGAAGATACTAAACACCACCAGACTGAGCACCAAGCCTAATGGTCACAGACCTTGCTTCTGAGACTTCTTCCCTGACTGCCACCCTTTGGTTTCTGTCTGCAGCCAGCTTCTGACTCATCCTACAAGTTTAACCCCCACCTCCAGGTCCTCCAGTTTCCTGACCAGTCTCCTATGAGGCATTGAGTTGAAGGCTTTGCTGAAGTCCAGATACAGGACATCGACCGCCTGGCCCTTGTTCTCTATCCAAGAGACCCAATCAAAAAAGTCAATTAGGCTAGCTTGGCAGGACCTCCCCAACACAAACCAATGCTTCATCTTGTCCTGGAACCCATTTTCCTCCAGAAAGCTGATCAGTCTTTGTTTCAGGATGGTTTCCATCTGCTTACCCACTATTGAGGTCAGGCTGACTGGTCCGTAGTTCCCCGCTTTGTCCCTTGGTCTGCTTTTATGGACAGGCACCACATGCACCATTCTCCACTCCTGGGGCACATTTCTGGACTCCAGCGAGGTGTTAGACAGGTCTGCTAGGGGACTTACCAGAACCTCCATCAGTTCTCTAACCTCCTGTGCAAGCCATCTGGCCCTGGTGATTTGTCCACCTTTAGGGCCCTTAGGCCTTTGAGTACCCTGTTGGCTTGAATTGCACCATCTGTGACTGTAGGGTGCAGCTTTTCATGGATAAAATGTTGGCTTCATGTTTTGATATTCCCCCACCTCCTTAACCAAGACTGCAAAGAGTTGTAATTACTAATACATTGGATGTCTCATCTGTTGCTATATGAGATCTCTTGCATGAGATGATATGTTATTGTCTTTTTTTTTAATTGAAAGCAATAAAATATAATTTCAAAAAATCTGCGACTTCCCCCCTCCCAGTCACTAACTTCCTACTCCCTTATGGTACTGGTCTGTCCTTTTCCCAAATGGAGACCGAACAGAAGTACCCATTAAGCACATCCGCCTTTTCTCATTACCCTCGGCCAACTCCCCCTCCTTATTTAGCTTGACAGTCTCATCCTTTATGTTTCTTTCCTCCCTTATATACCTGAGAAAAGGTCTTCTTGCTTGCTTTTAAGGGAGGCAGTATAGCGTAGTGGTTAAAGGCAATGAGCAGCAAACCTGGAGACCTGGGTTTGAATCCCATCATCCCCCACTTGCATACTGTGTGACCCTGAGCAAGTCACTTAACTTCCTTGTGCTCCCAGGTCGCACCTGGAAACAAGGTCCAGCTTAGTGTGCCTTTCCTGGTTAAACAATTTCCCCTTTCCCCTTGCTCGGCTCTCTTGACTAAGAAGCATAGTCCTATCCTCCTTTTTCTGGGTACACTTGTACTTTCTAAAGGCTGCCATCTTGTTCCCCATTGCTTTTGCTACCTCCTTGCTGAACCAGCTTGGTTTTTTGGTGCCAGCTGAGGGGGAGAAACACTGTCATGTGGAATGGATACCAGGGCAGCCATATTGTATTTGAGCAAAGGAGGGTGGAGTACTTTAAAGGCAAATGAGAAGACTGTTGGCTGGCACTTCTTCTTTACTGTTGTGCAGGGATACCCCACAGGTGTTAGCCAATCAAGTCTGAATATTTGTTTTATACATTAGATAATAATGATTTATCACAGTTCAGCACTTTGAACTTGTATAAAAGTGTGAAAGTTAAAGATATTAACTCACTAAATAAAATTGCTCAAACCTATATATCCCTTTTGGAGAAGGCAGAGTTTTTCTTGTTTGTTAACTCCGACTCTGAATAGTCACTGAAGACCACTACACTGTAACAACAGACCAGCCTTTGCTGTGTGAAGCTGAACTGAAGAGCACTTCAGCACCACCGCTTGCTGTGTGTGCACAAGGCAGCCCAATTACCAACAGTCCTGGGGGACGTACTCATATTGGATGCACTTGTGAGCTACTGTTGGAACTTCGCAGATGTCAAGTCATTTACTGGGGAGGTCAAGATGCTGTTTTGGTTAATTGATAAAATGTAGTGCTTAGCAATGCACAGGGAGAGAGAGTGAGAGTGAGAGAGAGAAAGAGAGAGAGGAAGACAGAGAGAGACAGAGGGAGGGGGGAGAGAGAGATGAAGACAAAGAGAGACAGAGGGAAGGAGGGAGGGGAGAGAGAGAGAGAGAGAGAGAGAGAGACAAAGAGGGAGAAAGAGAGAGAGAGAGCCCAGAATATGCAGTAAGGATACATCTCAGTTGATAGATGGCTGGGCAAACCATGTTTTCATCTAAATCTTACAGACAACCATTTCGGAGAGCGTGATGTTTCCATTTCATGGTTCCCATATTTTTTACTGTTAGTGTCAACTTAAGACCTTCTTTCTTAGACCACCAAACTGGTATTCACCCAGGAAACTGCCCACTCAAGCGACCCTCTATTATAACTGCCCCAAGACTTAGAATCAAGGGAGCTCACACACCACTGAGGTGTAAAGGCAGCTGCCTTCATTTATTTGCTTATTTACACACAGGACAAAGAAACATGCCATTGGTGACCTCAACAGACAAAACCCAACACATTTTTGATCAGAGTGAACACTATGTGGGTAGGGTTTTTAATTGCTGTTTATGCCCTCCTCACTACGCCTGCTCCCTCCCTCAGGGACTCCTATGGCGGCTACACAGGCTGCGTCAGAGATCGTGAGGACTTCTGCTCCTCTGTGTGTCCTCCCTCCTTCAATCCCTCAAATTACCCCCCTGAGTGGGGTGGAAGGGCGACCCACAACCCTCCCATCTAACGTCCAATGTTGAGCGGACACTGTGGGCCTTCTCCCTAGATCTCCGGTCACCGGCACCGGGGCCCGTCTCCAGGAGCCAACATGTTTTTTTCTGCTTTTCTGGTCCCCACCCCCTGCAGACACCAGCATGCAAGGAGGGACCAAGGAGATGAAGGCACACTGAGATGTGCCTTCAATCCGGATCCTCAACCAGCATCCACCCTTCCCTGTACCTCTGCCTTCCCATGTGCACCTCCACCTGTGGTCACCCAGGTGGCAATTATGCAGCAGGACTGCAGCCCTCCCTCCCCAGAGAAGGAGAGCAGCCCTCCAGGTGCTCAATCCTTCTCTCCCCGACAGGTCCTCCAGCAGCCCAGTCTTGCTACTGAACCAGGGTCGCTCGCGTCGCAAACGGTAGCTCTACCTACCACGTGGTAGTTTTAACACTGTTTCTGGTGCTTTAGTTGAGCCTTCTACTACAGCCTATCTGGGTGAGCACCACAAGTTAGTCATCTGTTTAGTACAGATCTTTATGGGATGGGGTTCAAAGGGGAGGCAGTCAGTTGTGGAAGCTGTGGAGTGCTCTTCTCTAGGGATGTGCTCTGGAGGAGGGGGCACTGCCCCATATGCAGATCCTTGGTGGACTTTCATATTCAGCTGGTAGCATCAAAGATAGAAATATCCCAGCTATGTCATCAGCTCAGTTGCAGCCCACCCCCCCCAACACCTCCACTCCTCTAGAGACTCAGTGGTTCAGGGGAGTGCAGTTGAGTATGGTGGGGAGAGCTTTGCACCCCTGGGAAGGTTCAAGCATTGGACTGTGCTGGTGGGGGACTCTAAGTCAGTCGATAGAGGGTCTATGTGATAAAGGCGATCACAGAAAGGTGATCGCCATTAGGGCGAATGTACATCGGCGAAAATCCATTTCACTGATGTACACTCCCGATACATGGCAAAAGGGTGCCAAGAACTTGATTTTTTTTCTTTGCCCCCTGCACCCCCCTACTAAGATTCTCAGCTCCAGGGGGGTGCATTTCGGGGGGGATTAAAAAAAAAAAGGAAATTTCTCGGACTGGCACAAAAATCCTGACATGCCCAGCACTGAACCTGGCACCCTCCCAACCATAGCCTGCCACGAACCCACCACGCCACATGGCCAGCTCAGCAATCCACCATCGCGTTACACCTCACAAACCCTCCCTCCCTCCCCTTCCGCCTTGTCGCACGGCATGCTCGCTCCCCTCACACGCACATATACATATAATGACAGGATGTCACTATACCCGCATTCCCCCCCCCATCCACTAGTCCTGAGAACAGATGCCTCTATTGAGTCGCCCTTTTTGTAACCGCTCAGTAGCGGTCGCCCTTCTCATGGGATACTGTTGAGGGGAAAGTGCAGGATAATGTAAAGGCACCTAAAAGGAGCAAGTCTACTGGTACACATGGATGCCAATGTTCTGGCAAACCAGTCAGTGGAGATGGTGAAACAGAATTTCTAAAGACTGGGGCACAGATTGGCAGCACGCTCAGCCTCCCTGTCCTTTTCCAAAGTCCTCCCTGTGTGGGGCAGGAAGGGGACGCAGCACATGATAAGGAGTGATGTAATAGAGGAGTTTAACAGCTGGCTAAAGAGATGGTGCCAGAAAAAAGGGATACCACTTTGTGGTGGTTCGGGGACTTCTTGGACAGGAGACACTTCAAAGGGTGACAGACCTCACCTGATTTTTGGGGGGGGGGGCCCTGTGTGCTGGGGCAGACGTTTGACATCTATAGCAGAGATTTAAACTGACTGCAAGGGAGACTGGGTCTAGGGGAACCATGATGGTGGGTGAGAGGAAGGGGATCCTAGCTAGTTCTCCCCCACAGCTAGGGGCTTGTAGCAGCACAACAGAAACAGAGAGCTGTGGCCCATACTGAACTAGGTGAAGGGACATTTGGGAGGGGAATGCAAAGGGTACAAGAACCATGAAAAACAAGGGGATGAAAGGACAAAGAAAGCACAAGGGTAGTAGCAAAGCAGGATTAGGGGTCAAATGGTAGGGGGTATGCCTTAATGCCATGAGCCTCGGTAACAAAATCTTTGAGCTCCAGACACTGATCGCAGACACTGAAATGGACCTGGTGGTCATCGCAGAAACATAGGCTCAGAATATAATGACTCTGAACTGACAGCCCCTGCGTACTCAACTCAATATTCAGGAGAGACAGAGGAACAGGCAAAGGGGAAGGAGTAGCCCTTTTTGTCAAGGAAGGCATCAGGGTGGCGGAAGATGAGGGCATCAGGAATAGTAATTTGGAAACTGACTTGCTGTGGATGCAACTCACGGCAGCTTCAGGCAAGAAACTACACTTGGGGGTGATCTATAGACCTCCTGGGGAAGGGACAGGGAGTTCAGAGAAGAACTTGAAAGAGGGGTTGCAAAGCGGGAAGTAGCGGTGGTGGGGGATCTGAACCTGCCGAACATGAACTGGCATGTTCCAGTGGTCAGGCGCACCAGACGTCAGGTCTTGCTGGATGGATCCCAAGACTGCCTACTGGTACAACTAGTTAAGGAACCCACCAGGCAGACTACAATTACTGATGTGGTGCTTGCTAACTCGGAGGTGGTAGGAGCTGTGGGAGTAGGAGGGCATTGGGGAACAGTGACTAACTCTGTTTGGTTCGAGCTGGCCCTCAGATTTGGCAAACTGCGAAAGAGAGCTGACGTCCTTGATTTTAGAAGGGCAGACTTTAGTAGGCTGAGGGAGTTGATGAGGATAGGTTAGTGAGGTGGACAACATAGGTGGAGCGGAAGAGAGACGGGGGGGGCAATCAAGATGGCCATTCTTGAGTCATCTCAAGTGTGCATGAGAACAGTAACCAAAAAGAACAGGTTCAAGAGACCATTATGGTTCTGGCAAAAGTCAGGGAAGCAGTGAGGGCCAAGTAAAAGACCTTCTACAAATATAAAGAAAACTGGGGGGGGGAGAAAGGAGAGACTACTGAAAAATAAGGAGGCAAAGAGGGTAGTTAGGGAGGTTAACACCGACACAGACTTGCGTATGGTGCAGGGGGTCAAGAACGGTGAAAATCAGTTCTTCAGATACAGTATATGGAAAAAAACTAAGAGAGGACTGCGGGAATCACAAAGCCAGCTGAGGGGAGCAGGGTAATAGAGGAGGACGGGCAAATGGCCACCATCCTTAATGAGTATGTAACCCCTAGATGGCGCTATCCCAGGGGCTACTACCCCTGCCTGATTTGCCACTAACAGGTTAAGGGGCCTGGATCCAATGGCGGGTGCCTCCACCCAGAGGTCAGGGTTTGCAATAGTTAAACTAACTTGGTCACAGCCCTCTGGGACACTGCAACCCCCCTTTCTTCCCACTAGTGGCCCACACAATATATCAGAATTACCTTCACAGTATACACTTACCCCAGGTCTGGTTCCGCACTGGGACCTCCTGTGAAATGAGATACAGTGCAACAATCACAGTACAGTACTTTAACATAGACAAATACCTCAGGCAGTATAACTTTGCTGAAACAAGCAGCTCTGATTTATTTAGGGGATATAACAAGGACAGGGAAATCAGGTTAATTAGCTTATCACTCTAATAATCTACCTATGGCTCTGTGCACAGGCCTATCCTATCAGTTACTGTCCTGGGTACCCAGCCCTGTGGCTAGTCCAAACCGTGGCAGCTGGTAGGGGCCCTTTCACACAGAGAAAAGGAGAATTAAACAGTCAGCAGTACAGTAATTCCATTTGGATTTAATGTGGCAATTCAACAGGGAGCGACCCTGAATTAGTACTCCACGACCTCCAAATAAGATAGGGTCCTTCAATGTCAGCAGGGCTCACTTGAGGTACACAAACCTCTTCACACATCCATAAAGAAAGCACTATACCAGGCAGGCTGCATCTGTATCGATCGCGAATTACTGCACAATACCGGGAGAACACACAGCAGATTCAGTTCCTGACAGACCAAGTGTAATTCAACAATTTCTCAGTCTTCTACAGGGTGAGCCTGGTTTCTACTCTTCAGAGATCCTTTGATTCTCTTCACAGGACGGATTCAGTCTAACAAGCTGCAGACCGGAACTCTGGGCCTTATACACGTTTTTGACTAAAACTGCACACTGAAAAGCACAGGGCTCCTCTTCTTCACTGCCAAAGCTCAACTGAAACTCCAACCGACAAAACCGGGCACTTCCTTTGAGTTCCTCCCAGTTCTTGACTGGATTGGCTGTCACTCACAATAGACTGCTGCTGTTGGTCCAAAAGGTGCTGAAGTCTAAACTACATCTCCCAGAGTCACTGCCCATACAATCCTCTTGTGGCTGGCTCCAGATTATGAGTCCAAGTTCTGATTCGCCCAAGGCACCATTTTAGAGCTAGCTTACCCCACACTGATTGGTCCAGTTCAGCAGTTCAAAACTAGAATGGGAACTAGCAGACACAGTTCTGACTGCAAAGAAAGCAGGTTAGACAAACTGTAATTTCATTATTACTCTAAATAATTTCTGGCAAACAGTTACATCTGTCAGATAGGTTCCTTTGCACATTCTAGTGACTGCAAAATGAAGTGAATTGGCAGCAGCTTGAGTGGTACTCAATCAAAGAAACACACAGTCCCCCATACAAACTAATTATGTCTGCAAGCAGACAGCTCTTAAAGAGACAGTACCAGAGGTTCTAAAAACACTCACTGATAAATGGCTTAAATGCCAAACACCATTCAGGCTTGGAGCATTCAAGCAAACTCCTGGAAGTCTTTTGGGAACCCCCATTTGCAGGGGGGTTACAAGTAGTTTTGCTCAGTTTTCACTAGCAGGATGGTGGGCCCTTTCCAGAGAGTGGCATCAAAGCAGCCACTAAGGGAGTCCCAGAGATGAGGAAGCCAATATTTACTAGAGAAAGGGTGCTGAAAGGGCTGGCAGCCCTAAAGATAGATAAGGCCCCAGGACCAGATGGGTTGCATTCGTAGATACTCAGGGAATTAGCGGCAGACGTGGCTGAACTCCTCATAGGTTTATTCAACAGCTCACTAAGAATGGGGGTAGTTTTGAAGGATTGGAAGGTGGCAGGCATAGTTTTACTCTGTAAGGGGGGAGACACGGAGCAAGCAGGGAACTACAGACCTGTAAGTCTTACCTTTATCATAGTGTATCCCCCCCTTTTGGGGGCTTACCTGTAATTGCCTCTGTTCTCCCGTTCTGTTCAGCTCTTGGTGGTCCCCCCATTTCTGCCTGCTCCTCCTGTGCCCTGTTGTTTTCCCCCGAACAGCTCCCAGAGTTGTTTTGGCTACAGTCAGGCTTTGGGAGCTGAACTGCAAGCTGCCGGCATTTTTCCAGTCACAGACCGACTGGCCAGAGCCCGTGCATGCATAAGCGCGCTTTTGAAATGCCACCGACTCTGCGATCAATTAAAACACTCCTCCGGTGCTCCTGACCCCCTTGTTTAGTTAAACGGATGTCGGAGACCTGGAGGAGGTGATTGAGGAGTGGGCTTCAGTTAAAAGCATGCTAGAAGCACTTGAAAATTGGAGGGATGTTAAATATTCATAAAGCCTCATGAATAATAATGAGGCAGGCCTGCCTGGCACCTGAGGGCAAGTTGCTACAGCGCTAGTGACAGGCTGAGGAAAGTCAACACATATTAAATAAGGGCAGTACTGGCAAAGGCACTGAAGGGGCTAGTGGACTGGGGGTTTGCAATAAATAATAGTATTTGCTCCAGTTGCAGGAGGAGTGAAAAAGCTGGGGCACTATTGTTATCCATGGACCAGCACCCCTGATTGGCTCCCTACCTTGCAGACAGTGCTATTTATAGGTATATGTACTAACTTCAGGGCATAGGCACTTATCGTATAAGCATAAGTGTCAGGATCTGAGTTCTACTGTATTTTTACTGAGAATCATAATGCCCTTACTACTATTCTGATTGTAACACTTGGGAGATACTTCTATTTACACCATTGTATAATGATTAGTTAGGCAATACTGCCATCTTTAGTGATAGTGCAGAACTGTAACTGCATATGTAACCGTAAGTGTCCTTCATGATATACAAGACCTATTGTCTTCACTAGCTGTTATTTTCTGCTTGCTCAGCATGCTTTCCCAGGCTAGTGAGGAGACAGGTCAGTCACCACTGGCCAATTATAATGTTTTTATATATCTTTTTTAGCTGTTGCCATGACAATTATCAGGAGTACACGACCTTTTGCACTGCACCTTCTCTCTCTGAGAAGAGACGTACTGCTACTTATAGGTAAGAAAGATTGGCAGTATTCTCCCAGTGATTACACGCCTCAAATTTCATATTGAAGAGGAAATACATTATAAGAACCACCCGCCATTTCCCCAGCATCCAACAGAAAAACCTCGACCGCAGAGGGTAGTTGGTCCAGGAGGTTGGCAGGTGGTTAGGAGGAGCAAATCAGGTGCCCCATCACTCTCTGCTCTCCAACACATTACCTCCGAAAACCATATAAACACTACAAAACAGGTATCTGCCTCTATCTCTGAAATCAAATAAAGAGGCAGAAGACACTGCAGAGCAGGACACTGCAAGGCACAGGAGCTAGCACAACAATACTCACCCAAATCAGGAACCAAAACTAAACAAGCACAAAGGAAATCCAAAAACTACTGATCATAGGAGACTCCATGATTCGGGAGTTGATACCCATCTCCAACCAGGGGTGAGGGTCAGATGTCTCCCAGGTACATCAGCATGGAGAGACACTGACCGCATTGCTAAATTGTTCACAAAGCAGGAGAAAACATTGATGTCCTAGTACACATAGGGACTAATGATCTGCCAGCGGTCAGTTGTGGAGACCAAGGAACACCTGACTAGGCTGGGTGACAAACTATCATCTATTTCATCCAGCATCTCCTTCTCTGAGATCCTGCCAGTCTGGGAGAGAGGAGCAGATGGACGGAAGGTCAGAGAAGGGGAGATAGGGGAGCTAAACACGTGGCTCAAGGACTGGTGCCAGGAAAAAGGACACGGATTTGTAGGGAACTGGCAACAGTTCTGGGAGCGAAAGTTCTTTAAATTTGATGGACTGCATCTGATTAAAGAGGGAGTCAGTGCATTGGGGCAGAAGTTTGACGTCTTTGCAGAATATTTAAACTAGCAAATGGGGAGAGGGGTGCAGCACCCCATACGTCGAATGGGAAGAACACCCCTCCCCCCTCAGCTAGTGGTCAAACAGGAATTCAGCGTGTTTGCCGTTCATTTGCATCACCAGGTAAGAAAAAAGGTTTGTCTCCCCATCCAATGCACAGGGGTAATGCCAAACTCCACTCAACAACTAACACACCAAAATCTGGCCAATGGAAAATCATGTACACAAATGCTCACAGCCTGGGAAATAAGATCCCAGACCTGCAGGCAATAATGTCAGAGGCTAAACTGGACATAGTAGCAATTAGTGAGACGTGGTTTCACCAGTAACCACACTTGGGAGACTTCAGTACTGGCTGTATTGTTCAGAAGAGACAGAGGTGCAAAAGGGGGAGGTGGCCCTGTATGTTAATGAAAATATCAAAGCTACAGAAATTCAGAATACACATAAGGAGCCAGAAGAACTGTGGGTCACCCTGGAAACAGGAAATGGGACAGCCATAAGAACTGGGGTTGTCTACAGGCCCCAGACCAGAGGGAGGACATAGACACATTACTGTTAGAAGATATACAAAACATGACAGCTAAAGGGAGGTTCTGATAATGGGAGACTTCAACATGCCAGATACAGATTGGTCAATACCAGCAGGAACATCTGCCAGAACTAGACTCATAGTGGATTCCTGCAGGGGAGGGCCTCAAACAACTGGTACAGCAACCCACAAGAGACAGGGCTATCCTAGATCTAGTACTGACTAACAAAGAAGGGATCACAGATCTCAGGTAGAAGGTCACCTGGGGGCCAGTGACCATCACATGGTATGGTTCAATTTGCTACTACATCTAAATCATCCCATTCCAAGGCAAAAATATGGGACTTCAGAGGAGCTGATTTTGATAAGATGGCCAACAGAGTTAAGCTAGCCCTGGTAAAAGAAACACAGGTGAGGAGGTACAGGCAAAGTGGGCAAGCATAAGGATACAATACTTGGACGTAACATCCCATTGTGTTAGACAGAAAAGGAAGTGCAAAAGAAGAAGGAAACCACTTTGGTTCTCAAATACAGTAGCAGAAAAGGTCAGAGCCAAAAGGCTGGCCTTCAGAAAATATAAGGGAACACAGCGGGATGAAGATAGGGAGGCATACCAAACTGCCCTAAGGGAAGCAGGTAGGCAGGCAGAAAGTCCCAAACTGAGGAAACACTAGCACAAATGGTAAAGAAGGTGACAAGACTTTCTATAGATACATTAGTGAAAGGAGAAAGTCCAGAGGGTATTGCTAGCTTAATGGAGAAAAGGAGCATGTGAGAGGAGGACCCTGTAAAGGCATCTATCCTAAATAGATACTTTGCTCAGTATTTACTGAAGAGAAGGTAGGCAGGGCCCACAGCTCAGCATCATGGACACAGGGGAGGAGGTGAGCACTACTCCCTTCACAAAGAAAGGTCCTACAAGAGCTTGCTAGCTCAGGGTGGATAAGGCAATGGGACCTGATGGCATACATCCCAGGGTACTTAAGGAGCTAAAGGAGGAACTAGCAGAGCCATTAGCAGAATTGTTTAGTGAGTCTCTGAGCACAGGAGGTCCCAGAAGACTGGAGAAGGGCTCATGTGATCCCACTCCACAAGAGTGGTAGCAGGGAGGAGGAGGAACTACAGACCGGTCAGTCTTACCTCAGTAGTGGGCAAGATTATGGAGGCACTCCTTAAGGAAAGGATAGTGCAACACCTGAATCCATAGGGAACAGGATCCAAGACAGCATGGGTTTACAAAGGAAGGTCCTGTCAAACTAATCTCATAGATTTCTTTGACTGGGTAACCAGAGTGGTGGACCAAGGGGAGCAGTTGATGTCGCCTACCTTGACTTCAGCAAAGCTTTTGACACTGTTCCAATAGAAGATTGATAAATAAGCTAGATAGGCTCGGGTGGGTCAGAAGTTGGTCAACTGGGTGGCAAACTGGTTGACTGGCAGAAAACAGAGAGAGGTGGTAAATGGTATACAGTCAGAAGAGATGCAAGTCACAAGTGGGGTACCTAGGGATCAGTCCTGGGGCCAGTCCTATTCAACATCTTCATTAGTGACCTACAAGAATGGACTAGAGGGTAAGGCTTGTCTGTTTACAGATGACACCAAGATCTGCAACTGAGTAGATGATCCAGATGGGGTGGGCAGAATGAGAAGAGATCTGGATAAACTAGCAGAATGGTCAGAAGAGTGGCAACTGGGATTTAATGCAAAGAAGTGCAAAATCATGCACATAGGGAAGAGAAACCTGAAGCCACTTATAGGCTGGGAGGAGTTGCTAGCAGTCACAAAGGAAGAAAGAGACTTGGGCATCATCATCACTGATGACCTAAAATCATCAAGCAGACCTCTAAAGCAGTAGGTAAGGCTAGGGGTGTTAGGGTGTATTAGTAGGGGTATCACAAGTCGTAAGAGGAGGTAATAATCCTCTGTACAAGACATTGGTTATGCCCATCTGGAGTACTGCGGCAGTATTGAGGCCACACCTTCACAAGGACATTAACCAAATTGAGGCAGTCCAGAGAAGGGCAACCAAAATGGTGCAGGGACTGCATCAGAAGACATATGAGGACAGATTAACGGAGCTCAATATGTATACCTTGAGCAAAGGAGGAGAGAGGTGATAAGATCGAGACATTTAAACACCTTAAGGGCATAAACAAGGTGAAAGAGTCCAACATGTTTAAATATAAGAAAAATAGCAGGACAAGAGGACACAGCATGAGATTAGAGGAGGCCGATTAAGGGGAATGTGAGGAAATTCTTTTTCACAGAAAGGGTGGTAGATGCATGGAATGGCTTACCACAAGAAGTGGTGGCTATGAATACAGTGCAGGGCTTCAAACAGGCATGGGATAGGCATAAGGGAGCAATACAAATGACTATGAATAGATAGGTCACTGACAGAGCAAAGGCCGATGGCACATTTATAAGGTAGAAAAAGAAATGGGCAGACTGGATGGGCCTTGCGGTCCTTATCTGCCGTCAACTTCTATGTTTCTATGTTTCTACTGTCTGGTTATAAGCCTGCTTTATATACCAGAATTAAATCACTTTTTGTGCTGGACACCACTTGTCCGTCGTTTCTTCACTTTAGTGCAGTTTCAACAAGAACCTGAGAAGGTGATGGATTTTACCATCCCGTTACACTATGAAATGCTATGGGACTGAATGGGAGTAGCCATATTTGTGATATTTTGACCCCTCAGACACAGCCAATGAGATAACTACAGTAGGCGCCCAAACTGTCACAGAGGGATTATGAGAGAAGGTGGTAACTGTTTTCAGGCACCAAGAGACAGAGCAAATCAATAATCAAAGAGGGCTTATGAAGGTGATTGATAATGCTGGGCAGCCAATCAGAGGGCAGGAATCCCAGAAAACTCCCAGAGACTTTGGGGCAATGGAAGCAGTCTGTTCTGGGCTTTGATCAAGTCAAGAAGGCTCAGTGCTGTGAAAGTTGAATACCTTCAAGGCCTTCCATGGACTTAAACTGGAGGTGGTCTGTGAAGCAAAGTAGAGGAAATCTTGCTGGTGAGAACTGCATACCTTTTCGACTGACGATCCAGGCATCTAAATGGAGTTGTTAGTTGGAGGAGATTTTTGCTGCAGCTATCCTGCGCCAGTTTTGGGACTGGAGAGAGACTGTTTTGCTGAGGAAAAGCCTTGCTGGGAGCTGGGTGTAAGCCAGAGCAAAAGTCAAAATGGATGCTGTTTTTGGAACAGAAAGACTGTCTGAGGGCTGTGTGCTAGCTAGAGAAAAGGTGGAGGTTGGTCTGAACCTTTTGAGGCTGAAAGGGAAAATGGTGAGCAAGTGTCCTATGCTCCATGAAACAGTGGTTACTGCTGTATTCCAGTCATGGGAAAGAACTGTTGAATTGCACTGTGCAACTTGTTGCCAAATGGCACTGGCAAGTAGAGAACCTGTGAAATTGTCTGGCTGTACCTCAGATCTGAGTTTCCCTGCCGAGAGAAGGAGTGCACATGAGGAGTCTCCAGCTGTACATCAGAGCCAGGTGGGGAACTCGCTAACCCCCACCAAGTGGGACCTGCTGGCCGCAGAGGATCACTCGTTTACTCCTGAGTGCTAGGGTGCTCTGACCTGGTGTGGGGCCGGGCTGTGGAGCCACTTCTAGGTCTGGGTCCTTGGTGGTTTGATGGGCCTTGTGTAGTAGCTCTGCAACAGGCCTTAATTGGCTTAAGGTGACAAGCAGCCAGATCTTCAATTAAGGGGACAAGCGGCCAGATCCATATCCCCAAGTGACCTACATTTCGCCATTCTGACTTGATTTTAAGCTTAAGAACTCACTGACCCGCGCACGCCTGGCCAGACCAGCTAAACCCCAGCTTCCCGGTCCACGCATGTGCAGAAGAATGATAGTGCAGCCGCATGCTCCTGGCGCTTGTTCCTGGCCTCTTTAGCTCCACTGCACAGCCACAGAATCTGTCTTTATGTCATGTTCCTGTGGACATTGAGTACTGGCAAACCAGTGAGCAGGAGAATGAGGACAAGCCAGAGGGCAGCATTGAGCAGTCAGTTTCCCTTTTTTGACCACAAGTTAAATAAAATTTGCCTGGTTGCCGTAATGTCGGACGTGGAATCATCCAGGGAGCCAGAGGGTTATAGTGAGGTAGAGGAGGTCTAGGAGAAGTGATCCCAGAAGCAGCCAGGGGTCCAATCAGTACTTGTCATCACACTCTCAGTAAGTTCATTGCAAACGCTGCCTGAACTAGTACTTATGGTAAAAAAGAGCTAAACAGAGTGAGAGTCTCCAAATCTGGCAGAACTTTTAATATGAGGTGACCATGATGGATCCGATGGGGGGGGGGGCTCTGTCTGTAGTAGTCTTGACAACTGAGGCAGTAGAGAAACTATTTGAAAAAAAATGGAATTTGTGTATTAAAGAAAAACACATTTAATTTCTAAAGTAGCACACTTTCAAGTGCAGATACGATTTTGTGAGTGCACTATATGTGGGTGGCTACAGGTTGCAGAGAGAAAGTAAGGCAGACCAGAGTGGTGTGTACGTGTCAGACAACTGTCTCCCAGAGCCTGGGTTATCCAGCAGTTAGCAACAGTACAGTTCTTCATTTATATTGTGCTGTTGGAAAAACACGTTGCATCTCTGCTGATCTGAGGGGCTGTGAGAAGCTGCCACAGGAGCAAGTTACTTTCAGATAGCATGTGAAGAGAGAGGCCATCAGCAGTGATTAACTTGCAGTGTTGACTATTGGGAGGGTATGATATTCCACATATCAGGATGCCCCCTTGACACCATGGACACCACCCACTCCCCGCTCGGCATAGTGACCAGCATTCCAGTTGATGAAACTTGGGACCTGTGCAGACCTTCAATCCAGCTCAAGTCTTCAGGACATTTTCTGCTGCCCAATCGCTCTGCCCTATTTTGAACTGAGATCCCTCCTAAATCTGGATTGGTGGAAGCCCTCTGCATCCAGAACTCTTGAAACTTTTAAGACTGTGAGTACTCAGGGCTTGCCCTGGTAATCAGGGGGAGTGTTTGCTTAGTTGTCACATCCTGCTAGTTTGTTTCTAGGACCCCAACTGGCCCGCCTACCAATGGCACGGGGCAGGCCTTCAATTCCTGGGTACCCAAAAAGGACAGAGATTAACACTGGTACCAGTGACGGTGGGCAACTTCAGTGTTTTGGCTTACAGGCCCACATGCTGATAACTATTCCTAGTAAATTCTCTTAACTGTTCTTTTCTTCCACAGCTATCCTAGTCCCAGGTACCCTGATCCTAGCCCTTCCCCCCAATAAAGCTGTTTTTATTGTTTGGAATTGCTGTGTGAAGGGTGTTTCATGGGAATCAACTATAAAGAATATGTGGTATATAGTACTGGGAAAATGTCTGGCATCCAGTTTGTGGGGTGGTTGGAAGGGAAGGTGGGTAGGTACAGCATCCCGGGGTTGTACCAGCTACACATCTGATCCACTGCAATCTACTCTGGGTAGAGGCACTGCACTATTTTATTCTTCTTCTGGGATAGAACCCCCAGGTACCATCGAAGCAGGACCCAGGCCCCTTAACAACCTGTGTGCAGATCAACAGGCAGGCGTAGTAGCCCATTGTCTTACGGCGACTGGGCTACAGTAGAGAAGCTGATCAAGTCACTGTTTAAAGAGGACCTCGTGGACTACATGGAAAGCAACTGGCTCCAGAATAGTAAACATCATGGATTTGTGGCAATGAGTTCTTGTTAGACTAACCAGATGTTTTTCATTGACTGGATGATGAGGGAACTGGACAGGGGCCATGCTGTAGATTTACTCTACTTTGACTTCAGCAAGAATTTCGACTCAGTGACTTACAGACACTTGCTAAAGAAGATGGAGGAGCTGGGAGTGGCTGAAGTCATAGTTAACTGTGTATTAAGTGGGTCAGGGGAGGCAGCAGAGGGCTGTGGTCAATGAGATTAAATCGGAGGAGAGGGAGGTAATGAGTGGGGTACTGCAGGGATCTGTCCTGGGTTTGATCCTCTTCAACATGTTTATCAGCTACATTGGTGAGGGAATCCAGTTCAGACTGTGTCTCTTTGCAGATGACACTAAGCTCTGTGGTAGGGTGGATAGTGACAAAGGAATAGAGGAAATGCAGAGAGACTTACAAAAGCTGGAGGGATGTTCTAGGGTTTGGCAGTGGAAAATCAGTGCCAAAAAGTGCAAGGTAATGCACCTAGAGAATAAGAACCCCCGGACAGGGTACTGGATGGGAGAGGTGAGACTTAGTACTATGACTGAGGAATGAGACTTTGGAGTTATCACCAGTGACACCCTAAAGCAATGCAACAGGGCATATAGCAAGGCCAGTAGGATGCTGGGATGTATTGGGAGGGGTACTGAGAGCAGAAGGAAAGGTAATACTTCCCCTTTCTAGAGCCTTGGTGAGGCCACACTTGGAGTACTGCACTCAGTTCTGGAGTCCACACCTCAGGAAGGATAGGGATGGGCTAGAAACAGTGAAGCACAGGGCAACAAAAATGATTCATGGCCAACAGGGCAGGTCTTATGAGGAGCACCTCAAGGCACTGAACATGTACTCACTAGAGACCAGAAGGGAGAAGGGAGCTATGATACAGACCTTTATGTTTCTAAAATGAATTAACAATGTGAACTATTTAACTTGAATACTAGATCTTGGTCATGTGGACATGAGTGGAAACTATCAGGAGGGAGGTTCTGGAAGGATGTGAGGAACTAATATTTTACAGAGAGGGGAGTGGAGCCAAAGAACAATCTGCCAGCTGAGGTGGGGAGTGTGAAAACTGTTAGTGGTTTCAAGCACAGTTGGCACAGAATGAAGGGGCCGGATGTGAATGAACAAAAAAAAAAACAAAACACAACAGCGCATTTCAGGTAAACGGGCATTTGTTACACTAGCAGAGCTGTTGGAATTTTTTTTCCACATGTGAATTTTATTTAATGAAAATAAATGTAAAATTCTGCATGTTTAATTTGTAGCAAAGTCTTGAAATTATATGCGTGAATTAAGAAATAATGCATGACAGGGTAAATGTCATGTAAGCAATACAACATGATGGGTGTGCATTAGGGTAATATAATTGCACACCACAGGTGCATTGTTTGGCACGAGATTCAGCTGAGACCCAGTGAATGCCTCCTAGTAGTCCTAGTAGTATGATAATGAACAGAGTATACCTGGGCTGGAGTGTGTTATGAGAATTTAATACACACCCTTGGTGTGGGATGCTTTATAAACCCCTTGAGTGAAGCTCTTGGGGTCTAGGTAGCATCACACACCTTAGGTATGTATTAAGTAAGCAATAATGCCCGACAGGGTGGGCGGTATTGGGCAATCCCGGACCGCCCAGGGGCGTAATGAGGCCGGACGCCGCAGGAGGAGGGCCTTATAGCCCCTGGAAGGTCCGGTGTTGCCCATACCGCCCATCCTGAAGGGCATTATTGCACTTAGACAATGGGCAACTGTGTTAAATTTTTGACAACAAATATGAAAGTAAAAAAATGTCTGTGAAATATATATAAAAATAAACTGAAATTAAGTTGTCTGGTTAAATAGTCCCTGCATTGTTACAATTGCCACAGGTGTGCACTGCTGTTTTTTCCCTCTGCTATTAGCATTTCTTTCAGTTTGTATTTTGTCGTCCCCCCCCCCCCTCGAGTTTTGTATGGAGCTAACATGATACGGTATTAAAATAACAAACTTTTTTTAATTGTCACAGGTGTGCACTGCTGTTTTTTCCGTGTTTCCTATTAGCATTTCTTTCAGTTTGTATTTTGTCCCCCCCCGCCCGAGTTTTGCACGGAGCTAACATGCGGTATTAAAATAACAAACATTTTTTTCTGGTGCCCGGGTGTTGTGAAGGGAGTAGAGTTAAGTTTAAAACACGAAAAGTTATTGCAGGTATGTGGTTTCAGCGTTTTGCTCGCTACTCGCCACCACCCATTAGTTTGCATTGCTCACTTATGGAGCTTCTACCTCAAGGAGCTGTATTTAAGGTAGTGAGGAGGAAGAGGTGTAAAGAAGAGTATTTTGAGATGCGTAATGAAATCGCGGTATTTTACCCGGTGTGGAAGTGAAGTCAGAAAGAAATGCCATGTTATGACTTCTGTAATGTCCCTACGGTACTGGTCGGCTTTCCGGTGCGTGCGGGTAAAACGGGACGTTTTTCAAAATGCTTCCTGTACTTGTAGTCGTGCTGCGGGAGTAGAATCTTCGTTAGTTCGTTCATGGGCTGATTAACAGGGGGTAATGATGACAGGTGGACAGCTAGATACTTTGAGCTGGGAGCGAGATACAAGGGTTTCACAATAGTGAGGTAACCACAAGAGAAAGAAACATACAGCAAGTCGCAGTGATGAGTGGTTTCTTGGCAACTTGCAGTACTGGTAGGGCAGAATCTCTCGCTAAGCAAGAGACAAAAATTGCGGCATTTTCAAATTCAGTGGGGTGGTTTCAGCCAATGGGCAAGCAGGGTGGGCCCAAAGATACTTGAATGAGTTAAGGGGCACTTGTGCTGGAACTTTTTATTTGCTGGGCGTCTATTGAAAGTTAATGTACCCCCCTGGCAGGGGTACCATCCAATCAGAGCTCAGCAAATAAAAAGCCCATTTTCTAAATTCTCATAACACACTCCAGCTCACGTATTACTGTCTTCATTATCACACCACTAGGACGCATTTACTGGGTCTCAGCTCACAACTCACTGTATTACACACTTCCTCATCCTTTATTCTATATATAATAACTGGTGATCCCCTTTATCAAACTGAGGGTGTATTTTACATTCAAGTTCATAATCCAGTTTATGCATTAATTTTTATAATTTCTGGTGAACAATTTTTTTTCCAACCTGAAACTATAAAAAACAAGCATTTGTCAATGCCGAACGTTCACTTGCAGGTATTTGCAGTGGTATTTGGCACTTGGACATGGCTTAAAAAAATCAGTGACAAGGAAGTACAAGCATTTGTCAATCCTGAATGTTGCTTGCTTCTATGTGCTGTTTAGGTATTTGGAAGTCATTGGAGTGCAAATACTGAAAATTCGCGAACTTACGAGCGTGCATAGGAACTGTGCAACGCACACTAGAAAAACAGTCATTTTTAGGAATTTTTGCACCAAATTTTCAACATAGCCATTTTAAGACCTCTGCTCATGAACAGTGTCACTGTGATTTTCTTAATGTGTCCCATACATTGATTTCGGACACCGATCGCGCCATTGTGCGCTACATGGGCGAAACACATTTTGGGCAGGATGTGAAAATGACAGCTGTACTGCTCATGAGGAGGTGTGGTAAAATGGCAATGTTGAAAATCTGAGTGAAAATATTGAAAATTGAAACTGACGAAGCCGCATGAGGGAACTGGGCGCTAACGACCAGAAACAGTCATTTTTAGGGATTTTGCACCAAATTTTCAACATAGCCATTTAAGACCTCTGCTCATGAACTGTGATTTTCTTAATGTGTCCAATACATTGATTTTGCACACCGACTGCGCCATTATGCGCTACATGGGTGGAAACACGTTTTGGGTGAGATGTGAAAAATGACAGCTATACTACTCATAAGAAGGTGTGGTAAAATGGCAATGTTGAAAATCTGGAGTGAAAAATAATGAAAATTGCGAACTTACTAGAGCCTGCGTAGGAACTGCATAGCATACGCCTAGTAGCGGTCATTTTAAAATTTTCACAAATTTTCAAATAGGCTTTTGAGAGCCCACATTATGAACGCTGGCACTGTTAGCCTAGCACCGGCCCGAAGGTGATTTCGCACAGCGATGGCGAAATCACTCCTTCGGCCCTAATAACGCCATGACAGTGACAGAATTCATGAGAAGGTCCCAAAACCCCATGTTGAAAATTTGGTGCAAAATTCAAAAATGCCTGAGATATGCAACAAGTTGAAAACCCATCTAGCCCATTATACAGCTTACCGGCATTTCCTCAGTTCATGGTCGCCTTTGAAGGGTGCAGATGTGTTCCAGTCCAGCGATGATTGTCGCGCGAGCCTCGGAGGTAGGTATGGGTGGGGGTGTGGGAGGCAGGGTGCGAGGGTGGGTGCGGGTTGTGGGAGGGGACTGGGAGAAGCGCCAGGGGCCGCTTAATTTACAGGGTTTAAAAAAAAAAGACGACGCAGGACGCTTGCCACGCTGGGGTGGGCTCCCAGCTGGCAGAAGGATGCATTGGGAAATGCAGCCACAGGTGGGATTGGGCACCCCATCGGCAGACGCACGCTGATTTGCCATGCTGGGTGGCTCCCAGCGTGGCAGAAGGATGGCTGGGGCTGTGCAGCCGATGGGGATTGGGCCTCTGCCGCAGATGACATAGGACGCTTGCCACACTGGGTGGGCTCTCAGCATGCGCCAAAGATTTTGGGGGCGGGGCGTGACACACTGCCAGCACACAGCGGTGGTTTTCTTGAAGAGATGACCACCGCTGTCATACACAGCACCGCATCCGATTGGTGCAGGACCACCACGCCTGCTCAACGGAGCAGGGGATTGCACAGGAGGCACACCTCCAAAGTGTCCCATTCTCCCAAGACGTTCCTTGCGCATGTGCGCAAGCGAACATAATGAAAGCAGTGTTCAATGAGATTACAATGTGGTAACAGTCTGTGTTTATCCCCTGACACCTTTCTAGTGCTCAGAGAACCATAACCACTGGGTATCCTCGTCCATTCCACTGGCCGATGCACAATCATAAATCTGTTGGCTGCCAGAGGCCAATCCCCCTGGCTCCAGCTGAAAACTCCAGTCTAACTCGTGCATCTCTGGAAGCTGGTCACGATCAATCTCGCTCCCTAAGAATTACAGATATTGTATTCTTATTTTGTAACCCTACCTCTTACTATCTAGCTAGGCACGTTGTCAGGAAAGCACACTCGATAGTAGTTTGCCTTGCATTGTTCTTACATTATTAGCCCCCCCCCCAAAAAAATATACATACATATGTATATAATGAGGATAAGAGAATATATGCATGGAGCACTATAATAAAGGGAACCTCAGGCTTCGATGCCATCAACCTAGAGTACAAATGGCTGACAAGCTGCACTGCACACTGAGGGGCAGGAACCAAGGTAGACAGACCCTCAGGTAACGTTTACCTCACCCTCCTGCCCAAGTTTGGGACCCTCCAGTAGTGTCCCCAACAAAGAATGGTGGTGCCAGGTGCCTACTCAGGAACTAAGTCCCCCCCCCAGTGCAATGGTCAGCTAATTCCCCAGGTACAAGGCAGAGTTGCTGCTCCCCAGAGCCCAGTACTGCTCAATATGTATAGGAAGTACCTGAATGCTGTTTCCACAGCCGGGGCTCCAGGATCACAGCACCTATTTAAGCTGCTCCTCAAAACATATTAACATACTAAGATGTCAGCTGAGTAGGCCAAAAGGTCTATTGAGTCTGCTCGAATTTGCAGCACATGGTCCAGACACCGTTGTTGCCTCCCCACCTCACTCGTAATCCCCCCACCCCATCCCCTACTAAAGTTACACCTCCATTTCTGGCATTTCCCAATTTTACTTTTCCCATATATCTGTCCCCACTAAACCCCCATTACAAGCA
This sequence comes from Neoceratodus forsteri, assembly GCA_016271365.2. Lineage (NCBI taxonomy): Eukaryota > Metazoa > Chordata > Ceratodontiformes > Ceratodontidae > Neoceratodus > Neoceratodus forsteri. The sequence continues at coordinate 92,004,479 of JADMNL010000022.1, forward strand.
ATGGTCTCCAAGGAAGGGGGGACACTAGGCAGTAAAATGTTGGCACCTTTGTGATCTAGTTCACTCCAGTTGGAGCCCGCTCCATGATTGCCTCCACCTCTCACACATTCCAGTGGTGCCATGTCTTCCCATCTGCTCCAAGTCTCAGAGAGCAACATACCGGCTCTTGCAAGACTATGGGGCAGCAGTGCTCTACCACCTCCCGTACATAGAGGCCGAGGGACTAGCGCCATGGAAGATAACAGCATGGAAGTGGCGTGCTGATGGGGGGGGGGGTGGAACTTTCGGGCAATTCCACACTCACGGAAAGAAAGTCTCACCCATTGCGAGGCTTGAGACCATCGAGAGACCTCTGCAAATCATGCAGCTCTTCTTGCAAATTCTCACGGGATCAGGGGCCATGTTGGCGGAGGACAGCCGGGGCCACCATCTTGAGGATGGCAAACTGAAGCAGCGCAATAGTCAAATGGGCGCCTGAACCAGGTGGGTGGACATCTTGTGAAGGGACACCACTTCTTCTTAAAGGCACAGACCCGCTGCTCCAATATATTTTTTCTGTTTGTGCTCTTCCATTGCTGACTGATGTTGTTGTAAGCTGCTGCATATCCACTGGCCATGTTTCTGACTCAGTTTTTCTTGTCTGCCTCTCACAGACTGGATTGTTCGCAGACCTTCATAACCATGCCTACCTGCATAGAATGCGGGGCAAAGCTCCTGGAATCCCACGAGGGGGAAGCCTTATGCACAGTATGCACAATCTTGGAGTCAGATGCACCACAGAACTCCATCCTGGACGACGTGGTGACCCATGAAGAACTGGTGGCCCCCATGGCCCCGCTCATGCTGAGCACAGCACAGGTGGGCCTACTCTTCCAGTGACTGAAGAAGTTACAAGCCCAGCAGCCCACAAGAGAGCTCCAGGCAGTGGCGAAAAGACGCACAGGCAAAGTACAGACCCCACAGCTGCAGAGGAAGAAATGTGGATAGGCAGAGGACTCTCCAGACTCATCGGAGGAAGGCGAGGTGGAACAAGATTTGAGCCAGGCTTCAGGCAAGCTGTGCCCACAGGAGGATGTGTCAGAACTTGTTTGACTTATCTGGGAAGTCCTGCAGGTTCTGGCGGAGCAAGAAGAGCTCACACCTCCATGGACCCCGCCCTTTCATCCCAATCTAAGTCGGTCCAGCGTTGCTTCCCCACCTGCCTAGCACTCGATGCCATCCTGACCAAAGAGCTGGAGGCATTAGAGCCAGCCAGGATCCCAGAAAAATGAGCTATGCAGAAATGTTATCCCCTCATCGAGTCCTATCCGATGGTCTGCCACACAGTCCTGTAGGTGGACACTCTGGTGTAGATGCTGGCCAGATATATGGTCATACTGGTGGAGAGCACCACAGCACTCAGAGGCTCAAGGGACAAAAAGGTGGATGAATCACTAAAATGGGTCCACAAAGTGACAGGGATGGCCCTGTCTGTGGATACGGCACTGTGGTATGCTAGCCGGGCACTCTTGTGCTGGGTGGAGGCCATCGTGGGTGGGCTCCTGGAAGATTCCCTGCTAGCAGAGCAGGCAGACTGCGCTGTGCAGACAGCATGCTATATCGCAGATGCCACCTTGGACACCATCAAGTTTAGTGCCAGGGCAGCCATTCTGACCAACCAGGCCAGATGGGCGTTGTGGCTCAAGTTATGGCAGGTGGATGCCAAGTCAAAGGCTACCCTGGTGAAGCATCCCTGCAAAGGGGGCCACCTGTTTGGGGAAGCCCTAACCCCATTCCTCAAGGACAGAGCAGGGACTAAGCAGATGGCAGAGGAAAAAGGACCTTTTTCTCCCATCGGGCCAGCCCTTTTGCACCAGATTCTGAGGAGCTAGGAGCCGGACAAGATTGGCAGCAACCCAATCCCAGAGGGGCGGGGCCACTAGAGCCTGGCTCCAGTCCTGAAACAATCAATCCAAATTCAGGGGTAATTTCGGCAAATGAGGGGCTCTCAAGGGCAACAAGTTCAGTGGTAGCACCACCGCCAGCAACCAACGAAGGTGGGGGGGGGCCCAGCAGACTGCCCCTGGTGGGGGGTCAACTAAAATTGTTCGCCGATCAATGGGCCCACACTACCACGGACCGATGGGTCCTGGAACTTGTGCCCCAGGGCTACACCATAGAATTTACTCAAATGATAATTCCACACAGACCAATGGTCTCCCTGGCACCCCAGAAGCCTGCAAAGGTGGAGGCAATTCAGAAAGTTCTTGCCAACCTCACTAGGAGCGATAGCCCCTGTCCTGTCTCATGAGAGAGACACAGGGGTGTACTCTATGTTCTTTATGATCCCAAAAAAGACAGGGGTCCTCTGCCCCATCCTCAACCTCAAATTCCTCAACAAATTTGTAACTTACAAGAGATTCAAAATGGAGACTCTGTAATCGACCCTGGCAGCAATTCAGCTGGGCGACTTTCTGGCCTCAATAGACCTCAAGGACGCAATCTTGCACATCCTGATCCACCCAACACCACCAGTTTCTCTGATTCCAGATGAACGGGCATCACCTCCAATACACATGTCTACCATTTGGCCTGGCATCGGCACCGAGGGTCTTTACAAAGATGCTCGTAGTACTGGCGACAGACCTTCAAAAAAAGGGCATACATGTCATCCCGTATCTGTTTGATTGGCTTATTCAGGCCAGACATCCGGATCAAGCCAGAAGGGATAAAATGGCTGTGGCCCAGGGCCTACAATGCCATTGATGGGTCATAACCTGGGGAAAGAGTCAGCTGCAGCCCACACAAGTGCTCACATACCTGGGTGCCTGGACAGACATGGCTGCAGGACAGGTTTATCCGACAGAGGACAAAGTGAACAACATAGCTTGACTTCTGGGTTCCATACAGGATCAACTGTACTGACCCATGCGCACCTACCTTCAAGTGTTGGGGCTCATGGCAGCGATGATAGCCATGGTACCATGCGCACAACTGCATATGTGTCCCCTGCAAAGGTACGTCCTAGACTCATGAGATCAGTCAGTCCAGGATTTCAAGTTCAATCTCGTTCCCAATCTGGACATCCTTCAGAGCCTCAGCTGGTGGATGGATCGGCAGAATCTAATGTTGGGGGGTACCGCTGGTGCTGCCCCCAGTGATGACCATCACAACAGATGCCAGTCTCATCGGCTGGGGTGCCATGTTGGATCTCCATGTGACACAGGACAAGTGGTCCCAGATGGAAGCATGTCTACCTATCAATGTGCTAGAGATGAGGGCAGTGTACAGGGCCCTGTTATTTTTTTCCCCCTCAGATTCGGGGTCAGTCGATTCTGATCAGAACAGACAATCAGGTCACCATGGCATACATCAGCAAGCAAGGCAGAACCCACAGCAGATCCATGCTCCAGAAGGCGCTTCAGACCTAGCGCTGGGTGGTAAAACACCTGCAGAGCATCTCTGCCACATATCTGGCAGGGAACCACAACATGCAGGCAGATTGGCTTAATTGGTTGACTCTAGACCAGGGGGAGTGGGAGCTGCACCCTCAGGTATTTCAGGCTATAGACCAGAGGTGGGGGCTGTTTCAGGTGGATCTCATGGCTTCGGGGCACAACACTCAATTGCCCCGCTTTCACGCCCAATTCCAAGACAGTCAAGCCGAAGAGGCTGACACAATAAGAGCAAGGTGGTGTTTCAAGAAGGCCTAGATTTTTCCCCCACTTCCAATGATAGTGAAAGTGTTACTCAAGATCTGAGAAATGAGGTCTACAATCCTGATGGTGGCACCAGACTGGCCGAGGAGATCATGGTACTCTCTGCTTCAAGCAATGCTGATCGACATGCCTTGGTGTGTACTTGAAACGGATAGATAAGGTTGATAAGGAGAGTCTCTTTAAGCTGACTGGCAACCTTAACACGAGGGGGCACAGTCTTAAGCTGGAGGGTGGGAGGTTTAGGAGGAATTTCAGGAAGCACTTCTTCACAGAGAGGGTGGTGGACATTTGGAATGCGCTGCCAGAAGAGGTCATCTCACTGAAGACAGTGGGCAGTTTTAAGAGAGGATGGGATAGGCGTAGGCATAGGGGGAACGTAAGGATCATGGGTAGGGAGGATGGGAGAAGTGTGGAGGGAGGGCAGAGACATTAGCTCAAGCTGTGGACCCTGCAATACAGGCAGACTTGATAGATCATATGGCCTTCTTCTGCTGGCTTCTTTGTATGTTCGTATGTACCTCTGCGTCTGGGCTTGCTACGGCAGGGTCCGATATTACACCACAATCCACAGGATTTCTCTTTGACGGCTTGGATGCTGAAAGGAAAAAGTCTGTTAAAGGAAGGTTATCCCTCCAGAGTGGTGGAATGCTTGTTGAGGTCCAGAAGAACTTCCACTAATAAAACACATCAGAGACACTGGCATATTTCCTGTAAATGGTGCACAGCGAAAGGCTTGTCTCCTTCGGTGGTGGGCCTCCCCTAAATTCTGGATTTCCTTAATGATGGGGCCGAAAAGGGCTTGGCCTATTCCTCGCCAAGGGTACAGGCCTCTGCTATATCTGACAAGCTTATTTGCTTGTTAATTACTTTAGTCCCTGACTTATCAGTCTCTGCAACTACTGGGTACCCAGAGTGGAAAACAGGCATGCCTGATGCAGTGCTGTGGGTTGGCTGGTGTTGCAGCTGATGTTGGGGCCCTTGATGGAAAAAAAGGTGATTAAAATTGAGCAACACATTTGTAAAAACATTTGTATCCATGGCCGGGTGGCCCTGTCACATCAAAACACATTAACTGGCAAATGAAATCAGATGGTACCATTTAAACAATTGGTGATTTGTTACAGGGAGCTACCCTGGTTTTACTCACTGTACCCAGATGAAAGGAATAAGGCACTGATGAGGTGGAAGACCTGTTGCTTGCTTGAGCTGCTGATGGAGACCGGGACCGACACAACTCACCTTCGCTTCATGGCCTTTCCCTGTAGGTGGCTGCAACCTGCACATAGCTGCATCGCAGGGGCTGATTCCCCAAGTCTGGTCTCTCACCAAGATGGTTGCTCTGGCTGGTACAGGAACAGTCACTGGGACTCTGAAGGCATGGGCTGTGCTGAAGAAAATGTCTTTTTTAAAGTGTAGGCTGCGTGCTGGTGAACACTCCAGCTGGGCTTTGGCAAAAGTCCTTCCTGCACTGGAATGGTTTCTGATTTGGCACAGGAGTCCTAGGATCAATCTCTCCACACACCCAGTAGGCCACAGTCGCAGTGGCAGAAGAAACAGCAAACTCTCTTTCTGGTAAATGCCCAGTTTCCAAATCTTAAGCTGTCAGCTACAGAAACCTCTTTACACTGCTTAGTTGCAGTCCTGAATTGAATCGATTCCCTTTTGGGATCGAGCTGTGTCCCCAGGAGGCAAGTACAGGCCTCTCCCTGTGGAGTTTCTTTCAGCCCACACACAGGCTGTTACCTTCTCGGTGGCTCGAGCAGATTGAAATTCTGTTTAAATAGTCCCACACTTAGTCTGGGATTCCTGGATTCTGGTTAGCTAACCTGGCTGTCAATCACAGTCTAAGGGCCCTCATTGGTTTATTTAGGTGCCAACCTGGAAAGTTCACAGCTTCTCCCACAAGGCACTGTAATTAGGACCCCTTGATTCCGATTGGTCCAAAGCGGAAGTCCAGGACCAAAGATGGCAGCTCCCATCAGAAAGTCCATTACTGGCATTATAAACAACTCATTTATTTTAATAATAGAAAGGATTTAGCAACAAATGTTTACAGATTATCGATGGACTCTCTCTGGTCCGTAATCAACGGCAGAATGGAGCCGATTAGGGTAAGGCTTGGCTGGTCGCAAGCTCCGAAGCACTTGGACCCAACCCAGGCTGTTTACACTGTACACATGAGCTGGAGCTCTTAAAGAGATAGTGCAGCGGCATGGCATTGCACACCCACACAGAGCAACAGCAGAGCATTAACAACCATAGATTTACCTTCTCTTGCTGGATGTCTGCCAGGCAGTGGGCATCAAAGGGCCCAGGGAAACACTCAAGGTAAGCTCCCTAATTTGGTGGGGGTTACATAGTCCCTAAGAAATAATGCATCCTGCATTGCTGTTCTGCACATAGAAATGTCACAGATAGACTACTGATATGATCTGAGACATCTCTTGTGCATAACATTCACTGCTATACATGCTACACCTGCACATAGCACCCCCCAAACACACACAGAGACACATTCAAGAACTGTGCCCCGACAGCACTGTACTATACCTCTCTGACATTTACAAGCTGGAGAGAGATATATGAACATATGAAGAAGCCAGCAGAAGAAGGCCATTTGGTCTATCAAGTCTGCTCATATTGCAGGGTCCACAGCTTGAGCTAATGTCCCTGCCCTCCCTCTCCACTCCTCCCATCCTCCCTACACATGATCCTTACCTTCCCCCATGCCTAGCCCAGCCTCTCTTAAAGCTGCCCACTGTCTTCAACGAGATTACCTCTTCTGGCAGCACATTCCAAGTGTCCACCACCCTCTCTGTGAAGAAGTGCTTCCTGACCACCCTCCTAAACCTCCCACCCTCCAGCTTAAGACTGTGCCCCCTCTTGTTATGGTTGCCACTCAGCTTAAAGAGACTCTCCTTATCAACCTTATTTATACCTTTCAAGTACTTAAAGGTCCCAATCATGTCCCCTCTCTCTCTCTCCTGTCTTTCAGGGAGTACATGTTCACTGCCCTCAACCTCTCCTCGTATGCCTTACCCTGCTGACCCACTATCATCTTTGTAGCCCTCTTCTGGACCTTCTCCGGCAGGTTAATGTCCTTTTTGAGGTGTAGGCACCAGTATTGAACTTCATACTCTAGATGCGGCCTTACCAGTGACATGTACAAGGGTAGTATATAACCTCCTCTCTCCTACTACTCATCCCCCTAGATATGCATCCAGCATCTTGTTTGCCTTTGTTGCTGCTTTCTTGCACTGCATGGAGTGCTTCAGGTCACAAGTGATCATCACTCCCAGGTCCTTCTTCTCCTCCTCTGATGCAGATACTCGGACTCCCCCCAGGTAGTACTCTGTCCTGGGATTCTTGACTCCAATATGCATAACTTTGCATTTCTTGGCATTGAAGCCAAGCTGCCAGATCCTGGATCACCTCCCCAGCTTTCCCAGATCTTCCTGTAGGTCCTGTATCCCTTCAACTGTGTCCACTCTCCCACTCTGTGCTGCTTGCTCTCTCTTTCTCTCCCCGCCACACACGGTCAAGCTGCAGACAGTATTGAGCTTCCCTCTCTCTCCTCGGAATCTATGTGGAAAGTAATACCGCGGTGGGGGCAAGAGATGGGATAGTGCCGCATAACCTTGATAGATTTCACGTTGGCCACTTTCTCTTTCTCCACATTACAGATTCTTTATAGAGTAATTAAATATTAGTCCCTTTTCAATTTGAGGATAATCTTGGATGGAATTACATTTTAAAAGTAACTTGTGCTGGATTACAAAGCATTCACTTTAATGGCTCTTCTGCAGCACTGTAAAGTACTCCCACAGTTAATGCTTACCATGACTGAGGAGAGCTGTGGACTGTTAACCCCGCACAGCTGTCAACACAAGAGCAGATGACTTCTGCAGTGGGGGGAAGGGGACAGTTGCTCTCTGTTGCTCTCAGCACTGTGTTCGGTACTGTCACCTTACTCAAGGCAGAGAGAGAGAGAGAGAAAAAGAGAGAGAGAGACAAGCTCTCTAAATTCAGGACTGCCTCTCCCAATTCAGTGTGCAGTCGGTAAGTGACAGCAGGTTGCTGCTCTCCACTACTATATTTCTGACCCACTGTCAGGAGTACAGTCTGTTGCCGGTACTGTGCTACATCTTTTACCTACTTCCGAGACTGTACATGCTACAGGGAGGGTAGGAGGGTCTCTAGTGAGTGCCTTGTCTCGGCTCACTGTGCACTCACTCTCATGAGGTCTGCTGTCTGGGATTACTCAGAGGACACCACTCATTAGAGGACCAGAGTACTGCCGCACATTGCAGCTCTCTATGTCTCTGTTGATTAAGGGAGTGACACCACTTTGCACTGTGAGTTGCTCCTCTCTGACAGTGGCTACATGGACAAGGTTTGCAGGGGGGAGGCACAGACACAGCTGTCCTGCCTGTCTGGGGGCCTGTCATGACATGGGGTGTCAGGTTGTGAGTTGCACTGAATGGGTGGGGAAAGACTGAGCCACACAGTGACCATGTGTGCAGAGGGTCACTGTGACTAACTAAAGTTGCAAGGTCCCCTGGGTGAGTGAGTGGGTTCAGACACAGTGGGACACTCGCCATTTGGGGTTCCAAGGTCTGCTGGGCGGATAAGTGGGAAAGACATAGTCGCAGAGTGACCTGCCGCAGTCAGGCTACTGCACATACTGTATCAGCGAGCTGTGGGGTCACTGCTGCGTGGGTTGTCTGAGATCCACAGGTGGGTGGGTGGAAATAGAGCTGCTTAGGGATGATCTTGTTAGGCTGCGATCTGAATATGGGGAGATGGGGAGCCGTGGGTCGGGACACTCATTGCCAGTAGCACAGATCTCCTGGCAGCACAAACAGCAGCTTTGCTATTACTAACGCCTGACTGCCACAACATAAGTAGCTGCCAGGCACAATAGGATGCACAGGTTTTTCCTGCTCTTTTGTCCTTTTTTTCTAGGTTTGGAGAGAATTCTATTAAAGGTAACCTAATGGTTATTGATGCCAAGATCAAATCCCAGCTCCTTTATGGAGCTGAGATTTGGGGTACTAATTATAGCAGCAAAACAGGACTTGACCCCTGTTTAAATAAACTCTATAAGAGGATGTTAGGGCTACCAATCGCTGCCCCATCTTCGCTAGTGAGGGTTGAGATTGGTAAGGTTTCAATCGAATGTCAAATACAGCAAAGGCTAGTAAATTATTGGTTAAGAGTGTTTAGAATGAATCAGGAAAGGCTCCCTCAGGTCTGCTTGGAGGAAGGTATAACGTATCTCTATTCAAGACTAATGTTCCCCTGTATAAAAGTAGTAGAAGAAATAATTAAACCACTTGGCTTGCTGTTGCTGATTACAGATTGTTTAAGATTCCCTTTAACCCAAATAAGAGAACAAGTTAATTTTAGGATAACAAATGTATTTGTAACCCCTCGGGGGGCACTATCCTAAGGGTTACTACCCCTGCCTGCCTTAACTGTAACAAGGAGAGGGGCCCAGATCCATTGGCGGGTGCCTCCACCCAGAGGTCGGGGTTAGAACAGTCAAGATTGACTTGGTCACAGCCCTCTGGGTTACTGCAACCCCCCCTTCTTCCCACTAGTGGCCCACACAGTTTAGTTGCAGTGTTCTCACCATAGACTCTTACCCCCTGGTTCCAACCACTCAGCTCACTCCGGGGACCCCCTGGAAAGTAAGGTACGGTTACACAATATTCACTGTGCAGTAGGTCACTATTGATACACAAACTAGCCAGTGTACTTTTGCAAAACAAGCAATCTGATTTATTCAAAGGGAAATAACAAGGACCAGGGGGGAATCAGGATGATTGGCTTACCACTACAATATATGAGTATCTACCTAGGGTTCTGTGCACAGGCCTAACCTATAAGTTGCTGTCTATGGGTACCCAAGCCCTAAAGGCTAGTTCCTCGATGCAGCTGGTTGGGGCCCTGACACAACGAGCATTTAATTCCAATGAAGATTAGATGGAGCCCAGCAGGCTCAGTTAGTGCAGTCAGAAAAGCAACCTGAAGATCTTGCCTTTGCTAGAAACCTGTGACAGGGAGCTACCCTGCTTTAGTACTCACGACTCCAGAAGAGAACCACTCTCACACCACTCGCAGGGCTGAGCCTGCACTCCAGATACTTCTCCACACACTTATATGGAAAACAACAGAGGGGTACCATACCAGGCAGCTGATCCTATGGCCCGACCAAACACACCGTTACTCAGGAGTCTCACTGCAGCTTCACCTTCCTGACAGACCGAGCGCGATTCAGCAGATTCTCCAGTCCTCTACAGGGTGAGCCTGGTAGGTAGCTGTGCTTTTACATAGCCTCCTCTGACCGCTGCCCCACGGATTTAGTCCGAAGCTTGCCGGCTACTCAAACAGCTGAATCCGGCCTCTCACGCGCTTCCCGCACGAAAACTCAATGGCGCAAGAGCCCAGAGCTCCTTCCTTGTCCACAGCCACAACGTCTCTGCCCCTTGGCAGTGTGGGGCAATCCTCTAGCTCAGGCGCCACCCAATCCCATTGGCTGGCTACAGGTGCCAGTCACTCAGTCCTGCTCTCAGTGGTGTGAAAAAGGCGCCATGGTCTAGCCTTCACTTCTCACAATTACCAGCTGTATTTCCATTGGTCCGTCGGCTCCCTAGAGAACCCTCATTCTGGTTGGTCACCAGTTACTCCATTTGGGGCACTCCCTACCCCTATTGGACCCTTCAGAACGTCCTGGTCCAAAATGGAGGGGCACAGCACACATAGTCCCAGCTGCAGAAGAAGCAGGTTAGACAAACTGTAACCCCACCAATAGTCTAATTATGCCCAAACAGTTACATCTTTTAAAAGGGTCTCTCCCTGCACATATAGTGACTGCCAAACGGGAGCGATCCCACCACAGCTCAGGCAGGATTCGAACAGGGAAACACCATTCCCCCCATATCAACCCGCTGGAGCCTGCGAGCAGGCAGCTCTTAAAGAGACAGTACTGGAGGCTTTGGAAACACTCACAACACCCACAGTTAGGCAGCATGGCGCCGAACACCAGTTAGGTAGGGAGCATTTTAGGCAAGCTCCGGGAAGGCTCTCAGGAACCCCTATTTGTGAGGGGGTTACATATTTATGCAAAAAGATTTAGAGATTGGTAGATTGTCTAAAGCCTGCCCATGGCTGGCTAAAAATAAAAGATCCCATCAATTAGAATTATACCAGGATATCTTACAAAACCCAAAACATAGGAAAGCTGTTACTAGATTCTGTTTTGAATGTTTCTCGAGTACTATTAGGAAGGGGAGATTTGAGAAAGGAAAAAATGAAGATCTTTATTGCAAATGTGGGTTAAGTCAGGACAGTTTACTACATGTGGTTATGCTCTGTCCTTTGCATAAAAAAAAATGAGGTCTTCCCTTCTGGGCAGTTTAATCCAACAACTCACTTCTCAACTGGATAACATATTGACATATCTAGTAAAAGCACAGGAAGAAAGGGTACTTGTCCCTGTGGCCTCCCTCTTAAGATATATAGAACTTAAAGGTTTCCATTTAAAACCTTGATTTAGGTAATAGAATTGAGGGATTTCTTATATATAAACAAACTGTTTTGAAATATGGTGCATATTAATGTATTATTTTATGGAAATATTGCCAGAATAGGAATGACTGATATGGTAAAGGACAGAATTTGTTTGGTCAGAGGAGGTGCTGAAACTAATATGTGATGAATCTGATTTTATGTGATATCTGGGTATTGTAAAAGTGATTTTATATTGACCTAAAGTCGTCTTTAACCGTATGTTTATCTGATATGTATATTTATTATGCATTTTTATGTTGTTATTTATGTCTGAATATGTAATGGCATGAGATGCCGAACAATAAACTTGATGATGATGATGAACAGGATGCACACATTTAGGAGAATAACATGCCAGCACACAAAGAATTATGTACCACTAAGCTGATTCTACAAATGACTGCTTTTTTTGGTTCTCCTATGTGGCGCGAGAAACAGGGACAGTCGTGCACCCTGATTCCTATTCTGCTGGTCCTCATCAACTTGACAGTGCTGATAATGTGGATTATAAAATGGTCAGGAGAAATCCTGAAAGCCGATTGGCTGAAGCAGTCTTTGACCCATGACGATATTTTACAATATTATCATGGTCCAAAAAATATTACCAAGATCAGCCATTTACTAACACTTTAGGGACATTTTATAATCGCAATAATACACTCCAGAGTGTGATATATCATGGGATATTGTCACTTCTCGGGTGCATGAGACACTCGACTGGTGGCCTCGTGCCTCACAATGCACCTGAGGCTTGACGACATCTCATGATATACCACACCCTGTTGTGAATTATTGCTTAGTTGTAACCTGGCAAAAATAGTAGCAGTGGAAGGAAGATAGCCGATAAGGCAAACGGCATCAGGTGGTAGAGGAGCAACACGGCATTATGAGACGATAACGACGTGTTGCTGGTGTAGTACATAAAGCAGCCAGGTAAGCAAAACGACCAGTGTGTCAAAGAAGACAGGTGAACAAATCGAAGGGAGCAAGTTGCGAAGTAGCAAGTAGAGACGGTAGAGGAGCAGTAGGGAAAGTGTCATCTATCTTTCCTGCTGGTCCCTTGCTCACAAACAGAGGAGAGGCAGAGAAGGAGACCCGAGAAGGACGGGATGATGGAACATGAGTGAAAAACGAGATGAAAAGAAACAGATGACGGCTCAGGAGGGGAACACAGTGATAGCAGACAGATAAATAGCGAGCAGGGAACCCGAAATGGAAATAATTTAGAGCAGGCAGGAGAAAGTAAGTGGGATAGACAGAGTAGAGGAACCTGCAACAAAAGTAGTAAGGGAGAGAGGACGGAACAGAGCGGAAGAGACAGGAGCACACAGAAGAACCGGAAAGGTGTTGAATGTCAACAACTTCATGGTGTATGGCACCGTAAAGTGTAATTATGCAGCTGGGACAACACACAGAGGAGATAGGAGAGAGTCTCCACAAATGGCAGTAGTGAAAATAGCAAAGTATTAGAAAGCCGTTCTCACGAGGGAAAGAACTGCAACGACGCGCGGCAAAGCACCGGAGCGATATGCAAATGAGACACACAGATAGAGCCTCAAGCAGTAAAACAGCAAGGGAGAGGTCATCCTAGCAGCAATAGAGAACAAACAGCCGCTCAGAAATCAACTAAAACTATCGGAATCGTTAACAAATGCACATTTGTAGTACTATGCTAAAAAAACAAAAAAAAACACATATGTATGTAAGGCAGGTTCCTTCAGAGTTTTCAAAGTAAGAGTAAATAGAAATGATAAACTTTATTGGTGCCAGTGTGTGTTGTGTAAGATCACCAGAAACATATTTCTGACATATACACCCATGTCCACACTATGTTACAAGCACATTAATCCCCTCTGATGGTGGCATCTAATGGGCAGTTAATGAATGGTTGGACCGTTGTACGCACTCGGCCTCTGGCCTCGTGCCACAACCATGCATTAACTCCCCATTAGATGCCACCTTCATGGGTGAGTAATGCTTACTTATCTCACTGTCAGGTGGTGCCCGACCTCCAATCAGATTACTCCCCCCATAGAATAAAAAAATCTTAATGAGGGAGTCCAGCAGTTTGTTCACCTTCCTAAGAGTAGATGACATTGTGAAAGTTAGACTCTCACCTTGTTGTTACATGTGTGTCTTCACATGGTCAGACGAGGTTACAGCAGCATTTGGCAGTTCTTTATAGCTCACACTGTAGCTTCAGAAATGATTCGGTGTGCATGTGGTGGTTTGAAACGTCACAGCCAGAGTTGGACCACATTGCAAGAAGGACATGTACTACCAACTGAGCAGCGAAAATGATAGTGTGTATCCTGTCAGCTCCGATGTGTCTGACAATAGTTATAACAGCATTTCTGAATACTCGGGCAAAGTGTTTTCTGATCCATACGGACTCGATCCTGTAGTGATCAACAGCAGTCCAGGATCACAGGGGTCTATGATGAATGATGAAGTGGATCACACGCCACGTATGAGTGGCATTGAATGGTAAATAAATTAACTGCCAAACTGTTGCCGTAACTGTAATCTTGTAATGTAAAATCACCAAACCGCACGTTTTGTTAAGTAATTACTCTGTAATTATTTCTTATTTAATTCAATAGAGTCACGTTTTTTCCTGGACTTGAGGTAAAATCTGATGACAATGAATTACAACGTCGTATAATACTTTTTACGCTGTCAAACCATCTGTCATACCTATGCACGTTTTTTCCAAAATTGTCTCCATCCATTTGTGTTCGTTTAATTATTCACAATATGTTTCATTGCCTCAGGAAGTATGATTAACAAGCATCCCTCATCTATATACCGACTTAAAAAATATAATTAAAATGTGACTGATTGAATGTGAAGCTAGGGATTGTTGGTGTTGTTGAACTGATGATGTGAAGTTGACGATGTTGCACACTGACATTATCACAGAATACATCTGTTTGCTTTGCTAAATACGATCCTCCCAGTGTGTCTGTTTCTGCCTGTAACACAGCACTGGGCAGAGTTGTGGAAGGGCGTTATCTCCCAGCAGTCTGTTCCATTTTATCTCTGCCAGGACTACAAAGCATGGTGCACACACTACAAGCCCCAGAAGGCATTGCACCACAGCTCCACCTAGCTGAGTGCTTGATTAAGAACAGGTGCAGGAGAGTGACTGCCTGCATAAAAGAGAAGGCTCAAACAATTGCTCTCTCCTAGTACCTGATTAGGAAACAGGCATGGAGGGTGGCTGGTGAGCATTTGTAGAAGGAAGGAAGGAAGGAAAGAAAGAAAGAGAAATTTAAATCAGATGACTTCCCAGCTTTGACCTTTTGTTTGGTGTGGGACTACGAATTGGATCTTGACTTTGAACTGGCTGAAAACCCGACACTGGTAAATGACTTTCGTTTGAAACAAAGACCAAGAGACTCTCTTCTGATTTTGTTTGTTTGCCCCAGGAAACAGCTTAGCTATCTGGGCTATAGACAGGGAACTGAAAACTCACGGTGTAGGTAGCACTCAACAAAGAGCCAGGTATTATTTTCATTTGTTTGTTTGCATCTTGCGTTGTTCTGAATGTACCTCTCTCAGTATTTTTACTACTAAACATATAGTCATAGTGCTGTGTGACCCTGAATATCCTGTGTCGTGGTGCAAAGTGTGCGCATATCCCTGCCTACAAGATCCCAGTGCAACACAACCCCCCCTCACTGTGTTACAGTGGTGGAGAATGCGGGCAAGGTTGTGTGGATAACAACAATGCTAACACACTGAAACAGGCATGGAGAACCTACTGCAGCAGCTTGTACAATCGAACCTGGCCCAGCAACAGACAGAGACCAACAGACTGCTGCTGGAAGAGCAACGGAGGGGACAACAAATGTTGAACTTGGAGCTACTGCGGCTTGCCTCAGAGGTGGCAAAAGGGAAGGAAGCCCGACCAGCAGGTGCATCTTCCATTCTAGCTGGACATTTCCTGCAGAAGATGACAGCCAGTGATGATGTGGAAGCCTATCTGAAAACTTTTGAAAGGACTGCAAACAGAGAAGAATGGCCTCAAAGCAAGTGGGCTGGCATTCTGGCCCCCTTCCTCAGTGGTGATGCACAGAAGGCGTAATATGACCTTGAACCAGAGGACACTGATGACTATGACAAGTTGAAAAAGGAAATCCTTGTGCGCCTAGGAGTAACAACAGCAGTGAGAGCTCAGCAATTCCACTCATGGACATTTCAACCAGAGAAAGCTCCCCGCTCACAGATGTTTGATCTGATCTACTTAGTCCGAAAATGGCTGCAACCTGAAATCCTGACATCTACTGCAGTGGTGGAAAGAGTGGTGCTGGATCACTTCACCAGAGGGCTTGCCCTATAATTTAAAAAAACATCAGTCAAGGCAACCCTAGCACAGGAGAGGGCCTGGTAGACCTTGTGGAAAGGTAGCACGCTACGGCTGAGCTCTTAAAGACTACCAGACCTGAAAGGATCAGTTCTGACAAGAGAACCCAGTGGGAACAAGACAAGAGAGCCAACCACCACACAACACAGCCAGAAGGGAGAGAAGGAGCCAGGGGACCAGATGACTACAGCACCAGCAGAGGGTGTCAGAACTTGTTTGAAGCAAGAAGGGGAGTGATGGACCGAGATACCAGAACCTGTTTCACATGTGGAGAACCAGGACACATTTCTTGGAAATGTCCTAAGAAAGATGAGCCAATGCAAGTAGAAGCAACCCATCCAAACAGTGTAATGTCATCACTGTCCTCCTGGGGAATCATAGTCAACCTCCTCGCATCAGTCCAGTCCAAATCCAGAACCAGGAAGTGGACGCATTGTTGGACTCCGGCAGTATGGCGACACTGGTCAGCCCCTCTTTAGCACCCATCAGTCAAGTGAGTGACAACAACCCCATTTTCATCACATGCATCCATGGGGACACCAAGACATATCCCACAGCACACCTTGAAATAAAAACAAAGGAAGGTGTGTTTACTGGAACAGTGGGATTGGTGAAGCAGTTGCCTTTCCCTGTGTTGTTAGGACGAGACTGTCCATTCTTCCAAAGACTTTGGAAATGAGACAAAGAGGAGGATAAAGACCATGAAGACACAGGTAAAGACAAAGAGGAAGACAAAGACAATGAGGAAGACAAGGAGGAAGACAAGGACAATGAGGACGACAAAGTGTATACAGTGTCCGACAAACCTGAAAAAAAAAAAAAAAAAAAATACATTAACACCAATGGTACAAGTCTTCATGGTAGAAGACAATGATGAGGAAGACGGAGGAGCAGATGTCATAGAAGACACTCCAGAGGACTTAGAAGGGGGCAATTTATTCACACCAGCATGCGCACAGTACAGAGGAAGATTTGGGACAGCACAACTGGAAGATCCCACACTCCAGCACGCCAGAGGAAATGTGAAAGTGGTGGATGGGAGTCCCTTCAACCCTGACCAGCCCCTCCCCTACCCACACTTTGCTATGAACAACAACTTGCTGTATCAAGTACACAAAACAGACGACATACTGACAGAGCAGCTGCTCATGCCCCAGCCCTTTCGGCGCACTCTAATGCATTTGGCTCATAGCCACCTCTTGAGAGGACACCTGGGAATGGATAAAACAAAGAGAGACTGCTGAATCATTTCTTTGGCCAGGGTCCATGCTGAGGTGGAACAATATTGTCGCCTCCTGTCCAGAGTGCCAGCAGAGAGCTCCACAACCCTCTTTCCGAAATCCATTAGTTCCTCTGCCAATTATCGAAACACCCTTTGAGCGGATTGCCATGGACCTGGTAGGATCCATGGTGAAGTCTGCGAAAGGATTTCAGTACATCCTGGTGGTAGTAGACTATGCTACCAGATACTCTGAAGCCATTCCCCTGCGGAACATGACAACCAAGAGCATCGCCTGAGAACTAGTGCAGATGTTTTCCCGAGTCAGGATACCCAAGGAAATCCTCACTGACCAAGGAACACCCTTCATGTCCAGAATAATGAAGGATTTGTGCCAGCTCCTCCAAATCAAACAGCTGCGCACATCCGTGTATCATCTGCAGACAGATGGACTTGTTGAAAGATTCAATAAAACATTAAAGAGTATGATTAAAAAAAACCATGGAGACAGATGGACGAAACTGGGACCAGTTGCTGCCATATCTAATGTTTCCCATCCGTGAAGTGCCCCAAGCATCCACAGGATTTTCCACATTTGAACTGCTGTATGCCCACCACCCACGAGGTCTCCTTGATATAACAAAATAGACATGGGAGCACCAACCCTGCCCCCACCAAACCATCACTGAACACGTGGAAGGGATGAGAGAGCGCATTAAAGCCATAATGCCCATCGTGAAGGAACATATGCAAAAGGCCCAAGAAGCTCAAAGTAGAGCCTACAACCGTCCCGTAGCACCCATAGAGTTTCAGCCCAGTAACAGAATGTTGGTACTTGTCCCCACCTCCGAGTGCAAGTTCCTGGCCACCTGGAGAGGACCCTATGAGGTACTTGAAAAAATAAACCAAGTCAATTACAAGGTAAAACAACCGGGTAGACGAAAGCCTGAACAAATATATCTCATCAATTTGTTGAAAAAAAATGGGTGAACCGTGATGTCTTCTGGAGTGAAACAAACCCCTATCCAGATGAGGAAAACCCCAAAGATGCAGTGACGGTTGGAGACCTGACACCAAGTCAGAAACAAGACATCTTCGAATTCCTTGACAGAAATAAAGATGTGTTCTCTGATCCGCCCGGCAACACTTGACTCATCACTCATGACATTGTGACCCTCCAGGGAACGGTAAGTACACCCTTGCCATATCGTACCAGAAGCACGTACCGAATTGCGATAAAGGATGAGGTTAAAAGATGTTAGATCTGGGAGTAATTGAAGAATCTCACAGTGCCTGGTCTAGCCCCATAGTGCTTGTCCCAAAACCCGATGGATCAATCAGGTTCTGCAATGATTTCAGAAAACTGAATGAGATTTCAGCTTTTGATGCATACCCAATGCCACGAGTAGATGAACTTATCGAAAGACTGGGAACAGCCCACTTCATCAGCACTCTTGACCTGATGAAAGGCTACTGGCAAGTCCCCTTGACAAAAGCTGCCAGAGAGAAGACTGCATTTGCCACCCCCAATGGCTTGTATCAATATACAATGCTTCCCTTTGGTTTACATGGTGCCCCAACCACATTTCAGCACCTAATGGACCATGTGCTGCGACCCCACCAGGAGTATGCTGCTGCTTATTTAGACGATGTCATTATTCACAGTCACACCTGGGACAGCCACTTGAAGAAACTGCTAGCTGTGACACAGTCCCTCTGAGAAGCAGGGCTCACAGCCAACCCCAAAAAAAGTACCTTAGGGGTGAGTAAGCACAGTACTTGGGTTATACAGTAGGAAGAGGCCTTATAAAGCCATTAAGAAAAAAGTTGCTGCCATTCAAGACTGGCCACAACCGATCAATAAAAACAAGTAAGGGCATTTTGGGACTCACAGGCTATTACAGAAGGTTTATTCAAAACTTTGCTACTATAGCAGCCCCCCTCAGTGACCTCACACATAACAGCCAACCTAACATGGTGAAATGGACTCCTGAAGCGGTCAAAGCTTTCTGTTGCTTGAAACTGGCACTGTGTGCCTTTCCTGTCCTGAATTCCCCTGACTTCTCCAAACCCATGATCGTACAAACTGATGCATTTGACACGGTCTGGGTGCAGTCCTGTCACAGGACATTAGTGGTGAAGAACACCCGATAATATACTTGAGCCGCAAGCTGTTGCCGCATGAAGGTCACTTTGCCATGCTGGAGAAGGAATGCCTGGCGATCAAATGGGCACTTGAGTCTCTGAAGTATTACCTGCTGGGCCGTAAGTTTCTTCTTGTTACTGATCACGCTCCCCTGACATAGATGAGACAGGCTAAGGAAAAGAATGCTCGTGTTACCCGATGGTTTCTGAGTTTACATCCCTTTGATTTTCAGATTGTTCACCGTGCTGGTGCCAAGCATGGGAATGCAGATGCCCTTTCCCGGATCCACTCCTTCTTTTCTGTTGCCGCTCAGCCCGAGGGGGCTAAGCCGAGGGGGGAGGTATGTAACACAGCACTGGGCAGAGTTGTGGAAGGGTGTTATCCCCCATCGGGTCTGTTCCATTTTCTCTCTGCCAGGACTACAAAGCATGGTGCACACACTACAAGCCCCAGAAGGCATTGCACCGCAGCTCCACCTAGCCGAGTGCTTGATTGAGAACAGGTGCAGGAGAGTGACTGCCTGCATAAAAGAGAAGGCTCAAACAATTGCTCTCTCAGTACCTGATTAGGAAACAGGCGTGCAGGGTGGCTGGTGAGCATTTGTAGAAAGAAGGAAGGAAAGAAAGAAAGAGAAATTTGAATCAACTGATTTCCCAGCTTTGACCTTTTGTTTGGCGTGCGACTACGAATTGGATCTTGACTTTGGACTGGCTGAAAACCCGACACTGGTAAATGACTTTCGTTTGAAACAAAGACCAAGAGACTCTTTTCTGATTTTGTTTGTTTGCCCCAGGAAATAGCTTAGCTATCTGGGCTATAAACAGGGAACTGAAAACTCACTGTGTAGGTAGCACTCAACAAAGAGCCGGGTATTATTTTCGTTTGTTTGCATCCTGCGTTATTTTGAATGTACCTCTCTCAGTATTTTTATGTTGATTGCGCGTGTGCGCAAGAAATATGTTGCGGCAGGTTGTGGAGGCGTGGCACTGTTGTGCCCAATGCCCCCACAGCCTGCAAAGGCTTGTCCCCCATCCCCCAATGCCGCGGCACGCTACTGCTGACACTAGTTCAGCCAGCAGTGCCACAACTTAAAAACAAATAGCCGCTGCAATCAGGGGCCCCTTCGTCATTGCAGCTTCAGCCATCCGCTGCAATGAGGGAGCGACCCGTCATTGCAGGGCGGGATGTAGCAGCTGTGGTATTGTTTGAACATGGCGGCAGCTTGCCGCCATATTCAAACAATATGTACCCCCTCACCATCGTTTATTTGCAACGGGGAGCCTACTCCCATTGGCAGAAAGGAATCCCTTTTGTTATGCGTTTGGCCGACGGGGTGCCTAACCTCGCCGGCAGAAATAACCCCTTTTGTTATTTGCCGACGGGTGCCCAACTTCGCTGGCAGAAATAAATCCCTTTTGTTGTATGTCGACGGGGTGCCCAATCCCTGCCAGCTACAGCTGCCCCCCAGAGTTCGGTGGCACGCTGGGAGCTCACCCCAGCGTGCTCCCCATGCCCCGAATGTGAAAAGCATCCCACGACGCTTATGTACTTAAAAGAAAGGAAACGGTCCTCGTAGTCTCCCCGCACCCCCACAACCCGCACTCACCCACCGCGCGCATCAAGCCTCCCCACACCCCTCACCCCATACTTACCTCCGAGCATGAGCAACAATTCGCTGGACCGGAACACGCCTGTACTCTTCAAAGCCGACCGCGAACTGAGGAAATGCCGGTAAGCTATATAATGTAATGAATAGGCATTTATCAACTTTAGTGCATATCTCGGGCATTTTGGGGAATTTTTTCACCAAATTTTCAACATGGGGTTTTTGGGACCCCTCCTCAAGAATTCTTGAACTGTCATGGCGTTAATCGGCCCCAAAAGGTGGTTTCATGGTCACTGTGCGGAATCACCCTTCGGGCGATTAAGAAATGATAGTGCCAGTGTTCATGGTGGGCTCTCAAAATTCCTATGTTGCAAATTTGATGGAAAAATCCAAAAAATGACTGTTTTATGAGCGTGCGTTGTGCAGTTGCTACGTACACTCGTAACTTCGCGAATGTACAATATTTTCAAGCCAGATTTTCAATATTGGCATTTTGTCACACCTCCTTGTGAGCAGTACAGTTGTCATTGTTCACATCCTGGCTGAAATGTGTTTTCGCACTTCTGGCGCAGAATAGCGCGGTCACTGTGGGAAATCAGTGTTCAGGACAGATTAAGAAAATGACAGTGACACTGTTCATGAGTAGAGGTCCTAAAATGCCTATATTGAAAATTTGGTAACGATATTCCATAAAATGACTGTTACGAGCGTGCATTGCGCAGTTGGCACACACGTCGAATCTCGCCGAATTTCTAATATTTTCACTCCAGATTTTGCAACATTGCCATTTTCCCCAGACCTTCTTATGAACAGTACAGCTGCCATTTTTCCCATCCTTGCTAAATGTTTTCGCACTTCCGTGCAGAATAGAGAGTCGCTGTGGGAAATCACTGTTCGGGACAGATTAAGAAAATGACAATGGTACTGTTCATGAGCAGAGGTCCTAAATGGCTATGTTGAAAATTTGGTGATGACAGCCCATTAATGGACTGTGTTACAGTGTAAGCATTGCGCATGTTCCACGTAATCTCTGTAACTTCTCGTAGATTTGTAATATTGTCACACCACATTTCCAATAGTGCCATTTTTTCACACCTCCTTATAAGCAGTACAGCTGTCATTTTTCACATCCTGACCAAAATGTGTTTTCACAGTTCCGGCGCAGAATAACATGGTCACTGTGGGAAATCAGTGTTCGGGACAGATTAAGAAAATGACAGTGGTACTGTTCGTGAGCAGAGGTCCAAAAGTCCCTATGTTGAAAATTTGGTGACGAAACTCCATAACACGACTGTGTTACAAGCTTGCGTTGAACTGTTTCCACGCACCCTTGTAACTTTGAAAATTTGTAATACTGTCATGCCACATTTTCAAAAGTGGCATTTTTTTCAACTCCTTATGAACACTGCAGCTGCCATTTTTCACATCCTGGCTACAATATGTTTTTATACTCCTGCAGACAATAGCACGGTCACTGTGGGAAATCAGTGTTTGGGACAGATTAAGATCGACTGAGTGACCAAGCTCAACTGAGCTCTGTCAGGACTGCTGCGGATTTGTTTGTGGCAGACAAAGGCCCCAACACAAGAGCCCAGAACAAAAGGGCAGCCTGCAGCACTGGGAGAAACAGAACGAGAGTGAGTGAGGGAAGGGGAGTGAGCGAACTCACCAAAGCGCTGTCAGGACTGCTGCAGATTTCTTTGTGGGCAGAAAAAGGCGTCGATACAGGCATAGGGGGCCAGTACAAAAAGCCAGCCTGCAGCAGTGCGAGAAACAGTACGAGTGAGTGAGACAAGGGGACTTAGTGAGCTCAACGGAGCTCTGTCAGAGCTGCTGGGATTTCTTTGTGGGCAGAAAAAGGTGCCAATGCAGGCAGGAGCTCCATATAAAAGGGCAGCTTGCAGCACCAGGACAAACAGAATGAGCGATGAGAGCTCTGTCGGGACAGCTGCGGATTTCTTTGTGGACAGACAAAGTTGCCAACACAGCCAGGAACTCCATGCAAAAGCGCAGTCTGCAGCGCCAAGAGAAACAGAACGAGCGAGTGACAGAGCGGTAGTGAATGAGCTCAACAGGGCTGTAGTGTGACTGCGGCAGATTTCTTTGTGGGCAGAAAATGCAGCAACGCAGGCAGAAGCCCAGTACAAAAGGCCAGCTTGCAGCACTGGCAGAAATGGACTGCGAGAGTGACAGAGGGGGAGTGAGTGAGCTCAGTGGAGCTGTGTCGGGACTGCTTCAGATTTTCTTCTGGCCAGAAAAAGCCACCAATGCAGGCAGGAGCCCAGTACAAAAGGGTAGCCTGCAGTGCCAGGAGACACAGAATGACCACGTGAGGGAGGGGGAGTCTGTGAGCTCAACAGGGCTTTGTTGGGTCTCCTGCAGATTTGTTTGTGGGCAGGAAAAGGCAGCAATGCATGCAGGGGCCCAGTACAGAAGGGCAGCCTGCAGTGGCAGGAAAACCAGAATGAGCGAGTGAGTGAGCTTAACAGGGCTGTACTGTAACTGCTGCAAAGTTCTTTGTGGGCATAAGAAGGCAGCAACGCAGGCAGGAGCCCAGTAGAAAAGGGCAGCCTGCAGTACTGGCACAACAGAATGAGCGAGTGAGAGAAGCGGAGTGAGCAAGCTCAACGGAGCTCTGTTGGGACTGCCATAACATGACTGTGTTACAAGCGTGCATTGAACTGTTTCCACGCACCCTTCTAATTTAGCAAATTTGTAATACTGTCACACCACATTTTCAACAGTGGCATTTTTTCACAACTCCTTATGAACACTACAGTTGTCATTTTGCACATCCTGGCTAAAATATGTTTCTGCACTCCTGCCGCACAATAGCACGGTCACTCTGGGAAACCAGTGTTTGGGACAGATTAAGATCGACCGAGTGACAGGAAGGAGTGGCTGAGCTCAACTGAGCTGTGTTGGGACTGCTGTGGATTTGTTTGTGGGCAGATAAAGGCCCCAACACAAGAGCCCAGTACAAAAGGGCAGTCTGCAGCACTGGAAGAAACAAAACGAGAGAGCGAGTGAGGGAGGGGGAGTGAGCGAACTCATCAAAGCCCTGTCAGGACTGCTGCAGATTTCTTTGTGGGCAGAAAATGGCGTCAATACAGGCAGGGGCCCAGTACAAAAGGGCATCCTGCAGCAGTGGGACAAACAGTGAGAGCGAGTGAGACAAGGGGACTTAGTAAGCTCAACAGAGCTCTGTCAGGACTGCTGGGATTGCTTTGTGGGCAGAAAAAGGGGCCAATGCAGACAGGAACCCGCATACAAAAGGGCAGCTTGCAGCGCCAGGACAAACAGAATGAGCAATGAGAGAGGGAGGCTGAGCGACCTCAACGTAGCTCTGTCAGGACAGCTGCGGATTTCTTTGTGGACAGACAAAGGTGCCAATGCAGCCAGGAGCCCCATACAAAAGCGCAGTCTGCGGCGCCAAGACAAATAGAACGAGCGAGTGACAGAGCGATACTGAGGGAGCTCAATGGATCTGTAGTGTGACTGCTGCAGATTTCTTTGTGGGCAGAAAATGCGGCAACGCAGACAGAAGCCCAGTACAAAAGGCCAGCTTGCAGCGCCGGCAGAAACGGAATGCAAGTGTGACAGACGGGCAGTGAGTGAGCTCAGTGGAGCTGTGTCAGGACTGCTTCAGATTTCTTTTGGCCAGAAAAAGCCGCCACTGCAGGCAGGAGCCCAGTACAAAAGGACAGCTTGCAGCGCCAGGAGACACAGAATGAGCAAGTGAGGGAGGGGAGCCAGTGAGCTCAACGGGGCTTTGTTGGGACTGCTGCAGATTTGTTTGTGGGCAGAAAAAGGCAGCAATGCATGCAAGGGCCCAGTACAAAAGGGCAGCCTGCAGTGGCAGGAAAACCAGAATGAGTGAGTGAGCTCAACAGAGCTGTATTGTGACTGCTACAAATTTCTTTGTGGGTATAAGAAGACAGCAACACAGGCAGGAGCCCAGTAGAAAAGGGCAGCCTGCAGCGCTGGCAGAACAGAATGAGCAAGTGAGAGAAGGGGAGTGAGCGAGCTCAACGGAGCTTTGTCGGGACTGCTGCAGATTTCTTTGTGGGCAGAAAAAGGTGCCAACAGAAACAGGAGCCCAGTACAAAAGGGCAGCCTGCAGCGCCAGGAGAACCAGAATGAGTGAGTGAGACAGGCAGACTGAGCGACCTCAACGGACTTCTGCCGGGACAGCTGTGGATTTCTTCATGGGTAGAAAAAGCCACCAACACAGGCAGGAGCCCAGTACAAAAAGGCAGCCTGCAGTGCCAGGAGACACAGAATGAGTGAGTGACACAGGGGGAGTGAGCCACCTCAATGGAGCTCTCTCGGGACAGCTGCATATTCCTTCCTCGGCAGAACAAGGTGCCAACGCACGCACTAGCCCAGTACAAAAGAGCAGCCTGCAGCACTGGGACTAACAGACTGAGCCACTGACAGAGGCCCACTGCGTGAGCTCAACAGACCAACGCAATCAACATTCGGCATTGACAAATGCTTGTTACTACTAAACATATAGTCATAGTGCTGTGTGACCCTGAATATCCTGTGTCGTGGTGCAAAGTGTGCTCGTATCCCCGCCTACAAGGTCCCAGTGCAACACAACCCCCCTCACTGTGTTACACTGCCCTTCTTTTTTTTTTTTTTTTTTTAATCCTAAGACTCCTCATATAAGTCTAGCCTTTGAGGCAGGAGTAGAGCAGTGGCACCAGCCAGGTGCATCGAACTCATCACATAACTGGAGCGTGAGCACTGGTGATTGTTGGGTGGTTGATTTTGTGTAAAGTGGTAGTCCTCACTAACTGACAACCTCACATACCAAATTAGTTTCTTTGTGTTGGTGCCGTCAGACCCTAGTGACAGTTTCCATCATTTTTTTATATATATATTTTTTTTCCTTTTCTGATTTTATCCACGAGTGCTTATTACCTACAAGTGGCTGTGGTGGGATTAGAGTTGGGGCTCCAGCCAGATGTATCAGTCTCTCCTCATAAATGGAGCATTTGCATCTGGTGATGTTTGGGATGGTTGATTCGCTATAAAGAAGTTGTTGCACACAATGGAAACCTTAAATACCTAATCAGTTTATTATGCTACATGTGATCAGCACATGTCAGCTTCCGCCCTTTCAATTCCTTGTTTTTTTTGGGGGGTGGGGTAAGAGGGTGGAGTGTGTTATATATCAGTGCTCTGTAATGTCACGTTGCGGTGTTTGTGTTACAGAGCATAGACACTTTGTGTTTTTTATGGTGATTGATTAGTGTACTGTAGCAGTGGTTGTACACGTTGACAATATATATGTAATGCACCAAGAATGCATTTTGTGTTCTTTGTCTAACACATGTTCTAATCTTCTGAGAAGTCATGTATTGCATTGTATTGTACAGTCTGCACTGCCATAATGTGGATTTATGTAACACCGCACTCATTGTGTTGCTTGCACACATGTGCAAGAAACACATTGCGTCAGCTTCCTTCAAAAGCGAGTTAAGGAGGCGTGGCAGTGTTGTGTCGAATAGCAGCAGTCCGTTCTAGGGCTGTTCTCTGTGCAGCAAATAGAGGAGCATGCTGTTGATGACAGCAGTTAATGAGTATGCCACAATGCATAAAGAAATTCGGCCGCATCACTACACAATCGGCTGTTTTGGTGAATTGTGTGGTGTCCCCATGGTGACAGCTTCTCTGTCGGTCTCGCAGTCCCCACGAAGCCGATGGAAAGCCATCACCCTCCATTCAGTGTGCCTTCCTGGTAAAACATTTCAATGAATAAAAAAAAAAAAAAAAAAGCAGATGGGGAGGCCTCAACCCCTGTCAGCATGATCCTCCCAGTTTATTTGCTGACAGGGTAGCCCAATCCTGTCGGCATGATGCCTCCCCATTTGTTGTGTGCTGAAGAAATTGCCAATCTCCCTCTACTCATGTGCCCCCCAGCACACTGTATGGCCGATGGGAGTGCCCAATCCCCATCAGCTCCACTGCCCCCCAAACAAATCTTCAGGTGCCACGCTTGGGAGCCTACCCCAGCGGCAAAAGTCTGTATGGCCCACTTTGGCTCCACTGCCCCCACAAACAAACTTCCTGGTGCTATGCTGGGAGCCTACCCCAGCATGGCAAAAGTCTGTATGACCCACGGGGTGCCCAATCCCCTGTCCGCTCCACTGCCCCCCCAAAACAAACTTTCTGGTGCCACGCTGGAAGCCCACTCCAGCATGGCAAAAGTCCCCCGTCGTCTTTGTAAAAAAAAAATATATACCTAGAAGAAAAAAAATGGTCCCTCGCTGATTCTCTTGCCCCCCAACCTGCACCCACCCTCTGCTTACCCCACCTCCCCACACCCCCAACTCACCCCATACTTACCTCCGGAGCCCAGCACGATGATCTTCAGTGGGCCGGGAAGACGTCTGCACTCTTCAAAGCCGACCACAAACTGAAGAAATGCCAGTAAGCTGTATAATGGCATAAATGTTTTTTGTTCTTTTTTAAACTTTGGTGAATATCTCGGCCATTTTGGGGAATTTTTTCACCAGATTTTCAACATGGGGTTCTTGGGACCCCACCTCATGAACTCAGTCACTGTCAATTTGTTATTCTGTCCCGAAAGGTTATTTTGCGGTCACTGCGTGGAACCACCTTTTGGGACTGATTAATGAAACGACAGTGTCACAATTCATGAGGTAGGCCCCCAAAAACCCTATGCTGAAAATTTGGTGAAAAAATTCCAAAAAATGACTTTTACGAGCGTGCGTTGCGCAGTTCCTACACATGCTCATAACTTTGATCATTTTTAATATTTTCACTCCAAATTTTCAACATTGACATTTTACCACACCTTCTTATTAACAGTACAGCTGTCATTCTTCACATCTCACCCGAAATGTGTTTTCGTACATGTAATGCACAATGGCGCAGTCGGTGTACGAAATCAGTGTTTGGGACAGATTAAGAAAATCACAGTGACACTGTTAATGAGGTAGGCCCCGAAAAACTCTATGTTGAAAATTTGGTGAAACAATTCCCAAAAGAGACTGTGTTACAAGCGTGTGTTGTGCAGTTCCTACGCACGCTCGTAACTTTGAGCATTTTAAATATTTTCACTCCAGATTTCAACTTTGTCATTTTACCACACATCCTTATGAAGAGTACAGCTGTCATTTTTCACATCTCACCCGAAATGTGTTTTCGCACATGTAGCGCATAGTGGCGCGGTCGGTGAGTGAAATCAATGTTCAGGACAGATTAAGAAAATCACAGTAACACTGTTCATGAGCAGAGGTCTTAAACTGGCTATGTTGAAACTTTGGTGATAAATGTCTATAAAATGACTGTGTTACAAGCGTGCATTGTGCAATTTCCATGCACTCTCGTAAGTTCATTAATTTGTAATATTTTCAGTCCAGATTTTCAACATTGGCATTTTTCCACACCTCCTTATGAACAGTACAGCTGTCATTTTTCACACCCTGGCCAAAAGGTGTTTTCACACTCCCGGCGCAGAATAGCACGGTCGCTGTGGGAAATCAGTGTTCGGGACAGATTAAGAAAATCACAGTGACACTGTTCATGAGCGGAGGACCCAAATGCCTATGTTGAAAATCTGCTGTAAAAATCCCAAACTAATTACATTACGGTGTGTGTTAGCAAGTTTCCTCACTCGTGACTTCACCAGTTTTTGATATTTTCTCCAGATTTTCAACATTGCCATTTTCACTCCTCCTCATGAACAGTACAGCTGTCATTTTTTACATCCTGTTCGAAATGTGTTTTCACACCTGTGGCACCAAATGGTGCAGTCATTGTGCAAAATCACCTTTTGGCTAACAAACTGATAGTGACACTGTTCATGCAGTGGGATCACAAAAAGCCCATGTTGAAAACTTGCAGTAAAAATACCAAGAAACACCCAGGGCGTTAGGGTTTTTGATCATAATGGCCAACCCTGTAGGGACTGACAGATGTCAGGGGTGTGACTTGGGATTGTCGACAGTAATGCTCATGCCATTCCACCCCACCCCTACCCTGCAGCCAGTGACAGGCATTGAGGTGTGCCTTGGACCCTTTGGCTACAGAGTTCACCTCATTCTCCTATACTGCACCCATTTCAGCATATTTCCTTATGGAATGAGGTGAGTAAAGCCCGAACATCCAAGGCACGCCTCGACACTTGTCAGTGTTTGCAAGGTAGGTGGAGGTGAAATGTTGTGACCATTATGGGCGACGGTCCAAAGTCACACCCCAATGTCTGTCCATCTCTGCAGGGTGGGGGCGGGGTTGGCGTCAGTTCAATACTTACTACCATTCCTATACTGCATGGGCCTGATTCTCATAGGGGACCTGCGTCTGGCGCAAGCTGTGGCAAACAGCAGCTTGCGCTGATGCCCCGGTGCACCAGGGACCCTGCATCTGATTCAGGTACAGGAGGGGTCCCAGCAGCTAAGTCCCCATGCTTGCGCCAACTGGAACCCTCAGGCAAACCCCTGGCATACTGCATGCGTCTGCCACAGGCCACCAGAGACTAACACAGCACCTCCGTCCCACCAGGTAAGAGGCATGTGGACCCAACCTGGTGGGCTGGTTTCCCCCTCACCATGTTTGGTACAATTGGCGCCTGGCCACGGAGGTGAGTGGTGGGATGCGCTGAGTGCCAGGGAGCAGTCGGGACTGGTGTACAGGGGTGGTGGGCACCACCTGCTGGTGCATAGGTGGACACTATACCACCATAAGTTGGTGCTGCGGTAGCGCTGATTGGGCAGGCACTGGGGATCAGGGGAGCCACTGCCAGTATGGGAAGCATCAGGACAGGGGTACCGACGTGGTACCTAGGTAGCATCGGGGAGCTGTGAGGGGTGCCATTGGACCACTAGGCCAGGGGCCACACATATCAGGCCACACTTGGGGGTGTATGGTGGGTGGACCGTCACCCATGGTGTGCTGCACACAGGCATGTCACCCAGGTGAGAATGTCTAAGTCCCCTTGCTCCTGCCCTGGCTGGTCTAAGGGCACTTGGAATTTCTCCTGTCAGGTGATGTCTGAGAATTGCAGGATGCAGCTTGCATTGGCTGCAGTCCCCCTACCGCTGTGCCACAGTGCATTGCAGGGCTCGGGGCACGTGCAAGCCCTGTTTGGGGCAGGTGGTCTGCAGTCAACGCAGGCCATCTTTGTAAATTACACGGGGGGCAGTCATGGATGCAAGGTGCATCTTGCACCATATCTGTTCGGCGCAGGCAACTTGCGTCCGATGCAGTGCTTTGAGAATTGGGCCCCATCTGTCCAACTCCTGCACTGCCACTGCTAATGCCATCAAGCAACCATTCGGCATTGATAAATGCTTGTGTAGTGAGCTCTGGCCCATAAGAGGCTCACAGGTGAGCAGTGGGAAGCTCATTAATTAGGAACAGGCTGCATCTCTCCTGTCTGCAATGCAGTGTTAAGGGTTCAGCAAGCTCAGCCCTGGTTAAAGTACAAAGACTTTATCACATTTCTTATGAGTCTTTCTTAAATATGTGTTATCTGTTTGCAGGAGTGCACCTAATTTGAGGCCAAAAGCAAATAGTTATAGTAGCAAAGCCCCCTTCCCCACATACACACTCCCCAAAAAGCTGCTTAAAAGCCTGCAATTCATTCAAATCAATTCCATGTTCTTACTTAGTTGGGGTGCAATGACAAGTGTAAAACCATGTACCTAGGGCATAGGAACCAAGATGCTGAGTATATGATGGGGGGAGGTACTGATGCTCACTAGACATGAAAGGGTCCTTGAGGTTATTATATCAGAGGACCTCAAGATAGCAGTACAGTGTGACAAGGCTATGGGCACGGCAAATTGGATTCTGGGGTGCATAAGGAGTGGCATCTCCAGTAGGAGGAGGAGGGATATTGTGCTGCCATTGTATCACTCCCTGGTATACCCCCAGCTGGAGTACTGTGTCCAGTTTGAGTCCACACTTCAGAAAGGACATGGGGTGGAGGTTTTCCAGAGGAAGGCAACTAAAATAGTTCAGGACTTTCACAGGATTCCCTACAAGGAAAGGCTGAAGAATCTCAACATGTACATTCTGGAAGAGAGAAGGGGGAGAGATGACATGATCAAGACCTACAAAGTACCTCACAGGGGGAAACAGGGTACAGTTGGGGAGTTTCCTTCAAATGAGGATGAGCACCCAAACCAAGGGGCATACAATGAAGCTGGGGGGGGGGGAGGTTCAGGATAGATGTGAAGAAATATTTCTGTAACCCCCTTACAAATGGGGGTTCCCAAAAAATCTTCCTTGAGTTTGCCTAAATGCTCACTGCCAGGCTGGTATCCTGCGTTTTAGCAGTTTAAATGTGATTACCAGAGCCTGTATAGCCTCTGTGTACTGTCTCTTTAAGAACTGCCTGATTACAACATAAGTAATCTGAGAGGGAGCTCTATTGAAAGATGTAACTATTTACTGAAAATCATTTAGGTGACAATGATAATGTAGTTTGTCTAACCTGCTTTCTTTGTAGCAAGGACTGTTTTGTTTGTCTCCACCATCTTGGTCCTGTACTGCAAATTGGACCAAACAGTACTGGTGGGACCTAAAATGTAGCCGGACTGCAGGAGCTATCTGAATTCAAAATCTGTAGGAACTGTAGTTAGGAGTTTTTTGTGCCTTTTTTGCAACTGAAGGGGGAGCTCTTGCTTTGACTGACAGCCAAATCAGCCAAGCAAATCTTTTGGATCTTGGGGAAGTCCCGGGCTGCTTGCAGTTTTCAGTTAACTCTGAGCTGGGAAGTGAAATGAGAGGAGATGAAGTGATTCTGAGCAGCAATCCTGAGTGGATTCACATGGGAAAACTGTTAAAGGGCTAGAGTTTGGCTTACATGTCTGTCTCCTGCTCCTGAGAGGGAGAGAAGAGAATTATTTTGGACTAAATCCAAGTTTCTGTGACTAAAGTAAGCTACTGAAGTGGGCCAGGCTCAACCTGAAGAAGACTGAAGACTTTGCTGAATGCGATCGGCCTGTCAGGAGTTCCAGCTACCCCTAAGCTCCCGGTGTGTGCAGAGACTTTGCGATTGTGACCGGGGAGCGCTTTGCCTGGTACAGTAGAATTCCCTTACATGTAAATGTGCTATGAGCTGCTAGTGGGTTGTGAGTTAGTCCCCCACTGTGTGAACTGTGTTCTGCTTGCTGGAATCTGTATCTAGCCCAAAACGGACTGCATCTGAATTTGTCTCCATGCGGTCTGGGCTTTGCCAGACTGGCCCAGCTAGACTACCCACTGCACAGAGAAGTCATCGACGAGAGACCTGCCTGGGGATCGGCCCCCTGCTCCACGTTTGAACAGGAACGACGCCTCTGCGACTCATCTGGGTCCTGCTTCTCCTGGCATTCCAGATCAACCACCTGCAGTCTCGATTTTCGTCCAGCCTGTGTCCAGTCTTGGGTATCGTGAGTAAATACCAGGGTAGCTCCGTGCAGCAACAGCTTAATCTGAGTGTGTCATCTCATTGTCTTGTTGTTTCGTTTCTTTTACGAACTGAGCCCTCTGGCTCCGGAGTGCAAATATTGTGTACTGTGCAGGTTGTGTTTTCTATCACAGGGCCCCAGGCACCTGCAACCCCGGGCATCAGTCCTGGCTAGTCCATCTCTTCTCCACCTGGGTACCCAGAGGTGGACTGTGTGGGGGGGAATCAAAGCGCATGCATAACTGCTTGATTGATATAACCTTTAAGCTAATTAACCTGATTTTGCCCCTCCCTTGTTCAAGTCCCCTGAATAAATCAGATCTAACTTTTTCTGCATGTAATCTGACTGTGGTTCCAGTTTGTGCTCAAAGTACTGTACTGTTGCCATTTGCTGTGCATAACCATGTTTTACAGGGGTTCCCAGGGTTGAGCCAGAGGAATCAGCCCTGGTGGTAAGTGCAAACAGTGTGGGTACTTGTGTGGTGTACCAGGGGTATTATGAAAGTGATTATTGTACAGTGTTCAGGCCACTAGAGGGGAAAGAGCAGGGTTACAGTGTCCCAGAGGGCTGTTCCCCGTGTAGCTTGATCACTACCAACCCTGACCTCCGGGTGGAGGCACCCATTTCAGAACTCAGGCCCCTTAACCTGCTACTAGCCAAGCAGGCGGGGTAGTAGCCCTTGGGATAGCGCCATCTAGGGGTTACATCTCTTTACTGAAACGGTGGTAGACGCCTTGAACAGACTACCAGAAGTGGTGGAGGCTAAAATGGTAGGGGGCATGAACCATGCAAGGGATAAACATAGGGGTATATTAGAAAAAGAGGAAGGAGGGGGTCAATGGAGATCAATAGGACTATGGAGGTGGAGTAGGTTCAAGTTCATTGCAGGAAAAATCCATTGAGCAGACTCATTCACAAGGAGGTCCTGACGGACGCAGGCAGAATAAGACATACAGTAACATATACATGCAGGAGTTACAAGTAGGTAGAGAACACTTGGGCAGACTGGATGGGCTGAGCAGTTCTTTTCGGCTGACAAATTCTATGTTTCTATGGCATCATGTGTTCATTCAGGCGCAGTGTTTATTTCAAGTTGGGCCTACCATACATCCAGATGTAAGGTACAGTAAATTACCAAATTAGATGCAGCCCACTTACAGTACAATAAACAGAACCCCAGTGCTTCGAGAAGCCTTTACTCTTCATAAGGCTGCTTAAAGAGCTGGGGTTCTATTTGTAGTGTCCACACTGGTATGCTGATCTAAAACTCGACGCCACATCTGAATGAGTACTTGATTCTTGCTCACTCCATTTCTTCCCCAGTTTGAAAGCTGGTTGTCCTGAGTTAGTTTTGGGCTGGAGGCGCCTCATCTGTGTTGGAAGATGACCAATAAGTGGCACTGAAAAGACGTCAGACTTCACAGACTGTGAAGGCAGCTGCTCACCCACCATCTTGGCAAGAAGAAGGCTGTAGCTGTGGCCACCGATGACTGTTGGGGTGTGGGGTTGGGGGAACCAAAGGGGACAGACATAAGGAGATAAAATCATAATAAAAATTGTGAGACCTTCACCAGCTTTCCAAAACGCTTGCCAGTAAAATAACACTCTATAAAGTTTTTCAAATGGCAACACAATCTGGTGAGCCCTCTGCTGGCCGTCTGACACCAGGTATCAACCAGCATAAAATTGCCTAAAGAAGGCAGTGTGGTCATGTGGTTACTGAAATACTGGAGATTACAGATTTATAAGAACAAAACATATCAGACAGAAGCTGGCACATGTGCCTATAGCAGCTGTCTCCTGCTTCTCAGTAGTTATATTGATACCCTTGACGTACTTGAATATTTCTATCATATCCCCTCTTTCCCTCCTCTCTTCCAGTGAGTATATATTGAGGTCCCTTAATTGCTCCTCATAAGTCTTGTGTTGCAAGCTCTGTACCATCTTATTCGCCCTTCTCTGGGACACCTCTAGCCTGTTAATATCCTTACCAAGGTGCGACCTCCAGAACTGCACACAGTACTCCATGTGAGGCCTGACCATGGTTTTATATAATGACATCACTACCTCCCTCTTTATGTTGGTGATACCCCTGCCTATGCACCCCAGCATGTCACTGGCCCTTCCAGCTGCCTTAGCACTTTGACATTTTCAGGTCATCTGAAATAAGAACCCCAGGTCCCTTTATGACTGTCAGCAACTCCCCATCCTGTAGCTTTCCCAGGGTTTCTGTGTCCCAGGTGCATAATGTTGCACTTTTTTGAATTAAACTTCAGTTGCCAGTCCTCAGACCATTTTTCAACCTTCCTCAGGTCCCTCCTCATTTTCTCCACCCTCTCTGGGGTATCCACTGTGTTACAGATCTTGGTGTCATCTGCAAACAAGCAGACCATTCCCTTCAGCTCTTCTGCAATGTCACTAATGAAGACATTGAACAGGACTGGCCCCAGGACCGATCCCTGTGGCACCCCACTGGTCACCCCCCTCTCCCCAGACTGCACCCCATTTACCACCACTCTCTGCCTCCTGTCTGTTAGCCAGTTTCTAACCCAGTTTACCACCCTTTTCCCCCATGCCCAGCCTACCCAGCTAGTTTATCAGCCTCCTGTGTGGGATGGTGTCAAAGGCTTTGCTGAAATCAAGGTAAAAGTTGTCCACTGCCCCACCCTGATTTACTTCCTTTGTCACCCAGTCAAAGAGATCAACCAGATTTGTCTGACATGTCCTCCCCCATTGTGAATCCATGTTTGCCTATGGTCCTGGGCTCCAATGGCTTCTAGATGCCCCACTGTCTTTTCTTTAAGAAATGTCTCCATGATCTTCCCCACTGCTGAGGTGAGGCTGACCGGCCATAGCTCCCCACCTCCTCCCTGCTGCTGGATTTGTGTAGAAGGACCACATGTGCCCTCCTCCAATTCCCTGGTACCACCCCTATGTTGAATGACTCTGTGAACATGGCTGCCAGAGGTACTGCTATCTCCCTTCACAGTTCTCTTAATATCCTTGGGTGTATGCCATCTGGTTCCATCGCTTTGTCCACCTTCAGTTTAGTGAGCTCCTGCAGGACTCTTGCCTGTGAATGGACTATTGTCCACCTCTTCACTGCCTTGGCAATTGCTGTACTGCTGTGGCCCTTGCACCTCCCCCTCTTCTGTGAATACTGAACAGAAAGACACAGTGGATGTCTTGGGGGGGGGGGCACGTGACAGTTCTTAGGCATGGCACTGTCACTTCCAAATACCTAAACAGCACATATAAGCAAGCAACATTCAGCACTGACAAATGCTTGTTTTTCTTATCTTTCTGTAATTTGTGAGAATCCTTTGTATTCACACTTTTAGTTGACATTACAAAAATTGTATATCTTTGGATACTGTGGAGCCACCTAACTTTTGGCCAATAGGGTTTGTTTTATATATTTAATACACGTAGGAAAGAGAAATAACCATAGT
Organism: Neoceratodus forsteri; assembly: GCA_016271365.2. Classification (NCBI taxonomy): domain Eukaryota; kingdom Metazoa; phylum Chordata; order Ceratodontiformes; family Ceratodontidae; genus Neoceratodus; species Neoceratodus forsteri. The sequence continues at coordinate 92,039,976 of JADMNL010000022.1, forward strand.
GATTATCTTACTATTTTAAGGCAAGGCAAATTTGTATTTTTAGGGTGCTCATTCCCTGAGGCTTCGGGCGCCTAACAAAACACAACAAAATTAAAATGACAAACCTAGAAATTTCAAGAATAAATAGAAGTCAGAATCAGAGTTATTAGGATTAGCTACAGTAATTAAATGGTTGGGCAAGAAGATCGCTCTGTAAAAGCCAGGCTAAAGAGGTGGGCCCTCAGCCTCAGCTTGAAAACACCAATCAAGGGGGCCTCCCGGATTGCAGATGGATGTGTGTTCCACAAGGTCATTCCAGAAACACTAAAAGCTTGATCACCAGATGTCTTGAACCAAACCCTGGGAATGTCCATGAGGCCCCTCGAAGCTAATACACAACATCCCCCCCCCCACACCCCTGAGTCCATCTTCATATCCTGGAGTATTGGGGAAACTCTGGCTTCCAGTGTCTACTTAGGTAAGGCTCCAAGTAGGGCATTTGTCTGATTTTGTATAATAAATGAGTTTATTACCACTTATGCCATTTGCCTGTTTCTTCTGTTGGCTTATTACCACCAAGAATCTGAGAGGTGATTCACCTCGACATTTTGTGTGGTTATTATGTGACATATAGTGTGGTTCAGCATGGGGACAGGGACTCAGTTATGTCACACTAGGTCAAAGGTTTTGGATTTCAAAAAGGCAGACTTCTCTGAAATGGGGAGAGCTATCAAAATAGCCCTGGAGAAATGGGGGCTAGGAGGCGGAGTGGTTGAGCAGTGGGAACACCTAAAAGGAGCCATAGTGGAAGTGACAAACCAATGCATTGAGTTGTAACCTGTCAATTATCACCTGTTTGCCATTATTGTAACCTCTGCTGTATACAGTATAATAAATAAAGCATATTGAATTAAAAAAAAGGAAGTGATAAACCAATGCATCAGATTGTTATCCAAAGGCAAGAGAAGGTGAAGGCCACTATGATTCTCAAATGAGGTGGCAGACAAAGTAAGGGCTAAAAAGGCAGGGTTCAGGAAATTTTAGGAGACCCAAAGAGAGGAGGACAGGGAAGTGTACCGAGAGTGTTTAAGGGAAGCGGGAAGAGCTGTAGGGAGAGCAGAGGCGTGGACTAAGGAAGGATCAGTGCAGACAGTAAAGAAAGGGGACAAGACATTCTACAGGTACATCAGCAAAGGAAGAAAAACCAGGAGGGGAGTTGTTAGGTTCAAAGGGGAGGAAGGGGAGTGTAAGGAGGGAGACATGGATAAGGCAGAAATACTGAATACTTCTGGTTCAGTATTCACAGGGGGGGGGTGGACAGGGACCAAGGCCATGCAACAGATGCCATGGGGGAGCACGTGGACAATAGTCCATTCACAGGAGAGAGGGTCCTGCACAAGCTTACAAAATTGAAGGTGGATAAAGCAATGGGGCCAGATGGCATACACCCGAGGATATTAAGGGAGCTGTGAAGACAGCTAGCAGAACCTCTGGCAGCCTTGTTCACAGAGTCACTCAACATAGGAGTGGTACCAGAGGATTGGAGGAGGGCACATGTGGTCTCTGTACACAATCTGGCAGTAGGGAGGAGGCGGGGAACTATAGGCCAGTCAGCCTCACTTCGGCAGTGGGGAAGATCATGGAGGCACTGCTTAAGGAAAGGACAGTGCGGGTAAACGGATGCAGACCATCGCACCAGTATAGGTCTGCATCCCTCCAAGTGGCTCCACAGTCCCCAATGAAGCCAAAACCCTGAGCGCCACACCAGTTTTTCAACAACTCATTGAATTCCCTGGTGAGGAGTGCCCTAGAATCTCCCTTGGCATAGACAGGCAGCACCTCCGAGAAGGTTACTGTATGCGCTGCTTGTCTAAGGTCCCTCCCCAACTCTACAAACTCCTCTTGCACTGCTCTGATCCCATTTCTAGCTAGGTCATTTGTCCCTAGGTGGACAATGACATCCAACTTCTTCCCTCGTACAGCTCCTCCCACGATCCTGAGGATTCGCTTCCTGTCCCTCCATGCCGTGGTGCCAGGAAGGCACCTTACCTCCCTCTCCCCTTCCTCCCCATTTCTACCCCCCCAATGACCGAGTCTCCAACCAGGAGTTGTTTTCTTCCCCTGTGGGGTCCCATGCCACCCTTCTGTGGGTCTCCTTTTTGAAGGTTCTCAGCATCCTCCTTGGTCTCTACTGCAGGTGCCTCCATAGAGGAACCACTATCCATCAGAAGGGTGAATGAATTGTGGAGAGGTATAGCTGGAGGGATGCAACTCTGTTCCACCACCCTTTCCCTCCCTGAGCCCACCCTGGTCCAGCCTCTCCTCTTTCTTGGCAACCTCCTGAGGTAGTGGCATTGGCTCTGGTGGTCGAGGAGGTTTCACGAATCCTAGCCAGATCAGCCTGAAGACAGGCAACCTCCTCTCTCAGACCTGAGAGGTGTCTGCAAATAGGGCAGCATCACACCCTCCAGAATGTCTCCCAGAACACTGCCGCCCCATAGCCATTGCACTGCACCACTCCTATCATATCTTATTTTGTGTCCCCTCTACTGTTTCTCTGTATGCTTACTCTCTCCTCACAACTCTCACCCTTCCTGTTCTGGGACAGCAACTTCCTATCTTCTTCAGTAGCCTCCTTCTTCCTTGCTCAATGTCAGACCACCAGCAGCTGGGGGGGAGAGTGAGCTACTTTTTTCCTTTAGGGTTGACAAAACCAATGTTTCTCTATGATACTTCCCTTCCTACTGCCAAACAGCAAGTTTCTGTTGACAGTCAAATCCAGTGGCTATAAAAGTAGAACTGGCTTAGGGTGGGTGGGATGGAGGGCAATTAGTAAGAAAAAAGGCTAGCAACAGGAAGTTGTAATTTGAGTCACCTGCTTTTATAGTGTCTAAGCCACACCCCCAATTAAGCTGTCTTTCCTCCTACTGCTTTAGCAAAGTCAGCTGATACAGTACCCTTTCCAGCACAGAACACACACTGACTTTCTTTTTTTTAACCCTAAATAAGACCCCTTCTACTTCTAATAAAGTATCTGTCTACTTAATCTCAACAACCATTGACTCCTGCTGAGATATAAGTTTTAAATTAATAAGAAAATGTAGCTTCTTTTAGTTAGCTGCTTCCTGCTCTACAAGCAAGGCTGCCAACCAAGCTGCAATTTTCTTATTAAAGAATGAACACCGGGGGATCAGATAGGAGATCTGCTCATTTAAGAAGCCTGCTGTTTAGTGCACACTCGATTCCTGGGCTGTAGAATTAATATTGTTTTCTCTAACACCCTTATAAATCGCCAGTTTATAGAAGAAGAGATGTTATACAAAATCACAGGGAGAGCCAGGTTATGGAATTCAAAAACACAGAATCCGAGTCAGTAGTTCTGGGGCGGCGAGATTTGTTTGATAGGATTCAACAGTTGAAACGAGTCCAGTTGTACCTGCGTTGTGATGGATGTGCCGAGCTCCTTATTTGCTCTCACTGCCTCTTGGTGACCGACTCTATTCACCTCATATCGCTGGTTAAAAATTGATACTGATCCTCTGCCAGCCAATCATTGCCCACCCAACATACCGGCCTCCATCTCCTTTCGCCAATGAAAGACCCTGGTTCGGCATTAGTGGGAGGGGCTAGTGTAATTGATCAGATCAGCCAGATCTGACACAGTAACTGAGAAGGGTTACACTAGAGAAGCGCAAGATTGCATTTCTTCTTCCATGTACTCTTTTTTTTTTTTAAAAGCCAGTGAACGAGCAGGTAAAAAAACAGCTACACTGAAAGCAGCAGGCAAGTCACAAAGTTATTATAACTTGAATCGCATGCATTTCTCAGAAGAAAAAGGGCTATAGAGGTAGCGTGCAAGATATGCTAAAATCTGTCAGTGGTACCATACCTCTTAAAAAGAAAACAAACCCAAAAAGCATCCCACGTGTAACCCCTAGATGGCGCTATCCCAGGGGCTACTACCCCTGCCTGATTTGCCACTAACAGGTTGAGGGGCCTGGATCCAATGGCGGGTGCCTCCACCCAGAGGTCAGGGTTTACAATAGTTAAACTAACTTGGTCACAGCCCTCTGGGACACTGCAACCCCCCTTTCTTCCCACTAGTGGCCCACACAATACATCAGAATTACCTTTACAGTATACACTTACCCCCAGGACTGGTTCCGCACTGGGACCCTGTGAAATAAGATATAGTGCAACAATCACAGTACAGTACTTTAACATAGACAAATACCTCAGGCAGTATAACTTTGCTGAAACAAGCAGCTCTGATTTATTTAGGGATATAACAAGGACAGGGGAAATCAGGTTAATTAGCTTATCACTCTACTCATCTACCTATGGCTCTGTGCACAGGCCTATCCCTATCAGTTACTGTCCCTGGGTACCCAAGCCCTAGTGGCTAGTCCAAACCGTGGCAGCTGGTAGGGGCCCTTTCACACAGAGAAAAGGAGAATTAAACAGTCAGCCATAGCAGTAATTCCATTTGGATTTAATGTGGCAATTCAACAGGGGGCGACCCTGAATTAGTACTCACGACCTCCAAATAAGATAGGGTCCTTCAATGTCAGCAGGGCTACTCTTGAGCTCCAAGAGACTCCTCACACATTTATATGGTAAACAGTCACAGGCAAAAGTCACTTAATGGCAGCAGGATTCACTTGAGGTACACAAACCTCTTCACACATTTATATGGTAAAAAGAAAACACTATACCAGGCAGGCTGCATCTGTATCCCAATCGCAATTACTGCACAATACCCGGGAGAACACACAGCAGATTCAGTTCCTGACAGACAGAGTGCAATTTTCAGCAATTCCTCCAGTCTTCTACAGGGTGAGCCTGGTTTCTACTCTTCAGATATCCTTTGATTCTCTTCACAGGACGGATTCAGTCCTAACAAGCTGCAGACCGGAACTCTGGACCTTACACATGTTTTTTGACTAAAACTGTGCACTGAAGGAGCACAGGGTTCCTTTCCCCTTCACTGCCAAAGCTCAACTGAAACTCCCAGACAAAACCGGCACTTCTTTGAGTTCCTCCCAGTTCTTGACTGGATTGGCTGTCACCACAATAGACTGCTGCTGTTGGTCCAAAAAGGCGCCGAAGTCTAAACTACATCTCCCAGAGTCACTGCCCATACAATCCTCTTGTGGCTGGCTCAGATTATGAGTCCAAGTTCTGATTCGTCCAAGGCACCATTTTAGAGCTAGCTTACACCACACTGATTGGTCCAGTTCAGCAGTTCAAAACCAGAATGGGGAACTAGGCAGACACAGTTCTGACTGCAAAGAAAGCAGGTTAGACAAACTGTAATTTCATTATTACTGTAAATGATTTCTGGCAAACAGTTACATCTTTCAGATAGGTTCCTTTGCACTCCTAGTGACTGCAAAATGGAGTGAATTGGCAGCAGCTCGAGTGGTACTCAAACAGAGAAGCACACAGTCCCCATACAACTAATTATGTCTGCAAGCAGACAGCTCTTAAAGAGACAGTACCAGAGGTTCTAAAACACTCACTGATAAATGGCTTAAACGCCAAACACCATTCAGGCTTGGAGCATTCAAGCAAGCTCCTGGAAGTCTTTTGGGAACCCCCATTTGCAGGGGGTTACACCTTCCTGGTTTGGGAAAGCTTGACGTCCGGCTACAAGTACCCCATAAGTTTTAACTGCAACCATACACATTTGCATTAGGCTCACACATGTAATCATCAGTCAATATATCATTTTACCAAGAACACATTTCTGAAACATTGCAGTACGTCACTCTTTACACAGTATTACATACATTGTACCATAACTCAAGTTATTACCTCTTGTACATGAAACCTGAAGAGGGGCCCTTCCTATCAGTTACCTTGGGGCTGGACGGGCAGGCACCATACTAGAGGGCAACACAAGTAACTTGGAGTTAGCACTGACGCCAGTTTGGGCAATGAGCTCGGGACACATACACTCCTTTATGGACAACATTGAGAGGCAAATCCACAGGCCTCCCAAGGGAATCATAACTGAGGTGCACCACAGGCTTTACAGCTCGACCAGTCTTTCTAGGGAGAACTGTTACAGTCTCTGCACTCTGAGCCTCATTTTCAACATTGTTCTCACTTATCAGGGGAGTCTCCCTGGGGGTAGAGAGGCTAGAACTTGGGGCACTTTCAGCTCCAGGAGTTACAGTTTCTGAGTCCACAACATTTGGCTCGCATGGAGAGCTTTCGGACACTGGCAGTGGACTGTCAGGGCACTCAAAATACTCTTCTTGTTCTGGTGTATCACCAGTCTGCCCCCAATCTATCATTTTCCTCCCCTGAAAGCTCAAACAGTTCAATCATGCACAATGATTCTATTTCATCTGATCTGATGCTTTGCACTTCACTTTCTGGGAGCATTGGCTCCAGGGACGAAGCTGGGGGCTTGGACAGTCCAGAAGGCCCAGCTTCATCTCCAGTATTGACTAGGGGATTGCCCCGAAACAATTGACTCGGTTCGTAAGAAGGATAGTATTCAAAGTCACTCTCACTTTCTTCCGATATGGACTGACAGTCATGCTCAACTGGGACTTGTGGAGGGGAACACTTTAACTTTGCTTCTGTAAGTGCAGACTTTCTTGATCTTTTCTTAGCAGCAGCTCTAGTCACTGGTCCAGAGGGACATCTTCTAGGGCTCAGACTCAATTAAGATTTGTCCAATGGGCAGTAAATGATTTTATGCATTGTTTTTACATCTTTTGAATTATTCTCAGGCCTTACTTTGTACACTGGCAGATCATCTAGTTTGCCCACTACAATGTGAGGAGATGGTGCCATCTGTCAGCAATCTTGTGCTTGCCATGCAGTCCCAGATTTCTTAGCAATACCGATCTCCTCCTGGAGTTCCTGTGCTTTCACCTTTTATCATACCTTTCTTTGTTGGCCAGATTTCTTTTGGCAGCCATGGTTTGAGAGCAGTTGGTACGCATGAGTTAGCTGGGCCTTTAACTTTGCACATACTGTAAATAGTTGTCAGCTTGAACCCCATCAGGAGAGACCCAAAACACACATCTACTGGTAGTCGAGCTTCTCTTCCAAACATCAGGCGGTAGGGGGAGAACCCAGTGGCATCACTTTTGGTGCAGTTATAAGCATGTACCAGGGTGCTAATTTGTTGGCTCCATCTAGGCTTGTCCTTTGGGTGCAGGGTGCCTAGCACATCTAGCAAAGTGCGGTTGAAACGTTCAGGCTGTGGGTCCCCCTGGGGGGGTAGTGAGGTGGTTCTGGACTTTCGCCTCCCCACAGAAGCATCTCTTTGATCAAAGCGACTCTCAAAGTCTCTCCCTTGATCAGAATGGATTCTTTGTGGAGCCCATAGTAAACAAAAAAGTTTTCTACAAGTACTTTGGCTACAGTGGATGCTTTCTGGTCTTTGGTGGGGAAAGCTTGGGCATATCTCGTGAAATGGTCAGTGACCACCAGCACATTACTGATATTTCTTTGATCTGACTCCAAACTTAGAAAATCAATACAGACCAGCTCCATGGGTGCACTGGTGGTTATGTTAACAAGGGGCGAGCCTCTGGGGCAAAGCTTTCCTCTGTAAGCAGCTATCATAGTTCGAATGTGTTGCTCCACATCAGCCCCCATCTTAGGCCAATAGAATCTGGATCTCACCAAGTCAAGTGTTCTGTCTATACCAAGGTGCCCCATGTGGTTGTGCAAGGACCTCAATACTGAGTCTCGAAGGCAGTGGGCAGCACTAGTTGTTGTTTGTCTACTTGTCCCCTCTGTCTACTGTTTCTCTGTATAACAGTTTATTGATCAGTTTCAATTTAGGACCTTCTTTGTATAACAGTGCAGTTCTCAAATCAGTGGAGCGTATTTGGACACATCTTTTCCTGCATAGAGGGCTTCTAAAGCTTTTTTGATCATGGGATCTCGGGATTGAGCCCGCCGAATACTGTCATTGTCCAGCTGAGGCAGTGCACCAATGTCTATTGCAGAAAAGTGGCAATAAGCAGCAGGTATGCAATTCTCAGAGGGTCCCAAGCAATCCACCATGCAGTCCACTGCGTCCGTGGACATTTGTTCCTCCCTGTCAAACTTCCAGCAGAGTGCCCGAATGTCAGGTTCTGCCAATCGGACCCAATCATTCTGGGGAACAGGCCTCCGGGAGAGAGCATCAGCATCTATGTGGTTCAGACCTGCTTGGTATTCGAGAGCATAGTCATATGTAGATAATGCAGAAAGCCACCTATGGCCAGTGGCATCCAACTTAGCTGAGGTCTGCACATAGGTTAAAGGATTATTGTCAGTTTTACTAGTATTTTAGCCCCATACAAGTACTCATGGAATTGGTCAACAATAGCCCACTTCAAAGCTAGAAACTCTAACTTATATACAGGATAGTTCTTTTTGGATGGGGTCAGACTTCTACTGGCAAAGGCCACTGGTCTCAGGCCATTCTCGTGCTCTTGGTACAACACAGCCCCCAACCCTTGCAAGTTAGCATCAGTGTGCAGGACATAAGGTTTTCTTGGATTGGCATAGGCCAGCACTGGAGCATGGGTAAGTTGATAAATGATCTCATGAAAAGCAGTCTCACAATCAGGAGTCCAGCGGGCCCCAAATACTTCACGGATGAAAATACACTCTTTCAGTCTTGAGGGATGCTGACTTTTGGTATTTTTTGTGGGTTGGGGGATACCCTTGAGTAAGGTTAAGTAAAGGGCGGATCACTCTTGAATAGTCCTTGATGAAACGCCGATAATAACCACAGAATCCCAGGAATCTTTGCAGTTCTTTTAGATTTTTGGGCTGCGGCCAGGTGGTCAAGGCCGATACTATGTGTCCCACATACTTTACTGATGTTTGAAAGAATTGACACTTATCAATGGACAGTTTAAGGCCAAAGTCCTCCAGTCAGTCCAATACCTCAAATAATCTGCTCTCATGTTCCTCCAGTGAGCTACCAAACACAATAACATCATCTAGGTATACCAGGCACTCTAGTAAGTTCATGTCCCCCACTGCACGCTCCATCAATCGTTGAAAAGTGGCTGGGCACCTGAAATCCTTGAGGCATCCTCATGAATTCATAGAAGCCAAGCGGACAGATAAAGGCTGTCTTTTCACGGTCCTCTGGGGCCATCGGGATCTGGTAGTACCCACTGCGGAGATCCAGCACAGAGAACCACTTGCTCCCGTTTAGGCAGTCCAAAGCATCCTGAACGCTGGGCATTGTGTACTGATCAGGGATAGTCCGCCGTTTAAGGTGATAATCCACACACATCCTTACTGTTCCATTCTTTTCCTCACTACCACAATGGGAAGCATAAGGGCTTCTGGATTCTTGTATTACACCAGCAGCTAACATCTCTTGCAGATGCCGTCTCACATCATCTATGTCAGCAGGTGCCAGGCGTCGAGACCTCTCCGCAGAAATGGTCTTTCGTCATGCAGCCGGATATTGTGCTCAGCTCCTTGCATGCATCCTACGTCCCATTCCTTTAAAGAAAACACCTGGTTCTCTGGGCAAGCTTCTCACTGATCCTCACTTTCCATTCAGCTGGCAGCGGGGAGTCGCCGAAATCAAACAAGTCAGGCATTACTCTGTCATTCTTCCTTGAACTCTTGCTGCTGGGTAGCACTGCAGTGTCTGCACAATGCACATTAGCCAGGATGCAACCTCTATTTACACGAATGTCTCTTTCAGACACATTATGAACTTGGACCATTACTCTTCTGGCATAAGCATGGGCTCTAGCGGGCAAAATACTAGGCTTGACCAGGTCCCTCTGGCAATTTTCCATCGCCTGGTGCATCCAACATTAATATTTTATTCTTAACATCCTTTCTGATACGGACCTCTCCTGTAAGGCACACTGGGCATTTGGTGCCAGGATCAGAGACTCAGGATCCTTCTTCCATACAATTCGACCGGTTCCTCTGGTTCTATTTTTTCAGCATCTCTGTGCCTCATAGGCCTTCTTAATTAAAGCCGCAACTCTTAAAGCTCTACTAGTCTTTGACCCTGTTTGTCATAACACAACTGTGCCAGCCTTCCAACATATGAGCATTTGTTCCAATCAACAAAGGACACCATCATACAGTCCAGTGGGGGACACACTAAGGCTAGGGTCTCTACTTGTTCGCCACTCCAGCCACGGAGGTGGGGAAAGACAGCCAAATTCGGATATACCCGGAATAGGGGTAGGCCTTCTCACTTAACCCCCATACATGCAGTCCTTCTAATGGTTGTAAGGGTACGTCTGACAAATGCTTCTGATACCAATCTTAGAACATAATTGTCACTTGGGAGCCACTGTCTAATACAGCTCTTGTAGACACTCCATTCACCTTTACAGTGGTCTCCATGGAGGGACCCACTATTCTGGACCAGTCTGGAGAGGCGGTAGTGGGGGCCTGGGCAACTGACCTTGCCACAAAGGACATGAATTAGCATTTTTGGTGCCCTCACTGGGATCATGTCGTGCACCTCTTAACCACTGATTTGTTCTCGAAGCTCTCCTTGTAGCCTATATGCAACTTTGTCAGTGTCTTTTGGGGACTGGCATTCCTTTTCATGTGCCCATCTTTCCCACAATTATAGCAAAACATACTTTCTGGAGTTTGAGCTGGCTGAGGCGCCACACTGGGAGCCAGGGTGGGGTATTACTAACTGGAAACCTGGGTGCCATCTCTGTCTGCGGCGTGATAAGCATTTGGAGACATCTCATCAGTTTCTCCACTTCCATGGTCAAGGAATTGAGTTTGAGCTGTTATCAGCAGGAGATACATGGTGGGTACCCCCACCCCATAGCAGATGCAGTCGGATATAGGTCAGGGCCCATACTTGCAGGCGTGGCCTTCATAAAGGGACTGTTTTTGAATTCCCGGATCTCTCTCAACAGTTCGCCCCATTGTGGCATATCTTTTTCCTTGCCAGAGCACTCATTTTCTGCCAACCTCTGCCCCTGAACTTCACTTGATGGGTCACCCTCAGTCACTCGGGTCGTAGCCGCAGCTATTGGTGCAGGTCCCTCCCGAGGTCGTCTTTTCTCAACTCCTCGAATTTCTCTCATTAACTCATCATAGGAGGTGGGATTCCAGTCGATCTGCCAGGCTGAACTGAAGCAACAGCAGTTCTGAGAAGGGGCAGACTTAAGGATCCTGTCCAGCCTGGTTCGGTCCAGTTCAATCGCTGGCAAACTACCTTTCTGAGGCATTCTTGCAACAATTTTTCCAGCCGAGATACATACACAGACAACAACTCCCTTGGTACTGTTGTGCATCTCTTACTCTCCACCATAGGTCCTCATCAGAATCTGGGCTCCCTATACACATTCTCCAGGGCCTCAAGATAGGCCTGTGCAGTCACTTCAGGGTTACTGGCCCGTTTAACACGAATGGTAGCCAGGGCAGGACCTCTGAGGCTCTCACTAACCCTCTTTCGCTTTTCGGCTTCCAAGCATTGCCATTCTAGCACTTGGGGGGCAACATAGTCTATCCAGGTCTCCCAGTCATCCTCCCCTTTGGGGGTGGGGAGGGTGCCAGAGAAGATCCTCAACCTTCGGTAAGAGTCGGACTAATGGCAGGTGCAGAAATTGGAGTCTGCATTGGTTCAGCCACCATTACGGGCACTGAGCGGGAGAAGGTGTTGGGGAGGAACACCCCAGGTGGCAAGAATAGTTTCTTCAAGTCCTCCACAGTTTTCCTTCCCCAGCAACCATTTAGCAAATTTCTCCTCAAAAGTTTCAGATAGTGGTGGGGGCTCATTCCCCCGGTCTTTACTGTCCTTAGTTATCACTCTCAAGCAGTGAGGGCTCCTCTGGGGTAATGGTCTGTGGCACTTTGGAGCTATCTATGGGATCCTTAAACTCTACTAGGGCCAGGAAAGTGTGGGTGAGCAGATTACATGCCGACCCACCACCACAGGGTTTGTAAACCTTCCACCTTGGAAAGTACTCCCTGCACAGTGTCCGTATTGATACCCAGGGGATGTCCAGGATAAGCATAGCATTTTGGGGTCGATCTCCTCCCAGCACACCACTCCACCAGCCGGTGCACAGCCACTTCTGTCAGGGCCCATTTTTTTTTAACAGTGGTTTGTAAATATGGCCACTAGAGGACACACAATCCCAGCGGTGCCTCCAAGATGTAACCCCTAGATGGCGCTATCCCAGGGGCTACTACCCTGCCTGATTTGCCACTAACAGGTTGAGGGGCCTGGATCCAATGGCAGGTGCCTCCACCCAGAGGTCAGGGTTTACAATAGTTAAACTAACTTGGTCACAGCCCTCTGCGACACTGCAACCCCCCTTTCTTCCCACTAGTGGCCCACACAATACATCAGAATTACCTTTACAGTATACACTTACCCCCAGGACTGGTTCCGGCACTGGGACCTCCTGTGAAATAAGATACAGTGCAACAATCACAGTACAGTACTTTAACATAGACAAATACCTCAGGCAGTATAACTTTGCTGAAACAAGCAGCTCTGATTTATTTAGGGGATATAACAAGGACAGAAATCAGGTTAATTAGCTTATCACTCTACTCATCTACCTATGGCTCTGTGCACAGGCCTATCCCTATCAGTTACTGTCCCTGGGTACCCAAGCCCTAGTGGCTAGTCCAAACCGTGGGCAGCTGGTAGGGGCCCTTTCACACAGAGAAAAGGAGAATTAAACAGTCAGCCGTACAGTAATTCCATTTGGATTTAATGTGGCAATTCAACAGGGAGCGACCCTGAATTAGTACTCACTATCTCCAAATAAGATAGGGTCCTTCAATGTCAGCAGGGCTACTTTTGAGCTCCAAGAGACTCCTCACACATTTATATGGTAAACAGTCACAGGCAAAAGTCACTTAATGGCAGCAGGATTCACTTGAGGTACACAAACCTCTTCACACATTTATATGGTAAAAAGAAAACACTATACCAGGCAGGCTGCATCTGTATCCCGATCGCAATTACTGCACAATACCCGGGAGAACACACAGCAGATTCAGTTCCTGACAGACAGAGTGCAATTTTCAGCAATTCCTCCAGTCTTCTACAGGGTGAGCCTGGTTTCTACTCTTCAGATATCCTTTGATTCTCTTCACAGGACGGATTCAGTCTAACAAGCTGCAGACGAACTCTGGACCTTACACATGTTTTTGACTAAAACTGTGCACTGAAGGAGCACAGGTTCCTTTCCCTTCACTGCCAAAGCTCAACTGAAACTCCCAACAGACAAAACCAGGCACTTCCTTTGAGTTCCTCCCAGTTCTTGACTGGATTGGCTGTCACTCACAATAGACTGCTGCTGTTGGTCCAAAAAGGCGGCGAGTCTAAACTACATCTCTCAGAGTCACTGCCCATACAATCCTCTTGTGGCTGGCTCAGATTATGAGTCCAAGTTCTGATTCGTCCAAGGCACCATTTTAGAGCTAGCTTACTCCCACACTGATTGGTCCAGTTCAGCAGTTCAAAACCAGAATGGGGAACTAGGCAGACACAGTTCTGACTGCAAAGAAAGCAGGTTAGACAAACTGTAATTTCATTATTACTGTAAATGATTTCTGGCAAACAGTTACATCTTTCAGATAGGTTCCCTTGCACTCCTAGTGACTGCAAAATGGAGTGAATTGGCAGCAGCTCGAGTGGTACTCAAACAGAGAAGCACACAGTCCCCCATACAAACTAATTATGTCTGCAAGCAGACAGCTCTTAAAGAGACAGTACCACAGGTTCTAAAAACACTCACTGATAAATGGCTTAAACGCCAAACACCATTCAGGCTTGGAGCATTCAAGCAAGCTCCTGGAAGTCTTTTGGGAACCCCCATTTGCAGGGGGGTTACACACGCATTTAAAAAATTTGAAACTCATCCAGTGGTATAACCTGTGATGGATCTAATCTGAGTGGATCAATAGACTTATTGTCTAGGGTTTCACTATCATGGGGCAGGGAGATGCCTGATGGGTGATTTGTGTCCGTTGGTTTAGGATGCCCTGCCAAACTTGATACACAGTTGAAGATTTGTATTATGAGCAATATTTTCTACTTAACCAGGGGATACTGTGATCTAAGAGCCCCATATTATGCAGTTTGTTGAAAAATAAAATGAAAACACCGAGCACTCAAAATGTATTAGGTTGTTTTCCAGGTATTATGCCCCCCTAAGTATGCTGATATAGAAACAGCATGGGCTGCAACAATTTCCAGCTTCTATTTGTAAAACCGACAGATGGCAATTACAACCACAGATGTCTCAGCAGACCCTTTCCACAGAATTTGACCAAATAATAAAATGTCTAAACTGCTAGACTATCTGCATTTTTTTGAGCTACCTATTTAACTGTGCCGTGCAATACATGCTGTTGTTTATTTGATCAACAAGAATTATACAGGTGTTCCTAAGGATGGAAAGCTTGTTTACCCTCCCACAAAGCTGGTGTCTGCCCTACTTTTACAGTGGCAATGGAGAACCACAGCAGACTCCCCATGCTAGATCAGTGCTCATGTATCTGCCCGATCCAGGTAGTTACCCAACTGATGTGCATTCAGCAAGAGAAGGCCAGTGGACTAGTTGATCCCTATTCAATACACCTTCTTGTGTTCAACACCTGGTACAGAGTAATGGATACAGAGATACAGTTAATAATGCATGCCTAATTTAAAAACGCATGCCACTCAATGCTTCTGACTGCTGCTTTCCCCGGGTGCTTCCCTCAGTGAAACCTTTCACTTAGTTATAGCACATTTCAAAACATGGTCAAATCCTAGAAAGCAATCCCACCACCTAATGAAGTCCCAAATCTGTTAAACCTAACTGGAGGGAGAATATAAGCTAAACAGCCTGCGTCAATCTGATCTAATACATGGTATACTATTTTACACCCACTGTTTTCAGTGGAAATATTATATCCACCATTTGCTTGCTTCTACATAAATGTATACCCACAGTATACTTACTTTTGAATTACCACTACACTACACAGAAACATAGACTTTGACGGCAGCTAAGGACCGCTTAGCCCACCCAGTCTTCCCATTTCCCTACCTATTGGATAAGCTGCAAATCCTAGTTAACCAACAGTCTGCTTCCTCCTACCCCCCACTATAATTGCCTTATGGTTGTCCCATACATTCTTGAATTCCCCCACTGTTTTTGACCCCACAACCTCCTCAGGAAGTGGTTCCATGCGTCCACCACTCTCTCCATAAAAAATATTTCCTCATGTTCCCCCTGAGCCGTCCCCCCTTTATCTTTAAATTGTGCCCCCTTGTTCTTGCACATCTCTTTTTCTGAAAGATGCTACCTTCTTGGACTTTGTTGATTCCCTTGAGGTACTTGGAAGTTTCTATCATGTGCCCCCTCTCCCTCCATTCCTCAAGGGTGTACATATTAAGCTCTCGTAGTCTCTCTTCATATGGCTTCTGGTGCAGACCCTGCACCATTTTAGTTGCCCTCCTCTGGACTGCCTCTATCCTGTATATGTCCTTGCGGAGATGGGGTCTCCAGAACTGCACGCAGTACTCCAGATGGTTTCTCACCGTCTGTAAAGAGTGATAACAACTTCCTGTTTTCTACTGGTGATGCCTCTCCCTATGCATCCCAGTATCCCCCCAGCTCACCTATTGCCTTCTCACATTGCTTGCCTACCTTAAGGTCATCTGATATGACTACCCCCTGGTCCCTTTCCATTTTTGTTGCTGTCAATACCTACTCTTCCCTTAGGTTTTTGTTTCCCAGGTGCATTACTTTGCATTTCTTTGCATTGGATTTAAACTGCCATACTTTTGACCATTTCTCCAATCTTGCCAAGTCCCTTCTCACCCCACCCCTCATGTATCAACTCTGTTGCAGATCTTTGTGTCATCTGCAATGAGGCATACTTTTCCTTCCAGACCCTCTGCAATGTCTCCTATAAAGACATTAAAGAGGACTGGTCCCAGTACTGAACCCTGCGGTACCCCACTAGTAACCCCCCCCTTTTCTTCGGAGTGAGTTCCATTTACCATTACCCTCTGTGTCCTGTTGTGCAGCCAATTTGTTACCCAGGCTATTACCCTGGGACCCACTCCTAGGCTGGCTAACTTGCACTATCTAATAATTGCGGTACAAATGGTTCAAACTTTCGCTCAAAGATATTTCAGTTCTCAAGTTTTCTTGAAACTCAACACTAAGTTCTATCAAAGGGGGGGGGGGGAGCACAAAACCCTTCCCAAAGACAGAGGATGAAGGATGCACCTGATGAAAACTAAGGGGATTTGCATAGCCAGTAGCAATTCTCCAGGGGTCTTTAGAGCAGGTTCTATATTTCTGAACTAGGTATACTGTATTCTGACCTGCTGCAGCACCAGCTGTCATTACTGCATATAACACACATACCAGGTTTACAGCTCAGGCCTGAATACTGAGGTCAGGTTAGTCCACCTGGTACAAAAACACATGCACTAAAGCCAAAATGAAACTCGCATAGTCCGAATCGAATTCGCAGCAGTCCGGTATTAATGCAACTGAATTCATCAGAGGATCAGGTGGATCGTAGTATTAATAAACGCTTCCCCATAAATGCTTATTGTCCAAATTAATATAATGATGAAAGTCTCAGTATAAGTTATTTTGCAGATTCCCGAATCGAATGTTGTTTCTTACCTCACTGGTCACTATCCGTCTTTGTTGCTAACCCAGTGTCATTTAAATTTGAAAAAAGACTGCCTGCTCTGAAGATGCCCATTGCACTACTTTCCTTGACTGATGTCAGTTTGGAGGTGCTGTGCCTGTGGATTACACAGAAAACAAGTTGTACAGTTGTGCCTGACCCCATGGCACGCCCACCACAAGAGGGCACTATTCAGCAGGAATTGCAATCGGTGCATGCTACCTGTCCTGAGCCTCCTAGCCTCTGCCAGTCAAAATGTCAAACTCCCATTTCTGAATGTACAGTGTTGTTGAAAATACAGGAGCCCACCAAGACCCTGAACCCAAGCACCACTGATATATATTTAAGCAATAATTCAGGACAGGGCACGGGTTATGCTGGGATCTACCATGCCTGATGCGGCGTGTCATGAGGTCCCCAGCAATGGAAGAATCAATAAAAAATGTCAAATTCATATTTTTAATTGTGCTTTTCAGCAGTTTTTAAAATAAATCCTTCCCCTTAAAAATACAGCACCCCTTTGCAGTTTAAGGACAAGGCAAATGAAAGACAGGCCAAGGTCTGCTGAAAAAATGTTTAGTTCACATTTTTAGTTTTCTTTTATTCGAGCAGGTAATTTGGGATGGAGTAAAAAGAGACAGCAAGAGTAATAAGACTGCGAGAGAGAAAAGCTTGAGAGAGCGGCACTGGGGAGTCACAGTGGTAAGCAAGGAGATAGTGATGGATTGCCCTACAGTCTTTAAATGTAATTAGTTGTATTAAAAGAATAGTGGAGATCAGCAGAGCACCAAGAGAGAGAAACAAGCATACTCTATTGTTTTGAGAAAGCACTGACAGCTATAAGGTACCGTCGGTCTCTCGATTTTCCTGAAATCCAGCAGTGGTTTGTCTCTTTCATGTGTCTTGTGTTGATCCGCCTTGAAAAAAAACACTGTCATAGTCAGACATGCTGTCTGGTACTAGTAACTGAAATAATGAAGTGAGTGAAAGATACAGCACATGGTACGCTGGTGTGAGAGAGAGAGGGAGGGAGAGAGAGAGAGCGTGTGTGGAGCAGAAGAGAGAAGTGTGTGGGGGACGTTCATGTGTACGGTTAGCAGTAATATGGGTAAAAGGAAGTGGGCAGGCAACAGTGAACGAAATTGGATTACAAAAAAAATGACCTTTTTTGCATCTTGCTTTTGTGAGTGGTTGCAGTAGTTAGTAAAAGTGATTTACTTCTCATAGTCTGCTTTAGCAGGAGAAAAATGGTGGTGGGGTTTGATTTGGGGGACAGGTGTATACAATGTGTTATACTGCTGCCACTCCAACTGAATTGCACTTTTTGTGTGGGCTGTCCCAGTGGTGCAAGTGGGTAGACTAGAAGTACAGGAACTTGGGCACATCAGTGTCAGTGGCTCAGTAGGTAGCGTAGAAACATAGAAACATAGAAGTTGACGGCAGATAAGGACCGCAAGGCCCATCCAGTCTGCCCATTTCTTTTTCTACCTTATAAATGTGCCATCGGCCTTTGCTCTGTCAGTGGTCTATCTATTCATAGTCATTTGTATTGCTCCCTTATGCCTATCCCATGCCTGTTTGAAGCCCTGCACTGTATTCATAGCCACCACTTCTTGTGGTAAGCCATTCCATGCATCCACCACTCTTTCTGTGAAAAAGAATTTCCTCACATTCCCCTAATCGCCTCCCTCTAATCTCATGCTGTGTCCTCTTGTCCTGCTATTTTTCTTATATTTAAACATGTTAGACTCTTTCACCTTGTTTATGCCCTTAAGGTGTTTGAATGCCTCGATCATATCACCTCTCTCCTCCTTTGCTCAAGGGTATACATATTGAGCTCCGCTAATCTGTCCTCATATGTCTTCTGATGCAGTCCCTGCACCATTTTGGTTGCCCTTCTCTGGACTGCCTCAATTTGGTTAATGTCCTTGTGAAGGTGTGGCCTCCAATACTGCACACAGTACTCCAGATGGGGCCTAACTAGTGTCTTGTACAGAGGGATTATTACCTCTTACAACTTGTAATACTCCTACTAATACACCCTAACACCCCCTAGCCTTACCTACTGCTTTAGAGGTCTGCTTGATGATTTTAGGTCATCAGTGATGATGATGCCCAAGTCTCTTTCTTCCTTTGTGACTGCTAGCAACTCCCTCCCAGCCTATAGGTGGCTTCAGGGTTTTCTTCCTATGTGCATGATTTTGCACTTCTTTGCATTAAATCTCAGTTGCCACTCTTCTGACCGCTCTGCTAGTTTATCCAGATCTCTTCTCATTCTGCCCACCCCATCTGGATCATCTACTCTGTTGCAGATCTTGGTGTCATCTGCAAACAGACAAGCCTTACCCTCTAGTCCATCTGCAAGGTCACTAATGAAGATGTTGAAGAGGACTGGCCCCAGGACTGATCCCTGAGGTACCCCACTTGTGACTTGCATCTCTTCTGACTGTATACCATTTACCATCACACTCTGTTTTCTGCCCGTCAACCAGTTTGCCACCCAGTTGACCAACTTCTGACCCACCCCGAGCCTACCCAGCTTATTTATCAATCTTCTATGTGGAACAGTGTCAAAGCTTTGCTGAAGTCAAGGTAGGCGACATCAGCTGCTCCCCCTTGGTCCACCACTCTGGTTACCCAGTCAAAGAAATCTATGAGATTAGTTTGACAGGACCTTCCTTTTGTAAACCCATGCTGTCTTGGATCCTGTGCCCCTATGGATTCCAGGTGTTGCACTATCCTTTCCTTAAGGAGTGCCTCCATAATCTTGCCTACTACTGAGGTAAGACTGACTGGTCTGTAGTTCCCCGCCTCCTCCCTGCTACCACTCTTGTGGAGGGATCACATGAGCCCTTCTCCAGTCTTCTAGGACCTCTCCTGTGCTCAGAGACTCACTAAACAATTCTGCTAATGGCTCTGCTAGTTCCTCCCTGGCTCCTTAAGTACCCTGGGATGTATGCCATCAGGTCCCATTGCCTTATCCACCCTGAGCTTAGCAAGCTCTTGTAGGACCCTTTTTTGTGAAGGGGTAGTGCTCACCTCCTCCCTTGTGTCCATGATGCTGAGCTGTGGGCCTGCCCTACCTTCTCTTCAATAAAACACTGAGCAAAAGTATCTATTTAGGATAGATGCCTTTACAGGGTCCTCCTCCTCACATGCTCCCTTTTCTCCATTAAGCTTAGCACACCCCTCTGGACTTTCTCCTTTCACTAATGTATCTATAGAAAGTCTTGTCACCTTCTTACTGTTCGTGCTAGTGTTTCCTCAGTTTGGGACTTTGCCTGCCTTACTGCCTTCCCTGCTTCCCTTAGGGCAGTTTGGTATGCCTCCCTATCTTCATCCCGCTGTGTTCCTTATATTTACTGAAGGCCAGCCTTTTGGCTCTGACCTTTTCTGCTACTGTATTTGAGAACCAAAGTGGTTTCCTTCTTCTTTGCACTTCCTTTTCTGTCTAACACAATGGGATGTTGCTTCAGTATTGCATCCTTAATGCTTGCCCTTTGCCTGTACCCCTCACCTGTGTTTCTTTTGCCAGGCTAGCTTAACTTGTTGGCCATCTTATCAAAGTCAGCTCCTCTGAAGTCCCATATTTTTGCCTTGGAATGGGATGATTTAGATGTAGTAGCCAAATTGAACCATACCATGTGATGGTCACTGGCCCCAGGTGACCTTCTACCTGGAGATCTGTGATCCTTCTTGTTAGTCAGTACTAGATCTAGGATAGCCCTGTCTCTTGTGGGTTGCTATACCAGTTGTTTGAGCCCTCCCCTGCAGGAATCCACTATGAGTCTAGTTCTGGCAGATGTTCCTGCTGGTATTGACCAATCTGTATCCGCATGTTGAAGTCTCCCATTATCAGAACCTCCCCTTTAGCTGTCATGTTTGTATATCTTCTAACAGTAATGTGTCTATGTCTTCCCTCTGGTCTGGGGCCTGTAGACAACCCCAGTTCTTATGGCTGTCCCATTTCCTGTTTCCAGGGTGACCCACAGTTCTTCTGGCTCCTTATGTGTATTCTGAATTTCTGTAGCTTTGATATTTTCATTAACATACAGGGCCACTCCTCCCCTTTTGCACCTCGGTCTCTTCTGAACAATACATAGCCAGGTACTGAAGTCTCCAGGTGTGGTTACTGGTAAACCACGCCTCACTAATTGCTACTATGTCCAGTTTAGCCTCTGACATTATTGCCTGCAGGTCTGGGATCTTATTTCCCAGGCTGTGAGCATTTAGTGTACATGATTTTCCATTGGCCAGATTTTGGTGTGTTAGTTGTTGGGTGAAGTTTGGCATTACTCCTATGCGTCGTAGTGGGAGACAAACCTTTTTCTTACCTGGTGATGCAAATGAGCGGCAAACATGCTGAATTCCTGTTTGACCACTAGCTGAGGGGAGGGGTGTTCTTCCCATTCGGCGTATGGGGTGCTGCACCCTCTCCCCATTTGCTAGTTTAAATATTCTGCAAAGGCGTCAAACTTCTGCCCCAATGCACTGACTCCTCTTTAGTCAGATGCAGTCCATCAAATTTAAAGAACTTTTCGCTCCCAGAACTGTTGCCAGTTCCCTACAAATCTGTGTCCTTTTCCTGGCACCAGCCCTTGAGCCACGTGGTTTAGCTCCCTATCTCCTTCTCTGACCTTCCATCCATCTGCTCCCTCTCCCAGACTGGCAGGATCTCAGAGAAGGAGATGCCGGACGAAATAGATGATAGTTTGTCACCCAGCCTAGTCAGGTGTTCCTTGGTCTCCCACAACTGACCGGCTGGCGGATCGATAGTCCCTATGTGTACTAGGACATCAATGTTTCTCCTGCTTTGTGAACAATTTTAGCAATGCGGTCAGTGTCTCTCCATGCTGATGTACCTGGGACATCTGACCATCACCCTGGCTGGAGATGGGTATCAACTCCCCGAATCATGGAGTCTCCTATGATCAGAAGTTTTTGGATTTCCTTTGTGCTTGTTTTGTTTTGGTTCCTGATTTGGGTGAGTTTTTTTGTGCTAGCTCCTGTGCCGAGGTGTCCTGCTTTGTAGTGTCTTCTGCCTCTTTATTTGATTTCAGAGATAGAGGCAGATACCTGTTTGTAGTGTTTATATGGTTTTTGGAGGTAATGTGTTGGAGAGCAGAGAGTGATGGGGCACCTGATTTGCTCCTCCTAACCACCTGCCAACCTCCTGGACCAACTACCCTCTCTGTCAAGGTTTTTCTGTTGGATGCTGGGGAAATGGCGGTGGTTCTTATAATGTATTTCCTCTTCAATATGAAATTTGAGGCGTGCAATCTCTGCCCATGCTGCCGGAGCTGAGCCCTAAGATCTCCAAAGGCCCAGCATGTAGGACAGTGTCCTAAATCCTGTAAGACTGTCCTTCTGAAAATTGTTCCACAGTACCTGCAGTTAATAAAATCCATTCCAAATAAGTTGCTGGGTTTGTAACCTAGTCAGAGTAATTAGAAGGAGAAAAAAAAGGAAAAAAAATCAGCATCAGTGTCAGTGGCTCAGTAGGTAGCACACTCGCCTCTGAGGCCAGGAGATCAGAGGGCTGTGGGTTCAGTTCCCACATCTGGCACTTGGGTTAATATCCCAGTACTGACACTGTAGTGCAGCATGAGAGGGGTGCTGCACTTCTGAGGTGCCGTCTTTCGGATGAGACGTTAAACCGAGGTCCCATCTGCCTGGATTGGTGGTAGTTCAGGTGGATGTTAAAGATCCCATGGCACTTATCGAAAAGAGTAGGGGAATTTCCCCAGTGTCCTGGCCAAATTTCCCTCATTCACTAAAAATACCACCAACAGCTTAATCTGGTTCAAGGTCAGTTGGCATTCATCTGTATCCCCCTTCCCCGGGTCGTGCCTGAAAATAGGCAGGATTTGTCTAGTGCACTTACCCGGTCAACAAAAAGCTAAAAAAAAAATATGAAATGAAGATCCTCAGTCTGAAGGATAGCTGTGTCAAGATACATCTATTTATTTAGACACTAGTAGATTCAGTTAGAGATAGCGAAGTATTTCTAGGAAAATAGCATTATTGTACAAGTCAAATGTTGTTATGGAAACCCTGATTTCAGGTCACAGGCCTAGAAACTGTCATTATGTTGCTGGTTTAAGAATTTCAGTTCCAGTTTTAGTGGGAAGAAGTACAGGAACTCCATTCCTGCTGCAAAAAAGGTACAGGAACCGAGTTCCTGTGTGTTCCTGTTCACTTTCATCACTGGGCTGTCCTATAATTTACCTACGCTCCAAAGTACCAGTTAGTCAATCAGAATGCTCAATTTTTAGACCCCGGTTTACAATTAAGTAACAATACACGACAAGGTATGGAATATTCTCAGGTCTTAGGTGCTGTAAGGCCTCAGACTGAGTGTCTCGTGCACCCAGGAAGTGAAGATATTCCAGGGGGGAAATGGTGGTGGTGGTGGGTTGATTTGGGGGGCAGGTGTATTGATTTACTTTATGTTATTTATTTATTTCAGTCTTGGAATTAATACCTTTGAGCCAAACAAGCCAGTATTCTTCCCGACTCCCTCAGCGACCACCACGTAACCTTCTTAGAGCGTAAAATCCACCGCCCAAAATCCCCCCATTAAATTTGTAGTCCAATGCTCCTATAAATCCCTCAATCTAGCCCCAGTATTAGATGACCTTGCGCTAGCAAACTGGGCCCCTGCCCCTCCTACAATCTCCATTGATGATGCCTTCCCACACTTTAAAAACACATTCCTCAGCGTCTGGAATACACACGCCCCACTGCTTCGTACAAGAGTACAAGGATACCACCTACCTTGGATCACCCAAGAACTGATTGCATGTCAAATCGCATGGGACAAAGCTGGGAAAATGCATAAATCCTCACGCCTCCCACAACACCTCTCCACATACTGCATACTCCGTAACAAGTGCACCAGAGCCACTCTTCTTGCAAAAGCCAAGTACTTCAGCAGCTCCCTCCAGTCAAACCTAAATAAACCCTCAAAATTCTGGAAGGTCATTCACTCCCTTTTCACCCCCGCTGGCTGCCAATCCCACTCCAATGCCAAATGTTAATAACTCTCTCCTGTCAGAGCCCACAGCAGTCGCACCTGAGTTCAATGTGTACTTCTCCATTTGTGCTGCCACCCTCCTCTCTTCCCTGCCCAACACTACACCTCTCGCACCACCTACAGACATAAAGACCCAGACTAGGCCTCACTCCTTTTCCTTCAAAGACATCTCTGCAACTGAGGCCCTAGATGCATTACTTTCTCTCAACCCTTCAAAAGGCAAATCCCTGGATGGATTAGACCCCAAACTTCTATACCTCTCTGCCCCCGCTATAGCAACTCCACTTGCCAAACTCCTAAACCAATTCTTTGCTGCTGCTGCTGCCATCTCCCATGCATGAAAGCATGCCATTGTCATCCCTCTGCCAAAATGAGGTGTCCCTACCTCCCCCACTAACTACTGCCCTATCTCCCTCCTCCCAGCCCTAGCAAAACTACAAGAGCACCTTGTGCTCACCCAACTTACCTCCTTCCTCACTGACTCCAAATTCTTCACGTCATTCCAGTCTGGCTTCAGGAAGGGACACTTCACCACCTCCTTCCTAATAAGGCTTAGAGATACTATCCTGACAGGTATGGACAGTGACCTGATCACCTCAGCCGTTTTCGTCGACCTTGCAAAAGCCTTCAACACCGTCTCCCACCCCATATTGCTCTTGTGTCTCACTGAATCAGGCCTCTCTGTTGCAGCCACAAACTGGTTCAGATCATACCTCTCTGATAGAACTCAGTCCGTTAGAGTCTCAAATGCGATCTTCACCCCCCCTTCCCTTAGCTACCGGTGTCCCACAGGGGGTCAGTTCTTGGTCTCATTCTGTTCTCTATATTCCTAAATGACCTGCCACTCACCTGCTCTACTTCCTCAATCCACATGTATGCAGATGATACTGTACTCTACTACTCGGGCTCCGCCCCTGATGTGGTACAATCAAACCTCCAAGCTGACTTCAACAAGGTACAGCAATGGTTTAGTTTGCACCAGCTCTACCTAAATGCACAAAAAACCTGTCACTATGACCTTCGGCACATGACAACGCCTGGCCAGACTCCCCTCCCTTCCCTACTTCGCCACCCTGGATGGCCAAAAACTTGAAGATGTCTCCTTGTTCCGTTACTTCGGGGTCTGGCTCAACAGCCATCTCACCTTCTCTGACCACATCGATGCTATCTCAAAAAAAATACGCCCCATGCTCAGTGTACTATATAGGAACCGCAGCCTCCCTTCCCGAGTCCGATGTGAACTGGTCCTGAAGATGATACTGCCCTCCATCGACTACTGCAACATTGTATACAGTGCAGCCCCTAAGTCCACCCTATCTAAACTGGACACACTTTATAATGCCTTCTGCCACTTTGCTCTCAATGCCTCTCCCCTCACCCACCACTGTGACCTCTACCGAGCCTTGGCACTACCGTCCCTCAAAAACCGCCACATCTCTCACTGTGCTAAATTTGTCTCCAACCTATGGCTCGGGTCCATCCCCTTCTATCTTGCCACCATGCTCACAGATGCCCCACCCCCACCATCATCTTAGATCCAGTGACTCCCGCCAACTTTCAGTCCCTGAGTGGAAGACCTCTGCCGGTTACGCTGCCTTCTCACACCGGCTACCCAAGCTCTGGAATGCCCTCCCACCACAAATTCGGCACTCCTCCTCCTCCTACTCTCTGTTTACCACCCTAGCAAACTTCCTTAATACAAATTGCTCGTGTCCCTGAACCTGCCATGCCCCGATATCCCCTCCCCAATGCCTGACCAGCAGCCTTAGCCTTGCTACAGAAGCTGGCATATAACCCCAACCTGGCACTTATGTCCTGGGCCTATTTTACCCTATGTATTGTGTATAACTGTGATATACATAGTCTGTTGTTTACAGCTGTTACTACTGTGCTAATTTACCTGGTCTGTTGCTTCTTGTCACAAAATTATTTGATTCTATAACATTCTAAGCATTCAATGTGCGCTGCTTGTATATTCATGCAATCATGCATCTTTATGCTGCTTTTTATTTGCTTCTGTTAACTGTTCACTTGATAACCTCTGTGTTACCATATCCATGTGTACCCCCCCTCTCCCCGGTCGCACCAGGAGACTAGCATCTTGTTGCTCAGTGTGCCTTTCCTGGTGAAACAATTGCAATAAATAAATAAAGGCTCTTTTATATAGGCTCCATGCCATATCAAAGAACAGAAACAATTGGTATAGTGAGAAAATACATAGTGATCCTAGGAGTAAAGGTAACAATAAAACTAGCAGATATGGATTTAAGTTACAAAAAACAGGTATTTTGCAAACATACAGTGTCTAGGAGTAAGCTTAACTAGCATGGAGGGGCATTAGGTTGGGATTCAGCTACAGAAAAAAAAAGATGCAGCCAAGTGGCATTGTCAGAGACAAAATGAGGAAAAGACAACTAGGGACATGGTCTTACAGGATAGACAGAAGATAAGAGCCTGGGCCTAACATTGTTCCAGAATAGGGATATAGCCAAAGTCATTGTCTGAGCTGGGGATGGCTGCGTTGCCAGGAGTGGAATATCAGCAGACAAACATGATAAAATGTGTTATACTGCTGCCACTCCAACTGAATGGCACTTTTTGCATGGGTCGTCCTAGGATTTACCTACACTCTAAAGTACCAGTTAGCCAGTCAGAATGCTCAGTTTTTGGACCCCATTGTGCAATTAAGTAACAATACACGACAAGGTGTGGTATATCATGGATTATACCATGTACCTCTGACAACAACCAATCACAGCAGCAGGCTGGCACCTTACCTGCGTTGTTAATCCTCTGCTAATCACTGCAAAAAGGTGGCAGCCAGCCATGTGTAAAAAAAAAAATCTGACACTGAAATCATGGAACTGTGACGCCATGTTTCCCCTCTAAGCAAAGATGATAAAACAGCACCTCCGTACATCACAAAAACAAACAAAAATAAAACCACTGGCTCTGTGTCTCTCTCTCTCTCTCTCTGTCTGTCTGTGTCTCTCTCTCTATCACACACACACACACACACACACACACACACACACACACCACTCACTAGTGCTGTCTCCGTGTCCCAAAAAAGTCATTTACTGATCTGTCTCTCTCTCTCTCTCTCTCTCTCTCACTGTTCAGAGTGGGGGGCAGGGGACTCTTCGCTGCTGGCAACATCAGGGTGAACGGACTATATTTTGTAGCATAACAATGAATAAAAAAAATTATTCAAACTACAAAAACACTGTTTTCCCCCTTTTTTAATTTAAAAAAAAAAAAAGAGTACTTGGTATAATCGCAATAAGCTACTCAGGATCTTGGTTAATGCGGGGATTTACTACGGGTGTGACGTTACCCACTCGGCTGCGCCTCGTGGGCAAACCACTCCAGCTGTGGTAAATCTCCTGATAACCCACACCCCCTCGTGGCTTATTGCTTTAATATTCTCAGGTCTTAGGTGCTGTGAAACACAAGGCCTCAAAGTGAGTGCCTCGTGCACCCAGGAAGTGAAGATATTCCATGATATGCCACATGCTGGAGTGTACTATTGCTATTATGAACTGGGTGAAAAATCTCTATTAAAAAATAAAAGAAAAAATATTATTTCAAAATATGTTAAACATGATTTGGAAGGTATTGAAAGAGCAGCTTTTTGATAAAATAGTTTTTTTGAGGGTTATGGTCAGCAGGTGGCACTGTAACTGATTAGTAGTGCAATATGGTGTTTGCAAACTGTATGTTTCTTTAGTATTGGCTAGGAATCATTTGCTTCAGTGCCCCACCACCCATACATGCAGTTTGTTTAGCAGTGCTGGCTGGAAATCATCTGCTTTGCTGCCACCTCCCCATACTCACACAGTCAGGGCAAATGTTTGCATTGGCAGGTAGGAGCATTTGAAAGATAAATAAGACATGCACGGGCAGGTGGAAGTGCTTCTGTGCTGTTTCTGGTAATGCAGCTGGAATCCTTGGAAGAAGTAAAACCATGATAATTGACCTGACAGTTGCAGAGAAAAACATAGATAAAGTCTAGATGTTGACGGGCCAGGTGTGTTCGTTGGTGGTTGTAGGAGTCTAAATTAGTTATTGGCAGTAGGATTCTCCTAGCCCAGGAGGGCCATAACAGTTGCTGCCCAGCCACTCACCTGTTTTACTGTAGTGGTGGTTTAGTGTTTTTTTTTTTTTTTTTTCATTTTTATGTCGATTGCGCGCATGCGCAAGAAACATATTGTGGCAGCTTTCTCCACAAGCAGGTTGTGGAGGTGTGGCACTGTTGTGGCCAGTGCCCCCACAGCCTGTAAAGACTTGGCCCGCTTCCCCCAATGCAGTGACACACTGCTGCTGACATTAGTTCAGCCAGCGTGCCACTAACTGGTAAAAAAAATTAGCCGCTGCAATCAGGGACCGCCTCGTCATTGCAGCTTCAGCCATTTGCTGCAATGAGGGAGCGACCCATCATTGCAGGGCGGGATCTTAGGTCAATTGATATTGTTTCAGAATGTGGTGGCAGCTTGCCGCCTCTGTTCACAAACAATATTCACACACACCCCGCCGAAGGGGTGCCCAATCCCTTGGCAGCATGCGCTCGTTTGTTTGCCGACGGGGCCGCAATCCCCGCCAGCTTCAGTGCCTTAATATGTTGCTGATGGGGAGCCCACCCCGTCCGCATTATGTAACTCCCCCTGCTTTTCTGGTCTGCTGACAGGGTGCCCAACCCCGCCGCATAATGTCACCCTCCCTTTTGTCTGCCGATGGGGTGCCCAATCCCCGTCGGCATACTGTGACACCCCCGCCCCCCTTTTTCTTGTGTGCCGACGGGGGTGCCCTGTCAGCTACAGCTGTCCCCCCAAACAGAACTCCGTTGGCACACTGGGAGCCCACCCCAGAGTGCCACATGCCCCTGTAAAATTAATAAACTGTCCCACGATGTCATATATAATTTTTTTTTCCCTGTAAAGGAGGAAACAGTCCCTCGGTGGTCTCCCTGCTCCCCTCAACCACAACCCGCACCCACCCACTGCGCACCCTGCCTCCCCCACCGCATACTTACCTCTGGAGTTCAGCGCGATGATCTTCGGTGGACCGGGAACATGTCTCCACTCTTCAAAGCCAACCGTGAACTGAGGAAATGCTGGTAAGCTGTATAATGGAAGAAATTTGGTTTGTTCAACTTTGATGCATCTTTCAGGCATTTTTTGAAATTTTGGCACCAAATTTTCAACATGGGGTTTTTGGGACCTCTCCTCATGAATTATATCACAGTCATGGCATTAATCGGCCCCGGAAGGTGATTCCGCAGTCACTGCGCGGAATCACCTTTCAAGACCAATTAATGAAACGACAGTGCCAGTGTTCATGAGGCCGGCTCTCAAAAAGCCTGTGTTGCAAATTTGGTGGAAAAAATCCAAAAAATGACTGTTTTATGAGCGTGCGTTGCTACGCATGCTTGTAACTTTGTGAATTTGCAATATTTTCATGCCAGATTTTCAACATTGGCATTTTTTCACACCTCCTTGTGAACAGTATAGCTGTCGTGCGGTCCGCGGGCGCAGCGGTTGGATTTCCACTTGCGATGCCGCGACCGGGTTCGGAAACTGACTCGGTCGGCGGAGGGTTGGCTGGGGGAGAAGGATTGAGCGCCCCACGACTGCTCTCCTTCTGGGAGGGTTGGTGGCAGTCGGCGAAGGGACCCCTAGCGGAGGCTAAGGGATCACCCATGCGCGCTGCGGCTTACAAGGCTGGGTGGGGAGTGAGGGCGGGCAGACGCCAGAAGGCCATTGCACGTCCCCGCCTCCCTCAGGGTGTGGGCTAATGGGGGTAAAAGGCACACCCAGCGTCTACATGACGCTTACTCCGGGATGCCCTGATTGGCCACCAGGAGCCATTCCCCAACCAGTTACTTGTTCTGCGGTCCAGTATCGGGGGTTGGAACCGTGGCCTCACTCTCTGGGGGGGCAAGCCAGGGATGACTGGGGAGTCGGCAATATCCGGTGGCCGGGGATCCCAGGAGTTCCATGACCAGGCCGAAGACGGACGTGGGGCATGGAAATAAACAGCAAAATTAAAAAAAAAAAAAAAAAAAAACAGTATAGCTGTCATTTTTCACACCCTGACCGAAATGTGTTTTCACACTTCCGGTGCAGAATAGCGCGGTCGCTGTGTGAAATCTGTGTTCGGGACAGATTACAAAAATGACAGTGACACTGTTCATGAGCAGAGGTCCTAAAATGCCTATGTTGAAAATTTGGTGATGAACGTCCATAAAATGAGTTTTGGTGATGATACTCCATAAAATGACTGTGTTACGAATCGTATACAGTAGTTTGCACGCACTGTAAGTTCACAAATTTATAATATTTTCACTCCAGATTTTCAACATTGCCATTTTTTTGCACCTCCTTATGAACAGTATAGCTGTCATTTTTCACATCCTGGCCGAAATGTGTTTTCGCCATTCCAGCGCAGAATAGCGTGGTTGCTGTGGGAAATCCATGTTCGGTACACATTATGAAAATGACAGTGACACTGTTAATTAGCAGAGGTCCTAAAATGCCTATGTTGAAAATTTGGTGACGAAAGTCCATAAAATGAGTGTGTTACGAATGTGCATTGCGCAGTTTTCACGCACGCTCGTAACGTTGCAATATT
This sequence comes from Neoceratodus forsteri, assembly GCA_016271365.2. Lineage (NCBI taxonomy): Eukaryota > Metazoa > Chordata > Ceratodontiformes > Ceratodontidae > Neoceratodus > Neoceratodus forsteri. The sequence continues at coordinate 92,070,259 of JADMNL010000022.1, forward strand.
TTCTCTCCCGATTTTCAGTATTGCCATTTTGCCACACCTCCTTATGAACAGTGCAGCTGCAATTTTTCACATCCTGGCTGAAATGTGTTCTCGCTCTTCCAGCGCACAATAGCGCGGTCGCTGTGGGTAATCACTGTTTGGGACATATTAAGAAAATCACACTGACACTGTTAATGAGCAGAGGTGCTAAAATGCCAATGTTGAAAATTTTGTGATGAAACTCCATGAAATGACTGTTACGAGCGTGTGTTGTGCAGGTTCCACTTACCCTTGTAAGTTTGCAAATTAGTAATATTTTCATGCCAGATTTTCAACACTGGCATTTGTTCACACCTCCTTGTGAACAGTACAGCTGTCATTTTTCACATCCTGGCCGAAATGTGTTTCCAAGCTTCCGGCGCAGAATACCGCAGTCGCTGTCGGAAATCAGTGTTAGGGACAGATTAGCATTGAGCGACTGGGGGGGGGGATTGACTGAGCTCAACTGAGCTCTATCAGGACTGCTGCGGATTTCTTTGTGGCTTGGAAAAGGTGACAATGCAGGCAGAAGCCCAGTACAAAAGGGCAGCCTGTAGCACCTGGAGACACAGAACGAGTGAGTGAGGGAGGAGGAGTGAGTGAGCTCAACGGAGCTCTGTTGGAACTGCTGCAGATTTCTTTGTGGGCAGGAAAAGGCAGCAATGCATGCAGGGGTTGAGTACAAAAGGGCAGCCTGCAGTGGTGGGAGAAACAGAACGAGCGAGTGATGGAGGTTGAGTGAGCGAGCTCAACAGAGCTGTATTGTAACTGCTACGGATTTCTTTGTGGGCAGAAAAAGATGCCGACAGAGGCAGAAGCCCAGTACAAAAGGGCAGCCTGCAATGCGAGGAGAAACAGAATGAGTAAGTGAGAGGGAGAGGGAGAGGGAGAAGGAGAGGGAAGGGGAGTGAGCGAGCTAAACAGAGGTCAATCATGACTGCTGCATATTTGTTTGTGGGCAGGAAAAGGCGGCAATGCAGGCAGGAGACCAGTACAAAAGGCCAGCCTGCAACGCGGGCAGAAACGGAATGAGTGAGTGAGAGAGGGGGAGTGAGTGAGCTCAATGGAGCTGTATCATGACTGCTGCAGATTTCTTTGTGGGCAGGAAAGGGCGGCAATGCAGGCAGGAGCCCAGTACAAAAGGGCAGCCTGCACTGCCGGCAGAAACGGAACGAGCGAGTGAGATGGGAGAGAGTGAGGCCAATGAAGTTCTGTTGGGACTGCTGCAGATTTTTCTGTGGGCAGAAAAAAATGCCAACACAGGCAGAAGCCCAGTACAAAATGGCAGACTGCAGCACCAGGAGAAACAGAATGAGCGAGTGAGACAGGAGGAGTGAGCGACCTCAACAGAGCTCTGTCAGGACAGCTGCGGATTTCTTCGTGGGCAGAAAAAGGTGCCAACACAGACAGGAGCCCAGTACAAAAGGGCAGCCTGCAGCACTGGGAGAAACAGAATGAGTGAGTGAGAGAGGGGGAGTGAGCGAGCTCACCAGAGGTCTATCGTGACTGCTGCAGATTTCTTAGTGGGCAGGAAAAGGCGACAATGTAGGTAGGAGCCCAGTACAAAAGGCCAGCCTGCAGGCCCGGCAGAAACGGAACAAGCGAGTGAGAGAGGGGGAGTGAGCGACCTCAACGGAGCTGTGTCAGGACTGCTGCACATGTCTTTGTGGGCAGAAAAAGCCATCAACACAGGCTGGAACCCAGTACAAAAGGGCAGCCTACAGCAGCAGGAGACACAGAATGAGCAAGTGAGGGAGGGGGAGTGAGCGACCTCAACGGAGCTCTGTTGGGATTGCAGCAGATTTCTTTGTGGGCAGAAAAAGTCAACAATGCACACAGGGGCCCAGTACAAAAGGGCAGCCTGCAGCAGTGGGAGAAACAGAACGAAGGAGTGAGAGAGGGGAGAGAGTGAGCGAGCTCAACGGAGCTGTATCGTGACTGCTGCAGATTTCTTTTTGGGCAGAAGAATGTGGCAACGCAGGCAGGAGCCAAGTACAAAAGGGCAGCCTGCAGCGCCAACAGAAATGGAATGAGCAAGTGAGAGGGGGGGTGAGCAAGCTCAACGGAGCTCTGTCAGGACTGCTGCGGATTTCTTTGTGGGCAGAAAAAGGCGCCAACAGAGGCAGGAGACCACTACAAAACAGCAGCCTGCAGTGCCAGCAGAAACAGAATGAGCGAGTGAGACAGCAGAGTAAGCGACCTCACCAGAGCTCTGTCAGGACAGCTGCAGATTTCTTTGTGGGCAGCAAAACGTGCCAATGCAGGCAGAAACCCAGTACAAAAGGGCAGCCTGCAGCGCCAGGAGGAACACAACGAGCGAGTGAGAGAGGGGGAGTGAGCTACCTCAACGGACCTGTGTCAGGACTGCTGCTGATTTCTGTGTGGACAGAACAAACCACCAACAGAGGCAGGAGCCCAGTACAAAAGGGCAGCCTGCAACGCCACCAGAAACAGAATAAGCGAGTGAGAGAGGGAGAGTGACCCACCTCAATGGAGCTCTGTCGGGACAGCTGCAGATTTCTTTGTGGGCAGCAAAACGTGCCAATGCAGGCAGAAACCCAGTACAAAAGAGCAGCCTGCAGCACCAGGTAAAACAGAATGAGCGTGTGAGACAGGCGGAGAGAGCGACCTCAATGGAGCTCTGTCAGGACAGCTGTAGATTTGTTTGTGGGCAGAAAAAGGTGCCAACCAGGCAGAAGCCCAGTACAAAAGGGCAGCCAGCAGCGCCGGGAGAAACACAATGAGCGAGTGAGCGGGGGAGTGAACAAGCTCAACAGACCTCTATCGGACTGCTGCACATTGCTTTGTGGGCAGAAAAAGGCAGCAACGTTGACAGGAGCCCAGTACAAAAGGCCAGCCTGCAGTGCCAGCAGAAGCGGAACGAGCGAGAGAGGGGGACTGAGCTAGCTCAACGGACCTGAGTCAGGACTGCTGCAGATTTCTTTGTGGGCAGAAGAAGCTGTCAACAGAGGTGGGACACCTGTACAAAAGGGCAGTCTGCAGCACCAGCAGAAACAGAATGAGCGAGTGAGAGAGGGGGAATGACCCACCTCAACAGAGCTCTGTCGGGACAGCTGCAGGTTTCTTTGTGGGCAGAAAAACCTGCCAATGCAGGCAGAAGCCCAGTACAAAAGAGCAGCCTGCAGCACCGGGAGAAACAGAATAAGCGAGTGACACAGGGCCAGTGAGCGAGCTCAACAGACCAACGCAATCAACATTCAGCATTGACAAATGCTTGTTATAATTGGGGTGCTGCAAATATGAGTTTTTTAGAGCTGCGATTTGCAGCAGTGGTGGTGCATGATGGAGGTTTTTTTTTTGTTTTTTTTTTTACTCAGTGGGAGAGTTGTGTTTTTGTGGAGAATGCTTGTTGCTGGAATTTAGGGTGCTATGTAAGTCTGGGATTGGCACCGATGCCAAGCGTAGCCATGGTTCTGTGGGCAAAATGAGGGCAGACTGCTATATAGTAAGGTAAACAGGCTATGGCTGTTGTCATGTTTGTTTTTTTTTTTTTTTTTTTTGTTAGCATGACTATGTGGTGGGATTTAGGCATGGCTGAGACCAGCTCTCAGCCAGTCAGATTTCAGGATTTATTGTACCTGAGGTGTGGGATGCTACATAAACCCCAAGGGCGAAGCCCGAGGGGTTTATCAAAGCATCCTACACAGAGGGTGGGCATTAAATTCGTGTTCATGCTCCCCATCCCAAGTATTGGTTTATGTAATTGCCTGCTGACGTTTTTTTTTAGTTGGAGAAATGGAAATGGCTGATGGTAGCAAGAGCGAGGGAGTAAATTCCTGTGGTTGTAGAAACTTGAAAACTGCTAAGCGTTAAGTTGAACTAAGAAAACTGGTTAGGAATACTTCTTTTTTTTTTTTTATTCAGTTCAGTCTTTCGTTTAAATTTCTCTTTCTGTCCAGTAATCTGCAAGGTTGACTTTCCACGGAGATATGCTAATTAAGGTCATGTTGCCTCAGAGTATGCTAATAAGGTTGCGACCTCAGGCGCAGATGGCAGTTGTTCGGGTTTTACTGTGACAGGAAAAAAAAACGCAAGTATTTTTTTTTTTTGGTGTTTTTTTTTTGTAGAAGACAGACTTTTTCTGAAGGCGAAATGAAGTGCTACTTGTGGCACCCATGAAGGACTCTCCGAGGGGATTTCGGTGTGACTCGCATGTTCATGAAACACTGAGGTGCAGCACGAGACAGGGGAAAGAGCAGGTGGTGCATGTTTGCCGTTATAATGGGAAATTGTAACCTGCTCTTTCGCACTGAAAACAATGTCAGCCAGTTATTACTAAGCAATAATGCAAAATGCAAAAAAGTGCAAAATAATGCACCTGGGAAACAAGAACCCAGGGGAAGAATACACAATGGGTGGGGAGGTAGTAACAACAACAAAACAGGAAAGGGACCTGGGGGTAATCATATCAGATGACCTTAAGGTTAGCAAGCAACGTGAGAAGGCAGTAGGGAGGGCCGGGGGTATACTGGGATGTATAGGGAGAGGATCAGCAGCAGAAAACAGGAAGTTGTTATCCCTCTGTACAGACAGTTGGTGAGACCCCATCTGGAATACTGTGTCCAGTTCTGGAGACCCCATCTCTGCAAGGACATAGACAGGATAGAGGCAGTCCAGAGGAGGGCAACTAAAATGGTGCAGGGTCTGCAAGAGAAGCCGTATGAGGAGAGACTAAAGGAGCTTAATATGTATACCCTTGAGGAAAGAAGGGAGAGGGGGGACATGATAGAAACTTTCAAGTACCTCAAGGGAATCAAAGTCCAAGAGGGTAGCATCTTTCAGAAAAAGAGACTTGCAAGAACAAGGGCCACAATTTAAAAGATAGAAGGAGGGCGTGTTCAGGGGCAATGTGAGGAAGTATTATTTCACAGAGAGGGTAGTGGATGCATGGAACAGCCTTCCTGAGGAAGTTGTGGGGTCTAAAACTGTAGGAGAATTCAAGAATGCATGGGACAGACATAAGGCAATTCTTGTGGGGGGCAGGAAGATAAAGGCTGTTGGTTAACTAGGATCTGCGGCCTATCCTGTAGGTAGGGAAATGGGCAGACTAGATGGGCCTAGCGGTCCTTATCTGCCATCAAAGTCTATGTTTCTAAGAAGGTGTGGTATATCATGGGATATTATCAAGCCTCGGGTGGTCGGGCATGAGGCTGCAGTCTCAGTTCATCCAATACCCAAGAAGTGACAATATCCCAAGATTTGCCACACCCTGGAGTGTATTGTTATTATGAACTGGTTTAAAAGTTTTTTTTCAACAAAAAAAAAACATTTTAAAACCTTTTGAAAGTGATCTTTTTGGGGTGTGAAGGAGGGTTTTACCATGCCGCTGTGACAGCGAACATAGAGACATCCCCAACACCGACAGCCATGATGCAGAGTGTCAGCATTGCACTGCTTCGTCCCCCACCCCCACCCCCCGTCTCTAGCATTCTAACTCCAAGTCGGAGTTGGATCGGGGAAGAGATCCACCTTGAGGCAGTGTCTGGGACTGCACAGACCATCACAGCAACGTGCGTGTTTTTCCCCCGATTCCTGTCGCTGTGATGGTATTCGTGATGGGGGAGTCACTGCAGCGACAGAATACCATTGGGGTAGTACCTTTTTAAGAAAAGAATTCTAGGAGGACTCTGACCAGCAGGTGGCTCTGTTGTAATTGGAGTTGGTGGAGGAGGTACAGCTGTGAACACTGTCTCTCCCCCTGCTACCTAGTGTGGTCAAGAGCCAGCCTGTGTGTACTGGGTGACTTTTTTCGTTTAATCTTGTGGTCTGTTTGGGGGATAAGAAAGTTCCTGGTGCAATCACATGTCTGAAATAGTAAAAATTTATATTTTAACCTGTCACTGGAGCCACGAGAGGGACAGAAGTTGCAGTTTGAAAGGGGATAGAAGTTGTAGTTTGGAAGAGAGTCAACAGAGTATCAGTGGCACTTCAGTTGTTTCCAGGACATCGGTAAGTTAGTTAGTCTTTGTGTTTAGCTTTGCCCTGCCAGCTGATAAATGCAGGAAAATGTTACAAGTGTAAGCACTACTACATGCAGCAAATGGGCAGCTGAGCACGCACCTTTAAAAGGGAAAGAGAGTGAGAGAGACGGTAAAGCTGCACTCGCCAGCCCTTCCTTTAACAAAAATAAATAAATAGTGGCCTGGACTGTATCTGCAAAGCATAGGGACCCATTCTTATTTAAAAATAAATGCCTTATCCAGACAGTGCACCTACAAACAGCACCAGCAACTGAAAGGGAGTTGCTGTGTGGAATTTCAAATCAGAAATGTCTTCTGAAGTTGTCAGCAGGCCAGGGGCTATAAAAACCAGTGACTTAAGGTTTGTGGGGAGGGCCAGCAATTAGATAAGGAGGATAAATGTAACCAAATAGTCAACCTGGCTCAGAACACAATCACTGACTTGGGTGGGAGTACTCTAGATTTCCAAAGGCCAGGGGGTTGCAACTTGCTCTAGCATTGTTTTTGCTTTCACCATTGTTTCAAAATACAGCAATCATAAATTGTGTACGGCAGGGGCAGTTTGGTCTGCTGTATCAAGCATAAGGTTGGAAGAGGGTTGACTAAGGGGTAACATGAGGAACTGAACGTGGTGGGGCAAATTTGGTAAGGGAATTCAAACGTGCAAGGGATAAGCATAGGGGAACCCTAGCGATAGGAAAGAGAATAAAGCTGGAGATTAAGTAGGGTCTGTGGTTTTTGCAGTGGGTAGGGGAAATGGGCAGACTGGCTTGGCCTAGTGGTCCTCATCTGCCATCAGTTTCTATGTTTCAAGCACACCTATCATCTGTGAGACTGTGGATCATTTGTGGAAGACAATCTGGCCTGCTACACATACACTGGCAATTGCAGTTTATATAGTACATTCATCATTCATTAAGAGGTATTACCACATCAATATTGTTGGCAGTGATAGTAATATGTAAACCTAAGCATCTAGATTACATACGTACTACTAATGCATGTAGAAGTAATTAGAAAGGAATATGAACCTACAAAAGGAGCCCTCCTCCAGCTTCATGCTATCTCCCCTAGTTATCCCCTCCCTTTTTTAGTCTGAACACGTGGTCCGTATCTCCCCTATTTAAGCTTTTATATATTTCAAGGTTTCTATCATGTCACCCCTGACCCTTCTGTCCTCTAGGGAGTACATGTTGAGTTCCCCCAACCTATCTTCATAGGGTCTTCTTCCCATCTCATTCATTATTTTGGTTGCCCTTCTCTAAACCCTTTCCAGCAGCTTGATGTAGAAACATAGAAACATAGAAGTTGACAGCAGATAAGGACCGCGGGGCCCATCCAGTCTGCCCATTTCTTTTTCTACCTTATAAATCTGCCATCGGCCTTTGCTCTGTCAGTGGCCTATCTATTCATATTCATCTGTATTGCTCCCTTATGCCTATCCCACACCTGTTTGAAGCCCTGCACTGTCTTCATAGCCACCACTTCCTGAGGTAGGCCATTCCATGCATCCACCACCCTTTCTGCAAAAAAGAATTTCCTCACATTCCCCCTTAATCGGCCTCCCTCTAGTCTCTTGCTGTGTCCTCTTGTCCTGCTATTTTTCTTATATTTAAACATGTTAGACTCTTTCACCTTGTTAATGCACTTAAGGTGTTTGAATGTTTCGATCATATCACCTCTCTCCTGCCTTTGCTCAAGGGTATACATGTTGAGCTTCATTAATCTGTCCTCATATGTCTTCTGATGCAGTCCCTGCACCATTTTGGTTGCCCTTCTCTGGATTGCCTCAATTTGGTTAATGTCCTTGTGAAGGTCTGTCTTTCTTTAAGTGGGGCGCCACGCCAGAACTGAATGCACTACTCTAGGTGCGGCCTTACCAGTGATCTGTACAATGGTAGGATAACTTCTGCATACTGTATCTGGAGGTGATCCCTCTGGCTATGCACTCCAACATCTGGTTGGCCTTGGCTGCCACCCTTCTGCACTGCTCTGAGTGATTTAACCTCCCTGTTACTATCACTCCCAGACCCTTTTCCTCTTCTGAGACCTTTAGCCTTCTCCCCATATGGTAGCTGTACCTAGGGTTTCTGGACTCTGTTTTGCTTGTTAATAATCACCAAGCCAGCATGAGTTTTTACTCATCTTTATTGTGCAGCCATCTTAAACACACTGCTCCAGCCAAGCCAAAACTCCCACAATCCTCTACACTCTAGGGGCTGTCTACAAATCATCAGCTTCTTATATTTACCTTAGGGACCGTCTATTAAGTATATTAAATTCTATAACATCACATCTTCCTCACTTAAAGAAAAGTTCTATATTTTCAAACTGAATTATTCGCTTACAGTAACCTGGCTGAATTATTGTTGTTATTTTAACTTCTTATAAATTGAGGTTTATAATTAAACTAAACCTAATCCTGAGAGGAGAAGTCGCTAGAACTTCACTCTCTAGTGAGTCTTTACCACTCATTCCACTGTACTTATCTAACAAGTTTCAATCAGTCTCTCTGGACGTCGAATTTCTCTTTTGGTTCTCGCTTCCTTCTCTGGTGACTTTTCAGTGGATGCGCACTGCTCCAAATCGTCCTTGCTATCAGTCTCTTTGGTGTTGTCTTGACTGGCTGCTGTGAAAGTTGGTAAGTCAACTTCAGTCTTTTTGGCATCTTCAACCTTTGGCAGAAGTCTTAAATCCACACAATTCCATCTCACCTCCGCCCCTCTTTCTGTTTCAATCTGGTAAGACCTTGGTGCAATTTGTGCTTGTACAGTGCCCCTTTGCAGTCACATTCCTTTGTCGTAGTCTCTAAGGTGCACTTGATCTCCAGGCCTTAAATCAGGTAAGTTTCTTGCTCTCCTGTCATGTAAGTGCTTTTGCTTTTCCTTTTGTTTTTCTTTGCTTTGCTTCACCTGTTCCGAGTCCTGAGTCTTCAGAAGTTCTTCATGTATTGGCAGATTTGTCCTGATCCTCCTTCCCATAAGCATTTGTGCTGGAGAAAGCCCATTCTTTAATGGTGCACTTCTGTAGATCAGTAGGCTTTTGTAAAAATCTTCTTTTCCATCATGTGTTTTCTTCATGAGACTTTTCACTTTTTAATGAGCTCTCTGCCAGTCCATTTGATCTTGGAAAATTGAGACTAGAAGTACTGTGTATGAATTCCCATTCATAAGCGAACTGTTTAAACTCAGCACTGGAAAACTGTGGACCATTATCAGTGAACACTTCGTTTGGAACACCATGTCTTGCAAAGATTGACTTCATACAGGTGATTACAGCTTTACTGGTAGTTGTAGGCAGTGTTGCTACCTCTGTATAATTTGAGCAATAATCTGTTACAACTATGTAACCCCTAGGTGGCGCTATCCCAAGGGCTACTACCCCTGCCTGCTTGGCTAGTAGCAGGTTAAGGGGCCTGAGTTCTGAAATGGGTGCCTCCACCCAGAGGTCAGGGTTGGTAGTGGTCAAGCTAACCTGGGCACAGCCCTCCGGGACACTGTAACCCCCCTCCTCTTTCCCCTCTAGTGGCCTGAACACTGTACAATAATCACTTTCACAATACCCCTAGTACACCACACAAGTACCCACACTGTTTGCACTTACCACCAGGGCTGGTTCCTCTGGCTCGACCCTGGGGACCCCCTGTAAAACAAGGTTAAGCACAGCAAATAGCAACAGTACAGTACTTTGAGCACAAACTGGAACCACAGTCAGATTACATACAGAAAAAGTTAGATCTGATTTATTCAGGGGACTTGAACAAGGGAGGGGCAAAATCAGATTAATTAACTTAAACATTATATCAGTCAAGCAGTTATGCATGCGCTTTGAGTCCCCCCACACAGTCCACCTCTGGGTACCCAGGTAGAGAAGAGATGGGCTAGCCAGGACAGTTGCCCACGGTTGCAGCTGGTTGGGGCCCTGTGATGGAAAACACAACATGCATAGTACACAATATTTGTAATACAGAGCCACAGGGCTCAGTTCATAAAAAGAAATGAAACAACAAGACAATCTGATAACACACTCAGATTAAGCTGTTGTTGTAGGGAGCTACCCTGGTATTTACTCACGATACCCAAGACTGGACACAGGCTGGACGAAAATCGAGACTGAAGGTGGTTGATCTGGAATGCCAGGAGAAGCAGGGCCCACACAAGTCGCAGAGGCATCTTTCCTGTTCAAGCATGGAGCATGGGGCTGATCCCCAGGCAGGTCTCTCGTCGATGGCTTCTCTGTGCAGTGGGTAGTCTGGCTGGGCCAGTCTGGCAAAGCCCAGACCACATGGAGACAAGTTCGGAAGCAGTCCGTTTTGGTCTGGATACAGCTTCCAGTAAGCAGAACACAGTTCACACAGTGGGGAACTAACTCACAACCCACTAGCAGCTCATAGCACATTTACATGTACTGGAATTCAACTGTACAGGCAAAGCGCCTCCCGGCACTCGCAAAGTCTCTGCACACACGGGAGCTTAGGGGTAGCTGGAACTCCTGACAGGCCGATTGCATTCAGCAAAATATTTGGTCTTCTTCAGGTTGAGCCTGGCCCACTTCAGTAGCTTACTTTAGTCACACAAACTTGGATTTAGTCCAAAATAATTCTCTTCTCTCCCTCTCAGAAGCAGCAGACCGGCATGCTGGCCAAAAACTTAGCCTTTTCAGAGTTCTCCCATATGAATCCACTCATGACTGCTGCTCAGAAACACTTCAGCTCCTTCTTGCTCAGCTTCCAGCTTAGTTCTAACTAAAAAACTGCAAGCAGCCCGGGACTTCCCCAAGATCCAAAAGAATTGGTTGGCTGATTTGGCTGTCAGTCAAAGCTAGAGCTCCCCTTCAGTTGCAAAAAAGGCACAACACTCAAACCACAGTTCCTAAGATTTTGAATTCAGACAGCTCCTGTAGTCTAGCTACATTTTAGGTCCCACCAGAACTGTTTGGTCCAATTTGCAGTCCAGGACCAAGATAGTGGAGACAAACAAAATAATCCTTGCTACAAAGAAAGCAGGTTAGACAAACTACATTATCATTATCACTATAAATGGTTTTCAGCAAATAGTTACATTTTTCAACAGAGCTGCCTCTCAGATTACTCATTCTGCAATTAGGCAGCTCTTAAAGAGACAGTACACAGAGGCTATACAAGCTCTGGTAATCACATTTAAATGGCTAAAACGCAGGACACCAGCCTGGCAGTCAGCATTTAGGCAAGCTCAAGGAAGACTTTTTGGGAACCCCCATTTGTAGGGGGTTACTACTATATGGGTTTTCCCATTGCAATCAAACAAGTCGGCACCTACTTTCTGATAGGGTCTGCCTGGCACTGGATGAGGTCATAATGGCTAGTTTGACTGCTTTGGTCTGTAGGTGAGACACAATTCACAGGTTGCAGTTACCTGGGCAATATCTTTATTCATTCTCTGCCAATACATTACTTCTCTGGCTCTTTACTTGCATTTTTCTTCTCCCAAGTGCCCTTCATGTATTTGGCGTAGCATTTCTTTGTGCAGTTTTCCTGGTATAACAAATTTGTTGCCTTTGAAAATAATGTCACTGATAACAGATAGGTCACTTCTACACATCCAAAAATCATGAATGGACAACGGACAGGTACTTTTCTTCTTCGGCCAACCTTTTAATATGGTATTTCTCAGGATTCTCATTGTTTAATTTGCCTCTGCGTCATTTCTGATCTGCTCTTGTCTCTCATTGGACACAGGAAGAGAGGTCACGATCATGTCAACATATGCCTTTATTTCTCTGTCTGTTTGACTTTCCGGGCTTTCACTCTTGTCTACAGCATGTGAAAGTGTTTGCAGCGTACATGTACTTTCCAGGACTGTAGATCAACTGAACATTGTACTTTCGTAATCTGATTAGCATTCTCTGTATTCTCATTGGACAGTCATTTAGAGACTTGGCCATTCTAGCTACTAGAGGCTTGTGGTCCGTTTCCACTGTGAAGGCTTGACCATACACATACCGATGAAATCGCTCACAAGCACAAGTTATTGTTAGTAACTCTTTCTATTTGGGCATACCTTGTCTCGGCACTCATCAAGGCTCTGGAAGCGTATGCTACAGGTTGCCAGATTCCTTCATAATTTTGCAGAAGTATTGAGCCCAAGCCAAACTGTGAAGCATCAGATGATATTCTTGTTTCTTTAGCAGGATCATAGACTCTTAACACTGGTTCTTCTGTAATAGCCTTCTTCAGATCTTTCCAGCTTTGTTCCCATTCATGTGACCACATCCATTTGAGTGGGGCTGATCGTGCTGAGAGTTGAGGGATAAACTTCCCTAGGTAGTTAATCATCCCTAAGAACCTGCTGATATCATCTTTGCAGCTGGGCTTTTGCATATTCACTATCGCAGATGTCTTCTTAAGGTCAGGTTTAATGCCCTGATCTGTAACAATATCACCCACAAAAGTCAGTGCTTTTACACAAAACTCACATTTTTCTTTGTTGAGGTCAAGATTTGCGTTTCTTGACAGATCCAGCACTTGTCTCAATCTGAAGTCATGTTCATCTTTTGTGGGAACCCACACAATGATGTCATCCATCGTGGTTTCAACACCTGGAATGTGCTCAAAAATCATGGGAATTCTTTTATGGTAAACTTTTTGAGCGGACAGTATCCCATATGGCAGACAAAGAATCTGTATCTTTCTTCTGGAGTATTAAATGGGCATAACTTTTAACTAGCCTTATCTAGCTTCATTTGCCAAAATCCCAAAGAAGCATCCAGTTTGCTAAACCATTTAGCACTGGCAAACTGTGACATTATCTCTTCTCTGCTAGGTAACTTGAAATGTTCCCTTTTTATAGCTCTGTTTAAGTCTCTGGGGTCAAGACATATTCTGAGCTGGCCATTTTTATGTTGCTTGCACGCATGTGCAAGAAACATAGTGCCATCATCAGAGATTTCGGAGGTGTCACCTCCTCCTCCAATTCAGTCAGTGTACTGGCAGGCGTGGCCCCTGTAAGCCAATGCATTTTGGAGCTGTCTATGACACGCTCCAAAATGCAGTGGCATATAGTTGAAAGGGGCTACGGCACAGTGAGCACCGATAAGATATTGGCTGCTCACACGCAGCCTCCCACCCCACACAGGCGCAAGGCCTCCCAGACGCACTGTGCAGCTGATGGGGTGGCCAACCCTGTCGGCTGTGCTGCGCCTCCCCGCTTCCCCCAAAAGCTCTTCAAAAATGCCACGCTGGGTGCCCACCCCAGTGTGGCAACTAATCATATAGTCGACGGGGGTGCCCAATCCCCCGTCGGCTAGTGCTGTCCCCCCCCAGTAGTGAGTGCCACGTTGGGAGCCCACCTCAGCGTGGCAAACTATTCCTTAGGCCGCCGGGGGTGCCCAATCCCCCATCAGCTGAACAGCTCCCCCTCCCCCCAAGTCCTTGTGCCACCTGGGAGCCCACCCCAGCGTGGCAAATGTCCCACGACGTCTTTTTTTTTTTTTTTTTAAACCTGAAAACAAAAGCGGTCCGCGGGCGCATCTCCCAACCCCACTCCCACAACCCGCACCCACCCACTGCGCACCCAGCCTCCCCACACCCCCCCTCACCCCATACTTACCTCTGGACTCCGCACGACGATCTTCGGTGGACCGAGAACACGTCTGCACTCTTCAAAGCTGACCGCGAACTGAGGAAATGCCGGTAAGCTGTATAATGGGTTACATAGTGGGGTTTCAACTTTGTTGCATATCTCAGGCATTTTTTGGAATTTTTCCACCAAATTTTCAACATGGGGTTTTTGGGACCCCTTCTCATGAATGATGTCACTGTCATGGCGTTGTCCGGGCCGAAGCAGCATTTCAGTAGTGACTGCGTTAAATCACCCTTTGGGCCGAATACTGACATGACAGTGAATCATTCATGAGAAGGGTCCCAGAAACCCTTGTTGAAAATTTGGTGCCAAAATTCAATAAATTACTGTTTTACTAAGGCAGCATTATGCAGTTCCCTACGAGGCTCGTAAGTTCGCGAAATTTCAATATTTTCACCCAGATTTTCAACATTGCCATTTTACCACACCTTCTTATGAGTAGTACAGCTGTCATTTTTCCCATCTCACCCAAAATGTGTTTCCGCCCATGTAGCGCAGAATGGCGCAGTTGGTGTGCAAAATCAATGTACAGGACAAATTAAGAAAATCATAGTGACACCATTCATGAGCAGAGGTCTTAAAATGGCTATGTTGAAAATTTGGTGAAAAAATTCCTTAAAATGACTGTTTTAACGAGTGTGCGTTGCACAGTTCCCACGTACGCTCGTAGGTTTGCGAATTTTCAATATTTCCACTCCAATGACTTCCAAATACCTAAACAGCACATAGAAGCAAGCAACATTCGGCATTGACAAATGCTTGTTCTTCTCAACTATGACTAAAGAACTCACCCAGTCTGTAGGGTCATCGGTTCTCTTGATTACACCTGTGGCTTCCATGCGGTTCAGCTCTTCTTTCAGTTTGTTCCTCAGTGCAAATGGCACTTTCCTGCAGGGGTGTATTACGGATGGCACTTGGTCATCTGTGTTTATTTTGTGCTCCCCAGGCAAACATCCTAGACCTCTGAACACATTCCTGTAATCTGTAAATAATGATTCACATTTAGCTTCAGCTTGGGATGTCACAACAAACATTCTTCTCATTAAATTGAGTTTCTCACAGGCACTTATGCCTAGAATTGGTTGCACATCCTTCTCTACAATTAACAGAGACACCTTGAACTGCTGGCCTTTGTGCTTCAGAGCAACCATGCAGTGCCATTTTACTGGAATATTCTCTCCTGTGTAACCAGTTACTTTTATCTTGGCTGGGTGAATTTTAGATTTTACATGCAGAGTTTCATAGCCTTGCAATGAAATCAAGTTCACCTGTGTTCCTGTGTCAAGCTTGAATGGTAGGATAGTCTCATTCACAGTTAAAGGTACAATCTACTCCTTTTTTTCAGAAACATACAGCTCTACAGTGTCTACAAAGAACTCTTCCTGCTCATCTTCTTCAACAGTGTGAACTTTATTTTGTTCACTTTTCATTTTGCAGCATTTAGCAAAATGGTTATTTTTGCCACACTTACTGCAGGACTTCCCATAGGCAGGACAAGCTTTGAGGTTATGGTTATTTCCACATCTACCACATGTTTTCCAATTAGGCTGCTGCTTTGTTTTCGAAAAATATTTCTTGTTTATCTCAAGCTTCTTTAGTGCGTGCACAGCACCCTTGTTTTCTTTGCTCAGCTCTTTAACCTGTGATTTGGTAGTTTCAGCAGCTCTACACATGTTTATAGCTTTGTCCAAAGTTAAATCTTGCTCTCTAAGCAGTCTTTCTCTGAGCCCATTGTCTGTGATTCTGCATATAATTCAATCCTTAATCAATGATTCTTTCAGATCTCCAAACTCGCACGTTTTGCAGAGCGAACGTAACTCTGTTAAATACTGATCAAAGCTATCACCCTTTTCCTTGTCGCATGTGAAAAACTTATATCTCTCATAGGTTACGTTTCATTTTGGTACAAAGTACTTTTCAAATGTTTTCATAATTACATCAAGATCAATGTGTTCGCCCTCACTGAACTGGAAACTGTCATAAATGTCTAACACATCTTCCCCGACTACATGTAGAAAGATCGAGGCCTTTGTTTTGCCATCTTCGCTTTCAGCACCACTTGCAGTTAAATAAATATTAAACCTTAGTTTAAATCTCTTCCAATTTTCAGCTACATTTCCAGACAATTGCATACCTGATGGAAGATTTAGTTTATCCATCTTTTTTTTCTCTCTCGGTTTTTTCACCAGACTGTCTTCTTTTAAAGTTCTTTTTTATGTTCTTTTCTGTCTTTTCAGATTTTGATATCTGCTTCTGACACCATGTTTCGCTTGTTAATAATCACCAAGTCAGCATGAGTTTTTACTCATCTTTGTTGTGCAACCATCTTAAGCACACTGCTCCAGCCAAGCCAAAACTCCCTCTGCACTCTAGGGGCTGTGTACAAATCATCAGCTTCTTATATTTACCTTAGGGACCGTCTAATAAGTATGTTAAATTCTATAACATCACAGACTCTAAGTACATAACCTTGCACTTCTTGGCCTTAAATCCCAACTGTGCCCCCGACCAACCAGACATCGGCATCTGCCTGTCCTGGACACATGATGGGCAGTGGTGCAGACTTCATGGTTGCTGGGGTGTTCAAGCAACCTCAAAGTTCACTTAAGCACACTCAATGTTTTGGGGGCAGCCTGCAGATGAGGATTATTAGGGAAACCGACCATAGGAAAAAATACTACCTAGTGGCAGTGAGCAACCACAAATGTTCGTAAAGGTTGGCACTCTTGGGGCACAAAGCGAGTTTTGAAGAGCTTGTATTCTATATATCTCTCTTTGTCTCTGTCTCTGCCTCTCTCTCTCTCTCACTCTCTCTCTCTCTCTGTCTGTCTGTGTCTCTCTCTCTCTCTCTCTCTCTCTCTCTCTCTCCAGGTTCTCTGCTTTTACTGCTGAATGCATGAGAAAATTACAAAAAAATCAGGAAAGCCATATATTCATTTCTCTGTTTCTCTCACTTTTCTACTTTCTATCTGTTCCTCACTGTGCAGTGCTGATTGCTTAACAAAAAATATGAAGAAATATAAAGGAAACAAGAAAAATACACACTCCATCACTATTATAACCATTTCCCATCCTGCAGTTTTTCATAATTTTCATATTCTCTATTTTTACTTGCTTTATTGTGCCCCAGGACCACTGAGACATTTAGTGTGTGTGTGTGTGTGTCTGTAAGATTAGAAGACAAATGGCAACAATCATAAAATACCACAACTTTGCACTGGGAAGGAACAGCACCCCGTATGCCAAAACAAAATAAGGAAGCACCAAAAGACAACCTCTGTCAGAACAGTTTATTTCCCAGACATTGCTGCCTCAATAATTTGGTAATAAACAATTTCTGTGCTGGGTCTCATTGAGTCACACAACATAAAAATTAATAAAAGAAAACATCCAGACCCTGCATCCCACCAGATATGGATCACCTCTTCTCACCTCCACCCTCGCTGTTCTTAATAAATACGTTTTCCAAGTACTGCATGCCTACCTATTTCTGTACTCATTCACATACACAACATCAATACTTTTCTGCCATTCTTAACATGCGTCTCTCTACCTCCTGCACTGCCAATGCCAATGCAAGCAAGCAAACATTCGGCATTGACAAATGCTTGTTTTTGTGTTGTGGTTGATTTAGTGTACTGTAGTAGTTGCCAAATACAATGTCAACCTCAAGTTACAACTCCCTTTTATTTTTTTTTTTGGCTATATGTGATCAGCCACCTTTTTTTTGGGTGGTGGTGGATGGAGGTGAGGGGTTATCAATGACTGCTTAGTAATGTCAAGTGGTGGTTTCAAGATTATAGCTGCAGCACCAGACAGATGCATCTGATTCTGCATGTAATTGTAGCGCGTGCACCTGGTGTTTGTTTTTTGGGGGAGGATTAATTTTGTGGATGATACCGGATGATTAAGGACCCCTCTTGCGCTCGTGGATAATTATGGCAGTTTCGCATGCTATTGCTCCTCCCACCGCTGCATCAGAGGTCGCCAGTACACGCCCACCTGACTGAATATTTCTGAAATACTAAAACTACTGACTAGAAAACAATAACAGCGGGAGAGGGAGGTGACAGAAATAATAAAACTACTGACTAAGCACTGAGTACAATACAGTAACTGGGTCCGCCCCAATACAGAAAAACAAATCAATAACTTAATACTACGGTACAAATAGTGTGCAAGTTGAAACGCCAGAAACATGATACACTGACTGATACATTCATACACTGACTGAAATGCTGTGGTACAAATACTGTGCACATTGAAACGGTCACAATAACGCAGTACTGTGCAAGTCTTTGTATTTTAAATAAAGGCACAAGGTGTTAATATTAATGGTCAGGTAGGCAGAAGCCAGAAGATGCTGGAGCTAAAGTTTTTTTTTGATGAACGGTGACTGATTTCTTGTTTTGGAGCTTGTGCAATGGAACGGTGCAATCGTATTGAATTTAATGCTTTTCAAGCATTTAGAGCAATATAAAACATTATTTTCTTGTTTGGAGCTTTTGCAATAATGAGTTTTGTACTTTTTTATTGGAGTGTGCAATAAATAGACTTTTGCTAAGCTGTCGTGGTAGGGCATGTCATTGTATGCCAGTTTTCTGTGTGGAGGCGTGTGCAAGACATTGATAGCTCCACCAGTACCGTAATGATGTGAATTTTTATTTCAATGCATGAGGGATCCTTAATCATCCAGTATCACCATCAGCCCCTCGCAAAGCAGAACATGCAAAAGGCTATTCACATAGGACAGCTCGTTGACTAGTGTATGGGCAGATCTGGTCCGTTTGTCCTTTCCGGTTACTCGATACGGATAGCACACGGTGACTAGAGTACAGGCTGGATCAAGAAAAAGTTCAGTATTCAAAAAACATCACCACATTAACACACCTGAAACATTGTGATACAACTAATGGACGAGTACTTCAGATGATGCAAAGGCATACAACATCATCTCTGACACTGCCAGACTCCCTCTTTAAAGCAGTGTTCAATGAGGTCACAATGTGGTAATAGTCTGTGTTTTATGAAGAACAATAGTACTGAGAGAGCAGGAGCAAACTAGGTTCAGGAGGGAGGTTTCCTAAGGAAGTTTGTTTCTTAGAATGTTTGTTTTAATGAAACACTTTGTGGTTTGAATATCATCATTTTCTGTTCTTACGTACTGGCAGTTTTTGGTCTGCAGATGGATTTTTCTGTAATACTGTAACCCAATCAGTATTTCACTGCTCATTTGATGTAAGTGACAGTTCTTCACACCCATTTCTGTTATAAAGTACTTTTTATGTTTGCTTGCGCACATGTGCAAGAAACATGTTGTGGCAGCTTGCTGGAGTAGTGGGTTGTGGAGGTGTGGCAGTGTTGTGGCCAGTGCCGGCAGTGCTTTTTGGGGCTGGTCTCTGTGATGCCAATGGAGCAGCATGCCACCAACTTGAAAGAAATTCACCGCTGCAATCAAGGAGTGCCCCCTCATTGAAGAATCAGCTGTTTTTGCTGCTGGGGCGGTACCTGATTGCAGCAGCAAATCACAGCTTGCCTTGTCTGGTGTCACATTTCAATAAACATGGTGGCGGCTGTCACCATCCTCCTCTCACAGTTCCCATGAAAGCCAATAGGGGTGCCCAATCCCCCTGTTGGCATGCCTCCTCCCCAGTTCATTTGCCGACTAGGGAGCCCAATCCCCGTCGGCATAATGTCCCCCATGTAATAGTTTTGTATGCTGAGGGGGTGCCCGATCCCCCTTGGCATCATGCACCCCCCCCAAACACAAACCTGTTTCCTGCACCAATGGTGGGCCCAATCCCTGTTGGCTTCAGTCCCCCTCCCAAAATAATATAGGTGGCACACTGTGAGCCCACCCCAGTGTGCCAAAAACAAACCTTTCTGCGATGCTTTTTTTGTTGTTGTTTTAACCTGTAAAACAAAAAAAGGTCCCTCATTGTCGCCAGTGCCCTCTCCCTCAACCCACACCCACTCTCTGCTCACCCGACCTCCCAACACCCCCCTCACCCTATACTTGCCTTCTCAGCCTGGCACAACAATCATTGGTGGAGTGGGAACATGTCTGCACTCTTCAAAGCTGGCCACGAACTGCAGAAAAGCCGATAAACTGAATAATGGCATACATTTTTTTTTTTTTTTCAACCTAGGTGGATATCTCGGCCATTTTTGTGAATTTTGGCACCAAATTTTCAACATGAGGTTCTTGGGACCCCACCTCATGAATTCAGTCACTGTCATCTGGATATTCGGTTCTGAAAGGTGATTTCATGGTCACTGCACAGAATCACCTTTCGGGACCGATTTAACGAAACGACAATGTCATTGTAAATGAGGTAGGCTCCCAAAAAGCCTCTGTTGCAAATTTTGTGCACAAATCTCAAAAATGACTGTGTTATGAGCATGCGTAGTGCAGTTTCCACTCACACTCGTAACTTCGTGATATTTGTAATATTTTCACTCCAGATTTTCAACATTGCCATTTTTTCCCCACCTCCTTATGAACAGTACAGCTGTAATTTTTCACATCCTGGCCGAAATGTGTTTTCGCACATCTGGTGCACAACGGCGTGGTTGCTGTGGGAAATCAATATTCGGGACAGATTAAGAAAATCATAGTGACACTGTTCATGAGCAGAGATCACAAAATGCCTATGTTAAAAATATGTTAAAATAATTCCACTAAATGACTGTGTTACATACGTGGACAGTTTCCATGTACGCTCGTAAGTTCAAGCACTTTTAATACTTTAATTCCAGAGTTTCAACACTGCCATCTCTTCACACCTCCCTATGAATGGTACAGCTGTTATTTTTCACATCCTGCCTGAATTTTGTTTTTACACATCTGGCATAGAATGGCATGGTCACTGTGGGAAATCAACGTTCGGGACAGATTCACAAAATCACAGTGCCACTGTTCATGAGCAGAGGTCCCAAATGATTTCACGAGGTTGGGTCACAAAAAGACCATGTTGAAAATTTGTATTGCAAATACCAGCAAATGCTCTGGCCATTAGAGTTTCTAACCATAACGTCCCATCCTGTATAGACTGACAGGTGTCAGGGGTGTGCATTTGGATTGCCAGCTGTAATGCTCACGCCATTCCACCCCCACCCCATCCCCACCCTGAAGCCAGTGACAGGCATCGAGGTGTGCCTTGGACTCTTCGGCCCCAGAGTTCACCCCATTCTCCTACGCTGCACCCATTTCCGTGTATGTCGTTATGGAATGGGGTGACTGTAAAACCAAACACCCCAAGGCACACCTCATCACTTGTCAGTGTCTACAGGATAGGGTGAGGTGAAATGGCATGATCGTTATGGGCGACGACCCAAAGGCACATCCCAATGCCTGTCCATCTCTGCATGGTGGAGGTGGGGTTGACGTGAGTTTAGTACTTTACTGCCATTCCTCTTCTACATCTGTCTAACTCCTGTACTTCGAATGCTAATATCGGCTAGCAAACATTCGGCATTGACACGTGCTTGTTGGTGATAGTTTGCTTTTCAGTATATCCTCTTCTGTCAGGTAGAGTTATTTGTGCTTTCAAAAGATGACTGCAATGGTTCTCACAGCCACAGCAGGAAGTGCAACAAAAAGCAGCTGTGAGAACGGGCTTGTGCTATTGCTGTTTGAGTGAGCATGTGCCTTCCGTAACAACCAAGTGGTTATTATGGGAAATAATGAGCCCACAGAAAAATATTACTAATCAGAAACATAGAAATATTGAAGTTGTCAACAGAAAAGTACCTCTTGGCCCACCTAGTCTGCCCTAAAACCCCTACCCACTGTGCTACAGCAGACTGTACTCAATCTCCAGCCTTACCCTCACCCAGTCCTGTTACTAA
Source organism: Neoceratodus forsteri (assembly GCA_016271365.2). Classification (NCBI taxonomy): domain Eukaryota; kingdom Metazoa; phylum Chordata; order Ceratodontiformes; family Ceratodontidae; genus Neoceratodus; species Neoceratodus forsteri. Next base: position 92,091,728 of record JADMNL010000022.1, read on the forward strand.
GGTCCACTTATGTCTATCTCAAGCATGCTTGAACTGAGTCAACCAATGAGCGTGTGCTATATACTGAACACGCTCATTAACAGTTCAGTCAGCAGCTGACCATGGCAGTGTGAGGAAGGCTGTGCCAGTTGCTGGCATGAGTAGGGTTGGGGGGAGAGTGGGGTGGTGGTTCACTACCTACTGGGGTGGGGGACCACCGGACTACCAGGGAATTTACTTATTTGGATCAGAACAGTGACTGGGGAACAGGAGAGGGACCAGTGTACCACCAGGGATTATAAATTAATAACTGGAGATGGCAACGGGGGATAGGGAGGGACCACTGGACAACCATGGATTACAAATTATTAACCAGGGACAGAATCGGGGATAGGGAGAGGCCACTAGACCACCAGGGATTAAAACTTAATAACCGGTGATGGGATCGGGGATAGGGATGATTAACTGGGGAAAGAACTGGGGCTAGGGAGGGGCCACTGCACAACCAATGTGATTTATATGTATTTGGGGACAGGGATCAGGGCTTGGGGGGGACCTGGCCAGGCACTCACATGCAGATGAGCCCATAATGAGCATGCAAATGGCCCCTTAGTGCCCTGCATGCCCAATGGGCTCAGGTACCTGGTTAGAAGAGCGCTACCAGAATAGCACCACAATTCACAGTGCCAGTCTGGTAAGTGCTACCACGGACAGCGAGGGGGGAATTACAGTGCTTGCTGTAAGTGCTCCCCTGATTGCTATCCATGGTGCTGTACATATTGCAAAGGCTGCAGGGAACAGAAGGCTGGCTGAGCTGCTCCTGTGGTGTGGAGGGCTGGAGCATAGACCAGCCTCGCTGGTGGCGATGGAGATAAAGCTTCTAATCTTGGTCTCCCAACATTTTGAAATTTCGGGACTTTAGTTTTTTTTACGAGGGGTGGTGGAAACACTGTTCCACAGCCCCACAAATTTTAACTTGCTCCATGATCCGCTCCCCCCTCCCCCAGAGTGAGAATCTTTTGGTCTCGGGAGACCGGGGAGCAGAGCCCCCTGCAAAAGTAAAATCTGCACCATTAGTCCTGCGTGCTCCTTGCCAATGCTATTATTGTTGGCTCTCTTTATATCTGGTGCCATAGGCTCATTTGCATGTTTGAGCTGAATATCACCAAGGGGGCCATTGTGCTCACCTGTGTGCACCACACTTTACCCCTGTGGATGGCCTTCAGTCTGATATGCAAACAGATAGTGCGGTCAGTTCGGATTGCACTATCTGTTTGAATATGGTGCCAGAGCCAGCCAGCCCTATTTTTTTTATGCAGCACACCTTCTTGCTTGTGCTGCCAGCCAGCTCTGAATATAGGGCCCCCCTCAGTAAGACCATAAGCATGGGGGGACATGCATCGAAACTGACTGGGGGGAAATTCAGGAAGGCTGTCTGCAAGCACTTTTAAGTTACAAGTGGAACAGATGGTCAGAGAAGGTGGTGACAGCCAAAACAGTCGGGGGTTTCAAATTAGGATAGGACAGTCACAAGGCCATAGTAAGGGAGCAGGGGGAAAACAGTAAAAGAAAGGGACAGTCACCAGGCAGATGTAATAAACTGGTAGGGTGAGCAGACTAGAGGGATTGCTAGGTCTCTTTCTACCATCACGGATGTCTCTACAAATGTTTCTGGAACTCATGAAGGTGCTTATGACTCTTCACGGACATTCCTTTAAGCTCATTAAGTTATCTGCAGCCAGTGTATCAGTTACCAGCAGCTGCTTCTCAGCAGGGATAACAAAGGGTGCAGAGATTCAGGCAGACATAGATGCAGTCACAAAACTCCATAAGCGTATTGATAACGGAAGCATTGTGCTAGATTTAGACTTTTATCTGCCCTCTCTCTGTCACTGTAATGGGGTCTCAAAGTATAATGCAGTTATTTTTGCCTCTTAATGTTTTTGTTAATTAAAAGACGACTCTTCCAGACTCAACGGCCTATGGCTAACAATCTTGATTTTCATAGACTGCATCTGTTTTTTTTTCTACATTTTCTTGGGATGCAATTAAAATTTTGAATCAATTGTTCTTTTTTTTGTGGTCTGAAGGTCACACTTTATATTCATAGACTCTATCCCTGTGAAAGAACGACTCAAACAGACAGCCAGGCTTTTAGTTCAATCTTTTCTTCCCTTTTGGATTATTCAGGGCAGCAGTATGAAAGGCCTTTTTATATTCAAATGTGTGTGGGATAAATTTACTGTTGGTGGAAGGATGTAGGATCCCTAGGCTGATGCAGACAGCAAGTAAGAGACAGTGTGGGGCAGACATAGTGCAGGCTTCCATACACCTGGATGAATGAGTGCAGGTGACAGGTGAGGTGTAGACACCTCTGGGGACTGGAGCTCTCTGTGTATCTACAGTGGCAGGTGCACTGTAGGTACGGACAGTGCAGGCTTTCAAACACTGGGATGGATCGAATGCTGGTGAATGGTGAGATATTTACAGCACTGAAAACTGACATACTCCATCTATACACCGGACCAGGTAGTATCCGATCAACAGTGGTGGATTTCAGGGGGGCTCATTTCAAGGGCATGGCGGCAGTCCTGGAGTGACACCTATGTGGGATCCAGCTGGATATGACCACAGACAGCAAGTGGGAATTAATAAAGATGGGCTTTCTGGAGGGCACAAAAGCTTGCACCAGGGCAGTACACAAGAATGCCAGGGCTAGGAAGCCCAGCTGATGGACCAGGGAGGTACAGGAGGTGGTTAGAGAGAAAAAGCTGGCCTTCTGTATCTTTAAGCAGTCTGGTAGGGAGGGAGGACAACATGGAGGAGTGCCAGAGGATCTTCAGATAGGCAGGTAGGGTGATGAGAGCAGCCAAGGCAGACAAGGAGCTATGGTTGGCACAGGGATTCAAAGGGGGAGAAGCATTTTTTCAGATGTATCAGGCAGGGGAGGAAGGCAAAGGGGAGGGCAGATTGATAGATTAAAAAGTGGGAGGGGGTGGGCCGAGGATGCGGTGGGGCAAGTGGAAGTACACAATGAGTACTTCTGCTCGGTCTTCTGAAGGAGGTGGGAACCAACTCCACAGAGGGTTTATGGTAGGAATGTGGGTGGGGAGGCAAAGTGAGGAGATACCCATGGAGGGTGAGAGGCACTGAAGTCCTTGAGGGGGGACAAGGGCCTGGATCCAGATGGGATTCACCCCAGGGTATTGAAAGAACTCATGAATATCCTGGCTGTGCCACTAATGGTCTTATTCAACTCCTCCCTTCAAACAGGTTGAGTGCCCTGGGACTGGAGGGAGACTCGTGTCATACCTCTACATAAGGGCAGTCCGAGGGAGGAGCCAGGTAACTACAGGCCTGTCAGCCTAACGTCAGTGGTGGATAAGCTGCTGGAGTCCATTCTTAAGGAAAGGATAGTGGAGTTTCTGAAGGCCAATGGCTGTCTAGATAAACAGCAGCATGGGTTTGTCTGGGGTACATCATGTCAGATGATCCTGGTCGAATTCTACGACTGGGTCACTAGGTCTCTTGACCAGAGGAAACTGGTGGATGTCCTGTATCTGGACTTCAGTAAAGCTTTCGACTCGGTGTCACAACATAGATTGCTGGACAAGCTGAGGAGTCTTGGGTTGGGGGGGAGATACTGGGGTGGATTGGGAATTGTTTAAAGGATATGTTTCAGAAGGTGGTGGTTGGGAGTGAGCTGTCATCTCCAAAAAGGGTCTTAAGTGGGGTCCCCCAGGGGTCGGTGTTGGGGCCAGTTCTATTTAATGTGTTTATTTCAGATATCAGGGTCAGTGTTAGGTGCAGACTGAGTCTATTCATGGATGACTCAAAGTTGGAGCAGTGGTGGGCAAGGAGGAGGGGATCAGAATGTTGTAGGAGAACTTGGAGACACTTGAAAGGCGGTTGCACACTTGACAGCTGAATTTCAATGCCAAGAAGTGCAGTTTACTCCACTTGGGGTCCAAGAACCCGGGGCATGACTATTGTCTAGGTGGGGTGGAGCTGACGGTCTCCAGGAAAGAAACGGATCTGGGGGTGACAGTAGATGCCAAAATGAAAAACTCTGAGCAGTGTAGGAGGGCAGCTGTGAAGGCAAATAGGATACTCAGGTGCATTGCCAGAGGCATAACATCTAGGAGATGGGAGGTCTTACTGCCCCTGTACAACTGTCTGTTTAGGCCACACCTGGAGTACTGCATGCAGTTTTGGCACCCATACTTAAAACAAGACATGGCCCTTCTTGAGAGGGTACAGAGGAGGGCGTCAGATGATCCACAGCCTGAGTGACCTGCCCTATGAGGAAAGACTAAGGGAGTTGAATATGTCCTTCTTGGAGGAGAGGAGGGATGGGGGGGGATATGATAGAGGTTTTTAAATATTTGAAGGGGATCAACTGGGTTAGCTCTGAAGAGCTGTTCCAGCTGCGGGAGGATGGAACCACTAGAGGGCATTGCATGAGATTGGTGGGGGGAGATTTAAGGGGGAGGCGAGGCAGCACTTTTTCATGGAAAGAGTGGTGACGTCTTGGAACTCACTGTCATCTGACTTAATGGGGATGGGGACAGTGGAAGGATTTAAAGGACATCTACTGGCAACATGGCTCGAGTCACTGATGCATAGATTGTGGCTTGAGCACCCCGATTCCCCCCAAGTCTCAGTATATATTTATTCAATAAATTACCTTGTGGCTCATAAAATTTAATTTAGGGTTGGTGCAGCCAGCATGTTGCTATATGAAGTAATGCCCCCTGTAAGGGCTTCTGCTCGAGTAGACTCGATAGACCAATAGGCCTTTTTCTGCTGGCAATTTAGTATGTTAGTAAAATCACGTGTTGAAAAATGGCATGGTCAGAAATGCACATGCAGAAAAGCGTGCATGGTTTTGGAGCTGGTTTATTTATATTTGCACAGTATTTGAAAATACGCTTTTGTGGTGTCCACAGAGCCACACTTTTTGACCATGTCATTTTTCACCGCGCTATTTTGACTTTGATCCTGACCAGGTACATTGCGGGTACCTTCATTTAAGGATTTCAAACAATGTGATCTAGTTAATGCTGATGAAGGTGAGAGGCTGACGGCATAATTCGACTGAAACCTTCTGTTTATACACAGGGCCATGTCCAATGTGTGCAGGTACAGTGCATGCTGCCAAACACTGGGATGCATTTAAAGCTGTTGAAGGGGAAGGGGCTGACAGCACTGCATACTACAGCCCTTTGTTTATACCCAGGCTGAGGCACATTGCTGGCATGTACAGTGCAGACTTCCAAACACTGTGATACGTTTAAAGCTGCTGAAAGTGGGGGGGGAGCGCTGACAGGTAAGCAATAGAACCTGACAGATGGACAGTTATTAGGACTGCCCAGGGCCCTATAGGCCCTGGAAGGTCCGGTATAGCACAATACCACCCTGAAGGTATTATTGTGCTTAGAAAATGAGCACTGTATAAAAAAAAAAAAAAAAAAAAAAAAAAGTTTATTAAAAAAAGTTAGCAAAAAAATCAGTTTAAAATATGTTTTGAGATAAAATAATTCCTCCACCTGTATTGCAATTCTGTGGATTTAAAGCATTTTTTTGGACTTGGTTGTCATGGTTACACTCCCCCCACACACACACACACACACGGCTCATGGCTTTTCCCTTGAAACCCTACTATGTGTAAGAGAGAATCTCTCCTGCTTTCTGGGTCTGCAAACCGATGCTCCAGACAGAAGCCACAAGTTGTGGTCAACTTATCTACTTCAGGACTGCGCTTTCCTTCTGTGACCTGAATCCCAGTAGTTAGCAGGTAAGCAATAATACCTGACAGGGTGGGCAGTATTGGGCTGTACTGGACCGCCCAGGGGTGTAATGTATAGCCCCGGAAGGTCCGGTATTGCCCATACCTCCCACCCTGGAGGGTATTATTGCACTTAGAAAATGGGCCAGTGTGTTATATATGCTTGAAAAAATAATTTTATGTTTAAATGTTCAAACCTTTAGTTTACCTTATTTTTTAATAAAATAATTCCTCCACCTGCTTTAGAATGCCATGTGTTTTTTTTTTTTTTATGTGCTAGATGTGCATAGAAATAATTCTAGTGTGGTGGCAGAAAAAAAAAAAAATTAAGCCTCTGTAAAACAGGTACTTGTTTCAATTAACTTTCGACTTTGCTGTGCAGTGTTGACCTGTGTTTGCAGGGATACTTTATTAAGTGCTCAACGATTGGGACAATCAGTCTGAGGAGCGAAAACATACAGTACCAGATTTAACGTGGAACAGTTTCCTTTGTTGTTTGAGATTACTGAGTGTGTTGTGACATCAGTTTTGTTTTTGCCAGTGTGTATACAACAAAAATACAGCACAAAGTTTAAATTAGAATGGTTTCCTTTGTTTTGTATTTAGCATGATTATGGTACCGTTAGCGGAGCAAGAGCAGTTGTAGTTCTCATGAATGCAGCCAGAGAGCAAGCGCAACTGTAGTTTTGTTTTAGTGTAGGGGTGGGGATTTCAGCAGTTTGTCAACACTCGTTGTTTGGGTATTCGCGGTTCTGAGAAAAAAAAAGCCAGTTTTACCTTTAAATGATGAATTGTGATGTGAAGAGTGCTACAAGCTGGGGAGTGTTGTCTGCAATGGAGCAGGCAGAGGAGTCTGGGAGAGTTTGATGCTCGTCAGAGAGTGGTTGATCATTTTTTTTCCTTTTAAAATGGAGAAAGAAGGAAGAGTGAGCACGGATGAGTTTTACAATGGTGGCAGCAATCTGGGGCACTGGGAGCAGAAAAAGAAAGTCGGTGCATTAAAGTACAGGCACTTTTTGTGTTTCTGTTAGCATAGTTATGTGTGTAGTTTTTTTCAGGGGGGTAGTAAGCAGGGCTACTATGCCAATTGTTAAGCGATTACAACAATCGGTATGACCAGCAGTGGCAGACTTTCTTAACTCTAGGTCCCGAACATGGGAAGCATTGCCATCTTGCACCACATACTACATTGGCCGGGTTTTCAGGGAGGGGATGGGGGGCATGACATGATGTGTCTTATCACATTAGTCTGTTTTAGTTGAAAACGTTACACAGTATGTTATTTTTAGAACGTGTGTTTTCATGTTGGTGATGGTTTGGGAATGGGGGTGGGGTGGGGTGGAGAACTGCAGCATAACGTTTTGCTTGGGAAATCTCCATTACCAATAAGAAAACTGGCCAGTCTGACATTTCAAAATTGGCATTGCCCATTGATACTGGTTGAGGTCGGTTTATGCTGGCACTTTTAATACCCAGGCTCTGTTGTCTGATAGATGCCCACCTTGGCAGGGCTATCAGCCAATCAGAGCTCGGATATTTCTTGGCCCATTTTCTAACTGGGATATCACTTATAATAACATATGGCAATATTCAACCTCCTCCTCCAGGCTAAAGCACCACTGTCAGCTTTATGATGACCTGGGTTGGCTCTCCCCTTCTGCTACTAGGCAATATCATCTTGGCTCTCTTACCGACTCTATTGTGAGACTCCAAACCCCAATATCACTAGCCAAGCTGCTAATTCCTATTGTAACATGGCCTGAACTGTGCACCTCTGAGGGAGCAAGCCGATAGGGCTAGGGTGGTCACGAGATGGCAGCCGAAGCGGGTATTAACGCAGCATATATGCCGTGCCTGCTTGCAGTACGCAACCAGCCAGACCCCAGCCTAAGCAGCATTGGGTCCCAAGGGAAGGGAGAGGAAGATGGGCGGTCCGGGAGCCCCACTAGCAGTCCGAGGCAGGAAAGGCACGGGGGGACGAACCTGTGGCACACTGTGCAGGACTGTGTAGCTGGGAAGGGTGAGAGGCAGTACCACACAGGGTGGTCTGCTTTTGTTTGGCAGGAGGGGCGGCGATGGAGGAGTGGGTGAAGGAGGCAAGCGTGGCAGCCGAAGAGTGCGACGATGTGCAGGAGATGGAAGGGGGGAGAAGCAGGCGCGTACAGGACGGATAGGCAACAGAGCCCCAGAGTGAGACTCCATGCAGGCAAGCGGTGCATCATCAGAGGAGCCTGAGAGAGAGCACGGGAAGTGAGGGAGCCTAGATGCAAATTTCTGAGCGGGCGCACAGCGCGGCGACAGAGGCAGTTACCGGACAGATCCAACCAGTGCTACCGGAGAAACAGTCGGGCACATCAGGACAAGTCCTGCACGAGTCTGCAAGCCGCTCTACTCCCTATTAGTACAGGTACATAGTGTGTACAGTGCATCAGCATCGTAATGCCGTTCTCTCAAAGGATTTCTAAGTGCACCGTTACAGTGCACAGATGTCCCGACTCCCTGTTATGTGTAGTGGTACAGAGGCAAAATGGGCTCCTGGTGACTGTCTTAGTCGAGGCGGCCCATGTTACAAAGCGCAGCAGCCACTACGTCCGGTGTTTACTGCAGATTGATGCTGGGGCAGGGAAGCCCTCGGCCCTGGGCCTCGGGCGCCCCCCCCATGCATCAATCCAGCATTAGAGCACACCTCCGTCGTGGCTTAATGCCTACTTACTGACTCTCATGGGCTGAGGTCTGCTGATAAATCTTTATTTTAAACATCCTCAGGTGCTATACCACAGAAGGCACGGGTGCATTCAGGCATGCGGCACCTCAGCTTTGGAATATACTTCCCCTTGGACTGAGGTTGACTGGACCCCACCAGTGTTTCAAGAAGAATCTGTGTCGATATCTATTGGGTGCAGCCCCAGCACTTGTTTTTAATCTACCTGATGAACCAATGCAATGTTTATCCTTACAACACTTGCCACTTATTATTTGTTATGATTGTTTGATTCTGCTATTGTACTGTTTTTTTTTTCTTGGTTCCTTATGCTTTAGCCATTTGTTAATTGTTTTACAAATAGGTAATTGTTCTGTCTTGTTCTGATTTCTATCTACTGATTACTGCATCACTGTACAATGCTGTCTACTATGTAAATTGTATGTTCATCTATGTACCTCACGGAAATGTTCCAGTACTTATTCACTGTGTCATGTACTCTCCCAGGTCATGCCTGTAAATAGTCACACTGTCTGGCTAGTGCACTTACCTGGTAAATAAAAACTAAATAAAATAAAAATAATGTCTGATAGTTGCCCACTTTGACAGGGCTATCAGCCAGTCAGAGCCCGGAGATTTCTAAGGCCATTTTCCAACAGTGCATACTACAGCCCTTTGTTTATACCTGGGCTGAGGCACAGTGCTGGCATGTACAGTGCAGACTTCCAAACACTGTGATGTATTTAGTGCTGGTGAAAGGTAAGGGAGTGCTGGCACTGGAGACTGAAGCCCTCTGTTTATCCTCAGGACAAGGTACAGTGCAGATTGTCCCACACAGAGATGAACTAAATTCTGGGGAAAAGTGAGGAGCTAACATCACAGGAGGCTGAAGCCATCTGCCCCCCAGTGAGTCAGATTCCCAGCTGCGTGGTGCTGGCACATTGCAGCCTTCCTCACTTTAGGATGAATTATGTGGGGGTGAACACAGAAGGAATAATAACAGTGAAGGTCGGTCTTGGTTATCCACAAACTTGACTACGGTGTTGTTGTTTTTTTTTACATCCTTATTAAGGATATTTCACATTGTCAGTTACAGTGTCACGGTAGGCAGACTTTCATGGTACTAAAACACATTATAAAACCAGTGCATGACAAAAGTCGAAAAGTACTGCATCAGTCACCTATTCACATTGTAAAGAGAAGCATTCTTGTACTAAATAGTGTTTTAAAACTCGAAGTAAAAAACCTAAGGACGCAGTGAAAACAAATGAAAGAGAAGCATTTCAATATATTTAAAAAAAAAAAAAAAGAACATTTTTGCCAGCCTGTCGGCACAGCAGTAGCATTGCCACCTGCAACACTGGTGACTGGGGTTCAGGAACAAGTCTGGGCCATCAGAGGCCGACCGCGGGAAGGAGGATCGAGCATCCCATAGAACATTCTCCTTCCCTGGGAGGGAGGGCTGCTTTACTGCTCCCGGTTAGCGGGACTACTGGTAAGGGGAAGGGAGGATGCTGTCAGGTGCTTGGCTGAGATGTGCATCCACACATCTACAGCCTGGACTCTGGTCCTTTTGCCGGCATCCTCAGGGGTGGGGTTTCAGTGACCGTGATGCCAGACATGCAACACGATCCCCCATGGGGGGGGGGGGCCCAGGATGGTCGGCAGAGCTGCCACTGAGCCCCAGGCTGGGAGTGGGTGAAAAATGTGATAGAAAAATAAGAGAACATTCAACACAAGATCTACTTGAAAAACTTAAAACTCCAGGCTGAATATATAAGGAAAAAACCAAAACCAGGACTAAACAGTCCTGTTTGGTAAATATCTCCCCCCCAAAACCCAGGAGCCACACTGGGACCAGAAATATCATACATCCTTCTGGGGGTCAAAGTACATGTACCAAAGGTACTGAGCAGTGCCAGGGCATGAATGTGTAATTTTTGTATAGTAAGACACATATGCATGCTAAACAATGTAGACACAGATGCTACACAATACAGACACATACATGCACCAAAGCATATGCATACACCTTACAGAATAAATGAGCATACCCCGCACAATACACAAACTGAGCTTTTAATTCAGTCAGTTCCTGCACTAGGGCCTCTGGAGTCAGCCAGATCTTTTGTTAACAAAAAATGAGCTGTGATTGTTGAGCATCCACTACTTTCTCCTGTGTTTGACTAATCTTGATAGAGTGGGATAGTTAAATTTTTTTGTGATCTTGGTTCCTGGGTCACTTATAGTTCCATGGTTTGAAAGCCTACTTTATGCCTTGAACACTGACATCAGCAATGAACTCTAACAATTTCTCTCACATAACATAATTTGTAGTAAGAAAGAAAAAAATATACCCCACTAGGAATTGATCCCAGTCCCCCCAACTACTGTCCTGGTGCTCTGCCACTGTGCTATCATCCCACATAGTGGGGCATAATGTTTCTAGACAGAAGTGTTTGCTATGGGAAAGCATATCCTGTACTGAATGCAGATGCCCCATACAGAGCTGTGCTGGAGTTTAGTAATGAACACTATGCCAACAGGAAGGAATGCTTCTCACCATGTTGCATTCAAATGTACACAAGCTGCAAAGCCTGAGTCAGAACTAATTAAGTTGCCTGCAATACAGAACTAACAGTTTCATGGTCTGAAACCCTATTTAAGCCTGCTGAAGCTCTATTACTGATATCAGCAATGGCATCTAACAATTTCTCTCATACAACATAAATTGTAGTGAGAAAGAAAAAACTGTTCCCCACTGGCATGTGTAAGTCTAAAACCCTATGCCAAGCCCTGGAAGCCTTATCACTGACATCATCAATGACATCATGCAACCAGATTACCCAGAGTGAATGTAACCTTAAACTTGACTAAATGCAGAATACGAACACACATAAATTCAAGAGACACCTACAAGCTAAAGCCTGTTGGCACCTACAATGAGGCCTGCCTATCTACCTATCTACCTAAAAGTGCAAAATGATGCATTTAGGGCACAGAAACTCAGGGGTAGAGTACAAAATGGGTGTAGTGGTATTGACAGTCACCAAGCAGGAAAGATATCTGGGGGTAATCATATCGGATGATCTAAAGGTGGCCAGGCAGTGCAACAAGGCAGTAGGCAGGGTGAGTGGGATGCTGGGGTGCACAGGGAGGGGTATCACCAGCAGAAAGAGGGAGGTGGTGTTGCCTCTGTATAGATAGCTAGTAAGACCTCAACTAGAGTACTGTGTCCAGTTCTGGAGACCACATCTCTGGAAGGACATAGACAGAGTGGAGGCAGTCCAGAGGAAGGCAGCTGAAATAGTGTGAGGTCTGCATCAAAAGCTTATGGGGAGATACTAAAGGACCTCAATATGTATACCCTGAAACGGGGGGGGGTATGACAGAGACCTTTAAAGACCTCATGGGGGTAAATAAGGCACAGAAGGGAAGTATTTTTCAAAATAAAATGTGTTCAAGAACAAGGGGAAGTGCCATGTAGCTGGAAGGGGTAGAATCAGGAGACATGGGAGGAAGTGCTTCTTCACAGAAAGAGTAGTGAATTCCTGGAACAGCCTTCCAGCAGAGGTGGTGGTTGTGAAAACAGTGTTGGGGTTCAAGAGTGCATGGGATAAGCACAAGGCAATCATAGTGGAAAGAAAGTGGGACAGGAAGAAAGAGCTGTAGATTGGGCATGGTCTGCGGTAATGGTGTAGATAGGGGGAGATGGGCAGACCGGATTGGCCAAGCAGTCCTTATCTGCTGTCAGATTCTATATTTCTATAAACCTGCACCTAAATCTTCAAAGCCTGAGACCAACTACAAAAGCCACGGACTACCCATCCTGAGTACCGTACCGCATTTCACCCCTCATCCATCTATTAGCATAGGATGGCTATGCTTAGTTTTTTTAATTGAGTGTATGTCTTTGTGGGTGGCACCAGGTTGAACACACTGTAGACAGACAGGGAGACAGTTTGTTACTTCACTGATGCTAATCACTTGTAATAGTATTGAAAACTATGCACCCCCCAGGAATCAACTGTAAAACCTTGGCTCTATTGGAGACAACATGAGGTAGGATCCCAGTTCTAATGCCAGGATGGGAATAGATGTCCCTAAGGCCTGGAACTTATCTGGTTGCAGGGGACACTTGTTATGCTTACTTAATTTGCTGACAGAAGAAATCAGCTGGCCCATCAAATCTGCCTTGTCTTTCCTGTCCAGTGTGGAAGGTAAGAGACCTAGTGTCTCTTCATACCTCCTCTCCCCCTCTCCCCATTTGATACCATATTTACCAAGCCCATGTATCATTCTCAGCCATGTTTAAAATCCCTCCCCTCTTTCTGTACAGACCACCTCTTTCGATAGCCTATTACAGACTTTACCCCTCTTTCCATGAAAAAATACTTTTTGGTACCCCTCTTAAATTTGCCCCAGCCAGCTTCCTGGAATTGACCCTAGTGTTTGTGTTTCCACTCAATTCAAACCTTTTTTCCTCCACTTTTCCATTTTACCTTTGAACTCCATTTTGTGCCCCTGTTGCTCCTCCAGATCACTCCTGCAGCTTTTTCTGCTGGTCTGTACAGCTTCTTAGCCTCTATCCATCCTCCTGCACCACAACCCAACCACACTGCAATTAGAACCACTATGGTGGCCCTTCCACCCCTACCCCCCTCTCAAGGGGACATAACCTAGTTGTTTGGTTACAGTTGCAGTGGTTGCCTCCAAAGTGCACACACACAGATATTCAATGTCTTTGGAGGGAGCATACATGTTGCTCTATTGGGCATCAGGAGGCCCTTTGTCTGAGGTTCTACTCATCAACCTGCAGAAGCACTGGCAATCTAGAGTCTATGCATAACATGAAGTGCGTTTTTTGCCATTATTCCCCTTTCTTCATTTTCCCCCATATACCCCCTGTCCAACATCCAGTTTATAGGCCCAGTTGAGGCTACACCTTTCCTCCAGCTGAGCGAGTTGGCAAGTGGCTTCTCTCACAGTGGACACAAATATTACTCCTCACTCAATTTAGCAAGGGGTGGTAGTGAATATTGAGTAGTCCCCTCCCTTCCTGAAAGCCAGTTGTGCTTGACACCGCCATAACTTGCTCACCCCCACCCTTGCTGTCCTCAGCGTAGGATTCCAGGGCCTGCATTTGAACCCTGGTCTGCCAGGTGGTAGCAGGTTACTAGCAGGGGCGCTTGGTCTGCATTTTTGTTTTGATGTGCATATTCATTTTTTTGCCATTATTTATTTTCAGCATGTCCACCACTGGAGCATCCCAAAGTCAAGGATTTATTTAACTCTAAAAATTGATTAGCGTTTTGCTCATAAAAGTGCTAAATCTTTGTGAAAATGCATAGCTCTTGCCTCACTATGTTTAACAAACACAGCACTTCTAGAAAATCTGTATAAATACTTTCTGTACAGTTAGTATAGTCCCAAGAAAAAACCTGCTAATCAATTATTTAAAACCTTGCAAAGTGCACTTTTTTAAAGCAGCGGTGCAATGAAAATGGGCTAAAATTTGACCCCACCTTTTTTTTTCTTTCTAATCAATGGCAGATGTCTTCCAGATTATTTTGGTGGTAACATTTTCAGTTCCCATTATCATTTAAGAATTTTATGAAAGTTTTAAAATAATTATTTCTCAAGAAAAAATATGGCCGACTCATTATGTTTGCTTGCACGCATGTGCAAGAAACATAGTGCCATCATCTGAGTTTTTCAGAGGTGTGTCAGCATCTTCCAATTCAGTCAGTGTGTTTGCAGGCGTGGTCACAGTTCTCCAATCACTGCTGGAGCTGTCTATGACAGCAGTTGAAAATGCAGTGGCATACAGTTGAAAGAGGGAGCTACGCTTCAGTGAGCAGCTCCACCCCCCCACACACACACACACATAGATCAACTGTGTTGGTTACCTGATAGGATGCTGAAGTCTTGTCTAGCTTAGAGAGACAAGCCACACATCATTACTTTAATAAACTGTTCCCTGCCACAGCAGGACCACCAAAATGTGTGGGTGCCTAACAGTCCTTACACACGCCAGCTCTCCAAAGCACACCTTCATGGACTCCATGGGTTCTAATCCTCCAGAAAAAAAATGCCTCAGCATTTGATGTGAAAACTCAGACTTCTTTGTATGTGTAATTCCAAGCATTTTCTCTTACTAGACTCTGTCAATGTGAATTCCCCGCTGCTAAAACCTATGCAAACGAACTTGAGCATACTGTACTACCTGCAGCTGAAGCAAAGAACAGCCAGAATGTACAAAGGAGAACATACTGCTATGCATTTCAGCAGCAGCCAGTGGGGAAGGGTTTCATGACTGAAGCACTTTAATGCACCTTTTAGTGCTGTCATATACACACCCCCCTGTGTGGTAATTCACTAAACTGCACACTTAGTCTGGTAATGCAGCTTCAAAATATTTTTTTTTCTCTGAATTGCCATGAGCTGGCATTTAGCTCTTTCTCAAATCAGATGCTCAATGAAGTCACATCACCTTGTGACACTAAACATCTTATGGTTGGACATGTGCCCTAACAAAATAGTGAAAACTAGGAATAGAAAAAGAAAACACAAATTCAACCGTAGCTCACAATCGAATCCACCCTTTCCTCCGGTGAATCTGAAGCCACCTAACAGCCCACCCCTTGGTGCTCATGCACTCCCTCCACCTGCACAACATATGGCCGATGGGGGTGCTATTGCATTTTATTTCATAATTTCCTGATTCCGTTGCTGCTTCCATACTGATACAGTAATTCTTTTTATGGCTTGAAAACTGCTTGACATTAGCTGAATTATAAATGACATCCCTGTTTGACGCTGTGGTACGGAATATGGTGGTGCTCAAATTTTAAGCCAAGTATTATGTGCAGATATGTTGTTGTTGACTCATGTCACTTACCAATTTATACAGCTGTTGAATTTTTCAATTCACTTTTGCTGGCAGATGTTGATCACTAGGATTCTGGTGTCACAATTCAGTTCAGCGACATGTAACACCTTAGTGCAGATGCTAAGTAACTGTTTTAAAGTGCTGAAAAAGTTAACAGCCATGAAAGTGCATGAACTTCTTTCTTCAGTGTCTGGAGCTCAGTAGCGGCTCTAGCTACAAATGGTTACCAGGGCACAGCTGGGGCACAACAGATGGCAGCCAGGGCACTGATATATTGTTACTATGGGGGAAGCTCTGCTCCATATGGGACACCAACTGGGGCACAGAATTTTTTTTACCGGGGCACGTGCCCTGGCAGGCCCTGGTGTAGAGCCGCCACTGCTGGAGCTGTAGTGGTGCTATTGACAAGTGCATGTCCCCTTCGCTCCAGACCTATCAGTGAGATGTCTATTCTGTGCAATGGACAGTGGCTGAATGTTATCAGCTGACAGTTTTCTTTTCATTACCAACAGATAAATGTTCAGGGATTTGAAAATGCAACTTTGCTTGTAGCACAGTTTCATGCCCCCAAGTGTCTGTCATCAGTTAGTGGTTATACTGTACCTTAACCGATGATCACAAAAAGTATGAAAAAGATTTGCCGCTGAGTATTGTATGTGCCGATCCACCTAAGCAGTATTAACCTTTAGGCTGCAAACAGAATTTGAACGTATAGGGATTCTGGACCAGTGTATCACTCCACGGCACAGCAAGGGTTAATAAGTTTAAGCACATTCTCAGGACATTGTTTCACTTGCCCCCCCTCTCCCCACTATGATCCTGGTCACCTGAAATAAACCTGACATTTTAGTATCTGTTGTACATCTTGGCTCAGTTAGGCAAACAACGCTGTAAGAACAAAAACGGACATATACATGGGGACTATAAGAACATGGTCACCTGAAATAAAACTGACATTTTAGTATGTTTTACATCTTGGCTCAGTTAGGCAATCAACGCTGTAAGAACATAAAAGGACATATAAATGGGGATTATAAGAACATGCCGCGAGTGTGTGTGCCTTAGTCCAGCTGTGCTACACCAACCTGAAGCTGTGGTAGGTCTTACTGTCTACCACTTTGTTCACCCTCCCCATGCATCTGCACCATTTCACATCCTCCCTTGATCTACAGTGAGTTGATCCCTCATTCATACCTCACATATGCATGCACAAAAAAACCCGGTCTTCACAAATTAAGATACATTTATTTATTCAGCATGTAAAAAGCAGAAATGCAAAATTAAAGAGAGAGGGAGAGAGTGATTTTTCACAGGCGTTTTAGGAAACGGGTTAAACACACTTCACATCCCATGAAGGTTTCTATAGCGCATTGCAAACTAAAAAACATTTTTTTTTTCTCTCAGCTCACAGCCACATTTTATTTCAAGTCAAAAAATGAATCATGTAGAAATACGTGGTAACAACATCCGACAACTCTCAGCTGCGGCTGCTAATTGGAGAAACAGACAAAAACAGCAAGGTTTTCTTAAAAAAAAAAAGTACAAAATCAAAACACACTAAGACATGCCACTAGCATTAACTCTCATTAAGAATAATAAATATATTTTGTAAAAAGCTAAACAATGTTTGAACAGCATATCTCTTTCTTAACCACATGACAGCACAGTGTCGCAGCGATCAGGTTTTCAGTGTGAGGTCACAATTCCTTTAGGCAAACACTTTAACAAGCTGTAATGAAAAGTTTACTAGTAACTAGTAACAGCAACTAGTAACCAGGTTACATGTTACCAGGACCTCCCATGATCACATTCATATACTGTAGGGTTCCTTGTTTGCACATGATTACATTTTAACGGGACCTCATTGTGAATGAGTACAGTAACAAGGCAGTTTCGTATTTTAACTGGCATGTGCAGGAATATCTATATCCTGATGGAGGTCACACACAGGCTATTTGCTCTACCAGGGACTGGACATGGGACCCCTTCAGGAATCCTTGCTCCTGGTGTTGCCGAGTAGTCTAGTGGTCCCCTTCCCCCAATCTGATTGTTGAAAAATAGTAAAATAGTTGACCGTGTTCCCTGGTAATGTAGCGCACAGAGAAAAGGGTCAAATAATTTCATATTTTTCAGCAATCAAGATTTGGGTAGGGGACCACTAGACTACCAGGGAAAAGAGGCAGATCTGATTAAGGATGGTGGTTATAAAAAGCAAACATACGCATACAGTAGTTGAATGCTCTGCTCACTGCTGCTGGAGGGGCTGCACTTCTGGATGAAGGCGTCAGATTCTCTCGTTGTAAAGGTTAGCATTGGTTATAAATACACAGTGATAAGTACCAAAAAAAGTGCATAAAGAAATGCAACCACATGTTAAGGTTGCAACACTGGGAATGTAATCTGAATATTTACGTTTGCTAGTGATCTGTCACTAAAACCAAAAATACTTCCAGCCTTTTAGCTGGAACATTTGTTTGTATTTCTTCGCCCACCGCTTAATTGTTGTTGTCGCTAGTTATTACCATACTGTGTATTTGCAACTGATGATGCTGACCTTTACCCAGTTGCTGTTGCATTTTTTATGTACTGTAGCTCCTTTGACTGTTGTACACTGCATTGCAAATGTTTTATTTTTTTTTTTTTACAAAAAATGAAAGTAAAAAGCACGTGGTGTAAGAATGTAGAAAACCAGAAAGCAACTGTCAGTCTGAACAGGGTTCATATTGTGGTGCATCATTTGGGTTGGCAGCATTTGATATACAGTATCCCATACAGCGGTAGAAAAAAAGGCAAAACATCTGACTTACCATTTTAAGAAATAACTCTGATACTGTCATTAGTCTGCACTACCCACCTACTACTACTAATGCTTTTTATCGTCCGTAAATGTACACCGCGTGGAAGCAAATCCAGCTAATCACTAGATTTATGAACTCTGGTAACCCTGGCAGTTGTCCAATGTGCATGAAAACGGAACACTGAACTAGAGTAAAGCTGCTGCCTTTCCAACTGTGAAATGTAACAAGTCTATGCATTTCAGGATACAAATAGTATGAAATAGTACCTCCTGAGCCCTGATGCTCTTAATTACATTCCGTATATAATGACAGGCATGGAAATATCACTTTTGTAATGGAAATATAAAAAATCCTGCAACAGGAGTCAACGCCTTTATTCCTTTAATATTAGCAGTCTCACCTAACATGCACCTTTTTTTACCGTTTCTACAATCTGATCTTTCCTTGCTCGCCCATATTTGCTAGTTTGCCATTTCGTTCTGATTTCAGGAGAAATGCTGTTTGTGGGCAAAGCAGAAAATATGGGTCAGTTATTATAAACATGTTTTATTCGGAACTGAACTAAATTGCAGTACACTGTAACTTGTGTGTGCAGCTATTACCTGTCAGCATCTCCGCTCCCCACCCCCATACCTGTGACCCTGAACAGTTGCTTCTGCTGCTCTGATAATTACTGTTGGGAAGCATTCAGCCAATCTGTAACTTTCAAAGTTAAAATGGTCTGCACATTATCAGTACTGTTAGGAAACCTTGCAACAAATAGATTAATTTATGGTACTAGGCCATTTGCCAGTGTTATTGAAATCGGAGTAATAAACTGCTTTCTGTGTGAAGACCGTATTTTTCATTAGAGGCAGTGTACTGTAACACTTATCCTGGCCCAATAAAGGATTAAACTTGATGAATTGAAAAAAAATGGAGCATATCCCTTACACTAAAGTATTTGGGCTAATTACAGTTCAACTGCAATTATGCATAAAGTCCAAGCTTGGTTTCTCAGTATAGGCCACTTAAATGTGTTTCTTAGTATAGAGTTGTAGCAAAGCAAGGGTTTAATTCTGAGCTTGGCCAAAGTGGCTTAAAAGTACATGGATACGCTGACAGCTGTAATAAATCAGACAGAAAAATGGATTTAATAGGTGTTGTTTGAACTATCCTCCAGGTTTGCAGCAATCTGCTGTACAGTATATCATAATTCCTCTTTTATAAGTGACTAATTATGCATACAGAGCTGATGACCGTGCTCATTCATTCCAGCATGAATGAATGAATGATATCATTGCTTATAGTAAAACCAGACTGGCTGACAAGTGGCCTATCAGGTATTGCTATAGCTGATGACAATATCATTCATTCTTTCTCATTTTGGGACGGAGTGCACTGCATCCTTGCTGTCAAATGTAGGGGACCATGAAGCAAGACTGGGCTGAGGTGTGGCTTCCCAAGCCCCATCACCCCCATAGAGTACAGAAAATTACTAAAAAAAAACTTAATACAGTTGAAGGGCAACATTACATGCACACTTCCATGAGAAAAGTTAGAATTCATAGTTCACACAGTAACTGGTGAGAAGCCCAAACCACTGTTGTTTTCTGATGCCTAAAGGGAGTCACTGAAATTTGAATAGGTTTACATGCAGTATGCAATATACTGTAGACTGAATTTATACTTTTATTAATCGGGTGACCTTGCCAACTGAAATGACTGCATTGATCTTCTGCAATCATTTCAGTTGATCACTGACTTAAAATATATATGTATAAATTCAGTCTATGTTGCAATCTGCATGCACACCTACAGTATTCCCATTGTCTGTTTCAGCATCAGAAAACAGTGGAACTGAATATATGTGTTTGTGATGTTTTATACATCTTCCAATAATTTATTTATTGTATTATGTACTGTATTGCTTCTTCTACGAAGTAATATGAGGGTTAACAACTACAGTCAGAAATAGAATAAACCTGGATTTTATCACTTTATTTTCATGATGGACTAAGAGTCAGTCCAATCATTTACATGGCAAAACAAAAAAATGCAGAACATTTCATTCCACTTATGACACTAGAATGTTAAGTGGAGACTGCAAATAGAACAAACTGTAATCATGTAACATACTTTTTTTAAATTCTGAATGTGCATACTATGTTGTAAAACAATAGACTTGAATTTGGAATAGGACCTGGAATCAAAGTTAATCCCAGGTAAAGACATGGTTCCAGATCAGCAGGAACAGACTTTATGGGAACAGCAACTGGCTGCTGATCCAGAGGTTATGACTATTTCCCATTCAGACCAAATACTGTCATTGTCAGGGTTCCACATTTATGTTGATTGTATACATGATGTATACCTTACCAAGACTGCACTATGGCTCTCTCATTCACTCAGCATCACATGTACACCAGCTAATAACAAGCATTTGTCAATGCCGAATGTTTGCTTGCTGGCATTGGGATTGGTAGTGTAGGAGTTAGACAGCTGCATAATAGGAATGGCAGTGAAGTATTGAACTGAAGCCAACCCCGCCACCACCCTGCAGATACGAACAGGCATTGGGGTGTGCCTTTGGGTCATCAGGCATAATGGCCGCCATTTCACCACACCCCACCCTGCGGGCACTGACAGAGTCTCGCGGTGTGCTGGGATTTTGGCCCTTATGCCACCCCATTCCGATTAGGAAATACGTGAGATGGGTGCGGTATAGGAGAATGGGGTGAACTTTGGGGCTAAAGAGTCCAAGGCATACCGATGCCTCTCAGTGACTGCAGGATGTGGAATGGTATGAGCATCACAGGCAAGAATCCCAAGTCTCACCCCTGATGCCTGTCATTCTCTATAGGGTGGGCGTTATAGTTGAAAACCCTAATACCTCAGGCATTCGTTGGTATTTTCACTCCAAATTTTCAACATGTTTGTTTTGTGACCCCACCTCATGAACAGGGGGAATATCAGTTTGTTAGCCGAAAGCTGCTTATGCACAGTGACTATGGCATTTAGCACCACAGGTGCAAAAATATTCCAAACAGGATGTAAAAAATGACAGCTGTACTGTTTCAGGGGAGGTGTAAAAATGGCTATGTTGCAAATGTGTAGTAAAATATTTAAAAATGGGTGAAGTCACGGTATACATAGAAACTGTGCAGCGCACACCTATAATATAATAGTTAGGTTGGGGATTTTTACAGCAGATTGTCAACTCAGGCATTTTGGTGCCTCCGATCATGAACAGTGTCACTGTGATTTTCTTTATCTGTGCCGAACAATGATTTCCCACAGCGACCACGTATCTCTGCACTGAAAGTGTGAAAACACACTCGCCCATGTTGTGAAAATGGCAGCTGTACTGCTCATAAGGAAGTGTGGAAAAATGCCACTGGTGAAAATCTGAACTGAAAATATTACAAAGTCATGAACTAACGAGGGTGCATGGAAACTGTGCAATGCTCACTCGTAACACAGTCATTTTATGGACTTTTGTCACCAAATTTTCAACATAGCCATTTTAAGACCTCTGCTCATGAACAGTGTAACTGTGATTTTCTTAATCTGTCCTAAACATTGCTTTCGCTCACCAACAGCACCATTGTGCGCTACATGTGTGAAAACACATTTTGGACGACATATGAAAAATTGCAGCTGTACTGTTCTTAAGGAAGTTTAATAAAATGGACATGTTGAAAATCTGGAGTGAAAATATTAAATTTGCAAACTTACGAGCATGCATAGGAACTGTGCAACGCACGCTCGTAAAACAGTCATTTTTGGGAATTTTGGCACCAAATTTTCAACCTGGGGTTTTTGAGACCCCTTCTCATGATTGATGTCACTGTCATGGCGTTATTCGGGTCTGAAGGGTGATTTCGCAGTCACTGCGCGCGTCACTGCGCCGAAATCACCTTGGACCCACGTCATCTACCATGACAGTGACATCAATCATGAGAAGGGTCTCAAAACCCCATGTTGAAAATTTGGTGAAAAATTCAAAATAATGCCTGAGATATGCAATAAGTTGAAACCCCCTATCTAGCCCATTATACAGCTTACCGGCATTTCCTCAGTTCGCGGTCGCCTTTGAAGAGTACAGACGATTCTCCGGTCCACGAAGATCGTCATGCCGAGGTCCGGAGGTAAGTATGGGGTGAGGGGAGTGGGGAGGCTAGGGCGCAGTGGGTGGGTGCGGGTTGTGGGGGCGGGCGGGAGACTCACTGCTGGACTGTTTTTCTTCGCAGGTAAAAAAAAACAGACAACATGGGACATTTGCCACACTGGGGTGGGCCCCAGCATGGCACAAGGACATTGGGGCGGCCGCTCAGCCGACGGGGATTGAGCACCCGCTGGCCTCACGAATTGCTTGCCACGCTTGGGGCTCCTCAGCGTGGCACTCACTACTGGGGAGGACAGTGCAGCCGTGGGGATTGGGCACCCCGTCGGCTATATGATTAGTTGCCACGCTGGGGTGGCACCCAGTGTGGCATTTTATAGCGTTGGTGGGGAGGCAGAAGGAGCAGCACAGCCGGCGGGGATTGGTGCCCGTCGGCTATACAGTGCGTGAGTCTGAGCACATGCCTGCGGGCTCTGGGGGGAGCGCATGAGCAGCCTTATCTTATCGCTGCTCACTCTGCGTAGCTCCCCTTTCAATCAGAGTCGTTACTGCATTTTGGAGCATGTCATAGACAGCTCCAAAATGCATTGGCTTACAGGGGCCGCACCTGCCAGCACACTGACTGAATTGGAGGAGGAAGTGACACACTTCCGAAATCTCCGATGATGGCACTATGTTTCTTGCACATGCGTGCAAGCAAACATAAAAAATGATAAATGATCTTACATACCATTAAATAATAAAGTGTATTAGTCAAACTGGTTTTACCATAAATGGAGGTTCATTTGCAAATGCGCATACAGTATATATAACATAGAATGTATTTGATGAATTAAATATTACTAACAAGGCATGGGTCAAACATTGACACTCCCTTTATGCATTTGATGAAAGCAGCATCTTCTTTGCAGAGTTTCAAGTTAAGAATGCTTGGTTTAAATAGTCCAGCTATGGACAGCAAATTTGAAAGTACCCAATCAACTATCCATTCAGGTGGCCGTTTCAGGGTAGATAAAACTGTATTAAGCCACATACAGTGTATTCCAGCTTGTTTCCAATGCTGAGGTTAACTAAAGCAGCACACATTTCCACAGTTTGAGATATACAGTAGTAGCGCCTTATTCACAAATCAGTTTTAAATGTGTGATGTACCTTAAAAGCTACAGTAAATCACCAACAAAGTCCCTACTGATAATAATGCAGAAAAAATAGTTAAAAGTAGTTTGTTTTCAAAGTTGTTGATTGTCAGAACACAACCACTGCCAGTATTAATGTTTCAGATTTATAAATAGTCGCATGTACTGTATAATAGTAAGATTCTAGACTTTCAATGAGAAAAGCATCTTCTGAAAAAAAGTATTCTGACATTTCGACCTTTTGAAAACCAGTCAGGTTTTTAATTTTATTTTACTGATAACTACAGTATGCACTTCATTATTTAGTTTGAAAGCAGCTTTTAGATGCATCACACAGTTATAAGAGTAATTATGATGGTATACTACTGTCATTTGACATTGCTTTTGTTAATGAGGAGACTACTGCATTTACAGCCGTGGCTATGGATGTGTGTGCTACTTTAAATACCCTCAGCACTGACGCCACACTGTATTATACTGTTTTAATAGCACAGTAGTTACAGTATGTTCAGAGCAGAAAAGCCTGTTATGCCCATAAATGAATTATGACATCATTGCCTATGTTAAGACCACCTTCCGAGCCAGCCACTTAATTGCAGTAGCTCAGCAGGTAGCATACTCACATCTGAGGCTGAGAGATCAGAAGGCTGTGGGTTCTATCCTCACACCAGGCATAATAAAATAATTACATTAAATACTTAGCGTTCTGGGATTTACAGGTCATTTCTACTAAGTGTCACTCTAGACAATGTGACATCATTAACCAGCTATATATCAATCATCCTTATATGAGGAATGAAATCTGTTTTATATTGTAAAGATACTAACATGACAATTATGGCCCACTGATTGCATTTGAAGTTGCATCAATTTAATACCTGAAAAGAAATATGACACACCTGTGGAATTCATCCCCCTTTATGTTTAATTTCAATGTACAGTAAGTGTTGCTACTACAATTCACTGGTAGTCTCAATTTTATATTGCAATCTGATTTTTATATTGTAGCTCAACATGAAACAGACAGCATAGAGCTGTGAAAAACAAGTAGGAATGATAATGTATGTGTAGGGTGAATAATTGTTCAATAAACTGGATACAGTGTATCAAGAGAGGTTGTCTGGAGATTGCATACTATCTATGTGTGTGATCTCTGTGGTTTTTATACTGGATATTATGTATACTATAGAAACATAGAATTTGATGGCAGATAAGGACCGCTTGGCCCACCCAGTCTGACCATTTCCCTACCTAATGGATAAGCTGCAGATCCTAGTTAACCAGCAGCCTACTTCTTCCTACCCCCATTCCTACCCCCATCCCCTAGAATTGCTTTATGACTGTCCCATGCATGCCTGAATTCCACCACTGTTTTTGACTCCACAACCTCCTCCGGAAGGCCGTTCCATGCATCCACAGCCCTCTCTGTGAAAAAAGACTTCCTTAAATTACCTCTGAGCTGCCCCCCCATCTTCAAATTGTGCCCCCTTGTTCTTGCACACATCTTTTTTTGAAAGATGCTACCCTCTTGGACTTTGTTGATTCCCTTGAGGTACTAGAAAGTTTCTATCATGTCCCCCTCTCCCTCCTTTCCTTGAGACTATACATATTAAGCCCCTTAAGTCTCTCTTCATATGACTTCCGGTGCAGACCCTGCACCATTTTAGTTGTCCTCCTCTGGACAGCTTCCATCCTGTCTATGTCTTTGCGGAGACTGGGTCTCCAGAACTGCATGCAGTACTCCGAATGGGGTCTCACCAGCTGTCTGTACAGAGGGATAATAACTTCCTGTTTTCTACTGGTGATGCCTCTCCCTATACATCCCAGTCTGTGTATACTGGACACTGTGTAAAAACATCAACTGTAGCAACTTACGATAGACACATACTGTATGGCTGAACAACTAAGGCCGGCAGCAGATGAACATTGGACAAAGAAAAACGGGTGTTAAGGGCAAGCTATAGAAAAGACAAGACAATTGTCTTATATTAGTCTGCCCATTTCCCTACCTATTGGGTAAGCTGCAGATCCTGTTAGTCAACAGCTTACTTCCTCTTGACCCCCTACCCCCAGAATTACCTTATGTCTGTCCCATGCATTCATGAATTCCCACACTGTTTTTCACCCCACAACTTCATCAGGAAGACTGTTCAATGCATCCGCCACCCTCACAGTGAAAACAATACTTCCTCAAGTTGCCCCTGATCTGTTCCCCTTTATCTTCAAATTGTGTCTCCCTGTTCTTGCACATATCTTTTCCTGAAATATACTACCCTCTTGGACTTTGTTGATTCCCTTGAGGTACTTGAAAACGTGGAATGGGTGCAGAGAATGGCCACTAAAATGGTGCATGGGACAAGTGGGAAGACACATGTGGAGAGGTTGAAGGAGCTGGATTTGTATCCTCTGGAGACAAGAGGGGAGAGAGGGAACATGATCAAAACATTCAAATACATGCAGGGGATCGATAAAGTGGGGGAGAGCTTATTTTAGGGAAGGTACAGAGATACAAGAACTAGAGGGCATGGTCTGAAGGTGGAAGCTTTAGGGGAAATATTAGGAAGTGTTACTGCTTGGAGAAAGTGCTTGAGCCCTGGAATGGACTGCCAGAAGAGGTCCCCTTTGCCAATTGCAAAACAAGCACCCACCGGCTGTCTGTGACTCTGCAGCCACAGAATGACGGGTCTGGTTTTGCCTACAGTAGATCAACACCCTGAAAGTCATTATGCCCTTTTGCAGCAGGGTACCCTGATGGTATGGGGGGTGACAGCTGCCATGGTGCTAGGGTCAAACCCAGCCCTTCCACAGAAACTTGATCAGAAACTTTTCTGCAGGTAGAAGGAGACCTAGGCATCTAGTCAGAAAGAAAAAATAAAGGTGCTAACAAAATATCAAAAGCCTACAATTAGTTTTATATTTACTTATTTTTATTTTTACTATTTCTTTGCTCAGAATAGTCCAGCTGAGATGTAGCATCTCGATTTCAGTGGGGTCCTGCTTCTATCCATTTCTACAAATGTTTAGTGCATATCAGCCACAGCCATAATAACTGTTAATTACAGTACTATCAGATAAGGTATTGTTTTAATGTTTTAACTCATACAGCCTTTCTTAGGTTCATACAGTTTTCCAAGGCCTGATCTGGTGAACTTTCATGTTGTCACTGAACTCCCTGCAAATATTTCTTCCAAAAAATACATCTTACTACTATTGCCTTTATTATGTCAGATTTCTGAGTTAATATTATCATTCATAAAATGCGAACCTGATTTTAGTTCTTTGTCCCTGTGTTCTTTTAAGCCTTGTCCCAGGTTTATGAGGCAAGAGGTTGATAGGTATGACTTCAGCCACTATATTTTTATGTGACTGCAGAAACAAGATGCTGCATGTCAGCCATGTGTCTGCATTCCCACACTCATCCCTCTCACACCTCTCAAACAAAGCCACTGGTGCTTACTGAATTGAGAAGAGTTACATGGATTTCAGAAGCTGTGCCAGATACACTGCACATTGCCTCATCCACTCCATTTGTTTCAACCCTCCACCCCCCACTTCTCTTGGGCAAAGCATGAAGGCTAGTTCACACTAGCACATTCAGATACTTAATAATTCACACTTCCTTTCAAATCAGAGAAAGGCATGTTGTTGGTCTGTTACACTATGAAAACAAGCATTAGTCAATGCCGAACGTTCGCTTGCAGGTATTTGCAGTGGTATTTGGAACTTGGACATGGCTTAAAAAAATCGGTGACAAAGAAGTACAAGCATTTGTCAATGCCGAATGTTGCTTGCTTCTATGTGCTGTTTAGGTATTTGGAAGTCATTGGAGTGCAAATATTGAAAATTCGTGAACTTACGAGCATGCGTAGGAACTGCGCAATGCACTGTCGTAAAACAGTCATTTTTAGGAATTGTTTCACCAAATTTTCAACATAGCCCAGGTGACTGTTTCAGTGCGGAGGCTCCTCTGCCCAGGAGCTCCCCGATGATTTCCAGCGGTCCATTTTCCAGAAGTAGAGCTGTTTCAGTCGAGGGCTCCTCTGCCCAGGAGCTCCCCCAACGATTTCTAGTTGATCCGTTTTCAGAAGCAGGCAACTGTTTCAGTGCAGAGCTCCTCTGCCCAGAAGCTCCCCCCCCCGACGATTTCCAGCCAGTTCGTTTTCAGAAGCAGGTGACTGTTTCAGTGCGGAGGGCTCCTCTGCCCAGGAGCTCCCCCCCGCCGACGATTTCCAGCCGGTCCGTTTTCAGAAGGTAATTTTCTTTGTTCAAACCTTGTCACCTTTTCTTCCGCAAGCGGCTGCCCAATTTTGAATGAGCTCAAAGCTTTACCTGAGGGAACTAGGAACTGTACCTGCACTCCGAAGGATTTTGTATCTGTTTCTCTCCCGCTCGCTACCCGAAGTGCCAGTTGTAACAAATTTGGGGCTGATTAGCGAGCTGGTGGACGGGTGCTGCATGTAGACTTAATCTGAATTATTTTAAAAAGGTGTGCTGCTGCTGCTACATGAAACGTACCACTTCCTATCTTTTTTCACTCCTGCAGCGATATTGTGGTCACCTAAACAGTACAATCGTGATATGCTACTTGAATCTTGTTGCTTACATTGCTTCTAATATTGCCCAGTTATTAGTTAAGCTTAATCTGTACAAAGAGAGCCACATTTTACTCTGTTAGTCCAAGTTAAAGTCACTGCCTCTCACTGATATCTGTGCCCTATCTTAACCTCATTTCTGCCCTATCTTTCCCCCACCCATCTTCTCATATTACCCTTCCCCCTGTTCTCTCTGTCTTTCCTTCCCTCTTGCCCTATATAAGAAGCTGCTCACCCTCATTTTCTTTTTCCTCAGCAGGTGACTGTTTCAGTGCAGAGGGC